>CM048755.1:731623800-736423800 GCA_026315105.1 Locusta migratoria | reverse complement strand
ATTCCACCAGCAGAAGCTCCATTCCACTGGATTGGAATCCACCTTTTAGGTATATTCCAGAAGTCAACAACTGGTAACCAATGGATAATAGTCTGCACTACCTCACCCGCTACACTGTCACCAAACCTGTGCCGACTGCAGAAGCTCCAGTTATTACAAAATTCCTAGTAGAAGACATTATTTTAAAGCCTGGTGCACCATGTTTGATGATATCTGATCGAGGAAAAGTATTGGAGCCGAAACTAGTATCAGAGGTAATGTCACATTGCGACATTGTCCACAGAATCCCAAGTGGCTACCATCCTCAGACAAATGGTCTTACAGAACGTTTAACAAGATGTTAGCAGATATGCTGTCGATGTTGAGCAGAAGGATTGGGATACAATACTGCCAGTCGTGACAATTGCTTAGAATACAGCAAGGCAACACACCACAGGCTTCAGGCCATTTTTCCTGCTCCATGGCCGTGAAACTGAGATGACAATTGATATGCTGTTCCTTTCCAACCTAACGACACTCAGGATGACTATGTGAAACAGCTCATCACCAGGGTCGAAGAAGCAAGACAGCTGGCTCGCATACAGACACTGGACACCCAGGAGAAGAACCGTCAGCGGTATAACGACAAGCACTGACCTTTTGCGTAAAGCCCAGGAGATCTGGTATGGATTTTTACCCCTGTACGGAAAGTTGGGTTATCAGCAAAGTTACTGAAGCGATACTTTGGTCCATATCATGTCATACACAGTCTGTCAGACGTCGCATACGAAGTCGAGGATTTTGAGCCGTCCTAGAAATGAAGAGACATTGTGCACATCCTCCATATGAAGCCTTATCACGATCCCAAAGAACAGATAAAACGGCCTCTCAAGGACTCTGCAGAGCGTTATGATGATAAAGAAGCCACAACAGGAGGGTCTTGCACCAGTCATCGTCACCGTAAGGAAGGCGTGCAGGCAGAATGGAAGGATTCTCCCGAACTGCCATACAGATCCAGGACACTGCAGCTGGCTCCAAAGGGAACCTAACAGCGGGTCGCTGTTCTTTCTGAAAGGGGAGGAATGCTGCAAGTCTTCTGACAGAATGCGTGGTGCAGTGGTTAGCATCGCAAATCGCTATGCTTGTAGTCCCCAGTTCAAATCCTACTATGGGCAGAAAAATGTATTTATTTGTATTTACTATTTCTAGAATGTTCTACTTGTTTCTTATGTTTGGTGTACTTGTAAGTTCCCTCCCCTTAAGTTACTTGCAATCAACCCAAACAGTTGTCCCTTCCCTTTCCTGTTGAGGTGTAGGCCATACCTAGTGTAGTTCCACCTTCAGATAGCATCCACAGGAATCGAACCAATATGGGATCCTATATCTGACATGAGCAGCTGTTCCAGCTCCAAGTTCACTCTCCTGACGGAAGAGTTCAAATGAGGCCAATACTGGCATCTCAAAACAGAAAAACCCCACACTAGTATGCTTCTTTGCTGATGCTATCTTCACCACGTCACACTCTATGGAATATTCAGAATCTTTGTCAATGCTATTTCCCAGACCACCCACTAGAACCACGGTATTCTCTTTTGTGAAATCTTTGCATAAAGAACCTATATCCTCTGTCACCTGTCCCGGACCAGCATTTGGTTTGAAAAAGTTTGTGACCTGGTACTAAGGACCTCTGACCAGTGACTACTTAAAAATAAAGGGTGACTCAGCAACTCTGCCACACATTAAAATCTGACACCCAAAATTTTGTTAAGACCTTCAGATGTCATACAACATCTTAAAACACGATCCATAGATGCTGTTGTGGTGTAAAGTCAGCACCACCCGCCAGATGTACAAGACTGATCATGGAGAAGGCAGCGGATGACCGGCAGCCTATCGTATGCCGGCACCGCGCCTCTCTGAGGGAGTAATGGAGAATGTGCGCCCTCTACAAGCTGCTGTATCTAGGCCGACATGCATCTGGACGAGCCCGACTGTACTTGGTTCTGAACTAGGCAGTCAATAGGACTCAGCGCAGCTAGCATCGTACAGAAGACGACGACGCGAGAAGAGAAGAACTTTATAGAAGTTGAGTATTTGGTGTAACTTTCAGTTAATAAAACTTTTATTACTAATCTATATAGCTGTTGTAGCTGAACACGATTCCTGCCAAGAACTTTTACTGAAAAACAGGCCGGGAACAACTAAACAGAGGCTGACCAGGACAACAAAACAAATGGCGACGAGAACTCAACAGATGCCTCATCGTCAGTTAAAATAGATATCAGGTCCTATGAGAGATCCAAATTTGACCTCAGACCATCATACAAAATGCATTCTATTAAAATATGTCTTACTGACAGTCGTGTTCTACATCTGTCGGACATTGGCGGTTCCTCTCAACATAAAAGAAAACCGTTTTCCATTGGACAATGTCAGATTCTAAAACGAGTGAGGGTGACTTCCTCAGCTCGTTGAGGGCGGAAGGAAATATGCCATGGCTGCACTGAAGATTTTACTGCACATAATTTATTATTGTTGTTGTTGTTGGTTGTTTTAAGGGGACTAAACAGCTAGGTTATCAGTCCCCTGTTCCTAGCTGAGAGTCAACTGTCAATAAAGATAAAACAATGCCCTGAAAATGACACCGCACAAAAGGGCAGGTTAACAATAGACAAGCCACTGACATTACAAGACGAAGACACACAGAATGAGTAAAATAAAGTCACGAATAAAACTGGATAGCAGAGAACCTTGGCTGGCTGATCACAAAGAAAAAACAGGATGAGCCAGCCACACTGCACACACTAAAAACCCCTAAGGGCTCGAAAATATAAAAGATCTGGGTTGCTGTTGGCCTAAGAGATCAGGCAACAGCACCCACGGTTAGATAGATGCATAAAAACCAGAAGCGCGGATAAAACTTAAAACTGCGTTAGCCATAGAGGCGTCGTCTGCTAAAGCTAATGATAGCATGTCTGGGATATGAAAAGATCGCCGCAAGTCGGCTAAAAGCGGACAGTCCATTAAAAGATGGGCTACTGTCAACACAGTGCCACATCGACACACGGGTGGAGCCTCGCGCCGAAGGAGATACCCGTGGGTGAGCCACGTATGTCCTATCCGAAGGCGACAGAGGACAACTGACTCTCGGCGGGTCGGCCGCAGTGAAGATTTCCACAAAGCTGTGGAGAGCTTCACTGCCCGAAGCTTATTCGGTGCAGTCGCCGTAGCCCACTCGGTGCTCCAAGCCTCACGTACTTTTCGGTGCAACACCAGCTGAACATCCTGTTCCGTGACACCAATAGTTAGAGGTGGTCCCATAGTACCCTGCTTGGCCAATCGATCAACATGTTCATTCCCTGGTATGCCAACATGACCTGGGGTCCACACAAAGACCACAGAACGGCCTGATTGGCCCAGGGAGTGAACAGTGTCCTGGATCGAACGTACTATTGGGTGCCGAGAGAAACACTGGTCGATCGCTTGTAAGCCACTCAGGGAGTCAGTACAGATGACGAATGACCCCCTGGGGCAGGCTTTGAGATGTTGGAGAGCTCTGAGAATAGCGACCAGCTCGGCGGAGAAGATGCTACTCTCACAGGGCAGAGAATGCTGTTCTACATGGTTGTGATGTAGAAAGGCATACCCAGCACGGCCATCTACTACGGAACCATCTGTGTAAATGGCGTCTGTGGCACGGAACGGTTCGAGCACTTGTAGAAACTGGTGACGGAGATGTACGGAGGAAACAGAGGCCTTCGACGCATGGGACAGGTCCAGACGGAGCTGCAAACGAGGAATGGACCAAGGAGGAGTGTGAGAGGAATAGTGGAAAATGGTAGGAAGTGGGTAGGATGTGAGAGACGAAAGAAGGATACGAACACGGACCGAGATCGGGTATCCCGACCTTGGCCGTCGTGGAGGGATAGGGAGTGCAGCGTCTGGAAATAGGAGCCGGCGGTTCGGGTGGAAGGGCGAGGCCTGAACACGAGCAACATAAGATGTTAACAGGTGTTGCCTACGGAACCGCAGCGGGAGGACTCCAGCTTCGACAAGGAGGCTTGTCACAGGGCTAGTGCGAAAAGCCCCTGTCGCCAAACGAACACCACAGTGGAGGATTGGGTCTATTGCCTGCAGCGCTGACGGCGCAGCCGAATCGTAGACTATGCTGCCATAGTCTAGGCGCGACTGAATGAGGGCCTTGTAAAGTTGTAATAGCGTTTGGCACGAGGCTCCCCAAACAGTGTGGCTGAGACAGCGCAGGATGTTGAGGTGTCGCCAGCACTTTTGTTTTAACTGGCGTAGGTGCGGCACCCAGGTCAGACGGTCATCAAACACCATACCTAAGAATCTGTGCGTCTCTTCGACTTGTAGCAGGTCGCCAGCTAAGTAAAGTTCGGGTTCTGGGTGTACTGCCCGACGTCGACAGAAATGCATCACACGGGTTTTGGATGCAGAAAATTGAAAACCGTGGGCAAACGCCCACGACTGTGCCTTTCGAATTGCGATCTGCAACCGCCGTTCAGCTACGCCAATGCTGGAGGAGCTGTAATACATGCAGAAGTCATCGGCATACAAGGAAGTAGAAACCGATGACCCCGCAGCCGCAGCTAGACCGTTTATGGCGATTAAGAATAAAGGAACACTAAGAACGGAACCTTGTGGGACTCCGTTCTCTTGACAATGAGGTGAGCTGAAACAAGAACCAACACGAACACGGAAAGAACGCAACGCCAGGAAGTTCTTAATGAATGTAGGAAGTGGACCCCGTAAGCCCCAATTGTGCAGCGTAGACAGAATATGATAGCGCCAGGTGGTGTCATACGCTTTCCGCAGGTCAAAAAAGACGGCAATCAGGTGTTCACGGCGAGAAAATGCTGTACGAATGGCTGACTCTAGGGACACGAGATTGTCGATTGCGGAGCGGCCTTGACGGAACCCACCCTGTTGATGCGCCAACAGTTCTCGGTCCTCGAGGATCCACATGAGCCTCCGACTCACCAACCGTTCGAGAAGCTTGCATGGAACGTTGGTGAGGCTGATCGGGCGGTAACTATCAGCCACCTGCGGATCTGCCCCAGGCTTAACCACCGGAATGATAATGCTTTCCCGCCACGAGGACGGAAAAACACCCTCAAGCCATACGCGATTAAACAGGGCGAGAAGTTGGCTTTTGGCATCCGCTGATAGGTGTCGGAGGAACTGGCTGTGAATGCGATCGGGTCCAGGGGAGGTATCCGGGCATGCAGCAAGGGCACTTTCCAACTCCCACTCAGTAAATGGGACGTTATATGGTTCACGACACCGTGTTCGAAATGAAATGTGCTGGCTCTCTGCTCGCTCTTTAATGGCACGAAAATCTGCACTATAGGCAGCAGTCCCCGACGTACGTTCAAAATGGTCTGCCAGGTGCTCAGCGACGGCGACAGGGTCAGTACAGAGCGAACCCTGAATGCTGAGACACGGAATTCCCGCCGGTGGGCGGTGCCCAAAGAGGCGTCGAACCTGCGACCACACCTTGGAAGGAGAAGCGCGGGAACCAATGGAGGCGACGTACTTCTCCCAGGAAGCCCTCTTACTTTCCTGTATCAGTCGCCGGGCTCGTGCTCGGAGACGCTTGAAGGCCACGAGATGTTGGACACAAGGGTGGCGTCGGTGGCGCTGTAGTGCTCGCCGACGTTCGCGGATGGCCTCAGCAATCTCCGGTGTCCACCAGGGCACCGATGGGCGATGGAGCGAACCGGATGTGATGGGAACAGAGTTTTCGGCTGCAGAAACGATAGCCTCTGTGACCTGCTGAACGGCGGCATCAACATCTGCTGGAAGCGGAGAGGAAATCACAGCAGCTGAAGAATAAGCTGGCCAGTCAGCCCTACGGAGGGCCCAGCGAGACGGACGGGTGGCAGGCGTACACTGTGGGAGCGACAGGAAGATCTGAAAATGGTCGCTCCCACACAGGTCGTCATGGACCCTCCAGGTGAGATGTGGAAGGAGGCTAGGGCTGCAGACAGACAGGTCAATGGCAGAAAACGAACCATGTGCTGTGCTAAAGTGGGTAGGAGCACCGGTGTTAAGAAGGCCGAGATTCTGCTCTGACAGGAGAGACTCAACATCCCTACCCCGGGCCGAGGTCTGTGTGCCACCCCACAGAGGGTGATGGGCGTTGAAATCCCCCAAAAGAAGAAAGGGTGGGGGAAGTTGGGCAACCAAGGCTGCGAGGTCTGTGGGAGAGATGGCCTCATCAGGTGGAAGATAGACAGAGCAGACGGTAAAATCTCGTACTACCCGGAGTCGAACAGCGACTGCCTCTAGAGACGTTTGAAGAGGCACAGCAGCACTGGGGACAGAGGCGTGGACATAAACACAGACGCCGCCAGAAACCCTGTCGTAGACGGTTCGGTTTTTAAAATAGCCCCGATACCCTCTGAGGGCGGGGCTCTTCTCGACGGGAAACCACGTTTCCTGCAAGGCAAGACAGATGGCAGGGAAGCGGCAGAGTAAGTGCCGCAGCTCAGCCAGGTGGCGGAAAAAGCCACCGCAATTCCACTGCAAGATGATGTTTGCAGTTTGCTGAATAGCCATAATGTAAGGCGGTAAATGGTCATTCAGCAGGAGCACCTGCTGCCAACTGCGCAGACTCTGCAGGATCCTGAACCATCGGTTCAGGCGTTCCGAGTATGGCGAGATCCTCAGGTGATGCGAGGATCTCTACCTCGTCTTCAGATGCCGAAGAGGTGGCAGAGCGGTCCTTCCGAGGCACTGATGATGCCTCCTTCGCATCCTTTTTCTTCGGCTTCTTTTTGCCCTCTCGCTGGCCCTTCGGTGTCAAGGGCCGGGAGGGCTTCCCAGAAGTGGCAGCAGAGACTGTCGAAGAGCCAGAAGCCCTTCGACCAGAAGGTTTTGGATCCTTCAGCCAAAGGCTGGGATCCCCTGGTGCACCCTGGGACTCCCCAGAAGGGAGCGTCCCGAAGGACCCCTTCCGAGGGAGAGGTGCCGGAGGAAGCTGTTGTTTCTCCGGCTGGGGGTTGGGGACTGGTGTCCCCGATGGTTGTGGGGAGGTTTCCCCCACAACAGGTGCTTTAGTATCAGATGGAGTGTTGCCCCCATCTGATGAGGGCGCTGTGGTACTTTTATGGCCTCTAGGGCCTACAGATGGAGGCGATACCTTGTTGGGAGTCGTACCCGTGATGCGCGGGGACGACGCTACAGCTGCAAAGGAGGTAGTCATGCTCACCGGATGCAGACGCTCGTACTTCTTTCTTGCCTCATTGTATGATAGCCGGTCCAAGGTCTTAATTTCCATTATCTTACGTTCTTTGTGTAGAACTTTGCAGTCTGGAGAGCACGGTGGATGCAGCTGGTTGCAGTTCACACAGACGGGAGGTGGGGTGCAAGGAGCGTCCGGATGAGATGGACGTCCACATTCCCTGCACACAGGGCTAGAAGTGCACCGGGAGGACATATGCCCGAACTTCCAGCACCTGAAGCACCTCATAGGGGGCGGGACGTATGGTGTAACGTCGCACCGGTAGATCATGACCTTGACCTTCTCAGGCAGTGTATCGCCTTCGAAGGCCAGGATGAATGCACCGGTGGCAACCTTGTTATCTCGTGGTCCCCTATAAACACGTCGAACTAGGTGAACACCTCTGCGCTCCAAGTTAGTACGTAGCTCTTCATCAGACTGTGACAATAGGTCACGATGGTAAATACGACCTTGGACCATGTTGAGGGTCTTGTGGGGCGTGACACTGACAGGTATATCACCCAGCTTGTCACAGGCCAATAATGCCCTGGACTGGGCTGGGGATGCCGTCTGTATCAGAACAGCCCCACTTCTCATTTTAGAGAAAGACTCCACCTCACCATGTTTGTCCTCGAGATGTTCAACGAAGAACTGCGGCTTGGTGGACAAGAAAGAGTCTCCATCAGTTCGGGAAATTACAAGATATCGCGGTGAGTAGGGATCCGGACAGCGTAAAGCTTGGCGTTCTTCCCATGGCGTTGCCAGGGAAGGGAACGACTTAGGATCATATACTGTAGCATTAAAGTCAGATCTTCCACGCTTAGAAACGGCGTTTTTGTGACCGCCCACGCTAGTTATTGCTCGTTTCATTTTCGTCCCACGAGCAGCTAGGGAAAAGAGGTCCACCCAGGCAGAGCCCCGCTTGCCTGGGTAAGCCTTGTACAACTGAGGTGCGGCAGGTTCCTCAGAGGTTGCTCGCTAGCGGCTGTTCAACCTCAACAGCCATGCATCTCCTCGGCACGTAGCACACCTTGAGATTGAGGGGTTTTTTATAGAGGTTTGTACCATCCTCGCGACCCGGGCGATGAAGCCAAGATCCCCGGGCTCTGAAACGTACAACGTTCCACCGTCGCGCCGAACGATGGTCGTTGAAGCACGCACAGAGCTTACGGTGTAGCGGACTGTTGGCGCGACACAGCCCACAGCTCAGGACCCCGGGTTCGCCAAGCCCGTACTCAGCAAACTAATGCTGAGCCCCTGAGGGGATAATTTATTATCTGCCACATCCAGCCACTGAGACTCCCACACAACCATGACTTTCTGAGTCACAAATGAGGTAAACAGCCTTCAGGGGGAAAGGAAAGCATATAGCAGGTGGGAGAAAGCAAGCCTCTTTAGCTGCCACATCGGCCAGCTCATTTCCCTGGATTCCTATAAGCCCAGGAACCCAACATAAAATTATTTCCTTGTGGTGATGTTGCAGTGCATGGAGAGCGTCCTGTACGATCCGATCTGCTGGATACATTTGGTTGACAGTGAGAAGGGCACTGGGGGAGCCGGAAGAGATCAGTAACTTCACACCTTTATGACTTTTCATCTGTTCTTGTGCCCTCAGGATAGCATACAGTTCCACATAATAAATGGGAAACTGTTCTGGAAGCCTTATCTGAAGGAGATCAGAGAACACAACAGAGCAGCCAATAAAATCATCTTGCTTGGATCCATCTGTATAAAATCTGCATGGTAGTTTACAATCTCAAGAAATCTAGTTTCATAAAAATTGTCTAAGGTACAAGTCTTCCTAAAAGTAGTCAGATCTAAAATAAGTCTGGGCCTATTAAGTAGCCAGGCAGATCCCCTGCTCCATCTCTGACATTGGACCTTAATGCCCTGCACTTATAACAATTCAAGGCTTTCCTTTGCCTGGATCCTAAATGGTCTTGTTGCCTGTGGACGGTTACAGAACAAACGTTCCAACGGCTACTGTGCAACAGGAAGGAGAGTTACACGTTATGAACTGACTGAGCCCTGTATGCCTGGCATGCCACGAGTAGACGACGGCAAATAGGAAGTGGGGGCTCACCAGCCTCTGCACACAGGCTAAGCACTGGACTCGTGCAATATGCACCAGTTGCCAGCCTGATACCATCCTGCTGTACAGCATCCAGTATTTTCAGATATGAACGCCTGGCTGATCCATAGACATGACAGCCATATTCAAGTTTGCGTTGCACAACGGCTTTTTAAAACTTGAGCAGACGTGCCCTGTCAGTACCCCAGGACCTATAACTAATATTTGGAGCCTTGATGCATCCCAAGTTTCACTTCTTTAAGGTGCGGTAACCACGTTAGCCTCTTGTCCAAAGAGAGGCCAAGATATTTCACCTTGTCCTGAAAGGTGAGAACAGTGCCCCCCAGTTTTAAAACAGGTAATTTAAAAAGAGAACAGGAATAATTAAAATCAACAGAAACAGTTTTTCCAAAGAGAATTTGAAACCTGTTGTTGTACACGATTCCTCCACCAGCCTGATCGTTAGGTACAATGAACGAGCAGTCATTGCAACAGAGGAGGATGTAAAGAAGAAGGAAAAATAGTCTACTAACAGGGAACACTGTACAGGTCATCATACGGTTGATGTAATGCTGTTGATATCAATGGCAAACAACATTCCCTTGACGGATACCATTCTCTCGTTTAAAAAGATCAGACATTGTATCTGAAGTACCTTTCCGAAGGAAAGGCGAAATAAAAGTGAGTAGATGCCCACGAAAACCCCACTCATAGAGCCGCCGCAAAACATTACGCCTCCAGGTGGTATCCTAGGCCTTTTCTAGATTTGTGCAAAAAAATAAAAAATGAGGTGTTGTTTACATAAGAAAGCTTGCTGAATCTCTGCTTCGAGGGAGCTTAGATTATCAAGAATGGAGTGATACCTCCTGAACCTGCACTGGGAACAGCTCAGTAAGGGATCGGCTCTCAAGGGCCCATACTAAGTGCTGGTTGAGCATACTCTTCAAAGTCTTTCCTAGCAACTAGTTAGGCTAATGCTAAGATAACTACTGGGATCAGTATGGTCTTTCCCTGGTTTTAAAAGCAAAATTAAAGTAGATTCTTTCCATGAATTGGGAAATATTCCCATCATCCAAATTTTATAAAGCTGAAGGGGGTCTCCTTGCACGTGCATTTAAGTGTCGTAACATGCCGTACGTAAATCTCGTCGTAACCAGGTGCAGTGTCACAAGCAACAGACAGTGCAGACTCCAGCTCCCACAGTGAGAAAGGCTGGTTATAATCTTCCCCATTGGAAGAATTGAAGTCACCCGATACTGACAAGGCTGAATCCTGGCAGAAATCAGATGTAATGTTCTAGTAAGATTCTGCCATTACTTGGGCAATGTCTCTTGATGATGTTAGGAGACGTCCCTGCCTTGTGCAGTTGTTAAGGGCGGTTAGAAATTCCATCTTGAGATCGTCCTAATGGCTTCCTATACTCTACTTCCCATGAACCCCTGGTTCACCAAGCCTGTACTCAGTGATTTAATGCTGAGCCCCCTAGAGGGGATGTACTAGCTGACAATAACAATGCCACCAGTGTAGAGAAACAACAATACTGAACATACAATGTTCTCTGGTTATAAAGAAACAACAACAGTGGCACCTTACCAACTGAATGGTGGAGGCAGGGTGGGGAAACCCAGCTTGCTATTGGTGGTATCTGGAAAACGGCATCATGTCACCCACAGCAAGCCAAACCCCAAAAGTCTCAACCAATTTTAAATATACTATAGTTCAGGAGATAAAATGTCAAACAGTGAGATTTGTGCATCCTCTGAAAATGAGATCACCCCACTAAATGATGAAAGGAAATACGTTTACTGCTTTATATTTTTTCTGTGTATGGCATAAAACTAACATCAGACATGATCTTTTAATGTTGTTGTTGTTGTTGGTTGTTGTTGTTGTGGTCTTCAGTCCGGAGACTGGTTTGATGCAGCTCTCCACAATAACCTATCCTGAGCAAGCCTCTTCATCTCCACATAAGAACGGCAACCTACATCTGTCTGAATCTGCTTACTGTATCCATCTCTTGGTCTTCCTCTGCGGTTTTTACCCCACACACTTCCCTCCAACGCTAAATTCACAATTCCTTGATGTCTAAGAATGTGTCCTACCAAGTGATCCCTTCTTTTAGTCAAGGTATGCCAGAAATTTCTTTTCTCCCCAATTCTGTTCAGTACCTCCTCATTAGTTACGCGATCCACCCACCTTATCTTCATCATTCTTCTGTAGCACCATATTTCAAAAGCCTCAATCCTCTTCCTGTCCGCACTGTTTATAGTCCATGTCTCACTCCCATACAAGGCAACACTCCATACAAATGCCTTCAGAAAGGACATCCTTAGGCATAAATCAATATTCGATGTTAACAAATTTCTCTTTCTCAAGAACGCTTTTCTACCCATTGCCATTCTGCATTTTATATCCTCTGTACTGCGACCATCATTTGTTATTTTACTGCCCAAGTAACAAAACTCATCTACCTCCTTTATTGCTTCGTTTCCCAATCTAATTCCTTCAGCATCACCTGATTTTCTTACACTGCACTCCATTACCCTAGTTTTGCTCTTGTTAATGTTCATCTTATATGCACCTTTCAGCACACTGTCCATTCCATTCAATTGCTCTTCCAGGTCCTTTGCTGTATCTGACAGAATTACTATGTCGTCGGCAAAATGCAATGTTTTTAATTCTTCACCCTGAACTTTAATTCCTTCTCCAAATTTCTCCTTGCTTTCCTTTATAGCTTGCTCAATGTACAAATTGAATAACACTGGAGAAAGACTACAACCCTGTCTTACTCCCTTTCCAACCACTGCATCCCTTTCATGCCCATCAACTCTGACAACCGCTGTCTGGTATTTGTACAAGTTGTAAATAACCTTACGCTCCCTATATTTTACTCCTGCTTGCTTCAAAACTTGGAAGAGTTTATTCCAATCAACATTGTCAAAAGCCTTCTCCAAATCTACAAAAGCTAGAAATGTAGGTTTGCCTTTTCTTAATCTATCTTCTAGGATAAGCCGTAAAGTGAGTATTGCCTCCCGTGTTCCTACATTTCTCCTGAACCCAAACTGATCTTCCCCGAGGTCGGCTTCTACCAGCTGTTCCATCCTTCTGTATATAATTCGTGTTAATATTTTGCAACCATGACTTATTAAACTGATGGTTCTGTAGTTTTCACACCTGTCTGCACCTGCTTTCTTTGGAATGGGGATTATTACATTTTTCTTAAAATATGAGGGTACTTCACCTGTCTCATACATCTTACACACCAGGTGAAACAATTTTGTCATGGCTGGTTCTCCCAGAGACTTCAGTAGCTCTGAGGGAATATGATCTACTCCAGGGGCCTTGTTTCGACTTAGGTCTTTCAGGGCTCTGTCAAATTCTTCTCTTAGTACAGTGTCTCCTATTTCATCTCCATCTACATCCTCTTCCCTTCCTACAATATTGTCTCGAAGTTCATTTCCTTTGTAGAGCCCCTCTATATACTCTTTCCACCTTTCAGCTTTCCCTTCTTTGCTGAGCACTGGTTTTCCATCAGTGTCCTTGATATTTATAGAGCTGTTTTTCTTATCTCCAAATGTTTCTTTTATTTTCCTGTAGGCTGTATCTATTTTTCCCCTATTTATACTTTCTTCTACATCCTTGCATTTGCCTTCTAACCACTCCTGCTTAGCAATTTTGCACTTCCTGTCAATCTCATTTCTTAGTCGTCTGTACTCCATTTTGCCTGTTTCATTTACTGCATTTTTATATTTTCTCCTTTCATCGATTAAATTTAGTATCTCCTGTGATATCCAAGGATTTTTTGCAGTTCTTGCCTTCCTACCTATTTTGTCCTCTGCTGCCTTCACTATTTCATCTTTCAATTTTACCCATTCCTCCTCTACTGTTTTATTTTCCCCTGTTTCTGTCAATTGTTGCCTAAAGCTCCCTCCGAAATTTTTAAGAACTTCAGGTTCCTTCAATTTATCCAGGTCCCATCTCCTTATTTTCCAACCTTTTTGTAGTTTCTTCAGTTTCAGCCTGCAGTTCATAACCAACAAGTTATGGTAAGAGTCTATATCTGCCCCTGGCTATGTTTTACAGTTTAAAACCTGGTTCCGAAATCTATGTCTTAGCATTATAAAATCTATCTGGTATCTCTCGGTGTCTCCTGGTCTCTTCCACGTATACAACCTTCTTTTGTGATTCTTAAACCAGGTGTTTGTTATAACTAAATTATGTTCTTTGCAAAATTCTACCAGGCAGCTTCCTCTTTCATTCCTTTTGCCCAGACCATATTCACCTACTATCTTACCTTCTCTTCCTTGACCTACTACCGAATTCCAGTCGCCCATAACAATTAAGTTTTCCTCTCCCTTAATTGTCTGAATAATTCCCTTTAGTTCCTCATATATTTCTTCGATTTCCTCATCATCGGCAGAGCTAGTTGGCATATAAACCTGTACTACTGTTGTCGGTGTTGGCTTCGTATCTATCTTGACAATGATAATGCGATCACTGTGCTGGTCATAGTAGTTTACCCGCATTCCTATTTTCTTATTCATTATCAACCCTACTCCTGTGATAACCCCAACTGATTTTGTATTTATAATCCTATACTCACCTGACCAGAAATCCTGTTCATCCTGCCACCGAACTTCACTAATCCCCACTATGTCTAACTTCAACCTATCCATTTCCCTTTTTAAATTTTCTAATTTTCCTACTCGATTAAGGGATCTAACATTCCACGCTCCGACCCGTAGAATGCCAGTATTGTCTTTCCTGATGATCACATCCTCCTGAGTAGTCCCCGCCCAGAGATCCGAATGGGGGACTATTTTACCTCCGGAATATTTTACCCAAGAGGATGTCATCATCATATGTTCATACAGTAGAGCTGCATGTCCTCGGGAAAAATAACAGCTGTAGTTTCCCCTTGCTTTCAGCCGTTCGCAGTAGCTGTGTGGCAAAGCCACATTAGCTGACGTTGCAAGGCCAGCTCAGTCAATCATCCAGACTGTTGCCCCTGTAACTACTGAAAAGGCTGCTGCCCCTCTTCAGGAACCACACGTTTGTCTGGCCTCTCCACAGATACCCCTCCGCTGTGGTTGCACCTACGGTACGGCTATCTGCATCGTTGAGGCACGCAAGCCACCCCACCTCGGCAATGTCTGTGGTTCATGGGAGTGGTCTTTTAATGTATTACTTTGATTACGCCAACTGTATTTGCAACACTTTTTGCGTACAGCACTAAATGTGCTGGGAAATTAATCTCACTGTACGACACACAGTTCAGGAGATATAAGGACATGAAATTGAGATGCATGGAAAACTGCTGCATCAGGAAAGACATTTTGTTTTATTACTAACCTATTTGCAACATTTTTCCAAACAAGTTTAAATTAAAAATATGTAGAACCACATGTCTATTCAAATGCAACATTGTATCAAAATTTGTATGCAGTTGGTCAAGAATTTTTAGAGATTTGTGATTAGGAAAATTTAAATTTTCCATTTGTTTGTTTCTAATAGCAAATCTCCTAAAATTCTTGAGCTACTGACTTGAAATTTTACACAATGTTCCACTTTAAACGGTACTAAAATGCATAGACAGTCACGGCTATAGGAACATGAACAGTTGACAATACCATAGTTTTTATAAAGTACAGATTCTGACTGGAATCTATCACATGTCAAATCTGACTGGCTAGGCCACAGTTAAATATCCAGAACATAGGACCTGTAAGATTGCGAATCGGGTCAACCCTATTCAGGGCAGTGTGCACTGTGTCAGAGTTACCCTTTACAGAACAGTCCTCAACTCTGCACACTGCTTCACAGTGCCATAAGACTTTTTGACATATTAAAGATCAGAAAGAAATTATTGCAGACTGTCAAGTTCACTCAGCTGTCTGGACTTTATCACTACGGAATGAGTGTACTTCTCCTACACCCAAATTTGAGTCTTCATTTATTAGTAATAAATTTCACATGTTACTAAAGTTGTAGGATCTTTCTGTTAAAGTGTATAGATGCCACCTTACCAACAACACACACTAAGAAATTGTTACAATTATCTCAGGTTTTTTACTTTAAAAAATAAACCTACAAATTTTCCCCCCAGCCTCAAGCTAAACAGCTAACAGAGGACAGGGAAAAGATTAAATATGGGGAAGAGAAGGTGACTGCAATAAATTACTAGAAATATCAAAACAGTTTAAGTGTACTGACATGAACTACTTGAAAGAATGACTGACTACTACATCTAGTGAAAGTGTCCAAATGCTTGTTTGCAGAATAATTTGAGATTATTGCTGATAAGGATGCTATATGTCCTTAAAACCAGGTGATGTACTTTACCTTACATTCCGTGTGTGTGTATGTGTGTGTGTGTGTGTGTGTGTGTGTGTGGTCATCGACAAGGGAAAGTATTTACAACTGACACTAGACCACTGATGATCCACTTCTGTCTCTACAATATGACACATGCAATGAGGCTGGAAAAGGTGGTAGTCCCTATATGAATAGGAACAAAAAAACTTACTTTCACACATACAAGGACGACTAGCAGACAAGTTGAGTTAGTTATCTGGATAATGTGTGGAATTGAATTTTCATTAACAGGAACTTCAGTGTATACGCAAAGTTTGTAGATGCCGTGACAAATACGTTTTCAAGACAGTGGTATGATTGCACATACATATTTGGATGTTTTGTGAATGTGGTTGAAGTTACAAAAACAAATACTAAACTGCAAACGTAAAACAGCATTAATAATTATTCACTGTACAGCTTTAATGTTTTATTTAAAGAACATAAACACAGAACCACCAAAAGCTGCTGCAATAGTTATTTATTTATTGACAGCCAGTTTTGGTGAAGTGACTGTCTTTAAGTCTTGGATTAACATTAAATAATGTCAAATGAAGGTTTCTTTGTATCAAACATATATTTTTTCCAGTTGCAGCATTCTCATAAATACAGGCACCCATTATTTACTCATCAGTCACAAAGAAAAAACCTCTACCATCCACTGCCATGTTCAACATACTGTCTGTTCACAATGTTGCCATATAGCGGGCATGTTTACCGTATTTACTCGAATCTAAGCTGCACCCAAAAAAATGGGACTAATTTCAAGTGGGGTGGGAGTTATAGGCTGCATTTCGAAATCAAAACAAAGGTGTTTCATTCTAACAAGAGAAACAAATAGGTAGAATGGAAGATAATACAGCTATAGTAGTTGAGTTCAAGTTGTAACCTTAGAAGTCGAGCTTACGGTGAAAATGATTTTTAGATGTAGGTGATAGTTGGTGGTAATGGTGCGATGAATCATGGGAAGTGAGTGCAGACAATCGTGTGGTGCTGCAGGCAGCCATTGAGTCTTTCCAAACGAAAACTAATCTGCATTTCCTGCTTATTTTTGCTGTGCTACTATGATCAACGTAACCACAAACTTGGAAATCATGTAATATTCACAGAAACATATCAATATATTTCTGACAAGAAAGTATGTAAATGTGTCAGTCGTCTTATGCTTGGAATGAGAGATTTTGATTACGCAAGAAGAAAATGCAGATTCAGCACATGCCCTGCCAATCAAGCTTAATATCTAATAAGCAATGTTTCTAATGAATTTGTAATTAAATGATGGGCAGACCGTCAGTGGATCAGTTTGCATTGTCACAATCACAAGGAATTACAACTATCACCAACATGCACTGGCAAAAACACCAAACCAAACAATCATTTCCATTTTGGCTATAAATTCACTCCATATTTACTCAACCCCTTGTTGGTTACATGAAATATGTGGAAACACATGCAAATATTTCCGAGTTGCAAAACTGTGTATTTTAAAGCTGTGCTACTAGTTTACTGATAGCATCATATTTGAAAATCATGATGTATACGCAACTACCAACTCTTACAAAAATCCTAAAGCCTTGTTGCATTGTTGGTATTTATGTAAATAAATGTATTTTTGTTGTTACATTTATTTGAAACGCTGCTACACTCTAAGATGAGCAACACTGAATGTCTCTTTCCTTCACTGCACTGATTCAGTTGCGTTGCGTTGGTTCAGTGGTTGAAACTTGGAAAAAGGCAGACTCATCATCTGCCGTATTAGTGTATTTGTATTTTTATTAGCACAGAATTTAGGAACCAGTAGGCCTATTTATCTTCTAGTCTGCAAGGCACTGCTTATTTTTGATGGCAAAAGTTAGTTGTGGTGGCTCCCAGTGCAATTTTTTAGAACTTTCATTTGCTTTGCACTTTAAGCCACAGGCAGTTTTTTGGATCCCGAAAATGGGAAAAGTGCAGCTTAGATTCAATCAAATATGGTAATTCACACCTCTTCTGGGAGGGACCACAACCACAATTCAAATGAAAGGTTTATTTCTGAATTCAATTTAGTTATCTAGAGTGTGATTGTATGTCGAAATCCAACATCGAAGTGATGTGATTACCTTTTCTAGCTGAGGTTGGTTGATTAGTGGACCAAGATTGTTTTGTGGATTAGTTGTGTCACCTAGGTGAAGTTTCTGTTCCATCTCTTGTTTCAACATTGATACAAATTTATCAAATACATCTTCTTGCACCAAGAATCGATTTGCACTGACACAAGTCTGAAAATATTGAATAACAAGTTAGGCAATATTTTTTAAAACAATAGAAATTTCAAGATGTGGAAAAATTAAAATTAAATAAGAGTAAAAAATTTTCATCCAATTACATTACATAGTTGATATCACAGGTTAAGGCCATATCTGCTACTACATAATTATATACACAAACACAGACATTTCAAAATTAAAGAGTGCTAATTCATTCTTATCAAGTGTGTTAACTGCTGTGTGTCTGCTGGCTGTTACACCAGACAGCTCTGCTGTGATCACCACTGGCCTCAAGGCAGTCAACATGTCTGCGAAATAGTTAGATAGACTAAAGAACTGTTACAGCAGCATTATCTTCAGATTAGCTTTTCTTGAAAAAAGTGTTCATATCTTGCAAGCACTCTTGAAATATACCCGACTTATTTTAACCCAAAGATAACAAAATTTAGTGCGTTTAACACACTAATTGTGAACAACATTTATATATGGTGACAATCTACAGTGGTCAATATAATTTTGTCAAAATTAATTTGCAATAGCAGTGTTTGTTTTTGTTTTTCCAACTTAACTGTATAACGGGTACATGTTCTACCAGCAGTTAACACACTTGATAAGAATGAATTAGAACTCTTTATTTTTGAAATGTGAAACTTTGTGCTGGATTAGGACTCATATTAGGATTTCACACTTTTTGCAAATGGTTGCATTGACCATTACACTATCAGAACATGTTTCCAGAACAGTCTCAAACCTACATATGCCACACTGACTATGTACACAACTACATTCACCCAATAGCACTTACAGCGATAACAACATAGGGTAATTCCTAATTGTTTTCATTCTCAGAGGTGCTGGAATACAGTATAGGCTGCAATGGGCCAATTGTATAAGGCGGTTGATCTTAGATTAATGTAGAAAATGATCTCAGTTCAAGCTGAACTCTGTAAATTGCATTGTATAAATGGTGATCTTCGATTACATCGCTGAGAACTCTGGACATCTTTGACTGGACGAATTTCTCCGATCAAATGAAAGTTCAACTTTAATTGTCGGATTTCCATGTAGTGTCATTACGAAACAAGGCATCTATTTTGTACAAATATACACAGGAAATTCTAATAAATGATAAAAAGTTATTATAGAAAAAGTGGTAAGTAAATATGTGAATACATCACTACCATGCTTTTGAAGCTAGAAATG
Source organism: Locusta migratoria (assembly GCA_026315105.1). Classification (NCBI taxonomy): domain Eukaryota; kingdom Metazoa; phylum Arthropoda; class Insecta; order Orthoptera; family Acrididae; genus Locusta; species Locusta migratoria. The sequence goes on along the minus strand of CM048755.1, from coordinate 736,404,701 downwards.
TGTATTAAATCTCTAAAGTTAGGTTAGGGAAATTAGTGGCTATGTAAACAGTGACTCCAGATAATCATCATTGATTTCATAACAATTGTTGGAGATAACATGTAATGTATGTCATGAATTTAAAAGTGGCAGTAGAAAAGGAACATCGGGAAAAATTGGCACTAACTGTTACCATTGTGAAAATGAAAGTAGCAAATAATGCCTGAATATCTTTTATAAACCTGCTGCCTAGGCAAGAGTAGCAGTAACTATACAATTCATAATAAATTTTTACTACCAAAGATTTATTTAAATTGCTTTTAAAATCGCGTATGTGTTGATCAGTAAAAATAGTATTAAGCATATGTAAGTCGTGTGTAAATGCCTATATATAACTCTGTGAATCGTTTTCTTTCTTTTCGTCTACAGATATGACTATTCTGATGAGTCTAGTGAGCATGACATTGAGATCCAATGTGCTCCCCGCATTTACTGTGAAAGGTCAAACCCATTCATGGTACTGAGCGACAGATAATTTAAGCAGAGGTTTCGCCTAGACAAAGATACAGTGCAACTGTTAGAATTAAGACAGAGAGCATCTTTTGAAACCAACGAAAAGAAACCAGCCACTGACTCCAATGTGAATGCTTCGGTTAACTCTGAGATTTATTGCTACAGGAAGTTTTGAGATGGTTGTTAGCCATTTGTTTAACGTAGATGTAGCGACAGCTTGTAGAGCTGTCCAGAAAGTATCAAATTACATTGCCTCGTTGAAGAATGAATTTATCAAAATTCCAAGTGAACTAAATGAAGTGAGGAAGACCATACATGATTTCTATCAAATAGCACAATAAATTCCACAAACTGAAGTCAATGACAACTTCTTTCCACGCCCTTACCTTGCTGTTCATTGATACTTTGTTTTCTTACTACCTGTTATGTGCTCCTGTGGACCCAAGACGATTTCTACAAGAGAATCAAAAAATGTTCAAATGTTTGTTAAGCTTAAGGGACTCAACTACGGGGTCATCAGTCCCTAAACTTACAAACTACTTATGAACTAGCTTATACTAAGGACAGCACAAATATCCATGCCCGAGGGGGGATTCGAACCCCCGACTGTAGTGGCCGTGCAGACCGTGACTGGAGCGTCTCAGTCCCCTCGGCCACCGCGGCCGGCACAGGAGAATCCTTTTCCATTTCTGAAAAGTTAGAAGACGCACCTTTTCCTGTTGGCTTTCCTCCATTTCCACAATGCTACACTTTCAATAAAAACTACCAAGTAGTGTACAAAGGTCTGTATATGCTATTTGTTTATACTGTGTTTATATTTGATGTCGATAAATTACGGTCATTATCTGTGATCAAAGCTTGACAAACGGGTTGATAGCTGAATTTTGCTGTGTTGCCAAGTTTGTTTTTTGCTAACACAGATCAAATCTGAACCTGATCTGTTGATCCATGGACAGCGTTATACAACACAGTTCATTCATGAACTTTGTTCATTTCCTTGACAAAGGTAAAAATTGATCTACAGTCAGCAATTTTTATACATTCGGCCCTACGTGGTGAATGTAGTTAGTGTGGGTTTTTTAACTACCAGCTAGGAGAGTATCAAGAGAAAGCTAAAAACTAAAGATAAAAAACAATTACAAGGGTTAAATATCAATCGATAAATTGGCCACGTTGATAAACACGAAACTCGAGCAGCTGTTCTTGTGTCATCAGCTAAAAGTTCCTCCAGAGTAGATGGAAAGTTAATGGCTACATGGAGATGATTAAAATTAGGACTAGACAGTAAAACATGTTGCACCGTCAGCAATTCACCACAGGAGCACAGCGGAGCAGGGTTGCCGGTTAGCAAATGAGGGTGGCTGAATCGGCAGTGAACGATCCGCAACACGGCCAGGATGACCATCTCTCGCCGAGAGGGGCGCGAGGAGGTCCGCCAAGTGGTCCGGATCGGTTTTACAGTTCTCAATTTATTGTCGTGGAGTGAGAACCACGAACTGTGCCAGGATGACAAAATACTCCGGCAAAGAGCCCGTTGAACATCGTCTGATGGGACGCAGAAGGTAGCCACGCGAGGCAAAAGAGCTGCTGTCTTGGCTGCTATGTCGGCGGTCTCATTCCCGGGTACACCCACGTGGCCAGGGACGCACAGAAAAGAAACGCGACAGCTGTTATCTGCAAGCAACTGAAGGAGGGTTGGATTTGATACACGACAGGATGGGTCGAGAAAGGGTCCTTAAGACTCTGCAGAGCACTAAGGGAGTCAGAACAGATGGCATAAAAGGGATGCCGATGTATAAAACAGCCTGGTGGAGGGCAAAAAGCTTAGCTGTGAAATTCAAGCACTGGTCAGGGAGCTTGTATTGGAACAGGTCGTCCCCGACGACGAAGACAGATCTGACACCGTCAGTGCTCTTAGAACCATCAGTGTAGATAAATATGGCATTATCGAAAAGCGAACGGAGTTCAACAAGCCGCGACTGATATACCAAATCCGGAGTGCTCTCCTTGGGGAGCGAACTAAGTTCAAGGTGGGTGTGAACCTGGGCCTGATGCCACGGTGGCAATGGGCTCTGGCTCAACCTAAAGGTGGAAGAAAGGGTGAAGCAGGCGGTGAAACCGAACTCCAGGTGGAAGCAAGGCTATCGCAGACAACCGATATTGGCTATCAAGTGAGTCATCAAAGAATAATGGGTAAGATGAATGGTTGGGTTTTGACAGCAATCTGCATGCATATCGACACAAGAGTATGTCACGCCGAGTGGTCAAGGCTAATACAGCAGCCTCAGCATACAGACTTTCAACAGGGCTGGTATAAAATGCACCGGTCGCCAGGCGTAATCCCCGATGGTGAATAGAGTTGAGACGGCGGAGAATCGACGGCCGTGCAGAAGAGTATACAAAGGTTCCGTAGTCCAGCTTCGACTGAACAATGCCTGGTAAAGGTGAAGCAGGACGGTACGATCCGCTCCCCATGATGTGCCACTAAGTACACAAAGAACATTAAGGGATTGGGCACAACGGGCAGCCAGGTAGGACGTGTGGAGACCAGCAAAGTTTCCGATCTAACATTAGCCCCCAAGAATTTTGTTATCTCCACAAATGGGAGAGCAACGGGGCCGAGACGTAGGGATGGTGGAAGAAATTCCTTGTATCTCCAGAAGTTTATACACACCGTTTTCTCAATGAAGAAACGGAAGCCGTTCGCAGTGCTCCAGGAATATAGGCGGTCAAGACAGCGTTGAAGACAACGCTCCAAGAGACACGTCCGCTGGGCGCTACAATAAATTGCAATATCGTCTACAAAAAGGCATCCGGAAACGTCGGCTGAAAGGCAATCTAGGATCGGATTGATTGCAATGGCAAAGAGAGCCATGCTCAAGTCGGAGCCCTGTGGCAACTCATTCTCCTGGCGAAAGGTGTCTGACAAAACAGAGCCCACCCGTACCCGGAACTTGAAATCCGCCAAAAACGCTTGAATAAAGAGAGGGAGGAGGCCACGAAGGCAACATGTGTGCAATGTGCGGAGAATGCCCGCTTTCCAACAGGTATCGGAAGCCTTCTCCAAGTCGAAGAACACTGCTACTGTTTGACGCTTCCTTAGAAAGTTATTCATAATGAAGGTCGACAAGGTAACGAGGTGATCAGCAGCAGAGCGGTGTCAACGAAAACCACATTGGACATAATTCAGGAGGCATAGAGATTCAAGGAGCCAGACCAACCGAGCGTTAACCAAGAGTTCCATCACCTTACAGAAGCAGCTAGTAAGAGAAATGGGGCGATAACTGGAAGGAAGATGTTTGTCCTTCCCTGGTTTGGGGATGGGGACAACAATGGCTTAATGCGAACTAGTGGGAACCTGACCTTCAGTCCATATGCTAAGAAGGAAACACTTGCCCACAGGAGAAAGGTTTTTCAGCATCTCAATATGGATGGAATCGGGCCCAGAAGCAGAAGAACAGGACAGGGCAAGAGCACGGTCCAGCTCCTGCATGGTAAAGGAGACATTATAACTTTCTCGATTAAAAGAGCGGAAAGAAGGTGACCCTGCCTGCTCTACCTGTTTGCGAGGGAGGAAGGCAGGGTGGTAATGGGCAGAGCTCAAAACCTCCGCGAAGGAGCGGCCGAAAGTGTTGGAAACATCAGTGGGGTGCACAAGGACTGCGTTCTCAACGGTCAAGCCAGAGATCGGGAAGTGGACCTTGATGGATAAACGGCGTAGGCCACCCCAGACAGCCGAGGAGGGAGTAAATCTGTTAAAAGAACTGGTAAAAGCAATCCAGCAAGCTTTTTTGCGCCCACAGTTGTTTATAGTTGATACTATTCTCCAATGTTGGGTGGCGGCGGAAGGTGCGTAAAGCACGTCGCTGGGCTCTAAGAGCCTCGCGGCAGGCTGCATTCCACCAAGGGACCGGGACGCAACGTGGAGAAGAGGATGTACGAGGTATGGAATGTTCGGCAGCGGTGAGAATAACCTCTGTGAGGTATTCAACCTGACTATCACAGCTGGGAAAAGTCTGATCGTGAAAAACAGCCATGGAAGAATAAAGCCCCCAGTCGGCTTTAGAGATGTTCCAACTGGTGGGACGAGGAGATGGGGTATGATGCAGGAAGTGGATTACACAAGGGAAATGGTCACTTTAGTACGTGTCAGAAAGCGCATACCACTCGAACCGACGTGCAAGCTGAGGAGTGCATATCACGAGTTCTATATGGGAATAAGTACGTGTTGTGTCGGAAAGGAAGGTCGGTGCACCGGTGTTGAGGCAGACAAGACCTGAGGTAGTGGAAGAGGTCCACTAAAAGGGAGCCTCTTGGACAAGGTGCTGGAGAGCCCCATAGGGTGTGGTGGGCATTGAAGTTGCCTACCAACACGAAAGGTGAAGGGAGCTCGTCAACGAGGTGGAGCACATCTGCCCTAGTAAGGGCAGATGATGGCGAATAGATATTACAGAGGGAAAAGGAAAAGGTGGATAGAGTGATGTGGATGGCAACCACCTGTAGGTGAGTATGCAATGAAATGGGATGGTAATAGACGTCGTCCCAAATGAGCATCAGAGCCCCTCCACGGGCTGGAGTACCTTCTACAGGTGGCAGGTCGAAACACACAGAGGTGTAGTGGGAGAAGTCTGTATGATCACATGGACGTAACTTAAGTTTCTTTCAGACAGACTAGAAGCGGGCAGTGCAATCTAAGGAGTAGTTTTAAATCCTCCTGATTGGAATGAATGCCGCGAATATTCCATTGAAGGAGGGTCATGTAAAAAATGAGAGAAGATAAAAAGGAACAAGCAAGCGGGGTCACCTGGAAGGCCGCTGAGGACCGGACTTCGAGGGAGCACTGCAATCGCTATCTAGAGGAAGGAAATCATATTCCATGGGTTCAACTGACGCGTCGGCCACCTCCCTGAGTTGATCAAGAGGGACAGCTTCCACTGCCGGTAAAGGGCCGGGTGCCCGGCAGACAGTGTCCCGGTGAAACAGAAGACGGCCGAGGCCGGCAACTGTTGGATGGCGTGACCAAAGAGTCACGCCGCGGCGGGGAAGGGAGCTGTTCTTTTTGTGAGCCTTCTTAGAGGCATGACAAGTAGAAGAAGCGATTGACGGTTGAGAAGACTGAGTTTAGAAGGAAATATTCAGAAACAGGTTCTTTCTTAGAACTCCGGGCAGCGGATTTTGGTGCCCGGGATGTGTGGTCGGCGAATGCACTGTAGAACGGGCAGAAGGGATCGGAGAGGTGGAACGAGCAATTTTCGGGCTATCCGACCTGACAACAGTGTCACAGAAGGTGAAATCGCAGGTCTGTATGCCTACCTCCTTAGTTGGTCGAGGGGAGGTGAGGACCTGGCTGTAAGTGCCTGATGGGAGTAGAGCGGGCTTCCTACTCACTAATAACTTCCAAGCGGCATAGGTTGAAACCTTTTCCTTGACGCGTATCTCCTCAATGCCCCACTCGTCTTTATAAACGGGGCAGTCCTGTGAAGAAACAGCATGGTCACCCATGCAATTAATGCAGTGAGGGGATGGAAGTGGACATTCACCCCCATGGGCGTCCCTGCCACAGGTGGCACACTTGGCTGCATTAGGACAAGATTTACTGGTATGATTAAATCTCTGGAAATGGTAGCAGCATGTAGGATTGGGTGTATACGGGCGAACGGAAATGACTTCGTAGCCCACTTTCACCTTAGATGGTAGGTCAAACCTGTCGAAAGTCACGAAGAATGTACAAGTCGGCACGAGGTCATTGTTAACTTTTTTCATTACGCGATGAACAGCCGTAACTCCCTGATTGGACATATAGTTAAGTATATCCTCGTGTTGTTTTTTAAAGGGGACCAAACTACTCGGTCATCAGTCCCCTAACAAAGAATGTCCATTTAATTGGAAACAATAATCGTATGAATACTCAAGAGGAGTACATGTCACCGATGAAATTTCACAAACAGTACAAACAGCACAGATATAAAAAATGAAACAATGTAGTCAATCATGCTAAAATTTGGCAATGAGAATCCGTGGCTGCTGGTCACTGAGATAATAATGGACGGGCCAGTCACAAATGTCACAGCAGACACGAATGTCTGCTAGCCAAAAGACATAAAACATTAAAATACGGTTAAAAGTCAGGAAAAATCACTCTACATTAAATGGAATTGTAAAAACCGGCTGCACGGATAAAACGTAGCACAGACTCAGCCATGGAGGCATCGTCCCCTAGCACTAAGGATAGGGTAGTTGGAAGATTAAAAGACTGCCGCAAGGGGGCTAAAACAGTACAGTCCATCAGGAGATGAACTACTGTCAAGGCACCACCACAGCGACACATGGGCGGTGGCTCACGGCGAAGTAAATAGCCATGAGTCAACCAAGTGTGCCCGATACAGAGGCGGCATAGCACGATGGAGTCTCGACGATTGGGCCTCATGTGGCTGTGGATGGTTTGATCGTGCGGAGCTTGTTTGGCACACTCAGTGCAGACCAAGCGTCTCGCACCTTCTGGTGTAGCATCCACCTAAGGTCCGTTTCCAAGAGACCAATTTCAAGAGGGCGTGATGAGGTGGCCTGCTTGGCCAACTGGTCCACCCGTTCATTACCAGGTATGCCGATGTGCCCTGGGGTCCAAACAAAGACCACTGAGCGACCAGACCTATTGAGAGCGGCAACAGTCTTGGATACACTGCACCAGAGGGAGCTTGCTGAAACACTGGTCGAGCGCTCGCAAACCACTCAGGGAGTCGCTACAGATGACAAACGACTCCCCAGGGGAAGGCTCGGAAATGTTCCAGAGCTCTAGAGATAGCAACCAGCTCTGCAGTGAAGACTCCACTCCCACTTGGCAAAGAGTGTTGTTCAAAAAGGTCACCATGGAAATAAGTGTACCCAGCATGGCCATCTACCAGGGAACCATCAGTATAGATGACCTCCGCGCCGTGGAATGAGTCAAGGAGTTCCTGGAACTGGCGACGAAGAACCGATAATGAAATGGAGGCTTTAGAGTCCTGGGACAAGTCCAACCGTAGCTGCAGACGAGGAATACACCAAGGATGTGTATGGTAAGACTAGTGGAAGGTAGGAGGGAAGGGAAGGGATTCAAGGGAGGAGAGAAGGGAATGGACACGGACTGCAATCGGGAGACCCGACCGAGGCCATCTTTGAGGGGATGGGAGTGTAGTAATTGGGAAGAGAAGCCTGCGATGCAGATGATGGTCTGACGTGTGGACACAAGCAACATATGAGGCCAACAACTGTTGCCGACGGAACCGCAGTGGGGGTACCCCAGCCTCAACAAGGAGGCTCATTGCCGGGATTGTACAAAAGGCTCCCGTTGCCAAGCGAACACCAGCATTTAAGATGGGGTCTAAGACCCGAAACGCAGAAGGGGCTGCCGAGTCTTACACCTGGCTCCCATAGTCCAGGCGGGACTGGATGAGAGCCTTATAAAGTCGTAAGAGAGTTGGACGGGCAGCTCCCCAAGCAGTGCGGCTGAGGCAGCGCAGTATGTTTAATTGCCGCCAGTACTTTTGTCGAAGCAGTTGTAGGTGGGTGACCCATGTGAGCCGGGCATTGAACAACATGCCCCAGAAGCGATGCGTATCTTCGACACGCAGAAGGTCGTCACCTATGTATACTTCTGGGTCTGGATGCACTGCCGGCGGTGGCAAAAGTGCAGAACCCAAGTTTTGGAGGCAGAGAACTGGAACCCATGGGCTAAAGCCCAGGAACGCGCCTTTTGAATGGCCCCCTGCAGTCGCCTTTCAGTGACACCGATACTAGCTGAACTGTAATACATAAAAAAGTCATCGGCATACAGTGAGGACACCGATGACCCTACTGCTGCAGCAAGTCCATTGATTGCAGTTAGGAACAGCGGAACACTAAGAACGGAGCCCTGTGGGACTCCATTCTCCTGGGTGCGTGGGGAGCTGAGGTGGGTACCAACCCTAGCCCGAAAAGTGCGGAGTGACAGGAAGTTCTGTATGAACAGTGGAAGCGGTCCTCTCAAGCCCCAGCCATGCAGCGTAGCTAGAATATGGTAGTGCCAGGTGGTGTCATCAGCCTTTCGGAGATCGAAAAGGACTGCAACCAGGTGCTCGCGCCTGGCAAAAGCAGTGTGGATGGCTGACTCCAGCGGAACTAGATTGACCAATGCAGAACGGCCCTGGCAGAATCCCCCTTGTTGTGGGGCAAGGAATCTACGGTCTTCAAGAACCCACATGAGCCGCTGACTCACCATGCGTTCCAAGAGCTTGCAAGGAACGTTGGTGAGGCTAATCGGGCGGTAACTGTCTGCCACCTGTGGATCAGCGCCAGGTTTTATCACTGGGATGACGATGCTGTCCCACCATTGAGATGGGAAAACACCTTCAACCCTTAGGCGGTTGAACAGGGCGAGAAGTTGGTCTTTAAACTCCTGTGACAGATGGCGCAGGAACTGTTTGTGGATTCGATCTGGCCCTGGGGTGGTATCAGGGCAAGCAGTGATGGCACTCAAACTCTCGCCGACGTGTATGGAAAGACAGCTGCCTCCGCTCGACCTGTTCTTTGCGAGTGCAGAAGCCCGCAATATAAGCAGAAGTCACAGAGGTACTGGCATAATGGTCCGCCATGTGTTCAGAGATAGCAGCTGGATCCATGCATATAGTACCCCAAATGTTCAAGCTGGGGATTCCCGCCTGTGGTCGGTACCCAAAAAAGCGCCGAACCTGAGACCACACCCGAGATGGGGCGGCGCGAGAGTCGATGGTAGCGACATCTCTCTCCCAACAGTCCTGCTTCCTCTGGCGTATCAGCCTCCGAGCCTGTGCCTGGAGTCGCTTGAAAGCGATCAGGTGCTCTATACAAGGCAATCTCTGTGGACCACCACGGAACCGACTTGCGCCGAACTGAGCCAGTGGTGATCGGAACAGTGGCTTCAGCTGCGGAAATGATGGCTCTAGTGATATGATGAGCAGCCTGATCAAATCGTCCGGGATTGGTATTATCACCCTAGTAGCCGAGGTGTAAGCAGGCCAGTCAGCCCTACGCAGAGACCAACGGGGCAAGCGAGTTGGAGGTTGATACTGGAGAAGAGAGGTACGGATGGGAAAGTGGTCACTACCACATAGGTCATCGTGGAACCCCAATGAAGCTGTGGTAGAAGGCTTGGGCTGCAGAGAGAAAGGTCTATAGCCGAGTATGTGTCATGCGCAACACTGAAATGTGTGGGGGCACTGGTATTGAGAAGGCAGCAGTCGAGCTGTGCTATTAGAGCTTCAATGTCCTTACCGTGACCTGAGACCTGAGAGCCACCCCACAAGGGGTTGTGGGCATTGAATGGCGGTGGAAGTTGTGTGATCAAGTTTGCAAGGTCTGCAGGAGACACTGCCTCATCTGGAAGGAAGGTAGAGTGAGCAGATGGTGATATCCTGTCGTACCTGAATCCTCACAGCCACTGCCTCGAGCATTGTGTTAAGTGGCACTGGTGAACTGGGGACAGTGGCAACAACGTATAGACAGACTCCTCCGGATACCCTGTTGTATGTTGCGCGGTTTTTATAGTAACCCTTATACCCACGAAGGGCAGGAGTCCGTTCGGCAGGAAACCAGGTTTCCTGTAGTGCAACAAAGAGGGAAGGGTAGTGACACAGCAACTGCTGTAACTCAGCCAAGTGGCGGAAGAAACCGCCACAGTTCCACTGCAGCACCACACTATCTCCCGACTTACTGGGCATATTTATGCAGATGGTAGAGTGGGGCCCACAGGTTGCTCTGCAATCACTGACTATGGAGGCAGAGCCTCGACGTCCAAGTCTTCAGGGGACGCGAGGATTTCCACCACGTCCTCTGAAGCAGACGATTTTTGTGGTGGCATGGTAGCCACCTGAGAATCTTTTGTTTTACACTTTTTCTGTTTCTCTCGCTGATCCTTCGGCCTCTCGTGCTGGGAGGGCTTGGCAGACTCAGTCTCAGGGACGGAGGTTGCCCTTGAGGCCCTACAACTAGCTTTGGATGGCACTTGGTGCCACTCACTGGCATCCACTGAGCCAGTGGGAGAAACTGAGGGAGAAAGGGATTCAAGCGATCCCTTCCTCGCGAGAGGAGCCAGAGCAGGCTATTGTGGCTCTGGCTCATGTGTGGGGACCGATGTCCCTGTTGGTTGGGGGGTTTTTGCTTCCAAGGCAGGGGCTTTGGAAACAACAGTGTGAGATGGTGATGGTGATGGTTGGGCTCGAGGGCCCACTATGATAGACGGAACTGGTGGCAAACTAGTCTACGGAAATGGTGTTGTGGCTGCTGCATAGGATGTTTTGATGCTGACCGGGTGGAGTTTCTCGTATTTCCTCTTGACCTCAGAATAAGACAGCCGATCCATGGTTTTGTATTGCATGATCTTCCTTTCTTTGTGCAGTACAGAGCAGGTAGGCGAGCAAGGTGGGTGCTGCTGTCCACAGTTAACAAAAATGGGAGGTGGTGTACAACGGAGGTCTGGGTGCGATGCACGACCACAGTCCCGACAGGTGGAGTTGGCGGTACACCTGGAGGACATGTGCCCAAACCTCCAGCATTTAAAACAGCGCATAGGGGGAGGAATGTAGGGCTTTACGTCACATTAGTAAATCATCACCTTGACCTTCTCAGGTAATGAGTCGCCCTCGAAGGCCAAGATGGCCTTCAGACCCCTATGGACTCGCGGTATAAAGTGGACACCTCGCCGTTCCAAGTTCTTGCGGAGTTCGTCATCTGACTGCAAAAGGAGATCCCTATGAAAAATGGTACCCTGTACCATGTTCAGGCTTTTGTGTGGGGTGACAGTAATGGGAACATCACCCAACTTGTAACAGGCAAGCAATGCCTGTGACTGTGCTGGGGATGACGTCGTTATTAAAACCGATCCCAATCGCATCTTCGACATGCCGTCTACTTCTCGAAATTTATCTTCCAAGTGTTCAACAAAAAAAAGAGGCTTTGTGTTCACGAAAGATTCACCATCAGTCCTAGCGCACACTAAATACCTTGGAGCATATTGTTGTCCTCGGCTACGAGACCTGCGTTTCTCCCATGGCGTGGCCAAGGAAGGGAACGACTGGGGGTCCCTAAGTCGAAGCATTGAAGTCTACTTTTCCTTTTTTAGAGACAGTGGTTAAACGCCCACCAGCGTTACTCTGGGTTCTTTTCATTGTGTTCCCACGAGCAGCTAGGGAAATAAAGGTCCACCCAGGCAGAGCCCCGCTTGCCTGGGTAAGCCTTATACAACTGAGGTTTGGCGAGTTCTTCAGAGGTTGCTCGCTAGCGACTGTTCAACCTCAAAAGCCATGCATCTCCTCGGTACGTAGCACACCTTGAGATTCAGGGTTATATATATGTTTGTATCGTCCTCGCAACCCGGGCGATTAAGCCAAGATCCCCGGGCTCTGAAACGTACAACGTTCCACCGTCGTTGACTGGCTTGTACAGTCAGTGTGGCATATGGAGGTTTGGGTTGGTCTTGGAAATGTGCTCTAACTCATGAAAACCAGAAAATCCGGGTTTGAGTCCTGGTCAGCACAAGTTTGGTAGAACATCTACACCTAATACACTGCAGTGGAAAAATACTACTACTACTACTACTACTACTACTACTACTACTAAATAATAATAATTTGTTACTGAGAATAATAAACTATTCACAATTACATTGAAATTTATTTAATATATTGGCACTTGTTTTGGGATGCACTCAGTGGACTGCAGGTATTTTACAAAGTGTTAGAAGTAACATAAAAAATTTGAAACAAATTTGCTCATTAACTGTTTAGTTGTCTTTCAACTAAAATAATACCAGCTATATTTACAGTTTCATTTATCTGGTTAAGTATAACTAACATGAAAACACTACACTCAACAAACACCTGTCATTGCATTCTCTTTAACTCTCAAGTAAATAGGCGAGTACCAACATTTATTATTTCAATTACATAAAAATGGCCATAGTATTTAAATCTCTATGACATTTTCTAATTACCATAACAAGAGACACTACATGGATTTGTATAATAGTGAGACTTGAGTTGAAAGTTAATCCTGAACAATGAAAAACCATAATCATAATTTTGAAAATGTCACCATAAAGAGAGAACCATAATATACAGCTGAAATTAAAATTATAACTTCAAAATTTATGTAATTGGGCAGGCTTTTAGAGTACTACACTGGTGGCCATAATTAAAGCTACAAAACCACTATTACTCCATCCTGTGTTGGATTTATGATGTAATCATATTGTCAACAGATGTCCAAACAATCTTGTTCTGTACGACAAGAACCTACCACACAGGGCAGTGCTTGATGGGTAGTCCCACATGCACAACAGCTGAATAGACATTCACAGATGGTGCAGTACAGCACAGAGAGGACGCCTACCAGATTGTGTCATGGAGCGCCATGGAAGAATAGTAGCAGGACAGTCTCAAACTGATATGGTCCCATTGCTTAATGTGAATTTTTCTGTTGATTCTTAGATCTAGTCACAGTCTACAGAGACTGAAACAGTATCCCAAAGACCGGGGCAGAGGCTAACATTTGATATCAGAAAAATATGATGGATGTTTGGCTGTAAGGGCACACTGGTACTACCGTAGTATTGTACAGCAATCGGCCTTTGATATCACTGCATCCACTAAAAGTGCTGTATCAAAGCTAATGGCTTTCGCAGAAAGGGATTTATTGTAAAAGAGCTGCTATATGCATATCCCTGATGTGTCTTGTATTTTCACTGGTTTTATTTGTTTTTCTGGTGAAAAACATTGAGTGGGTGTGGCAGCAGAGTTGAATTATCACTGTACCAGTCTGAAAACTGATTATGGTGTAAAAAATAAATAAAAAATAAGCATTTGCAGAAAGTTGTTCCTACCTTTGTTACTGTCAAACACTACAAAGAAAGTAAAAAGTTGCTTTCCAATTGCGTTATTAAAGAAGTTGTTATAAAACAGGGTGAGCATTATACAGACTAAGGTGCCACACACAATGCAAGAACTGCCACAGGTGCAGAGAACAGAGGCTACGGTTAAGCTCAATACTGTACTTATTTTATAACTTGCTCCGTAAGGTGAAATAAATTTGCAAGGCTCTGAAATTGATTAAAAGCTAAGAGTAACAAGAAGTCTTTGGTTAAATCATTTTCTTGAAATTTATCTTTAACAAATAGTGGTAGTAGATTTATCAGAAATTCGAAATCTGACAGATTACATCCAAGAGAAGTTATGGAAACTAAAGCCATTTTTCATATTCAGTTCCTGTAGGAAATTATTACCATCAGTTCTTTTAACATACATTTTCGTCCATCACCAACGACATTTCATTTTGTTTTGTCCGAACCTTCGTGTATTAATAACGCAGCACCACATATCATCATAGTTTCCTTGATTTTATATATAGTAGATAAAATTTACTTACCAGGCAAAGGAGCACAGGTATGTGACAGCAACATAAATAAAACACAAACACACATAATGCAAGCTTTCACAACCATTTGTTGCTTCCTCAGGCAAACAGCAAGGAAGGAGAGGGAAAAGGAAAGGGTATGGGTTTAAAGGAGTGGATGAGGAGTCATTCCAATCCTGGGAAAGACTTACCTTTGGGGAAAAAGGATAGGTAAACACACACACACACACACACACACACACACACACACACACACACACAAGTATACACACGCACACACTAAGGCAGACTTATGTAAAATACATTTTGCACATGTCTCACTTTGTGTGTGTGTGTGTGTGTGTGTGTGTGTGTGTGTGTGTGTTTTATTTGTGCTACTATCACCACCTGTGCTCCTTCGCCTGGTGAGTAATCTTCGTCTAGGAAACTTTCCTGGTGGGATAAACAAATATAAAAAATAGAAATCGGATGACTTACCAAAAGGACCGGCTCATCGATAGGCACAAATCACACACAAACACACATACAAGCTTTCGCCACCACTGGCAGCTTCTTCAGGAAAAAGAGGAAAAAAAGGGGAGGAGAAAGGGAAGGATATGGGTTTTAAAGGAGTGGAAAAGAAGTCATTCCAATCCCAGGAGTGGAAGGACTTACCTTAGGGGACAAAAAGGAAGGTAAACAAATACACGTCTGTCTAGGTGTGTTTGCGTTTGGATATGTGTGAGTGTGTGTGTATTTGTTTACCTTCCTTTTTGTCCCCTAAGGTAAGTCCTTCCACTCCTGGGATTGGAATGACTCCTTTTCCACTCCTTTAAAACCCATATCCTTCCCTTTCTCCTCCCCTTTTTTCCTCTTTTTCCTGAAGCTGCCAGTGGTGGCGAAAGCTTGTGTGTGTGTGTGTGTGTGTGTGTGTGTGTGTGTGTGTGTGATTATTTGTGCCTATCGACGAGCCGGTCCTTTTGGTAAGTCATCCGATTTCTATTATATATATGACAAATACCATCGCAGACAATGACCATCCAGTACTACGAGAAATGTATTTCATCATTGCACAGAAACAAGTTTCCAGTGGCAGCGTGTATGCAGTTTTAAAGCCACTGTTTAAATCTGTCACCAAACTAGTTTCATTTTACTGGAGTAAAATATCATTGTCTGTAATGAAGATATTTAAAATGTTGATTACTTCCTAAATTGCATTTTTTTAAGTTTCTGATTTTAATTAGGGTATTTTATGATTTTCATGGTTGGCTGGAGTGTTAATTCAAAGTTTCAAAAATTCTGCCCATTAAGATGTAAGGGACAGAGAGGACATTGTATTGTTGGCATTCAGTATTGTTATCAAAATCAATAAAAGATGCAAATAAAACACTTGACATGGGTGATAAATATGGATTAAGAGTTCACAGATAACAATAATGAGAAATATCAATACCATATAGATGGTAAGGAAAAGGGAAATGAAATAAAAATTAAGCTAAACAGTATTTTCATATATTTTATTTTTCCATTATCAGCAATTCAAGACTAATAAATAAATGATGAAAGTTTTAAACACATGCAAAGTTTACATTTTGTGACACTAATTAGTAATTTTATGTTAAAAATAAAAAAATTCCAAAGCAGGCCCTTAAGGAGAGAAAAAAATAAAAATTAAAAAATTGGGGTTGTTGTATATTCTAGGGCATCTTACACTCAAGTAAATATGGTATGTTACCAACAAGTACACAACACAAACACTTATGGTTTGCACAGCCAGTAATTTGATCAGCAGACATTACATTTACAATGTGTTAGGTTGGTGGCTGTGTCGTATCTTCAAGATCCCTGAGACATCTTTCAACATGATAATGAGAGAGTCCATCTTGCTCATATTCCCATGACCTATTTCTACACAGGCCATGACTGGCAAGTTTCCCTGGCTAGCATATTCTCCAGATTTCTCCCCCACTGTTAACATCTGGTCATGGGTTGCTGAGAAACTGTCATGCCACCACTTGGCAGCCACTAAATAGGATTAGCTTTGGCATACAGCTGAAGCTTGGAAGTTAAATAACTGTCTCAGTCATTCAAGCTAACTTTATGCCCAGCCGGACAACTAACAACTTGCTGCAAGAAGTTTGCTGAGCCACTGACAGGCACGCAAAATAGACAATCACATTCACAAAACAAAATTTTTGGCCATGACCATATATAGAATCACACACATTCACAGAAGCACTTAGACAATTATACACACACGATCACCATCTTCGGCTACTCCAGTAGAACGATACTCAAAATTTTAATTGTGTGAATGTAATTTTCTATTTTATTGTCTTTTTTATGTGTCTGTCAGTTCCTCAATGAATGTCTTTGTGGTGAGCTGTTATCTATCCTCCATTAATGACATTCCAGTAGGATTTTCCATTGTTAAAAATTTAATTATTTATTCTTTTTACTATGCTAATTATTTTCTATCCTTCCTTGTGTTGCAGTTTTCACATTTAAATATTTAGGTGAATGTAAGCCATTATATAGGTTAACAGGAAAGTCTCATTGAGATTCAATTTAACTACTACCATTCACACAAGTCAGTCTACAAAAATAGGAGCAACCAACATGCATCTTATTAAAGCATTTTGATCATTTTGAACTGAAATCATCCTTCAAAATTAATGAATTTATATTCTAAATAAGATTAGCTAGATGATCATCCTATTCTTGTTGTGTGGAAAACAGTATCTAGAAGATTGGGTGAATACATTATCAGTGATTAACATCTCTAACAGCCCACTCCTCCCCCCATTCATTTATTAATTACATCCTGATGGAATAGCTAACAGTTTGTACCTTTAAGAAATAAATGGTTTCAAAAGTTCAATAATTTAATACATTATCTGTACTTTCACTTCATCAAAACAACAACATTGTACAATATCGACCATATAAGGCAGTTTATGTCAACATTGTTCAGATAAAATTATTAACAACTTAACAGAATACTTTTCAAACTTTTACCTGCCCACAATTCCTAAATTTTGATGCCATTGCACCAGCAACAGCTTTCTGAATGTCGGCACTGTCAAAGACAATAAATGGTGCATTTCCACCCAGTTCAAGTCCAATTCGTTTCACTCCTTGTGCACATTGTTTGTACAGCAACTTCCCCACATTGGTAGATCCTTTAAATAGAAAGAATTGCAACTATGATAATAAAAACAAACAAAAAGTCACACTAGAATCCTATTTTGGTTTAACTGATGTTTCCAGTTAGAACCGCACTTTTCTTAAATATTATAACTATAAACTGACAAATCCTGTCACATAAAATCTGAAAGAAATATATTGGTGACTATAATCATATAAGACACATAATCTTACCAATTGCACACTTAGACAGTTAAAAGGTAACACGTGAAAAATATTTTCATAAGAATACTATATAACTGATTTGAAATTATAAGTATTTAAGAAGTTTTTATTTAAGACAAAGATGAAATACTATGTATCAAATACACCGAGAAACATGAATTATCTTAATTTTTGAAGAATCTCCTCGCATCACAGGTCTGAAACTTTAGTCTTCAAAGCCAAAAAGTCTTCTCAGCAACTACGTATGAAAGTTTACAAATACCTTCAAACTTTACAATTATGACTTCCCATATAAAATATTTTTCAATTCACACGAGGCCCAACAAGAACACTGTGATATTCAGCAAAAATATTGCTTCGAATTCATACTGTGACTTAGTTTTATTTCATAAATGATTATCAACTAACTGAAGCTTGTTCCCCACTTAGTCTAACCATTGACTGCATTGCGGTACCTTCTTATGTAAGCGAATTCCTTAGCAACTGAATTATGGTATAAGTTGTGCTGACATATAAGCATACATATTTTGTGAAAGTGAAGGTGACAATATTACGTGAAAACTAAATTGAATAACTGTATTTAATTGTGTTTGTGTATAGTGCTTGTGTATGTGTCACAGTGTATGACCTTGATCTTATATGTAAATCTGTATTATATATTTTGATACCACATAAATAATGTTACAAAACTGAGTTGAGTATAGTGCTTATATATGTCACAATGTATGAACTGCATTTTATATGTAAATCTGCATGTATTTTATGAATAATGTAATGTAAATAGCATGAACCACTGTGTAACTGACTTGTCCTATATCTGCATAAGATGTCACAGGACCAAAATTAAATAAATAAATAGATAAATAAATAAAGTAGTAGTTCATGGTTACTAATAAAGCAGTGCCTTGAATGTAGGTAGCCAATTTTAGTCCTTATAAGAAATTTTCACCATCAGTATTTACCCAGCGAAAAGTTAATCAGTGTCAAGAATAAGATTGCTGAGAAACATACAACCCAGCCATGTTGGAGGTTAAAACAAAAATTTCTCTAAAGTGTTTCTGAGTAAGTGACACTAATGATAGTAATCTGTCCACTGCGTGAAAATGAGATGTTTGGTGGGCTCTACGGCTAAATGTGCCAGAAGTAGGTTATACACTGGCAATAAGCTTTACCACCACAGGACCCCCCACCCCCCAAATGGGGAAAAAATATACCAGAGAGAGAGAGAGAGAGTGAGCACGTGCACAGTTGTACATGCGTGCCTCTGCATTTTCAATATAGGATAAACACACAATATTTTATCAAAATTGGTGACCCACATCAGACCCTTTCCTTGTCCTCAGATCATCACATTTTCCGGTGTTGAAAAGAAGGGGCTAATTGTAGTCATGCAGACAAACTTGTTACAGACTTTTGACAAACCAAATAAGATTTTTCACAATTCTGTTGACTCTACCCAACCCTAATAATTATCTTTCCATGTCTGTAATAACAAATTACATGGCACAGGTCTGTCTGTTACTTTCAACATAAGGGCACACTTTCCAAATGACACAAAGATAATTGTTTCACCCATATTCTCAATGTTTTATCAAGAAAAGGAACAGATCCACCAGGATGTGTGTGATGCTATTTAGAATTAATTGCCTGTAGTAGTAGATACCACACTTTAGTTCCATTGCTAACAGAAAAATATTGCCTGTAGTACCTCTCCTGAGCTTTTGACCATATTGACTGATCCCAAGAAAACTGGAAATCTTTGGCTTGGTCACATGGGTCCTGATTTCTGTTGATAAGAGCTGATGACAGGGTTTCAGTAAGGGTTCAGAGCTCATGAAGCCATGGAGACCAGTTTTCAACAAGGCAGCGTGCAAGTTGGTGGTTGCTTCGTAATGGTGTGGTCTGTTTCTACCCAGAATGGACTGGATCCTCTGGTCTAACTGAACTCATCGCTGACTGGAAATGATTACGTTAAGCTCCTTTGAGACCGTTTGCAGCCGTTCATGGACTTCAAGTTCGCAAAAAATGGATTTCTTATGGATGACAATGCGCCATGTAACTAGTCCACAGTTGTTTAGATTGATTTGAAGAACATTCTGGACAAATCCAGTTAATTATTTGGTCACCCAGATTGCACAATGTGGAGCCCATCGAATATTTAAGGCACATAATTAAAGAACTTCTAACCTTTGAATATGGCAAATAGTAATGTGACCTAATAGATATGAGTGGGGTGGGATTGTTAGAAGGGGTCCAAGGGGAATAAGTGAATGAAGAATCACCAAAATTGTGAAAACAGTTTCCGTAAGGTTGCAGATGAGGTATAGGCAGCATATTACTACAGCATTCTGATATGTACAGCAGGAATGTACATGGATGAGCGGAGCAAAACTTAACTACTAATTATTTTCTTCCTCAGAATTAAACTTATTACATTTTGCAATTTCTAGATTAATATTTATTTATACAGGCTACATATCTATATCCAAAAGAATCTACTCATTAAAAATTGCACACAAACACAAGATAATGTAAAATCATAACAGAGTGAGAGTGCAGGTCAAGAAATTTTAAAAAGAAATAATCAGTATTGATTTCTCTATCCATATCCTCTTCTTCCAGCATGTTACTAGGACCAACGAAATCAGTATCTCTGTTTTTTTGAAACATTTGTGAAAATTCCAGCACTGGGCGAGAGATAACCTGAAGTGACAGTAGAGGTCTTAAAATTTGAATAGTACAACCTAGTTGCTTTCTTGGCTTCACTCTGCTTTTAGGTAATTGTTAACTGATGGCATACTTTTTTTTTTAATAAATCATTTTGATTTTTTTCCCCACTAGTAATGAATTCAATTTTGAAGTTAAGAGTTAGTTAGAACTCTGTTTTGTTTTTACGCACAACACTAAAAAATCTTGCACTTTGGGGCACCAAGAATTGTCATAATCACTTTGGACAACCCTGCAAAATTTGTTTTGCCCAAGGAATCCTACAATTGGACAATGTTATACCATGTGATATCTGCTTATTCATGAAGTGTATCTTCCAAAAGATAAAAGTTGACATTACTGAACTCTACTTCTAGTCCTTCAATCTCACTAGAAGGGCAGACACTTGGCAACTGAGCCAAGAAGTAGTCCACAGATATAAAGATCATCTTCCTTTTGGATATAACAGCTATCTCCACATGTGACTGCTGCTAGATTCCACAATGGTGCCCCTTTATGGATTCGTCCCTTATTATGCAGTTTTAGAGTTTGAAAAAGTTACTCTCAATACTGGTGATATCCACAAGGACATGATAGAAGGTGTTTCTCAGAACCAGTTCATTTTTGTCGATGACATCACACAAAATGAACTCTAAAGGAACAAAGTTTCACCAATTGAAAACAAATTACACCGAATGGGAACACGTTACTCACTTTCAGTCTATAAAATGACTAATTTCTGAACAAATGCAACTAAATTCAATGAAAATTGTGTAGGATTGGGGAATCTGCATTTAGTTAGGCTTCTAGCATCTCTCTCTCTCTCTCTCTCTCTCTCTCTCTCTCTCTCTCTCTCTCTCTCTCTCTCTCTCTCTCTCCCTCCCCCCCCCCCCCCCCCCCCACTATTTATGATCAGTATCAGTTTTTGGTACCTGTGAATGATATTCCAGCCACTTTTGGGCTTTCACATATAAGCTGTCCCACAGCTGGAGCATTCTTACGACTGCATGTAATAACATTGAACAGCCCTTTTGGGAAGCCTGCATCCTCTGCAAGCTTAGCTAAGGCGAGTGCAGTCAGAGGTGTATCTTCCGCAGGCTTAACTACGCAAGTGCAGCCGGCAGCAAGTGCAGCTCCAGCTTTTCTGGTTATCATTGCAATTGGAAAATTCCACTGCAAAAACAACACAAAAATTATTTTACCTTAAATCCTTAAGTGTAAAATAAATAAAGTGGCATTTCAAATAATGATATGAATGGTATGTGCAGCTGAAACCCTACAACAACATTTTGGAATTAAAAGCCTCATATTTATTAATAGAACCAGACATGACATATGGACCCTAAGTGGGGGTCATGGATAAATATTGAGAACGGAAACTACTTGCTGCAGAGATGTCATGCTGGAGAATATGCTGCAGCTTAACATTATTTCAATTATGAATACTGTGTGTTTTTTCAGACATGTCCAAAAGAACAGACAAAATTGGCTGACATTTACGGCCGTAATGTTACGAATTCAAAATTTTCAAATATAAGAACCATTTCAGGCCATTGGAATTAATTCACAGTAAAATTGAAAGTTTGTGCTGGACTGGAATTCAAACCCGGATTCGCCACTTTGGGCCAGTGGTTGCCTTAACCGATTAGGGTATTCAGGCACACTTCCCTTCCTGCTCAAATTCTCAACTTCCAGCATGCTACGACCATAGTGACCTCTGCCTGTACGTTCCTCTAGCTCGCAGCCTGCCCTGGATTCCCACACAGGATCAAGCATATTCGTGTATCCACACAGAAATAATCAATTCCCTGTTGGGGCATACATACAGTTATTGATATGGTGTCTCTTCTTTCGGAAATGTCCGAAAGAACAGACACCGTATCAATAATTGAAATAATGTTAATCTGCAGCATCTTCCCCAGTACGACATCTCTGCAGCAAGTAGTTTCTGTTCTCTATTTTTATCCATGAGCCACACTTAGGACTCATACGACATGTCTGAAAGAACAGACACCACATCAATAATTGTATGTATGCCCCAACAGCAATTGTCTATTTCTGTGTTGATGCACAACTATGCTCGATCCCTTGCAGGAATCCAAAACAGACTGCAAGTAAGAGAAACTAATGGGCAGGGAGGGTTACGATCGTAGTGTGCTGTAAGTTGAGAATTTGGGCAGGAAGGAAAGCATGCCTAGATAGCCTAATTGGTTAAGGCAACCACTGGCCTGAAGTGGCAAATCCAGGTTTCAATCCTAGACCAGCATGAATTTTCAACTTCAATGTCGAATTTATTTCAATGCCCTGGAACGGCTGATATGTTTGAAAAACATTATTTGATCGCTAGAGAAATGAAACAATTACATGAAGGATAACAGCTGCAACCACCATAATTGCAATTATTGATTAAAAAATTTAAATGGTATGGATATTTCTGTCGTGCAAACAGGGAAGGATAATGTTACAAGCATGGAGTTAGCTTTTACCACAAAGAAATAGGCGAGGAAATAAGAAATAAGGAGTGGATAAGTAGTATGTAAGGGGAAATGGACAAATATGAATTGGAAGGAGGAAATGGAATACACACACATAATAAAAGGGTCTCTTAAAACTAACAGCCACAAGTATTTGTATAAAACACTCCTAAAATAAACAGTTTAGCTGATCAAGAACAGAAATTTTCATGGAGATCTGAATGAACAAATTTAAGTATTTTTGTATCCACACAAAATTATTGCATAGCCTTACATAATAAATTGACATTAATTCATGTCTAACTACAGTAAAGACAATGGAGATATCTAGCATACTGAACTCAGACCACAGGAATAAACAAACATGTTCAGATTCTTAATTCAGAACTCCAAATGTTGTTATAAATGAGAAATACTACAAATAAAAATACTTTCACACATAAAAATAACATGCTTCTGAAGCTTAAATCTTTTTATTTATTTAGTGATAATATTGGCGAGGTGAGAAAGTAGAAAACTGTCAGTGACACTACTCTATGTTTTAGGTCTACATTACCTGAAACACACAGTTATTTTATAGTTACCTATTGATTGCATTTTGAAAATTCACCTTAGCAGAAAAAAAGTACTGCACTGCCATAATATTAACCAAATATCATTGTGATCTGCAGTGTTTGCTTGTTTATAAGCAATGTATAACAAGATACATCTAGGAAACTACTACTACTACTACTACTACTACTACTACTACTACTATTATTATTATTATAATTATAGTTCTTTATTAACTGACCCTGATCCTTTTGCACATTATTAAATAAAATATGACCTGTAGAGGAATGCCTTTGTATTTACACAGGAAAAAATAAGAACCGATTAGAATTTTACGACAGCTTCATTAATGGTATGTTTATTTTTTAATATGCCTCAATTTATTATCCCAATCCTAATACACTTTCTTCGCTATTCCAGTTCATACAGTTTTTACTGAGCTAACAATTCATTTCTTAACAAACTACAGTATATATTATTAACATCAGTAAATCCTTCATAGTGTTTAAAAATATTATACTCACAGGTGTTATTAATCCAACAACACCTATTGGCTGTTTCACCACCATTATTTCCTTGGTGCCAACTGGACTTTCTATAATTTCACCCTGTTGAGATAATTAGAAAACAAAAAGTAATGAGTGAACTCACATTGCAATAGATATAATTACTACTACTACTACTACTACTACTACTACAAACCACTTTTAACAATCCTGCTCTACAATGCCGTATTATTTTGTACAACACACTGAATATAATGCACCAGTGACCAATGAATTCAAACCATTTCAAAATAATAAATATCACACTTGTTTAGTAATAAAAATGGGAGGAAATATTTAACCCAGAACAATAAAAGATAATTTTGATCATAGTGTGTACAGGATGTGCATAGTCAGAGGTTACATGAAACAAAATTAATAGCAATTATCTATAGAGTAAACGAAGCATCAGTTTGCTGCTTCATTTGAAGTAACTGGTGGCTGGTATTTTTTCCAAAGTATCCTTTTATGTATAACAAAACTAAAAATGATGGTGTTTTATTAGAGTCTTGAACTTTGTCTACAGAAGCTACAATGACTGCTCAGCATATGTGAGTTATTAACAAGGATCACTCACAACTGAATACAGATTTGAGAATGCTAACGCTAATATGGTTTACTTTAAGCTGATATTTTTACTCCTGTATTTCAACAGGTCAACTTAAGAACTACAGTCAACATAGCTGTAAACATCCCATCTTAAGAAATCCCTAGAATTCAGTACCACATCTAGTTTTTATATCAAAGGTTGATAGTAAGCACTGTGGCAGCAGCAGTTGGCAGCTAACAGAAGGGAAGGATAGAATAAACAATAAATGTGGATACAGAAAAGGCAAATAACAACTAGAAATAAATTACATTACAATTAAAAATGTTGAAAGACATCTTGGTGTATACCTTCAGAATAAAAATAATGTATAATAAAAACATGTAAAACTGGGTCTAGAAAAAGCAGAAGATAGACTAATAAATGTCGATTCTAGAAGGGTACTTTAATGTAAGGCTATGTTGTGCAAATTCCCAGCTGTCAAATACATTAAGACTGGTGATTCAAAGGGCCTGTTTGGTGGTGTAGGCACATACATCTTTTCAGTCATTATGTGGAAACTTGCATCAACAGGATCCCGAATGCCACTAAAATGGATAGCTAGTCTGTGTTTATTCAGATATTCTGCCAGTCAGATTGTAGGAAATGTCACCAACTTTATGTCCAAATTTGAAGAGGGGGAAAAACCCACTTGCACAATACTTGCCACATCAATTGATCCAGCATAAATTGCTGGGCCACAAATCTGAAAGTGAACAATTATGATTTCCTGAATGTATGAAGGTAGTTTGATAAGTACGGTAAATTTCCATCAGAGAACTGAACTTTATTTGCACCTTCATAGATGGTAAAAGCTTGACTATTTGAAGGTTCACATGAAAATTTTCAACATTGTACATGCAGGTTTGATGCCTAGTTGGATCACTGAGTTTTTCAATCTACATTTCAACCCAGCCTTCACATCTCAACAATATGAGGGGTTGCCAGAAACAACACATGGTTTGGATTCTACATTAAACTGTAGATTCCCTTTCCCCAACTGGATAACTGGGGTAGTTTAGGGACACACACATCGCTCAAATGGCATCCAATTGGAAGACTTGCTCCATGCCAAATGAAACAACAACAACAACAACAACAACAATAATAATAATCTAGTTTATTGTTGACAGTCATATGAATCTGTCACTGTGCTGAGGAAACAGATTTGTTCTGTAACTAAACATTTTAATTTGAAGGGTTGGATTACAGAACAAATCAAACCAGAAGTGGATGAAGTTCACACAGATTATCACTGAAAACCATTTACTTTAGGATTAAATAATTTAAACTTTGTTGGACCAATACTGAAGAAAATGCATGCTCAAGCTGTCCACTTCAGGTCACCACAAAAGAAAGCATTAACAAAATCCACAATATGATAATGCAAGACTGTTGATTAAAAATTCATAAGACTGCAAAGACTGTAATCATCCCTGCATGGAAAAATTATGGAGGAGTTTTGTGTGCACCATCACACACATCAGTGGTAACAATGGTGTAGGAACATGAATTGGGGATTCTTTCACTTTATTCACCAGCCTGAAGTGACTTTTTCTGTTGCCTAACTTTTAACTTTGGCTTGGTGAGAAGAAAATGTTCATCCAATGATTGCATAGGATTCTGCAGCCAAGCACAGAAATGTTTATCGAATTTTGTACCTCACGTTTCTGCCATAGTTGCAGTAGTCTCCTCCTGTATCTACTGATGAATTTTTAATTGTAGTGGTCACTTATTTTGTCACGACTGCTCACAGACTGTGACATTATATCATAATTTTAAAGAACCACTGATGATGGTAGAAGCTGTGAAAACTGGTTACTGTGGCAGAAGAAATGACGATCTGCTGTTTATTGCTGCTCGCACTGCATGCTGCGATTGGTGGTCACAGGAAGTCAGACGTGTACTGCTGATCTCCTCCTGCTGGGCACAGACGATGTGCCAGCTGCTACTTGCCAGTAACAATCGCATCCCAGTCGTCTATTTCGTAGTGACGGCTGGCAGCCAGGACGGGGCAAGCTTGCGTTCATCTCCTGTGTTCATATTATTAGGATGTTGTAATATTTCAATGGCTTCTTTAATCTTCCATTATACCATTCCCGGCTGCTCGCCAAGTACTCCAGGTTTGTCAAATCTTATTTCCTCGCCGCAGTCTCGCTGTGATCATTCACGGAAGAAGTGTAGTACTGTCGCTAATCCAAGGGAATGCTGTGTTCCCACACTCACTTCCCTTCCAGTCTCGCTCTTCCCCCCAGTCACATTATACTTGCTGTGTGCATGGAATCTATCTTGTGCTTTGTGCAGCCAAGCACATTTTGGATCTTGCAGCAACTACACAAGACAGGCTGGACACCAACCAGACAAACACATCTACCAATACAGTCTGTGACTTTTTTATATAAGGTAAGCATGCCATTGACATCAGTTTGTCAATTTCTTGCCTGTCACATTTACTGTTGTCGACAAGCACCAGCCGGACTTCAGCAAGGAATAAAATTTAACAAAAGTAGCCAAGGATAATAAGATGTAAAATTAGAGAAACCATTGAAATATTAAAACACCCCATTTTTTTCTTTTCTACTTCTTTAATTATGACTGTCACACTCAATGAGTAGTCATAAAAAATAAAATAAAAGTGACCCTTTATGACTAACAAGTGTCAGTAAATAAAGAAGGCCACTGCAACTGAAGATAAAACATTGGTTGGTTTAGAAAAAGCCCCCATTACAATATGACACGACACATCACTGAGAAAGTGATAGGGGCACTCAATAAGTATTTTTAGGAATTTGACAGAACCTACTTTTCTGATGGGATGTAAAAGCTGGAGGATCAATGGAACAAATGTATATCCCTCAACGCCAATATGTCGAGAAGTAGAGCAAGTAATTTATGAAATAAACAGTTCTTCCTTGCTTAACCAGGCTTATCATACCACCTCCTAACAACTTTTAAAATTAACATGTGCCAGTTGTTTGACACACACACACACACACACACACACACACACACACACACACACACACACCATCCCACTGTAGCTAAATAGCCTCAATAGTGAAGTAATGTACCTGTCAAGTTAGAGCTTTGCATCCGTAATATTTGTGAACTAACAAGAGTGTAGCACCCACAGGAGTGTTACAGGAAGACACTCAAACTGCAATTTTCTAACACTGAAGAACAAGAGCTCCTGAAAGTCTTGATTAAGTTACATGAAGCCATTTGATTAACCTTTTATACACAGCTAAGTTCCTGAGACTTGCTTTGTTTTATTATTTATACCTTTCATGTTCACAATAGTGTTAAAAGAAAATGTCACAAATGAATAGATGAGCAAAATGGTGGACTGATTTTCAATGCTTTTTTTATACAATTATCATATGGAGAGGAACGAGGTTTTCACCACAGCCACGCCATCTAGCAGCAACATTCGTACAAGAAGGTAGGGGGTGTAAAAACAGGAACACACCCACTTATACCTGCATTTTAAGCACCATTTTCCTGGTTCGGGGAGGAGTTGTGGCCCAGTTCGAATCCGCCAGGTAGATGAACAATGTGGGTCAGAGTGATGGCCGCCTTGAGGGTGGCTTTTAAAGCAGTTTTTCATCTTCAGCAAATGCAGGCTTGTTACCCTGTTCTGTATCAGTTATATCATTTCAGTAATTTCTTCACAAACAATTTCTCCACTTTCACACACACTATGATTAACACTGAACTCAGACATTTTGGGGACACACATGCACAGTTTCGAATATTGGCTTTAGCAGCTAAATTGCCAGCCCACTCACAATGGAAATATTTTAGACCATGTAGCTACAAACATGTTAGTGGTGATATCATGGTTCCAAAGTTAATAAAATAGTCAAGAAGACTAGGAGAGTGTATTTTTTCTACAAAGAACTGATAAGCATTTATTAGCATCCCACTCAGACAACTAATGGGCATCAGTGTGATGGACAACATTTAAAGGCATTTTCACTCAAGCATTGGAGAAGGATGGAAAAGACCCTTCATGGCTTAATAATAATAATAATAATAATAATAATAATAATAATAATAATAATAATAATAGGGCACGCTAAGAAAGCAACAACAGTTGCACTCTTGTTTCACAAAGAAACAAGTAAATAAAGACGGGGGTAAGTTAGAAGAGATTTATGGGTCTATAAAATGATAAATGACAGAAGAGGAAAAAACTACTATGATCAGACCTTAGCTAAAGATCCTGCCAAGAACCTGAGTAAATTTTGGTCCTATGTAAAATCAATTAGCAGATCAAAGGGCTCTATTCAGTCACTCAACCAGTCTGGGATGACAATAAAAAGCTGAAATTTAAAATTTCACATTTCAGAAATTGTCCATGTAGGAGGATCACACCAATACACCATTCGACAGACTCCTGAATGGAGGACATAGTAAATGTCATTCATGATGTAGAGAGCTAAAAACATGCAAGCCGCCAGTCTGTATGAAATCCAAATTCAGATGCACAAAGAGTACTCGATGGCATTGGTCCCTTACTTAGCTTGCATCTATCATGACTCTTTGGTCCAATGCAGAGTTTCCATTACTTGGAAAAAGTGTGGACGAGTCAAGTCGTTGAAAGGTAAAAAGAACAGAGCCACATAATTAAAGGCCAATTATAATTAACATCAGAGTGGTACAAGATTCTTTAATATATTTTCAGTCTGAATATGAGAGATTTCATTGAGATGAAAAGCTTTCGTCAATGCTTTAAAAAGCCTTGCTCATGTGAAATTCAGCTTGCCCTTTTCTTGGATATCTCGTAGATAAACATTGGTTGGCTGGTTCAATTTTAAAAGGAACTACACCGCAATGGTGATCAGTCTATTTTTCCAGTCTTCATTAAAAGTCACTACTAAAAATTTAGGTAAAATGATGTGCTAAACTACATTCAAGTTTAGGAAGGTTTTGTGTGTGTGGCTTTAGGGCGCACAACTTCTCAAGTCATTAGCGCCCAGATCGGAACAAAGATCCGCTAGATCTCGAAAAAATTGATAACTGCCAGAAAGGAAAGTAGCAAGAGAAAGCTAAAACAGAAGGATAAAAAGAAACAAATAGAAGGGTTAAATATCCTTCGATAAATTAGCCATGTTGATAAAACGCAAAACTCGAGCAGCTGCTCGTATGTCATCAGCTAAAAGTTCCTCCAGAGTAGACGGCAAATTAAGGGCTACACGGAGATGATTAAAATTAACACAAAACAGTAAAACATGTCGCACCGTCAGCAATTCACCACAGGAACACAGCGGTGCAGGGTCAGCGGTGAGCAAATGACGGTGGCTGAATCGGCAGTGACCGATCCGCAACACGGCCAGGATGACCATCTCTCACTGAGAGGGGCACGAGAAGGTCCTCCAAGCGGTCGGGATCAGTTTGTTGTCATGGAGTGAGAACCACAAACTGAGGCCAGAATGACACAATACACTGGCGAAGAGCCCGTTGAATATCGTCTGAGGGGACGCATAAGGTAGCCATGCGAGGCAAAAGAGCTGCTGCCTTGGCTGCAATGTTGGCAGTCTCATTCCCGGGCACACCCACGTGGCCAGGGACCCACAAAAAGAAACGTGAGAGCCGTTATCTGCTAGCAACTGAAGGGAGCATCGGATTCGGTACACGACAGAATGGGTCAAGAAAGGGTCGCTAAGAGTCTGCACAGCACTAAGGGAGTCAGAGCAGATGGCATAAAGGGGATGGCGGCGACGGTGGATGTATAAAACAGCCTGGTGGAGGGCAAAAAGCTCAGCCGTGGAATTCGAGCACTAGTCAGGGAGCTTGTATTGGAACAGGTCATCCCCAACGACTATGGCAGATCCAACGCCATCGGTGCTCTTGGAACCATCAGTGTAGATAAAAATGGCATTATCGAACCGCGGACGGAGTTTGACAAGCCTCAACCGATATACCAAATCCGGAGTGCTCTCCTTGGGGAGTGAACAAAGTTCAAAGTGGGTGTGAACCTGGGCCTGATGCCACGGTGGCAATGGGCTCTCGCTCAACCGGAAGGTGGAAGGAAGGGTAAAATCGAGCCGCTGAAGCAGGCGGCGAAACCGAACTCCAGGTGGAAGCAAGGCTATCGCAGACAACCGATATTGGCTATCAAGGGAGTCATCAAATAATAACGGGTAAGATGAATGGTTGGGCTTTGACAGCAGTCTGCATGCGTACCAACACAAGAGTATGTGACGCCGAGAGGTCAAGGGTAATATAGCAGCTTAGGCATAAAAACAGGACTGGTATAAAATGCACCGGTCGCCAGGCGTAATCCCTGATGGTGAATGGAGTTGAGACGGCGGAGAAGGAACGGCTGTGTAGAAGAGTATACAAAGCTTCCGTAGTCCAGCTTCGACTGAACAATGGCCTGGTAAAGGTGAAGCAGGACGGTACGATCTGCTCCCCATGATGTGCCACAAAGGACACGAAGAACATTAAGGGATCGGGCACAATGGGCAGCCAGGTAGGACACGTATGGGGACCAGCAAAGTTTCCGATCCAGCATTAGCCCCAAGAATTTTGTTGTCTCCACGAATGGGAGAGCAACGGGGCCAAGATGTAGAGATGGTGGAAGAAATTCCTTGTATCTCCAGAAGTTTATACACACCGTTTTCGCAGTGAAGAAACGGAAGCCATTCGCAGTGCTCCAGGAAGATAGGCGGTCAAGACAGCCTTGAAGATAACGCTCCAAGAGACACGCCCGCTGGGCGCTACAATAAATTGCAATATCGTCTACAAAAAGGGATTCGGAAATGTCAGATGGAAGGCAATCCACGATCAGATTGATTGTAACGGCAAAGAGAGCCATGCTCAAGACGGAGCCCTGTGGCACCCCATTCTCCTGGCGAAAGGTATCTGACAAAACAGAGCCCACATGAACCCAGAAATTGCGGTCTGCCAAAAACGCTTGAATAAAGAGAGGGAGGAAGCCACGAAGACAACATGCTGTGCCATGTGCGGAGAATGCCCGCCCTCCAACAGTCCAAGAACACTGCTACCATTTGATGCTTCCTTAGAAAGTTATTCATAATGAAGATCGACAAGGTGATCAGCAGAAGAGAAATGGGGCAATAACTGGAAGGAAGATGTTTGTCCTTCCCTGATTTGGGGATGGGGAAAACAATGGCTTCATGCCAACTTGTAGGAACCTGACCTTCATTCCATATGCGATTATAAGTGCTATGAAGGAAATACTTGCCCACAGGAGAAAGGTTCTTCAGAATCTCAATATGGATTGAATCAGGCCCAGGAGCAGAAGATCGGGACAGGGCAAGAGCATGGTCCAGCTCCTGCATGGTGAAGGAGACATTATAACTTTCACGATTAAAAGAGTGGAAAGAAGGTGGCCATGCCTGATCTTCTGCCTGTTTGCGAGGGAGAAAGGCAGGGTGGTAATGGGTAGAGCTCGAAACCTCCGCAAACAAATGGCCCAAAGCATTGGAAACATCAGCGGGATCCACAAGGATTGCGTTCTCGGCGGTCAGGCCAGAGATCGGGCAGTGGACCTTGATGGCGGATAAACGGCGTAGGCCACCCCAGACAGCCGAGGAGGGAGTAAATCTGTTAAAAGAACTG
Organism: Locusta migratoria; assembly: GCA_026315105.1. Taxonomy (NCBI): domain Eukaryota; kingdom Metazoa; phylum Arthropoda; class Insecta; order Orthoptera; family Acrididae; genus Locusta; species Locusta migratoria. The sequence continues at coordinate 736,373,004 of CM048755.1, read as the reverse complement.
GTAAAAGCAATCCAGCAAGCTTTTTTGCTGTCTTTTATAACACGACGACATTGCGCTAGCAGTCGTTTATTATTTATACAATTCCCCAACGTTGGGTGGCGGTGGAAGATGCGTAAAGCACGTCGCCGGGTTCTAAGAGCGTCTCGGCAGGCTGCATTCCACCAAGTGACCGGGACGCAATGTGGAGAAGAGGATTACGAGGTATAGAATGTTTGGCAGCAGTGAGAATAACCTCTGTGAGGTATTCAATGTGACTATCACAGCTGGGAAAAGTCTGATCGTGAAAAACAGCCATGGAAGAATAAAGCCCCCAGTCGGCTTTAGAGATGTTCCAACTGGTGGGACGAGGAGATGGGGCATGATGCAGGAAGTGGATTACACAAGGGAAATGATCACTCGAGTACGTGTCAGAAAGTGCACACCACTCGAACCGACACGCAAGCTGAGGACTGCATATTGCGAGGTCTAAGTGGGAGTAAGTATTTGTTGTGTCGGAAAGGAAGGTCGGTGCACCGGTGTTGAGACAGACAAGATTAAGATGGTTGAAGAGGTCTGCTAGAAGGGAGCCTCTGGGGCAAGGTGCTGGAGAACTCCATAGGGGGTGGTGGGCATTGAAGTCGCCTACCAACACGAAAGGTGAAGGGAGCTGGTCAACAAGGTGTAGCACATCTGCCCTAGTAAGGGCATTACAGAGGGAAAAGGTAAATGTGGATAGAGTGATGCGGACGGCAACTGCCTGTAGGTGAGTACGCAATGAAATGGGATGGTAATAGACGTCATCTCGAATGAACATCAGAACCCCTCCATGGGCTGGGATACCTTCCACAGGTGGCAGGTCGAAATGCACAGAGGTGTAGTGTGGAAAGTCTGCACGATCACTTGGATGTAACTTAGTTTCTTGGAGACAGACTAGAAGCGGGCAGTGCAATCTGAGGAGTAGTTGTAATTCCTCCCAACTGGAATGAATGCCGCGAATATTCCATTGAAGGATAAAAAATGAGAGAAGAAAAGAAAATAAAAAGGAACAAGCAAGCGGGGTCACCTCGCCTGCTGCTGAGGACCGGACTTCGAGGGAACACTGCTATCGCTATCTAGAGACAAAGGATCTGGTTCCATAGGTTCGACCAAAGCGTCTGCCACCTCACTGAGTTGATCAGGAGGGACAGCTTCCACCGCCGGTAAAGGGCCGGGTGCCCGGTAGACAGAGCATCCCAGTTAAACAGAAGACGGCCGAGGCCGGCAACTGTTGGATGGCGTGACCGAGGAGTCTCGCCGCGGCAGGGAAGGTGGGGGGGGGGGGGGGCTGTTTTTTTGTGAGCTTTCTTAGAGGCATGACGAGTAGAAGAAGCGAAGGACGGTTGAGAAGACGGAGTTTTGAGAAAATCGTCAAGAACAGGTTCTTTTTTAGAACTCCGAGCAGCGGATTAAGTGCCCAGGATGTGTGGGAACTGGTCGGCGAATGCACTGTAGACGGGCAGAAGGGATCAGAGAGGTGGAAAGGGCAATTTTCGGGCTAGCCGATCTGACAACTGTGTCACTGAAGGTGAAATCGCAGGTCTGAGTGCCTACCTCCTTAGTTGATCGAGGGGAGGTGAGGACCTGGCTGTAAGTACCTGATGGGAGAACAGCGGGCTTCCTCCTCGCTAATAACGTCCGAGCTGCAGAGGTTGAAACCTTTTCCGTAACGTGAATCTCCTGGATGTCCCGCTCTTCTTTATATACGGGGCAGTCCCGTGAAGAAGCAGCATGGTCACCCATGCAATTACTGCTGCGAGGGGATGGAGGTGGACATTCACCCCCATGGGCGTCCCTGCCGCAGGTGGTGCACTATGCTGCATTAGGACAAGATTTACTAGTATGATTATATCGCTGGCAATGGCAGCAGCGCGTAGGATTGGGTATATATGGGCGAAAGGAGATGACTTCGTAGCCCGCTTTTACTTTAGATGGTAGGTCAACCCTGTCGAAAGTGAAGAAGACAGTACAAGTTGGCACGAGATCATTGTTAACTTTTTTCATTACATGGTGAACAGCCGTAACTCCCTGATCGGACATATAGTTCAGTATATCCTCATCCGATAACCCATCCAGCGATCTCGTGAAGACTACCCCCCCCCCCCCCCCCCACGAAGAGTTGAGGGTGCGGTGAGCCTCCACTTTCACAGGAAAGATATGCAGTAGCATAGCCCGGAGTAACTTCTGTGCCTGAAAGGCATTATCAATCTTGAGCAACAAGGTCCCATTAAGCTATCTGGAGCAGGTCTTCAAGGGACCTGCAATCGCATCGACACTCTTCTGAATAAGAAAAGGATTCACAGAAGAAAAATCCTGATCATCTGTACGCGATACTACAAGGAACTTTGGAATGTTGGGTAAGAATTTCTTGGACTGAGATTCATCAAGTTTTCGTTTTTGGGTCAAAGTTATTATAGATTTGGAAGGTTTCATAGTGAAAGTGAAAGTGTCCCCCATGATTACCGGCATCTCCGATGGTGCACTCCTTCCTTGTGCGGGCCCTCACTGAGAGTGCACCCACCTTAGGTGACTGTTAGCACCTCAGGTAACACCTCCCAAGAATGGACGGAGGGACCAATCGGCATGTACGGAAGGTACCAGCTCGGGTAATCACCTCTCCTTGGGCCTGGCCTGTACTGGCGGTACGTACATGCCCTACACATCTACCCGGGGCGGGGAGTTACCCATTACCCCGTCACCGGCTATGCAGAGCGTGGGTTGACCTTCAGACACGCACAGGGAGGAAAGAACAGAGGAAAGAGAGAAAAGGATGAAGGAGGGAGAATCTCAAATGCCGAGGTGGAGATTATAAGGGCGGGTTGAGGACAAGGAGAAAGGAGAAAGAGGGGAAGATGAAAGAACAGGAAAGGAAGAGGACCAAGAAAAGGAGAAGTCTGAGAGGAAGCGAAAAAAGGAACCTTGGACTGACTGAAAACGCCCGTCTCCGGGCGAAGGCACAAACCGGAGGGAAAGAGGGAAGCGGCCTGTGACAGAAGAAAGGTCGATTTGGCTCGGGGCCCCGTGCGTGCCACACACGTACCCACAAAAGAGCTGTGGGCCCCCTGGGGTGAAGTTTAGGAATTGAATAACACATCAAATAGAAAAGGCAGCAACTAAAATTTAATGAAGCAAAGAAGGATTTAAAACAAAATGGCAGAGGGTCTTGCCTGGGTGATCAGAGAAATAGATAAATAAAAAATGGATCATCCAGCCACTCTTGCCATGTTAAAATCTCCAACCAAAAAGAATTAAGCAAGTGAAGAACAGAATGATAAAATCCACTTTCACAAGTAACATTTAAAACAATCAGCCATTGGGGGCACAGTCAGCTAAAATGAGAGGTAAAACATTGTGAACATTAAAGGTCTGCCTCAGGGTGGCAGAGTTAGGACATTCCAATAAAATGTGGACGACTGTCAAATGAGCACCACATGGGCATTGAGGAGGACCCTCATTGCGGAGAAGGTGACTGTGTGTCAGCCAAGTACAGTTGATGCAGAGCTTACAGAGAATGACAGAATCCCCGCGAGAGGCCTGCATGGATGACCTCCACACGTTCGTTGTATTCTTTATTGATTTCAGTTTATTGGGCGTAGATAGAGTGCACCATTCAGTATTGCAAAACCTGAAAACTTAAATGCAGCCTCTTCCCCATTCGCCTATTATTAAACAATGGCAAGCAATGCAAATGCCAATTGACGTCTGTATCCAGCAATGAGACAAAATAATGCAACCACCAATGGCAATAAAACAACTCCATGTAAAGACCAATTGAGCACACTATTTCCATCAGTGGCGTGAAATACCAATAAAGAATGCCGAACATCCCTGCTGGTCCTCAAACCACTATTTGCACTATTATATAAGAACATGCCTTCTTCCATTTAGCAGTCAGAAATACCCAGATGAAGGCTACTTGCAACCATGGCCGAAGTGTTTTGTCAGTTCCTTAGACTGACAATGCCGTCTGACACCAAGAAGAATTTTACTGATTATGATAAAGGCTGCAGAAGCTTATGCTTACATTCTTTTCAACAGTTTAGAAACTAAAGTCATAATTGATGATTTCTGTACAAATAGGGTCTTTATTTCCACAAAACCATATCTCCTTTGAACTTTTGAAACAATTTTCATTAGAATGGCTATGTCCTAAACAAGCTGAAATCCTAGATTTGGTTTTGCACTGTGATCATATAAGGCCCTAAAAAGACAAGGTGGAGGTGTACTGAAAATCACCCACACTGGTACTTCTTAAGTGTGACATGTTGGAAAGCGTCACTGCAAGCCGCGTACCATCCGTCCGCGGCATCTAAAAGCCGCGCCACGGCCGAGTCCGCCGCACGATGGCACCGCGTCTGAGGGCCTGTAGCGCCGCCGCGACCGGGCGAGCACGTGGCGCGCGAGGCGTGCCTCAGTCTAGTTGTAGCTCTCGCCGGTTGCACATGAAACCCTTTGCTGTGTCCGTTACTTGCCAACTCAGTATTGTCATTATTGTATATATTGTACCGTCCAATGTGTACAATAAATTATACTGTTACAACATGACATTTGTATTGTTTTACAGTTGTTTAGTTGTGCCTGGCTAAAGTAAAACCACAAGATATAAAAATTTAGACTCAATGCTTAAACTTTATGACTTGTTTCAGGCATAGCCCATCATCAGATACACTGTTAAGGGAACACACAATCATGAGCACAAAAAGAATATCTGTATAAAAAATGGATGATATAAAAGGTAATCTTACACCACATTATACAGGAATGATAACATGGACAGTACAAACCTTCGGCATACAAGAAAGAGAAGTGGACACAGTGAAAACAGTTACGTGAATGAGCACATCAGTGTGCTTGTGACAAAGTAAACATTGGCGCCACCAGATGGCATGCTATAAACGGTGCTTAATACAATATTATTAAAAAGGAATAAATTTAAAAGGCTCAAATAATAAAGGACGTTTTTACAGAGTGACACAGCATAAAAGAGGGCTTCGCCCGTGTCATGCCATAAAATAAAATAACAATAAAATAGAAATGACAGTCAAATCTACAAGTAGTGTATATATTATGCAATTGGCTTTATTAGGAAGGAAGGAAGGAAGATTAGTGCTTAACATACTGTCGACAGTGCAGTCATTTAGAGGCAGAGCTCACGCTCTGCTTGGGTAAGGATGGAGAAGGAAATCGGCCATGCCCCCTGAAAGGAACCGTCCCGGCATTCGCCTAGAAAGATTTAGGGAAATCATGGAAAACCTAAATCTGGATGGCCGGAAGTGGATTTGAACCGCCATCCTTCCGAATGCGAGTCCATCACACCACACCGCTCGGTTTCATTGCAAAAGTTCACAACAAAGGAAAACGAAAATCATAAATAAAATGTATATGATAAAAAATTACAGCATAAAATCATATAATCATGCAAAATGAGCTCAGAGTGCCAGACTCTCAAGTCACGCGTTGGTAATAGGTACAGAAACAAGAAACAAGGAACAATATAAACAAAATATCCAAAACAATACAAAGTCCATCCACAGTAGTAGTTTAAATAGTAGTTTAATACAAATTAAAACTACAATCACATATTGTGGGGAAAATCAAAGGTGGAGAGCACCAGAGAAATTTAACAGTGCACGGTGCAGGATAAAAATATTACATAGAACAGCAAAAATAAATCATTAGTGCAACAAATCATGAAGCATTATAAATCATTAGTGCGACAAATCATGAAGCATTAAGAAACCTAGGTACACTAGATGAATCTGCCTAGTACTAGGAGATACAAGATCATAGGAGGAAGGGTATAAAGTATGATAAAAGGCAAATTTAAAATGTACGATATGCAGAACAGAGTCAACATGCTACAGTAAAACTGCATGTTGTACTCAGACCAGCAGAACTGCAGCACACACTTTAAAAAATAATGTAAAACAATGAAGTAAAAACAGTGGCGTAACACCACAAATAAAAGAAAAGCATAGGAGTATAATAAATAGAATGCATTAAAAATCAAGAGACTGAGTGAGGGGGGGAGGCGAGAGAGAGAGACTGAGTGAGGGGGGGAGGCGAGAGAGAGAGAGAGTGAGGGGGGGGGGGAGGCGGAGAGAGAGAGAGAGTGAGGGGGGGGGAGGCGAGAGAGAGAGAGAGAGAGAGTGAGGGGGGGGGGAGGCGAGAGAGAGAGAGAGAGAGAGTGAGGGGGGGGGAGGCGAGAGAGAGAGAGAGAGAGAGTGGGGGGGGAGGCGAGAGAGAGAGAGAGAGAGAGAGAGTGGGGGGGGAGGCGAGAGAGAGAGAGAGAGAGAGAGAGAAGAGAGAGAGAGAGAGAGAGAGAGAGTGGGGGGGAGGCGAGAGAGAGAGAGAGAGAGAGAGAGAGAGAGAGAGAGAGAGAGTGGGGGGGAGGCGAGAGAGAGAGAGAGAGAGAGAGAGAGAGAGAGAGAGAGAGAGAGAGAGAGAGAGAGAGGAGAGAGAGTGGGGGGGGAGGGCGAGAGAGAGAGAGAGAGAGAGAGAGAGAGAGAGTGGGGGGGAGGCGAGAGAGAGAGAGAGAGAGAGAGAGAGAGAGAGAGAGAGAGAGAGAGAGAGAGAGAGAGAGTGGGGGGGAGGCGAGAGAGAGAGAGAGAGAGAGAGAGAGAGAGGGGGGGGGGGATGGGGAGGTCAGAGGGGGGGGATGGGGGAGGTCAGAGGGGGGGGGATGGGGAGGTCAGAGGGGGGGGATGGGGAGGTCAGAGGGGGGGGATGGGGAGGTCAGAGGGGGGGGGGATGGGGAGGTCAGAGGGGGGGATGGGGAGGTCAGAGGGGGGGGGATGGGGAGGTCAGAGGGGGGGATGGGGAGGTCAGAGGGGGGATGGGGAGGTCAGAGGGGGGATGGGGGAGGTCAGAGGGGGGATGGGGAGGTCAGAGGGGGGATGGGGAGGTCAGAGGGGGGATGGGGAGGTCAGAGGGGGGATGGGGAGGTCAGAGAGGGGATGGGGAGGTCAGAGAGGGGATGGGGAGGTCAGAGAGGGGATGGGGAGGTCAGAGAGGGGATGGGGAGGTCAGAGAGGGGATGGGGAGGTCAGAGAGGGGATGGGGAGGTCAGAGAGGGGATGGGGAGGTCAGAGAGGGGGAGTCCCCAGTGATAAAACCAGTCTTTGCTGCACATTCCTATAAAGTTAATTGCAACTGACATGTTCTTGCAAGGCTGGTGGATGGATGGATGGATGGATGGATGGATGGATGGATGGGTATGATGTTATGGGCGCACGCCAACTAGGTCTTTAGCGCCCGTACAAGATAATTAGGCGATACGTGTGACCTGAATAAATGAAATGGACACAAATAGGGGACAGAAGGGATAACCAAACTAGGCAAAACAATAAGGGGAAATGAAGCAAAGACCCAACCAAACATGGCATGGTAGTAACAGATGGTGAGTGTCTAGGTTTACCGACGTACTAAAAATTGCCATGCCAAGAAGAGTGGTGGGCTATCCATTCATTAACGTCCTAAAACCTCCAGCCTAAAAGCTTGGGCCAGAGTCTCAGTAAGTTCACAGAATTGAAAACTTTCTTCACACTCACCTCATCAGCTAAAACAGAGGACAGGGGACCACAAAAAGCCACCGCTGTCCTAGCAGTACGGTAGGAAATACATCCAGTAAAATGTGGCATACTGTGATTTGCACACCGTCCTCTCGACGGAGTAAATAGCCATGTGTCAATGGGACAATGCCTGATTCAGAGATGTGTCAAGGCCACTTCACGCTGCCTCAATGACTGACAGAATGTTCGTCACGGTCAGACAGTTGGCTTAACCAACCGCAGTTTATTGTTCGTCACTGCCTGCCACGCCTCCTCCCACAAACGAAGGGACTGCCACCGTACCACAGAGAGGATGTCCGACAGGGGAACGGCACAATGTGTAATACCAGAACCTTCGCAAGCCTCCTTGGTAGCCCGATCAGCCATTTTGTTGCCACTAATGCCGACATGTCCTGGTACCCAACAGAATGTCACTTGCTTCCCCCGCTGCTGGAGAGTGTACAATCTGTCATGAATGAGCTGCACTATTTTCTTCAGCTGGATACAAATTGTGTATGGATTGCAGCGCACTGAGACAATCGGAGCACAGGAGAAACTTCGTACCACGAACCCGCTGCATTTGCTCCAGCGCCTCCAGGATCGTATGAAGTTCTGCTGAGAAAACAGAGTATGCAGGAGGGAGGCGAATCCTGATGGTGGGTTGGGGAACACTATGGAGCAGCCTATCGAGTCCCCCTGTTTGGACCCATCCGTGTACACCACGGTAAAATCAAGATGCCGATCTAAAATATGAGAGAACAGAGATTGAAATATAAAATCGGAAGTAGAATACTTCTGATAATGTGTCAACTCTAAACGTAATCTCGGCCGCTGGAGGAGCCAAGGTGGACGTTTACTCCAACCTCGCTGCAAAACATTAAAACCAGACACATCCATATCCAAAAGACAATCTTGAGAACGTATCCCAAAAGGCCTCGTTGCCCGTAGCCTGGTACGAAAAAGCCGTTCCGCAGGAGGGTGGGCAATGACAGGATGGGCTGGTGTATTTGGGAAGGACAAAGTTATATATGCCTGGCGTGCCATGAGGAACTGTCCTCGCATGTGAAGTGGTGGCTCACCAGCCTTGGCACAGATACTTGGTATGGGACTCATGCGGAATGCCCCAGTCGCAAGCCGAATCCGCTCATGATGCACCACGTCCAGCATCTTTAAATAAGAGGGTTTTGCTGACCCATACACGGTGCACCAATAGTCAAGGCGAGAACGCACAAATGCTCTATAAAATCGTAGCAGACAAGTCCTGTCGGCTCCCCACGAAGTGTGGCTAAGACACTTTAAAATACTTAGTGCCTTGAGGCACCATCTCTTCAAATCTTTCAGATGTGGCAACCAGGTAAGTTTAGAGTCAAATGTAACACCCAGAAAACGCACAGTGTCTTTAAAATTCAGAACGGTGTCCCTCATCCGCAGTTCAGGTAAGTTAAAAATAGAATGAAAACGGTTAAAACAAACACACACAGACTTCTCTGTTGAAAATTGAAAACTGGTCTTCTGTGCCCATTCGTCGAGCCGCCTGAGAGTGAGCTGTAACTGACGAGTTGTCGTTGCAAGGCTGGAAGAAGTACAGAAGACAGAGAAGTCATCAACAAATAGTGAATACTGGACAGGACTTTTCACAACACATGCGATACTGTTAATGGCTATAGCAAACAACGTCACACTTAAAAACACTACCCTGAGGGACACCGTTTTCCTGCTCAAAGCGGTCAGAGAGCACGCCACCGACTCGGTATCTAAAAAAACGTGGAGAAAGGAATGACCGAATAAAAATTGGAAGGCAACCGCGAAATCCCCATTCGTGAAGCTGCCTGAGTATAAGATGCCTCCAAGTAGTGTCGTAGGCCTTCTCGATATCAAAAAATACACCCAGAAGGCGATGACGGCGCAGGAAAGCCTGTTGTATTGCCGCCTCCAGAGAGGCCAGGTTATCGAAGGTGGAACGATACCTCTGAACCCACACTGGAAGCGACTAAGGAGCTGCCTGGATTCCAACAGCCAGACAAGGCAGCGGTTGACCATCTGCTCCAGGGTCTTTCCAATGCAACTAGTTAAGGCAACTCTACGGTAACTGCTGGGGCATGTGGAATCTTTACCGGGTTTTAAAAGGGGAATTAAAATAGCCTCTCTCCATAAGTTGGGAAAGTGTCCTGACAGCCAAATGGCATTAAAAAGGTTAAGGAGGATAACTTTGTTTCGATCTGTAAGGTGCCATAACATAGCATAGTGGATCCCATCATGACCAGGTGAAGTGTCTCGGGCTACACACAGTGCAGAATCCAATTCCCAGAGGGAGAAAGGGCGGTTGTACTCCTCAGTAATCCCGGACCTGAAGGCCAGGGGGCCCCCTCTCAGCAGCCACTCTGTGGCACTGGAATTCTGGATCCTGACTAGCAGTGGCAGTAACGGTAGTGAAGTAAGTAGCCATGGTCTGGGCAATGTCGGCTGGTCGTGTTTGTAAAGTACTGTTACCCATTACAGCAGCTATGGGGGCACCTTCCTCCTCTTCCAGAAATCCTCCTGATGGTCTCCCATACTTTCGTGCTGGTTGTAGAATGGTTAATGGAACTAAAGAACTGCTGCCATGACCTCCGTTTGCTCTCTCTAATAACCTCACGACACGTGGCCCTCGCAACCCGAAAAGCAGCGAGGTTCTCTGAAGTCGGACGACACCTGAACCGACGCAGAGCCACCCGCCTGGTCCTGATGGCAGATCGGCATTCGTCATTCCACCACGGGACAGGCTGTTGTTTTGGACGTTCTGAAGACTGCATCAGCGGCGAAGTGCATCACGGCAGTAATATGGTGCACCCAGTATGTGACACTGTCACAATGTTCAAGCTGAGCAAGTTGGCTGTAAAGTGCCCAATCCGCTCTGAGTATCCATCGCGGCGGGTGTCTTTCAGGTTCGATTCCATACGGTTGGGAAATGGAGATGGGAAAATGATCGCTTACATGGAGATCATCGACCACCTCCCATTGTTTAGTGTGGGCAAGGGATGGAGAGCAAAGAGAGAGATCTATGGCAGATAATGACCCTGTCACAGTACAAAAGTGTGTGGGCTGACCGGTGTTAAGTAAATGTGTGTTCGATGACGAGAGGAGCCGTTCAATGGCTCTGCCCCTGGGGCAAGTAGTGACAGAGCCCCAAAGCACGTTATGTGCATTAAAGTCTCCACAGAGGAGAAATGGCTGGTGAAGCTCAGTAAGAAGGTCCTTGAGGTCCTCTTCATTAAGTGAATCATGAGGGGGCAGATAGAGGGAGCAGTCAGTCAGTCAATGACGCACATATACAGATACTGCGACTGCTTGGAGGCTTGTGGTGAGGGAGAGGGGTTCGGAGTGGTAGCCTGTACAAACAAAAATAGCCACTCCACCCCTAGCTCTCTCCCCATTTGTGTCATCCTTCCTATGTAAATTGTAACCACGTATCTCAGGAGAGTCTGAAGGCTTAAAATTTGTCTCCTGGAGACACATACACGGAGGTCGACCCTGAGGTAAGAGACGAAGTTTCTCCATATGGGTCCTAAAGCCCTGCATATTCCATTGTAACATGGGAGCCATTGCTTATGGAGGTTTCACCCTCACCTTCTCTCTCCGCCGAGGCGGCGAGACGCTATGGGGTAGAGGGTCCGACTTGGGACGGTTAGGTTGCCCCAAATGCGCATCAAGGTCCATTGGCTCAGGCGCAGAGTCGGATGGAGCATCTGTTACACGTAAATGGACAGGCTCAAACAGTGTAACTTCTGGTTTATACTTTAACAGAGACTTCTCGACTGCTTTTTTGGGCCTTAGGTGGCTTCGGATGGGCGCCTGTTGCAGAGATAGTGGCTGGTGGTGGATTTTTGCCCAACATCTGCTACCGGAGGAGCCATCTTCTCTACAGGAGGCGGATCAGAGCCTTTTTCCGATGTTTGGGACCAAACGGACGGGAAACCTCTATGGCTGCAGCAGCAGCCTGTCAGGTGCACTGGCAAGTGCAAGTGTTAATACCAACACAAACAGACTCAGTTTGTGTGACAGCATCACTTTTGGCAATCGGCTTCGGGACAACAGAAGCGAAAGACGCAGCAAAGGCTGGTGGTTGCACGGCCAGGAAGATTTTCTTGGCCTCAGCATACGAGATGCGTTTCGTGATCTTTATTTCCTGCACCTTTTTTTTTCCTCAAGGAAGACTTTGCAATTACGACTCCAGACGGGGTGATCCCCAGAGCAGTTTACACATGTGGCGGGTGGTGTACACTCGGCTCCGTCATGCGCCACCTTGCCACATTTGCCACAGGTGGTCCACCTTTGCACCCCAGGGTGCTGGCATTTAAGCAGCGCATTGGGTTTGGGACGTAAGATTGAATTTTCAGACGAAGGAAACCTGCTTTGACATGATCTGGAAGTTGGGGATTATTGAAGGTGAGGATGAATGAGTCCTATTTCACCAACTCACCATCCACCCTTTTCATAATATTTTTTACATCCAAAATACCCTCCTGTGCCCACTCAGATTTTAGTTCTTCCAAAGGGATGTTTACTAGATCTCTACAGGTCACTACGCCTTTACTGTAGTTCAAGGTGTTATGTAACTCTGCCTCTATGGCATATTCACCCAGGAATTTCGCCTGCTGCAGGTTGGTTGCCTGCTGGGAACTCGAAGTTTCGATCAGTAATGTCCCATTTTGCAAACATTTCACTGATTTTAAACTGCCAACAATTCCCTCAAGGCCTTTTTGAATATAGAAAGAAGATACTCCCTCAAACAAGCCGTTCTTATGTTTCACAACAATAAACACATTCTACACAACAGCCTGTGTTCTGTTACTATTCACAAAACTCTTTTCCTTACTCCCCAAATTAGGAGAACTGGATATCCTAGCCCTCTTTTTGGATTGGGTGTTGGTACCCCCCCCCCCCAAGTGGTACACCCATCCCACTGGAAGGTTCGAGGGACAAATTGGAATTGCTCATTTCGGTCCCACGAGCAGCTAGGAAAGTACGTGTCCACCTAGACAGAGCCCCGCATGCCTAGGTAAGCCTTATACAACTGACGTGTGGCAGTATCCCCAGAGGTTGCTCGCTAGCGACTGTTGCTCTTCAACAGCCATGCATCCCATCAGCACGTAGCACACCTTAGGATTGAAGGTGTTTTTTATAGAGGTTTGTACCATCCTCGCGACGCGGGCGGTCAAGCCAAGATCCCCATTCCCCGGTACACTCAACGTTCCACTGCCGCGCCACACGGTGGTCGCTGAAGCGTGCCCAGAGGTTACGGTGTCTAGAGGACTGGCGGCGCTTACCAGTCCTCAGCTCAGGACCCCGGGTTCGCAAAGCCCGTACTCAGCAAATGAATGCTGAGCCCCTGAGGGGCATCGCATGGGGTGCGGGATGTATGGCTTGACATCGCATCTATATATCATGACCTTCATATTCTCTGGGAGTGTATCCCCCTCGAAGGCCAAGATAAATGCTCCGGTATCCATGTGATGATCCTTAGGGCCTCGCTGCACATGGCAAACAAAATGAACACCTTGCCATTCGAGGTTGGCCCGGAGTTCCTCATCAGTTTGGAGGAGGAGGAGGTCGCAGTGGAAAATTACTCCCTGAACCACGTTCAGTGACTGATGAGGGGTTACCGACACGAAACGTCGCCAAGATGGTCGCAGGCACGCAAAGCTGCATACTGGTCAGCAAAGACTGTTTTAATTAGCAGTGATCCAGTATGCATCTTGCTCATCGTTTCAAATTCCCCAAACTTATCCTCAATATGTTCAACGAAGAACAATGGCTTGGTGGCGGTGAAGGTCCCTCCATCAGTCCTGGAGAGACCAGGTAACGGGGAAAGGGTTTCACCCCAAGCCGACATGCCTGGCCCTCCTCCCAGGGGGTAGACAGAGAGGGAAAGGTCCTCTTATTGTAGTTAGGAGCATTATACTTCTTCCTGCCTTCTGAGACAGCCATATCATGACCATTATCTAATTTCACATGTTGCACCGTGCGATACATCCGTCCTTGGTACCACCCACTCTGAACCGTGGAACTCCCCATGGGCACCACCCAGCCACAGCAAAGGCCACCTGGCCTGATGGCCATTGCCGGGAGCCCTGAAGCCCCGATACCCCACGAGGACAGGTATCAACTCCTTGGAAGGCATGGGGAGGTTGCAGCTCAGGTACCAGCAGTATGATCCCTGCCTTTTTTTTTTTTTGTGGTTTTAGGGCACACAACTGCTAAGGTCATTAGCGCCCAGATAAGAACGGAGATTCGCTAGAACTAGAAAAAATTAGTAACTACCAGATATAGTATCAAAAAAAGGCTAAAAAGAAAGATAAAAGCAATTAAAAGTGTTAAATATCTTTTGATAGATTGGCCATGTTGATAAAACGCAAAACTCGAGCAACTGCTCGTGTGTCATCAGCTAAAAGTTCCTCCAGAGTAGACGGCAAATTAAGGGCTACACGGAGATGATTAAAATTAACACAAGACAGTAAAACATGTCGCACCATCAGCAATTCACCGCAGGAGCACAGCGGTGCAGGGTCGGCGGTTAGCAAACGACGGTGGCTGAAATGGCAGTGACCGATCCGCAACTGGGCCAGGATGACCACCTCTCGCCGAGAGGGGCGTGAGGAGGTCCTCCAAGCTGTCGGGATCGGTTTTACAGTTCAATTTATTGTCGTGCACAGGACGACACGATACTCCGGCGATGGGACGCAAAAAGTAGCCATGCGAGGCAAAAGAGCTGCTGCCTTGGTTGCTATGTCGGCGGTCTCATTCCCGGGCACACCCACGTGGCCAGGGACCCACAGAAAAGAAACGTGACAGCTGTCTTCTGCTACCAACTGGAAGGAGCGTTGGATCCGATACACGAGAGGATGGGTCGAGAGAGGGTCCTTAAGACTCTGCAGGGCACTAAGGGAGTCTGAACAGATGGCATAAAAGGGATGGCGGCGGCGGCGGCATGTATATAAAACAGCCTGGTGGAGGGCAAAAAGCTCAGCCGTGAAATTCGAGCACCGGTCAGGGAGCTTGATTGGAAACGGTTGTTCCCGACGACAAAGGCAGATCCGACAACATCAGTGCTCTTGGAACCATCAGTGTAGATAAATATGGCATTATCGAACCGTGAACAGAGTTCGACAAGCCTCGACTGATATACCAAATCCGGAGTGCTCTCCTTGGGCAGCGAACTAAGTTCAAGGTGAGTGTGAACCTGGGCCTGATGCCACAGTGGCAATGGGCTCTCGCTCAACCTAAATGTTGAAGGAAGGGTAAAAATCGAGCCGCTAAAGCAGACGGCAAAACCGAATTCCAGGTGTAAGCAAGGCTATCGCAGACAACTGATATTGGCGATCGAGTGAGTCATCAAAAAATAATCTGTAAGATGGATGGTTGGGCATCGACCGCAAGCGGCATGCGTACCAGCACAAGAGTATGTCACGCCGAATGGTCAAGGGTAATACAGCAGCCTCGGCATACACACTTTCAACAGGGCTGGTATAAAATGCACCAGTCGCCAGGCGTAATCCCTGATGGTGAATAGAGTTGAGACGGCGGAGAATCGACAGCCGTGCAGAAGAGTATACAAGGCTTCCGTAGTCGAGCTTCGACTGAACAATGGCCTGATAAAGGTGAAGCAGGACGGTACGATCCGCTCCCCATGATGTGCCACTGAGGACACGGAGAACATTAAGGGATCGGGCACAACGGGCAGCCAGGTAAGACATGTGTGGGGACCAGCAAAGTTTACGATTCAGCATAATTCCCAAGAATTTCTTTGTCTCTACGAAAGGGAGAGCTACGGGGCCGAGACGTAGAGATGGTGGAAGAAATTCCTTGTATCTCCAGTAGTTTATACACACCGTTTTCTCAGTGGAGAAGCGGAAGCCGTTCACAATGCTCCAGGAATATAGGCGGTCAAGACAGCGTTGAAGACAACGCTCCAAGAGACACGTCCGCTGGGCGCTGCAATAAATTGGAAAATCATCTACAAAAAGGGATCCGGAAATGTCGGCTGAAAGGCAGTCTACGATCGGATTGATTGCAATGGCAAAAAGAGCCATGCTCAAAACAGAGCCCTGTGGCAACCCATTCTCCTGGCGAAAGGTGTCTGACAAAACAGAGCCCACCCGTACCCGGAGCTTGCGAACCGCCAAAAACGCTTGAATAAAGAGAGGGAGGCAGCCACGAAGGCCCCATGTGTGCAATGTGCGGAGAATGCCCGCCGTCCAACAGGTATCATAAGCCTTCTCTAAGTCAAAGAACACGCTTCCTTAAAAAGTTATTCATAATGAAGGTTGATAAGGTGACGAGGTGATCAGCGGCAGACCGGTGTCTACGAAAACCACATTGGACATTAGTCAGGAGGCGTCGAGATTCGAGGAGCCAGACCAACCGAGCGTTAACCAAGAGTTCCATCACCTTACAGACGCAGCTAGTAAGAGAAATAGGGTGATAACTTGATGGAAGATGTTTGTCCTTCCCTGGTTTGGGGATGGGGACAACAATGGCTTCACGGCAACTTGTGGGAACCTGACCTTCATTCCAAATGCGATTATAGGTGATAAGTAGGAAACATTTGCCCGCAGGAGAAAGGTTTTTCAGCATCTCAATATGGATGGAATCGGGCCCAGGTGCAGAAGATCGGGACAGGGCAAGACCACGGTCTAGCTCCTGCATAGTGAAGGAGACATTATAACTTTCTCGATTAAAAGAGTGCAAAGAAGGCGGCCGTGCCTCCTCTACCTGTTTGCGAGAGAGGAAGGCAGGGTGGTAACGGGCAGAGCTCGAAGCCTCCGCAAAGAAACGGCCCAATGCGTTGGAAACATCAGCAGGGTCAACAAGGACTGCGTTCTCAACGGTCAGGCCAGAAATCGGGGAGTGGACCTTTATGCTGGATAAACGGCGTAGGCCACCCAAACAGCCGAGGAGGGAGTAAAGCGGTTAAAAGAACTGGTAAAAGCAATCCAGCAAGCTTTTTTGCTGTCGTTTATAACACGACGACATTGTGCTCGCAGTCGTTTATAGTTGATACTATTCTCCAACATTGGTTGGTGGCGGAAGGTGCGGAAGGCACGGCGCCAGGCTCTAAGAGTGTCAAGGCAGGCTGCAGTCCACCAGGGGACCAGGACGCGACGTGGAGAAGAGGGTGTACGAGGTATGGAATGTTCGGCGGCTGTGAGAATAACCTCTATGAGGTATTCGACATGAGTGTCACATCTGGGAAAATTCTGATTGTGAAAAACAGCAATGGAAGAATTTTGCTGCATTAGGGCAAGATTGACGGGTATGGTTGTATCTGTGGCATTGGAAACAGCGGGTTGGGTTTGGGATATAAGAGCGGACGGAGATAACTTCGTACCCTGCTTTGACCTTCAACGGGGTTCAACTCCGTCGAACGTCAAGAACACAGTACGAGTTGGTGTCAGCTGGTTATCTACATTTTTCAACACCCTAGGCACGGATGTTACACCCTGATCGGACATATAGGTTTGTATTTCTTCGTCAGACAACCCGTCAAGGGATCTCGTGAAGACTACCCCCCGTGACGAGTTGAGTGTGCAATGCGCGTCTACCTTGACAGGAAACGTGTGTAACAACGTAGTTCAAATTAGTTTTTGGGCCTGGAAGGCACATTCCCCTTCCAGCAACAATGTCCCATTGCGCTGACGCGAACAGGTTTTAACAGGGCCAGCAATTGCATCAACACCTTTCTGAATGACGAAAGGATTTACAGAAGTGAAATCTTTACCGTCGGTTCGAGAGACAACAAGGAATTTTGGAAGATTAGGCAGAGGTTTCTTTTGCTGAGGTGAATCTATCTTTCATTTCTGGGTCAGAGTCACAGAAGAAGAGAAGGAAGTCATTGCGGAAGTGTCCCTCATGATTACCGGCGTCTCCGATTGCACGCTCCTTCCTAGTAGGGGCCCTCTCTGAGGGCTTACCCGCCTTAGGTGATTGTTCACACCTCAGGTCACACCTCTTGAGAAGTGACAGAGGGACCAATTGACATGTTCGGAAGGTACCAGCTTGGGTAATCACCCCTCCCTGGGCCTGGCCTATACCAGGGGGTACGTATGTGCCCTACTTGTCTACCCGGGGCGGGGAATTACGCGTTACCCTGTCACCTGCTACGCATGATAATGCGTGGGTCGGCCTTCAGACATGCACAGGGAGGAAATAAGAAGAGAGGAAGTGAAGAGAAAGAAGTGTCTCAAACGCCGAAGTGGAGACTAATGAGGAGAAGAAGGCTAGGAGAGTACAGCAAAGAGAGAAAGACAGAAGCAAAGGTTAGGAAAGGAAGAAACCAAGTAATAAGATAAACTACGACAAGAAACCACCTTAACTCGCAAAGGACGCCCGTCTCCGGGCGAAGGCATAAACCGGGAGTGAAAGTGAAGCAGCCCGGAGCAGAAAAATGGCTGCTTCGGCTCGGGGCCCCGTGCGCACCACACACGTACCCACAAAAGAGCTGTGGGTCCCCTGGGGGGGGGGGGGGGGGGGGGGGGAGATCCCTGCATTGTCAGGGGGCTCAGCCATAAGGGTGCATAACAGGCTACACGTGGTGGGGACCTAGCGGGGGAGGGGGTATGGCAAGAAAGGAAATGGGAAAGGAAAGGATTGGGATCCACACCATAGGGGCTAGGTCGGGAGTTCTTCCCCAAATGACTCACACTAGTAACTGTGAATTTTTCTGGAGGTCAAACCCCGTGGGGGACCGAACTGTGCCGAAAACAGAGGAAAATGACGAAGATCAAAATGCTACAACCATCACTGAAACCATAGGAATAGCCATGCCGTTTTAATGGAAACCACCGAGAGAGGGGGGAGGGGGCGGAGATGAGCTGGACGGGAAGGAATTAGGATGGGGAGGAGGAGAGGAACTGGGGGAGGTAATGCAGCCCAGTAAAGTAAGAAGGAAGGCT
This sequence comes from Locusta migratoria, assembly GCA_026315105.1. Lineage (NCBI taxonomy): Eukaryota > Metazoa > Arthropoda > Insecta > Orthoptera > Acrididae > Locusta > Locusta migratoria. The sequence goes on along the minus strand of CM048755.1, from coordinate 736,354,508 downwards.
GCAATGGCTCAGAGACCCATGCGTGCCACACACGTACCCACAAACAATCGACATACGTTGCTGATAAACCAGGAAATTGTTCAACAATAAGACCACCGGTTTCACCAGAACATTGTTAAAGATCACAAGACAGCTTTGGCAGTATACTATTAGTTAAGCAATTGGTTGTTATATAGTTACAAGTTAAAACCACCTTCAATATTATGTGTTATGATTAGTTTTGAGTATACCACAACTAACAACCCAGGACAACACAAACTACTGTGTAGCATATATAAATCCCAAAAAGAAAAGCAGTATTAAAGTGAACACTGAAGTACTAAAGGCCTTTGAATATATTTACATGAACAGTCACTAAGTAAGTGGTAACAAACATGCAAAGGATGTCAATTAAGTATTCCATTCCTGTCTATAATTTTATGAAGGTCACAAAGCTAAGTTGTGATTTGTTAAAAAAGCTTTCTGAACAGTTTAGCGAATTATTTCATCAACTAGATTATCTGTGAGGCTGCCTAACACCAATAGGTTATGTCAAGACATCTTTTAGCACTAAATTACCCAACACCAATAAATACCCAATTATGGGTGGAGAACAAAAGATTTTATGTATCTTCCTGGGTTTACACTGACAGGTAGGTACCCTTCCAGACATATTTCACACTGGCATGCTTAAGGAAGTTAAACAATATTTTAAGTAGCTAACCCTAGACTTACACTTCAGTGTCCCCCTACAATGACTTGTGCAAAATACAGGGATAGCCTATACCTACTATGACAATGCACCTACCTATGTATCACAATTGTTACATCCATTTCTTGTAGAACATGGCATCCAAGGGGTATAAAGCCACACTATGCCTTGACAACTATCTAAGAATCTATCTTCTCTTCCAAATAACTGAAAATGATTTAAAAGGATACAGCTGTCAGAATGTTTATGAGGTACATTAAATATGAAACAAAGCAATCAATGTTTCAGAACCTGACATCAAACGATGAACGTGAAATAGCTGTCTTATTTGAGAAAATAAAATGATGTAGACTGTGATTAAAGTATCTTGATATCCACAGCTGTTTGTTCCAAGAAGATCAGTTATGTAACTAATGACATGTAAAACATACTGCCTCTCTTATTTCTAATCCACAATAACATTGGATGATGACTCAAGAGAGTATTTTTTTTTCTGCACAAATGTGCTGTTAACAACAGTGGATATAGGCAAAAATCATTCTTCTTTAATCTTCAAGGAAATGCTCAAATTTAAGAATGCTTACAATGCTCTCCTTTTGGATTCAATTTTAGAACTTTGAGAGTAGCTCTCTTGTACAGAAAAAAAATTATAAGAATTAATTAAACAAAATCTTTTTGTGGTTGCAGATCATTTGTTGGGGGAAACTGTCTGTACTTAAAGACCTCGCCTTATTGCTTAACAGCCAGCATACTACACTGAGAGACAGAGGTGAACCACATCCAGAACCAGGGGCTCCCACAGGCTTCATGTCAATAGAAGCAAAACATATACAACATACCAATGATTTAGGAAGTTTTGAGGACATTAATATCACTGCTCATTTTTTTCATCCATTGGTTTCTACAGTGCACTTTTAGTGCCTGTCAATGTTTTGGACAAAATAAAGCTAACATTATAGAGACCATAAAAATCTGTGTTTTAAATTCACAGATTTTTACATTTTTCTGCCATTTACATTTATTTATTTAGTTTTTGGCCCTTTGTAAATCATATTACCTCTGAATATTATTCCTACCATGTCTGGGCAAGATTTACCCTATTTTGCACTTTTTAAACTGCTGCCAAAAGCTTCAATATTAATTTTCAAATTGATTTATGTTGAAACTTTGTATTACCACTCTTACACAAGCTGTAGGATAAAACTGTAGAATTTGTTTCACAACTTAAGTAATTCCCAGTTCTATGAGAAATTTATTTGGTATTTTACGGTTATTTTTAAAATGTTTGTACAAATTTTCATTGCCTGACTGTACTTTAGACTGCAATAAATCATAAAAAGCAGAATTTAATTTGTTTTACGTCTAAAAGACAGTTCACATAACATACAACCCAAAATGCAAGAAAAAATTTATTTCAACTTTATGCATTTACTTTGTACTAATTCCACAAGAACCTTATTGAGGTGTTCTACATTCTTAGTTTTGTTTGTCATAATATTAACAAAACTACTCATAGTTGACTTGTCAACTGCTTATAAAAGCCATTCACAACCATGGGTTTATGTGGCAGGGAAAACATACAAAACTTAAATAAAGTTCACATTGAACCCTTAACTGGAATCATTATTTTGACGAACATAACTGGAACTGCAGGTCCATATGGACCCTTGAATAAAAAAGCGACATAATTCCTATAAAAGGTATAATAAACATATAAATGTATAAGGATTGTATTAAAACAAGTTTTATCTCAAATATAAATCAACTTGTATTGGGCAAAACTTTTACATTGTGTCTTTTTTTTAACTAAGTCCTAGGACTCACATTTAAGAAGAATTTTTTGGTATCTTACTTTGGCATGCTACATGATTACAAAATAGGCTTAGATTTAAAAACTTCACCTTAACATAAATAGGGACTCTTTATATGCCGTGAATCATAAACAAAAATAACAACAGTGAAACATAGAAGTGTCCAAATGTTTTTAATATCAGTAAACTAAGAATGGCCGTTGGTACACAACACTATTTTTTACCCCCCTCCCCCCCCCCCCCCCCAAGTAATTTACAGATGAATGTAGAGCATCTGCTGCACTTTTGTGATTGTTTGGTGTCAGTTTTTAGACCACATAAATAATATCTTGCTTTCTTTCCTGATCCATTTTGATTAGAAGGTGAATGTTCTTGTCATAGGTTATTTTGCGGTTCATCAGCTGTCCCTAAAAAGTATCTATCCTACTCTTTGAATCTATGGAAAACAGACTATATCTTTCTTCCTATGATAAATGGCCTTATCAAACCTGGTCCAGTTTCTTTTATGTAATGATTAAATATCTTACATTTTGCACTAATTGACACTTTGCATACTATGGATCCACTTGCACTTGCAATGTTCAATATTGCCAAAAAATTACACATAACAAATGTTGAGTTCTTTCAGAGATTAAATAATGGGCACATTTTTGATCTAATGTATCAACACAACCTTTTGTTCTGTTGTCAAATTTAATCATCATAACCCAAAGAATGCTTTTGTTTCAAAAATACTCACATGGTCACTATAAGATGCATTAGTTTTATACCCCCCCCCCCTTTTTTTTGCATATTCTGTTATTTTGTTGGTTAGTGTGATCATTTCATCCAGTATCAACTACTAACATGATTCAATTGGCTAAACGTTCCACTTTTTTCAAGAGCTCGAACTATGAGACCAGATGAGTTACAATGTTCTGACAACTGACTCTGGATCTAGTTGGTGATGAGTAGACCACCTGAATGATTTTTTTAGCTCAAAAATCTATATAACTTGAAAGCTGGCTATCTCCCTCTACTGAACCATCAGACAAGTAGTTACTGGAGTCAGAATAAATCTCTTGCTGTGTCTTTTCACCATCAGTTACATTCTCTTCATCACATGGTTGAAAATTGCTTAAAGTTTCTGCGTCTGAATAATTTTCATCCAATAACAGTCACAGATTTCTTTTTCAGTAAGATTCTGCTGCATTGTAGCAATAAAATGCCTGAAATGCCACAAAATAAGTTAGTATACAGCGATTTAAAAAATCCTGTAACTGGAATCGTGGGTCACATTGGACCCAGTGATGGCACTTACCTATACTTCCAGTAGATTTCAAATTATAAGCTCCCGGTCCCTGGTGCATGTTACAACATACTGAGATTAGATTGGTGTGCAAAATACTCAGCACATTTCGATTTTTAGATGGGTCCAAATTGATCCATGATTCCGGTTAACGGTTAACTGCTGCACAATACATCAATCACGGATATAATGGCACACAATCCATGTGGAGCATTCTGTTTCTGATATCAAATCGTCTTAAATTATATTTGTCAGATTACCATGGAGTCAATAAAATCCTATACTTATGTGAGTAGCCGATCTCATTTCTTTCAATATAATTTCCGACATCTGCAGTACTGACTAGATTACAATCCTTTCCATCAAAATACTTTAAGCCAACAGAGAAAATGGCTATGTCTGTATTGCCACATATCTATCCTTTGTGGTTGGTGCCTTCCTCCCCCAGTCACCACTACTAGCAAGCACTCCCTCCCTCCAATAAGGCCCCCCCCCCCCCAAAAAAAAAAAAAAAAAAACATTGTCCGCAGGCACTTTAAATCCAAATATTGAACTGTGCTCACCTCCTATATTAGTCAACAGCTCCAGACAATACCAACAATTGGTTTTCAAGTCTACGAAGTCTGATAGCCACTACAAACGGTGAAACATCTGCAACTAAACTTCCTACTTCTGTAAAAAATCCTGGGCCAGGAGACTGTACTTTGGACTATCCCATTGGTAGTGACTATTGCATGTGTGATATAGGTGCCACCTGGACTTATGATTTATAGGGGCAGTTAGGAACACTGACAATTTGTATAAAGGCTTTCTGCCTTCAGACTTATATCTGTTTCTTTCTTTATTACATAAATTCCAAGTGCTGTGATGCTGCACTTTTAAATTCAATCCCCAATTCAGAACTTAGTTCTGTTCAAGAATTTGTGTAATTTATGTGACTTCCTGTTCCCAATATTATGGGCAAACTTGAAAACTTTTCAAGCATTAGGTTCCTGATCCAACAAGATTAATTGAAGATCAAAATCCAAATAAAATATAGCACAAAATCTACTTCACCTCAAATAAAAATGAAGAAACACTATGTAATTTATATATTACTAAGGTTTTTATTTCTGTCTGTCAGTTTATAAGTGGAGGGGAAGGGTGTGGACTTTCCAGCTTTCAGCTACTCCAGAAAGTGCTACATGTTTCTACAAAACAAACAGCACACTAAGCAGGTCAGGCACTGGGGTAAAGGACTATACAACATGGACATCAGTCCCTCAATCCAGAGTACCACGTTCAAAAGTACAGGTGTCTACCAAACGCATGTATAGATACAATCACAATGATCAAATAACAAAAGCAAGGAAGCTAAAAACCACCAAAGGCCTCAGAGGCGCGGTCAATAATAATATCAGGGCATGGGAAAAAGAGAAGTGATTAGGAGATCATCCCCTATGTGCACCTAGAGACTTAAATCGCTATCATCCCAACCCTATACACACTAAAGTCTCAAAGGAGGGGAGATCAAGTCTCAAGAATTATTAAAACATAAAAACCTAGTATCCCTTCCAACCTATCTAGCAAAGGTAATATAAAACCTTATAACTGAAAATAAAAACCACTGTCATGGAGGAAACTGAGGACCTCTTCAACCACCATGAGTTGTCTACCAATATTAAAGATAATGTGTCTATCAGGCTATACTTTGTACAAAAGGAGAGGATATTCCACAAATATATGGGCTGCTACTATCTGTAAGGCTCGACAACTATAATGTGGAGGTAGTTCGTTATTCAAAATAATCAGTTCGCTTGGTGTGGCCAATGTGTAGAGAACAAGATGGTGGATTCCTTCCTAGAGGAACAGATGGAAGAGTGCCACGCTGCAGTCACTTCACAATTGTGCGGACTTTGTTGATTCCATATTTGAGTGAAGAGGTTTGATATGCACCTCCAAATTCACACCTTGGCTCTTCAAAGCAAATGGGAGGTAAATAACTGCTTCTCTATTCAGCCAGCCAGTTCATTCCCCAAGATACCCACCTGACTTGGGACGTAGAAAAAGACAACTAAACAGATGACATGAGTAAGTGTTATGGCCTAAGGGCCATTCATTTCACGCACGCCTGTATTGGGTTCCGTGGCAGGCGCGGGCCCGGCCGTGATAGTTCCCAGCCGTGCCACAGGAGGGCACGGTCGGCCTAACAGCTGACACGAGCTGCGCGCCGTCTGTTGGCGGGCCCGGTCAAATGGCCGACGTGACAGCCGTGACATTCGACAAGTGTACGCGGAACGAACTATAGCGTGCTTAGGACTAAGAGTGTTTACTTCAGTGCCGACGAGGATTATGGTAGCGTGGTCTTCCTGCCGCAGTCATGGCAGAACACCTTAGTGCGTTGCTGACGAATCTTGAGTCGTTACCGGAAATTTTGGCTCAACAGAATGCTTCTCTCACGGCGGCTATTGACACCTTGACTAGGGCTGTGACAACAGGTCGGGTTGCGGTCTTCTGTGCCCATTCCTCCGTTTGACAACTTTGCCGAGGATTGGTCCGACTACGAACAGCGTTTACACCAACACTTCGTAGCCTTCCAGGTGTGTGATGAAGGTAAGCAAAAAGCTTATTTCCTTTCTTGGCTCTCGCCTCATCTTTTTCGTTTGCTGGGCGATTTAGTGCCACTTCAGATGCAGGCATCCCTGTCCTTTCAGGATATCTGTTCTCTTTTTGCGGCGTATTTTCGCCGCCACTGTCACGTGGTGTCGGCCCGCATATCTTTCTACCGTTCGCGGAAACGGCCGGATCAGTCATACCGCGCGTGGGCCACGGAACTGCAGGGGCTAGCCCGTCGTCGTCTGTTTCAGTCCGATCTGCACGGTGATTCGTATGCGGACTCTATGGTCCGCGATGTTTTGGTTTGTTTTGCTCCCGACCTGGACGTTCGCAAGCAGGCTCTTCAATCGGACAATCGGACGATCCATCATTAGCGGAAGTTTTGCGTAATGCGTGTGCATTTGAAGTTTCTGAGGCTGTGGGGAGTCAACTTTCCGCTTGGGGGGAGGTATCCTCAGTTGCCGATTCGGCCCAGTTATCCGCGGCCCCGGTTTCTTCGGTGGCTGTTGTTGCGTCGCCCTCCCCTCCCTCCCTTCGGACGCCGCGGCACTCGCCTGTGTCGTATGGGCGGGGGGAAAGGCGGCGCGCGCGTCGCCCGCTTCAGAGAGCGTACCGATGTCATGTCTTTCGTGCGGGGCGTCCCATTCTCGGGAATCGTGCCCGCACAGACAGGCCACGTGTAATCGTTGCGGCAAGTTCGGACACATCGCTCGAGTGTGCCGCTCCTCGGCTAAGGGCCGCAAAAGGACCTCTCCCCCTCGCGATTTCGGCGCATCGCCCACGGATATTAATAAGGTTGTTCTCGTCGGCGTTCAGCCGCCGAAGTTGTTTATAGACCTCCACATTCTGCGGAAAACTGTTACGCTTCAAGTGGACACTGGCGTGACGACTTCGCTTCTAAGTGCGGCAACTCATCAAGCATTAGGCTCCCCCACTTTAAGTCCGGCGCCTCACGCGTTGGTTGGCTACAGCGGCCACCCTATTCCACTATTGGGGTCGTTTGTCGCCGAATCTACATATCAGAACGTTAGCCGCGCGGTACCGTTTGTGGTAGTAAACAGTGCAACGGCTACGAATATTTTCGGCCTCGACGCTTTCCACGCTTTTGGCTTTTCTATTACCGATTCTGTCTGCTTGGTTTCCGATCAAATTCCGTATGAGAGTCTCAAGCAGCTTCACGCGGAGTTCTCGTCCTTGTTTGCGCCGGGTCTTGGGTGTGCTACGAATTTTCGGGCCACTATTACACTTAAAAATACGGCTTGCCCCGTCTTCTGTCGGGCTCGGCCTCTCCCGATCGCCCTCCGTGGCGCTGTTAAATCGGAATTAGATCGCTTGACGGCAGAAGGTATTTTGTGTCCTGTCACAGCAAGCGAGTGTGCCTTCCCTCTAGTTGTCATACGCAAGCCCTCGGGTGCCCTGCGTTTATGTGGCGACTTTAAGAAAACTGTAAATTCTCAATCTGTCATTGATTCTTTTCCCATGCCTCGCCCAGCGGAATTGATAGATCGGTTGTCAGGGGGCCAGTATTTTTCGAAAATAGATCTGGCAGAGGCTTATCTCCAATTGCCTTTAGACGATGCCTCCAAGCAGGCGCTGGTGATTTCTACGCCTTTTGGCCTATATCAATATCAGAGATTGCCATTCAGGGTGGCCAGTGCCTCTGCAATCTTTCAGCGTTTTTTGGAGCAGTTTCTAGCACCGGTCCCCTGTTGCGTGAACTACATGGATGATATTGTGGTGACGGGATCCACAGCTGCTGACCATATTGCCAAGCTCCGTTCATTGTTTTCCGTTCTGGGGGGGGGGGGGGGGGGGGGGGGGGGGCTGGCCTCCGCTGTAATTTCTAGAAATCATCTTTCTTCCAACTGACTATCGAGTACTTGGGCTACGAGGTATCCAGGTCAGGGGTACATCCCGTGGCAAAGCACATGCGGGCGGTCGCAGATCTTCCCTGTCCTTCCGTTCACGTAATTCAAGTATTCCTGGGCAAGATCGCCTATCATCATCGCTGCCTCCCGCAGGCAGCCACAGTGGCTCACCCCCTGCATCAACTGCTACGTAAAGGTGTCCCGTTCCACTGGTCTCCTGCGTGCGAGCGAGCTTTTCAGTCACTGAAAAGAGCCCTCCTGGAGGCTCCATGCCTCACTGCATACACCCCGGGGGTCCCACTTGTGGTGGCAGCGGACGCCTCCCAGCATGGTGTGGGGGCGGTGCTGGCACATCGGTTTCCCGATGGGTCAGAGCGCCCGTTGGCATTTGCACCTAAAACTCTTACGGATGCGCAGCGCCGGTATTCCCAGGTGGACAAGGAGGCCCTAGCCATCGTTTTTGCTCTAAAAAAATTTTACGTTTATCTCTATGGGTCAAAGTTCATGCTTTACACGGACCACCGCCCATTAGTGTCGTTGTTCCACCCGTCAGCGGCTCTTCCGGACAAGGCAGCCCATCGTCTTCAACGCTGGGCCTTGTACCTCTCTCGTTTCCATTACGAGATACAGTACCGCTCGATGGCTCATCACGCCAATGCCGACGCCCTATTGCGCCTCCCGGTAGGCCCTGATCCAGTCTTCGATGCAGAAGAGCTTTTGTGTTTTGCAGTTGACGAGTCGGCTAAAGATGTAGTCTCCGGTTTTCCTATCAATAGCTCACGGATCGCGGAGGCTACCGCTGCTGACCTGGTCCTCCGGGTTGTCCTTAAACGGGTGAGGCAAGGCTGGTCGGAGCGTCCTCCGGGTCAGGCATCAGAACCCCTCCGCAATTATTATGCTCTTCGGCACCGCCTTAGCACCTACGAGGGTGTGGTACTTCTGTCCACGGAAGACGGCTCCCATCGAGTGGTGGTTCCAGTGTCGTTGCGCCGCCGGATTCTCGGTCTTCTCCATCGGGACCACTGGGGCGTCTCTCGCACGAAGATGCTGGCCCGCTGACATGTATATTGGCCGGGTATAGATGGGGACATCACTCGCCTCATTGCAGGATGCTCTTCTTGTGCTTCCCAACAAGCGGCTCCTCGCTTATCTCTCTCTCTCCATGGCCCACTCCGTCTGCACCTTGGGAACGACTCCATGTCGATTTTGCGGGGCCCTTCTTAGATAGCTACTGGCTTTGCGTCCTTGACGCATACTCCAACTTCCCGTTTGTTGTTCGCCTGACCTCCACGTCCGCAGAAGTTGCCACACGTTCCCTGTTAAAGATATTTTCTATTAAGGGTCTCCCGGCCGCACTGGTGACAGATAACGGGCAACAGTTTACTTCACAACACTTTCACGATTTTTGTTCTACCCGTGGGATCCACCATGTCCTGGCACCACCTTTCCACCCACAGTCCAATGGGGCAGCGGAGAGGTTCGTCCGCACTTTCAAGACGCAAATGCGCAAGTATGTGGCACATCTTTCAGTGGAGGATGCCCTCCTTCGATTCCTGTCATCTTATCGGTCCACTCCGGCAGGTCAGCAGAGCCCCTCGGAGCTCCTTCACGGCCGCCCTCATAGGACGCTGTTATCCCTCGTGCATCTAGGCCCTCCCAAACCTTTTCTTCATCCTCTGTCACGTTTTCCCCCAGGCTCGGCTGTCTGGGATCGAGACTACGGCCGCCATCCTCGTTGGGTCCCGGCCGTGGTCGTTTGGGAGCGTGGCCGACGTCTTTGTGAGGTCCGTTCTCCTATCGGGGTCCTCACCCGCCACCACGATCAGCTGCGGGTCCTCCACACCCCTCCCACACCTACGGTCCCTTCCTCCTCGTCCAGGTCCAGCCCCCCCTCTGTTGCGGGTGCCATCAGGGGACAGTTCTCTACCAACTTCCGTTCCGCGGGCATTGGCTGGGGGGCAAGGGGATTTCCCACCACCGTCGGGTTCCGGGGCCCGCTCCCCCGCCGCAGTCCCAGCGGCCAGCTATAAGGAGTGGACAGCTCCAGTTGCCGGCAGAGGGGGCACCTTGCAGCCTGACGACGGAGGCCCCGAGTTTCCAATGGAGGTGCCACAGGAGGGAGGAATGGAGGACCCACCGCCATCGCCAGTGCTGGGAGCAGCAAGACATCGCTCGCGTGGGCGAACCCCTCGTCACTCGAAGGGGTTCCGCCCGTACGAGGTGGTTCTGGCTAGGGAGTGGATGGAGCCGCCAGACGATTGGATGGAGGTGGAAGAGTCCCAGCAGCCAGACCTCTGCACCGGCTCCTCACCCCAAGGGGGGAGGGATGTTATGGCCTAAGGGCCATTCATATCGCGCGCGCCTGTATTGGGTTCCGTGGCAGGCGTGGGCCCGGCCGTGATAGTTCCCGGCCGTGCCACAGGAGGGCACGGTCGGCCTAACAGCTGACGCGAGCTGCGCGCCGTCTGCTGGCGGGCCCGGTCAAATGGCCGACGTGACAGCCGTGACATACGACAAGTGTACACGGAACGAACGCTAGCGTGCTTAGGACTAAGAGTGTTTACTTCAGTAAGGTCAGAGAATTGGTTACAGATAGCAGAGAGCAAGGGGAGTCAAGAATAGTGTCTGTCTATAGCCTGCAAGCTGCTTATTGTGTTGGTGCATATTAAAACCTTGTGGAGAGAAGCCTGATTAATAAAATGGAGGTCTCTGTTAATATCTATCAGCTTTACTGTGAATACACTAATTGTTCGTGGCCGAGGGTGGTGTTCCATACCAACAGGAGATGTGAAAGTGTAGCCTGTCTTATCTACAGTTTTAGAGCCACCTCTGTCAAAGATGGTAGCACTTTGGAACTCTTCAAGGACAGAGTAACAAATGTCAGAAAACTGAGGAAGTGACTGAGTCTTAGGAGTTCTAAGGTCCAGAAAAGGAAGTGAAACTCCAAGGAGGACCAAAATGTGGGGGGAAAAAATGGAGGGGGGGGGGCGTAATAAAGTGAAAATTCAAATAAAGGAGACCATGAGAACTATGGGAATTGACAAATTGTCTTAAAGGTAGACAGCAAGGGGTATGAGGGGGGAGAAATTAAAATGAGAAAGACTGGGAAAGGGAGACTTCCAGGAGAGTCCCTCTCCTCCCGGGGGAGGTATACATGGAGACGAAGGGACAATACCATACAAAGCAGTCAAGTTACTGTACTGAAATTTAATGCAATAAATCATTTCCTGTGGGATAAAGGTACATTATGATTTATAGTGATAACCTGAGGAAAAATTTTTTTAATACACAATACATATCACAGGCTTAATACACTAAATGCTTTGGATTTTTCCTTCTCTTTTGTTATTGCTAGTTTTGTCTCCTTTAAGATAAGGAAGAAGTTATGCAAAGTTAAAAATAAGGGATCACAATTAGAAATTATCATTGACTTACATGTATGCGTCTTGCTTCTTCAGAAAACCATTCAATAAATGAATTACCATATATAACTTCATTTAGAGCTTCTTGCAATGGTTTTCCTGCCTCCGCAGTAATAATCTTAGCTATTTCTTCTTTATTCTCATCAATAATATGGTACCATTTTCGAAGCAGGTAAGATCTTTCCTACAGGAAAAGAGCAATACCATTGAAAGAGTTTCAGGTTTTCAACCAGTTATCATACCTACACTAATGTACTAATCTGACAGCTTTTCAGCACCAGTCACAGAGGTATACTAAATACTTGCTAACATGATAAATGATCCTGAATAACACTAAGTATGCCATAAAGATTGGAATGTATCTAACAAATACCACGTTGCTGAAATAAGACTGTCTCCTTAGCTGAATGGTTTGCAATGCTGCCTTTAGTGTAGAACAAAAGTTCAAGTCCCAGCATACTCATATTATTATCATCATCATCATCATCATCATCATGATCTAGGGAGGTTTGGTATGAGGACCACTCAGCCCCCGTAAGGCCAAATGAGAAGCTATTTGATTAATGAAGCAACAACATTATCAGGATTCATCTACTGGTAATAAAAGCTGTAAGACTGGTGAAATACTGACTGTATGTCCACAGTCAAAGATCACTCTACATACCATGTTGTAGGTAGCAGTTGGTACAAATCTAATGCCTAATCTGTGAGTGGTTTTTACATTTTCCTTTAAATTAGTATCAATTACAAATGATGATCTAATATTTGGCAATAGACTGTGCCACCTAGAGACAGAAAAAAATTAAAGGAAACCAAGTCTTCAATTGTAGCTGAAGGGTATACTGCAAAATGCTAAAGTTATGATAAAGATGACAGAGAAATTTCTGAAAGAGCACATACAAGACAGAATCCAATTACCTGGACAATTATTACTTGCCCTTACGCACAACCTACAAAAATCTGTAATTCCCCAATGAAAGACATAAAATAGCTTCCATCTCTATCACTCTCATAGAACACGAGTGAAATGTGCTGCGAGCACTTCTCATGAACTAATTAACTAAAGCTCATTTCTCATTCTTGTTAAGTCTCATTACTGTTACACCTTTAAAGGCATGGGTTTCTGGAACAGTAATGATAAATGACAACTTCCGAACTTTTTTTTTCTTTCTTTTTTTTGAATAAGTAAATGCACATATTATGTGCCTGTGAAAAATGCAGGTACAAAAGTTTGCGGAAAAACATGGGTCGCACCTGCACCCTGGAAAACTCCCATTGTGAAACATCTTGTAGCTATGCCTTGTGGCTTGATAACCTGAAATGTTTCATTTCAACTGTGCATGTTGCACTCAGGATGACAGTCTATAGTCGAAAACTATTTGCAGTAACAAACATTAATTTACGACCAATGCTGAAATTTCTTTTGATAGTTATCATTCTATGGCCATGGTGCACGCTGCTCCTAATGGAGTCTTCATTTCATTCACCAGACAGTATCAATACTGCACTTTTATGTCCACAATACGAAAATGTAGCATGTGTTTAGTATGAAAACCAAATGTGCTGCAACTAGTTTTTTGCATGTTATGTAAATGATAATTTTTTATGTTTTTGTTACAAAACGTTAATTTTCAAGGAAACTGATTACTTTCCAGCTTGCATCTTTCTTCTTAATACAAGACAGAGCGAAAAAACACATTAATTAGGAATTTTGTTTTGGCCCATTATAAGAAAATCACCCATATCATCTTGAAATTTAAGTACTGATCTCATACGCCATCACTTTTGTGTTCTCAAAGTGTTGCTGTAGAATTATTGTTAGACATCAGACCCATGTTGGCATTCATAAAGAACTCCAGCCCTCAGTGCAGAAGTATACAGTGAACCCTATGGGGTAGCGACAGTAAGCCTAACTTGCCTATCAGAAGAGAGGGGTCCTCCCTTCCAATTACCTCTCAAACTACGATAAAGCCCCCCCCCCCCCCCCCCAACCATCAAGCTCCTGTCAAGTTTGTACCAGCATGAGCCAAGTATCAACACTATGAGAGACAACATCATATAGCTACTTTAGCTGTCTGCTTAGAGCCATTGACAAAAATACTCTTTCATTTTATATTGCCTCAAGAACTGTCTTTCTAAAATCTTCAGCTCAAAGTTTAGTCAAATTGGTATCTGTTCCTTTTCTAGTGTCTACTAATACTTTTAATTACTTCACAGCCTTCCCATTCCACCTATTGTTTTGGCATCCTTAGCACATACCACTGCCTATGTTCTCTTCAGCCCAGAGAATGTGACAGACTACTTCACTGCCACGTATTTTTTAACTCTACAGCATTTTATAGAATACCTTCGAAAAATACAATTGTAGGAACTGTCAAATTAACTTACAAAGTGGAAATACTAAACAGAAAAAAATGTTACCTTTGCTGACACATGCTGCCAAGTTCTAAATGCTTCATAGGCCGAGTTAATTCCTCTTTCTGCATCATTAATATTCATATCAGGAACCTTCGCCACAACAACCTGATTGTATGGATTTACTACATCAAATGTAGCTCCAGAATCTGCTTCTGCCCAAGTGCCATCAATGAAAGCTTTTTCTTTTACTAAAGACAAATACCTGGCCGCCATGAATTGCTTGAAGGTGAAAATCTGTAACAGTTAAAAGAGTACATAAATTTACACACACACAGGGGTGGAAGACGGAGGGGGGAGGGGAGGAAGACGGGGTGTTAGAGGTAAGAATTCACTGACGATCACATGAAACTCTAGATGGCACTTGCAATGTAAAGAGCACTATACCAATCTGTAGAACGAGCAGAAGACTAAGTGAACTTGATAGTCACCAACCATGGTATGACATTACAATAGACCTAGTACATGGTTAGTAAAATTAACTCTAGCTTAGTGACATCTATCAAAATAATGGCTATGTTCATATTGTCAGTGAGCTGTGACGTTTTGAGGAACAACTGATTAACAAGTGTACATGGGTAGTGTTTTTTTTTTTTTGTGGTTTTAGGGCGCACAACTGCTGTGGTCATTAGCGCCCAACACTGCCCAAAGTAAAAAAGAACCGGGGTTAGAAATTAAATGGCTTTCGCCATATTTGCACGATGTATAAAAAGTAAAACTCTGTTAACCGATTGCGGGTCATCAGCTAAAATGTCAGACAATTCAAATGGGAAACACAGATCATGACGGAGACGGTTAAAAAATGGACATTGCACTAAAAGATGGTTCACAGTAAAAGGTGCATCACAGTGCTCACATAAGGGAGCAGGACCACCACGTAATAAATGCTGGTGGCTAAAACGGCAGTGGCCAATACGAAGCCGGGCTAGAACAATCTCCTCTCGGCGGGAGGGTCGAGATGACGTTGACCAGATATCAGGCACAGGTTTAATGGCTCGCAATTTGTTCCCTGACAGGGATGACCAATGTAGATACCAACGGGAGATAATACGCTGGGAGATACCAGCGCGAAGGTCATCAGAGCTGGTGGAAAAGGTAGATAGCCGAGGAAGGAGAACTGCTTCCTTGGCAGCCATATCCGCAGCCTCATTCCCCAACACTCCCACATGGCCAGGGACCCACAGAAACGTCACCGTAGTTCCGCTCGTTGAAAGAGAAGTAAGGCAATTGCGGATGCTTTGTACCAGGGGATGGGCCGGATATAGGATGCGAAGGCTCAACAAAGCACTCATAGAGTCCGAGCAAATGACAGTCTTACTGAGCGAGTGGCGCCGGACGTATTGTGTGGCTTGGTATAATGCATACAGCTCAGCTGTAAAAATGGAACTCCACTCAGGAAGACGATATTTAAAAGAGACGTTGCCAAGTACAAAAGCACACCCAACACCCTGGTCTGTCTTTGAGCCATCAGTGTAAATGAACAAATTGTCATCAAATTTAAACCGGAGTGCGTGAAATTCTCTCTGGTAGACGAAGCGAGGTGTGGAGTCCTTTGGAAGAGAATGAAGATCAAAGTTAACACGGACTTCGGGGCTTCGCCACGGTGGAGAGGTGCTCTCTCCAGTCGAGAAGATAGCAGGCATTGTAACGCCAAGCTGGCCGAGTAGCGAACGCAAGCGTACTCCCGGTGGTAGCAGAGCAGACGGGCGCAGAGTGAAGAGACTGTCAAGTGAGTCGTTAAAAAAAACTGCGTACGTCGGGTGTCCTCGCATGGACGACAAACGACTAGCGTAACGGCTAAGCAGGAGTTCCCGACGGTAAGAAAGGGGTAGTTCGGCGGCCTCGGCATAGAGGCTCTCAACGGGGCTAGTATAAAACGCTCCTGTCGCCAGATGGAGACCGTGGTGGTGGATTGTATTAAGGCGGCGCAGTATGGACGGTCGAGCCGAAGAATAAACGATGCTACCATAGTCCAGTTTGGACCGAACTATGGTGCGATACAGATGGAGGAGAGTAGACCTGTCAGCTCCCCACGAGGTGCCACTTAACACCCGCAGCACATTGAGAGAGCGGGTACAGCGAGCTGCCAAACGGGATATGTGGGGAGACCAACTTAACTTCCTGTCGAGAACAAGTCCCAAGAACGTCGGGGTATCCACAAATGGAAGTACTATGGGGCCCAGACGAAGGGACGGGGGAACGAACTCCTTCCGCCGCCAGAAGTTCATGCAGACTGTCTTGTCGGCTGAGAATCGAAAGCCAGTGTCCATACTCCACGCGTGGAGATTGTCTAGGCACCGCTGGAGGCGCCGCTCCAGGAGACCCGTTTGCTCAGAGCTGCTGTAGATCGCGAAGTCGTCAACAAATAGGGACGCCGACACTCCCAGTGGAAGGTGATCGGCTATAGAATTGATTGCCACTGCAAATAAAACAACGCTCAGGACCGAGCCCTGGGGGACTCCGTTCTCCTGATTAAAAGTGCTCGATAAAACCGAACCAACACGCACTTTAAAAACACGGTCTGTTAAAAATTCGCGGATAAAAATTGGCAGGCGACCCCGAAAACCCCATGTATGCAGAGTGCGGAGGATGCCCATCCTCCAGCAGGTGTCGTATGCCTTTTCCAGATCAAAGAACACCGCTACTGTCTGGCGCTTCCGTAAAAAGTTATTCATTACTGAGGTAGATAGGGCAACAAGATGATCCACCGCAGAACGGTGCTTGCGAAACCCACATTGGACATTAGACAGGAGATGTCGCGTTTCAAGCCACCATACCAGGCGCCCGTGAATCATGCGTTCCATCACCTTGCATATGCTACTGGTGAGGGAAATGGGGCGGTAGCTGGAAGGGAGACATTTGTCCTTCCCAGGCTTTGGTATGGGAATGACTATGGCTTCACGCCAGCGTCGCGGAAAGGTGCCTTCTATCCATATGCGGTTGTAGGTGGCCAGTAGGAAGTGCAAGCTCGTTGGTGAAAGGTGTTGCAGCATCGCCACGTGAATGCCATCTGGTCCTGGAGCGGAGGACCGCGAAGACGAGAGTGCGTGGTGAAGCTCTCGTACAGTAAACTCGGTATTGTAGCATTCACGGTTCTGAGAGGTAAAGGGCAATGGAGTCGCCTCCACCGTCCGTTTCCTAGCTAGGAAAGCGGCAGTGTAATGTGAAGAGCTAGAGACCTCTGCAAAATGTCGACCCAGTGCGTTGGCTATTTGTGGAGGATCGACGACGGTGTCAGTTGCGACACACAGACCGGGAATTGGGGAATGAGCCATAGTGCCCGAAATTTTTCGAAGGTTACCCCAAATGATGGAGGAAGGGGTAGACCTATTAAAAGAGCTCGTGAATGAGCGCCAACTGGCGCGTTTACAGTCGCGAAAGAGGCGACGACAATAGGCCCGCAGCCGTTTGTATCGGATGCAGTTGTCGAGCGTGGGCCGTTGTTTGAAGATTCTAAGGGCACGTCGCCGTGCTCGCAGAGCGTCACGGCATTCCGCGGTCCACCACGGGACAAGGGGACGACGTGCGTGGGAAGTTTTGCAGGGGATGGAACATTCTGCGGCTGTCAGAATAACTGTGGTAATGTGTTCCACTTGGTCGTCTATACTAGGATAATGGTAAGTACCAAAATCCGCCAGTGACGTGTAGAGCTCCCAGTCCGCTTTCGTTAACTGCCAGCGGTGTGGATGCTCAAGGGTGTCAGGCATCATTAGGTGAATTACACACGGAAAATGATCGCTCGAATGTGTGTCTGAGAGAGCAGACCATTCAAGACGCCGTGCCAGCTGAGCAGTAGCTAGATCTATATGGCTGAAAGTATTTGTGGTGTCTGAAAGATAAGTTGGTTCACCAGTGTTAAGGCAGATGAGCTGAAGGTGGTTCAGTATATCTGCCAGGAGGGAGCCCCGTGGACATGGTCGTGGGGAGCCCCAAAGGGGGTGGTGGGCATTGAAATCTCCCACCAACAAAAATGGACGCGGAAGCTGGTCAATAAGATCTAGGAGATCTGATCTAGTGACGGGAAAAGAGGAAGGAGCGTAAATATTGCACAGTGTGAAGACAAATCCAGGAAGGTATATCCGGACAGCAACAGCTTGTATTGGAGTACACAAAGGGACCGGTGTACTGTGTACGTCATCCCGAATAAGCAACATTACGCCCCCGTGGGCTGGAATTCCTGCAACTGGAGGAAGGTCAAAGCGAACGGTAGTGTAGCGTGGGAAAGTAATTCGAGTACCAGGGAGCAATTTTGTCTCCTGTAGAGAGAAGATGATTGGATGATATGTTCGCGTTAAAAGCTGCAGTTCTGTCCAATTCGACCGGATACCACGAATGTTCCATTGAAGAATATCCATAATGGGATAAAATGAGATGTAGGTGGACATCAGCCCGACGAAGGCGGCGGGCCACAGTGCGAATGTTCGCAACTGGTGGTGTCTGAGACAGGAGGGTCTTGCTCCATATTCTCAGAGGTTACCACAGCAGCTGCGTGAGTGTGGTCGGCAGCCCCATCTTTGGCTGATGCACCTGGAGAGACTATAGGCTTCCAGGGGATGCCATCGTCACATTGTGAGGTAGGAGGGGGGAGAGTTTTCCCCCTATTTGATTTCTTGGAGCCCTGGTGAAGCTCTTTGGTTGGCTCAGATGTTTTGGTAGGGGTGCGGAGGAAATCCTCGCGCGAATGCTCTTTCTAGACTTTCGCGTCTCTATCTGTGGTTTCACAGCTGAAGATGAAGATGAAGATGAAGACTTGGAAGAGGTACTCACACTTTTCGTTGAACGTGACGCCGTTGTCGATGTAGACTGTTTGACAACTACTGTCGTAAACTGTAGGTCACAAGTCTGTGTGGCCATATCCCGTGTTGTTGGAGGCGTTGCAACTACAGTACTGTAGTTACCACGCGGCGGGGTCTTGGGCTTACGACTGGCGTACATCTTACGTGCAACTGGTATGGGAACCTTTTCCTTTACACGGATTTCCTGGATGGCTCGTTCATCGGCCAAACACAGGACATTCCCGGGAGGAAGCAGCATGATTCCCGTTACAATTGATGCAATGAGGGGACGGTGGTGGACAAATCCCCTCATGGGCCTCTTTACCACAGGTGACACATATGACTGGGTTCTTGCAAGACTGGCTTGTGTGGTTAAATCGATGGCACTGATAACACCGAGTAGGGTTAGGGATATAAGGTCGTACTGTGATGACCTCATACCCTGCCTTGATCTTCGGCGGCAGAGCCACTCGGTCGAAGGTCAGAAACACTGTGCGAGTGGGCACTACAACATTGTTCTCTTTTTTTGTCACCCTGTGTACTGCGACGACGCCTTGAGCTGCCAGATATTCTTTCAGTTCATCCTCAGTCAGACCGTCCAAACTGGCCGAGAAGACTACCCCTCGGGAATAATTGAGGGTCGGATGGAGCTCAACACGAACCGGGTAGCTGTGGAGCAGAGTAGCCTTAAGCAGCCGCTGTGCCTGGGAGCCACTTTCTGTTTCTAACAGTAGTGTTCCATTACGTAGGCGGTTGCAGGTCTTAACTGGGCCGGCAATGGCATCAACCCCTTTTGAATAATAAATGGGTTCACCGACGAAAAGGATTGTCCTTCCTCAGTACGGGTCACCACAAGGAACTTTGATGTCTGTAAATTTTTCTGTTCAGACACACTATTGTCTAGTACATCAATTCTAAAGACTCTTTACATTTTCTTTTTTTTAGAACCATCGCGGTTGTATCCCCCACGATTGCCAGTGTCTCCGATGGCACGCTCCTTCCTGCTGGGGCCCCCAATGGAAGCACACCCGCCCTTGGGTGATTGTTCAACACCCCAGGTCACACCTCCGATCTACAGACGGAGGGACCAATCGGCGAATCGGGAAGGTATCAGCGCAGGCAATCGCCCCTCCCCTGGCCTGGCCTTAACCAGGGGGTACGCACGCACCCTACATGCCAGCCCGGGGCTGGGACTTACGCATTACCCAGTCACCCATATGGGTGGCCTTCAAGTGCGTACAGGGTGGATGGAAGAGAGAAATAGTAGGAGGAGAAGCCTCAAACGCAGACGCGGAGGCAAAGAAAGAGGTGAAAGAAGACTGTAAAGCCAAAAGGGTCAGAACTTCGGTTCCCCGAAGGATGCACAGACTCGGTCCCCAAGAGAGGGGAAAAGGACAGTAGAAGAAGCGTCATGTAGCACGGAAAGGAAAGAGTGCTACAAAGGCTGGGGCCCCCGTGCTCGCCACGCACGTACTCACCACAGAGCGGTGAGTCCCCATGAGGGACACATGGGTAGTGTGTTGGTTTGTAATCACACTCACGAAATTGACGGGTGTTATGAATGAGCATTAAAACCAGATGTTAGTAACGCAGGGTTAATTTATCTCATGGGTATACTGAAAATGAAATTCAGTGGAAGATGTGGGACAGTCTTAGGTGTTATTTCTGATTTGTGGTCAAATTGTTAATTTTAATTTTTGGCAAAATTAACGCAGGTTTTATGACCCTATTGTAGACCAGTAAATTCTTCCACAATGTAGCAATGTTTGGACTTGCATTATAATGAGCACCAAATAATAATGAATGATGGTTCAAAGAAAAACAGGCGAGTCTTCTGCAAGGCCTAGCAAACCACCTACATTTGGTATGAACTTGACTGCCTGTACATCCTGAATAATCAATCATCATACTGATGAAAAATGGAAACTTAGTGCCTCTCCAGTATATCTAAATGTTCTATAAAGGCCTTCATTATAAATAACAGTATTAAAAAAAGAAAACTAAATATCATCAGAAATTGGGCTTGTATTTGAGGATTAACAACAATGAATGACAAATGAATTTAAGCATATATTTTCTACTACTAGGGCAATTTTAATTTAAGAGAGATAATTATGACATCAGAATTAAATTTTCTACATTATGTCAACATAATGTCCAGCTTTAAGTAAACCATAAGCAAGAAGGACGGAAGGTAGCTTAGGGTTTAATGTCCCATCGACAGCTTTATCATCAGAGGCGGAGCTAACACTCTGAGTTTTGGGTAACGATGGGGAAGAAAATTGGCCATGCCCTTTGAAAGGAACCAACCCAGCAATTGCCTGAAGTGATTTAGGGAAATCACAGGAAACCTAAATCTGGCTACGATTCCAGTGCGTTACTACTGCACCACCTCGCTCGGTGCATAAGCAAGAGAAAGAGGTGGTTCAATGGTTAGCGTTCTGGCTTTGCAATCAGTGGATTGCCAGTTCAATCTTAGCTCATATCGTAAATTTGTTTTTATTTATATATTTTATTTTATTTTTTTCTTCAACACTGGTCATGTTAGATCATCACATCTTAACATTTTAAAGGGAATATTAAAAAATATTTTGTATAGTTACATAAGCATTTCTTGAATGTTCAATGTTTTTTGTCTGTTTACAAACATTTATTATCACAAGTATTTATAATTTTTGACCTACAAACTTTTCTGCAAAAGTATATACTTTGTGTGATTTCCGAAATCCCTTGCACTTGCATGCAGAACTGCACTGGACTCTTCGACCTGCAGACACACGTTGCACTTGTCAACAAGGGGAGGGCCACATTCGGCAGTGAACCTGCATAGCGGTGAGATGTTGCTAGTATAGCAAGAATGAACAGTGTACATACGATGTATTCAAATCTAAAGATTTGCATTTTCCTGCAAAAATGGAGGTAACTCCCACTTTCTCTGACTACAGCAGATGGTGGCTGCCATGTGAATAACATGGTTTCAAAAACTTCTTTTAAAAGGTGTGTTTGTGTACTGTGAGAGTCTTGCGCATACACAAACTTTTTATTATCTTTTTTAACAAGATATCCTTTCAATAATAAGACCAGTGTTGAAGAAAAAATAAATGAAAATAACAGTATGAGCTAGGACTGAAGTGGCGATCCACAAATCGAAAAGACAGTACGCTAACCACTGAATCACCCACTCTCTCTTGCTTATGATTTACATATAGCTGCAAACACACGATTACATATTCTGCTGTGCATGAAAGTACTACTGCAATTTTCTTGAAGTTGTATAAATATTGCAACCTCAGCCCTTGCAAATTACGTTGTCCTAATAGTCTGCTAAAAGGGTACAAAGTTTGAAGAAAATCCGTGATCCAAACATCATGGCCTCCCCTTGTGAATATTTTATTATGATGATAATTTCTCCCTATGTAGGTGGGAGTAAACAATATAGTTTTGCATTCAGATCAGAAAGTTTGTATCAAAATTTAGCAAGACGATCTTGGCACAATGAAAAGGATCATTGCTGTATTGAGTCCCATACCAACTCTTACCATTTCCATGACACACTCTCCCCTGTAACACAACACAACCCTAGCTACACTTCTTTGTGCTTTTTTGATGTCTTCCATCAATCCCGCCTGAAAACGATTCTACATCACGCAGCAATACTACAAAAGAAGACAAACAAGTGTAGTGTATGCAGTCTCTTATGCAATAGTTAAAATAAAAACATTCCAGATAGTAAAAATTGTTATTTCTATTTCATAACCGGTTTTGGTGTATTGCAGATCATCTTCAGATGTATACCACCATGATGGCAGTGACACAGCAGGCCCCCACAGACATGACATGTGTGTCCTGCTGTTTCACCACCACTGCCTGAAGATGGTCTACAATAGAGTGAAAACGGTTAGGAAATAAAAGTAACAATTTTTGCGATCTGGACTGTTTTTAATCTTAATTACAGTCTCTTTAGTAGTTCCGTTTATCACTGTCATCATGAAATGGGGGGGGGGGGTGGATTTCACAGTTATTTGAAAAGTTAAACATTAACAAAGACAAGCACTCACTCCACACTTTTTCTTAACATGTAGTGGCATATAATCGGCATTTGTGTTAATTTACTAATATATTTACAATCTTCCCATCATTCTTCTGAACCCAAACAACTGAAACTAACACCCCCCCCCCCCCCCTCAACGACAGCCATTTTATATCATCTAAAATTTTCCAAGCATTACAGTCTTTACCTATACAGATCCATACTGCTCCTGTATGTTCTTAAATAATGCATCTACTAGACTTCTAATATGTTATCTTCTCTTATTTTTAAGAATCCCACAAAGGCCTTCCTTGGTTAAACCTGCAAATCCAGTTTGTGTTTTGCACCATTGTGGCTAGTTCAAACACAGGGCTTTTGGAAGGTGGATTGAAACTGTGATGATACACTGACAACACTGAATCACATAAAATCTCCATCCTGAGGTATTCACATGTTGTTACTTGTTTCTCTGTATTAATATGCATTGGTTAAATTTTACTTAAGGTGGTGGTGGCCTAGGATGTTGATGTTGGCAATGGATGAAAATGACGTCATTAGTCAATTGCATGATAGTATGCAGTACCTAATGATATTTGCTGGTCTCTTATGCAGAATAAATGAACACATTTTGTTGTTTGACATTTAATGTTTTGTACCAAATGGCACAAGAGCTAACATTGACAATAAATTTTATTTTTTTATTTATTTTTATGATAATTTAGTGCCAGACAAGGGTACATATAAAAAACTATCAACCATAGAGCAGGTATAGCATTAATCATTTACTTTGATGTCAACACAAGGGATTATTTCCTCTTATGTAAAATTTTACTTAAGTCATAGAATAAGGGGCATAATCCTTTATGTTGACCATGAAGTAAATAACACTGTTCCTGCTCTATGGTTAACAGGTTATTGTAAGTAATCTTGTCCAGTCACTAATTAATTATCATCATAACAGAAAAATTTCATTTTGAAAATTAGCTCACTAGACTGCCACCACTACATAAAACAAACATGCCACGATTCATCATAATATGTAAAAGGGGGACATATAAACATTTTTTACATCCTTTTGTTTCTTAAACATTTTCTTGTAATATACTATACTGTCCACTAACAATGATATGACCACCGCCTAAGTTCGACATCACGTGAAATAACTAGTCACAGACACCAGGTGGCAATACTAACAGTGTACGGTATATGAAGTGTGTCAGGTAACGCAGAAAACAGTGCAGTCATCGTTATAGTCATTGGGTTTATTATCGCGCGCGATCACACACACACACACACACACACACACACACACACACACACACACGAGTGTGGTCGGCTAACGCCTCACCGATGGTAAAATACAGGAAATAAAAGGGAAGTTAAAATCAATTAGAACAGGATTAAAACCAACAGAAGAAGCAGAATTCTGAAAGGCATGTTGCTATGGATCTAGAACCTCCATTTATTAACAATGAGCAGGTACAGGAGCACAGGGTATGCTTTTTTTTGTGGTTTTAGGGCGCACAACTGCTAAGGTCATTAGCACCCAGACAACAACAGAGATTCGCTAGATCTCAAAAAAGTTGGTAACTGCCAATTAGAATATCAAGAGAAGGCTAAAAACAAAATATAAAAACAATTAAAAGGGTTAAATATCCTTTGATAAATTGGCCAAATTGATAAAACGCGAAACTCTAGCAGCTGCTCGTGTGTCATCAGCTAAAATTTCCTCAAGAGTAGACGGAAAGCGAAGGGCTACACGGAGATGATTAAAATTAACACAAGACAGTAAAACATGTCGCACCGTGAGCAATTCACCAAAGGAGCATAGCGGTGCAGGATCGGCGATTAGCAAATGATGGTGGCTGAAACGGCAGTGATCGATCCGCAACCGAGCCAGGATTACCTCCTCTCGCCTCCAAGCGGTCGGGATCGGTTTTACAGTTCTCAATTTACTGTCGTACAGTGAGAACCACGCACTGTGCCAGAACGACACGATACTCCGGCGAAGAGCCCGTTGAACATCGTCCGATGGGACGCAAAAGGTAGCCATGCGAGGCAAAAGAGCTGCTGCCTTGGCTGCTATGTCGGCGGCCTCAATCCCGGGCACACCCACGTGGCCAGGGACCCACAGAAAAGAAACATGACAGCTGTCATCTGCTAGCAACTGGAGGGGCGTTGGATCCAATACACGAGAGGATGGGTCGAGAAAGGGTCCTTGAGACTCTGCAGGGCACTAAGGGAGTACAAACAGATGGCATAGAAAGGTTGGCGGTGGCGGCAGGTATACAAAACAGCCTGGTGGAGGGCAAAAAGCTCAGCTGTGAAATTCGAGCACCGGTCAGGGAGCTTGTGTTGGAAACGGTTGTCCCTGACGAAGGTAGGTGAGTATGCAATGAAATGGGATGGTGATAGACGTCGTCCCGAATGAGCATCAGAACCCCTCCATGGGCTGGGGTACCTTCCACAGCTGGCAGGTCAAAATGCACAGAGGTGTAATGGGGGAAGTCTGCACGATCACTTGGACGTAACTTAGTTTATGTAGACAAACTAGAAGCGGGCAGTGCAATCGAAGGAGTAGTTTTAATTCCTCCAGATTGGATCGAAAGCCGCAAATATTCCATTGAAGGAGCACCATGATAAAAAATAAGAGAAGAAAGGAAGATAAAAAGGAACAAGCAGGTGGGGTCACTTCGACGGCTGTTGTGGACCGGACTTCGAGGGAGCACTACTGTCGTCATCTAGAGGCAGAGTGTCATGTTCCATAGGTTCAACGGATACATCTGCCACCTTCCCGACTATCAGGAGGGGCAGCTTCCGCCGCCGGTAAAATGCCGGTTGCCCGGCTAACAGTAGTGCGTCCCAGCGAGACAGAAGATGATCGGGGCCGACTACTGTTGGACGGCGTGACGGATGGGTCACGCCTCGGTGGGGAAGGAGAGGAACTCTCTCTCTCTCTCTCTCTCTCTCTCTCTCTCTCTCTCTCTCTCTCTCTCTCTCTCTCTCTCTCTCTCTCTCTCTCTCTCTTGTTAGCTCTTCTGGAAGAGTGACGGTGAGAAGAGGCAGTTGACGGTTGGGAGGCCTGAGAACGCAGAAAATCTTCACGGACAGGTTCCTTTTTCAAAGTCCGGGCATCTTGTTTAGGTGCCCGCAGTTTATTGGAGGTTGACGAAGACTGAGCAGCAGGAAGAAGCGGGGACGTAGAACGGGCAATCTTCGGGCTGGCGGATCGCACAACTGTGTCAGCGAAAGTGAAGTCACAGGTCTGGGTACTTGAATCCTTAGTAGGTCGAGTGGAGGTGAGGACCTTACTGTATGTGCCCGCTGGGAGAACAGTGGGCTTCCGACTCATCAACAACTTTCGAGCGCCAGATGTTGATACCTTTTCCGTAACCCGAATTTCCTGGATGACTTTTTCGTCCTTATATACAGGGCAGTCTCTAGAGGAAGCCGCATGGTCACCGTTGCAGTTAAGGCAGTGAGGGGACGAAGGTGGGCAATCCCCCTCATGGACATCCCTTGTACCCTGCTTTGACCTTCGACAGGAGGTCAACCCTGTCAAACGTCAAAAACACAGTACGAGTCAGTGTCAGCTGGTTATCTACCTTTTCCATCACCCTATGGACGGCTGTTACACCCTGATCGGACATATAGGTTTGTATGTCTTCGTCAGACAACCCGTCAAGGGATCTCGTAAAAACTACCCCCCATGACGAGTTGAGTGTGCGGTGCGCTTCTACCTTGACTGGAAATGTGTGTAGCAGTGTAGTCCGTATCAGTTTTTGGGCCTGGAAGGCACTGTCCGCTTCCAGCAACAATGTGCCATTGCGCTGACGCGAACAGGTTTTAACAGGGCCAGCAATTGCATCAACACCTTTCTGGACGACGAAAGGATTTACAGAATTGAAATCTTTACCGTCGGCGTGAGGGACAACAAGAAATTTCGGTAGATTAGGCAGAGTCTTCTTTTGCTGAGGCGAATCTATCTTTCGTTTCTGGGTCAACGTCACAGAAGAAGATAAGGAAGTCATCGCGGAAGTGTTCCCCGTGATTACCGGCGTCTCTGATGGCGCGCTCCTTCCTAGTGGGGGCCCTCTCTGAGGGCTTACCCGCCTTAGGTGATTGTTCACACCTCAGGTCACACCTCCCGAGAACTGATGGAGGTACCAATCGGCATGTTCGGAAGGTACCAGCTCGAGTAATCACCCCTCCCTGGGCCTGGCCTTTACCAGGGGGTACATACGTGCCCTACTTGTCTACCCGGGGCAGGGAATTACGCGTTACCCCGTCACCTGCTACGCATGGGGATGCCTTCAGACACGCACAGGAAGGAAGGAAGAGGAATAGAGGATGGGAAGAGGGAGATAGAAAAGTGAGAAAAGGGAAAATCTCAAACACCGAATCGGAGATGGTATGGATGGCTAGAAGGTAGGAACAACAGAGTAAGAAGAAGGAGCAGAAAAAGCGAGTGAAAGGAAGGAAGGACCTTAGGAAAAGGAAAGCGTAGAAAAGGAGATGACCTACAGTTACTCAGACACCCATCTCCGGGCAAAGGCACGAACCGGGGGGGGGGGGGGGGGAGGGGGAGTGTGTGAAGCAGCCTGGGGAGGAAGAAAGGCTACTTCGGCTCGGGGCCCCGTGCGCGCCACACACGTACCCATAAAAGAGCTGTGGGCCCTCTGGGGGGACAGTGTATGCTACTGAAGCAGAAGCCTATAATGCAAAGAATGGAGCAACGTGAGTTAAAACCAAATTAAAAGGAGAAACAGAAGTTGTTGAGAGAGAGAGAGAGAGAGAGAGAGAGAGAGAGAGAGAGAGAGAGAGAGAGAGAGAGAGAGAGAGAGAGAGACCTCCAAACCTACTGCTCAGGGAGAGTCACAAACCCACCCATCCCGACCAAGTGTCTGAGATAAAAATCTTAAAACCGAGAGTAAAAACCACTTTCACAGAGTAATCCGAGGACTCTGTCAGCCATCCATGAATCATCTGCCATAACCGAGGGCAATGAGTGCGGAATTCCGTATTTGGCATGGAACGCCAAGAGGATTCCCTTCGAGAAGGGCATAAGGAAGATCCAAGCTGCAGTGATCAACTTTATGGAGTGGAGTTCATTAGATGGGGCAGTAGCCTGTCAGTTGGTGCTCCAGTCCTGTAGGAGTCTCCTCTGCACCCGCAAATCCGCACCCGGAATTGCCCGGGGGAAGGAGCAGGGCGTTACAGCGACTCTAGCCAACTAGTCAGCCTGTTCATTTTCAAGAATACCCACATGACTGGGATCCCAGAGAAAAGCAAAAGAGCAAGCTGAATGCCAAAGGTCAGCAAGGATATTGCGGATACCGCTGGCTAAAGGATGTGAGGAGAAGCATCGGTCTACGGCCTGCAGGCCGCTCATCGAGTCGGAACAGATTAAAACGCGGTCCGGGGCTACATGTTTGATAAAATTAAGTGCCCTACTAATAGCCATCAGTTCAGCTGTAAACAACTGCACGAGTCTGGCAGAGAATGGCATTCCATACCAATGGAAGATGTAAATGCATATCCTGTACGACCAGCAAATTTTGATCCAGTGTAGAAAATCGCGGCACCCTGAAATTCTTCTAAGACTGCATGCAACAAACGCCGGAAAATTATGGGGAGACTGAAGGTTTTGGGGCTTGGTAGAGATCCAAAGGTATTTGTGGCCAGGGCATCATCAAAGGGGGTATGCGTGGCATAGTACGGCTGTACAGGATGACCAGCCAGTCTAAAATAGGCTAGGGAAATAGTTCAAAAATTTATTTCAAAACTTCGCTTAAGTTTTACAAGTGTTCTTCCACTGTGACATACGCCTTGACAACATGACCAAGGCTGTCCACTTTGCATGACAGAGCCGGACAGAACCAATATTGAATGCTGATTTTAAAATCACGCCACCTTTCTGGCGTCCGTGCTGGAAATACTGACGTTTCCATGCTACCGTGGAGCCAATAGCAGACGCTCACGTTTGATCACGTGTGCTGCTGCTGCTGCTGCTGCTGCTGGACTCAGATGTGTGAAAATCAGTTTCTTGTCTCTCTTCAGTTTGAGTTCTCATACAGAACAGACACACTCCAGTGGCTTAGCGTCTGTGCGGGGCGAACGGCCACATGCCGTCCGCCCCCGCCTAGCGGCTGTTCGGCATCAGCCACCAACTGTGTGAACCATTACCGTAACCCTTTCCATTTTCTAATCCACTAACTTAGACTGGCACTCATTCATGGCATCTGATGCCAGGGCGAGTCCCGCCATGTATTCCTTACTTTAGAATACACCAAATATTAACTTGAAGCCTATCTCTTATTTGCCAATCACCCACCCTTCCCCAGGGCGCCCACAAGCCTTCACTGCTTCGCCATTCATCCTGACAACGCCTCCAACCCATCTTTTTCTTTTTGTGGTTTTAGGGCGCACAACTTCTCAGGTCATTAGCACCCAGATCGCAACAGATTCACTAGATCTCGAAAAAAGTTATAACTGCCAGAAAGGAGAGTAACAATATAAAGCTAAAACAGAAGGATAAAAAAAAAGAAATAGATGGGTTAAATATCGTTTGATAAATTAGCGATGTTGATAAAACTTGAGTGGCTGCTCGTGTGTCAGCAGCTAAAAGTTCCTCCAGAGTAGACGGCAAATTAAGTGCTACACGGAGATGATTAAAATTGGGACAAGACAGTAAAACATGTCGCACCATCAGCAATTCACAATAGGAGCACAACAGTGCGGGGTCAGCGGTTAGCAAATGACGGTGGCAGAATCGGCAGTGACCGATCCGCAACCGGGCCAGGATGACCATCTCTCGCCGAGAGGGGCGTGAGGAGGTCCTCCAAGCGGTCGGGATCGGTTTTACGGTTCTCAGTTTATTGTCATGGAATGAGAACCATGAACTGTGGCAGGACAACACAATACACCGGCTAAGAGCCCGTTGAATATCGTCTGATGGGACGGAAAAGGTAGCCATGCGACGCAAAAGAGCTGCTGCCTTAGCCGCAATGTCAGCAGTCTCAATCCTGGGCACACCCACGTGGCCAGGGACCCACAAAAAACAAACGCGGCAGCCGTTATCTGCTAGCAACTGAAGCCAACCCATCTTATTTGTACAGCAGTAGGGTGGGTTGTACAATTTTAGTATCATTTGTGGAATCTAGATTAGGTGCTGTACAATTTGGCGTCAGAAGTGCGATCGATAACCCACCTTTCGGCCCTTAGGGTGGCCGAAAAATTTTGTTCACATTATGTTGTGTGGCTGGCAAACAGCTGCTATT
This sequence comes from Locusta migratoria, assembly GCA_026315105.1. Classification (NCBI taxonomy): domain Eukaryota; kingdom Metazoa; phylum Arthropoda; class Insecta; order Orthoptera; family Acrididae; genus Locusta; species Locusta migratoria. The sequence goes on along the minus strand of CM048755.1, from coordinate 736,324,333 downwards.
CCGCGAGCCACAGCACCACCGCCGTGACATCCTTGTAGCCGCTGCATCTGCACATTCCAACGCCGCGTACCTGCCTGCCGCAGCGCATGTGTGCGTGACGCGCGACCTGCCGCAGTTGAACGCCGTGCGCTACTTAACGTGTGCAGCTCACCTGCGCACACGAGGCATAAAAAGTTTGGCGCCAGGTTCGTGCTGCTGTTTCGGCCCACCAAAGCATGTAAGAGCCGTACTCCAGTTGCCGTGGCCCACCTGCCGCTGCCACCGCCCACATACGTCGCCTACCGGCGCTGTGCTGTGCGGATGATGCGCCGCCGGTCCTGCCAAGCAGACGGAGATGGCTCTTTACCGGGTCCTAACCACTCTGCAACCCGTAGCAGTGAGCCCACTTGCTGCTACGCTGCAGACACGCGCACGTCCATTGCGTGCGACCGCACATTGCCCACCGCCCACCTGCCGCACCCGCCTGCTACGCTCCGCACTACCATCGTAATTCAACGTGCCACACCACGTCCCGACGGATAAGACAGACTGATATTGCACGATTTGTTATTACCTTCTCTTCCAAGGTGTCTCGAACTAGTAGAATAATTTAAATATTAACTTTCCCTAGGGTAAGTAAGACATATTGTTTCTTTCCCCGAGTGACTGGATTAGCTAATGTTGCAGTTATAGTAGAGAATAACACTTTTCCTTATGTTATCTAAGGTTGAGCATTGCCGGAATTATGGAAGTTTCAGTTTTTAATTAATTTGTAACATGTCTAATGAATCACACAGCTTTAGAATTTTTGACAAAGTTTTTCACTAACCCTAGTAATATGTAGAGTGGCGTCCACAGTGACAGAATTATTGTGATATTTCTTCCACTTAGTGTCAGTGTCACGATCTCTCTTTCCTTCATCTTTCCTATCAATATTTTCCGGGCCGTAAATGAAAGTAAATTTCCGCCCTCCACAGACGTGATGGGTTAAAGCAAGGCATGATTGGTTAAAGCAAGGCATTCCCCCTACAAGCCGCGTCTGGCAGAAATTGAAAAATCATTGGTACTAGGGATAAGTGTAAAATTCTGAGTCTTGAAGGATGTGTGCCTTTCTTTTAAGATCAAACACCGATGCAATACCAGAGTTCAGATCTTAAAAGAAAAACCACAAACAAAAAGTTTTCAATCGTGGTTGTGTCTACCAGATTTGCTGACGGGTTTAGACGGTTTGAATTCCGCAGCGGCACAAACAGTCTTACACACGACTAGTGCCTGCAACCGTCGGAACCGTTAGAACGCTGTGTTGATCCACCACACTGTAAACCCAAGAATTAAACTTTCGCCCCTCCCTCCACTACTCTCTATATGTTTCTCTTTCCTCCTCCGTATTTCTCTCTGTATGAGCTCTTCCTTCCATAAAAGTGGTAGTTTTCGCAAACTGGTTGCCAAAGCATGTGACAGTGTGCTTCAGGGCACGAAACGTGAATCTTGTTGATTCGAAAATGTTTTACCGGAGAGAAGCCTGGTGGAGATGTGTTAAGATAGCCTTTGAGAGATACCCGAATCCTTGTAGTTGCCACATGGTGAGTCAAGAGTACCGCCTGTGAGCGTAAAATCCTTAAGAGGAGTATAAAGAAAACTGTTGCACACAGCGAGAAGACCAAGAAAAACCAATTTGTCCTTATTTCTATTGCTGGCATTCTGCTTCTATATATCTCCTAATTTGTCATACACGCCTTTTCTTTGTCAGATTCCGAAACTTCCATAACAGAGATCATCATGTTAACTGTGTCAGTACATTGGCAATAAATGTACGTGAAACACAACGCACACCAGAATTAAGAGAAGTTATTTCCAGTTGTTACGGCAAGAGACAGCCTAAGTTGATGTGTAAATAATTTGGATCCAGTACTCCAAGAGAGGTACTTATAATGTGCTATGATGTGTTAATAGTAATGATATGTTGTCCTTATTCCGTATAGCAAGATCGAGTGCTATTTTGCAATGATGAGTAACCCAGATGTTAGTAAATCCTGTTCTCTTTTAAAGAAACACATTATTAACCATGAAGTATCAATTAAAATGTGCTCCAGTCACTCATAATATAGATTTTTGTAAGATGTATTAGTGAGTAGGGTTTCCAGACGTATGTCTGTCGAGTTCACACTTGTATTTTTAGAGTATCGTAATTATCCTTGAGAGTTTTAATTACACTGTCATTAAGTGAGGAAGAGTTAACATTTTGCTACCATTAACGATTTATCCCTTCCTATTCGCCATTGTGAAATATCACGTTTCATTAGCAAATCCATTATGTGCAGGCTTCCATATGGAATTTATGCTGTTGCTTCCATTGTCAACGGAGCATTGTTTACCATTTACATTTCCAATTATTAGAGTGATTCGGATGTGGTCTGCCTTTCCTGTGCTGTCTTCATTTCCTTGAGACCTTTTAGTGCCTGTCAAAGTTTGACGTTAGTGATTATAAGGATTAAAAATTAATTGTGCGCTTTTTAATTCTTAAACTCAACGGACTCAACTTGTTCCCTCCAGTCTTTCTTCATAAAATTTTAAGCCACCTCCGGTTTTCTGGTTTTAACTAGTGTCAATTCAACCGAAACATACAGACTGTATCGACAATTTCGTCATCCTAGAGCTACTATGTTACGATATTTATGCAGATGACAGATTCTCAAAATGAATGGCCAACGTTTAGGAACCTTGTGTGTGTGTGCTGAAATTCAATGCATGGAAGCCTTGAGACGTATTGAAATTTTAAAATGTGTACTGTTAATTGCCTGATCTTTGACCATTACGTGTCAAAGCGATGTTAACCTCCTTTCCATTCATCTCAATGAAATTCATTTCCAAATCTCTGATATGTTATTTATTTTATCCACTGTTTGTAGTCGATGCTATTGTGCTGCCGTGTTACGTGCACCTGTGCCAGTGGCGGCGCTAGACGAAAACTGGGCGTCGGCGAACTCGTCTTTGCGAGCCCCTTTCATCTTTTCAGTAAGGAAGAAAATGTTAAATAAAATGAGCTGAATTATACACCAATAATCATTTTATTAGTATAATATACAAGTATTATTGCAATGACAAAAATTACAATAAAGAAATACAAATTAAAATAGAGAAACGTTTCGGCTTTTCGCCTCACCGATTTTTTTTTTTTATTTTTTTTTTTTTTAGGATCACCTCATAATTAATACTAGCCGCTATTTCGGCTTCAATTGATAGTATTGACAACACAGATGGTCTTTCTTGGCTCATTGTGCATCTCAAGTCAGTCTTCATCAATTTCAACTTTGAAAAGCCTCCCTCGGCCGAAGCTGTACTGACTGGAACTGTGAGCATGATACTGATTGTTATATATACTTCTTCCAAATTGTTCTCTAAAATGTACTGAAGAAGTTGTTTTGTGTCTTTGATTGAGTCTAGTGGATTGGATTTTAAAAGCTGGAGTTCCTCGTAAAGTTCTAAAGGCTGTATGTCACTATTTCGCCTTGTCAGAGAATCACGTCTAAATCATTACAATGCTTTAGAAGGTCCTCCTTGGATAGAGATTTCAAATAATTGATATCATTAATGAAACCACATCGCTCAAAATATTTTTCGAGAGCTTTCAATCGACATTAATTGTCGACTATTACTGCATCTATCATTGTGTTAAAAAAATTAACACTGTACTGCATTTCAGCAGATTGTATGGGTTCATCAATTTTTCATAATCGAACATTTGTTTTTTCTGCGCTATTCTTTACTTTTTAAACTCAGACTCAATTTCGTAACTGCTTTTTTTCTACAAACAATCTAGCATCTGCAATGCTCCAGTTGAGAATTACAAAATCTTAATATTATTGACATTTGTTCGACACAGCTCAAATCCTGGTACAATCTAGCATGAAGGCATAATATTTTGCTTGTTTGACTCCTTTTACAATTTCGCTAATGACAGATTTTGACATTAATGAAATTAATTCATTTTGGATCTCGTGGCTAATTTAAGGTTGTGAAAGTTGCTTATTTTACATACAGTAATACATTGTAAGTTCTCTTTTAGTGTTAGATCATATTTGGATAACCGTTTAAATAGGTCTATAAAATTTCAGTTGTTTCCAGTATCATTCAGGTTAAGATATTCTCGATAACCTCTAATTGTGACATTGTGTGAAGCTAAGTAGTTGATAATATCGATCAATCTTTCAAACATGTTATGCCAATACTTTCGTGATTCCCTAATCAGTCTCTATAGAATTCGAGATGTGAAGTAAACCAACCGCATGCCATGTTGCTCTTCACTGTTACTCAAATTTAGTTAAATGTCTTATTTGCCTCTTTGGGGTAACTCTCATCAGATCTCTCAAGGTTTTGTTGGGGACCATTTGATCGTTTTCTGACACAGAAAAAGACAACTGTGAGTGGCAAGCGGACTCACCGTAATGAGGCAGCGGGAAGTGATGAAAATCCGGCCATGCGACCGCCGCGTGCTACATCATGGGCAACGCTAACGCCGGCGATAAAATCCAATACACATTTGTAACATATTTTATTCACTATCATTTCAAACGTTGATTGTACAGTATTTTGAAAGTCGCATGACGAGTTACTGTCTATTCAAGCAGTTTTTCGAGTTTTCGTTCGCTATGCTGGATCAACCTTATTTAATTTTGAGAATCTGATTTCAGATTAGAATTCAGCGACTTTAAATACCGGTATATTGAAGAGATGAAAGAGTTCAAAAATATAGATTCACAAGGTGTATCATGGGCGGTATCAAACGAGTGCGGCAATATAATGGTGGTCCCCCCTTCCCCAATATTGATATATAAAACAAACAACAAAACACTTAATTCCTTAATTTGCCTTCCTTTTTCAGTTTTCATAGATTCTACTTGGATTAAATCAAAAAAAATTTTGAGCACAAAAAATTGTTCTCTTTAGGGGTAGTTGCCGCTCTCCCCCCCCCCCCCCCCCCAAATTGTCACTCCCCTGCAGTATACCTAGGCTGATGTTCGTCTCTTATCAAAAGATACTTTCATACCAAAAGTCATAAAAATCGCTTCACTAATCTCTAAGTTATCGCAATTTTAGCCCCAATTTGGGAAGGACCGTTTCATCCCTTAAATATGTTTTTCCACCGCTAAAAAAAAAAAAATACATTTTCAAATCTCATAAAAAATCGGAGAGTGACACTTGGGTAGGTTTCGTTGTAAGCAGAGGTCGCTCACGTCGGGGGTCGAGTCCCACCGTTGGGTACTATCATTGTACATAATGTATGACAATAAACATACATTAATGTATGTCTGTGGTTCGCTCTTAGGTCAAGATAGTGTAAGTTAGATGTGGGTCATTGCTACATAACCTAGCAATTGAAAAACGTCGTTAAACATCAAGTTAAAAAAAAAAGCAGCTAAAATGTTAACAATTAACAATGTTTTGCGAGGCCCCCACAGGCGCGAGGCAGTCGGCGGTCGCCGACGCCTAGCGCCGCCACTGACCTCGTGCGAATTGCCGCCAGAATTCTATCTCCTTGCATTGTTAAGGCGCGTGCTATTACGCCGTCACCTGACGTTAGACCACCTTCCCCCTTCAAGGCTGTTGCAAGAAAGCTGTAGCCACTCCACCACTCTCCCCTCTTCCTCGCGCCACCCGCCCATCTCGTGTGCCTCTCCTCTCCCCGCCTAGCGCAGGCAGCCATTATCCCGTGCCGCGTAAGCTGCATTTACAGTGATTCATCTCAACACTGGTGATTCATGAAATAATACCAATTGAGGCTCACAAGTGATACGCCTTAGGTTTGTATCAAATATTTGTCTAGCTTAAGGGACTTAACTACGGGATCATCAGTCCCTAAACTTACAAACTACTTAAGAACTAGCTAACACTAAGGACAGCACAAATATCCAAGCCCAAGGGGGGGATTCGAACCCCCCGACCGTAGTGGCCGTGCAGTCCGTGACTGGAGCGCCTCAGTCCCCTCGGCCACCGCGGCTGGTGATACGCCTTATGAAATTCTGTAAGAATTCATTTATTTTGTGATAAGCCCTATTAACCCTTCTTCTGCCTAATGATTGTGGACGTTTATTAAAACCTTAATTTTTACCCAAGAAATTATTATAACTATTTTTAAGAGTACCCTTTTTCCTGTACTTGTCAGAGTATCAAGTAATTTAGTTTTTGCTGTGTTTTATACACCATTAAGACACCCATATTTAGTTTGGTGTTAGCAACATTTGAGGTCGATTGTGTAATAATCACTTTCGAAATGCGACTTTGATATAGAGGTAATATTATTGTGTAGTGTTTCTATATGACCTGTTTGGAAGGACTGTTGCCTGTTTAAGTAACTTGCAATATTTCAAAGCGAATAATTATTAGTTACCAATTTATATTTTTAGACCTTGTGTATTATGCTGAGAACCAAGGTAGATAAAACCTCTGTTGTATTTCCATATTTTACTTCCTTACTCCACATGAGATCTATCCCTTTGTTGAAAACACTGACGCGTTGCATTAGTGAATTTTGTCACTGTCATAATATTTTATGTAATCAGTGATGTTACTGGTTTCAGAAAAGGTTTTTACTTAAATGTAGTTTATCAGTTAATGGAGTAAAATCTAATATTAACTCTTTTTATGACTTTACAATGGATTTTAGTTCTTTTCTGGGATTACAATAACAATCTATTTTATATTTATACTGAATTATTAAGTCCTTGTTAATCTACGGGAAGCACAGGCTCTGTCCGAGTATAAACATTTTAAAGTTGTGTATATTTGTAAGTTTCCATTGGACTGATTCCATTGAGTCTCTTACTTTACTATATTTTATATGGTGATTCAGTGAAGGAAAACCAAGGAAAATCTATTACAGGAGACCTCCTAGACTCACAATGGACGCCTGTCTCCGGGCAAAGGCATGAACCTGGAGGGGAATTGAAGCAGCCTGGGGCGGGAAGGAAGGCTGCTTCGGCTCGGGGCCCTGTGCGCACCACACACATACCCACAAAAGAGCTGTGGGCTCCCTAGGGTGGGGTGGGGTGGGGGAGGGCGAGTATCAGGTGGTCTAAAACCCCAAAAAAATTTGATATGTGGGATGACCAGGGAATGGTCGAATGGCAATGGCATATAACACCAAAAGCTGATGCCACCTAGTCTGAAGAGGAAGGATTCCCGCTTCGGCAAGTAGACTATCAAAAGGGCTGGTACGGAAGGTGGATTGGGTCCAACAATTTGAAGGTAGAAGAAGCTGCCAAGTCAGAAACCTGGCACCCGCAATCTAATTGGGACTGAATCAGAGCCCGGTAGATCTGAAGGAGTGTTGCACGATCTGCACCCCAGGATAAGTGGGCTAGGAAAATAACGGCATTAAGCTTCCGCATGCAGCTTATCTTTAACTGACGGATACGGGGCAGCCAAGTCAGTTTTTTTATCAAATAGGGGGCCCAAGAAACAATGTTGTGCCACAACTTCCAGGTGCTGAGTACCCCAGAAGAATTTGGGATCAGGCTGGATTGTAGTGTGTTGTGTTGTGGTCTTCAGTCCAGAGAGTGGTTTGATGCGTCTCTACACAATACCCTATCCTGAGCAAGCCTCTTCATCTCCACATAAGAACGGCAACCTACATCTGTCTTTAATCTGCTTACTGTATCCATCTCTCTGTCTTCCTCTGCAGTTTTTACCCCACACACTTCCCTCCAACGCTAAATTCACAATTCCTTGATGTCTAAGAATGTGCCCTACCAATCTATCCCTTCTTTTAGTCAAGGTATGCCAGAAATTTCTTTTCTCCCCAATTCTGTTCAGTACCTCCTCATTAGTTACGCGATCCAATCACCTAATCTTCAGCATTCTTCTGTAGCACCACATTTCAAAACCCTCAATCCTCTTCCTGTCCGCACTGTTTATCACCCATGTTTCACTCCCATACAAGGCAACACTCCATACAAATGCTTTCAGAAAGGACTTCCTTAGGCTTAAATCAATATTCTATGTTAACAAATTTCTCTTTTTCAAGAAGGCTTTTCTACCCATTGCCATATTGCATTTTATATCCTCTGTACTGCGACCATCATTTGTTATTTTACTGCCCAAGTAACAAAACTCATCTACCTCCTTTATTGCTTCGTTACCTAATCTAATTCCTTCAGCATCGCCTGATTTTCTTAGACTGCACTCCATTACCCTAGTTTTGCTCTTGTTAATGTTCAACTTATATGCACCTTTCAGCACACTGTCCATTCCATTCAATTGCTCTTCCAGGTCCTTTGCTGTATCTGACAATTACTATGTCGCCGGCAAAACAATATTTTTAATTCTTCCCCCTGAACTGCAATTCCTTCACCAAATTTCTCCTTGCTTTCCATTATAGCTTGCTCAATGGAAAAATTGAACATTGGAGAAAGGCTATAACCCTGTCTTACTCCCTTTCCAACCACTGCATCCCTTTCATGCCCTTCAACTCTGACAACCGCTGTCTGGTTTTTGTACAAGTTGTAAGTAACATTACGCTCCCTATATTTTACTCCTGCTTGCTTCAGAACTTGAAAGAGTTTATTCCAATCAACATTGTCAAAAGCCTTCTCCAAATCTACAAAAGCTATATATGTAGGTTTGCCTTTTCTTAATCTATCTTCTAGGATAAGCCGTAAAGTGAGTATTGCCTCCAGAGTTCCTACATTTCTCCTGAACCCAAACGGATCTTCCCCGAGGTCAGCTTCTACCAGCTTTTCCATCCTTCTGTAAATAATTCGTGTTAATATTTTGCAACCATGACTTATCAAACTGATGGTTCTGTAGTTTTCACACCTGACTGCACCTGCTTTCTTTGGAATGGGGATTATAACATTTTTCTTAAAGTCTGAGGGTACTTCACCTGTCTCATACATTTTACACACCAGGTGAAACAATTTTGTCATGGCTGGTTCTCCCAGAGACTTCATAGCTCTGAGAGAATATCATCTACTCCAGGAGCCTTGTTTCGACTTAGGTCTTTCAGTGCTCTGTCAAATTCATCTCTCAGTATAGCATCTCCTATTTCATCCTCATCTACTTCTCCCCTTTCTACAATATTGCCGCTAAGTTCATTTCCTTCATAGAGCCCCTCTATATACTCTTTCCACCTTTCAGCTTTCCCTTCTTTGCTGAGAACTGGTTTTCCATCAGAGTCCTTGATATTCATAGAGCTGTTTTTCTTATCTCCAAATGTTTCTTTTATTTTCCTGTAGGCTGTATCTATTTTTCCCCTATTTATACATTCTTCTACATCCTTGCATTTGCCTGCTAGCCACTCCTGCTTAGCCATTTTGCACTTCCTGTCAATCTTATTTCTTAGTCGTCTGTACTCCATTTTGCCTGTTTCATTTACTGCATTTTTATATTTTCTCCTTTCATCGATTAAATTTAGTATCTCCTGTGATATCCAAGGATTTTTTGTAGGTCTTGCCTTCCGACCTATTTTGTCCTCTGCTGTCTTCACTATTTCATCTCTCAATGCTACCCATTCCTCCTCTACTGTTTTATTTCCCCCCCGTTTCTGTCAATTGTTGCTTAAAGCTCCCTGTGAAATTCTTAAGAACTTCAGGTTCCTTCAATTTATCCAGGTCCCATCTCCTTATTTTCCAACCTTTTTGTAGTTTCTTCAGTTTCAGCCTGCAGTTCATAACCAACAAGTTATGGTAAGAGTCTATATCAGCCCCTGGGTACGTTTTACAGTTTAAAACCTGGTTCCGAAATCTATGTCTTACCATTATAAAATCTATCTGGTATCTCTCGGTGTCTCCTGGTCTCTTCCATATATACAACCTTCTTTTGTGATTCTTAAACCAGGTGTTTGTTATAGCTAAATTATGTTCCGTGCAAAATTCTACCAGGCGGCTTCCTCTTTCATTCCTTTTGCCCAGACCATATTCACCTACTATCTTCCCTTCCCTTCCCTCCCTTGTCCTACTACTGAATTCCAGTCTCACATAACAATTAAGTTTTCCTCTCCCTTAATTGTCTGAATAATTTCCTTTAGCTCCTCATATATTTCTTTGATCTCCTCATCTTTGGCAGAGCTAGTTGGCATATAAACCTGTACTACTGTGGTCGGTGTTGGCTTCGTATCTATCTTGACTACGATAATGCAATCACTGTGTTGCTCATAGTAGTTTACCCGCATTCCTATTTTCTTATTCATTATCAGTCCTACTCCTGTAATACCCCCAACTGATTTTGTATTTATAATCCTATACTCATCTGACCAGAAATCCTGTTCATCCTGCCACCGAACTTCACTAATCCCCACTATATCTAACTTCAACCTATCCATTTCCCTTTTTAAATTTTCTAATTTTCCTACTCGATTAAGGGATCTAACATTCCACGCTCCGACCCGTAGAATGCCAGTACTGTCTTTCCTGATGATCACATCCTCCTGAGTAGTCCCCGCCCGGAGATCCGAATGGGGGACTATTTTACCTCCGGAATATTTTACCTGAGAGGATGCCATCATCATATGTTCATACAGTAGAGCTGCATGTCCTCAGGAAAAGTAACGGCTGTAGTTTCCCCTTGCTTTCAGCCGTTCGCAGTAGCTGTGTGGCAAAGCCACATTAGCTGATGTTACAAGGCCAGCTCAGTCAATCATCCAGACTGTTGCCCCTGTAACTACTGAAAAGGCTGCTGCCCCTCTTCAGGAACCACACGTTTGGCTGGCCTCTCCACAGATACCCCTCCGCTGTGGTTGCACCTATGGTACGGCTATCTGTATCGTTGAGGCACACAAGCCACCCCACCTCGGCAATGTCTGTGGTTCATGGGAGTGGGGACTGTAGTACGACGACAAAAATTCATTACCTTCGTGTTAGAAGTGGAGAACTGAAATCCATGGAAGAGGGCCCATGTGGAAGCTTGCCGAATTGCACCTCGGAGCTGACATTCAGCCGAGGCTACCGAGGAGGAAGTGTACCATATGCAGAAGTCGTCGACGTACAGTGTGGGGTGACAAGTGGCCCAACAGAGATCACCAGCCCACTGATAGCTATTTGGAAGAGTAGAACACTTAAAACAGAGCCCTGAGGAACTCTGTTCTCCTCAATCCGTGGGGAGCTGAAGGAAGAGCCAACCAGTACTCTGAATATGCAGTGGGATAAAAAGTGACTGATTAAAATTGATAGGCAGCCTCGTAGCCTCCAGTCATGAAGGGTAGATAAAATATGATGCCGCCAAGAGGTGTCATATGGCTTATGTAAATCAAAGAAAACAGCAACAAGATGACATTTTGAGAAGGCCTGTCCGTCTGCTGTTTCCAGTCAAATTAGATGGTCTGTAGTAGACCGCCCCTCCCCGAAACCCACACTGATAAGGTGACAGGAGTGCATGTGATTAGAGTACCCAGCATGATCTGCGGGTAACCATTCTTTCAAATAATTTACTTGGGATGCTCATCAGGCTATCGGCTGGTAACTGTCCAGGGATGATGGATCCTTGCCAAGCTTAAGGACAGGAACTACTATACTGTCCCTCCACAGTTAGGGGAAAATCCCTTGGAGCCAATATGGTTAAATACCTGAAGGAGATATTGCCATTGTGGAGGACTGAGATGTTGGAGAAGTTTATTGTGGCTGGTATAAGGGCCAGGCACAGAATCAGGAGAAGAGGAAAATGCCCGAAGTAGTTCCCAATCAGTGAAGGGTTTGTTGTAAGGTTCCTCCTGGCGAGTGTGAAACATATATGTGAGGCTTTGGCCTGCTGTTTCTTGAGGAGAAAAGCTACCGGGTAGGAATCAGTCACCGATGCCTTTGCAAGGTGTTCTGTGAGAACTGATGGGTCAGTACAGATCCCCTCTGTTAACGCAAGGCCACGGATTGAAGGTGGTCGCTGGCAATCTTGAATGGAGCGGAGCACAGTCCACACTCTGGACAAGGGTACAGAGCAGCCCAAGAAAGAGACAAAATGCTCCCAGCATACCCGCTTGCTCTGTTTGATTGTGTAACGAGCCTTAGCCCGAAGGCGTTTAAAGTTGATAAGGGCAGCGTGAGAGGGTGGCACTTGAGATGTTGCAAGGCACACCGGCATTCGCGAATTGTCGCAGCAGTGGTTGCATTCCACCATGGAACTGGGCAGCAGCTAGTGGGGCCTGCCAACCGGGGAACAGCAATGCTAGCAGCTCGGGTAATCGCATTAGACATATCATGGATGACATCTATACAGTCAGATGGGGATGGTGTGAAATCAACCTGGGATATATACAATGGTCAATTAGCACGATGGAGAACCTAATATGTTGTCCTGTCCCTTGTTAGGTGGGAGGGAAGCAAAAGAATCAGCGGAAAGTTGTCACTATCGCTGAGGTCATCGTGCACAGACCAGTGAAGTGAAGGGAGAAGAGGGGGCGGAAGTGAAAGATCTATAGCAGAGAAAGTTCCTTGAGCGGAACTAAAATGGGTTGGAGAACAGTCATTTAGAAGGCACAGGTTGTGGTCTGCAAGGAACTGCCCTATGAGGCGGCTCGGGCTGGATGTGTAAGCACTGCCCCACAATGGATGATGAGCATTGAAGTGCTGAGGAAGGGGAGCACTTTTCCAGCTTGGAGGGGGAGGTGGAGGCAGAGGAAGGGGTAAGGAATCTGCAGGAAAGGGAAGAGTAGGAAGGGGGGGATGAGGAGGGGGTGAGGGGTACAGGATGTAACAGAGGCAAACGTAGACGTCATTTGCACCAGATACACACATTCGTATTTACGATGGGCCTCAGGATAAGTTAAACATTCAAAAGACTTGTACTCCTGTATGTTGTTCTCCTTCTTGTACACTCGACAGTTCAGTGAGCGCAAAGAATGATGTAGGAGGCAATTTACGCACACGGGGTGGAACACAAGGGTTCCCCTCATGGAGTGGGCACCCACATTCGCCACATAAAGGGGCAGCGGAACAGCGAGAGGACATGTGCCCAAAGTGCACACACTTGCAGCATCTCATGGGGTGCGGGATGTATGGCTTGACATCACATCTATATATCATGAGCTTCACCTTCTCTGGGAGTGTATCCCCCTCAAAGGCCAAGATAAATGAGCCTGTGTCCGTTCAATTATCCTTGGGACCCCTCTGAATATGACCAATGAAGTAGACACCTTGCCGATCCAGATTGGCCGGAGTTCCTCGTCAGTTTGAAGGAGGAGATCCCAATGGAAAATTACAGTCTGAATCACGTTCAAGGACTGATGAGAGGTTACGGAGACTGGAATGTCGCCAAGACGTTGACAGTCATAGAGAGTGGCAGATTGGGCAGCGACACCGTTTTTATGAGGAGAGACCCAGAGCGCATCTTAGTCATGGAGTCTACTTCGCCAAAATTATTCTCAATCCATTCTACAAATAACAGCAGCTTGGTTACAGTGAACGTTCCTCCGTCTGTCCTGCTGCAGACCAGGTAGCATGAAAGGGTTTCACACCAAGCCGGCGTGCCTGGCCTTCCTCCCAAGGGGGAGTTAGGGAAGGGAAGGTCCTCTTTATCAGAAATAGCAGCATTGAAAGTACCTTTCCTGCCTTCAGAGATGGCCGTTGTACAACAATTTTCTAATTTAACACATTTCATTGTGCGAAAAGTATGCCTTGGTACTACCCACTCCGATCAGGGGCTCTCCCCATGGGCACCACCCAGCCACAGCACAGGCCACCTGGCATGTTGGCCATTGCCGGGAATCCTGATACCCCACGAGGACAGGTATTGACTCCTCGACCGGCATGGGGAGGTTACTGTTCTGGTACCAGCAGTGTGATCCCTGCATGGTCAGGGGGCTCGGCCATAAGAGTACATAACCCCCCCCCCCCCCCACGGACTAGCTACACATGCTGGGGAACTAGTAGGAGTAGGGGGGCTACGGTGACGAGGAAGGTGGGAAAGGAAGGGTAGGGATCCAAGCCGTAGCAGCTAGGTCGGGAGTTCTTCCCGAAATGGCTCACACTCTTAACTGTTATTTTGTGGTGGCAGTCAAACCCTGAGAGGGGGAGGGGGGGGGGAGGGACCAAACTGTGCCAAAAACCGAAGTAAACAACTAAGATCAAAATCGTTAAAATCATCTTTGGAACCATAGGAATAGCCAGGCCATCTTAAAGGTAACCACCTAGAAAGGGGGAAATTAGTGGGGGCAGGGAGGGAGGAGGATGAGAGGAATGGGGAGAAGTAATGCAGCCTGGGAAAGTAAGAAGGAAGGCTAATATGGCTCAGGGACCCATGCGAACCATACGTGTGACCACAAAAGAGCTGTGGCCCCCCCCCCCTGGGGAGAACATGAACAGGGAAAGAGCCAAACAGGAGTTAAAAAATAGAGGACCAAGTCAGACGAACAATATTGGGGAGGGGTAAAAGAGCTTGTAGGGTGAGAGACAGGGACAACTGCCAAGCCAGTCAACCACAACCAAGTTGAAAAAGAAGGCAACAGAATATTCTGTCAATTCCACAGTGGGACTTCTTTTTTTGTTTTTTTTGTTTTTTTTTTTTTTGTTTTAGTGCGCACAACTGCTGAGGTCATTAGCGCCCAAAACAAAACTGGGATATACCCAAGGATAATGAGGCTATAGAAAAACAGCTAAAAACATAGAATAAAAAACAACAAAGGGAAGAGCTAAATGTCCTTTGACAAATTGGTCAAGGTGATAAAATTCAAGACTCAAGCAACAGCCCGCGCGTCATCAGCTAAAATTTCTTCCAGTGTGTCTGGCAGATGTAGTGCAAGCCAAACAGGAGTAAAATTGGAACACGACAATAAAACATGGCGCACCGACAGCGGGTGGCCACAGGAACATAATGGTGCGGGGTCACCAGTGAGCAAGTGGCAGCGGCTGAATCGGCAATGTCCGATCCGCAACCGGGCCAAGATGATCTCTTCTTGTCGTGAGCTGCGTGACGAGGTCCTCCAAGCCACCGGGAGCGGTTTAATAGTCCGAAGCTTATCATATGTAAGCGAAGACCACACATTATGCCACGACGATACAAGGCGCCGTGTAAGAGCCCCTTGAATATCATGCGATGGGACACAGTACGTAACTGTCCGACGTAAGAGAGTTGCAGCCTTGGCAGCGGCATCAGCAGCCTCGTTACCAGGCATGCCTGCGTGGCCAGGTACCCACAGGAGGTGAACGCGAGGGCCGTCAAAAGCTAATCACTGAAGGGAGCGGTTGATTCGGTGCACAAGAGGATGGGCCGAAAAAGGGTTGCTCAGACTCTGGATGGCGCTGAGGGAGTCAGAGCAGATGACATAAGAAGGAGAACGGTGCGGCGGATAAATAGTACAGCCTGATAGAGGGCAAAAAGCTCAGCTGTGAAATTCGAGCAGTGAGCATTAAGCCTGTACTGAAAACAGTCATGTCCGACGACAAACGCACATCCGACACCTTCATTGGTCTTTGAGCCATCTGTATATATGAAAAAGGAATTTTCGAGCCGTGCACGAAGTTCAAGAAACCGCGAACAGTATAAAGCATCCGAAGTACTCTCCTTCGGGAGTGAGGCGAGTTCGAGGTGAACGCGAACTTGAGCCTGAAGCCAAGGTGGCACTAGTCTCTCACCTATTTGAAATGTGGAAGGGAGAGTAAAATCGAGCTGCCGAAGCAAGCAACGAAAACGGACTCCGGGAGGGAGCAGGGCAATTGCAGACAGCCCATATTGGCTATCGAGGGAGTCATTAAAGAACGATGGATAAGAAGGATGCTAAGGCATCGAAAGCAAATGGCGTGCATACCGACACAGTAATATGTCGCGTCGATAGGGTAAAGGTAATTCGGCAGCTTCGGCATAGAGGCTGTCAACAGGGCTTGTGTAAAAAGCGCCTATTGCCAGGCGTAACCCCTGATGTGAATCGAGTTTAGGCGGCATAAAATGGAAGGCCATGCAGAAGAGTAAATGAAGCTTCAGTAATCCAATTTTGAGCGGACAGTAGACCGACAGAGGTGAAGTAGTACGGTTCAATCCGCTCCTCATGACGTGCCGCTAAGAACATGGAGGACGTTAAGGGAACGAGTACACTGGCCAGCCAGATAGGACACATGCGGGGACCAGCAGAGTTTCCCGTCCAATATAAGCCCTAAAAATTTCGTCATCTCCACAAAAGGCAGAGTAATGGGGCCAAGATGGAGAGAGGGTGGAAAGAACTCTGTATCTCCAGAAAATTTATACAGACTGTTTTCTCACTGGAGAACCGGAAGCCATTGGCGACACTCCAAGAGTAAAGACGGTCGAGACAAGACTGAAGACAGTGTTCCAGGAGACACGTTCTCTGGGCACTGCAGTAAATCGCAAAGTCATCCACAAAAATGGAGCCAGAGACATCAGTCGGAAGACAATCTATAATTGGGTTGATTGCTATGGCGAAAAGTGCCACGCTCAACACAGATCCTTGTTGCACCCCATTCTACTGGCGAAAGGTGTCTGACAGAACAGAGCCTACTCGTACCCGGAACCTTCGATCTAGTAAAATTGCTTGAATAAAAATGGGGAGGCGGCCGCGAAAGCCCCACGTATGGACCGTGTGGAGAATACCCGCCCTTCAACAGGTGTCATAAGCCTTCTCCAAATTAAAGTACACAGCCACCGTCCGGCGCTTATGCAAAAAGTTATCCATAATATAGGTCGACAAGGTAACGAGGTGGTCGATAGCAGAACGATACCTACGGAATCTGCATTGGACATTGGTATGGAGACGGCGAGATTCGAGTAGCCAAATCAGCCGAGCATTAACCATGCGTTCCATCACCTTGCAAACACAGCTGGTGAGAGATATGGGGCGATAACTCGAAGGAAGATGTTTGTCCTTCCCTGGTTTTGGTATGGGAACAACAATTGCTTCAAGCCAGCGTGTGGGGACCTGACCTTCAATCCGTAAGTGCAGAGGAGAAAACATTTACCCGCAACAGAAAGGTTTTTCAGCATCTGTATATGAATTGTATCAGGCCCTGGAGCAGAAGATCGGGACACGGAGAGAGCACATTCAAGCTCCTGCATGGTGAAGATGGCATTGTAACTTTCCCGATTGAGAGATTGGAAGGAAGGTGGGCGTGCCTCTTCTGTCTGTTTTCGAAGGAGAAAGGTGGGGTGATAATGTGCGGAGCTCGAGACCTCTGCAAAAGATTGACCTAAGGCATTGGATATATCGGCTGAGTCCACAAAGACTTCATTTGCGACGGTCACGCCAGAAATTGGGGAGTGGACCTTAGTGCCGGATAACTGGCGCAGGCCCCCCCAGACAACAGAAAAAGGAGCAAGTCTGTTAAATGAACTAGTAAAAGCAATCCAGCAGGCCTGTTTGCTTTCCTTGATAACTCGACAGCATTGCGCTCATAGACATTTGTAATTGATACAGTTCGCCAACATTGGGTGGCGGCGGAAGGTGCATAGAGCACGTCTCCGGGCTCTAATAGAAGTAGCGACATGCTGCAGTCCACCAGGGGACTGGGACTCGATGTGGAGAAGACGAAGTGCGTGGAATGGAATATTCGGCAGCATTGAGAATGACTTCCGTGAGGTATTCGACCTGACTGTCACAGGTGGGGAAGTTCCATCATGGAAAACCGCCATGGAGGAGAACAGTCCCCAGTCAGCTTTCGAGATGTTCCAACTAGTGGAACCCGGAGGTAGTGTATGATGAAGGAGATGAATTATACAGGGGAAATGGTCGCTCGAGTACGTATCAGAGAGAGCATACCACTCAAACCGACACGCAAGTTGAGCAGTAGGTATCGAGAGGTCCAAGTGAGAGTAGGTATGCGTCGTGTCTGAAAGAAAGGTTGATGCACCTATGTTTAGGCAGACAAGATTAAGATGGTTGAGAATGTCCGCTAAAAGTGAGCCTCTCTGGCAAGAGGCCGGAGAACCCCATAGGGGGTGGTGGGCGTTGAAATCTTCTATCAACAAAAAGGGGGAAGGAAGTTGGGCAACAAGGTGCAGCACATCTGCCCTAGTAAAGGCAGAAGACAATGGGGTATGGATGTTACAAAGGGAGAAGGAAAAGGTGGGAAGAATGATGCGGACGGCAACTGCCTGTAGTTGTGTGTGCATTGGAATAGGATGGTGGTAGATGTCATCTCTAATGAGCAACATAACCCCTCCATGGGCTGAATACCCTCCACAGGGGGCATGTCAAAGCGCACGGACGTATATTGTGAAAAAACTATGTTGTCGCGTGGGCGTAACTTCGATTCTTGAAGTCCGACCACAAATGGATGGTGCAGTCTGAGTAGGAGTTTCAATTCTTCTCTGTTGCAACGAATGCCTCAAATATTCCATTGAAGGAGATCCATAAGGTGAGAAGATAGAGAAGAAAAAGCTAGAGGAGATCACCTCACCACCAACTGGGGGTCAGACTTCGAGAGTCATGTTCCATTGCTTCATCTGGAGTTTCTGCCACCTGCCCAGATTTATCGGCAGGGGCAGCTTCCTCCACCAGTAAAGGGCTGGATGATCGGCTAGCAGTAGTGCACCCCAGCGAGACAGAGGAAGACCGGGTGGTGCCACTGCTAGATGGCATGACAGTAGAGTCGCGCCGAGGCGGGGAAGGAGAGGAATTCTTTTTTCTGTGTGCCTTCTTAGAGGAATGACAATGAGATGTGTGCGCAGACGTAGGTTGTCAGGCTCAGATCTTAAGAAATCTTCATGGACAGGCTCTTTCTTGGAAGTCTGGGCATCCGATTTAGACACCCGTGATTTGGGAGGAACTGCTGATGGCTGTGTTTTTTGGTGAGAGGAAGTGAGTGGAGAGGTTGATCGGGCAATCTTTGGGCTGGCCGATCTGACAACCGTGTCGCTAAAATTAAGGTCACGTTTGTGTGCCAACCTCCTTAGTAAGAAGAGGAAAGGCAAGGACAGCGTTGTATTTACCCGCTGGGAGCTCAGCGGACTTTCGACCGGCTAGTATCTTCAGCGCAGCAGAGGTCTAAACTTTTTCGCGTACTCTTATTTCTTGGATCCCGCTCCTCCTTGTAAACAGGGCAGTCTCTGGATGAAGCAGCATGGTCGCCCATGGAGTTGATGCAGTGAGGGGATGTAGGCGGACAGTCCCCCGCATGAGTGTCCCTGCCGCAGGTGACGCATTTGGCTGCATGAGGGCAAGACTCACGAGTATGATTATATCTGTGGCACTGGTAACAACGTGTGGGATTCGGGATATAGGAGCGAACTGATATGATTTCGTAGCCAGCTTTGATTTTGGAAGGGAGAGCCACCTTATCAAATGTCAAAAATACAGTTTGGGTTGGTATCAAACCTGAATCAGCCTTTTTCACAGCGCTATGGACAGCTATGACGCCCTGTCAGTCAAGTAGCCCTTATTTCTTTGTCCGATAACCTGTCGAGGGATCGAGAGTAGACCACCCCAAGTGACGAGTTAAGGGTACGGTGGGCTTCGACTTTTACCGGGAAGGTATGCTAAAGCATGGCTCGGATCAGTTTTTGAGCCTGAAAGGCATTATCTGTTTCTAGCAGCAAACTCCCATTACGTTGTCGAGAACATTTCTTCAATGGACCTGCAATGACATCTACACCCTTCTGAATTATGAAGGGATTGACCTTGGAGAAATCATGACCATCAGTATGGGTAACAATCAGAAACTTAGGAACGTTTGGTACTATTTTCTTTGTTTGAGGGGCATCCAACTTTCGTTTTTGGGTCGAAGTCAAAAGGGAAGAGAGAGAGGTCATTGCGGAAGTGTCCCCCATGATTACCAGCGTCTCCGATGGCGCGCTCCTTCCTAATGGGGACCCTCACTGAGGGCTACCCCGGCTTAGGTGATTGTTCAAACCTCATGTCACACCTCCCGAGAAACGGACGGAGGGACCAATCGGCATGGTCAGAAGGTACCAGCTCGGGTAATCACCCCTCCCTGGGCCTGGCCTCTACCAGGGGGTTCGTACGTGCCCTACTTGTCTACCCGGGGCGGGGAATTACGCGTTACCCCCGTCACCTGCTAAGCATGAGAATATGTGGGTCGGCCTTCAGACACACACACAGGGAGGAAGGAAGAAGAATAGAGGATGGAGAGAGGGAGATAGAAAAGGGAGAATCTCAAACGCTGAAGCGGAGATGGTATGGGTGGCTCCAAGTTAGGAACAAAATAGTAAGAAGAATGAGCAGAAAAAGTGAGTGAAAGGAGGGAAGGTTCAGTAGGAAAAGGAAGGCGTAGAAAAGGAGATGACCTGCATTTACTCAGACACCCATCTCCGGGCAAAGGCACGAACCAGGGGGAGTGTGAAGCGGCCTGGGGAAGAAGAATGGCTACTTCGCCTCGGGTCCCCCTGCAACCTACATCGGGCAAGGTATAGTCTCTTTACCTAATGACCAAGTGTACAAGTTAGGTGGGTCAACAAGATTCCTGTCATGTGACACACATATCGTCACCAGTGTCGTATAGAATACATCATGTGTGTTTTCCTGTGGAGGAATCGGTTGACCTATTACTTTGCGATCAAATATTTTAGGTTCCAATTCGAGACACACTTCCTTTCATCTGCTAATCACATGCTTTTGCGGTGCGGTTGTAAAACAGACACTAAACTGATTACAGCGAACAGAGATGTCAATGAATGGACGGACAGATCATAATTTTCCGAAAATCAAAAAGTTAAAATTTTCGTTACAGGTCAAGGACCTCTTGTTCCACAGCTCCTCACTCTAGTCACAGAACCACGGCAGCTCTATGATCACAACCTGCCCGACATTGCCTGTCTTTAGCATAGACTGCTCAGTTTTTATATTTTGCATTCCCCCCCCCCCCACAGTTTCACCCAACTTCTTCCAGTTTTATCGACTGATCTGTGTTCAGTTTTTCACGGCCTATCCACTGCGCCAACTTATAACTAAATCTGAGAGGGTGCCATGGGGAGGTTGCCTTGTGAGAATGCCGCCACAGGTCTGCCGAGTGCGGCCACTGCGTAGGCGGCAGAGTATGGCGAATTCCCTGCTAGTAGCGCGAAGCGAGGACCTTCACGTACTTGTGGTCCTCTTTAACTGCCTTCAACTTGTTTGGGCAGTCCAAGTCAGAACATTCTGAGGTCCACATCTACAACAATTTATGGCAAGGAATCGACTGAAGGTTCAGTTCTGCAACCATCATTTCCTAGATCAGCATCCTGGTAACCAACTTCATCAGCATGTTTGCTCTCTGAAATCCAATGTGACAAGGGGTCCATACAAAGACAACTGATTGTCCAACTTCATGGAGGTCATAAAGATGATCCTGGAGGGTTGACACTAATTGTTTCAAGGGTATCACTGGTCTATAGGCTGATGGCTACTCAGGGAGTAGCTGCAGATTTGAATTATTTTGGTGCAAGATCAGAACTTTATACAACTTCAGAAGGGAAGAACAAACTGCAACACAGCAGGTATTAATCAGGCAGTGAAGTGTAATAAGATGTAACCAACACTTACGCTTAATTTGGCATCAGTGTGTAGCTGATCATCAAGGTAAACTTTGGACAGTGCATCGGCAATAGTACACGATGTGGTTCTTTGCAGTTGTTAATCTAAAGTTATTTGTTAGGACCCATGACTGTGCCTTTTGTATGACACCCTGAAATCGGTGTTAAACAACACAAACACTGAAGGAGCGTTGGTAAAGGCAGAAGTCATCAGCATAAAAGAAAGGTGACAATAAGTACACCACAGCTGCTGCTATCCCATTGATGGCTTCTAGAAATCTAGACAACAATGAACCCTGCAGATTCCCATTCTACTGGATATAAGGTGAACTGTGGGGAGCACCTACTTTAACCTGGAAAGTAATGTGTGATAAATTCTGGACCAAATGTGAAGTTGCTCTCTTATAAGAATCCACTTGAGTAAAGTAGTGAGGATGTGGTACCATCAGGTGGTATCATAACCTCCCTCAGGTCGAAGAAGACAGCAACGAGATGTTAATAGCCAAAACCGGGAGGTGGCAAACTCCAAGTAAATAATCAATACAGGTATAGCCTCAGTGAAAACCAACCCCAGAAAGAGCCAGAAGGTCCCAAGACTCCAAGTCTCAATGCAGCTGCTGGCTCATCATGTTTGACCAAACTTACAAAGAACACTGGTGAGACTAATTGGGCAATAGTTGTTCAACTCTAATGGCTGCTTAAATGGTTTCATTACGGGAATGACGTCGATTTCCCTCCATTGTGAAGGGAATTCATCCTCACTCCACATAGAGTTGAAAATGTCAAGGATACAACATCGGCAGTCTACCAATAGGAGCTTGAATGAGGATGCTGTGGATGTGATCTAGTCTTGGGGCTGTATCAGATCGATGGACTATGTCACTAAGGCATTGCTACTCACTGAATGGAGTATTGTATAGCTCCAGGTGGCATTCAGTAAAGGACAAGTGATTTCATTTCACCCACATTGTTTTAGGATACAAAAGGCAGTGAGAAAATTCCCAGATGCAAAGGCACGAGTATAATTTTCAGAAAAACATTTGGCATTAGTGTTTGGGTCTGCGCAGATAGTGGCATTCACAGAAATACCAGTTAAAGTGCAGGTTATGCATACACAGCTGGCACCTGAAGTGTGGACATTGGCAATGGCACAACAAACGACAGGATGTGAAGGCAGCCAATGAGGAGTCGCGTTCGAGTGGTCAATAAGATTACATGTTTGATGTCAGTTTCTGCGATAGGACTATATATGGAAGGTGTGATCATGACTGATTGATATACCGAACAACTGGCCATTGACATGTAGTACTTACGATGATAATTTACTCACCAGACAAGGGTACATCAACAACCTGTCAACCATACAGCAGGAACAGCATTAATTATACCCGCTCGGACCTCTGATTTTTTCAGTCTGCACTTTAACCTATCATTCACCTCTCAACGATTCCACGTTAAGCTGTAGGTCCCCTTTACCCAGTTGGATAACTGGGGTAGGCTAGGGACACACAAGTGGCATCCAATTGAAAGACTTGCACCAGGCAAATAAGCCACACGAAATTATTATTATTAGCATTAATTTTTATTCCATGGTGAACAGAAAAAGTGCATGCTCTTTCAAAACCCATTGACAGAGACTAGGGGGAGGAATCATTTGTGTCCACCATGAAATAAATAATGTTGTTCCTGCTCTATGGTTTACAAGTTCTTGACATAGCTTTGTCTGGTGAGTATATTAACTATCCTTTTAAGTACTACATGTTTACAAACCATAAAGACTAAAGCTATTTCTCATTGGCAGCCCAAATGTAACTCCTGATTGGCTGCCTTCACCTCCTGTCATTCATCGCACCGTTGCTAATGTCTACAAGTCAAGTGCCAGTTGGGTACACATAAAATGTACTTTAACTGAAATACAAAGTACTTCTACAGTGGATTGCTATTTGATTTTTTTTACCCAGACCGATGGTGGTTCAAACATCCTGTTCCCAAGTTTCTTTCTCCACTTTTATGAGACAGAGCACATGGGCATAGAGCCGTTTAAAATCAATGAAGTGTAGATCGAGAGATGCCACTTATGGCATTGGAGTGGCTGGCTACGGTTCCTGATGGCCTTAGCAATTTCTGAGGACCTGTATGGTAACATCTTCACAAATTAAAGCAAATTACTAGGTTTGACTATTGCAAACAGGTGATGGAGATCCACATTTCACAATATGAAAGATAGTTTCATGCAAGATGGGATTGTTAATTATCATAAGCAACAAGTGTAAATCAACACACTTCTACACTATGTTGAAAACGCAAAGCTTCAGCACATTTTCAATTTACATATTGGGGGAATGATTAGCAGCAATAATAATAATAATAATACCTTACAAACTACCAACTAGATTCGCGCAAAATAAACTACCTCCATTTCACACCAAACTAGCCTGTTGTGCTAAAGGAGGTTGTCATTCCAACAACAGTTGGAAATCTGGTTCATGCATGATAATAGCACAGGCCAATTATGATCGAAATGTCAGAACATGGATGCATTTAATGAGAAATGAATTGGCTGATAAGGCCTGGTGCAATGCCAGCTCATGGCATAACTGAAGACTAGGTTCCCAACCATCAGCTATGACCCACGACATCATTAACATGTAGGAAAACCCGTATACGAGATAATATCTTAATACTTGTGCATTGAAGATGATAAATTATCTGTGGTTATCCTCATAAAATGCAGAATGTACCATTGATCACAGGTCTCAGCTCAAAAATCCGTGCCTTCAGTGCTCACTTGCGAAGAGAGAGGAGAAGAAAAAAAAACCACACACACACACCTCTCTTAACCTATACCTCACTATCATATTGAAGCTACATATCAGTTTTCAAACCCAGAATCTTAATCTATGTTGTAAACAAAGTATCGTCTTTAACTCTGCCACCAAATAATTACTCACATCACCCACAAATACATACACAACAACACACTGATGACATGGGTCAAAGCCAACGATTGCCGTATCTTAATTTGTTGGAGCATTTGAAATGTAGTACACACAAGCTCTGTTAATCAAGTACAAATCACTAAAAGACTGTCAGTGATCAACCAAGAGTTTTTAAGAAAGCATGTGATTTCCTAAGTAATGCACAAAAGTATGCCTTTCCATAAATGCACACTATACTGAATACCATCTTTAGTAATTGCCCAACAACTTTATCTCATAGGCTATATAATAGCAATATCATTACAAGCTGTGCTGTTTCTTGGTAACAATGTGTGTTTCATTTACTGCATTTGGAAGTCATCAGTAATAGCAAAGAATTCACAGTAGGTAAGCATTTTAGATCCTTAATTTATGGGGCACTTTCTTTCTTGTTTTGGTGCATACCACCACCTCTCAAAATACAGTATACTCCTCCCCCCCCCCCCCCCTTCTTAACATAACATACAATGCATATCTGTCACTGCTGTATTCATGTGTTTAATAAAAAAACCAAACTCTTATAATTTGCAGAGTTCCTGCTAGCTGATTTGGTCCATATAATTGCAATAACATACAGAGCGCACAACCTACAAAGCATAAACACAGGTCGTCATCACCTGTTACTCTGGGTGAACAAAATTCCCCACAGAACTGCAGCAAAAGAATAACCAGCACAAATTTTAATGGAGTCCTACGGGAAGGTGTGATTCATCTGTAAAGGAGACCGGATATAAAATGAATTTTGCTCAAGAGTTTTGGATCCCTGTCAGATTGGTTTAAAGGAGGGCACAGAAGCAGTTCAGAGGTGTGTACCGAGGTTTGTAACTGGTAGGTCCGATCAATGTGCAAGTGTTTCTGAAATGCTTCGGGAACTCAAATGGGAGTCACTAGAGGAAAGGCAACATACTTTTCTGAAATATCATTGAAGAAATTTAGAGTGCCGGTATTTGAGGCAGAGTGCAGAACAATTCTTCTGCCAGCAACCTAGATTTCATGTATAGACCACAAGGATAATATCAGACAAATTAGCGCTGATATGGATGCATACAAGCATTCCACCCCTCCCCCCCTCGTTCTATATGGAAGTGAAACAGGAAAGCAAGGAACTAGTAGCAGTACCGAGTACCCTCTGCCATGTGCCCTTCGTTGGATTGTTGAGTATGTATGTAGATGAAGAAACAAACCATTGATGGCTCTCATCCTGTAAGTCAATTCTGACAACAATCTTCAACATAACATACGTAGATATTTTTTGTTTTTGATAGTTCCATAAATATTTACAAATGCTTAATATGCCTATAAGGAACAAATATGTAAAATCTCAAACCTATGTAATCTACAAAAAATTGTTTTGGCTGATTCCAAACAAAGAGAGAGAGTGAGTAAAGATGTATAGAGAAGTTGCCAATGAATTATGTGTATTACAAGTGGCATTGAGCTGTAGATTTTAGCAATGTGGTTTAGGAGACAAACATGTCCAAAAACTACATAACGTCAGCCAGCCTGAATAACGACAACAAACAGCCTGAACGGTCTCTCCGACTTCATACATAATGATAAAGAGGCTTAAGTATCGTAATTTCATACTGTATAGACTTCTAATGAGCAATCATATCTAGTCCACCTAACACCTGTAATATATAATATTCCAGGAGTTGGGCATCTAAGGACGGCACGTTAATTAATGAGAAGCCAGCTAATTCTTGAAGATGATTAACTATAAAACAGACAAAGCTCGTATATTTAACAACACAAGCAAGCAACATTAATTATGCGCATTCATAACGTAATATTGTTTATGCTGAAAAAGGCCTATCAGTTTCCTTCACCGAAGGAATACGTCTAAAAATACAAGCACTAAATTGGTTGGAGCAAGAATACCGGTATTTTATACTGCTACGCATAGACAACACAGGTGTTTTTATAAGTCTCCAACTATATTCAGAGAAAAACGAAAACTTCACAACATCCACATTATTAGAATGACCTTTCTTGGGGTCTTACCCTTTTTGCGGACAAGTGACACAACATATTTACGATTATAATCTGATTAAACAAGTCATAAATTAAAATGATTAAATCCCGCTGCTACAGCGGAGGTTCAACAAAGCATTTAACTACGAAGATATGCAAGACTAGGATGACAAAGACTTTGGAATATATTCCAATTTATAATCAACTTTGACCAGCCAAGGCAGAATGAACAGAGTCAAGGCCAATTCACACTGTCCGTAGAAAGTCATAGTTTAATACTAGAAAGGGGGAACAACAACGCTAAATGTTATTAACGGCAAAAGAAAACTTCATAGTGTATGTTTTTGGCCAACTTACTGGGAACTGAAACAACATTTCAAAACATCAACATCTATTTTCAAGCGAAAAAATAAACATATGAAGACATCAAACCATACTTGTAACAGCATAAATAGCGCCTGCATACTTTAACCATTACGATTTGCTCGCTGACATTGTTAATAACGTCGTAAACAACTGAATTTTTGTCTTTCATTAGAACTGACATTTTCATTTAAAGTGTTATTTGATGAAAAATGCGTAATCAAATTACAATCTTATTCAAATAAACAGTTTGCTTTAGTCATTTCTGTTACAATGTTACGTAACATAAACCATTTTTTGGTTTCAGATATCCAACCTCGATTTTAGGGGGACACTCAATTGACAAAAATATTTAAGTCGTCATGAAAAATTTGAGATTTACCCCTAAGACGAGGTACAACAACAACACAAAGATGAATAAGACATATTTGCATATAAACAGTGCAATCGTCGACTGCAACATGTAATTCGCGTGACGAAAATAGGTTAACTACCGATGTTAAGGCCAATTCACACTATCCGTCACGTCACGGCACCGTCACGTCAATTCGCTCATCTCAATACGCGATGTTGAAAGTGACGTTATGAGTAGCGATTTGTTATGTAGAAAGTCATAGTTTAATACTAGAATTGAAGGAACAACAACGCTAAATAAAACTTTACAGTGTATGTTATTGGTCAACTTACTGGGAAGTGAAACAACATCGACATCTATTTTCAAGCGAAAAAATAAACATATGAATACATCAAACAACACTTATAAGAGCATAAATAGCGCCTGTTTACTTTATCTATTACAATTTGGCCGTTGACATTGTTAATACCGTCGTAAACAACTGAATTTTTGTCTTTCGTTAGAACTGACTTTTTCATTTAAAATGTTATTGAATGAGAAATGCGTAATCAAATTACAATCTTATTCTAATAAGCAGTTTGCTTCATTCTTTTTTGTTACAATGTTAAGTAACATTAACCAATTTTTGGTTTCAGATATCTGACCTCGATTTTAGGGGGACACTCAATTGACAAAAACATTTAAGTCGTCGTGAAACATTTGAGATTTAGCCCTAAAACGAAGTATAACAACAAAATAAACGCGAATAAGACTTATTTGCATATAAACAGTGCAATCGTTGACTGCAACATTTAATTCGCGTGACGAAAATAGGTTAACTTCCGTGTTAGCAGACGGCCGTTCCGTCAAAACATTCTTCGCGAGAAAGCTTGACGTGACGTGACGAACAGTGTGAACGCAGCCATTAATTAGAAATACATTGCGGAATGTTCTGACGAACGGTGACGTGACGTGACGGTCAGTGTGAATTGGCCTGAACGCTTCAAAAACGGTTGCGTTTACATGGGCACGAAAATCGATTGTGGAACTGGAAAACCAGAATCGATTTTGGAGTGTTTACATGACCAACCAAAAGCGGAATTGGGAAATCGGATTACGAAATCCGGTTTTGGGAGCCCATGTAAACGGGGTGACTGTGACGTTTGCTGCCATTATCTGAATGTTGACTGTACTTGTATGACGACACTCGTTTATTGTTGTCGTGTTGCGAACAATGAGCCGAGCTTGTGTTAATTCTTTATGAGATAAAGCTAAATACATAGGGAAGCTTCAATCTGAAAATCTTTTTTATTTTTATTTATTTATTTTGTCAGGTGTTGCAATTCAGTTTTAGATGTGATAAAGTAGATAAAACTTTCGTTGGACATGAAAATAATGTTTATGTTAAATACTAACATCAGGCACTTGGGCATCTTTATAGGCACACGCATGAGATAAAATAAAATGCAACAGTACCTTTTTCTGATAACTAGACTGGGACGAGTACTCAACTAATGGCAGAAAGAATGAAGCAACAAAAGGCGACGAGGTCACAACACAAAATGCAAGCTTCACCCTTGCAAACAAATACTCAAATTGTTTCTAGCGATTTCATTCTAGCGTCTAAGAGCGTCGGATCCCAGTTACCCGTACCAACCGATAGATGTCTCTAAGGTCGCAAGCTGTGTCCTGCAGAGACGCGATCTTCCCTTTCATATTTTCATGATTTTCTCCTTGTAACTCGCATGTAGCTATTTCAAAGTTACGGCACACTTAAGAGGTACGACAATCATGTCGATCTTATTACAATTAGTTGCAAATTGCAGTCAATAAATGCCATATTAGCGAGTAACCATTATTATTGATGGTAATGTAAAACATGGAGCTTTTGTAAATGTTTTCCTTGTACCACAGCGGATAAACGCATCATGTTGAGGAGCTACTGAACGTCAGCAGTGGTTCGCTTCCTAATCCCAACTAATTTTTTTTTTTACCTTAACTCGTAAAAGTTTTCGTACACTGTTATTAATTAAAAGGAATTTACATTTTGTGATATTTCGACATATTTACGAATACAAGCGCTTTCTCTAAAAAGTGCAGATTATGTTCTTTAGTGAAAATGCCGTGAAATATGGGACAACGGATTGTAAACATTGTCTCCTGAACTACCCGCACATAAACTAAAGGCACGCTATAATAATGTTTTAAGTGTCATGCTGATTCAAATAATTTCATGTATAGCTTACGTACTAGAGTTATGTTGCAAATGTCGTTTCTTAATGAGACTGAAGTGCCTTGTTCATTTTTGGAACAGCTCTTATACACATTCTTGCATCCTATATGCACTGTTTGTCAGATAATTGTGCTAATACTGTAGCCATTTAACTGATCTCAAGAGCTTTGTCTGTATTTTCTAGTAAATGTATTTAACTATTTGTCTCAGCCTGTCATTTGGAACATTCACTATAACAATGTGTCCGCACTTTATGTGCAGTTATTGTCGTTCAGAAGACTTTACAATTTGTTGGACCATATTTCATGCACTTTTAAGAAAAAGCGGTTGTACTTGCAAATATGTCTGAATATCGCAACTCGTAAATTTTATTTAATAAATGTATCAGAAAACTTTTGGGAGTAAAGGCGAAAAATTAAAATATTTTTGGAAGCGAGAAACGAGCCACTGCCCTTACACACATCTGTTTTTCTTTTTAGTTTTTTCTTTTGTTTTGCATTTTTTCTCTTTTGTTGTTTTTTCCTC
This sequence comes from Locusta migratoria, assembly GCA_026315105.1. Lineage (NCBI taxonomy): Eukaryota > Metazoa > Arthropoda > Insecta > Orthoptera > Acrididae > Locusta > Locusta migratoria. The sequence continues at coordinate 736,294,551 of CM048755.1, read as the reverse complement.
CTTTATATATGTATTTCCCCTAAGCTCTGCCATTTCAGGCGTTGGCTCCTATCACCTATATTACCACCAAAAATTTACTAAATAAATATACAAAACAAAATATCTAGTTCCACCACCACTTTCACCGTAAGCTAAATTGACACAATATCGCCAATTCGTTAGGTGCCACCGTCAACGAAAAAAGAATACATTCAGTTTCCTCTAAAAGTAGTAAAAGTAGATCTTCTGTATCACCATCTATAAAATAATAATATTTAATACACCAATGCCATACTTTCTTCTCATGCAAATGACACTCGAAAACTAACACGTGAATATTCTCAACAACAAAACAGAAAGTCATGTAGAACCTCAGCTCTGCTTTCCGCTTTATTTATCAGGAAAGAATACTCTGCGTTTTGTTGCGCCTTTTTACAGTTTAAGTGTCGAACTCCAATTTTTAGACTGCTGGAAAGTCTTACTTGAGATTTTAATTGTGCAGTATTACAGAAATATGGAATATTACAGACACACTTCTATTACAGTAATACTGAATGAAGTCTTAGAATGATTAATATTTCGAATTTTAAAATACGAAGGTAGAAATATTTAAGTAAATTAAACAGCTCGAATGATAAATAGACGCCCTAGACTCGCATAGCATCACCATGGAAACATCTGTCAGTTCGTACGGGTAAATGGGATCCGACGCACTACTGTTCCCTAGACGCATGTTTGATGTGCACAGATATTTGTGTCTGTGGACCTGCCTTGAAGACAAGCATTGATCCATTATTAAGGAGGCCGTGATTGATCCTATCTTCAGCACAGATGCAGAAACAGAAAGTAATAAAGTAACACCAAGCCCGAACTCATGTGAATCGGCGTTACCGCGAGGAGTAATGATATTTAAGGGGCAGAGGTATTCTCATCAGTAGTACGTGGATAAGTTAAACACTTATGTCTGCTGGGCGGCGCACGAGACTAATCCGCGCGGTCGTGGCGATCACTGGGTCCCAGTCACAGACGTAAATTAAAGTTTGTGTTCGCAGTGGCACCTGGCGCTGCTAAAGCCTCGATCAGCGGCAAGGGTAGCGTCGCGGTGCGTCCGTAGCAGTGTTAGGTTGGCAACGTAGAACATTTCGAGTAGCCTATGGCGTGTTTGATAATTCAGTTACTGACTGTACAATGGTACATCAACGAATATTATTATTTTTACAAATATGTTATGATTTTAAGGGTTGTGGTTAGGCAGGAACCTAAAAGTACATCTTCAATTTTTGTGAGCGAATATTATGATTTTTACGAATATGTCATGATTTTAAAGGATGTGGTTAGGCAGGAACCGAAGAGTACAGATTAAATTGTTGCAAGCGCTTTACCGAATTATGAACACTGAAAAAAAAAATTGTAATTCGTATAATTTTAGAGACAGACACACACCTATTTCGATTTACATAAGAACAAAGTGTTGTGGAGAAACGTAGTTTTGTAGTGTGCGATCTTCTACATTCGAACGCTGTGATTCATTTCGAAAATAAAATCATTCAAACGTGATGTTAACACATTTCATTTTCACATCTTGTAAATACCCTGTGTGCCGCCATTCATCCCAGCATCCACAGCGACTGTTGCCAACACTGCCGCCAGTGGCGTAAATACATTATGCCATGCCGCTGATCGAGACTTTTAGCCCTGGCGCGGTAGCTTTAGCGCAATGTGTCAGACCACCCTTGGGTCACAGGGCTGTGATTAAAAAGTGAGCCAAGACATCAGCCTAGAACAAATACGATACCACGTCCGTAAGGAGCGAACTACACCCCTCCCACCACCTCCGTAGAAAAGTGGCTTGCGGTCAACGCAACTGCCTAGTAAGCAGATCACAGGAGACCCGGGTTCGAATCCCGGCTTGACACAAATTTTAACCCTTTAAGGCCAATTCACACTGTCCGTCACGTCACGTCACCGTCCATCAGAACATTCTGCAATGTATTTCTAATGGCCGCATTCACACTGTCCGTCACCGGACCGTCACGTCACGTCAACGTCCGTCAAGCTTTCTCGAGAAGAATGTTTTGACGGAACGGCCGTCTGCTAAGATCGGAAGTTAACCTATTTTCGTCACGCGAATTACATGTTGCAGTCGACGATTGCACTGTTTATATGCAAATGTGTCTTATTCATCTTTGTGTTGTTGTTGTACCTCGTTTTAGGGGTAAATCTCAAATGTTTCATGACGACTTAAACATTTTTGTCAATTGAAGGCCAATTCACACTGTCCGTCACGTCATGTCACGTCACCGTCCGTCAGAACATTCCGCAATGTATTTCTAATGGCGGCATTCACACTGTCCGTCACCGGACCGTCACGTCACGTCAACGTCCGTCAAGCTTTCTCGGGAAGAATGTTTTGACGGAACGGCCGTCTGCTAACATCGGAAGTTAACCTATTTTCGTCACGCGAATTACATGTTGCAGTCAACGATTGCACTGTTTATATGCAAATGTGTTTTATTCATCTTTGTGTTGTTGTTGTACCTTGTTTAGGTGTAAATCTAAAATGTTTCATGGCGACTTGAATATTTTTGTCAATTGAGTGTCCCCCTAAAATCGAGTTCGGATATCTGAAACCAAAAAACGGTTTATGTTACGTAACATTGTAAAAGAAACGACTGAAGCAAACTGTTTATTTGAATAAGATTGTAATTTGATTACGCATTTTTCATTAAATAACACATTAAATAAAAATGTCAGTTCTAATGAAAGACAAAAATTCAGTTGTTTACGACGGTATTAACAATGTCAGCGAGCTAATCGTAATGGTTAAAGTATACAGGCGCTATTTATGCTCTTACAAGTATGCTTTGATGTCGTCATATGTTTATTTTTTCGCTTGAAAATAGATGTCGATGTTTTGAAATGTTGTTTCAGTTCCCAGTAAGTTGGCCAAAAACATACACTGTAAAGTTTTCTTTGGCCGTTAATAACATTTAGCGTTGTTGTTCCCCCTTTCTAGTATTAAACTATGACTTTCTACATGACAGATCGCCACTTATAACCTCACTTTCAACATCGCGTATTGAGATAGACGAATTGACGTGACGGACACGGACGGACAGTGTGAATACAACTTGACGTGACGGTTCCGTGACGTGACGTTGACGTGACGGACAGTGTGAATTGGCCTTGAGTGTCCCCCTAAAATCGAGGTCGGATATCTGAAACCAAAAAATGGTTTATGTTACGTAACAATGTAACAGAAACGACTGAAGCAAACTGTTTATTTGAATAAGATTGTAATTTGATTACGCATTTTTCATTAAATTACACTTTAAATGAAAATGTCAGTTCTAATGAAAGACAAAAATTCAGTTGTTTACGACGTTATTAACAATGTCAGCATGCAAATCGTAATGGTTAAAGTGTACAGGCGCTATTTATGCTCTTACAAGTTTGGTTTGATGTCTTCATATGTTTATTTTTTCGCTTGAAAATAGATGTCGATGTTTTGAAATGTTGTTTCAGTTCCCACTAATTTGGCCAAAAACATACACTGTAAAGTTTTCTTTGGCCGTTAATAACATTTAGCGTTGTTGATCACCCTTTCCAGTATTAAACTATGACTTTCTACGTAACAGATCGCCACTAATAACCTCACTTTCAACATCGCGTATTGAGATGGACGAATTGACGTGACGGACACGGACGGACAGTGTGAATACAACTTGACGTGACGGTTCCGTGACGTGACGGACAGTGTGAATTGGCCTTTACGACTGATTTACTTCAATACCACTAATAGCTTAACTCGTAATTTCCTTTGTGTGTCGAGATATTATTTTTTTCATCCGTTTCGATTTGCAAATCTGTGAAACGAAATACTTGCGAGAGTAGAGTGAAGTATATGTATCGTATGGTCATTGAAACTTTGTGTAATGAAGATTTAAACAAGTGTTTGCACAACAATGAATTTGCGGTCCGATTAAAAACAATAATATTTTGATAGCAGGATAGCTGGTATCTATAGGCGATTAGTTCTGAATTGTGGATTCGAGTGGTTGCTCTGTGTGCAGTGGGGTGTTTAAAAATAGTATTTATTAAATAACGGCTTTAGAAAATGCTGAAGAACGTGGTATTTGAAGAAGGCTATTTCAAGCCTTTTCAGTATGAATTTCTGTCGTCCGTTAGCGACGAAGATAAACACCAGTTTCAGTCACTGGATAATGTAGGGAAAATAAAATTTGTATACAATTCTCGTGTAGTTAGTACTTTTACTATACCGACAACTTTCAAGAAAAAAGATCTGGGTATCGCAGAGAACCTGAAAGAGGCAGGTAACAGGGAATTTGGAAAAGGAAATTATGAAGTTGCTTTGCAACTTTACAAACGAAGTATCCTCACGATTCCTTTAACAGAAGGTTAGTTCGCCTTCGTTTTTTTCTTTTTAAAAATATATGCGTGTGGGTGTGTGTATTCGCGCATGAAACACATGAATCTTTTATTTATTGTTACCAATAGGAAATCAGGAAATGTTGGCTGTTACTTCAGCTAATCAATCTGCAGCTTTATTCAGACTGGGCCGTTATAATGAAACGCTGGATGTCATAGAAAATGTATTGCGGTTGCCTTATCCCAAGGAACTGGAGTTCAAAGTGAGGGAAAGGTAGAAGCTACTGATTTTATTGCAGATAGGCTTACAGGAAACATTTGTTGCAAGGAGTAATTGTAATTGGTATTTGCAGGAGGGCTAGGAGCTATGAAGCAACGTTTCAATTCAAGTTAGCAGAAAAAGAGTTTAGAGAAACTATGAACTCAATAAATTATGCAAGCATGACTGCAGCGAAGAAGAAGGAAATGAAAAATGAAATTCAGAAAGTTATTCGGCGTATGGCTTCACAGAAGGACTCTGGGAAATGTAAGTTTCAGTTAAAATTAAAATTTACGCTACATTTTGCCATGCCTCTGTTGCTGAAATTAGATTACTTTTAAAGTATTCTATAATGCATTTGAATGCTGTAATTTAATTAGGCCTACATATAATTTACTCCCAATCAAACTCGCTCCATGGTACAGGCTTCACAGCTATCCTTCAAGACAGCTCTTGCATGCCTCATGCTATTTGACGTACTACTTGTACATGCATTCCATATACTGGTAGTGATAACATTTGCTGTGAATCCTTATTTCTGTGTTTAAATTATGTTTACATGCAGCTTTCACATAGGTTTCTTTTAGTATACATTTTTCCAGTAAGCCAAAGCTTTAAAGCAGATACTTAATTGAATGGTAGCTTTATGCTTGCAGCTTCTCCTGTGTATGCATACACTTGTTCTACTTTCTCTTTTAGTTTCACCTGCACGGAGTCCCAGTTCATTCCGTTGAATGAGCGGGTCATGACTAGTGATGTAATTGTCAAAAAATGTGTTGTAACTATTTGGCTCATCAATAATTGGCATTTTCAAACCTACCTTGGAACCCAGTGGTAGATTTGTATTGTTACCTTTCTGGTCATTCCTGTAATTGTTTACATTCATTTGTCATGAGAAGTAATCAATATTTTCCTTGTCAGTCTGCTCACCTACATCTGTAGCTACAGTTACTAAGTCTGCTTATATTTCTTCAGAAAATAAGTATACTGCTGCCTCTTAAACACTTTTAAAAACATTGCAAGCAATGGCAAAGAAATCTGAGAAAACAGAACAACATAATATTTACCACGAGTACACTCAGTGCCCACAAACGATGACAGCAAGTTTGCAAGCACTGGGACATAAAATGTGAAAAACTATTTTCGCCCTTATAGGTATCAAACAATATGAGAATATTAAATTATGCAGCAGCCAGAAAATGACAGTGACCTTACCTTAAACATAGCAACAAAAATAAAAATAATGAGCAAACTCGACAAAATCACTTCACTTCTGTTCACAGTCTTCAACTGGATAAGTGTAGCAGAGAGGTGACATTGGTTGATGGAAAGCTTACTTTACACCAGAAAAAGCCTATTGTAGAAGCATCATACATTAATAACGACAGAAAACCAGACTGCGCCCAGTCAAGGAAGTGGGTGCTTACCGGTTAACCTACCTTTTAAAATAAGATATAAATTGAATTTTGCATCACGTGTTCCTGCATTTCTCCCAAATCCAAACTGATGTTTACTGAGGTCAAATTGTACTAGTTGTTCCATTCAACAGTAAAAGTATTTTCCAATCAAGACTTATTAAACCAATAGTTATGTAATTTTCACATTTGTGTGCACTTGCTTTCTTTGTAGGCATAATTGTAATTACCATAGTCTTCTAGAAGTCTGAGGATCTTTCTCCTGTCTCATAAATCTTGTGTGCAGTTTCCTAAAAGTGTACCAAAGAAAAGTCAGAAATTGAAAATATTTTCAATAATCATTTTCTAAATGTTGTGAGGAAAATAGCATCTAGATCTTCCTTAGAAGAGGCAAGGCTACTCATAGAAGGGGCCATTCCTATACAGTTTGATATAATTGTAATTCCACCAATCTCTCCCTTTGAAATTAGTAAAATAATAAACTCACTGAAAAGTAAAAGGTCTTATGGAATTTATGGCATTTCCAGCAGGGTACTTAAGCTTGTTTCCCCACAGATAAGAAGGATTCTCAGCCACATATGTAATAGCTCTCTGAAGCAGGGTGTTTTCCCTGGTAGACTGAAATATGCCATTGTTAAATCATTACACAAAAAAGGGGATACATCAGATGTGAACAACTACCACCCAGCTTTCCCGACACGACTCATGGTCCATTTTCACAACTTTACTTCTGCCAGTACCTCGCCTCCTACTTTTGTAACTTCACAGAAGTTCTCTTGTGAACCTTGCATGACTAGCGCCCCTATAAGAAAGGATATGATGGAGACATGGCTTAACCACAGCCTATGGGATGTTTTTCCCAGAATGATGAGTGCTAGTTCTGAAAGGTTCCTAGGAGAACTTCTGTGAAGTTTGGAAAGTAGGAGGCGAGGTACTGGCAGAAGTAAAGTTGTGAGGACTGACCATGAGTCATGTCGGGATAGCTCATTGGTAGGGTGCTTGCCTGCGAAAGGCAAAGGTCCCAGGTTTGAGTCCTGGTTCCAGCACACAATTTTAATCTGCCAGGAAGTTTCATAACAGTACACACTCTGCTGCAGAGTGAAAGTTTCATTCTAACTACCACCCAATCTCTCTTCTAACAACTTTATCGAAAATGTAATTTATTCAAGAGTAGTATCCCATATTTGCAAAAACAAAAGTATTAACCAAATGTCAGTTTGATGTTCAGAAAGACTTTTCAACAGAAAATGCTATATATGCCTTCACTGATCAAATATTAAATGCTCTGAATAACTGGACATCACCCAAAGGTATTTTTGTGATTCTCAAAGGCCTTTGATTGTGTAAATCATGGAATTCGTCTAGATAAGCTTAATACTTATGGTTTAAGTGGGGCAGTGCACAAATGGTTTAATTCATACTTAACCAGAAGAATGCAGAAAGTAATAATAATAATAATAATAATAATAATATTTATTCAACATCAAGTAATCAAATACAAATTTTATGTTTCTTCTGAATACGTCAATATCACGGATTGTAAAGTAAAGATTAGTGTTTTACAGAACATAAACATTACATTTTAATGAATTTTGCCTTTTTTAAAATGTACAATCAAAAGTATTACATATTTATACCTAAAAAAAATATATGTTGAGATATAATTTACAGTAATATAAAAATTTACAAATTTCACTTGTTTTAATATATAAGTCTTGATATATTTTAATCAACACTTTGTCATTTCACAGTTACCTAAAGTATGACATGATTATGAAATATTTGTCATATGGGTATAGAATTCCTCAAGGGAATAGAAGGGATTTTGAATTAAGATTCTTTTTAACTTAACTTTTAGTTTGTTACTCAGAAGGGCTGCTAGGCTTTTTGGTTGGGCATTTGCAAGCTTCAGTCTGGCGTGAAGTCTATTTTTTGCATATAATGTTGTTCTATGGCTATTTACATAACATTATTTTTTGTCTTGTGTTGTGCTCATGCAGGTCCCAGTTTCGCTTTAGAATGATCGTTTTGACATACATTATTATTTTTACTAAGTACACCCAATTTTGTAAAAAGATTTCAACATGACACTCTAGGTTTCACCCCACAGATAATTCTAACAGCTTTCTTTTTTTTTTGTAACATTAACAGTATGTTGAGATTGGTTTGTGTTGTTGCACCCCAAATATCTATCCCAAGTTCAAATAAGTGGTTCATGTAATTTCATCAGCTGATTCTTTATGGGGGGCTAATCAAGAATGAGGTCCCATAGGGTACGGTCTTAGGTCCTTTACTGTTCCTGATTAATGACTTGCCATTCTACAATGATGAATATGCAAAGTTAGTTCTCTTTGATGATGTGTATGGCTTTCTTGGCCGGGAGGTCCCTTACAGGATTGTTCGGCCGCCTGAGTGTAAGTCTTTCTATTTGACGCTGCGTGGGCGACTTATGTGCCAATGATGATGAGTTGATGATGATTAGGACAATACACCCGGGCCCCCTATGTGGTAGTCAGCAATGCTGCCACTGAGCTACGGAGGCAGACTTTTTGATGATGATACAAGTACAGTAATCACATCCAAACAACAAGAACTAAGTGATGTAATCATAAATAATTTTTTTTTTCACAAAATTATTAAGTGGTCCTCAGGAAACACTCATTAAATTTTGGTAAAACACAGTATATACAGTTCCGTACAGTAAATGGCACAATTCCAGTAATAAATATAGACTTTGAACAGAAGTCTGTAGCTAACATAAAATTTTTAGGTGTGAGGGTTGATGAGAGATTAAACTGGAAGCAACACATTTATTGTCTACTGAAACATTTGAGTTCAGCTATTATGCTATTAGGGTTATTGCAAATTTTGGCACTAAGAATCTCAGTAAATTAGGTTACTATGCCTATTTTCATTCACTGCTTTCGTATGGCATCATATTCTGGGGTAATTCATCATTTAGTAAAAGAGTATTCATTGCAAAAAAGCTTGTAATTAGAATAATTGCTGGAGCCTACCGTACCCAATATCATCCTGCAGATATCTATTTAAGGATTTAGGTATCCTCACAGTAACTTCACAGTATACATATTCACTTATGAAATTCGTTGTTAATAATCAAACCCAGTTCAAAAGTAATAGCAATGTGCATAGCAATAAGACCAGGAGAAAGGATGATTTTCACTATGCAGGGTTAAATCTGACTTTGGCACAGAAAGAGGTGAATTATGCTGCCACAAAAGTCTTCAGTCACCTACCAAACAGCATCAAAAGCCTGGCAGATTGAAAAATAAATTAAAAGAATTTCTGAATGACAATTCCTTCAACTCATTGCATGAATTTTTAGATATAAATTAAAGATAAGAAATAAAATAATAATAATAAAAAAAATATATTTCTCATGTAATATTTTATGTAATGTAATATAGTGTACCAACAGCTTTTATTAACCTGATACGTTCCACATCATTATGAAGTGTTGTATTCATGATCTATGGAACAAGTATTAATCTGTCTACTAGCTCTTCCAACGATATCAGCAATTCAGAGGGAATATCAACTACCCCATGGGACTTCTTTAACTCAAACCTTTCAGTGCTCTGTCAAATTATTTTTGCAGTGACATATCTCCTGTCTCATCTTCATCTACTTCCTCTTCCTTTCTACAAAACTGCCTTCAAGTTCATTACTTTTGCAGAGCCCTTCTATATATTCCTTCCATTTTTCAGCTTTCCCATCTTTGCTTAGTACTAGTTTTCCATCCAAGATAATGATATTAATGAAGCTGCTTTTCTTGTTACCAAATGTCTCATTAATTTTCAAGGCTACAAACTTGTATTTGCCCTCTGGCCAGTTCTGCTTAGCCAATCTGCACCCCTCTCAGTCTCATTTTTTAGCCATGTTGTTGTTGTGGTCTTCAGTCCAGAGACTGGTTTGATGCAGCTCTCCACCCTACTCTATCCTGAGCAACCCTCATCTCCCCATAAGAATGGCAACCTACATCCATTTGAATCTGCGTACTGGATTCATCTCTTGGTCTCCCTCTGCAACTTTTCTCCACACCCTTCTCTGCAATGCTAAATTCATGATTTCTCGATGTCTAAGAATGTGATCTATTGATTGATCCCTTCTTTTAGTCAAGGTATGCTAGAAATTCCTTTTCTCCCCAATTCTGTTCAGTACCTTCTCATTACTTACGCGATCCACCCACCTAATCTTCAGCATTTTTTTATAGCACCACATTTCGAAAGCCTCTATCCTATTTCTGTCCGCACTGTTTCTCGCCCATGTTTCACTTCCACGCAAGGCAACACTTCACACAAATGCCTTCAGAAAGGACTTCCTTACGCTTAAATTAATATTCAATGTTAACAAATTTCTATTTTTCAAAAACGCTTTTCTTACCATTGCCATTCTACATTTCATATTCTCCGTACTGCGACCATCATGTGTTATTTTACTGCCCAAGTAACAGAACTCTTCTACCACCTTCATTGTTTCATTACCTAATCTAATTCCTACAGCATTGCCTGATTTTCTTAGACTACACTCCATTACCCTTGTTTTGCTCTTATTAATGTTCATCTTATACGCAGCATTCAACACATTGTCCATTCCACTCAACTGCTCCTCCAGGTCCTTTGCTTTCTCTGACAGAAATTACAATATCATTGGCAAAACACAATGTTTTTATTTCTTAAACCTGAACATTAATTCCTTCTCCAGGTTTCTCCTTGCTTTCCTTTATAGCTTGCTCAGTGTACAAACTGAATAACATTGTAGAAAGGCTGCAATCCTGTGTCTTACTCCGTTCCCAACCTCTGCATCCCTTTCATGCCCTTCAACTCTGATAACTGCTGTCTGGCTTTTATACAAGTTGTAAATAACCTTCTGTTCCCTATATTTTACTCCTGCTGATTTCAGAATCTGAAAGAGTGTATTCCAATCAACACTGTCAAAAGCTTTCTCCAAATCTACAAAAGCTAGAAATGTAGGTTTGCCTTCCTTAATCTATCTTCTGAGATAAGCTGTAAAGTTAATATTGCCTCCCGTGTTCCTACATTTCTCCCAAATCCAAACGGATCTTCCCCAAGGTCGGCTTCTACCAGCTTTTCCATCCTTCTGTAAATAACTTGTGTTAAAATTTTGCAGTCATGACTTTTTAAACTGATGGTTCTGTAATTTTCACAACTGTCTTCTCTTGCTTTCTTTGGAATGGGAATTATTAAATTTTTCTTAAAGTCTGAGGGTATTTTCCCTGTCTCATACCTCTTACGCACCAGGTGACATAGATATGTCATGTCTGTCTCTCTCAGAGACTTCAGTAATTCTGAGGGAATGTCGCCACCCCAGGGGCCTCGTCTCGACTTAGGTCTTTCAATACTCTGTCGAATTCATCTCTCAGTATAGTATCTCCTATTTCATCTTCATCTACTTCCTCTTCCCTTCCAACAATATTGTCCTGAAGTTCATTTCCTTTGTAGAGCCCCTCCGTATACTCTTTTCAACTTTCAGCTTTCCCTTCTTTTCTGATAACTGGTTTTCCATCTGAGTTCTCTATATTCGTACAACTGCTTTTCTTGTCTCCAAATGTCTCAGTTTATTTTCCTATTGGCGGTATCCAGGCTATTTTCCCCATAGTTATGCATTCTTCTATAGACTTGCACTTGCGTTTGAGCCACTCCTGCTTAGCTTTTTTGCACTTCCTCTCAATCTCATTTCTTGTTTTATCTATTGCATTTTCATATTTTCTCCTTTCGTCAATTAAATTTAGTATTTTCTGTGATATCCAAGGATTTTTTGTAGGTCTTGCCTTTCCTTTCTACCTATTTGGTCCTCTGCTGCCTTCACTATTTCATCTCTCAATCTATCTCTCCCCCCTCCCCCCATTTCTGTATATTGTTACCTAAATTTCCCCCTGAAATTCTCAAGAACTTGATGTTCCTTCTATTTATCCAGATCCCATCTCCTTACTTTCCTACCTTTCAGCAGTTTTTTCAGTTTCAGCCTACAGTTCACGACCAATAAGATATGGTCAGAGTCTTATATCTGCCCCCGGGTATGTCTTACAGCTTAAAACCTGGTTCCAAAATCTATGTCTTACCATTATAAACCTCTGTCCACCGAACTTCACTAATCCCTAGTATATCGAACTCCAACCTATCCATTTCCCTTTTTAAATTCTCTAACTCCCCTACACGATTAAGGGATCTAAAATTCCATGCTGCCGCAGTGGAGCGGCTGAGTGCATTGAGGTGCTATGCTACGATGTGCGAGGCCATTCCCGTCGGGGCTTCGAACCCCACTTTGGACATGGATGTTTTTGTCGTCTTTAGCATAAGGTAGTTTGTAAGTTTAGGGACTGATGACCCCGCAGTTAAGTCGCTTAAGCTTAACAAACATTTGAACATTTTACGCTCCAATGTGTAAATGCCAGTGTTGTCTTTCCTGGTGACGACATCCTCCTGAGTAGTCCCTGCCTGGAAATCCAAATGGGGGACTATTTTACCTCTGGTATATTTTACCTGTAAGGATGTATATTCATACAGTAGAGGAACATATCTTCGGGAAAAGTAACGGCTGTAGTTTCCCATTGCTTTATGCCATACACAGTAACTGTGTGGCAAAGCCACATTAGCTGATATTACAAGGTCAGCTCAGTCAAACATCTAGACTGTTGCCCCTACAAATTCCTGAAAAGGCTGCTGCCCTCTTCAGGAACCACACATTTGTCTGGCCTCTCCACAAATACCCCTCCACTGTGATTGTACCTACGGTACGGCTATTTGTATTGTTGAGGCATGCAAGCCACCCCACCTCAGCAATGTCTGTCATTCATGGGGGTGTACTGCCTGCTTCACTAGCTGCATTTTTATATTTTCTCCTTTCATAAATTAGGTCCAAGTATTTCTATTAGGCCTTGTCCTTCTACCCATATAACTCTCTGTGGCCTTTACTACTTTATCTCTCAAAGCTACCCATTCTCCTTGTATTGTATTTCTTTCCCCTGTTTTTATGAATCGTTGCCTAATGCTCCCTCTGGATCTCTTGATAGCCTCTGGTTACTTCAATTTGTCCAAGTTCCATCTCTTTACATTTATACCTTTTTGCAGTTTCCTAAGTTTTAACCTACAGTTCATAACTAATAAGTTAGGGTCAAAATTTATGTCTGTCTCTGGATATGTACTGTATTCAGTTTAAAACTTGATTTAAAAATTTATGTCTTATCATTATAAAATCAATCTGGTATCTTTGGGTGTCTCCTGATCTCTTCCATTTATACAATCTTCTTCCATGATACTTAAACCAAGTGTTTTGATGAATAATAACCTAGGTCCAAAACTGTTATGATTTTTTGCAATTATTCCATCCCAGTTGCACCTGGCAGTTTTTGGATTATGTTCTTTACTAAATGTATAATTTTTTCAAGTAGCTAAATATATTTTCGGACTGTCTGATAAAAATCTGCAATGGCTTATATTATCATAGTAGCCTCCTGCACATCTATATAAATATAAATCATTCATGGCATGTATGAAAGAACATCACTAGATCAGTTTGTCCAAGTTTTCTTTGATGCATTTATAATTGCCAGGACAAAGTTGGTATAAAAGAAAACTTCAGAAAACTTGTCCTGAAAACTGGAAAATTTGGAAAAACTGAAGACCATAATTCATGAATCAAATTAAGGATAAGCATAGTTTCTTTTGTGTTTTGTTTATTATGGTCTCAAAAAAGATTTCCCTAAAAAAAATTCTGGTCAATTAGAAAAAAAAAAAAAAACCTAGACAATTTGGGCAAACTGCAAAAATCATACGTTTTGAACATATTGTTGATCATGATTGTTGATAGGGATGACATATTAGACAAATGATTATGATATTTGGCACATACATAATTTTTTCATGGAGAAGGTTTATATAATTCACAAGACTCCATATTGTGCATGGTAAAAGGTACCTTACAATACATTTGATACTACTTTGATTGATCACCTTGCAAGTTGTCTCATGTATTTAACCCTCGAGCGGTCACGCTGGCGCACTGAGTGTGCCATAGTTAAATAAACATTGTTTTCGCTATGTTGGTAACGATGAAGACGTTTGAAACTCTAGCTATTCCTCCACTGTTATCCTCACTATTGTTGTGTGCAGTCTGGTAATTGTCGGTGCTCAAGAAAATTCTTAACACGAGAATTTGTGAAGCGTTGTCATAACTGGCGCACTCAGTGCACCGTGCGACTGGTCATGTAAATATTTTTTTACTTTCTCAAACATAGTGTTGTACTTCAGTTACGTTATTCCTATGGGCGGTTCATGAGAATGTGTCTGATATTGCGTTAGATTATAATGCCATGAAGGGGGACGTTGATACAGTCGACCAGATGTGCGGCACATATTCTGTCGCTCGTATTACGAGAAGATGGCCCTTGGTAATCTTTTTCGCTCTAATGGACATTGCGGGCATCAACGGCCAGATCCTATTTTATTCAAATGGACAAAATCATAAGGTGTCAAGAAGGATTTTTCTAAAGAACTAGGCTTATGATCACACGAAAGCACATCTAGTAGAAAGGGCCAAAATTCTAAGCCTTCATAAGTATATCTCGCCGTTCCTTCAAAGGTACCAGACAACATCTGAGCAACTTGTGCAGCCTTCTTCTAACACACGACGACGGTGTATTATTTGTGGAAGAGCCAAGAATGTTAACACGACAATAAAGTGTGATTCATGTAAGAGTTTTGTTTGCAGGAAACATGTGATTATTAGTTACTCGTGTGAAAAGTGTCATGTTGCAACTACAGACTCAGAAGACTAGAGATATGGCCCTTGACGTCTCTGAAATTACTGAGTTGAGCTGTCTGTAAGCTGTTACAACAACATTTCAGTAGACATTCAGTACGAACATATTTGTTTTCAAAGCTGATAGTAAAATGTAATCTTTTGTTAGTGAAATTGTATGATTTAAATTCTTGGATTTTCATCTACTTTTATAGTAATAAGTGCCATTAACTGTCACATTAATTAATGAACCATTTCTTTTTGCAATGGAAGTAATAAATATACATATTTCTTGCTTAGACATGTAGTATTTGGAATTGTGGTGTCGAAATAAATTCGTATTAATTAGCCAAAAATGTGTAATATTTCGATACTATTAATACCTGAGTGAGTGATAGTACATCTACCTTTTAGAAAATTAACTATAAACACTGGTACTGTCATGAGTTCAGGTGAAAAGTGCAATAGAACTGAGTCTACGTATGTGGCGCACTCAGTGCGCCGCCCGACCGCTCCTGCACCATGAAATTGCGCGACTGCTCGAGGGTTAATTTTTCATGCAAAACATTAGCATACTCTGTAAGGCAGCAAATAATGCATGGCAGAGGGTATCTTACAATAGAGTTTGACACTATTAAATCACAATGAAAGTTGGCAGATATTTGTAATTTCTCATAGATAGAGTGAGGAGTAGGAGATGGACTGAGGGAAGGGCATGAGGATATGGGGGGTGGAGGGAAGGAGGACATGAACTAATAGAACAAATACATAATGTGTAGTAATTTCCCCTGCTGGGCACAAATCTTTAACTTGGTTTAATCCAGTGTTCCTACTGGTCATTCAATTTGGCCACGAGTTTTGTTCCAGGAGCTCTGTGACCTGTGCTACCTTTGTGTAGCTATTTGAACCTGGTCTGGGATGGCCAAGATTTCCAGCCCATATTGCATTAAGCAAAAATGCAGTGACCTGTTTCAGTCAGGCACATAAAAATCCAGTCTCCTTACAGTCAGCAGTCAGGAACTAAGCAAGAACTTGATCCTCTTCACGAAGCTGAGGTAAATGAACCTGTTAACACTGGTGCTTGGCCAACACCCCTGGTGCTGCTTAGAAAACCAAATAGTTACCTCAGGTTATATGGAAATTTTAAATCAACAGTCAATGCTCGGACACAACTGGACACCTACCCTGTTCCACGTTCTGAGGATCTCCTCACAAAATTTGTTTGAAGTGAATATTTTTCCAAGATAGACCTTGCTGATTCTTATTTGCAGATACTACTGGATGAGGAATCACAATAAATTATGGTCATTAATACTCTCTTTGGCTAATACAAATGCAAGCATTTGTCATTTGGGTTATCTTAAATTCCATCAGTCTTCCAGAGATATCTTTATCAGTTAACCACGTTCATCCCTGCTTGCCCTAATTATCTTGATGACTGTCTTGTCACAGGTGTGATGCAGGAGGACCACCTGCACAACTACTGTACCCTCTGTACTACATTATGGGAAGTAGAGTCAAGTGCATCTACACAGATGCTAGTTCATTCAGGAGCAAGTGGACTACCTAGGACACATTCTTAGCAAAGACAGGAAACAGACCACTGACCAAAATGTTTCATCTATTGACCCTCTATCCTGTCCCCAAAACTTACAGGAGTTGCAGGCTGTTTCGGGAAAGGTCAATTACTATTCTAAGTTCCTCCTAAAAACAGCCCACATTATGCACCTGCTCAACCAGCTGGGAAAGTAGGGTGTTTAGTACAGATGGTTGACTGCATCTGAGTATGCCTTCATACAACTAAAATATCTGTTCCCCATCTTGTTCACCACTTTTGGCAGCTGATTTATGGTACCGAGCAGTCAACAGTAAGTGCCGATGCCTGTCCAGAACAACTACTCGCAAATTGTAAAGAGAGCTGTGGCAATTATCTTTGCTGTTAGTTCCATTTTTATAAATTTGGAACCAGATTTACTCTAATTACTGACCACAAACCATTAGTATCACTCTTTGGTCACATTCTTGACTTCCAGAGTAGACTGTGAAACAACACGTTAGATGCTTTTCCTTAGCTCCTACAATTACAGCAGCAAATATAAACACACAGTACAACACCAGTGTTCTCTTGTATCTACCTCTCAGGGCCAGACCCAGCACATGACCAGTAGGAAATTTCCGTTTCTACAGTGACACGGAACAGCAGCATTCCTTGGACGGGTCTGCCATTAGAGCTACACATATTGCTACAGACACACACTGCAACCCTATGTTACAGCATGTCACGCACTATGTGTTTCATGGATGGCCCACTTATTTTTTAAAGCCTGCCGATCTGTACTCCGGGTGTGGGCTCGACTTGCCTACCGTCTGTCAATTGTCTCCGATGCCCTCCCGTTTGATGCAGAGGCAGATACACACTTTGTTGTCATCCTACTGACCCTGCAGCCTCAGGTTTTACAATTTCTCCTTTGTGAGCATTGGACTAAGTTGTGGACGAAAGCAACATGCCTACTGGCCAGGGCTGAACAGAGCCAGGGCAGCTGCTTGGCATGTGGCCGGCACCAGGCTGCTCCTCCCCAGTACTTTGCCACCTGCCCACTCCCTGCCATGCTTGGAACAGCTTCCACGTGGACTTTTATGGCCCCATTCTGGGACCTGTGTCGCTAATTCTTGTGGACAGTTATTTGAATTATCCATATTTGGTTAGCATTGTATCTACCACTAGACACTCAATGCATAATGCACTCATCCAGATTCTAATTGTCATAGTATTTCCACACATAAAATGATAAGATACTTCGCCCCAATTCACAGCAACGGCCTTCTAACAGTTCTGCATCTCCGACGCAAGGGGGGAATAAGGGAGATATGAGGCGAGGGTTCTCTCTCTCTCTCTTTTTTTAAAGTAAGATCCGTTTGAACATAAGTACACAATAAAAAATATTTTAAAACAGTATATTTATTTTCAGAAAGTACATGCTTTACTTTATTTTTGACATAGTTGCCAAGTTTGTTCAAACACCTATCATACCTCTCAATCAATTTTAAAATACCCTCTTCATAAAAACTTGCCGCCTGCTCCGATAACCAAGAGTTCACGTCGTCGTCATCATTGTAACGGTTGCCACTGACATGTTGTTTGAGGTGGAGGTAAAGCACCTGTTCTCACGAATCCTCGCTTCAACTGAAGCCACCCAACTGTCTGTAATTGAAGAAGGGCGACCGGAGCGATCCTCATCGTGGACCTTGTCACAGCCATCTATGAATTCTCGTATCCTCTTACACCCTTTGCTTTCACCCATAACAGTATCATTGTACACTTCGCAAATCTGTTGATGAATTTCTGCAGCAGACAGGTTCCTCACTAACAAAAACCGTATCACTGAGGCAACCTCACGTGCGGTGGGCAAGTTGATAGTCTTAAATATTTTGGAAGCACAGAACCGTATAGGTTAGCTACAGAACTGAAACTGTTGTTCCTGAGGCATGCTGGCACATGACGCATGCACTCGATGCGGTATGCACACGAACTACTAGTGTCTACAACAAAACCTTACTTAAAAAACATGCCTTGTACATCCCCCGTCCCTCAAAAAGACAAATAAATAAATTTGAAAAATTTATGACAATGCAGACATTTATGAATCTACAAAAGCATAGTAAGAAATATCCTGTTCCACACAATATCACACTTTGTTGAACCTTCTCCCTACCCCTTAATGTGTGAGGGAGATGGCCCCCTAGTTCAGATTAATTATTTCACCAATTCCACCTCTGCCAGTGGTATTAAATACCTGTTTAGTCCACCATTTCACCCATCCTCCAATGGTGAAGCAGAGAGGACTGTGTGAACATTCAAGCAACAAATGCTGAAAGCAGTGGGCACTTGGGCGATGCATTACGATGGTGAATGAATTAAGGGGCTTGGAGTGCTATCGTACCAATCAACCGATCCGTGCCCCCCCCCCCCCCCCCCCCCCAGCAGCATCATCATCACGGGCTGCTCAACTGACCTCGGAATGCTCACCTTTGCCGATCTCTGTCATATGTGGGTACAGTGTACACTGCTGAGGACCAGTAGGCGGTCCAATGGATGCGGGCATGATGGTTTCATGGAACTCTATCTCTCAGTGGGAACCAACTGACAGAGAGAATTCCACGAAACCAGTTTCGATATTCCTACGTAATGGATATTACGCTCCGATGTAGGGACCTGAAGATGGCATAATGGAATGCCGAAACTGGTAGTGAAACAATAAATATTTCTATTATACATACGGCTGTTGATATCTCACTTCCTTCATACTCTTGACAAGCCACTGTCCTGGTTCCACCAGCAATGATGGATTCAATAAAATTTCTAGTTGGTGTGAAGAATGGCAGCTAGGTCTAAACGTAGAAAAATGTAAGGTGATTCATATGAGTAGGAAAATGATCACTTAATGAATGAAACTTTCACTCTGCAGCGGAGTGTGCGCTGATATGAAACTTCCTGGCAGATTAAAATTGTGTGCCGGAACCGGGACTCGAACCTGGGACCTTTGCCTTTCACGGGCAAGCGCTCTACCGACTGAGGGTAGCTCAGTCGGTAGAGCGCTTGCCCGCGAAAGGCAAAGGTCCCAGGTTCGAGTCCCGGTTCCGGCACACAATTTTAATCTGCCAGGAAGTTTCATGATCACTTAATGTTCGAATACAGCGTTAGTAGTGAGCATGTTAATTCAGTCACATTGTTCAAATGTCTAGGTGTAACATAGCAGAGCAATATGAAGTGGAACAAACATGTAAGGACAGTTGTAAGTAAGGCAGACAGCTGACTTTGGTTTATTGGGAGAGTTTTGGGAAGATCTACTTCATCTGTAAAAGAGACCTCATATAAAACGCTTGTACGACTACATCTTGAGTATTGCTCAAGTGTTTGGGGCCCACAGCAAATCAGTTTAAAGAAAGACTTGGAAGCAGTTCAGAGGTGAACAGCTAGGTTCGTTTACTGGTTGGTTCGACCAATGCGTGAGTGTCACAGAAATGGTCCGGGAACTGAAATGGGAATTGTTGGAGGAAAGATTACGTTCTTTTCGAGAAATTCTGTTGAGGAAATTTAGAGGGCTGGAAATTGAAGCTGACTGTAGAATGATATTTATGCCACCTACTTACATTTTGCATAAAGATCTCAAAGACAAGATAATAGAAATTAGGGCTTGTAAAGAGGCGTATAGACATTCTTTTTTCCTTTGTTCTATATGGGAGTGGAATAGGGAAGGAAATGCCTAGTAGTGGTACAGTGTACCCTCCGCCACGCACTTTATGGTGGATTGCGAAGTATATATGTCGATGTAGATTTTCTGTTGTTAGATTTCGTTTGTCATCTGTCGTGTAGTTTGGTGAATGGTCTCAGGAAATATAGGAAATAAGAGTTACAAACGAAATACCTTTACTGGCCTTCAAAGTAATCACCATTGGCTACAATACACATCTGTTGTACAGCTGTTGGAAACTGTCAGTAAACGCTTCTTGTGGAATCGTTCGAAACATTGTTGGATCTCTGCAACCACTCAAACACACACTTTTTACACACCAAACATTTGTACTAACATCCCATGGGTCTCTGGTGCCATTTTGCCTAATCTGAAACAAAACTTGATGTTAACGCATTGCTCCATTGCTCCTTTTTGTGCTCCATGTTGCAATGACATGAGTTCTCACACTGACCCTCTTAGCTGGGTTGCAGCTTGTACCACCACTTCACTGCAGTGCTTTGCATAATAGGGAGTGCTTGTTGACATGGGTCTCAAAGTGTATGTATTTGTGGTTTGTAAAATATGGGACCATTCACTGACCTTTTCAGATGCCTTTTTTTCTACCTGCATAAATTTGGTCTGATTTTTGTTAAATGGACAGATGATAGTTTGAAACTTATAATTTCTATCTTTAAGGCTTCTGTATGGGGTGTTTTGCTTAAAAATTCTTCATTAACATGCCTTGATTTAAAAAATGAGGGGAGAGTGCATATTGATGCTGCATTATTTTCATTCCTTTGTTCTGTACAGTACCTTGCTAAGTTATAGCAATTTTTATAATTTCAGTTCTTTGCAAATAAAAAGCAATTTAGTTTTTGAGAGTATCACAACATGGTTAATAAGACCTGAAAAGGATCAAGTGACTAATCCTTTCTTGGCTTAATATTAAATTACAGTTTTCTTTCACTTAAAACAATCTAAATTTGCAATGTACTGAGCAATGTTTGTGTTTCATTGATACTGATAACTGAAACAAAGTGGTTAGAAAATTATATTGTGTTACTCTTTGTTGTAAGCAGTCATGTAACACTTCATGTTAATTATTTAAATATTAATTGTAATTTTTCCATTTTTCTACCAATGGTACTACAATCAGATTGATTCTGATAAACTACCTTACTTGTATATTTATGAATTAATGGAAACCTTGTCACCTGCTGTCAGTCATGTTCCTTTTTTTACTACAAAGTCTTTTCTTGGAGAGCTACACTACTATTAAGCAATAATATACTGATATACAGAAGGTATTTGAATTGCAAGTGGAGACACAATAAGTTGATTCCTTTTACAAAATGGGACAGAAAATGTTGCATGAAGAGTAATGTACAATACTTCATATGGGTTTACATGTGCCCCTGTGCATTAGTACCTGTAGCACATGTCATGGACTACACAGTGTGTAAACTGTTAAATGGCAGAGTCATGAGGGGAACCGGGGAGTGGAGGAAACAAGCCCCGCCTAACACAGTGGCAGCTGCGGGGAGAAAAGTGAGCGGATGAGACAAGCCGTGCCTCCGTGCTGCAGTGCTGGCACCACAAACTACTCGTCATGCTTCTGTGAATGTACAAGTACCATATATTGCTTTAAATGTTGATCGTAAATGAAACAAAGCAGCTTACTCGTAAGCCTGGTTGATCATGATCCTAACTGCAGGAATCACTCATTTTAATTACATATTGCACAATATGGAACACTCAGAATACTGGTATGAAAACAATAACAAAGCAGACAACAATGATTGCCTCACACAGCACCTTCAGGCAGTAATGTTGGCTACAGCCTCAAAACAGGTACTGCCGGCCGAAGCCCAACATATACCAACTTGTACCAATTCAGGACAAGGGAGAGCTCTGCCATCTAACAGTTAACACACTGTACCATAAAAAGAGAGTGGAGGGGGGGGGGTGAGGAGGAGAGAGAGAGAGGGCGGGGGCATTAGAGAGATAGAGCAGATTCACAGCAATTATAGACCCATATCATGTATGCTGCTGAGAGAGGTAATTTATATTTTTGAACACACATTTCCAGACAGATACCATTAAGGTGATTCAAGGATAAGGCTGAAATGTTCCCACTAAATAGGTACATCTTTGGCACGCAGTAGTAGGAATGTGTAGAAAAGCGTTATCAGTGTGCGACAATGTATGGAACTGTAAGACAACAAACTGTGTTGAGGTTTCTTCAAGAATGCAATTGTGATGAAACAGTACAAGTTTTATAGTCACTTGAATTCCCCCTTGATGGTTGCTGCATTGCAGTAGAATCTGGCTTTTGACACCATGTTCTGCTGAGAGAGTAGGTTGATTTCACATGTAATAGTGTTGCTATAGTCAAAACAGTAGTGGATTTAGTATTGGCACACTTCTGTTTGGCAGCTCACAGATTACTGAAGTCTGTATTGTTAGCACACGTCTTTCACCCTGTAAATTAAAAATTTTGGTTATCACTTCAAGCACACGCATACATACATACACATACACACACATGACAAGACATGAGATGTGCCTAACAGGTTTCAAATACACCTTTATTGTTTGTACTCTGTTATCTATAAATGTTCACAACATTATGGTTACATTGTTTGTTGATTACAATTGTTTAACATCTTAAAATACCAAGGAATATACTTCACACAGTTCGACCTATATCTCATACAAGCAATCTATTAAAACCCATTGAGGTGTAGAATGTCTAATATGTGATGTACCAGTGCATTAAATTATGATTTAAATTGCATTTTGCACAGGTAATCACTTCAGAGTTGTGTACTTGCAGTTCAGCACATAATTGTATAATTTCTTTTAATTCAATGACACTCTTCTATTTATTTTTATTATTATTGTTGTTGTTTTCACTCCAGTGAATTCGTAGTAAACAGTGATTTACTGTTAATGAAGTTATTATTTGAAGCCCATAGTCACATTAGTATTAGGTACATAATGCAATAAACTCATCCAATAATTACAGTTATCTTACTTAATTGTTAACCAATTTTGACATAGATGAGGGCTTCCAATGTTCATATGAAACTAATAAAACAACCATGGCAGAAAATTTTCATTTTACATGCTTAATGAGTTAAATTCAACTTCTTCAGCACTTTGCAGCATTTCATTCCCTTTGGCTATGCAAAACTGTTCATAGGCTCTGATGAAACATCACCTGAGAATATTGTTGGAGGAAGAAGTGATAATTACCCCTCTCTCAGTTCCTTTGTCACTATTAAAAACAGTGCAGAGATGGGGCGCTATGCAGAAGCTGTTCAGAAGATTAAAACAGGAGATGTCATCCTTACAGAGGATGCTCATTGTGCAGTGTTGCTTGCTGAAAGATGTGAAACAAATTGCTTCCATTGCTTCAGAAGGTTTGCAGTAATGTTTAAATGACCTTTAGAAGTGAATGATTATATGGAAAGTGGATTGCTGTGTTGACTCCATAACCATAATGTAGTTGTGTCTGAACTGCATGGGAATGCATAATTTGTTTGCAGTTGTTTATAGTTTTCAATAACACAATGGTTGCCACTGTTTCTCTTTCCCATGTGTAACAGCCACCACTAAATATGTTAATGTACTCCTAACAATTAGAGTGTAATAATTACCTACATGACACAAATGAATGTACTGTCATAGTTGACAAAATTGCTCCACCATGAATAAATTAGAGGAAGTTCATATAACTATTTGTGATACTAATAAATGGTTAAAGCTACAGATGAACACAGATCAGGGATGAGCCGAAGAAAACAGTTCTGTATGTTGGCACTGGTTAAAAAGATATTTATGATTGTTCAGTATTGTTGACCAGACGATATGTATCAGTGTATGGAAAAGTCACTGAAGGATTTAAAAGAGTCTCTTTCAAGTGACACAGCTTGTAAACCAGCATGTGAGATTACTCTCTACTTAAATGATAGAAAAAAATGGATGTTGGGAGCAACTAATGACTCAGTCCAGTGCTCTCTCTTGGAATATTGCACCAGGAGTGCTGTACTGGAGGCCGTATGTGACTGTGGACAGTGCAGATTTTCTGTAATTTCAACTGAACTTGCCAATACACTAATGGTACCTGATACTTCCACTTCCTATTGCGTTTGCTCCAGCATGCATTATGGAGTCCAGCATTCTAAGATATAATGCATTATTTTATTGGAGATTGGATCTGACCTTGTCCAAAACCAATACCATTTTACATGTCATTGTTTATTTCCATCCACTACTGTGTCCTAATGTTTTGGTCCTTCAGGACTAGTAAATCTTATGAAAAGGCATAGTTACATGTAGTATTTTGTGAACAGTAGAGGATTATAAACTGTGGTTCACCTGTAACACTTACTTATTTCAATTTAAACAGAAATTGCAGACCAGGTTTGACATTAATGTTAGACAATTTTAAAGACAGAACCCACATTTTTCATCTGAGTGATCAGTATATCCATCACTATTTATGACAGCCTTCTTTCACCTTTCACTAAAAAAATGTACAAGATTGATGAAACCCGAGAGTTTGTTGTGATTCTTAACATTTGTGTACCCTAATTTTTGCTGTGTGATGAATACCGCTACATAAAGCTAAAGATTTTTTCTTTTCCATACCTAATAGCATCTGATGAACTGAGCACAATGAATGAGATTAACTGGTTTTTACAGTAGTCAACAAGTTAAGATTTGTCATCACTGGAAAATGGGTCTCCCATGAGTTTGAAGTAATTATTGAAGTTGATGGAAATCGAGTAATTAGGGCAATGAGATTACACTAAGCTAACAAAAGTTTGGGATAGCGATATGCACAGATACAAATGGTGGAAGTATTGCATGCACCAGGTTTTAAATTGTTGGTGCCTTGGTAGAGCTATTATTTGTATTCCAGTGATCCACATGAACAGGTTTCCGAGATGAGTATGGTCACACAATGGGAATCAACAGACTTCAGAAATCATTAGGGAATTCAATATTCTGAGATTTACATTGTCAAGAGGGTGCTGAGAATAGAAATTTTGGGCATTACCTGTAACCACAGACAATGTAGGGGCCGACGGCCCACAGTTAATGACCGAGAGCAATGGTATTTGCATGGGGTTGTCAGTAACTGACAACCAACACTTTATGAAATAACTGCAGAAATTGGTGTGGGATGTACAACAGATGAATATATTAGAACTGTGTGGCACAGTTTGACATCAATGGGCTATAGCAGCAGGCAGACAGCCAACTCCAGTGCCTCTTTCTAACTGCACGACACTGACTGCAGTGCTCCTCAAGGGCTCATAGCCATGTTATTTGGACACTGCACAACTTGAAAACTAGCTTGGTCAGATGAGTCCCTGTGTCATTACATAGCTGATCACAGAAGAAATGCAGTAGTCATCCGAAGTTGTAGTAAATAATAAATTCGTATTGTCCGCTACGTCAGTTGGCGCTGTCAGAGGTTAGGTGATCTCGCCAGCACCACCTGCCGCGGTGCTGCAGCAGTGCGCGGTAGCACGCCGGCCGTCAGAGTTTGTTTTGCTTTCGTATGGTGCGCCTCGGTGCTTTAATTACATCACACAAAGTGTCTTTTGTTATCAGTGACGTATGTCACATGTGTGTACTTTACCGTGTATACGTTCAATTATGAAATACAAGATTCTTTAAGCATATTCTACAAGTGTCATAAAATTGGCAATGAGGATGGGATATATCAAAACAACGTGTTTAATCATGCCAGCCACCGTCGAAGAACTTCTACAAGCATTTCTGCAACAGCAAAAAGTACTCACCGATCACGTCCTGCAACTTCCAGAGCTTTTCGCAAACACCATCGAGGCGATCTTCAACGCACCACAGTTTGATAGGAGGCAACAGCTTTCAATTCCGAGTTTCCAGCCATATGACGATGCCACCGAAGACTGGGCCGACTACGAGAAACGACTACGTCAACACTTCGCAGCATTCGGCGTTGTTGACACCAATCTATGTAAGACTCTTTTTCTCTCTTGGCTTTCGCCCCGTATTTATCAGTTGCTTTCACAACTGGCCCCACTTCAAGAACCGGCATCGTTGTCATTCGACGAAATGTGTACACTTCTAAATTCTTTTTATAAGAAACAAACGCACGTCGTTGCCTCTAGGGTAGCCTTCTACCAGTGCAAAAAACTTTCAAATCAGTCATACCGAGCTTGGGCCACACAGCTGCAAGGGCTCAGCAGAAACTGTAATTTTGTGACGAAAATCCATCAGGAATCGTACGCCGATCAAATGGTACGTGACGCTATTCTCCGCTTGGCTCCTGACAAAGAGGTTTGACAAAAAGCACTTCAATAAAATGACCCTGAAGCAAGTGACGACGTTGCTGCTATATACTGCCCCTCTCAGCAGAAACAAAACAAAAGCAAGATGGTTTTTCAGAGAAAACCGACACACAATGCTCTGCCCTCTTGTCCGAAATGTTTCACGCAGCACTTGCGTGACGACTGCCCTCAAAGATAGGCACAATGCCACAAGTGCAAAAAACGTGGTCACATCTCATCCGTATGTCGTTCAAAACAAGTTCAAGCAATCAATGATATGGAATCTGACGCTGGTTCAGTCATGTTTGTCAACTCCACTTATTCCTTAAACCATAAACTTTTTGTCTCTGTTACTGTCCTAGGAAAGAATATTCAAATGCAAGTTGACACCGGCTCCGCCGCGACTATTATTACTTCTCACGCTTACGTTAAGCTGGGAGCGACCCCCTTATCACCTGTTTCGCGCAACTTGCATACTTATACCCATCATCAACTGGCTCTCAAAGGCCAATTTGAAGTACCGGTCACATATAAACATGTGACATGCACGCTCACTCTTTTTGTTGTAGACAAAGCAGCTATGACAGACTTGTTTGGCTACGACGCAATTTGCGCTTTTGGATTTTCTGTAGATGACACTATAAATATGGTCTCGGACATTGTACCGTTTGACAAAATAGAGGCTTTATCTGCTGAATTCTCTGATCTTTTCTCCACAGGCTTAGGTTGTGCTGTTGCTTTCACAGCCCGCATATCGCTTAAAGATGGTTCTAGCCCGCGATTTTTTCGCGCGCGCCCTCTTCCAGTTGCATTTCGCGATTCTGTTAAACAAGAACTCGATCGCCTTACAGCTGCGGGTGTTCTTCTTCCTATCACTTCGAGTGAGTGGGCTTCTCCTTTGGTAGTGGTTCTCAAGCCAAATGGATCCCATCGCATTTGTGGCGACTTTAAAAACGCCGTAAATTCGCAAAGTATCATTGACACGTATCCCATGCCGTGGCCAGAGGAACTCTTTGCCAAATTAGCGGGCGGACAATATTTTTCAAAAATTGATTTGTCTGAAGCATACCATCAATTGCCTCTTGATGAGCGATCTCGTCAATTTCTTGTACTCAACGCACTCTTTGGTCTTTATCAATAACAAAGGTTGCCGTTTGGCATTTCCAGCGCGCCAGCTATTTTTCAAAGATTTTTGGAACAACTTCTTGCACCGGTACCGGGATGCATTAACTATCAGGATGATATTGTGGTCACAGGGGCATCCACAGATGAACATCTCAGTAACCTTCGACAAGTGTTTACTGTTTTGCAACAAGCGGGGTTAAAATGTAACTTTCACAAGTCCAAATTTTTTCAATCCTTCATTGCATACTTGGGCTTTCGTCTCTCACGTGAGGGTATCAGCCCTTTAAAGGATCACATTGCTGCAATTGAGTCTCTTCCTCGACCTACGTCCGTGAAGGACTTACAGGCCTTCCTAGGTAAAATAGCCTATTATCACAAGTTCATACCGTCTGTAGCGGAAATATCACAGCCTTTAAATTGTCTTTTGAAAAAGAATGTGCCTTTTGTTTGGTCTGACGCATGCGAAAAGGCTTTTCAAACACTCAAATCTCATTTGCTAAAATCACCTTGCTTAGCAACATTCAGTCCAGGGCTGCCCTTAATACTTGCAGGTGACGCATCACAACATGGCATTGGGGCTGTACTCTCACATAAACTTCCGGACGGCACAGAGCGACCAATTGCTTCCGTATCCAAGACTCAATGCTTCACAAGGAAAGTACTCCCAGATTGAAAAGGAAGCTTTATCCATCGTTTATGCTTTAACAAATTTCAGCATCTTTCTATATGGCACTAGGTTCCACCTTATCACAGACCACAAGCCATTGGTCTCACTTTTTCATCCATCGGTATCTCTTCCTGACAAAGCAGCGCACAGATTGCAACGTTGGGCTTTATTCCTGTCTAGATTCAATTACGAGATTCATTTTTTGCCCACGTCACAGCATGCGAATGCGGATGCTCTCTCCTGTCTTCCTATGGGTCCTGATCCTGTTTTTGATGCTGATGAATTGCTCTGTTTCCACGTGGATGAAGCTGCTCAGGCGGCAGTGGACGGATTTCCGATCAACGGACATCGCATCGCGGAATCCACAGCTGATGATCCCGTCCTCCGCCAGGTTGTCCACCACATCGAGCATGGATGGCCAGAAAGATCGTCAGGAAAAGCATCAGATCCACTCCGAAACTACTATCATCTTCGTCTGCGTCTGTCCACACTTCGTGGGGTGGTCCTGCTGGCCACCGATGACGTCACACCAAGAGTCGTCGTTCCTTTGGCTCTTCGCACTGATGTCCTGAATCTGCTACATCAATGCCACTGGGGTACTTCCAGAACAAAAAATCTGGCCCACCGTCATGTGTACTGGCCGGGCATAGATGCTGACATTGCGCGCATGGTGGCTGCCTGAAGCCCGTGTGCCACAAATGCTCCGGCACCAAAATCTTCGCTTTCGCCGTGGCCCACACCTGAACAACCATGGGAAAGAATTCATATAGATTTTGCTGGCTGTTTCCTTCATTCCTATTGGCTCCAGGTCAACGACGCGAACTCAAATTTTCCATTTGTCTTTAAATGTTCGGCGCCTACTACGGCCTCCACCCTTTCGGCCCTCGACAAAATCTTTGCGCTTGAAGGCCTTCCAAAAACCATCGTGTCCGATAACGGTACACAGTTTACCTCTTCTGATTTTGCACAATTCTGCAGATGCAGAGGCATCTCCCATGTCACTGCACCGCCTTTTCACCCCCAATCAAATAGGGAGGTGGAAAGGCTGGTGCGAACATTTAAAACGCAAATGAAAAAACATCTAGCATCCTCCACAGAGGAATCACTCCTCAGCTTTTTAGCATCATACAGATTCACACCAACGGGAAAACAGAGCCTTGCGGAAATGCTGCATGGCAGACAACCCCGGACATTACTGCATCTCCTATTACCCTCAAAGGAACAGCCCACCAACACAAATCAGGGACAATATAGAAAGGGCACCTCTGTTTGGGCATGGGGTTATGGACGCAATCCAAAGTGGATAAAAAGACGTATCACTGCTCAAAGAGGGAACCGTATGTACGAGGTTAGCACAGCCGGAGGTGATGATGCAAGACATGTGGACCAGCTCCGTCCTAGGATGACTACGATACCCTCCGATAACGACGATGAAAAAATGGAGATTGACTATGAAGTGAACTTACCTGAAAGTGTCAAAAAAGATGATACACAGTGTGATACGGACCTAACTTTACCGTTCTTGAGTGAAGTGTGCAGAAAAATAGTGACAGTGGACCTATGTCTCCTATAATAACAAAAAAGAATGTGATACCTATAGCGAAAACACCGGACTCGCCCATAATGACAAGAAAATACAAACCTGGACATTACAAACCTTACGGACGTGCACCTACACAAACATTTTAATGCGAAGACGACGTGATGGACATTGGGCATGTGAAAATGTTTACCAAAAAAGGGGACGTATGTAGTAAATAATAAATTCGTATTGTCCGCTACGTCAGTTGGCGCTGTCAGAGATCAGGTGATCTCGCCAGCGCCACCTGCCACGGTGCTGCGGCAGTGCGCGGCAGCATGCCAGCCGTCAGAGTTTGTTTTGTTTTCATATGGTGCGCCTTGGCGCTTTAATTACATCATACAAAGTGTCTTTTGTTATCAGTGATGTATGTCACGTGTGTTTACTTTACCGTGTATATGTTCAATTATGAAATACAAGATTCTTTAAGCATATTCTACAAGTGTCATAAAAGAAGTACTTAACCATATGTTGAGATGAAGTGACGTGCATCTTGTGAAATTTGTATGTGTGACGTATTAATATGGCTTTATGTTTAATTGTGTAATATGACATTAACTACAGATATGAGGCCAGTGGAAATATGATGTCTCAAAACTATGTACCAGCTATATGGAAAGTTACTCCATTTACTCCATCCCATTGGAATAAAGTGCGTGTGAGTTGTTATATGCATACATCCATGTCCAGTTGTATCCACATGTCCAGGTCACTTTTATTTGCCACACCCTGTATATGCTTCAGATATTCCCCCCCCCCCCCCCCCCCAATCTCTACCTCTCTCTCTCTCTCTCTCTCTCTCTCACTCACTCACACACACACACACACACACACACACACACACACACACACACAAACAAACAAACATTTCAACTACTGTTGTACAGTGAGGTTAGTTGACATGAGGAAAGAAATCAGCAAAAACTGTTTTAATTTTTAATAGACTTGCTTTTGTTGGAAGAACAGATAAGTGTGATAAAAATTATAACAAACAAATGTTGTAAAAGTAAAAAAAAAAAAAGACAGTAACTGAATAGATTTTTCATAAATAATATTTGAAACATGATTGAACTTGATTCATAATGTGCAGCCCTTCATATTAGTTCAAATGAGTGTTATATTCTTTGTCACAGTGTATGATGTCTGAAACCTCTCCATAAAGTAAGAATTTATGCTGACCCTACTAAAAGAAAAAAATATTAAGGTGAGTTAATCTTGCTGATTATACTATAAGGGACACCATGCTCCACAATTTAGAAGGAAGGGAATTGTCCTGATGATGTTTTACTGTGACCTTAAGTCCATGTGAACTCTATCATGTTTGTGCCATATGCTTATAGGTTGAGTGACCCTTTTCAAATTCATGTGGCAGATTAACATCATGGGGTGGTGTAATTACTAACCTGGATATGGTTTTTAGGTGGTTTCCCACACCCCACTTGGTGAATACCAGGCAGGTACCAAAGTTCCACTTCAGTGAAGACCGTTGATACTACACAATCAACAGCTGACACTCATGTTTATTGTCACTTTAGAAGTATTCTCTGTATTTTCTTGAGCTTTACAGTACTTCAGTGCAATAGATGTAGTGCAATATGACATGTGAATAGTATATGAGAAACTGTAGTTTTAATGTCTAATTTTGTGTCACATTGAACGGAAAAGTAACCACAATTAACTTATAATAATTCTTTCATCAAGAACAGCAAATGAATTAATGCTAGTGCACATGATTTTATGTGCCACCTCTTCACACGAGACATTTCATGTCATTTATTAGGCTATGATTTTTGGTGGGTAAAATTTTATTTCTGGTATTTTAGCCTTGTGAGCAGCTCATATTTCATGTTCTACTTCTGAAAATTGCAAGTGTAACATGCAGATGAGAGCAGCAGATGATAGAAAAGTGGGTGGATGTCTATAGTTCAGAAGACTCACAGCAAAAAACAAACAACTGAAGAACAATTATATCACTGTGTAGTGCCTTAATGAGCAAATTAATACAGTGCACAAGTTTAGAGCAATACAATCAATACAAAACATTCCAAATTCTGTCATTCATTTCACAGGAGAGGTGTAAATAGATGAAAAATTCTTAGCAGGAAAAATAGATGAAGATTACTCACCAGGCGAAGGAGCACAGGTGGTTATAGTAGCACAAATAAATAAATAAAACACACACACACACACACACACACACACACACACACACACACACAAACACAAGCTTTTGCAACCCAGTTGCTTCTTCAGGCAGAGGGGAAGGAGAGGGAAAAGGAAATAAGGGTTTTAAGGGAGGGGGTAAGGAGCCATTCCAATCCCGGGAGAGGAAAGACTTACCTTGGGGGAAGAAAAGGAAGGTAAACAAATACACACACACACCCACACATTTACACGGACGCAAACACACCTAGGCAGACATACTGTAGAAAGACATACACACAAACACACCTAGGCAGACATACTGTAGAAAGCTTTCTACAGTATGTCTGCCTAGGTTTATTTGCGTCTGTGTAAATGTATGTGTGTGTGTGTGTGTGTGTGTGTGTGTGTGTGTGTATTTGTTTACCTTCCTTTTCTTCCCCCAAGGTAAGTCTTTCCTCTCCCGGGATTGGAATGGCTCCTTACCCCCTCCCTTAAAACCCTCATCATTTCCTTTTCCCTCTCCTTCCCTTCTGCCTGAAGAAGCAACTGGGTTGCGAAAGCTTGCGTTTGTGTGTGTGTTTTATTTATTTATTTGTGCTACTATAACCACCTGTGCTCCTTCGCCTGCTGAGTAATCTTCATCCATTTTTCACACACACACACACACACACACACACACACACATAACGAAAATTATAGAAGGAAACTTTCCTGGTGGGATAAACAAATATAAAAAATAGAAAACAGATGACTTACCCAAAGGACCAGCTCGTCGATAGACACAAATAAAATCGCACACATACAAGCTTTCGCAACTGTTCGTCGCTTCTTTAGGATAAGAGGAAAAAAGGGGAGCAGAAACGGAAGGATATGGGTTTTAAGGAAGTGGGAAAGGAGTCATTCCAATCCCAGGAGTGGAAGAACTTACCTTAGGGGGAAAAAAGGAAGGTAAACAAACACACACACACTCACACATATCCGAACGCAAACACACCTAAACAGACATTTGTAAAAAGCCAATATAATCACTCTCTTAGACTTTTAATTCCTGGTCACATATACAAGACTGGCAAAAAGTAATGAACAAAGAACACATGATTTTTTTATTTACCATCAAGATATTAACTTGCTGCATTTAATCTTACACATAACTATTAAATTCAGAGCTGCCTTACTACCTACTACTGTACTTATCATTGTTTTCATCACTCTCAAATTATCTTTGAATGTCTTTTTAGGGTTATCTGTATGTTTGGTGTGACATTACTGGCCATCTCCAAGCTCATTTCTTAAGTAATCCAAACAGCAGTAAGCCTTCTCCTAAGCTTCATATTTGTTAATTTCATTGTTCAGAAAACACTTACACACTAACATGTATCATACTGCACACTCAAACAGCTACTTGAAATAACTGCAAGAACTGTTCACTTGAAAAGTTCTTCTAAGACATTTTAGTATTTTTCTGCAGTTTTAAACCTATTCTTGAACACATGATTACACTGAAAGTCAATAAGCTCCAACTGAACTTTAGGAGATGCTCTTCAGATGCCCACTGCAAAAGAAGTTGCAAAAATTCTAAAATCAATTTGAAAAAGATTTAAGTCAATAATCTGCTGTCAGAAATTTCTAACAAAGCCAGTAGCATCAACAAATTCATTGTCTGACAGACCATTAATAACTAATTGGAGGTATTGGCAGTAGAAAGTGCTGACCTATGAAAGAATAATTTTATTCTATTGCATTTTGTAGGTTTGCTAAAATTTAAAGACAGGAACACGATCACATTATGACAAAACAATATGTAGTAGTTGGTTTTAGGTAGTAGCGCAAATGGAACTACCTTTAACCAATATGCATTTTATTCAAAAGCAGAGTAGGTAATGTGATCAAACTAATCTTCACTAAACTGATTATTAGCACTTTTTACCCCTTCAATTTTGCTGTCATGGTACTCTTCAACAATAAACAGTACATAGAAGTCTTATTTATGGCTATGCTGTTGTTTCCGAAATTCCTGCACCAAAGAAGACAACGTAATTCCAGATTTAGAATTAAGCACAGATGCCAAGGCGAGTAACATGGAAGTACATATCCTTGGAGAAGTGTAGTGTACAGCACTTAATCTTTATCCTGCGGATGATAGGAAAATTATACAACCCATCCCAGTGCTGCATAAATAAAATGGGTTGGAAGCGTTGTCAGGATGGAAGGCGGAGAGGAGAAGGCTTGTGGGCGCCCTAGGAAAGGGTGGTTGAATGGCAAATAAAAGATAGGATGCAAGTTAATATTTAGTATATTCTGAAATACGGGATACATATCGGGACTCGCCCTAGGGTCGGATGCAATGAATGAATGCCAGTCTAAACGGATTAGAAAACGGAAAAGGTGAAGGTTACGGTAATAGTTATGGTTCACATAGTTGGTGGCTGATACCAAACAGCTGCTAGGCAGGAGCGGACGGCATGCGGCCGTTTGCCCCACACAGACGCTGAGCCTCTGGAGTGCATCTGTTCTGTACGAGAACTCAAACTGAAGAGAACGAAGGAACTGATTCTCACACCTCGGAGACCTCTAGCAGTAGCACACGTGATCAAACGTGGGTGCCTGCTATTGGCTCCACGGTAGCATGGAAATGTCAGTAGTTTCAGCACGGACGCCAGAAGGGTGGCGTGATTTTAGAATCAGCATTCAATACTGGTTCTGGCCAGCTCTGTCCTGCAAGGTGGACAGCCTTGGTCACGTTGTCAAGGTGTATGTCGCAGTGGAAGAACACTTGTAAAACTTAGGCGAAGTTTTGAAATAAAATTATGAATTATTTCCCTAACCTGTTTTAGACTGGCTAGTCATCCTGTACAGTGGCAACTTCAATTGATTAATAAAAATAAATCCTCTAACCCAGACGGTATACCAGTTAAGTTCCTATCGGAGTATGCTGATGTGATAGCTCCATACTTTACAATCATATACAAGCACTCTTTCAACAACTGATCCGTTCCCAAAGACTGGAAAGTTGCACAGGTCACACAAATATTCCAGAGAGGCAATAGGAGTAACCCACCAAATTGCAGGTCTATATCATAGATGTTGATTTGCTGCAGGGTTTTGAAACATATACTGTGTTCAAAGATTATGAATTAATTGAATAGAACTATCCATTGACCTGTGGTCAACAGGGATTTAGAAAATATCATTTGTGTGAAGCACAACTTGCTGTATCAGTGGTTTATTTATGAATCGGTAGTGCGATGATTGATACTCGTCGCTCCCCGGCCCAGACTGACTTCTTCCTGTTGCTCCTCGGCCAGCTCAGCCGACGTCCAACCCCATTGGTCGGCGTCCGCGCAGGTCCGGTACGGCGCCTCTAGCGCCGCGTCCGGAAAGACGACATGCCACATCTTTGGTGCACGGCGTCGATATGTGTATCGACACAGCACTCCTCCCCCCCCAAACCTCCTCACCGTCGTCGTGTAGTGTCCCCGAGGAAGAGGACGATGGCGGGGGGGAGGTGCAGACGTGGAAGCTTCCGGTGGGACCGGGATTGATGCGTGGGCGGGTCTAGGGCCCCGGTCCGCCTCCCAACATTCGTTGTCCGATCGCCGTGGAAAACCCCCAAGACCAGGCGAAAGAGGCAGCTCCACGTCCGTGTCCATGAGAACAGCAGGTTGCGGTAGCGAGGCGGGACCGGCCGCTTCCTGGGACAGGCCGGTGGCCCCAGATCCGGCGGCCGCAGTGGAGGGCGGTGATGGCGGCTGCGAACCGTGGCTGCCGGCAGGCGACTGCGACAGGAGCGCTCCCGCAGGCGCCCACTCCATCGGCTCTGGACACGAGGACGCCGGAGTGATGCGAGCCGCCGCGCCAGCCGACGGCGTGCCCCAAGTAGAGACAGGAGCTGAAAACAGAGGACCAGCCGCAGAAACAGACACATAACAAGGAAGAAGCTGATTTGCATGACGACGAATCACGCCGCCTGGACCCCGTATAAGGAACATAGAACTACCCAAACACTCTTCGACGGTTCCCCGTTCCCAACATTTGGTCCCCGTAAAGCATTGGAAAAGAACAGGGGTATTGACACCATACTTCGCTCGAGAGTGCGGAGAGGCCGGCGGGCGCAGCGGTGGATGCAGCAGCTGCAACAGGGTGCGGTGGCGCCGCCCGTGAAGTAACTCCGCCGGCGAAGGACCGTCGCGGGGCTGCGAACGGTACGACGAGAGGAACAGCAGCAGAGCCTGGTCCCGTGAGTGGTGGCTGCGCAGCTTGGACATCTGCTGCTTGAAGGTGCGGACGAAGCGCTCCGCCTCTCCGTTGGATTGCGGGTGGAAAGGACCGCTAGTTAAATGACGGATCCCGTTGGAAGCACAAAACTGTTCAAAGTCCGCTGACACAAACTGGGGACCATTGTCACTAACAAGAGTTTCTGGAAGGCCCTCAATGCAAAATATAGACTGGAGAATTTTCACAGTAACACTCGTCGTCGTAGAGTTCGTGGGGACCACAAACGGGAATTTACTAAAAGCATCGACAACAATTAACCACCTGGTCTTCCAAAACGGGCCGGCATAATCCACATGAATGCGTTGCCATGGTCCAGTGGATTTCGGCCAGTCAGTGAAATGTTGAGGAGGAGCGGACTGATTTTCGGTACAGGCACGACATCGTGACGACATATTTTCAATGTCTTTGTCCAGTCCGACCCAGGTACAATGCTTGCGGGCCAACTGTTTAGTTCTGACGACTCCCCAATGTCCTTGATGTAACAAGTTCAGAACACGCGCCTGAAGAGCCTGAGGTATTACCACTCTGGATATATCGCCGTCAGTGCGAAGCAAAATGACGCCTCTGTGTGTTGATAAAGCAAAACGTCGAGCAAAATACTGACGGACACCTGGGTTCGAAATCTGTTTCAAGGATCGTGGCCACCCGTAGCGAATATATTGTGAAAGGATCTGTAAATCCGGGTCCGCGGCTGTAGCGTGAGCAACCTGTCGGTAATCGAGTGGAAATTTGTCCAAAGCGTTGGAATCCTGCGTATCTATATGGCAACAAGCTGTCTCTGAGGCATCAAAATCAGAGTCAGGACCAACAGGAAGCCGCGAGAGCGTGTCCGCGTTAGCATGGTGAGTTGTGGGCCGATAAACAATTTCATACTGATAGTTTGAGAGAATAAGGGCCCAACGTTGAAGTTTCTGTGCCGTACGTTGTGGAATGGGTTTAGCGGGATGAAACAAAGACTGTAACGGCTTATGATCTGTGACCAGATAGAATTTTCGCCCATAGAGGTACTGATGAAATCTTGTAACACCAAAAATGATTGCAAGGGCGTCTTTTTCAATCTGCGAGTAGTTCTGTTGTGCTTTGGTCAAAAGCTTAGAGGCAAAGGCAATAGGTCTGTCCACGGAACCCATCTGATGGGAAAGAACCGCCCCAAGGCCATATGATGACGCGTCAACGGCTAAAATCACCGGTTTTGTAACATCAAAAGGAACTAGACAGTTGTCACTCAACAAGGCGTCTTTCAGTTTGCGAAAAGCAACATCACAGTCTTTTGACCACACGAATGGAACATTCTTACGTCGCAGACGATGTAAGGGTGCTGCAATTTCGGACGCATTAGGAATAAATCGAATGTAGTAAGTGAGTTTCCCAAGCACAGAGTGAAGTTCAGTAATGGTAGTGGGCGGTGGAAGGTCGCGAATTGCCTGTAAATGAGATTGTGTAGGGTGGATACCTTGTGCATTTATGACATGACCTAAATACTCAAGTTCCGACTGAAAAAACACACATTTGTCCCTGTTACATGTTAATCCTGCCTGCAACAACACCTCGAACAAACGACGCAAATTGTTCACATGTTCCTCGGGAGTACGCCCAGACACGACAATATCATCCAAATAATTAGAACAC
Source organism: Locusta migratoria (assembly GCA_026315105.1). Classification (NCBI taxonomy): domain Eukaryota; kingdom Metazoa; phylum Arthropoda; class Insecta; order Orthoptera; family Acrididae; genus Locusta; species Locusta migratoria. Next base: position 736,256,745 of record CM048755.1, on the reverse strand, counting down.
GCAGGCACAGTAGCGGTCAACTGTTCCAAGTACCGCTGGAAAATGGAGGGAGACGATGCACTACCGAAAGGAAGGCGCAAAAACTTGAAAAGACCCAAGTGCGTGTTGATCACGAAAACTTGTTGCGATTGCACATCCAGAGGAAGCTGCAAGTATGCGTCACGCAGGTCAATTTTAGAAAAATACCGGCCTGCACCTAAGCGGTCCATCAGTTCTTCCGGTCGTGGTAAAGGGTAAGAGTCAATCACAGTCTGCGGATTCACGGTAGATTTGAAATCTGCACAAAGACGCAATTTACCATTTGGCTTCTTCACGATCACTAAGGGCGATGCCCACTGATTCGCCGTGATCGGTTCAATGACACCATTAGCCTGTCACTGTCTTAAGAGATCCGCCACCTGATCCCGAAGGGCATACGGCACGGGACGAGCTTTACAGAAGCGGGGGCGTGCCGCGTCTTTCAATGTCACACTTGCTATAAAGTTATTTGCCATGCCCATACCATCACGAAACAAGTCACTGAATTCATCACACAGTTTAGCCACCGTGTCCCGATGGTCATATGACATGACAGCAAGAACCTTATCCACTATTCGGAGACCGAATAAATCAAAGAGATCAAGTCCAAAAATGTTTGCACTATTGGAAGCACGAAGCACTTGAAATGTCACTGTTTTCGTAACGGACCGGTATGTAGCATCACAAGTATATGAACCCAGCACAGGTATGTTCTGACCATTATACGCCGTAAGCAACGTGCAAGAGTTCTGCACGGCGGCTGACCAAGCAAACTGTATGTGTCCCGATTAAGCAAGGAAACCGAAGCACCAGTATCTAATAGAAACGTCACGGTCTGGCCAAGAATTTCAAGATCCACAAACAATTTATTCACATTACGGTACCTAGCCTGCGAAGACACAGGTTGTGACGACGCACGTTCAACAGTCTTATCACTCGTAGGTGATGGAGAATGCACAACATTAATGTGATGTGAACGAACCCCCGTGCGTGCTTGTTCTGTGGAACCTTTATGCTGTTGGAGACAGACAGAACGAACATGGCCTAACTTTCCACATGCAAAACATGTTGCGCTATGAGAAGGACAATTGTCACGCGTATGTTTTGAGAAACAGCGAGGACAGGACTTAACTTTTCCGCGAGCGGGGTAGGTAGACGGCTTATGTTTACGCCCAGCGGCCGACCGGCCGGCGGGCCGGGCGCCTTGTGTCGGCGCGGGGCCGTTCTGTTGAAGCTTGCCCTGACGTGCTGTCGACACTGTACACACCCCTACCGGATCAAAGCTAGACTTAGCAAGTTCAGACGCGTCCTGAAAGTCAATGATCTGCATAACCTGTTGCAATGTAGGATCGGCGTGCCGCAAAATCTGTTCGCGAATACGATTGTCAGGTACATTTTGCGTAATCACATCCCGTATCATTGAATCATTATAATATTCACCACATGAACACCTAAATTTACAGTCACGAGTTAAACCTTGCAACTCGGCGAGCCATTGCCGATAAGTTTGACCGTCTTGCTTTCTACTCCTAAAAAATTTAAAACGGGCCGCTGCCACATGCACTTGTTCGTCATAGTACTTAGACAAAGCCTCGATTAACGCGTCATAAGAAACTGACTCAGGGGACGTAGTGGGGAATAACTTGGAAGCCGTTCGGTAAATTACAACACCAGCACACGCGAGAAAAAAGGGAAGCTTCACAGTACCTTGCACATTGTATGCTGTCAGATGCGAAGTAAACTGCACCAACCATTCATGCCACGTTTCCTTTTCTTCTATAAAAGGTCGAAATGGTGGCACCGGAGCAGATTGTACATCCTGTTGTGGCCGCGAAGGCAACGACTGTTGTGTTTGAGCAGTCGCCTGTTGTGACTGTGCGAGTTGCTGTACAGCTTGGGTGAGCTGTGACATCTGTTGTGCCTGGAACTGACAATACTGAGTTAAATCCATGCTCGGAGCGACAACCGGCGGGACGACATTCGGAGGAGTAGACATGTTAATTGAAACAAAACAATATGCAACAAGACGACTATGACACAACAACACACACCAACAAGAGCAAAAATTGAAGATACACGGCAAGAGCAATCAGAAAAGCTTGTCGCCAGAGGTAGGCGAAAAACAAGGCAACGTGGGCAATATAACTAATGCAAAACAACAAAACAACCACGAAACTAAGAAGACCTCGTTGCCATTGCTGTATCAGTGGTTTATTTATGAATTTAGTGCGATGATTGATACTCGTCGCTCCCCGGCCCAGACTGACTTCTTCCTGTTGCTCCTCGGCCAGGTCAGCCGACGTCCAACCCCATTGGTCGGCGTCCGCGCAGGTCCGGTACGGCGGCTCTAGCGCCGCGTCCGGAAAGATGACGCGCCACATCTTTGGTGCGCGGCGTCGATATGTGTATCGACACAGCACAACTAGTTCTTTACTCACTTCAAATTATGGGTGTTTTTGACAAGGGATCTAAAATTTGATTTTGTATTTCTAGAATTCCAGAAGGCTTTTGACACCGTATCTCACAAATGATGTTTAATCAAATTGCTTGGTTATGGATTATTGTGTCCAATTTGTGATAGGATTGAGAAATTCCTTTAAGAAAAATCACGGTTTGTGGTAATGGCTGGAAAGGAATAACTAAATCAGAGGTGATATCTGGCATTCGCCAGGGTATTGTTATTGGTCCTCTCCTGTTGCTTATGTATGTAAATGGTCTAGGAGAAAATCTGAGCAGCCCTCTTTGGTTGCTTGCAGATGGTGCTGCCATATATCATATTGTAAAGTCATCAGAAGAGCAAAACCAAATGAGGAAATATTTAGATATCTTCATGGTGCAAAAATTGGCAATTGACTTTAAAAAATTATAAGTGTGACATCATTCACATGAGTATGAAAAGGAGTCTGTTAAACATCTTTAGCGAGATAAACCAGTCAAATCTGAAAGTAGCAAATGCAGCTAAATTCCTAGGAACTACTGTTAGGATAGACTTATATTGGAAAGAACACACACAAAATATTGTGGAGAAGGTGAATTGAAGGCTGCATTTAATTGGCAAAAAACATTGAAGATGTAGCAGAACTACTAAAGATACTATTTGTATTCTTCTGGGCCCACTGTGTCATAAATGTCATTAAGAGGCATTGTAAAAAATATTTATTCCAAGAGTGCAGTGTCCTTGGAATAAATATTTTTTACTAAAGGGACTGCCTACACTACACTTGCCCAGTATCTTTTGGAGTATTGCTGCCCAGTGTGTGCCCCTTATCAGATAGGTTTGACAGAGGACATCAACAGAGTACAAAGAAGGGCAGCAGCCAGAAAGTAAGTTCCCCAATGTTACTTTAAAGTAGACATATTTGTCTGTGACATGACAATCAAATGCCAGCTGCACGTATCACACCTGATGTTAGTACCATGGCAGGAGTGCCCGAACTGGCATCTCTTATTCATTCTCCCTCCACCTGTGAGGTCTGGTCAGTGATTGAGTTCGTTAATGCATAATACATAGCACTTGTAGAAATTAATCTTCAGTTCTTTGGGCAGAAACAGATGCTGCATCATTTCTGTAAGCTTTTTCCCCAAAGGTTATCAATGTGTTCATAATGGAGAGTGTACAGGGTGACTGTCCCTTATCTTGCTTCCAATGATTTCCATCTTTTTTTGCACCTTAAGAAATTACTGTAAATGTTTTGACGACAAAGAGCTGAAAACTACTGTCACATGCTCGTTCCATTCACAGCCGGCAGGAATACAAAAGTTGATCCCACGATATGACAAGTGTGACTAAGTCAAAACATAGCTCAGACTGTGCTGTACCTGTTGCAAATAAAGTTTTGCATGCAACCGTGTTGTCTTTCTTTTTTAATAAAAATGGGCAAAATTACTTTCTTAATGTGCTTTGTATTAGGATGATACGGGGGGGGGGGGGGGGGGGAGCAACACAGAAATGCTACAAGATTGGGGTGGGAATCATTACAACAATGGCATTTTTTGTTGTGATGAGATCTACTTATGGAAGTTCAATCACAGGCTTTCTCCTCTTAATGCAGAGATATATTGATGACTGCCACCTACAGAGGGAGAAATATCATCATAATAAAATAAGAGAAATCAGAGACCAGATGGAGAGATTGAGGTGTTCTTTCTTCCCTTTTGGTATTGGAGAATGGAATGGTACATAAATGCTGTGAAAGTAGTTTGATAAACCCTCTGTCAGGCACTTAAGTGTGATTTGCAGAGTGCCCATGAAGATGTAGAGGTTTCCCTATGCTTTAGTTTCAAACAGCACTGTTTGTACCAGATTGATGACTTGAGAAGAGCCATTAATTTTCCTTCCGAAGACTTGTGTTTGATGCATTAACTTGTATTTATTACAATGTTTCTGAAACAAGAGGCTTGTTTTCTAACCTATGTGTAGCTCACCAAATCTCTAAGAAAACATTCTGACTTCTGCATATGATTTCAGTGTGATTAAGTGGTGCTTGTAACATTTATATTGATTATTAATTATATAATATGTCATATAATCTTTGAATGTTCATGTTTGAAAGCTTAGCAGAAAATGTCTGTCTGGTAATACAGTCACTGTATATTTGCAGAAGGAATTCTATTATTAAAAGAGCTTATTGTCTAAATTAAGTTATTACTCACTGAGTGAAGCAGATTGAAAGTTAGCACAAATTTGTAATAATGCACTAATTCAGTTTTTCTTTGTTGGATATTATTAGTTATAGAACTACATATGAAAATTGTATTTGTACTAAACATTTGTGGCTTAAAATAATTTTATCCTTTATATTCTTGTTGATTTCTCAGGTTCTCATATCCCGTGCCTTGTCCAAATTGTAGTGCCATTGCTTTTTGTAGTAATACTTGCAGAGACATGGCTCTCAAATCCCATCATAAAACTGAGTGTGGAATATTGCCAATACTGTGGGATTCAGGTGCATCTGTTACTTGCCTGATGGCTTTGCGGATAATATCACAGAAAGGACTGGAATATTTCTTAGATTTCAAAGACAGTTTTACAAAGGTAGTTTTTGTTTTCATGTTAACATATTAATCAACAATTTTTCAGTACACTGTAAGTACAGTTGTTTTGTGTTTCAGGGGCAGGATGATGGAAAGTACTGTAGCTCTGATTACAAGGCAGTGTACAATTTAGTGACACATTCACAGCAAAGAGGAGTAGTCGATCTGTTACTGCGCACCAGTATGGCCGTGCTGCTTCTGCGGTGCTTAAAAATGACTGACTATTTTGATTGCTCTGGTTAGTTGAAAGGACAACTGGGGTTTGAAACATAGGGTACTGGTATTTTTACTAACATATGAAGCGGAATTCACTAACCTAAAGACTTGGCATCTTTTTTGTATTTTTTAATGTCCTTTTTTTTGCCATTCGCCTCTCTCTCTCTCTCTCTCTCTCTCTCTCTCTCTCTCTCTCTCTCTCTCTCTCTCTCTCTCTCTCACACACCAGGAGATGGAGTTTGCTACCAGTTTTTTTCATTAAGTGTAAATGATAGCATGAAACACAGTAGTTGCAGGGATAAAAGAAGGCTTCATCTTGTCATCATTTATGAATTTCCTTGCAGTATTACATACTAGAGACCTGAAAATGTAGCATCTATTTTTCAGACATAATTAGATGTATACATTTATAAGAATCTGTTTACTCTCTGTAACCAGTTATGTTGCACTGGTTAACTATTGTGTCTTTGAAGAAAGAAAGAAAATTGATATTTTACATCTGACATTTTAAAACTTGTAGTTTTTAATGGTTAAAGAAATGATTGTAGTAATCTTTTAACTTTCCTGTACAAATTACGATTGTGTTTTGTCATATTGTGTTTGAACCCTCTCATGGCCTGCGTCCTCATATGAGGACGTGTAGTATTTTGTTCTGTAACTGTCCTCTGTTGACTGAAATATTGAACTAAACATGCCAATGTATCTTTAGATTCTGGCAAATGTTACAGATTTGCCTTGAAGAGAGCAACACTACTTTTGTTAGTAGTATAGCTTTGCGACTGTCAGTAAACTCTTTGTTTCCGTCAACAGCAAGATGTAGAAAGGTATATTTAGTTATTTATATTTCCTGTGTCATTTTTGGAAAAAGTAAGTGTTTTAACTATTCAGTGTTATACTTCAGTTACATTTTATGCCTCATTTTACCATGTTTGACATATTTTGGGACTGTTGTAATTTTTATTGGTGTCCTCAATTGGGGCAAGGTGCATCTGTTACTATTTTTCGTCTCATGTGTTTCAAAGTTTCATAGCTCACACATAATATGAAAACACATTCAAATCGAAATAATATTCTCAATAATTTGTATGACATTTAGAATGTCTAAATTATGAAATTATTCATGAACATATTGTTTTGGGTTTGTTGCTTGTAAATAATTGACTGAGTCATCATTTTTTATCACTATTACATCATTTTTTAGATTGTGTATCATGTCTCATCTCCCTATGGGACAACTTGCAGATAACATATTGAAATTGCAGAGGAAAAGGAAGTAAAATGAAATAATTGATATTGCTGAAATTTTACAAATTCTGCAGGCTGAATCAGAAGATGACCTGGAGTGGAGTGATGTCTCAGATAATGATCCAACATTTCAAGTTGGTAGTGATACATCAAGTGATCAATGATGTCATGCAAAATGTTGATTACAACAATGAAGCTAGTGTAGGTGTGGAGCCTGCTAACAGACCTGTAGCTGAAGAAGATGATATGTTGCGACTTTGTCATGGACTCGAAGGCAAACATTTCAAAGTGTATGCTGATAACCTTTTCAGCAGCATCCCACTGGTGTTGAAACTCAAAGAGATGAACATTTTGGTATGCCTTTGTTATATGAAATAATAGATTGCAAGGAGCAGAAAAGAAGCTAAAATCAGTTTCATCATTACAAAAGCACGGTAGAGGCAGCTCTTCTGTATCAGCTAGAGAAGGTGTGACGATTACGAGGTGGGTGGTAACTCAGCAGTTACTGTAGTATCATCTTATGCAGGGATACAGCCTGAAGGAACTGCCAGACGGCTTAGTAGGAAAGACAAGATGTTGATAAACATCCGTCGACCACATTGTGTTGAGATATGGGAGATGTGGACCTTATGGATTCACTTGTTGTCCTTTACAGGAATGACACAAGAAATTTTAGATGGTACATCCGAATTTTTTACCATATGTTAAATGTACCAGTTGAAAACTCTTGGATCCTTTGGAAGAAAAGTGAGAAGCAAAAACTAGACCTCTTAGTGATCAATAGTCTTGTGCAACAGGATTCATTTTCAAAGGAAATGCGGAAATAACTAGGAAAGGAAGGGGTCGACCATCAGATGAATTCAACTTTTGACACCATTTGAGAAAAAGAGTCTGTCACACCGCGAACAGTGAGCTGTGACTAGATGGCGGATTACACTTTCCCAAGAAATCCACTGCACCAAATGCCAATAGATGCCATTCTCTAGGCTGTAGAAGAAAAACTTGATACATTTGTGACAAATGTAATGTTGCAGTGTTTCCTGGGTGTATGGAGACATTTCATTGCAAAAAGTAAGAGTTTTGACAAGAAAGTTCTGTATTTGTGAAAAATATTATTACAATTTTTTTGTTTCACCTATGGTAACCTTCATGCCCACTGTCCCCATGTGAGGATGTTGTGTAATTCAGTTAATAAAATTAATGAAATTTTTTGTTCGTTTGCAATGTCACTGAAGTCTAAGGATCAGAAAACAAGCGAATATTTTTTTTTACATTCATTGGTCTTTAATATTTGGCCATGAGAGGGTTAACTGATGCTTTGTCAACCATAGCTGTGCATGCCCAGTATACTCTGGTTTTGTTTTGGAGGTACCTAACTTGAGGCACTTGGATGGTACCAATATTGTAAATTTCTAATCTTATCAGCTAAAATTTTAGTAGTACATTTATTTCGTATGGAAAACTTTATATGTATTTTTCAACATGTGTGATTAGAAGCTAATCTTGACAGTCTGGTTCAAAGTTTGTTAACATAACAATGTTCCCCTTTCTTCCACCAGTAAGTTTGTTGAGGTTCCCTCCTCCCCTCGAAACAGTCTCTGCCCTGATCCTCACCAAGGAACTCCTGAATTTTTGGTCAAAGACTATCAGAATTAATGCATTTTTTTCCTCAGATGAAATAATGTGACATCAGAAAAAGACTCTGTCTGTTAACCTGATATTGGCCCATTTTCAATCAATATTATTGTACACATAAGTTTTATGAACAAACACAATTTCCCACATTATTATGGGCAATGAGGTACATCATACACCAATAAAGAACCAAAATAACTGTTTTTAAGGACCAAAAGAGTCTCTGTTGTTCTCATATAGGTTGTTCTTGCAAGTAATAATGTATAATAGCATGTTGTAACTGTCTTCCACTGTGTGTAGGTGTACTACAAAAACACATATATGGGTTTGAATATTAACTAAAAAGTCAACTTTATATTATCACCACACTGATTCATTGCATTTGAAACCAACTTGTCTTATTCAGAGTTATTAATCAGAGATAAGTCAATTCAAAATTGTCTTGTAAATTAGCCTTTGTAAGTTAGCCTTGAAATATAATGCATATTTTTTGTGCCTGCAAGTATTTACAGACTTGTACTGAATACATTCTCTTACAGCTGTCTCAAATTGCTTGTTGACAGCACTTGTGTTACAAATATTTCAGATTTGCTGGCTACAAATATATTTGGCAGTATAGGCAATGTTAGCAATGAGGTAAATTATATATTTTACATTAATGTCGTCCGCCAACAGATAGCATAGCGACATAACTGCCAGAGTACCCTCTGTGTGTACACTTTAGTAGGGATGTTTACAGCCATAAGGCTCAGTGTTACAACATATGAAGCAAACAGGTGCCATGTGTCAGAGATGCACTTGTGCTTCTTACAGCCAACTGAACATGTTTGAAAGAGTAAAATGGTGGCCTTCCAAGTGGTGCGATGGTTGTTTTGGATAATTCCTACAAATATGTTCTGTTTCAGTTGTGTAATTATGCTAGCTGTAATAGTCATGTGAACATTCCCACACCTGTAGATGAGGTTCCACATGTCAGTACAACATAGAGGTCTGTGAAGATTGTCATATTCCAAGGACAGCAATAGCTGATTGTACAGCTATTGCGGCACAGACCAGTGGATTTGTGACTCCATATATTCGACACAAACTTTTGCCAACTAGTTTCTGCCATTGGGACTATGACATGCACATCTCTAGCCTGTCTTCAACTCGCACCACAGCATCGAGGTGCATAGGTTGATTAGTGCCATCACGGGATCCCTCAGTAGACGGAATGGTAGGTCGCGGTCTTCAGTGATGAACGCAGATTCTGCCCGTACGCGAGTGACGATCATTTGCATGTACGCTGTAGACCTGGAGAGCGCTGTCTCATTCAGTGCATTCGTCCGAGACGCTCTAGCCTTACTCCAGGCCTTATGGACCTTTGGTATTTGTAGAGGGAATGCTGACTGACACTCGGTGCCATTCTTGCTACAGGCACATGATCTTTTGTTCCTACAGAATGTTGCTCACGCACACTTGCGCTGAACTCTGTGCTCTGCAAGACGTGTAGCATCTTCCGTGGTGAGTGTGATCTCCGGACTTATCTCCAGTTGAGCATGTGTAGAATATTATGGGACAACAACTGACACATGCAACTCATCAACTCCCAACTCTTGCGGAACAATGTCAACAGGTCAAGCAGGTGTAGAATAATGTATCCCAAGACAGTATTCGCCATTTGTAAGATTGAATGAATGCCAGGTTGACGCCTGCATTGCGGCCTGTGGAGGCTACATCATGAACTGGTATGACACCTGGTACCTCAGTAACCACTTGAGTAATTGATTTGTACTCCATGTGCACTTTTTCAACAATAAATCTTGAACTAGTTGGAAAACTCTAATAGGGTGTAATAAGTTTTATTTCCAGCAGTATATATGCCTTATTAGCAATTGCAGTAAATAAATATGTCCAGAGAACATGCAAAAGCCTGATACAAGTTAATCCTGTGTCTTTTAAAATCACAAAACTTCTTGTTATGATAAGTTCGTAACCAACATGCAATGAGTTGTTAAATTCTTTCACTTGATTGGGGGAAAAAAAAAAAAAAAAAAAAAAAAAAAAAAAAAAAAAAAAAAAAAAAAAAAAAAAAAAAAAAGATATGCACACCAATGAGATGATCACACTGGTTAAACACATAACTGATATCTCTACATTAACAATATAGTAATAAGGACAGTTTACAACTCTCTGTAAAGACGAAATGAGCCATGACAGGCACATAAAAAAAGACACATACACACACACACACACACACACACACACACACACAGAGTACTTCAGCAATCAGCCATGGCCTTCTGCAGAAAATAGAACAATCACGCAATAACACAGTCACATAACTGTCAGCTCCAGCTGCTGCACGCTCCGCTAGTGTGATTCGAAGTGCGACAGCCAGAGCTGATGGTTGTGTAACTGTGTTGTGTGCCTGTGTGAATGTTCTATTTTCTGAAGAAGACCGTGGCCGACAGCTGAAGTTGTGTGTGTCTTTTTTTATGTGCCTGTCACAGCTCATTGTCACGTCTTTGCAGTGAGTTGTAAACTGTCCTTATTACTATATTGTTAATTCCAACCTGGATTTTCCATTATTAGATTTTGCCTAAAAACCTCTAAATTTATTGACAAAATAACTCTTACAACTTTCAAATTAGGCACAGTCTTCATCTGGGTCAGTTTTATGTTGTATATCAGAGTACAACTACACATGTAATATTGCATCCTTTGTAGGTGTACATATTTGACTGGAGAAAACATAAGAAGAAAAAATATTAAAATGTTCCCACCTATGGCCACAGTAGAAGATCAAAGAAACATTAATCTTCATGTGCCATGTGAACTGTGGACTAAATGAGGAAAATGCCACAGAATAAGCAAGCTAATATAGATTACACTGTAAATTCTGTGAAAACACTATTTTCATTATAACTTTTTTAATCATTAATAACAAATTTAATTAATTGATTAATTATTCATTTTAGGAACCAGTACATCTGAGGACAAAACTGAGTGTAAATTAACTGAGAATGAAGCTTTTATTGGAAGTTTGCTGCTTCATAACCTGGAATTGCTTCAGTTTAATGCTCATGAAATATCAGAGATAATCTTGAATAAGGATGGAACTGCAAAGTCTGTTTTTCTTGGTGGTGGTTTGTACCCTACCCTGGCACTTTTCAACCATTCTTGCAATCCATCAATAGTCAGGTTTGTGTTGCACATCAACATCTAACCACTTTATTGTTTATTTCATAGTATTATGTTACAGTAAATTTAACACAAAAATCTCAAATTATGTAATAAATATTTGTTTGAAAGACTTCATGTTTGTGTAGTGTCCACCACTGCAATTTCAAGTTTTTCGTGATTTTCAGATGGGTAACAGGTACTGTAAGCACAGAAGTAATCATCAATAAAAGGGATATAAATGACATGAGTCACTAGAGGTTCCTTCATCTTTATTCAGGTACATCGTTGTGATCTGATAGGCAAGATGAAAACACATGAAATAAAATTCCTGAGTATAGCACCTGTTACCCACTTGAAAATTGGCAAAATTGCAATAGTGAATTTTTTTGGCTAAAGTAGATATCACGGTTAGGAGAAGCATATGTGGCACTTCCGTTGGGTGCAGAGTTTGCCAACACTCCACATTTCGCATGGCCAATGACATGTAACCATTGACAGGTGGAATGAATTTATACTACCATATTTAACGCGACTATCTGGTTTGTTGTTTTTCAAGTGTCTGTTATCCTTTTGCATTGTACTGGCAGGCCAGTCAATTAAGTGGATAGAGTTGAGTGAAGTGATATTGAGTGGTGACGTTATTGAATGTTTCATTACTTTTCATAACATGACCTGATCCACTTACATTCACCTATCCACCTAACAAGCTCCATGATTTCATTTGAAGACACTAGTCATTTGAAACACTTATCATTTACAATGGAGATTTCTTATCTGTTTAGAACATGTCATTACTTTTTGCAGTATAAAGTGATCCACTTACTTTTATGCATCCACCTACTGAGCCCTGTGATCTAATTAAAAAATGAAATATCGATCATTTGCAATGGAAATTGCTGCATGGTGAAAATTTAGTATTTCATCATAACAAGGCTGTCTTATTTGGCACACGGAATAAATAACTGACTTGTGCTGCTTTTTCCTGTCATACCACATACTGCCAATGTTGCTTCAACATGTAAATACAGTATCAGCTGACCATGATGTCAACTTGTACTGTTATTGTTGTTGAGGACTTCAGTCCATAGATTTGTTTGATGCAGCTCTCCAACCTACGGTATCGTGAGTTAAGCCTCTTAATATCTTCACAAGAATGGTGTTGTGATCACGGACAACACCACTATCACAACTACTACACTGAACACTGACGTGCACTGGCTGTATGAATACCTGCGAGGTGAGCTTGTACCTGGTAAACAACACACTGGGGCCGGAGCACAACTCTGCACTGTTTATGTCATTGACTTGCCTGTGGTGTGCTCTGGCGTTTGCCGCAGTTTCCTGCGGCACACTCTCGCGGCTGACTCCCGACACGTGTTATCGGCTGTGTCTGTGCCTTACAGCATTCCTTTCCCCTTGTGGAGGCTCGGATGCGAGCAATGTCCATGACGTCATCATCTGTTGGGCTCTGACTGAGGTTGCGGGTGGGCACCGTTGCGTAGGGTCTGAAGTACTTGGGGCGCGGGCAGTGTCGGCGCCCTTCCCCCGACAACCCATATGGCAGGACCGGTGATTGTGGCTTGGACTCCATCTCCACCTCGGGCGCCGGACCTGGTGATGGTGGACCCAAAGGGAGCAATGCATCAGGAGGAGATGAATCCAGCATGGGTGGTGACTGTACCCGCAAAGGTATAGGTCCCTGAGGGGCAGGACCTGGTTCAGTCCCTGGCTGAGGCAGACAACTTGCAGGTAATGGCAGGAACCTCTCTTTGGCCTGTGGGCTGGTTAGTGGAGCAGACTGGTGCGGGAGCATCAGCCGAGTGATGGGGGGCTCCCGATCTTCCACACACAGGCGCAGCTGGTCGTGGTGACGTGCAGAGATGCCATCTTCTGTGCGTATGTCGCAGAGACGGCGGCTGCGGCATCTGGTGACGTTGGCAGGAATCCATTTCGGTCAACGTCTGAACCCACGTGCCCAGACAGCCATCCCTGTTCGGAAGCGAGGGGATGGAGACATGGGTGAATGTCCCGGGCTCGGATGCAGGAGATGGAGCAGAGTCCGGGGCTGCCGGCCACGGAGAAGTTCCGCGGGACTGTTGTCACCAAACGGGGTGAACCGAAAGGATGAGAGAAATTGATCGAGGGCAACATCCGAAGGGTACTGAGCCACATACTTCTTCAACTGGGTCTTAAAGGTGCGAACAAATCTTTCAGCCTCCCCATTTGACTGCGGATGGAAGGGTGGGACGATGACATGGCGGATACCCCGGGTGTTGCAGAAGGAGGTAAACTCGTGTGATACAAACTGAGATCCATATTCTGACACCATCATAGTGGGGAGGCCTTCAATCGAAAAAATGCGTGACAAGGCTGCAACAGTGGCCGTGGCTGAGGTTGAAAGGCAATGGACCATGTACGGGAACCTAGAGAAGGCATCAAGCTATGGGGCGAATGTTGCTCGAGGGGATGCTTGATGTTTCGCACAGAACGAGCATGAGGTAACCGTACGAGACACGTCGCTGGCCAGACCTGGCCAAAACACATGATGGTGGGCCAATGTCTTAGTACGAGATACCCCCCAATGATCAGCGTGTAGCAGCTTGAGGACCTCTGAGCGGAGGGCCGATGGAATGATGACCCGAGGAGAGGACTCCTCAGAATCAAGGAGAAGCACGCCATCCACAACAGAAAAATGGTGTCAAAATGCATAGTAGTTTCTGAGGGTGTCTGATGCCTATTTCGGTGGAGTCGCAGGCCAGCCCTGCTGGACCAAATGGATCACCTTGCGGAGGACCGGGTCTGCGGCACTAGCCAGAGCCACCTTGGCACCTGTGATTGGAAAACCGTCCACTGTTTGCTGAGCAGCTATGTCAACATGAAAGCACAGCAATTCTTCCTGATCAAAGTCTGGGTCTGGTCCAGACGGAAGACGGGAGAGCGCATCCGCATTTGCATGTTTGGATGTAGGGCAGAAGTGTATCGCATAGCTATATCGAGATAGGAACAGTGCCCAACGCTGAAGGCGGTGAGCGGCCTTGTTGGGTAGTGATGCTGAACGGTGAAAGAGATAAACCAGTGGTTTGTGATCAGTTATGAGATGAAATGTTACGCCATACAGAAAGACATGAAACTTCTTCAGAGCGTAGACAATAGCAAGAGCCTCCTTCTCAATTTGCGAATATCTGGTTTGGGCCGGAGTGAGCATCTTAGAGGCGAAAGCGATCAGTCACTCAGATCCGTCTGGATATTTATGAGTGAGCACTGCCCCAATCCCATGTTGGGAGGCGTCCCTTGGCTAAGACAAGGGGGAGGTCGGGTTGATAGGTGACGAGGCAGGGGGCCGATTGTAGCAGCTCCTTTAATGTGCAAAATGCTTTTTCACAGGCCAATGACCAATGGAAGGAAGTCCCTTTGCACAGCAGGTCATGCAGGGGTTTTGCAATAGATGAAGCCCCTGGCAAGAATTTATGATAATAAGCGACCTTTCCTAAAAACACTTGCAGGTCCTTGACTGATGTCGGCCGAGGGAGGGCCAACATGAGGGACACATTCTGGCGGAGGGGCTTGCTGCCCTCACTAGAAACCTAACCCCAAAAAAGTGATAGAAGGCTGAAAAAAATGGCATTTCTCCAGATTGCACATCAACCCCACCACCTGCAGTACTGTGAACAGCACACATAAGTAAATGTTCATCGGTTGAGGGCCCGGACACTACTATATCGTCGAGATAATTGACACGACCGGGCACCGACAGTGTGAGTTGTTGGAGGAAACGCTGAAAAATTGCTGGAGCGCTGGCCACCCCGAAGGACAACCTTAAGTATTGGTACAAACCAAAGGGTGTGTTCAGGACCAAGAGAGGTTGAGAGTCAGCATTGAGAGGGACTTGCAAATATGCAATGGAGAGATCTATCTTGGAGAAGTACTGTCCACCTGCTAATTTCGCAAGAAGAACGACTGGACGCAGCAATGGATAAGTGTCGATGATAGATTGGGCGTTCACAGAACGTTTGAAATCGCCACAAAGGCGCAACCGCCCCGATGGTTTTTTTACAATGACCATGGGAGTCGCTCATTCACTGGACAGGATGTGTTTTACCACCCCAGGTTCCTCCAGGCGGTCCAGCTCTGCTTTGACGTAGTCACGGAGTGAAATCGGAACCGGCCGAGTGCGGAAAAATGGGGCCTGGCGGAGGGCTTCAACGTGATGTGGGCTTGGAAATTATTAGCACAGCTCAACCCTGCCAAAAATTTGGCACATAAAGTCTAGTTGCGGAAAAGGCACCTGGTCAGAGACAATGTTGACTTCGTCAGAAATAGTGAACCCAAACCACTGAATGGCGTCAAGACCAAACAAGTTGTCCGTGTGAGCATTGTTTGCAACAAGAAAAGTGAGCCTATGAGTGACAGATTTGTAGGTAATAGGGGCCGAGAACTGTCCCAGGATTGGAATATTTTGTTTATTGTAACTGACCAACTTCCGTGACACCGGTAAGAGAGAGGGAAAACCCAGATCCAAATATGTCTTTAAGTTTAATAAGGTGATGGCCGCGCCTGTGTCCACTTGCATACACAACTGTTAGTGGAAAACCGTGACGTCAATAAAGAGCTTGTTGGGTGCAACCGAAATCGCTGAGAAGCAATTGGCGTCCATCTTGGCGTAGGAATCTTGGATTTTGGAGGCACAAACAGAAGCAGTGTGACCTTTCTTGTGGCAATGATGACACGTGGACCACTGCTTGGGGCAGTCAGGTCTATCATGATTGACAAAACAGGAGGTACATGAAGGAAGCATTTTCCGGTTGCGTGACTGCACGCCGCCTGGCCCGAGTTTCCGCAGCCGTGCAACGAGCCGATTGCCCTGGCGACGAGGCTGCACGCGTACTGCCATGACCACGTCATCCCTTTGCGACCCTGCTTGTAACAGGGAAGAAGTGGGTTGGATTTCTGCCACCTCACACCAAGCCTCAATTTGGTTGCCCGCCGCCCGCGAAACCTCGAAAGACTGCGCAATGTTAAGGATCTCAGAAAGAGAAGGATTTTCACACAAGAGAGCATGTTCACAAACCTCACGATGGGGGGCGAGCCGAATAATAGCATCACAGACCGTTTGATCGGCATATGATTCTTTATGCACATCCGTAACAGAATGACGATGATGGCTTAAACCATGGAGGTCCGCGGCCCATGCCCGATAAGACTGTTGTGGCTGCTTCCTGCAGTGGTAAAACTCAACACGGGCCGCTATCACGTGAGTCCGTTTGCGGTAATATTGTGAAAAAAGGCCGCACATTTGATCGAAAGACAGCGGCAAAGGATCCTGCAAAGGGGCGAGTTGGCAAAGGAGCTGATACAGACTAGGCGACAGCCATGACAGGAATAATGCACGATATAAGGTGCCATCAGATCAGCCAAGAGCCTGAAAATGTTGTCTTAACCGTTTTTCATAAGCGTCCCACTCTTCGAAGGACTCGTCGTACGCTGGAAAGGATGGCGGATAAGCGGATAAGACAGAGGGGGCACGGGGGCGAAACAACCGGTGGGGTGGACACAGGTTGAGCGTGAATTGCCGTTGCAAAAACCTCTTGTTGTTCGACAAGGCGACATATAATCTCATCGGAAGAACCACTAGACATTGTGTAAGACAAACAACCACTTCAGACGGAAAATGCGCGGAGAGAGGGGGGCAAAAAGAACTGCACTCGTCGACAACCTCACAACTACTACACTGAAGTGCACTTACTGTGCGAATACCCGTGAGGTGAGCTCGTACCTGGTAAACAACACACTGGGGCCGGAACACAACTCCCCACTGTTTATGTCATTGACTCGCCCGTGGTGTGCTCTGGCGTTTGCCGCAGTTTCCCGCGGCGCACTCGCGGCTGACTCCCGACATGTGTTATCGGCTGTGTCTGTGCCTTACAGCAAATGGCAAGCCACATCCATTTGCATCTGCTTAAAAGTACTGTGTTTGTCTCTTGACTCCCTCTTGGATTTTTACCTCATACACTTCCCTCCATTGCCAAATTCATGATGCCTTGCTGTTTAAGAATGTGTCCTACCAATTGATCCCTTCTTTTAGTTAAGGTATGCCAGTAATTCCTTATCTCCACAATTCTGTTCATCACCTCTTCATTATTTATGTGATCTGTCCACTTAATCTTCAGCTTTCATTTGTAGCACCACATTCCAAAAGCCTCTATCTTCTTCAAATGGTCAATCACCACCTTGTCTGTATGTTAGAATCCAGGCAGGTTCTTAGCCGCTTTCATTGTGGATCCAGGAGATATCAAGCCACCTTTGATAACCTGGCCATCCTGGAGGTGGCTATGCAACATACTTTCCTGCAGTGGCATTATCTTTTGTCATTTAGAAGACCTATGACACTACTTGGAGGCATCTTATCCTGAGGCAGCTCTGTCGAATCTTAGGGTTTAACGTCTCGTCGACTGCGTGGTCATTAGGGACGGAGCTTACGCTTAGATTTTTGGGTAAGGATGAAGGAAGCAAATCAGCCGTGCCCTTTGAAAGGAACCATCTCAGCATTTGCCTGGAGTGATTTAGGAAAATCATGGAAAACCTAAATTTGGATGGCCGGAGGTGGATTTTAACCACCATTCTTCCGAATATGAGTCCAGTGTGTTACCACTGTGCCACCTCGCTCGGTGTAGCTCCATTACTGGGGTTTTCATGGTTATCTTGCAATTTTTATGTAGTCTTTTCTTTCTCTGTGCTGTTTCAGATATCGAGTCGGTGATGCCGTTTCTGATTATTTTGAGCAGGAGAATGGTGTCCCTGAGGGTAGTGTTTTAACCCACGAGCACTTGCACGCGAGCATTTTGCCTACAGTAATTTTAAAACAATTGGCATTTTACCAATTTTAAATAGTCAAATATGTGTGTTTTCTTATAAACGCAACTAGAAATACTTATTTAGACGTAGTAAGTACATTACATACTGTTCTTTGACTGTCATGAATTGATCGAGCGCGTAACTTATAAAGGTGCGAATACTCACAGGTTAAGTGTGACTTTGTCTGCCATAGCAATTAACAGTCTTACATCCATTGTTAAAAGTCCTGTTCAGTGTTTGTTATTTGTTGATGACATCTGTCTGTTGCTCTTCTTCCAGCCTTGCAATTACAACACATCAGTTGCAATAACTCTTTAAAAGTTGGATGAAGGGAAAGGAGAGACTGATTTTAAGTTTTCAACCGAGAAGTCTGTGGACATTCTTTTTAAATGTTCATATTTTGTTTAAAACTAATCTGAGCTGAAGATGAGGGATACTGTACTGACTTCTAAAGACATGTGAAGTTTCTGGGCTTCATATTTGAATCCACACTGACAGGGCTGCCACATCTTAAAGACTTGAAATGATGGTACCTCAAGGCATTCAGTCTTTTAAAATGCCTTAGTCACAATCTGTGGAGAGCAGACAGGATTTGTCTGCTTTGATTTTATAGAGGCTTTGTATAATATCGGCTCGATTATGGGAGCACAATGTATGGGTCTGCATTACCATCTTATTTAAAGATGTTAGACAATGAAGGCACTTAGTTGGCCACTGGGGCATTTAGAACACACTAAATACAGAGTCTGTTGAGGTTGCTGAGCCACCCCTGTACATCAGGCTACTCATGCTGGGCCAGGTGTATAAAACACTATTCACGCTGTATACACCTGCATTCCGTACCGTTGCTCGGCATGCTATGGAAGTACCATTTTGTAATAGGCAAAGAGCAACGAGGCCATTTAGGATATGCGTGAAGGGCTTCCTGTAAGAAATTTGGTGTGCCTGATTTTAACATTTCATGTTGAGGTTGGTGTAAATGTCCACCTCGGCTGCTGCAGAGAACCAAACTAATTTTAAACTTGACTCATTTTAAGAAAAATTTTTCCTCTGATTTTACATTTCAGTCTGTTTTTTAATATTTTAGATAAGCATCGCAATTTTATTGTGGTTTATAAAGATGATTCAAGACTGATTCTCTCTTGGCTGTTCCATTGTCTTCCCTGATCGTGTCATCGAGATTCGCATCCCCACTGCTTACTCCATTTTTTTCTGCAGAGCTTACTGCGATCCTGAAGGCACTGGAAGAAATGTGGCAGGTTCAGGGCACACAGTATCTCATCTGCTCATATTCCCTAAGAGCCCTACAATCTGTGAAGCATTTGTACCCATCTGAGAAAGCCACCCAGCTTATACATAACCAAGTGTACTCACATCAGTGTGGGGGAAGCAGGTGTCATTCTGCTGGGTTCCAGGAAATGTGGGAATTTGGAGCAATAAAGAATGTGACCGGTTTGCCGAGGATGCCTGTAGATACCAGGGAAGAACAATGGTTGGTCAACAGTGATGGCAAATAAGCTGAGGTTGGTGAAACCAAATATACACCCCTGGTGGTCCTTCTGCTGCTCATTGAGGCAGGATGAAATGTCCCTAACATGCCTCCACATTGGGCAATGCCTCTACACACATGGTTTTTTACTCCATCATGAGGATCACCCATTTTGTAATGCTTCTGACATACAAATAACTGTGTGCCACATTTTAATTGAATGTGTTTTATACCATGCTGCTGGGGCAGAAGCAAATCTTGGTGCTGATCTGCCCTCTATTTTAGCTGATTGTGAAGAGAGTGTGACCAAATTCTAAAATTTTGTGATTTGTGTGGACTCTGGTTTAAACGTTTAGGCCGGAGGTTTTAGTGTGATAGAGAGTGGCTGGCTCATACATATTTTATTCCTGTGATCAGCCAGCCATGGTCATCTGCTAAGTTGTTTTAAGCACTTCTCCAACATACCCCTTTTTTCCGCAGTGTCCTCATTTTCACTGTTGTATTTCATGTTTTGCTTTAGTTACATACATATTTTGCTAGATTTGTCTTCTTTTAATTCTGTTACTGGTTTTACTTCCTTTCTTCACATTCATCTCAACCTTTGTTCAGGTGCTAAAGACTTGTTATCATGTGTCCAAAACCCTGTATCTATCCCTCCATATTTGCATTTTGGTGCATGATTGATTTCCTGTTTTTAGCCAATATGTGTGTTTGTAATTGTCAAAAGCCAGTTGTAAATCAGACTGATAAAAAGGAAGACTATTACAGAGTATCAGTTTCTCTGGGCAAGGATGTGTTTCTTAATCATGACATCTATAGACCAGCCTTTTCCAACAGGCAAATGTTCGCAATAGATAGGTCATGCAATAACATTTTATTGTCATCCCCTTTTAGTATAATTATAACCTCACCAAGTATCCATAGATCTGGGAACGTATACTGAACAGTAGTCTCAAAAAAATTTAGAGAACTACATAGAAATTCTTATCCCTCTTCCTCCCTCGGGAGGACTCATTTTTTATGTTTTCAATAATGGGAAAACTGTAGGTGACTCAAACAAATCGTTTTGAAGACTTCATAACAAAACAACCCTTGTCAAAAATTTACTTTTGTCAGTAGAGTGAAAAAAATGTTCCAAATAGTTAAGTTATGTCGCTTATTAGGAACGGGTAAAACATTTTTTTTAATGTTGCACTAACTTATTTTTCAGTGTAGCTAACAGTATTATTTTGAAAAGGTAAATTTTTCATAAGGGACACCTTTGACCTTGAGCCCTCAGAACCGCACAAAAGCTCTACCCATGGCTACATAATTGATGTGGCTTTATCAATGGCAGGTGGACTAGGAAACAAGTTATACGATGGAGACAGAAAGATAACCTGGCCCGATTAATTAAAAGTCCAAGAATAGAACTTTGCGCATGTCCTAGTTTTGAAGTGCAAGTGTTGCCAACTCTAGCGGTCTTTAGGAGCTTCAGCTTGGTGTTTACATCATCAAATAGAAGCGATATAGTAGTTAGGATACAGTATATGTTGAGATTCATAGTGGCTAAGCTCACATATCATTTATTTTGGAAAACTTTATTCTAGCATGTAGAAGCATTTGAGATATAAGAACTCCACATTGGTAGATTTACTACAACGAACCACTTCTTACATATGTTTCGTTAGCTGATTGGATAGGCTGGCTATTTACGAACACAAGGGGCATGAGTTCGAGTACCACTGGAGTCAACTTTTCTTTTTTTTGACCTGTGCAGGTAATATTTTTTAACATAAATAGGCTATGAGTTGTGCAATTATGGGCTCTTCTAGATTCCACATTCTTAAACCTATTCCATTTTGTAATAGCCTAATCTTTAAACAATGAGACAAATGAGAGACATAGTAAAAATGTTGAAAAGGTATGCATGTATTTGTAATTACTTTTACTGCCACATAGTGAATCTATAGTGTTAAGCTAAGATTAATGTATCAGCAAATAGGCATTTATATACATAGGCAAGTAGATACGCATGGTTACATGAGTGAGTGGCTGTGCCTTTCATTATCTGTTGTTTATAGTTTAATGTTCTTCAACCCCCATGAGCCACAGGCAGTGCCGAGGTGGGGTGGCTTGCGTGCCTCAATGATACAAATAGTCATACATAGGTGCAACCACAATCTGTGGTATCTGTGGAGATGCTAGACAAACGTGTGGTTCCTGAAGAGGGGCAGCAACCTTTTTAGTAGTTACAGGGGCAACAGTCTGGATGATTGACTGAGATGGCCTTGTAATATCAGCTAATGTCACTTTGCCACACAATTACTGTGAGGACATTCAGCTCTACTGTATGAATATTTGATGATGGCATCCTCTCAGGTAAAATAGGCCGCTATTCAGATCTCCGGGTGGGGCTACTCAGGAGGATGTGATCATCAGGAAAGACAACACTGGCATTCTATGGATCAGAGTGTGGAATGTTAGATCCCTTAATCAGGTTGGGAGGTTAGAAAATTTAAGAAGGGAGATGGATAGGTTCAGGTTAGATATAGTGGGGATTAGTGAAGTTCGGTGGAAAGAAGAACAGTATTTCTGGTCAGGTGAGTACAGGATTATAAATACAAAATCAGTTGGAGGTATTATAGGAGTAGGTCTGATAATGAATAATAAAATAGCAACACGGGTAAACTATGAGCAGTGCAGTGATTGCATTATCATAGTTAAGATAGATAAGAAGCAAACATTGACCACAATAGTACAAGTTTATATGCCAACTAGCTCTGCCAAGGATGAGGAGACCGAAGAAATCTATGAGGAAGTAAAGGAAATTATTCTGACAATTAAGGGAGAGGAAAACTTAATTGTCTTAGGAAACTGGAATTCGGTAGTAGGAAAAGGAAGGGAAAGAATCATAGTAGGTAAATATGGATTGAGGAAAAAGAATGAAAGAGGAATCCGTCTGATAGAATTTTGCACGGAACATAATTTTATCAGAAGTAACACCTGGTTTAAGAATCCTGAAAGAAGGTTGTATATGTGAAAGAGACCAGGAGACACCAGAAGGTACCAGATTGATTTTATAATGGTAAGACATATTTCAGAATCAGGTTTTAAGCTGTAAGACATATCCAGGGGCATATATAGACACTGACCATATCTTACTGGTCATGAACTGTAGACTGTAACTGAAAAACCTGCCGAAGGGTAGGCAAATAAGGAGATGTGAACTGGATAAATGGAAGAAACCTGAAGTTCTTCAGAATTTCAGAGGGAGCTTTAGGCAACAATTGACAGAATCTGGTGGGGGGAGGGGGGAATAAAACAGTAGATGAGGAATGGGTAGCAATGAGAGATGAAATAGTGAAGGCAGCAGAGGACAAAATCGGTAGAAAGGCAAGACCTACAAAAATTCCTTGGATAACACAGAAAATACTAACTTTAATTGATGAACAGAGAAAATATAAAAATGCAGTAAATGAAAAAGGCAAAATGGAGTACAGATGACTAAAAAATGAAATTGACAGGAAGTGCAAAATGGCTAAGCAGGAGTGGCTAGAAGACAAATGCAAGTCAGTAGAAGAAAGTTTAAATAGGGGGAAAATAGATACCGCCTACAGGAAAATAAAGAGAGACATTTGGAGACAAGAAAAGCAGCTGTATGAATATAAAGAACTCGGATGGAAAACCAGTTCTCAATAAAGATGGGAAAGCTGAAAGTTGGAACGATTATATAGACGGCCTCTACAAAGGAAATGAACTTCAAGACAATATTGTTGGAAGGGAAGAGGAAGTAGGTGAAGGTGAAATAGGAGATACTATACTGAGAGATGAATTTGATAGAGCACTTAAGGACCTAAGTTGAAACAAGGCCCCTGGAGTGGACGACAATCCCTCAGAACTACTGAAGTTTCTGGGAGAGCCAACCATGACAAAACTATTCCACCTGGTGCGTAAGATGTATGAGACAGGCGAAATACCCTCAGACTTTAAGAAAACTGTAATAATCCCCATTCCAAAGAGAACAGGCCCAGACAGATGTGAAA
The DNA here is from genome assembly GCA_026315105.1 of Locusta migratoria. NCBI lineage: Eukaryota > Metazoa > Arthropoda > Insecta > Orthoptera > Acrididae > Locusta > Locusta migratoria. Next base: position 736,233,066 of record CM048755.1, on the reverse strand, counting down.
ATTACAGAACCATCAGTTTAATAAGTCGTAGTTGCAAAATTTTAACACGAATCATTTACAGAAAGATGGAAAAAGCTGGTAGAAGCCGACCTTGGGGAAGATCAGTTTGGATTCAGCAGAAAAATAGGGACAATGAAGGCAATCCTAACTTTATGGCTTATCTTAGAACATAGATTAAGGAAAGGAAAACCTACATTTCCAGCTTTTGTAGATTTGGAAAAAGCTTTTGACAATGTTGTTGGAATAGACCCTTTCAGATTCTGAAATCATAAGGAGTAGAATATAGGGAACAGAGGGTTATTTACAACTTGTACAAAAACCAGACACCAGTTATCAGGGCACTGAAAGGGATGCAGGGGTTGGGAAGGGAGTAAGACAGGGTTGTAGCCTTTCCCCAATGTTAATCAATTTGTACATTGAGCAAGCTATTAAGGAAAGTAAGGAGAAATTTGGAGAAGGAATTAAAGTTTAGGGTGAAGAAATAAATACATTGTATTTTGTCAATGACATTGTAATTCTGTCAGAGACAAGAGCAGTTGAATGTAATGGATATTGTGTTGAATGGTGCATATAAGAGGAACATTAACAAGAGCAAAACAATGGTAATGGAGTGCAGTCTAAGAAAATCAAGCAATGCTGAAGGAATTAGATTAGGTAACGAAACATTAAAGGAGGTAGATGAGTTTTGTTACTTGGGCAGTAAAATAACACACGATGGTCGTAGTACAGAGGATATAAAATTCAGAATGTCAATGAGTAGAAAAGTGTTCTTGGAAAAGGGAAATTTGTGAACATTGAATATTTATTTAAGCTTAAGGAAGTTGTTTCTGAAGGCATTTGTGTATAGTGTTGCCTTGTATGGGAGTGAAACATGAACAATAAACAGTGCGGACAGGAAGAGGATAGAGGCTTTTGAAATGTGGTGCTACAGAAGAATGCTGAAGATTAGGTGGGTGGGTCGCGTGACTAATGAGGAGGTACTGAACAGAATTGGGGAGAAAAAGAATTTCTGGCATATCTTGACTAAAAGAAGGGATCGATTGGTAGGACACATTCTTAGGACATCATGTAATCATGACTGTAATATTGGAGCAGAGGGAGACCAAGAGTTGAATACAGTAAGCAGATTCAAATGGATGTAGGGTGCTGTTCTTATGAGGAGATGAAGAGGCTTGCTCAGGTTAGAGTAGGGTGGAGAACTGCATCAAACCAGTCTCTGGACGGAGGACCACAACAACAACAACAACAACTCTGGTAGGACTATTCGACCATTACGCTAATGAGAAAGGACAGATAGCTCATTGATAGTGTGTTGACCTTCCTGGTTAAGTTGTGTGCATTCGATCAGATTCCACCAAAGCCTTTACTTTATTTCTTTTTCTTTATCATGGAGCAAATGTTTCTTGCTTAGTCACTTTTTGTTATTAAATTATATTGGTTTTACTTTATTCATTATTCTGTCTAGTAAATAACTAATTACAGTTTGTCAATTTGATATCTAAAAATAGTCAACCTTGGAAGGGAATATTTGATTGACCACCCATAACAAAAAATAAACTTTCTTGGAGGGTAAGAAAGGTCTTAGGTTCGAATCCCGGTTCTGGCACACAATTTTAATCTGCCATAAAATTTCATATCAGTGCAACATCTGGTGCAGAGTGAAAGTTTCATTCTGGATCCTTGGAGGGTGTTATTCATCTGACCTCTCATAAAAATAAAAATAATCTTTCTTGGAGGTTGACATTGGTATGACCTCCCATTAAAATAAAAATAATATAACATAGGTTACATATATTTTCAATATTTTGTCCACATGTCATTGGCATCAAGGGCAGCCTGTATCCTTAGAGGCATAGAATTTACAAGTCCGCAGAAAAGGCCTGATCCATGGCAATTTTCTCCCAGGAAGAATAAACCAAATCCCACAGTTCCTGGAGTAGGGTCTGGCAAATTATCCCGCACAGTCTTCTCGAGTTTAGCCCATACATTATCTATGGGATTGAGATCAGGTAACTTTTGAGGCCATGGTAGGCATTGAATAACATTCTCTCTCATTTGATACCAGCTCTGAATACTAATGCTGGTGTGTGATGGATGATTATCATGTTGGTAAATGAGACGTCTTTAGAGGTACCAAAGCCGAGCTCCAACAAAGATTACATTTTCAAGGAAATGTTCATAGCATCCTGAATTGTACTTGTATTGAATTCATTCTAAGGTTCCTGCACCCATATAAGATATCCAGTCCCAACATTTCACACTTATGAGCCCCCTTCTAGTGCATGTATCTACAAAGCAGGTGTCATATTGTTGCCTCTCTGTGCGGTAAACAAGAACAAGACCTCTGCTTCTGGACTCAGTTGTGCACTCATTGGTGAAAATCACTTTCCTCCAGTTGACATTTTCCCAGGAACTCAAGATTGCCAGTCTGTCCATGGCTTGACCATCAGATAATGTTTGTTTAATGAGAGGATGACAGGACCTGACTCCATAATCATTTAATCGTCTGAGAGCAAGTTTTGATGATCCCAGGAAATCTGAAGCTCTTCCTTGTTCCCTGAAGTTTGAGTAAGGGGCAGTCTGGGCCACTCCGACCAATTCATCACCTTCACTTTGAGTAGAGACTTGCAGTCTTCCAGGTATTGGGCGTCTGCTTAGCTCACCGTTATCTCTGAATCATCTGATCCATCTCCTTCCTATGGAAGCATCAACATCTTAATGACGTCCTGCCTGAGATGCACTAACACCACTTTCAAAGAGAGCAATATTGTGCTCACAAACATTCACGTCAGCCAGTTTGAAGTAGACCTATGATGTATGCTAATCAGCTAATATGTTTCTCTTAGCTGAAAACTACAGAGACACCACATGGCAGTCAAAGTAATTATAAAAAAAAATACATCCATTTTCAATATTATTACTATGAATACATGTCTGTCTGATTACAGAGTAGATTATTATAAAATACTTTTCTAAAAACCTCAAAAGCCTACAACTGCACAATTTTTAGTGAATTAAGGAATAAATATTTAAAATATTACTTGCAAGAGGCCTAAAAATTAAGAACAACATATTGACTCCAGTGGGATTCGAACGCGTGCATGTTGCATTGATAAACTGTCAGCCTATCCACTCGCCCAGAGAAACATATGTGAGAAGCGGTTCATTGTAGTAAATTTAACTATGTGGAATTCTTATACCTCAACCATTTCTATGTGCTCAAATAATGGTTTTCAAAATAAATGATATGTGAGTTACAGTGCAACGAATCTCGATATATGTTGTATCTTAACTATTGTATTGCTTCTATTTGACAATGTAAACTGCAAGCTGAAGTTTAACCTGAATCGAATCTTTCGAATCTCAAACCCAAATAATCTGTCAACTCAAGTACATGTATTTAAAAGGAATTACCACTCTATTACAGCCAGTGGTGAAGATAAAGCCTTCTGGGATAGATTCCAAATGACAGTATTACAGTAAGATTTAAGAAATTAAAATTTCATTTAGATTTTTATTTTTAATCTTAAGAATTTTTGAATACTCCTCCCTCTGCTTAAAAGAAATTTGTAGGCTATGACACATTTAGAGATATATGTCGTTTAGATGCTCTGAAAGATAATAAACTTTCTTCACTCTATTACAAACTGTTTCATTTTGATGAAACAAAAAATAATTGCATTATGAAGTCCTAGAAAGGAAAGGATTACATTTTTTTTTCAAAGGGAAAGAATCAAAAATAAAACCTGAAAAGATGAGTAGATATTTTGGAAGTTGGAAAAATAGATTCTTAAAAATAGGATGTGTAAATGTTAAATAATTTTATAGTGACATATCGGGCATTCCATAAGTGAAAGACAGGACATTCAGACACAGAGAAATTCGCGTTCATTCAACATGTATGTACTTGTTATTGCCTTGGTTCCGGAGGTTAAGCAAGGGTATTTTGTGGCTTTATTTATTCTTTCAAAAATTTAAGATCACGTAACTTGTCTGCACAGTATTTATATTCGTAGTAGATTTAAAAATCAGTACTAGAAGTCAGTTGCCGTGCTTCATTTCTAACTATTCCAGTTCAGCATAAGAATAATAGAAATGTAAACATTAATGTGATACATATATTCTCCCGCGTTCGCCGTTGTCTTTCAGGTTTGTTAGGCAAACAGAATTTAGGCCTAAATGTGGTAACAGCTAACACGGAAGATTACATGGCGTAATGTTTACATTTGTATTATTCTTATGGCGAACAGTGTGTGGAATTTATGAATCACGATTCATAGGAACAATCCCTTGCCCCTAAGGTCCCTGTTACACTAGGTCACCAGGCGGCGCAGCCAGCTAAGTCACTGGCGGCACCACCGGTGACACTGCCTTATTATACAACCCCATCAAACGGTGCAGCCAACTCTGCCACCAGTGGCGCATTGGTGGTTGTTCCGGCTACAGTAGTTCTTGTCAGTCGACCAGTCTCCTGTTTTCCCCTCAGTCTTGCTTGTACTCGAGAAGTGTCTATTGAAATTCAGACTGAATGGAGGGAAAGTGTAGATATCACGAAAGAGAAAAAAATGAAGCAGCATGATAGTCTGAATGAATGCCAGAAGTTATACCTTGAATCAATTTTTTTCCGACGTATTAGGATATAAATATTGGACTAAAATATTCCTAAGTTTCAAATAATAACTGTTTGCAGTAGTAATTAATATTTTGTATAGCAAAAGCATTAATAACTTACAATTTATTGGTTTACTTACCTCAAAGTGACCACAAGTTTTTCTTCTGGTGAGGACATTTTCTCATTTTCGAATCTTTACCAGTAATATCTCCCTTCATTAACAACAATAGTTCAAAGAGAGGCAATTTAGACATTCATAAGTAATTGAACTTGTCTGAACACAGTTCAGCAAAAAGAATATAGTACAACCCTTTAGATTCCCTTGACCATAGCATAGGGCAGTATTTTTCAACCTGTGGGTCGGGATCCCCAGGGGGGTGGGGGTCACAAAGTCTTGTTCTGGGGGTCGCTGTCAAATTAGGAAGAATGTGCACCATAAAACAACCAAATTAGTGCACGTCGGGGTACTTGGTTGTTCCGAAATACTAAAATTGCCTGAGAGAAGTGAAATTCTTTTTCTTTTCTTTTCTTTTCTTTTTGTGAAACTTCACGTTATTCCCTGTTATCAGCAATTCGGATTTGAGTGGAACAGACTTTTTTTTACAATAAATATGCCATGTTAACAATTAATAAATAATGCTTTCAAGAACCAGTCAGTAGCTAAATTAACAAGAGTCAATAAGTAATTTTGAGAATTTATAAAAAACATCAACTTCTTTAGGAATTGACTATACACTGTGGCTTAACAAATATAATTCATTTCTGAAACTTATCTGCAACTCGAAACATTCATCATGTGACATAAATTTTTCTGTGAAAATTAATGTAAAAATAGGATGTGTTTCTATCCGGAAAATAGACTAAAACCATCATACTATAATGTAGAATACTGCACCCCCCTTCTACAAGAACGTTTTATCAACAGAAAAAAATAAAAAATAAAATTCACTGTCTATGAGTTCACACACTTTGTTGTGATACAGTACGGTAAGGGCGGAGTGGGGACGGGGGTCACAAACTCAAAGAGGTTGAAAAACACTGGCTTAGGGTGTACATGCACATTTCCCTTCCTTCGCCTTCTCATTTTCATTAAAACTTCAAGGAGGAGTATATATGAATACTTGTTGCTTGGCATGTTCCCTCATCAGTAGTGAACACTGCACGACAGACTGACCACGCAGTTGCCAGTTTGATAGGCTATTTGTGATGCAATGCCCCGCCACGGCTCTCCGGCCGCCAGTGGCTGCCGCTTTGTTCGCGGGGCACGGCAGCCAGTCTGTGAGGGCGCCACCGGCTGCCCTAGTGTAATAAGCTTCCTAACAGTCAATGCCCAATTATGAGCGCCACCCCTGGCAGTGCGGATGGCTGCACAGCCTGGCGGCCTAGTGCAATAAGGCCCTAAGAGAAAAACACGTAAGTTGTAGCACGAAGGCAATGGTTGTAGCATCAGTCATATTGACGCAACACAGGCTTGCCAGTCGGCTTTACATAGTAGCTTTTAGATGAGACTTCAAATATATAGCAAACTAAATGCAGAAATATAAAACAATTTTATTACACTTATAATACAAATTTTACAAAATGTTTATAATAGCAATTAGATACAGGTATGGTAATTCTGAATTACTATTACTTGATTCCTTGTTATTCAGTTTCTTCATAGTACGAAGCATCATCCCTCGTACAATGTAGTGCATTCGATATCTAACATTTTTAAATGCCTGCTATGCAATCTGATTTGGAACCCACATTCATATATCATCATTCAATTGGCACACTTGCACGTTTTACGTGACCCATTGGTATCAGTTGACTGTCACTTTTCGAAAGGCAGTTGGTGTTCATGTGCCACCACAAATAGTATACCTTCATTTGATGGTCACACTAACTCACAATGGAGGACATAGTAATAGACATAGCTGATGTGATAATGAAGTGGAAAAGTAAAGGGACATGTACAGTATGAAAGCGTACAGGTGGACCTCATCTGTTGACCGACAGAGACTTACAACCGTTGAAGAGGGTCTTACAGTGTATTAGGCAAGCAAGGCAAGCATCTCTCCACTTCATCACACAGGAATTCCAACTGTCATCAAGGCTAAGGGTTGGCCAACATCATATTGAATCCCAGCATTACTAATGGAGGGCGCCGTGAAATTGCAAGTCATTTTCAGCCAGGTGTCCAGATACTTTTGATCAAATAGTATACCTTCATTTGATGGTCACACCAACTCACAATTGAGGACATGGTAATAGACATAGCCAGTGTACAGAAACAGTGGAGAAAGTTGAAAACAAACAAGTTACCTGGTCCAGATGGGGTACCAATTCGGTTTTACAAAGAGCACTGTATGGCTTTAGCCCCTTATTTAGCTTGAATTTATCGCAAATCTTTGAAATGCTTCGGGGACTTAAATGGGAGTTGCTGGAGGGATGGCAACATTCTTTTCAAGAAACAATGTTGAATAAATTTAGAGGGCCGGAATTTGAAGTGGACTGCAGAATGATTATACTGCCGCCAACATAGATTTTGCGTAAAGACCATAAAGATAAGTTCAGAGAGATTAGGGTTCATACAGATGCATACAAGCATTTATTGTTTCCTCATTCTGTATGGGATTGGAATAGAAAAGCAAGTAACTATTAATGGTATTGGGCACCTTCCACCATGCACATTTGAATAGATTGCAGAGTATGTATGTAGATGTACTCTCAACATCTGGTTTGAGCCAGCTTTCCGTCCCTAGTAGTATGTGAGCATTGTGACTACCTAAAAGTGAGAGCAGTTGTAGGGCCTTACCATAGATGCTCCTGTAGTCAACTATCACTATATTTATCATTTCTTCTTCCATTTCATCTTGCCAAGCTCTGCCCTTACCAGAAACAGTAAACAATTTAATGGGCCTGTGGATTGATTTCTCTATCCTAAAAAAACACAGGTGCCTTCCATACGTACTCTGATGCCCTAGTAGCCATTTCCTGCATGCAGTGCATACCTGACCTATTCAGGGGTACCCTACATTTCTCCACCTGATAATGGAGGTCGAGAAATTTGCACTCAAGATCACCATAGAATTGTTTGAACCTCTGGTTTATCTCTTCCACTCAGATAAAAACCAGAGAACTTTGATCGGTTCTGAGAATGGTGCTGCAAATCGATAGCTCCATTTCTACCCTGTGAGCGAGACTTAACTGTCATCACCAAATCCACCAGCTGCCTGTAGGAGCCGAGGATAACCCCTGAACCCAGCCAGCAGGAGCCATTGGTGCCAACATGAGCAATGATTTGCAGCAGGGTGCACCCACAGTCTCTATCAGGCAGAGTCTCAGTGAGACCCCCGGCAAGCAAAAAAAATTGCATACTGGTAATTTCCCCCACTATTTCCTAAGAGGCTCCATCACGCACCTAACATTGGAGCTCCCAATGAATAGCAAATCCACCCTCTGCGTCTGTCCGGACCTCTCAGAAGGATTGGCCACTACCACAACAGACGAAGCAGCCTATGCTGGCTCATAGGTATTATCAGCAGCGGACAACACGTCATATTTATTGCTGAGGCCTAAGGAAACAGCCTTGTGGACGCTTCCCAGTTTCGCCTTCTGCCCAGTGTTTCACAACCCTTTTGTAAAAGAGATTTGAAATACTAGTTGATGTCAGTTTAAATGTCATCATTAAATATTTGTCATAAAGCTGCATCAATAGTATGAAATGATATGTTTCATATCTATTTGTTTCATGTTGTTCACTTTATCAATTACAATTCATTTCATTGTCATTTATTATCAATGCAACAGTCGTACAAAATAAAATTTTCGTTGGAAGGTATTAATTACATTCTGTGGAGTGATGCATCTCTGTGGAACTAGCATTAACAGCTGTAGAATAGACTCTTTGACAACATTCTCATGCCAAGTTACCTTGTTCTGCTCCCTCCCTTCTTCGCCTTCCCTACCTCTACTATTCGTTACTGTGATCCGACTGTCTGCTTACTGCTGAAGTGTGAACATAAGCAAGCTCACAGGAGCCAGTTGGTGAACAGGACTTCTCTGTGTTGACATAAACTGGTTTCACCCTCTGGCATTAGCAAATTCTCATTTAAAAAATCCTCAAGCTGTATACTGATTTCCAAAAGAGTGTGTGCTGTGCTTATGTTTTAAATATCAGTATGATTTAATACTATTTACAAGGGAAACTCCTCATCACACCCATCTCAGGTTTTGTGGTAACATGACACAGTGGATAGCCCATCAAAACTTGAACACAAATCAAGCAAGAAAACAAGAAGAAGTTGTAGGAACTGTGGAGAAAAGAGGAAAATAGAAACCTTAATGGTCGAAGTGCTAGAGAAATGGCATTGTGGTGATGGTGGTGGACTGTGATCCTGGAGGTCTGTGTTCAAACCTCCTTCAGTCTATGTCTTTGTGTTTCACAAAATTGTCAACTGTCCATTCATTCATTCATTGACATCTCCATCTTCTTTTTGTAGCCTTGGAAATTTTCATATTATACATAAGTCACATGGTAAGTATATATTACCGTCTCAAGTAACTGTGATGATATTGAGAGCAGACAAGACCTCTTGCTGAAACGAAAACAGTAAATAATAAATATAATCAACTTTGCTCTCTGAAATTGAAGGACAAGATTAGCTGTGATATATGCAGAAATCATTGTCATAAACTTCAAACACATTAAAACATATGTTTTGACAGTGCAAAGGGAGAAGTGTGTGATTGTGTAACTTTTGTGTTCATCTATTGCACTTATGTAACAAACTGCTATGCTTTTATTATTTCTTTGGGAGTGATAACATTCATACCAATGCATAAATTGGACAAGGATGCATATGTCACTCACTCACTCACCAGGCATACAAATTAAGTGTTGCAATTAGTGATTTCTATCCTATGATGTCCATACTGTTACAAATATTGTGTATGGTCAGATGTGTTTTCCAATACAAGATTTGGCTGTCATCTTTTCGTCAAACATTTGTGGCTCCCATTCAAAAGCCACTACCTTTTGGCTGCTAATGGAACACTTGTGCATTGTGAACTTTACATCACAACGCAGACATAAAATTAAAAATGAACAGACACATCAAAGACTGGACAGACACTTTATAATGGGCGGGGGGGGGGGGGGGGGGGGGATAGAAATATGCAGCACAACAGTGTATTGAACACGGAGCTCCAGCCTCGTAGTCCAACACCATGACCACATAACCTAGACAACATGGCTTCTGATGCTTGCTCCATGTTGCACATCATTTGCTTAAAGAGCTCAATTCTTACATTTTTCTTCTTTGAGAGTTCCTTAATACTACTGCTTCCTGTTTTTATGCTCAATCTGTGTTTAGTTTTTGACGGGCTGCCCACTGCGCAGGGGTGGGGTGTGTGCAATGAGGAGTTTCCCTTGTCAGCAACAGTATCTTTGACTGAAGTTATGGAAACCACCTTTTACCACATAGAAGTACATATATGCCACTGTACAGTGCTTGGAGGAGAGTAGATACTACCATTATTATCCATTGTCTTATTCTATTTGCAAATGGAATGAATAAATAAATGTGTGCATAAGTACATGCCACACTCTCTACTTTTGTGACCACTATGAAAGATATACCATGTATTTCTGCAGATAAGACGAGGTACAAATTTTCATTAAAATTTTATAGTTTAAGCATATATCTGGCCTATAAGACAACCCTCAAGTTACTGTATTTACCCGAATGCAAGCCGCACTTTGTTACCAGTTTTTGGGAGCTAAAATTATGCCTGCGACTTAGATTCAGACACAAAGGTTCAGGAACTTCCGAAAAATATCGTTAGAAGCCGCCATAAGTAGTTTTCATCTTGGTTTTTGTGATTGGTACACCTGGATTTCACCCTTTGTTTCAGTGTTTGCAGCACAGACATATTTGTGGTCTGCTTTTAAACTTTCATGCATGTAGTGCCACATTTTTCTTTTTTTTCTCTCTCTCTCTCTTGCACCATGAAATTTAAGAGAACAGTAATTTCTTTCGTCGAGACAACATTTAATCGCACCAATACATGTATTATACAGGTGAAAACACATGAAATTGCCTGAGAACAGAGGATAAATGATTTCAAAGAAAACCACAACTGTTGTGTGTAGCTCCGAAATATTTTAACCCTTTCACTGCTCCGTACGTAAATTTACACTAATCGTTTCACTGCGGTTTCTGGATATTTGACAAGCAACATTGTAAAATCAAGCTGCATTGTAAATAATTAATTCTATTACTGTTCTATGGGATATAGGTTATCATGTGTGCCCTTGTCCGCTCAGTAAATTAATAAAGCTCGTAAAGTGAATATTATTATTTTTTAAGTTGTGCAAACCTCTGTTTTCATAAATCTTTCCTGCACTTGCAGACTAAATTTCAATCTAATTTTTTTTTGTACCATTGTATAACTTGACCTCGGATTTTGGGGCCTATTTTTTATGATTCAGCCATCATCTTATCTGAGGAAATATATGGTATAAATTGAGGCAACTAAATTTTTACACAATCTACCACAAATACCAGTTCCTAAAATTTACCTAAGAGGGTTTTGTGGGGGAGTGTCGCCTTTGTTCTGAATATTTCCATGTTATCTGGATACATCTTACACACTTTTTATAACCTTTACAACCTCTCTTACACTTCCTATGGGCTCTATGTACCTAACAACACATTCTTAATGCCTTTGATATATTTCGTCATAACTATTAGATATAAGCTTCTACTTCTACATAAATATCCCACAAATCACATTGAATTGCATGGCAGAGGATTCATCAAACTGTGTTCCATACTCTTAATAGCATGCAGGAAAAAGGAACACCTAAATCTTTCTGTGTTCAACCTGATTTCTCTTATTTCATTAGGATGATCATGTCTCCTTATGTAGGTAGGTGTTAACAAAACATGTTTGCATTCGGAAGTAAAAGTTAGTGAAAGAAACGAATAAAGCCTTCCTTGTAATGATTTCCACCCCAACCCGTGCATCACTTCCATGACACCCTCTCTCCTATATTGCAATAATACAAAACTAGCTGCTCTTCTCTGAACTTTCTCTATATCCTCCATTAGCTCCACTTGTGTGGGCATCCCACAATGTGCAGCCATACTCCAAAATAGGATGCACACATGTAGTGTAGGCAGTTTTTTTTTTTAGAACTGTTGCATCTTCCAAGTGTTCTGCAAATGAAACATAGCTTTTGTCTTTTCACTTTCCCTACAATATTTTCTATGCGTTCTTTTCGATTTAAGTTGTTCATAATTGTTATTCTGAAGTATTTGATTGAATTTATGTCCTGCATATTTGACTGATTTATCACATAAATGAAGTTTAACAAATTTCTGGTAGTGCTCATTTGGATGACTTCACTCTTATTATTGTTTAGGGTCAAGTGGCAATTTTTGCACAATGCATTTACCCCATGTAATTTGTTTTGCAGTTGCTTTTAACCCTCTGGTGAATTTAGTAGCTGATAAATCATAGCATCATCCATGAACAGCCTGAGAGCTACTCATTGTCTCCAAAATCATTTATAAAGATAAGGAACAGAAATGGCCCTATAACACTTCCCTTGGGACCGCCATATCTCATTTCTATTTTACTCAATTACAATGTACTGTGTCCTTTCTGACAGGAAATCACAAATCCAATTGCACAACTGTGGTGATATTTCATAAGCACGCAATTTGATTAGACACTTGTGAGGTACCGTGTCAAAAACCTTCCGGAAATATAAAAATATGAAATCGATTTTAGATCCCTTGTCAGTAGCATTCATCACTTCATGTGAGTAAAGAGCTAGCTGTGTTTTACAAGAATGATACTACTTGAATCTGTGTTGATTGTGGGTCAATAGGTTATTCTCTTCAAGGTAGTTCATACTGTATGAGGAAAGTAAAAGTTCTAAAATCCTGCTACAAACTGACATCAATGATTTTGTAATGATATAATGTTGCAGGTTACTCCTATTACCCTTCATGAATATTGGAGTGACCTGTGCAACTTTCCAGTCTTTGAGTACAGATCTTTCACTGAGCGAGTGGTTGTATATGATAGCTAGAAATGTAGCTGTTGCATCAGTATACTTTGAAAGGAAGCAAATTGGTACAATCTGGACCAAGAGACTTGCTTTTGTTAAGTGATTTAAGTCGCTTTAATATTCCAGGGTATCTGCTTCTAAGTTACGCATGCTGGCACCTGTTCTTGATTCAAATTCTGGAATATTTGTTTCATCTTCTTTCATGAAGGAATTTCAGAAAGCTGTGTTTAGCAATTCTGCAGGTATTGATTGTGTTTTGCTGCTAGTTTACATATGACCAGCATTTCTTAGAATTTTCTACCGAATCATGTGACTGGATTTCAAGGTGGAAACTATTATAAGCTTCTTACATTAAAGTTCAAGTTAAATTTCAAGTTTCCATGAAAGATTGCCAGTCTTGGGGATTTTGTGTGTGTTTGATCCATTGTGTGTGGTTGCCAGGAGTTCCTAAGCATAGTATTGCTACCAGTATAGCTGTTGTTCATTTAGCAATACTCAGGAGGCATGTGTAGCTTAGAAAATGCTACAGACCAAGAAGGCTTCAGATCAGGTCTTAGCTGCTGTGATCAAGTATTGTCTCTTACACCCTTCATAGAGGCAGGATCTCAAATGAACCTGAAAGCTTCTATCACATTTGTTAATCTCACTGCTGCCTATGACACTTTATGGAGGGAGAGCCTGATCTACAAATTTCTTCAAATCATACCCTGCAGAACAATGGCATGTCTTGTCAACAACATATTAAGTGACCGGAAATTCGAAGTAATCATTGGAAGCAAGAAAAACAAGGAGAGGAAGCTTACCAACGGATTACCCCAAGGTTCAATTATTCTATCCAACATTTCTGACACTTTGTCTAGAAAATTCTGCTACACCAATGATCTGGCCATACCCATACAACACAAAGAACTGCAGAAGACAGAAGAGATACTTACCAAAGACTTATCTTTATTGGAGACTTATTTCAGAATCTGGAGACTTAAACCCAGTGTGAACAGAACAGAGGTGTCTTGCTTCCACTTAAACAATTGTTTAGTGAAGTTGAAACTGAATGTAATTTTCATAGGCAGAGTTCTTTGCCACAATTGGTACTTAAAATATCTAGGTGTCATTCTGAACCAAACACTGACCTTCAAGCAACACCTTCTAAACCTAGCTGAGAAACCGAAAACTCATAACAACATACTGCATAAATTATATGGAACTACCTGGGGATCTTCTGCAACCATCTTGCGGTCTTCAGCCTTGGGTTTGGTGTACTCAAGTGCTGAGTATTGTGCACCTGTATCGATGAACAGCCACCATACAAAGCTTGTTGACACTGAATTGAATGCTACCATGCACACAATATCTGGCACAATCAGATCTTCTCCAGTTTACTGGCTTTCACTGCTAACTGGTATGCCAGCACAGCGATCTGTGACACTAACCACTTCAACATGTGTTCCGTCGGAAGACTCACAGCATTGCTCCCCTTTTGAAAGAACAGTGACCCACTGTTAGGTTCCCTTGGAGCCAGCTGCAGTGTCCTGGATTTTTTCATGGGTCCTCTGTATGGCAGTTCTGGGGAGTCCTTCCATTCTGCCTGCACACCTTCCTTATGGTGATGATGGCTGGTGGCTGACTCTCCTTTTGTGCCTTCATCATTATCATAACTGTCTTCAGAGTTCTTGAACAAGAAGCTGTTTCTAACTATCTGTTGTTTGGGATCGTGGTAAGGCTTCATATGGAGGACGTGAACAATGTCTCTTCGTTTCTGTCGTTTTGAGGACAGTTAATAATCATTAACTTTGAATGTGACGTCTGACAGGCAGCGTATGACACGATACCGACCAAAGTATCACTTCAGTAAATTTTCTGATAGCCCAACTTTCCATACAGGGGTAAAAATCCATACCAGATCTCATGGGCTGTACACAACAGGTTGATGCTTGTTATACCACTGACAGTCCTTCTCCGGGGCATCCAGTGTTTGTATGCGAACCAGCTGTCTTGCTTCTTCGACCGTGGTGATGAGCTGTTTCACATAATCGACCTGAGTGTTGTCGGGTTGGAACGGAAACAGCGTATCCATTGTCTCAGCTTCACAACCATGGAGCAGGAAAAATGGCCTGCTCAACATTAACAGCATATCTGCTGATGTTATGTTAAAACGTTCTGTAAGACCATTTGTTATTCTGTGGACAATGTCACAACGTGACATTACCTCTGATACTTGTGTTGACTGGAATACTTTTCCACGATCATTTATCACCACATGTGGTGCTCCATACTTCAAAAGAATGTCTTCTACTAGGAATTTTGTGATCTCTGGAGCTTTTGCACAGGTAGTGAGTGAGGAAGTCAGTGCAGACTATTTTCCATCGGTTACCAGTTGTCGACTTCGGGATCCTACCTAAAAGTTCAATTCCAATCCGGTGGAATGGAACTGCTGCAAGTGGAATTAGTACCAGATACCCTGGTGGTAATTGCAGCACATACTTCCATCTCTGGCACTCCTTACAGTGACTCACATAGTGCTTCACAGATCAGCAGAGACCTTGCCAGTAATACCTACGTCTGATTCTATCTAGGGTCTTCATGAATCCCAGATATTGGAGAATCATGGTAATATCTGAGAATAACTGGCTGGAGATGAGCTGGAAAAACCAGCAGCCATTTGGGGGTCCAGTGGATCATAGTTGCTCTTATACATTGTCCCATTTGTAAGGTGAAACTCTCCTTTGGTCATTTCTCCTTTCTACAAGTCCTGTATGGTTTGTAATAATGCTTGATCTTCCTTCTGTTCAGCTGTAATGTCACGTAACTCAGTGAGGGCTGAAAATTCATCTATGCTGTTGTTTTTGGCTAATAGATTCCTCGAAAGGCAGTCAGCATCCTTGTGTTTGTGCCCGTTTTTTAATACCACTGTGACATCTACTCTTGGAGTCTTAGTGCCCATCTTGCTAGTCGACCTGATGGATCGTTCAAGTTGGTCAGCCAACATAAAGTATGGTGGTCTGTCACAATGGTGAATAAATATGACCGGAACTTGTTGATAGCCCAAATAACATGGAGACATTCCTTCTCGGGTGTAGAGTAGTTTATCTCGGACTTTGAGAGTACTCTTGATGCACAGCACCTTTTCAGCACCCTCCTGAATTTGTACAAGCACTGCACCAATCCCACAATCACTAGCATCTGTGTGAAGTATAAGGCTAGAACTGGTGTGGGCCTTCTCAAATGCCTGGAAAGTTCATTCTTTTGTCTCATTCCAGTAAAACTTGGCTTCTTCCTGCAGAAGTTCTTGCCTTTTTACAAAAACCTTTTATGAAACAACGATAGTATGAGCACAGCCCGAGAAAGCTTCTCACGTCACGGATGTGCTGAGGAGTTGAAAATTCTGTGACTGCCCTTACTTAGTCTGGATCAGGATGCACACCATCTTCATTCATTAAGTGCCCAAGGATTTTTATCTCTTTGGCGATGAAGAGGCACTGCTTTGGGTTTAGCCGGAGTCCTGCTGTCTGAACACACTTCAACACAGTTATTACGTGGCTTAGATGTTCCGTAATGTCCTTGAGAAAATGACAATGTCATCTAGATAACAAAGACATGTCATCAATTTAAGATATTGAAGCAAGTTGTCCATCATGCGTTTGAATGTGGCCAGAGCATTACATAGTCCAAACTGCATGACTTTGAATTCATAGAGGTTGTCAGGTGTAATAAAAGCATTCTTCTACCTGTCAGCTTCATCAACCTCAATTTGCCAGTAACCTGTCTGCATGTCCATGGTTGAGAAGTATATAGCTGTTTTGAAGCAGACCAAGGTTTCGTCAATGCGTGGCAATTGGTAGACAACTTTCTTTGTGATTTTGTTCAGCTGCCGATAGTGGACACAGAAACAGCACATGTCATTCTTCTTCACGAGGACCACCAGAGATGACTAGGGACTTTCTGAAGGTTGAATGATGTCACTGCGCAACACCATCTCCACTTCTTCCTGAATTATCTGTCTTTCAGATGGCAATACTCTGTACAAGCGCTGGCTAATTGGTGGATGATCCCCAGGTATTGATATGGTGTTTTATTGTGGGCCTTTCATGTAGCTCTTCTGCCTGGCCTGGAATGCACCTGAAAATTGGTGTAGTATGGTTAACATCTGCTGGGTCAGACCGGGCCCTATATACAATTCCATAGTAGTTTCCTATAGTGCATTGTCAGCAATAACAGTCGAGCATGAGACTTCGGCGATGCCATTGAGCTCACCGTCCTGGACTGCTTCAGCTGTTCACATTACTGGAGGAATGAGTTGCGACTGCCCGTGAAAATTAGTGATCCAAAGTTCTCCTTGACCACCTGTAATGCTTCTGATAGCTGCTGGTATGTATTTTTCCTTCATTATACTGATTAGCTTTTTGTGATCGACAAGTACTTCACAGTTCAGCTGGTCCTCTTGGCTGCTGACTGGAACTCTTCTAATTGTTAACAGTGGGATCTCAACATTCGTAACAGCAAACCACCTCCCAGGGAAGTATATGTTACATGTACTCGACAAAACCGCTTCCTCAATTTGTAGCTCAGATTTCCACAGTCAATGACAGCCTGGGATGCCTGAAGGAAGTCCCATCCGAGGATGGTGTTATGTATACACACTGTTCAAACGACAAATTCAAATGGCTGTGTCCTGTTGTTAATAGTTATACTTGTGACACATGTTCCTGCCGGCCGGGCATATTTTCCATTTGCGACCTTTAGCACAGTTGTTTTTGTATCACAGAACATGATCTTCTTTAGTTTGCAGCAGTAGTCATTCAACAATACAGAGAAGGAAGCTCCGGAATCTACTAGTGCACAGACAGACTTTACTGGATGTACCTTTCACTCCAAAGTTTGAGGTGCCATCACAAACTTGACTGGAGTCTGGCAGCCAAGTTGAAATGTATCTGCACTATAAAAACATTAACAAGCATAATTTTCTCAGCAGACAGTATTGTGGATCTACAATAAATTTTCTGTGTTAAGTTGAAATAGAATTACTTTTTGAAATCTGATTCAGTACCACATTTTGGTGTGAAAAATGCCTATATGCTTCTGATTCAAAATCCACATTAAACTGTAGGTTAACATATAACTAGTTTGGTAAAATATACGAAATGTTGAAGGAGAGCAATGACATACTACATCCAACAGGACCATCTTTAGTAAACCACTGTGGGTTTCGAAACATTCTTTGGGTTGATTATAGTGTAAGTTAATCACATCTTTAATTAAAAAAGTTATAATTGATTTTCAAAATTGTTGTTACGAAGAAATATCTTATGTATCTTAATTTGTGCACTAAACCAGATATGTCTCCTTAGTAAAAGTGGATTATTCCCTTTTGTAAGTAGTACATGTGTAAAACAAATGATAATGTGATCATTTGGTAAAATCAGATTTCGCACTCATTTTTTATTTCAGGTATTTCCACGGTACAAGTGTTGCTGTGCGTACAGTAAGAACACTTGATGCAGGTGAAATGGTTTCTGAAAATTATGGCCCAAATTTTGTACAAGTGCATAAAGATGAAAGACAAAACATTCTGAAAGATCAGTATTGGTTTGAATGTAAATGTGTTCCTTGCATTCAAGACTGGCCAACTTTTGCAGAGATGGACTCAGCTGTTCTAAGATTCAGATGTGATGCTGGTACTAACTGCAGCAATGTTATGTGTGTCCCAACATCAATTGAACATTGTTTTATACAATGTGCTGAATGCAAAGGTTACACAAACCTTCTCAAGGGCCTAAAAGCACTACAGGTATGTAATAAATATTTAAAAGACCTCATGTTAAAGATGCCGTAGAATTCCACTTGAATCTTGGAGAGAAAATCATCAAGGTATACTGAAACTATTAAGTACAAGCCAAAAGTACAAACAGCATAGTTTAGTTAATCACTGAGGTTCTTTGTGGGCTGAAATTGTTCTAAGCGCTTAGTATAAATTCTTCTCAATTTATGCTGGAAAAAATTAAATAAACAAATTATTTTTAAAAAAAGGTTCAAATTTTGGGCCAATAGGTGCAAATCAAATGTTGTACACTGTTCTTGTTGATATCTCTTGTGCTCATACTGAACAAGAGCTGTCAATAATAAAAGCTAAACAGGCAAGTACAAAAGTCACTGGAATAAGTTTTTATTACCAAATGGTGATAATTATGACATATCAAGTTGGTAGATAATGAAATGACAAACAAAAGAATCACAATAAGCTAGTGAATTGTTGAAAGGGTGATCAATGAGATGTGTTTTCTCAGTTTTAATGAGGTTAACACTTTTATTTCCACATTAATATTTCAGCTTTGGAAAAATTAAAAAAACTGTGTTTTTTGTTTTGTTACAGTACACTGAACATCAAAATATGTGTTTAAAATTTTTAATCACACTATTGTCTTTTTATGTCATGTATTTCACAACACAGACGTTTGTATTGAGCTATTTTATTACTTGAGACATTTTGCTGATAGTTAACATTGTCAGATCAATGATGCTAGGATATCTTCGGCACAGCACCAAAGACAAAACAATTCACTGTGAAATAAAATATAAAATAACATGAACTACACTCACGCTCACACTCACAGTCACGTACAGACGGCAACACAACACAATCTCCAAGACAGACAAATTAATACCTCAGAAGTGGCTACACGCCGTACCAAGTAGCAAAATGTCATACTAGAAGCATGTTGTTCATCAACAACAATGTGATTGATTCACAAAATACAGTATAAATCAGCTTTTAATATGATGTTGTTGAAGAACAACACTGGGAATGAAAGGGTTAAAGAAGTAAGAAAGAATAATACAAGAAGAAAGTATCCTCTTCAGTTATACAATTGTTTTAATGTCACATATGACCAGTTTTGGGCATCATAAACTCCATCATCTCATGTTTATTAAATCATTAGCCGCAAGACAACTGCACGCTGTCAATGCAGGGTGATGGATGCTATTTGCAGACTCCTTGTACAACTGAAATGGATACTATCTGCCTCCACAGTGATCTGTTGTGGATGTTCAGCCAAGCGAATCTATGCATGAAAGAAAAATGGATTTTCATGTTTTAAACATTTTATGAAAGTGATGCTACTGCAGTTGTTGAGTGGGGAAGACACTTTAGGTCAAAACTATCATCTACGTGAACTATGTTCAGCGAGATAAAGTTGAAGAACAAGGTTCTGTTATGTATACACCATGATCTGGCTGCCCAGGAACAGTAACAATTGTGGAAAATGAATTACAGATATGTTTAACTGTGACCCAAAGTCTGGGCTGGATTTATCATGAAGATCAGTGTAAAGAATGTTACACAACGGAAGTTAAAAGTTTAGTTTCCACATTTATGACACGGTTCACTTGAAGATGGTCCAGATCAACATCTCCTGTTTTATGAATTGATGTTAGATAAAGATAAACATGATCCTAACATATTCAATAAAATGTGTGGTCTGCTGAGGCCAGTTTTACGTTAAGTGGACAATTTAACAGACATAACTGCACTTACTGGTATTCTGAGAATCAAAATATTTTTCTTTGCTCCATGCAGATATCTTATCTAAATCATTTTGCAGTTGATTTTGATCTTTTGGTGACTACTAACCGATAAGTGACAGCATCATCTACAAACTACCTAAGAGAGCTACTCATTGTCTCTTAAATCATTTATAAAAATAAGGAACAGGAGGGGCCCTATAACACTTCTCTGTGGAGCACTAGATGTCACTTCAGTTTTACTCGATGACTTTTCATCAATTACAATGTACAAATCCAGTCGCACAGTTGCGGCAATATTCCATAAGAATGCAGTGTCAAAAAACCTTCCGGAAATCTAGACATCCCTTGTATACAGCACTCATTACATTATGTGAGTAAAGAGCTAGCTGTTTTTCACAAGAATGGTACTTTCTGAATCCGTGTTGCATTGGAAGTAGGCTTGACTTCGAAGGCAACTAAACACAGCACTTATACTGAAAGCACGTTTATTACGAACCCAACATACACGCAGCACTGACTGCCTCTCGGGCAGTGCTCTGCTATTTATACACAGATAGAATTTACCAGAAATTAGAAGAACAGTTAACATAAGAAACAAGTAGAATTTACAAGTGAACATAAGAAAGATGTAGAACCTTCTGGAATTGTCAATTACAAAGAAATAAATTTTTGCCGGTGGGCGGGATTGAACCAGCGACCTTTTGCTCCGCAGCCCGTGACGCTATCCCCTGCGCCACACCGGCAGTTGGTATTCGTGGTCTCTCGTGGCATTGCTCCCTCTCCTGGAGAAACAGCGACCCGCTGTTATGATCCCTGTGGAGCCAGCTGCAATGCCCTGGATCTTGACCGTGTCATGGGTCCTCTGTATGACAGTTCAAGAGAATCCTTCCCTTCTCCGCGATTATCGACGACAGACGTTCCTGTCGTGGCTTCATCAGGAGCATTACCACCCTTAAAGTCCTTGAACAAGAAGCCATTGTTGTCTACCTGCTCTTCAGGATTGTAGTAAGGCTTCATGCGCAGGACGTGAACAATGTCTCTTCGTTTTTGACATTTCGACGACGGCTCATAATCCTCAACTTCGTATGTGACGTCTGACAGGCGGCGTATGACACGATACGGACCAAAGTATAGCTTCAATAACTTTTCTGACAGTCCAACCTTCCGTACAGGGGTAAAAATCCATACCAGATCTCCTGGGCTGTACACAACAGGTCGGTGGTTGTCGTTATACTGCTGACGGTCCTTCTCCTGGGTGTCCAGTGTCCGTATGCGAGCCAGCTGTCTTGCTTCTTCGACCCTGGTGATGAGCTGTTTAACATAGTCATCCTGAGTGTCGTTCGGTTGGAACGGGAACAGTGTATCCATTGTCGTCTCAGCTTCACGGCCGTGGAGCAGGAAAAACGGAGTGAAGCTTGTGGTGTCTTGTCTTGCGGTATTGTAAGCAAATGTCATGACTGGCAGAATTGTATCCCAATCCTTCTGCTCAACATCGACAGCATGTCGGCTAACGTTTTGTTAAAACGTTCTGTAAGACCATTTGTCTGAGGATGGTATGCAGTTGTCATTCTGTGGACAATGTTGCACCGTGACATTACCTCTGATACTAGTTTTGACTAGAATACTTTTCCACGGTCAGATATCATGACACGTGGTGCTCCCTGCTTCAAAATAATGTCTTCTACAAGGAATTTTGCGATCTCTGGAGCTTCTGCAGCCGGCACAGGTTTGGTGACAGCGTAGCATGTGAGGTAGTCAGTGCAGACTTGTCGACTTCGGGAACCTCCCTAAAAGATCGATCCCAACTCAGTGGAATGGAGCTGCTGCCGGCGGAATCGGTATGAGATGTCCTGGAGGTAATTGCGGCACATGCTTCCGTCGCTGGCACTCTTTACAGTGACTCACATAGCGCTTGACAGATCGGTAGAGACCTTTCCAGTAATACCTGCATCTGATTCTGTCTAGGGTCTTCACGAATCCCAGGTGACCGGATGTTGGAGCATCATGGAAATATTTGAGAATAGCTGGCTGGAGATGAGCTGGAACAACAAGTAGCCATTTGGGACCCAGTGGATCGTAGTTGCTCTTGTACAATGTTCCGTTTATAAGTTGGAACTATCCACGGGTCGGTTCTCCTTTCTGCAAGGCCTCTATCATTTTTAATAGTGCTGGATCTTCCCTCTGTTCAGCTGTAATGTCATCTAATTCAGTGAGAGCTGAAATTTCATTAATGCTGTTGTGTTCCACTAATGGATTCCTCGAAAGGCAGTCATCATCCTTGTGTTTGCGCCCGTTCTTGAATACCACTGTGACATTGTACTCTTGGAGCCTTAGTGCCCATCTTCCTCCCGGATTATCCGTCTTTCAGCTGGCGACACACTATACGAACGCTGGCTAATTGACGGATGATCCCCAGTATTGATACGGTGCTTTATCGTGGGCCGTTGCGTCTGACATTTCCCCTGCTGAGGTGTGAATGCACCCGAAAATTGGCGTAGTATACCTAACACCCGCTGGCGTTGTTCCTTGGTGAGTCCAGGCCCTATTGGCAGTTCCACGTTTGTTTCCTCCAGTGTGTTGTCTGTACTAATAGCAGGGCATGGGTCTTCATTGATGACGTTGAGCTCACCGTCCTGGATTGGTTCAGCTTTCCCGATACACATTCCCTTGGGGATAAGTTGTGACTGCTCGTGACAGTTTGTGATCCAAATCTCTCCTAAAACCACTGGTAATGCTTATGATAGCTGCTGGTATGTACATTTCTTTTGTGAGCCTGATAAACTTTTTACTATCAACAACAACTTCACAGTATATCCAGTCATCTGTGTTTGTGACTGCAACTCTTCTCATTGTCAACGGCGGTATCGTCACATTGTCAACGACGAATGACTTACCAGAAAATTCTGTATTACGTGTATCTGGCGGAACAACTTCTTCAACTTCTTCCACAGTCAATGATAGCTTGGGATGCCTGAAAGAAGTCCCATCCGAGGATGACATTGTGACTACATTCTGTTAACACAACAAATTCAAACGGCTGCGTAATGTTGTTGATGGTTATTCTTGCGACACAAGTTCCTGCTGGATGGACGTACTTTCCATTCACGACCTTCAGCACAGTTGCTCCCGTATCACAGAACATTGTCTTCTTTAGTGTGCGGTGATAATTATCCGATAATACAGAAAAAGAGGCTCCTGAATCAACAAGTGCCCGGACAGGTTGGCCGTTGATTATGACATCGATGAGATTTCCCGACATCTTGGCGACTGTCATCCATGGAGGATTTTCATCTGAGGCGGCCTCACCTCTGTAGATGGTCGCCTCGCTTAGTTTTCCTGGTCTTGGTGACTGTCGTCCATGGAGGATTTTCATCTGAGGTGGCCTCACCTCTGTAGATGGTCGCCTCGCTTAGTTTTCCTGGGCGCGGCGGCTAGGGGAGCGGCTGGTACCTCTGTACGGCGACGGTGAACGGCTGCGGCGCGTCGGGGAGTGACCTCGTCTAGGTTACGGCGATGGGCTTCCTCCCATAGGTCGACTGAACTCATCAGCAGGTGACTGCCTTGGATAGAACTGCTCCGACGGCTGACATCTTGCGGCAAAATAATCATTGAATACTCGCCTCCTCTCTCTGCAGTAGCGTACGACATGTCCAGGGCGTCCACAGTGGAAACACAGTGGTGTGTTGTCTTCTGTCCTCCAGACGTCTGTTCTTCTGCGGGGTGTAATAGTTACCGGGGGAGTTGGCTGTGGTTGCGTCGGTCGGTTCATGGGCTGCCGTTTGGCGGCTGAAGCGTAAGTCATAGCAGGGCGACGCCATTCTTCATGTCGGGTGCGATTGACGGGGCAGACAGGAGCTAATGTTTGAAATACCTCGTCGTCAGTGGCGTCGGCTCCCTAGTGACTTACAGGGCTCACATCCATGGCCATAATCTGATGCTCGCTCGGTCTAATAGTCCCGGCTGCCATGCACTGTTGTAATTCTTCTCTCACGATTTGTCGTATGAGAGAAGCCAAGTCATGCTGGTCTTCCACAACGGCCATAGGGACTACATTTGGGAGTGTCATATTTCTTGCGTCCAACCCTCCTTTGTTGCATCTCTTCAATATGCTGGCACCACTTGATGAACTCTTCTGTCGTAGCGATGTCTTTTATCAGAAGAGCTTGGTACATATCTTCTGCAATTCCCTTCATCAGGTGCGTGATGTTGTCCGCCTCAGTCATGTTCAGATTGACTACGTTACACAGGGCCAAAACACTCTGTATGTACGATTGTGTCGGCTCACCATGTCATTGGGCCCGGTCCTTCAGTTGTTCTTCCGCCAAGCGGATTTGTCGCTGGCGGTCTCCAAACGTCTTCTTAAGTTCCTCCTGGAACCCAGTCATTCAACTTGTCTTCGTTGTTTTCGAACCATTGCTGGGCTGTTCCGTCCAGGTAGAAATAAACGTTGGCCAAGCACATCGTATGATCCCACTTGTTGTACTTGGCGACTCGGGCGAACCCTTTTAGCCATTTGTTGAGATCCTGTCCAGCATCTCCGGAGAACACCGACGGGTGTCTGATGTGCAGCTGGCTTATTGCTGGTTTCGTCTCCATAGTTCTTCTGATAATACGGACTTTTGGAAGGATGTACTCGGTAAATCCCTTGTATTCTGGTTCCAGTCCGTGTAAGCGACGGCTTTAACGTTGCCTAATCGGAGCCACGGTGATGCAGCTGTTGCACAGTGTACCCGGCACCTCCACCAAACAATGTCACGCTGCAATGGAAGTAGGTTTGACTTCGAAGGCAACTAAACACAGCACTTACACTGAAAGCACGTTTATTACGAACCCAAAATACACGCAGCACTGACTGCCTCTCAGGCAGAGTGCTCTGCTATTTATACACAGACAGAATTTGCCAGAAATTAGAAGAACAGTTAACATAAGAAACAAGTAGAATTTACAAGTGAACATAAGAAAGATGTAGAACCTTCTGGAATTGTCAATTACAAAGAATTAAATTTTTGCCAGTGGGCGGGATTGAACCGGCGACCTTTTGCTCCGCAGCCCATGACGCTATCCCCTGCGCCACGCCGGCAGTTGGTATTTGTGGTCTCTCGTGGCAATAGGCTGTTCTCTTCGAGGTAGTTCATAATATATGTTCTAAAATCCTGCTGCAAATGATATAGGCCTGTAATTTTGCGGATCGCTCCTATTGCCTTTCTTGAATATTGGTGTAACCTGTGCAAGTTTCCAGTCTATGGGTATGGAATGTTCACTGAACAAACGCTTGTAAATGGTAACTAGGTATAGGGCTATTGCATCAACATACTCAGAAAGGAACATAATAGATATACAATCAGGACCGGGCAGACTTACTTTTGTTAAGTGATTTAAGTTGTTTTAATACACTAGAGGTATCAACTTCTAAATTACGCATGCTGACAGTTGTTCAATACGAATTCTTACGTATTTGCTTAGTCTTCTTTTGTGAAGGAATTTTGGAAGGCTTTGATAAGCAATTCTGCTTTAGCATAACTGCTATCAGTAACATCACCATTACTATCGTGTAGTGAAAGTATTGATTGTGTTTCACCGCTAGTATACTTTACACATGACCAGAATTACTTAGTATTCTCTACCAAATTACATGGCAGTGTTTCGTTGTGGAATTTGTTATAAACTTCTCGCATTGAAGTTAGAGTTGAAATTACGAGTTTATGTAAAAGACTGCCAGTCTTGAGGATTTTGTGTCCGTTTAAATGTTGCATGCTTTTTTCTTTGCTTTTGCAAGAATGATCAGCCCGTTTGTTTACCATGGTGCATCAGACCCCTCTTTTGTTAATTTGTTTGGTATAAATCGGTAAATAGTTGTCAATATTATTTCTTTGAATGTATGCCACATCTGATCAACAGTAACATTATTAGTTTCGACAGACTGGAGATTCTCTCTTAGGAAAGTGTTAATCAAATTTTTATCAGCTTTATTGAATAGATATGTTTTTCATTTGTTTTTGTTAGATTTGGGAAATCCGATATTCATTTTTGCTACAACTCTGTTCACTAATCCCCGTGCCTGTTTTGATACTCTATTAGCTAAGGAATATTTGTTGCTGAGAGGTCAAGTATATTTTCACAACCATTTATTATTTTATTGGGTTCATGAACTAATTACTTGAGATAATTTTCAGAGAATGTGTTCAGTACAATTTCAGACAATGTTTTATGTTTGCCTCCGGTTTTGAACATGTATTTTTCTTAACAAATCGAGGGTAAATTAAAGTCGCCACCAATTACAATAGAATGCTTGGGGAACATTTTTGAAATTTGGTCCAAGCTTTCTTTGAACATTTCTGCAATCGAATCACCAGTCAGGGGTCAGTAAAAAGAGCCAATTATTAATTTATTCCTGTTGTCAGGTATAACCTCTACCCATACCAACTCATAGGGACTATCAAATGTTCAAATGTTTGTTAAGCTTATGGGACTTAACTACAGGGCCATCAGTCCCTAAACTTACAAACTACTTATCAACTACCTTATACTAAAGATGGCACAAATATCCATGCCCGAGGGGGGGATTCGAACCCCCGACCGTAGTGGCCGTGCAGTCCGTGACTGAAGCGCGTCAGTCTCCTCGCGGCCGGCTAGGGACTATCTACTTCAATTTCACTGCTTGTGACAGTAATAAATAAGCAACCACTTGTTTTATCTTATCTATCCTTTCTGAACACCATTTGCCCCTTGGTAAAACTTTTAGCTGAACTTATCTCCAGCTTTAGCCAGCTTTCGGCATCTAGCCAGCTTTCGGCATCTATAATAATTTGAGATTCTGTACTTTCTATTAGTGCTTGGAGCTTGTACTTTCCAAACACAGCTTTGACAATTTACAACTGTAAGGCCAATGGTTTTTAGATCTGTGTTCATCCTGTCTTTGATCTACATCCTTTGAGATTAAGACCCTTTCTGTGTGTTCCTGGCGCCCTCTAACGTAAAAATTCACAAATCGAGGAATCTGCAGCCCACACGGTCGCAGAACTGTCTGAGCCTCTGATTCAGACCCTCCACTCGGCTCTGTACCAGAGTTCTACAGTCAGTCAATTCTGCTTTCACCTTGCAAGCAAGACTGGCAGTCTTTACCACTTCCGACATTCGCTCAAAACCTGAGAGTACCGATGTGAGCCACCCACCTGCAGTTGGCTGCACCCCGTACCCTTCGTGGAAGGACCCATTCCAGATCTGGAATGACTCCACCCGGTATGCACACTGAGTACATGTTGACCTTCTTCCTCTCCTTGGCAGCCATCTCTCCAAGGGGCTCCATTACCCATCTAACGTTGGAGCTCCCAACTACAAGCAAACCCACCCTCTGTGAAAGCTCTGATCTTGCAAACTGACTGGTGACTTCAAGATGAGAGATACCATCCAGCTCAGGAACATTATTCTGAACAGGTAGCGCCTCAAACCTGTTCACAAGATGAACCGGGGAAGCCCCACGATTGATCCCCCCTGAAATATCTTACGCCACCCGCCATGCACTGGAGTGACCTCCCACTCATCCACGGTTGGGGTGTCTGCCTCATTGCTAACAGTATCAGGGCATGTTGCTGCCGCAGGTCGATCGGTGGACATGCTGGACAACTATTTGGTTCCCAAAACCAGCCAACAACAACGACGCCGCTCGACCACAGCCTCAAGTTGTGCCCACCGAGGTTAACACAGCTTGAAGCTGCGAGCGAAGTGTCACAATCTCAGAATGCATGTGCACACAGCAGTCACACTCCCTATTCATGATTACAATACCCAGAAAAACTAATGATTACAAAAATGTGAACTCGACAGAGGGTGACTAAGGTAAGCAAAGATGGCTAGAGATGGTACTAATCCAATTAAAACAAAACAAGATTACTGTCGGGCTTTAGACGGCGGAAAAATACACTAGTGAAACGCTTAACGCAAGGCTGAATTAATATATACACGAGCACAAGATAAATTTAATAAACTGAAGCAATAATGTCACTGAATACAAAATATGTTGCTTCCTGTAAGAAGCCGGTTACACTTGATAAGTATCGGTGCGTTCGGTACTGTGGTCTGCACTCGATAACAGCCACACAGCGACTTATTAGGCTAGGCAAGGTACATCGTAGGTGTGCAACAGGAAAGGGGGGAGATTTTTTCACTACCAAAAATGTATTTGGTTACACAACTGGCCTAGTTTAACACCATTACCATGATCCAGCACAAAGCACCGAAAGACTAAAAAAGCTCCTGTGTATAAAATAGCAAAAGAATGGACCCACGAAATTACAGACCTATAGCATTAACATCAGTTTGCTGTAGAATTCCTGAACATATTCTCAATTCTAATATAGTAAATTTCGTCGAGTTGGAAAAGCTTCTACGCATCAGCACGGCTTTAGGAAGCATTGATCGTGCAAAACCCAGCTTTCCCTTTTCTCTCATGACATCTTGTGTGCTATGGATGAAGGGCAACAGGCACACTGCATATTTCTTGATTTCCGAAAGGCATTTGATACAGTACCACACTACCGACTGCTAACCAAGGTTCGAGCTTATGGAACAAGTACCCAAACACGTGAGTGGCTCTAAGACTACTTATGTAATAGAATCCAGTATGATGTCCTCGATGGTCAGTGTTCATCAGAGACTAGGGTATTGTCGGAAGTGTGATGGACCACTATTATTTTCTATCCATATAAATGATCTGACACATGGAGGGAGTTGCAATCTGCGGCTGTCGCATACAGGAGGGGTGTCGTAATTGAATGACTGTAGTAGGATGCAGGATGACTTGGATGAAATTTCTGGGTGGTGTGAGGAATGGCAAGTAGCACTAAATGCAGAAAAATGCAAGGTGGTGCAGATGAGTAGGAGAAACTATCTCATAATGTTCGAATACAGCATTAGTAGTGTCTGCTTGACAGTCTTGTCACACATCTAGGTGTAACGTCGCACAGCGATATGAAATGTAACGAGCATATAGGAACAGTTGTGGGGAACGTGAATGGCCGACTTCTGTTTATTGGAAGGGTGCTATCCGTCTGTAAAGGAGACTGCATATAAAATGCTTGTATGACCCCGTATTTTGAGTATTGCTCAAGTTTGGATCCCCACAATATTGGTATGAAGGAGGACATATAGGCAACCCAGAGGCAGGTGGCTAGGTTTGTAACTGGTAGATTTGATCAGTGCACGAGTCTTACTGAAATGCTTTGGAAACTCAAACGGCAGTCGCTGGATGGAAGGCGAAATTCTTTTCGAGAAACACTGTTGAAGAAATTTAGAGGGCCATAATTTTAGGCAGACTGCAGAACGATTCTACTGCCACCGGCCCATGTTTCGTGTGAAGATCACAAAAATAAGATCAGAGATATTAGGGCTTGTATCTATGGATGCATGCATGCAACCATTCATTTTCCCCTCATTCTATATGGGAGTGGAGCAGGAAAGCAAGTAACTAGTACTGAGTACCTTCCACCATGCACTTATGGGTAGATTTAGATGGTAACTGCTGACTAGTGGCCATAGAACCACTAGTTAAATAGCGTATGAATTTTGTGCCATCTTTGAATTCTGTCAGCAGCAATCAATGGGAAAAGGCTGCACAAACTTGATAACTCAAAGTTGAACAGCCTTTTTCCGTTAGCTGCTGCTGACATAATTCATATATGGCGCAAAATTCAAATGCTATTTAACTAGTGGCTCCATAATTAGTGGCTCCATGGCCACTAGTTATCAGTTAACCACATGCAGTCACAGTGTGTAGTCAAGGAAGCCCTGAAGTAGGCAGCACTAGCCACATAAGTAAATGTAAATGCTACAGCATTTCTTTTTGTAATACTATAATTGTTAAGACATTCATGTAACCTAATTCTAGCCATCCTTGTAGGCTACAGGGTTATTCTGTTTTCAACCTATTTTAGGTCATCTTCAGTCAAAAATTACATTATGCAATCTAGACTTTTTTTACATAAAATTATAATTATACTGAAAAGGTATCAAGTTGTCAACAGGTGCCCACAGAAGGAGAGTACTCAAGTTGCTGTCTTCCTTTCTTTGTATGCACCTCACGACTCAGCACCTCTGCTTTTCAGTGGGTCGTTTCTCTTACTGTTAAGGTTACTGTCCACTCCCTTCGTACATACCTACCATAACTTTTTAGTAATTGTGTCAGATGGGTGGCTGTCACTGTTTCGTAAATTAACATTAGTTATGTGACCTTTTGTCATGGAGAAACTCAACTCAAAACACAGATTTAAACCTAATACAGTGACACTACTCATTCTTGAAAACGATAACAGTGCAAAATTTTAAGTGGACTGACAATACTATTTGTGAGCAACTCATCAGTACAAATACACAAAGAAAAAAGATAAACAAGCTTGAAGCTTTTTTGTACTAACAATGTGAAAGAATTTCACAGCATTGAGTTATAAAAAGCCAACTTTACCAGTTGAACATTTGACTCATTCCAACAAAATACTAACCCACTGCTCCATTTTATTTTACTTGGTGGAAAGAAGGGGGAAATGAAAAGTGGGCAATAAAAAGATGTTCTACATACAGGGTTATTCTGCATTTGAGAAACCAAAAATCACTGTATGAGCATTTGTCCAATTTTTTATGTTTGTTAAGCTTAAGGGACTTAACTGTGGGGTCATCAGTCCCTAAACTTTGTAAACTACTTATAACTACTTGATACTAAAGACGACACAAACATCCATGTGTGATGGGGGGATTTGAATGCCCGACTGTAGCCCGATTTTTGATCATAACAAAACTGGAGTGGGTAGAAGTCTACGCACACCTGTAAATGAATATTCAGACATGTTTAAATATTACTTACCAAAATGCCATGTTGGGACAATAATTGTGCTACACCCTTCAAGAGGTGTGTTGGTTCTTCAACTCGTGCCAGCACACTGTGGCATCTCAGACATTGCAAACGAATGCAATGTGTAGTCTTGAGATGGATGGGTGGGGGAGGGAGAGATTTTTCTTGCTTGAGGTTGTGTGTTGATACCAACATGGTCTACCAGATCACCTGACCTAACCCCATTAGACTTCTGTTTACAGTGTTGTGTTTGCTATGACAGTAGATACACTTAAAACTTGTCACTCACATCACCAATGCTGTTGAGGACTTTATCAACCCATCTTGTAGGATGGATGAGCCCTCTGTCTCATTCTACCGAACACAGCATTTTGGTAAGTTATATTTAAAAGATTGATAATCATTCCTGGATGTGTAGTACGCAACCCACTAATTCCATAATGATTGAAAATTGGACACATGTTAACAGTACTTTTCACTTGTAGAATCACCTCAAAAATTATGTGACATTCCTCATGACTCATTGTAACATGTTGGCTGCCGTGTCATAATCTCAGCATAACCTTATGCCTACTGGCAATATATTTGTTATTAAGTGTACAGCAGTTGCAGTGATAGCTTTTGACTATTTAAGCACATAAACCACAACTATTTCACTCTTATATCTTGTATTAACTTACTCCATTGTCACAATTGTCAATCACAACCAGTTTCATAATTTCTTGTTGGTCTGAATTTCAGGCTACAGATGAGTTGAACTACAGAGCACAGCAGTTAACAAAAAATGGCAAAATTTCACTTGCTTTGACGGAGTATATCAAGATCTTGGACTTATTAGCTGAAACACTTGCACCTCCCTTCAAGGATTACTGTATCTGCCAAGAGTCCATCAGATACTGTATTATGCATTTTGGTAATAAGTACCACTTGTAAGTCACACTTCACTGGGATAGAATCCTGTTTACTGTTGTATTCTTTAAATAAAAGATGAATCGGCATATAAGACATACATGGTGTTCAATTTTACTCTAGTGTTACATTTAATGTACTCCAGAATTATAGTTTAATGTTTTTAACCATTTGAAGAATGTGTGTGAATCATGGAATCCAGGTAGCCCTCATTGGATTTTGTAACTATGTATTTAGACATTTAAAATTGCTCAGCCCCCCACCGATTGGAGAGTTTCAAGTTACGCAGACAGTATTGTGCACATTTTTAGAGGGCTAAAATAAAGAAAACTTAGCTATTGTGTAGTCAGATTTTTTAAACATATGATCAAACTATTAATTACAGGCTAAGCAACCACAAAGAAAATTTTGTGGAAAATAACAGTAGCAATATAAGTAAGGAATCGCCTAGAAGCAGTTTGCTTTGTACTGTTCATGAGAGCACAAAGAAATGACAGTATCTTTAGAGTTCGATGATCATCAGCCTTTAATTTTATTTAACATAAAAGAACAATAGGAATGTTAACTCTATTTTTCATACAATTTTATCTTTAATGAATTACACTATCTTACCATGCCTCAAGAATGACAGCATATTAAATCAATCAGCCACACGTATGTACCAGTTCATGTATGTCCTATCTGATAACAGTAATCTGACCCCATGCATTCCTTCAACAAACCACAAAAGTAAAAATGTTAAAGCTTTATTTATTAACATAAATCAATAAACATTAATTCAACTGATGACAGCTTACAACACAACATCTTCAGTAGTTTACAATACATCACAGGTCAGAATATCACGAAGACAGCAGTGATTTCAGTAGTCTTCAATTATCCCTTCCCAACAACATAAAATCAATTTTTTTTTTTTTTTTTTTTTTTTTTTTTTTTTTTTTTTTTTTTACCCTGTTGACTGCCATGTGACATGACAACCTATATGTTAAACCTGATTCCACACATTTTATACAGTATCCATAATATATAAATAATGAAATTATACCTACCATACTTGACTGTTCATGACTACAGATATAGAAGTTCTCATAAGAAGAGAGACTATTTTACCAAAATAAGTGAATTTCTCTGAATAGTGATTATATGGGCAAAGTCTTAGCATTTTGTAACTGAAAACAGCACACACTCATTTTCAAGCTTTATATATTTTTGTAACAGTAACACTCCAACGACCACAGCAAAAATGCTTATTAGCCATTATTCATGGCTGCTGCCTGATAGCCCTATCAGTTTGTTACAGTAATAATTACAAACTGTTACCATATTCGGAGTGTAAATGTGCTTCTAAACCATAAACTAACCCCTTTTAATATTATTTATTGATAAATGCACACAAAATCATTAAAGGCAGATTTAAGTTCGTTTCTGATATCATGAAATCTAATGTTCAATTTCCTTGCTACAAACCCATTAGAGCATAGATCTATATTCTGAACAAAATAAATCTGATGCATATAGTGGCAGCAATATGTTGTTTCAGGAGCTTTTACAGTGATATGCTTTTAGTAGTAGTTACTGCTTGTAAACTAGAGACCTGCACCTGCGTGGTAAGCACGCGCCGGTGGTGTGCGAGTGTGAGCACGAGTACACTTCGGGAGTACTGGCAAATGATACCAAAGATGACAGTTGCCTTCCCGTGTAATGCGACAAGTGTGTGCACAGGTGCAGTGCCTAAAATCGTCTCACATTGGTTGCGAATTTGCAGCTGCACACGTGCAATGCGCTAACCTCTCTGGCATAGCCACTAGCTGTAGCAGGCAGTGTAACCGGGCAGCAGCTGCTGAACCGGCAGTGGCTGACAACTGTATGCTGGCCACACACTCGCTGTAGTGCATGTGGCGAGTGTGTGGTGCAGTAACCGCGTGGGGGCAGCCACGCGTTCCAGACTTCCACGTGCGCATGCAAATCACATGGTGGGCTGCGAGTGGAACTCGCTTGCTTCCGCCACGTAGATGCAGGGCTCTATTGTAAACTATGCTGCCCGACACACTGTACTGGAGTGCAACCAGTGAGATTTTTATGTATTTGCTCTGTAATAGGCTTATTGTATCACTCCACAGCAAGCTGGCCAGCCAGCTGTGCAAGAGCGGTGACATAGCTGTAAAATAATTGGCATGTATGTTTAACTTTTAGAGTGCACCTATCACTGCACTATCGTGGCCATTGCTGCAGTCCTGTTTCAGAAACATTTGTTTTTACGTTTGCCTACTTTTACTGCCTCGTGGTCCAGTTTTTACTAGACTCACTTCAAATTTGACCATGAAACACCTCTTTATTCAACAGAAAATTTCTTAAAATGCTTCGTAGGAAGGGTTTAGAGCAGAAATTTTTAACAGCCATATGGAACAGGATAGGACCACACCCTAATTTCTCTTAAATTTTTTGCTGTTTTTCATAGGTTTTGACAGGTTGCCTGGAGCCAACACCATTTTGAAGAGTTTATGGCACGGAGTCTTAAATGAAGCTGATCGATTTGAAAGCTATATTTTAAGGTCAGCAATGACCTGTTTACTTCATATGAATGTACACAAAGAACAAGCCTTCAAAGCATCCCTCACTGCTTCAAAAATATTTTTCCAGATTTGTGATGATGGCCAAAAGGTGAAATGCATTAATAAATGAGTAGGCTAATATCAAACCTGGACATTTCACCTAATGGTGGAAATTTAGTTAGCAGTCGATCCAAAATGAAGTTCTTCCACTCTTTTCATTGGTGAAGTCCAATTAAAAAAAATTGAAGTAAATGTGATAAGTCACATGTTAAATTTGACCGTTCCCATCAAAAGTGGACACCTAAATAAGAGCTTGATATCAAACTGACATTTGTTGAATGAAGCAGTGTGCGCCAATGGGAACACAGTATATGATCACATGACCTCGAAAATCAGACATGGCGACAGTATGTGCCACATACTAAGAGATATTAGCCCGTACTTAAGTTTTTCAGTAATTTTTTTTTATAGTATTACTACTAATACCCATCTTAAAGCAAGTGAAATGGAACATAATATATCACCAGCATCCGAAAGAAAAGCTAGGAAGTGGTTGAGACAACCTGAATAGTGTAGAATAAATACTGAAAAGAAACAAAAGTAAGACTACTTTATAAACTACACTGTTCTATTGTACGGTGTGTTGTACAAAATTATCTCTTGTTGGAAAGATGTTAGATGCCAGAAATAACTTAAGGATGTTTATGGAAAAATCTGGCGACTGTTTCAACAGATCTTATGCTAATAAGGTTAGAGATTCAGTGCCAAAACATTTTATTTTGTATATAAAATTTAAAAAAATATTACAATTATTGTAGTTCATTATTCCAATATGTAATAGAGTTCAGAATTCAATATTTTCCACTTTGTCAATATTACTATAATTTTCCAGATTATACACCTAGAAAAGATTCTCGTCAGCAGTAAGGGGAATCTATGTGTGTCAAAAACAGACATCTGATAGCGTGTTCACATCAAAAGCAGACACCTACACATTTCGGTTTAAAAGACGGACATCTGTATTTTCAAACTATTTGAAGGTGCTTGAGTAATCAAATTGATATTAGCCACTTCCACGTATAAATCCTCGAGTATTAAGTTGATAATGCTCAAATAAGCATATAAATATATTAACTATGTTTCCCAGTAAGAAATGACATTTATCTCAGTTTCTGGGAAACAACAGGTGTCCGTCTTTGATAATAGGCTACTCAAATATATGCTACCAAGAAAGTCT
This sequence comes from Locusta migratoria, assembly GCA_026315105.1. Classification (NCBI taxonomy): domain Eukaryota; kingdom Metazoa; phylum Arthropoda; class Insecta; order Orthoptera; family Acrididae; genus Locusta; species Locusta migratoria. The sequence continues at coordinate 736,197,327 of CM048755.1, read as the reverse complement.
AAACACAATATATGTGACCAAGATGGTCTAAATGTAATACAATAAAACCTTGCTTTTATGATGTAAAATGTGGGTAACAAAATTTTAAGCAGTAAAAGTTACCTACAGAATCTCACGTTGCATTTTCACAGTTTATGAAAGAATTGCATACATAATACGCAAAATACGTGCAAACGACATGTTTTCGTATATGCCCTATTAAAGGTTAACGGGATTTTGTACTATGTTCACCAACTGACCTAAAATAAAATTATTTGGAAGCAAAACGTGCTGCCATGGTTATCTGTGTATTTGTAAGACTAAACTGTATTTATATTTGCTTCCTATGAAAAATGCACTTCAGATGTTCACTGCATTATCTCCAAAATGCATTATTATTATTATTATGTAACTTGTTCTGTAAAAATGTCATGGATAAAGTATTTCAAATAGTATACAGAGCATTAATAACATCTTCCACTAATACACTTTTCACAGTGGCAACATCAACGTCCAGGAGATCTTCCAGTGTAAGCTCCAACTGCAGCATTTTCTGTGATGGATTAAGTACTGGCAGCATTTCAGTCTCATCATTACTTAAGTTTTGTTTGTCAGATACATTTCCTATGTCTACTAGAATGAATCTCTCCACTCTCTCCCTCCCCCCCCCCCCCCCCCCATTTAAAGCAGTTGCAGATGATGGTCAACACCTTAACTTCAATTCATACCTTGGCAAGAAAACATTTGCGTCTGTAAATGTGTGTGTGTGCGTGTGTGTGTGTGTGTGGGGGGGGGGGGGTTATTTATTTTATTTGTACTACTATCACCACCTGTGCTCCTTCGCCTGGTGAGTAATCATCCATTTTATATATATATATATATTTTTCCTGCTAGGAATTTTTCGTCTATAATATTCGTATCATAAATTTGATATACTTGCTTGACGCACATATGTCCTCGATACCAAGCACCAGTCACCACTTTCAGATGCTATTCGACAAATATGCTGCCCAAAACCAGCTTTGTTATTTCTTCTAGTTACACATATTCCAAATTTTCAAATAACCAGCATACTGCTACTACGATTTGGTCCACTATTATTCACATTTTGTAAAACTTGAGTCTCTGTTCTTCATGGCGGAGTTCAGTATAGACAGGTTTTCCTAAAGCCACCCATTCTACGTAATGAACAGCAAATTTTTCAAGGATTTTGACTCTCTTCCATCTAAAAAGTTTTACTGTCTCTTCTTAACTGGCATTTTTCCCTCTTGCAACATGACAAAACACTAAACTTTTACTGTACTTTAAACAATCAGGAAACTGGTATGAACAACACTACACTATGTTTGTATTTTCACTTGGCAGGTGGCCAAAGTATCAGTCACTTTAAGTCCATTCAATTGTAGTGGCGGCAGTCAACCTAGTCAATAGACGACAATGTGTTTTGAGCTTGTATGAACTGTAAACTAAAGTTACAATACTGAGAAATGCATGTCCTTTATATATGATCATAACCACACTGAAAAAATACAATATTGTAATCTTACTACACATTGTATAAAGTGCGGTATTCACACCTTCTCAGATTTCTATCTGAACAGCTAGAGCCCATACCCATCAACCATTACACAAATTTGTCCTTTCACCAATTCGAATCTGCTGGGTACACAGCAATCAGGTGTAAAAAGTTAAATGTGTACATTTGTAAACACTATTTGAAGGCCAGTGTTATTTAATGTCAAATATGGCCATTTTCTTCTCCGCAAACCTTGGAGGAGAACACTACGTTTACATGGAACACTTCTTCCGGAAGACGAAAACCAAATTCGTAAACTGTTTTTCGCTGTCTTGTTTACATGGCATAGCGTGAATCCAATTTCCTAACCCACTTAATATGGCCGCTGAAAAACAGCTGATTCAGTTCCTGATTTAGTCAGCAAAATTGATATTTTTCTTTATTTAAATACACAGAGTCATGTTCACTCTAATATGTATACTTATATTTCACATTAGAAAATATCACTCTTTCAATGTGTGCCAAAAATCTTAACAACAAAACACAATCTGACAAGCCAAGGACGCTTCAAAAATGGTTGCGTTTACATGGGCACGAAAATCTATTGTGGAACTGGAAAACCGCTTTAGAGAAGCGGATTCCAGAATAGATTTTGGAGTGTTTACGTGACCAACCAAAAGCGGAATTGGGAAAGCTGTTTACGAAATCCGGTTTTGGGAGCCCATGTAAACGGGGTGGATTATAGGTACGTTAATGCAAAAATGGATGTGAATTAATATTGAGAATATAGAAAAGTTGATGGGACATGAAAAATGTTGTAATCAGCGGGATTGTACTGAATATCCAAGACGGTCTTAGTAGAAGTAAATCTGGATAATCTGACAAGTAAGGCAAATTTCTCACTCTTTCCACTTCCAAGGTAGTTACACAACATTGCTGTTCATAGATATATACAAACAAATCTGGCAACTTTCACACATTTGTAATGTTAATTTTGTCCAAACTACGAGATGTATCCGGAAATTAAGTACAGTTTTGGGAAAAAATACAGTAAACATAGTTTTTTGGAAATATTTTATTGTCACTACTACTATACCACACAATTTCCACCATTATCGAGGCAATTGTTATAGCGGTTGATTTACTTTCCTAGTCCTACCTCATAGAATGATGCCACAGTGATGAGAACCAATGCTGCATAGAGTTTCATTGTCACTTTGGAAACTATTCCTGCTATAGGTTTATGAAGGAGTGAAAGTCTGATGGCACCATGTCAGGACTGTACAGTGGGTGGTTTCACTGCTCCCATCCCAACTGCTGAATAAGAGTGTGTGTCACCTACAGCATGTGGCCAATCGTTATTGTGAAGCGGAATAATTCCTCTGCTAAGCTTCCCTCTCCTTTTGTTCTGTATCACATGTCTAAGATTTTTCCCAGTCTCTCAGAATTTGGCTGCAGTGATGATTTTACCTCTTGGGAGAAATTCAACAAGGAGCAATGATTCATCACTGGCAGCATCATTCTGAGGTAGGACTAAGTTTGTCGACTGCTATGACACGTGACTCAACAATGGTGGAAAGTATGTTGACAAGTTGGTAGTGAAACCGGGGGGGGGGGGGGGGGGGGGGGGGCTGCAGCAAATAGAAAGAGATCAAGGTGCAATACTGTACGGCGACTTTTTCTTTATCTTCCTTTGTTGTTTTTAAATCACATCAGCTCGGATTGACCTCAGCCTCCACCAGACTACGATCCTGGATATGCCACTGGGACAAGTAGTTTACGATATGAACTTCCTTTTGACTATATATTTTTCCCCAAATCAGTACTTACTTTCTGGGCACACCTCTTAGGTTTGTGTGTAAACCTAAAAGGCAATTTGATTGTAAAGTAGTTGTACTATTTATGCCAGTCTATTTTCTATAAACTTAAGCAGAAGATACAAATGGTTTTTCCAGTCTCAGCTGCAATTATTTTATTACCATGGAATGAGAAATAGTGCTAATTTTGTGGAGGGAAGGAAAATATTTCCAGTGAAAGTCTGTTCTTGTATAAATCAATTTTATTTTATGAACAATGCAGGTTCCAAAACAACCCTACCAGGGTAAAGTAAAACATTAAAATGGTAAAACTTTCCATTCATGTCTGAAAGTTTCAGTTTAAAAATATTCAACATGTATTGTGCAACATATCAACTTAAGTATGCCAACAAAAACCGTGTCTTCTCTCTTAAATGCATATTTAATTAACACTGAACAGAATATTGCTGACATTATTGGGATGTGTCTTTACAAATCTTGCAAGGTAACTATTTCTGCAACCAAATTAAGTACTTTTTTTTGGGAGATAAAACAGCTGTTTTGGCATGCATGATGCAACAGCACTATGCACTGACAATATGTAAGTGGAAGTTTGACATTTACGATTTCTTACATTAGTTTAAAAAAACTGTAAAAAAATTCGTATGACACACACACACACACACACACACACACACACACACACACACACACACACAGAGAGAGAGAGAGAGAGAGAGAGAGAGAGAGAGAGAGAGAGAGAGAGAGAGAGAGAGAGAGAGAGAGAGAATTTAAATATTTACATTTACACAACATAAGTACAGGAACCTGATGCAAACATCCATTGTATGGTATTTGTATTGCAGGAATTCTTTAAATGTAGTAGTACATCAGTAGCAACCATCTCACATTGCATATAAATCTGTATAACTTACACAATCATTTATACTTTTCAAAGAAATGTCATTATAAAATGTATTTTACAATTGGTTCATTTTTGTAATGTTGATGTCACCTTTTCACTTAAAATTGCTTGCAGATAAATATGTTGCAACTCTGCTTATTTCAGTGCTATAATTGGTATGGGCCCTGAAGACAGACATCATATAAAACACAAGGGCCTAGTACATAATTTTCTTTTGTAGACGTTTTAGCTCAATGGACAGAAAAAAAAAAAAAGAATAACTCCATTACCACCACAATGTACTGCCATGCAAGTTATTTTAGATAACAGCAATGGTTGTTCACTGAAACATGCACTCCATGCAAAAAATGCACAATCAGAACTGCTCCGCAGTGAACCACTATTTTAACATTATGAACGCACTGATGTACTTATGTTAAAACCTACTATTTATAATATGATAAATATATTTTAATACCTGTTTATACACAATTTATATTAAATTCTCTCTCTTTCACAACCACTAACAATCAGTTGAATCATCTCGTGTACAAAGAAAAACCACAATTCCATTACCTGTCTTATTTTCCTGAAAAACGAAAATGAATCATTCATTTCAGCTGCCAGATTATTAAAAACACTGAAAACAATATTTGAAATAGATATTCCTGTGAAATATAGGAAAATACTTTTTGAAATGGATGCTGAAATGTGATGCCTAAAGGTTGAAGGAAATTGTCATATTGGTACTGAATATGTTCAAATCATCAACACTTAAATGTATTACAACCACCAAAAATTTTACAGGTCAGTCAGTAACATCTCACTTACCAATGGTAAAACCATTATTTTCATTAAAAAAGTAACAGTAATATGATCTAACATGATGAGACAATTGAATTAAATGGGTAGAAATGAATATTACAATATGAAAACACGTAGAGCATTCAGTACACCACACATTTCAAAACAGGACTTCTCAAACATGGAGTTAAAATTAAAATTTTAACATGTCAATTCTTGCTGTCATGTATTTACACACCTTCCTCTAACAGTCACAGTTTCACCACTTCTTTTTATGTTCATCCATCGATACACCACCTGGACCCAGTGAAACTATCATCAGTAGGCCACCAATTACAGACAAGGTCTGCAACAAAAAGAACCAATTGTGTGAAATTTTTGCCTTGCCTCTTAATACGTAACAATATAAAATTGGCAGACCACCGACAGCTATTGCTATCATCCAAAATGTTTTAACATACAATTTTACTATAATTTCTGCATTTTTTTTCACTCTGGACATTTATAGTCAGACTGCTGAAACAACATGCCTAACATGTAAATGAAGGCTTCTGCGACAGTTTTAATTTTTGATACAACTCTTCTGGGTATTGGACCGCATGCAAACACCAATTAAGGACTTCCCTTTCCACCAACAGGAAGAAATAAAGGAAACGCCAATGAAAGAGCAGAAACCACCAATCATAACTGGCAACATTCAATATTTAAGACACCAGCTTTCCCTCATCCAGCAGTAAATGTAACATCCAGATGATGGCCGCTTGCAATACTGGCCGAAACGCCGGTGAAATATTTGATATATTGACTATGTGGACCAATACCCAGAAGAGTTTTATCAACAACATGTCTAACAGTTCACACACATGGAGCACATTGTATGAAGGTGACACTAGTGCCAATCCAAGCTGTGGAATTTGTAAATGTTGTGATGGTGTTTGTGCAACACTGCCAACCCTACATGTCAAGGTTGCACTTGCTACTGGAAAGCAGTGTGTGCAAAATATTCATTGTAAATTGCGAGATACTGATTAAGCTCTCTCTCTCTCTCTCTCTCTCTCTCTCTCTCTCTCTCTCCTCTCTCTCTCTCTCTCTCGAGCACAAAACTATAGACTAACCAAGGGCATAGTTAAATTTCCTTTGCCATGTTGGTGTGATGGATAAAAAGTAAAATGTCAGCAACGGAGTGTGGTTCATCACATAAAACATCAGAAAACTGAGGGGAAAAAACAAATTATAACAGTTAACAAATGGGCACAGCACCAAAAGGTAGTGTACGGGTTTGGAACAGCGACCACAAAGTGGAGTAGGGTCGCCACATAGTAATTGGCAGAGGCTGAAACGACTGTGCAATGTGCAGCTCGGCTAGAATAATCACCTCACAACGAGGGGAAGTCGACCATGTTCATACCAGAGTGATACCATATGCCTGGAGACTGCAGTAGGGCGTACACCTGACGGAACATAATAGGTAGCTAGCCAAGGGATGAAAACTGTATCCTTTGCAGCAGCATCCGCAAACTCATTTCCCAACATTCTGACATGGCCAGGAACCCACAGAAATACCATCATCATCCCACTGGCAGTTAGCAAGTGGAAGCATTTCTGAATCCTCTATACCATGGAATAGACTGGATATAAAAAAACAAAGGCTCTGGAGAGCACTCCGAGAATCTGAGTAGATGACTATCAGAGGACAAAGTGTCTGCCTGATAAAGAGCAAAGAGTGCCTTGGGACAAAGCAAAGGTGGGGAAGAGCACATACCCATTGGGAATGTGGCAGAAAACTTAAGGTCTAGCTGCAAAAGAGGCGAACTAAAGCGAACTCCAGGAAGTCTTAGAGAAGATGGAAGCACTGCGAACAGACAGCTAAGGGAATTGTCAAAAAAGACAGCATACGTTGGATAACCATGCCTAGATGACAAACGTCTCGTGTATCTACAGAGAAGAACTTCCCTCCAGTAGGACAGCAGTAATTTGGAAGCTTAAGCATAGAGACTCTCCATAGCAGTATTTTTCAATCTGTGTGTCAAGACTCCCACAGAGGTCGCAAAGTCTTGTTGGGGGAGGGTCGTCGTCACAGGAGGAAGTAGTTGCACCATAAAACAACCAGCCAGGAATAATAATATTAAGAATAATAGACCCTAGAAAAGTTAAGTTTATTTTATATTAAAAATACATTATCCTTTATCATTTTAGTTGAATAAAACAGATTGTTTTATAATAAATACACTGTTAACAACTAAAAAACAAAAGGCCTGAAAAACTGTTTTCAGGTACCAGGCAATAGCTAAGATACAATAAGTAATTTTGAGAAATTCGATTCCTTACAAATTGAATATTCAGTGGGACCTTGCTCAATGAGCATAATTCACTTCTCAGCTTTACCTGAAATTTGAAACCTTGTTATGCAACATATATTTTTCTGTTGGAATTCCTGTAATAATAGGATATGTTCTAATCAGAAAAATGAACTAAACCTTATAATGTGCAATACTGTACTTTTTTCTGCCAAGAAAATTTTGTCAACAGAAGAAAATTAAATTTGTTGCCTTTGAAATTACATACATAGTTGTGTTATTGTTTGGGAAGGTAGGTGTGTGGTTGTCAAAATATTTTTAGTTGGAAGGGGGTCACATAATCAAATGGCGTAAAATGGTCAATCATGCAGAGGATTTGACGATCATCCATAGTCCAGTTTGAAGCGGACAAGGGACTGGTACAAATGAAGGAGAGTAGTCCTCTGTACCCCATGAAATACTGCACAGTGCTACAAGAATACTGAATGAGTGGGTACGAGCTGCCAAGGAGGAGATGTGGGAGACAAAGTTTGCAGTCAAAACATTAGTACCAAGAATTTGGCTGTGTCAGTGAGTGGAGAAACATCTCTAAGAAGGTGAAGAGTCACTGGGAGAAACCCTCTAGGCCACTAGAAGTTCATACAGATTGCCTTGTCTGCAGAAAAAGCAGAAGCCATTGTTGGTGCTCCACGAGTAGAGACGGTCAAGACACAGCTTAAGATGCCACTTCAGTAAACACGTTCGTTGGGAGCTTGCAGTGAATGGCGAGGTAATTTAAGTAAAGAGAAGCTGAAATGCCTGGTCTGAGACAACCCATAATAGGGTTAATTGTGACAGTAAAGAGAACAATGCTAAGCACAAACTTGTGGCAACCCATTCTCCTGAATAAAAGTGTTCCACGCATACCTTAAAAACATGGTGTTTTAAAAATTCCTGGAAAAAAATAGACATTACCCTGGATTCCCCAAATGTGCAAGGTATGAATGGTGCCTGTCCAACAGGTGTCTTATGCCTTCACCAGATCAAAAAACATGGCCACTGTTTGATACTTTTGTAAAAAAATGTTTATATATGAGTTGATACGGTGATGAGATGATCGACAGCGGAGTGGTGCTTACGAAAGCCACATTGTGCACCTGTGAAGAGATTCAGAGATTCGAGCCACTATACCAACCAACAAACCCATGAACATTGCATCACCTTTTGGAAGCCACTGGCGACGTAGATTGGACGGTAGCTGGAAAAAAGATGTTTGTTCTTGCCAGGCTTAGGTATATGGAGGACTATGGCTTCATGCCAGTGTTTAGGTAATGTATCATCCCTCCTGATGCGGTTATACACTCAGAAAAGAAAATGCAAGCCCTATAGAGATAGGTGCTGTCTGGTCCTGGGGAGGATGACCGTGATAGTGTGCATGTTGAAGTTCCCTCATAAATTTGATGTTACAGCAGTCAGTTTTTGGAGGAGAATTTTTTTCTAGTGGTTTTAGGGCACACAATTACTGTCATCATAAGCTCCCAATCATAGGAGAAAGGGGGTGTCCTTTTTCTGGTGCCTATTTTCTAAGAAGGGGGATGGTAGCGCATAGTGCTTTAAATCTCAGCAAAGTTGCAGCCTTAGTCATTGGAGATGGCAATGGGGGCCCACAATGATATAACCCGCAACAGTGGGACCAGGAATCTGAGATGGAGCTGAGGTCCTCTACAGTCAACGGAGGTTACTCCGTATAACAAAAAATGGGAGTGAAACTGTTGGAAGACTTTATAAATGAGAGCCAGCTATCTTGTTTACTATAGCTAACAGCTACAATGCCTACACAACCATTTGTACCAAATACAAGTCTCCAATGTGGGATGCCATTTAAAGATGAGTAGAGCACATCTCCGAGCTCTGATTGCCTCATTGTCTCATTCCAATCTGGGGACGGGGTATGTTGTGGGGAGGAAGAGGTGTGAGGGATGGAGCATTTGGTGGCAGAAAGAATAGTACTACTAAGGTTGTTGACCTGGTCATAAATACTGGGAAAATTATGTTCCCTGGAGGTTGCTAAGGAGGAGTAGAGTTGCTAATCAGCTTTGGAAAGCTGCCAGCTTCCTGGATGTGTTGATGGGATGGGATGAGAGTCAGCAGACTAATGAAAAGTGGGAAATGGTCACTGGAGAGTTTATCTGCAAACCGATTGGCAGGCTGAACAATAAATATCGAGAGGTCTGAATGGGAAAGGGTATGTGTGGAATCTGATACAAATGTAGGTTCGCTAATGCTGAGACAGACAGAATTAAGATGTTTGAAGATATCCACCAAGAGAGAGCCCCTATGGCAGGGGCATGAGGAGCCCGAAAGGGGATGGTGGGTGTTAAAGTCGCCGACCAGCTGAAATGGAGAAGGATGCTGTTCTATAAGAGGCAAGAGGTCTGCTCTGAGGATATGTATGGGTGTGTAGATATTGCACAGTTTCTCCCTGTGTAGCGAGTGTGGTCACAATTACCACAAAGAAGATTGGTGGCGCACCTGGAGGACATGTGGCCAAAATGGAGGCAATGAAAGGACTACATAGGTGGTAGGATGTATGGCTTCACATCGCATCTGTATATCATGACCTGGACTCTTTCAGGCAGATTATCTCATTTGAAAGGCAGGATGAAAGTACCAGTGTCTACACGATTACCCTTGGGACCTCTCTGGACATGGTGAATGAAATTAACGCTGTACTGTTCCAGGTTTGCTCAGAGTTCCTCATCAGACTGCAGTGGGTCCATATGGAAGATCACTCCATGGGTCATATTATGGACTGGTGAGGTGTGATCACTGGAACATTAATCCGACTGACTGGCAGAAGATATTTGGATGAGAACAGAATTCGATTGTACCTTACTTAGTGCCTCACCTTCACCAGACTTACTCATCTTCTGTGTGTTCCACAAAGAGATGTTTGCTTGTGGTGAATGTGTCCGTCCGTCCTGGAACAAACTAAGTACCTGGGAAATGGTTTTTCATCCAGTTGACAAGCCAGATCCTTTCCCCATGGTGCAGCCAGGGAGGGGAAGGCCGTCTAAGAGAAGATGGGAACTGAAAATGAACCATTCCCAGGAGACCAGCCAGAAACCATATGCTTCATGTGCGAAGTGTCTGCCCTGGTACTCACTCCGGTCAGGGGCTCGCCCCCATGGGCACCACCCATCCACAGCAAGCACTGCCTGGCAGGACATTCATTGCTGTGAGTTCCAATAACCCAAAAGGATGGCTGGCCACTCGTAGGCATACCTGAGGCATACCTGAGGAAGGCCAAACTGGGCAAAAAACACGGGGAAAACAGCAAGAGAAGCAAACTCACAAAGACCATCACAACCATGGGAACAGCTGGGTAGTCAGAGGGAAGCAGCCAGAGAGGGAGGCATGAGTGGCATGTGGGAAGGAGTTAGGACAGGGAGAAAGGAAACTGGGAGAGGTAACAACTTGAGAAAATGGATCAGGGACGCGCACCACACCACAGATCTATGGGCCCCCTGGGAGGCAGATTCAGTTCATGTTCTAGAGTGGTTAATTCCCAATTGGTGAGATATGGACTGTCAAGCCAAAGGAACGAACCTGGGGGAGTAAAAGAACCAATCTCATGAGGTGGTATATAATATATGATGCTATTTTGAGAAAGATGGATAACTTAATCAAAAGGTAGAACTACTGCAGCTGTGAAATTTGAATTACACCTAAGGAGCAAGAAATATGCTGTAGACCTGCAGGAACCAAATGCTGCCCTATCAACTCCCTGGGAAAAACCAGCTGTTACTGCTCTAATAATGGCACTCAGTAATTTTCTAGAAAACAATTTGGCGACAAACATAATTAATACGCATAAAAAGGACCACTCTCCTGGAAGAGGCTGCTTGTCACTAGGCTTTGAGTGATAAAAAGATAGTTTCATTGGAAGACTTATTCTGGAGTGGGGGGATATTGTTGTCTGGAAGAGGCAAATTTTTAAGTGAAAATCATTTCATTGGATGAAAGTTGCATTAATGTTTATTTCAGACAGACTGCACAGACCAATGACAATCACGAGAAACAATGAAAGCTATAAATTCATTCTTTTACATGCTGGTGGGTTTGTTCCAACACTTTCTTGTTCTTTACACCCAAAACATTTGAGGGCTATAAGAGGAAATGTCAGCATCAAAATTTAAAAGATTGGCTTGTAAACTATTGGTTTACAAACTAGAACGCCAGTATAATATTATGCACTTTATCACTCCAGTCAATTTACCAGTGTGTCTTACATACACAAGCAAGAAGAATGACAGTGGACTAAGTAGAGATCACTTGCATTGATACATTTCATTAGAAAAGCAAAATGGCAGAAATTATGAAAATGTAAAAGTAAAATAAAAACATCGACAAAATTATTGAAAGAAACATATTATATATACGTATTGTTCTCTTAGATCTCCTCTTTTAATTCAAAGTACAAAATGAACTTTGACACACACACACACACACACACACACACACACACACACACACCTACCTTTATAACAAAAGAAAATGATGAACTGTGTAACAAGAAGTTTACTTTTCCAATCAATTATTCATTATACCCTCAAAGGACTCCAATGAAACTCAAATACATAACCCCTTCCATTTATTAATGAGCCCCATTCCACACTTAATTACAGACCAAGACAACTAAAAGTGTAAAAATCTTCAGTCAGTTATAAATTTTGTTAATAGGGTCTTTCTGAACTTTCACTCTATACTGTTACTAATACACCTCTATGAATTACACAATATTTAGCTATCTTACCTGAAAGAAGTCATACTTCAGAAAATCCCTCAATGGTTTGTGTGTAGGAATGTTCCACCAAGCATTATGGTAGAAGTTTAATCCAAAGAGGAGGATTACAAGACTAAGAGCACTCAATTTAGTTTTGTAGCCCAGTGTCACAAAAATCATCAAAATGGCACCAATGGCATCTTGAATAACCTGAAATGAGATGAACAACATGATATCACAGAATATTAATAGCATCACTATTTTCCTACATATTTTATCTTTATGGGTAAACTCTAAATTTTTATAAGAATTAAAACACAATTTCACTTTATGAGGAGCCAGAGTAATGTAAAGTTCTTTGAAATATTTTTTCCACCATTTAACTGTTACTTGTTCTTTATTGCACTATTCACAATTGGCCTTAAGTCATTTTGACAATGGGCCATATGAATATGTTTGTTGTTCTTTTGAGGGCACTAAATATCTAGGTCATCAGTCCCCTGTTCCTAGGTAAGCACTCACTGTCAGAGGCTAAAAACAGACATCGTGAATGGAGACACTCAAAAACAAAACAACAGGCTGACATGAACAGATCACTCACAACAAAAAAAAAGAAAGACACTTAGTTCCTGACTTGGTTTTTTACCTAAGTTAAAAACTTTACAGCAGAGTACCATGACTGGCTGATTGCAAAAATAATATAGGATGAGCCAGCCATACTGCACACACTAAAAACCTCTTGGCATTTTACATAAGAGTCAAAGGCGCTGGATAGGTGGGGGACCTGAGATATCAGGCTATAACACCACCACCACAAGAAGGCCGCGGTGCCCTCGTTTGATGTCCACGGAGAGTAGGTCGCGATCGCGTAGCTCACTGGCTGTCCACTAGCTAAGAGCAGCAGCCTACTTTGTGTGACATTACACAACAGCGCCGCGACCTTCTGTCTAGGTGGTGTTGTAACAACCACCACTAGATAAATTGTAAAAACCAGCAGCACAAATGAAACTTAAAACTACATTAGTCATGAAGGTGTCGTCACCTAAAACTAAGCCCGGCGCGTCTGGGATATTAAAAGATTGCCGCAAGTTGTCTAATAGGGGACAGTCCATCAGTAGATGGACTACTGTCAGCACTGCTCCACACCGACACACAGGCAGGGCCTCACAGCGAAGGAGATAACCGTGGGTCAGCCATGTATGCCCTATGCGGAGGCAGCAGAAAACAACTTATTTATGACATATGGGCCACAGTGAAGACTTCCACAGGGCCGCGGATGGCTTGACTGCAAAAAACTTATTTTGAGTGCCTGTGATAGCCCATTTAGTGCTCCAAACCTCACACCTCCCGGTGCAAAGCCAACTTTAGGTCCGATTCTGTGACGCCTATTCTCCAGAGGTGGTGTTTTAGTGGCCTGCTTGACCAACCGATTGACATGTTCATTCCCCCGTATGCCGATGTGGCCGGGGTCCACACAAAGGCCACAGAACGGCCCGATCTGGCGAGAGAGTAAACAGTGCCCTGGATTGACCATTAACACTGGTCAATTGCCATCTGTATCAAAACAGCCCCACTTCTCATTTCTGAGAAAGACTCCACGTCACCATACTTGTCTTCGAGGTGGTCAACAGAGAACTGTGGCTTTGTGGACAAGAGTCACCCTCGGTCGAGGAGGAGGAGGAGGAGGAGGAGGAGGAGAGAGAGAAAAAAAGTATCACAGCGAGTACTGCTCTAAACGGTTTAAGGCTCTGTGTTCTTCCCATGGCATAGCCAGGGAAGAGATCGACTTAGGGTTGTACGCTTTAGCATCAAAATCGGACTTTCCATGCTTAGAAACGGCATCTTTGCGACCGTCCACATGTTAATTGCTCATTTCATCCTGTTCCCACATGCAGCTAGGATACTATACGTCCACCCATGCAGAGCCCACTTGCCTGGTTAAGCCTTACACGACTGAGGTGTGGCAGGTTCCTCAGAGGTTGCTTGCCAGTAACTATTCAACCTTTACAGTCGTGCATCTCCTCGGAACGTAGCACACCTTGAAATTGAAGGATTTTTTTTATAAAGAATTTTACCGTCCTTGCAACCTGGGCAATTAAGCCAAGATCTCTGGGCTCTGAAACAATACAACGTTCCACCATCGCGCCGAATGATGGTCGTTGAAACAAGCACAGAGCTTACAGTGAGGCGGACTGTAGGCGCGACAGTCCACAGCTTGGGACCCCGGGTTCGCCAAGCCCGTACTCAGCAAATTAATGCCGAGCCCTTACGTGGGCCATATGAATAAGAAAGAGCACATGCTCCAGAGAAGATTCTCAGAGCAAAAGAAGATTCTCTGAGCAAGTTCTCATTTCCGTATGAATTAAAAAAAAAAAATTCGAAGCATATGCTCTAAGCAGGAAGTTCATTCTTGCTAGCTCCCCTCCTTGAGTAAGTTCTCTGTGTGTCATGTCCGGCACACATCAGTTCAATCCTGTATTTCATTAAACTAGCCCAATCAGGCAAATTATTCATTGTACAAATATGGTGTAGGGATCTGTGTCTTCAGAAAGAACTGTACTATGTTTACATATTAGTTTGTTGTGCAGCAGCCTATTAATACCAAATATGGACTTTTTACAAAAATGTATTCTTCTGACAATGTTAAAAAAATTTTCATCATGCCAGTTTTTTTGTTATTTAAGTTGGGTTACCATGATTTGCGAATGAAATTTTAAGAATGCATCAGGTATTCACCTGTTTCAACGTGGAACACAGATTTTTAACACAAGATACTTTTTGTTAAATATGACACCCAATGGTTTGTAAGCAACAGGCCATGCGATTTTGTTACAAGAAATATACCGCTATGTATGTAATTAATACGTTATTAATTTACTATTGTGTCTACTTACTTCTAACACCAGAAGTTATGATTACGAAGTCATAAAATGCATCTTAAATATACCAACCAGTTTAGGTAGAATGAACAAGAGCAGTAGAAAAACACAGCAAAACCGCTTTTACATTCCCAGATTTTACATTTTCCTGCTGTTTACACAATTTTGTCAGTCCTGTCAAATTTCTTACGTTCACAATGTTAATTCACCCCCATTTTTGCGTCAACATATTCACACTTTTCTTGTGTTGTACATTTTTTAAACTATGATCAAGAAGAAAGAAATGACATAACTGAAATTTACACTGGCATGGCTTTCGCCTTCATGTATAGTGTTTACATTATGGAAACAACTTTCTTGACACTTCGAATAAACGCAAAGTTATATTTCGCATTTAATTGTATGGAGTATGCATCTAGTTCTCACGACAATGCTCCAATCGGCCACTGTGCCGGTAGTCATCTGAGTTTTGTTTATGCAACTGAGTTTTCATGCTTTGATTAATGGTGAAAATTCTCTTCAGATGATAAATTATTTTTTTAAAGAGAGATTGGCTGGCCAGGACTTACCTTTGTGCTGTACCGCCGATAGTTACACAAATGAAGAAACAGAGAAAAAGGGGATGAAAAAGGACAAGCTTTCGGAACACAGTTCCTTCATCAAGTGGGAGAGAAGGGAAGAAGAAAGGATGGGAATGGAAGGGAAAGGTAATTTACGACCTAGGTCATGAAGGTGGTGTTTCGGGAGTGTGGATGTCAGATCTGTAAGTACTTTACTGAGTATGGTCCTATTTTAAGTATTTGCCACTACCTACATCCATCCTGTTACAGAGGGACCTACAGATTATTCTGGACTCAACCACAGAACTTAACATGCAGCACATTAAAAAATCAATGCCAGAGCAAAATTGGGTAATGAGGTAACAAAAGAAAAATCACAGGCATGACTGAGGACTATTTGCATTTGTAGCCTACGCTAACTCTTTACACCCCCCCCCCCCCTCAAATTATGATGCCTCCATAGTTTCCTCTAATTTTTGTTTTAGCTATCTCATACTTTTTAAATTTTAGCATACTGAAAAAATGTATATAATGAGCTGTGTGAGCTTTAATTACTCCCTAAAAAGTTTTAAGTAGGTCCTATGATAGCTCTGAAGTTATTGTCTCCATACACTGAGTTCACAAATTTGTGACTGGCTGAAAGACTTAAGTAATAGAACACATTATGTTGTTCTTGATGGCGAGTGTTCATCAGAGACGAGTATTGTCAGGCGTGCCCCAGGGGAGTGTGCTAGGGCCACTATAATTTTCTGTCTATATAAATGATCTGATGGACAGAGTAATTTTTAATTTGCGGCTGTTTGCTGATGATGCTACGGTGTATGGGAGGGTGTCATCTTTAACTGACTGTAATAGCATACAGGATGACAAAATTTCTAGTTGGTGTGAAGAATGGCAGCTAGCTCTAAATGTAGAAAAATGTAAGGTGATGCACATTAGTAGGAGAAACAATCCCACAGTGTTCGAATACAGCATTAGTGGTGACCTTCTTGATGCAGTCGCATTGTTCAAATACCTGGACGTAACATTGCAGAGCGATAGGTACTAGAATTGACTCCATTTCATATCACGGTTGATTTAACACTTCAACAATCGACCCTGAGCACAGGCTTCAGTTTCCGTGATGGGGAAGCCGCCTATTGCCCGAAGACTTATTTCATACAAGAAAAATGTGTGGACGACTCACAACACAGCCCTTGACAGGTGAAGCGCTCTATTGTCAAATTCTTGAACTATTTTGAAATACCCTAGGCCTCGATTGTGAGTAACCTAAACTCACTTTCCTTCTGCCCTTTTCCTCCCTCCTCCTCTCCTGCCTGGTGAAGGAAATTTGCTTTGCAAAAGCCCATTCCCATGTTTATTTTAGATATTTTTGTGTTACTATTGGTAGTACTGGAAACTAAGTACTGGCGAACTATTACCTCGGCAGTAATTTAAAGATCATACTTTATTCTTGACAATGTTGCAATGAACTACCAAAACTAAAATAAAGGTGTAAAATAAACTGTGAAGAGCCTTCTCTCAGTGTGTTTTCCCTCTTCAAAATATAGTTAACAGAAATCTGCCAGTGACAAAAGAAAAAGCAAAGAGGAGAAAAGGGGGCTCTAAACAGCCAGTTTTCTTACACCAAATGTCACCAAGCTGCTAGTCAAAGGGTTAACAGAAAATTTGTTGCCAGAGTCATTTGTAGGATACAACTGGACTAATATGTGTAGAAAAGGAAGGAGAGTTCACAAAGCAAGGGTAACGAACATAAAGACATTTTAATATTTCATAACTATCCACAGAGTATGTGACAATTATGTTGACATATAGTTTCAAAATGTGAAACCTTTTTCTGCTACAGATGTGCTTTCTGTGTTCCTGTACTGTTTTGTTGTCTTACTGATTCCTGTGCTAAGAGGCAATGTTCCATTTGCTATAAAATATTTACCCAATTTCAAGGAAACTATTAGGTGGAAAATTTTGATTTTTGCACATCAAAGTTTGATAGTCTCAATAAATGACTATTTTTGTTATTCATTACAAATCAAACTAAATTGTTACATCTTTAAAAACTTGCACAAGTAAAATTAAATTGTGTATTAGCCCACAGTTTATTTTTGCATGCAACTGCAGCATACAAGTGCAGATAATATATGAAAATTTAATTTCAAAGGAGGACTAGAGCTATGTCGTTTCGGTCTCTTTCACCCCTGCGCATAAGGTGTCATTTGTTCCTACATTGCATAAGACACGAAAATGAGGGTTTTTGTTTTGTTTTTGTTGTTGCAAATGACAGCTTGCAAAGAGGCAGATATGTTGCGAGATAATTACTGTACTTTAATCCTTTTTATTCACAGGGTTATGGAAGTGACTTGCCGTAGCAGTGTCTCAGTGGAATGGTGCCCTTTAACATATCCGGAGAACCTGGCGGAAGGTGTGCATATAAATCAATCCAGAAAACATGAGGAGGGTGGCAGCGGTACACTTTCACACGTCTACAGCAGGGGGCCAATAAGTCCGCGATGGCAGAGCAAGAAAATGGGACAGGAGTGTATTTTCTAAATGATGATTGAAAACTTTGTTAAAGATATAGAAATTAATGATACACTAAGGGCAGTTCAATCAGTAAGGAAATGACTGGCTCCTGCACCTCTCCTCCTCCCACTTTATGCATGAAGACCATAAATCATTACAAAATACTGACTTTTTACTGTATCCTCTACATAAGCAAATACATAATTCAGTCATGCATATTGTTCACATTCATAATACAGCAAAAATTTAGCTCAGGCATGACCTATAAAAATTCACAAAAAAATACAGTTACATACTACATATTTTGACATAAAAACTTATGACTATATGTAAGTTTCTTCTGTCTAAAAGTAAGTAAGTAAGTAAGTAAGTAAGCAAGTAAGTAAGTTTCTTCTGTCTAAAAGTAAGTTTCTGTTTACAGCACTTCCCTCCTGTTCTTACACATTCCCTTCAAACTTTACTGACAATGTAGCCAACAGATACCTGTAGTATAACCAACATATAACTGTATTTGACATGCAACATAAGTCAAATTATGAAATTAATGTCAATCCACTACTCCACTCCTGTCATTAAAATATTGTTAAATGACTTTTCCTTTGTGCAAAACTATTTACTTCATACATCTGTATTTGCACATCTTTTCAGCCATTTATAAAACTACATTGGGACTGAAAAATGAATGACAGGTTTTCTCCAGCAATTGAATGACTGGAGAAAGCAATTTTAAAACGTCAGTATGAGCACCTCATGTAATTAAATCAATTCAATAAAGGCTATTGCAATGTATTGGCTTTTGATATTTGTCAAGTTTTTCTGAGATTTTTGTTAATATATTGCCTTTACAATGCTTTGTTGCATTGCTTTACAAAATTTGTTTTCAAGGGTGTCTGGAAGCTGAAATTGGCTACAAAAGATGCTACTAAACCATAATTGTAATTTGCCTGACAAAAAGAATACACAAATAGAAACACTTTTTAGTTGAGTGACATAATATTAATTACTCTGTTCCCAGTGGACCATTAACTTGCTGTTGGAGGAGGTAGAATAAACAAGCATACATACATTCATTCTGTTTGCATTGTATGGTTACTTTTGTTACGTTTATAGCTTTAGGCAAGGAATACAAAATCCAACAATTTCCAAATGTCACTCTACCTCAAATGGAGGGCTTTTGCAATCATATACTCTGCATCAATTTTCGTCTTTCACGATTCACCATCTTAAAACAACAGTTCCATTTGATGGCAAACTGGGTTTTGAAGATTAGCAAAGATCAACCTTCTATTGGAGGTATGTATTACAACTTCACAGGCATCATTGACAGTGTTCACAATAAAAAATTAACTTGCACCGTGAACACCAATTGAAAAAAAGTGGTGCGCCACAGTGATTACCAAAGTTTGCACATCAAAATCAAAGGCACTCTTCCTAGGGAGTGCAGGACATTCAGTGAGGTATCCACTCGAAGAAGGCACACAATCTAGTTGGTGTAAATGGGTGATGTGAACTGATGGTGTAACTACAACTTAAAAGGATAGCCAGTTTCAGCAAACACTCTAACTGTTTCGAATTAAATTGTGTGGCATCATGTTCCACAAGTTCTCATGACCCTGTTACACCAATATGAAATGGTATGGATTCTTTAGCTGTAGGTAGCTAGCTGAACGTCTTACAGGATTTGAAACTACCAAAGAATTTGCATTCTATCTTTATGGCGTGAATCTTAATGTGGTGTGCCATGTTTTGAAAGGTGTTTATAGTACAAGTTGATGGTTTGCTTTGAACATTTCTCAATGCCAATGCCGCGAACTGTAATACACAGTAATATGTACATCCCATAGAAGGTATCTCTGCACCTCCCAGACACACAAACGAGTTACTAGAAGAATGCATTCTAGAGACTCCCTGTTAGGGTTAACTGTTTTCTGAATTGACTTTTCCACATTATACTTCACTAATTTTCCATTTGCCAGTTAGAAGTGACTCTTCATTTCTTTAATTAACAAACATCATTGCAATGTTTGACAACCAATCCAGTACTATAAAAATAGTACATATGACTTTACAGTGAAAATTTTACCTACCATTCCGGCAGCCTCACATGATTATGTTGGCAAAATTAACAACATGGTACTAAAAAATCTTAGGCACATGGGGTATATACATATTTGACAAGCTTTTTTGAATATATATGCAGATAAGTATACTGTGAAAAGATGGTAAAATAATGTATCCTATGAATGAAAAAACATAGTACTATTGCTGTTATTTAATTACGTCACATATTGCAGTAATAATTTTCGCATTAAGTAGAATAACGCTGAGAAGGAGGCAGTAAAATATTTGCGTAAACTGGGCATAACTGAAGACTGAATACAAGTTGTTGGTTTTGACCCATGACGTAATGTCAGAAAACCCATATATGGGATAATATCTTAATACTTATCTATTGTAGATTATTATCTATGGTTATCCTCCTAAATTACAGATTACAAGGACAGAATGCACAATCGATCACATGTCTCAGTCCAAAAATTCACGCTCACTTGGAAAAAAAAAAAAATAAATAAATAAAAATAAGAAACATCTAGTTTAACCTATACCTTATCAGAGTGGAGCTAGAGATTACTTTTTAAACAAAAAATCGTAATAGATTATCTATTCTGGTTGTAAACAATGCGAAATGAACACATTTGAATATTGCATGGAGAAAAAAAGCGAATTTCAGTGGCTATCGTGCACTATCACCCGATTGGCTGGTCACATGGCGTGTCCGTAGCCAACGCCTGAACACACTACACTACGCCACAACACTGATTGTAAAATTAAGCCAAAAAGACATGTAGGTCATAAATGCAAGACCCACAAATTAAGTCATTTAGGAGTGTAGATTCTACAAACGAGTTGCACAATTCATAAAATACATGAATAAATCTTTCACACCTTTACTTTGCCTTCCCCATATATATTCAAATAAGAGGCACACAAATCTGTGGACTGTCGTGTGCCTTTTAATGATTAATAGCAAACCATGTTCTTTCAATGCTATTGATATGGGCTCCAGTGACTGGATCTTTGAAGTAGATAGTGAGATTAACGGAAAGGTGCTTAAATCCATCTTTCAAACATTTGTAAAAAGTTAAACAACCACAACCAGGCTTTCTTCTTTCTTTGCCAACTCACAGCTACACTGAAGGCCTCCCAACCTAATCCTGGTAATATGTTCTCCTACACTATTTCTAAGAGTCCTTCCTTGGATCTCTCTTCAACCACATGAAAAGAACAATTATCGGTATCCCTTTCAATGCTTCCAAATACCCATCATCCTGTATTATTACCCTATTGCTCATTTTTCCTTTTCCCAAACAGATTTGTCTATGTCTACAAGTACACCTTTCCCACCAAGTTTCTTCATTCATCTGTAGACACACAGAAACACAAACGTGCCTACACAATTCATTCCGATCAACAACACTTTGCTAATTGTAACTTAAATATATACTGTGTTGGGTTCAAACTGATGATATGAATATTACACAGGAAAAAATTCCTAGCAGTAGATGTGGGTTATTTACTAGGCAAAAGAGCACATGTACGGAGACAGGAAAACCAAATTAATATAAACACACACACACACACACACACACACACACACACACACACACACACACACACCAACCAATCTCCGGAGTTCTGAATGGTTGGTGTCAGTGGGAAGTATCCAGATAACCCAGACGGTGTAACACCGTGACAATATATGCTGGCCACGCACCAAGGCATGCTTCGTTACCAACAAACACTGTGTGACCATTCATGTGAATGGACAGTTTGTTGCTGGCCTTTCCCACATAGAGCACTTCACAGTGCAGGCACGGTAGTTGGTAAATAACGTGAGTGCTAGCGTAAGTGGCTCTGCCTTTAATTGTGTACAACTTTAGAGTTACAGGACTGGAGTAAGTGGTGGCATGAGTAAAGTGGCATGGGATTTGGAATAGGACCAGGTGAATTTGATAGGACCAAAGGAGTTGAGGTTGGAAATTCTGGAGTAGTAGTTCACTGTGAGTCCAGATCATGAATATGCCATCAATGAATCTATACCAAATTTTGGGTTGAAAGGCTCGGGTATCCAAAAAGGCTTCCTATAAGCATCCCGTAAACAAGTTGGCGTACGAGGGGGCCATCCTGGTTCCCATGGCCATTCCCTTTAGTTGTTGGTATGTTTTGCCCTCAAAGGTGAAGTAGTAGTGTGTTAGGATGAAGCTAGCCAGAGTAATAAGGACAGAGGTATTAGGTAGTGTTCCAGGTGGTTGGCGTGAAAGGAAATACTCCATTGCAGTGAGGACCTGGACGTGCGCGATTGTATCCATTGATGCCACTTCCCTATACAGCAACATCCCGTACGCCCAGGCCTCACTGCAATGGATTATTTCCTTTCGTGTCTACCACCTGGAACCCTACCTAAAACCTTTTTCCTTATTACCCTAGCCAGCTTCACCCTAACCCACAGCTACTTCATCTTTGAGGGCCAGACATACCAACAACTGAAGGGAACAGCCATGGGAACCAGGATGGCTCCCCTCATATGCCATCTTGTTAATGGGATGCTTGGAGGAAGCCACCTTGGATACCCAAGCCTGTCAATCCAAAGTTTGGTATAGTTTTATTGATGACATCTTCATGATCTGGACTCTCAGTGAATAACAATTCCAGAATTTCCTCTCCAACCTCAACATCTTTGGTCTGATCAGATTCACCTGGTACTATTCCAAATCCCATGCCCCTTTTCCTCGATGCTGACCATATATCCAATGGTCAGCTTCTCACATCCAACCCACAAAGAACAGTACCTCCATTATGACAGCTGCCATCGATTCCATATCAGACTGTCCCTTTCTTGCAGCTTAGGTCTTCATGGCAAAAGAGTCCGCTCCCATCCTGAATCCCTGAACCAATAACCTGATAACAGCTTTCACATCCCGCAGCTACCCTCCGGATCTGGTACAGATGCAAATTGCCAGGGCCACTTCCTCATCCTTCCAAATCAAGAACCTTCCACACAAAACCCCAAAAGTTCCCCCTCTTGTCACCAAATACTTTCTGGGACTGGAACAAACTTTTTTTTTTTTTTGTTTTTGGGCGCAAAACTACTTAGGTCGTTAGTGCCCAACAATGCCCATAGTAAAATCGAACCAGGGTTAGAACTTAAATGGCATTTTCCATATTTGCATGATGCATAAAAAGTAAAACTGTCAGCAAAATGCGGATCATCAGCTAAAATATCAGACATTTCAAATTGTAAACATAGATCATTACGTAGACGATTAAAAACGGACATTGCACTAAAAGGTGGTACACAGTAAAAGGTTCATCATAGTGCTCACATATGGGAGCAGGGTCACCACGAAGTAAATACTGGTGGTTATAACGGCAGTGGCCAATACGAAACCGGGCCAGAACAATCTCCTCTCGACGAGATGGTCGAGATGACGTTGACCACAGATCAGGCACAGGTTTAATGGCTCTCAATTTGTTCCCTGACAGGGATGACCAACGTGAGATGATACACCGGGAGACGCCAGCACGGAGGTTATCAGAGGTAGTAGAAAAGGTAGACAGCTGAGGGAGGAGAACTGCCTCCTTGACAGCCGTATCCGCAAACTAATTCCCAACACTCCCACGTGGCCAGGGACCCACAGAAACGTCACAGTAGTTCTGCTCGCTGAAGGAGAGGTAAGACAATTTCGGATGCTTTGTACCAGGGGATGAACAGGATATAGCGTGCGGAGGCTCAAAAGAGCACTCAGAGTCCAAGCAAATGACTCTTATTGAGCTAGTTTCGCCAGACGTATTGGGTGGCTTGATACAATTCATACAGCTCAGCTGTAAAATAGGAACTCCACTCAAGCACAAAGGTACACCCAACACCCTGGTCTGTCTTTGAACCAACAGTGTAGATGAACAAATTGTCATCAAATTTGAACCGGAGTGCAAGAAATTCGCTCCGGTAAACGAAACTAGGTTTGGAGTCCTTTGGAAGAGACTGAAGATCCAAGTTAACATGGACTTTGAGGCTTACCCACTGTGGAGAGGTGCTCTCTCTAGTCGAGAAAGTAGCACGCATGGTAACGCCAAGCTGGCCAAGTAACGAACGCAACCAAACTCCCAGTGGTAGCAGAGCAGACTAGCGTATGGCAAAGAGACCGTCAAGTGAGTCATTAAAGAAACCAGCATACGTTTGGTGTCCTCGCATGGATGACAAACGGCTAGCGTAACGGCTAAGCAGGAATTCCTGACGATAAGAAAGATGTAGTTTGGCAGCCTCGACATAGAGGCTCTCAACGGGGCTAGTGTAAAACGCCCCCGTCGCCAGACGGATCCCTTGGTGATGGATTGTGTTAAGGTGGCACAGTATGGACAGTTGAGCCGAAGAATAGATAATGCTTCCATAGTCCAGTTTGTACCGAACTATGGTGTGATACAGATTGAGGAGATTAGACCGATCAGCTCCCCACAAGGTGCCACTTAACACCCGCAGCACATTGAGAGAGCGGGTACAGAGAGCTGCTAAACGAGATATGTGGGGAGACCAACATAGCTTCCTGTCGAAAACAAGCCCCAAGCACGTCGTGGTCTCCACAAATGGAAGTACTATGGGGCCCAGCCGAAGGGACGGGGGATGAAACTCCTTCCGCCACCAGTTCATGCAAACTGTCTTATCAGCCGAGAATCTAAAGCCAGTGTCCATACTCCACGTGTGGAGAGTGTCTAGGCACCACTGAAGGCGCCACTCCAGGAGACCTGTT
Source organism: Locusta migratoria (assembly GCA_026315105.1). Classification (NCBI taxonomy): domain Eukaryota; kingdom Metazoa; phylum Arthropoda; class Insecta; order Orthoptera; family Acrididae; genus Locusta; species Locusta migratoria. Next base: position 736,172,501 of record CM048755.1, on the reverse strand, counting down.
TGCTCATAGCTGCTGTAGTTCGCGAAGTCGTCGACAAAGAGGGACGCCGACACTCCCGGTGAAAGATGATCAGCTATAGAATTGATTGCCACTGCAAATAAAACGACCCTCAGGACTAAACCCTGGGGGCCCCCGTTCTCGTGACAAAGTGCTCGATAAAACCGAACCAACATGCACTTTAAACGTGGTCTGTTAAAAATTCCCGGATAAAAATTGGCAGATGACCCCGAAAACCCCATGATACAGAGTGCGGAGGATGCCCATCCCCCAGCAGGTGTCATATGCTTTTTCCCTATCAAAGAACACCGCTACTGTCTGGTGCTTCTGTTAAAAGTTATCCATTACTGAAGTAGATGGGGCAACGAGATGATCCACTGCAGAACGGTGCTTGCAAAACTCACATTGGACATTAGAGAGGAGATACTGCGTTTGAAGCCACCATACCAGACGCCCGTGAATCATGCGTTCCATCACCTTGCATACCCTACTGGTGAGGGAAATTGGGCGGTAGCTGGAAGGGAGAAATTTGTCCTTCCCAGGCTTTGGTATGGGAATGACTATAGCTTCACACCAGCATCGTAGAAAGGTGCCTTCTATCCATATGCAGTTGTAAGAAGGCAGTAGGAAGTGCAAGCCCGTAGGTGAAAGGTGTTGCAACATTGCTACGTGACTGCCATCTGGTCCTAGAGCGGAGGACCATGAAGACTAGTGCGTGGTGGAGCTCTTGCACAGAACTCGGCCTTGTAGCATTCACGGTTCTCACAGGTAAACGGCAATGGAGTCTCTCCACTGTCCGTTTCCTAGTGAGGAAAGCGTCATTGTAGTGAGAAGAACTAGAGACCACTACAAAATGTCTACCAAGTGCTTGGCTATTTGTGGAGGGTCGACGATGGTGTCAGTTGTGACACAGAGACCAGGAATCAGGGAATGAGCCATAGTGCCTGAAATTTTTTTGAGGTTACCCCAAATGATAGATGAAGGGGTAGACCTATTAAAAGAGCTCATAAATGAGTGCCAACTGGCCCGTTTACAGTCGCAAAAGAGGCGACAACAATAGGTCTGCAGCCGTTTGTATCTGGTGCAGTTGTCGAGTGTGGGTGATCGTTTAAAGGTTCCGAGGGCATGTCGCTGTGCTCGCAGAGCATCACGGCATTCCACAGTCCACCACGGGACAACATGCTTGGGTAGTCTTACAGGGGATGGAACATTCCGTGGCTGTGAAAATATCTGTGGTAAGGTGTTCCACTTTATCGTCTATACTGGGAAATTTGTGAGTACCAAAATCCGCCAGTGATGAATACAGCTCCCAATCTACTTTGGTTATCTGCCAGCTGTGTGGATACTCAAAGGTGCCAGGCGTCATTAGGTGAATTACACATGGAAAATGATCGCTCTAATGTGTGTCAGAGAACAGACCAAGACGTCATGCCAGCTGAGTAGTGCAGATAGATAAATCTATGTGGCTGAAAGTGTTTGTGAAGTCTGAAAGATAAGTTGGTTCACCAGTGTTAAGGCAGATGAGCTGAAGGTGGTTCAGTATATCTGCCAGGAGGGAGCCCCGTGGACATGGTTGTGGGGAGGCCCAAAGGGGGTGTTGAGCATTGAAATCTCCCACCAACAAAAACGGACGTGGAAGCTGGTCAATAAGATCTAGAAGGTCAGATCTAGTGACGGGAAAGGAGGAAGGAGCGTAAATATTCCACAGTGTGAAGATAAGACCAGGAAGGTATATCCTGATAGCGACAGCTTGTAGTGGAGTAGACAAAGGGACGGGTGTACTGTGTACGTCATCCCGAATGAGCAACATTATGCCCCCGTGGGCTGGAATTCCTACTACAGGGGAAAGGTCAAAGCGAACAGCCGTGTAGTGTGGGAAAGTAATTCAAGTACCAGGGAGCAATTTGGTCTCCTGGAGAGAGAAGATAATTGGGTGATATGTTTGCGTAAGATGTTGCAGGTCTGCCCAATTTGACCGGATACCACAAATTTTCCACTGAAGAATATCCATAGTAGGATAAAATGATATAGAGGTGGACATCAGTCCGACGAAGGTGGCGGGCCACAATGCGAATGTTCGCAACTGGTGGTGTCTGAGATGGGAGGTTCTCGCTCCATGTTCTCAGAGGTGACCACGGCAGCCGCGTGAGGGTGGTCGGCAGCCCCATTTTTGGCTGATGCACCTGGGGAGACTATAGGCTTCCAAGGGATTCCATCACATTGTGAGGTAGAAGGGGGAGGGAGTTTTCCCCTTACTTGACTTTTTGGAGCCCTGGTGAAGTTCCTTTGTAGACTCAGATGTTTCGGCAGGGGTGCGGAGGAAATCCTCGTGGGAATACTCCTTAGACTTACGTGTCTTGATCTATGGTTTCACAGATGAAGATGAAGATTTGGAAGATGTATTCACACTTTGTCGAACTTGACGCCATTGTCGATGCAGACTGTTTGACAACTACAGTAGTAAACTGTAGGTTACACGTCTGTGTGGCCATGTCCCACATTGGTGCAGGCGCTGCAACTACAGTACTGTAGTTACCATGCGGTGGGGTCTTAGGCTTACGACTGGCGTACATATTACGTGCAACTTTTATAGAAACCTTTTCCTTAACTTATTTCCTGTATGACCCGTTCATCGGTAAATACGGGACTTCCAGGGAGGAGGCAGCACGATTCCCATTACAATTTACACAATGAGGGGACGGTGGTGGACACTTCCCCTCATGTGCATCTTTACCACAGGTGACACACGTTACCGGGTTCTTGCACAACTGACTTCAGCAGCAGAGCCACTTGATCGAAGGTCAAGAACACTGAAACATTGTTCTCCTTTTCATCACTCTGTGCCCTGCGATGACGCCTTGCGCTGCCAGATAGCCCTTTAATTCATCCTCAGTCAGACTGTCCAAACAGGCTGAGTAGACTACCCCTCGGGAATAATTAAGGGTTAGATGAAGCTTAACACGAACCGGGTAACTGTGGAGCAAATTAGCCTTAAGCAACTGTTGCTCCTGGGAGCCACTTTCTGTTTCCAATAGTAGTGTCCCATTACGCAGATGGGTGCAGGACTTAACTGGGCCAGCAATGGCGAAAACCCCTTTCTGAATTATAAATGGGTTAATCGACAAGAAGTATTGTCCTTCCTCAGTATGAGTAACCACAAGGTACTTTGTTGTCAATGGTAAAGGCATCTGTTAAGTTACACTATTATCCAGTATATCTTTAATGTCGTGAGACTCTACATTCCTTTTCTGTGGGGAAACCATCGCGGATGTATCCCCCACGATTGCCAGTGTCTCCGATGGTATGCGCCTTTCTGCTGGGGGCCCCCAATGGAAGCACACCCGCCTTGGGTGATTGTTCCCACCCCAGGTCGCACCTCCCAATCTACAGACGGAGGGACCAATCGGCGAATCGGGAAGGTAGCAGCGCAGGCAATTGCCCCTGCCCGGGCCTGGCCTTCACCAGGGGGTGCGCACGCACCCTACATGCCAGCCTGGGGCTGGGACTTACGCATACGGAGTCACCCATATGGGCGGCCTTCAGGTGCGTACAGGGAGGAAGAAGGAAGAAATAATATGAGGTGATGCCTCAAACGTTGATGCGGAGGAAAAGAAAGAGGTGAAAGAAGAGCTTAAACCAAAAAAGTTAGAACTTCAGTTCCCCGAAGGATGCACAAAACTCTGTCCCCAAGAGAGGGAAAAATGACAGTAGGAGAAGCGTCGTGTAGCACGGAAAAGAAAGTGCCACAAAGGCTGGGGCCCCATGCTTGCCACGCACGTACACCAGAGCAGTAAGCCCCCTGGGGGAACTGGATTAGACAATGTAGCTGTCCAGCAGGGATGCTACTTCCTTAAATCCTGCCCCGAAATGAGATCCAATTCTTTATGACATCCTTCCCACTTGACCTAGTGTGTCTATCCACCGCCAACCTAACCTTTGTAACCTCTTAGTTCAGCCCTATGAAATCCCCAAACCACCTTACCTACCCTGTCGCTCCTACCCATGCAACTGCCCTGGTGTAAAACCTGTCCTATGCACCCTCCCACCACCACTTACTCCAGTCCTGTAACTCTGAAGTTGTACACAATTAAAGGAAGAGCCACTTGCACTAGCACCCATGTCATTTAGCAACTGACATGCCTGCACTGTGAAGCGTCCTATGTGGATATGACCAACAACGAACTGTCCATTCACATGAATGGTCACAGACGGTGTTTGTAATGAGGATCACCCTGTGGCGAAGCATGCCTTGGTGCACGGCTAACACATCTTGGCACAGTGTTACACCGTTTGGGTTCCCACTGACACAAACCTTTCAGAACTTCAGAGATGGGAACTTTCTCTTCAGCATTTTCTCTCTTCCCGTTGCCCACCTGGTCTCAACCTCTGGTAATTTCAAATTCCCACCCACCATTCAACAGCATCTTTGCTCCCGATCTCTGGACATAACCTCTGCCTCAACTGGCATCTCTGCCCAACCTCTTTGCTTTTTACATGTGCCTGCTGTAGTGTGTGTACCTGTGCTCTTTAGTCTGGTAAGTAGACCACATCTACTGGACACCCAGAAGTATGTTATTTTAAGAATAGTTATAATAGGCAGTTTGCTGCCTGCAAAGCAGTACCCTTCTCACAGAACATTGTTTCTCATGCCATTTTTTGGCATTTTACTCGACACTTCCAAATATAGCCATCGGTGATGCTCCTCTTCCTTACGAGTTTCATTGCCGATTGACACACCTCACATCTCTTTTGCGATGAATCCCAGACATACACCACTTTACAATTTGCACGTCTCCTACCTTCAGACCATATAAAAGCCTCAAGTCTACTTGCAGGCTCATTTTTGTACAAGACCACTGAAGTAACTAGACTTTCAAATGGGTATATTTGAAACAGTGCCAAATTATTAGTCTCTTAAATGGATTTTTGGGACAAATCAGAAAACTAAAGAAAGGAAATGACCAATATACCTTGATATTCATGTAATAAGTATCATTCTCAAGCAACAAAAGCTTTTCAAGTTGACAATAGTTCCGGTAGAGGTACCACATACATTTATCTATAAGATTTCGCATTTCAGCCAACAAAGGTGTTGCAAATGTCAAAACATGCCTTTCAAGTTTACATTAATTCCAGCAGAGACGCCAAACCTGTTTGTTTCTATGACATTAGCATATCAGCCACACAATGCTTTTTCTGATTGGTCGAGAATAACCAATCAGATTACCACTTAACCTACAGATATGAGTTCCACATCTTGCTGCCAACATATGATTCTTATTTTACAGAATATTGTTAATAACTATCTAATCATAGTAAATAACCCTATAAAAAATCATACATGGAGGCCACCAGAATATTAAGTAAAATTTAATTTAATCAACTTCACAGTACACACACACACACACACACACACACACACACACACACACTAAATACAATATGTTACTATTAAATTCCTGTGTGCATTTATAATAAATAATGACATACCTGCATAACAGATAGTTCAAACCGAAGAAGTGTGACATACATGAAAGCTAGTAAAATCCTTCCAGTAAGTTGTAAATAATTTTTTGGTTTATTTTCACCTGGAATTAAGGTAAATATTACTCAAGTATGTGAGCCAAATGGCAAGTTAATTTAGTTATAACAAGGAATGTCTAATAAAAGCATTGAGTACAAAAGTTCTGACCACATCCATTTCAGTATCAAAATGTGTGTTAAGTCTGTTATAGTACACATGGTATTAACAATATATCTCTCTAAGGTTATTTTTTAAGTCATACTTTTGGATAAACTGCCACACAAAGGTAGTAAATTCAGAAAACACTAAAGATTTAGTTGAATAAGGTATTAGTAAGCACACTGGAGGACTTTAAAAACTTTGTAAGAATGAAGAGCACACAAACTAACACTGAAGAACTTTTAACTTACCAAGGGTTGGAACACCAGCAAATAAAGTTTTTCCTTTATCCCTGCTTTCAGCCAGAAGTAATGCTAGTGCACCAATCAATGCCAAGTTGCGCAATAGAAAATGCATATCCCATAAGATGTTGTATGCGAAAGTCTGCAAAAAAAAAAACCACACACATTAGAAATAGTATAGCACCACAGATTAAAAGCATATACAGCATTACATCAACCTTTCACTATCAACTAATGTATTAGTCCAGCCAACAAAGGCAAATTGGGGGTAGGGGAAGTGTTGTCTTAAATTTTTGTTCTGTGCTGGTAGGGAGTCTTATGAACAAGATGCTAAACAGCCTGAGCGGTGAGGGTGTGAGCAATGATGTGCGGGGGATGTTTAAAGGTCATTAACTCATGTCGTTTTCTTTGTAGAAAATTAAATCAAGTTTCCTACAAAAAGGTCATATTCATTTCTTTCTCTAGGAGCAACTGTTTTCTTAGGACAAGGTATTGAGAAGAAAAAAAGAAAAAAAATCAGATTAATTGTTTTGAAGGTATAACATTGACATTTCAAGTGGGTCAAAACCCAAAAGTAAATGTGCATTAAAGGATAAACTGTATTCCGGTGCTATAACATGGCGAGATGCTTTTTGTGTGAAGTAGAAGGTAGGTACGTTACCTGTGTTCATGCACTTCCCTCCTTCATAGGTTGGCAATCTGAGTATTAGGCAGATGATTCCCCGTAATCTATCCCACCATGTCACAAAGTTATATCGACCCTTCACAGAGTGCCTTACCTTATGAAGCACTGGCGACAGTACACAGCCTTGTCAATAGGGCATTCATTTCATACAAGATGTGTTGGCAGGACATGCAATTCATATGAGCTGCAAATAACATTAACACTAGTAATGCGTACTGTCAGAATATATGCACAGTTCTACAGTACTAGATGGGAAAATTCCATCTTTGTCAACCTATACAGCAGCTATAGTGTTCTCCAAGGAAAAGTGACATCCTCCACCACAAACCCTGCTCAATTTTCAGCCTAATCAGACTATACCTTCCTGTGATTTCTTGGTCATTTCTTATGTGAACAGAAATTCACTAATAATGTGTGTCTAAGGGAGTTCTTTTTGTTGGAATTTCTGCTGGTATTAAATGAGTGTTTGCATTTCATAACATATGCATTTGATGATTCTAAATTTACTACATATGCCTGAAAGAAGTGAATACCACAAGAAACCAATACCTATATTTCGATGCTTCTATACCCTAGATAGGACACGCATGACATTACATATACACTGCAACAATACCTCCTCAAATGGAAACTTACCACCACCTCCCTCATACATACACACACACATATATAGGTGACCCAGTTCTGTCATGAAGGACTGCAATTTAAGCCTCTAGTTCTCTTCAGGTGTTTGAAAACCTTAGGCTTAAAATAACTATTCATTACACAACCTGATACTCAGATATACATAAATTAGACCAGTAAAGGTATTTTATCAATTCAAATAAGAGACCTGAACAGGAAAGGCTGGGGGGAGGTTTGTCATCATGTGAACTGATACTATAGCAGTGCTCTTAGTAGAGTAATTTGTGTTTACCAGATAGCACTAACACTGCAGCTGCCATACAGAGTGATTAAGAATATATTCCCAACCAGTAGTGTCGTACAGTATGCAGATTCTACACATAGGCCTACATTGCTTTCATTAGATTCTTTAATAACTCTTGCTTACATTCCACATAATGATACAGTATTTTGTGGAAAATAAATGTGCCCTGGTCACATCTGCAAGTGCAGCACATGTTTCATATGGTGCATAAAAGTGGGTCTGAACAACTGTGTGAGACGATTAGTTGCTTCTAGCGACATGATGGGACAGATAAAGGAGGTATCGCCTTCTCATCTTCAATTTGTGGACCTATGAAGAAAATTTCATGACAAGAATTCAGCAACCTACATTCACTTGCATTCTACTTCACTAATCCTCCCACCTCCCCTTTTACCTCGTTGCATACCCACAATTTATTCCTTATACTGAACCTAGATATTGTATAGTATACTCATTAATAATGTAACCCACTTCATTTAATAGTAAAAACTAATTTCAATAATTGATTCCTCCATTCACTCCAATGCAAAAACTATTAGTACTAGTGAGGAAAGAAATAACAGGACCTTTTCTGTGGGCAATTTACAGTAGTTCAATTTCATATTGTGGGAAAAAAGACAGAAAATGGTTGAAAACTACAGTTTAAGAGTTTTTCATGAAAACCTTAAAGTTGCCTTTGAACAGCTAAAAAATACAAATGATTTGTACTGAAATATGCATCGATGAACATGTCTAAACTGGAATATTTACAACAGTTGCTGGCTGATACTATTCAATTTGTACAAATGAAGGTTATTTCACTTTAGGTGAAGATACACCAATTACTGGTGTTGTGTAGACTAACGAATGTGTGAGGAAAAGAAAGAAACTGGACGCGGAGACATGGTGATCCATAGCATAGCCGAAGTTCTAGGTTAGGCTAGGAGCGAGTGAGTTGGCAAAGCCAACAAATGTTAACACAGAAAAACTGGTTGTGTTAAAGCATGTTATGTTAAAATATTTGTTCTTCAGGTGATGAAACTAAAACCTTTAGTCCACAAATCTGTTGCTCCACCATCTTAGCTTCCCATCATCACTTGCAGGAGGCATTAACATATAAGTCAAGTTTAGAGTACAGGCTGGGGTTTGTGGACTCGCCACTTTCCCTCCCCCCCCCCCACCTTCTCCACTGACAGGGCATTACTTTATGAAAGGCGTTTAAGATCAGCACACCTCAGTCTTTGACTACAATTTTCAGCATTAACGAGTTTAATGGCTTGAATTTAGATATTTTATTCAATAGTCTAGCAATGTGCGAGATTGGTGGCTAATTACATTATCAACAGCTCTCCTATGTGCATGTCACAAATATAATCCTGTTATTTTTTAAGGTTTTGTATGGCCTGTACAGTTTACTCAAACAGCTGACAAATATGCACCTAATACTAAGATCTGATTAAATTTTTTAAATCTGCAAGGACAAGAAAAAATCCTGTGTTTAATATTAAAAAAATATATATTACAATAGTATGAAACTATAATGTGTTTCAAGAATTTCACCATAATTATTGGAACTAATATATCAATACCATTCCTTTTCCCCAAGCACTTTAGGTCTTACATCCTTAAGTGGTGTGATCAAAAATTATCCAAACTGGATTGACTAAAAATATAGGTGCAGTAGCAGCCAGAACAAAGCTATTCTTCCATGCTTGCAATTCATTAATATTTTCAAAACTGATATTTTAACTGATTTTGTATAAATACTTTAAGGCGATTTCCAATATGAATATCTTACTTTCCAACAATTCAGATTGGAAAAATTCCAGACTGTAGCTAAGACCAACATATGTTTTTTCACAGGAGTGCTAATCCCTGAAATACGTGCAGGGGTTTCTGAAGCAATCTGAAAGTAAGATCTATATATACTATGAAATCGAAATTTTAAATGCAGTTTATGAATTCTGCCTGGATTGTTTAGTTGACAAGATGTATCGGGAAGCTCTACAACATCTTATTTTGCTTTTAGTGGCCCAAACTCTCCCCATTCAATTATTAGAAATGCCTTTCATCAGAAAATAAGCGCTTGGGAAAACAGACTACTTGCACAAGCATTCCAACAAGTAGAACGATCACCTGCTAAACTCCTGTAAAGTCAGTTATTCGTGAGTAAATGCTACCAATAATGATTTGGTGCTACACTATGTAAACCCCCAATGACTGTCGAAAAAGGCTATATTCACATTACACATTTCGTCAACTGATGGGTCAGCATCCCTAGAAGACCATAAAGCAATTTACAGACACACACGAGAGAGAGAGAGAGAGAGAGAGAGAGAGAGAGAGAGAGAGAGAGAGAGAGAGAGAGAGAGAGATTTTTGTCTCCGATCTTCACAATATCAGCTGTAAAAACAGCGGTATTGCCACTACTGACAGTCACGCATGTAACAATATAGCACTACTGTAAACAAACCAGACGAATAGGGCAATTTAGACTCACAGAACACTGCTAGTAGGTAAACAAGGTGAACCTGTGCCTAGCCTGCATCATGCTGTCTTGCTTGGCTCCAGCCTTGTGCCACCAATCCAGATATTTTTTGATCACACCTCAAATTCCATGCCATCTCCATCCACAGGAGTTTCAAACTACCTGATACAAAAGTACAACAAATTAGTATCTTAACTACACGTACATGTAGTCTAATTTTATTTTCGAGAAGTCAAACAAACTGAACACATCCATCAAAAGTTTTCACCTACATTGTCAAATATTAACCATTATATTACAATTACTCTGACCCCACAGAAGCATTCTCCATGAGTAATAGATGGCATATTCCCCATCATCAGCACTAACATTTTAGTGTCCAAGGACACAATCATTGATATTTTAACAGACAAGTAAGCCTTAGTTAACTACTAACATCGTTAAAATGAGTAATTAGGCAAGATAAAAAATGACACCACCACTCAAAATACCAGGAAAATTTAAATGATTTTTAGTTTTGATCGTGAAGCTAATGCTATAGAGATGAAAATTTATTAGCAATGCAAGATGAAGCGGTTTTACTAGATCAAAACATGTTTGCAACTTTGCTTTGCTTCCTTCACAAATTTTCCACTATCTCTTTGGCAGAAAACAAAATGTAGCGTTTGTTTTTTGCCTGTATTGTGCTACAATATTACTGGCAAGCGAACAGAAAAGGGCCTCTAGTACTGATCATCAGCTGAGCCAAGTAATTTATTTTTCAGCATGACAACTGTAAATAAATCTAAGCCCCTTCACTCTCTTTAGCTTACAAAAAATAGGCAAACAGGCGAAATGTCATAGGAATATATATTGAGAACATTTCTGAAAATTACAAAACTGGTCCACCACTTTAGTACTGTTGCAACAGCTGTCCACTTTATTTTTCATACTGTTGCACTGTGAAGATTTAGTAAAGTTTTAATTCATGTCCACGTTAATTTTGAAAGGTGTACTAAATTGAATGAAACTAATAGTGTAGCACGCATTTTACAAGAAAATTAAGTGATATTGCATGGGGGGTTATAGAATGTTTAGTTGATTTGAAAAAGGCAAACATTGAAAATTCAACACCAAACAACTAACTCACTTTCCGTATTTCACAAGATAAACATTATTATTCGGGGAAACGACCACTACATTTTCAAGCTACAAACCAAGATTATCAAAAATTTAACGTAAAGCGTAGTTTTGAAACACTTCCCTAGAAGTTGTACCTCACCTGTAAAACAACAATAAACAGCAGTATGGCACATGCTATTGGTACACGCTGTCTGCTCAAGACCATTACGCATCCCCCCAATTGTCCAACCAGGTTTATTAGAACAAACATTCCTGCTAAGAATCTTCCACAGCCCCACGACATGTCCATGTATTCCTGTTGTTCAGACCACTGCACATACATTCGAATCCCATCTTCCAGGAACGTTGAAATAAGACATAACCTTGCAATTGTTGGCAAAACATGCTTCAACTGCCTTAAGGTCTGTAAGAAAAAAAATCAAATATTAGAAGAGAGAATTATTATGTTGTTATAATATGTGGAACACCTGACGTGTCACTATCTTAAGCGACATGTGATAACTTTACACCAGCCAATATTAAAACAAATTTAAAAGAAAGTTTGCAGTGAGAAAACACTATGTTTATTTTTCTGACCGACCTGGTCAGCAATATCTTCTAATTTTTCTATCCACACACCTCCCCTTGCCATAGCAACTTTATTGCACTCGACTACCACAACTCCTACAAGTGATGTGGAACATAACAATCCAAACACTTCCGGCAGTAACCACTAACCACACAACACAGCGATATACACTAGCCAAAGGTTCTAGCTTGGAAGTAAAAGAAAATATGATCGAAACACTACTGTTTCATTTTATATTTTAAGTTGTTTGCTGTTACGATGATTCTTAGCGTGCATTCTCTATCACGACATATATTTAATTGTTGTAATTAAAAAAATAATTATCAAAACTAGTGATTATTTGCGATTAAATTTCAATCATGTAACAAACTAGACACGATAGCTTTAATGCTATTGGATTTAAGTCGACGATGGATTATTCACTGAACAAAACAGACTCCTACGAACGACTAATATAGGTCTCATAATGATTAACCCTCCGTCGGGCGCACCTCCAGATGAAACAAAATCAGGCGCACCCGGCCTGAGAGGCCACCCACATATTTTGTGGATTAGCTCCGTTATGTTAAATCAAATTCAAAATGCGTGTTGGCTAGTCTTGAAGAGGGTCAAAAGGAAGGAATTACAGCAAACTTAAAGCATAATAATGGATTTATTGAACACAATACACCTTAAACTGAAGTGACCAAAATTACCAATGTCCCACAAAGAGCATTAAAAATTTGTCGAACAGACATCCATAAAAGTAATGAAGTTATTTTTAAAGGACATTAGGCAGTCTATTATGACATGGAATCATCTTTTCTCGCCACATTTGCAGCCAAAAACCGATGCTATAGCTCCCAAATCAACAGCTGAAACACAGGTATGGCACAGAACGTATACGTCGCTCAAGCAAATTGGTTGATGACAAGCTGAACATTCGTGATTCTTCATCCTGCTAACTCTTGTTTCAGCCACGCATGGTCGACGTTTTAGCCATTTGTGAGGTAATGTGGCAGAACTTTCCCGTTCCTTGTGGGGTAAAAATTTTTTCAGTCGAGTTTGCAGCCGAATCGACATTCCACATATATTCATAGCATACACAGGGTAAATTGTCCAGTTAGAAGTTGATGACACAAGGTTTTGCAATTGGTGGCGTCATTTGTAGCAATATCTTTTACACTGGATGTTGTGTAATAATGATGTGACTCTTCACACTATGAATAGTAGAAGGTATCTACTTAGACTATTTCGTCGTCTTATCGTTTCCAAAATAAAAACTCCTCACATAGTTTCTTCTCTTCGTCATATTCCCGAGCTGTTCCCTAAACTTCCTGTTCAGTTGCTGAGTCCTCCTTGCCTTCTCCTACCTCATCCTGAGAGTGGGTGTCTCTCTCATCGACTAAATCTTCGAGTGTGGCTGGATCTTCAGCAGTTTCGTCCTCGAGGAGGCGCATTATTTCCACAAGATCATTGGCTTAGAGGCATAATATACTTTTCTGGACATTTCAGCAGAAAATATGGATGGCATAACGTAGGAAAAGAAAGGAAAACTGAAATTAGAACTCGATCACGCGCACTCAGTCTGAAGGGCCAGGGTCGTCAAAGTCTTCTTTTTTTTACGAAGGTAACGGTGAAAATCACAGAGGACAGACTTATTTTGATTGAAACGAAGTAATAAAATAAAAATATCTTGGAAAATCTCACCTTAAAAACTATAACGTAATCGGGCGCAGACGGCCTGTGAGGCCCAAGGTGTTCCCCGTGATCCGCGTGGAAATCGATGGCAGCCTGCGGATCGGCACTGTGTGAGGCTCCCAAAGTTACGTGAGTAAACGGAGAGGCGGGCCGCTGGGCCACCTGTGTTAAGCACGGAAATCAAAAAAATGTTTTGCTGGCCTGTGAGGCCGGAGGGTTAATATAGCCATCAAATTATTCGACCACACAAAACACAGCTGGAGGTTTTCCTATAACTATAAAGGCTGAATCAAAGTAGATAGGTGTAATACATCTTATACAATATCCAAAAGTATTTAATTTTGTTGTACACAATGGTGAATCCAGGATTTTGACCTGGGGGCTGCCGTCATGGAACGTTTGCATCACTGCGCCGCCTCCAAATTTTCTAGAGGAAACGCAATATTTTCTCAATCTACTAGAGCCTATTCGTTTAACATCATTTGTGCCAAACTTTCCACTTCTTTGCCTTCGAGCAATATTAAGGCCAATTCACACTGTGCGTCACGTCACGTCACCGTCCGTCAGAACATTCCGCAATGTATTTCTAATGGCAGCGTTCACACTGTCCGTCACGTCAAGCTTTCTCGCGAAGAATGTTTTGACGGAACGGCCGTCTGCTAACATCGGAAGTTAACCTATTTTCGTCACACGAATCACATGTTGCAGTCGACGATTGCACTGTTTATATGCAAATGTGACTTATTCATCTTTATTTTGTTGTTATACTTCGTTTTAGGGGTAAATCTCAAATGTTTCATGACGACTTAAATATTTTTGTCAATTGAGTCTCCCCCTAAAATCGAAATCGGATATCTGAAACCAAAAAATGATTAATGTTACTTAATATTGTAACAGAAAAGACTGAAGCAAACTGTTTATTTGAATAAGATTGTAATTTGACTACGCATTTCTCATTAAATATCATTTTAAATGAAAAAGTCAGTTCTAACAAAAGACAAAAATTCACTTGTTTACGATGGTATTATGAATGTCAGCGGGCAAATCGTAATGGATAAAGTAAACAGGCGCTAGTTATGCTCTTATAAGTATTTGTTTGATGTTTTCGTATGTTTATTTTTTCGCTTGAAAATAGATGTCGATGTTTTGAAATGTTGTTTCAGTTCCCAGTAAGTTGATCAAAAACATACACTGTAAAGTTTTATTTGGCCATCAATAACATTTAGCGTTGTTATTCCCTCAATTCTAGTATTAAACTATGACATTCTACATAACAGATCGCCTCTCATAACCTCTCTTTCAACATCGCGTATTGAAATGGGCGAATTGACGTGACAGCCACTCACGGACAGTGTGAAAACAACTTGACATGACGGTGCCGTGACGTGACGTTGACGTGACGGACAGTGTGAATTGGCAATTCACACAGTCTGTCACGTCACGTCACCATCCGTCAGAACATTCCGCAATGTCTTTCTAATGGCGGCATTCACACTGTCCGTCACCGGACCTTCACGGCACATCAACGTCACGTCAAGCTTTCTCGAGAAGAATGTTTTGACGGAACGGCTGTCTGCTAACATCGGAAGTTAACCTATTTTCATCATGGGAATTACACATTGCAGTCGACGATTGCACTGTTTATATGCAAATGTGTCTTATTCATCTTTATTTTGTTGCTATACATCGTTTTAGGGGTAAATCTCAACGAATTAAATATTTTTGGCAACTGAGTGTCCCCCTAAAATCGAGGTCGGATATCTGAAATCAAAAAATGGTTTATGTTAAGTAACGTTGTAACAGAAAAGACTGTAGCAAACTGTTTATTTGAATAAGATTGTAATTTGTTTGCGCAATTTTCATTAAATAACATTTGAAATGAAAAAGTCAGTTCTAACAAAAGACAAAAATTCAGTTGTTTACGACATTATGAATGTCAGTGGGCAAATAGTAATAGATAAAGTACACATGCGCTCTTTATGCTCTTTAAGTATTGTTTGATGTATTCATATGTTTATTTTTTCTTTTGAAAATAGATGTCGATGTTTTGAAATGTTGTTTCAGTTCCCAGTAAGATGGCCAAAAACAAACACTGTAAAGTTTTCTTTGGCCGTCAATAACATTTAGCGTTGTTATTCCCTCCATTCTAGTATTAAACTATGACTTTTTACATAACAGATCGCCACTCATAACCTCACTTTCAACATCGCGTATTGAGATGGGCGAATTGATGTGATGGACACTGACGGACAGTGTGAATACAACTTGACGTGATGGTGCCGTGATGTGACATTGATGTGATGGGCAGTGTGAATTGGCCTTTAGCATATATATATATATATATATATATATATATATATATATATATATATATATATATATAAATAAAAATAGAAAAGAGATGACTTACCAAAAGGACCGGCTCGTCGAGAGAAACAAATAGAATCACACAGAAACGCACATACAAGCTTTCGCCACCACTGGCAGCTTCTTCAGGAAAAAGAGGAAAAAAGGGGAGGAAAAGGGAAGGATATGGGTTTTAAGGAAGTGGAAAAGGAGTCATTCCAATCCCAGGAGTGGAAGGACTTACCTTAGGGGAAAAAAAGGAAGATAAACAAATACACACACACTCAGACATATCGAAACGCAAACACACCTAGACAGACATTTGTGAAAAAATGTCTGTCTAGGTGTGTTTGCGTTTGGTAAGTCATCTCTTTTCTATTTTTATTTTTGTTTATCCCACCGGGAAAGTTTCCCTCTATAATTTTCGTTTCATCAATTTGAATATATATATATATATATATATATATATATATATATATATATTCTGATTTGGCACCATAATATCAGTCTTATGCTAGTGGTATGCAAACAAAATTATTTTAGATTTATTTACTAATTTGCTCCACATTTCCTTTGATACATCAGGTGTTGCATCACATGAGAATGCATGCCATGATGCACAAATAACTGCCACATTCAAAGCCAATTGACACTGTCTGTCACGTCACATCACGTCACCGTCTATCAGAACATTCCCCAATGTATTTCTAATGGTGGCATTCACGCTGTCCGTCACTGGACCGTCACGTCACATCAAGCTTTCTCGAGAAGAATGTTTTGATGGAACAGCTGTCTGCTAACATCGGAAGTTTACCTATTTTCGACCCGCAAATTACATCTCGCAGTCGACGATTGCACTGTTTATATGCAGATGTGTCTTATTCATCTTTATTTTGTTGTTATACTTCGTTTTA
Source organism: Locusta migratoria (assembly GCA_026315105.1). Lineage (NCBI taxonomy): Eukaryota > Metazoa > Arthropoda > Insecta > Orthoptera > Acrididae > Locusta > Locusta migratoria. The sequence continues at coordinate 736,155,869 of CM048755.1, read as the reverse complement.
GCGGTAAATCTCAAATGTTTCATGACGACTTAAATATTTTTGTTCATTGAGTGTCCCCATAAAATCGAGGTCGGATATCTGAAATCAAAAATTGTTTATGTTACGTAACATTGTAACAGAAAAGACTGAAGCAAACTGTTCATTTGAATAAGATTGTAATTTGATTACGCATTTTTCATTAAATAACATTTTAAATGAAAAAGTCAGTTCTAATGAAAGACAAAAATTCAGTTGTTTACGACGGTATTAACAATGTCAGCGGGCAAATCGTAATAGATAAAGTAAACAGGCGCTACTTATGCTCTTATAGGTATAGTTTGATATTTTCGTATGTTTATTTTTTCGTTTGAAAATAGATGTCGATGTTTTGAAATGTTGTTTCAGTTCCCAGTAAGTTGGCCAAAACATAGACTGTAAAGTTTTCTTTGGCCGTAAATGACATTTAGCGTTATTTTTCCCTCAATACTAGTATTAAACTATGAGTTTCTACATAACAGATTGCCACTCATAACCTCACTTTCAACATCGCGTATAGAGATGGTCGAATTGACATGACGGACACTGACGGACAGAGTGAATACAACTTGACGTGATGGTGCTGTGACGTGACGTTGACGTGACGGACAGTGTGAATTGGCCTTCATACTCATTTGCTGATAGAAAAGATGTGTAAAAAAAATAATAATTAACCAATTCGTAACTTTAAGTGTCAAAGTGATCCACCTTGAAGTAATTTGCATTTGGTAATTATCAGTTGTTTCGGCTGTAATAAATTTTTCGTGTAAGACAATGTCCTTTAATTACGTGAAGTCGAAAATCATGGTTTTGGTGAAAGGGGGGGGGGCTCAGGCAATATCTTACCAAATCTCATATAAAGGGAGGGGCTGTCAATGAAAATTCCACATCAAATTTTTAATCAGAGAGTATACATTGTTATACCAGATAACAACTGCATAGAAGACTTTTAGGACAGGGAAGACATGCTTTAAGCGTTTTTAGTGGTATGAGGAAAACTTATGAACATGTAAAATAAATTTAAAAATTATTGTAGGGTGCATCTCAAGGAATGGGGGAGGGTCTGACTGAACAAATTTCAGCAATGAGGAGCGGGGGTTCAAATTGTAAAGTAAAGAACCTCACATAGTTAATGGACGAGTGTAACATGTATTCAAACTCGCCCTCACAGTTATATAGAAAATTGTAGACCCTTGCCCCCCCCCCCACCCCCCAGACCAATTTCTGTGGACGCCCATACCTTCTATCTAAACATTCGAACACTTCTTATAATATTTGCTGTCCTTCATGTGTCAACATGCAGTTGTGAGTGAAGTTCTAGCTGCTTGTGTTATCTGAAAACTTACATGAATTCGACAATGAAGGAAGAGAGGCTGAACGGTCTAGCACACTTGTCTGTTAACCGACATATTGATGTGAACCCAGACAACATAATGGATATTTTTGCTTGATCCCCTTGATGACTTGACTTTCCTTTGTAAACTAAGTAACAGAAAAGAAAAGAAAAAAATGGAGAATCTCAAATTATTTCAATCTATGAAATAAATCGCAATTTGCGATGTTATGGCTTCACTGTATGAGTTTTAGATGGAATACCAAACTGTGGCGAATGAAAATTTGTGCCCGGCCGGCATTCGAACCCGGGATCTCCTGCTTACTAGGCAGACGCGTTAACCACTCCGCCACCTAGGACACAGTGACCAGCCCAATTGCAGAGGACTCTTCCGTGCACATCTCCCGCCACACACAACTCTCCATTCGCCACACTGTCCTATACCACATTTGAACGCTGTAATTCGTCAAAAATATATATAATTGTATACAAGCCGAGGCTAGGCTCCTGACGACAATTAATTGTGTCTCGATACTTCATGGTCTGTTCTCCCTGATGCGGGAATACAGTATTGTGGCTGCGAGCATTATAGAATAAATAGGCTGTGGTATAGGAAAGAGACAGCGTGGCGAATGGAGAGTTGTTTGTGGTGGGAGACATTCACGGAAGAGTCCTCAGCAATTGGGCTGGTCACTGTGTCCTAGGTAGCAGAGTGGTCAACTCGTCTGTCTAGTAAGCAGGAGATCCTGGGTTCGAATCCCAGCTGGGCACAAATTTTCCATCGCCACAGTTTGGTATTCCATCTAAACCTCATACAGTGAAGCCATAACATAGCAAATTGCGATTTATTTCATTCATTTAAACGCTGTAATTCGTCAAAAATATATATAATTGTATACAAGCCGAGGCTAGGCTCCTGACGACAATTAATTGTGTCTCGATACCTCATGGTCTGTTCTCCCTGATGCCGGAATACAGTATTGTGGCTGCAAGCATTATAGAATAAATAGGCTGTGGTATAGGAAAGAGACAGCGTGGCGAATGGAGATTTGTGTGTGGTGGGAGACATGATGGGAAGAGTCTTCTGTAATCGGGCTGGTCACTGTGTCCTAGGTGGCGGAGTGGTCAATGCGTCTGCCTAGTAAGCAGGAGATCCTGGGTTCGAATCCCGGCTGGGCACAACTTTTCATTCGCCACAGTTTGGTATTCCATCTAAACCTCATACAGTGAAGCCATAACATCGCAAATTGCGATTTATTTCATTCATTTGAACGCTGTAATTCGTCAGTCTACAGGTTTTTTATTATATGATTTATTTTATTGTTTTTTTTTTGTTGGTGATTCCACTGATGAAAGACTTTAAAATTATTCTGTGGTTAATTTTACACTGATAGGAAATAATTTGAAATGGGAAAATTTTAGTCTTGTAACGTTTTAGGGTGGTGGAAACTTGAGGCGTCTTTGTGCCTCATAAAATACTAGTTCCAGAGCTTAATTAAATATAGAAAATTTCTTACTGACCTAAGTGAACAAGTGAAACTGTTTTAATCTCACAAGACATGCCAGAAAGAAGCAGTAAGACTTTAAAAATTAACCTGAAAGTAAAAGTAATTACCAAGAGAGACTATTGTGAGGATAGTTCATTCTGATATTACTACCTGAAATTAAGTACACATCTGAACAGGTAACACAGGATGATTTCAACTGTCATGAAATGGAAACTAGGATGAACCTTTAAACATATATTCTGATGATAAATATTACACAAGTGAACTATTGACAAAGAAAATGCACAATCGATGCCCACTCGATAATGGTTCAGCCGGAATAAAGGAAAAGGACAATGTGCAGTAAATTCATGGAGCAATTAGTCAGAACAATATTACGTATGTGTATCATCATACTTTCGTTACATAATATCTCTGACCATTTGTTTTATAGTCTGTGACGATAAAGTACAGTAGAGTCTCTATAATCCGGCCCTTCTCCAGTCTGACACGTCCAGTAGTCTGACACAACAAGCTGAGATCACGTGACGTGGTCGGTGGGCCACTTCAAGTGAACAGTTTAGTAAACAATAGGTAGTCAGCCATCAATTGTTGACTATTGGGTACATTTTGCAGGCGTTTGAATATCCTCTTTAACTGTGATAGTATTAGTGAGTGCTTCATGTCTTTCCTATAGTACAGTATGTCACAAGCAGGAAATTGTAGTGAAAAACATAAACACAAGACATTGACTTTGGTTGAAAAATCCGAAATTATTAAAAAGTTAAACAAAGGGAAAAAAAATAAACGATCTAGCTTCATTTTATGGTGTTGTGCGTGCTACCATTTATGACATTAAAAAGAATCGTGATAAAATTGAAGTGTTTATGCACAATTTGGACAGCAAATGCAGTGACAGGAAAGTGATAAAAACCAGTGCGTACCCATTAATTGAAGACGCTTTGTAAACATGGTTTCTTCAGGAACTTAGTAAACACACTCCAATTCCAGGAGAACTTATCAAAGAAAACGCAATATTTTTCTATAAAGAAATTATGAAAAAAGACGATTTCCGCGCAAGTTCCGGATGGCTTGCTAAGTTTAAAAAGAGATTTGCTATCCGTTTGCTTACTACAACAGGAGAAAAACTCTCTTGTGATTTCGAACCTGTAGACCCGTACAAACAAAAATTCAAGAAAACTTTAGAATAGTTAGATCTTTGTCCTGATCAGGTTTATGATGCCGATGAAAGCGGACTGTTCTGGAGACTTTTGCCCAACAAAACATTCGTCCACAAAGCAGAGGCAAGTGCTCCTGGCAGAAAAATGCCTAAAGATAGGCTCACATTAATGCCATACTCGAATGCCAGTTGAACGCACAAACTTGAGCTGCTTGTCATAGGAAAATAAAAAATCCTTGGGCATTCAAAAATGCAAAACATATACCAGTCAAATACAAACACCAAAACAAAGCTTGGATGACACAGGAATTGTTCAGTGAGTGGTTTCACGAGGAGTTAGTGCCATCGGTCAAAACGTTCCTCAAGAAGCAAAATTGATGTTGGATGCCCCGGACATCCAGATGAAGATGAACTTAAATCTAAAGATGGTTTGATAAAAGTGATATTTCTTCCCCAAAATGTAACCCCTTTGCTTCAACCTATGGATCAAAATAGTATCCAGACTGTTAAGGTGCATTACAAAAAAAGCCTACTGTATGGTGTAATTAGCAAAGAGAAAGGTATTATTCAATCATTAAAGGAAACAAATGTTAAAGATGTTGTTTACAACCTTGCTCGGGTTTGGGAAAGTGTTTCGACTAAAGTGTTGGTATCTGCGTGGGGCAAACTGTGGCCAGATCCTCCTTTATTAAACGAGTACAAAAAATGTTTTAAAGACGGCAAATGGATTCAGGGAGATGTTGAACCTATTAACGATGAGGAAATCATGCAGCTCCAAGAGACAATTGACAATATCTGTTCAAACGATTCTGAAGCACTGTCTGCTAGCTATGTAAATGACTGGTTATTCGGAAACGAAGACGAAAATTGTCAGCTGATGAGTGATAATAAGATTATCCAAGACATGTTAACTACCACATGAAGAACAATCGGGAACCTTGTCAGTACAGACTGTACGACATAGCAATACTGTGAATGCATTTAACACTTGTGTCACATGGGCTGAGCAAAACGATATAGAAGCAGCTGATGCTTTAGTTTTAAGGAGGCTGCAAGAGAAAGCTCTAAAATTTCTTTGGTATCGAAAAAACAAACAAAGTTTGACGACTTCATATCACAGAAGAAGCCGATTGATGAAGATGAATGTGAAAACGATTAATACATTAAAAATTATATCGTTTCGTTTTTCAATTAATATGTTTGTCGCTATAAATATGCACATAAAGCATTGTTAACATATGATCTGAGTTTTACATGGTACAGTACTGTATTTTTTTGCTAGTCAATAAAATGTTGTATGTAACATAAAAAACAGCATTTTTCATTGAACATCAAGTAATCTGACAATTTCTATGATCCAACATATGCCGGTCCTATATGTGTCAGACTACAGAGACTCTACTGTACTGTAACTTGCCACATTACATTTTGCTTTTATATGTTCAGTTTTATAATATGTCATATTATTACAGAAGGAAGTATTAAACCTTCTGTTGATGTGTTTAATTCTTTGCTGTGTTTGTTTTTCAACTGACACTCCAGTAACACTGAGTCTGTACTTTAAATCAGTATTTAACTATTAGTTTTGCAGACATATGAGATTCTAGCATGTTTATGGACCATTTAAGGCGAATAAAGCAACAAATCAGTTCTTGTCCATCTGTCTGATCTGTAAGAAGTTTCGATTATGTATTTATATTACAGTGTAAAAACTCATAGAAGATAAAATTAGCATTTCAACTTGCTCTGCCGCCTCTGAAAAATAATCCTCTATGCACCCTTGATTGTGACCGAATTTGTGTGAGTTTGATTGTCTTTTGTATGTGTCTGATAGAGCCTCAGTGATCAATACGATTGATATGGATACACAAAATATAATTGATATAAATAATATAATTATATAAATAATATAACGGATAAAAATAATGTAATTGATATAAATATAACTAATTATATAAAGTCACACTAGGTAAAATTATATTTCCCATTTGCCCCCCCCACCCCTTGAAAAAAAAATTCTGGGTGGCCCCTGCATATTACAAGCGTTTGCCAAATTGTGTGTAAATGCGGACTGCCACTAATTTCGAATGACAACAAACCTTGTAAAAATTGGAACGTTGTTTCTGAATACATATAAAAGGTATTACTACTCACTATACAAATTAAAATGTACAAACAGTGTGTGTCACGAACGCACGACCCCGTTTTCAGAATCCAACACTTTATCCACTACACAACATTGTCGCTGTCTTTCAGTGCCTCATTTGCGACATTGCTCCCTCCTTAGGAGAACAGCGTCTAAGTGCGTGTGTTTAGGAATTACTGGATGTCACCACTTTCTTAAGGGGTTGAAATTTATCTTGTAAAGTAATCCGTTAATTGTCCTAAGTTATACTTTCATGTGCTTTCCTGTGGAATGATTTGTGATAGCTTGGTGTCCTTCTGTACATCAGAAACATCATGGGGTACACCTAACAGTCACTACTTCACCATTCTCATGGTGATTTTCCACTGTATTTCCTGAGAGGCAGTAAGTATCTTAGTGTTTTCTCCTACTCTTGTGTGCTATAGAAATGTCATCCAGCAAGGTGGCGCAGTAGTAAGACACTGGACTTGCATTCGGGAGGATGATGGTGCAAATCCACCTCCAGCCATCCAGATTTAGGTTTTCCATGTTTTCCCTAAATCACTCCAGGCAAATGCCTGGATGGTTCCTTTCAAACAGCACAGTCGGTTTCCTCCCACATCCTTCCCCAAAAATGTGAGCGTAAGCTCCGTCTCTAATGACCAGGCTGTTGATGGGATGTTAAACCCTAAGCTTCCTTCCTTCATATAGTAATGTCATACTCTTGAAGGCATAGTGTCATGATGTGTCCTTAAGACCTGTTAAACAACAAAGCAAATGGTGATCTGTAACGACTGTGAATGGCCTACCATAGAGATATTGTTAAAATTTGCAGATGGCCTACACAACAGCATGACACATTCATTCTGTAGTTAGGTTGTTTCTCTCAGCTTTCGTAAGTGTCCTGGAGGCATATGCTATTACCTTCTCTTTTTACGTCTAAGATTTGTACCAGAACATCTTCAAGGCAATATCGACAAGCATCTGTATGCAACTCTGTAGGTGCTCTCTTGTCATACAGATCCAATACAGGATCAGTCATCAGAGTTCTTCACAGGGTATCTGAAAAATCTTGTTGAGGTTTGCACTGAGTAAATTTTAACAGTTCCTGGAGGGGTTTTACATTCATACAAAAGTCTTAAATAAAACTTTGGTAACAAGAACATAACCCCAGAGAGCTTGTCACATCACTACTATTTCTAGGAACAGGAAATTCTGTTAAAGAGATTACCTTCTTTGGATCAGGCCGCATACATTCCTTTGGCACAGTTGTCCAACTATTATGATTTACCTGGCTCCAAGCAGACACTTTATTGGATTAAGTTTTAGGCCACTTACGAGACACGAACAGTTCTCCATCTTATTATGTGTTCTTCAAAAGTTTCAGCTAATACTATAGTGTCATCTAGATAACAAAGACACATTGTCCACCTGAGGTGACATAAAATTAATCATCCACTCAAACGTTGCTGGAGCATTGTATAGACTGAACGGCATTAATTTAAATTCATCCAGTCCCTCTGGGCTCACAAAATAACTTTTCTTGCAATGAGCCTCATCGTCTTCTATTTGACAATATTGTCACGTTGAAATGGAAGCAGGCTTGACTTCGAAGGCAACTGAATGCAGCACTTGTACTGAAAGCAGGTTTATTACGAACTTAACATACACACAGCACTAACTGCCTCTCAGGCAGAGTGCTCTACTATTTATACACAGATAGAATGTACCAGAAATTAGAAGAATAGTTAACATAAGAAACAAGTAGAATTTACAAGTGAATATGAGAAAGACGTAGAACACTCTGGAGTTGTTAATCACAAAAAAGTAAATTTTTGTCGGTGGATGGGATTGAACCAGCGACCTTCAGCCCTGAAGTCGGTGATGCTATCCCCTGCGCCACACCTTTTCTTTTTGTTTTTTTAAATATCTTTATTTGTTACAAAATATGTATGTTAAATAAAGAAATGCCTCTTCAGTGGCTATCGAAACAACAAAATAAATTTCCCAACTGTTGATTCATAAAAGAAAATGTAGTTCCTCAAATGTAAGTATAGTAATTTCTACTGATTATCTAATTTCCAAATATTTTGTCTTTCAATCTTAATGTATTTTCTTGAGCCTGATACTTGATCGGACATTTCGTCGACAAATTGAGTTGCTCGTAATTGTTTATGCCAACTTACGTTTTTCGATAGCTGCATTGCCGTTTCAGGGTTCTGCTGAGGCCTTCACGGCTACCGTAGCGGTCACGGGGCCCACGAAGTCCCCACCGTACTTCACCCTCAGCTGCTGTCCCCTACTTTAGCATGCATTCATTATTTTACCTTATCCCACACCCTGTCTCTCAAACAATGCTTTTAATCTATTTCCAAAGCGTTTTTGATGGCTTTTCCTCCTATGTTCTTTGTAATATTCTGTATGTAAATACTGTTCATATTCTAGAATATTATCTTCGCCTTTGTTGTGAATGACATAGTTGATGTAATCTCCAGTCAGCCATACAATAGCATTATTCTCCTGTTCGGGAGAAGAGACATTTTGTGGTAGAAGTATATTATTTATTGTGATTTCTCTACCATCATTGCCTTTTATAAAGGTAATCTGTTTCTTCACATCATCCCAAATATTTTTGTTTCCTTCACAGACAAAACGGTGTTTTATGGTGTCTGCTGCTGGACATTTCTGACAGACGTTGCTATTGCTTTTTCCAATATTAAACAGTCTGTCATTTGTACAGATGATATTATTTACGACCTTATACCATGCTGTCTGCACATCTGGAGGTAATATTTTATTATGAATGTTTTTCCAAATGGACTTCCAATTTTGATTTGGATTGATTTGTTCCATTTTATTTCGATTTTCTTTCGTTTTAAGATGGTCCATTATGTACTTGCAGGTTCGTTTACGTTTAAGACCGGGATTTTGATTCTGTGGTGTCTCGCGGCATTGCTCTCTCTCCTGGAAAAACAGCGAACCGCTGTTATGTTCCCTGTGGAGTCAGCTGCAATGTCCTGGATCTTGACCTTGTCATGGGTACTCTGTATGGCAATTCTGGAGAATCCTTCCCTTCTCCACGATTATCGACGACAGCCGTTCCTGTCGTGGCTTTATCAGTAACATTACCGTCCTTAGAGTCCTTGAACAAGAAGCCATTTTCGCCTACCTGCTCTTCAGGATCGTACTAAGGCTTCATGCGCAGGACGTGCACAATGTCTCTTCGTTTTTGTCATTTCGACAACGGCTCATAATCCTCAACTTCGTATGTGATGTCTGACAGGCGGCGTATGACACGATACAGACCAAAGAATCACTTCAATAACTTTTCTGACAGTCCAACCTTCCATACCAGCTCTCCTGGGCTGTACACAACAGGTCTGTGCTTGTCGATATACCACTGATGGTCCTTTTCCTGGGCGTCCAGTGTCCGTATGCGAGCCAGCTGTCTTGCTTCTTCGACCCTGGTGATGAGCTATTTAACATTAGTCATTTTGAGTGTCCTCCGTTTGGTACGGGAGCAGCGTATCCGTTGTCGTCTCAGCTTCACGGCCATGGAGCAGGAAAAACGGCGTGAAACCTGTGGTGTTTTGTCTTGAGGTATTGTAAGCAAATGTCACGACTGGCAGAATTGTATCCCAATCCTTCTGCTCAACATCGATGTACACCGACAGCATATCGTCTAACGTCTTGTTAAAACGTTCTGTAAGACCATTTTCGCATTTGTCGCACCGTGACATTACCTCTGATACTAGTTTTGACTGCAATACTTTTCCACGATCAGATATCATCACACGTGGTACTCCTTGTTTCAAAATAATGTGTTCTAGAAGGAATTTTGCGATATCTGGAGCTTCTGAAGTCGTCACAGGTTTCGTGACAGTGTAGCGTGTGAGGTAGTCAGTGCAGATTATTATCCATCGGTTACCAGTTGTCGACTTCGGGAACCTCCCTAAAAGATCGATCCCAACTCGGTGGAATGGAGCTGCTGCAGGTGGAATCGGTACGAGATGCCCTGGAGGTAATTGCGGCGGATGCTTCTGTAGCTGGCACTCTTTACAGTGACTCACATAGTGCTTGGCAGATCGGTAGAGACCTTTCCAGTAATACCTGCGTCTGATTCTGTCTAAGGTCTTCACGAATCCCAGATGACCGGATATTAGAGCATCGTGGAAATACTTTAGAATAGCTGGCTGTAGGTGAGCTGGAACGACCAGTAGCCATTTGGGGCCCAGTGGATCGTAGTTACTCTTATACAATGTTCGTTTATAAGTTGGAACTCTCCATTGGTCGGTTCTCCTTTCTCCCAGGCCTCTATCGTTTTTAATAGTGCTGGATCTTCACTCTGTTCAGCTGTAACGTCATCTAATTCAGTGAGGGCAGAATTTTCATTCCTGCTGTTGTGTTAAATTAATGGATTCCTCGAAAGGCAGTCGGCGTCCTTGTGTTTGCGCCAGTTCTTGAATTCCACTGTGACATCGTACTCTTGGAGTCTTAGTGCCTATCTTGCTAGTCGACCTGATGGATCCTTCAAGCTAGTCAGCCAACAGAAAGAATGGTGGTCTGTCACGACAGTGAATAGTTTGCCGAATAAATATGGCTGGAACTTGTTGATAGCCCAGATAACTGCGAGACATTCTTTTTCAGTTGTAGAGTAGTTTATCTCGGACTTCAAGCGTACTCTTGATGCATAGGCTATCACTTTTTCAGCACCTTACTGAACTTGTACAAGCATGCACCAATCCCATAACCACTGGCGTCTGTGTGAAATTCAGTTACCTCATTCTCGTCGTACAAGGCTAGCACTGGTGCGGAAGTTAGAGCCTCGTTCAATGCCTGGAAAGTTCTTTCTTTCGTCTCATCCCAGTAAAACTTGGCGTTTCCCTGCAGATGTTCTTGCAATGGACGTGCCTTGTTACAGAATCCTTTTATGAAATATCAGTAGTATGAGTACAGCCCGAGAAAACTTCTCACATCACGAATGTGCTGAGGACTTGGAAATTCTGTGACTGTCCTTACTTTATCTGGATCAGACCGGACACCAGCTCCGTTGACTAGGTGTCCCAGTATTTTTATCTCTTTGGCGACGAAGAGGCACTTCTTTGGATTGAGGCGGAGTCCTGTATTCTGAAAACCCTTCAACACAGTTGACAGTCAACTCAGATGTTCTTTTCAGGAAAACAATGCATCTAAATAGCAAAGACATGTTGTCCACTTAAGGTGTCGAAGCAAGTTGTCCATCATGCGTTCGAATGTGGCCGGAGCATTACATAATCCAAGTGGCATTACTTTGAATTCATAGAGGCCGTCAGGTTGTTATAAAAGCCGTCTTCTCCCTGTCAGTTTCGTCAAACTCGATTTGCCAGTCACCTGTCTGCATGTCCCTAGTTGAGAGGTATGTAGCTCCTTTCAAGCAGTCTAAGGTGCCGTCAATGTGCGGCAATGGGTAGACATCTTTCTTTGTGATTTTGTTCAGCCGCCGATAGTCGACACAGAATCGTCATGTGCCATCCTTCTTCTTTACGAGGACCACCGGAGACGACCAAGGACTCTCCGAAGGTTGAATAATGTCATCTTCTCCACTTCCTCCCGAATTATCGGTCTTCCAGCTGGCGACACCCTATATGACCGCTGGTTAATTGTTGAATGATCCCCAGTATTGATACGGTGCCTTATCGTGGGCCGTTTCGTCTGACTTTTCCCTGGCTGAGGTGTGAATGCACCCGAAAATTGACATAGTATAGCTAAAACCCGCTGGCGTTGTTCCTTGGTCAGTCCAGGCCCTATTGGCAGTTCCACAGTTGTTTCCTCCAGCGTGTTGTCTGTATTAACAGCTGAGCATGGGTCTTCATTGATGACATTGTGACTGCTTGTGACATTTAGTGATCCAAATCTCTCCTCGACCAACGGTGATGCTTATGGTGAGCCTGATCAACTTTTTACTACAAACAAGTACTCCATAGTTTAACCGGTCATCTGTGTTTGTGACTGCAACTCTTCTCATTGTCAATGGCGGTATCATCACATTTTCATCTGCGAATAACTTCCAAGAAAATTCTGTATTACATGTACATGTTGGAGCGACTTCCTCAATTTGCAGCTCAGATCTTCCACAGTCAATGATAGTTTAGGATGCCTGAAGGAAGTCCCGTCCGAGGATAACATTATGACTACATTCTGTTATAACGACAAATTCAAACGGCTGGGTCATGTTGTTGCTGGTTATTCTTGTGACACAAGTTCCTGCTGGATGGACGTACTTTCCATTTGCGACATTCAGCACAGTTATCCCGGTATCACAGAACATCGTCTTCTTTAGTGTGCGGTGGTAATTATTCGACAATGCAGAGAAAGAAACTCCTCAATGAACCAGTGCTCGGACAAGTTGGCTGTCAATTATGACGTCCCTGAGGTTTCCCGAGATCTTAGCGACTGTCGTCCATGGAGGATTTTCATCTGCGGCGGCCTCACCTCTGTAGATGGTCGCCTCGCTTAGTTTACCTGGGCGCGGCAGATAGGGGAGCTGCTGGTACCTCTGTACGGCGACCTTGAACGGCAGCAGCGCGTCGGGGAGTGACCTCGTCTAAGGTACGGCGATGGGCTTCTTCCCATAGGTCGACTGAATTCACCAGCAGGTGACTGCCTGGGATAGAACTGCTCTGATGGCTGACTTCTTGCTACAAAATAATCTTTGAATACTCGCCTTCTCTCTCTTCAGTAGCGTACGACATGTCCAGGGCGCCCACAGTGGAAATACAGTGGTGCGTTTTCTCCTGTCCTCCAGATGTCTGTTCTTCTGCGGAGCGTCATAGTTGCCGGGGGAATTGGTCGTGGACGCGTCGCGTCGGTCAGTTCATGGGCTGCCGTTTGGCGGCTGCAGCGTATGTCATAGCAGGGCGACGCCATTCTTCACGTCGGGTGCAATTGGCGGGGCAGACAGGAGCTATTGCCTGAAATATCTCTTCCTCAGAGGCGTCGGCTCCCTCGTCACTTACAGGGCTTACATCCATGGCCATGATCAGATTCTCGCTCGGTCTAATAGACCCGGCTTCCATAAACTGTTGTAATTCTTCCCTCACAATTTGTTGTATGAGGGTAGCGAAGTCCTGCTGGTCTTCCAAAACGGCCATAGGGACTACATTGGGGAGTCTGTCATACTTCTTTCGTCCAACCCTCCTTTGTTGCATCTCTTCAATACGCTGGCACCCCTTGTCTTTTATCAGAAGGGCTTGGTACATGTCTTCTGATATACCCTTCATCAGGTGCGTGATTTTGTTGACTTCAGTCATATTCGGATTGACTATGTTACACAGGGCTAAAATATTCTGTATGTATGACTGTGTCGGCTGACCATGTCGTTGGGCCCGGTTCTTCAGTTGTTCATCCGCTGAGCGGATTTGTCGCTTGTGGTCAACAAACGTCTTCTTTAGTTCCGTCTGGAACGTTTCCCTAGTCATTCAGCTTCTCTTCATTGTTTTCGAACCATTGCTGGGCTGTTCCATCCAGGTAGAAATAAACGTTGGCCAAGCACATTTTATGATCCTACCTGTTATACTTGGCGACTCGCTCGAACCCTTTTAGCCATTTGTTGGGATCCTGTTCAGCGTCTCCAGAGAACACCGACGGGTGTCTGATGTGTAGCTGGCTTACCGCTGGTTTCGTGTCCATCGTTCTTCTGATAATACAACTTTCGGAAGGATGCACTCAGTATATCCCTGGCAGTTCTAGTCCGTGTAAGCAACGGCTTTTACGTTGCCTAATAGGAGCCACGGTGATGCGGCTGTTGCACAAGATACCCGGTGCCTCCACCAAACAATGTCGCGTTGAAATGGAAGCAGGCTTGACTTCGAAGGCAACTGAATACAGTACTTATACTGAAAGCAGGTTTATTACGTACTTAACATACACTCAGCACTAACTGCTCTCGGGCAGAGTGCTCTGCTATTTATACACAGACAGAAGGTACCAGAAATTAGAAGAATAGTTAACATAAGAACAAGTAGATATTACAAGTGACCATAAGAAAGATGTAGAACATTCTGGAATTGTTAATTACAAAGAAATTAATTTTTGTCAGTGGGCGGGATTGAACCGGCGACTTTCAGCACCGTTGTTGGTGACGCTATCCCCTGCGCCATGCCAGCAGTCGGTGTACATGCTGTCTCGTGGCAATATTCTGATTACAGGTACATGGTCGAGAAAAACCTCAGACAGTGCAGTACACGATGTGCAGTCATTTCCTGTTATGGAGAGTGGAACTTCGGGTGGTGGAATTCTTGTAGATATTTATAATGCTACCAGTCCTGGCATTCCAGTCAGGCCATCTTCAGGCCCCAACAAGTGGTATATGTCTGTGCACATCATTCCACATTATTCATATGTTGCACCTTTCGTCACCGGTTCTTGTGTGAATCTTCTATACATGTTATCAGCATGAACGTGTACTACAGCAATAGCAAATGGTCATTTGCCAGTACCTGTTCACACTGATAACACATATGGATGGTTCACACAGACATCAGTGAGGAAAGGTCCCACATATGATTAATGTGGAATGGTGTGCCCAGACATACACTTGATGGGGTCTGAAGATGACATGATTGGAATCCCAAAACTGGTTGCGTTATGAGAGTAAATCTTTAATAAACGTCTACTTTGTGTTTTTCTACAAGAGTCCAGCGTGTGGTCGATTAGTGAAAGAGGGTAAACATCTTTTTTTGGCTACTTATTAAGTTTTCTGTAGTTGACACAGAAGTGCCAACTACCACCCTTCTTTCTGACGAGAGCAACTGGAGATAACTATGGGCTCTGAGATGGTTGAATGACGTCATCCTTCATTATTTTCCTTTCCTCTTCTTGAATCATTTGACATTTGACGAACAATGTGCTCTCTGGCTGATCGGCTGATGATCGCCAGTGTGACTTCAGTGATTATCCTTCGGCTGGTCTAGCTTGGTTTTCAGTTGTGGAGCAAAACACTCGGAGCACTCTTGATGAATTGCGAGTAGCTTTCCCTGTTCGACCCTTGTTAAGTCTGGCGACAGTCGAGCAAGTGCATGTGCACTAATCTCGATGCAGTCTCTTCAAAAGAGGCTTCTATGAGACTCAGATGCTCTTCAGTAATTTCAGGTAATGGCTGAGCACTTGCTATGTACAGGTCAACTTCAAGAAAGTGTGGTTTTTTGCGGCAGTAAACTATCCATAATTCACCAGTTACTTTCTTAAAAGGGACAACAGAAGCTGAAACGTATATGTCTTTTTCCAGTGGTAAGCCCCTATTACCTTTCCCTATGAAGTCCATGGAATTATGTGTTACATGACAGAAGACAGTTAGCTTAGAAGTACTGACCACAGGAATAGCCACTTCTTCCAGCACACATAGCCTCCACACACTAGGATACCTATTTTACTCTCTATAGATTCACATATTGTCTAACATAATCTCTACTTGAGTAGCCTATGGGAAGTCCCATCTGAGAATGACATAATGACTGGACTCTTTTAAAAGTGAAGATATCAAATAGCTGCATTTGGTCATTTATACGAATAACTTATCTTCCTGCAGGCTACACATACATTAGCCACCTTCAGCTGGGTGTTTTTGCTCTTGGCAAAAGTGATCTGATGCAATTGGTGATAGAACTTCTTCGAAATAACCGAATATGATCCTCTCAAGTCCACAAGACCTGGTGCAGGTCTACTATCCATAATGATGTTGATGTAGTTTCACATCACTTTGGTAGAGACTGACGGTGGAGAATTTTGATCTTCGGCAGACGCACCTCCAAGGAAAGTCGCATCCTTTCGTTTTCCAATTTGCATCGTCTGAGTAGACGTCTGGAGCTCTTAAAAAGCGATAGAGATCTTGATCGTCACGTTGGGGATGTCCTCTTCAGTGGATAGCGTGCGGTGATGGTGATCCTTAGTGTTCTTTGAAATACACAATCTTTTATTTCTTCTTCAGCCTGTGGTTGCTCTGAGCATACTATGTTGCCCCATTTGTTGAATTTAGAGGTACACATAAATCCCTTTAACTACTTGTTTGGGTTTTGACCATTACCACCAGAGAACACTGAAGGATGTCGTAAGTGTTGGTACATCATGTTATTCACCTCGTCTTCATCAGTCTCTTGACATCTTCCACTCAGTTTGGTTTTTCACCAAATAAATCATGCCTTTGTCGTGGCCTGACAGGAACCACCTTGCTGACGAGGATGCATATGATCCCAAGTTAGGTTTAACCAGTGTCTCCGCCAGAATAATGTCATGTAGGGGTGCCGTAGGACACAGGTCGTTGATTAACTCAGTTATAATCTATTTAGCATTTGTCACACACATACATGAGCACAAAATGAACTAACTCCAGCCAGAGGTTTACATAGTAGGTTTGTTACTGGAGTTGGATGAAATAAAACTATTTTCCCACGTTAGGTTGTAAATGAAATTACATTAAAATGTTGAAATTTTCATACATTTGTAAACCTAAGGGAGGAAACTGCAAAGGTCATTGGTCCCTAGACTTACAAACTAACGTACACTAAGGACAACACACACACACACACACACACACACACACACACACACACACACACACACATGGCCAAGGGAGCTCTCGAACCTCTGGCGGAAACAACCGCTCAATTCCTGACAAGACACCTTAGAAGTCAAGGAGGATCCATGCACCTTACTTTAGCAATTATTACCATAGGAACATCGTGTACCAGTCATGACAAGAGTTATGCGTAACTCAACGAAATTGCTGAACAGTGTGCATCAGAGATGATATTAAAATAACAGAAACATTTATTTTAAAAATTACAGTGAAAAACTGTCAACAGATAGATTTTCGCTAAAGTGTGCTGTCCTATGATAACGACTGCACGCCGACCAGAACGTCATTTAGCAGGCGCCGCAACACGCGATTTAAACAGTCACACTTGCAGGTCGGGCCCAGTTGTTGGTTACGATACTCAAGATCAACACCAACTTGTGTAATAGCAGTCTTCCTTCTGTCCGTGTTCAAATGTGACGAAGTATTTGATTTTATACTTCCAAATAAACTTGTACTATTAATGAGCATGTATCTTCTAGCTTTCTCTTGAGTCCGCATTCTTATTTGTGTTCCGGCATTATATGGCGACCAGTTGACTTCACATTTACGAGTTATAGCGGACCGACGCAGCCTTCACACTATCAGTTCGGCAGCCAACATTTCGCAGCGAGGCGCTAACCAACAATTTTTTTTTCAGGGGTGTGCTTTGCGAATGTACTATTTCTGCTTATTGCTTGATTAGTGAATATTTAAGATGACTACCATACCTCTTTTCCCCTGGCGGCTGGTGCGGTTTTTTCATTTGGGTTTGTAACGCCGGTGCAGCAGTCCATCTCAGACGACAACGCCTGTCGCGGTGGCCGAGGGGACTGCGGCGCGCCAGTCACGGTCTGCACGGCCACTACGGTCGGGGGTTCGAATCCCCCCTCGGGCATGGATATTTGTGCCGTCCTTAGTGTTAGCTAGTTCATAAGTAGTTTGTAAGTTTAGGGGCTGATGACCCCGTAGTTAAGTCCCATAAGCTATACAAACATTTGAACATTTTTGATCAGACGGCAGCTATGTCCTCCACGTCTGCACCAACCGTGGCACCACCTGCAAGCATTCCAATATTTTGTCATTCAGCGACCAGCTGGAAGACTTACACAAATGGTTAGCGCAGTTTCAAACTCATTGTCATCAAGTTCAGGGTACTGTGAAATTAAATCAGTTTCTCTACTGCCGGCCCTCCCATTTATATAGTTTCTGACTTCGCATTTTGAGTTGTTTCAATTCGAGGACTTAATTAGTGCTCTCAAGTAGCTGCTACTCGGTATAATTTTTTTCGTTTGCGTAAGCAGCCTAATCATATATACCATCAGTGGATCACGGAACTTCAGGGCTTAAGGATGCAATTCTGTGCGGACTGTTTTGTCAAAGCCAATGGCAGAGCCTAGTATTGGACCCACTTTGACAAGAAACATGGCCGGCCGCCGCTGAATCTAAGTCCGCTCCGATCGCGACATGTGACAATAAAATTGGTCTCAAAGATACGCTCGAAGTCCGGCTTTCTGCACAAGCTGGCAACACTGCAGACAGCGGCAGTTTACACAGTACGTCTTGAGTTCAGTAACAAGAAACCTCGGCGAGCTACGTCTGTAGTCTCGAAGTAAAGTACGTGACTTAAGTGTGTGAGTGTTGGCTATCGAAACTGTCCACTAACAAAATTTTTATTTCACGTCCCTCGTGAATGCTGATGTCCCGATTGTAAGGGGAGTATATCCATAACGTATTGCACTTTTTGATACACTAGTGATAACATTTTCGCCCAATAACAATGCTGCCTCTGGACACAGCACGTGGCAGAGCTCTCCGCGGCCCATTCGCCGGCAGCAGCAACGGTGGCGGCGTTGCGATACTTCGCCCTCTGCCAATGCCACCTACATACAAGGCCTGTGCGCAGGTTCCCAAGAGTAGTCATAACACGAGAAAACTATTTGTCTTACATAGCGTTGTACTGAGTTTGAGGATACGCGCACGTTGCACAGTGTGTTTCAGAATGTTCTCAATGTTATTTACATGATTCACTGACAAATTAGTGTTGGTGTAACATATTTATGACCAAGTAGTAAGATATCAGAGATGTATATAAGCAACATAGAGTGGCTATAGCAAGGAGGTTAGATTACCTCCATGGGCTATAGGCAAGCTACAGCGCTCTGGGTGGCAGCACTAAACAACATTGGACGCCATATTTGAGAACGTCAGTTTGAAACAGCAGAGTGATCAGACGCTTCTGTTTGTAATCTAAACTAGCAGTAAGCGCTATTATTAGTGGCAACTCATGCCCAGTGTATGTTTAGCGTACAACTGCAGCAACCGCAGTGATAAAACTGTTTGAATATCATACATAAAGAAAGAGATATGTAATTATATAGGTAGTTGTGTGTCAGCGTGTATTTGTATATAAACATTCATTATACATAACTTTCGCATTTACCAAGCTTCAAAATTATGTTTACTTCATGACCATCAAAAAGCTAGGCAGAGGACGGATGTGTTTGGTGTGTTTTAATGTAATGACAGTTGTTTATATAGTGTACAAAAGCGTATTAATCATTGGGTAAGTAGCCTAGGTATATAAACTGTAATTAAACTATTTTTACACAGATTTCCTTTTAGAAACAAGGAGTTGCTAACCCAAAGGGTAACCACTATGAGGCGTGATAAGAGGCAGCCTACAAAGTATAGTTACATATGCTCTAGTCATTTTGAAGAAAAGTTCATGTATGCTACCACCGATCGAAAGTGGTTACTGTCAAATGCTAATATTTTCGTTTCCTGAGCACCTACAGAAACCAAAAGCTGTAAGGAGAGTACCAAGGAAACGACAAATTGTGGAGAACTCGATAAATACGTAATGTACTTCAAAGCATGAAACATCATTTGAACCACAGGCAGAATAAAGGTAATTAAACATTTTTAAGAAATTCGCCTGTATTTATAGGGAAGATATGTCGGCAAATACAAACGATTATTGACATTATAGTAACATCAAATAATGCAGCACTAACCACAACATCACTTAAGTCAAATAGTTTGCTTGAGTGATGACTACTCTTGACAGACAGTGAACAGGCCTTGTATCTAGGTGGCGTTGCCTCTGCCCACAGTGCCTGATGCTGCTGTTCGTCCTGGACAGTGTAAAATGCTTTCCATTTGCAGTTTGTACTTCACTCTCCGTATCTACGGAACAGACCACACGAGTTTGAATGATGAGCATTTTATTACATTAATACACATCATATTACAGAGGCAAAAAATTGTCATTGTTGTTGATGCAATCAAATAGCACTCTACTATGGTTAACACTGGTGTTTGTAATTTAAATCTCGTTTCTTTTCCTTTTAGAAAAGTATTTCATGTAATTTGTCAATGTAATCAGTTCTTATGTTTTTATCAAGCCACAGTGCGTAGGTGCACTATAATGTTTTTGTGTTTTTGCTTGATTCCTTACGAAAAATGTAGGCGATTAATTATGTGAATACCTTTCAGTGCAAGCTCTAAAGCAACACAGGCACAACGCAAGGTTCGTGTCTTTGTGTTTCATTTCTACAGTAGATATTTCGCTTCCTCCATAAGTATCCCCCAAGCGTATGGGTCCTAAAGGAGTAATAAAAATTACATTTCTTTCGATGGAAGTGACTTAAAATTTCTTCGAAGGCGTTTGTGTGGTGAAGCAAAGCAGATATCTATGACCATTTTCATAAGTTGGGGTAGACCTTTCGGAAAGACTTATTGTGTAAAGTTTTTCTTCTGATTTCGTTAAACAGTTTCTTCTTGCAATTTGCAGCGTATATTAAAAGAAAAAGGTCATCCCCAACTGTACTGTCTCCCACCAGGATAACTACTGCCCACTCACACCCCTTTTGCATCACAAAACACTGGCAAAAACACACAGCCAACGATACGCTGCCCCCTGTATCCCTAAGGTCTGACATATTCAATGCTGAGCCTCTAATGCATCGCGAACGATAACCTGAAATGTCACTTACGCGAATAACAGCATTCTTGAAGGGCAAACATTAAATTTCTGTCTCTCATATCACATGAGCGTTATACAGCGTGAGTCATGGAAGTGGAAGAGGAATGTCCGGTGAACATAAGTAATTGCACTGTCACAGTGTTGCCAAATATTAGCAACTATGTCGCCAGTTCTTAGCTGTGCTAGGAAGACCTGTGTAGTGATAAGCGACGCGAAATGGCGCTCATCTCATAAGGGCTTCCAGAATGGAGTCGCTATCACCTGATAGTTTCCAAAGTCACAGTTAGCCTGCAGATATTTCAGTCGTCCAAGCAATAGGAAGAACGTCTTGGGCAGCCCACAACATCCTCACTCCCAGAAACAGCTTGCTTTTAGCCATGCTACGCCACTGATCGCCATTCTAGGGAAACTGTTCAGTCCGAGAGCAGATAACAGCATTTAAAAATGCAGTTGAATTGATGACTTACCCTCATCAACTTTCCGCGAGAGCTTCTTCTAATAAAACGAAAAAGAAGTGAGAAACGATCACTTTCTCCAAGGATACTAGGCACTGTTCAAATGTTCAAATGTTTGTTAAGCTTATGGGACTTAACCACGGGGTCATCAGTCCCTAAACTTACAAACTACTTATGAACTACTTACGAACTAGGACGGCACAAATATCCATGCCCGAGGGGGGATTCGAACCCCCGACCGTAATGGCCGTGCTGACCGTGACTGGAGCGCCTCAGTCACCTCGGCCACCGCGGCCGGCTACTAGGCACTGTTGGCACAAAAAGGACTGTATCTACATTCAGTCTTCTGTCATATTATGAACATGAGCAGCTATTGTGAAAAATATACCAAAGCATCTATGCAGCGGAGTATCTAATCAAATCATGTTTTCTCAAGCATGTCTTTAATTAGACCTGTTGAAGATGAAACAAAATAGAGGAAGTGGATGGTAGTGCATAAAATAAAATTTTTGTAGAACTTGTGGGATTTAACTACGGAGTCATCGGTCCCTAAGCTTACAAACTACCTATGAACTACCTAATACTAAGGACGGCACAAATATCCATGCCCGAGGGGGGATTCGAACCCCCGACCGTAGTGGCCGTGCAGACCGTGACTGGCGCGCCGCAGACCGCTTGGCCACCGCGGCCGGCAATTGTGCATATTAATAGGTTTTTGCCGTAATACTTGATGCAAATATGAACAAAATACAAATCCGTTCTCTTACAGTTTCTTTGAGTCCTTGCAGAGACTTTCTTTCGTTTTGTTTGTGATGTAACTTGATATTCTTGAAGTAGATGGCTATGACATCTTCTATGAAGTTGCCACGAGACAGTTGACACGAAGGGTTTTGTTTGACAGCAACCGGATAAATTGAAGAAGTAACGAGACAAATTTACAACGAGACTGAAACCGATTTCGAAAAGACCTACCGTTATTGAATGTGACCATTTTACGGCTAGACATTACTGCTGTAAATCCTACCTCATTAATTTACTCTCTCGCTCTCTACAGCGCGGTGATGGGTTTCAGAGTACAATATTAATGGTGACTTTTCGGTGCCAGGTATCTCACGCCGAAAGATTCTCGTTCGATCGGTATCGCCGCGGTGGAGTAGCCGAGCGGTCTAAAGCGTCTCGCTGCGGAGCGTGCGGTTGCTCGCCGTGGAGGTTCGAGTCCTCCCTGGGGCATGGGTGTGTGTGTTTGTCCTTAGGATAGTTTACCTAGGTCTAAGTAGTTTGTAAGCTACGGACTGATGACCACGCAGTTTGGTCCGATAGATTTACAAACATTTGAACATTTCGATCGGTATCGTCTGCAGGAAGCGGACTACATTAATTTATTAGCAATTGAAATGTTCAATACAATTCGTAATTTTTTTTTAATTTCTTATGTTAGAGTCGTAACGCGTTAGTTCGTGGAACTCTGCCGAACTTCTGTTAGACTCCGTTTGGTGGCTTTGACCATTCAGAACGACAACTGTCGTCTCCCTCGAGCAGGCGCGCTCCGCCTTCTCAGTTTCGACGCGCGCGGTTTCGCTCGCTCGGTGTGGCGCTTTTACCGAACGCGACCGTGGCGTCACACCTGGTATCGATTTCAGAAAGTTAATGGAATGAATAACCCTTTAAGTTGGAGCAACAAAACGCTTCTGTCGGCCTTGCTCATGATGTAAGAACATTTTTTTCCAATGTTGACTGACACAGCTACTGACAATTCGCAATTTTTTGGAAATATCTTTAACGTGGTAGCAATTTTCGCACGGACAAAAGTTACTTTGTACGTCTTAGTCTTACAAACTACTTATGAACTAGCTAAGACTAAGGACGGCACAAATATCCATGCCCGAGGGGGGATTCGAACCCGCGACCGTAGTGACCGTGCAGACCGTGACTGGAGCGCCTCAGTCCCCTCGGCCACCGCGGCCGGCGAAATAGTTATAACGGCGAAACATTCACGAATGTAAAGGAAACAGCAGGAGTATAAAAAGTGCCCTCCACCACACACAAATTAAGAAATGGAGTTAACGTAGCAATTTCATCCAGTTCGAAGTTATGCAGAAAGTTTAAAGACTCTTGTTCAGTGGGAAGTTGGTTTGAAAACAACTGTAAAATTTGTACCAAACACGTACACAAACAGCGTTTTTTTCTCGTTCTCTTCGAATACTTCGGCCATTTAATTATAAAAAAATGTTTCAAATGTTTGTATAGCTTATGGGACTTAACTACGGGGTCATCAGTCCCTAAACTTACAAACTACTTATGAACTAACTAATACTAAGGACGGCACAAATATCCATGCCCGAGGGGGGATTCGAACCCCCGACAGTAGTGGCCGTGCAGACCGTAACTGGAGCGCCTCAGTCCCCTCGGCCACCGCGGCCGGCATTTAATTATGAATTACAATAAATGTATGGTAATGAACACATATATAATCGTTATAAAATACTTATTTATTATCAAAAATCACTTAGTTTCAAGAAACACATATACACATAAATAAACTTTAAAAATCAAAAATCCGTCCTTAAATACCAAATTTATTTCGAAATACAATAAATTCGTGTTTTTATATTGAAATGTGTCTTTTTTCTAAAATCGGTTTCTTTCAGGAAAGATAAACATAAAAACCTAAATAGTAAAACAGATTTTCGAGATGGCGTTAAACATTTTAAATTGCGTTTTTGGATAAAGAAAATATTTTTGTAAAATTGAGTTTTTACGAAAAATACAACTACGGCATGCAGATGAACTCAAAAGAATAAACCTCTGTAAATACAAAATATAATTCAAATCGTTAGAGCCGTTTCCGGGATAGGCGAAATATAAATGTGCAAGAATTGCTCGATTAAATATATTACATGTAAACTGTATAAACGACGTGTGTGGGTTGCACTGTGTCTGCAACGCGTAAGAAGTACGTAACTTTTCATCGTACTTTGATTTCTTGATGTTAATGGGGTATATTAGCAGCACTGTATTTTGCTGCATTTCGTTTCTGTCATATGTAATTCGTGAATAATAATTAATGGCTCACTATCTTCGTTCTGTGCTTCCTTTGCTCAAACGCGTCCCCTCCCCCTCACTGCTTCCTAGCTTTCATAATCATTTGGCACGGTTCGCCACTTGCCTTCGAATCATGAATCGTTGGATCTTGGAATCGTCACGAGACAGGCGATTCTTTTGAACGACAATTCGTTCCCCCCTCTCGATTGCTCTCCGGCATTCGCAATCTTTCGGCACCATTCGGCATGATTCGGCAGTCGCCTTCGAATCTTTAATCGTTGGAACTTGGAATCGTCACGAGACAGACGATTCTTTTGAACGACGATTCGTCCAGATCATGATTCGAATCTTACGATTCTTTATTTGTATTCGTTCAAATGAACGGCTCATTCACACCACAGCTCTAGCAGGCACCATTCCAGCATTTGCCTGGACTGATTCAGTAAACTCACGGAAAACTTAAATCTAATTTGCCGGAGGCCAGTTTGAAGCGCCGTGTACTCGAATTGAGTCCAGTGTGTTACCACAGCGCCAACTCGCTCCGTACGAGAAACGAATGCGAGTTAATATTGCATTGTCATCCGCTTTTGACTTACGTTAATTGTTTTAAGTTTCTAGCTCATCGTAAAGTTAGTTTAAAATCAATTGTAAAAGTTGTACCAAACAACAATAGACAATAAAGCAACCTAATAAACACGTGTTACAACGACCAAAATTAAAACTGATCGGTGAATTGCGGCATGGTTTAAAACAATAATAAGAAAAGCAATTGCACTGTCGCAGTGGGGGACTAAGGCTGTCGGAGGCCCTAGGCGCCGGCAAAACAAAATGAGGCCCCCGTCCCCTTGGAAATATACACTACTAGCCATTAAAGTTGCTACACCAAGAAGAAATGCAGATGATAAACGGGTATTCATTGGACAAATGTATTATACTAGAACTGTCATGAGATTACATTTTCGCGCAATTTGGGTGCATAGATCCTGAGAAATCAGCACCCAGAACCACCACCTCTGGCCGTAATAACGGCCTTGATACGCCTGGGCGTCGAGTCAAACAGAGCTTGGATGGAGTGTACAGGTACAGATGCCCATGCAGCTTCAACACGATACCACAGCTCATCAAGAGTAGTGACTGGCGAATTGTGACGAGCCAGTTGCTCGGCCACCATTGACCAGACATTTTCAATTGGTGGGAGATCTGGAGAATGTGCTGGCCAGGGCAGCAGTCGAACATTTTCCATATCCAGAAATGCCGGTACAGGACCTGCAACATGCGGTGTACATTATCCTGCTGAAATGTAGGGTTTCGCAGGGATCGAATGAAGTGTAGAGTCACGGGTCGTAACACATCTGAAATGTAACGGCCACTGTTCAAAGTGCCTCTTTAATTAGCGTTGTGGGGAAAATATTCTCAGATATTGTTGAATGGAGAGTGCGAGTATTAATTGAAGACAAGTCGGGTGAAAATCACTGTAGTTTATTTATTTTATTTATTTATTTGGTTATTTAACCTGACCAGATTAGGGCCATAGGGCCCTCTCTTACATCTGACCAGTCGATAGGCCTCTTAGAGGCTGTCAGGACCAGATCTTTAGAATACGGCAGATAATGGACAAGTGCTACGAGGGGAACAGGGAATTGTATGTATTTTTATAGATCTAGAAAAGGCTTATGATCGTGTTCCTAGGAGGTAGCTATTGACAGTTCTACAAGATTATGGAATAAGAGGCAACCTTCTGCAGGCAATTAAAGGTCTTTACGTAGACTTTCAGACAGCAGTTAAGACTAGACAGTAAATTGAGTTAATGGTTCAGGGTAGTATCAGGGGTAAGAAAAGGGTGTGATCTGTCACCACTGTTGTTCATACTATTTATGAATCATACGTTGAAAACAATAGACTGACAGGGTGGGATTAAAATAGGTGGAAACAAAATAAGAAGTATTTGAATATGCAGACGACTTAGCTATGATGGTAGATTCGATTGAAAGGTTACAATCTAATATTTCAGAGCTCAATCAGAGGTGTAAGGGTTATGATATGAAGATCAGCATCCCAAAACGAAAGTGATGTCTGTGGGAAAGAGATTTAAACAAACTGAGTGCCAAACAGGAGGAACAAAGTTAGAACAGGTGGAGAGTTCCAAGTACCTAGGATGTATTTTCTCACAGGGTGGCAAAATAGTGAAAGAACACAAATCAAAAAAGCTAATGCAGTGAGTGCTCAGCTAAGATCTACTCTCTTCTGCAAGAAGGAAGTCAGTATCAAGACTAAGTTAGCTGTGCACCACTGTATAGATCGACCCACTTTGGTTATGGGACTGAAAGCAGGGTGGATACAGGTTACCATATTAATAAGGTAAAGGTTACAGATATGAAAGTAGCAAGGATAACTGCAGGTACTAATAGATGGGATCAATTCCAGGAGGGTGTCCCCAATCAGGAAATCGAAGAAAAACTGGGAATGAACACCATATATTAAGCAGTTAGAACGAATAGGCTGAGACGGTGGGGTCATTTTAGACATAATGGAGAAGCAAGGTTACTTAAGAGCCTCGTGGGTTCAGCAGTAGAGAGTAAGAGGAGTCGAGGGAGACCAAGGAGAAAGTACTTAGATGCAGTGAAGAATGATTTTGAAGTAAAAGGCTTAACATCAGACGAGGCAGCAATGTTTGCATCGAATAGGGAATCATGGAAAAATTTATTTAGGGGGACTATGCTCCAGACTGAACGCTGACAGGCATAATCAGTCTCTAATGATGTTGATGGTACTAACAATAATAAAGCACAGCTATTCACCCACTTCACGAGGCGAATTATAAGCAAAAAATTGTTTTTAACAATTGTAAGGAGAAGAACAGCACGGGTAAACCATTTATGGTTACGAATAATATTTGTACAAGTAAATATACCAATGGTAAAAATACGGCCGTCTTCTGCAAAATGAATTATGTAGAGCACATGTTTGTTAGAACGTTAAAGCTGGAACCGATAGAGACCAGGTATGATCCATCTATAGCCAACTGGAAATTAAACGACCAAAGGTAATTACTTGCAGAGGAGAAGAAATCTCACTGATCTGTGAGCCGTAAAGGCGAATATAAGCCTGAAAAATATAAAGACAGGAGGAAAATGAAATTAGTAGGTAGGTTTCTTAGAAATGACTTCTTTCTTCAACATATAATTTACTATGAAAAGTTGCATATTATAGAAAGAAACTAAGTTAAATGGAAGACAAAGCTATGAGTGTCAGAACAGGATGCAAATGTTAGTGGAGGCAAAATAATAGTAATAATAATAATAATTCATAAATGACATAGTAGAGTAGTAGTTACGAAGAGGAGAGTAATGAAAGTAATTAAGAAACTTCTGAAAAACATGATAGTACTTGTAATTGCTCTATACTTTCCATTGTTCATACGTGCAGAAAATAAATTTCACCTTCTGGGTAGAACATGTCAACACCCGGCTTCATAATGAAATTCAATATATTAATGAATGCCCCTGAGTTGAGAATTCCTTCTATTCTCCATAGAGGACTGGCTCCCTGAGACGAGATATAGCTCCTTATGGTGACAGAGGACCGTCCACTTCTGTGCTTTTCGTGCAGATATTTCGGATAAAGCGTTCTCCCCGTGGATGATACACCTAAAGTAACCAAACGGTTTGCTTTGTAGGACAACTACACAGTTGGCAGTCGCAATTACGTTCCAAATAATGGATCGGATGAATGAAGTCAGTTGAAAGGAAACAAATTATTACAGTTACTTTGAACCTACTACAAAGATAAAGACATTTAAGGCAAAAAATATTATGCATATATTTGAACCTACTACAAAGATAAAGACATTTAAGGCAAAAAATATTATGCATTAAAGAATAAGGTTATAACTCATCTAAACAGGAGCATCACTATACAAAGAAAATATTACTCGGATCTAATCGAATACACTACTTTCTGCAGCAAAAGCCATTAGGTATAATTTATGATTGTCGGTCAAAACTTGCTTAATAGCTGCTCTACGATGGTACAAACCAGCTGCTCATTTTGGTGGTATACCTGGAATGTGAGCCGCGTATGACGAGACTGAACGTAGATTACGTTCATTTTGGGACAACATTGCCTAGTATCTTTGGAGAAAGTGATCGTTTCGCATATATTTTTCATTTTATTAGAAGAAGCTCTCGCTGAAAGTTGATGAAGATAAGTCATCTGTCCAACTGCATTTTTAAATACTGTAATCTGCTCTCGGACTGAACGCTTTCCTTAGAATGGCGGTTGGTAGCGCGGCATGGTTAAAAGCCAGTTGAGACAAGCTGTTTGTAGAGTTGTGAGCATGGCATGTTGTGGGCTGCCTAAGAAGTTCTTGCTATTGCTTGGCAGTATAGCTTACGACGCTAGGCAACTCTGATCGTTCACTCAGTTCCAGCATTAGTGCTATTTTCCAACATTCATGAGGAGATGAGATTAGTCGTTGCATTTATTTGAAATTTCATTTTCGACCACAGGAAGGTCGTCCTCTGCTTTCATTGCAAACAGTTTTGTATTTTATGTCAGGACTGTCTGTATTAACTGCCAACAGAGGGGAAAATGTCAGACAGCTGAAACAGTACTTTCGTGTTAGCTCTGTGGCGCCATTCTCGTCTCGTGATCTACAGAAAGTGATTAGTGAGATATCGTTGTACTAGTGATGCGTGAGACTTCAGGTCTAATTTTCTCATCTTAAAAATGTCATAAACGGTATACAGTGACAAAATAAAATACAAAAAATCATTGCAGTGTGTCACCCAAGAGATCGGCATTTCTATTGTTATTGTAATCGTTATCATTCTGCTGTAATGCGGTAAACATAATTGATTACTACTGTTTCATTATTACTATCATTATTACCATTAATTCAATTGCAAAAGCGTCCTTTCCCATGTGGCTAGTGGATCACTAAGAATGAGTGGTTTGATGGAAAATAGGACAACAAGGGAAAGTAAATCATAAAAGACGACGACATGAGACGATTGACTAAGGCAAAAATTCTGTAATAATTTCCGTTTATTTAACATCGTGACGACAGGTACTAAGCAACAACACACAAGTCTTGGGTGGCAACATTCGAAGAATCCATCAGAGACGTGGGATCGGATTCTCATCTTCGTTTGTTGGTCTAACAAGAGTGTAACACTGCGAAAGTAAAAAATAAGCGTGTTAGTTGTTTATAGATTATATGTATAAGTCTGCAGATGGAAAACAGTAGAATTGCAAATTGCCCAGTTATACTGTTTGGTTTGTGTGTTACTGGCAAGGGTCGCGACGGAGAAGCCGAGCACATTGAGGCACTATGCTACGATGCGTGAGGCCGTTCCCCATCGGGAGTTCGAATCCCGCCTCGGGCATGGATATTTGTGTCGTCTTTAGTATAAGGTAGTTCATAAGTAGTTTGTAAGTTTAGGGACTGATGACCTCAGCCGGCCGCGGTGGCCGAGGGGACTGAGGCGCTCCAGTCACGGTCTGCACGGCCACTACGGTCGGGGGTTCGAATCCCCCCTCGGGCATGGATATTTGTGCCGTCCTTAGTATAAGGTAGTTGATAAGTAGTTTGTAAGTTTAGGGACTGATGACCCCGTAGTTAAGTCCTGTAAGCTTAACAAACGTTTGAACATTTGATGACCCCACAGTGAAGTCCCTTAAGCTTAAGAAGTAGTAAGCTTAAGAAACCACATGTGATACTGGCAGTGATTTTAAGTATCTTGTCTTCTGAATCTTCAAATGAACTGATTACTGTGTTGCAGAAATAATCTGTTAGCGTTTCTTCTGGCTTTTAAACAAACAAAAACATTTCTGGAATGACGTTGAAGAAATTAACTTTTATTTGTAAGTTCACTTCCACTTCCATTTCCACTCCCATGACTCACGTTGTAGGTGTTGTGGCGTAAAGTCAGCGCTACACGCTAGACGCAAGAGAACGATCGTGAAGAAGGCAGCGGATGACCGGCAGCCAATCACACGCCGGCGCCGCTCGTCCTGGAGATAGAAACGAAGAAGTGCGCCCTCTACAAGTGGCTATATCTAGGCCGACATGCGTCTGGATGGGCCATCTGAACTCAGCTCCAAAATAGGCAGTCACCAGGACTCCGCGCAGCTAGCACCGAGGAAGAAGACGCTGCTGCGAGAAGATACATACTTTGTAGAAGTTCAGTAACTTTGTATTCTTCAGTAAATAAAACTTGTATTACTAATCAGTATAGCTGTTTTATATTTCAACGCATCCCAAGCGTCCTGATAGAACCTTTCCTGAAGGACAGGCCGGTAAGGACAAAACAAATGGCAACAAGGACAACAAACCACATTACGACGAGAAGTTAAATTTCTGATATTACGCTGCGCCATTATTTTGCTTGTTACTTTATTAAAAGTCTCGGCGATTCCAGTCTCTAATCTTTTGTGACTTTCTCTTGCAGAGTAACAAGTCAATTTCTATATTTTTGCACTGTTTCTTCTCGTTGTTGTTTTTGCAAAATGTCAGTCCCCACTAACACAAACATCCCTGCCACTGCACCGCAGCTTCCTGTGCTCGATGCACAGCAATTAATGCAAATGTTTCAGTTTCAGAGACAACAAATCGCCTCACTGCTGTCTACGATGCAACAACTTCTGGCCAGGAATGGACAGGATGGCTGCAACAGTTTGAAGCCTATGCCACAGTGAATAGGATATAATGTACTGTCAAACTAAACTTTTTCCTCTCATATGTAGTGCCCCCATCGTTCCATCTTGTCAAAAAAACTGTTACCCACCGTAGAGCCTTCTGAACTTTCTCATGATTCAGTAATAGGAGCTCTCACGACGTATTATAAACAGAAATCAATGTAGTGGTCGCTAGGTATCAGTTTTTTCAGTGTAGGAAAAATCCAAACCAAACATACTGGCAGTGAATAACAGATCTTCAGGGTCTTACTAGAAAGTGGAAGTTCAAGTGTGTGTGTGGAGCTTTGTATTCAGTTGTGATGTTGAGTGACGCTATTGTCTATAACCTTACTGATGTCCGTCTTAGAGAGCAGATTCTAAAAATGTCAGATCCATAAAGTAGAAAAGATTTTGGAAAAGTACAATTCAGGAACCACGACAGCGGAAAACTTTGATTCAATTCCAATGTGTATTGTAGCTACGTTATATGCCGGCAAGTGCCAGGTCAGACGACATACTCAGAAGCCTGCAGGGTTGTGCCTGCTAAGGAAGTGAAGTCTTGCCCAAAATGTTTCTCGTGGCACAAAAGGCAGAACTGTCCGTGCTGGTAAGCAAAATGTTATGCATGCAGCTAGAAAGGTCATATACAAACAGTCTGCTTACAGCAAAAGAAACGGCATTGCCTTCCTGGCCAAACAGCAACAAGACAATACTTATTCCATAAATGCAGTATTTTCAAAACCTGTGGCTCCCCCTCGCAACATAATGGCCACGGAAGTAGCACAAGTTGTACTCCAGGCCAGAAAAATGTATATCAGTTTGTGTATGAATGACATTTCAGTAAAATTTCAAGTAGACACAGGTGCATCAGTCACATTGCTCAATCGCAAAACTTATGAACAGTTAGGATCGCCGCACCTTGCTCGCGCTAAAACAAGGTTAACAGCATACAATGACAATGAAATTTCTGTACTAGGACAGTGTTCACTACCTGCAGAATACTGTTCGCAAATGTGCACAGTGACATTTCAAGTGCTTCAGTCTTATGAAGGAGAGAATATTTGTGGACTAGATTCTTTTTGGTTTTACTGTGCAAGACAATGTTTTAGTTGAGAACATTTTTTATGCTAATGACAGTGTAGACAGGTTGCTGAAAGACTTTATGAATTTATTTTCTGGAGGACTAGGAAAGGCTAAGGATTTTGCTGCACACGTTACTCTCAAGGAAAAGGCAAAATAAAATTGTTTTAAAGCTCCTGATGTAACGCTCACTTTACGAGACAAAATAGCACAAGAACTTCGCACGTTGCAAGAAAATGTTGTAATTGAACCAATACAAGCTAGCCAGTGGGCGAGTCCGATTGTTATTTTGTCGAAGCCAACAGGTAGCATCTGCATTTGTGTTGATTTGAAGGCCACAGTAAATCCACAAACAGTTGTAGACAGTTATCCTTTGCCAAGACCAGAAGATATAATGGACAGATTAGGTGCAGGAAAATATTTCTCAAAAATAGATTTGTACAATGCCTACTATCAGCTGCCACTCGACGAAGAATCACAGAAAATGTTTGTTGTCAATACTCATCTGGGTTTGTTTAAAAATTTGCGTCTACCGTTTGGCAGTGCATCCGCACCCGCAATTTTTCAAAGATATTTGGAACAGCTTATGGCTCAGGTGCCTTGTTGTTCGAACTACTTGGGCGACATAGTTGTGTCAGGCCGTACCCCAGAAGAACACATTGCAAATTTGAGAAACTTATTTCAAGTTTTGTCAGATGCAGGTCTCAAGTGTCGCTAAGATAAGTGTGACTTTTTCAAACCGGTACTGCAGTATCTAGGACAAGTGATAAACAGTCAAGGTGTGCTACCTACGCAATCACATTTGCTTGCCATTCGCGACCTGCCAGCACCAAAAGATGTGAAAGAATTACAGTCCGTCTTGGGAAAGTTAACTTACTATATTAGGTTTACTCCTGACGCAGCACAATTTGCAGACCCTTTGCATCGGCTACGTCGTAAAAATGTTCGTTTTGTTTGGACAGTAGAATGCCAACGCGCATTTCAACAGTTAAAAGATGCATTGCTCATTGCTCGATGTTTGGTGCACTTCGATCCAGAAAAACCAGTTCTTTTGCAAGTTGACTCATCATTGTATGGTCTAGGTGCAGTGCTGTCACAAAGACATGGGGATACGGACCGTTTGATAGCGTTTGTGTCAAAACTTTTGACAGACACACAACGCCGTTATTCTCAAATTGAGAAGGAAGCCTTAGCAATAGTGTATCGTGTCACGAAATTCCATCAATATTTGTATGGGAGAAAATTTTATTTAGTCACTGACCAAAAGCCTTTGCAGTCATTGTTTCATCCAGCCAAGCCGATTACTACTCGCACAGCACACAAATTGCAACGCTGGGCATTGCTCTTATCACAGTAGCAGTACAAGATCGTGTACAGATCGTGTACTTTCCCACCTTCCGATAGGCCCTGATAAAGACTTTTACGCTTCTGCGGCTTCTTGTTATTAGACAGATGCACAAGAAGATAGTTTGTTGCAGTCCCTCCCATTGGACTATAGGAAAATTGCACGGGCCACTGAAACAGATCCTGATTTACGAATTTTACTGCATTACATTCGCACAGAATGGTCTCGCTCATAACGTGACACTGAAAATTCGCTGGTGCGTCTCTATTTTGCTGGAGGAAATGAACTTTCAGTGCATAGAGGTGTCATTATACTTTCAAATGACAGTGGGCAATCGCGTGTGTTGATCCTGCGACGTTTCCAGAAAAAAGTATTGAACTTACTTCACCAAGAACTTAGGCTCAGCGGCGGCCGCCCGCCGGCAATGTTTTTTTTTTTTTTTTTTTTTTTCAAAGAGTGTACATAGACGTGATGTGCCTCCGTCTCTCTCCCGTGCAGTGCAAAGGCAATCTAATAAACTGTTTGTAACATTAAACGTTGGTGGCCCCGTTGTGCAGCTTGTTACCCACTGGCGCGTCTGTTACTTTCTCAGTCACGCCACTTATGAACCATCTGGCTCACCATGATTAACAAAATCTAATACGTAGGTTACTGCATATAAAAGAGAACACATTCCAGTGCTTGGAACCTGTTACTTGCTTACCACATTCCAGTCTCATACCAGGGTGTGAGAGACTGTGAAAATAATTCTGGTTTCAATTGTTTTGATTCATTTGGCCTTCCTACTCAGAGGAATCTCAATTACTTCTTACGTTTCTGAAGATCTATACACAATGCAGTCCAGATCATGATTCCCTTTGCATCACTTGCGCTGGAAAAATGTGCCTCTCGTATGCACAGACGAGTGCCAGTAAGCATTTCACAAAGTGAAACATGTTTTGTTGAGTGAAAGATGTCTTATTCACTTCGATCCTACTAAACCGGTAGTTTCGTCTACAGATGCTTCTTCTTACAGTATCGCAGCTGTGGTCTCACACAGAATCGGATCACAGCACTGGCCGATTGCTTTTACTGCCAAGTTGTTGACAAAGACACATTGTAATTACTCGCAGATCGAGTAAAAGGATCTGTCTATGATGTGAGGAAGTTTCGCCATTATCTGATTGGACGAATGTTTTATGTGGGGACGGACCATAACCCGCTTCAGTCATTGTTTCATCCATCGAAACCTGGCCCTACAGCCACTGCTCAGAAATTGCACTGTTGTGCCTTATTCTTGTATAAGTATCAATACGAAATATTGAACTGACCCACGTTGAAACATGAAACTGCTGATGCCCTTTTTCACCTGCCTGTATGCCTCGATTCATAGTTTGACGCCACCAAAGCGTCGTGTGGTCATACAGATGTGCCGGACAGTGAAATGTTAATCTTTACCCTTCGACTATTGGAAGATTTCACAGGCAACAGCAGAGGACCCTTACTTGAAACTTTTGTTTGTATTATATCCCGAATGACTGACCTCGTTCTCTGAAACACATTCTGAATTCTTTTGTGGGCCGTTATTAGGCCGACAGTATTGACTCTCCGTTCTGTATGGTGTGATATTTTTTATTGCAAAATGAAAGTGGTCAATCGCAGGTGCTTATTCCAAAAGTGTTGCAAAAAACAGATGGGTGACAATTGCTCCATGTAGGAGATTGGGAAATAGTGCACACTAAGCAGTTAGCATGTCGACAATGCACTTGGCTGGACACGGACGCCCAGATTAAACAGATGACGTCAGCATCAAAACTGTGTTGAAAATCATCCTTGCTGCCACAAAAATTTTCAAATAGGCCGTACTCTGAGTCGCCATGGCAACTATTACATATTGATATCACGGGACCATTTTGGAACACTTGTTGGCTTATTGTGGTAGACTCTTTCAGCAACTATCTGTTTGTGGTGCAAATGTCTTCGACTACATCCTTTTTCACAATTCAACCCTTTTATTATTTATTTATTTATTTTGCTTAGAGTGCTTGCCTGAAGTGTTGGTTTCTGACAATGAAACACAGTTTAATGCTAGGAAGTTTGAACAGTTTTGTGCAGCCAATGGTATCAATCATCTCACTAGTGAGCCATTTAATCCTCAATCCAACGAAGTAGCTGAACGATTTGTACGAACATTTAAGCAACAGATGTCAATCCTGTGTGCCCCCCTACATACAGGAGCAAGCTCTGTTAATACTGCTGTCGATGTACTGCTCTCAACTCCGCGCCTGCTTCGCCTGCAGAGCGCATAGACAGCCAACGCCACCATACGCTGCTACTGTTGCTTCACCCTCCACACCTCATGGCACCTCCTACAATATGCAAATATTGCTATGCGTCTACTGATCCTGTTCCCTTCAGTTTTTGGACATTCCAGGCCATGGGAACGCAGTACTGTTTATTCGGCATTTGGATACTTGCATGTTTCACATTAAAGGGGAAGGTCCACCCCAGCTGCTGCGTCATCACCAGATACAAATTCGTCCTTGTCCGTTGCCAGATCCTTCTGCAAAAATTTTATTCTCGGTTTCCGTCACTCGGCTCTGCCTCTCCCTGGTGCCACTTCGGCAGCAACTGCGGAACCGATGGAGCTGGATGTATCGCTGCAGCCAGGGCCGGCGCAAACCTAAGTGCCGCCCCATGCGAGCTGCAAAATTGCCGTCCCCTCCTTTTTTTTTTTTTACATAGCGTTTGGGGAATTTTATTTAAACAGTTCTGTAGGAAACGTCAAAAATAATCTCATTAATATGTACTTACTTCTACACCGCCATGTTGACAGTTACGTTCAGCAAGACGGTATAGATGCAAACATTAATGCATTGAGAATAGCCACACTGAGCCCGAAATCTATGTAGATCTGGAAATTAAAAACAAATATTGCAACTGATTGGTGACATTCTCTACAAATTTGCACAAAACAGTCGCTGGGCACCAGCTCAAAAATAAGAGTCAAATCTAACTGAAGAAATCTAGCTAATTTTGTTTGTTTGTATAGTTTATAGGACTTAACTACGGGGTCATCAGTCCCTAAACTTACAAACTACTTATGAACTAGCTAATACTAAGGACGGCACAAATATCCATGCACGAGACGAGGGGGGGATTCGAACTGCCGACCGTAGTGGCCGTGCAGACCGTGACTGGAGCGCCTCAGTCCCCTCGGCCAGCGCGGCCGGCTAGCTAATTTTAATAAGCCTTGTGAACATACAAAAATGTTCAAAGTGTGTGAAATCTTATGGGACTTTACTGCTAAGGTCATCAGTCCCTAAGCTTACACACTAATCAACCAGCCGCACAGTCCGTGACTGCAGCGCCTTAGATCGCTCTGCTAATCCCGCTTGGCGTTTTTCAATGGTCGTGAACAGATAATTTATTCAACGGAAAACAGTATACAGTAAATAAATGTTGCAAAGTGATAGTGTGCGAATAGTATTGTCAAACAAAAGTGTCGGTCAGAGTTTAAGTGTTCATGCAGGTGGAGAGAGGTGTTTCGTGGCTCAAAATCAAACGTCCGACTATCACTCAGAAACGGATAGCAAAAATTTTGAAAAATGCGTCGAAACCCAACTTATGCCAGGCTTACTACCAATATATTTATCCCTTGTAAATACTCGCAGCGTATTTACCCATTCGGAATACTTCTAGTCATTGTAGGTGTTGGAGAAGTTTGACTGTAGTAATGTTCAACGATTTTTTCCATAATACGGGAAGAATAAAACACTCGCAAACTGCTATTGAACGGTTTACCAAAACTGTTTCAGGCTTAACACACAATCGCAGTATCGAACATTGCATCCGAATTTCCAAATTTGATTTCGTTTTCTGCAAAATTAGCTGTGAGTAAACGCACGGCGCGTAACCGGCTGGCAGCGCTCCACTCATACGTATACTGGCGTACACGCCAGACTGCTCCCTTCCTGTCTGTTCCTCCGGCGTAAACACGACGGTGCTGCCACAGTGGCGAGCAAGAAATTAGTCCTCCTCCCTACCCTCGTTCAACAGGGGGGAGGGGGGGGGCGGCAGGTAGTCGAAGCGCCTTGCCACAATTCCCGTTGTCACTCCGTCTGAGGTTTGGTTTCTAATCCCCTGTTGGGCATGAATGTGGAGTTTGTCCTAGAAAAATAGAAAAAAGGGGGCGTCAGATTTGCCGCCCCTCGGAAAGTGCCGGCCGCACGTTTGGCACGTGCCCTGGCTGCAGCCGCCTGTGGCACCACAGTAGATGCACTTCCAGGCGCTGCTACCGGCGGACCCTCTGCCTCCAGCGTTACCGTCTTTGTAAACGTCGTCGAGAATGCCATCCGTGAGGCCGACTGAGCAAACGGATGTGCGTTCGTTCTGGGGTTTACAGGCCGATGTTTCCTTGGAGCTCAGGACGGATGTCGGAATGGGGATTCGGCGTTGGTCCCAGTTGCGGCTCCTCAAGATGCCAATTCCTGCCTCCCTATTTTGTGTCCCAACTTCGACGTCGCTTTTGTGTCCCAGCCTCGTCGTAGGTGTCGGTGGCCGAGTGGAACGAGACCGACTCGCTGGTGCAGGTACGGAGGGGAGCAGCCAGAAACTATAAACACTCGAGAAAATTAGAAAGTGATATATTGCACAGAATGTAACAATACTTAACTTTTACATAGTACTGCAGAATGTTGACACATAGTTGTTAGAGGCCTGCCTAGTGCCTGTACAATAGCAAAGTCTTCACTGGTGCCTATCTGATTACGAAGGTCCTAACTCGTTGCTATCTCAGTCCGAAGTCGCGATGTCCTTCAGTGGTGGCCACGAGCGGCGTTGTCCCAGAGGGCGCTCGTGGCTGTCGTCGGAAGAACGCCGCGCCGTGCATGCATGGCGGCGCGCGGCGAAAGTAGGCGGCGCGCACTTTGTACTTGTGCGACACCACACCCCTCCCCCCCCCCCAAACCGCCGCGCCGTC
The DNA here is from genome assembly GCA_026315105.1 of Locusta migratoria. Taxonomy (NCBI): domain Eukaryota; kingdom Metazoa; phylum Arthropoda; class Insecta; order Orthoptera; family Acrididae; genus Locusta; species Locusta migratoria. The sequence continues at coordinate 736,117,593 of CM048755.1, read as the reverse complement.
GTGGCGTAGGGCTGAGGGCCACGTCGACGGCACTGGGAGGAGGGCCTGAGCGGGGGCGTTACTGGTGGGACGGGCGTCGTAGCTGAGGCCGGGATCGAGACGCCGTCCGCGCCCCGGCATCCGCCTTGCGATCCTCCAGGGAACCCGCCGAAACCTGGGGAAGGGCGCCCGCCCCCGCCCAGAGGGAGCAGGTCTTCTTCTGAGGTGCGTGGCCCAAGCTGGGGGGGCCCGCACGGTCCCGGAGTCCCTCTCGGTGACGCTGTCATCTGCAGCGGCGACAGCGGCGGCGACGACTGCGTCGGATGTACGTCGACGTCCATAGGGATCTCGTAGTCCGGGGACGAACGATGTGGTTGTGCTCCCTGGCGCAGAACTGGGTCTGGAATCAAGAAACCGGAGACAGGATCGCGCGGTCTGTGCAGGCGCAATTGGTTTGCGTGGCGCCGCAGCTCCGACCCTGTGGAAGAACGTACAATAAACATATTGCGACCAAGCACGCGCTGAATGGTGCCCGGCAACCATGTCTTCTTGTTTCCAGCAAACACCCTGTACAGCACCGGCGTGGAAACCTGAAAACGCGTAGCGCCATACGAACCGACTCGGTGCGTGGGAGGCTGCAGCAGGTGAAGGAGAGTGCGGTGACGGCGGCCGTGTAGCAGCTCGGCAGGAGACGGGCCGTCACGTGGCATGCACCGATACGTAGACAGGAAAATTTGAAGAGCTTGCTGCCTGGAGTGCTGACCTTTCATCTTCTCCATGTGAGACTTGAATGTTCGAACGAAACGTTCTGCTTCACCATTGGACTGAGGGTGAAAAGGTGCGGTGGTGATATGCTGAATGCCATTCACACGACAAAACTGTTGAAATTCCGCACTAACAAACTGAGGTCCATTGTCACTGACGATAGTTTCAGGCAAGCCTTCGATGCAAAACACTGATGTTAAGGCACTGATTGTACTAGAAGCTGTCGTTGAGTTCATGGCAATCACAAAAGGAAACTTGCTGAAAGCGTCTACAACAATTAACCAGCGCGTATTCCAGATAGGTCCGGCAAAGTCAATATGTAAACGTTGCCATGGTCCCTTGGGGCGTGGCCAGTCTGAGAAACGTTGCGGTGGAGCCGCCTGATGCTCCGCACAAACAGCACACTGTGACGTCATGTCCTCTATCTGAGCGTCCATACCAACCCAGGTACAATGACGTCTGGCCAGTTGCTTTGTCCTAACAATGCCCCAATGTCCTTGATGCAGGAGGCGTAACACTTCACGTTGCAGGGAACGAGGAACAATCACTCTTGCTTGGTCGTTGTCGGTATGCAACAACAGTACACCCTGACTTAAAGATAATGCATGACGTTGTGCAAAATAACGTCGAACCAGAGGCCGATCAATGTCTTTGGCTCTGGCAGGCCACCCTGAACGAACAAAACGTGCTACCATACTTAGGTCTGCATCTGCAGCTGTTTCCTGTGCAACCCGACGAGAGTTCAAAGGAAAGTCTGCGACAGCGGAAGCATCTCTGGAGTCTATCTGACAACATGCTATATCTGAAGAATCAAACGACACATCCTGGCCAACCGGAAGTCGGGAAAGTGTGTCCGCGTTAGCATGTTTAGTGGTAGGTCGGTACAAAATCTCATACTGATAATTTGACAATATCAAGGACCATCTCTGAAGCTTTTGTGCCGTACGTGGCGGAATTGGCTTTGTGGGTGAGAACAACGACGTGAGAGGCTTGTGGTCTGTCAACAAATAGAATTTTCTGCCATAGAGATAATGATGAAACTTTGTTACGCCGTAAATGATTGCTAAGGCCTCCTTTTCTATCTGACTGTAATTCTGTTGCGTTGGCGTCAGTAGCTTGGATGCAAAGGCAATAGGACGATCGTGACATCCAATACGATGCGACAGAACAACACCCAGACCGTACGACGAGGCGTCAACTGCTAACACTACAGGCTTCTGTGGGTCAAAGGGAATCAAACATGCATCACTGAGTAGTGCAGACTTTAATTTGTCAAAGGCAACCTGACAATCTTTAGACCACACAAAAGGAACATTCTTCCGACGTAAGTGATGCAGTGGAGCTGCAATCTGAGAGGCATTGGGAATAAACCTGAAATAATAGTTAAGCTTTCCCATTACTGCTTGCAATTCATGCACATTCTTAGGAGGAGGCAAGTCTTTGATTGCTCTAAGATGCGACTGTAAGGGATGAATTCCTTGGGCATTAATCACATGGCCTAGGTACTCTATTTCAGTTTGAAAAAACGAACACTTTGCTTTATTGCAACGTAGACCTGCTGCAGTCAAAGCTTTGAAAAGGCACTCCAGGTTTGCCAAATGTTCTTCAACTGTACGTCCGGATACCACAATGTCATCTAAATAGTTCGAACAACACGGTACAGAAACTGTCAGCTGTTCCAAAAAACGCTGAAAAATAGCGGGAGCGGAAGAACTGCCAAAGGGTAGGCGTTGAAATTGAAAAAGGCCCATGTGAGTATTAATGACGAAAAACTTTTTTGACTCGTCATCAAGCGGAATTTGTAAGTATGCCTCTGCTAAATCAATCTTAGAAAAGAAGCGAGACTGTCCTAATTTGTCCATCAGTTCGTCAGGTCTGGGCAAGGGATAAGTGTCTACAATTGTTTGACTGTTCACTGTTGATTTGAAGTCCGCACAGAGACGAAGTTTTCCTGACGGCTTGGGTATAATTACTATAGGCGAGGCCCACTGACTCGCAGAAACAGGAGAAATCACCCCACTATCTTGCCAACGTTTAAGTTCTTCGGCAACTGTATCACGCAATGCGATAGGCACTGGTCTAGCTTTACGAAATTTTGGAACTGCAGATTCTTTTAAAGTTACATGTGCCACGAAGTCTTTTGCACAGCCTAGTTCCGGCGAAAACAAGTCACTATATTTGTCACACAATGCATTGATTTTATCCTGAGGCACTATTGACGAAATTTGAAGCACATCTCTTTGAATTGATAAACCAAACAAGTCAAAAGCATCTAGTCCAAAGTGTTCTGCGTAGATTTGGCCTGAAGAACAACAAAAGCAACTGTTTTCGTAACACCCTGAAAAGAGGCAGGCATGCTACACGTTCCTAGTACGGGAATATTTTCACCTGTATAAGCTGTTAACACTTGCTGTGACGGCGACAATTTTGGCGAACCCAGAAGTTCATAAGTATCTTTATTAATTAATGTAACAGCGGAACCAGTGTCGAGCTGAAATTGCACAGTCTTATTGTCAATGGAAAGATTCACAAAAAGTTTTTGCTTGCGGCGCTCGACAGGTGCGCGAATGTGGGCAACGTCTAATACATATTGTTTTCTGCGCTTGCGCGGGTTGCGTGCGGTAGGAAGCGGCGCATACTCGGCACACAGTGGATTAACAACACTGTCACTAGATGACACTACCGCCGGATCGGCGTCCGCGCAATGCGAGGCTACTGCACTAAAATTACTTTCAGTATCTACAACAAGTCTACTGGCACTATCTACACAGTACTGGGCACTATTACAAGGAGCAGTTGCAGAAGGCACTATTTTCACTACAGGAATGCACTGTTCATAGTCATTTTGCTTGTCCCGAACCCTTTTCCGTTGCACTGTTTTACGCGCTCGTTGGCGCTTGCTACGTGGTGCACTATATAGTTTTGCCATAGGCGCAGAACTACTTTCTTGAAATTGAGATCCAAGGAAAGCACTGTTCAATTCCACAGCCCGTATAACATTTACAGAATGAACTGTTCTCGCACTTTGCGAAGCACCGTTTCTAACGTTACTGTTCTTTGAGTTTTTAATTTGCATACACACAGACTGCACATGTCCCGATTTGCCACATTGATAACAGGTTGCGTTGCGACTTGGGCACTGTGCACGTTTGTGGCGAGATACACACTGGGGGCAAGATTTACGTACATTTTTCTGAAATGAGCGTTGGCGCCCGTTATGCAAATTACTGTGTCTAACACTACGGGGTGACCTTTGCGTCGCACTTTTACTCTGGCTACTGTTCACTGTCTGTTCAGCACGGCCGGTAGAAAAATAAGAATCACTAGTGCTATACTGAGAACTACGGCTAGGAAAGCGTCCGTTGCGGCGCACTGAATTTACACTGTGGCTTTGCATTTCTACATCTGCTAAGTCAAAAGTATCATGCGCTTCTATAAGCTGCAGTACACTGTCTAATGAGGGGTCGGACTGTTTCAGAATTGCTGCCCGAATTCTGGGATCCTGAATGTTCTGCGTAATCGCATCCCTCAACATCACGTCACTATAAGAAAGTCCACAAGAACAAGTAAATTTACATTTGCGGGTTAAGCCCTTCAATTCCGTAATCCACTCTTGGTGTGACTGTTCCGGTAATTTTTTCAGTCTGAAAAATCGGTACCGCGCAGCGGCTACAAGAACTTTTCTCTCATAATGAGCATTCAGTGCATCTACAATTTGTTCAAAGTCTACATCACGAGGAGATGCGTGCGGGAATAGTTTTTGCAGTAACACGAAAGTTTTGGGGCCCACCACAGACAATAAAAGATGCTTAACAGTCTGACCTGTAAGGTGATGAGCCGCGACGAGTTCTCGAAACTGTGCGAAATAGTCGCTCCATTCTTCCTCACGTTCGTTGTATTGGCGAAACGTCGGAAGCGGTGCGGCGGCAGGTGTGGGCTGCTGATGTGACGACTGTTGTTGTTGGTGAGCAGCCTGTGTCGTCAACTGCGACACGGCCTGGAGCAGTTGAGTGATTTGCGCCGTCTGTAACTGAATAATTTCCATTAAGTTTGGGTTCGGGGTAGTGGCCATGATGACCGATTAGGCGCCGCGCATACAAGTAAATTATAACAAAACACAAATGCAATATGAAAGAGGACGCTCTGCAACAAAAAAGTCCACAAAATACGTAACAGAATATGTTCCCCCAAAAATCTTATAATAAGGGTGAGTGGGCGGGAGCAATTTTTGCGTGCTCCGACTGCTGCTGTCTGGCTGCTGCAAGCGGGCTGGTCCAAGGTTCTATCACTCCTCGTCGCCACTTTTGTGTCCCAACTTCGACGTCGCTTTTGTGTCCCAGCCTCGTCGTAGGTGTCGGTGGCCGAGTGGAACGAGACCGACTCGCTGGTGCAGGTACGGAGGGGAGCAGCCAGAAACTATAAACACTCGAGAAAATTAGAAAGTGATATATTGCACAGAATGTAACAATACTTAACTTTTACATAGTACTGCAGAATGTTGACACATAGTTGTTAGAGGCCTGCCTAGTGCCTGTACAATAGCAAAGTCTTCACTGGTGCCTATCTGATTACGAAGGTCCTAACTCGTTGCTATCTCAGTCCGAAGTCGCGATGTCCTTCAGTGGTGGCCACGAGCGGCGTTGTCCCAGAGGGCGCTCGTGGCTGTCGTCGGAAGAACGCCGCGCCGTGCATGCATGGCGGCGCGCGGCGAAAGTAGGCGGCGCGCACTTTGTACTTGTGCGACACCACACCCTACACAATGTCGTAGGAATGCTCCCTACACAACAGTGTGGGGGAACGAGTGGGCCGGCCGCGGTGGCCGAGCGTTCTGCGGCCCGCCAGTCACAGTCTGCACGGCCACTACGGTCGGGGGTTCGAATCCCCCCTCGGGCATGGATATTTGTTCTGTCCTTAGTATAAGCTAATTCATAAGTAGTTTGTAAGTTTAGGGACTGATGACCAGTAGCGTAGCTACGTCACCAAGGGCCCCGGGGCAAAATTGACATTGGGGCCCTCTTTAAACTAGAAATATACAGATGCAAAACTACTTCATCATCGGCTCCTTACCATCCACTGGAAGACAAAATAAGGCAAACCTAAGGACTACTAAGTAAATTATTATGTGCCAGGCAGCAGATAATATTTAATCATACTCTGTAATATAATTATAATTATGAAAATTAGTTTGTTATGGTTTCACGCAAAAATTACTGGGTGGATATGGATGAATTTTGCATAGGGATAGAGCTGGACCTGGGTAGAACAAACACATAAAACAAACCCATTGGATAGTTTTCGAAGTTCTTCCATACTAGGCGAATGAAGTCGCGGGCAGAATCAGAATAAACAATGAGGAAGTATTACTCAACCACAAAAACATGGCCCCCTGCCGCGAAGCAAACAGGGAACAGTCAAGTCAGGACTCGCGCGTCTGCGGTGACAGCAGGCGGGCCGTTGCCAGTGCCGACAACTCACTGTCTCGCTAAACTACTGCGCTGTTACCTCATTGGTCCGTACCAATCAGCCTAATTTCGTTGAAATCCCAGTCAAAGAAGAAAAATATAGGAAGTATTCGTGTAGGATAGTTTCAGCAAAATTAACTTCCCGGATTTTGTTTGTTGAAACACTTGATTGAGCCGTGCCCCTACCAGGCTTTATGAAGTATATTACGTTATTGTCTGGCCAGTAAAAAGTAAAATACAAAAGTCGACAACTTCGGTTATTATCGTGACAGAGGGTAGAGGGCACCGTCTTCAATGCACAATTCACTATTGTGACAAATTAAGTATAACATTAAACATCTGATCCGTGAATGTATCTCAATCGTTAAATAGCAGAATAAACAAGGTGCACGGGTAGAAAAGTACCTTAAAAAGTAGCGTGAAGCGCTGAATTCTCACCATTATTTGAAACCACAGTGAAGTTCTTTTTGTTTTCTCATTTAGAACAACTGACCAGAATGCGACGGAGGGTATAGTCAATTAGTAATGTACGTAAATTGAAGAACGAATAGTTCTTATGGTATGCACAGAATGCCGAATCCATTTCCCGCCTACCATTGCAACGTACTGTGTAAATAGTCCAGTAGGGTCAAGCCTAAAAATTAGACAAATCGGAAATAATCGCCACAAAAGGTCCTATTATGATTAAGGAGCACTCCATTGACGGAATTCACTGCATAAACAAATGAGTTGCCGTAATAATAACGTTCTGTAATAATACATTGTAGAGACATCATATTCAAATGTGGTCACACCGTGTATCGTCAAACACACTGCCGTAATTCAGCGCCATTCACTGTTATTTCGCAGTTTGACAGCCACGGCAATTCCCACTTCAACCGACAACACACTAACGATGGCAAGATCCACGTCGTAGCGGACAAGCAATAGACCTTGTTATGTTTGTATTCTGATGTGAGAATAATTTTTGGATTTCAATTCGTGCGTTTGAGGTTTGTTGATCAGGATTCAAAAAGTTAAAAGTCGAAAATGCTTCATTCAACTAAAATATATACAGTAGAACGTCGATTATCTGAAGTAATTGGGGGACATGGATATTCGGAAAACCGGTTTATTCGGATAATAGAATTGTACACTTGTATTTGCCAATAAGAAGTACTTACAATAACAGTATTGGCAAGCGCGCTATCCTTCACACGCCGCAACATTTGGAAGGCGCATCTGTTGCTGAGAGCAGCTTCGATGCTGCCGCTACTTCTACCAACTGAAGTGTGGCGATTGTCTTACACAGCGATTGGCGGCTTGGCCGGTCAGCAGCGCCACAGAGTGGCGTCGTGTGTAGGCCCCATTAGAAGCAGTGTCCCGCCACCCGTGGGGACCTTTATTCATGTTGTGGGGAGATGATGAACGGTAGGATGGTAGACTTAAAAATATTCGACGCACTACTGTAATTTTTTCCGACGACGGACGCCGAGAGGCCCCTTGAGCTCGGGGGCCCCGGGGCACTGCCCCGGCTAGCCCTATGATAGCTACGCCACTGCTGATGACCCCGTAGTTAAGTCCCATAAGCTCTACAAACATTTGAACATTTGGAACGAGTGTGCAGTGCTATCGCATCGACTGCACACCGACCGGCGGCAGAATGGCATTTAGCAGGCGCCAGAGCACGCGCCAATTACGAGAGGACGCGCGGCCTCGCCCACGGCTAGCGCCGACTGCAGTACTCATTTAGCCAGGCGTACTCGCCTTTCAGGCCCAGTTGTCAGCTACGGTACTCAAGAGTAGCAGCAAGAGAAGTAGCTACGTTTAGTTACGTTAGAATTGTACTTGTCAATATTTTTTCGCAATTTCGAATTTCTCTTAGCGTCACTGTACAAGGTATAGATGTTGTACCAAATGGTGACATATAAAAATTTGTGCCGGGCCGGGACTCGAACCTGGGTTTCCCGCTTTACGCGAGCGGTCGCCTTAACGACTCGGCTACCCGTACACGACTCCAGGACCGTCCCAAACTTCCATATGCCACTCTGACTGTACTTATGAGTCAACTACTTCACATGTCACCATTTCGTATATAAAGAGGCATTTTTGGAAGGAGGAAAAAAATCACACCAGTTAAGACAGGTATGGGGAACCATAATAAGCACAAGAATTAGCTTCTACTATCCAACTTTAAAAATTAGACAACACGTTTCTGTATGTTACATTCCTCCTTTTGTTGGAAAACTAGTAACATAGGATTTTTCTAATATTTTTGTCGTTGTCTGTACAACTTGCAAGACACAAAAATATTTTTTTAATTAAAAAAAATCATGCATTTAAGGGTTAACAGATGCCTAAGCGCGGCAATGACGATAACAGCGTAGGTTACTACCTCGTTATTTTCATTCTCCCTGTGCGGGAATACAGATGAAGCTGCTAGTGCTAAGGGATGAATTTAGTTGACGCATAAGTGCAGTCAGTGTGGTATGTGGAAGTTTGGGACGGTCCTGGAGTCGTGTTAGGGTAGCCGAGTCGTTAAGGCGACCGCTCGCGTAAAGCCGGAAACCCAGGTTCGAGTCCCGGCCCGGCACAAATTTTCATATGTCACCATTTGGTACAACATCTATACCTTGTACAGTGACGCTAAGAGAAATTCGCAATTGCAAAAAAATATTGATAAATATATCAACGCTGTAAATCGTCACCAACAGTAATTTAATTCTACTTGAGTAACAGCAGTCTTCCTTTTGCCCCTTTTTAAGTTTGAAGTTAAGTATTTGCATTTGTACTTCCAAATAAACTTGTACAGTTTATGAGAATGTATGTTCTACACTGCTCGAAACAATTCGGGGATCCAAGCTTTTATGCATTACAGATGAGTAACACTGCGACTGTGGTGAATGAAGGTATCTTGAAAGCAGCAACCAGTCGCCTTCTATGCATAGGGTTTTTATTCGTCATTTTCCATAACCGGTTTCGACATGCCTAGCATGTCATCAGATAGTAAGACAAATTTTACATTACATTTGGTGTATGGTGGTATTCGCTAATCTGAGACGTTTATAGAGCAACTAATTTTGTGTTGCTTCACAGATGTAACAGAGCTGTCAATCAAAACATGTTCACGTGTTTGTAAATCTATCGGACCAATCTGCGTGGTCATCAGTCCGTAGCTTACAAACTACTTAAACTAAAGTAAACTAACCTAAGGACAACACACACACCCATGCCCCACGGAGGACTCGAACCTCCGACGAAAAGCAACCGCGCACTCCGCAGCGAGGCGCCTTAGACCACTCGGCGATCTGTCAATCCCTCCATTCACTAAATGTAATGTAAATTTTGTCTTACCATCTGATGATGACATGCTAGGCATCTTGAAACCAGTTATGGAGAAAAACGAATGAAAACTACACATAGATGATTAGTTGCTGTTTTTCCAAGATACCTCATTTAGGGGATCAGGTGAGATATCGCACACAATATACATATGGTAATGTATTTTATTCATATATTAGTTACAACTGCAATTTGTGTTTGATACAGTAAGATATTCTGCTGTCTCAGTTCTATACTTGAGGTTTACATGCCATTTACTTAGAGTGATACAACATGAGGCTACCATAAGATTGAAAATCATACTCGTTGCCCTCTAATATGGTGTGTGATCTCTTCGGATGGCCTGTACAGTTGCACACCTGCATGGCATGGACAATATGAGGTTATCAATCACCTCTTGAGGCATATTTGGCCAGTTTTCCATGAGTGCAATATCCAGCACTGAACCATTGTGGGATGTGCTGGTCTTGCCGCAGTGCGTCTGCCAAGTGCATCTGAGACCTACTCATTTGGTTTTAAGTCCAGTGAACAAGCTGGTCACTCTTTTTGTTCAATTACCTCCACCAGTGCAGCCCTATGGGGACGAGCGTTATCGTCCACCAGAAGGAACCCATCTCCTAGGGCGCCAGCGCAGAGCACACCAAGAGATTGAAGGCTCTCGTCTTTCTACCTCTGAGCAGTCAAAGCTCCTTTCTGAGCGACATATAGATCAGCTCGTCCACCAATACTGACTCCTACTCACATCATTCGTCCACTACCATGATATGGTGATCTTTCCTGCGCATAAGCAGGATTGTTCCGAAATTCATGTTCTCTCGCAATGAGGGAGATTGTCTGGAGGAAAACACAATCTTGAGTCATCTGTGAACGTAACTTGGCGCCATTCACTATGACTCGAATCGTGATGATCCTCGTCCCAAAATCTGGAGGCTAAACGGTGTCTTGGTTTTAATGGGACACACACCACAGGCCTACGTCCATAGAGGCCATATTCCTGAAAGTGATTTCCAACTGTTTGTTTTGATATTGCACGTCCTGTTGTTGTCTGGAGGGTGCATTGCAGCTGGGTTGCATTCAGCCTCCTGTCTCGACAGACTGTTAACCAGAGAGAACGGTCATCTCTTGCTGATGTTACCCATAGACGACCTTCACTTTGCCTTCTTTTAACGCTTCCTGTTGTCTGAAATCGCGACCAGGTCCTGGAAAATACACTTTGGGACACTCCACTAGCTGCAGCCACCTCCCTCTGCGCCTGTCCCACTTCCAACCTTCCTATGGCTCTCTTCCATAGAGTTAGGAAAGTGACATTGTTATTGAATTGCACTACCTGCTCACTACACTATCTGAACCCAGCTGCTTGTGTAATTCCGTTGGTAAACACATGTCAACACCAACCAACTTTACAGTAACTTTCTGTTATTACAATTCTCGGTTGCCGTAATGTTGACGTCTCCACTCCTTAGAACCAGCGGAATAATATCGAACCTTTTTAGTCCATTCTGTCGATACTTCTAAACCTAGATATCTTTGTGGATTCCCTAATTGTTTTGACCAGTATAGCTTTGCTCTTATTTGTGTGCCAGGTGCTGTTATATCCGCCCGTAACCGACACATCGTATGGCGACGAGAATAGACATAATAAAGACAGCTGTTATTCTAGGTTGCTGATTTAAAGCTTTCATATACTAGCTTAATTTGCACTTACGCTTTGTTGTGCCCCCAGAAACATACTTTCTCATCTATAAGCGCTGGATGAGACTATTCCTTGCAGGTTTGAATGATAGTTTACTACACAATGGAACAGAAAGAGTGGCTTTACAGAAGGTTTTTAAAATTGAAAGTAGCATGTTAAATTATTTAAGCAAGATCTCGAGCAGTTGAGATCTTCAAATGCTAGTTAAAACGCTCACTGGCGCTATAAATTACTTTGCGAGTGGTCACAGTACTTGCGCAATGGAAATTTATCTAACTGCTCACTTCTTAAGGGAGCAGCCAACGTTTTAACAAACGCAAATAACACATACCAAAGGGAATAGATAATTAAACATGGGACAGCCTACACTTTGGACGCGGTTTTCAACTGAAATATTATTTTCTGTATGGAAATTAATCCCGCGTTCGCAGTGACGGTTAAGGCAATGTGCTGATTTTCAGTAGCCACTGAATCGATCAGCTGTGACCAATCACGCTTTTCCCTTTCCTGTTCCTTAAGAGCTGCATACCTACGAATTTTGACTGCTGATACTGTTACGCTATCCATATTCAAAATCACATTAAAATATCCACAAGCAAATATCAAACAAGTTCCTGGCTACCAACGTGGTCAGAAGACGTGGTGCTTCTGTAACAGTTTCACACGTAAAATTATTTTCGCACGGAAAGCAGTCGTAATTGCACCCACGTTTCACACTGCATCAACTCGACAATTATTTCCCCCAAAAATGCACATAGATACACTTGTGGATGATTAATGAAAAAAAAAATGCACTGGCATTGAATGGCTGAAAATACAATGGAAGAACAATAGCACTTGCGATTTCTACTCATTCACACGAACATGCACCCATTCAAAGGACAGGAGGGCATCTGAAGAAACAAATAAAAATTAAAAATTAAATCAGGAGACGCCAGAAGGATGAATCCTGGCTGTGGTAAGTCAACTGAAACTAGGTTGTTAAATTATTTAAGTAAGATCTGGGCAGTTGAGATCTTCAAATGCAAGTTAAAACGCTCACTGCTGCTCTAAATTACTTTGCGAGTGGCCACAGTACTTGCGCAATGGAAATTTATCTAACTGCTCACTCCTTAAGGGAGCAGCCAACGTTTTAACAAACACATATAACACATACCAAAGGGAATAGATAATTAAACATGGGTCAGGGAGCATGAAATTATAAAGCAGAGGTTTGATAGTTTAAATCATTATCTATTCAGTAAAACGACAAGCGAGTAAATGTGGGGAGACAATATTAAGCACAATAAAGCACACATCTTGTAAAAAAGTGAAATTAAATAATAAAATTACTACCTGTAATGAAATTGTTTCTGCCCTTTATGAATATGGGGGTAATGTGTGAGGAAGCTTGCAAATACAAAGGCTATAGGGAAAGCACATACATTCACTCACAGCCACGCGCATAATGTTTGCGACCGGCTGCGGTGGCCGAGGGGACTGAGGCGCTCCAGTCACGGTCTGCACGGCCACTATGGTTGGGGGTTCGAATCCCCCTTGTGCCGTCCTTAGTGTTAGTTAGTTCATAAGTAGTTTGTAAGTTTAGGGACTGATGACCCCGTAGTTAAGTCCCATAAGCTATACAAATATTTGAAAATTTTCAATGTTTGCGACACATCTATTATATGGCAACTCTTGATAGCAGCGGCAAAACGAAGATTCGGCGGTGTATTGATGAGATGGCGGGTGTCTTGAAGCACTATTACAAACACACTATCCACCAAACAAACTCATGTTTAGGGAGGCAGCGTCATACTATTCTTAAGTACCACGTGGCCTTTGACCATGGTGAATTACATAGAATTTACAAAAGAAATTAATTTAGAATAGCCAAGTAAACCACATGTGAGAAATCATATAGAAGAAAGCAAGTAACAGTAAAAGCATGGCTGAAGGCCAAAGTAACGACCATTACGAAAGCACATGGTGCAGTCTGGCATATCCAGATAGGAAAGACAGAATCAGACCAGAAAATCTGAGAAAAATTTAGCATCCTCACAGATACAGACACGACGTGAAAATGTTAGTTATAAAACAGGAAGGAAATTTAAAAACATACTAAGTTTACATAAAGGCTAAAGGCCACACACGTGAATTCTAACTTGAGAAAAACCAGACACAAAATCATCACTGGAATGAAAATGCAAATACTAAATTTACACTGAATTACTCGAGTTCTGTAAATTAAGAAACACCTCGTCTCACATAGCGAAAGAATTACTCAAGAAAGCTAACACTGATAAACCAAGACTGCCTGTTCACAAAGAAAGCAGGCCTTCCCCTCAGCATGACTCCACAATGTACTCACCTTGGCCATCGGAGCAAGAATGCTACCTTAAGGCCACGTCAAAACCTTCCCCACCACACACTGGATGTAGAGCGCGCTAAAAGCCATACAAAACGCGTTCAGAGCATAGTGCCTACCAACTCTCGCTACCTGGGGAATATAATACCCTCGTCTAGAGCTCCCAGAGAGATCTCTTGTCACCTATTTAATCCAAGATTACGTTGGTACCCCACAAAGTATATGGCCACCTCACCATCTTGCCAAGTAAGATTGTCTCTGGCCACCCAGCAGATGCCAGCGCAGATGACAAATGAAGCCATACGTTTCTAACTAAAGTAAACGAGGCTTAAAGTGCGAGGCGGTGACTGTAAGCCATTGCGCAGTAGTCAGTCAATATTAAAAGCAACCTTTCACATTCACAGGGACACACAAATTCAATAACATGGGAGGACACACATATAAACATGAGGCATTGATCATTAATAAAAAGAATAAAATAATTGACATACAATTAAATAATATTAATGGTGCAGAAACACTTAAGAGTCATGAATAACTCATAATCGAACACGATCACACATTCAGTGGACATGATTCATCACCCTCCGCTTAGGGGTGATAAATAATCTGAAACCAATTCTGTTATACTGGATTGGATCCAAATTAAAATCATACACACAGAACATTTGCAAAATGTATCTATTCGGGGCATAGTGGGCAACTATGGGCATCTTATGTTTAAAGGAAAAATGATAAATTAAGCAACATTCAAACAGTTATCATGAACAGACATTTTAAATTATTAAATCATAATTTTTAAAAATAGTAAAGAAGGTGGTGTGCAAAAGGTTGGTCAAGGAATTGGAGGGTAACAATATATGCATAAAGAAAAGTTTACAAATTTGTACAGTAAATAAAATAAGACAATCATTATAAGCTTTTCACTCCTGGGAGTGTCTTTTTAAAAAACAATCAAGTTTGTTTCACTTTGGTGAGTGTTCATTTTCTTTTAAATAGTTAATTATATGCCACACACTTCGATAAAAACTTAGGGGCATCGACGGGAGGATGTACTCTTCGGGATAACTGGGTGGAAACTACAGCCCACACTTAAGTAACACTTTAAACTGCCATGTTGTCGTTCAATGTCCAAGGTCGTAGTTAGTTGTCCGTCTTTCCAGCTCCAGGTGCATCTCGCCTCGCCGACATCTCTTCCTCTCTGACTCAGCGCCAATGGTTGGGTCAGTCATGATCTTGCATTAGGCATAGAGGAAGAGGAATTTTGTGAGCACTCTCAATGGCGAGCGATCACAAGAGGTAGTGCCACGACTTCGTGGCATTGGATATATGAGTTTCCGACGTCCAATCAGGACCCAAGGATGTGGATTTCCTAAGTGCCGAAGCATGAAAGTGTGTTAAGCAAGGAGGTTCATTTGAGTCTTCTGTCACGCCCTAAGTCACAGGAGCTGAGTCACATGTAGCAACTGGTCTGGTCGTGACAGACACCAGACATCTGCGTTGTGCCCCTGCTGCTCTCGGTGAGTGGCGTGCAGCAGGGTGCGTGTTGACAGCCGGACCAGTGCTGACCTCGCCTCCCAGAGTAGCCCAGCTGCATCAGGTGATAGCTGCCCACTGCATTGACAGGAGCGTGCGCCATCTGTGCCCTCCGCCATCGACGTACACATCGAAAGCCCCACAGGACACGCCCACTTCTGTGGTGTCCAGTTCATCAGCAGGCGGCGTGGCCAGTGACAGCTACTTGTCAGCCACTCGGTGGCATGGTGGGGCGGGGCAGTGACAACCTGGCTGGAGTGCGAGCACGTGCAGGTCGCCCCCTCCTCTTCTTCGCCGGGAGCAGGAACAGCACCGTCGGTGACCCACTGGCTGGTAGTGCCCAGAAGCATGGCGTGGTATCCCAGCAACCTTGTGACATCAGCAAGCTGGAACTCGGCCGCCCACAGTGCTGGACTGGCGGCTCTGCCACCGCTGTCGGTGACACACTGGCTGGCCAGAGGGGGTGGGGGTAGCCGCGTGATGTAGAAGGCGGGAACCCTGTGCCACCTTGGTTCTCGCGGCGTCGGGGCGGGTGCCGAGGTCTGATGGTGTGCGTTGATTGATTGATTTTCTCAAGGAAGCCAAATCAGTCTTGGTCCAATCCGCCACTGCCCGCACCGAAACTAAGTTTATTGTGCGGTATCGCTCCCTGTCAACCAATGCCCTTGAACAGTGCAAGGAGTCCCTTTGCCAGTTCTTTATTAGACACAATTTCTTCAGGTCTGGTTGTCCCAAATGTTCTGTGCCTTTTACTCTCTATGCAATGCATTCAAAGATTAGATGTGATGCAGTTTCATCACCGTCATCATAGATCCTGCATTTAGGGTCCTCTTCTGTTATTCCCATTGTATGTAGGTGCTTTTTGAAATTCCCATGGCCTGTCAGCAATCCAACCATGAGTCTAATCTCTCTCCTGTTCAGGCCCAGGATTACAGAGCTTCTTTTAAAACATGGCTTTGACATCATTACCTTGCCATGTTTTTGTTGATAGACTTTGGTCCAATGTTCTACGTGCTGTCTTCTGAGCCAGTTACATAGCTCCAATTTGATCATTGCCTTGGTGATTGTCAGGACAGGTTCCGGTTTAATAAATGGAGTCTCTGCCCCCATCCTGGCTAATCTGTGGCATGTTCGTTGCCACTGATCCCCGAGTGGCCAGGGACCACAATAGGTTTACTCTATTGCTTTCCCCTAGCTCCACCAGAACCCTGTGACATTCTGCAACAATTTTAGACCTTGTTGCAGGAGCTGCCAGTGATCTCAGGGCTGCCTGACTGTCTGAATAGATATAGATGCTACGGTCTTTGTAGCACCTACGCAAATTTTCCTCCACACACGCCCTGATGGCAGTGATTTCGGCCTGGAATACTGAGGCCAGTTTCTGTAGAGAGATGACGCCCTCCAGTCTTGGCTGCACCCCGTATACCCCGGCCCCAAAGACGTAGTCTGATTTCGACCCGTCAGTGAACCAGACAATATCCCCCGTACGGTGTCGAACTATTTTCTCCCACTGCTCCCTACTTCCAATTGTTATATTGAAAGGCTTGTTGTAGCAGTATGGGGTTATAATATAGTCGGCTGACATTTCCCCAATCTTTCCTATATTTACCTCACTCACTATTTTAGTGTGTATGGTGTGCATCACTGGCAGCAGTGTGGCGTGTACCAAGTATTTCCTTCGCAGTTAGAGAACACTTCATGACACATATTCGTTGTCCAGTGGTGTTCATCAGAAATGTATTCACATAAGCATAGAAATATGAAATTACACCGATACTTTATAAGCAAATAAATGAGAACATTAATAACGAAAATTACAAAATCTTAAATAAACTAGTCTTCCTGGATCCATAGTCTCTACAAATCGTGACCCAATACCTATCAAAGAAAGTTTTAACATATGAGAAATGTTTAAGAAATTACACAGTACAATCACAGGGAGTTAAACAAAGATAATTTAGTAATGTTGACGCTGTGGCCACAGTCTGGCAGGGACACACTCACAGTCACACACACAATCAGGTGCAAGCCACGTAACGTTAGCGAGAAGCAGAATGCTGAGGCAGCGTGGCGCTGCGCGGCGACATTTCCATAAAATTACATTAAATTGACCTGCCAGCAGGCTAAGGTCGCGCTGCTGTACTCTACTACGCAAACTAAAGTTTGGGCCCAACGCAATGTTGCATCTACTGGCTACCATTTAGTTTCTGACCCCCTGCAGACCACTGGATTGCTCCTGTCTCTCCGGCGAATAACTGTAGAATCTTTACAGAACTAAAGACAAATTTAAGATAATTAGTGGCACTACACTCGCTTACTGTCCATTTGGAACAGCAGCGTCACGATGTGATGACTGCACCAGCGGTCCCTCGATTCTGTAAAACATTCTCTAGTCAAAATCTCGAAATACATAAAAACATAAATTCTCGTTTACATTAAGTTTGGTATTAAAATAAACAAATGGATACATTGACATCCTAATCCTATAATCAAAGAAACACTAAAACAAGACATGAAAACACATAAACACCTGCAACAATAAAGAAAATAAAACACAGTTGATTAGGTCAGACATACAAATCAGAGTATGCCTGAAAAACATAAATCAAGACACACACTAGTGATTAGATGTCCTAGTTCAAGGCTTATAATTGAAAAGCATTATTAAATTTAAACATGTTACCGAGGTTCCAGCTAAAATTTCCAAAAGAAAATCTTTTTAGAATACATGTTCCTAATTTATTCCACACGTAGTTGTCCATAATTCGGGCACGTCTCGTCACATTAACCATCGGCTCGACCTTGTACACTGGACTGCGTACTTTTTCTTGTCAACAAAATTCAAGTGAGCCTGGTGAGCTAGATTCTTCAGTACGTCCTTCTCGTCTATTATATTCCATCAAACACAGTTTCCTGCAAAATACAATGGGGAAATTCCATTAGAGATGCACACAGTTAAGGTCGTCATGTTGAAGCTTGCGTAACGGGTTCTTGATTAATTGGTAATTTAGATACGCCAGCCACTTGGCATTACAAACCCTTGTCCCAGCGACACACAACACGTTCCTTAACACCTTCGTCGCTTCACCAAGTGCTAACCCGCTTCTGTCGGGGAGGCGGCACCGTTATGGCAACTTACAAAAAGGAAGCACACTGGCAATTTCAAGGACACAGGGTACACACATACTGGTTGTGGCAGTACTAATTACAGTCCTTGCCCTGCAGGAACATGCCTTACCCATTCACTCACTGATGGTACTGGACTTCAGTTCATCCTAAAACATTAAATTTACGTAGCACAGCTGAAAAGAAGATGCATCCTAAAATATTACACTTTGTTTTGGTACTAGTTGTACTCAGATGGCATATCTGGTGCAGCAGTTGAATAACACGCACGAACGTCTGAAAAATTAAACTAAATTTACCCATCACACAGGTGCTCCACGGTAAAGTAGCAATCAAACTTCTGTTTAGCAGAGCTGCCATTACTGACGGTGGCACAACATTTAAGTGCGCGCACAGAATCAGCATGCCTCACGCGTTATCTGATTGTACAGAACTCAACTTATCTCAACCAGTGCTGTATACACTCATATGCATGCTAACAAACATTACAAATGCGTCTTATGTGCAACACATTGTTGCCGCGTTCTTTAACTCCGAAAAAAAAGTGGATACACATACAAAATATACAATAAAAACCTAGAACCTATAGCCTATAGAAAATACACAAGAAAACACACAATCATTCTTTAAAATGTCTAAGACTAGAAACGTGGTGCACACCACGAGACTTCCGGGTCCGTATTGTTTCCAGTTCAACCTCGTTCTCATGGACAATCCGCCTTATGCGGAAGGGACCAACAAAAACTGGAAAGAACTTCCACATCCGAGCAAGACGCTTATTGAACAAACGACGGGAACGAACCAAGACTACCCCCCCCCCCCCCCGACTTCAAAGTAGCGTACTACATGATGCTTTTTATCATACTGGCGCCTTTTCTCAGCGACCTGTTTGACATGTTCAATGGCACGCTTAACCACCTCGCTGTGCCTCAGCTTGACCGGTGGGTCAAGAGGTACTATCTCCCATGCCTTGTTCTCTGCACATTCATTTTTCAAAACGAGTCTCGGCGGCATAGAACCACTCGGCAACTCATTGATGATTTGCTGGAATCCCTGTATATGCTGATACCAGGCGCGATGACGTCAGTAGCAGTGCAAGCGGCACAATTTCCCCACTTACACGGATTTCACTCTGGGTGATAAACGGAAATAAAAATAGGTTTTATCCGTCTCCGCTGGATCGTCCTCTTCCAGACAAGAGAGTGAAACTGAGGACCGTTGTCAGACAAGACCTTCTCGACGTACCCAACTTGGGACAGGAAATCTTTCACAAATGCATGTGATACAGACGTGCTCGTGGCTCTTTTCGAAGGGGTTAAAGTTACAGATTTCGAGGTTAACTCGACGGTAACGAATATGTAACTGTGTCCACCAGCTGTCCATGGTAGGGGGCCAAGCAGATCCACAGCAACAATTTATCGTAAACGAGAAGGGATAATGGGAAACAGGGGCAAGGTGAGACACTGTGGGACCTTTGGACTTTTGACATGCTTTACAAACATCAAGAACATTTCGGATCCTGTTTTCCATGTTTGGAAAGTAACAGGTATCACGGAGCTTAACAAACATTTACGGGGCCCGTAGTGCGCGTAGCTAAGTTGTGTATACCAAATGAGTTTGCTCGCCAACTCATCCAGTATACACACAACGCAGTTGGACATCCCGGGATTGCTACGGCGGAACAAGTCGTTATTCCTAATTAGGTAATAGTTCATAATCGACGGATTGTTGTTGTCACGCCATAAAGCCTTCACATCCTTCAGAACTGGGTCCTTGTCTTGTTCCTATGCTATGTCGTGGAGGGTAGCAGAGATGAAATTTTCAAAAGCTACGCCACGTAAATAGAACTGGCTGTAATTATTTTCATTAGGATCATCATTGGATCTCTGAGTCAAACGCACCGGGGAACGAGAAAGGGCGTCAGCCACCACATTCTCTTTCCCGGGTATGTGTACAACCGTGAAGCGAAATTCCTGGAGATAGAGCGCCCACCTGGCCAACCGTCCGTGCGTCAATTTCGCCGACATGAGGAACTGACAATGCACGGTGATCAGTATATATCCTCATCGTTCGGCCGAAAAGAAATCAAAGAAATCCATGGAACTTGGTAAATCCGAAGACGACTGCTGGGCTTCCAGCTCTGTCATCAAGTAATTTCTCTCGCATTTAGTGAGAAGACGACTCGCGAACGCAATTGTTTTCCGGCGCACGACCCCGTCTTCTTCAAACTCTTGGAACAGCTCAGCAGCAATTCCGGTCTTCGAACAGTCCGTTCAAAGGTAGAATTCCTTGGAAAGATCGGGGTGCGCTAGCAAAGGCGCAGCCAGAAGGGCTTGCTTAACACTTTCAAAGCCATATTGCGTGTACAGATCCTACTTCAACGCCTTGTTTTTACTCGTGAGTGTGCAGAGGGAAGGTGTAGCCGTGATTTGAAGATGTAGAAACGTTTTGTAAAAATTTACGAGACCCAAAAAGGCACGCACTTACTTCTTTGTCGTTGTAACGGGAAAGTCTCGGATTGCATCTAGTTTACTAGCGTTCGGAAGAATACCCTCTCTCGTAATGATGTGCCCGAGAAAGTTGACCTGCGGCCGACCGAATTCAGATTTCGTCAGATTAACCGTTACCTCTTATTGCTGGAAAACATACAATAATTGATCTAAAGCTTGGTTGTGGCTTTCCCATGAATTTTCTGCGACCAGCACATCATCCACGTAGGTGGTGATGCGCCGCCTCAATTGCTCCGGTAAATAGAGTGAAAGCCATGAGTAAAGGCGGCAGAATTGATGGTAAGGCCAAAAGGAAGCTTTCGGAACTGATAACAGGTTTCGAAGCAAAGGAAGGCCGTGTAGGGCCGAGAAGCGGGGTCCAGTTCTATATGCCAGTAGCTGACCCGCAAGTCGATCGAGGAGAGCACATGGACGCCGTGGAATTTCTAGAAGCGTTCATCTAACATCTGCGGTCGATCTGTCTCCGATGTTTATTTGTCTCAAATCCAGGACAAGCCTAATCGATTTATCCTTCTTGGGGACGATCAACAATGGACTGTTGTATGAACTTGCAGTGCGTTCTATGACACCGTCCGCTAACATCTGCACAATCTCCTCCTCTACTTCCTGCTTGCATACCTATGGAATTTGGTATCGCTTCACAAAAAACTTATTGCGTGGCCGCAGTTTAAACTTATATTGAAAGCCTTTGATCGTGCCCGGGGTATCAGAGAAAACCGTCGCATATTTCCGCAAAATGGAATCTAAATCAGCTCTCGCTTGGGGTGGGGCATCCTCTAACAAAGTCATTTTTCGGTCGATCTCGTCCAGGACGTCTATTTTCTCACAATCAACAAGAGGTATATACGAGTCGTCATACTCCGAGAGCACCGGATCTGGCGAGTATATCGCCCAGTAATCTGATAAAAAATGGCAACATAGACCCACGGCACAGCCTCGTGGTGCACACACTGAATTGTAACCTAATTTCTTTCTGATTCAGCTGGAGGCGCGCTTCGCCTTCGCCAAAGTGCAAAGTAGCATGGTGTGACACCAAAAATTCCACACCTAGCATCACATCTACAACTAATGACGGCACAACGATAAAGTTGGCCACAAAACATGTCCTTGACACGAGAATTCAATCTCGGTCTGCCTCCATAGCTCTACGCTAAGGCCAACCAAAGTGCCCTAAACCTTGGTGTGTTGCAGGGGAGGTATCGGCCAAGCGCCACTGCTTGGCAGCGCTAGTATGACGCCTCACTTATTACAGATACGACACTGCCTGTGTGGAGAATGCAGCGAAACTCTACATCTCTCACTGAAATCGTCAGGATGGGTTCTATTAAATTATTGGATCCCGGACACTTGCCACGCCGGAATTTTTGCCAAGCCGGACTTTTGCCACACCTGACCCTTCGACAGGTAGCTGGATTAGCCGTCCCTCAGGCAAGGCCCCCCCCCCCCCCCAGGCAAGGGACGCCTGACCCTCCACCTCCTACTGCCCGCTTTCAAGCCACGTTCTATACAACTGACTTAATATAGCCACTACGTAAAAGGGCGCCTTCTTCGGCATCTTGGAGAAATATAGAGCTTCTTTTAAATATCGCCTTCTTCGACATCTTGGAGAAATATAGAGCTTCTTTTAAATATCCCGAGATCGAAATATTATTTACAACTTTTCGGAAACAAAAGCAATATCGTCATCTGTTTCAGTATGTAATTAGTTCTCCCAAGCATAAAAATAGATCCATTACTCCATTACTGAAAATTGAAAATGTTCAAATGTTATAAAGTCCATGGGAGTTAACGACTGCGGTTATCAGTCCCTAGGCTTAAAAATTACTGGAAATAACTTAAACTAACCTAAGGACAATACACACACGCACACACACACACACACACACACACACACACACACACACACACGTCAGAGGGAGGACTCGAAACTTCGACGGGCAGTAACTGCGCGATCGACAGCAAGGCTACGCTTACTGATTGCGTGAGAAACAGCCCATCGCTATGAGCATGAACAAGAAAGGAACGACGTAAAAGCAATGCCAATGAAAAAAGGAAAAGAAAGAAAGTAAAGACTAACGACACATAACTGTATGGTGACGAATTACAGTGTTGATATTTTTATCAATATTATTTCGCAATAGCGAATTTTTCTTAGCGTCACTGTATAAAGTATGGATGTTATACCAAATTGTGACATATGTCACATGTCATACACAGATGCCTAAGCAAGGCAATGACGATAACAGCGTAGGTTAATGCCTCGTTGTTTTCATTCTCCCTGGTGCGGGAATACAGATTAAGTTGCGAATGCTAAGAGATGAATGTAGTTGACTCAAATGTGTGCAGTCAGTGAGGCATATGGAAGTTTGGGACAGTCCTGGAGTCGTGTTCGGTTAGCCTAGTGGTTAAGGCGACCGCTCGCGAAAAGCGCGAAACCCGGGTTCGAGTCCCGGCCCGCCACAAATTTTCATATGTTACAATTTGGTGTAACATCCTACTTCATACAGTGACGCTAAGAAAAATTCGCTATTGCGAAATAATATTGATATAACAACACAGTCTACATTAATTTACTCTGTAAAATCCGATATCTCTTTATATTTAAAGCAGAGACTCCGTATGTTTGTTTACGTGTACGTATTGTATACAATTCTACAGTTTTCTTTCAATGATTATGAAATTTTGTACACGTAAGCTTCGATCCATGAGGACAGCCACCACGCCTAAGTGTTAGGATCACGTACAACACATAGTTCACGACATATGACTTCATAAACAATGAGATGCGCGAAAAACTGCTGCATCAAACTACAGTGTTGCACATCTTCTCCTAAAACACTGGGCCGATATCAACCAAATTTGCTGCACATATTCCTTACCATGACGTAACAATGCTGTCTTGGTAAGAACAACATACGACACATGGTTCAGGAGATACGTCATAAACAATATAGATGCAAGAAACTGCCACACAATGCGACGAGACTTCATTCACACACTGTATGAGAATGACAGTACTTAGCAACTTGAAACCAAATTTAATGATAATTTCAAACCTTTATTGAGCTTATTCTCGCTGACAACCATAGCAAAATAATGAAAGGAAAAAAGTTTCTCGCTTACTACTTTTCCGCTGTTCGTGGACTAAAATTACGGCATTCGGTATGACGTCACAATTTATAATTTCTACACTAAAAATTGTAGCCGCAGGAAATTTTGAAGACAGTATACACGCATATAGTTTAATGAAGCTTCTAAATTTTTTCGCAGTACGACACGTAGTTCATGATATATGAGCACATAAACAGTAACGTTCATGGCAAACCACCCCATCACGCACCAAGTTTTAATCTATTACTTCTTTACTATTATTTACATTCGCAACAGATTTTTCAGACATACAGCACTTATACAAATGAATATATACCTAAAAATTATACAATTGTACAAAATATAAATCAGTAAATGTGAGATCTACATTTACATAAATACTCCGCAATCCATTGTAAGGTGCGTGGCCGAGGGTAGACTGTACCACTACTAGGCATTTCTTTTCCTATTCCACTCCCAAATAGAACAACAAAAAAAAGAATGCCGATATGCCTCCCTACGAGCCCTAATTTATCTTGTCTTTGTGATCACTACGTGAAATGTAAGTAGGTGGCAGCAAGATCGTACTACACTCAGCTTCTAATTCCGGCCCTCTAAATTTCCTCATTAGAAATTCACGAAAAGAACGTCGTCTTTCCTCCAGCGATCCCCAACTGAGTTTCCAGAGCATTTCTGTGGCACTCGCACATTGGTCGAACCTACCAGTAACAAACCTAGCAGCTCGCCTCTGAACTGTTTCTATGTCGTCCTTTAAACTGATCTGCTGCGGGTCCCTAACACTTGAGCAATACTCAAGACGTGGTCGTACAAGCGTTTTATACGCGGTCTCCTTTACAGATGAAGTACATCGTCCCAAAGTGCTCCCAATAAACCGAAGTCGGCTGTCCGCCCTATTCACAACTGCCCTTAAATGTTCGTTCCATTTCATATCGCTCTGAAATGTTACGCCTAGATATTTGAACGACGCGATTCCATCAAGAAGCTCACTACTAATGCTGTATTCGAACATTATGGGTTTGTTTTTCCTACTCATGCGCATCACCTTACATTTTTTATTATTTTATTTTATTTTATTTTATTTATGTATTTATTTATTTTACTTTGAGAGCTAGCTGCCATTCTTTGCACCAACTAGAAATTTTTGTCTAAGTCATTCTGTATGCTATTACATGCAGTTAAAGATGACACCCTCCCATACACCACAGCATCATCAGCAAACAGCCGCAAATTACAAGTTACTCTGTTCATCAAAACATTTATATAGATAGAAAATAATAGCGGTCCTATCACACTCCCCTGGGACACGCCTGACGATACACTCGTGTCTAATGAACACGCGCCGTCGAGAACAACGTACTGCGTTCTATTACTTAGGAAGTCTTCCAGCCAGTCACAAATCTGTGTACCTATTCCATAACCTCTTATCTTCGTTAGCAGCCTGCAGTGTGGCACCGGGTCAAACGCCTTTTTGAAGTCGAGAAAAACACAATCCGCCGGTTGCCCTTCATCTATACCTCGCAAGATGTCATGTGAGAAAAGGGCAAGCTGAGTTTAACATGAACGATGTTTCCTAGTTTCCTAAACCCGTGCTGATTCATAGAAAGAAGCTTTTCCGTCTAAAGGAAATTTACTACATTCGAACTGAGAATACGCTCCAAAATTCTACAGGAAACTGATCTTAACGATATTGGCCATTAATTATCGGGGTCAGTTCTATTTCCTTTCTTATAAACGGGAGTCACCTGCGCTTTTTTACAGTCACTTGGAGCTTTGCGCTGAATTAAATATTCGCGATAAATGCAAGCTAAGTAAGGGGCCAATGCCGCAGAATACTCTTTGTAAAACCGAACTGGTATTCCATCCGGACCAGCAGACAGCTCTCTCAGCTGCTTCCCTACACCTGAAATACCTATTACTATGTCCTCCATTTCAGAATTAGTACGTTGATCAAATGATGATACATTTGTGCGGTCCTCTTACGTGAAAGATTTCTTAAAGGTTAAATTTAGAACTTCAGCTTTCCGTTTACTTTCTTCTATTACTGCCCCGGAATGATCGAGTGACTGGATAGTGGGCTTTGACCCGCTTATCGATTTTACACAGGACCAGAATTTTTTCGGGTTCTCGGAAAGATCTTTTGCTAAGGTATGGGTGTGGTAATTATTGCATGCTTCGCGCATCGATCTTTTTATAGACGCACGAATCTGTACTAACTTCTGCCTGTCATCATTTGCGTGTTCGTTTTTGA
Organism: Locusta migratoria; assembly: GCA_026315105.1. Lineage (NCBI taxonomy): Eukaryota > Metazoa > Arthropoda > Insecta > Orthoptera > Acrididae > Locusta > Locusta migratoria. The sequence goes on along the minus strand of CM048755.1, from coordinate 736,091,498 downwards.
ACCGAGACTGCAAGACTTTGTTTTCTCAGTAGCTTTCTAACATTATTATTATACCAAGGTGGATCTTTTCCGTCCTTAATCGACTTTACAGGTACATATTTCTCTAACCCTTTATGTACAATGCACTTAAATTTAGTCCACAATTCCTCAACATCCATAATACCGGAACTAAACGATGCCCATTCATTTCCTAAGTGCGATCCTAACAATTGCTTATCGGCTCTTCCCAACAAAAACACGCTCCTAGCCGTCTTGATTGGTTTATGAACTTTGGTCACCATCGACACTATGACGATATCATGATCACTAATTCCTGTCTCTACACAGACATCGTCAATATATACTCCGATGGATCAAAACTTTTCACATCAGGCATTACGTTTTATTACATTTCTTATTTACTGCCAAGAAACTTCTGTATTCCAGTGACCCTAAGGAAATTCCTGAAAGCTGAGAGTGCTGTTGAAAACTTTGAAGCAACTTTTAATTGTGAAGCGCAAAGCGCTGTAGGAAGAAGCAATAGACATCTATAGAGCTACAAGGAGAGGAAGAGAATGAAATAGTACATCCGACGAATACCCCTTATTTCCGACAGATCTGGCTTTTTAACTAAGAGCCTGCGGTTTGCAGTGAGACTTGTATTTTCTATAATGATTAATATATTACAGGGCAATCTACTCAATACTGTGGAGTGTATTTGAAATCTCTAAGTTTCTCACACGGACAGATTTCTATCGCTTGCTAAGGCATGGGCTCTCCACAGAAAATATTCATATTATATCCTGGACAAGTCACAAGAAATATTGATTTTAGTCAGGAAAGAAGGAAGGAATATTAGCGTTTAACGGTCCGTCGACAATGTGGTCATTAGAGGCGGAGATTACGCTCAGATTGTTTGGATAAGGATGGGAAAAGAAATTGTAATGTGGTGTCGCACAAGTCCAAAGTGCGCGCCACCTACTTTCGCCGCGCGCCGCCATGCACGCACGGCGCGGCGTTCTTACGACGACAGCCACGAGCGCCCTCTGCTGCAACTCCGCTCGTGGCCACCACTGAACGACATCGTTCACTTGGAACTGAGATAGCAACCTGTTAGGACCTTCGTAATCAGATAGGCACCAGCGAAGACTTGGCTATAGTATAGGCACTAGGAAGCAGTACTAGGCAGGCCTCTAGCTCAACTATGTATCAGCACTCTGCAGTACTGAATTGTGTAAAAGTTAAGTGTTGTATAAATTCTGTGCAATATATATCTCGTTCTAATTTACTCTAGTGTTTCTAGTTTCTGGCTGCTCCCCTCCGTACCTGCAACAGCGTGCTATCTTTATTCCTGTGTCGGTCTCATTCCACTCGGCCACCGACACCTATAACGGAAACGAGACACAAAAGCGGCGACGAGGCTGGGACACAAAATGTAATTTGAAGTTTTTATGTATATTATGCTTGTAAGTATGGTGTAGTACAGCAAACCTCCAAGAGTACTATACGAACTTTCATGGCGTTTTGTAGGTCAACTGAGAGTACCTTGGGGCAACATATAAGCTTCATTTCATCAAAATCGGATCAGGGAAAGGAAAGATGTAATTTGTAGTTTCTGGTGTATGTTACGCTTGAATTGCTGCATAGTGTAGCAAACATCCGATAGAGGCGCTGTTACATAGTACACCAAATAACTAATAACTGGCGATGCTACGTTTTATATGCACATAACTAAGGTGTAATACACTGAAACAAGGGCTACGATTTTCCTTACGGCAGCGGTGCAGTGTATTGATGTTGAATCCTTTTTGAAAAATCAGTCACGTACAATGAGGGGAATAATTCTTTGTGTAGCTAATGAAATAAATAATTTTATTCCAATCAGTAAATTAATGATCCCCCTAAAGCGAATATTTCGTTGCCAACGTTAACATAATAAACCGCTGCCTCTCCAAGTAAAATTTATCCCAGGTAGAACACAAAAATTTTGTTCTTCCTAGCTGTATCCCATATGTTTTGCAATGTCATGGAAATAGAAGTGCATCTTTTGATGGGTATAAACACTAAATTGTATTTATAGTAGAAATATCTATGGAGTGAGCATTGAATTCTGTGCATGTTCTCAACGTTAAGCTGGAATTACCACGTGATATTGAGACAAATCCACTCTTCCCACACATTTATTTGCTATTACGATTAGTTTGTACCGCATTGTCTGCGAAGAAGCCCCACCTCCTTTTTGCAGAGCAACCACATAACATGAAATAATATGTAAATAAATGTGTCATAGAAGCAACAACAAAGTTGAGGAAGCGTCGCTAAAAGGTCCATTAATCGAACAAAAAGGGACCAAAATAAAGTCAGCGATTAGTAGATTTTTCCCAATATCATGTGACATTAGCACCTTAATGTTGAGAATACAAAATCTGTTCTGCGCATCTGGAAGCTCACTCCAGAGATATTTCTGCTCTCTGCCTGCCACTAGAGATAATATACACACGCGAGCGACAAACTCATCAGAAACGCCTCTGCTTTCATAATTGTTCGGTACAATATTGTGATTAAAATGTGAAATTACTTACTTTTGGTGCGGACTACATTAAGATAGAGAAGGACGTCTTCTTTTGCAGATACAATTGCACCTAGTTATAATCCGACTTCTGAATATATAGTTCTACTACACAAGGTAGATTTCAACTTCGTGCTTTACGCAATAATCACTGAAGGACGTGGGGACATGTATTAGCTGAAACAGTGGCCGATGCTGCTAACACAGTCAAGACAATTCACTGGAAATACTGTATTTAATGGAAGAGACAATCACCTGACGCCATTCCTTTAACGATTACTCAGACTTACTTTATCGCACATTAATACCACCATGACGTCTTATTTAAACAGACATGAACCGTTCTGTTGACTGAATTACTAGGCTTTCAGCATTAGTCGAGTTTTCGATAATAGGGAGCACTGCATACAGAATAACTACATTGTCCCCAGTGCTACACTGTAACATACTAATACTTCAGCATACACTAACTGTGAGAGATAAACAGTTTAGTACTACATCATGGAACCAGTACATGGCGGTGTTATTACTACCATTTCTCATCTCAACGATAGAAGTGTTTCCAGAAGTTTACGCCAAACACAATCTAACATTGAATTTACATCGTTCTGGAGTACGGACTTAAATTAATTTCACTTTATGAACATTCATCTTTTAAGACAATGGCTTCTACTTAAATTTGACATCTTGGCTATGAGAACTGAGTAATTGACAGAGGGATCCAACAAGGATTCTGTTTTTGCTGACCTAGGTCCGGAACCATAAAAAAATATAACATCATTTTAGAAAAAGGGAGATGGACAGAGAGAGAATAGGAGAAGTAATAACTCAAGGCGGGAATGAATAAATAAATAAATATCCGCGCAACGCTGGGTTTTCAGCTAGTTTGTTAAAAAAGTGTAGTGGAACAATGTTCAAATCAGTGACAGCAAATAAGTTGACTAAACAAAGTAAGAGCATCTGTCTTTTACAGGTCACTTAAAGTAGACATACAATTTCAAAATGTTTCATATGATAAACTGAAGTAATATAGAGTGCAATGTTTGTAACGTACACTGTTCTAGATTGTTTAGGTTTGCTATCTGCAGAGTCGCAGAGCAAGCAAGCTAGTTTTCGAAGGGAAAGGCTATAATTGCTATGATGTGCAATAGAACAGAAAGAAGAAGCACAACTTATGAAACTCGTAATGTAATGTGTGTACTAGCTCACAGGCGAAACTGGAATAGTTCCTTTGAATTAGTATGATCAGGGGCTATACGCAACAACCGGAATAAATTAATAATTGGCTCCTCTTACAGACCTCCGAACTCAGGTAATGGAGTTGCTGAACAGTTCAGAGAACATTTGTCTCATCACATGTAGGTACTCTACTCATACAATTATATGTATGGAACTCATTGTTCTTTGGGGTGATCTGAATCAATTTATACAAGTTTCCAGCCAATATCGCGTTTTTTATCTATGGATGACCGGTTTAGACGTTCATAGACGTCATCTTCTGATCTCTTATATTTTACAATGTCATATCTTGTATGGTTTTACCTATATCATCTCATAACATTTGTCATGAAGTAGTGTATACAAACATTGATGGTGAAGTTGAACATATCATTGGATCTACAGTATACATGTCCACACCGGTTGCACAATGCCATAGACCCAATGATATGTTCAACTTTATCATCAGTGTTTCTATACAACTTCTCCATGTCATATGTAATGACCAAGCGAGGTGGCGCAGTGGTAACTCACTGGACTCGCATTCGGAAGGACGGTTGTTCAAATCCACCTCCGGCCATCCAGATTTAGGTTTTCCGTGATTTACCTAAATCATTCCAGGCAAATGCCGGGATGGTTCCTTTCAAAGGGCACGGCCGATTTCCTCCCCCATCCTTCCCCCCCCCCCCCCAAAAAAAAAAAGAAAACAAGCTTAAGCTCCGTCTCTAATGACCACACTGTCGACGGGACGTAAAATCCTAAGCTTCATTCCTTCATACGTAATGAAAAGATGTAGGTAAAATCATATAAGATATGGCATTTTAAAATATAGGAAATCAGAAGATGACGTCTGTGAACGTCGAAACCGGTCATCCATAAATAAATAATGCGATATTGGCTGGAAACTTGTCTAAATCATACAATTCTAATTGGCAGCAATTTAAATCTACCATTCGTATGTTGACAAAATACATGTTGAGATCCTGTGGTAGGTACAATATATCTTCCGAAATGGTTCTAAATCGTTTTTTGAAAAATTATTTTCGACAATAACTTAAAGAGTCCTGACAAATGGTTTCCAAGACACACTTGACATATTAGCCACAAATACTCGTGAGCATCACGACGGATACATAGATTTGTGCCACGGAGACATTGAGACGCTATGCTCCGATGCGCGAGGCCGTTCCTTGTCAGGGGTTCGAATCCTCCCTCGAGCACGTATGTTTGTGTCGTTCTTAGTATAAGGTAGATTATAAGCAGTTTGTAAGTTTAGGGATTTATGACCCCGCAGTTAAGTCCCATAAGCTTAACAAACATTTGAACATAGTTTTGTGAACATAATGCTGTAACGAGGCTCAATTCTGTAACAACGATATTCACCAAAACTTAACGCTAAACGTATCTATTTAAAAAGAGAAGATAAAATTTTGGTTGACATCTTCGTAGGAGAGTCTCTCTATACTAACAATGTAAGGGAAGACCATATGTGGCTGTCATTCGAGTGCTAGGCGCCAAAAAAGCTGAGCCAAGAACAAATAGAACAACAACGAACAAGTACCGGAGCGCGCGGTTGCTCGCCGTTGGAGGTTCGAGTCCTCCCTCGGGCATGGATGTTAGTGTCACCCTTCGCATAAGTTATTTTAAGTAGTTCGTAAACATAGGGACTGATGACCAACGTAGCTAAGTCCATTAGATTTACAAAAATTTGTAAATAGCATCAACAGCACTCGAGCGATTCATATCAAATTAATAAGAGAGTGAACTGCTACCTCATGGTAAACAAAAAAGGACAAGAAGCTTTTGCAGGAAATTTAGACGTACGCGAAAGCGCCAAGTTTGTCGAAGTTTTTCTGAAGTTCGAAATTTAGCGCGTACTTCAATGCGAGATTCATTTAATAGTTTTCATAACGAAACTCTTTCTAGAAATGTGGTGGCAATTCCAAAGAGATTCTGGTACTATGTTACTTACATCAGAGGAAAGACTCAGTCAATACCTTTAGCGATAGCAGAGATATCTGATCTGTCACTGACAGACGAAATGATCAAATATGTTTTCAAAAAGTGTCTAATGTATCAGCCGTGTAGGTCTAATACATTTGTTTCTGATATTGTTTTGTAACAGTTTTCATTAGTAAGCTCCTTGCCTAAAATCAATTGCTTTTACTGGCCTGTTCAAAGATAATTAACAATCTGGTAAGGAATTTAAATTTTTAAAGACTATATTTGAATGTACTTAATGAAGTATTCCTCTACTGTAAATGGTTGCAGCTAAACTTAAATAAATAAATAAATATTTGATGTGGCCAGTATAATTTCGGAGATCTGTGAATCTTTTCAACACTATAGGTGCAGAAATTGTCAGCCTTAGGAGCAGATCTGTTTTAGGGATTCTATTTCAGATCCTTTTTTTTTACTACCTAAAGCGTACGTTATAAGTTTAACAAAATATTAACTTTTTACTTGATAGTTGCGGCTTGGACATTTCAGGATATAATTTTAAAACTCACAATTATTTAATAGTTTGGCTATAATATTAGACAGTAGAAAGAAAGATTTCTTAACGTTCCGAATATAGGTGCTCTTACATACATAGAAAACTGCAAATTGAAAAACGTTAGATGTAGCTGTAAATTATGGTTGCAGGAAGATCATTTGAGTGATGTTTAATGTTTTTTGCTTCGTTGAGCATATTTTATCTATTATTGATTAAACGCAAGTGAACCGAAATGAATGCATCTAGTTTTATCATAAAGCTATTTAGGGATACTGTTATGAGGCCTGACAAACTCTTTTAATTTGTACGACTAATAGAGGCTGATTTCCATCACACTTTGCACAGGCTTTGGACCGTCAAAATGGTAAATGATTGTTTACCATTTTGGCGTGTTTAAATAGACTGAACTACTGTACAATTTATTTACAATTACAACTTAATATTAGCGCCGATAACGCTTCTTCAGTGTTCAAAAATATTTATAATAATGTGCGAGAACTCAGTGGTTTTCATAGCTTTTAATACATTACTTTTAACGTATTTTAGTCCAGTTTCTGAATATGGGCAATGGCTTTCAAGCAAGACCTAATATTGCCAGTCTCTTCATAATTCTTTACGATTCTCTCTATCCTGTCCTCAAGCTTCAAGTACTTATTCTTCCTCTTCTTTCCTTCAAGATTCATTTCTAACTTCATGCAGTTTGTGAGCTCTGCTTCCTTTTTTAAACAATCTACCAAATAGGTGATTCTAGGGTGAGGGTTTCCAATAATACTGTTTATTTTGTTATGCCACCCTTCAACAGCATTCGTCGTTCGGTTTCTTTTTCCATAGCAATTCCACATTTTTATGGGGATATCTTCATTCTCTAACCAGTTGTCCACAAAATAATCAAAAAACTGAGAGAGCCTTCCGTTATCAGGAGCTTCTGCATGAATCTCAATCCATCCATTACTTACGTCCTCCGGTTTTACAAATGTCAGCGCTGCACACATACTGACGTGAAGTCTTAAATCCTCGTTTTGGCGATACTCCTCAGTTAGACCCAGATCTTGAACTCTTCTCCATAAATTCTTCTTCAAGTGGAAATAGCATCCGTTTATTTCACTTGTGAGAAAAACTTTACGAATAGCCGATATCGCAGCTGCCTCAAAATAGACGTTGACTTCTTTAGGAAACCACTCAGGAACGGCCTGTTTTATCAGACGAAACAGAAGAACATATGTCTCTTTCTTCTTATTAGGAAGCAGTGCAAAAACAGCAGGAAGAATGTTTGTTTCTTTATCGGGCCTCCTAAATCTACGTGTATGGTGTAGATTTGTGCAAACTGCTTGCTGCAGCTCTTAAAAGTTCCATCCATAAAAAAATGAGAACATGTTTTTAAGCTTTCTTTTCCTTAGCTTCCACAAAAAATCATTAGTCTCCCCTCTAATCTATCGTCTTTTAGAAGAAAACTACTGCCATCTCCCATTTTAATAGATCTTCATGAAGATCAATATCATAAGAGTTCTTGGGCTCCTGTTGGTTCCCTCTCGCTTGACTCCGTTGACGACGCATGTCCTCTTAATGGAATCTGAATCAGGCATCACTGTAACAAAATCATAACATTTGTTATGTAGTTTTCCCATCTCATGCACGTATATCTCGGATAACTGTGTAGTTTCTTCCCGACCCCTCTTCTTTGCACTCTCCACTTGCTTCTTCTCTTCCAAAGCTGCTCGTCAGGTGGTCCACAGAGATGTTCTGAAATGTTCAATACTTCTCCGTTCTTCGAAATCAGCGTTCCCTTGCAATTATCCGATTTTCGGCGTAGGCACATCCATGTAACGACACCTTCCGTAGATTCCCTCTGTTTACGATACGCGTAACCACTGTAATGGGCAGAAGGCGTACCCTTGGTCGTTGCAATAACTTCCATACTGATGGTCACACTACGAACTAAGGAAGTAACGTGTGCAGGCCTGGACACCGTCACAGACAAATATGTTACTCTGTGACACCGTGCACGGAAATTCCTGAGCCGGATGTTAGGGGAGGAGGAGGAGGAGGAGGAGGAGACAGTGGCACCCGACACTTCGGAGCAGGTAAAAGTGTGGCAAAAGTCCGGCGTGGCATGTGTCCGGCGTGGCAAGTGTCCGGACACCAAATTATTGCTTAGCTCGGGTTCCTCCCCAAAGAGGACTTCCCTTAAGTCGTCAAACCCTAACAGTCTGACCTGTTCCGTCCCATTGGTTTGACGTCGTTGGTCCAGGTTTTACGTCTGGATTTTTCTTATGCTTCGGGTCGAGCAAACGCACTTCCACACCCTGCGGAGGCATGCTCGGCTCTTCCCAGTGAACGCGCTTGGAATTTGCATCGCGCGGTTCGTTATTATCGGAATTCCAGTTATTGCCGTTCCCCCACTTGTGCTTTTTCTTCCCGCAGTAACCACTATTCTGCTCCTTCTCCCGTAGCTGATTCTGATTACCATTCCCCTTTTCCTGTTTGCCTGGAAAGTTATTCTGTGTGTGTGTGTGGGGGGGGGGGGGGGGTCGTAATCAAAATCAGATCCTCTAGGAGGGCTTGAAACTGCTCCACATAGTCTTTGCATCTCCCTGCTAAGAGAGCATTGCGCAGACATTACGGCAGCTTACCTAAACAAATGCTAACAAGCTCAGGCACGGGATACGGGTTGGTCAAATAATAGTTCTTATTCAACATATCCTGGAAGAACTCGTCCGGACTGGCAAAGTTCGACTGTCTGAAGGGGGGCATCATTTGGATGTTATGACGCACGCGGTCCTGCTGGCTCTCGGACCAGCAGGAAGCTAAAAAGTATTGTTGGAAGCTCTCGTAGCTTTCGCCATACCGAGGGAACGCCCTTATTCGCGCGCGTGTTTGCCTTCCAGGAGTACGTGCACGAACTCGATTTTGTGTTCTTCGGGCCAGTTCGGTGGAAGGGAGAAGTCGAATTGGTCTACCCACAACTGTGGATGTATTCCACTGGGTGCGTTCCGGAAGGGTTCAAACTTACGCACGGTTAGAAAGTGGTTGTAATCGAAGCCCAGTACTGGGTCCCGATTACAACGTGTGGTCCTGTTTTGAGCACGGCTCAAACTTGCCCGGTGAGGCTCACCCTCGTCTTCAAAAGCAGAGTCCCAATCGTGGCATGCGTTACCGTCTCGGCTGCTAAAAGCGCCGCAGGCCAAACGGCCGTTATACGTGGCCTCCTCCTATCGCCTGACCAAGCGCTCATGCGGTTCGTCAACGTGGTTGCAACTCTCACTTGAAGGCTGCGTGGGGTTCAACTCTACCCGTGCAATCCTTTGCACTACATCATCTAGCGTGCTCTACACACTAGTAACTGTATCGATCATAACATCGACGTGGCGAGTAACCAAACCGATACTGGTTTGAACCATTTCAACGCACTTTTCCACGTGTTCACGCACAGTGTTCACCTGCATGAGCACGTCATCGACGTGCGAATCAATGGCTTCGACGTGTTCGGCAAGGCTGCCGACCCGCGTCTCCAGACTTTCAATGCGTGATTTTACGATTTCTATCTCCACGCTGTTCCTGCTTACTCCTTCCATCAGATGCTCACAGAGGCCAGTCATCTCTTGCAATACCTGTACCTCTTGATTCACGACCTGTTCTTTCATTTTGTGAAATTGATCGTTAGTGTGATGATCTATTTTATGAAGTCGATCATCAATCTTCCACGACTGTTCTCTCATATCGTGAAACTAGTCGTTAGCCGGCCGCGGTGGCCGAGAGGACTCAGGCGCTACAGTCACGGTCTGCACGGCCACTACGGTCGGGGGTTCGAATCCCCCCTCGGGCATGGATATTTGTGCCGTCCTTAGGATAAGCTAGTTCATAAGTAGTTTGTAAGTTTAGGGACTGATGACCCCGTAGTTAAGTCCCATAAGCTATACAAACATTGGAAACATTGGTTCGGTAATCTGCGTGGCCATTTGTTTGAGGAGGACGGTGAGCGTGTCGGTTGGTGGGGATACCTGCGGACAAGTAGTCGCCGCTATGTTATTCCCACAATCCGAAACACAAGGGGAGCCCAACTGGCGGCTTCGGGCAGCCTGCCCGCCGCTAACCAACCCATTGCCTACACTTTGGACGCGGTTTTCAACTGAAACATTATTTTCTGTATGAAAATTATCTCCCACGTTCGCAGTGCTGGTTAAGGCAATGTCCTGATTTTCAGTAGCCACTGAATCTATCACCCGTGACCTATCACGCTTTTCCCTTTCCTGTTCCTTAAGAGCTGCGCGCCTACGAATTTCGACTGCTGATACCGTAACGCTATCCATATTCAAAATCACATTAAAATATCCACAACCAAATATCCAACAACAAGTTCCTGGCTACCCACATGGTCAGAAGATGTGGTGCTTCTGTAAGAGTTTCACACGCAAAATTATTTTCGCAAGCAAAGCAGTCGTAATTGCACCCACGTTTCACACTGCATCAAATCGACAATTATTTCCATCCAAAATGCACATCAATACACTTGTGGATCAATACTAAAAAAGAAAACAAATGCACAGGCATTGCGTGGCTGAAAATACAATGGAAGAACACTAGCACTTGTGATTTCTACTCATTCACACGCACGCACACACACACACACACACACACACACACACACACACACACACACATTCAAAGGACAGGAGGGCATCTGAAGAAACAAATAAAAATTAAAAATTAAATCAGGAGACTCCAGAAGGATGAATCCTGGCGGTGGTAAGCCAAGTGAAACAACTTGTTAAATTATTTAAGTAAGATCTCGGGCAGTTGAGATCTTCAAATGCAAGTTGCAATGCTCATTGCTGCTCTAAATTGCTTTGCGAGTGGCCACAGTACTTGTGCAATGGAAATTTATCTAACTGCTCACTCCTTAAGGGAGCAGCCAACGTTTTAACAAACATATATAACACATACCAAAGGGAATGGATAATTAAACATGGGACAGGGAGCATGAAATTATAAAACAGAGGTGTGATACTTTAAATCATTATCTATTCAGTAAAATGAACAAGCAAATAAATGTGGGGAGAGAATATTAAGCACAATAAAGAACACATCTTGTAAAAAAGTCAAATTAAATCATAATGTTACTACCTGTAATAAAATTATTTCTGCCCTTTATGAATATGGAGGTAATTTGGGAGGAAGCTTACAAATACACAGGCTATAGGGAAAGCACATACATTCACTCACAACCACGCGCATAATGTTTGCGGCCGGCTGCGGTGGCTGAGGGGACTGAGACGCTCCAGTCACGGTCTGCACGGCCACTACGGTTGGGGGTTCGAATCCCCCTTGTGCTGTCCTTAGTGTTAGTTAGTTCATAAGTAGTTTGTAAGCTATGGACTGATGACCACGCAGTTTGGTCCGATAGATTTACAAACATTTACAAACAAACAATGTGGGAGGAAGATTGCAAATACACAGGGGATAGGGAAAGCACATTCATTCACTCACAGACACGTGCATAATGCTTGAGACACATTACTCATGTGGCAACTCTTATTGTCAGCTGCAAAACGAGGCATCGGAGGCATATCGATAAGATGGCGGGTGTCTTAAAGCGCTATTACAAACACACTATGCACCAAATGCACTGATGTTTGGGGAGGTAGTGGCATACTATTCTTAAGTACCATGTGGCTTTCGACCATGGTGAATTACATAGAATGTACAAAAGAAATTAATTTAGAATAGGCAAGTAAAGCACACACGAAAATTCATACAGAAGAAAGCCAGTAGCAATAAAAGTATGGCTGAAGGCCGAAGTAAGAACCATTACGAAAGCACATGGTGCAATCAATCATACCCATATAGGAAAGACAGAATCAAATCAGAAAATCTGAGAAAAATTTAACATAATCACGGATACAGACACGGCGTGAAAAATGTTAGTTAAAAACAGCTAGGAAATTCAACAAACTAAGTTTACACGAAGGATGAAGGCCACACATGTGAATCCTAACTTGAGAAAAACCGAACACAAAATCATCACTGGAATGAAAATGCAAATACTAAATTTACACTGAATTACTTGAGTTCTGTAAATTAAGAAACACTTGGCCTCGCATAGCGAAATAATTACTCAAGAAATCTAACACTGATAAACCAAGACTGCCTGATCACAAAGAAAGCAAAGTTCTAACAGCATGCCTGTCCCTCAGCATGACTCCAAGATGTACTCACCTCGGCCGTCGGAGCAAGAGTGCTACCTTAAGGCCATGCCAAAACCTTCCCCATTACAACCGGATGCAGAGCGCGCTAAAAGCCATACAGAGCGCGTTCACAGAATAGTGGCTACTAACCCTCGCTATCTGGGGAACATAATACCCTCTTCTATAGATCCCAGAGAGGTCTCTTGTCACCTCTTTCGTCCAAGATTAGGTTGGTACCCCACTAAGAACACAGCCACCTCTCCATCTTGCCAAGTAAGCTTGTCTCTGGCCTCCCAGCAGACGCCAGCAGAGACGACAAACGAAGCCATACGTTCTTAACTAAAGTAAACGAGGCTTAAAGCGCTGAGGCGCTCCAGTCACGGCCTGCACGGCCACTACGGTCGGGGGTTCGAATCCCTCCTCGGGCATGGATATTTGTGCCGTCCTAGTTCGTAAGTAGTTCATAAGTAGTTTGTAAGTTTAGGGACTGATGACCCAGTAGTTAAGTCCCTTAAGCTTAACAAACATTTGAACATTTTAAAAAAACCAGTCAAGGGAACTGTGTATGCGTTAAATTGAAACAAGTTTGGTGGTAGATCGATTGGGAGGGGATGAAGCGTGATGAGGGGTCAGGTATGGACATTGAATCAAGAGTTCTGAGTCTGAAACCTGGTCAGAACTATCCATCACCTAATTATCGTTGGCGGGGAGAAAATTATAATTTGCACCACTAATTATCATTACATTGAAATGCAAGTGAAAGGGTCGATAAAAAAATCTACGTATATTTATCGCCAATTATTTAAAATAAAAAACAATTTTAACCGAAGTCAAACATGTGGGACTATCCAAAAAATGTCTCGTTTTTCGGAATTCCTTCGCCACCTAAGGCCTCTGAGCAAAATAACTATATCTTGATACACTCAGTTAGGCATGGTCAGCAAAAAAAAAAAAAAAAAAAAAAAAAAAAAAAAAAAAAAAAAAAAAAAAATGCATGTAAGACATAATAAAGAATTTCATCTGAAATGTCACAGGCATGTGCGCAGGTACTTACAATGTCACCAACCGTGCAGTTCGTATAGACGACCTATGCGACAGCCAATGGACAATTTAAAAAACATCTTGGCCCTGCAAAAGCGCAATCCACACGCGTTACATCACAGAAAGACTGTAGCGGTATAAAACTCCACAAGTCAGAAGCAAACTTGTGTCCATCTTAACAAACACTCTTTCGATGTCCCGAGAAGTAACGCAATGACTACAACAACAGCAACGTTAACGTCCATGTTTTTTATCCTGAAAGACAACCATTTGATTTTGGACTTGGACCCTTGTATTTGGCCCTATTGAATTTTAACCAATTGACGGATGAAACCAACTAGAATGTTGGGACTCAGTAGCGAATTATGACGAGAGAATAAAAAGTTGTAAGTAATACCTTGTTCAATTCATGTATCGCGTTTATTAAGTTATTGGTCCTGTAATTTTAATTATTGTTTTGTTATTTAACCAAGTAACACCTGAAGATGCGTCTCTACTGACGCGAAACCGGTTGTGGACCTGTACATAAAAGGATCTCAATAAAAACAGCTGAAGCGGCTCCAGAATTTATTGATTGTTTCATAAGAGGACATTTCTATTTCAATTTCCAAAATAGTTTCTTTTATTATATAAAGTCATACAAAAAAATTTTTAAAACAATTGATAAATTCATAAAAGAAAATTATTTATTAATTCAGATAGTTACACAAGCGAGTCCCAAAAGGAAAAAAAAATACTAATTGTCCAGATCAGTGGAAGTGAATAATAAAGACCCCTTAAAGTTCACTTGGCTAAACACGCAAAACTTTGTCTTCAAAATTGAAACGCTACCATATATTCACGGAAAAATAACGTAGTTCGCTCCTGCGTACCCAAATCACAGAAAAAAGTGTGGTGTCGCACAAGTACAAAGTGCGCGCCACCTACTTTCGCCGCGCGCCGCCATGCACGCACGGCGCGGCGTTCTCACGACGACAGCCACGAGCGCCCTCTGCGACAACTCCGCTCGTGGCCACCACTGAAGGACATCGTCCACTTGGGACTGAGATAGCAACCAGTCAGGACCTTCGTAATCAGATAGGCACCAGTGAAGACTTTGCTATTGTACAGGCACTAGGCAGGCCTCTAACAACTATGTATCAACATTCTGCAGTACTATGTAAAAGTTAAGTATTGTTACATTCTGTGCAATATATATCTCTTTCTAATTTACTCTAGTGTTTATAGTTTCTGGCTGCTCCCCTCCGTACCTGCACCGGCGTGCTATCTTTGTTACTGTGTCGGTCTCGTTCCGCTCGGCTACCGACACCTACGAGACACAAAAGCGGCGACGAAGTTGGGACACAAAAAAAAGCAAGACCTGTGTGGTTCAAAATTCACGAGAAAATTAATTCAGGATGCGAAAATTTTGACAAGTTTCCAACAAGAAGAAAACTTTCCGATGGTGTCCTGACAAATGCACCCAGTGACATTTGCACCCAGTGATATTAGCACCCACTTCTGGTCGAGGACTACGGTCGGGGGTTCGAATGCCCCCTCGGGCATGGATATTTGTGCCGTCCTAGTTCGTAAGTAGTTCATAAGTAGTTTGTAAGTTTAGGGACTGATGACCCAGTAGTTAAGTCCCATAAACTATATAAACATTTGAACATCTGGTCGAGGGGCGGTCCGCTTATCACCCTGTCCGATCTCAGTCCGGCAGGTAGAAGAGCCGAGGGCTGTGAGGTCGCATTGACAGGCCGTACTTTACGGCTATGCGTGGCCGCAATAGCATTGCTGCAGTTTGTAATGGAAGCCAGACTAAAGAACAACCAACAGATATTCATAAGATTTGTGACCTGGAAAAAGCCATCGATAATCTAAGGTGCTGTATGATGTTCGTAATTCTGAGAAAAATAGGAGTAAGCTGTTGAAGAACCAAGTGAATACAATAAGCGTCGAAAGTCAAGAACAAAGTACTCAGATTAAAAAGGGTTTAAGAAAAGGTCGTGGACTGTCGCCATCACTGCTTAACTTGCGCAATGAAGACGTAATGTCGGAAATAAAGGAGGTTCAAAGCCGTGATAAAAGTTCTGGGTAAAAGGACATCAATGATAACATTTTCTGATGAATCCCAAATCCTTATCTTGTTAAAGCTTTTATGAATACTATTTGACTTACTGCCTGCTGGCGTCTGTCTTCTTTTTTTTATGTCGACGTTGGATAATTAAATGTTTTCGCCCACACGGGCGGATAGCATTGCCGAAATTTCATCTTCCAACAGCAGTGGAATCGAAACTTCAACAGTGTTACCACAATTACTCGGATATCGTGCTGTCGAAACTTCAGTTAAAACATCAAACAAACATTGGCAGAAAAATTCGAGGCAGAAGACAAGAAATTTTAAGTACCATTAACACACAGATCTCCATGTCTGCTACGTACATGTTTTTGTAAACGTCATAGATGAATAGTCCTATTCGTTTTAAAAATACATACATGATTAAATAATAAATGATAGATACATAATGTTTGTTTAATTCTTCTCCTCAACGACGGCTAAGAAAACATGCAATACGTAAACAAAACGCAGGGTATTTCACACGTAATCAACACATCGATTTAAATCCCAACTCAATCAGCACAATACGTCCCGAAACGTAATTCCCAACTTCGCTTTTATTCAAATCTGCCATTTCGCTGTGTATTCGTAGCCTAGACAAAGAACATATTGAAGCACATATTTCCCGTTTTAATACCAAATTGCAAACACCCCGCCGCTAACGTCATGTGTAAGTCGGGTTGTGGAAAAAAAAAAAAAAAAAAAAAAAAAAAAAAAAAAAAAAAAAAAAAAAAGAGAGAGAGAGAGAGAGAGAAGCAGGTAATTATTTTCATTTCGTGTGTGTTTCAATTATTATGATACGGACAAATAAAATCATTTCAGTGCGCTTTCCATAATATTTTTGAAAAGTATGAAAACATCTATATTATCTAACATCGATGTTATTTAACAATGATGTTTGTCCGTCTGAACATCGATGTATTTCAGAGAGATATTGCATCCTTACTGATGACTCAAAAAAAGTTTTGTACTGTTTTCACAGATGATTGGATTGTCCTGAAACTGATCATAAATAAAACTTTGTGACTGCATCAGAGAGACCATGTGCTGTCTACCGACTTTTCGTAATAAACCTACTCCCATCACACTTTTATCCAGGCTTTGTACTGGCTAAAAGGCAGAAGTAAATTGTCATTTAGACATGTTTAAAATCAGTTTTTTTAATTTTTATTTTTATATACCTTTTTATTTTATTTTTATTCTTGTTTTAATTTTTTTAATTTCATATTTATTAACCTTTTTCCACGTTCTCTTGTCAAACAAGACACCTATGAAGTGACTTCATAGTGGCCACATGGCTTTCCCTTGTTGGTCGTTATATCTCCATATTGAACCTATAAGCTCACAAACACACAAGCTGCACCAACCGAATACTACGATATTGATAATCGTACTGACAGTTAGCAGTCATCCACTGAGGTGGACAAGGACTTTGGGACTGCAGGCAGACTGCGTCGATAGAGCGTTTCCGGTGAGCGAGGACTCCCGGGGGTGAGGGTGGCGCGGACACAGGAGCGGCTTAGCTGCAGGTAGGACGTGACGTAGAAAGCAGGCAGTTTCCAGTCAGACTGGGTGCAAATGCCGCAGATTTTTGTTTGGGTGCAAATGTCACTGGGTGCAATTGTCACATATCCCTTTCCGATGTCCCACAGAAAATTGTGAAGCCGAGGAGCGCAGACTCGGCTTGAACGAAGCCTGATCGGATACTGCCAAAATAAAGATGGAGGCCTACTATTTATAGCCTTCTCCCAAACTGGAAAATTTTGTTAAATTGTTAAATGGGACTTGTTTTCTGCAAGTAATATATCAATTTAAAAGAAAAATTCACTAGATTTACAGTGATGTTAATTGTTTTTGTATACATCAAATAGTTTTTTAAATTGCTGGCTTGTAACAAATGATTAGGTTAGATTAATACTTGTTGCATATATATGATCTATGGAACAAGTATTAATCTAATCTAATCATTTGTACTTTTTAAAATAAAGATAAATAGTTAACTGATTTGCTATATCTGTAGTTCTACCGATTACCTAATGTGTGCATTGTCTTTTTTTTTAATATTTACGTAAGTATTGTGCGTCAAATATCAAAAGTTTGTTATGGAAAACATTTGTTATTAAATAATTCCCAAACGGTAGTAGTTACGAAACTTCTGCTATCATAGTCTAATAGACCTCTCCGAAATCTGTACATCAACACGTCATGCTTATATATTGGTTCATTTGTTGATTAGTTATAAATTTCTGAAGTTTCGATCCTTATGAACTTTTTCACCAGTTACTAGTTCCATAATTATGAGAGACACATGACACAAACGTACACCATGTTGTCCGCCTTAAAATTTCCTTATAATGACGGTACCAGCTCCCCTGTACCTCGCTTAGTTTGCGAGTAATTAATTTTGTTTCTAATATTGCTTTTATTAAAGGCGGCAGGCTAGCCGCCACAGCGGACCATCTCGTGGCCGCTCCATGAGCACTGGTTATTTTGGGTTTTGCCAGTCACGTAATTTCAGCCTTCAAGGACCATGAAGGACCGGCGACGGCGACGGCAAAGGCGCCTGCGACAATCCAAACACGCGATCGCATCCAATGCGCGCTCGCAGGTATATTCAAAATGAAAGTGAATATAGCGGCTGTACCGACAACCCTTCCACGGATACGAATTCACATAAAGTACAAGACTGTCAGACGTACAAGACGAAAAAGTAATATAGTTTTTTAATGGTCGCTACGAACTTTTTTTTGAGAATAAATTTACATACACACACTCTCCATTAGTGCAAACTAATCTACGTTGATTCTTGGAACTATCAAAGACTTGAAACCTTGTTTCTCGCGCCACACAGTCTCAAACTTACTTGGCGTGGAGCAGACAGTATCTCGCACCAGACTGTGGAGTTTCATTTTGCACTAATCAAACATACAGAGGATTATATTCTAAACCTAAATTCTTCTTGCACTAATCACACACGGAATAATCCCACACAAATGAGCTCAATTTCGCGATGTATCCAATCGCGGTATTATTAGACAATGCAAACAATTATTTTGCGTCCAACACACTTTCTCAAACACAGTTTCGTATCGAGTCACTCGCTTATACCGTAAAATACGAGTCCATGATAGCCAAGGTATCCCGAAAATTTCTTTTCGACATTTCCAAGTCTTTACAATATTTAACTGATACAGGTCCAACTTGCAAACACCGATCATCGTACACACTACAAGATTAATAAGATTGTTCTTTCACTCACAGTACTCCAGATAAGTAGCTGTTCTCAATCTATCCAATATGCGAGTTGTCTCCTACTTACAACTACAATCCCGATGACAGAGCTGTAGCATACTCACTCGGTACTCCAGATAAATGATTGAGATTTCCAATAGAATGATGGTGGGGGCGGACATGGGGCATGTCCTGGAAGGCCAAGTTATTCACGAGATTTGAAACTCTTGTGTTTAGTGGAAGTACATGATTTATGTCAATCATCGTCAAAAGCGTCATTGTTCTACTGAGTACATATATTTTTTCGGTGTCAAATGCCATTGTCCGGGGTGGTGGCGTTCTCTGATCAGTGTCCACGCAAGTGTCGGAGAGTGGAACGGTGGGGGCTAACGGTACCTCGCGCAATGCATTGTTCTGTTCCAGGGTAAACGGAACAGAACGCCCTTTGCTATACTACTTACCCATAACGCATATATGGCTGATACTATCTAGATATGAACAAAATTGAGCGGAATTGCAAACGTCATATAGTGGTGTGTTCATACCTGATGGAAAAAGCTGTACACACAATTTGTTGCTCAAAGGGTGAACTTTAGATCACTTTAATATTTCAGAGAAAGTCTTCTGATTTTTGAGTTTCTGTAATTTTCTTGGTCGTGCTGTTATTAATTTGATACCAGAATAATTTTTCTGGTCCAACTGTGTTGTCATCGTTAGACATCACATCTGCAATGGAATTCGTAAAGTGCTCCAGCCCTCCTAATGCCACCAACATGGAAGTATACAGTAAACGCCGTGGGGCAGTGTCGGTGAGCCTGAGAAGAGGCAGGTCTTTGCCCCTCTACCACGAACTCAGTATGAACACCCTCTTTCATGTTATAATAAAGGGCGCCACCACCATCTCTTCATCGGGTTTGTGCCTGTATCAGTGTAGCGTTAAAACTACAGGAAACACGCCATACTGCTATTCGCCGTCTGTTACATGCTCTCAGAGAACAGTTACCTTACGAACTGCAAATTTGCAAGACGGGGCAGTCAAAGCACCAACAGTGCTAGTCAGTGGAAATCTCCAATTATGCCTTTACATTAGGTGATCAGATTTTCAAAATTAAAATATGGATCATGCATGGATACCGAAGATTGTGATATAAAATGTCACAATTACCAGTGGCATCATCAACATGGCTATAATCTCTTAAAGATTATACAATATGATGGGCTTGGTGCCACTCATTAATGCCCCCCGAAAGCTCATGTCTTGTAGTGGTGGTTCCTGCATTTGCTTCTCTGAAAATCACTTTTTCTAGTACTGTTTGTGGTGGACAACAAGTGCGAATTTTGCATATAAAACAGTTACAACACGAAAAGTATTTCATTGTTGAAAGAACATGAAACCAACGGGAGAAGCGCGAGAAGTATAAGAAAAACTAACCATATGACAATCCCAATAACGAAGACACCCCAAGTCAAATGCTGTTACAAAAATTATCCAAACATATACGAATAACAACAAGCTAAATACATTACATCACTAATGAAATTAATATTGGTTTTATAGTTGTTTCATGCAAACAAGAAGGAAAGACGGTTACTATTACTTATGCAGTTTACTTATTTATCTCTCGAATCTATGTCATTCAGGAGTTTGAAATTTTGACATAGACTTTCATAAAAATCGACACCTGAAATCTTATGAAAATTATGTTTTGTTAGAATTATTTCCTTCACAGCTTGCATATTAAATCTGTTCTTTCCACCAATCTATAAACTAGTTTGTGATAGAGAACACTCTTTCTGCAGTAGAATTAGTGCCAGTTAGAGCTAACACACGTCCAGTAATGAGCTCCAAATTTTTGCACAAATATCTTCAGATGCAAGTAAGTTAAAAATGAAAGACTAGTTTTCAACAACACGCTGCACAGTTCTCAGTAAATTAATTTCAACTTCGCATATGTTTTTAACATAGTTCACGGCCTCAAACAGCTTATCTTCACATATTTATTTCAAAATATTTTCATCAAATTCCAGTAAAGTTTAAGTCTTTGCTGTACAGACTTTCGAAGAAAATATTTGAGTAAAACCCAGTTAAATGGTTTCAGCACATGAAACGGATAAGCCCATTTCTCAATATAATAAGTTAACTTATCATAAAATAAACTTGAAATGTCCAAGAAAGCAGACTGTTTCACCAAGCCATCTTCTAGCAATGTACTCCTCAATGACTCAATTTTTATAGTTGGAATAGCTGCACGTCATACGAAACCATTACGTAGTACTAACCAAAGAACATAAAAAATTGTACTTCATGCAGTTTCAGTTATATCCCATTTCCTTTATTGTCAGATTATGACATTTGTTCTCCACAATCACAATAGGTGTTTCTAATACATACTGATACTCGTTTGTTCCAGTTCTTGTGTCTGCCTATTTTAGTGATATTTGAAGCAGCTGACAGCAATGGTTCCCTTTTTGTCAAACTCTTTTTGAAGTTTTGTGAGATGTAAGGTTGAAATGTAACAGAGTTGAATGTGTGTCTTCTTTAAAATTGAATTAAGATATCTTGACCATGTTGTCGATTCACAGGGAATTCATCCTTTTCAGTCGCAGTTGTGTGTTATTAACGTGTTCCTTCCTCCGCTAGTCCCAGTAAGTAGAGGAAAAGGTTCATTCCGAATGCTTCTCACATTTCTGCACCTTTGCAATGGCTTCGCCGTGAAAGTGTACGGTTTGTGTGGATCCGAGAGTGTCAAAATTAATTTCAAAAGTTGAAAGATGCTTTGTTTAACTATCGTTGCCTTCTTCACTGTGATCCTTCAAATCCTGGTGGTTTAGCTGTTGACGCCTTTTCTGTCGGCATTGGAGCCGATTTCTCTCGCAGATACGGTTGCAGCGACTGTCCTATTGCTTTCGCTTCAAAATTGATCACCGATGCGCACAAAAATTGCTTTCAAATTGAGAAAGAGGCACTCGCCATAGTATATGGCGTAACAAAATTTCGTCAGTATTTGTTTCGTCGCAAAATTGGATACCAAAAATCACTCAATTCCTCTTTAGTCAAATTACCAGTATGAAATTTTGTGTTGTCTCATAGCAAAGGAAGTAAACGCCGATACTTTCTCGTCTGTCTGCCTGTCGGGCCGGATGAGCAATTTAACTTTTCTGTTGGTTAATGTTATTTTTTAGATGCTCAACCATAAGATACGTTCCAAAACGTCCCGCTTGATTATCGCCAAATTTCACATGTCGCGGCTTCAGAGCCAACTTTTTTGCGTTTTCCTAGCAATGGGTGGGCACGTTTGCCTCGCCGAATTCAGAATTTTCTGGTTCGGCGTTACCATGCAACACCTCAAAG
The DNA here is from genome assembly GCA_026315105.1 of Locusta migratoria. Taxonomy (NCBI): domain Eukaryota; kingdom Metazoa; phylum Arthropoda; class Insecta; order Orthoptera; family Acrididae; genus Locusta; species Locusta migratoria. The sequence goes on along the minus strand of CM048755.1, from coordinate 736,069,328 downwards.
GCTATGAAGTAGTAATTTTGTTATGCACAGACTCATGTTCTTCATGTGTGTTTATCCCTACTGGTTTGCAAAGGCAAGTGCTCCGTCTTCTTCATCAAGAGCACTGGGGAGTTGTCTGTAGAACGCAGTTCATGAGCAACCGCAACTCATTCCGAAAGGAATACGTATTGTACAGCCGAAGCGACGACAAAAGATTGATTCAACAATAACAAAGCAAGTAAAATAAAAAATATATAAAAGAATGGATGTAGGAATTGGAGATATACGATGATAAGCGTAAAACAGTGAAAACAATATCAAGTTGATAAGTGAAATGCAGAATATTCGTTATAATAATTACCTACGCATTGTGACGCAATATTATTGATTTTAATTATTAGAATGCCCCGATATTACACCTTTAGTTAGCAGAATGTATCATTTATTTACGTTTTAGATACGCAACATTTGTTGCTAATGTAGTTGTAGTCCCCTGTCCGAAGTCTGTTTTGACGATTTGCTGTTTACTTTTTTTTTTAGCAGATGCCACAGATACAACAAGAGTGGTTGCTTGTAGCGGAGGAGCAGGAGAGAAAATGGAACTTTCCTCACTTCCGCGGTGCAATGGATGGCAAGCATTGCGCAATCCAAAGCCCGGTTAATTCTGGAAGCGATTTTTTTTTTCAATTATACGACTTTTTCAGTATTGTTCTCTTTGAGCTAGTGAATGTCGACTTTTTTTTTCTTTTTACTGATTTTGGGTGCCCCGATCGAATCTCAAACAGTGGTGTTTTTCGAAATACATCGTTCTTTAAGAATATGAGTAACTGTACCGTCGTTTTCCCGGACGATCGTACCCTCCCAGGTAGAGAGAAAAAAGTACCCTACGTTACTGTCACAGACGACGCGTTTCCTCTCAACAATCGTATCATGAAGCAGTATAGTGGACAACAACCTCGGAGGTCAATGAAAAGAATATTTAACTACAGACTTTCAAGAGCACGGCGGACTGTGGAAAATGCGTTAGGAATACTTTCTTCTCTATTCCGGATACTAAGAAAGCCTGTATTACTACAGCCTGAGAAATCCCAAAGTGTTATTATGACTTGTGTATATCTCCATAATTTCTTACGAAAAAGTTCTGCTTCGAGGAAATTTGTACCTCTGTAGGAGCAGTGGATCATAAGGAGAAGGACCATTTAAAGCCAGGAACTTGAGAAACGAGATCACTCCTGCTATAACGTTTACGCGATTAGCGAACACTCTACGACGTTCAATGCAGACTGCTCAAGACATTAGAGATGAGTTCGCTGCTTATTTCATGTCTGAAGAGAAAAGATTGACATGGCAAGATGACTACCAATACCGGATTAAAGAATTAATTTCATCTACTAGCTACATACGTACTAGTGACTGTCTGACTGTATACATTTCAACTACCTACATACGTGAAGTTTTACCTTTGTTGGTTTCTATTTTATCATTTTTATTCTCTCAAATAACATAATAATAAAAATTACATATAAATGTACATGTGTTTAAATATTTTGTGTTACAAAAATAAATGTAATTCATTATGATTCATTTATTACTAGCTGAACACCCAGCGTTGCCCCTGAATGTATTCCAGTCCTGTTAGTCCATTTCCTCCTTTCCCTCTGTAACGTTCAGAGTTCATTTTGCCAAAAACCCTATAATTTTAGGACAATTAGAACTTTATTTAATTTTTAAATTTGAAAACTATAAGCAATTTCTAGGTATATTCCTAACAGAAATGGTAGTAAGCTTAAATAAGTATGAAAAAATACCTTAAGTTATGTTTAATAGTATATAAGGGAATAACACCAAAAAAATTTAAAAAAAAAAAACAAAAAAAAAAAAAAAAACAAATGAGCAGGGACCGAACTTTCAGCTGAGAAAGACAAAATGTTAAGTAGCCTTGGTGACAGGACACAAAAGGGACCGAACCCCATTAAGTTTGTTCATAGGTTTTTTATACATTTCCAAAACTAATTTTTTTTACTTACATTTTGTTGATTGTCCGCGGCTGATATTTGCAGTGCAGAAATTCAAATGCTTTGAAAGCAACTAGTTTGGAGCGATCACTTCCACAACCCAGCGCCAGACTTCCCATGCTCATTTTTTTTCTGGCGGACTTTACTGTAAGTGGCTAAAAAACTTGTCATTTCGTTTAATTCGGCTACATCCACGTGGAGTTCTGTTGCGATAGAGAATCCCACGCTTCACTTTTTTAAAATTTTATTTTATGTTGGAAGTTTGTTGTATCCCACAGCACAGGATATTGTTCATAAGTATTAAGGAATTTAATGGCAAAATCGTCGGTCGACTTCATTTTAAAAGAAAAACCGGTGTCAACAACACAAAAAAGAATAATACTATGAGGGAACAGTACGAGTGCAGCGAACCAACTGGTCAATGCCTGTTGCCGTCCACACCACTCGCGCAGCTCGCCTCGCATTCCTTCGATGTACCGATAACAGTCGGGGCCAGACCAACACCGTCTAGATACAAGGCCTCACAACAAGCTCGTGTCACGTCACACCGATAGGCTGCCATCGCAAGCTCACTGGCTGGCCGCTGGGGCACAGCCACTGCTTCGTAGCTTCAGGCAGTGAGCTTGCGAGAGCAGCTTATCGGTGTGACGTAACACGATCTTGTTGTGAGGCCTTGTATCTAGATGGTGTTGGCACAGCCCACTGCCTCGTAGCGCCATCCAGTGAGCTTGCGATGGTAGCCTATCGGTGTGACGTGACACGGGCTTGTTGTGAGGCCTCGTATCTAGACTGTGTTTGGCAGACAAGATAAATGCTCGGACGGCTCGCAAGCGGCGAGCCCTCGGAGCCTACCTCCGTCAACATTTCTCGTAAGGCTCTCAAGTCTCTCAAGGACACGAGCCACACGAGTAGTGTGGACGCACCTTCACAAGTCGCCATCTCCCCTCCCTCCACCTCCTGGTAGAGGCAGATCTCGATGCACTACTCACCTTTCGTGGAAATCTCTTCATTGCTGGCGATTACAACTCAAAAACATATCGCCTGGCACTCAAGGTACACGAACACGAATGAATGCCGTCTTCTGAGCGACCGAGAACGCAATGGCGCCATCTTGCTGGGCCTCTATGACCCCACAATCTTCCCTGCTAATGACCAGTCAGATATCGTGGACTTTGCTCTTGTCAATGGTCTTCCGCAACGGATCACCACATCCACGCGAAATGGTCTCTCGTCCGAGCACATTCCGGTCGTTTCCGACGGTGACCTGGAACCTCTACAGTTGCCTCGGCATGCAGTCTGGGTCTCAGGCGTCACTGGGACGCTTCCGAGATACAGTGACAGCTGCAGCGCCACCGCAAACGGTCAATGGCATCGCAGCTGCTGTATTTCACCGACGCCGCCATCACAGCCATCCGAGAGGTGACGGGAATCTAGAAATTATCGGCAGCTGTCATAGGACATCCCTGCATCCATCACGGAGAAGGATCGGTGGACCATGAATGACAGTCTCCCCACTAATAATAGTAGTTCAGTGTGGCTCAGTGGCCTGGTGCAAGTCTTGCAATTGGACGCTACTTCGGCGACTTGCGTGTTCCTAACCTATCCTAGTTATCCAACCGAGGAAAGGGAACCTACAGTTTGACGTGGAATCCGAAACACGTGTCGTTTCTGCCGATTCCTCGCATCATTGATAGGTGAAGGCTGGGTTAAAAAGCAATAATTCCATATACCAATAATTCCGTGGTTCATTTTGTGGGTTCCTGTAGTCATGCCCTAGTTCATGAACCAAGGGCAACGTATGAGTGGCCAAGTAAGTGATCCTGACAGTTGGGATACCAGTTACTTTGGAATAAGGTTGGGCATCTCGGACATATTCTGAGTCGAGGCCACCTTTGTGCTCAGACGGCAAAGACTATCAAAACCACCGGTTAGTCCGTCAACAGTCAGGGGTAAAACCCAGTGGGGCCCTGGGCAAGTAAGACTAGTAACTTGCTTCCCAGGTATTTCAATATCATATGCTGGCAACAGTCAGAGCAAAATGCCTCGAATCTTTGGAGGTGATGGAGTCCCACCTCTAATTGACAGACCAAGGACTCCTCAGATACGACTTGGCAAACGATCTGGAATGAGATGGGGCGCTATTAATATCAATGGGGATTACAATGGGAACAAGGTAGAGCTGGAGAGACTTCAAGTAAGATGGGGTTAGGTGTTTTAGCTGTTAGTGACGTTAGAGTAAGGGGAGAGAAAGAGGACGAAGTCAGAGAATACAAGGTCTACCTGTCAGGAATCAAAGTAGGAAGAGCACAGTGGGGTGTAGGATTTTACATCGGGAAAGCAATCGAACCCAGCATAATTGCAATAAGGTGTGTGAATGAACGACTGATGTGGATAGATTTGGCCATCTCCAACAAGAAAATGAGGATTGTGGCAGTGTATTCACCCTGTGAAGGGACAGATCAAGATGAGATGGACAGATTTTACAACGCTCTTAGTGATATAGTTGTTAGAGTGAAGGATAAGGATAATGTTTTACTCATGGGTGATTTCAACGCCAGGATAGGAAATCGAACAGAAGGTTATGAAAACGTTATGGGTAAGTTTGCAGAAGACATGGAGACCAACAGGACCGGAAAAAAAACTTTTGGATTTCTGTTCCAGTATAGGCTTAGTTATCACAAACTCCTTCTTTAAGCATAAGGACATTCACCGCTATACTTGGGGAGAAAGGGGAACCAGATTTATCATTGACTATATAATAACAGACCAGGAATTCAGGAAGACAGTCAAGGACACACGTGTTTTCAGGGGGTTCTTTGATGATACTGATCATTATTTAATCTGCAGTGAAATTGGTTTTGTGAGGCCAAAAGAGCAGAAAGTCAGGTCCATGTGTAGAAGAATAAGAGTGGAGAAGCTTCAAGACAAGGAAACTAGGCACAAATACATAACAATGATCTCGGAAAGGTACAAGTTAGTTGAATGTAATGATTTACAGTCACTTTGTGAGATTACCGCCCAATAGAAATATTGGTAATTAATAGCATTTGATAATTAAACAGTATGAAGTTCACTGCAAACATTGACCATGCCAATGCACCAAATGTTACACAATTGTAATCTTAATAATTATGGTAGCAATGTATGTACGCAGTTGGGTGACAACATTTATAGTTAGGCCATAGGCAGAAATTCTCCACGTTGAGATTTGCTGTGTGCTTGTAGCTGAGGGGAGGCGGCGAGCAGGCCGACGTTGGTGGCTTGTTCCAGCTTAGGATTTTCCAGGTTAGTTTCCGTTGAGGGGAGAGAGGGACAATGGCGAGTGCCAGGCGCAGTGCAGTGCACAGCATGAAATAAAATATTCTAATACTACTTGCATTTGAAGTAGTACCCTTAAGGCCTTCATTACAAAATAGCCTGTTGACAAATAAACAATACATTAGCTGATATAGTCACATCTGGCGTAATATGTTTAATTGACAATGAAAAGTAATAAATTACCAATGAATACAAGACAGTTACACAACTAGCATGCCAATTTTTGTTTATAAAAAAATATATTAACTATTTCTCATTTTATTTTCAATTAATCTTGTGTATTTTGTCTTGAAGTATTCAGTTAAATCACTTATCTGTGATATAAGAAAATGCACGATTATAATAAATAGTACAAAGGATATTTATACCAATATAAAAAACTAAGAAGACATTTGTTTAATGTGTAATTATTTTGATTTTAAGTAAAGTTTTAGAAATGTATTGTCTGAGCGCTGTACGTTGGCAAGTCGGTTAGAACAGCTCACATGGGGAACTTGATGACGTAGAGAAAATACCCGGCAGTTGGGCTTTTGGGGCGGGCGCGCGCGCGCGCGCGCGCGCGCGCGGATCAGGAAGTGAGGAGTCGGGAGCGGGTGGTGTAGCTGACAGGGCGGCGTCGCTCTACTCAGTCGGCATGTGGATCTCCAGGTGGAGACTATAGATTTTTGTGTGGCAATTGCCATGTGTGGTTGCTCGTCGTAGACTGCACCAAGTTGAATCGAGTGCTACTGTGTGTTGTGAATATTTAGCCGGTGGAACAAGGTGTGCATCACACTGAATTAAAGTGATTGTGTTTTGTTAATGTAACACGTGTCGTCGCATAGGCATGAACATAAACGGTGTTTGAGACAGGCACATGGCGTGAAAACAATTTGCGACAAATATTCATTTTGTCTGGGGGCTCACGAGCTATAACTTTATTTGATAAATGTGTCGAAGTGCAGACGTATAAGCCACAGGGTTTTAATATGGTGTAATAAACATAAAGTGAATTTTCACGTGTTTTCAAAAATAGTAGTTAATACACCCTTTTCTCATGTGAACTTACTTTATTATGAATTTTCTTGTTAATCATATGCAGGGAAGGAAAGCTGCAGACGTGTGATATCATCCCCGAGAAAAGACTCAAACAGTAGTGTTTTTGCATGTTTAGGAATATGGTTCGCAGTTGGTGGTTGTGAGTTTTAAAAATTAAACTTTCCCTATTTAAACTCTCACCCCGAACTTTCACCCTCGCAACTGAAAGAGGAATGGTCAAGGTACAGGGACACACTACTGGAAGCAGCTAGAGAATGTCTTGGAACAGTAGTGTGTAAAGGCAGGAAGAAGCAGACAGCTTGGTGGAATGACACAGTCAAGGCAGCCTGTAAAAAGAAAAAGAAGGCATTTCAAAAATGGCTCCATACTAAAAGTCAGGCAGACAGAGAAAGTTATGTTGAAGAAAGCAACAAAGCCAAACGGATAATTGCAGACTCCAAACAGAAATCATGGGAAGACTTTGGAAACAAGCTAGAAACCCTGGGTCAAGCCGCGGGAAAACCATTTTGGAGCAAAATTAGCAATCTTCGAAAGAGAGGGAACAACGAATTAATAAGTGTTTTAGACAGCTCAGGAAAGCTGCTAGTCAATCCTGTGGATGCCTTGAGCAGATGGAAGGAATATTTTGAAGAATTGCTCAATGTAGGCGAAACGTTCAATGATGTGTCAGATTTTCAGTTAGAATGGAACAGGAACGACGATGGAAACAGGATCTCATTTGAGGAAGTGGAGTAAATGGTCAGTAGATTACAGTGCAATAAAGCAGCTGGGGTGTATGAAATTAAGCCGGAACTCGTCAAAAACAGTGGAATATGAGGTCTCCAATGGTTACACAGGATAATTGAAAAGGCGTGGGAATCGGGACAGGTTCTGTCTGGCTGGACGAAAGCGGTAATCACGCCAATTTTCAAACATGGAAACAGAAAAGATTGCAACAACTAACGAGGTATCTCTTTAATTAGCGTTGTAGGCAAAATATTCTCAGGTATTGTTGAAAGGAGAATCCGAGTATTAATTTAGGACAAGTTAGATGAAAATCAGTGTGGGTTTAGGCCTCTTAGAGGCTGTCAGGACCAGATCTTTAGCTTACGGCAGGTAATGGAAAAGTGCTATGAGTGGAACAGGGAATTGTATCTATGTTCCATAGATCTGGAAAAGGCTTATGACCGTGTTCCTAGGAGGAAGCTACTGTCAGTTCTTCAAGATTATGGTATAGGAGGCAAACTTCTGCAGGCAATTAAAGGGCTTTACGTAGACTGTCAGGCAGCAGTTAGAGTAGATGGCAAATTAAGCTCATGGTTCAGGGTAGTTTCAGGGGTAAGACAAGGCTGTAACCTGTCACCACTGTTGTTCATACTATTAATGGACCATATGTTGAAAACAGCAGACTGGCAGGGCGGGATTCAAATAGGTGAAAACAAAATAAGCAGTCTCACATTTGCGGATGACTTAGTTGTAATGGTCGATTCGATTGAAAGGTTGCAAACTAATATTTCAGAGCTCGATCAGAGGTGCAAGGATTATGATATGAAGATCAGCATCTCCAAAACGAAAGTAATGTCTGTGGGAAAGAAATTCAAACAGATTGAATGCCAAATAGGAGGAACAAAGTTAAAACAGGTAGACAATTTCAAGTACCTGGGATGTATTTTCTCACAGGATGGATGGCAACATAGTGAATGAACTGGAATCGAGGTGCAGCAAAGCTAATGCAGTGAGTGCTCAACTAAGATCTACTCTTTTCTGCAGGAAGTAAGTACCAAAACTAAGTTAACGGTGCACCGCTCTATCTTTCGATCAACTTTGTTGTATGGGAGTGAAAGTTGGGTGGATACAGGTTACCTTAATCATAAGGTAGAGGTTGCAGATATGAAAGTAGCAAGAATGATTGCAGGCACTAATAGATGGGAACAATGGCAGGAGGGTGTCCATAATGAGGAAATCAAAGAAAAACTGGGAATGAACACCATAGATGAAGCAGTTAGAGCGAACAGACTGAGATGGTGGGGTCATGTTACACGCATGGGAGAAGCAAGGTTACCTAAGAGATTCATGAGCTCGGCAGCGGAGGGTAAGAGGAGTCGAGGTAGACCAAGAAGAAAGTACTTAGATTCGGTGCAGAATGATTTTGCAGTAAAAGGCATAACATCAGACGAGGCATCATTGTTAGCGCTGAATAGGGGATCATGGAGGAATTTTATTAGAGGTACAATGCTCCAGACTGAACGCTGAAAGGCATAATCAGTCTCTAATGATGATGATGACGATGACCAATAATTTCTGCACACAACATACTAACGTACATTCCCTGTGAGTATGAACTTCCTATCTATAATCTGTCGAGGTGTCCTGTTTTTCCTGATATATTGTTTCCTACCTTTTGTAACAGATGTTCTCCCAAAGAACGGAAGTACAGTTGCAACACAAACCACAAACCTGCTATCAGAGATTTGGGAACGGTACTATCATAGACCGGAGAACGATCCATCAAGCGATAAGATACTTTCAAAACATGATGTGATGTTATGGCAGCGGAAACTGTGTCAACGTTTTCTCAGTGAATGAAAACATGTTTATGAGCGCATATGATCGCGGTAACTAACCTAACTAGGAACTAGTAGACGTTGTGCAGAGAAGCGTTACGGTTTGGTTCGATACGTTTTTGGCGCACTTTACGTTACGGTAGTAACACTAAAAGTGGGCCTTTGCGATCGTCTTTTGACAGCTCGAAATGTAAATGAAAATAACGGCTTAACCATGAATCTGACACGAAACTTGAATAACCCAATTTGTAGAGGAGAAAATTCTCTACAACTTTGCTCTCTTATGTTTTTTTCATATCTCGTATCGTTTCAGAGATATTTGCAAAAATAACGGCAATTTCGGGATGTATGTATGTCCGTCTGTCCGTAACGTGTTCCCTGTTTTTAAGACGAACCGTTCAACCGATCAGCACCAAATTTTGCACACATAATTGTAGGCCGCCAGCGACCAGAACCTCCCTTTTTCAAATTTTTTGGACAAAAAATACGGTAGTAATACCAAAAAAAGCGTTTGTAATATAATTGTAATTGCAAACGAACCGTTCATCTGACACGAAAATTGAATAACCTAATTGGCAGAGGGGAAAATTCTCTACAACTTCGCTGTATTATGTTTTTTTTCATATCTTGCATAGTTGCAGAGATATTTGCAAAAATAACGGCAATTTGACGATGTGTGTCTGGCTGTAAAGTGTTCGACTTTTTAGGTCGAACCGTTCAACCGATCGGCACCAAATTTTACAGACATACTTGTTGACTACCAGAGGCCAGAACCTCGCTTTTTCAAATATTTCGGACAAGAAATGCGTTAGTAATACCTAAAAAAGGCCATTTGTAATGTAATTTTAATTGCATATAAACCGTTCATCTGACGCGAAAATTGAATAACCGAATTTCTAGAAGAGAAAATTCTCTACAACTTTGCTCCCAGATGTTTTTTTCATATCTCCTATCGTTTGAGAGATATTTGCAAAAATAACGGAGTTTCGACACCTTTCATTGAATTAACGAAAACCAGCCGTTCGCAGATGTCACGTTACATTCCTCGCTCAGAACTCTCTGTGGCATACGCCATCTTGTGTTGCGTATTTGATGATTTTCTTATTGTAATTTACACGTTGTCATTTCAAAGCAATGGCGCACTGAAGAAGTAACAAAAATACGGCATCCTTCGTACGATAAATGATAATCTAATGTCTACAAATGCCATATTAGCATCAGTTAACAACGACTATGAATAGTATAAGATTAGTGAACACAGCGCAGAACTGTCAGATGTAGCATAGTAGGCAATGCGTTGGACTGTGACGCTGGAGGTCAGTTGTTCGAAACCCGCTGCTCCATAAATTTATTTTCCTAAAAGGGTTTCAGACACTCTTATTAATTAATTTTTTATTATTTAGATTATTATTGTGGTCCAAAACGTTAGCAAAAACTTATAAAACTACAAATCTAAAGTGGGCCGTAAAACACGTCAGTGCGATTTTTTAATTTCACGGGCATCGGATGCTTAATCTGAGAACTTATCGTAAACAAGCAGTAAAACCCGTTCCGCTATTAAGGGCTTATTAGCTCCATTTTTACTATGTAAACTGCAGCTAGTAGACTTTCGGTGCACCTGTAACATAATAATACCCTTAAATATTTGTCTTCTGTTTGATACTCATAAGATCGTATTAGCAAACTAAAATTTTTTAAGGACTGATGACGCCACAGTTAAGTTCCATAAGCTTTACAAACACCTGAACATTTTTTGAACTAAAACTTTTCAAGACGAGTCTAGAATGTTATAAGAAAGAGAATGTCTATAAAAGTGAAGTAACAGTGCGGCACCTCTAGTTTTTGGGTCATCGTTAAAACTGCCATAATAAAAACATTCAAACTAATATGGATACATTAGTGGCAAGAAGCAAAAGGAAAAACTAGAGGAATGTAGCGAAGGAGTTTAGCAGTAGAATACGAGAAAGTTCTGATGTTCAAATGTTTGCAAATCTATGGGACTTAACTACTGTGGTTATCAGTCCCTAGGCTTACAAACTACTTACACTGAATGATACTGAGGACAACACACACCCATGGCCGAACGACGACACGAACCTCCGACGGCAAGCAACCTCGCGCTCCGCAGCAAGGCGCCTTAGGACGCTTGGTCACACCACCGCGGCTACGAGAAAGTCTTGGGCTATAGTTGAGAACAGTGAGCCTTGGAGGTTTTGATGATGTATCTTACGTTGAGAAATATGGCAGAAGAAATTTTACATCTACTGTAAAATAATTCAGTCTTTTCTTTCTTCAAATTTCGAGTATTGCGAATAGTGAAAAAAGATTATTATCTCTACAAACTGAAGAACTCGACTGTAAATGCAAGAATTTAGTTTAAATTTCTGCGAGTTGCGAAAAGCATTATAGTGAGTTTAAGAAGCAAAAGCATTATTCTTCGAAATTTCGATATAGACAATGATTCAGAATTTCTATTGTACAGTTATATATGTTGTATTGGGGACTCAGGACACCAAAACATGGGAAGAAAGCCATATCTGGTAATGCTCTATCTGGAAGGTTAAACGACTTTGAAAAATGGAAGGCAACGTACAGTGAATCTGGGCGGTATCTTGTTTCACGTGAAGACTTTTGTGACCACATTTCACGTGTCATATGGGAAAAATACACTCCTTGCCATTAAAATTGCTACACCATGAAGATGACGTGCTACAGACGCCAAATTTAATCGACAGAAAGAAGATGCTGTGATATGCAAATGATTAGCTTTTCAGTGCATTCACACAAGGTTGGCGCCGGTGATGACACCTACAACGTGCTGACATGAGGAAAGTTTCCAGCCGATTTCTCATACACAAACAGCAGATGACCGGTATTGCCTGGTGAAACGTTGCTGTGATGCCTCGTGTAAGGAGGAGAAATGCGTACCATCACGTTTCCAACTTTGATAAAGGTCGGATTGTATCCTATCGCGATTGCGGTTTATCGTATCCCGACATTCCTGGTCGCATTGGTCGCGATCCAATGACTGTTAGCCGTATATGGAGGGCAATACGGAACGACGTGCTTGATCCCAACGGCCTCTTATCACTAGCAGCCGAGATGACCAGCATCTTATCCGCATGGCTATAACGGATCGTGCAGCCAGGTCTCGATCCCTGAGTCAACAGATGGGGTTGCAAGACAACAACCATCTGCACGAACAAACCGACGATGTTTGTAGCAAAATGGATTATCAGCTCGGAGACCATGGCTACGGTTAGCCTTGACGACGCTGCATAGCAGATAGGAGCGCCTGCGATGGTGTACGCAACGACGAATCTGTGTGCACGAATGGCAAAATTTTTTTTTTTCTTTCGGATGAATCCAGATTCTGTTTACAGCATCCTGATGGTCGCGTCCGTGTTTGACCACATCGCGGTGAACGCACATTGGAAGCGTGTATTCGTCATCGCCATACTGGCGTATCAACCGGCGTGATGGTATGTGGTGCCATTGCTCACAAGTCTCGGTCACCTCTTGTTCGCATCGACGATACTTTGAACAGTGGCCGTTACATTTCAGATATGTTACGACCTGTAGCTCTACCCTTCATTCGATCACTTCAAAACCCTACGTTTCAGCAGGATAATGCACGACCGGATGTTGCAGGTCCTGTACGGGCCTTTCTGGATACGGAAAATGTTCGACTGCTGTCGAAGACCACGTACACAGCCCACAACAATGAGGGGATCAGATAAGACATCATACACATTATAACCGTGTTGTTAATGTGATCTTCAGTCCGAAGACTGGTTTGATGCAGCTCTCCACCCTACTCTATCCTGAGCAAGCCTTTTCATCTCCTCATAAGAACGGCAACCCACATCAATTTGAATCTGCTTACTGTATTCGTCTCTTGGTCTGCCTTTGCGATTTTTAGCCCGCACACTCTCCTCCAATGTTAAATTCACGATTCCTTGATGTCTAAGAATGTGTCCAAACAAACGATCCCTTCTTTTAATCCAGCTACCCCAGAAATTTCTTTTTCTTTCCCAATTTTGATCAGTACCTCATTAGTTACATGATCTACCCACATAATCTTGAGCTTTCTTCTGTAGAACCACATTTCAAAAGCCTCTATCCTCTTCGTGTCTGAACTATTTGTCGTCCATTCAGAAAAGACTCCTACACTTAAATTAATATTCGATGTTACCAAATTTCTATTTTTCATTCCCATTCTGCATTTTATATCCTCTGTACTGCGACCATCATATGTTATTTTACTGCCCAAGTAACAAAACTTCATAGAACCGACTGAAAGACCTCGAACCATTTTAGTTCTCAACTGATCCTCTAATTCTTTTGACCAGTGTAGTTTGGCTGAGAACCGAAAATTTCTCTTCCAAAGATTCCAAGAATGACCACAGACTTGAAGTTTTCAACTAACAATACAACAGACGTACTAGGTAGATACCTCGCTCATCATCCGCAGGTAATCCGCGGATATCCGTTCCGCACTCGATTTTATCTGCAAAGTAACACATACCGCGCAGACCTTTAAAGACGGTGCATCGCAGAATGGCAGAGCACACGTTTTCCGAGTAGACCCACATGTTGCTCATCTTTGGTGGAAGTGGACGAATCAGTTGATTGGCACAACGCCTTTATCACGAACAAGTTCTAGGTCACGCCCGTCCATCACGTACCATTTGTGCAACGGCTTCAACGCTAATAGTCGTCACAAGAGCAAGTCCTCCAGCTGGTCGACCGGAGCTCGTCAACGAGTGTCCACATCACGGGTGCCGTGGATACACCGCACAGCAGCTTATGGAGACTTGTCCATGAACAAAAACTTCATTCGTACCACCTCCATCTGGACGTGGCGGTTATTGCACAAGCCACATTTCGGATGAGAAAAACCCTCACGCCACCCACCCGCAAGAAATTTAAACATCTTTCACGTGTTAATGTGTGTCCTTGGGTTATTCATGGGCGTGTGATGGGCTAACGTATTTGTCACCGCGTCTTAATGTGTCACAGCTACTTGGCCTTGCTGGAAGACGTACAGGCAAAGCATTAGGAAGATGTGGCACTGCATATCGCCGGATGCTCTGGTTCCAGTACGATGGCGCGCCAGCCAGCTTCCCACGCATACCATCAGCTTATCTGCCAAACATCCGGATACAGGTGGATAGCTTGCAGTGCACCGATTAGCTGTCCACCACAATCGCCTGATTTAACATCTCAGAACTTTTCCATCGGTACTAAATGAAGATTATTGTTTTACGAGCCTCCCGTGGAGTCATATGACGATCTCCTTGCCCATGTAGTGACTAAAGGAGAGATCATTACAGAAATATCCGGGACTTCTAGAAGCAATAAGTATGAGCACTATCGACATGTGCATTTTCTGCAACGAAACTCGTAGTCCCTACTTCGAGCGTATGTTATAGTTTACGAAGCTACGGGTTGGTTGATGGATGTGCAGCGTGCCACTTCCGAGCACTGATTAATTACCTAACATTGTTGTCTTGAGTTCCCTTTACAATACCTTAAAGTGTGTAACTGTAAGTACGCCAAGTGTCTGAAAAATGCGTAGTAGTATATAACATCTGCATGATTCATATTGTTCTTCGACGATTTTATATACTGTTAGATGCGGTGAAGTAGGACATGTGGGGTGAAGTGGGATGCTATGTTATCTTTGGTATTTTGTTGGTGCTGATATCTAGTGGCTCTCTCTGAAAGTGATCTCTTTACTTCATTTCGAGCATCAGAGTTTAACAAAGCAGATACACAGTGTAGAAGTGGGACACGGTGCTAAACTATAAAAAGCTGCAGGGAGTGGTGGACTCTTTAAATACGATGAAAATGCCATTGCAGAGTACAGGAAAAGTGGTAGAAGCTTAAGGATCATAGCTGAGGAATATGGTGTTCCAAAAACTACGCTGGCAAATAGGGCAAACGAAAAATTTAAGAAGAAACATGGAGGTCAACAATTTGTAAGTGAGGAACACGAAAATTTAATAGTGCATGGAATATTAACCTGTGCAGAGTGGTGGGGGGGGGGTCTCCTCTCCAAAGCGATGATGTTAAGGACACAGTAAAAACGTTTCTTGAGCGACTTGGATATCATGAGAAAAAAATCAAAAACAATAGACCTGGGAGAGATTGGATTCAGAATCGTTTTCGTCAACATCCAAACCTCACATTTCGTTTATCAGAAAATGTGGAAAGATCAAGAAGAGCTGCTGTTAATGAAGACTGCCTTATTCGATATTTCAATTGGAAGCTAATTTCAAAGACATTCTTCCAGAAAGGATAAAAAGAATTTCTGCTTACAATACTCATTTGTGTTATTTCCCTGGCCTGCATCACCTTCATAGTGAACTTGAGGGTATTTTCAACACAAATAAATGTCTGACCCACTTCACCCCATTTGGGCTGAAGTGGGACACACATTTCAGCACTTAAAAAGTCCTTCTATCTAACATATTTAAAAACTATTAACACAAACATAGTGTAAAATATTGTTAGAAGAATAAATATATAAAGTTTGGAAACAAAACTGGTAGGTAAAGTTACTAAAAACCTGAAAATCTGTCCCACTTCACCCCATCTTACGGTACTTTTTTGTATAAAACATAAAAATATATTTTGATTTCCAGCATCAGCTTCGAATAACTCTTCGGTGCTTCCACTCTTCAAAAACTGGACAAATCCCAATTCATTGCTTCAGCTGAACAACAATAATGGAAGAATTTGTCAGATTTCCATTAAAGTGAATCAGCGAAATTAAAGGGAAGTGCTGCAAAGTAGATAAAGAGACTCTCCCGGAGTGTTTTACGTCCAAGGTGGTGTAGAGTAGCACTGTAGTGGATAGATTCATTTGCAAGGTGCAATGATTACACTAGTCTATAAAAATATTTTTTTCAGTTTCAAAAATAAAACTCTTTGTTTTTTGGAAGGCAATTCATCCCTGAATCCAGGTTTAATTTCAGAATTTCTGTATCAGCCTCAGATTACATGTAATACTTGAATTCTGTAAATACTGATGTCAGCCGATGTACGTATTATAGTTTGACAAAGGTACTCTTGTAAGTACCAGGAGAGCTTGTAGCAAAAATTGGGGCCTGAGCCCCAAGGGTATGCACTGGATGTACACCACGGTGATAAGACCCAGGAGCATCTATGGGGCGGTCGTGTGGTGGAAGAAGGTAGAACAGCAGGTTGCTGCTAAGGAGCTTGGTAAGGAGCAGAGATTAGCCTGCTTAGCACACCAACTGCTGGGATGGAAACCATGTTGTATATGCCCCCATTACACCTTTGGGTCAAGATGGAGGCAGCGGCTGGCAACAACAACTGGCAACAACTGGAAATCTTTGGGATATCTAGAATCACACACTAAAATAGTGAGTGAGGTAAATATAGGAAAGGTTGGGGAAATGCCAGCCGACTATATTATAACCCCATACTGCTTCAACAAGCCTTTCAATATAACATTTGGAAGTAGGGAGCAGTGGGAGAAAATAGTTCGACACCGTACGGGGGATATTGTCTGGTTCACTGACGGGTCAAAATCAGACCAAGGCGTTGGGGCCGGGGTATACGGGGTGCAGCCAAGACTGGAGGGCGTCATCTCTCTGGGGAAACTGACCTCAGTATTCCAGGCCGAAATCACTGCCATCAGGGCATGTGTGGAGGAGAATTTGCGTAGGTGCTACAAAGACCGTAGCATCTATATCTATTCAGACAGCCAGGCAGCCCTGAGATCACTGGCAGCTCCTGCAACAAGGTCTAAAATTGTTGCAGAATGTCACAGGGTTCTGGAGGAGCTAGGGGTAAGCAATAGAGTAAACCTATTGTGGGTCCGTGGCCACTCGGGGATCAGTGGCAACGAACATGCGGACAGATTAGCCAGGATGGGGGCAGAGACTCCATTTATTGGACCAGAACCTGTCCTGACAATCACCAAGGCAACGATCAAATTGGAGCTACGTAACTGGCTCAGAAGACAGCACGAAGAAATATTAGACCAAAAGTCTACCAACAAAAACATGGCAAGGTAATGATGCCAAAGCCATGTTTTAAAAGAAGCTCTGCAATCCTGGGCCTGAACAGGAGAGAGATTAGTATCATGGTTGGATTGCTGACAGGCCATGGGAATTTCAAAGAACACCTACATACAATGGGAATAACAGAAGAGGACCCTAAATGTAGGTCTGTGATGACGGCGATGAAACTGCGTCACATCTAATCTTCGAATGCATTGTATTGCAGAGTAAAAGGCACAGAATATTTGGGACAACCAGACCCGAAGAAATTGTGTCTAATAAAGAACTGGTAAAGGGACTCCTTGCACTGTTCAAGGGCATTGGTTGGCTTTACTAGATATACAGGGAGTGATACCGCATACACAGTCGTGTGGCTGTCTGTCCTCCAGGCAAGTCTCACAACTCATTGACGATATGACATATGTTGCTGTCATACAAAAATCTGCGTCAATGCTTATTCAAAGAAATGAGCAACGTAAGAGTGAAAACAGTGAATAAACATACCGAATAACCGAATAATGTTTTCGTCCTGATTTTTTGCGATTTTTGCCTCGGGAACATTTCTTCATAAGGTTGAACAGTAGTCGAAAAACACTCTCGTCTCAGCTAGAAGTTCAGCCACTTGCTTTGACAAGTTTAAATCACGAATATCTCGTTGAGATCCCCTTTATATATATATATATATATATATATATATATATATATATATATATATATATATATATGGTGGCAGTTGGGTCACAGGGGGGCGTGAAATGTTGGGTCGGCATCCTCCTCCTCTGTCTTCTGGTTATTCGTCTCCATATTCACCTTCACTCGCTGTCACATTCTCAGGAGGCACTGGTACCAGCAATTCTTTACTGTGACTTATGTGTCTTAAAGTCGACGGTAAACTACGATATGCACTGTTTTGCTTGGTTTAGGGGTGGTCCCAGCTATTTTTGTCACACATAAATAAGTCTGTTGTGTGATACGTTGGCTCCCTCCAAATCATGGGGTCACCAAACACAATGTGTCGTGATATCAGCCATCAGGAGTGCAACTCCTCAAACAACATACAATGTGGAGGTCCTGTTTTCGTCGTGGTGACCTACCTTGCACCCAAAATAAAGTTCATAACAAAAATGGGTTATTTATACAGTGATGAGGCACTTCTTCTTCTGAAATTTACATCTACATCTACAACCATACTCCGCAAGCCACCCGACGGTGTGTGGCGGAGGGTACCTTGAGTACCTCTATCGATTTTCCCTCCTATTCCAGTCACGTATTGTTCGCGGAAAGAAGGATTGTCGGTATGCCTCTGTGTGGGCTCTAATCTCTCTGATTTTATTCTCACGATCTCTTCGCGAGATATACGTAGGAGGGAGCAATATACTGCTAGACTCCTCAGTAAAGGTAAGTTCTCGGAACTTCGACAAAAGCCCGTACCGAGCGACAGAGCGTCTCTCCTGCAGATTCTTCCACTGGAGTTTAGCGATCATCTCCGTAACGCTTTCACGATTACCAAATGATCCTGTAACGAAGCGCGCTGCTCTCCGTTGGATCTTCTCCTCTTCCTCTATCAATCCCACCTGCTGCGGATACCACACCGGTGAGCAGTACTCAAGCTGTGGGCGAACAAGTGTACTGTAACCTACTTCCTTTGTTTTCGGACTGCATTTCCTTAGAATTCTCCCAATGAATCTAAGTCTGGCATCTGTTTTACCGACGACTGATTTTATATGCCGTTCCATTTTAAATCCCTCCTAATGACTACTCCCAGATAATTTATGGAATTAACTGCTCCCACTTGCTGACCTGCTATAGTGTAGCTAAATGATATAGGATCTTTCTTTCTGTGTATTCGCAGCACATTACACTTGTCTACACTGAGCTTTAATTGCCATTCCCTGCACCATGCGTCAATTCTATGCAGGTCCTCCTGCATCTCAATACAATTTTCCATTGTTACAACCTCTCTATATACTACCGCATCATCCGCAAAAAGCCTCAGTGAACTTCCGATGTTATCCGCAACGTCATTTATATATATCGTGAACAGCAACGGACCCACGACACTCCCCTGTGGCACACCTGACATAACTCCTACTTCGGAAGACTTCTCTCCATTGAGAATGACCTGCTGCTTTCTGTTATCTAGCAATTCCTCAATCCAATCACACAATTGGTCTGATAGACCATATGCTCTTACTTTGTTCATTAAACGTTTGTGGGGAACTGTATCAAACGCCTTGCGGAAGTCGAGAAACACAGTATCTACCTGAGAACCCGTGTCTATGGCCCTCTGAGTCTCGTGGACGAATAGCGCGAGCTGGGTTTCACACGAACGCCTTTTTCGAAACCCATGCTGATTCCTACAGAGCAGATTCCTAGTCTCGAGAAATGTCATTATATTCGAACATAATACATGTTCCAAAATTCTACGACTGACCGACGTTAGAGATATAGGCCTATAGTTCTGCACATATGTTCGAGGTCCCTTCTTGAAAACGGGGATGACCTGCTCCATTTTCCAATCTTTCGGAACGCTATGCTCTTCTAGAGACCTACGATACACCACTGCGAGAAGGGGGGCCAGTTCCTTCGCGTACTCTGTGTAAAAACGAACTGGTATCCCATCAGGTCCTGCGGCCTTTCCTCTTTTGAGCGATTTTAATTGTTTTTCTATCCCTCTGTCAATTATTTCGATATCTGCCATTTTGTAATCTGTGTGGCAATCTAGGGAAGGAACTACAGTGCAATCTTCCTCTGTGAAACAGAAACGAAACACAAACCTTCACAACATCCAGGACCGCACTTCACAAGGTCAGCGACCAGAGCGTGGCTCATCGGCCTACTCGTGTTGTTGCAGACAGTTCCGGAACTGCGGATCGTATGTGCAATTCCTGGTATGTAATTCAGTTGGCCGGCCGCGGTGGTCGAGCGTTCTGCGGCGCGCCATTAACAGTCTGCACGACCACTACGGTCGGGGGTTCGAATCCCCCCTCGGGCATGGATATTTGTGCCGTCCTTAGTATAAGCTAGTTCATAAGTAAAATTGTTCAAATGTTTGTTAAGCTTATGGGACTTAACTACGGGGTCATCAGTCCCTAACCTTACAAACTACTTATGAACTACCTTATACTAAAGACAGCACAAATATCCATGCCCGAGGGGGGATTCGAACCCCCGACCGTAGTGGCCGTGCAGACCGTGACTGAAGCGCCTCAGTCTCCTCGGCCACCGCGGCCGGCGTTCATAAGTAGTTTATACGTTTAGGTACTGATGACTCTGTAGTTAAGTTCCATAAGCTCTACAAACATTCGAACACTTAATTCAGTTGTTTACCAACAATTTCGTCCCAAAAAGTAAATAAAAGAAATTTAATTAAGCAGTACTAAAGTAACCAATATGCAGCATTTCCACGTAAATAAAAGAAATTTAATTAAGCAGTACTAAAGTAATCGATATGCAGCATTTTCACGTATTTTTATTAGTTGAGGGTACTGTAGTCAAAAAACGGATTTCCTTTCCGAATTCAGTAACCACGACTTAGCTAAGAACTCCACTCACTTTATTTGTAGAGGGGCCTTCTTGGCCAACCACTCACTCACGCAATAAATAAATAAATAAAAATAAAAATAAATAGTAAATAAATAAAATAAAATAAAAGAGCCGCCGTGCATATGCCTTGCTGTCTTTAATGTATCATGCCAACTATTTGCTGCGAACGACACCCTAATGTCCTTGATGAAGTAAGCGAAGTACTTCACGTTGAAGAACCTTTGGCATGGCAACCAGTGACTATCCGTATGGAAATGCAAGACACCTTGTTGGGCAGAAAATTAGTATCGACGACCAAAATATCTGCGAAACACTGAGCTACTAATCTGTTTCACAGAAGGTGGCCAATCAGTGAGGGTTTAGAGTAACAGAATCTGCAAAGGAGGATCCGCTATTCGCTGTCTGAGCGACCTTTCGGTACTCAAGTGGAAAGCTTTGTAAAACTTCACTATCATGTTCATCAACTGTACAACAAGCTTCCGAAGAACAAAATCTGAATCAGGTTCAACAGGTACGCGTGAGAGTGCGTCAGCATTTACATGAAATATTGGTAACTGGAGATAATCAAGGCCCACCGTTTGAACTGTGAGAGGCTAGGTCGGACTAAACAATGATTGTAGAGATTTGTAGTGATCGCCAAACAGATATGCTGCCAGAAAGATACCGATGGAACTTCGTCACTCCATAAATGATCCCTAGAGCTTCGTTCTTGATTTGAGAGTAATTACACTCAGCTTTATATTACAATTTTGAAGCAAAAGCAATAGGCCTTTTAGCGCTACCAATTCGATGTGTCAAATCTTCAGCAATTTCATTAGAAGATGCGTCAGCTGCTAATACTATCAGTTTGGTTGGATCAAAATACACAAGACAGCCATCACTAAGTATTGCTTCTGAGATTCATTGCTGGGTACATTTTTGACGTAGTGGATGCAGTGGCCTGCAACTTGGGCAGTGTTAGGAACGAACCGGATATGGTAAGTGAGCTCCTCCTAAACTAAGAGAAGTTCTCTGACATTGCTAGAAGCTGGAGGGTTACGATTGCAAGTAAATGAGACTCCAATTGGTGGACACCCTGGCTATTTGTCACATGATCTAAGTACTGGATTTCAGGAAGGAAAGAAGGAATATCAGGGTTTAACATCCCGTGATGGAGCGCAAGTTCGGGTTGTTTCCGGTTAAGCGTGGGAAAGAATAACGACCGCCCCCTATGAAAAGAAACATCCTGGCGTTTGCCTGGGGCGATTTAGAGAATCACGGTAAACCTAAATCCGGATGGTTGGAGGGCTCTTTTAACCCTTAACTACTATCTGCGGTCTCTCAGACTTTTTGAGTCGAGATATTTCACACATCCCTGCCAAGTTAAAAGGACTCTTCCGTGTACCTTCCTGGTGGCCGACAAGGTCCAAGTGCCAGCATTCTTGCAGTGCTGCTGCTCTTATGAGCCTTGCGCGGCCTCAGTGTTTGCGTGCCGCTGGCGCAGGCTCTGCCTCGTAGCGCCTGGCCAGTCGGCTTGGTGAGCGCGGCCTGCTAAGCGACAGCGACAGCGCTGGGCTGTGGCCTCTCTCTCGCTGTTGTTGTTCCGTGTCGTGTTTCTCCATGGCAGGGAAAGCTGAACGTTCTATGCAACGCATTTTACGTGAAGCAGATGTGGGTGATCAAGAACGTTTCGGTGAATCCTCCGATGATTTTGACGACAGCGATAATGACCCTTATTTTGAGGTATTTAGTGAACATGACACTAATTCAGAGCAGGAACCTGAAAGCGATGAAGATGTGACACGTGATGATGACGAAGCAGCTTACTTTTTCGGTAAGAATAGATGTTGTCGATGGCGAAAAAAGCAGCCAGCAGCCAACGTAAGAACAAGGCAACACAACATCGTTTTACAGCATCCTGGACTGCGACAGACGGTTCAAAGTCTTGGAGAAAACCCTTCTGCTTTGGAGGTATGGAATCTGTTCATTACACAAGGTATTCTAGACGAAATCGTTGTATGGACAAATCTGAAAATATTGCAGCTTAGAGCACATTATGCGAATGATCGCTTGTCCTATCTACAAGATGTTGACGTCAATGAATTGAAGGCACTAATTGGCCTGTTAGTGTATTCAGCGGTTTTCAAATCGGAGCACTAATCAGTTTACAGCCTGTTTGCAACCGATGGAACAGGCAGATATATTTTCAGATGCACTGTTAGTAAGGAAAGATTTATGTTTTTACTGTATTCATTACGATTCGACAACCCAGATAATTGGGAGAAAAGAAAGGAAATAGACAAGGCAGCAGAAGTTTCACAAATCAGTCACGAAAACAGTCAACTTTGCTATTGCTTTGCTTTCAAACCACGAGAAAAGTCACAGTGTTCCCACACAGACTGTTCTTCGTCTTGTGAAACCTATTGAAAACACTGGAAGAAATGATACAGGTGATAACTGGTACTTATCTATAGAACAAGTCAATGGACTATCACATACGTTGGTTCACTGAAAAGAAACAAAAAGGAGATTCCACCGCAATTCCTACCCAATAGGAAACGTCGAGTGAAGACATCTGTTTATGGTTTTACAGAAAACATGACTCTGGTTTCCTTTGTGCCCAAAAAGTCACAAGCTGCAATACTGCTCTCTTCTCTGTATCATTCAGAAAATAATGATCCTGTATCAGGAAAACCCGAGATCATCCAGTTTTATAATACTACAAAAGGAGGTTTGGACTGCCTCGACCAAAGATGTGCAGGTTATTCTTCAAGTCGGCGGACAAAAAGATGACCTTTGGCAATTTTCTACACTTTAGTGGATGTTGCGTGTGGTGTAAATTTTTATGTGGTACATCAAGCGTATCCAAAGGCAGAAGTAATGAGAAGAATGAGCTTCATGAAGACCCTAGCAAGAGATCTAGTTGAGCCTCATATGAAGCGTAGACTTTCTATTGGACACTTGACATGAGAGGTGAGTGGCACCATTAGAAGATTACTGAATATACAAGATTAGCCTCATATTCCAAAACAGTTTGAAAATCGAAGAACGTGTGCCTTTTGTCCTCCTCATCTGAAGAGGAAATCACGATACCGTGTCAACAGTGTGGTGTTCCAATTTGTTTGAGGTGTTCTAGAAAGGTCTGCGTGAAGTGACTAAAAGAGTATTTAGTGGCACACAGAAGGATATCTTTAGTTTGTACTTCTTGTTTTATAAGGAAAATGTGGCAACCTTTCTGGGAGAATCGTAAAGGGAAAGGAGATTTCGCAAACAGTTTACTATAATTCACATGGGATTTTTGTATCTAATCACGCTGTGAATTTGTAATATAATCTCTATAGTGATAATCTGTGGGTGTGTAGAGAAATAATTACCTGCTATTCTTTTCGTAGTACAAAAAATAAAAATGTACTGCGAATCGCACTGTGTTTTACTTGTCGTCATGTTACTCATGCTACATTGTTAAAAAAAAAAGTCAAATTTCTACTAATGCCATCTCTAACAAGTGTAATGAACGACTGGAGGTCATGAAAATATATATTTAGCAAAACACTAGTTTAATATATGGAAAATAAGAGAGCGGTCTGAGAGACCCCTCCGTAGTAGTTGCGTTCCTGTCAACGTCTATAGTAGTTAAGGGTTAACCACCGTTCTTCAACATCAACGAATTTCAGTCTGACAGAAGACTCACATTTGTCTGTGTTACATTTTAAGACTGTGTCAGACAAATCTTCAAACAAATCTCGAAGGCTGGTAATTTTCCTCTGGGTTGCGGCCTGGGATGACGATATTGTCTAAATAACTGAGCAATAGGGTGCCGTGGCGGTGAGCTGCATCTCGCATATCAGTTTTAGAAAAGTACCGCCAAGATTGCAGTTTGCCCATGAACTCTTCTGGGCGTGACAATGGATAAGTGCCCATCACTGTCTGTGGATTTACAGTCTAAACAAACCTACGTTTGCTAGAAGGCTTACTTAAAATCACTATCGGTGATGCCCATTGGGTAGCTGTATGGGTGCTATGATGTCACTGTCCAACTATGCAATGTCGTGACCAACTGTTCGCGAAGAGCATGGAGCATATGAATTATCTTTCATAGTGATTTGTGCATCAAACTTATAAACTCTTCAAAAAGTTGCTTAATACTGTTTTTAAAATTAAAACAAGAAACAAAAAGGGCATTGTTCTGACTAACTAGGCTAAACAAATCAAATAAGTCTAAACCAAATATGTTTTCCCATTCCGTGACTAAAGTAACATAAATCTTACTGACATTGTTAGTCTTTGATACGTAGCAAGAAGACTACATGGATCTATTGTGTCCATTACAAAAGAAGGAAGATTATGGTTTAACGCCTCGGCGGTATCGTGTTCATGAGATATGGAGAACACGCTTGGATTGTTGTTTTGCTAAGGATGGGGAAGGAAATCGACCATTCCCTTTGAAAGAACCATCCCAGCATTTGCCTGGAGTGATTTAGGGGAATCACGAAAAAATTAAATCAGGATGGCCAGAGGTTCGTTTGAACCGCCGTCTTGCGGAACGCGAGTTGAGTGTGGCACCAGTGCGCCACCCGTCCATTACACGCAGTAAGTAGCATAAGATTTCTGCAGTGTAGGCGTGACACGTACTTCCTATGTGCTACGATTTAGCAATGAAACTCAAGTGTTGTGTCTAACTATAGATGCACTATATAAATGCACATAGGGTTTATTAAGATGGCGCTGAACTACTGAATCAGTTTGTTCCTTTTGCTTCCTTCTTTTGTGTCCCAGCCTCGTCGCCGCTTTTGTGTCTCGTTTCCGTCGTAGGTGTCGGTGGCCGAGTGGAATGAGACCGACACAGGAATAAAGATAGCACGCTGGTGTAGGTACGGAGAGGAGCAGCCAGAAACTAGAAACACTAGAGTAAATTAGAACGAGATATATATTGCACAGAATTTATACAATACTTAACTTTTACATAGTACTGCAGAATGTTGATACATAGTTGAGCTAGAGTCCTGCCTAGTGCCTAACTGATAGCCAAGTCTTCACTGGTGCCTATCGGATTCCGAAGTCTTTACTGGTTCCTAACTGGTTGCTATCTCAGTCCCAAGTCAACGATGTCTTTCAGTGGTGGCCACGAGCGGTGTTGCAGCAGAGGGCGCTCGTGGCTGTCGTCGTAAGAACGCCGCGCCGTGCGTGCATGGCGGCGCGCGGCGAAAGTAGGTGGCGCGCACTTTGGACTTGTGCGACACCACACCCCTCCCCCCCAAACCGCCGCGCCGTCGTGGCGTAGGGCTGAGGGCCACGGCGACGGCACTGGGAGGAGGGCCTGGGCGGGGGCGTTACTGGTGGGACGGGCGTCGTAGCTGAGGCTGGGATCGAGACGCCGTCCGCGCCCCGGTATACACCTTGCGATCCGCCGGAAAACCCGCGAAAACCGGCGGAAGGGCGCCCGCCCCCGCCCAGAGGGAGCAGGTCATCTTCTTCGGAGGTGCGTGGCCCAAGCTGGGGGGGCCCCGCACGGTCCCGGAGTCCCTCTCGGCGACGCTGTCATCTGCGGCGGCGACAGCGGCGGCGACGACTGCGTCGGAGGTACGTCGACGTCCATAGGGATCTCGTAGTCCGGGGACGAACGATGTGGCTGTGCTCCCTGGCGGTGAACTGGGTCTGGAATCAAGAAACCCTAGACAGGATCGCGCGGCCTGTGCAGGCGCAATTGGTTTGCGTGGCGCCAGAGCTCCGACCATGTGGAAGAACGTACAACATACATATTGCGACCGAGCACGCGCTGAATGGTGCCTGGCAACCATGTCTTCTTGTTGCCAGTAAACACCCTGTACAGCACCGGCGTGGAAACCTGAAAACGCGTAGCGCCATACGAACCGACTCGGTGCGTGGGAGGCTGCAGCAGGTGAAGGAGAGTGCGGTGACGGCGGCCGTGTAGCAGCTCGGCAGGAGACGGGCCGTCACGTGGCATGCACCGATATGTAGACAGGAAAATTTGAAGAGCTTGCTGCCTGGAGTGCTGACCTTTTATCTTTTCCATGTGAGACTTGAATGTTCGAACGAAACGTTCTGCTTCACCATTGGACTGAGGGTGAAAAGGTGCAGTGGTAATATGCTGAATGCCATTCACACGACAAAACTGTTGAAATTCCGCACTAACAAACTGAGGTCCATTGTCACTGACGATAGTTTCAGGCAAACCTTCGATGCAAAACACTGATGTTAAGGCACTGATTGTACTAGACGCCGTCGTTGAGTTCATGGCTATCACGAAAGGAAACTTGCTGAAAGCGTCTACAACAATTAACCAGCGCGTATTCCAGAAAGGTCCGGCAAAGTCAATATGTAAACGTTGCCATGGTCCCTTGGGGCGTGGCCAGTCCGAGAAACGTTGCGGGGGAGCCGCCTGATGCTCCGCACAAACAGTACACTGTGACGTCATGTTCTCTATATGAGCGTCCATACCAACCCAGGTACAATGACGTCTGGCCAAATGCTTTGTCCTAACAATACCCCAATGTCCTTGATGCAGGAGGCGTAACACTTCTCGTTTCAGGGAACGAGGAACAATCACTCTTGCTTGGTCGTTGTCGGTATGCAACAACAGTACACCCTGACTTAAAGATAATGCATGACGTTGTGCAAAATAACGTCGAACCAGAGGCCGATCAATGTCTTTGGCTCTGGCATGCCACCCTGAGCGAACAAAACGTGCTACCACACTTAGGTCTGCATCCGCAGCTGTTTCCTGTGCAACCCGACGAGAGTTCAAAGGAAAGTCTGCGACAGCGGAAGCATCTCTGGAGTCTATGTGACAACATGCCATTTCTGAAGAATCAAATGATACATCCTGGCCAACCGGAAGTCGGGAAAGTGTGTCCGCGTTGGCATGTTTAGTGGTAGGTTGGTACAAAATCTCGTACTGATAATTTGACAATATCAAGGACCATCTCTGAAGCTTTTGTGCCGTTCGTGGCGGAATTGGCTTTATGGGTGAGAAAAACGACGTGAGAGGCTTGTGGTCAGTCAACAAATAGAATTTTCTGCCGTAGAGATAATGATGAAACTTTGTGACGCCGTAAATGATTGCTAAGGCCTCCTTTTCTATCTGACTGTAATTCTGTTGCGTTGGCGTCAGTAGCTTGGATGCAAAGGCAATAGGACGATCGTGACATCCAATACGATGCGACAAAACGGCACCCAGACCATACGACGAGGCATCAACTGCTAACACTACAGGCTTCTGTGGGTCAAAGGGAATCAAACATGCATCACTGAGTAGTGCAGACTTTAGTTTGTCAAAGGCAACCTGACAATCTTTAGACCATACAAAAGGAACATTCTTCCTACGTAAGTGATGCAGTGGAGCTGCAATCTGAGAGGCATTGGGAATAAATCTGAAATAATAGTTAAGCTTCCCCATGACTGCTTGCAATTCCTGCACATTCTTAGGAGGAGGCAAGTCTTTGATTGCTCTAAGATGTGACTGTAAGGGATGGATTCCTTGGGCATTAATCACATGGCCTAGGTACTCTATTTCAGTTTGAAAAAACGAACACTTTGCTTTATTACAACGTAGACCTGCTGCAGTCAACACTTTGAAAAGGCACTCCAGGTTTGCTAAATGTTCTTCAACTGTACGTCCGGATACCACAATATCATCTAAATAGTTCGAGCAACACGGTACAGAAACTGTCAGCTGTTCCAAAAAAACGCTGAAAAATAGCGGGGGCGGAAGAACTGCCAAAGGGTAGGCGTTGAAATTGAAAAAGGCCCTTGTGAGTGTTAATGACGAATAACTTTTTTGACTCGTCATCAAGCGGAATCTGTAAGTATGCCTCTAGGGACTGATGACCCCGTAGTTAAGTCCCATAGTC
Organism: Locusta migratoria; assembly: GCA_026315105.1. Taxonomy (NCBI): domain Eukaryota; kingdom Metazoa; phylum Arthropoda; class Insecta; order Orthoptera; family Acrididae; genus Locusta; species Locusta migratoria. Next base: position 736,041,003 of record CM048755.1, on the reverse strand, counting down.
TATACAAACAAAAAACATAAGTATGCCTCTGCTAAATCAATCTTAGAAAAGAAACGAGACTGTCCTAATTTGTCCATTAGTTCGTCAGGTCTGGGCAGGAGATAAGTGTCTACAATTGTTTGACTGTTCACTGTTGATTTGAAGTCCGCACAGAGACGAAGTTTTCCTGACGGCTTGGGTATAATTACTATAGGCGAGGCCCACTGACTCGCAGAAGCAGGAGAAATCACCCCACTATCTTGCCAACGTTTAAGTTCCTCGGCAACTGTATCACGCAATGCGATAGGCACCTGTCTAGCTTTACGAAATTTTGGAACTGCAGATTCTTTTAAAGTTACATGTGCCACGAAGTCCTTTGCACAACCTAGTTCCGGCGAAAACAAGTCACTATATTTGTCACACAATGCATTGATTTTATCCTGAGGCACTACTGACGAAATTTGAAGCACATCTCTTTGAATTGATAAACCAAACAAGTCAAAAGCATCTAGTCCAAAAATGTTCTGTGTCGATTTGGCCTGAAGAACTACAAAAGCAACTGTTTTTGTTACACCTTGAAAAGAGGCGGGCAGGCTACACGTTCCTAGCACGGGAATATTTTGACCTGTATAAGCTGTTAACACTTGCTGTGACGGCGACAATTTTGGCGAACCCAGAAGTTCATAAGTATCTTTATTTATTAATGTGACAGCGGAACCAGTATCAAGCTGAAATTGCACCGTCTTATTTTCTATGAAGAGAGTCACAAACAGTTTGTGCTTGCGGCGCTTGACAGGTGCGCGAATGTGGGCAACGTCTGCTACAGTTTGTTTACTGCGCTTGCGCGGGCCGCGTAGTGAAGTAAGCGGCGCAGACTCGGCACGCAGCGGATTAACAACACTGTCACTAGATGGCACTACCGCCGGATCGGCGTCCGCGCAAGCATGCGAAGCTACTCCAGATTTACTAACAACTGCACTACACTTTTGAGTAGCTACATGATGTCTACTGTCACTAGCTACACAGTACTGGGCACTATTAAAAGGAGCAGTTGCAGAAGGCACTATTTTCACTACAGGAATGCACTGTTCATAGTCATTTTGCTTGTCCCGAACCCTTTTCCGTTGCACTGTTTTACGCGCTCGTCGGTGCTTGCTACGTGGTGCACTATATAGTTTTGTCACAGGCGCAGAACTACTTCCTTGCAATTGAGATCCAAGGAAAGCACTGTTCAATTCCACAGCCCGTATAACATTTACAGAATGAACTGTTCTCGCACTCTGCGAAGCACTGTTTCTAACGTTACTGTTCTTTGAGTTTTTAATTTGCATACACACAGACTGCACATGTCCCGATTTGCCACATTGATAACAGGTTGCGTTGCGACTAAGGCAATGAGCACGCTTGTGGCGAGACACACACTGGGGGCAAGATTTACGTACATTTTTCTGAAATGAGCGTTGGCGCCCGTTATTCAAATCACTGTTTCTAACACGACGGGGCGACCTTTGTGTCGCACTTTTACACTGGCTACTGTTCACTGTCTGTTCAGCACGGCCGGTAGAAAAATAAGAATCACTAGTGCGATACTGAGAACTACGGCTAGGAAAGCGTCCGTTGCGGCGCACTGAATTTACACTATGGCTTTGCATTTCTACATCAGCTAAGTCAAAAGTATCATGCGCTTCTATAAGCTGCAGTACACTGTCTAATGAGGGGTCAGACTGTTTCAGAATTGCTGCTCTAATTCTGGGGTCCTGAATATTCTGCGTAATCGCATCCCTCAACATCACGTCACTATACGAAAGTCCACAAGAGCAAGTAAATTTACATTTGCGGGTTAAGCCCTTCAATTCCGTAATCCACTCTTGGTGTGACTGCTGCGGTAATTTTTTAAGTCTGAAAAATCGGTACCGTGCCACAGCTACGAGAACTTTTCTCTCATAATGAGCATTTAGTGCCTCTACTATTTGTTCAAAGTCTACATCACGAGGAGATACGTCGGGGAAAAGTTTTTTCAGTAACACGAAGGTGTTGGTGCCCATCACAGATAATGGCAGATGCTTCACTTTCTGACCTGTAATTTGATGAGCCGGGACGATTTCTTGAAACTGTGCGAAGTAGTCGCTCCATTCTTCCTCACGTTCGTTGTACTGGCGAAACGTAGGAAGCGTTGCGGCGGCAGGTGTGGGCTGCTGAAGCGGCGGCTGTTGTTGTTGGTTAGCTGCTTGCGCTGTGAGCTGGGCCACAGCCTGCAGGAGTTGTGTTATTTGCGCCGTCTGTAACTGAATAATTTCCATTAAGTTCGGGTTTGGGGTAGTGGCCATGCTGACCGATTAGGCGCCGCGCATACAAGTAAATTAGTACACAACACAAATGCAATATGAAAGAGGACGCTCTGCAACAAAAAAGTCCACAAAACACGTAACAAAATATCTTCCCCCAAAATTCTTATAATAAGGGTGGGTGGGCAGGAGCAATTTCTGCGTGCTCCGACTGCTGCTGTCTGGCTGGTCCAAGGTTCTATCCCATCCTCGTCGCCACTTTTGTGTCCCAGCCTCGTCGCCGCTTTTGTGTCTCGTTTCCGTCGTAGGTGTCGGTGGCCGAGTGGAATGAGTCCGACACAGGAATGAAGATAGCACGCAGGTACAGAGAGGAGCAGCCAGAAACTAGAAACACTAGAGTAAATTAGAACGAGATATATATTGCACAGAATTTATACAATACTTAACTTTTACATAGTACTGCAGAATGTTGATACATAGTTGAGCTAGAGTCCTGCCTAGTGCCTAACTGATAGCCAAGTCTTCACTGGGGCCTATCGGATTCCGAAGTCTTTACTGGTTCCTAACTGGTTGCTATCTCAGTCCCAAGTCAACGATGTCTTTCAGTGGTGGCCACGAGCGGAGTTGCAGCAGAGGGCGCTCGTGGCTGTCGTCGTAAGAACGCCGCGCCGTGCGTGCATGGCGGCGCGTGGCGAAAGTAGGGGCGCGCACTTTGGACTTGTGCGACACCACACCTTCAGCCTCCGGCCACTTCCGCAGGAGATTCCAGTACTCCCTCGCGTATGGGTGTGCGCGTTGTCCTTAGTAAGTTTAAGTAGTGTGCAAGTTTAGGGATCGATGACCTAAGCTGTTTCGTCCCTTAGTTGCACAAACTTTTAACTTTTCCTTCGGACTCCACAAATTATTCTGTTTTGAACTAGCGGCAGACACTTTGAGACTGTACATGCAGAGTATGGGACTTAGGTTTGCTTCCGCGGTAATTGTGCGTGTTTCACATGGGGCTCTGGAAGCAAACAGACAGACTTTGGTTATGCTCACCACAAGCACTTCACAATCCGCGAAGGGCACTCTTGTGCTGTGTAACAGCTTGGGCGCGGTGGAGTGGCCGAGCGCTCTAACGCGCCACGCTGCGGAGCGCGCGGTTGCTCGCCGTCGGAAGTTCGAGTCTTCCCTGGGGTATGTGAGTGTCTGTCGTCCTTAGTGTACGTTAGTTTAAGTAGTTTGTAAATCTAGGGACTGATGATCATAGTAGTTTGGTCCAATAGGCTTACAAACATTTCAACAGCGTGGACAAGCCTGTGTGCTCATAACATGTTTTACAAGAAACCCCATGCCAGCTAACAGCGGGCTTGGTCTTACGCCAGGCACGGTACTGTGTTACAGCTAAGTTTTCCTCTTTATCTATTCTATAAATTGTCGTCCGAGCAAAGCTGTCGGCTATGCTAAAGGCGATCCAAACAATAGTTTCCTACTTTAAAAAAACTTTATAGGCACCATGTACAGCAATGTTTTAGCTATTTTTCGACATAGACACCGAGAGAAATGAGACATTTCTCATATGATGGAATCACCTTCCAGGGCTGGAGTCGTAACGATGGCCCCGGGTTCTGTTCACAAAGGTTCAAGAGTTTGTATTCGGCAGGAAAATAGTCGTAACCTCATCTGGAAAGAACGTGGAACTCGTGACAATCCTACTTATTCTACATCTACATAGATACTCTGCAAATCACATTAATTGCTTGGCAGAGGGTTCATTGAGCACTTTCATAACTTTTCTCTACCGTTCCATTCTCTAATAGCGCGCGGGAAGAAAGAACACCTAAATCGTTCCGTTTTCGATCTGATTTCTCTTATTTTATTGGGATGTTCATGTCTCCCTAAGTAGGTGGGTGCTAGCAAAATATTTTCACATTCAGAAGTAAAAGTCGGTGATTGAAAATTCGCAAACAGATCACACCGCAATGAATAACGTCTTTTTTTCAATGACTTCCACCCCAATTCGTGCAACATTTCCGTGAGGCTTTCCCTCCCGTAAAGTGATAAAACAAAACTAGCTGCCCTTCTCTGAACCTTCTCAATGTCTTCCGTCAGTCCCACCTGGTGAGGGTCCCACAAGGGGCAACAGTACTCCAGGAGAGGACGCACAAGTGTAATGTAGGCAGTCTCTTTGGTGGAGCTGGTGCATCTTCGAAACGTTCTGCCAATGAAACGTAACCTTTGGTTCGCCTTCCCCACAATATTTTCTGTGTATCCTCTCCAGTCAAAGTTGTTCGTAATTGTAACTCCTAGGTATTTGGTAGAATTTACGACCTTAAGGTTTGACTGATTTATCGCGTAATTGAAGTTCAGCGGATTTCTTTTAGTGGTCATGTGTATTACTTCACACTTTTCTTTATTTAGTGCAGGGCCGCACAAACACGAAAATCGCATGTGTGCAAAGCGAGGTGCAGAGAGTGTTTGCACTGTGCATCGGTTCAACTCGGCATACTTCGCCTCAACTCGGCTTGCTGGGTGAGGCCGTCGCTGTACGCTGCCGAATGCGCTGCCAGACGGCTTAGTCAACACTGGATTAAGTAAGCGCAGGAAAATTACTATAATAATGGAACCACCTACTCAAAAAAAAGCAAAAATTCCAGAAAGTCAATTTAAACCGGAATGGGAACTCTCTTACTCTTTTGTTAGTTGTGACGATAAAGCCAAATGTCTAATCTGCGGTACAAAAATTACGTGTGTCAGAAAATCGTCTATTGAAAGACACTACAGCAAATTGCATTCAGAAAAGTATAGTGATGTCACAGGGGATGCCAGAGAGGAAGAATTACGGAAGTTGAAAACTCTTGCAGAAGAGAATTCTGTATCTACAAACGAGGTTGGTACAAGTACTTTAGGGTGTATATTTTGGTTAAAGGTCATGCGGAAAGACATAAAAGTTATTTACATTCCTCTCAAACGTGTATTAGTTTTCGTTTTCGCTTAATTTATTTCTAACACATTTTTTTTCTCTAATTTAGTGTGAAGAAGATGAGGGGTGCTGCGAAAGGACTCTCAGAGCTAGTTACAAAGTTGCTCTACGTTTAGCAAGAGCTGGGAGGCCATTTATGGACGGGCCATTAATTAAAAACATCATGTTGGACGTAGTAGAAACAATGACTCCCACATTAACTCCCGCGTACAGCAGAATACCACTTTCCAGAATTACAATATCTCGAAGAATCAACGACAATGCTGAGAATTTGCAAGAACAATTGGCAGCAAAAACTGAAAACTTCCTAGCGTACTCCATCGCACTTGATGAGTCCACGGATATTAATGACACGGCTCAGTTAGCAATTTTTTGCGTGGACGACCACCTACATATAACGGAAGAGCTCCTGGATATGATTTCTAGGAAGCACACTGTTAGAGGGGCGGATATCTTAGGAGCTGTTGAAATGGCAGCTGAAGGAATAGGACTCCCTTGGGAAAAGCTGTTATCCGTAACCACAGACGGGGCACCAGCAATGTGCGGTAAAACAAACGGGTTTATTGGCCTAATGCGGAAGAAGCTTAACATGCTGAATTTACCTTCCGTTTATTGTTTTGCACACCAGGAGGCTCTTCGTGCAGAAGTTATCGGTCTTCAAGAAGTGATGAATGTAGTGGTGCGTATCGTGAACTACATTCGTTCTCATGGACCCACTCATCGTCAATTCAAAGAATTTTTGATTTGCTTGGGAGTATCCAGATATCCACTCCCATGAATCACAGACATTGCCGAGGTGGGGTGGCTTGCGTGCCTCAACGATACAGATAGCCGTACCGTAGGTGCAACCACAGCGGAGGGGTATCTGTGGAGAGGCCAGACAAACGTGTGGTTCCTGAAGAGGGGCAGCAGCCTTTTCAGTAGTTACAGGGGCAACAATCTGGATGATTGACTGAGCTGGCCTTGTAACATCAGCTAATGTGGCCTTGCCACACAGCTACTGCGAACGGCTGAAAGCAAGGGGAAACTACAGCCGTTACCTTTCCCGAGGACATGCAGCTCTACTGTATGAACATATGATGATGGCATCCTCTCGGGTAAAATATTCCGGAGGTAAAATAATCCCCCATTCGGATCTCCGGGCGGGGACTACTCAGGAGGATGTGATCATCAGGAAAGACAATACAGGCACTCTACGGGTCGGAGCGTGGAATGTTTGATCCCTTAATCGAGTAGGAAAATTAGAAAATTTAAAAAGGGAAATGGATAGGTTGAAGTTAGATATAGTGGGGATTAGTGAAGTTCGGTGGCAGGACGAACAGGATTTCTGGTCAGGTGAGTACAGGATTATAAATACAAAATCAATTGGGGGTATCACAGGAGTAGGATTGATAATGAATAAGAAAATAGGAATGCGGGTAAACTACTATGACCGGCACAGTGATCGCATTATCATTGTCAAGATAGATACGAAGCCAACACCGACAACAATAGTACAGGTTTATATCCCAACTAGCTCTGCCGATGATGAGGAAATCGAAGAAATATATGAGGAGCTAAAGGAAATTATTCAGACAATTAAGGGAGAGGAAAACTTAATTGTTATGGGAGACTGGAATTCGGTAGTAGGACAAGGAAGGGAAGGGAAGATAGTTGGTGAATATGGTCTGGGCAAAAGGAATGAAAGAGGAAGCCGCCTGGTAGAATTTTATACAGAACATAATTTAGTTATAACAAACACCTGGTTCAAGAATCACAAAAGAAGGTTGTATACGTGGAAGAGACCAGGAGACACCGGGAGATACAACATAGATTTTATAATGGTAAGACATAGATTTCGGAACCAGGTTTTAAACTGTAAAACATACCCAGGGGCAGATATAGACTCTGACCATAACTTGTTGGTTATGAACTGTAGGCTGAAACTGAAGAAAGTACAAAAAGGTAGGAAAATAAGAAGATTGGACCTGGATAAATTGAAGAAACCTGAGGTTCTTAAGAATTTTAGAGGGAGCTTTAGGCAACAATTGACAGAAACAGGGGAAAATAAAACAGTAGAGAAGGAATGGGTAAAATTGAGAGATGAAATAGTGAAGGCAGGAGAGGACAAAATAGGTAGGAAGGCAAGACCTACAAAAAATCCTTGGATATCACAGGAGATACTAAATTTAATCGATGAAAGGAGAAAATATAAAAATGCAGTAAATGAAACAGGCAAAATGGAGTACAGACGACCAAGAAATGAGATTGACAGGAAGTGCAAAATGGCTAAGCAGGAGTGGCTAGAAGGCAAATGCAAGGATGTAGAAGAATGTATAAATAGGGGAAAAATAGATACAGCCTACAGGAAAATAAAAGAAACATTTGGAGATAACAAAAACAGCTCTATGAATATCAAGGACACTGATGGAAAACCAGTTCTCAGCAAAGAAGGCAAAGCTGAAAGGTGGAAAGAGTATATAGAGGGGCTCTACAAAGGCAATGAACTTCGAGACAATATTGTAGGAAGGGAAGAGGATGTAGATGAAGATGAAATAGGAGATACTGTACTGAGAGAAGAATTTGATAGAGCCCTGAAAGACCTAAGTCGAAACAAGGCTCCCGGAGTAGATGATATTCCCTCAGAGCTACTGAAGTCTCTGGGAGAACCAGCCATGACAAACCTGTTTCACCTGGTGTGTAAGATGTATGAGACAGGCGAAGTACCCTCAGACTTTAAGAAAAATGTTGTAATCCCCACTCCAAAGAAAGCAGGTGCAGACAGGTGTGAAAACTACAGAACCATCAGTTTAATTAGTCATGGTTAAAAAATATTAACACGAATTATATATAGAAGGATGGAAAAGCTGGTAGAAGCCGACCTCGGGGAAGATCAGTTTGGGTTCAGGAGAAATGTAGGAACACGGGAGGCAATACTCACTTTACGGCTTATCCTAGAAGATATATTAAGAAAAGGGAAATCTACATTTCTAGCTTTTGTAGATTTGGCGAAGGCTTTTGACAATGTTGATTGGAATAAACTCTGAAGCAAGCAGGAGTAAAATATAGGGAGCGTAAGGTTATTTACAACTTGTACAAAAACCAGACAGCGGTTGTCAGAGTTGAAGGGCATGAAAGGGATGCAGTGGTTGGAAAGGGAGTAAGACAGGATTGTAGTCTTTCTCCAATGTTGTTCAATTTGTACATTGAGCAAGCTATAAAGGAAAGCAAGGAGAAATTTGGTGAAGGAATTAAAGTTCAGGGGGAAGAATTAAAAACATTGCGTTTTGCCGACGACATAGTAATTCTGTCAGATAAAGCAAATGACCTGGAAGAGCAATTGAACGGAATGGACAGTGTGCTGAAAGGTGCATATAAGATGAAGATTAACAAGAGCAAAACTAGGGTAATGGTGTGCAGTGTAAGAAAATCAGGTGATGCTGAAGGAATTAGATTGGGAAACGAAGCAATAAAGGGGGTAGATCAGTTTTGTTACTTGGACAGTAAAATAACAAATGATGGTCGGAGTACAGAGTATATAAAATGCAGAATGGAAATGGGTAGAAAAGTGTTCTTGAAAAAGAGAAATTTGTTAACATCGAATATTGATTTAAGCCTAAGGAAGTTCTTTCTGAAGGCATTTGTATGTAGTGTTGCCTTGTATGGGAGTGAGATATGGACGACAAACAGTGCGGACAGGAAGAGGATTGAGGCTTTTGAAATATGGTGCTACAGAAGAATGTTGAAGATTAGGTGGGTGGATCGCGTAACTAATGAGGAGGTACCGAACGGAATTGGGGAGAAAAGAAATTTCTGGCATACCTTGACTAAAAGAAGGGATAGATTGGTAGGACAAATTCTTAGACATCAAGGGATTGTGAATTTACCATTGGAGGGAAGTGTGTGGGGTAAAAATCGCAGAGGAAGACCAAGAGATGGATACAGTAAGCAGATTCAGACAGATGTAGGTTGCCGTTCTTATGTGGAGATGAAGAGGCTTGCTCAGGATAGGGTATTGTGGAGAGCTGCATCAAACCAGTCTCAGGACTGAAGACCACAACAACAACAACAACATCCAGATATTCCCTACCACGCTGAAGTGCGCTGGTTGAGCAAAGGAAAAGTGATTTCCCGAATTTTTCGACTACGCCACACCGTGGATCAGTTTTTAGAGAGCAAAGGACGTCCGGGGCCACTTTTTCATGACCCTCAATCAGTAGTTGATTTGGGATTTTTGGCCGACATTATGGCTCTCCTAAATGATTTAAGTCTGAAACTCCGAAGAAGAAAATAATCTCATCAGCGATGTGATCAGCAAAATAAACGCTTTCCAATATAAATCCTCAAAAACAACCTCTCAGAGAAAAATACGCAACACTTTCCTGAACTAGGTATGCGAAATATGAATTGTACCTTTAATAAGACAGCCTGATTTTTATAACCGCTCTAATCAAAATGGTACTATGTTTTAGTTTGACAGCATCTGTGCAGGCAGGAGCGCGCTTTGAAAAATACAACAAGGTGCTACAATCCCTTGAAAATGCTTTTAACGGCCAATTCCAGGTAATAACTAGCAGCTAAATAAAGGAGATTGCGTTACATATACAAGTGTAAAATTACATTAACACAGTACATGTTTATTAAAACCTATCGCTTTTTAGTACTTCGAAACAACTACTTACTTTACTTTCATTGATTAATATTAGTTTTGTTATTGTTTCAGGAAATTACCAACCTGCAGCCAATTCTCGATGTTTCTGTGAAACCCTTTACGGTGGATATTGAAAGAGCGCCTCCAGATTTACATTTCGAACTGATTGATTTGCAAACCAATGTTCACCGAAAGGATTTGTTTTACAACACAGAAGGTTTGCTCCAGTTCTACCAGAATTTGTCGAAGGAAGAATTTCCCAAGTTATACAGAGAGGCAGCGAAGATTATTTCTATGTTTGGCTCCACGTGAATACGTGAAAGGTCTTTTTCTGTTTTGTCTTGAACGAAAACTAGATTGCGTGCAAGTATTTCTATTAGTAATTTTAAAAAATGCTCTCAGAGTTGCTGTCAGCCGATCTCTTTTTCCACATCTTAGTAGCATAATTGCAAATAAAAAAAAAAGAGAACATAGAAGAGATAAATTTGTGTTGAAACCAAATTTAAAATTGTTATCATTACAATTATTACTACTGTTTAAATTTCTTTTATACCGTTAATCGTGTTCCACCAAACTAAGCTCTTTACCTAGTGTACCTAAGTATTTGGCAATGAAGAAGAAAACAGGAAGTTTTGAAAAGGTCGAGACAGGCGACACAAGCGTAAGGAAAGAGAGAAGCAGCGCTATTGCGCAAAGCCGAGGAGTGGCGGGTTTGCACCGTCGTCAACACAGCGCAGCCGTCTTCTGCACTCTGCACTGTGCGATGCGCCGGTGCGTGCACCTTGAGGGGCCCTGATTTAGTTTCAATTGCCAATTTTCGCACCAAGTAGAAATTTTGTCTAAATCGCTTTGCAGTTGCTTTTGATCCTCTGTTGACTTCACTAACCGATAAACGACAGCATCATCTGCGAACAGTCTAAGGGAGCTATTCAGATTGTCTCCTAAATCGTTTATAAACACAAGGAAGATTAGGGGACCTATAACGCTTCCATGTGGAACGCCAGATATCACTTCTGTTTTACTCGCTGACTTATCGTCAATTACAATGAACTGTGTCCTTTCTGATAGGAAATCGTGAATCCAATCGCACAATTGGGGAGATATTCCATAAGCACGCAATTACATTAGAAGCCGCTTGTGGGGTACAGTGTTTTAAAGCCTTCCGGAAATCCAGAAATACGGAATCGATTTGAGATCCCTTGTCGATGGCACTTAACACTTCATTGAATAAAGGGCAAGCTGTGTTTCGCAAGAGCGATACTTTTTGAATCCGTGTTGACTATTGGTTAATATGTCGTTCTCTTCGAGGTAGTTCATAATATTCGAACAAAGTATATGTTCCAAAATCCTACTGCAAGTCGACGTCAATGAGATTGGCCTGTAATTTTGGGGATCACTCCTATTGCCTTTCTTGAATATTAGAGTAACTTGGGCAACTTTCCAGTCTTTGGGTACCGATCTTCCGCTGAGTGATCGGTTGTAAATTATAGCTAAGTACGGAGCTATTGCATCAGCATACTCTGAGAGGAATCTAGTTGGTATACAATCAGGCCCGGAAGATTTATTTTTGTGTAGTGACTTAAGTTGTTTTACTGCTCCAGGAACATCTACTTCTAAGTTTCGCATGCTGGCAGCTGTTCTTGGATTGAATACTGGAGTGTTCACTTCGTCTTCTTTGGTGAACGAATTTCGGAAAGCTGTGTTTAGTAATTCTGCCTTAGCAGTACTGTCATCGGTAGTATTACCATTGTTATCGCGTAGTGAAGTTATTGTTTGTGTTTTGCCGCTAGTGTACTTCACATATGACGAGAATTTCTTTGGATTTTCTGCAAGATTACGAGACAGGATTTCGTTGTGGTAACTACTATAGGCTTCTCGCATTGAAGTCCGCGCTAGGTTTGCGAGTTTCAGTAAAAGATTGCCAGTCTTGTGGATTGTGTGTCTTTTTAAATTTGGCATGCGTTTTTCTTTGTTTCTGCAACAGTGATCTGACCTGTTTTGTGTACCACGGGGGTCAGCCCCCTTTTTTATTAATTTATTTGGTATAAATCTCTCGATTGCTACTGATCTTATGTCTGATCTACACTCGGATTTTTAGTTTTGAAAGACTGGAGACTATCACTCAGGAAAGCGTGAAGCGAATTTTTATCTGCTTTATTGAACAGATATATTATTCGTTTATTTTTGGTGCATTTGGGAAATGCGACATTCAGTCTCGCTACTACAACTCTATGTTCGCTAATCCCTGTATACGTTTTGATGCTCTTTACTATCTCAGGATTATTTGTTGCTAGGAGATCAAGGGTATTTTCGCAACCACTTACTATTCTAGTGGTTTCATGAACTAACTGTTCGAAGTAGTTTTCAGAATAAGCATTCAGAACTAGTTCGGACGATGTTTTATATTTGCCGCTGGTTTTGAATACGTAATTATACAAACATATCGAGGGTAAATTAAAGTCGCCACTGATTATAAGAGTATGCTTCGGAATCTATTTGAAATGTGATTCAAGCTTTCTTTGAACATTTCGGCAACTGCATCGTCTGAGTCAGGGGGCCGATAAAAAGATCCAATTGTTAATTTATTCCGGTTGTCAGGTATAACCTCTACCAGACCAACTCACAGCACGTATCTGCCTCAATTTCGCTGCAGGATAAACCGTTTGTAACAGCAATAAACACGCCACCACCTTTTTTATTTATTCTATCCTTTCTGAAGACCATTTGGCCCTTTGAAAAAATTTCGGCCGAACTTATCTCAGGCGTCAGCCAGCTTTCAGAATCTATGACGATTTGTGCCTCAGTACTTTCTATCAGCACTTGGAGCTCTGGAACTTTTCCAACAATATACAACTGTTTAGATCTGCTTTCTTCCTGTGTCTGACCTGCCCCCTTTGAGACTGAAACCCATTTTGTGTATTCCCGAGGCCGCCTAACCTAAAAAACCGTCCAGTCCACGCCAAACCCGTATAGCCGCTTCCTGAGTATAGTGGACACCTGACTTATTTAGCGGAACCCGAATACCCACCACCCTTTGGCGCAAGTCGAGGAATCTGCAGCCCACACGGTCGCAGAACCGTCTGAGCATCTGATTCAGACCCTCCACTCGGCTCTGAACCAAAGGTCCTCAGTCAGTACTGTCGAAAATACTGCAGATGGTGAGCTCCGCTTTCATTTTGCAAGCAAGACTGGCAGTCTTTACCACTTCTGATAGGCGCTCAAAACCAGAGAGGATCTCTTCCGATCCAAAGCGACACACATCATTGGTCCCGACATCAGCAACCACCTGCAGCTGGCTGCACCCTGTGCTCTTCATGGCATCCGGAACGACCCGTTCCACATCTGGAATGACTCCTCCCGTTATGCACACGGAGTGCACATTGGACGTCTTCCCCTCCCTAGCAGCCATTTTCTTAAGGGGGCTCCATCACCCGCCTAACGTTGGAGCTCCCAACTACTAACTAACCCACCCTCTGTGAGTGCTCTGATCTTGCAGGCAGAGGGGCGAGTATAGGACAAGCGACACCATCTACGTCAGGAACATCCTCTGCCACAGACAGCACCTCGAATCTGTTGGCAAGACTAACCCGGGAGGCCTCCACTTCGATCCCCCAGGAAGTCTTACGCCGCCTGACACGCGCTGAGGAGACCTCCCAATTCACCACGGATTGGGGGGCGACCCTCTCGCGGGCAGCGAGCGGGCTGGCCACAGCCGCAGGCCGATCGGAGGGCACAACAGACGCACAGGGCGTCTGCTGCACCCCCGCGAGCGGCCCACAACAGCGGCGCCCACCCACCGAAGTCTCAAGCGTTGCCAGCGAAGCCAACGCCGCCTGAAGCTGCGAGCGAAGAGTCACCAACTCTGCCTGAATCCGTTCGCAGCAGTCACAGTTCCTAGCCATTCTAAAAACCTATGTATCTTCCAAGTAAGTACGTCTACGGACACAGAAGTTTTATAAACAGTGTGCTTCGAAAAATATGAACCTAACACTAAACTGTTTATTACCGGCGAATCTAAAAAATATATTTTCGCGAACTAATAAATCAAAATATCAGCAACTGAACTGACAACTAAACGCGATTCTTAATAAATAAACTGGCGAGCACACTAAAGTATGAAGAACTGTAAAAGAAAGCACACACGAAATGAAAATAAGTAGCTTCTATTAAGAAACCTATTACCTTACAATGTAGAGCTGCTGCTTCACGTGTTCACTGGCCGGCGGTCACTGAGTAGGAAGCATCACCATATCATAGTGGTGGACGAATGTTGTGGGCAGGAGTCAGTATTGGCGGACGTACAGACCTCTATGTCACTCAGAATGGTGCTTTGACTGCTCAGAGGTATAGAGACGAGGTCCTTCGACCTTTTGTTGTGCCCTACGCTGGTGCCATATGAGATGGATTCCTTCTGGTGGACGATAACGCTCGACCCCACAGAGCTACACTGGTGGACAACATGCTTGAAGCTAAGGGAACTGAACTAATGGAATGGCCAGATTGTTCATCGGACTTAAATCCGATTGAGCATGTCTGGGATTCACTTGGGAAACGCATTGCAGCCAGACCACCACTTCCCACAACGGTTGGAAAACTAGATACTGCACTAATGGAAGAAAGGCCAAATATCCCTCAAGACCTGATTGATAACCCCATACTGTTCATTTTAGAGGGCAACGAGAATGACTTTCTCACTATTATGGTGGCCCCATGGTGCCTCGCTCTAAGTAAACGCATGTAAAACTCAAGTAAAGAGTTAAGAGAGCAAAATATCGTACTGTATCACAAACAATTGTAACCAATATCTGAATGAAATACGTTAGCATATGAATATCGTGATGATGTCTCAGTTGATCCCCTAAGGACAACACACCCATGCCCGAGTGAGGTGTCGAACCTCCGGCGGGAGCGGCCTCCCTGACATGGGACCTAGAACCGCTCGACTATTCCCGCGTGGCCCCTGGTTCCCTTCTCAGGCGGCAGGCTTGTACACAGGAAAACAAAAGTTGATCCCAAGATATGACAAGTGTCTCAATTCTTTTGGTGACTACATCGAAAAGTAGCTCAAACGTTGTCATGACTGTTGCCATTAACTGTGTAACTCTGTTGTCTTCATTGATGAAAAGAAAGAAAGGGAAACTTACTTTTTAGACGCGCATCGTATTATATGAATGGTGAGTCAGTTATTTTAAGATCTTTAGCTAATGAGGGATCAGGGTACAGAAAAGTCTGTTCTCCTATTCTACAGCCAGTAACATTATGAGTAATGACAAGTTTTATCACTGCATTGCTGTAAAAAAAATCAAATGTTTGTAGAGCTTAGGGGACTTAACTACGGGGTCATCAGTCCCTAAACTTACAAACTACTGATGAACTAGCTAAAACTAAGGACGGCACAAATATCCATGCCCGAGGGGGGATTCGAACCCCCGACCGTAGTGGCCGTGCAGAATGTGACTGATACGCCGCACTCCGCTCGGCCACCGCGGCCGGCGCTGTCAAATCCAACAGTCAAACTTTAATCTACAGTATCTGGATTGGCCTTGTAATTCAGTAATCCCTTGTTTCTTCAGTCTGGAAAATTTATAGCGAACAGTAGCTACGTGCACTCTCTCTTCAACGTCTTTAACATAGCCTGTTTTAAATCTTTAAACATTTTCCAATGTTTGTCAACCCAAGGGACCAAACTATCAACTAACTTATGCTAAGCACAACACAGACACCCATGCCCGAGGTAGAAGTCCATTCTACGACGGGAGCAGCCGCGTAAACCGTAACAAGGCGCTTTAGACCACGCGGCTATTCCTTCATAACTGGCGTTTTCCGATTAGGGTGTGGAGCATGACTTTATGAACAGCTGGTAAATGGAAATTCCTGCCCTATAAAATCCTTACGTTGTCGAAGGCACGATATGTAGTGCCATGTGACTACCAATCTACGTCTACATAAATATTCTGAGAATCAGATTTAAGTGAATGCCAGAGGGTTCATCGAACCGCTTTCATGATATTTCTCTACCGTTCCAATCTCTGAAAGAGATTTCTCTTATTTTATTATGATGATCATGTCTCTCTATGTAGATGGGTGCTAACAAAATATGTTCGGAGGAGAAAGTTGGTGAAAGAAATTTCGCAAATAGATCTTGCTGCAACGAATAACGCCTTTCTATTAATGATTTACACCCCAACTCGTGCTTCATGTCCGTGACATTCTCTCCCATGTATCGCGATAATAAAAAACGAGCTGTCCTTCTTTGAACTTTCTGTATATCCTCCGTCAGTGCCACTTGCTGGGGATTCCACAATGGGCAGCAATACTCCCAAAACAGGATGCACAATTGTAGTGTAGGCAGTTTCTTTAGTAGAACTGTTTCATCTTGTAAGTGTTTTGCCGATGAATCGAAGCCTTTTTTTGGCTTCCCTACGAAATTTTGTATGTCTTCTTTCCAGTTAAGGTCGTTCGTTTGTATTTCCTATGTATTTAGTTGAATTTACGACTTTTGGATTTGACTTATTTATCGTATAAATGATGTTTAATAGATTTCTTTTAGTACTCATAGGGATGACTGTCAATTTTCTCGCCATGCAGATATCTAAATCGTTTTGCAGTTGCTTTTGATCTCCTGATGACTTTACTAGCCGATAAACGACAGTATCATCCGCGAACAGTCTAAGAGAGCTACGCAGTCTCCTAAATAGTTTGTAAAGAACAGTAGGGACGATAAAACACTTTTCTGGGGAACGCCAGATATCACTTCTGTTCTACTCAATGACTTTCCGTCAGTTACTACTTACTGCGTCCTTTCTGATAGGAAATCGCGAATCCAGTCGCGCAACTGTGGTTATATTCCAAAAGCACGCAGTTTGATTAGAAGACACTTGTGACGTACAGTGTCAAAAGTCTTCTTTCCCATACTGCCCAAAAGGAGGCACATGCGTGACTGGCTGTGATTCTGCTGCTGTAGGACTCGCGCTCTGTACGCTTCATTATTTAGGAATTTGTTGAGGATTTCCATCAGCTGCGACATTTGCTGGGACTGAAATCGTATCCACTGAATCAGATCACATGCAGGTGTAGGTGCAGCCACATTCAGCTAGCACAAAAAACACGTGGAGTAGGAAATCACAGACAAAACACTGAGGAAGCAGCAGACACTAGGTGCAGTGTCGACCGGTCGCCATTTAATGTTGTATCCTACCGAACACAACAATTTCTATGTCTCCTGGATTCTCTGTAGGAAAAAAAGGTGGCCAATAACCGCAGTCTCAGGGGAGCTAGACATAAAGCAGGTACAAACTTCACAGAAGCTCTCCTGCGAACCATGCAAGACTAGCACTCCTGGAAGAAAGGATATGGTGGAGACATGGCTTAGCCACAGCCTAAGAGATGTTTCAAGAATGAAACCTTCACTCTGCAGCGGAGTGTGCGCTGATATGAAACTTCCTGGCAGATTAAAATTGTGTGCCGGAACCGGGACTCGAACCTGGGACCTTTGCCTTTCGCGGGCAAGCGCACTACCGACTGTGCTATCCCGACACGACTCACGATGCCTTCTCGCAACTTTACTTCCGCCAGTACCTCGCCTCCTACTTTCCAAACTTCACAAAAGCTCTCCTGCAAACCATGCAAGACTAGCACTCCTGGAAGAAAGGATAAGGTGGAGACATGGCTTAGCCACAGCCAAATTTACAATTTGTTCAAAAATGTTCGAATGTTTGTATAGGAACTTGACCGCGGGATCATCAGTCCCCTAACTTACAAACTACCTATGAGCTAACTTATACTAAACACAACACAAACATCCATGCCCGAGGGATGATTTGCACCTCCGACGCGGGAGTTCTCGCGATCCGCAACGTGGCCCGCCAGACCGCGCGGCTACTCCCGAGCGGCACAATTTGTATGGGCTCGTGAAGTAATTGTTGAAAGTATTGATTTGATAAACGCATTTAGTACAATTTCGTAAGATTTATTGTATATACTACCGAATCTGAACATGTATTTTTGTCAACATACGAATGGTAGATTTAAGTTACTGTCAACTATAATTGTATGTACCTATTTGTGATGAGACAAGTTTTCTTTGAACTGTTCAGCTACTCCATCATGTGAGTCCGGGAGTCGGGAAGAGGAACCAGTTATTAATTTATTCCGGTTGTAGCGTATAGCGTCTGTTCAGATTAACTCACATGACCTATCTACTTCAGTCTCGCTTGTTAGCTAGTAGTCACATTACGTTACGATTTCCGTAAGCCGTGCTTCTTGTTTCTGTTCTACTGCACGTCATAGCAGTTGTGACTTTACGCTTCAAAACCTAGGATGTTTTGCTAGGTTAATTTCAGTAGTTTGTACGCCTATGGACTGACAATCGCAGCAGTTAACTCTCATGGTTTTTCCGACGTTTGAACATTTTCAGTACGTGTGGAAGGCAACTACCGTAGAGACTGAGAGATAATAGATCTATTTTTATACTTGGAAGAACTTGGAAGAACTATTTACATACTGAAATTGACGACATATTGCATTTGTTTCCCAAACGTTGTAGATATTTCGATTTTAGGACATTGAAAAGTAGCTATATATTTCTCCAAGCTGTCGAAGAAGGCGCCCATTTAAGTAGTGGCTGTATCGAGGAAGATGTGGAGACGGCGGTTTGAAAGCGGGCAGCAGGAGCACGGGGAGGGGCATCCCTTCCGCTTCTCAACTAAAATGGCGAACGCTCAGGCTTGGCAAATGTCCGGCAAACCCTGCACTTGGCAAATGTCTGGCTTGGCAACTGTCCGGAATTCGTTGTAGTTACCTGTCATAAAGGCAACAATGTATTGCAAACATGTTGACTAATGCAAGGCAGTTAAAATATGGCAAAGCCGCTGTTGATTCCAATATAGTTTGACCACAATTGAAGACATTGCAATGTGACAAAATAATTGCTTTATCATCTGCACGTTTTAATCAAGTGAAAAATTTAAACAGGAGTGTAAGTTTTCATTTGGTCGTTAGTCGGAGATCAACAACGCGTTACCTCAGTGCTTCGAGCGATTCAGCAAGAAGCGTTTGCTGACAGTGTCCAACAGCTGTACAACCGATGTCAGTAGTGTATTGTGGTCAATGGCGATTACTTTGAAGGCCACTATTTTGCTTGGAACTCTTGTTCCTATATTCCCTGAGACCATTCACCGAACTTTTCAGACACACATGAAGTCCGGGAACAGTTTCAATTATTTATTGCAAAAGAACCAAACATTGTACAGAAATCATACATATGTCATTTTGAAGAGAAACCCTGAAAGTGTCTTTAATTAATTAATTTATTTTTTTATACCGCCACAGCGTAGTTTGGTAATTTGCCGATAGTCAGCGCTAGTGGCAAACATGGAGAGTTCAGGTGCTATTCCGGCCATGTAGTGGCCCCTGTTGACAGGCAACACTCATGCACAGTGGTGTTGGCAACCGGAAAACACACTCAAGAGGTTCCAGTCTGAATGGTTTCATAGACAGCTTCTGTCGCAGAATATCGAAATATTGAAACATTTCAACCGTTTGGGGGGAGGGGGGGTTGAAATAAATTGAATGACAAAATTGAAAATTTGTACTGGACCGGGATTCGAAAGCGGATTTCCCGCTTGGGGCCAGCGGTCGCCTTAACCAATTGGGGTATCCACGCACGCTTCCCGTCCAACCGAAACTCCCAACTTCTAGCCCCCTGCCCAGTACTTCCTCTTGCTCGCAGCCTATACTGGATTCAAGGACTCAAGTACGGTATCTTTTTTGTGGTTATATGCCTCTTCTGGAAACACTATAACCAAGCAATGATAGGAATCTCCAATAACTTTTCCTTTTTAGGCATAAAAAGTCAATTTACGCTGTGTTAATTGTAGGGATTTTGCAATTTTAGACTCACAATTACATGCTATCCGTATAGAAGTTAATTATTCTTATTCTGAGATTCTCTATCTTTCCCATTTTTGTCGGCCTGTCTAGAGGTGGGGCATGTGCCCCTGCGGCCTCCTCCGGTTTTGAACTGAGATAACGAAATACCTACTCATACGCAGCTCTAAGCACAAGCCATTAAATCCTTTCGTACAAATCGTCGTATGATTTACGTGAAAACGAGCACTCTGAAGAGTCTAAATCTTGGTTGTTAGTGGATGTGTATTGCAACTTCGTAGCGAATAATCACGTGACTGCGATCGCAGTAAAGTCATAGCTACCTGTGCTGTGGTTAGTGTTCGAAACCTGCCGCAAGTGTTTATTTTAATTGCAAAATCAAAATTACTTGAATGTTGTAGTTCTAATACCTTGTTACATAATTTTCACAACACTATTTTTTATTTGCTCGTATTTTTCATCCTTTTATTTTTATTGGAATCTTCATTTGTCTTTAATAAGCTATAATTAAGTGCCAAGCAGCACTGATAATCGGTTTGTTCAAAAATGTTCAAATCTTTGTAAATCTAGCGGACCAAACTGCGTGGTCACCAGTCCGTAGCTTACAAACTTCTTAAACTAAGGCAAACTAACCGAAGGACAACACACACACACACACACACACACACACACACACACACACCCATGCCCCAGGGAGGACTTGAACCTCCGACGGCGAGGAACCGCGCGCTTCGCAGCGAGGCGCCTTAGACTGCTCGTCTACTCTAGCGCGGCAATTGGTTTGTAACACGGCAAGTCGTGTAACTACTAGCCAGTGAGAGGTTGTTTTCAGGTAGGCTAACCAATGATATCGACAAATTAGCGCTGTATATGAAATTTTTCTGCTTGAGTTTGCTCATAGAGGTAAGCTTTATTCGCCGAAGAAATCATGATTTTAGTTCTGCTGGAGATGGTTGATCGGCGTTCGGCGTTTTGTCGCTTACATAGTACATAACGTGTGGTTAGGTTACAACATGGGACTAAATTGAGAACTACAAAACGGGTCTACTGCCGCAGTTCGGTTACGGATCACTTAAAATTATGTCGACAAAGCTTTGCGGATTGCCGCCATTAACTTTTGGCGGTGTCTTATAACACTGCCTCACGTTATAAAATACTATTAACAGCATTTTGGAAGTTACCCACCTACTTGTTCATTGCCTGCAACCGCGCCGTAGCCGGCTGCCTGTGTGGCAACACTACAGCGCTATATAACAAACGTCAAAATGTTCAAATGTTTGTAAATCTAAGGGATTTGACTGCTATGGTTATCAGTCCCTAGGCTCACAATCTACGTAAAGTAACTTATGCTGCGGACAACACACACACACACACACACACACACACACACACACACACAGAGAGAGAGAGAGAGAGAGAGAGAGAGAGAGAGAGAGAGAGAGAGACGCCCGATGGAGGACTCGAACCTCCGACGGCGAGAAACCGCGTGCTCCGCAACAAGATGCCTTAGAGTGCTCGGCCACTCCACCGCGGCGTGACAAACGTCAACTTGCAAGTAATTTTACGGATATTGATTGGAGTCAGGTGATCTTCGTAATAAATAACGTGTTGTAATGAATATTTGTTAGATTTTTGCTGAACCCGAATTATCTCGTCAAAATTTCAGAATGAAAGAAAATGAATTGCCTAAGAAATTAGAAGCGGAAACATACGTAGAAAGAAAAGATTTTTTTTAAGATTTTGTGTAAGAAATGGTTATGTTGGGAGGATAAGGTTATCTTTATTTAACTCTACAATATGTAAATGAAGCGAATATTCTTCTTTATTCATTGGAGAAAAACAAGAAAGGAAGATTAGGGTTTAACGTCCAAACGAGAACATGGTCATTGGAGACGGAGCACACGCTTGGACTGTTTTGTTAAGGATGGAGAAGGAAAGTGGCCGTGCCCATTGAAAGGAACCATCCCGGCATTTACCTGGAGCGATTTAGGGACATCACGGAGAACTTAAATGTGGATGGTCGGAAGGTGGATTTGAATTGCCGTCCTCCCGAATGCGAGGCCAGTGTGTTTCCACTGCGCCACCACGCAAAGCAACAACAGTTCTTCGAGTCTTGCGGTACGATTTTGTCTATTTACAAACTAAAAGCTCACATTATTGTCCAATTCAGCAGTTTGTATAATTAAGGGGATTAACTGCAGCGGTTATCAGTTCCTAGGCCTACAAACAACGTAAAGTAACTTGTGATAAGGGACGACTTGAACCTCTGAAGACGAGCAACCGTGCGCTCTGCAGCAAGAAGCCATAGAGCGCTGGGCCACTAAATTGCAGCTTCGGCATTATTTTTCTTTCAATCGAAGGCGAAGTCTTTTTCAGCGCGACATGATGGCGCATGATGATATCTGAAGCGACGGACGCTGGCTTTTGGTGACAGTGAGTTCAAGACTTCAGACTGAGCCAGATTGCCGATTCTTCTTCTGAGTGTTGTATGCAAAATATATGGGGCGCTGCTGTCACACTAAGACAGGTGTGTCAGGCGCAGGTCTCTTCATGTGTGTGCCCATTATCTACGTCGAGAGATACTACGCACTATTTTCAACTGTTGACCAATAAGCCTAGTGGTGCTAAAATTGTACTGCACCACTATTTTTGATGTCGCTGTAGTGTAGGTGTTGCGAAAACACAGCGGCGACAAATGAATTGGGACTCGAACCCGGACTCCCGCTTTATGCGACCCAAATTCCCATATGTCACTCCACACGTGTCCATGTCCACTTTGTTCGTCGCATTTCGATGGATTCCCACAAGAGGTTCAGATTCTGTACTTCATCTGTACTGACGTAATTACTCTATCTTAACTGTATACAGTTTATATTTGCTGTGTATGTTCTTTCGAACACGCATGTCAGAGAGTCATGTGACAGCCCCTTGAAGTAAGTCGAAACTTTCTCAGGAACGGCCGAGTATCTATACGTAAGCCGGGCATTGGTTCTCTCATTTTGACGCCTCTTCCATTGAGCTAAGCCTCTGGGAAATCTAATTGCGGTACTGGCCGTGTTCAAGTTAGATACCGGTCCCATGACTTCCAGTTCTAATATAGTAAATTTTCTTGAGACGGAGGCGCTTCTGTCCATGCATCAGTGCGGCTTTAGGAAGCATCGATCGTGCCAAACCCAGCTTGCCCTTTTCTCTCATGACATTTTAACTGCTATGGATGAAGGGCAATAGGCAGACTCCATATTGCTTGATTTTCGAAAGGCGTTTGACTCGGTACCGCACTAAAGACTTCTAACGAAGGCACGAGTTTAGGGATGGATACCCAAATATGTGAGTGGCTCGAAGATTGCTCAAGTAATAGATCCCAGTACGTGTCCTTGACGGCAAGTGTTCATCAGTGACTAGAGTATCGTTAAGGGTGCCCCAGGGAAGTGCGATATGACCTCTATTATTTTTCATCTATGTAAATGATCTGACGGACAGAATGAGTTGTAATTTGCGGCTGTTTGCTGATGATGCTGTGGTGTATAAGTGGGTGTCGTCATTGAATGACTGTAGTAGGATGCAGGCTGACTTGGACAAAATTTCTATGTGGTGTGAGGAATGGCAACTAGCGCTACATGGAGAAAAATGTAAGGTGGTGCAGATGAGTAGCAGAAACAATCCCGTAATGTTCGAATACAGCATTTGTAGTGCGCTGCTTGGTAGTCACGTCAATTAAATACCTAGGCGTAACGCTGCACAGCGATATGAAATGGAACGAGGATATATGAACACTCGTGGGGAAGGCTTTATTGGGAGATTTTGGGAAGGTGTGATTCGTTTGGAAAGGAGACCGCTTATGAAACGTTTGGACGACCCCGTCTTGAGTGTTGCTTAAGTGTTTGGGATCCCCACCCTATCGGTTTAACGGAGCAGGCAGTATAGAGGGTGGCGGAGAGGTTTGTATCTGGTACATACGATCAAAGCATGAGTGTTACTGAAATTCTTCGGGAACTCAACTGGGAGTCGCTGGAGGGGAGGGAATGTTCTTTTAGAGAAGCACTGTTGAAGGAATTTAGAGGGCCGGAATTTGAGGCGGGTTGCAGAACGATTCTACTGTCGCTCAAAAATGTTCAAATGTTTCTAAATCTATCGGACTCAACTGCTTATTAGTCCGTAGCTTACAAACTACTTAAACTAAGGTAATCTAACGTAAGGACAACACAAACATCCATGCCAGAGGGGGAACTCGAACCCCCGACGGCGAACGGCTGTGCGTACCGCAGCACGGCGCCCCAATGCGCACGGCTAATCAAAATGTTCAAATGTTCAAATGTTTGTACAGCTTATGGGACTTAACTACGGGGTCATCAGTCCCTAAACTTACAAACTACTTATGAACTACTTACGAACTAGGACGGCCCAAATATCCATGCTCGAGGGGGGATTCGAACCCCCGACCGTAGTGGCCGTGCAGACCGTGACTGAAGCGCCTCAGACCCCTCGGCCACCGCGACCGGTCACGGCTAATCCGCCGCGGCTCTGTCGCCAACGTACATTTCGCATAAAGATCACAAGGATAAGATTAGAGAGATTATGGCTCGTATGGATGCGTACAAGTATTCGTTTTTCTCTCGTTCTATATGGGAGTGAAGAGGAAAGTAAGTAACTGGTAGTGGTACTCAGTAACCTCAGCCATGCACCTTTGGGAGGATTGCTGAGTATGTAAGTAGATGTACTTGGCCGAGCTTTCCCGTTGTACTCTGCTGCACACTATATCTGTCTGTAGGAAATCCACAAGGACTGCGCATGTCCCGAGGAATGCGTGATTGTACACTATTTGGATGACTAGCGAGGATATAGCACGGAGCCTTGAAGGTATTCACCATTGTGAAGACAAGCCGTCCTGTACCCTCTGATGAAAGTTCCACCTTCTGATAGCAATTTCACGAGTCTCTCTGGGATACCCTTCAAGAAGAGACGCTCTTGTGGCACAGAGACTAAAACTCACGAGAATTCGTGAAAGTCACTCAAAAGTGCTACCGAGCGAGGTGGGGCAGTGGTTAGCACACTAGACTCAAATTCGGGTAGACGGTGGTTCAAACCCGTCTCCAACCAACCATATTAAGGTTTTCCGTGATTTCACTCTATCACTCCAGACCGATGTCGGTTTGGTTGCTTTGGAAGGGCACGGACGATTTCCTTCCTCAACCTCACCAACAACCTGAGCTTGTGCTAATGACCACGCTGTCGTTTCTCCCCCCAAAGTGCTCTCAACGTTCAGTCGCCTACATTACTTCTCTGAAAAATCTCTGAAGCTGATGTTCTCTTATGAGTCCTTTGCTGAAGTTAAATTTCTCTTCAGTGAGCAGATGCTCAGCTTTGCCAAGATGGATAAGACACTTGCACGAAAGGTTTTTATAGCCCCAGTTTCAGACTGATACGATAAATTCTCTTCTGTAAACGCAAATCTTTAACATCCTTTGCTACGACTACTACTACTCTCTGCCTCCATTCAGCGAGAAAACTTTTAGTTGTGCTGCTGAAAGCGCACAAACAGTGCTCTATGCAAAGTTCAAAACATTAGTGCTCCTACATCGTGAGCTGCACTTTTATTTCGTCGGCCAAGCGCAGAGTTTCCACGTCGTCTACCTCTACGGAAAGAGAAGCTGATGCATTTACTACACATGATGAGCACGGTACATGTACCAGTTCACAGCCTTCCTAAATATGCCAAGTTGGTCTTCACGTCCAGGATAATGCCGACAATATTTGATGGACATGGGTAACACATGATGGCAGACACACAGACTGATCGGTAGGGCCACCTACCTAATAGCCAGTGTGTCCACCTTTGGCACGGGTAACAGTGGCGACGCATCTTGGCACGGAAACAGCGAGGCACTGGTAATCGCTGGAGAGAGTTAGCGCCTCATCTAAACACACAGGTCCCCTAATTTCCGTAAATTCCAGGAATCCGGCGATGAGCTCTGACGACACTTTCAATCACATCCCAGATGTCAACAATCGTGTTCTGTCCTGGCGAGCTGGCGGGTCAGCACATGATTTTCAACTCGCTACTATGTTCCTCGCACCACTCCATCACACTCGTGGCCTTGTGATATTGCGCGTTATGTTGTTGAAAAAGTTAAACTTTTAAGGGGCAGCCCTCAGTCGCAAAGTACGAATATGATCGTAACCAGGTTTCAATGCCGCTATGGGCACCTTCTTCAGACGAAGATGAATATGTTAAAACTACATGTCAAGATTTATTGTATTGTAACAGTCGCTGATTCACAGCCATGCACGAAACTGTTGTTGAAAAAGCCAGTGCCGTTCGGAAACACGATCATCATGAAGAGGTATACGTGACCTGCAATCACTGCATGAGACTCCTGAGCCGTCATGGTGCCTTGAACGAGCTCCACTGGCCTCGTGGATACGCGAGTGAATGTTCCCTCGAGCACAACTGAGCTGCTGTCAGCGTGTCTCTGTCCCGCAGTACAGCTGTCAAGGAGCCGATCCTCTGGAATATGACAGATTCGCAAGATTTCATCTGTACTATGAAGAAGGTATCGGAATTCATCAGGCCATGCAGTGCTCTGGCACTGTTCCGACGTCCAGTAACGATAGTCACGTGCTCATTTTACCCTGTTGTGGCATAAAAATGGATTGTCGGCTGGGGAGGCCCACCATTAGGCATGTGCGTTACCCTGTGTGCTTAGACACACTTACGCTCTGGGCCGGGTTGATAGCATTAACGTCTGGTGCTAGTTCCGCCACAGATCGCTGCCTGTCCTGTTTTACCACCCCATGATGTCCAACCCCTCGACGTTTAGAGAGGGTTTCTCCTTGGTTTCGCTACTAATCACAGCACTCTTCGAACAGCCGACAAGTCGTGCTGTTGCCGAAATGCTGGTGCCCAGCCTCCAGGCTGTTGTGACGTAACGTCAGCGACACATGCCAGACGCACGTAAACGATGCTGAAGAAGGCAGCGAATGACCGGCAGCCAATCACACGCCGGCACCACGCCTCCTGGAGGGAGCAACCGAGAAGCACGCCCTCTACAAAAAGCTTTATCTAGGCCGACATGCGTCTGGGAGGGCACTCCGAACTCGACTCCGAACTAGGCAGTTACTATGATTCAGCGCAGCTAGCATTGTGCAAGAAGACGCCGCCGCGAGAACAGACATAAACCAAAGTTGAGTATTTTGAATAACTTAGCAAATAAAACTTGTATTACTAATCTGTATAGCTGTTTTAGCTGTCCACGCATCCCACGCGTCCTGAGCAGATCCTTTCCCGACAGATAGGCTGACGAGGACAAAACGCGTGGCGACGAAATGTTAAAATTTCAGTGGACGCTGAAATCTCTGACACTACGCTGCGACATTATTTTGCTTGTCAATTTCTTACAGGATGGGAGATTGCAGTATAAAGGGTGTTACAAAAAGGTACGGCCAAACTTTCAGGAAACATTTCTCACACACAAAGAAAGAAAATATGTTATGTGGACATGTGTCCGGAAACGCTTAATTTCCAAGTTAGAGCTCATTTTAGTATTTCTCTTTAAATGTAAATTTCATTCCAACGTGATCAAATTGTAAATTTTCACAACAGCATATGTGGGTTGACGAGAATCCGCACGCAATTGTGCAATCACGTCATCAACACAGATTTTCTATGAAAGTTTGGGCAGGAATTGTTGCTGATGTCTTGATTGGGCCTCATATTCTTCCACCTACGCTCACTGGAGCACGTTATCATGATTTCATACGGGATACTCTACCTGTGCTGCTAGAACATGTGCCTTTAAAAGTACGACACAACATGTGGTTCATGCATGATGGAGCTCCTGCACATTTCAGTCGACGTGTTCGTACGCTTCTCAACAACAGATTCGGTGATCGATGGACTGGTAGAAGCAGACCAATTCCATGGCCTCCACGCTCTCCTGACCTCAACCCTCTTGACTTTCATTTATGGGGGCATTTGAAAGCTCTTGTCTACGCAACCTCGGTACCAAATGTAGAGACTCTTCGTGCTCGTATTATGGGCGGCTGTGATACAAGACGCCATTCACCAGGGCTGCATCAGCGCATCAGGGATTCCATGCGACAGAGGGTGGATGCATGTATCCTCGCTAACGGAGGAGATTATGAACATTTCCTGTAACAAAGTGTTTGAAGTCATGCTGGTACGTTCTGTTCCTGTATGTTTCCATTCCATGATTAATGTGATTTGAAGAGAAGTAATAAAATGAGATATAACATGGAAAGTAAGCGTTTCCGGACACATGCCCACATAACATATTTTCTTTCTTTGTGTGTGAGGAATGTTTCCTGAAAGTTTGGCCGTACCTTTTTGTAATACCCTGTATAACCTTTTCATTTCTCTTGCAGGGATAAGCGTCAATTTATATATTTTTACATTGTTTTTTCTTGTTGTTTTTCCAAAATGTCAACCCCCACTAACACAAACATCCCTGCCGCTGCGCACAGCAATTGGTGCAGATGTTTCAGTTTTAGAGTCAACAAATCGCCTCCTTGCTGTCTGCTGTACAACAACTTCTGGCCACACCCATGCCACAAAATACACAAGTACCACTGCAGCGGCTACCACCTCCAGTAATTCCTTCATTTCGCCAGTATGACGAAGCACAAGAGGAATGCACAGAATGGCTGCAATAGTTTGAAGCCCTCGCAACAATTCACAGGATACAAGGTACTATCAAACTACATTTTTTCTTATAGTGTGTAGGCCTCCCATCGTTCCGTCTTCTAAAAAAACTGTTTCACACCGCGGGGCCTACTGCACTTTCTTGTGATTCAGTTATAGGAGCCCTCTCATCACATTATGAACAGCAAATCAGTTTAGTAGCTGCTAAGTATCAGTTCTTCCGGTGTAGGAAAGGTCAGAACCAAACATACTGGCAGTGGCTAAGAGATCTTCAAGGTCTTACTAGAAAGTGCAAGTTCAAGTGTTCGTGTGGAGCTTTGTATTCGGATGTGATGTTGCGTGACGCTATTGTCTATGACATGTCTGATTGCAGACTTATGGAATAGATTCTAAAAATGTCAGATCCGTCTTTCCATCAAATAGAACAGATTTTAGAACAGTACGATTCAGGTACCGTGGCAGCGGAAAAGTTTGACTCAATTGCGATGTGTACTGTAGCTGCGTCACTCGCCCGCGAGTGCAAGGTCGGAAGCCATGCACTTCCTCCTGCCCGCTCTGAGCATAAACATGTTGACAGACACACAGCCTTGCCCGCTAAGGACGCGAAGTCTTGCCCCAAATGTTTCACGCGGCACAAAAGGCAGAACTGTCCGTCCCGGCTAGCGGAATGCTATGCATGCGGCAAGAAAGGTCATATACAAGCAGTCTGCTTACAGCAAAAGAAACGGAATTTGCCTTCCCGACCCAAACAGCAACAAGACAATACTTATTCCATAAATGCACTATTTTAAAAACCCGTGGCTGCCCCTCGTAACATCACTAACACGGAAGTAGCACAAGTTTCAAATAGACACAGGTGCATCAGTCACATTGCTCAACCGAAAAACTCATGAAAAGTTAGGATCGCCGCGCCTTTCTCGCACTAGCACACGGTAAACAGGGTACAATGACAACGAAATTCCGGTACTAGCACAGTGTCCACTACCTGCAGAATACCGTTCGCAAATACGCACAGTGACATTTCAAGTGCTTCAGTCTTACGAAGGAGAGAATATTTTTGGTCTAGATTCTTTACATCTTTTTGGTTTTACTGCGCAAGACGGTGTTTTAGTTGTGAACACTTTTGATGCTAACGACAGTGTAGACAGGTTGCTGAAAGACTTTCCGTATTTATTTTCTGCAGGACTAGGAAAAGCTAAGGATTTTGCTGCGCACATTACTCTCAAGGAAAATGCCAAACCACAATTTTACAAGGCTCGTGATGTACCGCTCGCTTTACTCGACAAAGTTGCACAAGAACTTCGCACATTGCAAGAAAATGGAGCAATTGAACCAATACAAGCTAGCCAGTGGGCGAGTCCGATTGTTATTTTGCCGAAGCCGTCAGGTAGCATTCGCATTTGTGTTGATTTCAAGGCCACAGTAAATCCACAAACAGTTGTAGACAGTTATTCTTTGCCGAGACCAGAAGATGTAATGGACAGATTGGGTGCAGGAAAATATTTCTCAAAAATTGATTTGCGAAATGCCTACCTTCAGCGGCCACTCAGCGAAGAATGACATAAAATTTGTTTGTCAATACTCATCTGGGCTTGTTTAAAAATTTGCGTCTACCGTTTGGCAGGGCATCCGCGCCCGAATTTTCAAAGATATTTGGAACAGTTTACAGCTCGGGTGCCTTGTTGTTCAAACTACATGGATGATATAGCTGTATCAGGCAGTATCCCAGAACAACACATTGCAAATTTGAGAAAATAATTTAAAGTTTTGTCAGATGCATGTCTCAAGTGTCGCTTAGATAAGTGTGACTTTTTCAAACCGGAACTGCAGTATCTAGGACACGTGATAAACAGTCAAGGCGTGCACCCCATGCAATCACATTTGCTTGCCATTCGCGACCTGCCAGCACCAAAAGATGTGAAAGAATTACAGTCCGTCTTGGGAAAGTTAACTTACTATATTAGGTTTATTCCCAATGCAGCACAAATTGCAGCGCCTTTGCATCGGCTACGCCGTAAAAATGTTCGTTTTGTTTGGACAACAGAATACCAACGCGCATTTCAACAGTTAAAAGATGTAATCTCTTAGCCTTTCCCGGCGAGTCGTTGACATCTCGCGGATTCGAGTGTACTGCCGGTGATCCGCGTCCTACAAACACGATATTTGGACACCGTAACTCGGCGTCTTCATCAGATGTTCCCTGAGACCGTCTCAGGAAACACCTGATGAAGACGCCGAGTTACGGTGTCCAAATATCGTGTTTGTAGGACGCGGATCACCGTCAGAACACCGGAATCCACGAGATGTCAGTTAAAAGATGCATTGCTCAGTGATCGATGTTTGGTGCACTTCGATCCGTAAAAACAGTTCTTTTGCAAGGTGACGCGTCATCGTATGGTCTAAGTACGGTGCTGTCACATACTCGGGGATACGGACCGTTCAAATGACTGTAAATCTATCGGACCAAACTGCGTGGTCATCAGTCCGTAGCTTACAAACTCCTTAAGCCTAGGTAAACTAACCTACGGACAAACACACACATACCCATGCCCCAGGGAGGACTCGAACCTCCACGGCGAGCAACCGCGCGCTCCGCAGCGAGGTGCTTTAGACCGCTCGGCTACTCCACCGCGGCGATACCGATCGAACGAGAATCTTTCGGCGTGAGATACCTGGCACCGAAAAGTCACCATTAATATTGTACTCTGAAACCCATCACCGCGCTGTAGAGAGCGAGAGAGTAAATTAATGAGGTAGGATTTACAGCAGTAAGGCCTTCCTGAACTGATAGTCAAAAATTTTCAAATGTTTGTAAATCTATCGGACCAAACAGCGTGTCATCAGTCCGTAGCTTACAAACTACTTAAACTAAGGTAAACTAACCTAAGGACAAACACACACATGCCCCAGGAAGGCCTCGAACCTCCGGCGGCGAGCAACTGCGCGCTTTGCAGCTAGGCGCCTTACAATTAGACCGCTCGACTACTCCACCGCGGCAACTGATAGTCTCTGTCAACGGCCATAAGTTCACATTAAACGAATTTCGCCCCTTTTGTGCATGCAATGGAATTAAGCATCTCACCAGTACGCCGTTTCACCTGCAGTCAAACAGCGCTGCGGAACGCTTCGTCCAGACGTTTAAGCAACAGATATCCAAACTCCGTTCGGCACACTCACGGGAGGCAGCTCTGCAACTGTTCCTCGCCTCCTACCGCTCGCATCCATGAGAAGAATCATCGCCGGCCGAACTTCTGCACGGCCGCCGCCACCGCACACTGCAATATTATATTTGCTCCACCCCCGCGCCGCCCGGAGCAGCAACCGACGACACGCAAGTACGTTCCGCATAACCCAGTCTTTTACAGAGATTTTAGCGGTCGGAGACGATGGGAGCGGGGTGAGATCGTCAAATGTTTCAGTGCTTCCATGTTTGACATTTCAGGACCTGACGGAGTTGTACACAGGTACCGCAACCAAATTCACCCTTGTTGTGTACCCCACGATCCTTCTGTGTTTCTCTCAGCAAATTCGCGAAACATGCAGACCGCGCGGCCTCCGCCGCCCGCGCGACCTCGGCAGCCGCCCCCGCAGCAAATCTCCACGGCACCGCGGCCCGACTTCATGGATACGGAGCCCTCGCCGCCTCCGCCTCCCCTCGACATCCCCATGGACGTAGACCATCATGCCATGCAGCATCCAACGCCGACGTCGACTCCGACGTCACCGTCCACGTCATCATTTGGGCCCCAGGCCGTGGACGTGGGCCCTTCGGAGGTATTCTTGAAGGACGTTCCCTCGCGAGCTCAGGCCGGATGGTGGGGCCCGGCCGGAAGTCTGCCGTCCTCCGTAGCTACAGATTCCGATCCATCAGTACGTCCACGAGCCTGCCTCCTCCCCGCTGTCGACCTTCTTACATGACAACGGTCCAGTGTTTTGGGAGGAAGGGATGTTGTGGCGTAAAGTCAGCACCATACGCCAGACGCACGAAAACGATGGTGATAACCGGCTGCCAATCACACGCCGGCACCGCGCCTCCTGAAGGGAGCAACCGAGAAGCGCGCCCTATACAAGCAGGTTTATCTAGGCCGACATACGTCTGGAAGAGCACTTCGAACGTGACTCCGAACTAGGCAGTTACTATGATTCAGCGCAGCTAGCATCGTGCAAGAAGACGTCGCCACGAGAACAGACATAAACCAAAGTAGAGTATTTTGTATACATTAGCAAATAAAACTTGTATTGCTAATCTGTATACCTGTTTTAGCTGTCCACGCATCCCACGCGTCCTGAGCAGATCCTTTCGCGACAGATAGGCTGACGAGAACAAAACAGACCATCACACTCTGCCCTCCGTGAAACTTACAACGAGACGACATGGGTATCGGATTTTTATAATTTTTTGATATTTATGGTACGTGAAGTTCAGAACTCAAATAACATTCAGGCAAAGCCATTCGACTGAACTCTCAAACGTCTTCGAGAAAATCGACAGTGAAGTTTTTTTTTTTTTTTTTTTTTTTTTTTTTTTTTTTTTTTTTTTTTTTTTTTTTTTTTTTTGCAAGTAAGAGTAAGTACCAATCATTAAATGAACAACGAACAAACACGATTAGCGACCGGAAGGAACAGAACTACGAATAGAGCAGGGGAAAAAAATAAAAAGTGGTAGCATTCTGCTGGTTCAAATCCTTTCGTGACATATATGTTTTTTCCCCTTCTTTTTTCATTGTGTTCGAATACTTGCACAATTTTAATATCCAATGGTAATTTTTACGAAAAGTGCACGTATTTTTGTTAATTCGTAATGTTCAAATGTTTGTAGAGCTTATGGGACTTAACTACGGGGTCATCAGTCCTTAAACTTACACACTACTTATGAACTAGCTAATACTAAGGACGGCACAAACTTCTTAGGAACTAACTAATACTAAAGACGGCACAAATATCTATGCCCGAAGGGGGATTCGAACCCCCGACCATAGTGGCCGTGCAGAAAATGACTTGCGCAGACCGCTTAGCATCTGCGGCCGGCGCAGTTGGAAAACAAGGAGACGATGCAGATAATACAGCACACGAAAGCAACAAACTTAGACAAATTTCAGATGTAGCTACTGCAAAATACCACTATGTATTCAGTCATGTTTTGAAAAATTTCACAAAATTGTTAAGCTATAAATAAATACTTATGTTTGACATAAAAATGGTCCTAACATTCTTATTTGTACAGGTCCTATTCCCTACTAAAAAAAAAAAAAAAAAAAATTGGTTCCCTAAATTTAATCCTCCTCGAGCCCAGTGGGACATATACGTCCCACTCAAAATAATTTGTCAAACTATATACAACAACTGGACTTTAGAAACATGGCCTAACTCACTATCCATTTTGATAAAGGTCGGATTGTAGCCTATCGCGATTGCGGTTTATCGTATCGCGACATTGCTGCTCGAGTTGGTCGCGATGCAATGACTGTTAGCAGAATATGGAATCGGTGGGTTCAGGAGGGCAATACGGAACGGCCTCGTATCACTAGCTGTCGAGATGACAGGCATCTTATCCGCATGGCTGTAACGGATCGTGCAGCCACGTTTCGATCCCTGAGTCAACCGATAGGGACGTTTGCAAGACAAAAACCATCTGCACGAATAGTTGGACGACGTTTGCAGCAGCATGGACTATCAGCTTGGAGACCATGGCTGCGGTTACCCTTGTCGCTGCATCACAGACCGGAGCGCCTGCGATGGTGTACTCAACGACTAACCTGTAAGCACGAATGGCAATACGTCTTTTTTTTTTTTTTTTTGGATGAATCCAGGTTCTGTTTACAGCATAATGATGGTCACATCCGTGTTTGGCGACATCGGGGTGAACGCACATTGTAAGCGTGTATTCGTCATCGCCATACTGGTGTATTATCCGGCATGATTGTATGGGGTACCATTGGTTACACGTCTCTGGCAGCTCTTGTTCGCATCGACGGCACTTTGAACAGTGGCCGTTACATTTCAGATGTGTTATGACCCGTGACTCTACCCTTCATTCGATCCCAGCGAAACCCTACATTTCAGCAGGATAATGCACGACCGCATGTTGCAGGTTCTGTACGTGCCTTTTCTGGATACAGAAAATGTTCCAGATATCTTACCAATTGAAAACGTCTGATCTATGATGGTCGAGCAATTGGATCGTCACAATGAACTGTAGTATCGTGTTGAAGTTGCATGGGCATCTGTACCTGTACACGCCATCCAAGCTCTGTTTGACTCAATGCCCAGGCGTATCAAGGCCGTTATTACGGTCGGAGGTGGTTGTTCTGAGTACTAATTTTTCAGGATCTATGCACCCAAATTGCGTGAAAATGTAATCACATGTCAGTTGTAGTATAATATGTTTGTCCAATGAATACCCGCTTACCATCTACATTTCTTCTTGGTGTAGCAATTTTATCGACCAATAGCGTATTTTCGCTGTCCAATGATAAAGTGCTATCTGCAGACGAATGTGATGAACAGGAAGCAGAAAAACTTTTAGCCCTTGGCACAGAATAGGGACTCCTTATTCTGTGCCCTTGGTGACTCGAATGTGTGACAGGAGTACTTTACAAATGATAACGAAAACTATTAAGAGGAGGGGGAAGGCATTCATCGCAAAAACAGACCAGGAGTGTATGGCGTTCCTGATTATGTGCGCTTATGCGCAGTTGGAAAACAAGGAGACGATGCAAACAATACATCACACGGAAGCAACAAACATAGACAAATTTCAGATGTAGCTACTGCAAAATACCACTACGTATTAAGCCATGTTTTGAAAAATTTCACAAAATTAAGCTATAAATAAATACATATGTTTGACATAATAAGGGTCCTAACATTCTTATTTGTACTACAAAAAAACTCGAGTCGAGTGGGACATATACGTCCCACTCAAAATAATTTGTCAAACTATATATAACAACTGGACTTTAGAAACATGGACTAACTCACAACCCGAAACAAATTGTTACAGTAATATACGGAATTTTAATGTATTCGGTCACAAAAGGGTTAATGGCCCAAACAGTTGTTTAACTAACAGAAGTGACTTACAAGTGCTTCAAAATGGACCGCGCGAGGTGGCGCGTAACACGCTGAACTTGCATTCGGAGGGCGGCGGTTCAAATCCCCCTCTGGCCATCCGATTTAGGTTTTCCGTGATTTCCCCCCAGGCAAATGTCGGGATGGTTCCTTCCAAAGGGCACGGCCGATTTTCTTCCATATCCTGACAAAAATTATCTAATAATCACAATGTCGACGAGACATTAAACCCTAATATTCCTTAAAATATATATAGCACATAATGCATAATAAGTATTGTTAAACTTGATAAAGCTGCTTCGTGCTCCGTAGTAAAACATGCAAGCGCAACACCGTTAAAAAGTGGCTTCATGGATTCTATTGTCGATCAGCTCGTTATGAGTGTAGCAGATTACAGTTCCAGTATTGCAATGTGTTCTACGGATTCGTATTTGGATGGCGGTAAACAGATTACCAGACGATAGTCAGTAGGTCTAATACTTTCGAAGGCTTCAGTATTTAACTATACAGTGAAATCCCTGTAATAAGCCTTTACATCATGCATAGCTCATAAGGAAATTTAACCTGCGTTACGAATTTTCATCACTCTTGTTTTTAATTAAAATGATATGCAGCTTGGAACGAGATCATATTGTTTTCCGTCTGGTCCCTAAAGAAGCGTGATGCCAGAGTTTTGCCGTACATTATTTCATTCCATTTAAAAACTAAGTACATTCGGAACGATGTTGTTCCTCTGCTCGTTCCTTTAACGTTGCTGCAGTTTATTTGGACCAGCTGTCTCGCCAGTGTTGTCAATATTACGTGCGACGGTAAGAGCTATTCTATACGAGCGTTAAAATCGGGCGTTGACACCGGAGCGTTAACGTCGCGTGACTGGAGCAATGCCACAGTGGGACAATCTATACCAACGTTTCCGACGGCGGTGTGTCCGCGCCGCGGCGGAATAGCAGTGCGCACTAAAGCGCCTTACTGCGGTGTGCGCGGCCGTTTGCCATCGTAGGCTCGAGTGCTCCCTCAGGGTGTGTGTGTTGTTGTTAGGATACGTTAGTTTAAGTTGTTTGTAAGTTTAGGGTCCGATGAGACTGCAATTAGGTCCCATAACTTTACAAACGTTTCAACATTTTGGTGTTTCCACGTCAGAACGGCGCTGAGCGTTAGAATGCGGCCAGAGGCGTATAGCTCTGCGTCAGTGACCTCGGTACCCTACTGTACAAGGCGAAGTCATGAGTGCTGCTGATAACGATAACAACTATATGGAAACTAACTCTCCATTTAGTGTAAAACTGCCGGCCGCGGTGGCCGAGGGAAACCAGAGCCGCGGCAGGCCGCGCTCCTCTCCCCTCTCCAGAAGTGGTGTTTTTGTTTAACGTTCTGTATGTATTGGTTTGGAAGCTCAGTGCCGTTTGTCACATTTCAAACGGAGGAGGTCATGTTTGCTGGTTTTAAATGGTTTTTGCTGTTTATTCCACGTTTGTTTACAGACAGATGTTTTAATTAAAAAAAAAAAAAAAAAAAAAAAAAAAAAAAAAAAAAAAAAGGTACTGAGGTGCTTCAGTCACGGTCTGCACGGCCACTACGGTCGGGGGTTCGAATCCCCCCTCGGGCATGGATATTTGTGCTGTCCTTAGTCTTAGCTAGTTCATAAGTAGTTTGTAAGCTTAGGGACTGATGATCCCGTAGGTTCTACAAACATTTGAACATTTTTTTTTTTTGTGTGTAAAACTCTAACTCTCCCTTTTGTATACACCAAGAGAATTTTGATTATAGCACGTATCAATACAAATATTATGTAAACCGCATTTTTCTCCAAATCAGATGCTATCATTACAACTTTGTCGGTCTATGTTGTTGAAAATCTTAGGAGTACTTACGGCAGTGGACTGTACTTCAAAACGTCAACAAGTGTCGTACCGCAATCTCATGGTAGTTTTGGCCCACTTTAGGTTACGGCAGTAACACTAAAAATGGGCCTTTGCGATCTTTTTTGGCAGCTCGAAATGTAAATAAAAATAACGGCTTAACCATTCACCTGACACGAAAATTGAATAACCTAATTTGTAGAGTAGAACATTCTCTACAACTTCGCTCTGTTATGTATTTCTTCATATCTCGTACCGTTTATGAGATATTTGTAAAAATAACGGCGATTTTGGGATGTATGTCTGTCTGTCCGTCTGTCTGTCTGTCTGTAACGTGTTCCCCGTTTTTAAGACGAACCGTTCAACCGATCAACACCAAATATTACAGACATAATTTTAGGCCGACAGAGACCAGAACCTCCCTTTTTCAAATTTTTCGGACAGAAAATACGGTAGTAACGCCAAAAATAGCCGTTTGTAATATAATTGTAATTGCAAACGAACCCTTCATCTGACACGAAAATATAATAACCTAATTGATGGAAATTCTCTAGAACTTCGCTCTATTATGTTTTTTTCATATCTTGCATCGTTGCAGAGATATTTACAAAAATAACGGCGATTTGACGATGTGTGTCTGGCTGTAAAGTGTTCGACTTTTTAGGTCGAACCGTTCAACCGATCGGCACCAAATTTTACAGACATACTTGTTGACTACCAGAGGCCAAAACCTCGCTTTTTCAAATATTTCGGACAAGAAATGCGTTAGTAATACCTAAAAAGGCCATTTGTAATGTAATTTTAATTGCATATAAACCGTTCATCTGACGCTAAAATTGAATAACTGAATTTGTAGAAGGGAAGATTCTCTACAGCTTTGTTTCCTTATGTTTCTTTCATAACTCGTATCGTTTGAGAGATATTTGCAAAAATAACAGAGTTTTGACACCCTTCACTGAATTAACGAAAACCAGCCGTTCGCAGATGTCACGTGACATTCCTCGCCCAGAACTCTCTCTGGCACCAGCCATCTTGTGTTGCGTATTTGATGATTTTCTTATTTTAACTTACAAGTTGTAATTTCAAAGCAATAGCGAACTGAAGAACTAACACAAAAACGTCGTTCTTCGTACGATAAATGATCATTTAGTGTCTACAAATGCCATATTAGCATCAGTTGATAACGGCCATGAATAATATGAAATTAAAGAACGCAGCTACTAAGTGTTGGCTGTAGCGTAGTGGGCAATCCGTTAACCTGTGACGCTGAAGGTCAGTGGTTCAAAAGCCGTCACCACCTATTTTTTTTTTTCCTAAAAGGGTTTCAGACACTCTTATTAATTAATTTTTTATTGTTTACATTATTATTTTGGTCCAAAATGTTTGCAAAAACTTATAAAACTACAAATCTAAAGTGGGCCGTAATACACGTCAGTGCGATTTTTTGTATCATGATCACAATACCTTCCTTACGCAATATGTGTTTAGAAAGTAAAACGTGCAAGTAACATAAATATAACAATACAAAGCGAAGTAACTTGAACAACTGACTTACTTTTATCTAATGACTAGTATTTATTTATTTATTTTGTCATTAAAGCCTTCAGTTAAACTTGCCCTATCCCTTCTCTCTCTGTCCGTCCTCTTTTACCAAAAAGACGTTATTTTTATAGGAGAATATGTAAGAAAATGGGCTGTTTGAATAATGTACAAAATTGTGAGTGCAGTATTCAAACAAAGAAAGGTAGTAATCAAAATATAAATTATATGTAATGTGCTTTCGTTCATTTAATTCAAATCTTGACTATAGACAAAATTTCTTGTTACCTGTCCAGTATTTAATATGAATAAATTCATTGGTGAGCCCACCGTTGAGCAAACGATGTCAAATCCACTCAGCAGTATTTAATAGATTGCCCTGAGATTCTTAATCGTACTAAACAATACAAGTTTCACTGGAAACTACAGTCTCTTAGTCCTTGTAGTTAAAAGGTAGATATGGCGGAAATAAAGCGTACTCGTTGGATGTACACTGTTTCATTCTCTTCCATTCCCTGTAGCTCTATGGAAGTGTATTGCTTTCGCCCACAGCCGTGTGCACTTCGTAGTTCAAAGTTTGTTCATAGTTGTCAACAGCACTGTCTGCTCTCAGGAATTTACTTAAGCTGACTGGAGAGGAGGAGTGTCTTAATAAATTTATTAAAATGTGCTGCATGATGTTCAGGATTTTACCCATCGCAGTATATATGATCACATATTTATAAGAATTATATGTTGTATAATTGTATAGTTTTACATGTATATATTCATTTGTATAAGTGCTATATGTCAATTCCGAATACAATTAATAGTAAAGAAGTTATAAATTAAAACCTGATGCGTGATGGGGCGGTTTTCCGTTAATGTTGCTATTTATGTCCTCATATCTCATGAATTAGGTGTCATACCGTGATACAATTTCGAAGCTAAATTCAGCTGTATGGGAGTATACTATCTGTACAATTTGTAATGTAGAAATTATGAATTGAAACGTCATACCAGATGTCATAGTTTACCTCCATGAACAGCGGAAAAGTAGTAAGCGAGGAATTTTTTTCAATATTTTGATGTGGTTGTCAGCGAGAAAAGTATAATAAAGGTTTCAAATTATGTTTAAATTTTGTTGCAGGTCGCTAAGTTCTCTCATTCTCATACAGTGTATAAATAAAATTTCGTCTCATGATGTGTCAGGTTATTACGAGTTCTATTCTTCATGACGTTACATCTCCTGAAACATTTGTCGTATGTGATTTTTACCCGTACAATAATTGTTATATCATGGTAAGGATACTAAATTGGGTTGAAATCGGTCCAAGGGGTTAGGAGGAAATGTGCAACATTGTCGCATGATGCAGCACTTGTCCGCGCATCTCACTGCTTATGACGTCATTTCGTCATTTCGTGTACTATATGTTGTACGTAATCCTTACACTTACGGCGACCGTTCTCGTGGCTCGAAGGTCAAATGTGGAAAATTTCATCAAGATTGGAACAAAACTGTAGATTTGTATGCGATACGAAAACACAAACATGCGGTTACTCTGCTTCATATATAAAAATGTACTTCCACGCAGTTTTATTTCAGGCAAAGCACTAATGACGAGGTGGAAGACTCTGAGGGACAATTTCGCAAGGGAATTCCGTCCAATGTTCCGCCACCAGACAACAAAACTGTTTTAGGAAATGAAACAAGAGACCTACCAGAGGCCTGTGTGACAGCACCAAAACGTGATACATTCGCTACATTGTCATCCGACGAAAAGCGAGAACTGCAGCAGGAGAGGGCAACGAAACGTCCAGGTGTAGGCAGGCCGCCAGCTCCGGCATCAAAGAATATAACAGACGTTATGAGGGGCAGTCTGAGGCTTCAAAAAGACAACTTGACAGTGATACCTCTAGCAACAAAGCTTTCTTGCTATCTTTCCTGCTTACACTGGCTCAATTACCACAAGAAGTAGCCATTGACGTGAGACTGAAAATAACGGAAATATTCCGAATTCTGTGGGGCATCCTGGAAATTCCCGCACTTCATCCCAATTTGAACGCCGTACATACTCGGAAGCACCTATCCCGGTATCATCGTATGCGGAATATTCAACTGACCCTATTCATCTGACACCACCACCACATGGCCAAGGCGATTCGAATTCTGAAAATGACGTTACTGTGGACACTGAACCTTCGGTGAGCAGTTCAATATCTCTGGCTACATATTAATGAAATAACTTTCCATGAGGTCTTTTCGTGTCTTAACTGTAAAGACAAATTAATTCAATGTTAGGTGTAACTTTTTGGAATTCCGAACTTCATTAAATTGAGATAGTTGAAGACATTAATTATGACTAATACTTAGAGCAGTTACGAGTAGTATTAATTTCTCAAAAAGCTGTAATGAAGTAATGTGTAAGTTCAAGCTTTCTCTCCAATTTTGTAGGAAAGATAATTTTATATATTGCACCAAAGCTGCTTTTATTTTAAATTCTGACTAGTTTCGGGCTTTGCCCATTTTCTTAAGCGACATATTACAGAGAACAAAGTGTGTTTTACAGGAAGATACATGAATATGGCAATGTTATATTAAATGTACAAGTCGTAATTACTTACATTCATATATATGTTTTATTTGGATACTGCTTAGGTCACGCTGTTTGTTGTAATTACTTTGGTGTAATTTATTGAGCTTTTGATCCAAAGATGTTTCTGTTAAATAATCTTTGCTTCATTTTGTTTGTGACAATATCGCTGGTTATATGCAGCGTGACATAAACAGGACGCTGTTGAAACATTAAATGATACATCTGTTATATGTCGCATAGCGATTTTTATCTCAAACTATGTTTCACCATGTGGTTGTTATGGAGGACCACCGTTCCAGCTAATATATCTTGCGTCATAAAAGAACCAGAATTGGGTATCAATAATAACAGATGACAATAGTAGATCTACCATTTTAACTTTTATTACAGTAATAACACCAAAACTATGAGCGAATAAATACAAACAATAGGCAAACTGTTCTCTTCTTTTGCCAAAATCTTAAGCATAATTCTCTTGCCAAGGTATTCATCCTGATCCGTTGAAATAATTTAGACTATGTCTCTCACTTCCAGCCCATTTGTTCGCACATCCAGTGGTAAAATACCTTAAATAGCTTCCATATCGCATGTTAAGCTATCTTCAAAAATTAACCCATCAAGTTTTTTGCCATAAATATGTCTACTAGGATAAAATAATGTAGAACACGCCACTTGTTGCTTAAAATTTCAAAGTTGCGTTTCACAGTGTACCTTAAACACACCGACAAGTGCACCTTTAATTACAGACCCTTTCTTCTTTGGTTAAGCACTTTTGTGCGTATGGTCGTATTACAATCCGAACGCCTCATCTCCTAGAAGTAGCAGATGTACTGTTGGACTTGACAACGGATGGGGTTTTTCTTCTGGAAGGGATATGTGCTCTGCATGGAGTGTCTAGTAGAAATTGGACTTTTTGAAATTCTTGAATCACCTTCACGACCATACGCACCAACGTTAATTGCTGTCAAGTTGTCCTTATAGCCAATTACAATAGAGAAAAATACTGTTTATAGATGAAACATTCAGAACCAGAACCTGGCTGGCATTTCAGACGAATATGTTTACCATCCACCGCCCCAACAAAGTTAGGATAATTAGTTAACTCTTCATACTCATGCGCC
Organism: Locusta migratoria; assembly: GCA_026315105.1. NCBI lineage: Eukaryota > Metazoa > Arthropoda > Insecta > Orthoptera > Acrididae > Locusta > Locusta migratoria. The sequence goes on along the minus strand of CM048755.1, from coordinate 735,998,434 downwards.
TTCTCAAGCCACATTTCATCGCTTGGAATTGGCATCTCTTTGTGATGCAGAAAATACCTGATAACTTCTCATATTTCTCGTATAATTAACGGAATAGTCGAACTCCAAATCGCCGAAGTTCATTCCCGACGCCAGATATCTTAAACACACCGATAAGTGCAAGTAACATACTGAGTAACTCATTTACTACTGCAATAATTTACTTACAATTTTATTTCAGGTAAAGAAATGATGAAGTGGTAATCACGACGAAATAATTTCGTAAAGGATTTCCACTTATTGAAAAAAGGTGATAATCGGAGTGACTACGAAGTAAAGGAAAAAGAATGTGCTTTGACGAACTATTGTTCTTGATTCTACACGTAAAAGGTTATGAAACTAATGTTTCCAACTCAGGACAAAGAAACTATTTAACAAATGGAACGGAGATCAAATACTTAGTAATGAGTAAATTCACTTACCTCAGTGTAATGATCAATCTCTCTGCAAGTTCTACAAATTTCTTCATCACTGTGTCGTTCTTCCTTATGTTTTCAGATATGACATTAAGTAGTTCGTCAAAAGAAGAGACCGACAATCGATAATAATGAAAGAATTTTTCTTCGTATGTATTACAAATGTATGAAGAGTGAATAATTGAATAATGTCCATTTTCAAACTGTGATGTAGTAAAATCAACACTAGCGTCCCAAATACACGGTGTATAGTATAACTCAGTGCGGCTCGGTAGCACAGTGGCAGAGTGCCAAACTAGGTTGCGGGTCCGATCCCCACCAGGTCGTAGGATTTTTATCTGTCACTTTCCATTTCTTTCACCTTTGGCAGTGTTACTGATGTGAAAAATATCGAGTAGCACCGTGATTCGTAACCCACGTTAAACTGTAGGTCCCCCTATAACTGGTTGGGTAAGCCAGTAGGAAGGTCGGAGGAAGGCAACGGCATACCACCTCATAACAGGACCAGGCCTAGTAAATACTGGCCGCGGTGGAGTAGCCGAGCGGTTTAAAGCGTCTCGCTGCGGAGGTTCGAATCCTCCCTGGGGCATGTGTGTGTGTGTGTGTGTGTGTGTGTGTGTATTTTTTCTTAGGTTAGTTTACCTAGGTTTAAGCAGTTTGTAAGGTACGGACTGATGACCACGCAGGTTGGTCCGATAGATTTACGAACTTTTGATTTGAGTAAATACTGTGATGTTCAAACCACTCTTCGGATTGTGGTCTGCTTTACTTTATTTATTTTTAAATTTTTTAATTTTTTTTTTTTTTTTTTTTTTAGTATAACTTGAAGCTAACGTGACGTTAAAACGCGGCGTTTCCAGCGCCCTGTATAGTATGTAAATGTAACGCCTAGTTTTCAGCGTTGTCACCGCTGCGAGTATAGAATAGCCCTAAAAGCTGTTATCCCGTATTAACGCTGAGTCGATGTGCGTGTAGCGCACTACATACAACGTATTATTATTATTATTATTATACTATACTTGACTTTACTCGAGACAACTTGAATTCCGCTCCACGTGAACGAAAACCAATGAGATTTTCGAAGACGCGAAGAATACAGACGCCTATATATCTCGGTATATCTCAGTAGGAAACAGTTCCGACATAAATACTGAAGTATATGTTTCCACCAAGTAACCTGTACAATAAACATGCTTCTATTAAAACAGTACAAGTAAAGAGGAAGCCTGCAACATGACTTAAATACCTTACGGGTGTCGGAGACGCGCCACACGGGAATACGAACGCCCCACAACCTCTGATAATGATCTCGCCTCCAAGCAACAACGAAACTGAGTTAGCCAATCGATGAGAAATGCGAAACTCACGTATGCTCACTCGCTGAGAACATTCACTGGCCCGCATTTCTGTGGAAAAACATACGAGGTCTAGGTATACGCCAACAAAACATGGCTGCCGAACCTGTAGGCTATTGACGATCTTAATGAGTACTTCGGCGCGCCGACTTCTGTACTTGACCAGCGCGCAAGGGCGCGAACCATCTACTTCATTTAAGCGTCAGTGGACCGTGTAAATGATTTTTTTCTGCAATCAGTAAGCCGTAACACGGCCAAGAAGTCGATTTCGCGAATTCGTTCGGCAGCTGCAGGGCATGATAATATTACAGTTCAAATGGTCAGATTTTTTATCAGTCCATTACTACCTATAATAACAGACATATTTGCCAAATATCTGACCACCAGTACTTTTCCAACAGGTTGGAAGTTCAATTGTTTGTAAACCTATTAGACTAATCTGCTATGGTCTTCAGTCCCTAGACTTATAAACTACTTAAAGTAATTTACGTTAAGTACAAAACATACACACTCATGCCCGATGGAGGACTCGAACCTCCGGCAGGAGCGAGCGCCCAGTCCGCAGAACGATGCCTTAGACCACGCGCCGCGCGGCCACTCCAGCGCGGCTAACTTGGAAGTATGGACTAATAAAACCATTACCAAAAAAGGGATCTGCCAGACAACTTTCCATTTGCAATTTACCCGCGTTATCCAAGGCTTTGGAATTCTAGTTCACGGTGGATGGCCGAGCGCTCTAAGGCGCCTTGCTGCGGAGCGCACGTAGGTGCGAGTCCTTCCTCGGGCATGAGTGTGTGTGTGTTAAGTAATTCGTCAGCCTAGGGACTGATAACCATATTAGTTAAGTCCCATAGATTTACAAACATTTGAACATAGTTCACGAGCTCACGAATTATTTAACAACATATAATCTTTAGACGATTATCAAAGGAATGAAAAAGGAAACTTTGAGTTTAACGTCCCGTCGACAGCATGGTCATTAGAGACGGAGCTTACGCTCGGAGTGTTTGGGTAAGGATGTGGAAGGAAATTGGCCGTCCCCTTTCAAAGGAGCCATCCTGTCATTTGCCCGGAATGATTTAGGGAAATCATGGGAAACCTAAATCTGGATGGCCGGAGGTGGATTTGAACTACCATCCTTCCGAATGCGAGTCTAGTGTGTTACCACCGCGCCACCCCGCCGGTTTAGACGATTATCACTCTGATTTCCGGAAAAATCACACGACGACCGCTTTTGTATAAGTGATTGATGATCTGAAACCAACAGTAAGTATTGCGTGCTTCTTAGATTTCAGTAATGTCTTTGTCACAGTATATTTTGACATTCTACTTGCTATACTTTCAAATGTAAAATTTTCGGCAAGTGCTGTTCAGTGGTTTCATTCATACGTCATATCCCGCAAAAAGTATGTAATGACTGGTAAAATTAAGTCACAGTGGAGGGAAGTAGAATCTAGGGGTTTCACAAGGATCAGTATTAGGTACTTTACTCTTCTCATTATATGCAAATGATGAGTCAACTTATGCTATCAGGGTAATTGCAAAATTTGGTGATATGCATCTCAGTAAATTAGCTCACTATGCCTATTTTCATTCACTGCTATCACATGGGATCATACATATTCTGGGTCAACACTGAGTATAAAAATTTTCATTGCACAAAAGCGTGTGATCAGAATAATTGCTGGAGCCCACCCAAGAGCATCCTGCAGACATTTATTTAGGGATATAGGGGTCTTCACTGTAGCTTCACAATATATATATATATATTATTCACTCATGAAATTTATTATTAACAATCCGAGCCAATTTAAAAGTAATAGCAGTGTGCATAGATACAACACTAGGAGAAAGGGTGCTATTCACTATTCAAGGTTAACTTTGGCACAGAAAGGAGTGAATTATGCTGCCACAAAAGTCTTCGGTCACTTACCAAGTAGCATCAAAAGTCTGACAGATAGCCAACTAGTATTTAAAAAGAAATTAAAGGAATTTCTGAATGGCAACTCCTTCTACAACGTAGATGAATTTTTAGATAAAACTTTAAAAAAATTAAAATTAAAAAACAATGAAAAATGTAAATAAAAAATCCTTAAAACATTGATTGTCATGTATGACAACATTTACTAAACTGACACGTTCCACATCATTACGAAACGTCGTATATATGAACTATGGAACAAGTATTAATCTAATCTAATCTTTCCCACTGCAATTAGCACTTATACAGTGATGACCTTCAGCTATATCTAAGTGCAAGCCAAAAACCTTTTCACCGCCATCCAGAATATGAACGCTGACTCACTTTATCAAAATGGCCACAGAACATTGGTTTGAAACTCAGTCCATCCAAAATACAACCTATCGTAGTTGCTCATAAAAAGCGCATTACTGAAATATTCAAATGTTTGTAAATCTATGGGACTTATCGTCTGCGGTTATCAGTCCCTAGGCTTACAAACTACTTAAACTAACTTAAACTAACCTAAAGACACACAAACACACATGCACGAGGGAGGACTCGAATCTCCGACGGGGAGCAACCGCATGTTCCGCAGCAAGGCGCCTTAGAGCGTTCGGCCATTCCACCGCAGTCGAGCTCATAACTCCGCAGCGCAGACAGTCTCTACCAACATTATTCCTAAGCGGCATACAAATAACTTTCTCTTATGCAGCAAAGAATCTCTATCTAAATAAAAGCGAAAGCATACTCATTCACTCACTCACTGACTAAACGCTAAATCTCGAAAACTACTTCACCTGTGAAGCTGAAATTTGGAGGAATGTAGTTTATAGGTAGAAGACGTTAGCTAAGAAAGGATTTTGCGATAGGGCCGATAGTTCAGGAGATATGACGTCATAAACAATTAAAACTTGATAGTGTGACTTTATCAGTCCACTATTTGAGTAGGAGAGCACTTAGCTACTTGCAACAAACTTTAAACATAATTTCAAACCCTTATGTAACTTTTTCTCGCTGACCACCTCAGTAAAATGATAAAAGGAAAAAAAGTTTATCGCTTACCACTTTTACGGCGTTCATGCAGTAAAATTACGGCATTTCGCATGACGTTACAATTTATTACTCATACACTATTAATTGAATTCACGAGAAATGTTACAAATAGTATACACACAGTCTACTGAACGTACGTTCGAAATTTTATCATAGTACGACACACAGTTCATGAGATATGGAGTCATAAACAATTAGGTTCATGAAAAACCGCCTCATCACGCATGGCGTTTTCATTTATTACGTCTTTCCTACTAACTCTATTCGCGACGTATTTTGCAGACATTTTACATATACACCACTGGATGTACCTTCGAAATAATATCGTATTACGACATATAGTTCAGGTGTTATGACGTCAAAGACAATGAAATGCATGGAAGTTCGCCCTAATAAGCATCAAGTTGAAATTTACGTCTTTACTACCAACTCCATTTACAACACATTTCGCAGGCAGTTTCCTGATATTACATCCTATAAACTTGGTAAATAATGTTTTTGTAGGACACATAATTCAGGAGATATTTCGTGATACACGTGACATCCGTAAATAGGTATTGCATTATGTTTGACATTTTGCTAAGTCTTTATTACTCTGTTCGCAGCACATTCCGCAACAATATCCAAATATACGACGGAAAAGAGCTACAATATAATATCACTGAATGACACATTGATCGGCAGATATGACGTCGTAACCCTTGAGCTGTTTGAAAACGAAGCTATTTGGCAAATTTCGCTGTAGATTCAAGCAAAACGAATTTTTGACAACTTTGAACTGTGAAGCGCACACGGCTTAAGGTGAAAGCAATAGACTTGTATAGAGTTATAAGAAAAGGAAGAGAATGAACAGTGTACAGCCAACGAATACCCATTTCCGACAGATCTAGCTTTTAACTTCCAGAAACTTCAGTTTCCAGTGAGACTTGCATTTTCTATTAAAATTAATAAATCACAGGGCAATCTATTCAATACTGTGGAGTGCATATGACATGTCCATGTTCCTCAAACGGACAACTTTATGTCACTTTCTCAAGGGGGGATCACCGAAGAAATTATTCATTTTAGGTCCTAGACAAGTCACAAGAAAAATTGTTTATAGTAAAGTTGTGAATTAATTTACTGTATGAATGTTAAATATAATTCTTATTTTGATTACTATATTTGTTTGTTTGGATAACGCAGACGTAATTTTGTACATTATGCACGACACCCTTATTTCTTATATATTCTCTGATAAATATAACATGTTATTAGGAAAAAGGAGATACACAGAGAGAGTAGGGATAGAAGAAGTACTAACTCAAGGCCTGAATATATAAATAAATACCCGGGAAACGCCGGGTTTTCAGCTAGTCCGAGTATAATATTAGACCATCACCTGGACGAACACACAACCATTGACTGTAGGAAGGTGTAAGGGTTACTTAATTTATTAGAGAAATATAAAAAATTATTTCATTTGCAAGAAGAAGCTCGTTGAGACTCTAATACTCGCCATAATTAACTATTGTGATGCCATTCTTAGAGGACTTTCGAACGAAACCTCCTGCAGGCTGGAACTGATGATGAATATTTGCGAACGATACATCTGCGACATAGGCGTTTTCGGTCATATCATCCCTGCATATAAACAATTGCCAAGGCTACGTGCAGATAAGCGCCGAAAGTATCATACCATACCCAGAATGAAAACTTTCACTCTGCAGCGAAGTGTGCGCTGATATGAAACTTCCTGGCAGATTAAAATTGTGTGCCGGAACCGGGATTCGAACCTGGGACCTTGCCCGCAAAAAGCAGTGTGCTGTGGCTAAGCCATGTCTCCGCCATATCCTTTATCCATGGGGGGGGGGGGGGGGCTAGTCCTGCAAGTTTTGCAGGATAACTTCTATGAAGTTTGGAAAGTAAGAGGTGAGGTACTGGCAGAAGTAAAGTTCTGTGCACGGACCGTGAAGCGAGCCAGGATAGCTCAGAGGGTAGAGCGCTTGCCCGCGAAAAGCAAAGGTTCCGGCACACAATTTTAATCTGCCAGGAAGTTTCATCATCACATATGATTGCTGCATCGTTCTCTCAATCATTGCACGCCTCCTTATTTATCTACAACTTAAGATTACTATCTGAATACTACTGCAGAAATACTCGTTCTCACGAAAATAAAGCCCTATATATACTACTACATAGCATTGCCTTCTTTCCTAAAGCCGGCCGCAGTGGCCGAGCGGTCTGCGGCGCGCCAGTCACAGTCAGCACAGCCGCTACGGTCGGGGGTTCGAATATCCCCTCCGGCATGGATCTTAGTATAAGGTAGTTCATAAGTAGTTTGTAAGTTTAGGGACTGATGACCCCGCTTAACAAACATTTGAAAATTTGAATTTCTTCCCTAAATCATTTTCTGTGACAGGATCCCGACTCTGGAACTACCTTCCGCTAAACATAAGATAAATAAAATGTGTTCCAATCTTAAAAATACAGCTAATGGTGCATCTTCTATCACAATAGCTATCTCTTCCATACACCAGTCCACCACAATCCATTCCTCCTGTCCCCACAACTTTTCCGTTCCCCTGGTCAGCAGAGGTCTTTATTCGCATTTTGTTCGTTCCCAACAACCACTGTCACTGCCATTTCAATCATCTCTGCTTTCTTCAATCCTCTTGCATCAGATTTATACTAAAAATGGTTTCAGATGTGCTAAACGTATGTAAATTCCTTGTAAATACAATTTGTTATTTTTAGTATTCGTGTTTATTATTATTACTTTGAATTGTCGTAATGTGTCCTATATGTGTTGTTTCTTGTCTTGTGTAAGAGAGGGCCTTGACGCCCTAACATGGTCAGGCTAAATAAATAATTTAATGAAATACATAGCGTATTATTTGCATCAGGTTTATATTTTTTGGTGAATGGAGTTTAGCCACCGAATGTGATAACCGTTACTGCTGTAACCTGGAGCGCTATCAGGGGCGTTGGATGTGTGTAACAAGAGGTGATGACTCAGTTCCGCGAGAAAAAGAGGGAACTCTGCCGGCGGTTGGCGTGTCACTCAAAGACGAAACTGAATCCACTGCGCCCCTCGTAACAACCGGCTCGATTGTGGGTGGAAAGAGTGGGCAAATCATGCACACATGTCCAGGATAATGTTCATGTTACATTCGTGGAATTTCAGGGAATGTTTCAACGCTGATAAAATGTGGAAAAACTGCGAGGATAATTTAGATTTAAAACATGTAAAATAATGACTTGGTTATAACGTGTAGGCTTTCACGGCCGGCGTCTTCAGTAATTAAAACTTCCGGGCTGAGAGGCCGTGGTCGAACAGTAGAAATTTCTTCCCCTAACGTTTCGTTGCCGGCTGCGGGCAACATCTTCTGAGGTGAGTCGACGACTGGCTGCTGGGCCGTGGAGATCCTGCATATATAGAGGGCATAGAGGGCGCCACCACTCGTCACGTGATGTCAACAGTAAAACTATCTCTGTTTTACTGTTGACATCACGTGACGACTGGTGGCGCCCTCTGTGCCCTCTATATATGCAGGATCTCCACGGCCCAGCAGCCAGTCGTCGACTCACCTCAGAAGATGTTGCCCGCAGCCGGCAACGAAACGTCAGGGGAAGAAATGTCTACTGTTCGACCACGGCCTCTCAGCCCGGAAGTTTTAATTACTAATGACTTGGTTGTTGTGTTGGGTGCGTTAAGAAATATACTTTGAAAGATTAAAGTTCGCTTTACACGATCTGAACCCGTATATGAATTGCCAAAGATAAAAATGAATTGCTGTTCGTTAGTCTCGCTAAAACTCGAGAACGGCTGAACCGATTTGGCTATATATCGTTACATAAACCACTGAATCTATTGTGATGAAGTCTGGTGTGGAGATAGCTTGAGCGCTGAAGTACCGGATACGATACTTTAGAAAGTGAATAATTCAAGATAGTTTTGAAGTATATAAAGCGAAATATCTAACAATAGTTTACTGTTTACTCTGACTTCTTAACTATTTTTCAGAAGTTATAATTAACTTTTAAAAATGCATTGTCCCTTTTGTAAAAAGTGGATATAACGACAGAACAACAGAAGTACCTGTCCGTTTTCCACTAATTTTCCTATTTTCTGGCCAACTGTTCCAAACTTTTACTTCACTCAAACCTTCCTCTCGTTTTGAACGTCGAATGTGCAAAATCTTATCGCAATCAGATAAATGGCACTGATATTTCATGGAAATATCTCTTTCTATTTTTTCTGAATTTTCCTATTTTCTGGAAAACTTTTACAAATTTTTATTTCATAAGAACGTTACTCTTGCTTTGAACGTCAAATATGCAAAATTTTATCGCAATCAGACGAATGATATTGATATCCCATTGAAAAAAGCTCTTTCAGTTTCTCGCGAATTTTCAAATTTTCCGGGTAACTTTCCCAAAATTTTAGTTCATAAGAACGTTCATCTTTCGTTGAACGTCAACATCAAAGAATTATCCCTCTCCGTCGTGCGAATAGTCAGTTATAGTGCTGAATTCAATCAGTTTGAAAAACGCACTTTCAGTTTTTCTCGAATTTTCCTATTTTCCGGTAGATTTTCCAAAAAATTTATTTCATACCAACCTTGTCCTGTCAAGCCGTACTCAAGTGATGCTCTTACAACCATGTGGCAACTGATTTTTTTCATAGAAAAAAAGCTTTCGGTTTTTCCAAAATTTTTCCTACTTTCCAGGGGACTTTTCCAATTTTTTTTATGCGAACCTTCCTTTTGCTTTCAACATGAAATGTACAAAATTTTATCGCAATTGGACGAACTGTATTGATATCTCACTGGAAAAAGCTGTTTCAGTTTTTCCCGATTTTCCTCTTTTCCGGACAACTTTTCCATATTTTATCACCGTTTAAACCGTCCCTGGACTTACACGAATATTTCAAGACTAAAATTATCCAAATCGGTTCAGCCGTTCTCGAGTTTTAGCGAGACTAACGAACAGCTACTTATATATATAGATAATGAGGGTAGTTTGCAACTCACCGCAAATACCGCAAAATAGCATCCTGAGGTAACAGTTGTGTGTCTGTGAAGTGTGCCTGTGTGATTATATGAGTGATAGTATGTGACTTTTTTTTTTGCTGACGAAGGGTAATGGCTGGCCGCGGTGGCCGAGAGGACTGAGGCGCTTCAGTCACGGTCTGCACGGCCACTACTGTCGGGGGTTCGAATCCCCCCTCGGGCATGGATATTTGTGCCGTCCTTAGTATAAGGTAGTCGATAAGTAGTTTGTAAGTTTAGGGACTGATGACCCCGTAGTTAAGACCCATAAGTTTAACAAACAGTTGAACATTTTTTGAAGGGTAATGGCCAATAGCTAGGTTGCGCGTGTGGATATTTTGGCCCACTTTAGGTTACAGTAGTAGCATTAAGAGTGAGCCTTTGGGAACGCCTTTTGACAGCTCGAAATTTAAATGAAAATAACGGCTTAACCGTTCATCTGGCACGAAAATTGAATAAACGAATTTTTAGAGGAGAAAATTCTCTACAACTCTGCTCTCTAATCATTAGGCTCTTTTACACTTCCATACTGTCCATAGGAAGTACGCTGTAAAAAAAAGGCAAAAAACAGTATGGAAGTGTAAAGTAACCTAATGATAAAAGGTACGGAAACGTATGTTTATACAATGATACAGCGAGGAAGAAGTGTATATCTTATAATACAAAATGTTTCACAGTTTTGTAAATATGTCATTTCTGCATTATTCTAGATTAAATACAAAACCTACTGAAGAGGGCGGGATTTCCGCCGAAAGGCGGATCCGCAACCTCACATTTGTAACGCAAACATGGATCAACAGAAGAGATTCAAACACAATGATTATTCATTATATTGTTAGGTAGGACAGTGAAATTTATAAATACACAATTTATTCAGCAGTTAAACGCAGAGTGTACACCATTATCAACAAGTTCATTATTTATCTTAACATTGACGTACAATCGGTAAAAATGTCTTCTTGTAAGCTAGAAATTCGGCATGTATGTCCATACTACTTATTGAGTGTTCATTAACTTAGGGGGGTGGGGGGTTCGAATCCCCCCTCGGGCATGGATATTTGTGCCGTCCTAGTTCGTAAGTAGTTCATAAGTAGTTTGTAAGTTTAGGGACTGATGACCCCGTAGTTAAGTCCCATAAGCTAAACAAACATTTGAACATTAACTTAGGTTGGAGCCGGACACAAACGTTGTTCTGAAGGATCCAAATGCACATACGTCACACGAAGACATTCGGTAATTTCTGTATACACTGTTTTAAAACTCGGTAGCCAACTATTCAGTCTTCCCAGCATAAGGGAAAGAACCGGCTGTAGTCCAAACAAGTTTATAACTGATGAACGCTGCATGTAAATGTAATAGACTCTAGATTTCACTCAAAGATCCACTTCATCATACACTGTTGTAGAGGATAGAGTTAGAAAACCGCAGTAAATGACCCGACGAGGGCGGTGTTCAGTAGTCACCTGCTGTTCGATGTAATCCTCCTGCCTCGCGGGAGTAGCCGAGCGGTTTGGAGCGCCACGTTGCGGATCGCGAGGTCTCCCGCGTTGGATGTTCGAATCCTCCCACGCGCATGGATGTGTGTGTTGTCCTTAGGTTAGTTTACCTTAGTTTAAGTATTTTGTAAGCTAGGAACTAATAACCAAGCAGTTTAGTTCCAAGGATTTACCTACATTTGAAAATTTTTTGTAATCTTCTGAACGTCACAGTTCCACCCATTCCAGTTTTGTGAAGCGCACTTTAACATTCTTCACAACATTCTCCATTTACACCACAACACGCCACTCGCGACTGACCGATGCTTCTATTAATTAATATTTAAACGTTTTGAATTACTTGATGTTAAATTGTACGTGGCGGCGAAAAGCAGTATGGCTGCATTGACGTTGGGTGGATGCACTTTCTCATCTACAACGACCTGTCCATGCAGTAGCACAGGAATGTTGTGCGATGGGGCGTTATGTTGGTAGCCAGTATAAAGCACCGGTAGGATGGTGTAGGAAACTGAGACACTTGTTATCCTTAAATATCCTGCAATCGTTCGGGTGATGAGCGTTTTCTAGCCGGCCGCGGTGGCCGAGGGGACTGAGGCGCTCCAGTCACGGTCTACAAGGCCACTACGGTCGGGGGTTCGAATCCCCCCTCGGGCATGGATATTTGTGCCGTCCTTAGTTTTAGCTAGTTCATAAGTAGTTTGTAAGCTTAGGGACTGATGACCCCGTAGTTAAGTTCCATAAGTTCTACAAACATTTGAACATTTTTGAGCGTTTTCTAGGTCGATGAGCGACAACAGTTCACGCGGCGACCTCTGGCGCAGCAGAAAAGCCCCACTGCCGGACCCGTCCTCCTGAGTACGATGAGAAGCGGTGGCACGACCACACGGGCAGACACGAAGTAGGCAAATTTTAGCACAGAGTAACATATATTTTTATCTGTGCTTTTAGTAGCCATTAGAAGGGTACTCTAGAAAGGACAGTTAATCCCACACTCAAACTGGGCAACTTCCGCTCGCAGGTAGCAGGAGTGGCCATAAGTGAGCTCGTCACTCCTGTTAATGACACCAGCTCGCTGACATCTGTGTAGAATCACATAGTGTTTCGTTTTGTACTTCAGTTTAGTCATGGGAGCGAATAAAACGGCAGAAAGTCACGATTTGCCACCTGTTATATGTGATCGTGGAAATACACATTTGATCTGTGACGGTTATAAATTCAAACCTTACAGAAGAGTTTTAGCAACGGATGACCGTGGATGGCGATGCTGCGGCAAACTTCGCGGTGTGCTGTTAGTTATTTACAGTAGGCAGCGAACACATATTTTCGCGTTTGGAAAGTACTCTTGACCACACACCTGTTGCAGAAGACTTGTTAAACAGGAGAATGATATCTAATTCTCTAAAAACAAAAGGCGACACTTTGGTTGAAAGGCCTTCAAAAGCTCATACGCAATGTAGTTGAGGTCAATCGAACAACCTCTAACACATTAACAAGGAAGGACATAAGGTTTATTCGTAACAATATTATTCGCACTCGTCTAAAATGCGGAAACTGCCGAAATTGGTGATGGCAGCGCAGATTAATTTGTCGCAAATCGAGGTGACAACTACAAAAGGCGAGGACTTTGTCAATAATGACATGAGAAATGTACATGTTGTTTTCACACCCTAGTCAAATCTACAGTTTTTGTCTCAGCAGGAAACTATTTTGATGGCTGGTACTTTTCAGTACGTGGAGAACCACTTTCTTTAGTTATTCACGATCCACAGTTACTCTGGTGGCTCTTATATACCGTTAGTGTTCAGTGTTATAAAAGATAAGAAAAAGGAAACATATTTGAAAATTATAGTGTACTCATGATGAATGTAGGAAGAGGTATTTTTGTTGATCTGGTCAACATACAACCAGAAGACGACAACATCACAAAATTTGCGGATTATATAAATGAAAAGTACATTGATGAAGAAGATTCAGTCTTTCCTCCACACGTTTAGACAGCAGATTGCGCTTCCTTGTAGAGGACGACTAACGCTTGCGAAAGCTTTCATTTCCGATTCAATACTTCATGTGAATCTCCCCACCCAAACATCTTTCAGTTTGTGAGAAGTCTGAAGCATCAACAAACTGATACTTGTATAAGAATCAACTCAGCAAAAAATAATATCACCATCCAAACGGACTCAAAAATCAAGAAGAAGTACGCTTTCCTGCAACAGAAATTAGAATTACTTAGGAATAGTGAAATTTGCAAATTAGTCTTTGTAAAGTGCGTTTTATACCAAGTAACCACTATCAAAATATGAGCCAAACTAAATGCATTTGTTTTCTGCAAATATTTTTGTATGTGAAATTTGTAATAAAATCTTTGCATTTGTATATAATTTGTTTGTTTTTTATATTTTGTTTCTTGGCACAGTATTGACATTATTCCTTAAGAACTCTACATATAGGGGCAGAGGTTGCACACTTGCAAAGTTTAGATTTTGCGAGATTGTGCAGTTGGACTGCCAGGAGCATGGAGGAGTTGCCGAGTTAGTGCGCGCCTGTCAGTCTAGCCGGAGCAGGTAAAGTTGCCCAGTTCGTGCTGCCACTCAGGGGGCACTTTGGGGACAGTTGCCCAGGTCGAGTCTTCCGTTTATCGCCAACAGGTAGAAGTTGCCCAGTTCGGACGAGCCCGCCCACACGAGCTACAGGGGAGAGACAACAAATATGTTACGTGCGAACGGTCATTAAAAAGAAAAAGCAATACAATATCAGAGTAAAAAGAAATGAGAGATACTTACATGCTCGTTGAGGAGCTATGCCCCGTTTACACGACGATCGAAAGTTCACTAGAAAGATTATGATCTACTGCAGCGCTCCAAGCTTACTAACTCGGAACTACTGACGTGTGATCACACATGCTTGGTTGTGTTTATACGATAAACTTCCGTCTACACGTGGAGTTAATACTGACAGCAGCACCTATGCGAAAATACGGCCGTACTACTGTTTATATATGAGAATTGTTTACGTTTGTGTGTGTGTCATGACGAATAATATTCAGCTTTTAAGTTTACACACTGTCGGCGGTAGCAGGAGCTGTGGTGTTTGTTTGAACACAACAGCGAAGAAGGAATATAAGTTGGATGTGTTCTTGGTTGAGAAGAAGACACGAACAATGAGATGTGCACTGCATGCTAATAATGAAGTAACTTGTGCCAGAGGACCCCAATGAATTCTGAATTTCTTTCTTTCTTTCTTTCTTTTTTACGTATGAGTATCGAGTGTTTTACCAAATTGCTTTCGTTCGTCCAAGGACAAAAATACGATACTGAAAGTATTTCGCCGAGCTGAAGACATAAAATACTTTTTATATTACCGTTGCATTCTTAGCTTTGTGTAATTTATGCCTGTAATTGCTATGTTTTTGCAGGCTCACTTTAACACAGTGTTTTCTGGCGCTGGGGAATCTTTCAAAAGCCTTTCCTTTGCACAAGGAACTTATTTACTATTTTAATTGTTGCTGTTGAAATCTGCAAACCAATATAAATTTGTGCTCGATAGTAAGACCTCAGAGAACTTATTTTATTTTATTTATTTATTTTTTTCATTATTAACTACTCCAGCACGCTCTCGAGATTTTCTGCATTGTCCATGTGTGCCTCAATCAAAACACAGCTCTTGGCCGGTCCCACTCCATTCATGTGAGATGTATGATTCGAGAAATAAGCAATTTTGATAAGGACGCGGCTATTTACGTACGGTAATACGAAAGCCGCGCGGCGAACTCACTTCTGCGCATGCGCGCCCAGGTCGCTTCTAGCAAATTTAGAACCTGTCCGCCGGATAACGACGATCACTGCTGACGCTTCATGGGGAAAGGATAGTAGTCTCACTGTCTACAGTTTATATAGTCCTCGGATTAATGATATAGTCCTCGGATAAATACTAATCTCCGATTGGCTATCACCGTTTTCATGAGCGCTATCTGGTTGCGAAAAATTGAAGTATTCAATTTATCTATCCTTATGTGTTTCTGGTATGTAGTACTTTCCGAAGCACTGGGGCTAGGACACGCTCCGTTTGCTGTATTCGTCTTTGAAAGCACACCCGATCTATCGAATGTTGCTGCCAGTCGTCTCTACGAGCTGCTGCGTAAGCAAATCTCCAGGCAATCATAACATGTGTCTCGTTATCGATTGTATTAAAGCAGACCTTCCTCCCGTCAATGCTGATATTCCACTGATGGTGTCAGCGCGTGTCGTAATGTAATTAACTCATTTCAGTGCAGACGTAGGGATAAGTTTCTGGTTGTAATAAGAACTGTATATTGATAACTACAAGGGGCTATAACTGTCGTATAAAAATACTTAACGAATTTCGAAAAAAAAAATTACACACATTTATTCAAGTACGATTTGATAGCCGGCCGCAGTGGCCGAGCGATCTGCGGCGTGCCAGTCCCGGTCTGCACGGCCGCTGCGGTCGAGGGTTCGAATCCCCCCTCGGGCATTGACAATGTAATTAGTAATTACCCGCGGCTTTCCAAACTTTATTTATTTATTTATTTATTTATTTTTTATTTATTTATTTATTTATTTATTTATTTATTTATTTATTTATTTTTTTTTTTTTTTTATTTTTTTTTATTTTTTTTTTTTTTTTTTTTTTTTTTTGCTTATGGGACTTAACTACGGGGCTATCAGTCCCTAAACTTACAAACTACTTATGAACTACTTACGAACTAGGACGGCAAATATCCATGCCCGAGGGGGGATTCGAACCCCCGACCGTAGTGGCCGAGCTGACCGTGACTGGAGCGCCTCAGTCACCTCGGTTCCAAACTTTCTGACAGCAGAGGTGATACACGGCCTACATTCCAACCACTTTCCTGTGCTGTTTTGCCTCTCCGTCACACCTGAAAGATACGCTGGAAGCCTCAACATACGGAGAACGAACTGGGACCTGTTCAAGGAACAAGTTCCCACATCCGTCTCTGAACATCAAGCTGAAGAGATCATTACTGAAGACTCTGCCAGCCGCTTCGCTGACGTCGTGCATGATACCCTAGAGCTTGCCACTCCAGTTTCATCACAGCCTTACGATACTCCACCTGGACTCCCACCTGACATCTTGGCATCGATCACGGAGAGAAACCGACTCTGTCGCGAGTGGGGGATTACTCGCCGCGCGGAACTCAAGCGACAAATTAACCTCATGCGGCGTGACATCAAGGCCGCCATCATTGCCCATAGGAATAAGATGTGGGCTGACAAACTCCGGATCCTACGCACTGGCATCCAGTCAAGTTTTTCACCAGCCGCCGCACCCGCATGCCGCCACTTGTCACGCCTGACAGAACTGCGTACCGGCCAGTTGATAGAGCCAATATGCTAGCGGACGTCTTTCAAGATAACTTCCGGCCGCACAACGATCGAGTAGACGATCAATGTGTAGCAACGATAGAGCGCGAAGCTGAAACACTACTCACGGATACCAATGCGGAAGAGGACCCTGTTCTCCCGATTACGCCGGAGGAAGTACTACAGGGAATAAAGGAACTACCTCCGAACAAGGCCCCAGGATCAGACGACATTACTGGGTGAGTGCTTAAAAACCTCCCCTGGATAGCTGTCGTTTATCTGGGAGCGATATTCAACCAGGTACTGACTACAACCAAGTACCCCACTGCTTGGAAGCACTCGTCGTGATAGCTGTACCGAAGCCGGGTAAAAACAGGAGGAAGCCCACCAGCTACCTGCCGATCAGTGGCCTACCTCACATTAGTAAACTCTTCGAGAAGCTCTTCCTCCATCGCCTACATGTTTTTCTCGACCAACAGGAAGTCTTACCTTCACAGCAAGGCGGCTTCAGGGCGGAGCACTCTACCGCACAACAGATCCTGCGAGTGGTAGAGTACATAAAAACGGCCTTCAACAAACGAGAGTACTGCGGCGCTGTCCTGTTCGATGTACAGAAGGCCTTTGACAGTGTATGGCATCTAGGAATTGTCTGGAAACTCCACCGCTATGGTCTTCCTAAACGCGTAATACCCCTGATCGCTTCATATCTAAAGCATCGAACATTCTCTGTAAAAGTTGAGGATGCGCTATCCACTGTCCGGCCTATTAAGGCTGGCGTACCTCAAGGATCGGTCCTCGGACTGGTTCTGTACAACATCTTCACTGCAGATCTTCCAACGATACCACGAGTGGAAAAAGCAGTCTACGCAGATGACACGATGCTTTACTCCCGCAGCAGGTGGAAGGAAAACCTCTTCCCCCGACTTCAGAACGCCTGTCGTGTCCTGGAAGAATGGGCAGCGAAATGGCGCATCAACTTCAACCCTGCGAAGACACAAGCAATTATCTTCACTTGCCGCCGTACCATGCCGAAACGACGACTTCGACTGTATGGCATTGAACTTCCGTGGGCTGAGTCTGCTCGATACCTTGGCGTTATCGTGGATAAGCGCCTGACGTGGAAACAGCACATTGATGTAATCAGAGCGAAGATTACTCAAAGGCTGGGCGCACTTTACCCCTTAATCAATGAAGGATCAACCCTCTCCATCTCTAACGGCCTTCTCATCTTCCGCCAATACATCAGGCCACTCTTTGACTACGTCTGCGAGGTGTGGGAATCTGCAGCCAAGGCACATATCCAGAGACTTCAGTCCCTCCAGAATAAAATTCTTCAACGTGTATACCACATACACCCGCAATTTCCTCATCGAGATCTTCACGACTCTGCCAGTGAACTCGAAGTACATCAACGTCATCAGAAGATTGCACGACAATTTTACGGCCGGACTTGGACATCGACGAACCACCTCATCCGCGCCTTGAGGGATCCGCCGAATCCACGAGACACCTACCAGCGGCTCGATCGACAACAATCGCAACAACTCTGAAGATCTACTTCGTCATCAAGACACACTGCAGCTAAAACTGTAAATAATACAAGTACAAAACACAGTTCCATAAACAAAATAAAGAAGTTATATCCTTACCAAACCATCTGCTGATTTAGGAAATGCTCATGAGTAAAACCTGCGCCTACCAACTCCTAAGTAGTGTTAAGGATGCGGAGTGATCGCTCTCTTTCGCACCCCCAGGCGCGTGCTGACAGCGCGTATAGGCCACGCGGTTTCAGGGCTCTATCGTGTATCGTCACTCGACAATGTAAACAGAAATACGCCTACCGTCAGCTCTACAAATATTGGTTTTTTCAAATACAAAAATGAAGTACACGATACAACAATATTTCATAAGACTTTTTTTGTCTAGAGCACCTAGATGTACCATTTGTATAAGTTTGACGGCTTACGTAGTTTACACCCGGTATGTGGAACACCGATACGTGCAGAAATTCTACGTTCTACCGACTGAATAATGTCTTCTATTTGATCGACTGTCTGTTGATTTACACGTGCAGATGTAATGACACTGCTGGGCAGTGTACCGGCGTCATGCGGTGTATTTCACACACGAGTAACACTGTTGAATATGTAGCTGCGGTTAGGAAATATTACGCCGTATTCTCTACAAGCAGCAGCAACAGCGTTTCTAAAATACCATAACGGCGGCATGTTTACACAGTACAGTAGACTTGGCCAACGAATCGCAATGAAAATGTCATGCCTTCACAATTTGAACTTCAACACTCTACCGCTGACACTCGGTTAAATACGCTCATAGCAACCCATAGCTACCGGTGCAGCAACACAAGAATCGAATATGCACTGAACTGACCTGTATCTCTATACTAAAAATTAACACATGTTACATGGCATTTTTATTCCAATTCGTTTATACTGCCACATCATAAAACATTTACTGTTCCTTCTGAAACATACTGTATGTGCTCCTTTGCAGTTTTGACAGACAGCTTGCATTTTTAGCCAACAAGCCTGTCCAAAGCGTAATTTTCGACACATTTATCTTTTATAGATTTGTAAAACGACAACTATTGTTTCCTTAAACTGGAACACGTTGGATGTTCTGACCAGCTTTCTTCAAGTTTTGTTGACCTTACGTCGACGAAAAGTTACACTGAAATGAGCCGGAGGAGTACTTCATGAACGAATTACATATTCCGAGGGTAATGCATCACGAGCAAGAAATATAAAGTTCCGAAACGAAGTCCAGCTTAGAAGGAGAATGCCTCAGAAGCCGCCAACCGATTCGGTAAAATGTGCGCATACACATTGAGGGATATGTCAACAAGCGCCCCCTATCGTGTGAAGCGGTGGTGCACGCCGCGACCAGTGTGAGAACTCGTGTCATTGCAACATGGAAAGCAAAATGGAGCAACGTGCTAACATCAAGTTTTATTTCAAATTAGAAAAAACTCCGACGGAGACCCGTGGGATGTTAGTGCAAGTGTACGGTATTGAAGCAGTGAGTAAAATCTGTTTGTTTGAGTGGTTGCGGAGATCCAACAATGCGTGATCCCAGTGCTTCGAGCAATTCCACAACAAGCTTTTGCTGCCAGTTTCCAAAATCTGTACAACCGATGTCAGAAGTGTATTGTGGTCAATGGCGATTACTTTGAAGGCCAGTAAAGGTATTCTAAAAGAAAAAAAAATCGCACTGACGTGTTTTACGGCCCACTTTAGATTTGTAGTTTTATAAGTTTTTGATAACATTTTGGACCAAAATAATAATCTAAATAATAATAAATTAATTAACAAGAGTGTCTGAAACCCTTTTTGAAAAAAAAATAGTAGTAGCAAGTTTCGAACTACCGACATTTTGCGTCACAGTCCAGCACCTTGTCCACTACGCTACGGCTATAAATCAATAAAGAAGATATTTAATCTCATACTACTGATGGCTGTTGTTAACGATCTTAATATGGCATTTGTAGACATTAGATTATCATTTATCGTACGAAGAACGATGTGTTTTTGTTAATTCCTCAGTGTTCCGTTGCTTTGAAATGACAACGTGTAAGTTACAATAAGAAAATAATCAAATACGTGAGGAATGTCATGTGACATCTCCGAACGGCTGGTTTTCGTTAATTCAATGGAGGGTGTCAAATCGCCGTTATTTTCACAAATATGTCTCAAACTATACGAGATATGAAAAAAACATAAGTCAGATAAATCGTAGAGAATTTTCTCCTCTACCAATTAGGTCATTCAATTTTCGTGTCAGATGAACGGTTCGTATGCAATTACTATTATATTACAAACGGCTTTTTTTGGTTTTACTACCGTATTTTTTGTCCGAAAAATTTGAAAAAGGAAGGTTCTGGTCTCTGGCGGCCTACAATCATGTCTGTAAAATTTGGTGCTGATCGGTTATAACGGTTCGTCTTAAAAAAAAACAGGGAACACGTTACGGACAGACAGACAGACGGACGGACAGACAGACAGACATACATCCCAAAATCGCCGCTATATCTCTGAAACGCTACGAGATATGGAAAAAAAAAAAACAAAACAAAAAACAACACAAGAGAGCAAAGTTGTAGAAAATTTTCTCCTCTACAAATTCCGTTATTCAATTTTCGTGTGAGATGAATAGTTAAGCCGCTATTTTCATTTAAATTTCGAGCTGTCAAAAGACGATCGCAAAGACCCACTTTTAGTGTTACTACCGTAACCTAAAGTGGGCCAAAAATACAATTTGGGGTCCACTCGCACCTATGTCAGGAGTTTGTGTATCGTAGCATTTTCTGAGTCTTTAGAGTTTTATATTGTTGGCTCCCTTGTGGTGTTTTATATGTTTTAAGTAGGAAAATATATTTGTTAAATCATGAGAGGGGTACAGAAAAGGCTGCGATCCGCTTGGACCCCTCAGCGCATTAAATAGGTAAAGTAGCTTAGCAGTCTGAAATTTAAAAGTGACAGGATCGACAAATAATTTAAAATTAAGCATTTTCCGTCAACATACACAGGGGCCGCAGTCGCATATTTTCTTAGAAATGGGGGAACTTCCGTTTAGGCACACATAGGGTGAAAGCTGTTCGACGAAAGCGCCGCTGGTACAGCGACCAAGGTGTCTGGATGGGTTCACAAAACCTGGCTCAGTTCTTAAACGATGGTTCGCCTCTCACCACTGCAAGGGCGGCGATACAGCCGAACGTCTTTTCTCGGCGAAGCTTATTAGGAAGTGCAGATTAGTGTCTAACGTCCCGTGGGTATCGTGGTCATTACAGACGGAGCACAAATTCAGAAGCAGGAAGGAAATCAGCCATGCTTTTCCAAAGGATCCATCCCGGCATAACACTGGACTCGTATTCGGAAGGATGGTGGTTCAAATCTACCTCCGGCCATCCAGATTTAGGTTTTCCGTGATTTTCCCAAATCACTCCAGGCAAATGCCGGGATGGTTCCTTTCAAAGGGCACGGCCGATTTCCTTCCCCCATCCTTACCCAAAAATCCGTCTCTAATGACCACGCTGTCGATGGGACGTTATACCCTAAGATTCTTTCCTTCCTTCCATCCCGGCATATGTCTGGCATGATTTAGAAAAATGAAGAAAACCTCAGTCTGAACAGCACGAGGCGGATTCAACGGCCGACCTCCCGAGCGCCAGTCCTGTGTGTTTCCACTGCTGTAGGCTTCACGTGGCTGTTATCAGACAATAGACGGACACCGGCCAAAAGAGATCGCTTCTGGACGCTGCGATAAGGACCCAACGCCTGTGGCGGATCTCAACCACATCCTGCAAAGTGCACTGCTGACAAACACTATTGGCACCGTTTTACATCACCTGTTTGATAAGTGTAAGTACAGTTGAAATTCCTGATTATTGGAGCTGTAGTGAAATATATGTCTCGAAAGGATATTGTGAGGAAAGGTACAGCTATAACGGTAGTTTGATAATATCAAGTGCGTCTGTGTTGTCCTGGCGTGGATATTCATAGGTGTCCAATCAAAACTTCAAGAAAATTCCATGAAATATATTTTCGACGGTGACACACAGATATTATACAGGTTGTCCCGTTCAACTTTCTCACCCCATATATCTCTGGAACTACAGTAGATTTTGAAAAAATACTTTCATGATCATTAACGTATGGCAGGGACTTATGAAAGTAAGTACCATGAGACAGTATACAACTCAAACAAATATTATTTTCAACGCGAACTTAAGTTTTTTTAAATGGATCCCTATATTATTTCCTACGCAATAAATAGCATGAAAAATTACAAAAGAATGGCGTCAATTACATGCGGAGAATTTGCGAAGAGAAATTGATTTGAAACACATGAAGCGCACAGCCAGCGCGTCCCGAGACTCAAGCGAGACTCACGGCTCCGTCTCGGGACATGCCCTACCAGCAAGCTTCATTTACGAGTGGTGTTCAAATAAAAAAGTGCGAAAAGGCACTTTGGCTACAATTAAAGTCTTTATTCGGAAGTTATCACCAGAGGCATGAGCACAACTATCGTTCCATATACCGGCGCACTCTCAGGGAAGATCGCCCGCATTTTGAGAAAACACCAGGTTGGAACTGTTTTTTGTCCGCCGAATAAAATTCGTGCACTGGTGGGGAGCGCTAAAGATGATCTCGGTTTGAGGAAGGCGGGCGTGTACCAGATTCCGTGTCAGTGTGGAAAGTCATATATTGGACAGACGATGCGTACCGTCGAGGATCGATGCGTTGAACACCAGAGGCACACACGATTGATGTATCCGAGCAAGTCGGCGGTCGCTGAACATTGTTTGTCGGAGAATCACGCCATGGAGTATGAACACACTAGGATTCTGGTACAGACGTCGAGATACTGGGACTGCGTCGTTAGAGAGGCCATTGAAATTCGCACAAGTGACGACCTCATAAACCGTGACTCTGGCTATAATCTTAGCAAAGCTTGGGAACCAGCGATTGGGTTAATTAAGAGTAAAAAAAAAATGTTCAAATGTTCAAATGTTTGTTAAGCTTATGGGACTTAACTACGAGGTTATCAGTCCCTAAACTTACAAACTACTTATGAACTACTTACGAACTAGGACGGCACAAATATCCATGCCCGAGGGGGGATTCGAACCCCCGACCGTAGTGGCCGTGCTGACCGTGACTGGAGCGCCTCAGTCACCTCGGCCACCACGGCCGGCTAATTAAGAGTAAATCTAGCAAACGTAACGAAGTGACGACCACGGCGGACAGAGCCCTCACACCGACGTCTTCTCAGACGCCGGCGCAATCGGTTCCACTGCGCGGCCGCGGCGCGGGGCGCGGACCGCGGAGGGGTCGCTCCGCGGGCCGAGGGTATTTAAATGGCCCGCTACCGGGCTAGAACCCAGTTCCCTTCGAGCAGCCGTAGCGTGCGGATCTCCGTGCCGGCGCGTTTCCAGGAGCTCAGTCCGTCAGTTCACCTGATGATGGCGAAATGTATGATCGCCGAAATATTGTGCCCGTTGGACACTATAGACCGGCAGTACACCCGTGGATATTTTGATCATCAAATACGCCGGGAGAAACTGAAGAATCACAACTATCCCACTGTTTAACGAGCCGAAGGATTCCCTGTTCCCAGAATTCCTGTGGCTGTGGCAAGAGAGGACCCAACAGATGGAAGTCACAGGGCGACATGTCCGGCCTGTAGGTCGGATGCTCAAGCTGCTCCCACTTTAACTTGGACAGTACAATTTGTATGACGCTGAACACGTCTGGACCCGAGTTATCATAGAGCAGAATCACTCCCTCCTTGAACAGCCCAGACCGTTGGCTGTTGCTGGACTTGTGTAGGCTATGAAGTCTCTCGGCACACGTCACTGTTAATAGTTTTCCCGTGCTCTGGGAATTCGATGAGTATCGTACGTCGAAAAAGAGAGTGAGCATCACCTTGCCTGCTGAGGACACAACCTTCAATTTTTAGGGGGAGGTGATAACGCATGCTTCGCCTCCCTGGATGTCGCGCAACTTTGTTCCAAAGTGGTATATTAACATTTCAACCGGTTTGGTTGTTAAGACGTTTCGTACGTTTTCATTTGAATACTCTGCATACTTAAAACGTCAACTTCACTTCGCAATTTCTCCGAATGTAATTGAGGCATTGCGATGCAATTATTTTTGTGATTATTCATGCTACTGATTTGGATATGGGGTATAAATTTATAAAACATGTTTGTGTTGAAATTATTTGTTTTCGTGTTAGACTGTGTCGTGGTACTTACTTTCGTAAGCCTCTGCCGTACATTCATGAACGTGAAAGTCGTTTTTCAATATATGTTGTAGTTTGAGAGATATTTCTGGTGAAAAAGTTGAGTGGGACACGCTGTACATACACGTCAGGGCAACTTAGACGCATTTGATAATGGCAAACTGCCTAAACAGCTGACATGAGACACTAATAAACCTGTAAGTAGTGATATTGGACCTTTCCTTACAATAAGCATCGTTTCATCGTGGACTACTGAAAAACCACCAGCATCTACCTACCTGTATAATCTAAGAGTTACTGTGATTTTCGTCTGCACTAGCTCGGCTTGGAAACGGCAGAGTAATTTTGTGTTTTAATTTACATTCATGACTCTTTGTACTTCAAATTTGCATGGTTGTTTTATTGTGTAATCCTGATCCTGTTACGTAAGCACTCCTGGAACTAACGCCGGCTTTATGATGTTTGTACCAATGGTTATTTCGGTTTGACTTGTTAATTAAGGGGTGTCCACATACATATCCTGTGGTTCTAGGCACTATGTAAGAGACAGCAAGGTCGCTACCGCCGGAAGCTCGAGTCCTCCCTCAAGCATGTGTGTGTGTGTGTGTGTGTGTGTTGTCGTTATGTTAGTTTAAGTAGTTTGGAAGCCTAGTGACTGATGTGCACAGTAGTTTGGCCCCATAGAAAGACAAACATTTTGAACACAGACTTCCTGTCGCCACCTCATTATCCTCTGGGAGGAAATGTGTGTTGCCCAATCGTCTGCGTGTATTGTTATACAGGGGGGGGGCACCGAAAAACAGGAACATTTCCACAATCCAATAAAACTAGAAGCGATGAAGGAAACAAACTGTAATTCATAGTAATTGAAATCTTAAAACTTTGCCTTTTACGAAACATTGGTTTCATTTATCATTTTTTGAAAATTACGTCCTTTGGATGGCGTGCTCCTGTACTAATACAGAAGTACCGTTACTCGGCAAACATAAATCCTATTGGCGTTGATAAACGCCCTTTATACGTTGGTAAAGTGACAGTATGATGTGGTGTTTCATCACATGGGATTATCGGACCTTGTTTTTTCGCGAATGAGCAGGGAAACAACTGCCAATGTAGATAGTTACGTGGAGATGTTAAGAACTTTCGTTACACTTGCCTTGAACAAGTTTCCAAACGTTCAAGAAGCCTGGTTTCGGCACAGGACGGCGCAACATCACACACTGCAATGGGCCGTATGAATAAAACGGAGTATCTACTTTATACTCTGAATTCCAGAGAGCATGTGAATAAAACTACAGAAGTTTTTCACGACCGGAGAACATTCTCCGATTTCTGAAGTGAGTTCTGAGTAACTTCTATTAAGGTTACGTTTTGCTGTGGTGTATAATAAAAATCACAACATCTTTGTTACTTAGAAGGCAAACACAAATTGCTTTATACTTAGTCTTTAAGAAATACTAGGGGACCTAAAAAGTTAATGCAAATAAAAACATTTTGTTGGCGAGTAGCTTCCTTCAGAAAAATTGTGAGTGTGACACTTCAAGCATTTTATACAGTGACGAGAGTGATGTAAGAGGAATGTTTCTATTACCGTACCGACATAGAAATAAAATACAAGTGGATTCAGCTGCGTGTTTTACCCATTTGTTTGGAGTGTATATTTACAGTTGTAAACAGCTACATAGCAA
The DNA here is from genome assembly GCA_026315105.1 of Locusta migratoria. NCBI lineage: Eukaryota > Metazoa > Arthropoda > Insecta > Orthoptera > Acrididae > Locusta > Locusta migratoria. The sequence goes on along the minus strand of CM048755.1, from coordinate 735,972,282 downwards.
AATAATATTGTGTTTTTAAATAGGGCCTATTAGTAAGGTCTTATGATGTTAGTTCCAAATAAAGTGCATCCCAAGACTTCACAGTTTCTATCACAAAATAAATATTGCTGCAGTACCAGGTAGGCCTACTGAAGTATTGTTTCTATCCAAATCGATTGGCCTATTTAAGATGCGTTTTCTGACTTCGTAATCGTAACTTCTGTTATGTTAGAAGTAAATAGACACGACAGGAAGATTAATAACTGACCATTTACGTACCTAGCATCCTGTTTCTTGTAACAAAATCGTCTGGCCTAACGCTTATGAGCAGACCATTGGGTGTCATATTTAACAACAAGTAGGCCTATCTCATGTTAGAAAACTTCGACAGCATTCGACGCTATAACAGATGAATATGTGATGCATTCTTAAAATTTCGTTCGCAATTTGTGCTAACCCAACTTCATTAACAAAAAAGTTTCTTGCGTGACGAAAATTTTGAATCGTCAGGAGAATATATTTTCGTAAAAAGTGCACATTTAGTCTTAATAATATGCTCCTTCACAACAAACAGTTCTTCTTGAACACGTAGATGCCTACTCAATTTTTGTACAATTAATAATTTGTCTGATTGGGCTAGTTTAAAGAAATACACGAGTGAACAGCTGTTCTGTGTTGGACATGACACGCGGAGAACTTACTCAAGAAGGAGGGGAGGTAGCGAGAATGAACTACCTGCTCAGAGCATATGCTTCGAAATTTTTATTCATACGAAATTGAGAACGTACTCAGAGAACGTTCTTTTGCTCTTAGAATATTCTCTGGAGCGTGTGCTCTTTTTTATTCATACGACCCAATGTCATATGTGCGAGAACTGTTCGATAACCGTGTCATCTCACGGTTCGGTAACATTCCCTGGCTCCCGAGGCAGCCATATTTATCCGTTTGTGATTTGTTTTCTTTTGGGGCTACGTCAAGAGAAAAGTCTAGACTACTCGACCAAGAAACCTAGATGAGTTAAAACAGAGAATTCGTGGTGAAATTCACATTATCCTTCTGAGATGTTGCACTGGTCAAAGGAATCTCCGCAGCAGATTTCACGGATGTGATCGTACAGGACGACGCCATCTTAAGGACGTAATTTTTTTTTTAAATGAATAACATAAATGTTTCGTAAATGACGTGGTTGTAAGATTCCTATGAATTAAATTTGTTTACTTCATGACTTCCAGTTTTATTGGATTGTGGAAATCTTCCCAGTGTTCTGTGTTACCCTGCATATATGGAAGTGAGCGAAATTTTATAAATGTTAGCGAGACGTGTAACTGAGGAGGCACTTGGGAACCAGCCCGGTATTCACCTAGTAGGACGTGGGAAACCCCCTAAAACCATACGCAGGCTGGCTGGCACACTGACCCCATCGTTAATCCACCCTCCCTGCCCCGGAAAGCGGCGCCTTAACCCGCGCGGCGGCTGTCTGTCCCTTTTGCGTTTGTTTTGTTTTAAGAAGGTTTGTTCGTCAACTGAACTCGCAGCATCGTTAGTTTGTAATACTTGCAATTCTGCCGTCATGGCAGTGTTGTAACCACTGCTGATTCAACATGTGTCCTTTCGTATTTTTCATTTTAGTTTAACAACGTATACGTACAAGTATTGTCAAATTTGTGATAACATCAGTTATTTTCCTACGGAATTGTTGTAACAGTCGCTGATGTGCAGGAACGGCCGTGCGGTCTAAGGTACCTTGCTACGGATTACTCGGCCGCTCCCCGTCGGAGGTTCGAGTCCTCCCTCGGACGTGTGTGTGTGTGTGTGTGTGTGTGTGTGTGTGTTTTATTCTTAGCGCAAGTTGCTCTAATTGTTTAAGTAGTTAGTAAGTCTAGGCACCAATGACCATCGCAGTTTGGTTCCATAGATTTACAGACATTTGAACATTTTTTTAAACAATGCTGGCTCAATGATCACTGCTAACCCAACCCATAAAAATAAATATTAAATTTAAACAAAATTCTCGAATGCGTTCTGTAGTTTTTGTACAGGTTCATTCAAAAACTGCGCCGTGTTTTGGACGTTTGGTAAATTGTTTGTGTCAGTTGCCGACATTATTTTGTAAAGGTAAAGCAGTCAACAATCCGGCACTTGAGCAATACTCAAGACGTGGTCGTAAAAGCGTTTTATACGCGGTCTCCGTTACAGATGAAATACATCTTCCCAAATTCTCTATGGTCGGAACTGTCAAGTTCTCATTTACGAAGCAAAGGAATTGGACCGAATATGAACGTGATATCACACTGCGTTAAGTAAACAGTGAATCATAGCTGTTAATTTTGTCATGGCTTCTACTGTGAATATTACTGAAAACTTGTTACTCTATCACTCAGATCGAGGCGTTTTATTTTTTGAGCACATTACGATTAAAGGTTTTTCGTGCTAATTTTTGTGAGAAGATAATAGACTCCAAGTCGTTTGAGAAACATATTTGATTTACGGTACATATTAAAATACAAATGTGTACTTCGTTTTTCATGTTTCAGAATGGCAATAGCGGGAACAGCAGAACAGCACGAATTCATCAACGAGTAATAACACACTATTTGCTTCCTGCGCAGATTTTAATTCTGCAATGGTCGCATCACTAGGAGGAACATTGGGGTCGCGTTGTATCGTTGAGATGGTGGGTCAACACTGCGCCGTTAGCTTTAATTAATTTCAGATGTTGCAGTGAATACGTAAACAAAATGAGGAAAAAACGTCTAAGTATTACAATAGTAGCAACTGAACATTTATTTTAAGAAAATTAAAAACAGAACAATTAGGTTCGCAGACGCGTAGGTTGCCTATTCCGAGGATATGTATCTGTGCGATCCTACGCGACCATTTCTAGTGGTAAGGAGATATAATCGAATTTGTGTTATTCATTGAAATCAATTTACTAAAACACAGTATTTTTAAGTGTTCGTTTTGCACCAAACCTTCAGAAGGAACGATGTAGCTGCATGGATGTAGCATGTCAATAGATGATTTTATTGCAGGGAGCATATTTGCTTCGAATGTTTATATGACAAGTACCACCCGTGTAGCTGTAAGGACACTAAACAGAGGGAGTGAAAGAGCAACTGTAAGATTAAAATTTTCGATCTTTGCTAATCCAAGTTGATTGAGAAGTTTAATTACCTATCTTTTTATTCCTTATTGATTACGTTATTAGCCGTTACCAATTTCGATACTGAAAAATGCAAATAAAAATGCACAGTACAACTGTGAATAGAATACAGCTTCTCTCCTACTAGTCAGATGCCTTGGTTTCTATACCAGCGGCGCTATGGTTGAATTAGTCTCTGCGTTATGGGCATATAAGTCCAGGTAAAAACAGTTCGTTTCCTCATTTCTAGGAAGATATGCGCCTGCAGACGTTTGTTGTGATGAAAGAGCTCAATTTGTAATTATCTATCGGTCCCGTCGAATTTGAATCGGTCGTACGTCATGAAACATAGGAGTAGTTTTCTCAGTAACGGGTTTTGTTGAACCAAAATATCTTCGAGCCTTTCTTTAAGTTGTTCACAAGCAACCTGTCAAATATAAACCGAATCCATTGGACGTTTCCGAGGCCTTCATATTGTTATGTGCGAGGGCACAGCACACTCATTGTTCAAATGTTTGTAAAGCTTACGGGACTTAACTGCGGGGTCATCAGTCGCTAAACTTACAAACTACTTATGAACTACCTTATACTAAAGACAACACAAACATCTATACCCGAGGGAGGATTCGAAACTCCGACGCGGGAGGCCGCGCGATCCGCAACGTGGCGCTCCAGACCGCTCGGCTACTCCCGCGCGGCACAGCACACTCTTTCCGTACAAAGCTCAGCAATCAGCTTTTAAGTCTGATAAAATCAAGTATATTCATTGGCACATCGTGTATTCCAGAGTTAGTAAATATAGTTAGGCAGGCGGCACAGATCAAGAAGTGATCGACAATGGTCACCAGTACTTGTCAGATCTGACAAAACGTCCATGGTTATGATGGCATTGCTGTCGTCACCTGCAGGAAATTTATTTCGCTAAATTCCGCAGAGCTGCCCACATCCATTTCGGGCCGAAACATCATATAGTGCAACGGACGTTTCGTTTTGTGGTTAATGACCTACTGATTCCTGTAATCAGTGCCCTAAATCTTACCACAGGGCGTGGTCAATCATTTGTCGACGATGATTTATTTAAGGAACAAGTGGCCATTCGTTGTATCGATATGTATTAGCCGGCCGCGGTGGCCGAGGGGACTACGGCGCTCCAGTCACGGTCTGCACGGCCACTACGGTCGGGGGTTCGAATCCCCCCTCGGGCATGGATATTTGTGCCGTCCTAGTTCGTAAGTAGTTCATAAGTAGTTTGTAAGTTTAGGGACTGATGACCTCGTAGCTAAGTCCCACAGACTATACAAACATTTGAAACATTTGATATGTATTACGTCAGCTTACACTGAGGCGACAAACGTCTCGGGATGAGTTAGCACGTATACAGATGGCGGCAGTAGCGCGTACACAAAGTATCAAAGGGCGGCGCAGTGGTGGAGCTGTCATTTGTACTCCGTGATTCACGTGGAAACGATCCGCCGTGATTACAGCCGCGAGACAGGACGTAACAGACTTTGAACGCTGAATAGTAGTTGGAATTGCGTGTGGGACATTGGATTGCGGATAGCGTTATGGAATTCAGGGATCCACAGTGTCGATTTGGCAAACTACCGACTCCAATGCATTTACTAACCGCACCGCAACGCCTGCAGCACCTCTCCCGCGGTTGGACCCTCTCCACAATACCAGTTGTGCGCTAGCACGCACGAAGCCACGCCTCCAAGTTGCCAACAAGGCACTGTACATTCGCAGTCCGTAGCTGCCTCCGTAAGGCCGCTTACACACTACACGATTTCGCCCGTACGGGAAAAAACTGGACGGCTAGTCACGCTGCAGTCGCCTGATGAAGAGCATGAGAGCTTTCACACTTTAAAAGGGTACGGTCATAGTGAACGGCTCCCCGCTAGCTGCTTGGCCGCTTAACTCGCAGCGGTCGCCACGCCACTGCATGTGTATGAAACAAAGTTTCATCGCACTCCGGTGTCAGTTTTTCGATAAAAATTCTCCTTCTCCTGTAAAAAAATAAAAACCACCTCTTCCTTTTTTTGTGCATTTTCCTTGACGTAGGATACTTCTCACTCGATTCTGAGGAAACTAATTTTTGTGCATCACTGAGTTTTGCACATCTTGCAGGCTAACATAACAGATTCATAACGGAGTGTCTGTTTTTCCGGTATTCGCCATAGTTATTACGATACTTAATTTCCAGTTAACCTATCGCATAACATTTGAAGCTTTTGCAGTGAAAAATATAGTCACTGACTACTTTTCATTTGGTTAACTTTAGGTTATACATTACTGCGTACGAAATGTAGCCAACATCGTGAAATTGTTTTTAAACCTGAATAGAAAGCGATACATCGCTCCAGTATAGCAAACAGGGTGTTAAATTTGAGGGCGCTAGCGCCGCGCGCTCTCCTTCGGCGCGCCATGTGCACAACTACTGAGCCTCTAGTCTGCAGCTCAGTCAGTCAACCTTCGTAATAAAGCACCTGCCCGATCCAACAGAAAATGGATTTAAAAAATAGCGACGTTTATCTGGGACAGATGCCAATTCTCTAACTAGTTTTAAAATATTGGTCGCATACAATTTCGGTTAAAAAAAAGGACAGTAAATATAGTTCTGTCTTAAAGTTACAAATATTGAATTGCTAACTGCCACTGACGAAAAATTGCAAGTTCATAATGGGGACTATAGGGTTCTAAGGAAAAGAGTATGCTAGTGTTTGTGCTGAATGCCCCTTAGGACATGCAATAGAAATGGGAAGACTAAAATTACCAGAAGAATTTAAGACAGGATCCAATAGCATGCGTCTAAATGTTATCCAAGGCGCTGCAGCATTTTCCCTCTGAATCAATATTTAATTATACTTTCTCCACAAAAAAACAACAGCGCGGGGGGGGGGGGGGGCATTAAAGATGTCTTCAACGGTACTGTTAAGTTGGAATATGCAGTTCGTATGTGCACCTTCTTTCTAGTTGAGTTTGGTGCAAGTAAATCAGTGGTGCTATAATGTAACTGCCGTTATAACTTGGCACCATCCACGGATGATGATGACGAAAAAAAAAGTTTCGATCGTAAATTGCATAAAATGCCAAAACTGGACTCACTAGTTTCTGGAATGGGGTAGTAACTGTTAGATCACGACAGAGAAAAAGTTGCAACTGCTATCCTATAACCTCAATAAACATACAAAGTAACTATTTAAGGCTTTCTATAGACCATGGTGTGGCTCATACAGCAACCAGTCAAATTTTAATTTCAAGTAAAAAACGGCTTGGTTGCAAAGTGGTTTTATTAATTACCAATGACGCATTGTGCCCTCACAGCAGATTATCATCACATTATCTGCATGACAAACGTTACGCAAATTGTTACAACAGCCGCTGTTTCATTACTTTAAATATTGTAGTAATTCTTGTGCAACATTTGTCATGCAGGTAAGATGATGGCCTGCTGTAAGGGCAGAACGCGTCATTGGTAATTAATAACTCCACTTTGCAACCAAAACTGTTTTTACTTGAAATTACCCTGTAACTGACAGTGTACCGTCCAGCACAGTGTATGTATTTTGAGATTATAGTAGGACATCAGTTACAATTATCTCACTGTCAAGGCTCCTAATCACATACCGACATTTTATACTGTTCACAAAAAAAAAAAAAAAAAAAAAAAAAAAAACTTTTGGTAAGGTAAATTGACATGGAATGGCAGCAAAGTAATTAAGAATGAAGTAGCCTCGCGTTAGTGGTTCACAAAAAAGCTAATTTCAGGTGCAACCTTTAGCAAAGAAGTAACCATTTCACATTCTGAGCTAAATAACCTATCTACACGTAAATTATCTTGATTGTCTAGTTGTTTGCTATATTAAAGTACTGGTATTCTTGCACAAATATGAACAATAAAATGCAATTAAAGACATTGCAAAACCGGTTGTGCGAGTCTACAAAAGTTCAATAAAATTCAGCTACAGTGAATTAACAGCTTTTCAATCAACACTCTTGAGATAATCGCGTCTTTATCAGGTCCCATTAAACACATTTTGCAGCGCACAGCGTTGAAACCTCGGAACCCGCGAGCTGAAAGCGGCACAAGAAACATAAATTCTTTCTTGCACGCGCCTGTGAAAGCGATGTGAGCAAGCGAGGTGGGTGCGTGGGTGCAATATGGCCAACCCAATGGGATCACCCACTGGGTTTTCCAACCGCCTCCCTGCCAGCGAAAAGCAGGAAGCGTGGAGCGGCTAACTGTGGCCGTACCCTTAGGGTACGGCCATAGTGCACGGCTCCCCGCTAGCTGCTCGGCAGCTTAACCAGCAGAGGTCGCCACACGCACGGTGCAACAGCGCGACGGCAGCTGGTGGCGGCCACAGTGCGCAGCCAACTGCGCGCCGGCTGATGCCAATACATGACCAAAATTACTTTTCGATTTTCTTGCTGAAAAAAATACTGCATGTGTATGAAAGAAAGCTACATCGCACTCTGGTATCAGTTTTTCGATAAAAATTCTCCTTCTCCTGTAAAAAAAATAAAAACCACCTCTCCTTTTCCTTGACGTAGGATACTTCTCACTCGATTCTAAGGAAAATAATTGTCGTACATCACTGAGTTTTGCACATCTTGCAGGCTAACATAACAGATTCATAACGGAGTGTCTGTTTTTTCGATATTCGTCATAATTATTACTATACGTAATTTCCAATTAACCTAGCGCATAACATTGGAAGCTTTTGCAGTGAAAAATATAGTCGCTGACTAATTTTCGTTTGGTTAACTTTAGGTTATATATTACTGCGTACGAAATGTAGCCAACATTGTGAAATTGTTTTTAAAGCTGAAAAGAAAGCGATACATCGCTCCAGCAAAGCAAACAGGGTGTTGAAATTTGAGGGCGCTAGCGTCGCGCACTCTCCTTCGGCGCGCCATGTGCACAACTGCTGAGCCTCTAGTCTGCAACTCAGTCAACCTTGGTAATAAAACACATGCCCGACCCAACAGAAAATGACTTTAACAATAGAAAAGTTGATCTGGGACAGACGCCAGTTCTCTAACTCGTTTTAAAATATTGATGGCATACAAGTTCGGATAAAAAGGGACAGTAAATCTGATTCTATGTATTATAGTTACAAATATTGGATTGCTAGCTAACACTGACGGAATATTGCAAGTTCATAATGGAGACTGTAGGGTTCTAAGGAGAAGAGAATGCTAGTGTTTTTGTTGAATGCCCCTTCCGACATGCAATAGAAATGGGAAGACTAAAAGTACCAGAACAATTTTTGACAGGATCCAATAGCAAGCGTCTAAATGTAATCCAAGGCGCTGCAGCATTTTTCTCTGAATCAATATTTAATTAGACTTTCCCCACAAAGAACGCCAGATGGGGACATTAAAGATGTTTACAATGGCACTGTTAAGTTGGAATATGCAATTCGTATGTGCAGCTCAAGTGCATCTTCTTTCTAGTTGAGTGTAATGCAAGTAAATCAGTGGCGCTATAATGAAACTGCTGTTAAACTTGGCATCATCCATGGATGATGATAATGAAGAAAAAAATGTTTTGATCGCAAATGGCATAAAATGCCAAAACTGGACTTACTAGTTGCTGGCATGGGATAGTAACCGTTATCTCACGACATGGAAAAAGTTGTAACTGCTGTCCTTTAATCTCAATATACATACAATGTAACTACTTAAGGCTTTCTATAGTCCATGGTGTGGCTCATACAGCAACCAGTTAAATTTTAATTTCAAGTAAAACCAGTCTTGGCTGCAAAGTGGGTTTATTAATTACCAATGACGCGTTTCGCCCTCACAGCAGGGTATCATCGCATTATCTGCAGGACAAACGTTATGCAAATAGTTACAACAGCCCCTGTTTCACTACTTTAAATGTTGTAATAATTCTTGTGTTACGTTTGTCATGCACATAATATGATGGCCAGCTGTGAGGGCGGAATGTGTCATTGGTAATTAACAACACCACTTTGCAACCAAGACTGTTTTTACTTGAAATTACATTGTAACTAACACTGTACCATCTGTCACAGTGTATTTATTTTGAGATTATGGTAGGACAGCAGTTACAATTATTTCACTGTCAAGGTTCCTAATCACATACCGACATTTTATACTGTTCACGAACAAAACAAAAAAAAAAAACTTTTGGTAAGGTAAATTGACATGTAATGGCAGCAAACTAATTATGAATAAAGTAGCCTCATGTCATTGGCACACAAAAAAGCTAATTTCATGTGCAACCTTTAGTAAAAAAGTAACCGTTTCATATTCTGAGATAAGTAACCTATCTACACGTAAATTATCTTGCATGTGTAGTTGTTTGCTGTATTAAAGTACTGGTATTCTTGCACCAATATGAACAATAAGATACAATTAAAGACACTGCAAAGCCAGTTGTGCCAGTCTACAAAAGTTCAATAAAATTCAGCTACAGTGAATTAACAGCCTTTCATTCAACATTTTTGAGGTAAACACGTCTTTATCAGATCCCATTAAACTCGACGTGCAGCGCACAGCGTTGAAACCTCGGAACCCGCGAGCTGAGAGCGGCATAAGAAACATAAATTCCTTGTTGCACGCGCGAGTGAAAGCGATGTGAGCGAGCTGAGGCGGCCACGCGGGTGCACTATGGCCACCCTAATGGGATCACCCACTGGGTTTTCCAATCGCCTCCCTGCCGCTGAGAAGCAGGAAGATCAAAATGTTCAAATGTTTGTTAAGCTTAAGGGACTTAACTACGGGGTCATCAGTCCCTAAACTTACAAACTACTTATGAACTACTTATAACTAAGGACGGCACAAATATCCATGCCCGAGGGGGGATTCGAACCCCCGACCGTAGTGGCCGTGCAGACCGTGACTGAAGCGCCTCAGTCCCCTTTTTTTTTTTTTTTTTTTTTTTTTTTTTTTTTTTTTTTTTTTGCTCTATGGGTAGTTCTTTCTGTTGCGGACGCTGTTCTTGTTTGTTCGTTCTTGTTCGATGTGTTGGTGGCTCAGCTTTTTTATTACAGAGGGCGTTGAGCTCTCTGGCCGGGCGCGCTGAGCCACGGCGCCCGGCAAAAGCAGGAAGCGTTGGAGCGGCTCACTATGGCCGTACCCTTACGGTTACAACACGGGCACGATTTTCAGCCGTGTTGCAGCCGTCCAGTGCCACTGCAGCCGCACAGGACTGCACCGTGTTCTCAGCTCAGTCGCCCACGTGACCAAGTGCGTGCTTTCAAAAAAAGAAAAAAAAAATTAAAAGAAAAAATGTTCAAATATTTGTAATTCTATCGGACCAAACTGCGTGGTCATCAGTCCGTAGCTTACAAAATACTTAAACTAAGGTAAACTATCCTAAAGGACAACACACACACCCATGTCCAAGGGAGGACTCGAACCTCCACGGCGAGCAACCGCGCGCTCCGCAGCGAGATGCTTTGGACCGGTTTTTTTTTTTTTTTTTTTTTTTTTTTTTTTTTACTGTTGAACAAAACAAAACTCTTATAGAGGGAGGGGCTGCACGAGTGCCGCGGCTGCAGGAGGCCATGGCAGCATCAGGCCGCCCACACATCCCACCGTTACTATATACAGTGGACTAGTTTTTTTCCTAGTTAAAAACAACTGCTTTCTTAAAAACAAACGAGGAATAAACGGCAAAATCCACTGCAATACATACACAAAACGTTCTTCTTTAAATTGAAACTAACGCCTGACAGCGTTTAAGCAGTGGAGACAACACTACTACTGTTGAACAAAACAAAACTCCTATAGTTTTTATATACATATATATGTCACTTGCAGCGCCTTGGGTTAGCACCAGCTGCCCACAATCCACATTCACTGTATATACTGTGTTTTTCTTCATCAAATTAACACTTTGGACTAAAGAAACCAGGTAAAATAGCGAAAACCATTTAAAACTAACAAAACATAACATTCCTTCGTGGAAACGGAACTACCTACGTGAAGCATCTGAATCAGTACGCACAGACTGCACTGCTGTTCAACTTGAGCAATATGTCACTCTAGATTGATAGTTGTGGGTGGCGTACTAGACGACTCCTAATTTCTCAAAATCAATGTTCATTTTATTGCCAAAGAACTTTGGCACATTTTCTGTCTTTCGTAGCTTCCAGAGTTCTGTTTGCATATAAGCACGGAGACTGGTCAAGCCATCTTCTCCGCGTTGTGTGGTGACATAATTGAATAATTTGCTAATAGCCACATCACCGTGTTATTCTTTGCAGGGGGGTAGAACATTTTATCCGTTTTTTTTTTTTTTAAATAACTCAGGCCTTTAGGGTGTTGTCGGCCCGTTTGATAACTGTGCAAGTATATCAGTGACCCATTTCCAGTTTTCTAAATGTCTACGGCAGGTGAAACGGTGTATTAATGTGTCGACAAGTCCACACTTAATACATCTGTCGGTTTGTTTCAATCCTATCCGATGCAATTTTTCGTTAGTGGCCACTGTTGCATTCACCACTTGATACCACGTCGATGCTACTTCCATTATTAGTAGCTGAAGACTGATATTCTTCCATACAATTTTCCAGTGGCAAGAAGGAAACTTGGTTTCAATGGTGTTTGCTTTATTGTTTCGACGCCAGTGCTGCATTAGAGCCTTCGTTTTTAAAATCGGGCGAGTTAACATGTCTTCACGGACATACCTTAGCTCGAGGTAGTACTGTCGCACATGCTTCAAATGGTAGTTGATCCTACTGATATCGATCGGTGGGCTCATACTTTGCGGGCATCCTATTTGAACAGTTTTGCTGTCAGGGTTTGTGTATTGTCAGATATCGTTCGTAATGTTCGCTTGAGAAACAGTGCTGTGGCCTTCCGTTCGACGTCAGTTAGGCCCAGTCCACCTTCCATTCTCGGTTTCATGAGCGTGAGGCAGTCCAGTTTAAATGTGTTACCCGTTCATAAAAATTTGCCTGCTAACTTCATGATCTTCTTAGCTGGTAATGTCGGTAATGGAAATACTTGTGCCAGGTAGTATGCTTTGGAAAAAACATAAATGTTGACAATTTTGTTTTTTTCCAAAAGCGTCACAGCTCGCCAATTGTTTTCAAAGATGAGTCCCTGCATACCATCTATGACCGCAGTCCAATTTTTTGCAGCCTTTTTAAGTGGATCTTTATCGAAAATAATTCCCAGGGATTTGGGATTTTCCACTATGTTTACCCATGCGGTCGTTACCTGTTCGAAACCTCTAAGGCTGACCATTTTGCATTTCTCTTCGTTGATTCGTGCTCCTGACACACGACCATAACTACCTATCTCTGATTTCAATATCCCTATTTCGTCTTCAGTACGAACGACTGCCACCACATCATCCGCATACGCACGAATAGCAAAGGTTGCCTCCGAAAGAGAGAATCCTTGCAACTTTGTCTGTAGTGTTCTTAAAAGTGGTTCCAATGAGAAGGGATATAACATCATAGAGAGGGGACTGCTCTGGGGTACTCCTCTCTTGAAATTTATGGCTTTCGTCAGTTGTCCATTGATGTAAATTCGAGTGGTTATTCCCGTGATCATGTCTTGCAACACGGTAACAGCTCTGTTATTTAACCCAATCCTCCCAAAGATTCTCAACAAATATTGGTGATTGACACGGTCAAAAGCCTTCGAGAAGTCGAAAAAAGTAAGGCACAGTCGACATTGGTTGCTGCACTAATCCCAATGACATCCCAGATTTCGGCTATAGTGGTCATGATAGTCCTACCTGCGATACACGTCTGGTGATACTGGATGACTTTTCTGCTATTGGAGTCATTCTACTTTTAATTGCTCTCGCGACAGTCTTGTAATCAAAGTTTAGCAACATGATTGGTCTAAAGTTGTCAATGGTGTGGTGGCGACGGTTTTTTGGAACTAAAACCACTTTGCCTTCTTTAAACACTTCCGGCCTATTCTGCCCACGGATAATTTCATTTACAATATCAGTGAAGGTCGACCCAAGGATGTACCAGAAACGGTGATAGAATTCTTTGGGCAGTCCATCTGGTCCAGGGGACTTGTTGGCGGGGGAGTGCACGATTAATTCTAAGATGTCTGAAACGGTTAAGTCCGACAACAGATCTGCGTTGTCGTCTGCTGTTACATTACATACAAGTTTTTGAACGAACACAGATGCTAGACTGTTATCAAATGGTACCTCGGAATACAAATCTCCGTAAAAGTTTCGGAATTCTTGCACAATGTCTTTTTGTTCCACTAGTAGAGCACCATTAGGTGCGGTAAGGCAATCTATAGAAGTTCGTGCACGACGTTTACTGTGCTTAGTGAGTTGGTACAGAGATGTTATCTCGCTCTCACTAACAGATTTAGCTTTGGACTTGATTTTTAGTCCCTCAAGTTGTCTTCTCTTGATACTAATTAATTTCGCTTTTAACCTCTTAATTTGTGCTGTGTGCTACTGTCAGCAGATTTTTCGTATAATTCTCTTAGAACTGTGTAGTAAAATTCGGTGGTCCGTTTATCATCCTGTGTTCTATGATAACTATAAGAGATTAAACCTTGCCTTAGTTTCCTCTTAGCCGTGAGAGTCCACCACACTAATTTGGATCTGTGTCTATCCATAGAGCGTAGACAAGTATTCCAAATTGTTAGGATAACCTCTTCAAGTTCTATATCCTGGAGGTGCGATGTGTTCAGCATCCACTGCCCTCTGAACCTTTTAGTGGGTTGCCTATCTAGAGTGAATGTTACGGCGTATGCACAGTGCTCTGTAAATGGTGCTGGTATGACATCAACATCATTAAGACGGTTACTTAGGTGGGACGATGTATAAATCCTGTCGATACGACTACTGGAGGTGGGAGTGAAAAACGTAAATTTTACATGGGTAGGGTAAAAGAATTCCCATGTGTCTTGCAGCCTAATGTTGTTGACAAGTTCATGGAGATCTTTACAATAATTAAAGTTCGGCCGTTGGTCGTTTCGGTGGAGGACACAATTGAAGTCCCCTCCTAGCAAGACATCCGGTGGATCTTTTCGAAATAAATAGATAATTTCATCTTTGAAGAAGACACTTCGGTCAGATTTGTGACTACTTCCTGAAGGCGCGTAAAGATTAATGAATGTGACATCAAATACTTTGCAAGCAATGCCACGACCAGACTCGAGCTTTTCAATATCTGTTACGGGAATTCCTTCCCGGACTAGGATGGCCGTGCCTGTGTGTTTTTCATGGGCTACATTCTCTATTGTGTGAAATCCTGGGATTTGTAATGTAGAAACAGCTACTTCCTGTAAAAATAAGATATCAGCCTCAGAATCGTAAACGAATTGTTTAAATGCTGCAAGTTTCAGATCGGATGTTATACCTGTTATATTTACACTTATCAGTTTGTATGTATGTATGTTTGTATAGTCTATGGGACTTAACTACGGGGTCATCAGTCCCTAAACTTACAAACTACTTATGAACTAACTAAGACTAAGGACGGCACAAATATCCATGCCCGAGGGGGGATTCGAACCCCCGACCGTAGTGGCCGAGCAGACCGTGACTGAAGCGCCTCAGTCCCCGCGGCCACCGCGGCCGGCTATCAGTTTGTACGCTTGTGTCCTACTGGGTTGCATGCTACTTTAAATTTATAGGATCATCAGAATCTGGCCAATCCATCTTCCTATCTATTCGAACATCTAATCCTTGACTGGTTTTTGTGTGATCAGTCCGCTCTTTACTTTTGTTTTTGTTGCGCGTTACGATCACATTAGGCTGTACCGTTTTCTTTGTCCGAGAAGTGGAGGGCAATTTTTCAACGTTTACCGACGTTGGAAAATCTTGCCTCACTTCCGTCTTCAGACTTGCAGCTACCGCGTCTTTCGTGCGCACCGAACTTTGCCCATCGTCCGGCGAGTCACCGATATTGCCTGCAATGGTCGCGTGTGTGTTTACAATTCCTGAATCAGGCAGTGTGTATACACTGCTGACGACACTTTGTTTGTTACCGGTATCGCCAGCGGCGTTTCTTTCGTGTTGCATGGATACGGTTTGCTGACCTGCAGTGATTTCCATGCTGTGTATGTTTACATCGGGTATCGCTTCCTGGTGGGATTGTGGTGGCACCGTGCTTTGAGGTGCACTCTGACGGAGGCACAACTTCCTGCTCTACTTTCTGCTCAATTACGGGTTGTATGGCGGGTTTCTGTGTGACGTCATCGTACATTTATACGTCAATTGTCTTTTGAAGTTTTTCCGGTTTTTCAGGATCCCGCGTTTCCTCATCAGTGCTGTTACCATCGCGAGTTTTGCGCCGCTTGGTAGGTGCAGTGGTTATGAGACTTTTGAGTGGGTTCGAATCCGCGTCCGGCTTTTGAGGCAACGGAGGGAACTCTTTGCTCGGAGTCTGCTCTGCATCTTTTTCAGTGACAGATGGTCCTGGTATACTAGCTGGCAAGAGATCAGCGTCAGTTTTTTGCGCTGCTGGAGGGTGGGTTTCAAAATTGTGACACGTTGTGGACAGTCTTGCATTACATGACCACTTTGATTACGTATATAACATGTCGATACCTGACCAGAATACTGAACTTGCGCTCTATACCCGCAAACAGTGATGTATGACGGGATATTTACTTTAACGTGCATTTCAACTGAGCGGACGCCATAGTAGCATTGTAATTTATGCTGACTGGACCACCGTTCATGGCGAATGTTCCTAATGTCACCGTATTGCAATAAGACCTCTTTTAGAAAATTCAAATGTTCAAATGTTTGTATAGCTTATGGGACTTAACTACGGGGTCATCAGTCCCTAAACTTACAAACTACTTATGAACTAATTAAGACTAAGGACGGCACAAATATCCATGCCCGAGGGGGGATTCGAACCCCCGACCGTAGTGGCCGTGCAGACCGTGACTGGAGCGCCTCAGTCCCCTCGGCCACCGCGGCCGGCCCTCTTTTAAAAAGCAGTTCTTTATTTCAGGGGGCAGGTTAAAGATTCGCACATTTTTATACTCCACACTAGCATTAGAAATTTTAACAGTGGTCACCGACCCATCTCGATGACGAAATTCAGCGTCCCCTCCGTGTTGAAGCACCAGACGTTCCAGTAGCACCGGATTAATCAGTTTGACTAAAAGCAGTATTGTTCCAAATCATAGTAGGCTGTATGAACCTGATCGGTGTTGATTCCAAATGTTCCCGTTACCTAATCTTGCACTTCCAGTGAGCTCGGTTGCTTGTTTCTGGTTGATTTGTCAAATTCAAATTGCAGGGTGTTTTTCCTAGGTTTCGTTGGGGCCATGTTGCAAATTAACCCAACAGGGCTAATTGCATATGACGCAAAGCACTACACAAAGTTACCAATCAAGTCACAAACGCGATAAAACGTATTCACAATGACACAAGTATGCGAAACGAAACTGCGCGTGCACAACGTAAAGAAACTGCCGGCGACTCGGAGCGCTCAGGTACTTCCTTACTCTACCACGTCTGAGGCGGAATTCGGCTACTCCACCGCAGCAAATGTTCAAATGTTTGTTAAGCTTATGGGACTTAACTACGGGGTCATCAGTCCCTAAACTTACAAACTACTTATCATCTACCTTATACTAAGGACGGCACAAATATCCATGCCCGAGGGGGGATTCGAACCCCCGACCGTAGTGGCCCTGCAGACCGTGACTGGAGCGCCTCAGTCCCCTCGGCCACCGCGGCCGGCTCCACCGCAGCGTGTGTGCTTTCACACTGCACGATTTCAGTCGTACGGGAGCTGTCCCCAGTGTTGTTTCTGCTGCGTTCAGTTTGGTTTCAGGTTGCGTTTTTCGGTGTTTTCAGTTTGTGAGTGTTGTTAGCTTATTTTCACATTATGGAAGGAACTGACGCTGAACTTTTGATATCGCTAGTAAAATCAAAACCTGTAATATGGGACAAAACTTTAGATATTTAGAAGGATAGAAACGCAACAAGGAAAGCCTGGGAAGAGGTATGTTCAGCACTCAACCTAGATTTTGAGAGCAATAATGATACAGAAAAAAATGCGTTTGGTAAGTTTTGTATCCCAGCCTCGTCGCCGTTTTGTGTCTCGTTTCCGTCGTAGGTGTCGGTGGCCGAGTAGAAAGACCGACAGAGGAATAAAGAATGCAAGCTTATGCAGGTAGGAGGTGACCAGCCAGTGGGACAGCAGAAACTAGAAACACTAGAGTAAACTAGAACGAGATATATATTTCTGAGAGACTTGGTAATACTTAACTTTAACAAAGCTCAGTACTGCAGAATTCTGATACATAGTTGAGCTAGAGGCCTGCCTAGTGCCTATCCGATAGCCAAGTCTTCACTGGTGCCTATCTGATTCCGAAGTGTTAACTGGTTCCTATCTCAGTCCCAAGTGAACGATGTCGTTCAGTGGTGGCCACGAGCGGAGTTGTAGCAGACGGCGCTCGTGGCTGACGTCGTAAGAACGCCGCGCCGTGCGACACCACAGTAAGTACTACCTATTAAGCAAAGTAAATACTTATTAGTATTATAGTTAAATAACATTTTACTTTTCCTTACAACACATTATACGGCCGTGTGGCGTTGGTCTCGCAATATTTTACCATCTAGTCGTTAGCTCCTTCTTACTTCTCAATAAAATGTTAGTTACTTCCGTAAATTATGTTAAGTAAATAATTAAAAATATGGGATATTTATTCTCTTAATATAAGGTGTTTGAGGTATAACTAAATAAATAAAATATTATTGAAAGTTTAAAAAAGCAATTTACTTCACGAAGGCTACAGAACACAGATTTTCTATCCGCAGAAGAGACATTTCATACAATCTTATGTTTCACAATTGACAAATTATATCTTCAGTTTCCCATGCAATTCATCGAAGGAGCCAACTGACATACGAAAGTTGTAAGTAGTTAAAAAAACTTTCAGTCGTCGTTTCTCAGGTCTACAAATAATGTGTAGAAAGCCCCGACTGCCGCGGTGGAGTAGCCGAGCGCCGGCCGCGGTGGCCGATGGGACTGAGGCGCTCCAGTCACGGTCTGCACGGCCACTACTGTCGGGGGTTCGAATCGGGGTTGGAACACTTGCGCGGAGTGACACTTGCGCGGAGTGACACTTGCGCGGAACCCGGGACCCTTGGGGCGGCTAATGGCTTTTCCTGGGTACAGGCACGCCAAGAAGTCTAGCACTGCTGTTGTCAAGTTTCCACACTGTCAACATAACACGAAACTGAGTGAAATTGCACAACCCTTTCAAAGCTGAAGTGCTATATAGTAACTTGTTCTGACTACATATGAATTCGTTGAGTGTTCCTCCTGAAAACAAAAAGGTATTTTAATAGTGATAATGTTTGGAGAGTTATTAAGACATTCTTTGCTACTACAAGACGATGACTTTCCACAGTCATACCTCCTAAAAGCATAGTATTCAGAACACTAAGCATATCAAGACACCTGCGCAAGCAATAAATATATTAGGCATCCTGCACAGATACGTTGATGTAATTGACCGCTATGTAGTTAACCCCACTATCACGCAACTTCCATCTGTTTAAAAATAGCTACTAATAGGAGACGCAACTTTAAACCTTTAATTAAAAAACGTTAATAATAAGTCAATGAGTATATTACATACTTGAAGCGTTTATTCGTAGACCCCAAAACGATTTGGCTGTATTCGAATCAGAAATACATCTAAGAAATGTATGAAATACGGAATGTGTAAGGGAATGTCACAGACCGAAAAATGCTAAAGATAAATTCCATTTTCCATCACCGTCATATAGAACCATTTTTACTCCGAACTTGGCATAAACCAACAGGGAGAAACAAGTTGCAAGACTTCCAGGAAAAATGAAGCGAAATTGACAGCCAATAGTTGGTTATAAATTACATTGCCTGTTAACTGTATAAATATAAATTACGGAATACGCTAAACTCCTGTTCAGTACAGTCAAAAAGGTCTAAGGTAATAGGCAGTGGTTTACAATCAGAAATCCGTATCACTCTCCTCCTCAAGAAGTCTGTGTGAAGATTTATATTCAGAACATTCAAGAAAAAGGTGTTGAAACTACAAGATGCAGCTCATTTACTCAGGAAGGGAATACTTTATAGTGCTCGTAAATTTGAATGGCTGTATCTCTTGTAGTAACATTCATTTTTTGATAAAATGTTAAAATCCAATATACCAGAATTTTGTTTTTCTAAACTCAATGCCAACTTTTTTTGTCGAAATTTTTGCAGGAAGTAGTCTTGACGTGATTTCATACTTCTATGCATTAATATTATCAGACATGTAATTTGTGTCACAAATTGCGCGGCCGGTCTGGTCGGATGTTCGAGTCCTTCCTCGGACATGGGTATGTTTGTTTGTACTTTGCCTACGTTATCTCAAGTAAGATTAAGTAGTGTAAGTCTAGCGACCGATGACCTAAGTAGTTTGGCCGCATAAGACTACACATATACACGTAATTTATTTATTTCATCACCAAATTTAAGTACTAATAATTAAAGAAACTTAAATGTAGAAATTTGAAATAAACACTGAAAACAAATGATTGGTATTTCTCATAAAATGAATGCACAGAACCGTTGAATTATGTTTTGTGAATGTACCTACAAAATCTGCCATATGAAAATTGTAGTGTGAGTCCCACATTTGTTTTTTATGTAATAATATTAAAAACATATTAAAAATTCAGAACTCGAAAACCAGTGAAGTTATGGACTTGAAGCGTTTTGTGTTGCTAAATCTTTACATAGTAGACACGATTTTAAAATTTGGTTGCTATCGCCAAAGAAGACGAAACGTTAAATATTTTGGTGTAATCTTCGCCGTGTAGACTGTATGTTGTAGAAGTCTACGTCGAACCTAATTAGAATCATACCTCTGAGGAGCGAACGTTGTTTGCACTTCTCCTGCGTTTCCAGTCGCCGTGCTGTGCTACGTAACGAGAGCTATATATGTATTGGTGTGATGTTTGTTCTTTCGAAATAAGACATCACACCAATATATGTGTCATTTAGACGCAAAGATTCTGGGTTCTGTTTTCATCGCTAACGCGACTAACAACGTTAGACCTCGTGTGTAAACAGTTAAAGGTTATGAGTGCCACTGGAAAAATGCATAAGTAACACCTGTTGTTGGGGACTTGAAGATGACCTGAAATTAGCCGAAATCGATATCTCATTATAAACATAAGGTTTAGCCGTCTATATTTCATAATGCTATTCCTGAATATTTAAAAGCTGCTCAAAACCACCTACAAAAAACCTTTATAATGAGATTGTATATAATTCCACGATCAAATTGTGTTTTAGTTATTTGTAGTAATACACCCAAAGATCTGCCCTTGCTTTTAGTGCCTTGATCAGCTGTTTATTTTTATTGGTATTACTAGGGACAGGAAAAATTCGCATTTGCGATAAATGCGAATATAGATGCGAATTCTGACTCAAAATGCAGTAAATCCGAAATTGTAGTTAGCAACGGTTGCGCTCAATTCCGATTTCATCACATTCCTCTTCACATGGTGCTGTATTGTAAATCGAGTGATATTTGTATGACGCGTTCTCTCCCTGTTGAATGAGGCTGTGATATCTCCGGGCCGTTACTACTGCTCCACCTCGCTCGGTGGGCCTTTCCCTGAATACGGCACAGGTAGCGGCTGGAGGGCGTGGAGTAGGGGTGGTGTATCCCTACTTCTGGAACAGTCTGGAGTCATTGGCCAAGGGGGAGGGGGCACGTCTGGTCTCCGGGCCTGCCTCGAGTTCAGTCTGGCAACCCTAGGTTCTAGTTCAATTGATCCGGTCATTGGCTGTTGGTGGGACCAATGACAACAGCAGTTTGATCCGTTACGTTTACAAGCATTTCAATTTGAACAAAGCCTGCACCGGCAACGGTTAGGAATTATGGACGGTTTAGAGGGGAGCATGGTTCAGTCTTGCTGTAGGGCACTTCCAATGACTCGTTGAGCCCAGGCAAAATGAGGTCCGACACGATATTGGGAGCTATCCCACGTTACCTCAGTGTAATCATTTGTTTGTAAATCTGTGGGACCAAGTTACTGTGGTCTTCAGTACCTAGGCCTACAAACAACTTAAACTAATTTACGCTAAGGACAACACACACATACCCGTGCCTGAGGGAGGACTTAAACCTCCAGCGAGAGCAGCCTCGTAGTCCCTGACGAGGCTATTCCCGCGCGGCCACATCACCGTATGATAATAACAGTCGATAAACGAGTTTTGATTAGTTCATAGTTTGTTGACATTATACGACATTTTTCAAAGGCTTCCATCTCTCTGGACAGAATAGCGTCAAAACAGTTTAACACCCCATCGTCAAAGTTGCGGTTATAGACGGAGCACAAGCTCGGATTGTTTTTGTTAAAGATGGAGAAGGAAATTGGTGGTGCTCTTTTAGAGGAACAATACCGGCAGTTGCGTTAATTGATTTATGGAAAATCCAAATGTGGAAGGCCGGAGAGTGGTTTGAACCGCCGTCCTCCCGAATGCGAATCCAGTGAGCCGATCGCTGCAGCTCCTCTCTCGCTTGCGGTGGCGTCGTCTGTGTACATTAGGGTGACCAGTCGTCCATTATTTAGGCCAAGTGGCACAACACATACACCATCTATTTTGCCCGTTTTTCGTTAACCATCCCGTACATTGTGAAATCATTTTAAGTAACGTATACGAAAATCAAATGGAGAACTAGATATGTGATCATACTCAAAGGATAAAGAGAATCACTTTTGGTCAAAACAAAGGGTACGAGGAACGATATATGAAGTTCGTGGTTTGGTGCTATGTAGTGCTTTCATATGGCGAGCAGTTGGCGGTTGCCGCTTTTTTTGTGCATTGATTATTGCTTCCGGACATAGCAATAGAACTGTCGTTTTAAGCCGTTATCAGTCACTGGTTACGTTACTTGATCTTGTGTATTGCTTAATTTTCACAGAAATACCAAGGCGAAAGTATTTTTAGGCGAGTTTCCGTTTCGGAAATAGTACACCAAAGCGAGAAATATGTTGTACGTACTTTTTCTATCGACAGTGCAGGTCGGATACGTAAGAAATTAAAGTGAAGAAACACGGGTCAGCTCTTTAGGGAAAAACGTGACATAATTTAACAACGACGCGATTCCACCCGTCGTCTTTGCCGCATGACATCATCGACATGTCGGAAAATCCGTATTTCCCTCGTAGCCAACAACAAAGAATCAATGCTTCAATTGATTAATGGTTTTCATTAAATCACGGGGCTCGTTAAAATTTTACTGGTAGTTTGGAAGAAGCGTTGCATATCGTAGTTGCGGCCTACAACCGCTAGATTTCGAACACGCGAGAATCGCAGTGCCATCGTTACTTGTTCACTCGCAACAATTTAAGCTGTACTCTTAGGTTCCTGCCTAACTACATCCTTTTAAATTATGACATATTCGTAAAAAATATTAAAGCACTTTTGTCAGTCAGAATAGACATCTACAGTCTAGCTTGTCAAAAGTACTTTGCTTAATACAAATTCAAATGTCTGTAAATCTATCGTACCAAACTACGTGGTCATCAGTCCGTAGCTTACAAACTACTTAAACCTAGTTAAATTAACCTACGGACAAACACACACACCCATGCCCCAGGGAGGACTCGAACCTCCATGGCGAGCAACCGCGCGCTCCGCAGCGAGACGCTTTAGACCGCTCGGCTACTCCACCGCGGCTTGCTTACTACACAACCCGCCGATGCCACGAGCCAAAGCCAACGGGTGGAATCACGTCCTGTAAATAATCCGAACACTTTTTTTTATGAAGTATAATGTCTTTTGTTGCAAAACATGAGAATAGTGTCATCATAAATGATGAAGTAAGCTTCTTGTTGTATTATTGACCTATGAAATTAAAGAGTTAAGGATGTAATTAATTATAACTAACAAGGAGAAAGTCTGACATGTGAGGCACCGATTTCGATCGAATTTTGCATAGACATTCTACCGGGTGATCAAAAAATCAGTATAAATTTGAAAACTTAATAAATCACGGAACAATGTAGATAGATAGGTAAAAATTGACACACATGCTTCGAATGACATGGAGTTTTATTAGAACCACATCTACCGTTATCGGACCTTTTTTCTTCGAGGAACTGCGTGATTCTGGTTTTGTAACTGCTACCGTAAAGGGTGAGAGGTACGCCGATATGTTACAGAATCGCACCATCCCCAGCTGCTGGAACGTACGATTTTTATGCAGGATGGTGCTCCACCCATATTGCTAAACGCGCGAAAGATCGCTTCCGCGCGTCGTTTGGTGAGGATCGTGTGCTCAGCCGCCACTTTCGTCATGCTTGGCCTCCCAGGTCCCCAGACCTCATCCGTGCGATTATTGGCTTTGGGGTTAGCTGAAGTCGCAATTGTATCGTCATCGACCGACATCTCTAGGGATGCTGAAAGACAACATCCGACGCCAGTGCCTCACTCTAACTCCGGACATGTTTTACAGTGCTGTTCACAACATTATTCACAATCAAATCAGTTGTTTGTATAGCTTATGGGACTTAACTACGGGGTCATCAGTCCCTAAACATACAAACTACTTATGAACTAATTAATACTAAGAACGGCACAAATATCCATGCCCGAGAAGGGATTCGAACCCCCGACCGTAGTGGCCGTGCAGACCGTGACTGGAGCGCCTCAGTCCCCTCAGCCACCGCGGCCGACAACATTATTCCTCGACTACAGCTATTGTTGAGAAATGATGGTGAACATATTGAACATTTCCGGTAAAGAACATCATCTTTGCTTTATCTTAATTTGTTATACTAATTATTGCTTTTTTAATCAGATGAAGCGCCATCCGTCGGACTTTTTTTTTCTAATAAAACCTCATGTCATTCCAAGTATGTGTGTCTATTTTTACCTCTCTATCTACATTATTCCGTGATTTATTAAGTTTTCAAATTTATACTGACTTTTTGATCACCCTGTATATTGAATATAAAGAGACACATTTCGGCTTTTTGCTAGGCACTCGGTAGTTTTTGGAAAAAATCATCGCGTTTCCAATGCTATTCATCGAAAGATCATCTGAACATGCAATTTTTACTAGTATATATGTGGTCAAAAGTTTTTTTGTGTTTTCAACCTGTAGCTCGGGTACTGGTAAACGTGAGCGATTTTCCCAGCGACGTCGCCGGTTGAGCGGTCCCTCCAGGCGCGGTGTGTCAGAATCGAACTCTCTGAAAAACGTGCGCTCGGTCAGAGGGCTCAACGACCTCTGTAATGAAAACAAACAACACAGAACGAACATGATCAAACGACAGCAAAGCATCAATCTGAATGGGAAAAAAATACAAATAATAAACAGTGGTCCGGGGCCTGGACTGTCAAACCGTGGATCCCAGTTCGAACCTTCATCATGACAATTTTTTGTTATATTTTTCGGTATATTTGATAGTATTCTTGTATTTGTAAAACCTTTTTTGCCTTATTTTGAAGTAGAATATCGGGAAGTGTGTTTAATATTCAATTAAGTGAATTATCTGTTTACAGCTGCTTTATTTGTGATACACAGCGCAAAAACAATAAAAATAAGAAAGAAATAAAACAAAACAACTGCTAAAGTATATTATTTCTTCGTTACAGCCATGCGGATAAGATGCCTGTCATCTCGACTGCTAGTGATACGAGGCCATTGGGATCCAGCACGGCGTTGCGTATTGCTCTCCTGAATCCACCGATTCCATATTCTGCTGACAGTCATTGGATCGCGACCAACGCGAGCAGCAATGTCGCGATACTATAAACCGCAATCGTGATAGGCTACAATCCGACCTTTATCAAAGTCGGAAACTTGATGGTACGCATTTCTCGTCGTTAGACGAGGCATCACAACAACTTTTCACCAGCAACGCCAGTCAACTGTGAAACGTGTCCATAAAAAAATTTTGTAAGAAAATGTCTAATATTGTACCTCCTGTTTTGTGTCGAGTAACTTGCTTGCAAGAAAATGTAAAATATTGCTTCTACTGTGTGTATCGATATGTGTACTTAAGTCTGTGAAGTTTCATCTTTGGTAAAGATTATGCATTGCATAGCATTGTAGCTTGAGCAGAGAGAGAGGGGGACTTGTGGTTCAGCTCGCTTAGAGAGCGGTTGAGTTGTGTGTATGGCTTCGATGTAGAGCAGAGGCTGCTGTGCCAGAAAGTTGATTTGATTCCGATGTAGAGCAGAGGTTTCTGTGCCAGCAAGTTGATTTGATTGTATTTGGAATATTTATATTGTATTGTAACACCGCTGGAATGAAGGTAATTGCATTTCATGTCATTAGGAAAAAGTTGTATTATGCAGATAATGTAATGGTGATTATTAATAATAAGTAACAAAGTTGACCTTTCTTTCCTGTTTCATTTACGTACTTAGAAGATTAACATACTTCCTTCATTTGATAATTAGTTATTTGTGGATTTAAAGTGCAGTATTTATTTTGTAATCTTGTTGAACAGATTTCGTAGTGGTGCCATAGTAAATGATTGTCATACAAGACTACAGTTGATTGATTATGATACTAAATTTCAATAATCAGGTACTGATCTGCATAAAATTCTCGCAGACAAACATTAAGAAAGTGGTTTGTGATTTTTTAATATCTTTCTTGCAGTCAAATTTTTTGAGTATAGTCAGTGTCTGTTTCATATGGTGACTTGCCACAGTTGTTTTGTTAAAAGATCCGTTGCGCACATAATCAGTTTAATGCACTGTTTCTTATTTAATAGTATATACATTAATATCAGAGCCATAATTAAACCAAATTGCTGTGTTAATGAACAATTTGTTGTCTGACTTAACGATGGGTTCAACATCTGCAACACACACACACAGCTGTTAACTGCTGTTTGTGTATGAGAAATCGGTTGTAAACTTTCCTCATGTCAGCACGTTGTAGGTGTCGCCACCGGCGCCAGCCTCGTTGAATGCTCTAAAAAGCTAATCATTTGCATATCACAGAATCTTCTTCCTGTCGGTTAAATTTCGCGTCTGCAGCACGTCATCTTCGTGGTGTAGCAGTTTTAATGGCCAGGAGTGTATCTTTATTCAACATTGTAACGAGTCAGGTTGGCTTTTCCTTGCGTCTTGGTGTATGCGTAAAGGCTAGTTTACACGACGACACTAGGTTTCATAAAACTGCGCTACTGGCCAGTGCGCATGCGCGGCAGGCGTTCGCCCAACTCGTTGGCAAAACTAAGCAGTTTCGGCTCCTTCCAACTTTGACGAACCTGATTGCGCGTGTTTATAGGTTATGTGATAACCAATACAGAACAAAACACAACATAAAGGGGTTGAAGGAAGAAATAATTCGGTTTTTGAACATATACGTGATGTATAGGTGTTCGTGCCATTTTAACGATGAAAATTTCAGGAATAAGCAGCGGCGTGTTAGTGCCCTTGAAGCAATTATTTGTTAATTAAATATCGATGGGTTGACGATTAGTGAATTGCAGACTAATACCTATACAATTGAACTATGGCAATTGTGTATTTGGGAACATGGTACAGGTACTGTAGAGACGAATATCTACTTGACAAGAAACGTCATGCAATTAATTAATTTCAGTTCTGGTAACAATGCTTCACGATTAACAGTATCTTGTTTGTTTATTGCATTACTAACTCTGTTTAAAAGGAACGTAAACTGCTCTGGTGACATTCTGAGTTGTTTAAAATAACTTATAGGGTCTTCGATCACAATTTCTTTCAGCAAGGTCGCTAAGCAACCGAGCTGACGTCTGTTTTTAATCCAGTCACGAACCCAAACACGTTTCTTATTCTTTTTATGTTTAGTCTTATGCAGTGACTTCACACAGAGAAGCAATAGCCCCACCTATCAAAACTTTCATTCTACGGCGACTGCGGCACTCACAAAACAACGAAACTGAAGTGTATAGTATTGGCGCCGTGTCTACAGACACCCACGAAACCAGTTGCGCGCAACTCATTTCATGAAACGAGTGTCGCAACCTAGTGTCGTCGTGTAGACTAGCCATAATACCCCGAGCGTGACCAGCCGTATGTTGCGGGAGTTGTCGTGGCGACTGCGCTGGTTCAGGCGTCGCGCGGAGCGCGCGTGCCACCCGGCTGTGTTTGACGTCAGGCGGCGGCGAGCCTCCTGCAGCCGCGAGGCGGTGGCGTGTCACGTCAGCCCCGTATCTCACCCGGGGGCGCCGCGCTGTCTCGGTGCCCTAAAGCTCTGTTTATCGGTGCCCGGGTCTCGGGGTCGGGCGTTGTCAAGCTGTCGCGGCGAGGCGACACGGTCAGTGCGCGCTACCGCCGAGCACCGCATTCCTTCCGATAACGACGGCGGCTTGTCGCACAGACCGGACGCTCGTTATCGCCGAGCTGTGGCCTGCCGATGACGATTACGACGTGTGGCACAGCCTGGGCGGCATATACCGCCCAGCTGTGACCGAACGATGACAAGCGCTCTTTAAATACGTCACTCCAGTGCTGAATTCGGCACTGGAACTTTCCGGCCGGTCGCGGTGGCCGAGCTGTCTGCGGCGCGCCAGTCACCTTTAGCACGGCCACTACGGTCGGATGTTCGAATCCCCCCTCGGGCGTGGATATTTGTGCCGTCCTTAGTATTAGCTAGTTCATAAGTAGTTTGTAAGTTTAGGGACTGATGACCCCGTAGTTAAGTTCCATAAGCTTTACAAACATTTCAACATTTTTCCACCACATTTGCAAGCTCTATTTCCCACCCAACTCAAATCCAGCCCTCTTTCTCCCATACCTCCATATTAGGGCGGGACCATAGGCAATGATGTGGGAGTAGCCTATGAAGATGAAACCACTACCTCTCAGTTATATGGAAGTCTCATCCTCACCAGAAAATGTTCAGTTTAAAGGCAATGAGCCGGGCCGGGGGGTCGAATCCCCCCTCGGGCATGGATATTTGTGCTGTCCTTAGTATTAGCTAGTTCATAAGTAGTTTGTAAGTTTAGGGACTGATGACCCCGTAGTTAAGTCCCATAAGCTCTACAAACATTGGAACTTTCCGGATATGGGTCAGTGCCTCAAGGTCGACGCTCGGGTGCTGCTTCGTCATGTGCTTGAACCTCGTAGCTCGGGTGGATGGCTTCTGGGTCGGCGAGAGCGCGCAGTTTGGTGACGCGGCCGGAGCTTCTGTTATGTAGGCCGCTGGCACTGCTAGGCGACCGACCTTCTCTGTCAGCTGCTCTGACAGTGGCAACGCGTCAGATACTGCAACAGCTACATACCCATTCTTTTACGCTAAATCATCTACTCCAATTTTCACTTTGCGTTACTATTTACTTCTAAATCCTTGCACCACTACAATACACTTAAAGTATTAATCATACTTCTCGAAGCTCTACTCCAAAATAAGGCAAGAAAAGGTATTACAAATATGAGAATATTATCAAATACATTGGAAAATATCTAATAAAAATTGCCATGATGGAGGTTCGAACCTGGATCCACGGTTTGATACACCAAGTCGTGGACCGCTCGACCGGCGACAGTGTTCGAAAAGTTGCTCATGTTCACAAGTACCCAAGCCACAAAAAACACAAAAACCTTCATTACTAGAACGTCACTAACTTTTGAACCCATTTATCTTGACCACCCAAAATATCTCTGGAACAACAACAGCTATTGTGAAACGACTTTCACTGGTATCAATGTAAGGCAGGGGCTCATCAATGTAAATATTTTGAAACATTCTAAAACGAAAGCATACGTGTTTTAGCAACAACTTATGTGTTTAATGGACATCCTATGTTATTTCATCTTTAATGTATAGTATGATAAATCACATAAGCAATGACGTTGATTGCATCGAGCGTCAACTTTGCTTCCCAATATCTCGGGATGTTATTGGTTTATTGCGATGCAAACAACGCCATTGTTTATATGATGTGTCATACTATAGATTTCTGATGAATTAATATAGGATGAACGTTTAAAAATATATAAGTTTTTGTTAAAAACACATATGCTTTCGTTTTAGAATGTTTCAAAATATTTACATTCATCAGCCCCTGCCTTACATTGATACCGGTGAAAGTCATTTTACGATAGCTGTTGTTATTCCAGAGATATTATGTGTGGCCAAGATAAATGGGACACCCTGCATATTAGTAAAAAAAAAGGCTCATTTTCAGACGATCTTTCGATATATAACATTAAAATGGCGATTTTTCAACATCTACATAAATACTCTGTAAGCCACATTGAAGTGCATAGCAGAAGGTTCAGCGAACCGCCTTTATGACGTTTCTCCACGGTTCCATTCTCTAATAGCTCGTGGGAAAAAGGATCACCTAAAGCTTTCCGTTTTCGATTCGATTTCTATTATTTTATTTTCATGATCATGTCTTCATATGTACGTGGGTGCTAACAAAATATGTTCGCATTCGGAAGAGAAAGTTGGTGAAAGAAATTTCGCAAATAGATCTCGTCGCAACAAATAACGCCTTTCTTTTAATGATTTCCACCCCAACTCGTGCATCATTCCCGTCATACTCTCTCCCCTATATCGCGATAGTACAAAATGAGCTGCCCTTCTCTGAACTTTCTCTAAATCGTCTGTCAGTCCCACTTGGTGGGGATCCCACAATGCGCAGCAATACTCCAAAATAGGACGCTCAAGTATAGTGTAGGCAGTTTCTTTAGTAGAACTGTTGCATATTCTAAGTGTTCTGCCAACGAAACGGAGTCTTTGGTTCGCTTTCCCTACAATATTTTCTGTGTGTTCTTTCCAATTTAAGTTTTCTGTAATTGTTACTTCTGGCTATTTAGTTGAATTTACGGCGTGTAGTTTTGACTGATTTATCACGTAAATGAAGTTTAATGGGCTTATTTTAATTGTCATATGTGTGGTGTCGCGCCACGTACTTTTGCCGTGCGCCGCCATGCACGCACGGCGCGGCGTTTTTACGACGTCAGCCACGAGCGCCCTCTGCTGCTACTCCGCTCGTGGCCAGCACTGAACTGCATCGTTCACTTGGGAATCAGAGAGGCACTAGTTAAGACTTGACTATCGGATAGGCACTAGGAGTCAACAGGAGGCAAGCCTCTATCTAAACTATGTATCAACATTCTACTAATCTGCTGCTCTCCAAGTTAAGTAATTATGACGTCAGCCACAAACTCCCTCTGCTGCAACTCCGCTCGTGGCCACCAATGAACACATCGTTTTTGTTGCAGAGCGTCCTGTTTCATATTGCATTTGTGTTTTGTTGTAAGTTACTTGTATGTGCGGCGCCTAATCGGTCAGCATGGCCACTACCCCGAACCCAAACTTAATGGAAATTATTCAGTTACAGACGGCGCAAATCACGCAACTACTCCAAGCGGTGTCACAGTTGATGGCACAGGCAGCTCACCAACAACAGCCGTCACATCAGCCGCCCACATCTGCTGCTACACCGCTTCCTACATATCGCCTGTACAACGACCGTGAAGAAGAATGGAGCGATTACTTGGCACAATTTCAAGAACTCATCGTGGCTCATCAACTTACAGGTCAGACTGTCAAACATTTGTTCCTCTCTATTGTGGGCACTAAGACCTTCGTGTTACTGCAGAAACTTTTCCCCCATGCATCTCCTCGTGATCTCGAATTTGATGCAGTAGTAGATGCCTTGAATGCTCATTATGAGAGAAAAGTTCTCATAGCTGCAGCGCGGTACCGATTTTTCAGACTAAAAAAATCATCAGACCAAACCTACATGCAATGGATTACGGAATTGAAGGGCTTAACCCGCAAATGTAAATTTACTTGCTCTTGTGGACTTTCTTATAGTGACGTTATGTTGAGAGATGCGATTACGCTCAGGACCCCAGAATTAGGGCAACAATTCTAAAACAGTCTGACCCTTACTTAGACAGTGTACTGCAGCTTATTGAAGTGCATGATACCTTTGACTTAGAAGATGTAGAAATGCAAAGCCACATTGTTAACTCAGTGCACCACAACGCACGCTTTCCTACTAAAAGTTCTCAGTCTAGCCCTAGTGGTTCTTATTTTTCTACCGGGCATGTGGAACAGACAGTGAACAGTAGCCATTGTAAAAGTGCGACACAGAGGTCGCCCAGTCGTGTTAGACAAAGTAATTTGACAAACGGGCGCCGAAGTTCTTTGCAGAAAATTGTTCATAAATCTTACCCTCAGTGTGTATCTTGCCACAAACGTGGGCAATGCCCTAGGCGCAACGCTATTTGTTATCAATGTGGCAAATCAGGACATGTACAAACAGTGTGTATGCAGCATAAAAATTCTAGAAACGGTGCCGTTAGGAACAGTGCTTCGCTGAGTGCGAGAACAGTTCATACTGTAAATGTCATACACGCTGTGGACTTGGACAGTGCTTCTATTGATTCTCACATACAAGAAAGTTCTTCTGCGCCTACAGCAAAACTAAGTAGCGAGCCACGTCGCAAGCGCCGTTGAGCGCGTAAAACTGTGCAACGGAAAAGGGTTCAGGACAAGCAAAGTGACTATGTACAGTACAATCCTGTAGTGAGCCTAGTGCGTTCTGCAACTTCTCATTGTAATAGTGCCCAGTACTGTGTAGCCAGTGACAGTAGACTTGATGTAGCTACTCAAAAGTTTAGTGCAGTAGTTAGTGAATCTGTAGTAGCCTCGCATTGCGCGGACGCCGATCCGGTGGTAGTGCCATCTAGGGACAGTGATATTAATCTGCTGTGTGCCGATTCTGCGCCGCATCCTTCACTACGCGGCCCGCGCATGCGCAAGTGAACCAAACAAACTGTAGCCGACGTTGCCCACATTCGCGCACCTGTCGAGCGCCACAAGCAAAAACTTTTTGTGGCTCTTTCCATAGAAAATAAAACTGTGCAATTTCAGATTGATACTGGTTCCGCTGTCACATTAATGAATAAAGACACTTATGAACTTCTAGGTTCGCCAAAGTTGTCGCCGTCTAAACAAGTTCTAACAGCATATACAGGACAAAATATTCCTGTGCTAGGAACGTGTAGCCTGCCCGCCTCTTTTCAAGGTGTAAGAAAAACAGTTGCTTTTGTAGTTCTTCAGGCCAAAACTACACAGAACATTTTTGGTCTAGATGCATTCGACTTGTTTGGATTATCAATTCAAAGAGATGTGCTTCAAATTTCGTCAGTAGTTCCTCAGGACAAACTCAATGCATTGTGTGAAAAATACAGTGACTTGTTTTCGCCAGAACTAGGTTGTGCAAAAGACTTCGTGGCACATGTAACTTTAAAAGAATCTGCAGTACCAAAATTTCGTAAAGCTACACCAGTGCCTATAGCCCTTCGTGATAAAGTTGCTGTAGAACTTCAACGTTGGCAGGATAGTGGGGGGGGGGGGGTGATTTCTCCTGTTTCTGCGAGTCAGTGGGCCTCGCCTTTAGTAATTATAACCAAGCCATCAGGAAAACTTCGTCTCTGTGCGGACTTCAAATCAACAGTGAACAGTCAAACAATTGTAGACACGTACCCCCTGCCCAGACCTGAAGAACTAATGGACAAATTAGGACAGTCTCGCGTCTTTCCTAAGATTGATTTAGCAGAGGCATACTTACAGATTCCGCTCGATGACGAGTCAAAAAAGTTTTTCGTCATTAATACTCACATGGGCCTTTTTCAATATCAGCGCCTACCCTTTGGCAGCTATTCTGCCCCCGCTATTTTTCAGCGTTTTTTGGAACAGCTGACAGTTTCTGTACCGTGCTGCTCGAACTATTTAGATGATATTGTGGTCTCAGGACGCACAATTGAAGAACATTTATCAAACCTGGAGTGCCTTTTCAAAGTGTTGTCTGCAGCAGGTCTACGTTGCAATAAAGCTAAGTGTTCGTTTTTTCAGACTGAAATAGAGTACCTAGGCCATGTGATTAATGCCCAAGGAATCCATCCCTTACAGTCACATCTTCAAGCAATCAAAGAATATTCCCAATGGCTCTCAGATTGCAGCTGCACTGCATCAATTACGTAGGAAGAATGTTCCTTTTGTATAGTCTAAAAATTGTCAGGTTGCCTTTGACAAATTAAAGTCTGCACTACTCAGTGATGCATGTTTGATTCCCTTTGACCCACAGAAACCTGTAGTGCTAGCAGTGGATGCCTCGTCGTACGGTCTGGGTGCAATAATTTCACATCGTATTGAATCTCACGATCGTCCTATTGCCTTTGCATCCAAGTTACTAACGCCAACGCAACAGAATTACAGTCAAATAGAAAAGGAGGCCTTAGCAATCATTTACGGCGTCACAAAGTTTCATCATTATCTCTATGGTAGAAAATTCTATTTGTTGACAGATCACAAGCCTCTCACGTCGTTGTTTTCACCCACAAAACCAATTCCGTCACGAACGGCACAAAAGCTTCAGAGATGGTCCTCGATATTGTCAAATTATCAGTATGAGATTTTGTACCGACCTACCACTCAACATGCCAACGCAGACACTCTTTCCCAACTTCCGGTTGGCAGGATGTGTCCTTTGATTCTTCAGAAAAGGGCATGTTGGCAGATAGACTCTAGAGATGCTTTCGCTGTCGAGGACTTCCCTTTGAACTCTCGTCGGGTTGCACAGGAAACAGCTGTGGATGCGGACATAAGTGTGGTAGCACGTTTTGTTCGCTCTGGGTGGCCTGCCAGAGCCAAAGACATTGAACGGCCTCTCGTTCGTTATTTGCACTTCATGCATTGTCTTTAAGTCAGGGTATTCTGTTGTTACATACCAACAACGACCAAACAAGAGTGATTGTTCCTCGTTCCCTGCAACGTGAAGTATTACGCCTTCTGCATCAAGGACATTGGGGTATTGTACGGACATAGTTTCCAAGGGACCAGGGCAACGTTTACACATTGACTTTGCCTGACCTTTCAGCAAGTCACCTTTCGTGATTGCCATGAACTCAACAACGGCGTCTAGTACAATTAGTGCCTTAACATCAGTGTTTTGCATCGAAGGTTTGCCTGAAACTATCGCCAGTGACATATCACCACCGCACCTTTTCACCCTCAGTTCAATGGTGAAGCAGAACGTTTCGTTCGAACATTTAAGTCTCACATGGAAAAGATGAAAGGTCAGCACTCCAGGCAGCAAGCTCTTCAAATTTTCCTGTCTACGTATCGGTGCATGCCACGTGACGGCCCGTCTCCGGCCGAGCTGCTACACGGCCGCCGTCACCGCACTCTCCTTCACCTGCTGCAGCCTCCCATGCACCGAGTCGGTTCGTATGGCGCTTCGCGTTTTCAGGTTTCGACGCCGGTGCTGTACAAGATGTTTGCTGGACGTACGAGACGGATGCCGGGCACCATTCAGCGCGTGCTTGGTCGGAATATGTATGTTGTACGTTCTTCTACAGGGTCGGAGCTGCAGTGCCACGCAAACCATTTGCGCCTGCACAGGCCGCGCGATTCTGTCTCTGGTTTCTTGACTCCACACACAGTTCGTCGCCAGGGAGCACAGACACATCGCTCGCAGACGGGTCCAGCGTCCCCGGACTACAAGATCGTCCCCATGGCAGTCGACGCGCCTTCGACGCAGACGTCCCCCCGCTGTCGCCGCCGCAGATGCCAGCGTCACCGCGAGGAACTCCGCGACCGTGCGTGCCCCCGCCGCCTGGGCCACGCACCTCAGAAGATGACCTGCTCCCTCTGGGCGGAGGTGTGCGCCCTTCCCCTCGTTTTGGTGGTTTTTCCGGGGGATCGCAAGGTGGATACCGGGGCGCGGACGGCGTCTAGATACTAGCCTCAGCTAGGACGCCCGTCCCACCAGTAACGCCCCCGCCCAGGCCCTCCTCCCAGTGCCGTCGCCGTGGCCCTCAGCCCTTCGCCACGACGGCGTGGCGCTTTGGGGGGGGGGGGGGGAGGGGTGTGGTGTCGCACAAGTCCAAAGTGCGCGCCACCTACTTTCGCTGCGCCCCTCCATGCACGCACGGCGCGGCGTTCTTACGACGTCAGACACGAGCGCCCTCTGCTGCAACTCCGCTCGTGGCCACCACTGAACAGCATCGTTCACGTGGGAATCAGATAGGCAACAGTTAAGACTTGGCTATCGGATAGGCACTAGGAGTCATCAGTAGGCAGGCCTCTATCTAAAATATGTATCAACATTCTACTAGTCTGCTGTTCTCCAAGTTAAGTAATGTATTATTTCTAAGAAATATATCTCTTACACTAATTTACTCTAGTGTTTCTAGTTTCTGCTGTCCCACTGGCTGGTCACCTCCGTACCTGCACACGCGTGCATCCTATTTTCCTGTGTCGGTCTCTCTCTACTCGGCCACCGACACCCAGGACAACCGGCGGAAACGAGACTCAAAAATATGCATGACTTCACACTTCTCATTATTAAGGGTCAGTTGCCCTTTTATGCATCATACAGGTATATAAACCATTTCGCAGTTGCTTTTGATCTTCTGGTGACTTTACTAACCGATAAGTGACAGCATCATCCGTGAACAACCTAAGAGAGCTAGTCAGATTGTCTCCTAAATCGTTTATAAAAATAAGGAACAGTAGGGGGCCCAAAACACTTCCCTGGGGAATGCCAGATGTCACTTCAGTTATACTCGATGACTTTCCGTCAATTACAACGTACTTTGTCCTCTCTGAAAGAAAATCACGAATCCAATCATACAATTGTGACGCTTGTGAAGTACAGTGTCGAAAGCCTTCCGGAAATCTAGAAATACAAAATCCATTTGACATCACTTGTCTATAGCACTCTGCACATCATGTGAATAAAGATCTAGTTATGTTTCACATGACTGATACTGCGACCTTCCTATCGGTATTCACCAATAAGAATTGGGAAATACATAACTCGGGTGGTAAAAGTTTATGGCTCGTTGTCTCTGTACATAGGGGTGAGTTATGTATGTCAGCTTCTATGCCCTAAACAGCTACCCAATCTGTTTAAACAAGATCAATAATTAATCTGTAGTTTAGCCAGTCTATTAATCTGCATAAGATGACGTGAAAATATATTTAAACAAACATAAATTAAACTTCTGAATAACTAACAAAATGGAGTCTAAGATAAAGAAGTGATTCATTAACGAAGTAATTCTTTATAAATAGTATTTATTACTCTTATTAGACATGAAAGGCGGAGGTGGTCCTACTTTATACATCGGTAAATAATTGAATATTTCTCCTACTATTGTTCATGAGAGGCACAATAAGTATCACACGCACTCGAGAGTAAAAGTTCCAAATTATCACTCGTAAATTAGTGTGGTCCATCGAACACCGCAGTTCCAAATTAATCCGTGATTAAAGTATTTGTTATAAAAGACAGTTTGTAATCACACGAGTATACGACTCCTGAATTATCACGGTTCGACAGCCTCACTACCGTGCATAGTTTACCACTTTTCAAGCAGAGACGAAGTTCTGCAGGCACAGTCCCGTAAATTTTCTAAGTCCACACATGCCTATCTCTTCAAATCACAAGTTCGTAACGCGGCTTCAGACCGCCCAGCGTCACAACCTTTCACCACCACGTCCAAGTGACGAGTCCCTTCCCAAGCGTTCGAAAGCGTGCTCTACCTGCTCCCAAATTTGTAGTCTTCCGCGCATCCTAACGCATCATCTTTAAAATACAATATCCCTTCCAAAATTTTATACATTTGAATATCACAAAATTAAATGCTTTTACCACCTCCCTACAAACGTTGTTTACATTTAACAAACAAATATATGTTTAACAATACTAAAAACGGTTGAGACTGAAGCTCTTTGCTCAGATAGCGTGGCGTCTCACTGTTCAAATATACTGCCGCCGTCGCAATATATTTACACAATTAATATTTAATATATCCTGGCTTTTTATACAAATATATGCAGTTCTTGTCCACAAATACTTACAATTGTTTATATATAAATTATCTGCTTCATATCTACTATTTTTAGTCGGCCATGAAATATTTAAGTGGCAGTCTACAACATAAAACGAACGTTACTAAGAATAATATTAAAGATAATAAAATACATATATAAATGTAATGCGCTTTGGTGGGTTCATGTTTTGTGTTTCTGTGTTAATTTCAAACAAGCTTCACTTATCGAATAAAAATCGTGCAAAGAGGACTCGTACTTAAAGATTCACTGCGATGCATTTTGTGATACTTGGTTCAATGGCGACTGCTATGTAAGAGCACCAACGATCTGAACGCTCAAACTTCTGACTTCTCGCGGATTTATTTATTATTTTTGTTTGGATGCTGTTAAACGGAACATAACGAGGTGCCACGGCGGAGCGGCCGAGCGCATTGAGGTGCTATACTCCGATGCGCGAGGCATGTTCGTTCGCGAACTACATAAGACTAGTGCTAACAGTCTTAATTACCGGCAAAATCTGAGCACATTACAAGAAACCGAAAAAGTATAGAGATATCTCGTAGTATGCATAAACTCCGTCCGAAGAGGCCTCGGAAGGTCGAGTGGTACCGACCGTACGCCGTGTCGTCCTTAACTCGTAGGCGTCGATGGATGCTGTATGGAGAGGACTGTGGCCTGCACATCGCTCTTCCAGCCATGACCAGTTTTGGTGGCCGGAGCCGCTACTTCTCAGTCAAGTGGCCTCACAGGGCTGAGTGCAACGCGCTTGCCAACAGCACAAGTGCTTCAGCCTGACAGTGATTGCAGATCTGACGGGGAACCGTGCATCCACTACTGCGCGGTCGTTGACATATAGTATGCCTGTGTAACGTTAATTCCTGTTGTGTATTTAGTTCTATCATAACTCAGAATGTTTAAATGTTTGTAAAGCTATGGGACCAAACTGCAGTGGTCATCAGTCCATAGACTTACAAACTACTTTAACTAAATTATGCTATGGACAAACACGCACCCATGCCCGAGGGAGTACTCGAACCTCCGACGGGGAGCAGCCGAGCGCTCCGCAGCAAGACGCCTTAGAGCGCACGGCTATTCCCGCACGGCAAACATTACTCAAATTCTGACATTACTCAAATGCTGCAGCCAGAAACGACAATTCTCCATGTGGAAATATGCCGTTCACTTTCTGTGTCCAATATGAGATCCCACTGCTATACTTCTGGCTAGCTTCGATCACAGATAATCCCATATACAATTAGATACAAAAATATTGCCCGGCCAGATTTATTTTGCCAGGAACAGAGCACTGCGCATGCCTAAGTTGAGAAGAGCCAGTGTTTCCAACTGTAGCGGGCCGAGATGAATAGTCGCGTGGTCTAAGGCGTCACGCTGACTGAGCGGCCGTTCCCTCTGGCATGATTATGCTATCCTTACTGTAGATAAGTTTAAGTGTTCCGTAAGTCTAGGGACTAATGACCCTACCAGGTTGGCCCAAAAGGTTTACAAAAATTTGTACGTTTTGAACAACTCTAATGATGTGTGGAGCATCACCATGATGTTTACATCTGAAAATAGAACCATTATTATGTTTAGGGTACAGTATATGTCGAGATTCATTGCAGTTTATTCGTATCATTTCTTTTGAAAATCATTATTGGAGCACGTAAACGATTGAATTATAAGACCTCCACGTCGATAGAGTACTACAACATCGGCTTCAGTGGCTGAGTGGACGCCTGACCATCGTTCGGATTTGGGTGGAGTTGTTTGTTTTTATTTTTCATAAATTTAGCCTGTGCTGGTAATATTGTAACCTTAATTTCCTACAAATTGTGCAGTTGTAGGTATTTCTGAGTTTCACATTCTTTCAAAAGATTCCCTTCATAATAAATACAATTTATAATAGTGTAATCTCTAAATAAATAGACAAATGGTCATAGTAAAAATATTGAGAAATTACTTCTTCCGCCACCTCGTGCAGCAAAGAGCAACGTATCGGCTGATAGGTACATTTTTCCAAGTCCTTAAGCGCGACTGACACGAGGGAAGCCCGGGAATAGCCGTGCGCTCTAAGGCACCAAGCTGTGACGTGGGCGGCTACTCTCCGTGGCTCCGTGGGAGGCTCGAGTCCTCCCTCAGGCATGTGTATGTGTGTGTGTGTGTGTGTGTGTGTGTGTGTGTTGTCCTTAGTTGAAGTATTTTGTAATGACCACTGATGACCACTGCAGTTTGGTCCCAAGGCTTTAAAAATATTTGAACAGTTTTTTCGACTCGAGCGAGTAGATGTGCTCATTCTTTCTTCAACTACGGGAGGGTTATTGGACTGTTACGCTAAGAGGAAGAGATCGCTAGCTCCTTGGTAGTGTCTCAGTGTACTGTGTCAGATAGAAATATCACCGCAACTTTACTTTTTTGTTGCATCGCAATTATTTCGTCCTTTGCTTACATTTCGTTATTAAATAATATTTCACATTTTACTTTTTTTTCCAATTTTCTCTTCAATAAATAGCTTATTATGTTTTGCGAATTTGAAGCCTAAAAATAATCTTTCTTGGAACGTAATATTTATTTGACCTACCATAAAAGTATAAATAATATAGTAGCAAGTAGACTTTTATTTTGGAATGAGTATTGTTATCCTAATAACTATGTAGGCCTTTTACAGAAAAATGAAGTAAAATAAAATGACAAGGAGCTACATATAGACTCAGTATTTTGACCACATGCCATTGACATCAAGAACAATTTGGATCCTTCGAGACACAGAATTTCCAAGTCTTTGAAAAAAATCCTCAGGCATGGCTGTCCTCTCCCATGACGAATGAAGTAACTCCCATAGGGCATCCACAGTTCACCGAGGAGGTCGATCCAGTTGTCCCGCAAAGTCTTCTTAAATTGAGCCTATACGTGCTCTATGGAATTGAGATCAGGCACGGAAGGCACTGAATAATATTCTCCCTCCTCTGAATCCTGACGGTAATCCGATGAATGATTATCATGGTGGTGAGATATCCTTCGAGGTGTCAAAGCCGAGGAATGCTTACGTTTTCAAGAAAGTGTCCATATCATTAGGAATTGAAATTGCCTTGTACTTGTAAAGTTCCTGTAAGACATCCAGCCCCAACATTTCACACCTGTGCCCGATTTTAGTGCGTGTGGCCACAAAGCACGCACCGTACTGTTGCCCATCTGTGCGGTAAACAAGAGCCAAACCTCTGCCCGTGGACTCAATTGTGTACTCAAGGGAGAAAATGACTTTTCTCTAATCGACATCTTCCGAGGCACTCAAACTGCTAGTCTATCCACGGCCTGTTCGCCAGACTACAGTTCTTTGACAAGAGCACGACGGGATCTCCTTCCATGGTCCTTTAATCTTCAGACAGCAGTTTTCGATGTGTCCGGGAAATGTGATGCTCTCCTTTATTCCCGGACAATCGAAAGAAAGAGCATTGTTGGACACACTGACGAATTCTTCATCTTGTCTCCGAGTAGAGACTCATGGTCTTCAAGGTACTGGGACGTCTTGCTACCTTACCATCATCTCCAATCCACCTCATCGCTGTGGAAGCATCAGCAAAACAACGGCGTCCTGCCTCGGCTGCATCATTAACATTGTTTTTAAAGGGAGCAATTACTCGATAGCAAATATTCACATCAGCCATTTTGAAGCAGACGTATGGCGTATGCATATCAGCAGATACGTATCTATTAGCTGAAAACTATATAAACACCACATGGCGGTGGAGGTAACAAAAAAACAAAAAACAAAAATAGAAATCTTTTCCATTTTTTTTTTCCTATGACCATTTGTCTGCCTGTTCAAAGATTAGACTGTTATGAAACGGAATCTTTTGAAAGAATGTGGAACCTAGGAGAGCCTACAAATGTACAATTTGTAGCGAATTAAAGTTTAAAATTTTACCGAACATGTGTAAATAAAAGAAATATAAAAAAATAACAAACGACTCCAGTCAGATTCGATCGAGCGTACTTTATGTTCGTAAATCGCCTATTCACTCAATTATTGAAACAGGTGTGAAACACTCGTCGTAGTAATTCTACCGACATGGAGTTCTTGTATTTCAGCCTTTTCTAGCGCTAGAATAGTAATTTTCACAGAAATGATACAATGAGTTAAACTGCAATGAATCTCGACATATACTGTATCCTATTATATTGCTTTAGTTTGGAGATGTAAACGCCAAGCTGAAGGTCCACCAACTGCTACTGTTCGGAATACTTAAATTTCTGAACTTGGTCATGCGCAATGCTCTAGTCCTGGACTCTAAATGATTTGACAGGGCATTCTTTTTGTCTCTCATTGTACACGTGGCCAACTCTATGTTTTTAAACCAGCTCGTCTCTATAAGTTCTCTCTCCATATTAACAACCCCACATCCAATAAACTACGATTCAAACTTACAGTGAAACAGACCTAAGTGTGTCACTAACATGCTTCCGCATTACGCGAGATAGCCGGCATTCAGCCACTGAAACCAGATAAGGGAGGGATACATAGTTTCTGCACCTACAGGCGTCAGTCACGACGCTTGCATGTGACTTCTTCCCTAAGACGAAAACAAAATTCCGTGAACCGTTTTTCCCTCTCGTGTTTACAAGATAATATCAAATCAAATGTTTGTTAAGCTTATGGGACTTAACTACGGGGTCATCAGTCCCTAAACTTACAAACTACTTATCAACTACCTTATACTAAAGACGGCACAAATATCCATGCCCCAGGGGGGGATTCGAACCCCCGACCGTAGTGGCCGTGCAGACCGTGACTGGAGCGCCTCAGTCTCCTCGGCCACCGCGGCCGGCACAAGATAATACCTGAAGTGGATTCACTAGCCGACTCAAATTTAGCGCCTGGAAACAGCTGTTTTAGTTTCATATTAATCAACTAAGCCACTTTGTCTCTTTCATAAAATGTTTTCGCGATAGATATCTTCATCTTCCACCTGTTCATCACTGCACAAAAGTCACT
The DNA here is from genome assembly GCA_026315105.1 of Locusta migratoria. NCBI lineage: Eukaryota > Metazoa > Arthropoda > Insecta > Orthoptera > Acrididae > Locusta > Locusta migratoria. The sequence continues at coordinate 735,930,364 of CM048755.1, read as the reverse complement.
CTGTCCATATTTGCCGCAAATTAAGATGTAATCTGTCAACTCAAGTACGTTTCCAAAACGGGTGCGCGTTAACATGGAAGCGAAAATCGATTGCGGAAGTGAAAAGCCGGCCGCTGTGGCCGAGCGTTCTGCGGCGCGTCAGTCACAGTCTGCACGGCCACTATGGTCAGGGATTCGAATCCCCCCTCGGGCATGGATATTTGTGCCGTCCGTAGTATTAGCTAGTTCATAAGTAGTTTGTAAGTTTAGGGAGTGATGTCCGCGTAGTTAAGTCCCATAAGCTCTACAAGCATTTGAACATTTTGATTTGGAAGTGAAAAACAGATAGAACCGTAATTCCAGAATCAGTTTTGGAGTGTTGACATGACCAACCGTAAGCGGTATTTGGAAATCTTTTAATGACACCCGGTTTTTGGAGCCCCACATTAGCATAACGAGCTTTTGCACAGCATGTAAAGATACCGACTTACCAGTACTGCACGCACGCCCATCTAGTACCGTACGAACGACACGTCAGTGTTACAATGCCAGGGCACAAGTCGTGCTGCGCTGTGTGCGACTTCTCGCGGCTAAGCCAAGGCTGTTATCCACGTTTATCTAGAATCCTCTCAAAACACCATTACTGCCACATGCAAACTCCACTCATGTACTAAAGACACTGTCTGTCTCTCTTTGGCCCTTTCCCACACATGCATGGTCGGCACTGTGTTAAACGCGGATTTGGCGTGTGTTAATATTAACAGGGTGGCTGGATGCCCTTCCTGCCGCCACCCCATGCCCCCCAGGAGGAAATGTGTACCCAAAATGTCTGCGTATAGTGTTATATGTGTGTGAAAGTGTAAAGTGTTACGATACGTTTGCGAGTCGTGCAACTGAGGCGAGACTTGTGGACCAGCCCAGTATTCGCCTAGGGGATGTGGAAAACCGCCTAAAAACACATACAGGGTGGCCGGCAAAATGTTCAAATGTTCGCCGGCCGCGGTGGCCGAGGGGACTGAGGCGCTCCAGTCACGGTCTGCACTGCCACTGCGGTCGGGGGTTCGAATCCCCCCTCGGGCATGGATATTTGTGACGTCCTTAGTATTAAGTAGTTCATATGTAGTTTGTAAGTTTAGGGACTGATGGCCCCGTAGTCGAGTCCCATAAGCTAGACAAACATCTTTTTGTTCAAATGTTTGTAGAGCTTATGGGACTTAACTACGGGGTCATCAGTTCCTAAACTTACAAACTACTTATGAACTAGCTAATACTAAGGACGGCATAAATATCCATGACCGAGGGGGGATTCGAACTCACGACCGTAGTGGCCGTGCAGACTGTGACTGCAGCGCCGCAGAGCGCTCGGCCACCCCTTTCGTTAATCCGCCGGGCGGATTCGAAACTCCCCGTCTTGGAAAGCGGTGCTTTAGAGAACAGGGCTAACCGAGCGGGTCATGTACTAAAGACACTGTTCTTATACATAACAGTGCATGTCGTAAAACAAATGCAACACCAACATATGTAACCGAAATAAAAGAAATGGACATAACTCCTATAATGCTATCACAGCATACTGTGACAATACACCGGGTGGTTATAAATAAAATTTCCATATTTACCACGCTATAACACGGAAACTAATGACTGTACGAGTACCAAACTTGGTATCATTAATGTCAAAGACATTAGGAAGAGAAATAATGCAGAATCAGTTTAAATAAAACACTTTTGATGTGTAGCTAGGGCACATCATACTGTTACATACTGGTACTACTACTGCTACAAAAGAGGCTCAATATTGCTCCTATCAGTGTCCAGTGTGCGGTATGGATCTTGCACGGATACAATTTGAGGTTGGTGCGAAGTACCTTCCATACGGTGGACCGCAGGATGTTCAACTGTCTTGATAAACATCGTCACTTGCCTTGTCTCGATAGAGCACACGCACTGCCTGAGGATTGGGCAGCGTTGTCTGCCATAGCAACAGCGGTTTCATCAACCAGTCGTCGGCCACTTTCCGGAGCGACGCGCAGTTCTCCAATTGATAACAACTTCTTCGTCATGCTGCGCACAGCAGGTGGAAAAAGAGGGCCCTTCCGTAAACCTTTCAGCCGGCGGTTACTCGAAGTCCAGATGCAGCGTTATGGTCGTTTTGATAATAGAGCTTCACCAACAATGCCCTTCTCCTTTTGTCTAAGCTCATGTGGCACGTCAAAAAGTGGTCAGGAGTGTGACAGTATGAGTCACCATGACTGATCACGACACCTGGTGGACATAGTTGGAACTGGACGGTGGCGCTGTGGCGCATGGAAATCATGCTCCCCGTACTCTGGCCATCGATAATATCGAGTTTGGTTCGCGCACGGTAATTAGATTCCGTTTTATAACGTGTTAAATACGGAGTGTTTAGTTATAAACAAAATGTTCAAATGTATGTAAACCTATTGGATCAAAATGCAATGGTCATTCCTCCAGCGGGAACGGCTGGCTAGTCCGTAGTATGACGCATTAGACCACGCGGCCATTCCGCACGGCAATTATAAACACCCGGTACAAAAAATGACTTTAAGTTATACCCTTCTTGAGCTTTCAGTAAAGTAAAACAAATGGACCTAAACTTACAAAGACTTATTATACAATCCTAATGTGGATCACAGGAACAACACACATGAAAAGCAATGGCAATGACACAATAAGAACCACTGATAAAAATAACATCAAACACGGAAGACATTATCAAGCACAAACTCAGTATCGTGGGTAAAAGAACGATTCAACTGTGGTGAGATCTACAGCCGCACTCCCTCTGTACCATCTCCACACAGCAGATGTCAGGGGATAGGCGATTTGTATGGTGTGGGCCTCCTCTGTGGATAGCACTGAGACGTGAAGGAGAGTCTACAAGTCTCTAGTACTGCTCTGACACCAAACTGTTTGCAGAGTGGCAGCCAGTTGGGGTCTGTTGGTGGTTGCAGGAAGCAGCCTACAGTCCATGACGTCCAAATGACGTCAATTCTGGGCTGTGGGTTGACCATCTCAGTTTTTGGAGCTCCTCTGCATGTTCCTGGAAGGACTGCTGGGGAATGTGGGAGCCGCGGTGCAGTAGCCGAGTGGTCTAAAGCGTCTCGCTGCGGAGCGCGAGGTTGCTCCCGTGGAGGTTCGAGTCCTCCCTGGGGCATGGCTGTGTGTGTTGTCCTTAGGTTAGTTTACCTAGGTTTAAGTAGCTTGTAAGCTACGGACTGCTGAACACGCAGTTTGGTCCGATAGATTTACAAACATTTGAACATTTTGGAATGTGGGAAGAATGTGGGGGCGTGCTATTATCACGAAACACTGCAGAATTGGCAGAGTGTTTCAAGGCCAAAAGTGGGTGCACATGGTGTACGAGCGGTTCACCATACTGCGGACCGTTCAAAGTCCCTTCCAGAACAACTAGGTGGCACATTCCATATCAGCAAAATGTACCCGGACCATAGCAGAGATACCAGAGCCTTGGAGCACACTTTCTCGTCAGGCACGATTCAAGTGGTCTGCGCCACACACGGAGCCTCCCATCGGAATGCTGCAGTTGAAAATCGTGATTCGTCCGACCATATTATGAAACCAGATACATGTATTGGTGAACACAGAATTGCCGTAGCGAGAGGATATCTAAATTAAGAACTCCAGCTAAATTAAACGAAAAATATTCCTGTACAGACAGATAAAAATTCGCTAAACGCTTTCTTGAGAGTCTCCACTCTTTCTAACCTAACAATGTGGGTGTAGATCAGACGTGGCTTACATTCAAATAAATAGTATCGACAGCAACTGAGAGATTTATACCAAATAAATTTAGACAAGACGGGTCTGAGCCCCCATGGTACACAAAACAGGTCAGATCACTGTGGCAGAAGCAAAGAAAAAACCATGCCAAATTGAAACCAGTGCAAAATCCCCTAGACTGCCAATCCTATACAGAAGCTGGAAATTTTGAGCGGAATTCTGCTCGATAAACTTATAGTAGTTTCCAAAACGAATCTCGGTCTCGTAATTTGGTAGAAAATGCAAATAATTTTTTTACATATGTGAAGTACTTTATCTGCAAGACACAATCAATACCATCACTACGCGGCAGTAATGGTGATGCTACTGATGACAGTGCTGATAAAGCAGAATTGCTAAACACAGCTTTCCGAAATTTTTTCACCAAAGAAGACGAAGCAAGTACTCCAGAATTCTAGTCATGAATAGATTCCAGCATGTGTATTTTAGAAGCATATACCCATGAAGTAGTAAACCAACCTTAATCACTTAGCAAAAGCAAGTCTTCCGGTCCGTATTGTGTACCAATCAGGTTCCTTTCATAGTATGCAGATACAATAGCTCCGTACCCAGCCATCCTATACCTGTACAACCACTAGCTCAGCGAAAGATTCGTACCTGAAGACTGCAAAGTTGCACACGTCACTCCAGTATTCAAGAAAAGTTGTAGGAGTGATCCGTAAAATAACAGGTCTATATCATTGACGTCCGTTTGCAGCAGGTTTCTTGAATATATACTTTTTTCAGACATTATGAACTACCTCGAAGACGTATTGACCCACAGTCAACACGGATTCAGAAAATATCGTTCTTGTGAAACATGCCTAGCTCTTTACTCACACAAAGTGATGAGAGATATCGATAAAGGATCTCAAATAGATTCCACATCTCCACTGCACCTTGAAAAGGTGCGTGCTTTGTAATCTAACCATAGCTTTTTGGTAATGAATTGTAGATCAAAAGTTAAGAACCTTCAAAACGGTAGAAAAGTAAGGTGATGGAACTCGGATAAACTAAACGAACCTGAGGTTGTTGAGAGATTCAGAGGGAGCGTTAGGCAAGGTTTCACCGAAATGAGGAAAGTAATATAGTAAAAGAGGAATGCATAGCTTTGAGAGATAAAGTAGTGAAGTCTTCACAGGGTAATGAAGGCAGGAAGACAGGGCCTAATAGAAGTGCTCGGGTAACGCTGGATATACAGAACATAACTGACGAAAGTAGAAAATATAAAAATTCATTAAGTGGAGCGCACAAAAGGGAGTACAGACGTCTAAGAACTGAGGTTTACAAGAAGTGCAGATTGGCTAAGCAGGATTGGCCAGAGGACAAATGCAAGTCTGTAGAAGAATGTATAACTAAGGGAAATAACTACAGGAAAATATCAGAAATGTTTTGAGACAAGAAAAGATGTATGAATATCAGAGCTCAGATAGAAAACTAGTATTAAGCAAAGAAGAGAAAGGTGAAAGACGGAAGGAATATACATAGGGCCTATCAAGGGAAATGAAGGTAGTATTGTAGAAATGGAAGAGGAAATACAAGAGGATGAGATAGGAGATACGATACTGCGAGAGAGGAATTTGACAGAGCACTGAAAGATTTGAGTCGAAACATGCCCCTGGAGTGGATGACATTCGCTCTGAATTGCTGACATCTTTGGAAGCGCTAGTCATGAATTAACTTTTCCACCTTGTGTGCAAGATGTACGAGACAGGGGAAATTCTGTCGGACTTCAAGAAAAATATAACAATTCCAAATCCAAAGAAAGCAAGTACAGACAAGTGTGAAAATTACGGGACTATCAGGTTTAATAAAATAATAACTGATAATTTAGAGACTAGGGTAAAATGTGATACTGATCAGTTTGGACTTAAGAGAAATGTGGAAACACGCGAGGCAATACTCACATTACGACTTATCCTAGAAGATATCTTAAGGAAAGGTAAACCTACATTTCTTTCTTTTGTTGCATTAGAAAAAGCTTTTGATAATGTTGTCTGGAATATACTCTTTCAAATTCTGAAGGTAACAGGGCTAACATAGAGGGAACGAAAAGTTATACACATCTATTACAGAAACCAGGCATCAGTTCTAAGAGTCGAAGGGCATGGAAGGGACGCAGTGATTGGGAGGGGAGTGAAACGGACTTTTAAGCCTTTGTCAGTGTTATTCAATCTGTACATTCAGCAAGCTGTGAATGAATACAAGGAGAAAATTGGAGAAGGAATTGAAGTTCAGGAAGAAGAAATAAAAATTTTACGGCATGCCGATGACATAGTAATTCTGTCAGAGACAGCAAATGACCTGAAAGAGCAACTAAACGGAATGAGCACTGTCTTGAAAGGAGGGTATAAGACGAACATTAAGAAGAGTAAAACAAGGTTAATGGAATGTAGTGTTAGAAAGTCAGACTTTTCCTAAGAAATTAGATTAAGTAACGAGACGATAAAGTAGTAGATGAGTTTATTTTATTTTATTTGGGTACCAAAATAACTTCTGATGGCCGACATAAAGAAGATGTAAAATACAGAATGGCTATGCGAAGAAAACCATTCCGGCTTGTACATTTCATTAATACCAGCCCCAGTTTTGATACTGTTCTTTACCTTTAATGAAGGCTTCCTGCATGTCGCCATCGGGACTGATGACCGTAGTAGTTTGGTCCCTTTATATCCCCAACCAACCATGTCACCATCGAATATTATTTTAAATGAATGCATTGTTTCGCGGCGAGTAATGTTGATAAAATTTTCTCAGGTTCCCAGCCGCGTCATGTGGATTCCTATCCACGACGTTTCGGCCGAGATCTCCTCGGCCATTGTCAAGTGGTTGCCTGTCGAATGAACGCTGCTGTCGTCCTTATATAGCTGCACTGCAGGCTGTGACGTCACTGGTGTTCCGCGACATGGTCATAAAGGGCAAAGTTTTGGTCGCGTGCCTGCCGCGCCCGCTACAACCTCCGGGTTCCAGTTGGGTTCAGCTGCAAGCCGCCGTCTCTATTAAGAGTATTGTCAGCTATTTTGATCTCAATCGCCTCTTTTATTGCACTATCCCAGAAACTGTTCGTTCTTATAATTATGTATGTCTCCTCAAACGCAATACGATCTCTGTTTTCAAGTGCATGATCCGTAATTGCTGACTTTTCGGGATAACGTAAACGATAACATCTTTCGTGTTTTCATATTCCACACAGCGCTGTGCAATAGTACGCACTGTTTGTCCTACGTAAAACTATCCACATCCACATGGTATTTTATATACAGCCGGTGTTCTTAGGCCTGCATCATCCTTAACAGGTCTCATTAGCTAACATATTTTTAAGAGGCCTGAAGACCGAGTCGATCTTGTGTCTCTTAAGGAGTCGACTAAATTTTCCAGTGATTGAGCCACAAAACGGCAAAAACGCAAGTTTTTTGAGTCCTTCTCGGGCGTCTTCTGCTTGTGTTTCTTCGGAAAGATAGCTTTCATAATCTGGCGGTTGCAGTAGCCATTGTCCCTAAAAACTTTCGGTAGGTGGTTCAGTTCCTTTTGCAGATTTTCAGTACCTGACACTGCTTCCGCTCGGTGCACCAAGGTCCTTAAGACAGACTGTTTCTGCGATGGATGATGATGGCTTGTGGCGTGCAGGTACCGGTCGGTGTGGGTGAGTTTTCTGTAAACACCATGGCTGAGGCATCCATTTGATTTACGGTTGACGAGGACGTCATCATATTTCTTGTATGGTGGAGAATATTTTAATCAAACGTACGGCGTCGTGATGAGAAGCCCGTTAGGTCCAGTTATGGCAACCCTGTTTATGGAGCACTTTGAAGACATCGCCCTGGACACGGCACCTGGAAAGCCTAGCTGTTTTTATCGGTACGCTATCGTTCGTTATCTGGCCTCATGGACATGAAAAAATGGGTGAAACCTTCGACCACATCAGTAGGATCCATGACAAGATAAAGTTCACGAGGGAGCTGGAGACGGAGGGTGCCTTGCCGTTCCTTGACATTCTCGTCAGCCGTAAGCAAATGGAAGTCTCAGTCATGGTGTTTATAGAAAACCCACTCACACCGAACGGTACCTGCACGCCACAAGCCATCATTATCCATCGCAGAAACAGTCTCTTTCAAGAACCTTAGTGCACCGAGCGGAAGCAGTGTCAGACACTGAAAATCTGCAAAAGGAACTGAGCCACCTACCGAAAGTTTTTGGGGACAATGGCTACTGCAACTGCCAGATTACCAAAGCTATCTTCCCGAAGACACACAAGCAGAAGGCCCCCGAGGACGACTCAAAGAAACTTGATTTTTGTCGTTTTGTGGCTCAATCACTGGAAAGATTAGGCGACTCCTTAAGAGACACAAGATAGACTCAGTCTTCAGGCCTCCTTCAAATATACGTCAGTTAATGAGAACTGTTAAGGATGATGTAGGTCTAAAAACACCGGGAGTAAATAAAATGCGCTGTGGTTGTGGACAATTTTACATAGGACAAACAGTGCGCACTTTTGAACAGCGCTGTGTGGAAAACGAAAACACGAAAGATGTTATCGTTTACGTTATCCCGAAAAGTCAGCAATTACGCATCCTGCACTTGAAAACAGACATCGTATTGCGTTTGAGGAGACATCCATTAATACAAGAACGAACAGTTTCTGGGATAGTGTAATAAAAGAGGCGATTGAGATCAAAATAGCTGACAATACTCTTAATAGAGACGACGGCTTGCAGCTGAGCACAGTTGGGAACCCGGCGATCGGTAGGTTGAAGCGGGCGCGGCAGGCACGCGACCAAAACATTGCCTTTTATGGTCATGTCGCGGAACACCAGTGACGTCACAGCCTGCAGTGCAGCTATATAAGGACGACAGCAGCGTTTATTCGACAGTCAACCACTTGACAATGGCCGAGGAGATCTCGGCCGAAGCGTCGTGGGCAGGAAACCACATGACGCGGCTGGAAACCCGTAAAAATTAAAAGTGGGCTACTGTACGAAATAAAAGCTTAATTCTGATAGGAGGTACCCAGATAGTAATTTACTGTAATAAAGAGAAAACTTAATTTTAGCAGTAAAATTAGCAGAAGGTCCGTGTGAACGACAGGCTACTCCCTATTTCAAAACCTTGTTCCCTGGCCCAAATTGAGAACTGACTTGCTTCAAATTACTCTAATAACAGAAATTAACGATACAGTGGCCAATATACGTAGCAGCTCACACGAAATTACACACAGGCATTAATAAACAAGCCACCACAATTAGAGTTATTTCATAAAGGTGACTAAGAAAAACATTTATGGCGACACGGAACTTAAACATAAAGAATGAAATAAATCGCAATTTGCGATGTTATGGCTTCAATTAATGAGGTTTAGATGGAATACCAAACTGTGGCGAATGAAAATTTGTGCCCGGCCGGGATTCGAACCGGGGATCTCCTGCTTACGAGTCAGACGAGTTGACCACTCCGCCACCGAGGACACAGTGACCAGCCCGACTGCAGAGGACTCTTCCCTGCACGTCTCCCGTCACACACAAATCTCCATTCGCCACGCTGTCTCTTTCCTATACCACAGCCTATTTATTCTATAATGCTCGCAGCCACAATACTGTATTCCCGCATCAGGGAGAACAGACCATGAGGTATGGAGACACAATTAATTGTCGTCAGGAGCCCAGCCTAGGGTTGTATACAATTAAACCTCATACAGTGAAGCCATAACATCGCAAATTGCGATTTATTTCATTCATTTGAACGCTGTAATTCGTCAAAAATATATATAATAATTTTAACAAAATGCTAATCTAGCGACATCAAATAAATTACAATTTTATAAAAAATATATGGAAGACGACAGACGGTCGTGTTTCAAAATTTTATCAAATTTTCTTTTTATTTCACCTCCTGTAAATAAAACTGAAAGCCGATGCTACCCTTTTTTGAATGCTGCGGATTCCTGTCATTAGGTTCTCCCTCATATAGGTCTAAAACTCCATAGTCACTTCACTGGACAACTCTATTATTATTACGCATTGAAAATGTTGAAAAACTGAATGTCTTCAAATTCACTTACAAAAATTAAGATAAAGCACAATAAATCATCGTAACGGGTGCTCAAGCCGTACTGTGGCTTGTCGTCTGTCGAGCCACAGGCCGTTGACGTGTGAAGGGTTTACAGACAATTCACGGGGAACGCTGAGCTGCCTGGAGTTACCATGAGCCGACCGCGGTGGCCGAGGGGACTGAGGCGCTTCAGTCACGGTCTGCACGGCCACTACGGTCGGGGGTTCGAATCCCCCCTCGGGCATGGATATTTGTGCCGTCCTAGTTCGTAAGTAGTTCATAAGTAGTTTGTAAGTTTAGGGACTGATGACCCCGTAGTTAAGTCCCATAAGATTTACAAACATTTTGAACATTTGAGTTACCATGAGTCACCCTGAGTAATGACGAGTCGCTGCGTTCCCACGGCGTCAGGTCTGACAAACTTCAGACGATGCTCGTCAAATCAGAGGCGTGGGGACAAAGCTGTAGTGGTTCAAGAAAAGCCAAGCAAGCAAAGATCCACTTTCTGGTCCTGATGGCCTGATTGAGAACAACAGCTGTCTTCTCATCCTGTGCGAACTGCGTGAGATCATCACACCGCTTTCCTGACGTTGGTCGATTGTCTGGTCTTCAAGCCGCTACTTCTCATTCAAGTAGCTCCTTAGTTGGCCTCACTAAGCAGAGTGTATCCCGTTCCAGTCTTCTCATTAGGAAGAAGCCCTGGCAATATCGGGAAACGTGCGTTCTCCGCATACCAGCTAGATACGCTGACCACTCGACTACAGAGGTGGACGGGGCCTCAAGAATTTGATAAGAAGCTCTCAAAACAAAATGAAAAGTTTTACCATTTGAAAGAAGAGTTAAAGCATAAGATCGATAAAGTAGCTGAAGAATGCTAGAGGACTGACAACATAAAGAGATGGACAAATATGTGGAAACATCGCGATATATGCATGCTTGAACATAAATCCAGATGCTAGCCAAGAGTGAAGTTAATGCTGTTTTATTGGACCACGAACGGCACCTGTGTAATCCCCTCAATACACTGAAAATGCCAGTCGAGGCCACAACAGTATTATGAGGCCATTATGCTGAGCCGGCCGCGGTGGCCGAGGGGACTAAGGCGCTCCAGTCATGGTCTGCGCGGCCACTACGTTCGGGGGTTCCAATCACCCCTCGGGCATGAATATTTGTGCCGTCCTAGTTCGTAAGTAGTTCATAAGTAGTTTGTAAGTTTAGGGACTGATGACCCTGTAGTTAAGTCCCATAGACTATACAAACATTTGACCATTATGCTGAAGCTAGGTGAATTAGGACACAGGCAAACTGTTGGTCCTCGTATGGTGGCCGCTTCCATAACAAAAAGGCAGAAAAAGTGATCGGTGCTTAATGAGACACCACATAAAAGATTTATATCGTATACGGGAAAACCGAAAAAGTCATCAGAAAATAAGCCACAAGTGTGTGTTACGTGATCGTGACAGATGGTCACGGAAGAGGATCATAACGAAAAGTAAGAAGACGACAGCTGCAAAAGTCACAACTGAATGACACGCTCGCGAACCAAGTCAGCACAAAACAAAACGATCTGAGCTCTATAAGATAGGGATTTGAGGGCCAGTTGCGTAAACCTGGGGTACTGAGCAATTGGAGAAACGCATTTGGTCGGACGAGTCTTTTTACGCTGTTTCCAGGTTATTGATTCATTTATGTCTGACATATCCTATTAAGGGTCTACTGCTGCCGAGAGTGAAACATGGCAACGGATTGGTGATAATTTGAAGGCCATATCCATGGCATTCCATGGTATTCCATGGACCCCATTGTTATTTTGTAAAGCCGCATTACTGCCAAGGGTTAAGTGACTATTTTAGCTAGTCAGATCCATCCCATTCTACTATTCTTGCTCCTCATTAGTTCCGGCGAGCTCCAATACGACAGGTCCTGCATTCAAATAGCTCTCACAATCCAAGATTTGTTTTGTGAGCACGCGGATGAAATGTGATGCCTCCCATGGCACCACAGCCAACACATCTCAATATTATTAAACTTTGGGCGACTACTTTAGAGAGAAGGGTGCACGATCGCTATCTATCTCCATCACTGTCTCCTGAACTTGCCACTACTTTGCGGGAAGGATGGTATAAGATTGCCTTGAAAACCATACAGAACCTGTATTGTCCATTCCGATTCAATTAGAAGCTGTTTGTATGTCAACGGTTTTCGTGCACCTTATTAGGCATATCAGTATACACGGTGTCCCAGCTATCTTGTCCACCCAAAATACCTCTGGAACAATAACAGCTATTGGAAAACGACTTTCACTGGTATCAATGTACGGCTGGGGCCCATGAATGTACACATTTGGAAACATTCTAAAACGAAAGCAAATGTGTTTTTACACAAACATTATGTTTTTTTAAATGGACACCCTATATTTTTTCTTCAACAATCCATAGCATGACAAATCACATAAACAGTGGCGTTGATTGCATCGCAATATTCCAATTACATCCCGAGATATTGCGACGAGAAGTTGACGCTTGAAAAACCCGAAATACGCTGCTAGCGCACGTCCTGAGGCTCAGGCGTGAACCCCATGCTGCCCGTAATTGCGATGTGATTGACATGCGTAATCGCACTTCCATACTTATCAAGAGGTCCGAAACGAATAATACGGTCTGCTGCCATCCTGCATTAAAGTCGTACATTCCAGCAGGTATTTATCCCATAGGCTAGGGGTGATGCGGTTCTTAACATATCTGTGTACCGCAACGTTAGTCACAAAGTTATCTTCGCTTATCGTTAATCCGTTACTAAAAAGGTAATGCCGTTCAACGTTAAAACTTTACTTTACTGTAGCTCTATCGCAAGTGACAGTGAATCATTCACTCATAATAGTAAAATTCATGTTGATGGTTTTAGTGAAACGAGGAAGTGGACTAAAGTTTTTACCGTTGTTTAGGTAAAAATGTTTTGATTTGGGAAGTTCAGGTAAGACATAGAAGATGAATGTAAACATGTTTAACCAATTAGTTTTATTATCACATGATTATCAATGTTATGTTTATCTAATGTGTTACATGACAAATTGTTTCAAACAAATGTTTCTGAACATCACTGGGTAAAATGGCCCTTTGTAGAAACTTGCACTGTGATACCAGCACTACATACTGAAGATAGCGTTCACATATCATGATCAAAGTGATAACCATTGGCTTGCATGCATAGGGTCACTCTGCGGATGAAGGATGCCCTACTTCGTACTACTGTTTCCTCTTTGATGGCTGTATAAGCATCAATAATGCGTTGCTTCGTGTCCTCTAGTGTTGTTGGTTCATGTTGCTAAACATCATCCTTCACTGTTCCCCAAATAAAAACTTTCTTTCACTGAGCACCACCAATGATGAAATATATGAGTTTTTCTAGATGGGGAGGAAGGGGGGGGGAGAGAGAAGAGATGAACCATGGAGGCCGGAGAGTGGAGGGGTAGCGGCCGAGAGAGAGGAAGCTGGAGATTTACAGGGAGGAAGGGGGAAGGGGTGTTGGTTTACAAGAGGATTAGTGTTTCCATATTTTTGGCCAACCTGTATGGCCACACCACTAAAAGGAAGATAACAGCAAACATTTTACGCAGATCACAGCACAGATAAGCACCATGTAAACACACCGAACAGTCAGTTTGATTCCAGTGCAAAACAACAAGCTGAATGATGATGTTTTGAAACTCGAATCTGAGCAGGAATCATGCTTGCAATGTGTGGCTAATGTATATGTTGGTGAGCCGACAGTGAGAAAGCACCAGGGGGAAAAGTAAGGTCGTTTTACATGACGATACCCGCGCAGGAGTGCCCGTGTGTTCTAAGGGTCTAGCCACTGACTGCGCGGCCGCTCTCCGTCTGACGTTCCAGTCCTCCTTTGGACAACTGTGTGTGTGTGTCTGTGTGTGTCTGTGTGTGTTTGTGAGTGTGTGTTGTTATTGGTATAAGTTTAAGTTGTTTGTAAGTCTAGGGGCAGATAACCTCAGCAGTTTGATCCCTTAGGATTACAAACATTTGAACATGAGGATGTTGTAGCTGGAAAGGAACTAGTGTACATTCTGAGTGAGTAAGTATCCATGTATTTAGCAAATTACACAAAAGTTTTTCTAAACCAAAGACTGCACCCATTTGAGTTCCATCCTTTGCCAGTGTACAGCTATGGGATAATCACAGGAAGCTCAATTTTGAAGCGTCCCGCATGGAAGGAGAAGCAGAATAAGAGTTGGCCATAAGTGTAAAACATTTGCAGAGTCCTGTTGTATTTAGATGAGCCAGTCACTACAGAAGCTGCCAGTGGCAGCACAGCGGAAGCCTATACCTATACCAAAGGACGATGCAAAAACCAAAACCATAACAGCTGGATACATTAGAACACAAATGACTAGAGATAGAATCTGAATTAGGCGGAATACAAGAAAGGGGCAATGGAAGTTCAAATGTTTGTTAAGCTTATGAGACTTAACTGCGGGGTCATCAGTCCCTAAACTTACAAACTACTTCTGAACTACCTTACACTAAAGACAGCACAAACATCCATGCCCGAGGGGGGATTCGAACCCCCGACAAGGAACGGCCTCGCGCATCATAGCATAGCGCCTCAAAGCGCTCGGCCGCTCCGCCGCGGCTGCAATGGAAGTAACGGTAAAGAGGTCGAGTGGAGAAAGAACAAACAATGACCGAAAGTTGAATGCCAGTAATAAATAATCGTGTAGCTGCGGATTCTGAGGAATATAAATTGTCAGAAATAAAATTTAGTACACTATCTTAGAGTTTTCCATTCACTCAAGATTTATTGATGGACAGTATGGAATACATGAAATGATTACATTTTCAGATCAATAAATCAAGCGGTACCGAGATACCAGATGTCGATCCATGCTGAAACACCCACTTCAGTACGTGGTGTAGCCCCAAATGTAGGCGCTGATTCTGGCTTCCTTTCCATCATACAGACGGCAAATACTGTCTTGTGATACTTTATACGACTCCTGCTCGACCTATTCACGCAGTTCTGCAAGAGTTAAATCGCGCGGCCTACCGCGTCGAAGGTTCGAATCCTCCCTCGGGCGTGAATGTGGGTGTTGTCCTTAGGTTAATTTAACTTAATTTAAGTAGTTTGTAAGACTAGGAACTGACGACCAACGTAGTTTGGTCCCATAGGATTACAAATATTTAAACATTTTTTCTGCAAGAGTTGTGGATTGGAGAATTTCACTAGTCAGTTGCCCATCATATTCCACACGTGGGCGATGAGGCACCTACGGAGATGACAGGGAAGTTGGAGCACGTCTTGCAGAGCACGCTGAACTGTACGTGCAGTGTGTGGGCGAGCATTATCCTGTTAGAACAACTCATCACCTTCCCGTTGCAAACCGTGTGGGTATGGCCACGCGGGCTGAGGCGCCACGTCAAAGATTGCACTCCCACTCAGTGGCGGACTAAGGCTATCGGAGGTCTGGGGCGGCGGGCGACAAAACAAAATGAGGCCCCCGTTCACTTGGAAATACATGTATAACTATATAAAAGTAACTTTTGAGATTTGGAGGCTCCCTAGGACGAGCGGCACGGGACTGTCAAAAAGCTTTCGAGATTTGGAGGCCCCAAAACGAGAGGTCAAGGGCGCAAAAAAAAAAAAAATAAATAAATAAATAAATAAATAAATAAATAAATAAAAAATAAAAAAACTGCTTGCAAGGTATTTGGAGATCCCCAAGACGAGAGGCCTGGAGTGGTCCGCCCCTCTCCCTCTGCTGCCACTCCCACCGAAGGTTAGAGCTCTTCCTTGAGCGTGAGTGTGTGTGCTATTCTTAGTATAAGTTGTCTTACAGCAACTCCTGTTGCAAAAATAGCAAAAGAACAGATCATACAGCATTCTTCACATTCCGAGCGCTATCCTGCTTTCCCTCCACAAACACAAAATGTGAACGACAGTTGAAGCTTATCGCGCCCCAAACTAGTGAGTGTTGGACGAATGCAATCGACGAGCCATCGCTCACCAGGTCTACGTCGTACTGCAAACGGCCGTTACCTGTATGATGGTAGAATCTACTTTCATCGTTGGAGACCACAGCTCGCCATTTAATGTTGGAAGTGATTCTCTGATGGCAGCAGTCGAGCCGCGCACATCCATGCCGTGGAGTGAATGGAAGGCGGGCTAGAGCTGTGCGTGCCCGTGGTCCCACTGCTAGCAACTGGTTGGGGACAGTTCGTGCTGACCTTTCTGGGCTCATAAACCGTCTTGTCTGTGCTGCGGTAGCTGTACGGTCTACCACTGCTACCCTAAAAATACGACCATCTTAACGGACGTCTGAGCTGGGTGGACGCCCTGTGAGATTGTTCACTTGTCCATTGCAGCCAGCATCGTTGCGCAACAGACGCAGCACGTCCGAGTGGCAATTCTCCGCAAGGACAATCCCACTGGGAAGACCACGATTTGACCCCTTTGAAACTAGCTCAGTTGGCTGTAGGTAACACTAGTGCGCCTAGGGCATGGCGCCTGTTTGCTTCACACGTTGATATCACACTGAGCCTTATGGCTTTTTTTTTTTTTTTTTTTTTTTTTTTTTTTTGTCTGGTGCTGCAGCCGAAGTACTACCGCCTTTGGCGGCTGGACTTCCAGGGTGAAAGGTGAGAGGAGTCTTTTATCTTTATTGTTCTCATTGCAGGGGGTTAGGGCTCACAAGGGTCCTTTATGTCCTGCATTCCCGATATCACATTTATCTGTCAAGTATCGTACGAGGAACTTTAATCTTATGCCAGTGTCGTGGTTGGATAGTCCCGACGTCTCGCAGTTGGTGAGTGTCCTGACGGATTGTGTCAAGTTTGTTAAATAACTTCCTCGTCCTATCCTTGATTTGTTGCTCGATCGTCGGCTCGTTCAAGGCTGCATGTAGCCACTGAGTTCTGGACCACCAGGGCGCATGTAAAATTATTCTGAGGCAGCGGTTTTGTAGAACTTGCAGATGTTGAATATTAGTGCGACTAGCAGTTCCCCAGGAAGGGCAGCCATACAACATCATAGGGACGCTGGTTGAGAAGTACCCTTATGGCTGTAATCCTTTGCTATTAAAGGTACACTCAGATGGCGCTCTGGCAGCTACGTCAATACGGCATCTGTTGGCGGGCGCCGTAGAAACCATTATCAATGCAGATGGCGTACGCCGTCATCGGATCAAAATCGACGGTAACTTTTCAGGAGTAGTAGTTTTTTCCCGGCAGTGTGTAATGACTACAGAGACAGAGGTGGTGGCTTTGTTTACATAGGCGTGATACACTAGAAGTGAATAAAGTGGTAAGTGGAGCCAGGTGGAGCCACTGAGTTTCAAGTGGCACAGAACAATTGGGACGAGGAGAATTGACGTCAGTAACTAACGAAATCTTATAGGAAATTGAAGGAGTACGACGAAAACTCACAGGACCTGAAGTATCAGTAAATGTGGTAAGAACAGCTGGACCGGTGGGAATGCAATGGCTGTACAGAATATTGTCAGGTCTGTGGAGAAATAGTGAAATACTTCATAAGTGGAGAAAAGGAGACATTGTTGCAATATTTTAAAAAACCATAAAAGAATTTCTAAAAATTACAGAGTCACAACATTTATGAGACATACAGCCAAAATTTCGAAAGAATTTGACTAACAAGAATAAACGAAAAGATAGATATGAGAAGAACAGTATGAGTTTAGAATAGGAAGACGCACTATTTACCTAGTCCCTCAACTGATTAATTAAAAATTGGAGTATAATAGAAGGCCTCCTCAGGAAACACCGCCTCAACGCAGCACCATCCGTGCGGGTGAGGAGGTTTGCACGCTCTGGATCCGGAGGGTTATGCTGGTAGTAGCGTAGCTACCAGAAGGGTCACCCAAGTCGGACACGCCGAAGGGGAGGAACCAGATCAAGTGTGTCCCGTAACGGCCTATCGCTCCCCCTTTTCCTATACCAAACCTGTCCTCATCATTTCTTTTTCCCGTCTTTTCCTGATATATGTATAAAACGGTAGAAAGACTTCTACATGCATGGAAAGGCCAGTCTTTCTACGCAAGAAAATCTTGCAAGAAAAAATCCTGGTCCTCCAGGCTGGGGTTGGCGACGGGCTACCAAACGCCCTGGAAAAATAATTACTGGTACCAATACCACAGAAGAGCCCCTCTCTGTAAGAGAACCTAAGCAAGAACAAGGACTACGGAAGGAAATGCTAGTAGGGACCTGAAATGTCAGAAGCCTATACCAGTCAGGGGCAGCAAAATTCGTAGTAAGGGAAGCAGATAAGTATCGAATAGATCTACTGGCCCTACAAGAGACAAGGTAGACAGAGACCGGATCTACAGAAATGGAACTCAGAAGCGAACCATTCGCTAGGAACTGGTTTTGTGGTGAAGAAATCACTCTGTACTAATGTCAAAGATTTTAAATCAATCAACCCCAGAATCTCACTTCTAACCATAAACACAGGAAAACACAAACTCACATATATAAACTGTCATTCCCCCACCAAAGAAAGCAAGGATCCCAAAAAATAAATTTTCTATGAGGAATTAGAAACAGTCTTAGATAATGTACCAAGTGAGCATTACAAAATTATACGAAAGTAGGGAAAGTGATAACAGTGATAACGGCTTTAGGCTGGTTAGCTTTACGACTGCAAAAGGATTGTTCATCAATAGTACTGATTTCGACAGGGAGAGAATATATAAAGGTACCTCGGTGTCTCCGCATGGGAAGACAGTGAACGAAAATGACCACATAATTAAACAGACAAGAATAAAGAAATGGATACAAAATATCAAGACGGCTAGAGGTGCGGAATGTGAATCAGACCACTTCTTTGTCAGAGGAGCCAGGAAGTGCAAAAGAATTCAGAGTCATTCGATATGACCAGGAGAGTCTGATCATAAATAATACACTCCTGGCCACTAAAATTGCTACACCCGAAGATGACGTGCTACAGACGCGAAATTTAACCGACAGGAAGAAGACGCTGTGATGTGCAAATGACTAGCTTTTCAGAGCATTCACACAAGGCTGGCGCCGGTGGCGACACCTACAACATGCTGACATGATGAAAGTTTCCAACCGATTTCTCATACACAAACAGCAGTTGACCGGCGGTGCCTGGTGAAACGTTGCTGTAATGCTTCGTGTAAGGAGGAGAAATGCGTACCATCACGTTTCCGACTTGGATAACATCGGATTGTAGCCTATTGCGATTGCGGTTTATCGTATCGCGACATTGCTGCTCGCTTTGGTCGCGATCCAATGACTGTTAGCAGAATATGGAATCGGTGGGTTCAGGAGGGCAATACGGAACGCCGTGCTGGATCCCAACGGCCTCGTATCACTAGCAGTCGAGGTGACAGGCATCTTATCCGCATGGCTGTAACGGATCGTGCAGCCATGTCTCGATCCCCGAGTGTACAGATGGGGACGTTTGCAAGACAATAACCATCTGCACGAACAGTTCGACGACATTTGCAGCAGCATGGACTATCAGCTCGAAGACCATGGTTGCGGTTACCCTTGACGCTGCATCACAAACAGGAGCGCCTGCGATGGCGTACGCAACAACGAACCTGGGTGCACAAATGGCAAAACGTCATTTTATCGGGTTATTCCAGGTTCTGTTTACAGCATCATGACGGTCGCATCCGAGTTTGGCGACATCGCGGTGAACGCACATTGGAAGCGTGTATTCGTCATCGCCATACTGGCGTATCACCCGGCGTTATTGTATGGGGTGCCATTGGTTACACGTCTCGGTCACCTCTTGTTCGCATCGACGGCATTTTGAACAGTGGCCGTTACATTTCAGACGTTTTGCGACCCGTAGCTCTACCCTTCATTCGATCCCTGTGAAACCCTACATTTCAGCAGGATAATGCACGACCGCATGTTGCAGTTCATGTACGGACCTTTCTGGATACGGAAAATGTTCGACTACTGCCCTGGCCAGCACATTCTCCAGATCTCTCACCAGCTGAAAACGTCTGGTCAATGGTGGCCGAGCAACTGGCTCGTCACAATACGCCAGTCGCTACTCTTGATGAACTGTGGTATCGTGTTGAAGCTGAATGGGCATCTGTACCTGTACATGCCATCCAAGCTCTGTTTCACTTAATGCCCAGGCGTATCAAGGCCGTTATTACGGCCAGAGTTGGTTGTTCTGAATTCTGATTTCTCAGGATCTATGCACCCAAATTGCGTGACAATGTAATCACATGTCAGTTCTCGTATAATATATTTGTCCAATGAATACCCGTTAATCATCTGAATTTCTTCTTCGTGTAGCAATTTTAATGATCAGTAGTGTAAAAACATTTGTTAGCAAAGCCAGCGCATTTTCCGTAACGCATGTTACTAGAAGGTGGGGGTACTTTATGGAAAAAGATAATTATTGATTACTCTTCTGAGGAACATTCCCTTTAAAGAGCTACTAAGCGATATTTACTACTAAGACTTAAACGTTTGGGTTATGTTTAAATGAAAAATTAAAAACATATCGAATGTGATATAACACTATTAAAAACAATACATATCTTTTCATAGTTCTGAAATATAACGTACCTGGCTAGCATACAATATTTTCTGAAGGTGGGCATAAAGTGCCCAATTCCTCTTATGTATTGCGAAGGTTAATTATGTATATCATGCTGCTTGTCCTATAGGTGGACGAATGGCAGTTGAGATTCGGTTGTATTTTATTTCAGATGATAGCGGTGCTACACAGGAAGTTTGTCGGCGTTTCTACAGACCAGTCTCATGTACTTTACCTCGATTCAGTGAAAGAGGAAGCGGAAAGAATATATTCTCAAGAATGCAATTTAGGGTCTACTTCTGCAACAGAGGGAATGCCGGGAACTTCAAATACTCCGTGTGCATACCGGGTGGAGTCATTCCAGATGTGGAACGGGTCCTCCCGGATGCCATGAAGGGTACGGGGTGCAGCCAACTGCAGGTGGTGGCTCACGTCGGTACCAATGATGTGTGTCGTTTCGGATCTGAAGAGATCCTCTCAGGTTTCGAGCGGCTAACTGAAGTGGTAAAGACTGCCAGTCTTGCTTGCAAGATGAAAGCAGAGCTCACCATCTGCAGCATAGTTGACAGGACCGACTGTGGACCACTGGTACAGAGCCGAGTGGACGGTCTGAATCAGAGGCTCAGACGGTTCTGCAACCGTGTAGGCTGCAGATTCCTTGACTTGCGCCGTCGGGTGGTGGGTTTCCGGGTTCCGCTGAATAGGTCAGGAGTCCACTATACCACAGACAAATATATACAGACGGGAAATCTCCGTAAGGGCCCGGTCCTACGTTCCGGGGTGCGGGGAGGGAGGGTTTCCAGCAGTTCCGTAAGATGTCCCATGATGGCGCTGCGGTCAGAAGCAGCTCTTTAATCTGGCCAGAGCAGGCGGCAGGTAGCGGTTGCCCCCACCACCACCTCCCCTCAAACGCCGGCACGCCGGACACAGCCGTGGCCTCGTGGCAGGTGGCACGAGCGCTCCCCTCAGCCTCCCCTCCTCGCTACAATCTGACGCGCGAGAGGCACCCTAAGCCAGCGAAACGCCTGACACCTGCTAGCATCTTACGGAACTACGAGGGGAGCTTAGGACAGTGGTTTGGGTAGGGCTGCTTCTCTGTATATGTTACTCTGTGACTATACGCAGGAAGCGGCTACACGGGTAGCGGGGGCTGTGTGGCGTGGACTGGGCGGTTTTTTTTAGGATAAAGAGCTTCGGGGAAATAGAAAATGGGCAATCTCAAAGGGTTCAGGTGGATCACAGGAGAAATGTAGATCCGGAAACTATCGGTATAACAGTTGTAAATTGTCGTAGCTGTGTCGGGAAAGTTCCAGAACTGCAAGCGTTAATAGAAAGTACCGAAACACACATCATTATAGGCAGCGAAAGTTGGCTCAAGCCGGAAATAAGTTCAGAAGAAGTATTTTCAAAAGATCTATCGGTGTTCAGAAAGGATAGATTAAACAAAATAGGTGGGGGCGTGTTTGTCGCTGTCAAAAGTAGTATTCCATGTAGCGAAGTTGAAGTTGATAGTTCGTGCGAGCTATTATGGGTAGAGGTTGTACCAGAAAATCGTAAGAAGTTAATAATCGGTTCCTTCTACCGGCCTCCCGACTCTGACGATACAATATCAGAAAGGTTCAAAGAAAACCTGAGTCTAATTACAAAAACGTACCCGACTCACACGATAATAGTAGGTGGTGATTTTAATTTACCCTCGATCTGTTGGCGAAATTATATTTTCAAATCAGCAGGTAGGCATAAAACATCGTCCGAAATTGTACTCAACGCATTCTCTGAGAATTACTTCGAACAATTAGTTCATGAGCCAACTAGAATTGTAAATGGATGTGAAAACACATTTGATCTCTTAGCAACAAATAATCCTGAGCTCATAACGAGCATCAAAACGGATACAGGTATTAGTGAACACAGGGCTGTCGTAGCGAAATTGAATATCGAAAGTCCCAAAGTTACCAAAAATAAACGCAAAGTATATTTGTTCAGGAAAGCAGATAGAAACAAAACACATTGCTTCTTGAAAGACAGCTTCCACTCGTTTCTAACACTAAACGTAGGTGTAGACCAGATGTGGCTCAAATTCAAAGAAGTGGTATCGACAGCAATTGAAAGTTTTATACCTAATAAATTAATAAAAGAAGGAGGCGATCCCCCTTGGTACACAAAACAGGTCAGGACACTTTTGCAAAAGCAAAGGAAAAGGCATACTGAATTTAAACGAACACGAAATCCCCAGGAGTTGCGATCGTACTCAGAAGCTCGAAATTTAGCGAGGATTTCAATGCGAGATGCCTACAATACTTATCACAACGAAACTCTTTCTCGTAATTTGACTGAAAACCCAAAGAGATTTTGGTCATATGTTAAATATACTCGGGTCAAGTCACAAACAATACCTTCACTACGTGATAGTAATAGCGATCCTGCCGATGACAGCGCTACTAAAGCAGAGTTACTAAACTTAGCTTTTAGAAACTCATTCACCAAAGAAGACGAAACCAATATTCCAGATTTCGAATTATGAACAGATGCCGTAATGAGTAACATAGAAGTAGATATCATCGGAGTAGTGCAGCTACTAAAATCACTTAACAAGAACAAGTCTTCTGGTCCGGATTGTATACCCATTAGATTTCTATCTGATTATGCTGAAGCGATAGCTCCTTACTTAACAGTCATATACAACCGCTCTCTCATAGAAGGATCTGCACCAAAAGATTGGAAAGTTGCACAGGTCACACCTATATTAAAGACAGGCAGTAGGAGTAACCCACTAAACTACAGGCCTATTTCATTGACGTCAATTTGCAGCAGGGTTTTGTAACATATCCTGTATTCAAATATTATGAATTATCTCGAACAGAACGATCTATTGACCCAAGGTCAACACGGATTTAGAAAATATCGTTCATGCGAAACACAACTAGCTCTTTATTCACACGAAGTGATGGGTGCTATCGACAAAGGTTCGCAAATCGATTCCGTATTTCTTGATTTCCAGAAAGCTTTTGACACCGTACCTCACAAACGGCTTTTAATCAAATTGCGTGGTTATGGTATATCGCCACAAATTTGCTATTGGATAGTGGATTTCTTGTCAGAGAGGACACAGTTCGTAGTAATCGATGGTAAGGCATCGACTAAAACAGAGTTGATATCGGGCGTTCCACAGGGTAGTGTTATTGGTCCTCTGCTATTCCTTATTTACATAAACGATTTACGGGAAAATCTAAGTAGCTCTCTTAGGTTGTTTGCAGATGACGCCGTCATTTACCGTCTAGTACAATCATCTGAAGATCAAAACCAACTGCAGAACGATCTCAATAAGATATCAGTATGGTGTAAAAATTGGCAATTGGCTCTAAATAATGAGAAGTGTGAAGTCGTCCACATGAGTACGAAAAGAAATCCGTTAAACTTTGTTTACAACATAAATCAATCAAATGTGAAGGCCGTAAACTCCACAAAATACCTAGGAATTACTATTACTTCAGACTTAAACTGGAAAGAACACGTAGATAATATCGTGGGAAAGGCGAACCAGAGACTGCGTTTTATTGGCAGAACCCTTAAAAGATGCAACAGAACTACTAAAGAAACTGCATACACTGCGCTTGTCCGTCCATTTTTGGAGTATTGCAGCCCATTGTGGGATCCTTATCAGGTGGGTTTGACGGAGGACATCGAAAGAGTCCAAAGAAGGGCAGCTCGTTTCGTATTGTCACGATACAGGGGAGACAGCGTTACGGAAATGATACAGGATCTTAGCGCTGCGGCGTGGGCTACTTGCGAAACTCCAATCGCCAACATTCTCCTCCGAATGCGAAAATATATTGTTGACTCCCACTTACATAGGTAGAAATGATCATCAGAATAAAATAAGAGAAATCAGAGCTCGAACAGAGAGATTCAAGTGTTCTTTCTTCCCGCGCGCTATTCGAGAATGGAATGGGAGATAAATAGTATAATTGTGGTTCGATGAACCCTCTGCCAGGCACTTAAATGTGATTTGCAGAGTATCCCATGTAGATGTAGATGTAGATGTACAGCCATTACTTTGACTCATGATTCCTCTGCAAGTTAACAAAAATCCGTATTAGATTTTAAGAATCCAGGCACCTGGCCAGAGTGCTTTTCGGATGCAGCGAGATGCCACATTGTTGGAAAACTGTTAAGCGAAGAAAAAATGAACCAGACCTAAGTGATTCTCTTAGAGGGGGAAGAAAATTCTCAAAAGACTGGTTTTATATACAGCTTTTTAATGGATAAAAGGTGTTCCGTTCTTGGTTAGCCTACAGTAAAACAAAAGATGTTTTGTTTTGCATACCATACAAACTATTTCATGAGAACATATCCGAGATTTCTCGTATGGCTTAGAATGGTCTCACTCAGTGGAAAAAATTAAATGAAAAGATTCCAGATCACGAAAACTTATTAAGCCACAAAAAACGGTTTTGCTCTGTGAAAACATTAGAGGCATCTCTAAATAAATGTGATATTGACAAAGAGTTACAACAACAAATATCGGAGGAGGAGAAGCATTGGAAATCGGTTTTAATTGTCACTGTTGATGTGATTCTGCATTTGGCAAAGCAAGGCAGTCCCTTTAGAGGTTCAATGAAAGTCTTGATTTTTGGTGATCAAAGATGTGTGAAGTTTTTAAACACCACTGAGTTATTGTCTCGAACTGAGAGAGCACATAACGCGCCACAAGAAAGGTCAGCTCCGCTACTTCTTTCATGGCATCCAAAATGAGGCTTTAGAAATAATTGGATCCAAAATAATGGAAACAATAATGACTGATATTAAAGAAGCAAAATATTTTTCTATCATGTTTGATTGCACTCCTGATGTAAGACATTGTGAGCAGATGTCGCAAATTATAAGATACGTGAAATTCAATGATAGTGGTGCAGAGATATGTGAAAGATTCACTGACTTTTTAAAGATTAGTGACAAGACAGGGCAGGCAATTTTTTTAAAACATTTTGCAGAAAATTGAAAAAGAGGGGTTAAATTTTAAAAATTGTCGAGGCCAATCCTACGACAGTGGTGCTAATATGGCTGGAAAGCACAAAGGTGTTTAGTCTCGTTTACAACAAGAAAATAAGTTAGCATATTTCGTGCCGTGTGCTGCACACTCATTAAATTTGGTTGGAATGAATGCTGCAAGTGCTTCGGACGACGCAGAAACTTATTTTGGGTTAATAAGCTGCCTATATTTATTTTTTCCATCATCCACTAACAGGTGGGAAATTTTGTTGAAGTGTGTGCCTGTATCTCTAAAGCTACAGTGTTCTACTAGATGGTCAACAAGAGGAAAGATGTAGCAGTTGTGTACAAACATATGGAAGAGTTTATCAAGGCTTTAAATGGACTTATATTTAGTGTGACATCCACCCATGAGATCAAAACAGAGACTAAAAATCTTTTTTAAAATGTCAGTACTTTTGAATTTATCACAGATATTTGTTTTTGGTTCAAGCAGGTAACACGAAACAAAATTTTACAGAAAGAAGATTCACCATTGACCAATCTGTTAATCACATAAATCAACTTGTCCAGGAGTTTCAGAAAACTAGAATAAACGCAACAGTAGTAATAGATATTATGTCAGAAGCCCAGGCCACATCTGAAAAGCTTAATTTGGATCCTCAGTTCAAAGAGTTCCGCAAACTAAAAAGGAACAGGATGGTCGACGAAGATTGTGAAGACGAAAGCTGGGATTGGACAGCTGAAAAAAGGTTCCATAACACTATCGCATAAATAATGGAGCACATCATTCATCAACTAAGGAACAGGTTTCGTGCATTACAAAATGTAAACGATTAGTTTGGATTCTACACGGGGCTTAACTGCAGACATTAAGGGATGATGGCATTAAAATCCAGATAATGCATTTAGCTGATATATGTAATAATGCCCTTAATAAGGATGAATTAACAGAACTGCAGAGTTTTAAATATCATGCACTTAATTTAATACCGACTGTGAAAACAGCAACTCCTGCAAAAAAAATTGAGCCTAATTTGCCAAATGGATTACAGGATGCATACCCATATGTAACAAAGGCACTTAGGATTTTCGTTACGATACCTTTTTCAGTTTCAGCAAACGAAAGGAGTTTCAGTAAATTGAAACAAAAACATATTTAAGAAACAGAACGGCACAACAGCACCTCACAGACTTGGGTATAATGAACATTGAACATCAGTTAGCATCTAATGTCTCATATGATGCTATTATTAATACTTTTGACGAAAGGAAAGCTAGTAATAATAAGTTTTAGGTTACATAATTCAAATAGTTAGCAGTCTCTGTTGCACCAATTACGCATTAGCGTATCATCAGATTGGTTAAATGTTGCAGATATAATGATATGGGGCTTCGGATGCCAAGTATAGCAGCGGTGGAAGCAGTTTAGCAGTTTTTTTTTTTTTTTTTTTTTTCCCCTTGAAATGTCTGAGGTCTTATGCGACTAAACTTCGTGCTCATCAGTCACTAGACTTACACACTAATTACTTAACGCAACTTACGCTAAGGACAACACAAACACCCATGCTCGAGGGCGGCCGTGCATACTGTGACTGGAGCGCCGCAGACCGCTCGGCCACTGCGACCGGCATAGCATTTTTTATAAAAGTTATCGTTAAGGTCCTTATATCAGGTAGAAGGGCTGGTGTCCACGCTGAACGTACCGTGGCACCAGTTCTTTTATCTGATATGTGGATCTTAACGATAACTTTTATAAAAATGCTAAACCTGCTTCCACCGCTGCTAGACTTGGCATCCGAAGCCCCATATCATTATATCTGCAACATTTAATCAATCTGATCATACTCTAAGCGGGCGAAACGCGTAATTTGACATAATAATTAATTACAAATTTGAGACTGCTCATTTAAATTATTTTATGCAATGTTGCCTTCACAGCCAGCCATTATAAAGTGGAATAAAAATTATAGGGTACAGTTCTTGTTCATACTGATCCATTTTTTTTTCAGTAAATATTTCGAGGTTTTATTCTATCACATGTTATACTTGGAAAATCTGACTTTTGTAACCTGAATTTATTTTTTATTTAATATTTTGCATTGTTTGCGAACATCTACTGGAAAAAAATTAAGTTAGACCTAGGCCTCAAATTTTTAAATTTATGTTTTGTTTATATTTTTATCTGTATTCATTAATGACTTCATTCATACAGTACATGTTCTTCTGTTTGTGAATAAAAGAACTAAATATAAACCCATTTTTTGTTGTTTTTATTAAATATCATACTTCGTCATTGCGACGATGAAGTGTGTGTGTTTGGGGGGGGGGGGGGGATGAATAGAGCAGTAAAAGAGATGGTAAAAAGATAAAAAGATGATTTTTGCACATGATACGGTAGTAAAAGAGGTAGAGTCGTGAACAATACGAAGATTGCGTGGGGTGGTAAAGAGAGAGATGTGCGGTTACTATCTAATCTGTGGAAGAAAAGCATGAAAAGGTATGGACTAAAACTAAATAAATATAAGAGTGAAATAATGGTATTTGGAAGAGACAGAGGGATAAGTGGGAATATTACTTTGAATGGAGAACCTCTCAAATTCGAAGGCAGTGACACTTATTTAGGGAGTGAAACATCTAGTGATAGCAGGGTAACCGATGAAATTAAAAGGAGGTTACAAAAGAGAGGAAATTTTTATGGAGCAATAAACCATCTGGTCTGCAATAAAAAAAGTCCAGAAAAAGCAAATCTCCTTATGTATAAGACTTATTACTCCCACAAGGCCTTGACACGAGCATTTCGGAAACTGCACAACTTGTCGATAGTTCGAGGAGTGCTGTGGTGAGTGTCTTCAACAAACCGAGATGAAACCAGGGATTGGCCGGCCACCCTTCATTACAAATGTCGGAGTTTGTAAGCTGGACAGACTGGTAAAACAGGACAAGCGGCGAACTGTGGTGGAACTAACACGATAGAATACGAGTGTGTCTGAATACACAGAGCACTGAACACTCAATGATGGGCCCCTGCAGCCGTCGATCCATGCTTGTGCCAATGTTAACACGACGCTATCGGCAATTACTACTGAACGGGCAAGTGACCCTGTCACTGGACGTTGGCGTATTGTCAAGCATTGCACGGTCTGGTGAACTGCGGTACTTTCTTCATCGTACTGAGGGGAGTGCGATAATACGTCATCTACTGCGGGACGGAGACAAGTTGGCGGTGGTTCAGTTGTGCTCTGTGAAATATTCATGTGGGCATACATGGGTTCGGTGGAGCACGTGAAAGGCAGCATGATGGCGATGTGTGTAGTACGCTGTCTGCAGACCACGTACACCCTTTCATGGCGAGTCTTTTTTTCCATCTGCAACGACATTTTTCAACAAGAAAATGTGCCATGTCACATGGCCAGAAGTGAGATGGAGTGGATCAAGGAACATAGTATTAAGCTATAATAGTTGTGATGGTCCTCCGACTCGACAGATGTGAACCCTATCGAACACATCTGGGATGTGCCGTCAGAGCTCACCGCCATCCTCCCCGCAGTTGTGTGTGCAGATGTGGTGCCAACTCCCTCCAGCGATCTACAAAGGCCTCATTGCCTCAATGCCGAGATGCGTCCCAGCTCTTTTTGTGCCAAAGATGGTCATACCGGCTATTAGGTAGGTGGTCATAATATTATGACTGATCAATGTAAGTACATAGAGAGATGCAATAAGTTGAATTAGACAGTATGTGGTATTGTATTAGGTCAGTTAAAAAGATAGATGAAAATAGAGGAACAGAAATAAAATTATAATGTAAAGTAAACACTACGTAACTAGATAATTAATAAAGACGGAAGAGCCAAAGAAACTGTACAGCTGTCTAATATCGTCTCGGGCCCGGGAGCAGCAGAAGTGCCGCAACGCGACGTGGCGTGAACTCCACTAATGTCTCGAGTAGTGCTGGAAACAATTACACCATGCATCCTGCAAGGCTGTCCATATAACCCCAAATGTACGACAGGGTGGAGAACAGCACGTTGCATGGCACCCCAGATATGCTCAATATTGTTGCCTCGCGGGAGTAGTCGCGTGGTCTATGGCATCATGCTACAGCCTGGGCGCCCGCTCCCGCCGGAGGTTGGAGTCCTCCCTCGGGAATGGGTGTGTGTTGTCCGTAGTGTAAGTTAGTTTAAGTAGTTTGCAAGTCTAGGGATTGATAGCCCTAACAGTTTGGTCCAATAGCTTTCCACACATTTGAACAATTCAATTTTGTTCATTTCTGGGGAGTTTGCGGGCCAGTGCAAGTTTTTAAAGTCAGAAGAGTGTTCCTGGAGCCACTCTGCAGCAATCCTGGACCTGTGGGGTGTCCCAGTGCCCCACTAGAATTGCCCAAATCCGGATGCACAATGGATACGAACGAATGTATGTGATCAGCCAGGATGCGTATGTACGTGTCGCCTGTTACAGTCGTATCTAGACATATCAAGGGTCCCACATCAGTACAACTGCACACATTCCTCACCATTACATAGCGTCCACGAGCTTGAACAGTTCCTACTGACCTGTAGGACCCATTTATTCATGAAGTTGTCTCCATACCCGTACACGTCCATCTGCTCGATACAACTGGAAACGAGAGTCGTCGGGCCAGACAGCATGTTTCCAGTGACCAACACTTCACTGTTGGTGGGCCCAGGAGAGACATAAAGCTTTGTGACCTGCAGTCAACAAGGGTATATGAGTGGGCCTTCGACTCCGAAAGCCCATAGCGAAGATGTTTCGTGGAATGGTTCGCTCTGACACTTGTTGGTGACACAGAATTGAAATCCACAGCAATTTGCGGACGTGTTGCATTTCTATGACGTTGAACGATTCTCTTTAGTCGCCGTTAGTCCCGTTCCTGCGGGATTTTTTTCCGGCCGCAGCGATGTCAGAGATTTAATGTCTTAACGGAGTCCCAATATTCACGGTGCACTCGTGAAACGGTGGTACGGGAAAATCCCCACCTCCTCGCTACCTCGGAGATACTGTGTCCCATCTCTCGAGTGCCGACTAAAGCACCGCGTTCAGAGTCACTTAAATCGTGATAACCTGGCACTGTAGCAGCAGTAACCGCTCTAACGCCTGCGCCAGACACCTATTGTCTTATAGATGCGTTGCGGACTGCAGCGCCGTCCTCTGAGTGTTGACATATCTCTGTGTTTGCATACGCATGCCTATACCAGTTTCTGTGGCTCTTCAGTGTACGTTAATCCTACGAAAAACAGCTTCCATCTGTGACATGTAACACTTAAACAGAAAACTATCATGATCACAAGGGATGCATTAAATTTTGTTCTTCGGTTCCAATATACCATGATATTGTTTCAACTACACCGATTAGCCAAAACATTAGGACCGCTTATATAAAAACCTCTATGTCCATCTTTCGCACGGGTAAAAGCTGCAACGCGTCTTACCATTGAAACCATGAAGCCTTGGTAGATCGATGCAGGGAGTTGGCACCACACCTGCACACACAGGTCATCTTATTCCCGTAAATTCTAGGGGGGGGGGGGGGGGGAGGGACAATGACTTTCGCCGCCAGATACAGTCACATCACAGATGTGTTCGATCGTGTTCAGATCTAGCGAGTTGGGGGCCAGCACGTCAACTGCTACTCGCCACTGTATTCCTTAAACTAATCCATCACACTCCTGCCCTTGTGACATGGCGCATTATCTTGCTGAAAATGCCACCGCCATTGGGAAACATGTTCGTCGTGAAGGGGGTACGTGGCAAGCAACCAATGTGCAATTCTTCTTGGCCATCATGGTGCCTTGCAAGAGTTCCACTATCTGCGCAGATAAGTAAAGCGCTATCTGCATCCGCACCGCATCGGTGAGGCACTTATCAATATTCAAATGTTCAAATGCCTATAAATCTATGGGGCTTAACTACTCTAGTTAGCAGTTCTCTAGGCTTACAAACTATTTAAACTAACTTAAACTAAGAACAAATACACACACGCACATGCCCGAGGGAGGACTCGAACCTCCGACGGCGAGCAACAACGCGCGCGCGCTCCGCAGCGAGGCGTCTTAGACCGCTCGGCCACTCCACCGCGGCGAAGCCCTTATCCACAATCACATCCGCGCCTTATCCACATCCAAAAGGTCCTTATCCGCATCCGCAAATATTAAAGTTGTGAAAGAGTAAGACTAATAGACAGTAGTACTTGAAACCATGTGATGTAATGGCATAATTATCATTAGGGTATCATTTCTGCGACAACTTAACTACATTTGACTTCTTAAATCACTGGAACTGTTTTAGACCTACTGTAAAACAGGACATTCCAAACACAAAATCATTGGAGCTCTGGAGCACACACAGTAGGGCTCGGATCCCTTGTGGTGGCAGCATTATGTCAGGGAGACATCTATGGGTGAGGAAAACGGACATTTCAGAATGATCACATTAAATAGATAAGTTTATACACATAATAATTTCTTTGCTTACGTTTTGTGCACAATGCTTGGACATTTCAAATTTTGAACCCATTTACTCAGCTGATTTAAAACTAATTCAGATAAGCCCAAAATATCCACAGACTTCAAGTTTCCGACAAACATTATAAAAGACGTACGAGGCCGATATCTCGCTCACTTTCCGCAGATAATCATCGGATATCCGCGCTGCTCACGATTTTATCCGCAAAGTAACAAATATCCGCAGACCTGTTGCCCATGTGGATGTTCCCCCACTGAGCCGCCTGCGGCTGGTCTCCTATCCGTCCCACAGCATAAGTGGCAGGTGCTGTTCCCATGCCAGACGACGGATTCGCTCGCTCCATCGGCATGATGGAGGAGGTATCACGACCTCATCACACCATGCAATGCTCTGCTATTGCGTCAACTTCCAGTGCCAATTTCAGTAGTAGTTGCGCATGTTGTGATGTTAACATTGCCAGATACATGGGTCGATGGCTACGGAGGTCCATTGTTAGGGGTGTTTTGTGCACTGTGTGTTACAAACACTTGTAATCTGACTAGTATTACAGCCTCATGTTAGTGCCGCCATAGTTCTCCGCCTGTGCTGTTTTACGAGTCTGCCTAACTCACACCATCCGACATCTGTAATGACGTTTGGACGCGGTTTCACCTTGCTGAAGTCGCTCACAACATCAGTCCTCAAACACACAAGTCGTAGAGCTTCCGAAATCCTCGTGCAAAGCCGCCAGGCCATCACAGTATGCCCTCGGTGAACCCAGATACATCGTGCGCCTTCCTCTGTCTACACACGGACAACGTGCTCACTGATATAATATGCACCGTGCCTGTGTCTGATTTGCAGTCATTGTTTATCGAGTGAGGCTGGTATCGCCTGGAAGGATTAATATTTTAGGTAGGTGTCATTATAATATTATGCCTGATCAGCCTGAGTCCCTTTATGAATCAAGCAACCTTTAGAAATAATGGCAAGCAGAATGTATGAACTATGCAGTATTGTGATGCCGAAAATCTGAACTGGTTGAGGCAGGTTGAACATCAGAAGCAATTGAGTGTAAACAGCTAGTGCAGGACTAGTGTGGCGTTTAGAAACGTGAATAGAGAATCTCTACGGGTAATTTTCCCTGAAGTGCTAAGACCACTCATTAAGGATGCACTAATTGAAGCAGTCGATTTATGTCTTACCCGCACCTTGGTTGCCCGCCTGACTGTCAGCTTGTTGCTAGGTGTTAGCTGCTCGCCGGATAGGATGTAAGGGCGTTATCAGTTGTCCTACACTTACTCTTTATTTGGCGACAATTTAATTCTTCTGTGGAGTAATCTCGAGGTGAAATTTGTGTGAAGGTTCCTACTCCAAGAAGATTTAAAACATCGATTTGTTGAACGTCAGTCTGTTCAGAAGCAGCGACTGCAAGAGTTTGGTGAAGAGGATGTAGTGATTTCAAACATTTTGTTATATAAATGGAATCGTATAGAAGTGTTATCGAACATTTTATTTTGTGATTTGCTTTATTGTATATGCTTCACATTCTTCTAGACTAGGGGGCGATCTAAATTGTTATATGTTGTGAAATATATATGTCAAGAACGCTATTAAATACTTTGTCCAAGATTACCAGTTTCGACAAAACTTTGTTGTCATCTTCGGATATGCAACTTCATTACGTCTACATATCAAAATACACCACCTCTCCATACATCATTGACAATTTCACTATACAATGATGATACAATCGTTTTGTGTCTTGATTTACAACAATTTTGTATCTGCTCGTGACTTATAAGATATCTAACGTCATACAATCGTGTTGTGTAGTGATTTTAAATAATATGCCTCAGTTCGTCACTTTTAAAATCTATTAAACCACATATTTTCACTTGTTCACAGTTGTATGTAGAGCAACTGTATTTGCTTCGTGCTACTTTTCCTGATGTTATAATTTTATAATGTAAGTTTAACGAAATAAAACTTACAAGATTTCTGTTCGTTTTAAGCTCTAAAATATCTATGCGTCAATTTCGAATTTCACAAATGTATTCAATTAGTGACATTCTACTTTCAATGGTCTGATAGAAACAAGAGCAGAACGGTTACTATAGTAAACTGTTTAAACAGGCTTAGATAGTCGAATCGTTCAGTACATGCAGTTGAAAAAGTATAATGTGACCTTTACGTTTTGTGTTAACTGACTAGTGAACATACGTTTTGTTCAGTTTAGATGCCACGTATTACAGAAACGTGGTCTGGTCGCTAGTTCCAAGTTTGTTTATAGTGTATTTCAAACGCCGGACGGTAGACAGCGCGAGTAGGCCTAAAGCACCTGGACAAACGCACGGCACTAGTTGATGTTCTTTTTGATGTAACCTTAGACCAGATTACAAGCCGTCTGTTTTAACCAGCGGCGAGATTTAATTGCTTGTTGGTGCTGTAATGCCGAATGAAGCACGTCCTCCTGCAGACTGCCTTTTAGTTGCCGCCATTGTGTTGGACCGTTCTCTAGAGGTAACACATCGTTTACACAGGGGGAAACGTGTTATCTCTCTCCTATCCGTGTTGCACAGACATCTGTTTCAGATAATATTGTTCTTCTGACCGTGTCTTCTCAAAGGGCTCCAGGTAAATATGATAACATTTAAGTTCATGGAAAATTATATACAGAGACTTGAAAACTGGCAGGAAGAAGCCGGTTTTCTACTGCTCTCAGGGGCGTAGGTGATTTATTCTTCTGCGGGAGGGCCTTCCGGTCAGCTGAAAGTTCATTCAGATCAGTATCCAAAATGTTTGCAGCAAACCGTCAAACTTGTTACCAAAACAAACAAACAAAACATGGATATGATTTGGGGGAAAGGAGTAGTGGGCACCCTGTTGTCTACGCCATTGAATTCTCTATTCCGCTTTACAAGGTGCGCTGCTAGAAACATCGGAACGTTCTTCGCTGTCTCGTCTTATAAACAAATTCCAAGAATAAAACAAACGAAATCTCAAGTTTTTCTAGGGTTGAAATGATTAAACTTCGTAAGGCAAAAGATTTTCAACTCGTTGCTGAGAGTGAGAGATTGCCGTAAAAGTGAGATCGCTGGGCATTGATTTCAGTGGAGTCACCGTAAAAACAGCGGAACACACACACACACACACACACACACACAGAGAGAGAGAGAGAGAGAGAGAGAGAGAGAGAGAGAGAGAGAGAGAGAGAGAGAGAGAGAGAGTGAGTGAGAGAGAGAGAATGAAGACATTCAAAGCTGATTTTCAAAAATTTCTGTGCCAACTTCAATTCATTTTTGACTTCTCTTGACAACACCACGTGTAGCTCTTCTGAGGTCGTCTTAGCGTTCTTTTATGTGGTCTATTCATAATCCTAACAATCACATCGACTGTGGTGTTCACTTTTTATTTCTAGAATTAACCTTCCAACCATACCTACAGGCAAAAATGCAAAGGGGTAAGGTTCGGGGACCTACGTGGCCAGGATACGTTCTCATATCCATCTTCCGCAGTCTGTTAGGTTTACATGAAGTGTCACCTGATGAGATTTACAGGAGCGTCGTCATGTTACAAGAACATACTTATTCTTGTAGGCAAAGAAATCTCTTCCGATAATGCTGCAAAAGTGTAAATAACGGGGTCTTGCAAGACGATGCCCAATCAACTGATTCTCTGAGAGCACACCACACGTTTAAAGGGAAGCGTTCTCGACAATGTGTCTTCACAATGGCTCGTGGATTTTCTTCGGACTATTGATATGAATTACGAGTGTTGTTGAATCAGTCACGAGTGAATTGGCTTCACAGCACGAGTAAATTTTGGGTTACTTAGTGATTTTCAAGAATCCAGCGATGAAATTCCCGTCGTCTATCTTCACCTCCTGTTCCAATGTGTTGAATTAGCTGTAAATGATAGGATGAAACCCATGAATACGTAATTTCCGACGTACTTTCGTACATACTTTCTGAAATTGAACTTGTTGAAGGACTACGTCCTACGGACTGAATAATGTATTTACTTAATCCACACGTTGAGATGCAGTATGACTGCTGGGCGCTGTGCCAGAGTCACGCAGTGTATTGAACACACGAGTAAACGGTCGTGAATATATAGGCTGCGGTGAGTAAAACCGTCTGCCGTATTCTAGCAGCAGCATTTCCATTACAGAACCCATACACAAATACCATTTCGGCATACTTAGGATATGGAAATACGTGCGGCATGTTTACACGCTTCAGTGCAGTGAACTTGGACAACAAGTTCAAATTGTTCAAATGTTTGTAAATCTATGGGACTTGACTAGTCTCGTTATCAGTCCCTAGGTTTACAAACTACTTTAACTTATGCTAAGGACAACAAATCACAATCAAACTTCATGTGAACTAAAGCACGACTTCTCACCTTGAACATCAACATCACTGTTGAGTTTCACTGCATTCGCCCATAGCAACCCACAACTATCGGTGTACCAAGACAAGAATTGAAAATGTGTTGAAATCAGCTGTAGCTCTGTACCCAATAAAAACTGGACACATGTAATGAGGCTGCTCATTAAAGAATGATCATAATTTTGACGGTCATAATTTCCCACGCTATAATGTAATGTTATGACATTCCGTAAGCTTAACGTGAAACAATCACGCCGCAGTAGTTTGATTGTTAGGTCTCCCGGTTCCCGCCTTCGCCGCTGTTGTTGAAACAGCGACCGCAAGAGGCGCCACCAAACAACCACACGCTCGCTGAGCTTCAATGGAGATGACGACTGATATAAAGCACGCTTACACCCCGAAAGACCGTAACCTGCTGTTTTTAAGTGTGAATCTACTAATGACTAATCGTTCCATTTTGTAATCAGGGCTCCCAAGTAAATAAATAAATAAAAGTAAAAAGTAACTAAAGAATATAACAAAAACTACACGCCTGCTTGTACACAAAAGAAAGGAAGATGCACTGCACAGTTTCTTAATTAAAGAATCAAGACATTCGTGTTTGTAAAATGACTTCATACTCTATTTTTAATTGTAGTGGAAATCAATTACCAGAAAATCCGAGGTCATGAGCAATAAATGTACAAATGTTTGTACAACTTATGGGACTTAACTACGGGGTCATCAGTCCCTAAGCTTACAAACTACTTATGAACTAGCTAAGACTAAAGACGGCACAAATACCCATGCCCGAGGGGGGATTCGAATCCCCGACCGTAGTGGGCGTGCTGACCGTGACTGAAGCGCCTCAGTCACCTCGGCCACCGCGGCCGGCGGTCATGAGCAAACAGACATTTCAAGCTGCCTGTATAACAACGTCAGCTGTCAAGTGCATCAGATATCTAGTGCAGAATGGTTTCTACTTTGTGCCAACAAGAAAATTTTCCTTGGCGACATGGACAGCCTGTTTAGTTGTACAAGACAACTTGCAGAAAGAGTTACACTGGCACCTCACACAATTTTGGTAACTAGTCTAATTTCTTTAAAATTTTCTGGAAAAGTAAAATCTGATACCACATGTAATATCTGGATGCCGTCAAAATCTGTGTCACCAAATGTGAAAATCGTGAATGTTTGTTTGCCAGTGTCAAACTCATCGATGCTTGCTAGACTGAAATATCTTCTACATATACGGTACATCTACATGGGATACACTGTATATCACATTTAAGTGCCTGGCAGAGGGTTCATCGAACCACCGTTATACTATTTTATCTCCCATTCCATTCTCGAATAGCGCGCGGGAAGAAAGAACACCTGAATCTCTCCGTTCGAGCTCTGATTTCTCGTATTTTATTCTGATGATCATTTCTACCTATGTAAGTGGGAGTCAACAATATATTTTCGCATTCGGAGGAGAATGTTGGCGATTGGAGTTTCGTAGTTTCGCAGTGATAAGCGCCGTTGTTGTAATGATTCCTATCCCAGATCCTGTATCATTTCCATAACGCTGTCTTCCCTGTATCGTGACAATACGAAACGAGCTGCCCTTCTTTGGACTCTTTCGATGCCCTCCGTCAAACCCACCTAATAAGGATCCCACACTGGGCAGCAATACTCCAAAAATGGATGCGTAGTGTATGCAGTTTCTTTTGTAGTTCTGTTGCATGTTTTAAGGGCTCTGTCAGTAAAACGCAGCCTCTGGTTAGCCTACCCCACGACATTATCTACGTGTTCTTTCCAGTTTAAGTCTGAAATAATAGTAATTCCTAGGTATTCTGTAGAGTTTACGACCTTCACTTTTCATTGATTTATCTTGTAAACAAAGTTTACCGGATTTCTTTTCGTACTCATGTTGACGACTTCACACTTCTCATTATTTAGAGTAAATTGCCAATTTTTACATCATACTGATATCTTATTCAGATAGTTCTGCAGTTGGTTTTGATCTTCAGATGATTTTACTAGACGGTAAATGACGGCGTCATCTGCAAACAACCTAAGAGAGCTACTTAGATTTTCCCCTAAATCGTTTATGTAAATAAGGAATAGCAGAGGACCAATAACACTACCCTGTGGAACGCCCGATATCAACTCTGTTTTAGTCGATGCCTTACCATCGATTACTACGAACTGTGTCCCCTCTAACAGGAAATCCCCTATCCAATCGCAAATTTGGGGCGATATACCATAACCACGCAGTTTGATTAAAAGCCGTTTGTGAGGTACGGTGTCAAAAGCCATCTGGAAATCAAGAAATACGGAATCGATTTGCGAACCCTTGTCGATAGCACCCATCCCTTCATGTGAATAAAGAGCTAGTTGTGTTTCGTATGAACGATATTTTCTAAATCCGTGTTGGCCATGGGTCAATAGACCGTTCTGTTCGAGATAATTCATAATATTTGAATACAGGATATGTTTCAAAACCCTACTGCAAATTGACGTCAATGAAATAGGCCTGTAGTTTAGTGGATTACTCTTACCGCCTTTCTTGAAGATAGGTGTAAGGAGCTATCGCTTCACCATAATTAGATAGAAATCTAATGGGTATACAATCCGGACCAGAAGACTTGTTCTTGTTAAGTGATTTTAGTTGCTGGACTACTCCGATGATATCTACTTCTACGTTACGCATTACGGCCTCTGTTCGTAATTCGAAATCTGGAATATTGGTTTCGTCTTCTTTGGTGAATGAGTTTCTAAATGCTATGTTTAGTAACTCTGCTTTAGTAGCGCTGTCATCGTCAGGATCGCCATTACTATCACGTAGTGAGGGTATTGTTTGTGTTTTGCCCCTAGTATATTTAACACATGACCAAAATCTCTTTGGGTTTTCAGTCAAATGTCGAGAAAGACGAATGTCATTATATTTTGTACGTCTCTCCGAAGGAAATATACATTGTGAGGACTGTGTTTACAAGCTCAGACGCTTTTAATAAAATGGAAATTATAGAAGTGGCCTTCAATATGCGAAACATACATTCGAGATATTCCGACAAGACAAGAATGTGTAACTAATGAGACAGTTGAATCAATCATAGGTCAGCCAAAATTCCCGTTCACAACTGTTATATAAGTTGACCCGCTCGGTTAGCCGTGTGATGTAACGCCCCGCTTTCCGAGACGGGGAGGCGTACCGGCCCCGGTTCGAATCCGCCCGGCGGATCAACGAAGGACGTCGGTGTGCCGGCCAGCCTGGATGTGGTTTTTAGGCGGTTTTCCAGATGCCCCTAGGTGAATACCGGGCTTGTCTCCAAGTCCCGCCTCAGTCACACGATTCGCAAACATTTCATAACACTTTACACTTTCACACATATAACACAGACATTTGGGGTACACATTTCCTCCCGGGGGGCAGGGGGTGGCGGCAGGAAGGACATCCGGCCACCCTGTCAATACTAACATGCTAAATCTGCAACAACAAAGCCAACCCTGCATAGGCGGGAAAAGGGCTGAAGAGAAAGAAAGAAAGAAGAAGAAGACACTTATTTTTGTGTCCCAGCCTCGTCGCCGCTTTTGTGTCTCGTTTCCGTCGTAGGTGTCGGTGGCCGAGTAGAAAGACCGTCACAGGAATAAAGGATGCACGCTTGTGCAGGTAGAACGTGACCAGCCAGTGGGACAGCAGAAACTAGAAACACTAGAGTAAATTAGAACGAGATATATATTTCTTAGAGACTTAGTAATACTTAACTTTTACATAGCTCAGTTCTGCAGAATGCTGATACATAGTTGAGCTAGAGGCCTGCCTAGTGCCTATCCGATAGCCAAGTCTTCACTGGTGCCTATCTGATTCCGAAGTGTTAACTGGTTCCTATCTCAGTCCCAAGTGAACGATGTCGTTCAGTGGTGGCCACGAGCGGAGTTGTAGCAGAGGGCGCTCGTGGCTGACGTCGTAAGAACGCCGCGCCGTGCGTGCATGGCGGCGCGCGGAGAAAGTAGGTGGCGCGCACTTTAGACTTGTGCGACACCACAGTTATATACCTTACTGTCTCATATTATTCATAACACCGCGTTACAGTGTGGTAAGGATTCTCATGCAGAGCTCCTGAGCAAGTTAATATTACGAAAATTTCTGAAGCGCTACCAATTTAAAAAACGACATGACAGGGAATATTTTCGTAGGGAATATTTTGCGAAGAGGAAAGAAACTCCACAGGAAAATCCTCAGAGCAACTTCTATCAATTATTAATTTTAGAAAGCATATTGGAGAAACGATTGAAACTAAAATTAACAACGGTCCAGATCGAAAAATTGTTGTTTTTATTTGATGACCGGTCATGAAATTAGAAACAATTTTGCGATCTGAACTTTTAATTTTAATCTATCAATTAGGCCTAATAATCAATGGACGCACTTCGTCCCTTAATTACACTACGATAATACCAAGAAACAAACGATTTATCATTGTTAAAACAGACGGTGAGATGACTTGTTCTCGACATCAGAGGCCAAACCGAACCGTTGTGCTATACGGACATTTCTAAATGTGTTTTCCTATTCGGTTTCCGTAAGACCCGACATGGAATGAGGTTGGCTTGTGACGCTAACAGCGGAATAAATTTGAATCACAGCGGCGACAACTGTTCATTGGAAGTAAGATTATATGGAGCGTTAGGTGAGAGGCAGGAACGTTCAGAATTATGCAGTATCGCCTACCGCTGGAATGGAGGTATCACGCGAGGAACAAAACACGGCTTTGAAATTCTGCTTTCGCCTCTACAAACGCCTCTACAAATCTTCAGCTGAGGACTATACAACGTTACAGGAGGTACATGGAGCAGTGGAGCAGCCACGGGGAAAGGGGCGTTGAAGCCCCCCTCCCCCCAGTACCTCCCAAAGATTTTTTTAATTTTATTATTTTTTATTGTTTTCACTTTTTATTTTTTTTTAAACAAGTCGGCACCGGAAATCTGAAATAGTACACATGTACTAAATCACAACATAACTACAATTTGCCAAGCACAAGTGAACATGATAATGGGTCGCCAACGTGATGCCGCCACTGAGAACGTGTGCTGCTGTTACTGTGAACGGTTTTAATGCCGCCGCTGCATTGAGGCGCTATATTCCGATGAGCGAGGCCGTACCCCGCCAGGGGTTCGAATCTTCCCTCGGGCATGGATGTTTGTACTGTCTTTAGTGTAAGTTAGTTTATAGGTATTTTGTAAGTTCAGGGTCTGATGACCCCGCAGTTAAGTCTCATAAGATTAACAAACATTTGAACATTTAATGCCGCCGCCACCAGCTTTGATGCTACCGCTATTGTTACTGCTATGCTGAAGTTTCGATCCGATTGTTCATATGCGAATCTTATAAAAAAACGATAGTGTTTATTTACTTCAATTTTTACACATAGAGTCTCATATTAATTTAACTGTGAAGACCTTCCTCTTTGGCTAGTAACGTAGAAGCTGCTTACTTATTTTACGAGCAGATTATATAAACTCCATTTCCACCACGTTGCTCCTCTTCCACTTTCAAACTAATGCGAGTCTACTCATTTTATTTCTTGTGCAATTCTTTTTGTAGTATATTGGTTAAATTATAAAATTTGTAAAAATAAGCCATAGATTAATAAATTCAATAGGCTTTATTTAAAAAAAAAAAAAAAAAAAAAATTAGCTACCCCCAGATCTTATCCTGGCTGCGCCACTGATATAAAGAGTCTGTTCTTCACTACAGCACAGCTCGAATGTGGTTTAAAATGTTTAAAGAGGGGAGACAATCAATTTCAAAGGAAAGTGGACCCGGTGCTCTAGTCACTGGTCTTGCAGAAGAAAACATCAATACTGCTGCTGTCATTATGAAATAAAATCGACTAATTACCCTAAGATCACTTTCTGAAATATTGAACATTTCACAGGGTACCGCCCACCCGTTGGTGAAAGAAATATTACACATAGACTGGAAGGCGTCGATAAATGCATGCCAACTTTATTTTATATTTTCCGGGTTATTGATATTTTCATGTAGTTGAGTTCCATGGGGAGGCCAAGCCAGTGAAGCCTGTCCGTATCTAAAGCGCTTCTGGATGACAGTTTTTCGAAGCTATCTTGACGCCGTGTCCTCACACTGGAGGAAAATTGGCGACTAGAGAGCGACTGGTTCTTGCTCTCAAGTGAGGGGGTAGCCTCGCCTTTTGCTAGCAGAGTGCGGAGCAGCGCTCCAGAGGGTACTTCGTCTTAGACAGCCGACGAGTACGGTCGGCTCGATTTAGGTGCTTACTTGTGTATGTTTTGAGACTTTTGTTATTTTTAACCTGTTGTGCCTTGTGGACTTGGCGTTTCAGATTCACTTTTCATACAACGTCTGAAACTTGTGTCTGTCCACCTGAGTATCATGTTGTTGTCTTCAGTCCGGAGACTGGTTTGATGCAGCTCTCCACCCTACTCTATCCTGAGCAAGCCTCTTCATCTCCTCATAAGAACGACACCCTACATCCATTTGAATCTGCTTACCGTATTCATCTCTTGGTCTCCCTCTGCGATTTTTACCCCACATACTTCCCTCCAAAGCTACATTCACGATTCCTTGATGTCTAAGAATGTGTCCTACCAATAGATCCCTTCTTTTAGTCAAGGTATGCCAGAAATTCCTTTTCTCCCCAGTTCTGTTCAATATCTCCTCATTAGTTACGCGATCCACCTACCTAATCTTCAGAATTCTTCTGTAACACCACATTTCAAAAGCCTCTATCCTCTTCCTGCCCACACTGTTTATCGTCTATGTTTCACTCCCATACAAGGCAACACTCCACACAAATGCCTTCAGAAAGGACTTCCTTGTGCTTAAATCAATATTCGATGTTAA
Source organism: Locusta migratoria (assembly GCA_026315105.1). NCBI lineage: Eukaryota > Metazoa > Arthropoda > Insecta > Orthoptera > Acrididae > Locusta > Locusta migratoria. The sequence continues at coordinate 735,887,281 of CM048755.1, read as the reverse complement.
CAATTTTTTTTCAAAAATGCTTTTCTTCCCATTGCCATTCTGAATTTTATATCCTCTGTACTGCGACAATCGTGTATTATCTTACTACCCTAGTAACAAAACTCATCTACCACCTTTAATGTTTCGTTACCTAATCTAATTCCTTCATCATTAGCCTTGTTTTGCTCTTGTTAATGTTCATCTTGTATGCACCTTTCAACACAGTGTCTATCCCATTCAGCTGGTCTTCCAGGTCCGTTGCTGTCTCTGACAAAATTACAATGTCATCAGCAAAACGCAATGTTTTTATTTCTTCACCCTGAACGTTAATTCCTTCTCCAAATTTCTCAAAATGTTCAAATGTGTGTAAATCTTATGGGACTTAACTACGGGTCATCAGTCCCTAAACTTACAAACTACTTATCAACTAACGTACACTAAAGACAACATGCTCGAGGGAGGATTCAAACCTCCGATGCGGGAGGCCGCGCGATCCGCAATGTGGCGCTCCAGACCGCTCGGCTAACCCAAGCGGCCCAAATTTCTCCTTACTTTCCTTTATAGCTTGCTCAATGTACAAATGGAATAACATTGGAGAAAGGCTACAACCCTGTCTTACTCCCTTCCCAACCTCTGCACTCTTTCATGTCCTTCAACTCTTATAACTGCTGTCTGGTTTTTGTACAAGTTGTAAATAACCTTCCGTTCCCTGTATTTTACTCCTGCTGATTTCAGAATTTGAAAGAGTCTATTCCAATCAACATTGTCAAAACCTTTTTCCAAATCTACAAAAGCTAGAATTGTAGGTTTGCTTTTCCTTAATCTGTCTTCTAAGATAAGCCGTAAAGTGAGGATTGCCTCCCGTGTTCCTACATTTCTCCTGAATTCAAACTCATCTCCCTCGAGGTCAGTTTCTATCAGCTTTTCCATTCTTCTATAAATAATTCGCGTTATAATTTTGCAATCCTGACTTATTAAACTGATGGTCCTGTAATTTTAACATCTGTCTGCGCCTGCTTGCTTTGGAATGGGAATTATTACATTAAAGCCTGAGGGTATTTCCCATGTTTCATACATCTTACGCACCAGGTGAAATAGCTTTGTCATGGTTGGCTCTCCCAGAGACAGTAGTTATGAGGGAATGTCGTCCATTCCAGGAGCCTTGTTTCGACTTAGGTCATTATGTGCTCCGTCAAACTCTTCTCTCAGTATAGTATCTCCTATTTCATCTTTATCTACTTCCTCTTCCCGTCCTACAATTTTGTCTCTAAGTTCGTTTCCTTTCTAGAGCCCCTAAACGTATTCTTTCTACCTGTCAGCTTTCCCTTCTTTGCTGAGAACTGGTTTTCCATCTGAATTTTTTATATTCATATAGCTGCTTTTCTTGTCTCCAAATGTCTCTTTCATTTTCCTGTAGGTGGTATCTGTTTTTCCCCTATATAAATATTCTTCTACATACTTGTATTTACCTTCTAGCCACTCCTGCTTAGGTATTTTGCATTTCCTCTCAATCTCATTTCTTAGTCGTCTGTACTCCAGTTTGCCTGTTTCATTTACTGCATTTTTATATTGTCTCCTTTCGACAATTAAATTTAGTATTACCTGTGATATCCAAAGATTTTTGTAGTTCTTGCCTTTCTACCTATTTTGTCCTCAGCTGCCTTCACTATTTCATCTCTCAATACTGCTACCAATTCTTCTTCTACTATTTTATTTTACCCTGTTTCTGAAAATTGTTGCCTAAAGCTGCCTCTAAATTCTCAATAACTTCAGGTTCCTTCAGTTTATCAAGATCCCATCTCCTTATTTGCCTACCTTTCTGCAGTTTTTTTTTTTCAGTTTCAGCCTACAGTTCATGACCAATCAGATATGGCCAGAGTCTATATCTGCCCCTGGATATGTCTTACAGTTTAAAACCTATGTCTTACCATTATAAAATATATCTGGTACCTTCCAGTGTCTCCTGGTCACTTCCACGTATACAACCTTCGTTCGTGATTCTTAAACAAGGTGTTTGTTATGATTAAATTATGTACCGTGCAAAAGTCTACCAGGCGGCTTCCTCTTGCATTCCTTTTGCCCAGACCATATTCACCTACTATTTTTACTTCCTTTCCTTAATTCCAGTCTCCCATCACAATAAAGTTTTCCTCTCTCTTAATCGTATGAATAATTTCCTTTACCTCCTCATACATTTCTTCGATGTCCTCATCATCGGCAGAGCTAGTTGGCATATGAAACTGTACTACTGTGGTCGATATTGGCTTCGTATCTATCTTGAGTATGATGGTGCGATAACTGCGCTGCTCATAGTAGTTTACCCGCATTCCTATTTTCTTATTCATTATCAAACCTACTCCTGTAATACATCCAACTGACTTTGTATTTATAATCCTGTACTCACCTGACCAGAAATCCTGTTCCTCTTTCCACGGAACTTCACTAATCCCCACTATATCTAACTTCAGCCTATGCATTTCTCTTTTTAAATTTTTAACTCCCTACCCGATTAAGGGATGTAACATTCCACGTTCCGATCCGTAGAATGCCAATGATGCCTTTCCTGAGTAGTCCCCGCCCGGAGATCCGAATGGGGGACCATTTTACCTCCGGAATATTTTACCCGAGAGGATGCCATCATCATATATTCATACTGTAGAGCTGCATGTGTTCGGGAAAAGTAACTGCTGTAGTTTCCACTTGCTTTCAAAAAATGTTCAAATGTTTGTTAAGCTTATGAGACTTAACTGCGGGGTCATCAGTCCCTAAACTTACAAACTACTTAACAACTACCTTATACTAAGGACGGCACAAATATCCATGCCCGAGGGGGGATTCGAACCCCCGACCATAGTGGCCGTGCAGACCGTGACTGGAGCGCCTCACTCCCCTCGGCCACCGCGGCCGGCCCACTTGCTTTCAGCAGTTCGCAGTAACTGTGTGGCAAAGCCACATTAGCTGATGTTACAAGGCCAGCTCAGTCAATCATCCAGACTGTTGCCCCTGTAACTACTGAAAGGCTGCTGCCCCTCTTCAGGAACCACACGTTTGTCTGGCCTCTCCACAGATACCCCTCCGCTATGGTTGCACCTACGGTACGGCTATCTGTATCATTGAGGCACACAAGCCACCCCACTCGCCAATGTTGTGGTTCATAGGGTTGCTGAGTATCATAGAGGTGTGAATAGACTCAGCCAGTTTGAATCAGCAGCACCGACGCGCTGATAACGTTGTTCCTAGCTCTGGTGCCAATTGCGCACTCGACAATCTTGTGTCTAGTACACATAATCTGTGTTGGAGAGACGTAGCCGAGCCTGTGGTTTCGTTAGACACTGTGTGCTTGCCGTGGACACAGAGGCTGAGAGTAGGGCATTCACGCTTCTGTCTTGAGAAGTTTTTTCTTTCGATCGGACCGCGATTCGCAGCACTGCAACGCACAGCCGCCGCCGTCCCAGTTCCAGCGACGCCGCCTTCAGCAGCATTTGATTGAGTATTGCTTGCAATTGTTCATCTGGGCGAGAGTTAAGATACTTCCTTTTGATGTTTTTCTTAAACATTATTTTATGTGGAAAGTGCTTATAATTGTAGCATGCTCTCGTGCTCTACTTCGTGTCGTGAGTTATTTGCCGCTGTTCGCAACTACAGTTGCACTAGGAACTTGTCAGTCATTTATTAGTGTGATTTTTGTATTTATTCATGTACTGTAATCTGAAATTGTTTGACATTTTTAAAGTCTTAGAACTGTTCTTTTTTTCGTCAATTAATGGATCTTACCCTAATGCTAACTGTTTTTGTGAAATAAATTACATCTACATCTACATACATACTCCGCAACCCACCGTAAGGTGCGTGGCGGAGGGTACACTGTACCACTACTAGGCATTTCCTTTCCCATTCCACTCCCAAATAGAACGAGGAAAAAAAGAATGCCTATATGCCTCCGTACAACCCCTAATTTCTCTTATTTTGTCTTTGTGATCACTACGCGAAATGTAAGTAGGCGGCAGCGTTATCGTGCTACACTCAGCTTCAAATTCCGGCCCTCTAAATTTCCTCAACAGAATTTCACGAAAAGAACGTCGCCTTTCCTCCAACGATCCCCAATTGAGTTGCCGGAGCATTTCCGTGACACTCGCGCATTGGTCGAACCTACCGGTAACAAATCTAGCTGCTCGCCTCTGAACTGCCTCTATGTCTTTTTTTAAACTGATCTGCTGCGGGTCCCAAGCACTTGAGCAATACTCAAGACGTGGCCGTACAAGCGTTTTATACGCGGTCTCCTTTACAGATGATTCAGTAATTAGATTCCCCAGCTTTCATTATATTTTTGTGGGTATTTGCTTGTCAAGAGGTCAGATCTCTTTTAAGGCACATTTCAGTAATTGTTAGGAGGAGTCCGCCAATCCTCCCCCTTCCACGTGCTTACCATTTCCCACATATCTGCACCTCGCAAGTCACTAACCTAACCGCAAGCTCGTAACTTTACAAGACGTGTTTTGTGAGCGATGGGTTCCAAGGCTGTTGATTCCCGAACCAAAGGACATTCGCATGGAGGTGTGCATGCAGTTAAAGTTGTTGTTAGAGGAAGATCCGGATTTCTATCAAATGTAATCACTGCTGATGAAACGTGGCTAAATGATTTTGATCCTGAGACCAAACAGCAAAGCTCAGTGTGGAAATCGCGTTTATCACCAATCCCCAAAACAGCGAATGTGGTTCCTTCTGCTGGGAAATTTATGGTCACCTCCTTCTCTTACATTCACAGAATGGTTTATCACCATGTCGTACCTGCACACAAATCAGGAACTGGACAATACTACAGGGATGTCCTGAAAATAATGCAAGTCCAGGTCGGTAGCAAAAGACCACATTTCCGTGAAGCAGGCTAGATGTTGCACCACGATACTGCGCGGCCGCATATTGTCAATGTTGTTGCTGAATATCTTGCAAAAATCAATGTGAAGTACATCCCTCATTCACCGTATAGTACGGACATAGCCCCCTATGACTTATTCCTTTACCTAACTCGGAGAAACCCCTTTGTGGGAGGCATTACCCATCATCAGAAGCAGCGGTGAAAGCTACGGGGTCGATTTTGAGGGACCTCTCAAAAAATGGTTTCCAGCATGTATCTGAAGACTGGCAGGAACGCTAGGACAAGTGCATCGCATTCATGGTAGAATATTTTGAGAATGACTATCAAAATTATGAGAACGAGTAAAGGTATGTTGTCAAAAAAAATCATGATAATTCTTTTTTGAACAGTCCTCGTATATGGCACTTTTATTGCAGTTGGTGTGTACCCCACTAACAGATGTACTCTTCCTCCTGTAACACCGTGTATACGTCTCCGCTCGGCAGTTGCACATCCGGAGACTCTCTGACCAAGAGCCGTCCTTCCGCGGTTCCTCAGTCCAGACTGAGGTTTGCCGCAAAAGGTCGGTTGCGTGTCAAAGCGTCCGGTCGTCCCCGCCTGCCTCGTCTGCATCACTTCGTGAAACATCGCCCTCGACATCGTCGCCTTGCGGGACGCCACCTACTGTAGACTTTACCCACAACTGAAGACCGAGCAGCACATCACAGGCCGCGCATTGAACCGCTGGACCACCACTGAGTGCGTCCTCCACAGCTCTTCACAGGATGCAGCCTTTTCCTAAGCTCTGCGCCTTGTGGGACTGCATCCTACCACTCTGGGCTCACACAGACGGCCATATATCAGAAAGAAAGCAACAGCTCGTCACTGGGCGCCTACAGTTTGACTTTACAGCCAAGCAAGAACACTTCATTACTCACACTAGACCACCACATTTGCCAGTTCTATCTCGCACCCAATTCAAATCCAGCCTTCTATCTCCCATACCTCCATATTAGGGCGGGGCCATATGGGCCATATCCATATGGGGGTAGCCTACGAAGACGAAACCACTATCGCTCATTGATAGGGAAGTCTCACCCTCACCAGAATTAACCGTGATATTCTACACACGGAACCAATTGCCATTGAACACACGAGATGTAATTCGCAGCATTGGCCGTTAATGTTTTATTTTAAAAAACCACAGATCGATTTCAATCACATAATGATCATCTTCAGTGTCATTCAAACGAGCATATGAATGCCCTGAATGTAACTGCAACGGTAAACATAAATCGCAGTGTCAAAGTTTGAAAAACTTTTAAAATAAAACATTAACGGAAAATGCTGCGAATTACATCTGGTGTGTTCATCATTGTGTGGTCGTGGAGCACCTCCAAGTAATGGAATCAAACCTCAAAATTGTCATTGAGCTATTGGCAAGGAATCCCACGTATCGGCTCCGATTGTTGCGGTCTGGCTATACTCCTGGCACTACTGCCGTTATGAACCACGTAAGGTGCCTAATATCCTGCCAGCACAGCGATAGGGAGACTGACTCAGAGAGCAACGATGATAATTTTTGTGTTCAAGCACCCGCAGAATGCTGGTATTTCCCAACACTTCTAGTGCGACTGCAATCGGATCAACACCTGTGGAATAGACCTAGCTCTTGACAGAGACGCTGATGTGGCGGTTGAAATATAGAATATTCATCGTCTTGGTACTAAAGTGACGTATGTGTGGTACATATGAGACTATTTGTGTGGTATGATCAGGTATATACAGAGAGAAATTATGAGTGTATACAACCCAACACGAACCCCCGTTAACATTAGGACTTCATAGTATGAGGCATCATACATCAACAGGTATGATGAGGCAGTGCTGAGAAGTAAAAGTAGAGGGTTTGGCTGTATATTTTAAACATTCAAGTTTGGTCAAATTAGGTGATTTTTTACAATGCTTTACTGATTGCAGTAGGCAGACTAAGCCACTGGCGTCCTGTATACTCTGACTTCGTTTCCTATTTGTGTCAGCACAGTATGTGTGTAAGGCGACTAGAATAGTTTATCAGTGGCTGCATTCAGCCAACATCGGATTATATTATAGAAAACCTTAGAAGAATGAAATCTTTGGAAGCTGGATTTACTGCACGAATGACAATGCAAGTGATTTCAACTACAGGGCTGAATACAATTCAGGCTGAATTCAAAGCATACATAAATCACTTATTTGATCAATGCTGTAAATAAACTGAATGTGTGTGTGTGTGTTGATGGATACATTGATAAGAAGAAATAAAGAAGCGTATTCTATAGGGAAAAAAACTGTTCTCGTCGGCCGGCCGCGGTGGCCGAGGTGACTGAGGCGCTCCAGTCACGGTCAGCACGGCCACTACGGTCGGGGGTTCGAATCCCCCCTCGGGCATAGATATTTGTGCCGTTCTAGTTCGTAAGTAGTTTGTAAGTTTAGGGACTGATGACCCCGTAGTTAAGTCCCATAAGCTTAACAAACATTTGAACTTTTATTTTTTTGTTCTCGTCGTTTTTTGCCTCAACCCTATAAATACAGGCTGATTATAATTAAACTTACACTTTCAAAACCCTTTAAAAATAACACCACTGGTCAGAATGAGGTCAAATTGCAACGGAATATTATCGGAGAAGGGGGAAAAAGTAGCGTGAAAACAGATCGATAGATGGCGCTGTATGTGTCAGAATATGTAAATAAAAACACCTGTCCTGCGCACGAGTCACTGAAGTTGGTATAAACACGCCAGGTACACGGCTTTTCCTCATTTCGCGTCTGACACGTTAGCCATGACTGTCTCAGAGCACAATCGCGTTCTACATGTACAGCTGTTTTACAAGAATGATGACTGTGCACAACTCGCCCTGAGAAAGTTCTGTGTACTGAAGGGTTTGAAAAAAGGTGTTCGTTCGATAACTGCCGTGGGTCTGGAGAAAAAGATTCGGAAATTCGAAAAGACGTGTTCCTTTTTCTGTGCAACCTGGTACAGAGAGGAAACGAACTGATTCGACATCAGTGAAAGAAGTGGCCACAGCAATGCAGGAGGAGTCGGATGGTGGTTTGCAAACGTCTAGTGCACGGAAAATTGCCCGAATATTGGATAAACCTGTGAGCACGGTACGTAAAATCCTACGAAACATCCTTCTTTGCTATCCATTCAAAATGCGCACGAGTTGCTTTCTGTTGGCCTGCCAGTGCCAGCAAGAGAGACTTTTGCTTCAGAATTTCTTGCTCGCATGGAAGTGGAAGATGTGGAAGATTGTGTGGACAGACGAAGCCTACTTCCATGTGACAGGATATTATGTGAATCAGAGCCGGCCCCAGCTTGCGCGAGGCGCTGTGCAAAACTTCCGCACCGGTCTTTCCCACACCCTCACATCCCCAACCCCCTCATGCAGAGGTTGAACAGCTTCGTCACGTTTAAAATATTTTTTAGTCTCGTCATCGACATACTATCAATATATCAAAAGACTTACTACAGCAGACCTACTTTTATGAAAGGAAAATAACTAACCAGAGAAGGAATCTTAATAAGTATGGCAATTACTAATATATTAATAATAATAAGTAACTTATTTCTCGGAATCCTTACAATTCAATGAAATTCAAAATCGTAAAAGATTAACACACTATATGTTGTTCAGGATATACAGTTACATGTTTTCCGAACTTGTAATACTCTGTATTTATAAGAAATTTAATTAGTTGTGGGTTATAAGACAAACGGTTTTCTGCTTTACACGCTTAACAAAAACCACCTTTCCCTTACTTTTTTTACGAGCAAATTCACATCTTCAAAACTCACTTTTGAGACCAAGTCATGTTCTACTGACAACATGGCAACAGAAGACGGGCGTTCTTGTGAGATGCTGCTTCTAAAATACTTATTGATAAACTTTAAATGTGAAAATCTCCTTTCAGCTGTGGCGACAGTCACTGGTTCGCTTAGCAAATATAAATAATATAAATGGCAATATAAATGTTGGGAAATGGCAGTGATGGCGCGTCCTATGTGTACACTGATTCAGTGAACCCTCGGAAAACAGCTCGCCGTGAAAACAGTAAATAAATAAATAAAGTAAAAAAGTGGTTTTAAATTAACATTCTTCGTTTCGTTTTTCTATCAGATCATTTTATATGCACATTGAAAGTATTCTTATCGCATGCGAAACGTTTTACGTCGCGGAGACAGCATATATACTAATTTTGCGGCAGTGGTCGCAGCGTTGCAATGCACATGCGCGGCTGACGCATCAACTGTAAAAGCCTTCAGAAGATCCGATCATGAATAATAATTAAGTCAGAACTCTCCACCTACCTAGAATAGCCTGTGGTTACCGGCATCGCACAGCAGTGTCGAAGGTGTTGGGTTCGGCACCAACTGCAAGCAATTTTTTAAAGCCCAGTCTTCTTTTTAACAAATATGGGATCAACATGGCGTTTTGTATTGTTCCTTGCCACATTTCTTTGGACGTTTTTGCAAATGTGTAGCGATTTTGAGTGTAAATATCATTTATACTCTTCGTTGTAACAAATATTTAACTATTTGAAAAGATGTGTGAGAGAGCAGCCTTTGCGCATGCGTAAGGTTAGGAGGGGGTGCTGCATACAGTGACATGTGAACTGAAGGTAGCTTGTCTCTTCATCGTATCAGACTTTTTTGTTACAGCCACTTAACAGTGTAATCCGTTACTTACTGTGTTTCAGTGTTCATGTGCATATTCATATGTTCTTGGTGTTTATTATCAAAGTAAAATATTAGAGAAGCAAATTTCTCAGGTTTAAGCTTGGAAGAAAAGTATGAAATAAAGGAGTAGAACCAAGCGCAAACAAACCGAGAAAAGACATTCTGCAGATCTTTTAACGAAAATATAAGTAAAGAGGGGGGGGGGGGACCAGGGCGCTTTCCCCCGGCACCACTCGCAAAGGTGCGCCAAACTGACTCTTTGGACGCCGAGCCGCGGCGGAGTGACAGAGCGTATGCTCCGATGCGCGTGGACGTTCCCCGTCGGGGCTTCGAATCCTCCCTCGGGCATGGATGTTTGTGTTGTCTTTAGTATAAGTTAGGTTATTTTTGTGTCCCAGCCTCGTCGCCGCTTTTGTGTCTCGTTTCCGTCGCCGACACAGGAATAAAGGTAGCACGCTTGTGTAGGTACGAAGGGGAGCAGGCAGTAGGACAGCAGAAACTAGAACACTAGAGTAAATTAGAACGAGATATATATTGCACAGAATTTATACAATACTTAACTTTTACATAGCTCAGTACTGCAGAACGTTGATACATAGTTGAGCTAGAGGCCTGCCTAGTGCCTATTCGATAGCCAAGTCTTTACTGGTGGCTGTCTGATTCCGAAGTGTTAACTGGTTCCTATCTCAGTCCCAAGTGAACGATGTCGTTCAGTGGTGGCCACGAGCGGAGTTGTAGCAGAGGGCGCTCGTGGCTGACGTCGTAAGAACGCTGCGCCGTGCGTGCATGGCGGCGCGCGGCGAAAGTAGGTGGCGCGCACTTTGGACTTGTGCGACACCACAGTTAGAAGTGGTTTGTAAGTTTAGGGACTGATGATACTGTAGTTAAGTCCCATAAGCTTAACATACATATAAACATTTGAATTTTTTTGGACGCCGAGCGGGGGGGGGGGGGGGGGAGACATCTACGCTCCGTGTGGCTATCTGAAAGATGTTTCAGTGTTCCAGTTGCGGACTTAGCTGCACTGAAGGCACGCATTGCACAACACATTCTGAATGAAACCGTCGGAACATGCTGTTCCTCGATTTCATCTTGTTGCAGAAAATGGTGGACAGCATACTGAACATGTTTTGCGCCAGTTACAAGGAAATTAAAAATCCGATTTAATTGGGTTGATGTTTTTATGCGGTTCTTGGCCTCAGGGCAATTGAAAGGCGATTCTCCTCATCCGAAGTTAAATGACCTTGTCGTGGTGTGTGGGCTTAGGTAACTAGCAGTATCACATCTGTACACCCTTGCACACAGAGTAGTACCTATTTTTAACGTCCAACCAGTGCCCGCGTTAGGGGGGGGGGGGGGGTAAGCGGGACGAAAGTACCCGGCTCTGGTGCCTAAATAAATACACATGAAATGCAAGTTTTAATACCCGCACTTTGAGTTTGAACCAAAGGCCTGGGGGGAAGGGCCCCTTATAGAATATGTGGGATCAAACAAGTTTATTTCTAGCCATATCGAGCATGAATGCTACGTAATATGTACGAGTATGCTTGTACGAATTTTATACTTTACGCCCCTCGTCAAGTTCTACTTTCGCATTCTGAATTACCTGCAGCGCTCGTTCTGTCACGTTTAGAACGACATTGTAGACAACAATGTTAACGTTTCGCCCGTTTTAAAACGGTTTAAGCTTTCACTTTTGTCTGCTTGAGAAGGCGGCTGGCTGGCTGAGTACTGTGCGGATATGAAAAAGCTTCTATTGTTGTATTTTGTTTTGTATTCTGGCGGGTCATTGTAGTGCTCAGAAGTCAGTCGAGCTAAATAGCCTGCAGCACGCTCTCCGTTACTTTGTGGTTTTGTAACAAGTTACAATTTTGTATCGTTGCACCACACAGTTTTACGAGATTTGTCGCAATGGAACGAATGACCTGAGTGGAAGAAAGTGTTACAGTGCTTCATCAGGTTATCAAAAACGAAAGCGTAAGACTAAAAAAGACAGTGCTGCGAAAAAGGGACTGACGTTGTTACCCTTTGTGCGACTCGATAAAGCAGCAGTGTCGGTGGAGCCAGAAGGACGTGGAGATGACGTTGAGCCTTCCTTAATTGAGGAAGAACGTGAGCACAACTCTCAGAGACATGGTACGTCTTTAGCTAGACAGTTCCACTTATAACATGTTAACCTTCCGGCAAGCGCGCGTTGTAAAATTTACAACAGGGACACTTTTAAATAAAAGTAAGCCTGTGCTGAACAAAATGTTTTTTCCATAAAGTAGTTCACATTCACTGTCTTCGCCTTTCTAAACAAAAGTTCTTGCACTTTCAGTTCTTTTGATAATAATTTAGCCACTTAAACTGACATACGTCATCTTCATGGCACCGTCCACAGACAAGTTTTCCTCAGTGTGCTGTTTTCCAGCAAAGTTGTTACATCTATCACAGTGGAGGAACTTTTTTGGCGTCCACAGGGTTACACGTCCTGTTTCTTTGCCTGAGGTTCAGGGTGTAGATCTTCGGAAGTCAATGCTTGTACACAAAACTGCATAAGGAATATGGTGAGATCGCCTGGCAATGATTTGAGTTGAGCCCTATTATCGGCTTTTTTATTATGGGCACTCGAGTTTAGGGTTTAATTACAAATGAATCAATAGGCCTATCACAAAATGAGTTATACCAATATTTTTAGTTTTTTTCTGCGTTATGCTATGTGGAGCAATTTGGTTTTAAAATTCAATATATATTTTTTATTTTAGATTGTAGTAAGGATTGTGCAGTTTTCGGCATCTTTGCTAAGAACTGTTGACTTCAGAATTGTATAGCCTGAAACCTATTTGCCCCATGTTAGTTAAATTTTAATAGGCAATAGGCACATATATTGACAGTGGAAATCTCAAATTACAGAAGTTTTCAGTTAATCAAATCTTGTGATTTTTCTAAAGTTACTTTTTCTCAGCCCAAGATAAAAATATAACAGAAAGGGTGTGTTTCTTTTGAAGGTCTCTCTTGTGGTTTTAAGAAGCTTCAATTGCTGTGACTGTTCAGTGTGATACGGATTTGAGACTGGTTGTGTGCGTGTGCGATTAACAGCGAGCACCACTGTGGAAATGAGTGCATCGTTGCCCCGCACTGTTTGCCAACTAACCCGCGTTCCTTCCGTTACACCTGGTCATGGCAACGTAGCAACTGATTCCTCTACTAACCCCACTGCTAATCGCACGGTCCAACACGCACACTATCTCCCTTCAATATTACCCTTTATAAAATCCATCACACTGTATGGTCACAGTAATTGCAGCTTCTTAAAACCACAAAAGGAACCCACCCTTTCTGTTATATGTTTATTCTGGGCTGAGAAAAGGTTACTTTAGAAAAATCAGAAGAACTTTATTTTGATTAACTGAAAAATTCTGTACCTTGACATTTCCACTGTCAATATATGTGCCTATTACCAATTAAAATTTCATTAACATCGGACAAGAAAACTGCGCAACCATACTTAATAACGGAGATACGAGCCGCAGCCAAATTGCCACATACAGCTGATAACCAGCCAGGCAGCCATTTTGCAATGACGAATCGGATGCAATCCATGACATTGCCTGGGATTTCCATGCGATCGGCGATCAGCGAGCGATCACTGCGATTTGCCCACACACCTACAATCTACGAAGCAATCGTAGCCCATCCGCGATCCGTCGCACGTGTGTGGGGCCCTTTAGAACTGAAACAAAACATCAAAAGAACCGATTAAATTCACGTGCCAGTATAACCAAAATAACGTTTAACCTTCACATACACAAAATAAACAATGAATAAATATAATTAACTTTTTATTACAGATGCCTTTGCAAATTGACTGCTGGAACAAAGCTTGTGACTGCCACACCAGCAGGCGCGTCTTATAATTTTTACAACATTCGATACCTCGTTGCTTACAATTCAGAAAACAAACTGAGAGAGCTAAGCAAAGGCCGGTCGCGGTGGCCGAGGGGACTGCGGCGCGCCAGTCACGGTCTGCAAGGCCACTACGGTCGGGGGTTCGAATCCCCCCCCCCCCCCGGGTATGGATATTTGTGCCGTCCTTAGGATTAGCTAGTTCGTAAGTTTAGGGACTGATGACCGCGTCGTTGAGTCCCATAAGCTATACAAACATTTGAACATTTGAGCTAAGCAAAGGAACTGGTGCCGTTCCTCAGTACTGGAATTACACTGCAGTGGTGGCGCGATATCTCAAGTTCAAATCATCGATTAGGCATAAAAACCACTTCAGCTGTGCTTTTTACAACAGCGCGCCCGCTCGAAGGTTAAGCTTGTTGTCGTTTAGGTACGTAAGAACGACACTCTCGCCCAAAAATTAGTACAATTTTTCATAATTTTGCAGATGTTAGCACGCAAGAAAGACGTTTAGAAGCATCTGTAGCATCGGTGGTGCAGAGATGGGATCACATCGATCAAGAGAGAGACGACAGTAAGGGTAGCATCTGCGTTCAGGAGGAGTGCACGCTAAAACGTCAAACCAATAGTCATAGTATTAGAGCAAGTATCAGTGACAGTGACGAAATCGTTGCCGAAACTGAATTTGTTTTAACGGCTACAGGGAATGAGCTTTCAGATTTCGATATCGGTCTGTGGAGTGAAAAAAGTTACTTCAGCAGTTTTTGCAAACACCTAAAAGACTGCCGCGGGACCGAGAAAGTAATCAACTTTTCCCTTTAAGTGTGTTTGAGAGAATCTTAAAAAAATGGGGAAATTTCAAAAAGATACTGGCTTGTTTGGAGCATAGAAAAGGAAGCACTCTACTGATTTGCTTGCCGATTATTTTCGCGACGCACGGATGTCTCTAACAAGGAAAGTACTTGGGCTCGAACAAACACATATACACCAAAATCATATGAGAGATAATGTAAAGATCCCTTATTGTATTAGTGACACTCCTGCATCTGTAAAACTCTGCAGTCGTCCGTTAGAGGCCTCTGTTTGTGCCTTGCCACATTGCACTTTGACCTGTCATTCGCCAGTAGGGACAGTGCAGTGTGCCTCCGAAGTTACGTTTTGTGACGTTATTTGTGTGGTGAAGCGTCAGATGGGGCGGCGATTGGTAATCAGTCCTGCTAATGTATTGCGATTGGTTGAGATGAAGTTACGAAGAATCTTTCTTCGTGAAGATGGTATTAGTGTAGAAGATGAAACATTCGCATGCTTTCTCGTATCTGTTATGGTACAGAAATATGAGCATAAGTTAAATACTGTTGTAACACTGACACATAATGATGATAATAGGGAGGATAATGACGAACAACTCATTGCAAGTGGTAATGCTTCGGTAAGTGCGGGAAGAGACGATGGAAGCAGTGGCAGTGAATACCAACAGTCTTCCGAGAAGAAGGTTAAAGTTCCAACTATCATCACGGCTTTTGATGACAATACGCTAGAGAACATGTACGAATATTATTACATAAGTTATAGTTAAGATATCTGCATTACGTATGGCGTCTACAATTACATCTACAGTGCATGATTGCAGAGTTTTGCAGAAAAACAAAACCCACCAGCACATTGAGGTGTACGTAGAGATCCTGTAAGCAAACGTTCATGCAAATATGTTTGTTCAAGCCCATGTACTTTCCTTGTAAGTCTGATTTGGCTCTAGGCAATGGCTGGGGGTTATCAAGAGGCTGGAAAAAGCTAAAACAAAAAGTGAGTGAGCATGAAAGCAGCGCCGATCACAAAACGTGTCACTTAGAATGGCGCAAATTAGAAAATGCGCTAAATAGTAGTTCGGCAACAGCAAATCTTTTAGACTGAAACATTTTACTACAAGAGCAGTATTGGATTGAAGTACTGCATCGCGTAATCGAAGTGATTCTTTTCCTCGCGGAAAGAGGTTTAGCTTTGAGAGGTAAAAATGACTTAGTCGGAGATCGTCGGAATGGCAATTTTTTGGGCCTATTAGAGTTTTTGGCGAAGTTTGATCCAGTTATGAAAGAGCGTTTAAGAAAAATTGAAGCGTCACAGCCGCGGTGGAGTAGCCGAGCGGTCTAAAGCGTCTCGCTGCGGAGCGCGCGGTTGCTCGCCGTGGAGGTTCGAGTCCTCCCTGGGACATGGGTGTGTGTGTGTTGTCCTTAGGTTAGTTTACCTAGGTTTAAGTAGTTTGTAAGCTGCGGACTGATGACCACGCAGTTTGGTCCGATAGATTTACAAACATTTGAACATTTTTTTTTTGAAGCGTCACAACAAGGAGGCAAACGCATGCTTCATTATCTGTTCAGAACGAATTTATTGAAATAACTGGAGACTTTGTTCGCCAAACTATTTTAGCAGAGTTGAAACGTAATAAATACTTTTCGGTTATAGTAGACGCGACTGCCGATGAAGCCCAAACGTAGCAACGTGTTTTTATACTGCGTTACGTTTCCTTTGAGGAACAAAATAAATACAGAATTAGAGAGCGTTTTCTCGACTTTGTTGAGTGTTTCAACAAGACAGGTCAGTCAATAGCTAAAATGATTTGCGGTGAGCTTCAACTTTATGGCTAACAGCTTGCAGACTGTCGTGGGCAGGGTTACGACAACGGGACCAATATGAGTGGCATCTATCAAGGAGCTCAAGCGCTTATATTAAAAGAAAACCCGTTGGCAATTTTTTTCTCCTTGCGGTGCACATTCATTAAATCTGTGTGACGTCCATGCTGCGGAGAGTTGCGCAGTAACTTTTTTAGGAATTGTTTCGAAAACCTATAACTTTTTTCATTCCAGTCCCCAAAGATGGAAAGTTTTACAGGAAAATATTGGATCGTCCCTTCACGGGCTGTCGGAAACGAGATGGTCTGCGAGGATAGATGCAGTGAGTCCATTTGCTAAGCATTTGCCAGGATTACAAAAGGCTGTTGAACTTGTTTTTAACTCTAATATGACTGCAGAGACACGTACTGAACTAAAACGCATTCAGAAGTATTTAAAATCATTTCAGTGTGTCTTGATGTCTTCAACGTGGTACAAAGTAGTAGCTGCTATAAACGTACGTAACGTTGTGCTTCAAGCAAGGGAAGCTACAATAGAAGTTGAAAGTACCAATGTGAAAAGTCTAGTGGGAGAATTAAATAAATTGAGAAATAGTTGGGATACTATTTACGCAGAAAGTTGCAAGGTAGCAGAAAATATTGGTATATCACCTAACTTGAATGTAACGATTCGTGGCACAGAGATAAGGAAAGCCAAAAGAAAATGCTTCATAGATGAGACACGAGACGAAGATTTAAACCTGAACCCAGCGGGCAGTATTGAAGTAAATGTTTTCAATGCTATTCTAGATACAGTTGTGGGAAACTTAACTATAAGATATACTGCCATAGACAACACGATGGACACATTTGGCTTCTTGTGGAACTACGTAAGCCTAGATGATTCTACACTCTCAGAACGTGTAGAAAACATGGCATTATTGTACAGTGTAGACGTCAATAAGCAGGATTTGAAAGAAGAAATTTGCAGATAAAAATATTCATGCAGCTAATTTTGCGCCTGAAACACTTAGCCCTCTGCGTCTTCTCAATGCTCTTCAAAAGTGCAATTTCAATAATATCTTTATAAATATAATGGTAGTCTTACGGATTTTCTGCACTTTGCCCATTACTGATGCCCAAGCAGAGCGGTCATTCAGCGTTCTTGCGAGAGTCAAGACTTGTTTTAGAACTGCAATGGGGCAAGAGCATCTTGTTGGATTAGCCATGATTTCAATAGAGTCAGAGCTAGTCCGCTCATTAGATTATACTGCACTTATAAAAGAGTTCGCATGTAAAAAAGTTAGAAAGAAGGTAGAATTTTGTAAAGTATTGAATGTATGTAAACTGTGAGCATAAAACAATTTCTTATAAAAGGCGTTGTTTGATTTTTGCATTAAAATCTGCTGACTTTATACAAAAAACGAAAGTTTAAAATGAAATATTTTGGGAAGGGGCCTAAGATCACTTACGCGGGGCCCTTAAATCCTAGCACCGCCCCTGCGTCTAACTTACACCCTAGACATTGCTGTATGATCATTTGTCATTTGTTATCGACCACTATTAAATTATGCTGCTTTCAGCGCCATCTATACTCCAATTTTCACACTATCTTTTTTTCTGCCATATGTTTTCCCACTTCTCTGATAATATTCCCTTGCAATTTGACGTCATTCTGACCAGTGGTGTTATTTTTGCAGAGATTTGAAACTATAATTTTAATCACGCTGTGTATCCGCAGTTATAAGGGGAAACAGGAATAGGGACTTTCTAACAAATAACAACAATGACATATCAAAAATACTTTGTAAAATGCATAGTCAGACATCAGCTGTTTGTTCTATTTACAGCTTTACTGGTTTCGGATATTATCGATCATCAGAAGAGTAAAATTAAACACACTGACTACATTCGTGCATTTTCTGTTAACATATCTATGTCAAACGATAAAAAAGTAACAGAAAATGCACCAATGTGCAATAAGTCTGTTTAATTTTACTTTTCTGATAATGGATAATATCCGAAACCAGTGAAGTTATAAACACAATAAACAGCTGATGGTTAACTATACATTTTTAAAGTATATTACGGCTGATAACTCATATCTAAGTAAAAAATTTAATATAAAAAATAGCTTGTGATTTATTAGTAAAGTTAATTATAATGAAAAAATATTCATGATATACACTGGTGAAAACAATTAGGGAATCAGTTGAGATATCTAGGTTTCGGAAATACTGACATTGGCAGGATGAACTAAAATGGTTCGACGTCTTTCTGGTCTATGGAATGGAAGCAACAACATTACGGCAATGAAGGTAGTGGTAACAACAGAAAGTTGCTACATACGTTGTTGGTGTTGAGTTGTGTTTACCAAACGAAATACACATGCAGTTGGCTTCAGATAGTCTAGTGAGTTACCCGAAGTTATGACATAGAGAGCCATAGGAAGGTTGGAAACGGGACAGACACAGAGGGAGGTGGCTGCGACTATTGCAGTTTCCCAAAATGTAATTTCCAGGCAACAAAAACCGTTAATTGAAGGCAAGCCCAAGGTCGTCAACGGGTAACATCGGCGAGAGATGCCTGTTATCTCCGATTCACAGCCCGTCCAGACAGGAGGTTGAATACAACTCAGCTGAAACGCACCTTCCAGATAGCAACAGGACGCACAGTATCAACACAAACGGTCCGAAATCACCTTTGGGAATGTGGCCGCTATGGACGGAACCATATGGTGTGTGTATCATTAAAACCATTACATCATTTTGGCCCCCAGAAGCTGGGCGGAGGAACATTAGGATTGGAGTCGTAATCAATGGCGCCGGGTTCTGTTCACAGATGAGTCAAGATTTTGTGTTTATCAGGACAATCGTCGTTCCCTCATCTGGAGAGAATGTGCAAATCGTAACAATCCTGCTTATGTGCAGGAAACATCACCATATCATTCTTGAAGCTGAGGGAATCGAACGAATGGAGTGGTCAGCTTGTTCACTGGACTTAAACCCGATTGCTCATGTCTAGGAAGCCCTTGGCAGACTCATTGCAGCCAGACCAGCACCTACAGCAAAGGTTTCAGAGCTGGATATTGCACTCATGGAAGAATGGCCAAATATCCCTCAAGAGCTGATCGAAAACCACATACTGTCCATGCCACGCAGGTGTGCTACTGTACTGGCCGTCCGAGGTGATTACCCACCATATTACAGGGCAACGGGGATGACTTTTTCACTATTATGGTTGCCCACGGTGCCTCGCTGTCAGCAAACGCCATGGAACCTCAAGTAATGACTTGAGACAAAGAAATATCGTACTGTATCACACAAAAATTACAATTTTAATCAATATCTGATTAAAGTACGTTACCATATGTACATTGTGTATGATATCTCATCTGATATCCTAATTGTTTTGTGCAGTGTAAATTATTCAAGCATAATGTACATAAACGGTGTCTACAGTCAAGAAAAAGGTCTGTTTCATAAAATATCAATGTTATACATAGATATATATAAGTGAGATGCTTTTAAAATGTTTATGTTCTTTGAATATATAAAAATATTTTTTCAGTAAACAAAGAGTACTACAGAGATACATTCGCTTTGATAAAGTCCAGGAGTGAAAGGAATGTACATATACTAAGCTGCTGGAGACCTGCGCAATGTGTCTGTAAAACAACTACAACAGTGTATAAATGCCGGCATTCAGCCAACATCAAAATATGTAACACAAAACTCAATAAGCATGGAATTATAGGAAGACTACTGGACTAGTAGCACAGAGTCAGAAGAAGGAGAATCCCACATCTTCAACATACACAATCATACATAATGTGTGTTTACCTAAATAGTACACATAAAGTATACAACTTTTTTCCAAGCACATATACGCATGCAAGCAACTGTGACAACTGCTTCATCTTTCTATTCGAGATACACACAGGCGAATGGGTTCCGATCCCTTTATCGTAGATGAACTGTTTGTCGGCATGATGTAACAGGCCGACTTTCAATTGTAGTGCATTTTGTACTTCATGGTCTCCCAACAGAAAAACTACTAGGCACAGCACACTATGTGGAGAGTGCAGACATTGTGTTTCAACAGGCAGTCCTTGTAAGCTGCAATCATGCCGCACTATGCAATCCCTTAGCACTGCCTTTGGGTGGCACCAAGATCTGTGTGGTATGCATACATATTTGATCTAAGCCCGACAATATGCAACCAGTTCACTTCGCCTTTCATCAGGGTGATAACTTCATTGTTCTGAGGAATTATGCCACTTATTCAGAAGGGTTCAATTCATTGGAAAAAATGTTCAAATGTTTGTAGAGTCTATGGGACTTAACTACGGGGTTATCAGTCCCTAAACTTACAAACTACTTATGAACTACTTACAACTAAGGACGGCACAAATATCCATGCCCGAGGGGGGATTCGAACCCCCGACCGTAGTGGCCGTGCAGACCGTGACTGGAGCGTCTCAGTCTCCTCGGCCACCGCGGCCGGCAATTCATTGGAACTGCACCTAATTACTCCATATGTACTTTTCGTTTATGTTTATTGAATGAATAAAGTGCTAAACAATTTGGAATGCATTGCTTGATGTTACAATTCAGCGTGCAGCCGACATCTAAGTGATGAGACGATGAAGACTTCGTTAGATTGGACAGTGAGTTGGAAGCAGCTCGACCAGCACGTTATTGAAGATATTATTCCGGCAGGGAATACTACATTTCTGAAGTGTGAGTGTTTGACCCATTCTTTCCTCCCAAATAAAATAAGTTAACTGTATTATCAAATCCGCTATGTCGCTCGCGATTGTTCGACGTGCAAATTACGAACGTATGTAGTCTTGGTCACTAGAGTGGTTCCGATATTTGCCTAAAGAGTAGCACTGTCACGCCGCACGCAGCAGGAGCAGGCCTGGTCACTATGAGACAGTGGGCTGTGCCCCAGACGCCAGCCAGTCAGCTACACCCACTGTTTGTGACGTCACATGACGGCGGTCACGACTTCTCTTTAGGCAATATTGTTCCATCCCCGGTCGTGGAAGATATTTTTCTCACCACTATCCGGTTGACAAGGAATAATTATGAGGGTCTATGCTAATTTTCTTGATTACATATCCAAATTCTTCTTAACGTCTTTCATAGACAGACTATGCATCATCATTTACGCCAGATGGGTTCTTTAAAATTTGGTTTTTCCTCACAACAGGATTCACGCTCTGTCTTTGCTCAAATATTTTACACATCCACCATGAAAATGAACACATACTTCAAGTTTGACTTAAATACTTGGTCGGATGAGTAAACAATTTCGAGAACAACTAATCAAGCTTCAAGTTTTTGATATTCATACAGTTACAATTCTAAATAGATCGCTGATTTTTAGGTTGTAAAAAGTGCATTTAGGCGCCTAATAAAGGAATTTGTACCACCTCATTTAGACTATATAAAACCTAAATGACAAATGACAAATGTTTGTTAAGCTTATGGGACCTAACTACTTATCAACTACCTTATACTAATGACGGCACAAATATCCATGCCCGAGGGGGGCTTCGAACCCTCGACCGTAGTGGCCGTGCGACCATGACTGAATCGCCTCAGTCCCCTCGGCCACCGCGGCCGGCTATAAAACCTAAAAATAGGCCCTAAACGTACTATGCAGAAAAACTAAACATTATGTAAAATAAAATATTGATATATATGAAGATATTAGTACTCACTGGAAACGAGGAAATAGTAAATATGTGTAGTTTGGAATCAGATGGCCGGCCGCGGTGGCCGAGGAGACTGAGGCGCTCCAGTCATGGTCTGCACGGCCACTACGGTCGGGGGTTCGAATCCCCCCTCGGGCATGGATATTTGTGCCGTCCTAGTTCGTAAGTAGTTCATAAGTAGTTTGTAAGTTTAGGGACTGATGACCCAGTAGTTA
Organism: Locusta migratoria; assembly: GCA_026315105.1. Taxonomy (NCBI): domain Eukaryota; kingdom Metazoa; phylum Arthropoda; class Insecta; order Orthoptera; family Acrididae; genus Locusta; species Locusta migratoria. The sequence continues at coordinate 735,865,294 of CM048755.1, read as the reverse complement.
AGTCCCATAGACTATAAAACATTTGAACATTTGATTTTGAATCAGATGGAACATGTAAGTAGTATAATGTTTGATCTGTTGTCCAAACATTTTTAGTTTTTACAAGAGAAAAATACAGTACAGAACAGTGTAACCATGTGTTGAAACACGTCTAATACGTACCGGTAATTAAGCCGCGGTGGCTCTAAGGCGCCTTGCTGCGGAGCGCGCGGTTGCCCGCCGTCCGAGATTCGAGTCTTTCCTCGGGCAGAAAATGTTCAAATGTTTGTTAAGCTTATGGGACTTAACTACGGGGTCATCAGTCCCTAAACTTACAAACTACTTATGAACTACTTACGAACTAGGACGGCACAAATATCCATGCCCGAGGGGGGATTCGAACCCCCGACCGTAGTGGCCGTGCAGACCGTGACTGGAGCGCCTCAGTCTCCTCGGCCAGCGCGGCCGGCGGTCGGAGAATAGCAAAACACTACGGTCGGGGGTTCGAATCCCCCCTCGGGCATGGATATTTGTGCCGTCCTTAGTATTACTTAGTTCATAAGTAGTTTGTAAGTTCAGGGACTGATGACCCCGTAGTTAAGTCCCATAAGCTATACAAACATTTGAAACATTTGAGGATAGCAAACATTCGACAAAGGCTCCTCTTTCCTACGAAAAAGTTCCTTGTATAACCAACAAGATAGATGAGTTTATATTTTATTTTATTTTTTACTGCAGTGACTAGGCGGCTTTAAATTTCCCTTTATTTCATGTGTGCATGCGTGTGTGTGTGTGTGTGTGTGTGTGTGTGTGTGTGTGTGTGTGTATGTCTGTGTGTGATTTTCTTTATCTGAGGTCAGTTAAAGACCTATGAATATCTTTGTGGAAACAGGCAGTTGGCCAGGATTCTGGGAGTTAGTCTTATATTGACTTTTCTTCCCACCTTAAACCCTCGTAAGTAATTTTAATGTTTTTAAAACACAAGATTTCTATGTTAAATTACAAAAATAGGTATTATTTAGGATTTTAGGGCTACAATAGGCAGTAACGTTGAAATAGGCTTTTTTAGATACTATAAAATTATCGGTTTCGAGTTTAATCATTAGTGAGACGCATAAACACAAGTTTATTTACAACTAGGAACCCAGAAGAAGAAAACAGCTACGTTAATAGTACGATGCGAAATAAAACTTCTTATCTGGGAAGTTATTAATAGTTCAGTGTACGTATACTGTGAAATTAAAAGAATTCCCACTGAGTAACACAATAGCCCGTAACAGGCAAAATAGGCGATACAAACATTCTAGAGCTACATACCTGTTGTGAGCCGGCTGCGGTGGCCGAGGGGACTGAGGCGCTATAGTCACGGTTTGCACGGCCACTACTGTCGGGGGTTCGAATCTCCCCTCGGGCATGGATATTTGTGCCGTCCTTAGTCTTAGCTAGTTCATAAGTAGTTTGTAAGCCTAGGGACTGATGACCCCGTAGTCAAGTCCCATAAGTTCTACAAACATTTGAACCTGTTGTGTTGGCGCAGCTGATATATCCGCGTAATCTGTTACATTAGCGGACTGCGGCAACACAACAATACTGCCAGATGGATGTAGAAACACCACCACACAAATGTTCAATGTTGCACAGCCACACTAGTGAAACTCAAGTTACGTTTCTGTACTTTAGTTTGAGTTGCAGGTCGTCCTCTTCTACCGTGACATGTCCTCTTTTTAAACTTTAAAATTATTAACATCGAGGGAATGGCCGCGTAGTGTACTGCCTACTTTACACGACAATCGAAAGTTCACAAGAAAGATAACATCTGCTGTAGCGCTCCGAGCGTACTAACTCGGTACTAATGACGTGCGATCATACAGGCTTGATTCCGTTAATACGATAAACTTCCGTCTACGCGTCTGATTACTACTAACAGCAGAGCCTGTGCGAAAATACGGGCTTTTTATTGTTTGTCTATGTGGATTGTTCACGTATGTCATAGCTGAAAATATTCGACTTAAGAATACTGTCGGCGGTTGCAGGAGCTGTTTGTTAGAACACTCCACGTGAAGAAGAAATAGAAGTTGGATGTGCCCTTGGTTGAGAAGAAGAGACGAAGAATGAGACATGTACTGCATGCAGATGATGAAGTAATTCATACCATAGGACCTCAATGAATTCAGAATTTCTTTTACGAATATTAAGTGCTGAGTGTTTTACCATCTTGCTTTCGTTCGTCCAAGGACAAAAATACGGCGATGAGAGAGAGAGAGAGAGAGAGAGAGAGAGAGAGAGAGAGAGAGAGAGAGAGAGAGAGAGAGAGAGAGATTAGCTGAATCGAGAGAGTATTTCGCAAAGCTGAAGGTACGAAATACTTGAATTGCATTTTCAGCTTTGTTAAAGTCATGCGTCAGATGCTTCCTGTAATTGTTATTTTTGCAGGTTCGCTAAAACATTGCGGTTCCTGGCGACAGGAGAAGCTTTCGAAAGCCTAGCCTTTGCACAAAGAATTTCTGTACCGACTCTTACAAATATTGCTTTTGAAGTCTGAACAGCAATTTCAATTTTCGATCCATAATGGGACCTTAGTCAAGTACATTTTGCTTTGCTTTTAGCATCACACTTTCGAAATTAAGTGCATCTGAGTTTCTTACATGATAAAAATTATAGAATTTTAAAAATATGAAGTTAATCAAAAAGACGTATTCAAAATTCATTAAAATCTACACTTTTCTGTTATTTTCTTTATAAATAACTCATTGTATGTTCTTACAATAGAGAGGATTTTCTGCAGCTACCCTGTATGCCCCAATCGAAAGCGGAATTCCTGCTCTGTTCAACTCCACTGATGCAAGACATATCACTCCAACAAAGCAAGCAATTTCGGCAAGGACGCGGCTATTTCCACACATAAACATGAAAACCACAAAACGAATTCAATTCTGCGCATGCGCACCCAGTTCTCTACTAGCAAATTTAGAACCTGTTCTACAGCGTACTAGATAGTGCGAGACGCCGTCTGCGCTCACGAAATGCTAGTAGTTCCGCGTTTACGTCGCTAGATGGCGCGCAACGTGATCTGTTCATTACTAGCGCGATCATCGTGTAAACTGGGCTTAAGGCGCCATGCTAAAGATTGCGCGGCCGCTCCCGCAGGAGGTTCAAATCCTCCCTCGGGCATGTTATTCATAGCGTAAGTTAGTGTAAGTTATTTGTAAGTCTATGGTCCGATAACCTTAACAATCAGTCCACATTGAACATTTAAAAAAGTTTAAAAAAAGGGATTTTTTTAAATTTTTTTTTTTTAATTTCACAATTGCTACACCTTGAAAGTGCGTAAATAAAAGTTTCTAAATTCTCTCAGTTGCAAACTCAATGGAATTCTAACGTTCTTCCAACAATGTGATTTTTTTTTAATACTTTCACCTTTTCTAAGTCGCCATAATGTTTAGTTTAGGGTAACCAGAAGTCCCGTATTTTACGGGATCGTCCCCTATTTAGCCCAACTGTCCTCACAAAATAAATACGGGACATGTGTTGTCCCGTTTTTTACTAGCCGTCCCATATATTTTGCAGCAACGCAACGTGTTTTTAATGCTTAACCAAACGGTGAATAAATAATCAAACAAACGCCGGCCGCAGTGGCCGAGCGATCTGCGGCGCACTAGTCACGGTCTGCACGGCCGCTGCGGTCGGGGGTTTGAATCCCCCCTCGGGCATGGATGTTTGTGCCGTCTTTAGTCTAAGTTACTTCACAAGTAGTTTGTAAGTTTAGGGACTGATGACCCTGTGGTTAAGTCCCATAAGCTCTACAAACATTTGAACTTTTTTAAACAATAATCAAACAATAAAGAAATAAGACTTTAAGTCAAAGTATATAAAGCACGATTTTGTGGTGGTTGATAGTTTATAACGTTTTCATATGATATGTTCAGCTTTACAGCAATAAAAAAATAAACATTTCTTCGAAATATCAAGTTCATTTCACGAGACGTTGATTCATTATGTCGCGAAATATAAGAAAGATATAAGGTCAGTTTTTTGAGGAAGTGGACCTTGTTAAAAATATATATGAAAAGAAAATGTATTAATTGAGAACTGTGAAGCGATTTGGTAAAAACTGGTCTCCCATTTTCAACTTACTTTCATCTGAAAATAATCTGGTGAAAAAGAAATAAAGAAGACATAAAATAAATAAAATTTGCAGCTCTTTTCTGGGTTTGTGTTATATCTACCTGGCACTAATGCTGCTGCAGAAGGAGTGTTCTCCATGACAAATAGTTTAAGAACTGCGAAAACAACATATTTAGTGTGCAAACTACGAAGGAAATGATTTTCAAAATACTTCATGTGCTGATTATTATGAAACTCGATGTGAAATTACCGAACTCCTGAATGATACAGTGTTCTGCGAAATATAATTCAGAGAGAAATAAGTAAACTACGTAAGTAATAATAACTGTTTTCCTATTTGTTTGCACTTGACAACCATAAAACAAATATTTCTTTGATTCGCAATTTTTTATTTTACTTTCCTTTTTTGTCCGTGATGTTTGTTTAATTTTTGTATTAGCATTTGACTTCCTATCTCTTAGTTATTGAGATTTCCGCATATGTAATGTGTCCCGTCTCAAAAACCCATAATTCCTATGCTTGTTCCGTTGGTTTCAAGTTATTTCAGCAGTTAAAGACTTTTTGTGATCTGGTTATACTCAAAAGGCGCACTTTCCGCACACAACATAGGATACTAAAACAGAGTTGATTCCTAGAGAAGCAAATGTTAATACGAGAACTACCAAATACGAAACGTTAGCTTTGGGGTGGGGCAGGGAGAAATAATGGCTTTGTCTCTTGCATTAATTGGTGTTTTTTATGAGTGACATCAAGGATGTCATATTGTATGAGCTTTGAGGGACAACAGCCATGTTGACGTTGTCGCACATAAAGGTAACATTTGGTTCCGCAATCATCGGTACGCCTGGTGTGTCCCGTATTTTGATTTTGAAAATCTGGTCACCCTAGTTTAGTTAGAATGGTTATTTTCAACTGTTCTATTCTCAATTGCTTGTTGTGAAGAGAATCAATGTTCATGTTTAAACTATAACATGCCAAAACGCAAATGTATGTTTACTGACGAATTACAAAAGCGATATCCTGACTTCAGACCAGGAAGAATCAACTCTGAGGCAAAATGTCTTATCAGTCCACCAGTTGCATGCCTTTTAGTTGCATTTTGTGCGCAAATATCGTGTTATGACATTGAAAATATGCCTAAACATTTCAGTTCTTGTTAGAGTGAATAACTTATAATACGGTGTATAATGATTATTTTACAGAAGCTAGCCAAAACAAAGCTAAACATTAAAACGCGGTTCGGTACCACAGCATCTCCTTCCGAAGTTAAATTTTTTTTTCCTTTTGAAAAAAGGATTCCAAACTTAGTGTGCCATGCAGCTGAAGACACCCTATCTTTCAACATGGTCAAACACCGTGAAAGTTTTAAATCAATGAACTGTATAGAATATATGCACAAAGTGTTATTCAAATAAGCTAAACGAATGTCATGTGCTCAAACTAAAAAGAGACAAATATTACGTGTGTACTGTCACACTCTATCAGTGTGTCTCTTGCAACACACGAAAGTAAGCCTGGCTCTGTGAAACTGTTTCCATTTCTAGTTCAATACAGCGACATTAAATCTGGGGGAATTCAAACAAAGGTGCTAGAAATTAAAAGCACTCCAAGTGAAAAATCGGAAATGATTTTATCTTGCATAAGCGATACTCTTACAGGTTCTGATTGTAAATTTTATGCTTTTTACTTGGACAATAAAAAAAAAGTGGAGTTCGTGGAATTGGTAAGAAGCATGCCTGTAAAAAATTTAAACGATTGATTGATAGGAGTAGATTCCCCTCCTCAAGTTTTACTTACCTGTCTTCATCGTAGAACTGATGCAAGACTCACCTTACATTATTAAAATAGTTAACTTTTTACTGTTTCCACATAACGTACTGAAAGTCTTAAGAAGCAATATGTCCTTATAACACTATATGGCTGTCTTTTTTCTCTTGAGTTACTAGACTAATTAAAATGTGTCCTACATTGAAATCATACTTCAATCCAGAGGATGAAATTCCAGTTTTGATAAAAACAAATCTGTATCAAAATGATAAGCTTAATACTAAAATAGCTGACATAAAGCGATTTTACTAGCTTGCAGTTTTAAGGACTATTTGACGATCCAGATTAATATTAATGGGGGAGATCAGTTGTTGTCAAATTATGTCCGATGTAAATATTTCCAACAGTGACAGTATTTTGCCTGTATCTCAGTGACCCTAAGGCTTGCGGAGATTTTCTTTGGTATTCCTGGACACAATGTTAGTGTACAAAGGATTTTTGCACTAGTTAACTGTCACTAAATGGAAGGAAAAGACTCAGTGTTAAGCCCTGAAGGTGATTATAATCATGCAATATAAGGATATCGCTTGTGCAAAATTTTATGATTATTTCTTGCAAAGTAAGAAATTACTTTCAGAAATTAGGTCATCAAATAAATATCTGAGTACTACATAGAATAATGACATTGATGAAGATAACTAATTTACTAATGATTATTTCTTTCTAGTTTGTACTAAAAGCTGCCACAAATCATTGCAAGATCGTATTATTAAATAAATGGATTGAAATACTACCTATTATATGCACTAACCTGGTCCTTTGCACCTCCATTTTCTACGATCCATTGCTTTCCTCTTAGTTTTGCTATATGTACTGTCATCCATCACATCCTCAAGAATCTGAAGTCTCTTCCTCCCTCGCCTTTTCTGTCCTTCCACAAAGGCCTCTAACACTGTTTTCACAAGCCCCTCCTTCTTAATACATGCCCAATTCAGAACTTGCCAATAGAGCAGAAAATTAATGATTATGATTATGATAGGCACTGAGATGACAGAAATCATGTGATATCTCTAAATATCGTGTCGGGCCTCATTTTTCCCACGAATTGCAGCAACTCGATTTGTCATGGACTCAAAAACTCGTCGTATAATGTTCAAATACTTGTAAACCTATTGGAACAAACTGCTGTAGTCATCAGTTCCTAGACTTACAAACTACGGTACTTCAACTGACTTACACTAAGGGCAACACACACTTCCATGCCCGAGGGAGGACTCGAATCTCAGACGGCGATCAACCGCGCGATCCGCAGCAAGATGCCTTAGAGCGCTTGGCCATTCCACCGCTGCAAATCGTTGGAAGTCCCCACTCTGCCTCGATAGCAATACATAATTACGATAGTTTTGCCGGTGCATGATTTTGTCCACGAACTGACCTTCTGATTATGTTCCATAAATATCCGATGGTACTGGAGACGGGAGATCTGGGAGGCCAGATCATTTTCTGTAATTGTCCCGACTGTTCCTCAAACCAAAACCCCGAGACCTCATACATTTCCACCCATAAAAATTCCATCGTTGTTTGGAATTGCAAATGGTCTCCAAGTAGCCGAACATAAGGATTCCCAGTCGTGATCGATTAAGCTGGAACAGAGGATGCAATACTTTCCAAATATATAAACATATATATAGCGCACACTGAAAACACACACCGCCTTGCACACTGTCTTGTTGACTACTTCGGTCCATGGTTTCGTGGATCACCGCCACCTCTTACGCTACCATCAGCTTTTCCCAATTAAAATCACGTTTACAGTCATCTACCAAAGACTCGCGATCCCAGGAGAGGCGCTGCAGGAGATGTGCAGTTAGCAAAGGGACTCGAGTCGGCCGTCTGCTGCCATAGCCCACTCTGTCCTAACCCCTGGTCCTAAGGGATACGCGCTTCTTACGTCACACGTTGACTTCGGCGGTTGTTTGATGCCTCTGTGTAGCAGTAGTTACTCTGCTGAGCGAGTTGCATATGTGGCCGGCCATCGGGCCCTACATAGAGGAACTAGGGGATAATTGGCGCACCGGAAGTGATAAGGCCGCTTATCAACTGCTGGTGTTATACAAGCCCTGCTGCTCGTAGAGACAGCACTGGCTTGCGAGCTGTTGTGCCGTGCACTCGTGGCTCGATGGCCGTTAGGTTGCACAGTTAGATTCGCGTCAAGTGACCGCTACATTTCCTAGGCCGCGTCGCTCTCGCCTTGTGAGGACATATGTTCCTGTTTATAAGAGCTTGAAAGTTTGGTGGGTGCTTACAGTCATCAGCAAGTAACTGGAGGTCCCAATGTCTTCAGGGGTCTTAGATTCCAATTTACTGTAGGGTTTTTCAAGTTTATGGTGGCAGTACTTGGTTGAATGTTGCTATTGTTGGGGGGACAAGTTGTGATTATGGTGGATTGGAAGCTTTTCTCGATGCAAATGCAATAGCTTGAAAAACTTGGAGTACATCTGGTAATGCTCTGCTTCTACAGAAAGTTACTTATGGTACTGTTGTCCCAGACAAGCCACTTGTGATGAATACAAAAAGGAAGAAGAAATTAAATGCTGATTAATTTTTTCTTTATACGGGGAGAAGGAGTAAACAATAACTGTAAAGTCGAACTTGTTGGAGATTGTATGTTGTATTATAGACAATAAAGTTTCTTCTTCCATTTCTAATAGTCCTATCTATAAAAAAAAAGAAAAACGGTTAGGTATAGGTTACATGACATGTTTTTTTTAATATATATATATATATATATATATAAGGAAAGAAGGAGTATACTATGATCCTGCCAAAAGGCGAGAAGCGATTGTTGTAACTCTCTGGGGCACATCACGCAAACGCCGCTGCTCTTGTCATTAGGGGCAGGCCGTCGGCAGTTTGTTGTGCGTGGTGAGAACTAACGGCTGAAAGTTGCTATCAAAAAATATTCAAATGTGTGTGAGGTCTTATGCGAACAAACTTCGTGGTCATCAGTCGCTACACTTACACACTAATTACGTGACTAACTTAAACTAACTTACGCTAAGGAAAACACAAACACCCATGCCCGAGGGGGGATTCGAACCTCCGACCGCAGCGGCCGTGCAGACCGTGACTGGCGCGCCGCAGACCGCTCGGCCAGTGCGGCCATTAAAGTTGCTATCCTCGGCATCCTCGTGACACTGGATCTCTGGAATATTGAATTTCCTAATGATTTCCGAAATGGAATGCACATTCCCCTAGGGTGACCGGATGCAATTGTATAAAAAAGAGGGCAAACAAGTTGAAAAAGAAGGACGAAGTAAGACAAAAGAGGACGCACAAAACTTTCAAATTTAGTAAATAACTTTATTATTAATAGACAAAACATTCATAGCGGCGCGTTCAGACAACCAATAAGAATTCGACTTCATATTTTTTCAGTTTGTAAACAATTCGGGGTCCAGTTTTATTAGGGCGTTATCGTCGTTATGTAGTAATGTTGGAAATGAAACGTTTGCTTTACGAGGATATTTAATTTACTGACAGGCGTAACACAATGGAAAGTCGTGACACATTCTTAGGAAATTGCTTCATGTTTTTGACCGGCTACAGCACAACCTAATTTGAAGAAAAGGTTTTATATCGAAGCACGGCTTCTTAACCGTGTATTTGTACATCGAACAAACTGTTACACTCAGGTAGTGAGAGGTTCTTGATGTACTTTTCAATTCACTATTTGGTAGAAGTTATGCCATATTATTCGTAAAAAAGAATTATGTTCACAACACTGAATGGTTTACACAGCGAAATACGTAAAGACCATTCACCTCCCATCATTCATCACGCCGCTACAATAAGTCAAACAACAGCCGCCGTCATGGAACCTGCGCTTTCATCTTCAATAACTAAGAAATCATGAAATAAAACTACAACTGTAAAACAATCTATCGAGCTAATTATTAACTTTATTGACCACTGAGACGTAAAATCCAGCTCCACTTATCTAAAACTTGCTGGTCGCCGTCACTACTACATTGTCAAACTTGTTTCTAGGCAATTCTCTCGATTTGTGCTTCAGCTTTTGTTCGTACACTAGTAACAATTCCTTTGGCTACGCTTTTAATTTCCTTTTGGGGTGTCCTTTCGGATTTTTGTACGGCTAACTGTAGGCCACGCGTTTGTTTTCGCTCACGTAACGTTTTCCATAGAAATACCACAAAAAACGTTCAAATGTTTGTAATTCTATGGGACCAAACTACTACGTTGGTCATCAGTCCCAATTTACAAACTACTTAAACTAAGTTAAACTAACCTAAGGACAACACACACATCCATGCCCAAGGGAGGATTCGAACCTCCGACGCGGGAGGCCGCGCGATCCGCAACGTGGCGCTCCAGACTAAGAAATACCGTTGTGATACTCCCCCACCAGGGAAGTGCGTAAAATAATTAACCACGTGCTCAACGGTTTCATCAGAAGAGTGCTAGGGAAAGACGATATGAACACCAGGCTTGGTGTGTGTGGGTATACAAGGTGTTTCGTGGGGAACTGTAAATATTTTAGGAGGTGGTAGTATAAACGATTTGCAATAACATTTGTTCAACTTTTAATTGAGTACAAAGCTACAGCTGGTAGTATGTAACCCAAAAAACTTAAAGACAGATGAAGACGTTCAAAACTGATTTTCAAAAATTCCAGCACCAACTTCAGCGCAATTTGACTTCTCTTGAATGCTGGAAGCACATGTTCAATGAAGTGTAAATAACGGGATCCGTAAGACGATGCGGCAACACAACAGGTCCAATCACTGATTGTCAATCAAACCACACCACACGAAGCGTTCTTGGAAACGTGTCTCCACAATGACTCGTAGATTTTCTTCGAACCACTGATATGAATGACGAGTGTTATTGAACCCGTCGCGAGCGAAAGCGGCTTTACAGCACGAGTAAAATTGGGATTACTTGGTGACCTTCAAACACCCAACGAAAAAATTCTAATCGTCTATCTATGTCTCCTGATCGAAGGTGTTGAATGAGCTGTAAATGATAGGATGGAACACCTGCCTACGTAATTTCCGGCATGCTTTTCCACGTGGAACATCGATACGTTCAGAAATTGTACTTGTTTTTATGGAAGAACTACGTTCTGCTTAGTCCACAAGTCCATATGTAATATCACTGCACCGCGGTGGAGTAGCCGAGCGGTCTAAGGCGCCTCGCTGCGGAGCGCACGGTTGCTCGCCGTCGGAGCTTCGAGTCTTCCCTGGGGCATGGGTGTTTGTGTTGTCCTTGGGTTAGTTTACCTTACTTTAAGTAGTTAGTGAACTACGGACTGATGACCACGCAGTTTGGTCCGATAGATTTACAGACATTAAGATTAAGAAATATCACTGCTGGGTGCTGTGCCAGTATCACTTAGTTATTGAACACAGAAGTAAACACTCTTCAATGTGATAGTCTGCGGTTAGGAAATCGTATGCCGTATTCTCTACAAGCAGCAGCAGCGTTTACATTACAAATACCATATAGGCATACACAAAATGTGTAAATGTTCAAATGTTTGTATAGCTTATGGGACTTAACTACTGGGTCATCAGTCCCTAAACTTACAAACTACTTATGAACTACTTACGAACTAGGACGGCACAAATATCCATGCCCGAGGGGGGGATTCGAACCCCCGACCGTAGTGGCCGTGCAGACCATGACTGGAGCGCCTCAGTCCCCTCGGTCACCGCGGCCGGCAAATGTGTAAATACGTGTGGCATGTTTACACGCTACAGTACAGTGAACTTGGACAACGAACCAAAATGAAAACGTCAATGTAAACTACATCTACATATATACTCCGAAATCCACCGCAAAGTGCGTGGCGGAGGGTACACTGTACCATTTCTTTTCCTATTCCACTCCCAAATACGAGGGAAAAAATGTCTATTTGCTTCTGTACGAGCCCTAATCTCTCTTATTTTGTCTTCGCGATCACTACACGAAATGTAAGTAGGCGGCAGCAAAATCTTTCTGCAGTCAGCTTAAAATTCCAGCCCTCTGAATTTCCTCAACAGAATTTCTCGAAAACAACGTCGTCTTTCCTCCGGCGATTTCCATTTGAGTTCCCGGAGCATTTCCGTGACACTCGCGCATTGGTCGAACCTACCAGTAACGAACCTAGCTGCTCACCTCTAAACTGCTTCCATGTCTTCCTTTAAACTGATCTGCTGCGAGTCCCAAACACTTGAGCAATACTCAAGACCTGGTCGTACAGGCGTTTTATACAGGATCTCCTTTACAAATGAAGTACATCTTCCTAAAGTTCACCCAATAAGACGATGTCGGCTATCCGCCTTACTCAGAACTGTCCTTACATGTTCGTTCCTCTTCATATTATTCTGCAATGTTACGCCCAGACATTTGAACTACGTGACTGAATCAAGACGCTCGCTACTAATACTGCATTCGTACATTATGGGATTGTTTTTCATACTCATGTGCATTACCTTACATTTTTCTACATTTAGAGCTAGCTGCCATTCCTCACACCAACTAGAAATTTTCTCTAAGTCATGCTGTACACTCAATTAATGATGACACCGTCCCGTACACCACATCATCATCAGCAAACAGGCGAAAATTACAAGTTACTCAGTCCATCAGATCATTTATGTAGATAGAAAATAATAGCGGTTCTATCGCACTCCCCTGGGGCACGCCTGACGATACACTCGTCTCTGATGAACACTCGCCGTCGATAACAACGTACTGCATTCTATTAAGTCCTCCATCCAGCCACAAATCTGTGAACCTATTCCATATGCTCGCATCTTCGTTAGCAGTCTGCTGTGCGGCATCGCGTCATATGCCGTTTTGAAATCGAAAAAAAAAAAAACACAATCTGCCTGTTGCTCTTCATCCATGGCTTGCAAGATGTCGTATGAGAAAAGGGCAACCCGAGTTTCACACGAAAGATGTTTCCTAAACCCGTGCTGATTCACAGAAAGAAGCTTTTCCGTCTCAAGGAAATTTACTATATTCGAGCTGAGAATATGCTCCAAAATTATACAGGAATCTGATGTTAACGATATTGGCCGTAATTATGTAGGTAATTGATTTTACTTATCTTATTAATGGGAGTCACCTGCGCGTTTTTTCATTCACTAGGAACTTTCCGCTGAATTATTCACGATAAATGCAAGGTAAGTAAGGGACCAATGCCGCACAATACTCTTTGTAAAACCGAACTGGTATTCAATCCGAACCACGAGATGTTTGTTTGTATATCTATCGGACCAAACTGCGTGGTCATCAGTCCGTAGCTTACAAACTACTTAAAATTAGGTAAACTAACCTAAGTACAAAAACACACACCCTTGCCCCAGGGAGGACTCGAACCTCCACGGCGAACAACCGCGCGCTCCGCAACGAGACGCTATAGACCGCTCGGCTACTCCACCGCGGCTGGACCAGGAGACTTTTTTGTATTCAGTTCTCTCAGCTGCTTCTCTGCACCGGAAAGATCTATTACACGTCCTCCATTTAGGAGTTATACGATGATGGTACGTTTGTACGGTCGTCCTGCGTGAATGATTTCTTAAAGGTTAAATTTAGAACTACAGCTTTCCGTTTGCTTTCTTCTATTGCTATCCCGAAATGATCAGCGAGTGACTAGATGGTGACCTTGACCCGCTTATCGATTTCACATAGGACCAGAATGACTTCACAAAATGAAAACTCAACTGCTGACATTCTATAAAAACTCCCATAGCAACCGGGATACCAACACACGAAACGGAAATGCATGAACTCATCTGTATCTCTGAACTCAATAAAAATTGGATACAAGTTATTTAGCATTTTATTGCACTTCGACTATACTGAAACTACCTGAAATATTTACTGTTGCTCCTGAAACACTCTTTGCAGAGCTCCATCATAGCAGGACAGTGTAGTAGTGGGTAGTATGTGAGAGGCACATAATGTTTAATGGAAAATGCTGTCAGCAATGGACCGTGCAATCGCAAGGGACTTTCCCAGGACTCTCGGCTTCAGTGCACAAATGCTGAGCGTAAACAATCGTACGCCGATGCACTGTTGAGAGACGTGATTTTAGTTGATTCGCGTGGCGAGTGGCTGAGGGATGATGAGAAAGTGAAGCGAGTTGCAGGCTGTGAGTGCCCGGCGGCCTTGCAGTCCTGTCTCGTCTGGTCACACCAGTTCTGCGTGCAGCAGGACCGCTCCCCACCACAGCACCAGTCGCGGCACAGCCACGAACTGCAATACTGTCTCATCACGCAGCATACTGCCCCAGGGTATAGCACGCTTTCAGTCACTCATTGGTCGGTCGCGTCCCTTACATCACCTCCGTTGCCTTTTACCAGCAGCTACAGAAATGTGTGGATTATGACGAGCTGCTCGAGAATCTTCGTATCGTCAGGCGTGCCCCAGGGGAGTGTGATAGGACTCCTATTATTTTCTATCTATATAAATGATCTGATGGACAGAGTAAGTAGTAATTTGCGGCTGTTTGCTAATGATGCTGTGTTGTATGGGATGGTATGGGATGGTGTCGTATTTAACTGACTGTAATACCATACAGGATGACTTAGACAAAATTTCTAATTGGTGCGAAGAATGGCAGTTAGCTCTCAATGTAGAAAAATGTAAGGTGATGCGCATGAGTATGAAAAACAATCCCATAATGTTCGAATACAGCATTAGTAGTGAACTTCTTGAGCGCCGTCGCGTCGTTCAAATATCTACGCGTAACATTACAGAGCGATATGAAATGGAACGAGCATGTAAGGACGGTTGTGAGTAAGGCGGACAGCCGACTTCGGTTTATTGGGAGAAATTTGGGAAGATGTACTTCACCTGTAATGGAGACAGCGTATAAAACGCTTGTACGACCACGTCTTGAGTTTTGCTCAAGTGTTTGGGACCCGCAGCAGATCAGTTTAAAGGAAGACATAGAGGCAGTTCAGAGGCGAGCAGCTAGATTCGTTACTGGTAGGTTCGATCAATGCGCGAGTGTCACGGAAATGCTCCGGCAACTCAATTGGGGATCGCTGGAAGAAAGACGACGTTATTTTCGTGAATTTCTGTTGAGGAAATTTAGAGGGCCGGAATTTGAAGCTGAGTGTAGTACGATCTTGCTGCCGCCTACTTACATTTCGCGTGGTAATCACAAAGATAAGATAAGAGAAATTAGGGCTCGTACGGAGGCATATAAGCATTCTTTTTTTCCTCTTTCTATTTGGAAGTGGAATAGAGAAGGAAATGCCTAGTAGTGATACAGTGTACCCTCCGCCACGCACCTGAAATGCGGAGTATGTATGTAGATGTAGATGTAACTCTTGCGCACACTCATTGCGCCACCCGGAAGAAGAAAGAAAGAAATCGACACAAGGGTTAACGTCCCGTCGATGTCTAGGTCGTTGGGGACGGAGTACACCCTCGGATAGATTTTAGAGTGGGATGGGGAAGGAAACCGGCCGTGCGCTTAGAAATGAACCATCCCGGCATGTGTCTGGAGTGATTTAGGAAAATCACAGAAAACCTAAATCAGAATGGCCGGATGTGGTTTTGAACCGCCGTCCTCTCGAAAGCCACCTCGCTCTGTGCACTTTGGAGCTTTCCTACGCATTCCCTGGTGTGTCCTTGCTGCATTTTTTCCACTTCGCAGCCGCAACTCGTAACAATCTTGTTGTCCAGCTTTATAAGGATAATAACGTTCCTGGCGTATTTGTTATTTAGGAAACATTTAGTGACCAAGCCACGTTTCAAGTCACTGTACTCCCCTGAAAGACCCAATCTGGTGCTGCTGCTTCTCTGCTAACAACGCAATACTCGTCCATCTCCTTTCATAGTGGCATTCCCCGCCTCTCGTGAGATCTAGTGGCCAGGTGTTCTTTTTTTTTTTTTTTTTTTTTTTTTTTTTTTTTTTTTTTTGTGGGACTTAACTACGGGCTCATCAGTCCCTAAACTTACAAACTAGCTAATACTAAGGACGGCACAAATATCCATGCTCGAGGAGGGGATTCGAGCCCCCGACCGTAATGGCCGAGCAGACTGTGACTGGAGCGCCTCAGTCCCCTCGGCCACCGCGGCCGGCAGTGGTCAGTTCGGCGTTACATACTTCATAGTGCAGTTCTGAACTTGTTAGCGGGTTTCTTGCAGAGGCTGCACGTAATAAGTACGAATCACTTCCTGTTTCGAAAACATAGTGACACCGTTACGTTAGACCGCTCGATGACAAGTGACTGTGTTTCCCTTGATTGTGCGCGCGCCGGTGACATGGGACGGGCGAGTCCGTTTGCTCTGAGGTAAGGTAGATATGGCAACAACGTGTGCTATCAGCGACAATTGTAGATTCCATTGCATAGTATATCCACGGCAGTGTTGCTACTATTTCAGTTCCAACCCTCGTATTTCTTTTTTTAAACTTGCGAATGCCCATGATACGCTTAATGTCCTTTCCGCATCTACATCTTCACTGAGTACACCGCAAATCACATCTAAGTGCCTGGCATAAGAATTATCGAACCACCTACACACTATTTATCTACTATTCCGCTGTCGAATTGCGCGCGGAAAGATTCAAATGTTCAAATGTTTGTTAAGCTTAAGGGACTTAACTGCGGGGTCATCAGTTCCTAAACTTACAAACTATCTTATACTAAAGACGACACAAACATCCATGCACATGGGGGGATTCGGACCCCCGACCGCAGCGGCCGTGCAGACTGTGACTGGCCCGCCGTGCGCGGGAAGAAACAACACCCAAATCCCTCCGTTCGTGCTTTTATCTCTCGCATGTTGCTATAATGATCATTTCCCTAGTGTAAGTGGGAGACAACAACACATTTTTTTCATTCGAAACAGAAAGTCGGTCGTCGAAATTTCGTAAGTAGATCTCGCCGCAATGAAAAACTCTGTTATTGGAATGCTTCCCACCACAAGTCTTGCATCAGTCTCTCCCCTGTATCGAAATAGTAGGAATCGAGCTGCCCTTGTCTGCGCTCTTTCGACGTACTCCGCCAATCCTACCTGTTAAGGATCACGCTGCGTAGTTTTACTCCAAAAGACGACGGACAAGCGTACTACCATTGCATCTTCTTCTACCAATAAATTGCAGTCTTTAGTTAGCCTTCCCCACGACATTATATAACTGTATGTCCAATTTAAATCTGTCGTAATTGTAATTCCTAGGTACCTAGTTAAATTTGCAGCCTTTATGTTTGATTGACTTATCTTGTAAACGGATTCTTTTTAATACTCGTGTGAACGACTTGGTACTTTTCAATATTTAGGGTCAACTGCCAGTACTCGCACCATACAGATATCGTTTCAAAATTGGATGTAGTTTTTTTTTTTTTTTTTTCTAAATTGTATGTAGTTGACCTTGCTAAACTATAAAAGACAGCATCCTCTGCAAACAAATTAGCAGGATACCTAAGATTTTCTCCCAGATCGTTTATGTAGATGAACAGAGGACCAATAACTTTACCCTGCGGAACGCCAGATATCACGTCTGATTTATTCGATGCTCGGTGATGAGCAGTTAGTGAGCTGGGAGCTATGGATGTGGATGAAACAGGGAAGTGTCGGCATGAGACACGGAAGGGAGAGTGTTCATGGCGCATTGCCTGCATGAGGTGCTAAGTTGCGGTGTTTGAATATGCCGCCCAACATTGACTTGGCGAACAACATTAACGCCAAAGGCTGCGATGTGGCTTTCATTGCAATAGGTGGACATTATAAAACTTTCCTTAGGAAAACTGTACTTATGAACCAGGCGCTGATAAGTTGGATTGCAGTATACATCCTCGTGTAATGGAAATTCTTTCCGACAGATGTCGTGATAGCAACATAGTTACGACCTATGTAACTCTCGGAAGGTTGATAGTGGAAGTATTTTGGTCGAGGGTGTCTCTTGTATTTCGTTAGTCTTATGTTTTATGTGATGTGTTTCATTGCCTCCTATAAGCAGTAATTCACCTGCTGCAGCCATGTCTACAAATAACGTGAAAGTAATAAGTACCTTAAAGCCACCTGACATATCTGAGTTTTATATTTCGTGGTGTTGAAGAAGGGCTAAGCTTAATACTGTGTAACTGGATGCTGGGTAAAGAGCATGTGCCATTACAGAATCCCCCCCCCCCTTTTCTTCTTACTTGCGTTTGTGTTTGCTGTATGAATAGAAAACGTAAAATGAGAGAAAAAGTATATAACATGCGGGAAGTTTAGTGTTTACTGTAACCCTAATATCTTGTTTTTACTCAGTAGGAGAAACGAAGGAACGTGGGAACAGCATTCTTCTCCATATACCGGGTGATCAAAAAGTCAGTATAAATTTGAAAACTTAATAAATCACGGAATAATGTAGATAGAGAGGTAAAAATTGACACACACGCTTGGAATGACATGGGGTTTTATTAGAAAAAAAAGGGTTCAAAAAATGTTTGACAGATGGCGCTGGACAGCAAAACGTCAGTGACTGCGCATGAAAATCGTGTATAAAAGGAGCTGTAATGAGAGAGAGAATCAGATGCACCAGCAGTCGCAGCATGTTGACGTTATCTGGAAAGAGGCTTCTAGTGAAGCTGTATTATCAGAATGGGGAAAGTGCTAGTTCAGCGTTACGATCCTATCGCCATAGGAACGGGATTCGAAGGGGTAAATGTCCGTTGACAAATGCAGCTGTGGCAAGAATGATTTCAAAGTTCGAAGCCACGGGTTGTTTAGACGATAGATCCCGTAGTGGCCGACCGAGCACAAGACGTAAGGCTGCTGAGACAGTTCAGGGAGAAATAGAGACTGTAGCGGGTTCGTCTATGCACGGGGAAGTCAGCGCTCGTGCAGTCGCACGTCGCACCGGCATTCCATACACTACTATTTGGTTGGCACTTAGGCGTATCCTCCGATGCTATCCTTACAAAATCCAACGGCATCATGAACTGTTACCTGGCGATTTAGTGAAGCGGAGGGCATTTGCGATGTGGGCGTATCAAAAGATGGAGGAAGATGACGATTGGTTGAGTAACGTGTTGTGGGCCGACGAAGCTCATTTCACGCTCCGAGGGTCTGTCAACGCCCACAACTGCAGAATTTTGGCAACCGAAAATCCTAGAACTGTCATGGAAACTCCATTTCAGGACGAGAAAGTCACGGTAAGTGCTGGATTTACCACATCTACCGTTATTGGGCCTTTTTTCTTCGAGGAACTGCGTGATTCTGGTTTTGTAACTACTATCGTGACGGGTGAGAGGTACGCCGATATGGTTTAGAATCGCATGATCCTTAGCGTGGCTGCTAAACACCTGCTGAAACGTACGATTTTTGTGCAGGATGGCGCTCCACCCCATATTGGTAGACGCGTGAAAGATCTCTTGCGCGCGTCGTTTGGTGATGATTGTGTGCTCAGCTGCCACTTTCATCATGCTTAACGTTCCAGGTCCCCATACCTCAGTCCGTGCGATTATTGGCTTTGGGGTTACCTGAAGTCGCAAGTGTATCGTGATCGACCGAAATCTTCTAGGGATGCCGGAAGACAACATCCGACGCCAATGTCTCACCATAACTCCGGACATACTTTACAGTGCTGTTCACAACGTTATTCCTCGACTACAGCTATTGTTGAGGAATGATGATGAACATATTGAAGATTTCCTGTAAAGAACATCATCTTTGCTTTGTCTTAATTTGTTATGCTAATTATTGGTTTTCTGATCAGATGAAGCTCCATCTGTCGCACATTTTTTTAACTTTTTTGTTTGTTTGTTAATAAAATCCCATGTCGTTAAAAGCATGTGTGTCAATTTTTACATCTCTATCTACATTATTCCGTTATTTATTAAGTTTTCAAATGTATTCTGACTTTTTGATCACCCGGTACATATGTACCAGTAATACAACAGAATGAAGAAGCCAGTGTATTAGTTCCGCATCAGCGCCGAAAGAAGATCACGTGTGTATTAGCTCCGCAAACGAATTGAAAAATTACATGGAAAAGTGTCTAGTATGTAAAACTTTCAACCCTTATTGTGATAATGAGTGTTTGACGTGTTATATCATAAAAAAATCGCCGGAAAAAGAAGCGTGAATACCGAAATATGCGTAAAAGAAATCGTGTGTTCTGCATCAAAGTCGTCCAGTGATACACAAGCAAAAGCTACATATTATTCCCTCTGCTACTGCGTGTCATAAAAGGATTAATGTGCTATAATTATAAAACGGTGTTCCATTTTAAGTGCGCAAATGCAAGTCCCAAACAAAATAACTGGTACTATTCGAACTTCTGCAAAGATGAAGTACCGAAAACCGAAAGGTAAATAGTTTTCACTGAAAAGAAGAAATTAACTTGTTTGTATTAGAAGAAACTCGTAAATTGAAGAGCAATAACGAAGAACTCGTGCCTCAAAAACGGCACTGTGAATGCCTAATGTATAGTGATGTTGTGTTAGGTAATTGGACTAGTGAAATCAGAGGCAACAGTACGAGTAAACATTGTCAGTAATGTCAGAAAATTGTGAGAAATTGTATCGTTTCCAAGGAATGTGGAAACATCTTACATTTTCGATGTGGGAAAGTAGTTCCTTCTTTGAAAGAGGAATAAAACACCACCAGGGAATGGACTTGTGATGGATGCTGAATAGAAAATAATATTGCTAATAATAATACTGCTGTAACAGAGTAGTTGACTGTTATAAATAAGTTTAATTTTAGCAAAACGTCCGTGTGAACTACCGGCTACTCCCTGCTCCATAACCTTGTTCCCTGGCCCAAATTAAGAACTGACTTGCTTCAAATTACTTCAATAACAGGAAGTTAATACTACAGTGGTCAATATACGTAGCAGCTCACACGAAATTACACACAGGCATTAATAAACAAGCCACCACAATTAGAGTTATTTCAAAAAGATGGCTAAGAAAAACATTTATGGCGTAACGGAACTTAGACATAAAAAATGCATCTGAACTTGTTCTCAGCACTGGTGAAAAACAATATTAAATAAAAGGGGGTAGGTGCTCGAAAACTACAATCTCTAGGCAAGTCAAAATTATACTGAACTTGTTTATTCAGGTCGAACGCAAGCAAAATGTGGCACAAATTTTGTTAATACAATAAAAATGCATCCCATTTACATTATATAATACTGACGATGCCCAACATTGAATTTAACATAAATTACACACAACGTAACACTCACTCGCTCACACAGACGCAATGCAACAGCGAAACTCACCAAAATCAACGTGCTGAAGCGAGGCAGAAGCAGGCGCCGCTATCGTAGGCAAAATTCAGCAAACCCGGAGGTACCACACAACACAATATACAAAAATACTGCGAAGATGGCTCTGGTCTGTCATGCCTGATTTGAGATGGTACATGAGTATACCAAAGTTAAGATGCATTTAGATTAGACCGCGAGCAAACACGCTAACGGCGATACACGGCTACGTTACATGATCGCACTCCACTGAAGGTGAAGTGGTTGAAAATCGGATTCATCACACAAAATCACGGTGGACTCTTAAGTTGTAATCTGAGAGCAAACTATCTAGGCACTGGTTTTATGAGAAGTGGCGTGAATTCAGGTGACTAGCTGCAAATCCCTGAAGTCGGTGGTTCGGAAAACCGATAAATATGTATAAATTCAATTTCCGAAAAATAAAGAAAATTAACTACGGCATGCAACCCCTAGAACTACGTAGAATTTCATAAGGAAGCTACTGCAATGCAGCAACGGTGCGGTTGGGAGCGTTCACAGAGGCGGAAGAAGTCCAGTATCAATACCCGGAAAAGTTTAATATTAGTACAAAGTCGGAAATATAAAAGTATAAACTGTGACATGCAACCCATAGAAATGTTTAGAATTACACAAGGAAGCGAATGAACTGCAGCTACACGCGATAGGGAGCGATTACAGAGACGGATGAAGTCCATTCTCAAAAAACCAGAAAAGTGAAATAATTACAAAGACGGAAAAGTGAAAATAAAATCTATGGCATGCAACCCTTAGAAATACATAAAATTTCATAAGCAAGCTATTGAAGGAGGTTGTACAAGGCTTGGAGAGAATTAGTAACAAAGTCTGAGTGCATACTACAAATTCGGAGAACAAACGGCAAAATTAAAATAGGCGGGGAGAGAAGATCGCGAAATGTTGGTGGAAATCAGAAGGATACAAGCATAGTTAGTTGCCTGATGGGATGGAACGAACAATAGTGGAAGCTGAAGGCTTTGTTCTAAGAACCAACCATGTAGAACACATATCACTGACGGAAGGAAATGATAAGAAAGATTTTACATGCACTGTAAAAAAAATGAACATATCGTCTGTTAGAAATCGGATCCCACAAAGCTATAAAGAATTTACACAGAGTTCATACAACGCCACATAATCACAAAAGGTTTGAATATACCAGACCATTATAAAACTGCGACTAGTAACACATACATCTTGTTTATCTGTTTGAAATCACTGGACTGAAAAACCAGAACACATTTCCACGCACAATCAGAAAAAAATTATTCCGAAAAATGAATCTAAGTTTAAGAGTCTAAGTTAAACATGCTTGACAACGAATCGCTACCATCTCCGTGGACACAAGAGCAGAACCAACCTTATCTCACCATGATCCCAGCACCAAGTGAAGACTGAGCGGCCAGGGAGCGTGAAGCGAAACTACTGGAAACTGACAAAACCCAAAAAGAATGGAGGAAGGGTTTAACGTCCCGTCGACGGTGTGGTCATTAGAGACGGAGCTTACGCTCGGATTTTCAGGGAAGAATGTGGGAGGAAATCGGCCGTGCCCTTTGAAAGGAACCATCCCGGCATATGCCTGAAGTGATTTAGGGAAATCACGGAAAACCTAAATCTGGATGGCTGGAGGTGGATTGAGGTGGATTTGAACCACCATCCTGCAAGTCCAGTGTCTTACCACTGCGCCACCTCGCTCGGTAAAACTCAAGAAACAGCGTTGGTGGGGATGTGAGACTCATCCTGGCGAGGGGTCGCCGACTGGCTTGTAACCAAAGGGTGTAGAAACCACTTTGGTAGCATCAGCAGCAGGGGTTGGTAACGACTAAGTATAGACTCTGAGCCAGAGAGAACCATGCAAAGCGAGCTATTACTACGCACATTCAGACAGCCATTAGATTCTCGCACATCCACTTAAAAGTAAAACAAGTACACATTCTCGCAGAGACAATAATAAATTATTAAAATAACAAAATCCTAGGAATATTAACTAACATTTCAGAAACTAATATTTTAAAACATGACATAAAAATGCTATTCCTCATGCCTCGAAAAGAGTGGGGTTCTAGTTTTAACAAAATGCTAATCTAGTGACATCAAATAAATTGCAATTTTATAAAAAAAATATATATATATGGAAGACGACAGACGGTCGTCTTTCAATATGAAGGACTGTATTGCTTGTAATCACCCATCTGTAAGTAATTGCAGTTGCCTAATAGTTTGCCATACAAGACATGGACAGAATCTGAGTGGTTTAGGAAAGACCTTGTTGGCCCAAAAAATACTAAATGTGGTAAATAACAAATTAGCCTGTTCTAACACATAAGAAAATGTATCTCAACACAGACAACTAGATCAGGGAAACGTAAAAGCTTGACCAAGACAGATGTCTGGGTCAAAGAAAGTATAAAATCAATAAAAAAAATTAATGCTGTAAACAGTGTAAACACTGTAGCAGCGAAATGAACTTAATTTGTTACACATAAATGTGCAATCTTTATGTTCTAAATTTGCTTAACTGCAGTACTGGCTGGATGAAATTAACTGCAGCATTTTCTTTGCAAATGAAAACTGGATACGAAGTACAGAAATAAACTTGTTTGTATCATTTAGTTACTCACTGGCAACAAGTTACTGTGCGTATCCATCTACATCAGTAGGAGTTTAAATTTGGAATATTAAATCTAAGATCTTACTAGCCTATGTTACGTAGAAGGTGTTTTTGAAGAATATGCTGTGGCATTACACGGTCAGGAAGTTATTATTGTAACTGTTTACAGAACACCAGCATCCGATGAAACATAAAAAAGAAGGAAAAACAACCTATCTGCTTTAATTTTAATCACTGCTAAACGCAAGCACTATAAATTTATCATCACAGGAGGAATTAACATTCATATAAAACTCAATTTAAAAAGTGTGATTAGCTTCCTATATATTAAAAGTTTAATGAATTTCTGCTGCCTTAATGAAAAACCAACAAGGATTGAAGCATGCCTGGATAAAATAATTATCAATATGTGTAGAAACCAAGTAGAATGTGATACCATAAAACTGGGAATATCTGACCATGATGACATATGGCTCATCCGCCTGCTGATAATCTCAATAAGTTAATTACATACAGAGATCTCATAAAGAGAACACTGAAAGAATAAAAATGAACTGAAGCTAATAGAGTGGTCCAGCATATTATCTAAAGAGGAAGATTTAAATAAATGCTTCTCCACTTTTATCTCCAAAATGAAGGAAGTACTAGACAGTAAGTGCTCCCTTGCCGCTAGAGAAAGCAACAATGGCAATAGGTACAAACAGCAACAGCACAGAGAAATAGTACACATCTCAACTCAATAAAATTAGGATACTTGTACTTATGCTGAAGGACAGAATTGTTAACAAACGTGAAAACAAGAAAAAAACTATATACAATCCTGGCAATTAAAATTGATACACCAACAAGATGACGTGTGCTGACATGTGCTACAATGTGCTGACATGAGGAAAGTTTCCAACCGATTTCTCATACACAAACACCAATTGACCAGCGTTGCCTGGTGAAACGTTGTTGTGTAGCCTCGTGTAAGGAGGAGAAATGCGTACCATCACGTTTCCGACTTTTATGAAGGTCGGATTGTAGCCTATCGCGATAGAGGTTTATCGTATCGCGACGTTGCTGCTCGCGTTGGTCGCGATCCAATGACTGTTAGCAGAATATGGAATCGGTGTGTTCAGGAGGGCAATACGGAACGCCGTGCTGGATCCCAACTGCCTCGTATCGCTAGCAGTCGAGATGACAGGCATTTTATCCGCATGGCTGTAACGGATCGTGTAGCCAAGCCTCGATGCCTAATGGAAATTAGGAGAGTAATCCAGCTAGGCTCTATTCTGGGTCCATCCCTTTTTACTGCGAACATTAATGCCTTCCTAAAGTATAACCCTGCAATAATACTGTCTCGTTGCAGACTGCAGGTGGTCCGGAATTCGAATGCTGGTCGTTAATATAGCAGCACACTTCACACTTAGAACACGTTTATTGCTATCACAAGGCCATTTCTATCTGTTCTTTGAGATTGTGTTAAGGCTTCATACTGAGGACGTGCACAATGTCATTTCGTTTTCGTCGTTTTGAGGACGACACATAATCCTCGACTTCAAAAAAATGTTCAAATGTCTGTAAATCTATCGGAGCAAACAGCGTAGTCATCACTCAGTAGTTTACAAACTACTTAAACCTAGGTAAACTAACCTACGGACAAACACACACACACATGCCCCAGGGAGGACTCGAACCTCCACGGCGAGCAACCTCGCGCTCCGCAGCGAGGTGATTTAGACCGCTTTTTTTTTTTTTTTTTTTTTTTTTTTTTTTTTTTTTGCTGAATGGGTAGTTCTGTTCTTTGCGGACGCTGATCATGTTGTTCGGTTTTGGTCGTTGTGTTCTTGGCTCAGCTTTTTTTGTTGCAGAGGGCGTTTAGCCCTCTGACCGGGAGCGCTGAGCCACGGCGCCCGGCTGACCGCTCGGCTACTCCACCGCGGCTCCTCGAATTCGTATGTGGCGTATTACAGGCGACGTATGACACGATACGGGCCAAAGTATCGCTTCAGTAACTTTTCTGATAGCCCAACTTTCCGTACAGGGGTAAAAATCCATACCAGATCTCTTGTGCCGTACACAACAGGTCGGTGCTTGTCGGCTGATGGTCCTCCTGGGCGTCCAGTGTCCGTATGCGAGCCAGCTGTCTTGCTTCTTCGATCCTGATGATGAGCTGTTTCACATAGTCATCCTGAGTGTCGTCCGACTGGAACGGGAACAGCGTACCCATTGTCGTCTCAGCTTCACGACCATGGAGCAGGAAAAACGGCGTCAAACCTGTGGTGTCTTGTCTTGCTGTATTACAAGCAAATGTCTCGACTAGCAGTATTGTATCCCAATCCTTCTGCTCAACTTCGACGTACATCGATAGCATAACTGCTACCGTATTGTTAAAGCGTTCTGTAAGACCATTTGAGGATGGTAGGCAGTTGTTATTCTGTGGACAATATCGCAACGTGACATTACTTCTGATACTAGTTTTGACATAAATACTTTTCTCGAACAGATATCATCACACGTGGTGCACCATGCTTCAAAATAATGTCTTCTACCAGGAATTTTTGCAATCTCTGGAGCTTCTGCAGTCGGCACAGATTTGGTGACAGTGTAGCGGGTGAGGTAGTCAGTGCAGACTATTATCCATTATCCGGTTGTCTACTTCAGGAAGCTACCTAAAAGATCGATTCCAATCTGGTGGAATGGAGCTACTGCAGGTGGAATTGGTACCAAATGACCTAGAAGTAATTGTGGCACATGCTTCGTCTCAGGCACTCGTTACAGTGACTCACATTGTGCTTGAAAGATCGGTAGAGACCTTGCCAGTAATACCTGCGTCTGATTCTGTCTAGGGTCTTCGCGAATCCCAGATTTTGGAGAATCGTGGAAATACATGAGAATAGCTGACCAGAGATGAGCTGGAACAACCACTAGCCATTTGAGGCCCAGTGGATCGTAGATGATGTTATACAATGTCCCGTTTATAAGCTGAAACTCTCCTTTCTCCAAGGCCTCTATGGTTTGTAATAATGGTGGATCTTCCCTCTGTACAACTGTAATGTCACCTAACTTAGCGATGACTGAAATTTCATCCATGCTCTTGTGTTCTACTAATTGATTCCTCAAAAGGCAGTCAGCGTCCTTGTGTTTGCGCCCGTTTTTGAATACCACTGTGATATCGTACTCTGGAGTCTGAATACTCATCTTGCTAGTAGACCTGATGGATCCTTCAGATTGGTCAGCCAACATAATGATTGGTGGTTTGTCACGACAGCGAATGGTTTACCGAATAAATATGTCCGGAACTTGTTGACAGCCCAGACAAAGGTGAAACACTCCTTCTCGGTTACAGTAGTTGATCTCAGACTTTGAGAGAACTTTTGATGCATAGGCTATCACCTTTTCAGCACTTTCCTGATTATGTACGAGCACTGCACCAATCCCATAATCACTAGGGTCTGTGCGAAGTTCCGTTTCCGCATTCTCGTCGTATAATGCTAAAACTGGCGCGGAAGTTAGAGCCTCCTTAAGTGCCCAGAAAGCTGTTTCTTTCGTCTCATCCCAGTAGAAGTTGGTGTCTCCCTGCAGAAGTTCTTGCGATTGACATGCCTTGTTACAAAAATCCTCTATGAAACGACAATATTATGAGCACAGCCCGAGGAAACTTCTCATATCACGGATGTGCTGAGAAGTTGCCAATTCTGTGACTGCCCTTACCTTATCTGGATCAGGAGGGACACCATCTCCATTCACTAGGTGTCCCAGGAGTTTTATCTCTTTGGCGATGAAGAGGAGCTTCTTTGGGTTGAGGCGGACTCCTGCTGTCTCACCACACAGTCCAACACAGTTGACAGGAGGCTTAGATGCCCTAAAAAGGCCTTGAGACAACGACAATGGCATCTAGATAAAAAGAGAAGTCGTCCATTTAAGGCGTCGATGCAAGTTTTCAATCATGCGTTCGAATGTGGCCAGGGATTACATAATCCAAACTGCATGACTTTGAATTCATAGAGGTCGTCAGGCGTAATAAAAGCAGTCTTATCTCTGTCAGCTACGACAACCTCGTTTTGCCAGTAACTTGTCTGCATTTCCATGGTTGAGAAGTATGTAGCGCCTTTCAAGAAGTCTAAGGCGTCGTCAATACGCGGCAATGAGTAGACATCTTTCTTTTTGATTATGTTCAGCCGCCGATAGTCGACACAGAATCGCCACGTGCCATCCTTCTCCTTCACGAGGACCACCGGAGACGGCCAGGAACTCCCTGAAGCTTGAATAATGTCATCGTGCAACATCTTCTCTCTTTCTTCCCGAATTATCCGTATTTCAGCTGGCGCCACTCTGTATGAACGCTGGCTAATTGGTGGATGATCATCACTATTGATTCAGTGTTTCCTCACAGGCCGTTTCATCTGGCTCTTCACCTGCCTGGCCTGGAATACACCTGAAAATTGGTGTAGTATGATTAACACCTGCTGACGTTGTTGCTGGATCAGACCGGACCATATAAGCAATTCCATAGTAGTTTCCTCTAGTTCGTTGTCGGCAGTAGCAGCAGCAGAGCATGAGACTTCATCGATGACATTGAGCTCACCGTCCTGGACTGGTTCAGCTGTCCCAATACACATTCCTTTAGGAATGAGTTTCGATTGCTCGTGATAATTAGTTAACCAAAGTTCTCCTTAACCAGCTGTAATGCTTATGATAGCCGCTGGTGTATAGATTTCCTTCGTTATACTGATTAGCTTTTTGCGATCGACAAGCACTTTACAGATCAGCTGCTGACTGGAAGTCTTCTTATTGTTAGCGATGGGATCTCAACATTCTCGACAGCAAACAACTTCCCAGGGGAGTTCACGTTACGTGTACTCGACGGAACGGTTTCCTCAATTTGTTGCTCAGATCTTCCACAGTCAGTGACAGCCAGCAGGAAGTCCGAGGATGGCGTTATGACTAGTTTCCGTTAAAACGACAAACTGAAACTGTAGCATCCTGTTGTTGATAGTTATTCATGAGACATATGTTCCTTCCGGCCGGATCTATTTTCCATTTGCGACCTTTAGCACAGCTGCTCTTGTATCACAGAACATTATCTTCTGTAGTTTGCGGCGGCAGTCATTCTACAATACAGAGAAGGGAGCTCCTGAATCGACTAGTTGGCCGTCGATGATGACGTCAATGAGATTTCCCGATATCTTCGCTACTGTCGTCCATGTTGGATTTTCATCTGCGGCGGCCTCACCTCCGTAGATGGTCGCCTCACCTAGCTTTCCTGAACACGGCTGCTAGGCGATTGGCTGGTATCTCTGTAAGGACACTGCGAACGGCAGCGGGGTGTTGAAGAGCGACCACGTCCAGGATACAGCGACTGCCTACTATATCTACATGGGATACTCTGCAAATCACATTTAAGTGCTTGGCAGAGGGCTCATGGAACCACCTTTGTACTATTATCTCCCATTCCATTCTCGAATAGCGCGCGGGAAGAAAGAACACCTGAATCTCTCCGTTCGAGCTCTGATTTCTCGTATTTTATTCTGATGATCATTTCTACCTATGTAAGTGGGAGTCAACAATATATTTTCGCATTCGGATTAGAATCTTGGCGATTGGAGTTTCGTAAGTAGCCCACGCCGCAGTCATAAACGCCGTTGTTGTAATGATTCCCATCCCAGGTCCTGTAGCATTTCCGTAACGCTATTTCGCCTGTATCGTGACAATACAAAACGACCTGCCGTTCTTTGGACTCTTTCGATGTCCTCCATCAAACCCACCTAATAAGGATCCCACACTGGGCAGCAATACTCCAAAAACGTACGGACAAGCGTAGTGTATGCAGTTTCTTTTGTAGTTCTGTTGCATCTAAAGGGTTCTACCAATAGAACGCAGTCTCTGTTTCGCCTTTCCCACGACATTATCTACGTGTTCTTTCCAGTTTAAGTCTGAAGTAATAGAAATTCCTAGGTATTTTGTGGAGATTACGGTCTTCACTTTTGATTGTTTTATCTTGTAAACAAAGTTTTTTCGTACTCATGTGGACGACTTCATACTTACAATTATTTAGAGCCAATTGCCAATTTTTACACCATAGTGATATATTATTCAGATCGTTCTGCAGTTGGTTTTGATCTTCATATGATTTTACTAGACGGTAAATGACGGCGTCATCTGCAAACAACCTCAGAGAGCTACTTAGATTTTCTCCCAAATCGTTTATGTAAATCAGGAACAGGAGAGGACCAATAACAGTACCCTGTAGAACGTCCGATATCACCTCTGTTTTAGTCAATAGGTCGCCAGTAATCGTCTGCAGTTGAAAGGAATGCTTTGATAGTTGGCGCCTTGCGGCATAATAATTGTAAAATACTTGTCTTTTCTTCCTACAGTATCGTACGACATGTCCAGAAAGCCCACAGAGAAAACACAATGACGTATTGTCTTTTGTTCTCCTCACACACACACACACACACACACACACACACACACACACATGTTTGTATAGTCTATGGGACTTAGCTACGGGGTCATCAGTCCCTAAACTTACAAACTACTTATGAACTAACTAAGACTAAGGACGGCACAAATATCCATGCCCGAGGGGGGATTCGAACCCCCGACCGTAGTGGCCGTGCAGACCGTGACTGAAGCGCCTCAGTCCCTCGGCCACCGCGGCCGACTCTGTTCTCCTGCGAAGCGTCATAGTTGCTGGAGGATTTGGTTGTGATCGCGTCGGTCGGTTCCTAGGCTGCCGTTTGGCGGCTGCGGGTAAGTCTTAGTAGGGCGAGGCCATTCTTCACGTCGGTCGCGAGTGGCAGGGCTGACAGGCGCTAATGTTTCAAATACCTCCTCCTCAGCAGCGTCGGCTCCCTCATGACGTACAGGACCGACAACCATGGTCATAAGCTGGTGCTCGCTTGGTCCAAGAGTACCGGTTGCCATTAACTGTTGTAATTCTTCTCTCACAATTTGTCGTATGAGAGAAGCAAAATCATACTCGTCTTACATAATGGCCATAGGGACTGCATTTGGGAATCTGTCATACTTCATTCCTTCAACTCGCCTCTGTTGCATCTCTTCAATTTTCTAACACCATTAAATAAACTCTTGCCTCGTTGAAATGTTTTTTAACAGAAGAGCTCGACTCATGTCTTCTGCAATTCCCTTCATCAGGTGTGAAATTTTATAGGCCTCAGTCATATGCGGGTTAACTACGTGACATAGGGTAAAAACATTCTGTATATACGACTGCATTGAATCACCATGTCGTTGGGCCCTTTTCTTCAGCTGCTCTTCTGATAAACGGACCAGCTACTGGTGGGCTCCAAACGTCTTCTTAAGTTCTGTCTGGAATGTTTCCCAGATATCGAGCTTGTAGTTGTTATTTTCAAACCACTGCTGGACCGTTCCATCCAGGTAGAAATAAACGTTTTCCAAGCACATAGAGTGATCCCACCTATTATACTTGGCGACTCGGTCGAATCCTTTCAGCCACTTGTTTGCGTCCTGTCCAGCGTCTCCAGAGAACACCGATGGGTGTCTGATGTGCAGCTGGCTAACCGCTGTTTTCATATCCGAGGGTCTTTTGACGACACGGACCTTGGGATGGAGGTAATCAGTATACTCTTTGTATTCCGGTTCTTGTCCGTGTAAGCGACGGCTCTTATGCTGCCTAATCGGAGCCACGATTCTACAGATGAACTGCAGCGCCTCCACCAGAAAGTGTCATCTTGAAACTGCTGGTGGTCCGGAATTCGAATGCTTGTCGTTAATAGAGTAACACACTTTACATTTAGAAGACGTTTATTGCTAACACAAGCGTACACTCAGTTCAGACTGCCTCCTGCTTAGAGTGCTCCACTATTTATATATAGAAAGAATTTTGTGGAACTTACAATTACATCAAACATAAGAAACATGTATATCATTCTAGAAATAGTAAATACAAACAAATAATTTTTTCTGCCCGTGGCGGGATTTGAACTGGGGACCACAAGCACAGCGATCTGCGATGTTAACCACTGCACCCCCCCCCCCCCGTCGAAAAAACACTCGCCGTAATATATTATATGCAGGTGATATGATACTCATTATATCCGAAGAGAATGTACCGGTAGTGAGAGACAAAAATAAGGCACCATTTGAAAAAAAAAAAAAAACAATCAATTTTGTAAATATAACCGGTTGTGTATAAATACATCAAAAACTGAGGAAATATATTTTAACCTAGAGGTATGAAAAAAAGAAAAGTGTTAAGCTTCTGGACCTCAAAATACACCATAGACTTTCTTGGGGTGAACGTATAAAATATGTCTCTACTAAACTTGCAAGTGTGATTTTTCTATTATTATAAACTAAAATACTGTCAGCAAAAAATTAACGATTCTTTGCTATTATGCTTTCTTTCAGTCACAGCTGCAGTTCTGGGTACTGTTATGGGGAAACACGCCAGGTACAAACCATGTCTTCAAATTGCAGAAAAAAGCAATTATATATATATATATATATATATATATATATATATATATATATATATATATATAAGGTCTGAGACTGGAGAATTCTGTAGGAACCATTTCAATCGACTCAATAGAATTACACGCCCAAATTTGTATATGTACTACTGTATAATGTATATAAAAGAAAATATACAAAAATTTACTCCGAGAGTGAACATACACGTGCATAGTACCAGAAACAATAGTAGACTATGCTAAATGTACCACAGTCAAGACTGTCACTGATTCATAATTGCCATAAACACATAGGACTTAAATTGTATAATAAGCTACTACAGAAAGTAATTTAAGACGGTAGTAGAAGTATGGTTCAAAAAGACATTTTATTATTCAGAGGATGAATACTTCGAAAGTAACTTGGAGGACAAGCACAAAGATTAAAAAAATCACAGTTACTAGTTATTAATAGGACAATTGCTATCCATGTTGGCCTATAATGACAGATAATTATAACAGTAATGTAAAAGTGAAACTGTAAGGATATTTTTGTACTTATTGTAAATAAAATTATATTATCAATTTGTAAATATCTAAAAAGATAAAATGTATATGTATAGCCCAAATGACGAAGCCAATTGCATGGTAAATATGCTGAAAGGATATTAAATTAATAAATAAACATACTACAATTTAATAGCTTCACGCATCGGGCCTCCGTGCCGTCCCCCATTTTCATCCCTTCTATCCACGTAGTATTTTGCATATCGATACAATACCTATCTGATTGTTTTAGAAAAAACATATCTGTCAATGGAACATTTATGTGTCGCGTTGTTTCTAGCAGCCATAGATTACATTACAACCATAGTAAGAAACCCCATTAAGGTGCTCTTTACTTGTGAATATTTTTTTCCATTTTCTTCTCTTCTTTCAGGATCCAAGCAATCGCATTTCACCTTGTAAACTGCAAATAACAGGCTGCTAACAAGACAAAGAAGTTTTACGATTACCGCTAAAAATTTGTTTATTCTTCTTTTCAACCATTTACGTATTTATTTCCTATTTGCCTGAATTCAGAATGAGAGCAAAATCTAATTTTTTGAATATCTTGAAGTAGATTCTGCGTTTTATTTGTATCTAAAGCACTTCTGACTGCTGTACCATTACTGTGATAATAGAAGACAAGCTCTTTCAAAGAGCTTACTGCAATATCGAGTGTTTCAGTCGTTCCTAGCCACATGTCTGCGCTATTTACATGCTCGTCTAGATGTTTAACTACCATGTCGCACATCACATAGTCTTCACGCGTGTTTTCTGTTGATTGCTTCATTTGGCGTCTGTGGTATATCTCCATGGCAAGCAGCAAAACATTTACAGGGTTTGACATCACCTGTGAGGGAAGATTGAATGTTCACCGTAAAGTGACTTGCGGATTATAGATGTAGATGTACAGAATATCTTTCACATCTCTAACCGGTATGTTTCGAAATACATACCAGAAATGAAAAGGAAGTGCATGCCACAGAAACGAATATTCGTTTCCCCTTTCCACCAAAACCGTGCAACGATATGCCTCTTTAGTGAACGCCGCTATAAGACGGCCGCACCTCCCGACCATGCGCACAACGCTCACCATAACAACAGCTCGCGACTCGCCATTTCCAGGGGTGACCAGCCGTCACCGCAAGCGCCAAGCAGGAAAAACAGCCATTTTCGTGATTTTTTTAGGTGACTTCCAGGTCATGTCAGCAGCTAACATTCTGCATACAGACTTCTTTCAATGTTAACTAACAGTGCTAAAAAACAATACATGTTTCGGCCTGACAAGTCTGACCATTCCCTTGTTAATAACTTGTTATCTGCAGGGCCCACAGTATTAGTGACGTCGTACATCACGTCACAATAATATCGAAAAATACAGCAAACAGAATGTGGCGTAACACCTGAAGATGATTTTTAAGTCGAAATAAGCTTATATTGCAACTAATACGAATTAAGAATATACATTGTTGGAATTATATAATTCTTATTAATCCCTTGTTAGCTTGAAAGGTGAAATGTTGCTCTTTCAATGAGGTGACATGGCAGTTTCCTGATGGACGCAGCGATATTTCTCACGAACATCTATCTCTATATCATGATCGGGCTCCTGCTCATCAGCTGCAGCAACCGGGAGAAGAACTAAGGCGTAAATAAAGGAAATACTCTAGCTTCAATATTGTAATATTCCTTCTTTTTATCTTCTTCCTCACATCCCCTTTGCCGCCACATTTCTGACATATGTATGCATATGGTGATACAAAATAGTACCTGCTCACATACTGCTTTAACTGTTTGTCGCTATCGTGTAAACCTTTCTGAGACGCTGTGCTTGTTGCATCGGTCGCGGAGCCGGCCACCGCGGCCAGACTGCTTCCAGACGCGGCAGTCGCGATGACGTCACAGCCGTCGACTGCCGAGCAGTTGCAGCGACATACGGTCCACTGTGAGCAGTGATCAACTGCCCGCAGTCACTGCCGACCGATACGGCCGGCAGTCGCAGAGAAATAGTACGATGGCCGTTCAGTCCCAGCCATAACACCAGGAAGACAGTGCACTGCTCGTGTTGACTGTACTTCTGGCATGCCTTGATCATATCCGCATTGTTACTTTGTGGTGCTCTCATCAAGGAAAGTCTCGGAATGAACCAAACCGATGGTGGGCCGTGGAGGAGGTACAGAGGTACAGGAACTTGCCTGGCTCTGGTGGTCCAGAGGCTACCGCAGCATCTGATGACTGCCACAGAACGCTGAATGGACTGGTCACAACTGGCGTCAAGTGCTGTTCACACATGAGAGTCTCGTCTGACTTCAGCCATACAATTGTCGGAGGCGTGTTTGGAAGCAGCCTGGTCAGCCCGAACGTCTTAAAAGGAGACCACATAAGTAGATATTTTTTTTACATTTATGGTACGTGAAGTTCAAAACTTAAATAACAATCAGCCGAGCCATTCGACGGAACTCTCAAAAGTTCTAGAGAGTTTTGTAAATAATTCAAACAGTTGCAGCATCTGTCGGTGTAGCTCGTGTGGTAGCGTTCCGGCCTCGCAACCATAAATCGGTGGTTCTAATCCCGCTGTGACAGGTTTTTTTTTTTTTTTTTTTTCGCATTCAGTTATATAAAACATTAATTCCACGAGTTATGTCAGTTTTTTCTGTGTCAATGTAGACGAGCTGAACACATGGGTGAGCAGGTTAGCTGCTTGGAAAGCCATCAGTAGTTGTAGAGATTACTTTCGAAAAACAGGGTCGTAGCTCTTCGCAAACTCAGCAATGCAAGACTATCGTCGTCAACTAATAGTTAAGTCAATACTGTAAAAAAATATTACTTAT
Organism: Locusta migratoria; assembly: GCA_026315105.1. Classification (NCBI taxonomy): domain Eukaryota; kingdom Metazoa; phylum Arthropoda; class Insecta; order Orthoptera; family Acrididae; genus Locusta; species Locusta migratoria. Next base: position 735,829,744 of record CM048755.1, on the reverse strand, counting down.
GTTTTTTGATTGAAACCATCATTAAATAAGATAAAGAAAATTACGGATAAACAAAAATACCTGCATTACCATTGGGTATTACAATTTTGCAAGTATTCGAACATAACGGAAAAAAACTGCACGGCGGGATTTGAACCACCGACCCTATGGTTGTCCGGCTTAAACGCTAACATATGAGCTACACAGATATTGGAATTGATTTAATTATTGGTAGCTGCGCGTACTTGCAAAACTTCAAAGAAGATTTTTCTCGAGTATTTTTTAGAGTTGCGGCGAATGGTTTTGTTCAAAATGTTTAAATGTTTGTAGAGCTTATGGGACTTAACTACGGGGTCATCAGTCCCTAAACTTTCAAACTACTTATGAACTAGCTAACACTAAGAACGGCACAAATATCCATGCCCGAGGGGGGAATCGAACCCCCGACCGTAGTGGCCGTGCAGACCGTGACTGGAGCGCCTCAGTCCCCTCGGCCACCGCGGCCGGCGAATGATTTTGGCTGAATGTTATTTGAGTTCTGAACTTCACGTACTATCAGTATCAAAACATCCTAAAATCCGACACCCATGTGGTCTCCTTGTTAACACACTGTCCAGCGAGTGTAGCAAGGAGTTGGTTCCTGAAGTTTCGGGGTGGCATTATGTGGGGCCACCGTACGCCACTTGCGGGCAAGAAGGTAATCAAACTGCTATGTATACGGGCGACATCCTCCTATGTATAGTGCAGCCATATCGGCAGGATTTCATTGAGAGATTCGTCTGAATGGACAACAATTCTCGCGCTCATCTTGTGACTGCATCCTTCGTGATAACGGCATCTCAAGATTAGAGCGTCCAGATGTGTTCCAGAAATGAACCCTATGGGGCGTGTCCGGTATACATTGACAAGGGCCATTTTTAGACGAGACGACACACCAACCAATGTGAGAGCTCTACTCCAAATCGCCTATGAGGAGTGGGACAATCTGGACCAACGGTTCCTTTTCATCTAGTTCACAGTATGCCATGACGAACACAGGCATGCCTCGGTGAAAGATGACGTCTTATCGGGTATTACGGCTATTGCTTTATGCTGCAGTCTAGAACACAAATTCATAATGTCAAGGCTATTGTCCTGCAACTTATCAATTTCGGTTTTCATGAGCAATAAAGAGAACTAAAATTTGTTTTTGTGTATCTCTGTTCCATTTTTCGTAAAGTGTAATGAACCCCTAAGACCGTGGTGATGAATCGCCTTTTTGGGTGTGTGTGTATTGGGAGTGTATGAGTGTACTACATTAATGACATTACATCAACATTTACACTGTATTCATAGCAATAAAGTTGAGGTATACAGTGGGGTACATTGGGTGGGTGGACAAAATAATATGAGCACAGTGCAGTACACCACATCTTATTGCACGTTGGTACCACTGCGTACGTGTTGACACTGAGACGTTGTTCTGCAACGGCAACACCAAGGAGATTAGAATAAAGGGAGCACGTACGTCTGATGAAGCCTCTCCGCCATCTCGATTAGTTTTGGAATATTATTTCTCCGTTAAAACTACGCGTTAAGTCGCCCCTCTTCCTGTTAATGCATTGAGCTGATAGTGCAAAGTATGTACTTCCAAACAATATAATTTCTTGAATAAATAGTAATAAATACTCATCACAATTTGAAAACTTATTTTGAATGGTAGGAAAATAAGGAAATGGGACCTGGATAAACTGAAGGAACCTGAAGTTCTTGAGAATTTCAGAGGGAGCTTCAGGCAACAATTGACAGAAATGGGGAAAAATAAAAAGTAGAGGAAGAATGGGTATCACTGAGAGATGAAATAGTGAAGGCAGCAGAGGACAATATAGGTAGGAAGGCAAGACCTACAAAAAATTCTTGGATATCACAGGACATACTAAATTTAATCAATGAAAGGAGAAAATATAAAAATACAGTAAATGAAACAGGCAAACTGGAGTACAGACGACTAAGAAATGAAATTGACAGGAAGTGCAAAATGGGTTAATAGGAGTGGCTAGAAGGCAAATGCAAGGATGTAGAAGAATGTATAAATAGGAGAAAAATAGATACATCCTATAGGAAAATAAAAGAGATATTTGGAGATAAGAAAAACAGCTCTATGAATATCAAGAACACAGATGGAAAACTAATTCTCAGCAAAGAAGGGAAAGCTGAAAGGTGGAAAGAGTATATAGAGAGACTCTACGAACTTAGAGGCAATATTGTAGGAAGGGGAGAAGAAGTAGATGAGGATAAAATAGGATGTACTATACTGAGAGATGATAGAGTACCAAAAGACTTAAGTCGAAATAAGGCCCCCCTGGAGAAGATGACATTCCTTCAGAGGTAATGATGTCTCTGGGAGAACAAGTCATGACAAAACTGTTTCACTTGGTGTGTTAGATGTATGAGACAGGCGAAGTACCCTCAGACTTTAAGAAAAATGTAATAATCCCCATTCCAAAGAAAGCAGGTGCAGACAGGTGTGAAAATTACAGAACCATCAGTTTAATAAGTCATGGTTGCTAGATATTAACAAGAATTATTTACTTAAGGATGGAAAAGCTGGTAGAAGCTATGACATGACAGTGCCCCCAGGCTGATGCCGCGCACTTCTATTTTATAGAGCCACACACATCGGCACATTTAAATCGCGCGCGCGTGAACGCGCGCGGGAAATATAAGCGTCGGAAAGTTTGTGACGTAGGGGTTTTTCCGCGGGGCTGGAAAACGGAAGCCGAGTCGCGCGGAGGATGGGAGAGTCGCGTGGACTGCCGAGGGCGGCGGAGCGTGGTTTGCTCGTCGCGGCATTTTTCTGTAAAAAACGTGGGATAGCTTTTCCGGCTGAAGTACCGTTTTTTCGTATGCCTTTTGAGTTAAACGATTCCGGTGTGTGGGTCAAAGTGCGAAGTTGCGTGGGGGCTCGAGTCACAAAAAAACATCTTTATAAATTTAAACACGTGCATAGAAAAATTAAACGTATTTAAAACAACATCTGTGTGATGAACATTATTTTTTCGCAACTCGCCCTGTTCGCCCATAAGTCTGTATAATTGGTATGTACTTTTGTTTATCAATTGAAAAATGTATTAAGGCGCACGTGGACGGAACAGCACCAAAGCGGGAATCATTTAATATCATCCCCTAAACGACCACAAAACAGTTTTCCACCAGAAAGTGGGAAAAGCATGTTCCGCCCCGTCGCATATGGGGGCTCGTCCATTTCGCGAAACAGTGTGTAGTGTGTACTGAGACACGTTCCGACTCGTCCATTTCGTGAAATAGTGTGTTCCGGTTTCGCCCATTTGAAGCGAGAAGTACGTCGCGGCTCGTTCATTTCGAGTGCGAAGTACATTCCGACTCGCGTGTTGAAGAAAATTTTAGCGGCCCACGGCAGCGAGTGTGCGGCAGGCAGCAACAGCGTAACCGGGAGACGCGGCGGCAACAGCCGGTATATTCCAGACCATCACCGTGCGGCGGCAGGACGCGGCAGATACGGCGCACAACAGCGGCGATTTCGGCATCGGCAGCTCAGCACGGAAACACGACGCAGTTACGCAGTGGACTTGCAGCACAGACAAAGAGATAAGTGTCGCAGCAGGCTTTTATTTTGTTGATTTCAGTTCTCTTGTCCCCAGCCATGAGTACCGAAACTGATAGGGTTTTAAGTGATAGTGAATCCTTAGAAAGTGGTAGTGGGTCTGAGGCCCCAACACAATCTAAGGCAGATGAAATGAAAGCAATGATGGGTTGGATGATAACTGAATTTAAAGATACTGTAGGGGGCCTGGAAACAAAAATGGGAAATTCAATTATAAGTATGAAATCTGAAATGGGGAATTCAATTGCTGAAATGGGAAACTCAATTATAAGTATAAAATCTGAAATGGGGAATTCAATTGCTGAAATGGGAAACTCAATAAAAAATTCAATGGGTGTTTTAAAAAATGAAATAATCTCGGACTTTGACAAAAGATTAGAAGATTTGACCTTAAAATTTGAAGTTAGAGAAAAGGATCTGAATGCCAGAATTGGTGCTGTTGAGACTAAGTTGAATGACAGGATAGAATCAGGAAAACAGATTTGTGAAATCAGGAATGAGGACACTAGGCAGGCTTTAATTGACATAAACAAAAGGATTGTGGCTTGTGTTGATGAAACTAAGACAAGTTTGGAAAATACAAAAAGTGTTTTAAGAAAGGAAATAGAACAGGTAGTAGCTGTAAATAAATGTAGTATAGAAAAGGTGAATAGTAGGATGGCTGACTTAGAATTGTGCTCTGCATCTGCAAATACTGGTTGGTTTGGGATGCAGATACCAAGTTGTAAAACTTTTTCAGGGGAAAGTAGCTACCATGTAGTAGATTTTATTGCAGCATGCAAAGATCAATTCCTGCCTGGAATGACTGATAATTGCAAAATAAAATACATCAAAAGAATGTTAGAAGGTCCTGCACAGACGTGGGCTAACCAATGTGCTGAGAAATTCGTTTCCTTTGAAGTTTTCGAAAAGCTAATTTTAGATAAGTACTGGAGCCAGGCTAAACAAGTCAGGTTACAAAATGAATTCTTAAATGGAGTTGCTTACAAGGGGGATAAACAGACTATGAAAGAATTCTGTCAGGAAGAGTTAAGGAAATTGGTGCACTTAGATAGACCATTAGGAGCTCTTACTGAAATATACACTCTTTGCTGGAGGTTGCCACAGAATTTAAATTTGCAACTTATACACTGCCCTACTGACTCTACTGAAAAATTTCTAGATTTTATAGAAAAACTAGATCATGCAATGGCATATGAACCTAGACATGGGGAGCCTCAACATATAGCTAACCAAAGGGAACATAATAGGAATACCAGAAATTGGGGAAATAAGCAGCATGACCACCACCAAGAAAGGAACGTGAATGAAAATTGGAGAAATAATGGGGGTAGATGGAATGGTGATGATAGGAATCTGAGAGATTCATGGGGAAGAACTAACAGGGATGATCGAAGGTTAACACAGGAAAATGGAGAAAGAAGAAGGGAACAAAATAGAAACGAACAACACAGACAACGTTCGGAAAACTAGAATTTGTTCCAAATGGGGTCCGATTTGGGACGGGATACAAGGTACGAAATAGGACCGAGAGAAGGATAAATAATTACAAGCCAGATAGCAGGGGATCAGATAGGAATAACTATGACCAGAATAGAGAGAAAAGGGAAGAAAGAATATGTAATATGGATGCAATATTGGGCAATGAAGAAATGGTTGGGGGATGGTTTACACAGCATGATAAAAGAAATGCAAATAAGAGAAGAAATCATAAAAATCCAAGTGAAGATTGTAATGTGGGAGATTTGTTTAGTGAAAGAGTAAGTAGTGGGAGAGATGCTGAAGAAAACAGCATTGGTTTGGCTTCTATATTAGGTGAATCAGGTTTGCTAGCGGAGCATAAGTGTGTGATTGAATGTAAGAGTATGCCAAGGGGATGTGTGAATGGTAGCAAAAGTGTCATTGAACTAGATGAGACAAAATCAAATATTAATATGTGTGAAAAAAATGTGGGTATTCCAAAGTTTAAAGCAATCACTAATGACAGTGTAATAAGAGCTGTATCTGGTTTGGTGCAACTTGATGATGTGTGGTTTGATGATGTAAATGTAAATAAGAATGTACAAGCACCTATAATTAATGAAGACTGGGAACAGGGTGAGAAGAGTAAATTTAAAGGCTGGGTGAAGAAGGTCAATTGGATTAGGAAATGGGCACCAGATGATTGGGCAATTCATAAATATGACTATATAAAAAGATTAGGAGAGCAATGTGGGAAAAATGAGACATATTACAATGTTCTTAAAGAAATATTTGGAGGGGATCCAGAATTTGATGAATTGAGGGGACAAAGCATATTCTCATTGGGAAGTAGTAAAATGACTGGTGAACATGACTCTGTAAATGAGGGATCTAGTGATGAACAAGAAATAGGGGATGACATACAAACTTTTGTCATCTATAATAGTGAACAGTATGAGGGTATGAAAGAGGGTGGAATGAATGCAAGGTGGATGGAGAAAGAGGAGCGTGAATATACAGCTAGTGATTGGATCCAATTTTTAACTTATAGAAAGAATGTAGAACCAAAGGAATGGGAAAAGGACAAGTTTGGTTTTGCAAGAAAGATAGCAATGCTAAATGCTAGGAACCCAAAATTCAAAGAGGTGTTTGAAAAAGTATTTGCAGGTGATGATAACATAGAACCATATAGCCCTAGTAGTCAGAGTCAGGTATGCAACATGGTAAAGTACTGCATACATGAGATAGAAGACGACCTGTTAGCAGAGACTGAATTAGAGAAAAATGTGATTGAATATGTGCAGCCAATCATAAATGTCACTGTTGGAGGGGTATGTGAAAATGCACTGATTGATACTGGGAGCTCTATTAGTGGCATTGCAGAAGACTTTTACAATCAGATTAGGACCACAGGAACAGTTGAATTTCCAGTCACAGGGGTAAGAATAAAAAATGCAACTGGAACTTACAGCAAGCCAGTGAGTAAGGAGGTTGTAATAGATGTAAATATAGGAGGGAAAACGTTTAGTCACGTTTTTCTGGTAATAAGAAATCTCTGTCTAAATCTTGTGCTAGGCAATGATTTTCTGAGTAAAAATGGGGCTTGCATTGATTGTAAGGATCAGGTGCTCGAACTACATTCTGGAGGATGCATGAAAAGGGTTAAATTTAGAAGTGCAAGTAATGATAAGGATTTAGTGGCATGTCTGCACATAGCCAAATGTACAATGGATGAGGCGGAGGTTGAGGAAGAGATACGTAGGAAGGTAAACAACACTAAGGGAATTGACGACCGTGCAAAGGGGGAGCTGTATTATCTACTGACAAACAATAAGAATGTATTTTCTGAAAAGCCAGGTAAGGTAACAAAATTTGAGTATTCAATAAGGGTAAAACCACATGAGCCTATTAAAGCAAAGCCATATGCTATTGCCATGTCAGAAAGGGAGGCTGTGAGGACAGAATTACAGCGGATGCTCGACTGGGGTATAATTGAGAGGTGTAGAAGTGAATATAGCATCCCTATGGTGGTTGTAAAGAAAAAGGACAAATCTGTACGGCTAGTGTTGGATGCAAGGAAGCTGAACAGAATAATAATACCTGAGACTGACCACCCACAAAATATGGATGAACTGATTCAGGGCTTTAATAATGTAAAACTGATGACAAGCATGGATCTCACAGCAGGATTTTGGCAGGTGGGCCTATCAGAGGATAGCAGAAAGTATACCGCTTTTCTGTTCGAAGGTAGGGCATACCAATATAAAGTGGTTCCTTTTGGATTATGTATATCTGTGGCTGTATTTATAAGGGCTCTAAGTTATGTGCTAGGGGATGAGCTGATGAGGCGGCTTACAGTTTACGTAGATGACATATTAGTCGCAACAGCTAATTGGGAAGAGCATTACTGTTTGTTGCAAGATGTGTTTACAGCTTTACTTCAAGGAGGCATGACACTAAAACTAAAGAAGTGTGAGTTTGTTAAGGCTGAAATAAATTTCCTAGGTCATGTATTGTCATCAGAGGGGCTTTTGCCCAATGAAGACAAAATAAAAGCAATAGCTGAATGTGCAAAACCGAGGAATCGTAAGCAACTAAAATCTTTTCTCGGAATGGCGAGTTTCTACAGGAAGTATGTAAATGATCAGAGTCTAAATTCACCAAATCTGTCATTGTTACTGAAGAAAAATGTTTCATGGGTTTGGACTAATGAATGTGATAAAGATTTTGAGAAAATAAAAAGCAGTTTGTGTAATAACAACTTACTGTACTATCCCGACATGTCACTCCCATTTTATCTAGCCACTGACAGTTCAGATTATGGAATAGGTGTTGCTCTTTTCCAAAGGAAAAAGGTGGATGGGAAAATTGAGCATAGAAGTGTATCTTTTGCCAGCAGGGTTTTGTCAAAACATGAGCGAAGATATGGAATATCAGAGAAGGAACTCTTGGCAGTAGTCTGGGGTTTCTTAAAATTTAGAGTTTATTTGGAAGGTCATGAAACCATTGTTATGACTGACCACAAGGCTCTAAGCTATTTGCAAGAGTGTAAGTTGTTAAATAATAGGTTGGCACGGTGGGCACTAATCTTACAACAGTTTCAGTATAGGATAGAGTATATCAAGGGAACTGACAATGTGGTGGCCGATGCGCTGTCACGCCTGCCTGTCGGAGGGGAGGAAACCATTGAGCAGGAGGGAGAACATACTGAATTTCAAATGATGTATATGAAAGGAGTAGATGAGGAAAAACATATTAGAAATATATGCAAAGACATGAGACGGATTCAGAACACTGATCCAAATCTGAAGTTAGTGAAGACCAGCATGGGTAAAATGGGGCATGAGAAGTTAGATACATATTATAAAATTTACAAGGGGGTTCTATTTCGTAGAAAGAACATTGACAAGGAAGAGTGGCGGTTGTGTTGGCCCGAGGAACATATCCATTCACTTATAAGTTATATCCATTTAAGTCATGGTCATTATGGACCACAAAAATGTCTAGAAATTTTGCAAGATTATGTTTTATTTAACAATATGGATAGGAGAGTAAAAAAGCAGCTAGGTGCATGTGACAGATGTCAACGTGTTAAGCACAATACTGTGACTAGCCAAGGGGAAATGCAAAACATATTACCTAAGAAAGTGGGGGAATTACTGGCAATTGACATTTTTGGACCATTACCAACCAGTAGGGGTGGTCAAAAGTATATCTTGCTCACTGTGGATGTTTTCTCAAAGTTTGTCAGATTGTATGGCATGAAGAAAGCTACCAGCAAAACTATAATCCATAAGTTGGAGTTGGATTATTTCAAGAAGCATGGAAAACCAAAGACTTTGTTATCAGACAACGGGTCCCAATTTATCTCCAAAATATGGGAGGATTTTATGCAGAAGACAGATGTAAAACATATAAAGATATCAGTTTACCACCCAGCAAGCAATCCAGCTGAGCGCTATATGCGTGAGTTAGGACGGTTGTGCCGGACTTACTGCAGCCATAACCACAAAACATGGGCTGAACACACTGCCTCCTTTGAGGATGTTATGAATAGTGTGAAAAGCAACGCTACCGGTTTTACACCGTATGAAATGATGACAAATAAGAAAGCTGCAAATTTGATAGGTGAAAAAATAGAATTCCCACCTGGGACTTCAACATCTCAAGAGGAACGGGTGAAGCTCGCGGCTGAACAAATGGCTAAGGTGGCAGCCCTGCGTAAACACAGGCATGACAGTAGATTCAAGCCCATTAAATATAAGATAAATGACCTGGTACTTGTGAAGACCAAGGAGCGATCGAGCAATATAGATGGGGAGACTAAGAAGCTTTTTGAGCTATATCACGGTCCGTTTATAATAGCAGAGTGCCCACATCCAAATGCATATCGGTTAGAATACCCTAAATCAAGGAAACCACTGGGACTAAGAAATGTAACTGAGTTGCGATTATATAAACAACTAGTATAAAATACATGCCCGACACTGTGTGTAGAATTATGTTTTTTCATATAATTTATTGTAAGCAAAGGCATTGGGTAAGGCAGTCTCCAAGTATGATCAGTGTATATAGTAGGGTAAGGATTTGTGTAAATTTATTTTTGTAACTTTATTATATATCTGTGATTAATTTATGTGAAGCAGTAAGGACAGGGTTTAAAATTCAGATGTGGTGAAAATATGTACATAAAGGAGTAGATTATGTTATAAAGTACACATGTGAACTGAAGATTTTGAGTTTTACATGTTGACACTAGACCTGTGGATGTCATTTTTCTAATTAGTCCCAGATTAGGATTAGGCAGTGCAATTAGTTTTAAATATGGTAGTTTGGAACAGGTGATAATAATGTGGAAATGCACAAAGTTAAAAATATATATACATATATATTTTTTTTGGTGCATTGGGGGTAGAGAAATATTTGTATAGGGATATTGTGTATCCAAAGGATCATGTTATGTGTAAGTAGGAAATTCTGTGTGTATCATGTCAGAGTCTCGAAATTTGCAGAAGGGATGTAAGATTATAAAAACAAAATAAAATCTATATTTTCTGATATGAAAGATAATTAAATGAATTGAATAGTTTGTCAGAAGTACAAAAATTTTTCTTAAGAGTTCATTTTGTGAGATGGGAATTTGGCTACAGTATTAGATTACAATCTCTAAATCCACATACAAATGACAATAACCATGCCACATCTTGAGTTTATTTTCATTGGAGCGGCCTGAGGGATATAAAATAAAAGAACAATGACTTCGACTTTTCTGTGTAACTGTATGAAGTTCTGTTTTGATTGTGCTAAATCTGGATAGCAGAGAGGTGGGGTGTGAATCTGATGGATCCCTGGTATAATATATATATTTGCCAAAAGAAAAATCATTTGTATTCCTTTTTGTTTTCTCTCTCTCTCCCTTTCATTGCTTTCATGCCAGCTGAGAGGACAAGAGAGCTAAAATCATTGCCAGTAGCCTGAGCTGCACCGGCTTACAAACTGAAAAAAGACAGAAGTGTAAGGACCAGTGCCCATATACTGAAGTGCAACACAAGGGATGTTGGAAGTGAAACTTTTCAGTGCAACGGGAAGTGTATATTAAAAATTATGGTATTCATTCCATAATGAGACAATGACATGGGGTATACCCATCCACATTAGTGATTTTTTTGTATATTCTTGTTGATGTGTGTAACATATACAGAATTTTAAATATGTACAAATTAATCAATTTAATTTTTGTCTCTAGTTGTAAGATTTTTTTAATTGTATTTTCTTATTTTTGTTTGAGGGGTATATTTGTGTTATGTTTTGGTGCTACTTGCGACATCCTGCACTGTGTTTGGAAGTCGCAAGTGGGGGTATTATGACATGACAGTGCCCCCAGGCTGATGCCGCGCACTTCTATTTTATAGAGCCACACACATCGGCACATTTAAATCGCGCGCGCGTGAACGCGCGCGGGAAATATAAGCGTCGGAAAGTTTGTGACGTAGGGGTTTTTCCGCGGGGCTGGAAAACGGAAGCCGAGTCGCACGGAGGATGGGAGAGTCGCGTGGACTGCCGAGGGCGGCGGAGCGTGGTTTGCTCGTCGCGGCATTTTTCTGTAAAAAACGTGGGATAGCTTTTCGCGGCTGAAGTACCGTTTTTTCGTATGCCTTTTGAGTTAAACGATTCCGGTGTGTGGGTCAAAGTGCGAAGTTGCGTGGGGGCTCGAGTCACAAAAAAACATCTTTATAAATTTAAACACGTGCATAGAAAAATTAAACGTATTTAAAACAACATCTGTGTGATGAACATTATTTTTTCGCAACTCGCCCTGTTCGCCCATAAGTCTGTATAATTGGTATGTACTTTTGTTTATCAATTGAAAAATGTATTAAGGCGCACGTGGACGGAACAGCACCAAAGCGGGAATCATTTAATATCATCCCCTAAACGACCACAAAACAGTTTTCCACCAGAAAGTGGGAAAAGCATGTTCCGCCCCGTCGCAAAGCTGACCTCGGGGAAAATCAGTTTGGGTTCAGGAGAAATGTAAGAACACGGGAGGCAATATTCACTTTACGGCTTATCCTAGAAGATAGATTAAGGAAAGGCAAACTACATTACTAGCTGTTGTACATTTGGAGAAGGCTTTTTACAATGTTGATTGGAATAAACACTTTCAAGTTCTGAAGCAAGCAGGAGTAAAATATAAAGAACTTAAGGTTATTTATAACTTGTACAAAAACCAGAGCGGTTGTCAGAGTTGAAAGGCATGAAAGGGATACAGTGATTGGGAAGGGAGTAAGACAGGGTTGTAGCCTTTCTGCAATGTTATTCAATTTGCACATTGAGCAAGCTATAAAGGAAAGCAAGGAGAAATTTGGAGACGGAATTAAAGTTCAGGGTAAAGAACTGAAAACATTGCGTTTCGCCGACGACATAGTAATTCTGTCAGAGATAGCAAAGGACCTGGAAAAGCAGTTGGACGGAATGGATAGTGTGCTGAATGGTGCATATAAGATGAACATTACCAAGAGCAAAACAAGTGTAATAGAGTGCAGTCTTAGAAAATCAGGTGATTCCGAAGGAATTAGATTAGGTAACGAAACAATAAAAGAGGTAGATGAGTTTTATTACTTGGGCAGTAAAATAACAAATGATGGTCGCAGTACAGAGGACATAAAATGCAGAATGTCAATGGGTAGAAAAGTGTTCTTGAAATAGGGAAATTTGTTAACATCGAATATTTATTTAAGCTTAAGGAAGTTCTTTCTGAAGGCAATTGTGTGTAGTGTTGCCTTGTATGGGAGTGAAACATGAACGATAAACAGTGCGGACAGGAAGAGGATGGAGGCTTTTGAAATGTGGTGCTACAGAAGAATGCTGAAAATTACGTGGGTGGATCGCGTAACTAATGAGGAGGTACTGAACAGAATTGGGGAGAAAGGGAATTTCTGGCATACCTTGACTAAAAGAAGGGGTCGATTGGTAGGACACATTCTTAGACATCAAGGAATCGTGAATTTAGCATTGGAGGGAAGTGTTTGGGGTAAAAACCGCAGAAAAAAAACCAAGAATGGAATACAGTAAGCAGATTCAGACAGATGTAGGTTGCCGTTGTTATGTGGAGCTGAAGAGGTTTGCTCAGGATTGGGTATTGTGGAGTGCTGCATAAAACCAGTCTTCGGACTGAAGACCATAACAACAAACAATGATTTTTAACGGCTAATTTTCATTCTTTTAACAGGTTGTACATCACGGCAAATATGTCGGACGTTTTATTCCTGTTTTAAGTGACATAGAACATCAGCTCCACAATACGAACGCGTCTCCAAAACTTAGCATTCGGGAGGATGGTGGTTCAAATCTACCTCCGGCCATCCAGATTTAAGTTTTCCGTGATTTCCCTCAATCACTCCAGGCAAATGCCGGGATGGTTCCTTTCAAAAGGGCGCGGCCGATTTCCTTTCCCATCCTCACCCAAAACTCCGAGCGTTAGCTCCGTCTCTAATGACCAAGCTGTCGACGGAACGTTAAACCCTAAGCTTCCTTCCAAAACTTAGGAATATGGCGGAGGCAGGCTTTACTTTTTCAGCGTAAGGGCGTCTCCCTGTAATCTAACCTCGTTGGTCAACACAAATCATCGATGAAATGCGTCATCTCTCAGACTTAGAAAGGCGTCAACTTGGTGCACGTTTAGTGGGAGGCTCTCTGACGAAATCGTCTGCACTGTTTAACGTTTCGCTAGCGACAATATTCACCGTATCTACCGCGTACACAAAAGAAAGTAAAACGCCATGGGCGCAGAGGGATTATGGTCGACACCCAAAGATAACTGGTAAACGACCGACGAGCGTTTAAGAACCATTGTCGCCAGACAACATAAAACTGCCGCGACAAAAGCGACTGCAAAACTCCACACTCACTTGAGTAATGCTGTTCCCATAAAAAACGTACTGGAGCTTAACATTCAGAAAGGGCTGCAGTTGTTAAACCAGTAATAACGCAAGCCAACGCAAAGCTGCGAACTAAGTGTTGCCATGTGCCACACTCATAAAATCCAGACGTTTGGCGACGCCAGGTATGCGGTATGGTTCCACGAATCATCGTTAACATTGTTCTACAAATAACCGCGTTTCTTTATCGAGATCCCAAAAACAAGCTTACGATACGGCATGCCAGTCAAGCACTGGAGAGATTACGTCATGATTTGCAACTGTGTTTCCGTCATTATCCTCACTGTTCGCTCCTGGTGATCTAGGTGCAAGACGCTTGACTAGAAGCCGAGGGTTCGAAACCCAGTGGCATCACGGATTTTTCAGTCTGCGTTTTAACTCAGGCTTCAACTGTCGGCGATATGAGGAGTCGCCAGAAACGACGCGTGGTTCGGATTCCACGTTAAACTGTAGGTCCCCTTTCCTTGGTTGATTAACTGAGGTAGGTTAGGCGCATGCAAGTCGTCGAATCGACGTCTAATCTTTCAGACTCGCATAGGTCCATTGAGCCACACGAAATTATTATTATTATTATTATTATTATTATTATTGTTATTATCCTCACTGGTCGGATACCTGTGAATGATTATCTCACCACCTTCGATACCAAACTGCTTGCTATTACTAACATATTGCTAACAAACACGACCATATTCCAAAATGATAATGCGCCCACACAGTCAGAAAAGTTCGTGCGTGCTTTGTACAGCTTCAGAAAATTATCAGACGTCTCTTCTGGACAGCAAAATAGCCATGTCTCAACATAAGTGAACCGTCATGGGGAGTTTTAAAGCAGAGAGTAAGGACGAGATTTAAAGCTCCAACATCTATGAAGTAACTGGTCGATGTTTTGGTTCAAGAATGTTAACATTCTGTTTGAAACTATAGAGACACTTTACAAAGCTGTTCCGCGAAGAATTCGAGTTGTTCTCAAAGTCAACTAGTTACTAATACGAGCCCCTGTAGATTGACAGCTGTTATGCTCCACAGGCCATACAATCGAACGTGCCGGCCGCGGTGGCCGAGGTGATTGCGGCGCGCCAGTCACGGTCTGCACGGCCACTACGGTCGGGGGTTCGAATCCCCTCTCGGGCATGGATATTTGTCCCGTCCTTAGTGTTAGCTAGTTTGTAAGTTTAGGGACTGATGACCCCATAGTTAAGTCCCATAAGATATACAAACATTTGAACATTTTTGAACAATCGAACGTAACTTCCGTGTATACTGACCTGCGTGTACCTGAAAAGGTAAAATAGTTCTAATTGAAATTCACAGCAATGTTATTATTGAAGGTGATAGTAAAACTTTAGTGCAATGCCGTTCTTTGCCTAACTTATAAAGATTGTATTCACCTTTCTGGTGCAAAATTAAACAACCTTTGGAAACATGATATCACTAAACATAAAATGTTCAAGTAATTGCGGCCATTACAATAACTTACTAGAGAGGCAAGATAACACAATGAAGCTCAGGTTTATTCAATTGAGCACCAATACAGCAAAGTCACCAGCGCTGAAAGTCAACTATGTTTAACTATCAATCAGACAGCTGATCTGGATCATGTAAGATTAAAAATATCCCCAGCCTCACAGTAGTTTTCGTAATATTAATTTGTCTACGTATATTACCAGTTTGCCGGCAAGATAGCTTCCAACAACGGATGTAACGTAGTTTATCTGTCTCACCACGCTAGTATATGTGCACACGAAGCTGACGATACAGGGCCGGTTATAGTAAGGTACAATACAGTGGTTCTCGGGCCAACTGGTGACTATAATCTGATTTTTGCATTGGAGTATGTGTCATTATCAGTATCCGTGAACTGCAGTGGCGTCTTCTGAGACTCTTAGATCCTAGATCAATTCACCTACGACAGTTCGGATTAATTACTGGCGTAGTTACCTGCAATGTATAGTATTAATGGTTCGTTGTGATTATAACAATTGGACTATTTTTGATGTAGTTACACTTAAGTACCCCAGAAACTATGATTAAGTAGCTTAGAAAGAAGAATAATGTTTCCAATCTAGTTAGTGCAATGTTTACAATTACGTGAATGTTTTATGATTCAGTAATATTCTCTTTGTAAATGATCTTTAATTTTTAATAAATACAGCATGCTTTTGTGTTGATGTTTTACTTTGTCTGTGGATCAATCAAGATAATTGTTGTGCATTTTAGTTATGACTTTCCCGCTATAGAATATAAACGTTGGAATGTATAGCCTATCGGGCATAATATGAGGGGCATCCAGAATGTAAGTCTCCGTATATTTTTTTTTTAAGAAAAACTTTACTGCGAAAGGTACAGTAAAGTTCGACATACTCGCCAAAAGAATTGAGACACTTGCCAACTCAACTATCGTATTCTTGTATCGTAGATGTCTGGCACCTGTGACTGGAACCACCGTGTCACATTCGTCATCAGCTCTTACTGTGAAACAATGGCATTCACAGCAAGGGGCGTGGAATGCTGACTGCAGCTGTTGTGCTGCTCCGTGACAAGGCTTCCCCACACTCTCCTCTCGGCGCTCAGCTGCTGTTTTGCAGAAGTTAGGCTGAGAGCTGTTTCATCATGCGGCATTCAGTCCTGACCAGTTTCCACCTTTTCTTGCAACTGAATAAATTCCTGTGCTCCAGCCAACGTTTTGACCACGACAACGAACTGAAGACGACTCTCATATGCTGGATGCATTGACAGGCGGCAGACTACACGACACACGAATATAAAAGTTGATCCCACAATATGACAAATGTCTCAGTTTTTCTGGTGACTATGTCGGAAAACAGTCTAAACAGTACAGCAACTCTTGCCTATATTTTTTCATGTAATTATGTTTAAAAAAAGAAAAGAAAAGAAAAAAGGGGGGAACTTACTCTCTGGCTGCGATTCTTAGTTGCCATATTTCTGAATAGCCCAAATTAATTACAATGAGTACATAGTCAGTGTAAATACTGATTTAATGACATTAATGTCTTTTACGTTAGATAGTAATTATACACTCTCAATATTTTTATTATTACTAAGTCGTGTCGGCTCGTTTCTTAATTATAGTCATTTTCTTCTAATTCGCTCTTTCCAGGCGCATAATTTATTTGTGTGACTCTGATACATCGGTATTTTATCGACTTTCAAGTATTTGAAGTCTTTTTTTTTAAATTACGGTTGTATTCTGAAGGTCAATTTTTTTTAATTCTGTGATAGGCGCGACTGCTCGTCTTGCATGTTTAATTTGGCAACGCTGTTATATTAGATGAGTTGTAATAAATTTTATTCTCCAGCAGGCGATCACTATCTTTGGTAAACAGGCCTAGCCTTCCAATCCCGCTATCCTGCAAGTATTTAAATACTATTATAAATAAAAGGATACAACCTACCCTCCCTTATCAATTACTTTAGTGCGGAGCTCAGTAATAACAATGGGTAAGGATGGAAACATTTAAAGGCAGGAAATATTGGACTGGTATTGGTGTTTGCTGTTGCGAATTATGACACTTGTACAGTACATTAAGATATTAGCAAAAGACCTCAAGCCTCACCTGAAGGTTAACTTACAATGTACAGTTTACACTAAATATGTTTTACGTTGTATTTGCGATGATGTTTGCAGTATTCATTTTTTTCTACATGCGCAGATACATTTGAAGACGATCCAGATGTTCTCTAGATTGATAATGTAATAAAATCTGGAACAACTAAAACTGTAGCCTGAGCATGTATTATTTACTGTTAATTTTTTTTAGATTTCTTTTTTCTCATTTCTTGATAAGAGCCACTCTTTCTCATGGTGCATATGCATGAGTCCAAAGGAGAGAACACACTTATGAGGTGAGTATCTTATTATCAAGACATTGAGACAAATAAGATGTCAGTCGTTGGTATTCCCTTAGGGCTTGAACCGTGCGGTTCGATTTTAGAGTTCCGCTCCGTGGAATTGCGATTATCGTTGCCATTTCCGCCGATATATATCTCTGTTTCCCCGAGTAGGAAGTGGAGTGATTTTCGGGGCGGAGGTGTGTGGCGGTTGGAGACGTAGCACGCGCCAGGGGGCAGTACCTTCCGTGGGCCGCGCGAGTCGGCATGCTCGCGCAGTGTGTCAGCAGACGGTGGATTTCGGCGACGATTACACCTGTTGGCGGTTCTGTGCCCCATGGTTCTCTAGCAAGGGAATGTGGAAGTCAAGTTTGGTATCGGTGTGTGACACAAGCGGATGTTTGAGTGCTGTACTGTAATACATCTGTCTGTTTCAGAAGTGTTGTGTATTATTTAAGTCGCCAAGTGTCTCGCAAATAATTTGTACGTCGTGGATGGAGATGCCTGTTGTTATTGCCGTGTGATATTGTGTGGCTGGCATAGAACCGTGACGCCTCACCTGAATGCGGCACTAGTTAGTTGTTGTGCATTAAGGTTAAAGATTTGTAGTCTGGCGGCCGGACCCAGCGAACAGGGCCCGGTTAGGTTTCCATTCCAGTGGTGTGCGGGTTCCTGCACTTAGTGTTGAAACCTAGTATCTGTAATTGGTTTCACGATAGCTTTCTCCTTACGGGGTCTTGCCCACTGCGGTTCGTCGTCAAGTTAAATTCTTGCCCTGTAAATACTGGTTTTCTTAAGTTGCATTTGTAAGTTCATATCCTTGTTTTGTTTTTAAAAGGGTGCTCGCGAGCATTTTCCTTGTTTTTAAGTGTCAATCATGACTTTGTTTTAAATTGTTCCAGTAAATTTCCTTAATTAAGTTTTGCTAATGTTCCTTCTATGTAAAAAAAAAAAAAAAAAAAAAAAAAAAAAAAAAAAAAAAAAAAAAAAAAAAAAAAGAAAAGGCTTGTAAAGGTTGATCTGTCTGTTAGTAAAATCAATCTATTTTGCTTGATTCTCGATTGTCGAGATTTGTTTATAGAATAAGGAGCTATTCAGGTGTTCTTTAAATAAATTGTTCTTTAAACTGGCAAATATTGTTACTTGGGGCTTGGGCCTTCCGTCAATACCTCCTTTTCAGGGCTCAACTAAGGTGTTGCGTCCCTCCAGCCTGCGGCTGGGTCTGTGCACTGTGCACTAGGCGGGGCGTTCAGCCGTCTGCCCAGGCGTCGCTCACAGCTCGCAGTCGACACAAGGGAACGTTTCAGGCATGGCCAGCCGTTTCAACTCACACTTTACAAATCGCTCATCTACAGCCAGGCCCGCACACAGACTATTTTTCGGGGGTGGGGATGGGGATTTAACCGACAGGAAGAAGATGCTATGATATGCAAATGATTAGATTTTCAGAGCATTCATACAAGGTTGGCACCGGTGGCGACACCTACAACGTGCTGACTTGAGGAAAGTTTCCAACCGATTTCTCATACACAAATAGCAGTTGACCGGCATTGCCTTGTGAAACGTTGTTGTGATGCCTCGTGTAAGGAGGAGAAATGCGTACCATCACGTTTCCGACTTTGATAAAGGTCGGATTGTAGCCTATCACGATTGCGGTTCATCGAATCGCGACATTGGTGCTCGCGTTTGTCGCGATCCAATGACTGTTAGCAGAATATGGACTCGGTGGGTCAGGAGAGCAATACGGAACGCCGTGCTGGATCCCAACGGCCTCGTATCACTAGTAGATGACAGGCATCTTATCCGCATGGCTGTAACGGATCGTGCAGCCACGTCTCGATCCCTGAGTCAACACATGGGTACGTTTGCAAGACAACAACCATCTGCACGAACAGTTCGACGAAGTTTGCAGGAGCATGGACTATCAGCTCGGAGACAATGGCTGCGGTTAACATTGACGCTGCATCACAGGAGCGCCTGCGATAGTGTACGCAACGACGAACCTGGGTGCACGAATGGCAAAACGTCATTTTTTTGGATGAATCCATGATGCTCGCATCCGTGTTTGGCGACATCGCGGTGAACGCACATTGGAAACGTGTATTCGTCATCGCCATACTGGCGTATCACTCGGCGTGATGGTGTGGGGTGCCATTGCTTACACGTCCCGGTCACCTCTTGTTCGCATCGACGACACTTTCAACAGTGGCCGTCACATTTCAGATGTGTTACGACCTCTGGCTCTACCCTTAATGCGATCCCTGCGAAACCCTACATTTCAGTAGGATAATGCACGACTACACGTTGCAGGTTCTGTATGGGCTTTTCTGGATACGGAAAATGTTCCACTGCTGTCCTGGCCAGCAGATTCTCCATATGTCTCACCAATTGAAAACGTCTGGTCAATGGTGGCCGAGCAACTGGCTCGTCACTATACGACACTCACTACTCTTGATGAACTGTGGATCGTGTTGAAGCTGCGTGGGCATCCGTACCTGTACACGCCATCCAAGCTCTGTTTGACTCAATGCCCAGTCGTATCAAGGCCGTTATAACGGCCAGAGGTAGTTGTTCTGGGTACTGATTTCTCAGGATCTATGCACCCAAATTGCGTGAAAATGTAATCACATGTCAGTTCTAGTATATTTCTCCAATGAAAGCAGTTTATCATCTGCATTTCTTCTTGGCGAAGCAATTTTAATGGGCAGTAGTGTATAATATACAATTTAGTTACATTCGGAAACTTTTGAAATTTTTCCTCCATACAAATGACAATTTTGAAAATAACAAACAAAGTCAACTATTTCCATAGGCGGATCCAAGGGGGGTAAAAATCCATACCAGATCTACTGGGCTGTACACAACAGGTCGGTGCTTGTCGTTATACCTCTGACGGTCCTTCTCCTGGGCGTCCAGTGTCCGTATGCGTGCCAGCTGTCTTGCTTCTTCGACCCTGGCGATAAGCTGTTTCATATAGCCATCCTGAGTGTCGTCCGGCTGGAACGGGAACAGCGTATCTATTGTCGTTTCAGCTTCATGGCCATGGAGCAGGAAAAACGGCGTAAAGCCTGTGGTGTGTTGTCTTGCAATATTATAAGTAAATGTCACGACTGGTAGTATTGTATCCCAATCCTTCTGCTCAACATCGACGTACATCGACAGCATATCTGCTAACATCTTTTTAAAACGTTCTGTAAGACCATTTGTCTGATTGCATGCAGTTGTCATTCTGTGGACAATGTCGCACCGTGACATTACCTTTGATACTAGTTTTGACTGGAATACTTTTCCACGATCAGATATCATCACACGTGGTGCTCCATGCTTCAAAATAATGTTTTCTGCAAGGAATTTTGCGATCCCTGAGGCTTCTGCAGTTGGCACAGGTTTGGTGACAGTGTACCGTGTGAGGTAGTCAGTGCAGAATATTATCCATCGGTTACCGGTTGTCGACTTCGGGAACCTCCCTAAAAGATCGATCCCAACTCGGTGGAATGGAGCTGTTGCAGGTAGAATCGGTACGAGATGCCCTGGAGGTAATTGCGACACATGCTTCCGTCGCTGGCACTCTTTACAGTAACTCACATAGTGCTTGATAGATTGGTAACGACTTTTCCAATAATACCTACGTCTGATTCCGTCTAGAGTCTTCACGAATTCTAGATGACCGGATATTGGAGCATCGTGGACTGGCTGGAGATGAGCTGGAACGACCAGTAGCCATTTGGGGCGCAGTGGATCATTGTTGTTCTTATACAGTGTCCCTTTTATAACTTGGAACTATGGTTTTTAATAGTGCTAGATCTTCCAGTTGCTCAGCTGTAACGTCACCTTATTCAGTGGGGGCTGAAATTTCATTCATGCTATTGCGTTCTACGAATGGATTCCTCGAAAGGCAGTCGGCATCCTTGTGTTTGCGCCCGTTTTGGAATAGAACTGTGACGTCGTACTCTTAGACTCTTAGTGCACATCTTGCACATCTCAGATTTTGAGAGAACTCTTGATGCGTAGGCTGTCACCTTTTCTGCACCTTCCTGAACTTGTACAAGCACTGCACCAATCCCATAACCACTGGCGTCTGTGTGAAGTTCAGTTTCCGCAATCTCGTCGTACAAGGCTAGAACTCGTACGAAAGTTAGAGCCTCCATAAGTGCCCGGAAACCTGTTTCTTTTCTCTCATCCCAGTAAAACTTGGTGTCTCCCTGGAGAAGTTCTTGCAATGGACGTGCCTTGTTAGAAAATCCTTTTATGAAACGTCGCTAGTATGAGCACAGCCTGAGAAAACGAATGTGCTGAGGAGTTCGAAATTCTGTGACTCCCTTACTTTATCTGGATCAGGATGGACTTCATCTCCGTTGAGTAAGTGTCCCAGGATTTTTATCTCTTTCGCTACGAAGAGGCACTTCTTTGGATTGAGACGAAGTCCTGCCGTCTGAACACACTTCAATATAGTTGACAGGCGACTCAGATGTTCTTCAAATGTTTGTGAGAAAACGTCAATGTCATCTAAATAGCAAAGACACGTCGTCCACTTAAGGTGTCGAAGCAAGTTGTCCGTCATGCGTTCGAATGTGACCGGAGAATGACATAATCCAAATGGCTTTACTTTGAATTCATAGAGGCCGTCAGGTGTAATAAAAGCCGTCTTCTCCCTGTCATCTTCGTCAACCTCGATTTGCCAGTAACCTGTCTGCATGTGCATAGTTGAGAAGTATGTAGCTCCTTTCAAGCAGTCTAAGGTGTCGTCAATGCGCGGCAGTGGGTAGACGTCTTTCTTCGTGATTTTGTTCAGCCGCCGATAGTCGACACAGAATCGCCATGTGCCATCCTTCTTCTTTACGAGGACCACCAGAGACGACCGAGGACTCTCTGAAGGTTGAATAGTGCCATCGTGCAACATCTTCTCCACTTCCTCCCGAATTATCCGTCTTTCAGCGGATTTGTCGCTGGAGGTCTCCAAACGTCTTCTTAAGTTCCGTCTGCAACGTTTCCCAGTTATTCAGCTTCTCTCCGTTGTTTTCACACCATTGCTGGGCTGTTCCGTCCAAGTAGAAATAAACGTTGGCCAAGCACATTGTATGATACCACCTGTTGTACTTGGCGACTCCGTCGAACCATTTTAGCTATTTGTTGGGGTCCTGTCCAGCGTCTCCAGAGAACACCAACGGGTGTCATGCGCAGCTGGCTTACCTCTGGTTTCGTGGCCATGGTTCTTCTAACGATACGGACTTTTGAAAGGATGTACTCGGTATATCCCTTGTATTCCGATTCTAGTCCGTGTAAGCGAAGGCTTTTACGTTGCCTAATCGGAGCCACGGTGATGCAGCTGTTGCACAGAATACCCGCGCCTCCACCAAACAATGTCGCGTTGAAATGGAAGCAGGCTTGACTTCGAAGGCAGGGTTGTCAACTGAACACAGCACTTATACTGAAAGCAGGTTTATAGCGAACTTAACATACACGCACCACTAACTGCCTCTCGGACAGAGTGTTCTGCTATTTATACACAGACAGAATGTACCGGAAATTAGAAGAATAGTTAACATAAGAAACATGTAGAAATTACAAGTGTACATAAGAAATATGCAGAACATTCTGGAAATGATAATTTCAAAGAAATAAATCTTTGGCGGTGGACGGGATTGAACTGCCGACCTTCAGGACCGCAATCGGTGATGCTATCCTTTGCGACATAGCCGCACTGCCGGCCGCGGTGGCCGAGGGGATTGAGGCGCTTCAGTCACGGTCTGCACGGCCACTACGGTCGGGGGTTCGAATCCCCCCTCGGGCATGGATATTTGTGCCGTCCTTAGTGTTAGCTAGTTTGTAAGTTTAGGGGCTGATGACCCCATAGTTAAGTCCCATAAACTATACAAACATTTGAACATTTTGAATAGCCGCACTTGCTGAACTTGGGGTCTCGCGGCAATACGAATCCTGTGAGATGTTGCGATTAGGAACAATAGCTCCTATAATTTAGAGTATCCAGCAAGCTCCTTACTTGAAAATAATGAGGTCCAAGGCGAACTCAGATCTGTAACACGGGTTTTATATTCAGAATTGATATAAAGTAATGAATGGAATAGGAGTACCTTTACATCTCGTTACAAAAAAGGTTTATAGAGTAGATGAAATGCTTCATGCCATTTTACTTGTAAAGTAGTGAAATAAAGTATTAAATGATTCGCATCAGTCGAAATAAGTGGAGATGCTACTCATCTACAGTACCAGTGCAGTTAAGGAAAGGATGCAAATTACTGCATGTGCTGGCTTATAAATCTACTTTATTCAGTGCACTCCATCGAAAAAGACTTCAGAGGTTTCAACAAATGAGACATCTACAAGGCATTCGCAAGAAAGACCCGTCGTGTTTCTGACAATAAGATGCAAGGCTTGCACTGCCTAACCAAGGAACTGTAAAGAGATGGCCATATTCTACCTCATGAAGAGACTGCTAAGTACATAAGTCATGGATCTCAACCACCCATCAAATATGAAATCGGCACCACATCCTCGGACTTAAAAACATTTGGATAAGATGGAATAATTGCGTAACTCTGGAAGAACATAAACCCAGGGCCGGCCATACTCATCCAGGCGCCCCGGCGAGTTCTCACTTGGTGCCCTTGGGGGCGTCCATTAATTACGTGACGTGTTTTGGGGGGGAGGGGGGTCGAACCGAATCCACCAAATTTCACGTGGTCTCGGCAAATCTCATGTATTTTTTTTTTATTTTTATTTTTTCTTTATTTTTATTTTTTTTTTTTTTTTACGCAAGAAACAGTGGAAAACTGGGTTAAATTAAGTAAAACATGTTTCACGTCTATAATGTGGTTAAATCCTACGCAATAATACTTATCGTGGCTGTGCAGACATGACATAGTAACACAGCAGCCTCTCGATAGTTTTTCTAAGGTTACACGACCCGTTTTTTTCACACAGGTTTTTGTCTGAATTGGAACGCAACACTGGCGGCAGTAACAGTGCTGGCCACCCCGGCTGCGTGAAGCCCAGGCCAGTCCGCTCTGCTACCAGCGTTCATATTTCTTGTCTAATTGTTCATAGACTAAAGAAATATTTGTTAATACAGGAACTTCTGATTCAATGTCTGAAGTACTTGGCTTAAAATTTCGTTTTATGCATTTATAAATGTTCATGTGCTTTTTAGTTTCTTCAAAAACTTTTTCTTTTTCCGCTTTCCTTTTCCGATTTTCTGAACCGTAAAGCTTTTTCTTAATCGTTTCCCTCTCTTCTGGCATGATTTAATAATGTGGCAAATTATGGCGGAGACATTGCTCTATTTCTCGACCACAATATTAGATCTATAACAAGTAAATAAAATCACCTAACACCAGACGTAACTGCAAACGAAAACATGAACTAAACGATACACATGTTTTTAAACTTATCAGAAAATTAAAATGTCGTCCCCGTCACCGACACTCGTTTCAGTCACTATGATTCACCACGAAAACGCTTTGCCTCTGCCTCGTACTAACAGTTTCTGAGATGTGGGTGTTAATCGTAGCGCTGCCAACATATGTAGTTCAACACACATTGGGTGGCGCTGGATTATTTCTGTACATTAGGGGAGTATTCTCCATGAATGCAGTGCATGATCTATTAATTGCTGCAAATGAGTCATTAACTCACAAATATTCGATATAAATCCATTAAAATTAACTTATTATATCTCGGGCCCACAGTGTTAGAAATGTCGTATATTGACATAATGCGAAAGTTTACTCCAAAACACTGTAATTAATTATTTTATTTATATATCACATAAGATATCTTTCGGCATTAAATGCCATCGTCAGGTGTTTATGCAAAAACATTTTCTTTTATCAGTGTGTATCCAACTGTTACATAAATAAATTTACGTAAATAAAATTTTACAATTTCACTTAGGAAGTGTGCAATACGTACGGTATTTAGAGGTTGTAAGTGCTTCAACTGACTATTTATTACTTGATGTTTCACATTTGATTTACGAATTGTAGCCAGTTACAGCATCTGTCAATACCTCAGAATACTATACGTTTACAAATATTTACAAATTTTTCTTTCAGAGAGATAATGCAGAAGTTAACAGATATGACATAATTTTCTTTATTATTTCTGTCTATGTTATTGAAGAGTATGGTAAAAAAAAATATTAGAAATTTTGGAGGACAATATGGATTTTACATTTATATTTGACATGGTTGTCTTTATTTCGTCTTTGGTTGACTTTAACATTAAAGTACGATCTCTGAATTATGTAAGCTCCATTATCCTTTGCCCAGCGTTAAATTTTCAATAAAATTATCGATGTAATTTTTGTGTTTAAAATCGGTTTGATCGTTTAATAAATTATTTCCGTCGCTAGTTTCGTGGATACATACTTCAATTTCTTCTAGAATATTCATTTCATATCCCTTCTGCACTACATGTAAAATTTTGAGTGCGTTTTCTATAGCGCCTACTGAGTGATTTTCCGATTGCAAGTGCTGGTAAAAAGTAGATGGGTTCTTCTCACTCTCCCTAGTATTTTCTTTATAACGAACAGTGAAATTACGTCCAGTTTGGCATTTAATGCCGAAAGATATCTTGTGTGATATATAAATAAAATAATTAATTACAGTGTTTTGGAGTAACCTTTCGCATTATGGCATTAAAATTAATTATTTCAAATGTAATGACTATTTCCCAGTCCGTCTTTTCCTTTATTTCGATCGGCAGCTAATAGTAATTTCTGTGGTGCACGAGAGATGGTGCGACTGCATGGGCGCTCCGTTTTTGCTTGGTTTTTGCAGTGCTTGAAACAAATAACAGAGGCGCGGTGCTAGACCCGTCTCCCGGACGTCAAACAAAGCCCGCGATGGATACATCCAATAGGAAGACTGCGTGCAGCGCGTTTTCTCTTCTGATATCCTGAATTCAGCGCGCGTTTGTGAGATTAACGTCGTATGTTGAATGAGATTGAATAATATTTTATATTCGCAAGATGGATGAGTGTAAATTGTGGTACTGACGGTGTAGTACGTTTTTCTGGACATAGCCGTCGCCCCTGGGCCTCGGCGCCCCGGTAACCGCCCGGGCCGCCCCACCCTCACGGGAATCGTAATACACATCTGAAAACCGAATCCTATAAACGGAACACCCATCTGAATGTTAGAAATATGCACGCATTCACCCAGTACATAAAAAAGTGATACGTTCAATGTTATTGACGACAGAGGAATACCGAGCAGACTTCCGGCCAGGGTGATTCTGCAAAGACAGGTTTAAGCTAATTAGCTTAGTGTAGGTGCCATATTTAACCATCGAAGCAAAGGTTTAGGTGCAATTTGGGTCTGTCTGGGCTATTCTATAACAGAAAAGAATAGCCTCGCTATTAGTAGCTATGTTCATAAACTTGTGAAGATAAATAGATCCCTACCAAGTACAAAAAAGTAAATTGAATGATTTTAGCAGGATGGGTCACAAGAAGCTTAGTAGAGGGTTTTACAAGAACCGAAGCGGCTGGGGGCACTGAGATTAAGGGACGGAGGCCTGAGATGTAGGAGGGTTGCGTGTTCGAGGGGGAGCGTTGCGAAATTGAGAAGGAACCGATATTGTTCACTGATTCTACGATAGAACAGTCTGTTTAAAAAAAAAAAGTCTTCAGATGTTAATAGGCAGCCTTCGGAGTAGTCTTGCCGTTTGGTAGCTGTGATTCCGCTGTCTACTAGTCTACGAAAACCAGGAAATTGATCTTCGTCTTTCACGTGTCCAAACTGAGTGGGTTTTTAGTAGACAGTAATGATTTTTAAGTTCTTCCTCCGATTCTCTAATGACTTTATAAAGATTGAAGGGAAATTGTTGCAATGCGTCACCTTGCTGCAAGCCGGTCTTTATCTCGAAAGGCTGTGACATATCAAACTAAATTTCATCAGTAAGAGTTTGTTTGATGAAGAGTAATGTTTTGTGTCAAGTCTGTGATCTTGTAGAACTTTGAAGAGGGACTGTCGATTAATGGAATCATTAGCCTTTCTGAAGTTAAGAAACAAAAATGAGAGAACAGCTTCGAGTTACGTTCTATATTTGTTTTCAAGTTGAAAATGTGCTCTTTGCAGAATCACCCTGGCCGGAAGTCTGCTCGGTATTACTCAGTGTTGTGTTTCAGCTGCCCTTCAGATCACTGACGAAGGACTTACACGGAAATTCCTCTGTAGTCAATAACATTGAACGTATCACTTTTTTATGTACTGGGTGAATGCGTGCATATTTCTAACATTCAGATGGGTGTTCCGTTTATAGGATTCGGTTTTCAGATGTGTATTACGATTCCCGTGAGGGTGGGGCGGCCCGGGCGGTCACCGGGGCGCCGAGGCCCAGGGGCGACGCCTATGTCCAGAAAAACGTACTACACCGTCAGTACCACAATTTACACTCATCCATCTTGCGAATATAAAATATTATTCAATCTCATTCAACATACGACGTTAATCTCAGAACTGAAGCCTCTTAATAATTACGTGAATCTTTCTCTGCTGTTTCTGAACTTTTTCTCTTCTGCACCTGACGTTCAATCATAATCAAGTATCAATATTGTTAAGAATTATTATTAATAATTATTATTCTAATAATCATTCAGAATAATTATTAATTATTATTAGTAAGAAATGATACTATTAGACATACTATTAGCCGCGGCGAAAGACCCATAGGAGCAGCAAATGTTCATATCTTTGTAAAGCTAACAAGGGAACATCATCAACTCGACCTCATATTTTCTTGAGAAAAAATTACTTGGGCTAGATATCAACCCCAGAAATCGATATCAAGTGAAAATTTGGGCCATTATTCAGATACTAGGCAGTTATAGCCTCCTCAAAGTACAGCTTTTAAACATTCGCGCGCTCGGGTTGTTCCTCACTCGGCCCGCTTCACTGCGGCCGCTTAATGCCAGAACGTCTAATACTGTGAGCAGAGTAGAGAGAGGTTTGTGCGATGTAAATTAACCCACAGGCTGTCGTGCGACAACTCCAGTAGCGGTGTGGAATGATGACTAATCTGCAACGAATAAATCTCAAAGAATTAGAGCTCTTTAAAGTCGTCATTGGTAATCATAATCATTTGCAGTTATTAGACGTACTGTACACAGGAAAAGAAAGTACATGGCACTTTCTTTATGCTTTTCCTTATATCATAGACAACTGCACTGATGAAGACGTGCTGGAGTAGAAGAAAATGATAACGATAACGACGCTGCTATTTCACCACCGTCCGTTTCGTCGATTTCATTGCTTGAACGGAGCCTGGGCGTGGAATTGAGGTCGTCTGTGATGGTGGAAGCTGCTTTAATGATTTTAAATCGTCGAATACCACTTTGTCCGTCTCCGTAAAAGAACAATGTATGCAACAAGCCGTAACTGCGTGGTATCTCAATAACGGCCTAAATTTTCACGTGATACCGATTTATGGGGTTGATATCTAGCTTATGTATTTTTTTCTTAAGAAAATATGAGATCGAGTTGATGATGTTCCCCTGCAAGGGTTCAAACTACAGAGTTCATCCTCCCTAGACGTACAAACTACTTAAACTAACTTATACAGTTAATTCCATAAAGTATCTGGGAGTAGTCATTAGGAGGGATTTAAAATGGAACGACCATATAAAATCAATCGTCGGTAAAGCAGATGCAAGACTTAGATTCATTGGAAGAATACTAAGGAAATGCAGTCCGAAAACAAAGGAAGTAGGTTACAGTACACTTGTTCGCCCACAGCTTGAATACTGCTCACCGGTGTGGGATCCGTACCAGGTGGGATTGATAGAGGTTGTAGAGAAGATCCAACGGAGAGCAGCGCGCTTCGTAACAGGATCATTTAGTAATCGTGAAAGCGTTACGGAGATGATCGATAAACTCCAGTGGAAGACTTTGCAGGAGAGACGCTCTTTCGCTCGGTACGGGCTTTTGTCGAAGTTTCGAGAACATACCTTTATCGAGGAGTCTAGCAGTATATTGCTCCCTCCTACGTATATCTCGCGAAGAGACCGTGAGGATAAAATCAGAGAGATTAGAGCCCACACAGAGGCATACCGACAATCCTTCTTTCCGCGAACAATTCGTGACTGGAATCGGAGGGAAAATCGATAGTGGTACTCAAGGTACCCTCCGCCACACACCATCAGGTGGCTTGCCGAGTATGGTTGTAGATGTAGATACTAAAAGCTACACACACACCCATGCCAGAGGGAAGACTCGAAGCTCCGACGGGGAGCGGCCGCACGATCCGTGCCAAGGCTGCGATTCCCGATTCCTGCGCTGCGCAGAGCAGCAGCCAGCAAGGCGTCTTGCAGCGAGCTGGGCGTCTTCGTTTGATGCCCTCTGGGGATGTTTCATTTGCCTTTTTTGTTAGGTACTGGTAGGAATTAGGAATAGGAAGGTTAATGCGATGGTCCATAAGTAATAATAAGATGGACAAATTTCTCAAACGCCTTGGATTAGGAAACAATTAAAATTGTAGTCTTGATTACTTACAAGGGATATATTTGACCTCAAACGCTTGGAAGCGCACGAAACCATGCTTGTAATAACACTTCATGACAAAAAAACAATGCACTATGTCATTTCTATGCACAAGGTTGCATTCTACCACAAGTGACGTTACAATAAACAGAAACAAAGCGACAACATGTCGACAGCATAGGAGAGAAATATCTGTACATATAAGACGCATTTGTTGTCTGTTCAACTGTTCAACTGTTTGTCGAGCTTATGGGACTTAACTATGGGGTCATCAGTCCCTAAACTTACAAACTACTTATGAAATAGCTAATACTAAGGACGGCACAAATATTCATGCCCCAGGGGGATTCGAACCCCCGACCGTAGTGGCCGTGCAGACTGTGACTGGCGCGTCGCAGACGGCTCAGCCAGCGCGGCCGGCTGTTGTCTGTTTGTCTGTTCCCTTAGAAAACCTTATTTTAAACCCGGGCAAAGCCAAGTACTTGCAGCTGGTTACAGATAATTCAATGACGCCAATTTATCATTACACTGTCAATGAACAATGCTAAGATCCCTCTGCTTACAATAATTATAATAGCGCAATGCACACATATCCTACACACCTTATACTGCTTATATGAATCGTCAAAGTGATGATACGGGATTTCAATGAAGTTATTAAAGCAAAGCGGAAGAAAGGAAGACAGCTTGTGGTTTGACGTCTTGCAGAAACGGAGCACAATCTCGTATTGTTTTGTTTACGATTGTGTAGTGACAGCCGGCCGCGGTGGCCGAGGTGACTGAGGCGCTCCAGTCACGGTCAACACGGCCCCTACGGTCGGGGGTTCGAATCCCCCCTCGGGCATGGATATTTGTGCCGTCTTTAGTCTTAGCTAGTTCGTAAGTAGTTTGTAAGCTTAGGGACTGATGACCCCGTAGTTAAGTTGTACAAACATTTGAACATTTTTTGTGTAGTGACACGGTTTATCGTATTTGGAAACACGAAATGAAATGACACGGGCATTCTTGGCAAGCATGCAGCAGTGCCAAGTCGGGCAGCGTTACACACCGGCCGGGCTGAGACAGCTGAATGAGGGGAACTCTGGCAGGGTTGCAACAAGTGGGCGTTTCAGCGTGCGTGCCGCAGAGCGGTCAATCGGGTTAGCTGGGGATATAAATATGTGCGGAGGCGCGCAGACGTGGATCAGCGAGGGTTCCAGAGGCGGCCGCTGCCGCTCCATCGATCGCTGGCAACGCCCATGCCGCGCCCTGCCGGGCCCACCAGTGCTGCCAAATCCTGATATCAAAAACCACTACACCCTACACCAGCTGAACTGACACTAGAAAAACACCATGTGAATGGATGTTCGGTGTACGTTTATCACGTCTGAACCACAAGACAGAAAGAGCTAAAAATTTGTGCAGTTACTAATGTCTACCCGGGGAAGGCTTTAGGCACGGTTTTATGGCGATCAGATAACTATTTATCTATATCTATAAATGTGAATGTCTGTTGGGAGTACGTTTATCGCGTCTCAACCACAAGACATAAAGAGCTAAATATTTGTCCGGTTACTAATGTCTACCAGGGGAAGGCTTTAGGCACAGTTTTATGGCGATCGGATAGCTAATTATCTATATATATTAATGTGAATGTCTGTTCGGTGTGCGCTTATCACGTCCGAACGACAAGACGCAGAGACTTAAATATTTGTACAGTTACTAATTAATACCTGAGAAAGGTTTTAGGCACGGTTTTATAGCGATCTGATAGATATTTAGTAATTTGAAGAATATAACGCGAAATGCGGAACAATAATTACTCTTGAAAATATTTACTCTTTGAAAATGGTTTTATTGGTTCATTTGATTGCATTGTTGCTTGAGGGTTGATAATGATAAAAGGGTGGAGTATATTGGGATGGAAAGTTATCGGTGAATATAAAATTCTACATGTGTGTATGTTAATATTTCGCTCTGCAGCGAAAACTACAGAACGCAAACGAACGGTCTGTGTGTAATTGTTGTCCGAAGTCTCCCGTTCGAATCCCCCCTCGGGCATGGATATTTGTGCCGTCCTTAGTGTTAGCTAGTTCATAAGTAGTTTGTAAGTTTAGGGACTGATGACCCCGTAGTTAAGTCCCATAGACTATACAAACATTTGAACATTTTTTTTAGTCTCCCGTTGAGCACCATAGTAGTTCCATGCCGATAGCTATAAGGGGGTGGAAGATATGGAGGTTCAAAATCGTCAAAGTATAATAAAATTCGGACTGAAGGCCAGCGATGACGTTTGCGACTCAATAGCAAGGAAACCTCACAGCAAAACGTGATGCCACAGACCATGTCTTTGGTCTATGCGTGCTACAATGCCTTCAGCTCTTTCTCTGTAAGGATAAGCATACGAATAAGGAAATATAAGAATAAATACATAAAGCAGTAAAAAAGAAATTTCTTTTAATATATCTCTTTAAAAAAATCGATTTGACGTTTCGCTCATTACATCAAGTGATCGATCTGTGATATTATTACAATCATTATTGTTGAATTTCGTGATTGGATTCTTCGAACCGATTACATTTTTACGTGTGATTTGATCTACACTACTTACTTTCCTGATAAACAGTAAGCATATAGACTTCTGCAATCTGATAGGAATAGTTTTCAGTTTGTTTCAAAAGAAGGTATTGTATTTCATTTCATCCTCCAAAACCAGTCTCATAGCACACTACTGAAGGATACCTTATCTATCATAATCAACCAACACGCGAGCGGAGCCGCTGGTTTAAGCTAGGATGTTTATTACTAACATTTCTTACGTTAAAAATCTTCACTTGAGGAGCGAGTTTCCACATTTTTAGAGCAGGAAAGCGAAGTAGGGCTGTAGCTTTGCATACGTCCTATTTTGGCCACTATATCCTTTGGAAGTTCATAGTTGTGACGGCATCTCCCCTCTATTTTAGTCCAAATCGCACACATAAAATGGAATGCAATGTTTGAACACTCATTCGATTTCTACGCTTCGTTTTTACTAACTGAACTTGGCTGATTTAGGTTAAAATTCAAATGTTTGTAAAGCTTATCGGACTTAACTGCGGGGTCATCAGTCCCTAAACTTACAGTTTACTTGTGAACTACCTTATACTAAAGGCGTCACAAACATGCATGCCCCGGGGGGGGGGGGGGGGGGATTCGAACCCCCGACGGGGAACGGCCTCGCGCATTGTAGCATAAATGTTCAAATGTTTGTTAAGCTTATGGGACTTAACTACGGGGTCATCAGTCCCTAAACTTACAAACTACTTATGAACTAGGACGGCACAAATATCCATGCCCGAGGGGGGATTCGAAACCCCGACCGTAGTGGCCGTGCAGACCGCGACTGGAGCGCCTCAGTCCCCTCGGCCACCGCGGCCGGCGGTATACGCTGGTATGAAACTTCGTGGCAGATTAAAATTGTGTGCCGGAACCGAGATTCGATCCTGAGACTGTCACGGTGGAGTGCCCGACGCTACAAGGCGCCTTGCTGCGGTAGCTCCTCGTCGGAGGTTCGAGTACCCCTTCGGGCATGTGCGCGTGTGTTTGTCCTTAGGTTGGTTTAACTTCGCAAAAATAGCTCTTACAAACATTTGAACATTTTTTAACCTGGGACCTTTGCCTTTCGTGGCCAGGCGCTCTACCATCTGAGCTATCCCGACACGCTTCACGGTCCGTCCTCACAACTTTATTTCTGCCAGTACCTCGCCTCCTACTTTTCAAACTTCACAGAAGTTCTCTTGCGAACCTCGCAGAACTAGCACTCCTAGAAGAAAGGATATGGTGGAGACATGGCTCAGCCACAGCCTAAAGGATGTTTCCAGAAATAAACTTTCACTCTGTATCGGAATGCATACTGATATGAAACTTCCTGGCAGATTAAAATTGTGAGCCGGAACGGGGATTCGACCTGAGACCTTTGCCTTTCCCAGGCAAGCGCGCTACCTTCTGAGCTACCGCAGCACGCCACGATCCATCCTCACAACTTTATTTCTGCACAGTCCCTACAAGTTTCGCAGGAGAACTTCTGTGAAGTTTGGAAAAGAGGAGGCAAGGTACTGGCAGAAGTAAAGTTGTGAGGACGGCGCGTGGAGCGTGCGGGCTTAGCTCAGACGGTAGAGGGCTTGCCCGGCAAAACTACAGGTACCAGGGTCGAATCCCGGTTCCGTCACACAATTTTAATCTGCCAGGAAGTTTAATATCAGCGCGCACACGACGCTGCAGAGTCAAAGGTTCATTTTGGAAACATCCTGTAGGCTGTGCCTAAGCCATGTCTCCACCATATTCTTCCTCCAGGAGTTCTAGTTCTGCAAGATTCGCAGGAGAACTTCTGTGAAATGTGGAAAGTAGGTGGCGAGGTACTGGCAGAAGTAAAGTTGTGAGGACGGACCGTGAATCGTGCCGGGATAGCTCAGACTGTAGAGGGCTTTCACGCGACATTCAAAGGTCCCAGGTTCGAATTCCAGTTCCAGCACGCAGTTTTAATCTGCCAGGAAGTTTGAGCACTGGAGAGCGTTCCTCAGTAACCGGAATCCATTTGCGACAATAAAAGCAAGAGATTTTTACGGACAATGCTACTTAATTAATGTTTTTAATAATTCTCCATTCCTACCCAAAAATGCGAGCGTGAACTCCACTTCCAATGACGAAGTCGTCAACGGAATACTAAAAATCTAAATTTCCTCCTTTCTTTATGTCATTAACTGAACATTTTCTGTCATTCTTCATAATAATGAAGTTAAGCAAAAGCAAGTTGATTTTCATGAACTGGGCGCACCCAATTACGTCTTTTTTAGCTACGGCACTGTACTGATAAAAGAAGCTAGAGTTGCTCCTCATCGGAACTTATCATTTTACAGGAAAAATCCGCAAAACACATTCACTAGTGCAAAACATTACTGCGAGCCTGCTCTAAGGAGAACAGTTCAACACTGAATCGCTGGCCGCCGAGAAGGTGCGATCGCTGCACGTCGCGTCTGTGTGTCCAGCCTTAGGAAGAGGATGTGGTCGCGACTCAGTTATCAGGGAGCTGGCCCTGTCACTCAACATAAAAGAACAACTTGTCTGTTTGTTACCTCTAATTACTGCTGTTTTCCACCATACTGTCGTAATCTCGTGTGGATCAAATAGTACAGGAATGCTCTTCCAGACAATCCATTGAAGACGATCATCAGAGCAAGTGTGTTTCACAATGAGAATTTATTCTCAAGAGATTATTATTTATGTGAAATATTGTGTATCAGTTGATTTTAAACTATCCTCAATTTGTGATTTTTAATTTCTGTTCATATTGTTACTGCACTTACCAGAACAAGATACTACAAAACCTATGTAAACGGTATTTCTTCCTACTATTTCAATAAAATTAAAGTCCTATATGTTGTCATTCTTATAAAATAGCAGTAACGCAAAGATTGCCTACTCCTTCCGACAAACCTTCCTGAATCAAAAAATGTTCAAATGTTTGTATAGCTCATGGGACTTAACTACAGGGTCATCAGTCCCTAAACTTACAAACTACTTATGAACTAGCTAATCCTAAGGATGGCACAAATATCCATCCCCGAGGGGAGATTCGAACCCCCGACCGTAGTGGCCGTACAGACCGTGACTGGAGCGCCTCAGTCCCCTCGGCCACCGCGGCTGGCTTTGCCGAATCAAAAAAAATATTAAACCTGCCTTACCTTAGACCAAAGGCTATTAAGTCGGCACAGATTCCATTCATAAGGTGCAAGTCACAATTGATAGAACTCATCCATTTTCTTTTACACGTTTCTGTTGTTATACTTTCAATAAGGCATATGACATACTTTGCAATGTGAAGGGGATTAACAAAATTACTCAACAGAAATGAATAACTGATAAATCTTCAACTCAAATTTAGTCAGATTTTATTTAATCTTTTTTTTTAACTCCTGTAAAAAAATGTTCAAATGTTTGAAAATCCATGGGAATTAAATGCAGTGGTTATTAGTCCCTAGGCTTACAAACTACAACACACACACACACACACACACACACACACACATACCCCAGGGAGGACTCGAAGCTCCCACAGCGAGCAACTGCACGCTCCTCAACGAGGCGCAGGCTGTGGTTATAGCCCGCGGTTCCTCCGCGGCGGAGGAACGCTGTGATATTGCGGAGGGTTCGTCACTCCCACAGCAGGGAGTTCAGCCGCAGTGACCTTGAACACACTGTTCCCACCTGGCTGTCAGACATATGGCACACCGAAGAGCCCCATTAGCCGCCGCCGCGGTTTGTAAGTGCAGCCGCTGGTATTTTGACGCCGCAGTGGAAGAGCGAAGGGGGCGCGCCTGTAAACAAGGCCCACATTCCCTTATGAGAAACAACGCACTGCCATACCGCCGCGATTCCTCCGCCGCGGAGCAACCGCGGGCTACAAACACAGCCTTAAGGTGCGATTCCGAAACCGGCGGCAAGCGGCAGTCGTCGCTGAGCCGCGACAGGCACCCCACTGGTCCCCATTGTCTGCAATGCGAGAGATGCGGAACGCGGCGGCAGCGCCACCGGTCGCCGTATACCTGCTCCGGCGACCGGCGGCCGTCCGGTCCCGAATCAGTGGTGTCGCTGTCGCCGATCCGACCCCCCGCCGGAAACCGGTTTTATGACAACACCCCAGGGAAATGAGTTCTTCACACTCTGACGAGCCGCGATGGAGTGGCCGAGCGCATTGAGGCGCTATCCTACGATACGCGAGGCTGTTCTCCGACGGGCATGGCAGTTTCTGCCGTCTTTATTATAAGCTAGTTCATAAGTAGTTTGTACGTCTAGGGACTGATGACCCTGTAGTTAAGTCCCATAAGCCCTACAAACATTTGAAAGTTTGAACTCTGACGAAAAGAAGTCTGTAAACACAGTAGCAACATATACTGAAATATTTAACGCGTGAAATAACGAGTACAGAAATGATATCTGGAAAGCTACAGTACAGTAGTTTAACAGGACGAGAAGTGCACGAAAGTTATTTATCAAGGAATGGATTCATATGTGCTTTGTTTGTAACTAAGTATTTTCACTGTAGTGTTTTTAAAGAAAACGCCTTTTGCTACTGCAAGTAGTTTTCTTTAAAAACACTACAGTGAAAATACATAGTATTCAGCTGCTGCTCAAATGGCCACCACAAGCAAGATTGTTTATAACCACTGAAGCACTTGGGTATATTTCCTCAAGAAACTGTAAATTGAGATTTTGTTCGTTTTAATTTATTGAGACATAATTGCATTGAATGTAACTAAAAGCAGAAGACATCAGTGCCTTGTCTCTTCTACAGATCGGATTGAAACTTGCATTTGTTGTTTGTGATAGGAAAGAAGAGTTGTCAAGTTCCGGGAATAAATGTATAATAGGCCTGGAACTGTGCTTAATCAGTCGGGATTTTTTTGTTAATTCTGATAAACTGTTTAATTATGAGTACAGATTTATGCCTGTAAATGTTTGACGTGGCATATCAATGAAGACTCAGAGGAAGCTGCACTCAGTAATATTTTGTAACACGTTTTGCTTCATTTTTGTAGCAACTTAGTGCAGTTTCCTCAAAACTTAACTATTAATGTAAAAACTAAACACAATCGGTGGTTTATGTTCAAAAGAATCAAGAAATTAACTATCGGTAATTACATAAATGGTGTTCTTAAAAATGATTATGTAGAGTAATAAAGCGTTTTGTGTAAAATACTGTCAGGACAGGTTTATTTACTTCAAGTTCACGAGAGGTGACAATAGATTAATGTTATGTACCATCAAAGAAAATAAAACGGAATAAAACTAACGATGGTACAATATTAAAAGTGTGAAACGAAAGGAAAGAGGCAAAAGTTACTAAAGGCTTTTATGCGACGCAAATATGATGTTGAATTATTTTCTGGACATATCAGAGCAGTTTTACGGAGTTCATTTCCAATATATAAAGCAGAACTGAAAGAAAAATAATAGTCGCATTGCTTCTGATTACGAAATGTTGGGCCCACAGTGCAACACAAATCAGCAGTCAAGAGATAATAACACACCTTCAACATTCACACCGCTGGGACTGTTCCGTACCAGTTGTTGAGCAGATAGTAAATAATGCACGTATTTTTGCGTACTTCTCAGTGTAAAATGTAATTTTTCTGCTTCAGTTATTGCATTTCTTAGGCACTGTGGTTTTATGTCATCCGAAATAGAACTCAGTACGAAGTTGAACTGTCTTTTATTTAAACGGCTATAGCTCCTGAATAAATTCATCACTAAACTTTTTTTTTTCTTCTTTTTTTTTTTTTTTTTTTTTTTTTTTTTTTTTTTTTTCAACGGCGTGTAACTTCCATCGGAAGCTCAAATGTTTCATATTGGCATTACCAGTGTTCGTGTTCTTTTAGTATGGAACAAAGCAACGTCATCGTCTTCCTCCTGGAACAACGGCGGCAGTCGGCGGACACCTCACCCCGCCTCTCACCTGCCGCTGTGTGCAAGGGATCGGCAGCAGGCGGCTGCGTCTCGGTCGTTGTCGGCAGCTGCAGTGGGTCGCTGTCGCCGTGTTCGAACCCGGCGGCAAGCGAGCGGTGTCGCTGTCGCCGACCCGACCCCCCGCCGAAGACCGGTTTTACGACAACACCCCAGGGAAATGAGCTCTTCAGACTGACGAGCCGCGGCGGAGTGGCCGAGCGCATTGAGGCGCTATTCTACGATAGGCGAGGCTGTTCCCCGACGGGGGTTCGAATCCCCCCTCGGGCATGGCTGTTTGTGCTGTCTTTATTATAAGCTAGTTCATAAGTAGTTTGTAAGTTTAGGGACTGATGACCCCGTAGTTAAGTCTCATAAGATCTACAAACATTTGAACATTTGATATCTGACGAAAAGAAGTCCATAAAAACAGTAGCAACATATCCTGTAATATTTGACGCAGGATATAACGAGTAAAGATATCTGGAAAGCTACAGCACAGTAGTTAAACAGGACTAGCAAGTGCACGAAACTTGTTATTTATCAACTAATGGATTCATATGTGTGTTGTTTGTAACTATATATTTTCAATGTAGTGTTTTTAAAGTAAACGCCTTTTACTACTTTAAGTAGCAAAAGGCGTTTTCTTTAAAAATACTACAATGAAAATCCATAGTATTCAGCTGCTGCTCAAATGGCCACCACAAGCAACGTTGTTTATAACCACTGAAGCACTTGGGGATAGGTCCCCAAGAAACTGTCTCGTAATCTTGCAGAAAATCCAAAGAAATTCTGGTCATATGTGAAGTACACTAGCGGCAAAACACAAACAATACCTTCACTACGCGATAGCAATGGTAATACTACCGACGACAGTACTGCTAAGACAGAATTACTAAACACAGCTTTCCGAAATTCTTTCACCAAAGAAGACGAAGCGAACACTCCAGTATTCAATCCAAGAACAGCTGCCAGCATCCGAAACTTAGAAGTAGATGTTCCTGGAGTAGTAAAACAACTTAAGTCACTAAACAAAAATAAATCTTCCGGGCCAGATTGTATACCAACTAGATTCCTCTCAGAGT
Organism: Locusta migratoria; assembly: GCA_026315105.1. Taxonomy (NCBI): domain Eukaryota; kingdom Metazoa; phylum Arthropoda; class Insecta; order Orthoptera; family Acrididae; genus Locusta; species Locusta migratoria. The sequence continues at coordinate 735,790,347 of CM048755.1, read as the reverse complement.
ATGCTGATGCAATAGCGCCGTACTTAGCTATAATTTACAACCGATCACTCAGCGAAAGATCCGTACCCAAAGACTGGAAAGTTGCCCAAATTACTCCAATATTCAAGAAAGGCAATAGGAGTGATCCCCAAAATTACAGGCCTATCTCATTGACGTCGATTTGCAGTAGGATTTTGGAACATATACTTTGTTCGAATATTATGTACTACCTCGAAGAGAACGACCTATTAACCAATAGTCAGCACGGATTCAGAAAGTATCGCTCTTGCGAAACACAGCTTGCCCTTTATTCACATGAAGTGTTAAGTGCCATCGACAAGGGATCTCAAATCGATTCCATATTTCTGGATTTCCGGAAGGCTTTTGATACTGTACCCCACAAGCGGCTTCTAATGCAATTGCGTGCTTATGGAATATCTCCCCAATTGTGCGATTGGATTCATGATTTCCTATCAGAAAGGACACAGTTCGTTGTAATTGACGGTAAGTCATCGAGTAAAACAGAAGTAATATCTGGCGTTCCACAGGGAAGCGTTATTGGTCCCCTACTCTTCCTCGTGTTTATAAACGATTTAGGAGATAATCTGAATAGCTCCCTTAGACTGTTCGCAGATGATGCTGTCGTTTATCGGTTAGTGAAGTCAACAGAGGATCAAAAGCAACTGCAAAGCGATTTAGACAAAATTTCTACTTGGTGCGAAAATTGGCAATTGACACTAAATAAAGAAAAGTGTGAAGTAATACACATGACCACTAAAAGAAATCCGCTGAACTTCAATTACGCGATAAATCAGTCAAACCTTAAGGTCGTAAATTCTACCAAATACCTAGGAGTTACAATTACGAACAACTTTGACTGGAGAGAACACACAGAAAATATTGTGGGGAAGGCGAACCAAAGGTTACGTTTCTTTGACAGAACGCTTAGACGATGCACCAGCTCCACCAAAGAGACTGCCTACATCACACTTGTGTGTCCTCTCTTGGAGTACTGTTGCCCCTTGTGGGACCCTCACCAGGTGGGACTGACGGAAGATATTGAGAAGGTTCAGAGAAGGGCAGCTCGTTTTGTTTTATCACGTTATGGGGGGAAAGCGTCACGGAAATGTTGCACGAATTGGGGTGGAAATCATTAAAAGAAAGACGTTATTCATTGCGGCGTGATCTGTTTGCGAAGTTTCAATCACCGACTTTTAGTTCTGAATGTGAAAATATTTTGCTAGCACCCACCTACTTAGGGAGACATGACCATCCCAATAAAATAAGAGAAATCAGATCGAAAACGGAACGATTTAGGTGTTCTTTCTTCCCGCGCGCTATTAGAGAATGGAACGGTAGAGAAAAGTTATGAAGGTGGTTAATGAACCCTCTGCCAGGCACTTAACTGTGATTTGCAGAGTATCTATGTAGAACTGTAAATTCAGATTTTGTTCGTTTTAATCTATTGAGACATAATTGAATTGAATGTAAATAAAAGCAGAAGACATCAGGGCTTTGTCTCTTCTACAGATCGGATTGAAACTTACATTTGTTGTTTGTAACAGGGAGGAAGAGTTGTCAAGTTCCGTGAATGAATGTATAATAGGCCTGGAACTGTGCTTAATCAGTCGGGAATTTTTGTTCTACATTCTGATAAAGTATTTAATTATGACTACGGATGTATGCCCGTAAGCTGCGGCGGAGCGGCCGAGCGCATTGAGGCGCTACGCTACGATGCGCGAGGCCGTTTCCCATCGGGGGTTCGAATCCCTCCTCGGGCATGGATGTTTGTGTCGTCTTTAGTATAAGCTAATTCATGAGTAATTTGTTAAGAGTAGGGACTGATGACCACCTACAAACATTTGAACATTTTATGCCTGTAAATTTTTGGCCTGGCATATCAATGAAGACTCAGAGGAAGCTACACTCATTAATATCTTGTAACACGTTTTGCTTCATATTTGTAGCAACTTAGTGCAGTTTCCTCAATAGTTAACTATATCAGTTAAAACTAAACACAAACACTAAACACAAAGAATTAAGAAATTGTTAACTATCGGTAATTACACAAATGGTGTTGTTAAATATGATAATGTACAGTAATAAAGCCTTTTGTGTAAAATACGGTCAGGACAGGTTTATTTATTTCATGTTACACGAGAGGTGACTATCGATTAATTTTATGTAGCAAGACAGAAAAGAAAACGGAATAAAACTATGGTATAATATAAAAGTGTGAAAGGAAAGGGATGAAAAGAGCCAAAAGTTAGTAAAGGCCTTTATGCGATGCAAATATGATATTGAATTATTTTCTGGGCATATCAGTGCAGTTTCGGATTTCATTTCCAATATATAAAGGAGAATCGAAAGAAAGATAATAGGGCCATTGTTTCTGATTACAAAATGATGGCTCCACTGTGCAACACAAACCAGCAATCAAGAGATAATAACACACCTTCAACATCCATATCGCTAGTACAGTATTCCGTACCAGTTGTTGATCAGATTGTAAATAATGCACGAGTTTTTGCGTTCTTCTCAGTGTAAAATGTAATTTTTCTTCTTCAGTTACTGCATTTCTTAGGCACTGTGGTTATATGTCATCCGAAATAGAAATCAGTACGAAGTTGAACTGTCTTTCCACTGGACCCTTTTTTTTTTTTTTTTTTTTTTTTTTTTTTAATCAACGGCCTGTAACTTCCATCGGTAGCTGTACGTTTGCATAAACGCATTACCAGCTTTCGCGTTTTCTTAGTATGGAACAAAGCAACGTCATCGTCTTCCCCCTCCAACGACAGCGCAAGAACCGCGGCAGTCGGCAGACACCTCACCTCGCCTCTCACCGGCGACCGCGCTGCTCGCCTGGCGCTGTGTTCCGCAACGGGTCGACAGCAGGCAGACTTCTACATCTACATTTACATGGGATACTCAGCAAACCACATTTAAGTGCCTGGTAGAGGGTTCATCGAACCACAATTATACTATTTATCTCCCATTCCATTCTCGAATAGCGCGCGGGAAGAAAGAACACCTGAATCTCTCTGTCCGAGCTCTGATTTCTCTTATTTTATTCTGATGATCATTTCTGCCTATGTAAGTGGGAGTCAATAATATATTTTCGCATTCGGAGGAGAATGTTGGCGATTGGAGTTTCGCAAGTAGCCCACGCCGCAACGATAAGCGCCGTTGTTGTAATGATTCCCATCCCAGATCCTGTATCATTTCCGTAACGCTGTCTCCCCTGTATCGTGACAATACGAAACGAGCTGCCCTTCTTTGGACTCTTTCTATGTACTCCGTCAAACCCACCTGATAAGGATCCCACACTGGGCTGCAATACTCCAAAAATGGACGGACAAGCGCAGTGTATGCAGTTTCTTTAGTGGTTCTGTTGCAAGAGGCGGCGCCGTCGTTGTCGGCAGTCGCGGCGGGTCGCTGTCGCCGTGTACGGACTCGCGGCTACTCCACCGCGACGCACTCCTGTAAAATTTTGGCAACTGTAGCTGTACGCTTTTGGCCAAAGAATAACGATTTTATACGATGTAATGTATGAAGAAGCAAAATGTGCTGGGGTTTTAAGCCCAAAACCCTGCACAGCTGTTATAATAAAACGTTATTTGTTAGTTTTCGCTTCTATGTTTACTCTTAATCGAGCTTCCTTTTTTAACATAGCATCAATCAAGAATAAAAGATGTTACGAAAACTCTATAACAAGGTTGCCTACCATTTTCCAGACAATAGTTATACGTTGCCAGGTGTAAACATGTGCATCAAGTCCTTATACAATTATGTTCCAAATATTATTGTGACCATTGATTGATTTTCTCAGGGAAGCCAAAACAATCTTGGTCCAACCTGCCACTGCCCTCCCTGAAACTAAGTTTATTGTGCGGTATCGGTCCCTGTATATCTAGTAAAGCCAAACAATGCCCTTGAACAGTGCAAGGAGTCCCTTTACCAGTTCTTTATTAGACACAATTTCTTCGGGTCTAGTTGTCCCAAATGTTCTGTGCCATTTACTCTCCAATGCAATACATTCGAAGATTAGATGTGATGCAGTTTCATCACCGTCATCACAGATCCGACATGTAGGGTCCTCTTCTGTTATTCCCATTGTATGTAGGTGTTTTTTGAAATTCCCATGGCCTGTCAGCAATCCAACCATGAGTCTAATCTCTCTCCTGTTCAGGCCCAGGATTGCAGAGCTTCTTTTAAAACATGGCTTTGGCATCATTACCTTGCCATGTTTTTGTTGATAGACTTTGGTCCAATATTCTAAAATGTTCTAAATGTTTGTTAAGCTTATGAGACTTAACTACGGGGTTATCAGTCCCTAAACTTACAAACGACTTATCAACTAGCTTATCCTACGGACGGCACAAATATCCATGCCCGAGGGGGGATTCGAACTCCCGACCGTAGTGGCCGTGCAGACCTTGACTGAAGCGCTTCAGCCCCCTCGACCATCGCGGCCGGCTCCAATATTCTACGTGCTGTCTTCTGAGCCAATTACGTAGCTCCAATTTGATCACTGCCTTGGTGATTGTCAGGACAGGTTCCGGTCCAATAAATGGAGACTCTGCCCCCATGCTGCCTAATCTGTCGGCATGTTCGTTGCCACTGATCCCCAAGTGGCCAGGGACCCACAATAGGATTACTCTATTGCTTTCCCCTAGCTCCACCAGAACCCTGTGACATTCTGCAACAATTTTAGACCTTGTTGCAGGAGCTGCCAGTGATCTCAGGGCTGTCTGTCTGTCTGAATAGATATAGATGCTACGGTCTTTGTAGCACCTACGCAAATTCTCCTCCACACACGCCCTGATGGCAGTGATTTCGGCCTGGAATACTGAGGCCAGTTTGCCTAGAGAGATGACGCCCTCCAGTCTTGGCTGCACCCCGTATACCCTGGCCCCAACGCCTTGGTCTGATTTTGACCCGTCAGCGAACCAGACAATATCCCCCGTACGGTGTTGAACTATTTTCTCTCACTGCTCCCTATTTCCAATTGTTATATTAAAAGGCTTGTTGAAGCAGTATGGGGTTGTAATATAGTCGGCTGGCATTTCACCAACCTTTCCTATATTTACCTCACTCACTATTTTAGTGTGTGATTCTGGATATCCCAGAGAGTTCCAGTTTTTGCCAGTTTTGAGTCTGTGTGCACCAGCCGCTGCCTCCATCTTCACCCAAAGGTGTAATGGGGACATATCCAACATGGTTTCCATCCCAGCAGTTGGTGTGCTGCTAATTCCGCCTGTTATGGCTAAGCAGGCTAATCTCTGCACCTTACCAAGCTCCTTAGCAGCAACCTGCTGTTCTACCTTCTTCCACCACACGACCTCCCCATAGGTGATTCTGGGTCTAATCACCGTGGTGTACATCCAGTGCATACCCTTGGGGCTCAGGCCCCAATTTTTGCCACAAGCTCTCCTGGTACTTACGAGAGTACCTTTTGCCTTGGAGCAAATATTCCTAATGTGAGGGGTCCATGTCAGTTTCTCATCTAAGGTAACCTCTAGATATTTCACTGTCCCCTTCACAGGTAGCGCTTCATTGAAAAGCTTTAGATTTCTACTTGAATGTTGGATATGCTTCTTTGTGAATGGTACAACATCAGTCTTCTTAGGACTAACCCCCAGATCCTGTTTTCTGCACCAGTCTTGCACAATGTCCAACGCACCTTGTACCATATTCTTGACTGTGTCAGCAAATTTGCCAAGTATTACTATGACAAGATCATCTGCCTATCTTTGGGAAAAGTACTGCCTAGAGTTTAATTATACAATGAGACCATTCACCACTATATTCCACAATAAAGGGGAAAGAACTCCTCCTTGCGGGCTACCCCTAGTGGTGTTGATTACCATTTTTTCATTCATCATGGTAGCTTCTTCCTTTCTTCCACTGAGCATGGCCCTAGTCCACCTACATATAGTGGTCCCTAGGTCATGAACCTCTGCTGCCCTAACCATGGAATCGAAGGTCGTGTTGCTATAAGTCCCCTCGATGTCCAGGAAGATACAGAGGGCTATTTCCTGAAAGTGTAGTGCTTTCTCCACGTTCCCAACGAGTTGGTGGAGAGCTGTCTCACATGATTTACCTGTCTGATATGCATGTTGGTTTGAATGTAGAGGAGCCCTAATTAACCTCCTTTCTCCAACATGCACATTAACCAGATTTTCCAATGAAGGAGAACTGGCTGATAGGTTTCATATCCTTGGCCTTGGTATGATCAATTCTCCCTAGTTTTGGAATGAAGACAACCTTCACTGCCCTCCAGGCATTGGGAATGATTCCTGCTGCTAGGCTAACCCTTAATAACCTGCATAGGAATCTAATAAGATTTTCTCCCGCTTGTTGTAGGAGAGGTGGAAAGATTCCATCGGGGCCAGGTGACTTGAACGGTTGAAATGTTCCCACCGCCCATCGGACCTTACTGAACTTGACACACTCCTTGGCCAAATCCCAGTCCTCTTTGCGAATACCTGAGAACTGTTGTCTCTCAGGAATCGCATTCTGGTCTGAGTTATCCACCAGAGTATATTGAGGAAAGTGAGTCTTGAGGAGCAGTTCCAGCGTTTCATGTGCTGTCTTTATATACTCCCCATTCTCCTTCCTCAGTGTTCCTCCTGGATTAGTTGGTACCCTAGTGAGGATTTTATGAAGTCTCGCTTGAGCAGCCGTGCCCTCCACTTCCTCACAGAATACCTTCCAGGATGCCTCCTTTGCCCGTCTGATGGCAAAGTTGTAATTGACAAGGGCCTCACGATACTTTGCCCATTGTCCTTTGCGCCTCGCAAGGTTAAACAGTCTTCGTACCTGTTTCCTTTGCATTTCCAGGTTAAGAATATTGTGACCATAATGGTATAGTGTTGCCTTAGCAAACATTAGCCCGTCTTAGGACTCCCATGATATCAGTAACTGAGTACAAGAGTGTGGCATGGGGGGGATTATGAATCAATAAACACGTGTACAATGATAAACAACAAAAATACTTCAAAAATTCCATTTTTATAATTTGTGAGAAAGTAACATTTTCTTCATAATTTACGACATACATTAAGAATTGTTCATTATATTTTTGGATGAATGCCATTACACGTTTTATAACACATGGTAATAACCTAAAGACTCGACTGACTCTCTGGTTATTTAAAGATTGTAGTAGACGAGTGGGCCTTCTCCGAAAACCCCCACATCGATGAGGTTTCATTGACTGGTTCGCATGCTGACGGCCCAGCACTGAAATCCGCAGCAATTTGCGGAAGAGTTGCACTTCCGTCACGTTGAACGATACTCTTCAGTCGTCATTCGTCTCGTTCGTTCAGGATATTTTTCCAGCTACAGCGATGTTGGAGATTTGGTATTTCATCAGATTCCTATTACTGACAGTGCACTCATGAAATGGTGATATGGGAAAAATCCCACTTCATCGCTACCCCGGAAATGCTGTTTGGCCGGCCGCGGTAGCCGAGGAGACTGAGACGCTCCAGTCACGGTCTGCACGACCACTACGGTCGGGGGTTCGAATCCCCCCTCGGTCATGGATATTTGTGCCGTCCTTAGTCTTAGGTAGTTCATAAGTAGTTTGTAAGTTTAGGGACTGATGACCCCGTAGTTAAGTCCCATAGACTTTACAAACATTTTATATATATAAAAAAAATGCTGTTTGTCATTTCTCGCGCGGTGACTATAACACCACGTTCAAACTTTGAAATCGTGATAATTTGCCGTTGTAGCAGCAGTAACCGCTCTAACGCCTGCGCCAGACCCTCGCAGCGCCGTCCTCTGTGTGTTTGCATATCATATCTGTGTATGCATACGCATGCCTACATCAGTTTCTTTGACTCTTCAGTGTACCTGCACAGGTTTCGTCACTATTAGTAAGATGCACTCCATGCAGATCTTTCACTTGTGGGCCCCCAGGCTCCCTTGTCAACTTGGTGCACCGTGCACCATGATTTATACACAGTGTTAATGCTTGCAAACATAGACCACATTTGAAACTTCCTGGCAGATTAAAATTGTGTGCCGGAACCGGGACTCGAACCTGGGACCTTTGCCTTTCGCGGGCAAGTGCACTACCGACTGTGCTATCCCGACACGACTCACGATGCCGCCTCACAACTTTACTTCCGCCAGTACCTCGCCTCCTACTTTCCAAACTTCACAGCTCCTCTCCTGCGAACCATGCAAGACTAGCACTCCTGGAAGAAAGGATATGGTGGAGATATGGCTTAGCGCAGTCGGTAGTGCGCTTGCCCGCGAAAGGCAAAGGTCCCAGGTTCGAGTCCCGGTTCCGGCACACAATTTTAATCTGTCAGGAAGTTTCATACCAGCGCACACTCCGCTGCAGAGTGAAAGTTTCATTCTACAGACCACATTTACTAAACTATGCTCTTGTATTTTGCTAAAAATTTATAATAAATGATGATGAGATTTTTTATGCCATGTGAGTGATAAAAAAAAAGTTTATTTCGTCTGTGTAACATTTAACAACTATTACTCTATTTAAAATTATTGTTGCGAAAAGAAAGAGCTTTACGATTCGCTTGGGCATGCCAACAACGACATTGGACTGTTGATGACTGGAAACATGGTGCCTGGTCTGCAGTGGCGTCTCGTGGAAAAAATTGTTGGGCGTGCTGCACTCTTGATCGCTGAAGTAAATAGCCTGGAAAGTTGGGGGGGGGGGGGTTGAAAAGCACAGACTTCTGTGGTAAGTGCAGCGCAGAGAGGGGAACTAGCAGGACGTGTCTGATGATTGTCATTTGCTAATCATTTCAAATACCACCTTGTGAGCTAGATGGGCCTCTTCGGCTGCTATTAATGGACTGCTGCTGATGCTCTGCCTCTCCGGCAGTGCCGCATTCAGCCGCAACCATGTAATGTTGCAACATCTCGTCGCTTAAGCGGTGCCTGTTAATTTGTTGCCTTGCAATGATTGTGTATTAATTACAGTTGTATTTTGTGCATTAGTAATGAAGTTGGCAAAAATTATTTTAAAAAATCTAGTGCGAGCCATCAACACTGTTTTCCGTAATTGCGTCATTTCATTTTATAGCAAACTTCCATTATATAAATTATTGTATCTGCAAAAATATTTTCAGTTCATTTAGTCGTAAGAATAGTGAATGGTAAATTGTCTTACAAAAAAAATAATTTCCAAAAATAGTGTTTAAACATTTGAAAATTCCATATTTCTAAAAACGTGATGGATCATGTAAATTTGGTACAGACTAGACTTGCGCATAATAGTTCGCGATCGGGAGCGCTCACTTTAGTTCGCGGCAGAGCCGCGAACTAGTTCGCTCTTTTAGTTCGTCCGCTCCCAGTGACGGCTGAGCGGCGTGGTCTGCGCGTGCAGGTGGAGGGGGAAGTTCCCCCACCTAGCTGCTTCATGCGCTTGCTGCTTGAGCCGCTACGATATCACGCAAACCAAAAGAAACAGTTTGTGGATAATTTCTCGCTTTTAAGTTTAGAATTATCTCTATATCTTGGCATTATGGAATTTATTAGTCAGATATTGCAGAGTGCAGAACACATCAAAACAGAAATTTTGTAGCACTGAACTATGTAATCTAGCAGGCAGACGCTCACCTCGAAATGACTCATCAGCATAAGGCAAACACGTGATTTTTAATTCTGCTACGCGCCCTCTCGCTATTGCCTGTCGGTCTTCGGAAAAGAATCCAACAAACTATGAAGCGAGATACGTTTGGCATAATCGTCCGCTGCTCCTAGTTCGTCCGCTGCTCCTAGCTCGTTCGCTCTTTTTGGCTTTTGCTACCGCTACTAAATGAGCTCTTTTTTTATGACAGCTTTTTTATATAATGAATCAGTGTTGCCAAAGCGTGTGCTATTGCCGGTATTTTTGGGCAATTTGACATCAAATACTTAGGCAAATAAACCAGTTATTTACACGAATGGGTAATACAATGATATTCAACTACTTTGAATACAGAGTACTCGTATTACTTTATTTTTAAAATAGATTTCTTGCGGCAGTGAACTATGAAACTACAGCTGATCTGCATCTCAGCTCGAAATGAAGGTAACTGGCAGAAGGGAATCACGCGATTCTGCGCGCTCTCGTGTCCTCTCGCTGTTCCCCACCAGTCTTCGGAAAAGGAGCGGACGAACTAAGACGCGAGGGATCTGCGAACTGGGAGCGCTCTTCCGAACTAGTTCGTTCGCGAACAACACAGGACTAGTACAGACACAGACGAAACATTGTAGTGCAAATGACAGCCGAGCGGCTTGCGTTTGGGCAGGACGTGTCCCTCGAATGGATAAACACTGACTTATCTCCCTGCAGGAGACAGTGAGGAATCCCAAACAAAGAGTGGAATCCCTGAGGACTTGCTACAGCTGCATATAGAGAGGCCCTGGCGGCAGGAAGCAGTACACAGGACCACAGACAAATATATACAGACGGGAAACCTCCGTAAGGGCCTGGTCCTACGCTCAGGGGTGCGGGGAGGGAGGTTTCCGGCAGTTCCGTAAGATGTCCCATGATGGCGCTGCGGTCAGAAGCAGCCTTTTAAACTGGCCAGAGCAGGCGGCAGGTAGCGGCACTCCCCAACACCACCTCCCCCAAACGCCAGCAAGCCGGACACAGCCGTGGCCTCGTGGCAGGCGGCACGAGCTCTCCCCTCAGCCTCCCCTCCACGCTACCCTCTGACGTGTGAGAGGCACCCTAAGCCAGGGAACGGCCTGACACCTGCTAGCATCTTACGGAACTACGAGGGGAGCGCAGGACAGTGGTTTAGTGGTGGCTTCTCCTCTGTATATGTAACTCTGTGATAGGACCCACTGCATGTGCAGCCCGCATGGCTGAGGGCGCTCCTCTGGGCCTGATCACGTCAAGAAGAGAGACGACACAGTTCTCATTTATGTTAAGAGAAGCGCATATTTTAAAAGTACTTAAGAGCTATTGACATTGCAGTACCAGATCGTAGAATTTCTGAGGTATTAACAAGTTTTGAATACAACTTTTGTTGAAACTACAGACGAATTGCGAAAAAACTATAATTTTAGGCCTATCTTACTTTGAGACCCTTTGAGCTGCCTTACTTGTACATTTCAAATTATTGAATGTATCAGGAATAGAGTCTAGAATTATTTTTACTTTTTAAAGAAAGAGTGAAGCCCCTACACGCATGGTGACCATCACAAGAGTTCCACTGTCACCTCTGCATTTGTTAGTAATTAAGTTGAGATCACAGGATGCAGGTCTGTGATGTTCATATATGTGAGCAGGATAGATAGTGGACGAAAAACGAACGAAGGGTAGCGGTTTTAAGGGGAGACGGAAAAAGTACCAGGCAGGTGCCAAGGTGGAAAGAAAGCCTGTGCGACAGCCTAGTCACGAAGTAAGGGCAGTAGCGGTTGCTTGCTATCTGTGACAGGCATGCAAGGATAACGTTCTGTGAGTATTAAGAATCGTGCAAGATCGATAGCAGTTGACTTTGCAATAAGAGTATCAGGTATCTTGAATGACAGCAACCAGTCGCCTTTTATGTAAAATGTTTTAATTACATTTTTCCCATTACCGGTTTCGATATGCCTAGCATATCATCATCAGATGGTGAACGGGTTTTTTATATTGCAGATGGTGTGTGGAGGAATTTGTGCATCTGTTGCACTTCCTATATGTGTTCATTGTTCCTTTTACCTGGCTAGGTAGTGAAATAAAACTTTTATCCATTATGGATGAGGAACACTGCGACTGTGGTGAAATAAGGCATCTTGAATGACAGTAACCAGTCGCCTTTTATGTAATTTAGGAAGTGCAACAGATGCACAAATTCCTCCACACACCATCTGCAATATAAAAAAAACCGTTCACCATCTGATGATAATGTGCTATGCATATCGAAACCGGTAATGGCAGAAACGTAATAAAAACACTTTACACAAAAGGCAACTGGTTGCTGTCATTCAAGATACCTTATTTCACCACAGTCGCAGTGTTCCTCATCCACAATGGATAAAAGTTTTATAAGAATATCAGTCCGAGTCGGTGAGAGGTGCAGCTGTGGTTGGGCACTGACGGCGTCTCTGACCGCAATACTAATAGTCAATAGTCAGCTAACTGTGGAGATAGTCACAAGCAGTAGCTGCCTTGGCGTAGCCAGGGAGTGGTTTATGAGGTTTAAACCCCTCCCTAAATGTTGGCATGTTGTTATGATCTTCAGTCCGGAGAATGGTTTGATGCAGCTCTCCACCCTACTCTATCCTGAGCAAGCCGTTTCATCTCCTCATAAGAACGGCAACCCACATCCACTCCATTCTGCTTACTATACGCGTCTCTTGGTCTCCCTCTGCGATTTTTACCCCACACACTTCCCTCCAATGCTAAATTTACGATTCCCCGATGTCTAAGAATGTGTCCTACCAAGTGATCCCTTCTTTTACTCAGGGTATGCCAAAAATTCCTTTTCTCGCCAATTCTGTTCAGTACCTCTTCATTAGTTATGTGATCTACCCACCAAATCTTCAGCATTCTTCTGTAGCACCACATTTCAAAAGCCTCTATTCTCTTCCTGTCCGCACTGCTTATCGCCCATGTTTCACTCCCGTACAAGGCAACACTCCACACAAATGCCTTCAGAAAAGACTTCCTTACCCTTAAATTAATATTAGATGTTAGCAAATTTCTCTTTTTCAAAAATGCTTTTCTTCCCATTGCCATTCTGCATTTTATATCCTCTGTACTGCGACCATTGCATGTTATTTTACTACCCAAGTAACAAAACTCATCTACCACCTTCATTGTTTCGTTACCTAATCTAATTCCTTCAGCATCGCCTGATTTTCTAAGACCGCATTCCATTATTTTTGTTTTGCTCTTGTTAATGTTCATTTTATACGCTCTCTTCAACACACTGTCCATTCCATTCAACTGCTCTTCCAGGTCCTGTGCTGTCTCTGACAGAATTACAATGTCATCAGCAAAAGGCAATGTTTTTATTTCTTCCCCCTGAACTTTAATCCCTTTTCCAAATTTTTTCTTGCTTTCCTTCACCGCCTGCTCGATGTACAAATTGAATAACATCGGAGAAAGGCTACAACCCTGTCTTAATCCCTTCCCAACTGATGCTTCCCTTTCATGCCCTTCGAGTCTAATAACTGCAGTCTGGCTTTTGTACAAGTTGTAAATAACTCTCCTTTCCCTATATTTTACTCCTGCTGACTTCAGAATTTGAAACAGTGTATTCCAGTCAACATTGTCAAATGCTTTCTCCAAATCTACAAAAGCTAAAAATGTAGGTTTGCCTTTCCTTAATCTATCTTCTAAGATAAGACGTAAAGTGAGTATTGCCTCCTGGGTTCCTATGTTCCTCCTGAATCCAAATTGATCTTCCCCGAGGTCAGCTTCTACCAGATTCTCCTGTAGATAATTCGTGTTAATATTTTGCAACCATGACTTATCAAACTTATGGTTCTGTAATTTTCACATCTGTCTGCGCCCGATTTCTTTGTAATGGGGATCATTACATTTTTCTTAAAGTCTGAGGGCATTTCGCCTGTCTCATATATCCTACATACCAGTTCAAATAGTCTTGTCATGGCTGGCTCTCCCAGAGACATTAGTAGCTCTGAGGGTATGTCATCTACTCCTGGGGCCTTGTTCCGACCTAGGTCTTTCAGGGCTCTGTCAAATTCATCTCTCAGTATAGTATCTCCTATTTCATCTTGATCTACTTCCTCTTCCCTTCCTGCAACATCGTCTCTCAGTTTATTTCCTTTGTAGAGCTGCTCTATGTACTCTTTCCACCTTTCAGCTTTCTCTTCTGTGCTGAGAACTGGTTTCCCATCTGAGTTCTTGACATTCGTAGAGTTGCTTTTCTTGTCCCCAAAAGTCTCTTTTATTTTCCTGTAGGCGGTATCTACTTTTCCCCTTGTTATGCATTCTTCTACAGATTTGAATTTGGCTTCTAGCCACTCCTGCTTAGCCATTTTGCACTTCCAGTCAATCTCATTTTTTAGTCGTCTGTACTCCATTTTGCCTGTTTCATTTACTGCATTTTTATATTTTCTCCTTTCATCAATTAAATTTAGTATTTCCTGTGATATCCAAGAAGTTTTTGTAGGTCTTGCCTTTCTACCTATTTTGTCTTCTGCTGCGTTCACTATTTCATCTCTCAATGCTACCCATTCCTCTTCTACTGTTTTATTTCCCCCTGTTTCTGTCAATTGTTGCCTAAATCTCCCTCTGAAATTCTCCTGAACTTCACTTTTCTTCAATTTATCTAAGCCCCATCTCCTTATTTTCCTACCTTTCTGCAGTTTTTTCAGCTTCACCCTACAGTTCATGACTAACAAGTTATGGTAAGAGTCTATATCTATCCCCGGGTATGTCTTGCAGTTTATAACCTGGTTCCGAAATCTATGTCTTACCATTATAAAATCTATCTGATACCTTCCGGTGTCTCCTGGTCTCTTCCACGTATACAACCTTCTTTTGTGATTCTTAAACCACGTGTTTGTTACGATTAAATCATGTTCCGTGCAAAATTCTACCAGGCGACTTCCTCTTTCATTCCTCCTGCCCAGTCCATATTCACCTACTATTTTTCCTTCTCTTCCTTTTCCTACTACCGAATTCCAGTCTCCCATCACAATTAAGTATTTCTCTCCCTTAACTGTCTGAATAATTTTCTTTAGCTCCTCATATATTTCTTCGATCTCCTCATCATCGGCAAAGCTAGTTGGCATATAAACCTGTATTACTGTTGTCGGTGTTGGCTTCGTATCTATCTTGACAATGATAATGCGATCACTGTGCTGCTCATAGTAGTTTACCCGCATTCCTATCTTCCTATTCATTATCAGCCCTACTCCTATGATATCCCCAACTGATTTTGTTTTTATAATCCTGTACTCACCTGACCAGAAATCCTGTTCATCCTGCCACCGAACTTCACTAATCCCCACTATATCTAACTCCAACCTATCCATTTCCCTTTTTAAATTTTCTAATTTTCCTACCTGTTTAAGGGATCTAACATTCCACGCTCCGATCCGTAGAATGTCTTTCCTGATGCCAACATCCTCCTGAGTAGTCCCCGCCCGGAGATCCGCATGGGGGACTATTTTACCTCCGGAATATTTTACCCGAGAGGATGCCATCATCATATTTCCATACAGTAGAGCTTCATGTCCTCGGGAAAAGCAACGGCTGTAGTTTCCCCTTGCTTTCAGCCGTTCGCATTAGCTGTGTGGCAAAACCACATTAGCTGATGTTACAAGGCTAGTTCAGTCAATCATCCAGACTGTTGCCCCTATAACTACTGAAAAGGCTTTTGCCCCTCTTCAGGAACCACACGTTTGTCTGGCCTCTCCACAGATACCCCTCCGCTGTGGTTGCACCTACGGTACGGCTATCTGCATCGTTGAGACACGCAAGCCACCCCACCTCGGCAATGTCTGTAGTTCATGGGGGTGCCAACAAAAACTGGCATAATTCTGTACATGTTTCTGTATCAAGATAAAGATCGCCTACCGGTACGTTTTTCCAAGGTTGGGAAGCCATCACATATGCTCCACACTGTCTCGATTTCTCCCCATGCTAGTCCCAAATGTTTTGGAGCCCTGGACATTCATGGCCATCGGTATGTTTCTGGCGAAGAGATGCACACCTGAGTAAAAAAAAAACATGGTCCTGTAGCTAACTGCAAACATTTGATTGTGGAGGAATTGACCACCTTGTCTCACTGTGTGTTAAATGTATAAACAGTTGTGTTTATTACTACTGAAATAATTAGCAATTTTACTATTGTCAATTACAATGGCAGTCATATATTACAATGTCAGTCAGCAATATTTCTTACTGCTTCTATTTAAACGATTCTAGGTTCCTGTCCAGTCAAATAGTATCTAGAATGAAACTTCACTCTGCAGCGGAGGGTGCGCTGATATGAAACTTCCTGGCAGATTAAAATTGTGTGCCGGAACCGGGACTCGAACCTGGGACCTTTGCCTTTCGCGGGCAAGCGCACTACCGACTGTGCTATCCCGACACGACTCACGGTGCCGCATCACAACTTTACTTCCGCCAGTACCTCGCCTCCTACTTTCCAAACTTCACAGAAGTTCTCCTGCAAACACGCTAGACTAGCACTCCTGGAAGAAAGGATATGGTTGAGACATGGCTTAGCCACAGCCTAAGGGATGTTTCCAGAATGAAACTTCACTCTGTCTCCACCATATCCTTTCTTCCAGGAGTGCTAGTCTTGCGTGTTTGCAGGAGAAGTTCTGTGAAGTTTGGAAAGTAGGAGGCGAGGTACTGGCGGAAGTAAAGTTGTGATGCGGCATCGTGAGTCGTGTCGGGATAGCACAGTCGGTAGTGCGCTTGCCCGCGAAAGGCAAAGGTCCCAGGTTCGAGTCCCGGTTCCGGCACACAATTTTAATCTGCCAGGAAGTTGCAAATAGTATCTGTTCAATTTTTTTTTCTTTTTTTGTCATTGACTGCTTAAACGTACTGCAAACATTTTAGTGCTCTCCGACCAAGTTTCATGCGCTTCGTTTCTGATTGAAATTCGTGTTTCGATCCGTATTTTCCTATCTTTATGATAAGATTTTACTGGTTCCTATTTTGTAGAATAGGTAGATTTTTAAGAAGTTTACTAATTTTGTATCTATACCCTGGTGACTCCCTTTAGAATAAAATATAACATATACAGTATTAGTGACGTTTGCAGTTCTAGTAAGAGTACGCGTTATTACAATGTTCATTCATTGAAAACCAATCCGCGATATCATATCCTGGCTACGCCTATGAGCAGCTGACAATGAAATTAATAATCCTACTACTGAGGAAGCCACGCATATGTAGAATGATGTTCAAGTTATGAATAACAACATCGATTTTTTTAAATACTCTCAACAGAAATGACATTTCTCAGTCTCGTTTTGGAAATAGAATGGATTTTAAAGAAAATTATAAATAGATTTACTAACAAAAAGTCACTTGTACATCAGATCATTTCGTCTATCCTGGGACAAGCACAATAATTTCTGACGTTGTCCTAGAAAAGGGGCTTCCTCTTCAGAATGGTAAAAATTTGTTTCTCTATGGAAAGCAGACTTAAGGCGTTCAGTCTTTCCTGGGATTGTGTGCTTCGTAGATACGAGTTGATTCTTCTAAGAGCCGAAAAAGATCTTTCCACTGAAGATGTACTACATGGAATTATCAGTATCAAATTTGATACTTTATATACTTCACTGAAGAGAACTCAGGTAAATGTTCATTTTTTAATGTAACATAGTCTAAGAGTGGTCCATAAATTGCGGACAGTTTATGTAATAAATGGTCAGGAAATTTTCGTTCGTAATTTTTGTAGTTTTGAGAGTAAAGGAAATGGAAAACTTCCAGCTTATCTTTGTTCTATTACGCACAGAATTTGGTCAAATATTTCAAAACATAAACGACGATAAATGTCTATTTCTGTTTCATCTGAATGGTGTCTCTTCACTCTCTCTTTACAATATGTATCACAGTTTTGAGCCACAGACGATTTCCAAAATATATCGAAACTGTGTTTCCTGTCAAATTGGAGCTTTTCTGAAACCTTAATCTCCTTGCCGCAATAAACTACATCATAGTTTTTCGTTTGCAGTACTTTATACAATACATCTGTGTAACTGAACGGCTTAGAAAATATTTCCAACCAGAAAACTGACTAAAAAATGTTCAGAAAAGATAGGAAAGCCTGAGATTTTACCACTGTAACTGCATCGCTGTTCGAATTATCAGTGTTATCCAGAACACTGTCAAAGAGTTGTAACAATTCTACTCTGGGTTCTGTACCTGTGTGGACTAATCTTGATGAGAAAGTGATGGCAACTTTCTTTAAACAAATTCCTGTAATGCACAAGTTCTTTATAAGATTTGGAAAAAATGAAGAAAGATCACTTAGAGTTTGAAATAATATTGTGCATGTTTTTACATCTCTATACTTACAAGACGCATTTGTTGTCTGTCTGTCTGTTCTCTTATAACTCAAGATGCAGACAACCAAAAAACGTGAAATTTGGTACACATACACAAAATTACATGGGGAAGGTTTCATTCCATTTTTTGGAAAACCAACCGGAAAATTTGAGAAAAAGTGAAAGTGTGTTTTCAGTGTGTCCGTGTAAATATATATCTTCGCACTGATCTTGATGAAATTTTGCACAATTGACCTTCGAAACAAGTGGAAGGGCACTGTCTACATAAAATTTCGTTCAGTGCATGGTGGTGGGTACTTATGGATTTCGCCAAAATCCACAGTTTTAAACCCGGGCAAAGCCGGGTACTTGCAGCTAGTTAAAGGTACTTTGTTGCATACCAAATTTAATGCATGGGCATAGCAGCGAGTAAAAAGGGCCATGGGATATCTCAACAAAATCTTACTCTGCAGCCAATTAATATGACCACTCATTACTGATGCCACATCGTATGTGTGGCCATCAATTACTCCTCAAAGGCAAATTCACCAACTATGTTTTCAACGTGAGAAAATAAAACATTAGCTGTTCTGTCTGCACTTACGTCAACAAAACCAACGAACCTTCCATATACATAGCCTCCGTGAAGGTAACGTAAAACTGTTGATAGCTGCGATTTACACGATATGTCATGAGTTTTGTCAAGCATTGTGGCTGCGAAATTTGCTGATTTTATTTCCTGTTTAAATGATTCCTTGACTACTTCAGAAAATGCTTTAATAAGCTCATTTTGTATAGTTGCGGAAGTCCCTCGAAACACAGTGGATGTATTCAAGTATGCCTCTAACAATGGATCATAGTTTTTCAACACACTTAGCAGTTCCAGGTAATTTCCTTTGTTAACAGAAGTATCTGACTCATTATGTCCTCGAAATGGGAGCTCTTGTTCAGCTAGAAACACTCTGCGTGAATGAGTCTTTTCAAAATTTCCCTGTTCCTCCTAATTTGTTTGTTGTGGTGGCTAATATAACCTCAGTACTGATCGCTTAATAAAATATCAAACTTTTTCTTTCCAAACATTTTTAACTGTAAAAATGATTGAATGTGATTCTGTGATCTCGAATGTCTTTTTTGCCCAGCTGATAGATGATTTATGTCTGAAAAACCGTGTATATTCCATAACGATTTTTCTCTGGAAAACAGCAGACATGACCTAGAGAAAAGTTTATTTGAATCAGGGCAGCCTGTTAACCACTCAACACTTTCATATTGGGAAACAGAAAAATGTCTAATATAACAGTCTTTTTTCCCTTATGCTCTGATATTAGGTAAGGCAATGTTGCTTTCGGCCTATCTTTCCTATTTTTCTTGCAGAGTTCTCATCGAAAACGGTTTTTGAAGCAAGTTCTTTACTGATGGATTTACTTCCATTGTATATTTTGAAGTGAAAGAAACGCTGTTAAAAACTAATACACTTTTTGAACAAAACGGTACACTGTATTTTAAGTGGTAACTAACATCTACAATTTAGGACAAAAACGGATAACAACTTGGTAAAAGTGCCCAGAATAAGCAAAGCCCGCCCAGCGAGTTGGCCACTAAACAGTCGTGCGACGCACTCACCGCACGCCCTGAGGCCAACGAGAAAGACAGACCCCAGCACAGACGTCATGCCAGGTAAGCAAGGTAGTTCCGAGCTGGCGCGATCGCTAGCTCAGTGGCTGGCCGCTATGTGGCAGTGGGGTGTGCCCCAGCGGCCGGCCAATCGGCTAGCGATCGCTGCCGTTCACTGTAGTTCGTTGTACTCTTGTTCAGAAAAAGAACAGAAAATATTGCTGTTCCTCCGGTAATTATTTTCCAAAGATCAAATAAGATAACCAGAACTGCTCGTAAAATGGAGACCATTCGACAGGGCGAGCTGCGCACGCCTAGCACACATTGAATATACGCCCCTGCTGGTCTGATGAGACTCGTTTCCAGTTGTATCGAGCGGATGGAAGCGTAAGGGGATGGAGATAACCTCATGAATTCATGGACCCTGCATGTCAGCAGGGGACTGTTCAAGATAGTAGAGGCTATGTAATGGTGTGGGCAGTTGGAGTAATATGCTATTCTTGATACGTCTAGATACGACTCTGACAGGTGACACGTACATATACATCCTGGCTGGTCACCTGCTGCCATTCACATCCATTGTGCATTCCGATGGACTTGGGCAATTCCAGCAGTAAAAGACGACATCTCACACATTCAGAATTGCTACAGAGTGGCTCCAGCAACACTCCTCTGAGTTTAAACACCTCTGCTGGCCACCAAATTCTCCAGACATGAACATTATAAAGTATATCTGCAATTCCTTACAATGTGTTGTTCAGAAGAGATCTTCACCGCCTCATACTCTTACGGATTTGTGGACAGCCCTACAGGATACATGTGTCAGTTCCCTCCAACACTACTTCATACAGTAGTCGAGCCCATGCCACGTCGCGTAGCATGTTCGAGGGTGCCCTACATGATATTAGACAGGTGTACCAATTTATTTGACTCTTCACTGTATTTCTGTTGTTGATGGAAACTACACAACGAAAAGCTTCTTATTAATTGATGACAGTTGTTCAATGTGCATTTTGAACAAAGTTGGGGTTAACTCTTTAGTGTAAAAGTGTGTGACGGAAGAGGAGTGGTGTGCCAAGTGATAGGTTATTTATGTGGAAAAATATTCGCCAGTGGGCCCTGTCGAACAATATAGTTTCGCCACACTGCACTTCTGAGAAAGCTACACTTCTGGAATGGTTCTTTTGTCTTTCTCCAAGGGCGTCCCCAACGTCCACTCTATCTTGAAACTGAAAAATATTCGTACATTATATAAACAATATTTATTTACGTAGCAAGCCTCATAGCAAGGAATTTAAGTATTAAACTACAACGATCAAAATTGCCCCGCCAAATACTGTACTTATCGATGCTACGGTGTCGATATGCCATCCTCCGCTCCAAGTGCAATTTCTGAGTCTTAATTGTTTTAATGTATACTTAATTTTCCTATTAGTGAGTAACAGTGATACCTATACAGCTGCCACATGGGAATGGCCGTGCGGTCTGGGGCGTTATGTTACGGATCACGCTACCGTTCCCACCGGAAGGTCGAGTTCTCCCTCGGACATAGGTGGGTGTATTGTCCTTAGGCTTAGCGTAAGTTAGTTCAAGTAAGTCTAGGGACCAATGACCTAAGCAGGTTGGTCCCTTAGGTTTACAAACATTTGAATCTACTTAGTTCAAACTAATTTGAATTAAATTGCGATAAGCTGACTCCCTGAAATGGATACAAAATCTTTTTTTAGTACAGCAAAAGGT
The DNA here is from genome assembly GCA_026315105.1 of Locusta migratoria. Lineage (NCBI taxonomy): Eukaryota > Metazoa > Arthropoda > Insecta > Orthoptera > Acrididae > Locusta > Locusta migratoria. The sequence continues at coordinate 735,769,071 of CM048755.1, read as the reverse complement.
GAGTACATACTTATAAAAATCTTAGTGTTATTTCTATAATTTTTGAAGTAAAATTGGTCAATAAAAGAATATTTTTTTAATTTATCGAATTTTCTTACTTTTGACTCACCCCTAAGCAAATATTATGTACAACCATGTCTTTCTTTATTATACAAAAAAAGAAAGAAAGAACATGCCAACTCTGCTTCACTCAGCTATTGTGTCATACACAGTTGTTCTTATATGTCCTCCTCCCCTATTTCACAGTTTTGTAGATTCAACGTTTTTCCTTCATTGTGTACTCGGTTATTAAAACTTAAAATCACAGCATCCCTAATTCAGATCCAGTATTGCCAAGTTAGCCCTATGCCATCGTGTTTACAATGAAATGATCTACATTTCAAAAATAACAGTACAAGGAAACTTGATAAAGGTAATTTATTCCTTCATGCCTACGAGTTTACACCTGGCAACGTTCCACTATGGCCTGGAGAAAGGTAGACAACATTGCTATCACATTTCTTAGATCGTTTACTCTTGAGTGATGCTACCTTTTTTAACAACTCAATTAAGAGTAAATAACAAAAATATTTGTTGAATAATTTCTAACGAAAAATAGCTGCACAGCAATTTGGGACAGAAACCCAAGGGATGTTTTTGTTTCTTTGTGCATTTCATTGGGAACATGATGAGGAAGCTTGGTGTAAGTTAGGGTCCTGTAATCAGACTGCAACATCAGCTAATGATCCACTAATTTCTCTCGGTAGGAGAAGGGCTGGTGACTTACCACTCTTTCCTCATCCATTTCTTTCGAGTAGTCTGTGGCTGTGGCTTGCACCAGGTGTGCGCAGTAGCGTAGCTAGGGGGGTGCGGGGGGTGCGGTCCGCACCGGGTACCAACTCCGAGGGGGTGACAAAACTTGCCAGAGGTTTCTTTTTTTTCCACGCTGATGTACCATTGTTAATGGTCTGAACCGACGGGGCTGTTGCCATTCTTCGTCTATTATCGTGAGTGATCGGACGCCAGAGTTTTCTTCCGCAATATTCAGAAGATCGAATGAAATATTTATTCATTTGCACGTAAGTAAATGGAATTATTTATGAATTTTTTAAAACAACTTTTTCTGCCCATAGTTGTAAGAAAGATAACAAGGGGTTTCTTTTCTGCTGATGGTAAATGCCAGATTTTTTTTTCTTTTTAACTTTTTTTTTTTTTTTTCTTTTTTTTTTTTTTTTGAGAATCAGATGTTTCTCCAAGCTTTAAAACTGATTACGATGCTTATTCAGATGTTGCTGCCACTTTTAGAGTATAAACGGTCACTGTGTTCCTTTTTCGTGATTTGAACGTTAAAATAAACGGCCATTTAGTCAAACCAGCCATTAATTAAGTATCACGAATTTACTTTGTGCTAGGGTGTTCAAGTGCTCAAACGTGCATGAACTAGTCTAGCATAAAACCAGAACTGATTTCCGCCGTGGCTATCAATGTGGTACGTTATAATGCTCAGTGCAAAGCTTTCCTAGGTGGATGTCACGACACCCAGGGGTGTCGTGTAGTGGCACTAAGGGTGTCGCAACAACAGCAAAATCTTAAGATAAAATAAGGCAGAACATTGTGGAAAAAATACTAAACATCCTTCCGCTCGTTCAGTGTGCACTTTAAGTACAAGTGAATCATGAAAATTACTATTTCTTCAAAGTATCATTTATATAGGTAAATCTTTCTAATTAAAATCAGAGTAAGTGTCTCTTGTAAAACTTTATATATTCGAAATGGTGTCGCGACTAGGTAGAGTTTGGAAAGCTCTGATATAGTGTGTAAGAAAAATCGTAGAAAATTACAAAATATACCATATGGGTTTATTATTTGATGCAACTGTGACGTCAAATAGAACAAAATGTTCAAATGTTTGTAGAGCTTATGGGACTTAACTACGGGGTCATCAGTCCCTAAACTTACAAACTACTTATGAACTAGCTAATATCCATGCCCGAGGGGGAGTCGAACCCCCGATCGTCCGTGCAGAACGTGACTGGCGCTCCGCAGACCGCTCAGCCTCTGCGGCAGGCTAGAACAAATCTCCTTCCTGTTTGCTGTTCATGAATATCTGACCTCCGTAAAAAAATGCATAAAAGCATTTTCTCCTATACAACAAATAACTGATTACTAACTTATTGCATTTCAGAAAGATTCCTCTTGTAAGCAATATTTGCCTAAAAATCTACAGACAACTTAGAAGTGTTTGCTATAAATCAATATGGAATTTTCTATTTGCAAAGGAAACATGTGACGAGATGCGTATTCCTGTCGAAAAAATAAGAAATATTAGGAAGAAGAAAATGATGCCTGGGGAAAAGGCTGCAGACGAGACGCTGACTTTGCACCAGGAACTGAGAAGATCAATGTTGGAGTGCATCGACAGTTCCAACAAGAAATTGATGCACGCTGCAGAAACATGGAGTGTATATCAGAAAATTTTGCTGTTTTAGAGCCCAGAAATCCGATTCAGAAAAGGAACTTCCCATGATTGTAAAATGTTTAATTGACAATTACGATGAGATTTCTGAAGATATCCTCGCAGAACTTCTAATGCCGCGAAGATTTCTGCAGGCTGCTAATGTCCCAAAAGAAGAATCTCTTGGATGGACATCTTTAAGAGTTTTACAGTTTGTTGTTGAATATGAAATTTCTGAATCTGTTCCGAACCTCACTTTTGCATTAAGATTTTTCTTAACTTTGTGTGTTTCGGTAGCGACCTGTGAGAGAAGTTACTCAAAGCTGAGACTCATTAAGAATTACCTTAGCTCTACTATGAGCCAAGCAAGACTCTCTAATTTGGCAATTTTGTCAACTGAAAATAGTGTGGCTAAAGCTAATGACTTTGACCATGCAATTTCAAAATTTTCTGCAGAGAAGGTTAGACGGGTGAGACTGTATCTGAAAGTCACCAGTCATTAAGACAGTCTTTAGCTATTTGTTCTGCTTGATTAATAATCTATTAAACTAAGTTATTTATAAAAACTAGTTTTATTTATTTCCTTTCATACAGACTGTTCACAAACTAATTAACTTTCTATTTTGCTCATTTCAGTATGTGTATCAAAAATTTATTCCTCTCTCTTTGCAGTTTTTTTCCATTCTTTCTAAGGTTGGCGAGAGTAGTGGTGGTGGTGTTGGAGGGGGGGGGGGGGGGTGACAAGTTGGATCACCGCACCGGGTGCCAAACTACTTAGCTACGCCACTGGATGTGCGGCCACTAAACAGCAAAGTTCATAATTGATCAGCCTCTCATAGTTTCCCTGAATCTCACTGGACCGACTTTGTGGTTCTGGCGACAGGAACTGATTGAAAGTATGAACGAATCTGAATGTGTGTTCAGCACGACCGGTTACTTACACTGTCGAGCCTGTGACTATGACACGCTTAGTCTGCGTGTATGAGCGATTTTGATCTGATTGTTTTAAGTCGTCAGTGTTCCTTGCTTCACTGTACTGGCTCAATATTTACTCTATGTTGCTGAACTCAGGTCTTTCTGCGACATTTGACTATTCCAGTGGCGCTCTGGTGTTTGGATTTATGTAATGTTACTTCATACTACCCCGCTATTTTATTAAACATTATTCTGGAGAATCCCAGATGTCACTATCCAAATTTGTTCTGTTGATTTTGTGAATAGCGTCATGTGAAAACTATTTCAGAATGTTTTGATGTTCCATTCTATTTCATTAAGTCCAGTGTTATCGATGTGCAGCGAAACGTTGACTGAACAGAGACTTGATTTGATTTTCATTTTGTTCTGAAAGTAAACGTACCACTAATGCACTAATAATATTTGACAAATAGAGTGAGATAATACAGTATTACTTGAGCATTTTATTTATCACACACACACACACACACACACAGGTTTTATATAGGGGAGAGTAGTACACAGTGAAACACGGTACACAGTGAAACATTCCATCTCAATTGTTTTTAGTAATTTTTTTCTTCTTGTTGGTATCCCAGTATGTTTATTGTGATAATATACATATTTGACTGTATTGGTGGACAGTTTGGTTGATTATTCTTGATTCTATACGTTACTATTGGCCTCCCTATTGAGAGAATTTTCTCCTCTAGAAATTCACTTATTCAATTTTCGTGTCAGATGAACGGTTTATCTGCAATTAAAATTACATTACAAACGACTTTTTTTGGTGTTACTAACGAATTTCTTGTCCGAAATATTTGAAAAAGCGAGGTTCTGGTCTCTGGTGACCAACAATTATGTCTGTAAAATTTGGTGCCGATCGGTTGAACGGTTCGACTTAAAAAGTGGGAACACATACAGACAGACATCTTCAAATCGCCGTTATTTTTGCAAATATCTCTGCAACGATGCAAGACGTGAAAAAAAATAGAGAGCGACGTTGTAGTAAATTTTTCCCTCTACAAATTAGGTTATTCAATTTTCGTGTCAGATGAACGGTTCGTTTGCAATTACAATTATATTACAAACTGCTTTTTTTTTTATTACTGCCGTAATTTTTGGCCGAAAAATTTGAAAAAGGGAGGCCAGTTCAAAGCTGAATTCGAAGGCTAGGTTGTTAATAGACCACAACACTTTAAACTTAGAACAGGTTTATTGCTATCACAAGAGTACACTCGGAACAGATTATGTTATCAAAAGGTACGGGCAAGCTTTCAGGAAACATTCCTCACACACAAAGAAAGAAAACATGTTATGTGGACATGTGTCTGGAAACGCTTAATTTCCATGTTAGAGCTCATTTTAGTATTTCTCTTTAAATGTAAATGAGGCTTCATTCCAACGTGATCAAATTGTAAATTTTCACAATCAACATGTGTGGGCTGACGAGAATCCGAACGCAATTGTGCAATCACGTCATCAACACAGATATTCTGTGAACGTTTGGGCAGGAATTGTTGGTGATGTCTTGATTGGGCCTCATGTTCTTCCACCTACGCTCACTGGAAGACGTTATCATGATTTCATAGGGGATATTCTACCTGTGCTGCTAGAACATGTGCCTTTACAAGTACGACACAACATGTGGTTCGTGCACGATGGAGCTCCTGCACATTTTAGTCGACGTGTTCGTTCGCTTCTCAACAACAGATTCGGTGACCGTAGGATTGGTAGAGGCGGACCAATTCCATGGCCTCCACGCTCTCCTGACCTCAACCCTCTTGACTTTCATTTATGGGCCCATTTGAAAGCTCTTGTCTACGCAACCCCGGTACCAAATGTAGAGACTCTTCGTGCTCGTATTTTGGACGGCTGTGATACAATACGCCATTCTCCAGGGCTGCATCAGCGTATCAGGGATTCCATGCGATGGAGGGCGGATGCATGTAACCTCGCTAACGAAGGACATTTTGAACATTTCATGTAACCAAGTGTTTGAAGTCACGCTGGTACGTTCTGTTGCTGTGTGTTTCCATTCCATGATTAATGTGATTTGAAGAGAAGTAATAAAATGATCTCTAACATTTAAATTAAGCGTTCCCAGACACATGTCCACATAACATATTTTATTTCTTTGTATGTGAGGAATGTTTCCTGAAAGTTTGTCCATACCTTTTTGTAACACCCTGTATATATAAAATAAAATAAAAACAGGCAGGGAAAGAGGGAAAGGAGCATATTTTTTCTGACAGTACTAAATAGCTCCCATTTCTAGCAATACCTTTACACCCGTATTCTTTACAACAGTAACCATTGTCAAGTTCAAAACTGAATTCGAAGGCTGGGTCGTTAATAAACCACAACACTTTAAATTTAGAACAAGTTGGTTGCTATCACAAGAGTACACTCGCAACAGATTAACTCCTGATTGGAGTATTCCGCTATTTATACACCCAAAGAATTTTCTGGAACTTACTAATACATCAAACATAAGAAACACGTAGAACATTCCAGAAATAGTAAATACAAAGAGGTAAGTTTTTTCTGCCAGTGGTGGGATTTGAACCAAGGACGGCAAACACGGAAATCTGCGACGCTAAATCCTGCACCACGCGTTCCGTCGCTCTGTTCGCCTTATTGTTCCCCTTCCCGAAAGAAAAAAAAAAAAAAAAAAAAAAAAAAAAAAAAAAAAAAAAAAAAAAAAAAAAAATTCAAAAATTATAAAATAAAATAAAACCCCGCTGTTAGATTTCCTTTGCAGCCAGCTGCAGTGTTCAAATGTTCAAATGTCTGTAAATCTATCGGACCAAACTGCGTGGTCATCAGTCCGTAGCTTACAAACTACTTACACCTAGGTAAACTAACCTACGGACAAACACACACACCCATGCCCCAGGGAGAACTCGAACCTCCACGGTGAGCAACCGGGCGCCCCGCAGCGAGGTCCTTTAGACCGCTCGGCTACTCCACCGCGACCAGCTGCAGTGTCCTGGATCTTCAGCTTGTCATGGGTCTTGTGTATGACAGTTCCGGAAAATCCTTCCATTCTGTCGGCACGCCTTCCTTGCTGTAGCGATGACCGACGACAGATCCTTCTGTCATGCCTTCATCATTATCATGACGGTCTTTAGAGTCCTTGAGCAAGAAGCCGTTTCTGTCTGTCTGCTCTTTTGGATCATGGTAAGGCTTCATACGGAGGATGTGAACCATGTCTCTTCGTCTTTGTCGTTTTGAGGGCGGCTCATAATTCTCGACTTCGTATGTGATGTATGACAGGTGGCGTACGACACGATACGAACCAAAGTACAGCTTCAGTAACTTTTCTGATACCCCAACTCTCTGTACAGGAGTAACAATCCAAACCAGATCTCCTGGGCTGTACACAATATTGCTTGTCGTTATAACACTGATGGTCCTGGGCGACCAGTGTCCATATGCGAGCCAGCTCCTTGCTGACTGTCGTCCAGATGGAATGGGAACAACGTATCTATTGTCATCTCATTTTCACGACGATGGAGCAACAAAAACGGCGAGAAGCCTATGGTGTCTTGCCTTGCTGTATTCTAAACAAATGTCACGACTGGCAATATTGTATCCCAATCCTTCTGCTCTTCGTCGACGTTCATCGACAACACATCTGCTAACGTCTTGTTAAAACGTTCTGTAAGACCATTTGTCTGAGGATGGTAGGCAGTTGATATTCCGTGGACAACGTTGCAACATGACATTACCTCTGATACTAGTTTTGACCGGAATACTTTTCCACTATCACATATCATCACATGTGTTGCACCATGCTTCAAAATAATGTCTTCTGCTAGGAATTTTGCGATCTCTGGAGCTTCTGCAGTCGGCACAGGTTTGGTGACAGCGTTGCGAGTGAGGTAGTCAGTATAGAATATTATCCATCGGTTACCGGTTGTCGACTTCGGGAACCTACCTAAAAGGTCGATTCCAATCCGATAGAATGGAGCTGCTGGAAGTGGAATTGTTACCAGATGCCCTGGAGGTAATTGCGGCACAAGCGTTCGTCTCTGACACTCCTTACAGTGACTGACATTGTGCTTGAAAGATAGGTAGAGACCTTGCCAGTAATACCTTCGTCTGATTCTGTCTAGGGTCTTCACGAATCCCAGATTACCGAATATTTGAGAATCGTGGAAATACTTGAGAATAGCTGGCCAGAGATGAGCTGGAACGACCAGTAGGCATTTCGGGCCCAGTGTATCTTAGTTGCTCTTAATGAGGGCTGAAATTTCATCCTTGCTGTTGTGTTCCGCTAATGGACTCCTTGTAAGGCAGTCGGCATCCTTGTGTTTGCGCCCGTTTTTGAATACAACTGTGACATCATACTCTTCCAGTCTTAGTGCCCGTCTTGCTAGTCGACCCGAAGGATTCTTCAAACTGGTCAGCCAACGTAAAGAATGGTGGTCTGTCACTACGGTGAATGGTTTACCGAATAAATGCGGCCGGAATGTGTTGATAGCCCAGATAAGAGCGAAACATTCCTTCTCGGTTGTATAGTTCTTTGTCTCGGACTTTGAGAGTACTCTTGATGCATATGGTATCACTTTTTCAGCACCTTCCTAAATTTGTACGAGCACTGCACAAATTCCATAACTGCTACCGTCAGTGTGAAGTTCGGTTTCTGTGTTCTCTTCGTATTAGTTAGAGCTTTCTTACGTGCCTGGAAAGCTCTTACTTTCGTCTCATCCCAGAAAAACTTGGCAACTCCCTGAAGAAGTTGTTACAATGGACGTGCCTTGTTACAAAAACCTTTTATGGAACGACGGTAGTATGAGCACAGCGACTGCCCCTACTTTATCTGGATCAGGACGGACATCATTTCCATTCATTAAGTGCCCCAGATTTTATCTCTTTGGCGACAAAGAGGCACTTCTTTGGGTTGAGGCAGAGTCCTGCTGTCTGAACATACTTAAAAACAGTGGACAGGCGGCTTAGATGTTCCGCAAATGTCCTAGAGAAAACTACAATGTCATCTAGATAAAAAGACATGTAGCCCATTTAAACTGTCGAAGCAAGTTGTCCATCACGCGTTCGAATGTGGCTGGAGCATTAAATAGTCCAAACGGCATGACTTTGAATTCAGCAGCCGTCAGCAGACTTCTCCCTGTCAGCTTCATCAACCTCGTTTTACCAGTACCCCCGTCTGCATGTCTGTGGTTGAGAAATATGTAGCTCCTTTCAAGAAGTCTAGGGTGTCGTCAATGCGCGGAAATGGATAGCCCTCTTTATGATTTTGTTCAGTCGCCGATAGTCGACGCAGAAACGCCATGTGCCATCCTACTTCTTCAAGACGACCACCGGAGATGACCAAGGACTCTCTAAAGGTTGAATAATGTCATCGTGCAACATCTTCTCCACTTCTTTCCGAATTATCCGTCCTTCAGCTGGCGACACTCTGTACGAAAGCTGGCTAATTGGTGGATGATCTCCAGTATTGATACGGTGTTTTATCGTGGGCCGTTTCACCTGGCTTTCTCCTGCCTTCTCTGGAATGCACCTGAAAGTTGGAGTAGTATGGCTGACACCTGCTGCCGTTGTTCCTGGATCATACCGGACCCTATATGCAATTCCATAGTAGTTTCCTCTAGTGCATTGTCGGCAGTAGCAGCAGAGCATGCGATTTCGTCGATGACACTGAGCTCACCATCCTGGACTGGTTCAGCTGTTCCAATGCACATTCTTTTAGGAATGCTCGTGAAAATTAGTGATCCAAAGCTCTCCTCGACTACCTGTATTGCTTTATGTTAGCCGCTGGTATGTAGATTTCCTTCATTATACTGATTAGCTTTTTGCTATCGACAAGCACTTCACAGTTCAGCTGGTTATCGCGGCTGCTGACTGGAACACTTCTCATTGTTAACGGCGGGATCTCAACATTCTCGACAGCAAACATCCTGCCGCGGAAGTACGTGTTACGTTTACTCATCGGAACAGCTTCCTCAATTTGTTTCTCGAATCTTCCACAATCCGTGACAGCCTTACCTGAAGGAAGTCCCATCCGAAGATGGCGTAATGCCTACATTCTGTTTAAACGACAAATTCAAATGGCTGCGTCCTGTTGTTGATAGTTATTCTTGCAAAACATATTCCTGCCGGCCGGACGTATTTTCCATTTGCGACCTTCAGCACAGTTGCTCTTGTACCACAGAACATTATCTTCTTTAGGCTGCGGCGGCAATTCTTCAACAATACAGAGAAGGATGCTTCTGAATCGACTAGTGCCCAAACAGGTTGGCCATCAATGATGATGTCAATGAGGTTTCCCGACATCGTGGTGACTGTCGTTCATGGACGGCTTACGCCTGCGGCGGTTTCACCTCCGTAGATGGTCGCCTCGCCTAGTTTTCCTGGACATGGCGGTTAGGCGAGCGGCTGGAATCTCTGTAAGGCGACGGCGAACGGTGAACGGCGGCGGCGTGTTGGAGAGCGACCACGTCCTGGATACGGCTATGGGCTTCGCCCCATAGGTCGACAGTAATCATCTGCAGTTGACTACCGCTGAAATGACTGCTCTGATAGTTGGCACCTTGCAGCATAATAATTGTCAAATACTCGTCTTCTCTTCCTTCAGTGCTGTACAACGTGTCCAGGAAGCCCACAGTGAAACACAATGGCGTGTTGTATTTTGTCCTGTCCTCCAGATATCTCTCCTGCTGCGAGGCGTTATAGTTGCTGGGGAATTGGTTGTGGCAGCGTCGGTCGGTTCCTAGACTCCCGTTTAGTGGCTGCAGCATAAGTCATGCTAGGACGAGGCCATTCTTCACGTCGGGTGCGACTGGCGAGGAAGACGGTGCTAATGTTTGAAATACATCTTCTTCAGCAGCATCGGTTCCCTCATGACGTACAGGACTGATATCCATGGCCATAAACCGGTGCTCGCTTCGTACAACAGTACTGTTGTAATACTTCTCCCGCAATTTGTCGTATAAGATAAATAAAATCTCGCTCGTCTTCCACAACGGCCATATGGACTACATATCTGAGTTTGTCATATTTCTTTTTGTCCAACTCTTCTCTGTTTCATCTCTTCAATTTTCTGGCACCATTGGATAAACTCTGGTGTCGTTGAAACATCTTTCAACAGAAGAGCTCGATACATGTCTTTTGCAATGCCCTTATCAGGTGTGAAATTTTATCGGCCTCGGTCATATCCGAGTTAACTATGTGACATAGGGCCACAACATGCTCTATAGATGACTGCGTTGGCTCACCATGTCGTTGGGCCCTGTTCTTAAATTGCTCTTCCGATAAACGGACTTATTGCTGGTGGTCTCCAAACGTCTTCTTAAGTTCTGTCTGGAATTTCTCATAGCTCTCGAGCTTGTTCTCGTTAGTTTCAAACCACTGCTGGACATCCCCATCCAGGTAGAAATATACCTCTTCCAAGCACAAGACTCAGTCGAATCATTTCAGCCATTTGTTTGGGTCCTGTCCAGCGTCTCCCGAGAATACCGATGGGTGTCTGATGTGCAGTTGGCTTACCGCTGTTTTGGTATCCATGGATCTTTAGATGATATGGACCTTCGGACGGAGGTAGTGATTATATTTTTTGTATTCCGGTTCTTGTCAGTGTAGAGACGGCTCCCATGGTGCGTAATCCGAGCCACGATTATAAGATGTATTGCAGGTTACCGGGCGCCTCCACCAAATAGTGTCACGTTCAAAACTGAATTCGAAGGCTGTGTCGTTAATAGAAAACAACACTTTACTCACAGAACAGGTTTATTGCTATAACAAACGTACAATAACAACAATCTGACTCCTGATTGGAGTACTACACTATTTATACTTAGAAAGAATTTTCCGGAACTTGCAGGTACATCAAACACAAATACGTAGAACATTCTAGAAATAGTAAGTACAATGAAATACATTTTTTGTACCATTGGTGAATCAATATATCGTAAGATTGACAAGGACCCCACATCTCGTGTTGAGAGGAAGACTGCATCACTTCTGAACGCTAGTTCTCTACCTAAAGATGTTGCAAACGAATTGAAGGGCCGAAGTTCGGTGCTCCCCAGATTATATGGCCTTCCGAAGGTACACAAAGTTTTGCAAACGTCCAGTTCAGAAGAAATTGAAAATCGTAAACCAAGTTTGGAGCATATATTGAAAGTGTTGACTTTTCGACCAATAGTTAGTAATATAGGTGCACCAACGTATTCATTGGCAAAATATCTAGCCTCATTGTTGAGACCACATGTGGGAAAATGTGAACATCATATCCGTAACTCGTCGGATTTCATCAGTAGGTTAAAAACCTGAAACTCAACAGCACTGATTTATTAGTTAGTTTTGACGTTGTCTCGTTGTTCACCAAATTACCCTTGGTTGACTCTTTGTCTCTCCTTAGCAACATGTTTGAGGATGATATAACAGCCTTATTTTAGCATGCACTAACCTCCACTTACTTTTTATTTCAAGAACAATACTTTGAACAGATTGACGGTGTCGCTATGGGGAGTCCTCTTTCTCCCCTAGTGGCTAATTTGTTTATGGAGGATTTTGAAGAAAAAGCCCTCGATTCAGCAACATTAAAACCGACGGTCTTCTGGAGATATGTGGTCGACACATTCACAGTGTGGCCCCACGGAGAGGAAAAACTGACAGAATTTTTAGACCATCTTAACTCCATTCATGAAAACATCAAGTTCACTATGGAGCGGGAGAAGAATGGCTGTTTACCGTTCCTGGATGTTCTGGTTCGACGCAAAGAGGATGGATTCCTAGGTCATTGCGTATATCGCAAGCCCACCCATACATACCTTTATTTGCAGGCGTCCAGCTGCCACCATCCTTCGCAAACTATGAGTGTACTGAAAACCTTGGTACACAGGGCTCAGGTAGTGTCTGATGCTGACAGCCTGCAGGATGAACTCCTGCACCTGGAGGCGGTTTTCAATAAAAATGGCTATTCGAAACATCAGAAGAAAGCCTTGCAAATAAAAACATCAGAAAAATCACAGGAGAAAGATGAAGAGGAAAGGGAAGTGAAATCTACAGCCTTTCTCCCATACGTGGGTAATGTTTCTTCGAAAATAGCCAGAATCATGAAGAAACATAAAGTGGATGTGATCTTTCGCCCACCAACTAAGACCTCAGCTCTTCTGGGATTTGTCAAAGATGATCTGTTATTGCGAAAAGAGGGGGTTTATGAAATCGCTTGTGAGTGTGGAAAACGTTATATAGGTCAAACCACGCGCACTGTGCAGGAACGATGCGTTGAGCACCAGCGGTATACACTAGTGATGGGAACAATCGAATGAAAACAATCGATTCATTCGGTTGTTGGAAAAAAATCGATCATTCGGTTGTAGTTTCTGTTATCGGTTGAATTATTCATTCATTCTTCTGAGTGAAACCAGTCGGTGGGACCAACCGAATGAAACAACCGATTCAGTCGGTTGGACTATTCATTCGTTCTTTTGAGTGAAACCAGTCGGTGGTGTCAACCGAATGAAAAAATCGACGCAGTCGGTTGGACTACTCATTCCCTCTTTTGAGTGAAATCAGTCGGTCGGAGCAACCGAATAAAAAAATCGACACAGTCGGTTGGACCACTCATTCCTTTTCTTTTGAGTTAAATCAGTCGATGGGACCAACCGAATGAAACAATTGACACAGTACGTTGGCCTCTTCATTAGTTTTTTGAGTGAAACCAGTCAGTGGGAGCAACCGAATGAAACAGTCAGTCGGTCGTAGTTTTACTATGTTAGATTAATATTCGTTTATTTATTTATTTTTTTTTTTTTTTTTTTTCGAATGAAAGTAGTCTGTGGGAACAACCGAATGAAAACATGCGACACTTTTGCAGTTTTGTGCATTGACTGAATTACTCATTCTTTCTTTTCAAGTGAAAAGAGGCAGTAAGTTTTTCTGTCGGTTGAACCATGTAATCTTTCGAAGATACCCACAATCTGTAGAAGATAAGTGGCCGATGCCCACGAAGTACCGCGGGAAGCGGGGACGCAAGACGGGGTGCTGCCTCGCTTGCGTTTTCACTGCTGACAGCGCCAGCAGGCGCGCGCCGAACTCCACACAACAGTGTCTGGCGGCGTCGCGGGGCGTGCCATCGCCGATTGTTGTCGGTTTCTTACTGTCTCAATAAAGAAGCGTGTAAACTACAGGGTGTTCCAAAACGATCTCTACAAGTTTAATCTCGCAACTGTATCTCCGAAGTGGGAACAGGTAGAAACGTGCGGTTTGCGGCTTATTGTTCATACATATCTAAGGTTCTAGTAGGACAGAGTTAAGTGTGTTAAGTGTGTTAACTTTGAGCATATTTGCTAGATCCAAATTCGAAGATCACTAAAACATTAGGTATTGTAAAAAAGCCTACATTAAAGTATTTTGTATAAAAATATTTCTTACAAAAATATTTTTGTTAATTTCATCTAATTTGAAGGAGTACGAGAAGACATACAACATTTATCAGTGCTGTAAATTTTCTTCAGCGCGTCTGTATTCAACAGTGTATGAAAACATTCATCTCAAGTTTCATAATTACTCACTCTTGTCACAGATGTTTCTGTGGTTATCGGTGAAATGGTGTGGAGGTTTAATCCATCCCTCCGCCATGTACCATACAAAATCTTATATTAACAGTGAACTGCCACTTGTTTTGAAAGTCTTGTGTGCAAAATTTCATCAAGATCGGAATAAAACGATATATTGGCGTCAAAGTCTGGAATACCTACTGTCATGCACCAAACTAAAGTAGATGTAGACGGTGACCATTCTCTTTCTTTGAAGGTGAAGAGTGAAATATATCATTAAAATTCGAATACAAACGGAATTTGTCGAAGTTAGTAGGCAAAGTACCCTCCACCATGCACCTACGAAATTTATTGTACACAGTTACCTTCACCTTGTTTTAAAGGTCAAGTGTGCAAAATTTCATCAAGATCACAGCCAAATTGTGGTTTTTGTCGAAGTCAGTATGTAAAGTACCCTCCGGCATGCACCGAATGAAATTTGATGTAGACAGTGGCTTTCCTCTTGCTTTGAAGGTCAAGTGTGTAAAATTTCATCAAGATTGTATCAAAACTGTAGATTTGCATGCAATAGAAACACATACACGGTCACACTGCTATATTTTTAAGATTTGTCTCTAAGAACGTTTCATGCTGAATCACTGTTCAGTTATACCTGAAAAGGCTGAAGGAGTATGCAAATAAAGTCACATGAAGTCGGTGAATTAATAAAAACATCCATATAGCTATAGAAACCAACAGAGACTTTTTCCAGCCGGTTGTATCGCATCAAGTGAAACCACTCAATGCCGAGAACATTCATGTAAAGGACAGAGACTTGTTTCATTCGGTGGTCGCGCATCGACTGAAACTACTCAAACCCACAGAATGAGTGAAAACATTCATATAGCGGCTGCAACCGACAGAGACTGGTTTCATTCGATTGTTTCGCATCGACTGAAAGCACTCAAACCCCGCCAGTGAGTGAAAACATTCATACGGCCACAGAGACTATTTTCATTCGGTTGTTTCATTCGACTGAAAAAACCGACTAAACGAAAAAACAACCGATTGACCAATCGGTTGTTAAAAACAGTCGGTTGTCCCATCACTAGTATACACGCCTTCTTCAGTCCAACAAGTCTTCAGTAGCCGAACATTGCATTTCTACTGGCCATTCCATGAATTACAAAGAAGTAAAGATTTTAACCACAGCTTCTACTTTCTGGGACTCAGTTGTAAAGGAAGCTGTACACATAACAACTGGCGGACCACCTGTTAAATCGTGACGACGGATTTCATCTTGACAATGCATGGAAGCCACTTATATCACGCCTTCGTTCTGAAAGAATGTCTGCGTCTTCACTTCCGATCAATGTTACCACTGTTAATGATTAATTATTCATTTGTAAGCACTGTGGTTACGTAACAGCTCTATTTATGTTTGCACTCAGTGCTCACATGTTTATCTTTGAAGTATATATTTATCTATGACTAGCACAGCAGTTACGAATGTGATATCTTCGAGCATGCGCAGTCTAATCCTCAGTAGCTTTGCATCACGTGATTTACTGTATAAATAGGCACGCGCAGACGCTGAGAACTCAGTCTTGGACTCGCCTTGAAGATGGCTGTAAGGTTTGCAGCCGAAATATCGGACGAAGAATTGTCGCTGTCCCGGGTGCACTCCCGAAAGATGATAGAATAAATGAGGTGATTTTTAGCAATTGATTCATCAACACTAGGGCTTACTAGAAGACCCACCCTTTTATCAGTAAACAATAGTCTTCAGTGAACACACATACATACTTAATGATAATAATCTCACAGATGACCTCTCTCCGACTGAGGGTCGATAAAATGTATAGCCTATTTGCTATCACCTTATGGCCCGAGTATGTAACTCATTTTCTGTCGTAGTATTCATTATGTAGATATACCACATACTTTGTATGGTCATTAGGGAAAATTTTTATGGTAGTGTTTACACGTGCACAGCTAGATGTGTAGGAAAAGTCGTTGTTTAATTTGCATTCTTTCAAAAATAAAATGGATGAAACAGTCAAATTCTTCCCTTCTAGAGTCATTTGCGTTAAAACGTGCTGTAAAATAAATTTGCTTGTAACTACGCACACGGCCGCACAGTGAGATCAAAGCAAGGGTACGTGGGAGTTGTTGAAAACTGATTGCCACCATGCTCCAGAGGAAATTCCATTGCAAACTCAACATCTAAGGCAACCAAGAACGACAAGTAAGAACCCACTTAGTGGATGGAAGCAGAAAGCACCCACTGTTCAAAAAATTATCTCATTTTATACGATTTTACAACATAATGATTGGTTAATTGTTGGTAAAGTAATCATTTAAAAGTGGCTTACCGGTTTCGTAACTATAATCCACCAGTTTTTACCAGTATGTAATGTAAGCAGGAATAGTCAATAAAAATGTAACTGTAGTCCCCTAGTGTGTACCAGTACATAATGTAAGTAGGAATAATTAATGAAAATATACCATCAATTTATGTTACTATCTGTCGTTATTTCTAACTCACTGGTTCTGTGTTATTTAGCATGCACTCAGTTTTAAGTGAATAATTTTATCGAGTTTAGTCTACAAAGGTAAAAGTAAACTTTCCTTGTGGAATGTTGGTAGGAGAGACGATCGAGCACACTACAGCAATAGCCTTTCTGTACAAGTAGAACGAACTTTTCTCCCCTGTATGTAACAGTTCAGTGAGCTACTTGCCACCTACTACTGTTCATCTGCCCCTCACTCATGAGGCACCGGAAGCCAAAATCGCAAACTGACTTTCGATATGGCCAACTTTGTGACACACTAAAATCTGAAAATCGTGCAGAACCATTAAACACTCTCGGCCAGCATAACAGGCTAGAGTAACGAATAATTAAATGTTCTAATCATAAGGAAGTGAGTGTTTCGTTAATTTCCATACTAAACACTGGCAAAAATTATTGTAGTTTCACTAAACATTTTCTGGGAACAACAAAAGAGGAGAAACTTTCTTGGGTTCTATTTCATCATTTGAAATGACAGCAGTAAAAATAAAAATTAAATATGACATGTTCTATTGTGAAATTTTTGAGCAAATCTGAAAAGAAATGTCAAAACATTCTTGGCTCTGTCACCTTGTTGACATCAGGTTCTGAACATATGCAAGTAGCCAAAGAAAATGAGACATGCTCCAGTCCTAGTCTTTCGGACGCTCTTGACGATAGCAGTGATACAAGTGAAGGCACTCCTGATGTTTCTTCAGTCTGTTCAACTTCAGTTTGTAGTAGTTTCACAGTTAGCGATGGCACAAGGTTGTGGCCTGCTAGTATTAATAGTGTTCTTCTCAATATTTTAGTTAAACATGGTTCTGTTCAGATGTGTAACCACAATTTTATCATTAATACTGATGGGAGAAAATTTACTGACATTTATTATGAAAAAAATCTTTCTAATGGCGGAAAAATTAATAGAGACTGGCTTATTTCCTATCTTTCACAAGATTAAGTTTATTATTTCCGTTGTAAAATGTTCAACAAAAGTGTAAGTAGACTGACTAGCATGGTTTTTCAGATTTGCAACATTTATCTTTAACTCTGAAACACATAAGACGAGCGATTCCCACAGTGAAAGTGTGAAATCAAGGGTGCAACTGAATAATAAGCTTAAAACAAAGACTACTATAAATCAGATGCAACGGAGACTGTGGGAGTCGGAAAGCATTGTTGTAATGTATTAGAAAGGATTATTGCTGTTATCAGATTTTTGTCACATCATTCTCTAGCTTTTCAGGGTTCATAAAAATATTCACACACGCTCATTAAAATTTTATAAAAGCTCTAGAAACGATATCTTTTGCTTCAGTTATGATGGAACATATTCACAGAATAGAATCAAAATCTGATTCACATTAGGTGGGTTTGGCCCACTATTTAGGAGATCATATTCAGAATGAAATTATTGATTTACTCCTCATAATAATGAAAATTTGTATTTCAACAAAGCCAGGGAACCTAATTGCACACCAAATGCAAACCAGTCAGAAAAAATAACAGTAACATTAGTAACACTCAGGCATGTTTATCTAAATTACACAAATAAAAATTTAAAGGTATGTGAACACTTCCTTGGTTTTTTTGCAAAATTTACTAAATTTTCTTTTGAATTTATTTTGACAATTAACCTTTGACATTCAAATTTTTCACTGGCAAAGTTATGATAATGGCTCAAACATGCGTGGAAAAACATAATGGACTGCAGAGTATTCTTAATATTAATATGTGTCCATTTTATGTTGCATGCTTAGCTCTTAGTAGTAAATGAAGCAGCAAATATTTCGCACAAAATCATCAATTTCTTTGTCATAGTTCAAGAAATTTACGTCTTCTTCTCATCGTCTACAATAAGGTGCAAAATGCATTCATACAGGTGCTAAATCATCTGCAAACATTTATCAGAGTTAAAATCGAAAGCTTTAAGTGCTATACATTGGTTCAGCAAAGTAGACACACTCATACCTTTATGACATCACTTTGTAAACATTTTTGATGCTCTGTTGGAAATATCAGAAAATTCTTTGTTCTAGTCCGGTTCGATGTTTTGAACGAAATTAATTCTTTATGTCTGACAGTTAATACTTAGGTATGCATAAATTTTTTTAAGAGAATGATTAATAAATTCTCAGAATTTTTGACAGATGAACACTTTGAATTGTTTTTACAGGAATCTGCAAAAGTGGCTCACAAACTAAATGTTGAACATATTTTATTTCTGTAAATATAATTCGTCCACGAAGAAAACTGAAACAATTTCAGTATCAACATCATGACAAAGTTTTATTAGATCCCTAACCAATTACAAGGTAGAGTTTTTTTTTTTTTTGTTCTTGTTCAGAAATTATGTTCTTTGAAAAATAAATTTGAAGAGCTAAAATCTATAGATGAATTCTTAAAACACTGTAAAGATTTACATCTGAAACTTAAGGGCGATTCAAGGACTGAAGCGGATATTGACGGTATTGACTTGTACAATGAGATTACTGCTTTGAAATTGCATTTTATAGAAAATCTGGTCTGTGATTCACATACCATTCACCAGTATCTTTTTACAAAAGATTTAATATCAATGTTTCCCAACACAGCAATAACACTACGAATATTTCTTACTCTGCCTGTTACATTACATCTGGTGAAAGATCCTTTTCAAACTCAAAAATGATTTAAAAAGTATTCAAGATCAACAATGCACCAGCAGAGACTTGGCTACTGTTTTTGTCCAACATGAGATCTTACAAGAAGACCATATGGTATCGGATTTTAGAACTTCTTTATGGTACATTAAGTTCAGAACTTAAATAACAATCAGCGAAAGCCATTCGACACGATTCTTAAAAATTTTCGAGAAAATCTATATTGAAGTTTTGCAAAGTACACTTAAGTACTAATAATTATAACAGTTGTGGCATCTGTCAGCGTTCTGACCTTACAACCATATAGTCGGTGGCTCGAATCCCACTGTGACAGATTTTTTTTCGTTTTCGAGTTCAGTTATATAAAACATTTTGGGATTTCTAATTCCACATGTTGTATAAGTTTTTATTCTCACGTAAAATGATGGTTGAGTAGGTTCAGCTACTTGGAAATCCATTAGTAGCCATGGAGATGATATTCCAAGAACAGTGTCGTAGCTCTTCACAAACTGAACAATCGAAGACTACTGTTGTCAACTAATAGTGAAGCTGGTTCAGTAAAAAATGTAACTTATGATATACTTGATTGAAACCACCATTATTAACAACCTTCTATAAAATATAGAAAATAACGAATAAACAAAAAATGTGACCTCCTCAGGGAACATCACCTTAATGTAGCACTGTGTGTGAGGGTGAGGAGGTTTGCATGCTCTGGATCCGGAGGGCTATGCTGGCAGTAATGTAGCTACCAGCAGGGTCACCATGCTGGACAGAGTTTGTGACAGTTGCCCAGAGTGACACTTTCCCAGAGACGGAAAGTGTTGACACTTGTCTGGAGACCCGGACACTGCAGGTAGTGGACAGCGTGTTCCACAAGTAGCGTACACAATCCTGTCCACCGCAGGTAGCTTTGGGCTTGCTCGCTGTCTGTGCTGTGAGAGCTCGCGGTAAAATGGAACGGTCCGACGTCGTTACGTAGCACAGCACGGTCAAGTGCAAGCGCAGGAGAAGTGCAAACAATGTGCCGTCCTCAGGCGAGTGATCATAATAAGGTTTGTCGTAGACTTATATGCAGTACATACAGCAAAGAGTTTAAAGGGAGACTCCACCCAAAAATTTAACTCTTCTTCTAATTTACCAATAGCAACGTAATTTTGAAACGGTGTCTATTATGTAAATATGTAGCAATAACCAAGGTTTTAAGAATACAGCTTCACTGTTTTTCGAGCTATGAATTTTTAATATGCTCCTAATGGTATTCCAGTAAACTAACTTTTCGTTCTCACGCCACAGTTTGCAGACAGAAGATTTTGTAGGTATAAATACAAAAGAAAATTTAGTAAACTGTTTCCAGTTGAAGTGACAATTGGAAAAAACCAAGGAAGTGTTCACATACTTTTACATTTTTATTTAGAGGTATGCAAACACATCAAGACTACTTCCTGCAAAAATTTCATTTAGATGATATAAAGTTGGCACTGAATTATTGCAAATACATACATCCATTAAAATTTACGTAATAAGGTTTTCCCTACTTGCTTGTGTGAGGCTTCTTGTAATTTCAACACCAGGGTAGCCATCTAAATCCAATCACACACTTATAGAGGAGGAGCAGTGGTACAGATATCTGAGTGAGAGCGCTGCATATTTCTTTGTAGTTCTTTTATTGTACTGAACGAAAGTTCAGTGTATTCCACAATATATATTTACACTTTAAACGGGTGAAGTAATTGATATGCAACGATTGGCCGCCAACTGTTTCGTCAGTTTTGCTGGAAATCGTGCTACTTGCACTACGGTTGGGGGTTCGAATCCCCCCTCAGGCATGGATATTTGTGCCGTCCTAGTTTGTAAGTTTAGGGACTGATGACCCCGTAGTTAAGTCCCATAAGCTTTACAAACATTTGAACATGCTACTTGTTTCCCTGTTTGAGTTTATGCCAAGTTCGGAGTAAACGCGGTTGTGTTTGATAGTGATAGAAATCAGCAAATATCTTTGTCATCTTTCGGTGTACCACAGTTTTGGTGTCGCACAAGTCTAAAGTGCGCGCCACCTACTTTCGCTGTGCGCCGCCATGCACGCACGGCGTGGCGTTCTTACAACGTCAGCCACAAGCGCCCTCTGCTGCAACTCCGCTCGTGGCCACCACTGAACGACATCGTTCACTTGGTACTGAGATAGGAACCAGCTAACACTTCTGAATCAGATAGGCACCGTGAAGACTTGGCTATCGGATAGGCACTAAGCAGGCCTCTAGCTCAACTATGTATCAGCATTCTGCAGTACTGATCTATGTAAAAGTATTACTAACTCTCTAAGAAATACATATCTCGTTCTAATTTACTCTAGTGTTTCTAGTTTCTGCTGTCCCACTGGCTGGTCACCTCCTACCTGCACAAGAGTGCATCCTTTATTCTTGTGTCGGTCTTTCTACTCGGCCACCGACACCCACGACGGAAACGAAACACAAAAGCGGCGTCGAGGCTGGGACACAAAAGTAGCGACAAGGAGCGATAGCAGAACCATGGACCAGCCCGCTTACAGCAGCCAGACAGCAGCAGTTGGAGCACGCAGAAATTTCTCCCGCCCACCCACCCTTATTATAAGATTTTTGGAGGAACATATTCAGTTACGTGTTTTGTGGACTTTTTTGTTGCAGAGCATCCTCTTTCATATTGCATTTGTGTTTTGTTATAAGTTACTTGTATGCACGGAGCCTAATCGGTCAGCATGGCCACTATCCCGAACCCAAACTTAATGGAAATTATTCAGTTACAGACGGCGCAAATCACGCAACTACTTCAAGCAGTGTCGCAGTTGACGGCACAGGCTCACCAACAACAAAACCAGCCGTCGCTTCAGCAGCCCACACCTGCAGCTGCACCGCTTCCTACGTTTCGCCAGTACAACGAACATGAGGAAGAATGGAGCGACTATTTGGCACAATTTCAAGAACTCGTCACGGCTCATCAAATTATAGGTCAGAGAGTGAAGCCTCTGTTATTATCCGCTGTGGGCACCAACACCTTCGTGTTACTGCAGAAACTTTTCTGCCACGCATCTCCTCACGATCTAGAATTTGATGCAATAGTAGATGCACTGAATCCTCATTACGAGAGAAAAGTTCTCGTAGCCGCTGCGCGGTACCGATTTTTCAGACTAAAATAATCACCCGAGCAGTCACACAAGCAGTGGATTACGGAACTGAAGGGCTTAACCCGCAAATGTAAATTTACTTGCTATTGTGGACTTTCTTATAGTGACGTTATGATGAGAGATGCGATTACGCAGAACATTCAGGACCCCAGAATTAGGGCAGCAATTCTAAAACAGACGGACCCTTCATTAGACAGTGTACTGCAGCTTATAGAAGCGCATGATACTTTTGACTTAGCAGACGTAGAAATGCAAAGCCACAGTGTTAACTCAGTGCGCCGCAATGGACGCTTTCCTAGCCGTAATTCTCAGTATAGCACTAGTGATTCTTATTTTTCTACCAGCCGTGCTGAACAGTCAGTAAACAGTAGCCAGTGTAAAAGTGCGACACAAAGGTCGCCCCGTCGTGTTAGAAATAGTAATTTGAATAACGGGCGCCTACGTTCATATCAGAAAAATGTTCGTAAGTCTTGCCCTCAGTGTGTATCTCGCCACAAACGTGCGCAATGCCCTAGCCGCAACGCAACCTGTTATCATTGTGGCAAATCAGGACATGTACAAACACTGTGTATGCGAAACAAACTTTCAAAGAACTGTACCGTTAGAAACAGTGCTTCACAGAGTGTGAGAACAGTTCGTTCTGTCAATGTCATACACGCAGTGGACTTGGACAGTGCTTCTCTTGATTCTCAAATGCGAGAAAGTTTTTCTGCACCTATTGCAAACCTATGTAGTGAGCCACGTCGCTAGCGCCGTCGAGCGCGTAAAACTGTGGAACGGAAAAGGGTTTGGGACAAGCATGACTATGTACAGTGCAATCCTGTAGTATACCTAGTGCCTTCTGCAACTTCTTATTGTAATAGTGCCCAGTACTGTGTAGCTAGTGACAGTAGACTTGGTGTAGCTACTCAACGTAATTTTAGAGCAGTAGCTGGTGAATCTGTAGTAGCCTCGCATTGCGCGGACGCCGATCCGGCGGTAGTGCCATCTAGTGACAGTGTTGTTAATCTGCTGTGTGCCGATTCTGCGCCGCTAACTTCACCACGCGGCCCGCACTTGCGCAAGCGCAGCAAACAAGCTGTATCAGACGTTGCCCACATTCGCGCACCTGTCGAGCGCCACAAGCAAAAACTTTTTGTGACTCTTTCCATAGAAAATAAGACTGTGCAATTTCAGCTCGACACTGGTTCCGCTGTCACATTAATGAATAAAGACACTTATGAATTTCTGGGTTCACCAAAATTGTCACCGTGTCAACAAGTAGTACCGGCTTGTACAGGACAAACTATTCCCGCGCTAGGAACGTGTAGCCTGCCTGCCTCTTTTCAAGGTGTAACAAAAACAGTTGCTTTTGTAGTTCTTCAGGCCAAATCTACACAGAATATTTTTGGACTAGATGCATTCGACTTGTTTGGCTTATCACTTCAAAGAGATGTGCTTCAAATTTCGTCAGTAGTGCCTCAGAACAAAATCAGTGCATTGTGTGACAAATATAGTGACTTGTTTTCTCCGGAACTAGGTTGTGCAAAAGACTTCGTGCACATGTAACTTTGAAAGACTCTGCAGTACCAAAATTTCGAAAAGCTAGACCAGTGCCTATTGCAATGCGTGATACAGTTGCCGAAGAACTTAAATGTTGGCAAGATAGTGGGGTGATTTCTCCTGTTTCTGCGAGTCAGTGGGCCTCGCCTGTAGTAATTATACCCAAACCGTTAGGAAAACTTCGTCTCTGTGCGGACTTTAAATCAACAGTGAACAGTCAAACAATTGTAGACACTTATCCCCTACCCAGACCTGACGAACTAATGGGCAAATTAGGACAGTCTCGCTTCTTTTCCAAGATTGATTTAGCAGAGGCATACGTACAGATTCCACTTGATGACGAGTCAAAAAAGTTTTTCGTCATTAATACTCACATGGGCCTTTTTCAATTTCAACGCCTACCCTTTGGCAGTTCTTACGCCCCCGCTATTTTTCAGCGCTTTTTGGAACAGCTGACAGTTTCTGTACCGTGCTGTTAGAACTATTTAGATGATATTGTGGTCTCAGGGCGCACAGTTGAAGAACATTTATCAAACCTGGAGTGCCTTTTCAAGGTGTTGTAATAAAGCAAAGTGCTCGTTTTTCCAGACTGAAATAGAGTACCTAGGCCATGTGATTAATGCGCAAGGAATCCATCCCTTACAGTCACATCTTCAAGCAATCAAAGACTTGCCTCCTCCTAAGAATGTGCATGAATTGCAAGCTGTAATGGGAAAGCTTAACCATTATTTCAGATTTATTCCCAATGCCTCTCAGATTGCAGCTCCACTGCATCACTTACGTAGGAAGAATGTTCCTTTTGTATGGTCCAAAGATTGCCACGTTGCCTTTGACAAATTAAAGTCTACACTACTCAGTGATACATGTTTGATTCCCTTTGACCCCCAGAAGCCTGTAGTGCTAGAAGTGGATGTCTCGTCGTACGGTCTAGGTGCAATATTGTCACATCGTATTGGTTCTCACGATCGTCCTATTGCCTTTGCATCCAAGCTACTGAGATTAATTCTACTAAGAATTACAGCCAGATAGAAAAGGAGGCCTTAGCAATCATTTACGGCGTCACAAAGTTTCATTATTATCTCTATGGCAAAAAATTCTATTTGTTGACAGACCACAAGCCTCTCACGTCGTTGTTCTCACCCACAAACCCAATTCCGCCACGTACGGCACAAAAGCTTCAGAGATGGTCCTTGATATTGTCTAATTATCAGTATGAGATTTTGTACCGACCTACCACTCAACATGCCAACGAGGACACACTTTCCCGACTTCCGGTTGGCCAGGATGTGTCGTTTGATTCTTCAGAAATGGCATGTTGTCAGATAGACTCCAGAGATGCTTCTGCTGTCGCAGACTTCCCTTTGAACTCTCGTCGGGTTGCACAGGAAACAGCTGTGGATGCAGACCTAAGTGTGGTAGTACGTTTTGTTCGCTTTGGTTGGCCTGCCAGAGCCAAAGACATTGAGCGGCCTCTGGTTCTACGTTAATTTGCACAACGTCATGCATTATCTTTAAGTCAGGGTGTTCTGTTGTTACGTACCGACAACGACCAAACGAGAGTGATTGTTCCTCGTTCTCTGCAACGTGAAGTGTTACGCCTCCTGCATCAGGGACATTGGGGTATCGTTAGGACAAAGCAACTGACCAGACGTCATTGTACCTGGGTTGGTATGGACGCCCAGATAGAGAGTATGACATCAGAGTGCACGGTTTGTGCGGAGCATCAGGCGGCTCCTCTGCAACGTTTCTCAGACTGGCCACGCCCCAAAGGACCATGGCAACGTTTACATATTGACTTTGCCGGACCTTTCTGGAATACGCGCTGGTTAATTGTTGTAGACACTTTCAGCAAGTTTCCCTTCGTGATAGAAATGAACTCAACGACGGCGACTAGTACAATCAGTGCTTTAACATCAGTGTTTTGCATCGAAGGTTTGCCTGAAACTATCGTCAGTGACAATGGACCTCAGTTTTTTAGTGCGGAATTTCAACAGTTTTGTTGTGTGAATGGCATTCAGCACATCACCACCGCACCTTTTCATCCTCAGTCCAATGGTGATGCAGAACGTTTCGTTTGAACATTTAAGTCTCACATGGAAAAGATGAAAGGTCAGCACTCCAGGCAGCAAGCTCTTCAAATTTTCCTGTCTACTTATCGGTGCATGCCACGTGACGGCCCGTCTCCTGCCGAGCTGTTACACGGCCGCCGTCACCGCACTCTCCTTCACCTGCTGCAGCCTCCCATGCACCAAGTCGGTTCGTATGGCGCTACGCTTTTCAGGTTTCGACGCCGGTGCTGTACAAGGTGTTTGCTGGGATGAAACGTTGGTTACCGGGAACCATTCAGCGCGTGCTCGGTCTCAATATGTATGTTGTTCGTTCTTCCACAGGGTCGGAGCTGCGGCGCCACGCAAACCAATTGCGCCTCCACAGGCCGCGCGATCCTCTCTCGGGTTTCTTGATTCCAGACCCAGTTCGTCGCCAAGGAGCACAGCCACATCGTTCGCCAACGGGTCCAGCATCCCGGGATCATACCTATGGAGATCGACGGGCCTTTGAAGCAGACGTCCCCGACGCTGCCGCCGCCGCAGATGCCAGCGTCAATCGAGAGGGACTTCGGGACCGTGCGTGCCCCCGCCGCCTGGGCCACGCACCTCAGAAGATGACCTGCTCCCTCTGGGCGGAGGCGTGCGCCATTCCCCTGGTTTTGGTGGGTTTCCCGGGAGATCGCAAGGTGGATGCCGGGGCGCGGACGGCGTCTCGATCCCAGCCTCAGCTACGATGCCCATCCCACCAGTAACGCCCCCGCCCAGGCCCTCCTCCCAGTGCCGTCGCCGTGGCCCTCATCCTACGCCACGACGGCGCGGCGGTTTGGGGGGGAGGGGTGTGGTGTCGCACAAGTCTAAAGTGCGCGCCACCTACTTTCGCCGCTCGCCGCCATGCACGCACGGCGCGGCGTTCTTACGACGTCAGCCACGACCGCCCTATGCTGCAACTCTGCTCGTGGCCACCACTGAACGACATCGTTCACTTGGGACTGAGATAGGAACCAGCTAACACTTCGGAATCAGATAGGCACCAGTGCAGACTTGGCTATCGGATAGGCACTAGGCAGGCCTCTAGCTCAACTATGTATCAGTATTCTGCAGTACTGAGCAATGTAAAAGTTATGTATTACTAACTCTCTAAGAAATATATATCTCGTTTTAATTTACTCTAGTGTTTCTAGTTTCTGCTGTCCCACTGGCTGTTCACCTCCTACCTGCACAAGCGTGCATCCTTTATTTGTGTGACGGTCTTTCTACTCGGCCACCGACACCCACGATGGAAACGAGACACAAAAGCGGCGACGAGGCTGGGACTCAAAAACAGTACCTTACACAGTCAATATTTCAAATATTTCTTACAAGGGAATGGTCAGTCTTGTCATGCCGAAACATTTTTAGCACTGTTAGTCAACATTGAAGGAAGTCAAAATCACGAAAATGGCTGTTTTTCCTGCTTGGCGCTTGCGGTGACGGCTGGCCACCCCTGGAAATGGCGAATCGCGAGCTGTTGTTATGGTGAGCGTTGTGCGCATGGTCGGGAGGTGCGGCCGTCTTATCGCGGCGTTCACTAAAGAGGGATATCGTTGCACGGTTTTGGTGGAAAGGGGAAACGAATATTCGATTCTGTCGCATGCGCTTCCTTTTTATTTCTGGTACGTATTTCGAAACATACCGTCCTGAACCTGGGGTTAGAGATGTGAAAGATATTCTGTACATCTACATCTATACTCCGCAAACCACTTTACGGTGAACATTCAATCTCCCCTCACAGGTAATGGCAAACCCTGTAAATGTTTGGCTGCTTGCCATGGAGATATAACACAGACGGCAAAAGTAGCAATCAACAGAAAACACGCGTGAAGACTATGTGATGTGCGACATGGTAGTTAAACGTCTAGACGAGCATGTGCATAGCGCAGACATGTGGCTAGAAATGACTGAAACACTCGATATTGCAGACTGTGAATCTACAGATGGCAAAGAAACGGAAGAAAGTTGCACACATGAAGACTCTTTCGAGTGACATTGCAACGTGCCATCATCAATTATCTCCAAAAGCAATACCATCAACTACAATTACATTATCAAAGAAAAAACGGTGAAGTATTGGTTGAACGAAAGTGGTAAGAAACGCCTACGTGTCAGTACTGTACAAAATAGGTATCGCTTTGTCCGTTGTGAACCTGAATTGTATAGATCAGACTGCGCAGACCGTGACTGGAGCACCTCAGTCCCCTCGGCCTCCGAGGCCGGCTCATATGTCGTCTTTGCTTGTATATTCTTGGTGCACAGAAAACCTATGTTTTGAACATTGTATCAATATTTCCCATTTTTGCGGTAATTACAAGAAATAAAAGTTTGACGTGTTCTAAACAGTATATGTATTTGTGTCTATTTCATAGCTATTTGGAAAGAACGTTGTAGATAACATATTAGCTACATTTGTCAACGAATTTATTATTATCGTATTTATTAATTATCGTATGATCGCTTTCACTGGGCGAATCAGCTGTCTCACTGCTGTGACAGGAGAGCGGCGCGTAGCTAACGCCACCTTGTCCGTCGATGGCGTTGGTATAACGTAGCGAGAGAGGTCAGGGTTGTACAACATGCAGTTATGAGCGCGGAAACCATGCGACAATAATGTCATACTTCATAAAAGTTTTTACAGAGTTCCAGGCCATGTCAGCAGCTAACAGTCTGCATACAGACTTCCTTCAATGTTAACTAACAGTGCTAAAAAAATCAATACATGTTTCGGCATGACAAGTCTGACCATTCCCTTGTTAGACACATTTGTAGCTAGATGAAAACCCGGAGTTATCCGGATTTTTATTTATTTATTCAAGCCTTAAGTTAGTCCAATTGATTGATTTTTTAAAATCAAATGTTTGTGAAGCTATATGACCAAACTGCAGTATTCATGTCCCTAGACTGACAAACTACTTACACTAACTTATGCTAAGGGCAACAAGCAACCACAGCGGAGTGGCCAAGCACATGGAGGTGCTGTGCTCCGATGCATGTGGCTGTTCCCCATCGGCGGTTCGAATCCTCCATCGGCCATTGATTTTTGTGTTGTCTTTAGTAGTTAGTTTATAGGTAGTTTGTAAGTTTAGGGATTGATGACCCCGCAGTTTACTCACATAAGCTTAACAAACGTTTTACAATATTTAATTTGACAAAACATACAGCCCAGCCTGAGCCTTGAGTTAGTACTTTTCTTATCCCTTCTCTCTTTGTCCATCCCTCTTTTTTCTAAAGCATCTTCTATTTATGATAGAATATCTAAGAAATAAGGCTGTGCTGGATAATGTACAAAATTATAAGCAAAAAAAGGTGGTCATCAAAATACAATAATATAAAACATTCATACATTCATGTCATTCAAAATTTGACTTTAAACAATATTTCTTCTTACTTGTCCAGGATCTAACATGAATAAATTCTTTGAAATTGTCTATTTGAGGTGATATCAAATCCACTCCTCAGTATTTAATACAGTGCTCTCTGATTTATTAATCATAATAGAAAGTGCAAGTCTCACTGGTAACTGCAGTCTCTTGAAGTTAAAAGGTAGATTTGATGGAAACATCGGCTACTCATTGGATGTACACTATTTCACGTCCTTTCCTTGTAGCTCTATAGAAGTCCATTGCTTTCGCCTGTAGCCACGTGCACTTGCCAACATCACATTTTCTTAGTTTGACTGGAATATAGGAGTGTCTTAGTACTATATAAGAAATGGATTAAAATGTGATGCATGATGAGACATATTTATTGAATTATGTGTTGTACACTCTATGATTGACCAGGTAGATATTCATTTGTAAAAGCGCTGCACATTTGTAAAATCTGTTGCGAGTATGGTTAGTAGTTAAGAAGTAATATATTGAAACCTGATGTGTGATAGTGTGGGTTTCCATGAACGTTACTGTTTATGTCGTCATATCTTATGAACTATATTTCGAGACATTCAAACGTTTGTGAAGCTTATGGGACGTAACTGCAGGGTTATCAGTCCCTAAACTTACAAACTACTTACGAAATACCTAATACTAAAAACAGCACAAACATCCATGCCCGAGGGGGAATTCAAACCCCCAATGGGGAACGGCATCGCGCATCACAGCATAGCATCACAGCCTCAATGCAACCAGTCACTCTGCCGTGGCAACTATGTGTCGTACTGTGATACAGTGTCTAAAATTTCATCCAAGTACGATATATATTGTAGAAATTATAAAATGGAACGTCATACCGAATGCCGTAGTTTTACTCCATGAATAGCAGAAAAGTTGTAAGCGAGAAAAAGTTTAATAAAGTTTGAAATGATGTTTAAACTTTGTTGCGTGTTGGTAATACTCTCATTCTCATATAGTTTATTTTGAAAGTCCTGTCGCATTATGTCACGGTTTCTTGGAACTTCTATTGTTTATGACTTTGTATCTCCTCATTCATGTGTTGTATTGCTGTCTTACCCATAAAGCACATTTTAACTCATTGTAAGGAACATGCGTACCAAATTTGGTTGAAATTGGTCCAGTGGTTAGGAGGAAATATGCAACATTGTTGCATGATGCAGCAGCTTTTTGCGGATGTCTTTGTTTATAACGTCATATATGCTGAACTATGTGTTGTACGTGATTATTACACTTACGGCGACCATCCTCTGGGTCTGAAGGTCATGCGTCAAAATTTTCATTAAGATTGGAACAAAACTGTAGATTTGTATGCAGTACGTACACACAAACAAACAAACACACAGACACACTGCTTTATGTATAAAGAAGAAGAAGACCCGAAAACAGACATCGTTTTGGGATCTAAGATTAAACACTCAAAATATGTGAAACAGTCTATTGTTTTAATTAAAGCTTTAAGATGGAGTCTCCCATTAAAATGAAAAATAGCTGTTTTAAAGAGTTGAAAGTCGCATGATGGTTGTGGAACTACAAATTGTTCATCATGTTAACATTTCTGTTCCATATGTCTAATATATTTATTCTGTGCAAAGGAATCTTGAAATGCTTTGTGATAAAAATGAAATGCTTTTCAAAGGTATAACGGAAGAAAGACATCATTATATGATAGCAGTGAAATAAACGTCCTAATAATTTTCCAAACATTTTCACTGTGAAAATACATTTTTGTTTTCAGGAGTAACACTCATCAAACTATTCTGTAGTAAGATCAAGTTACTATATTGCTCTTCAGCTTGCATAGGGTTGTGCCTTTTCGCTGATTTTTGCGTTATGTTCACAGTGTGGAAACGTGTCTACAACTAGAAGTTATACACCTACAGCCTGAAGTTGGAGCAATTAGTATCATTGCAAAATGAATTTCTTAAACGTAAGTTTTACTATGTAAATTTGCAGCTACGATTATGTTGGTGTTTAGATTTGCATGAACATACTCCTTTTTTTCTACGCAAAGTACTAAATTCACATATAGATCACTGGCAGATTTCAACTTAAGAGCTTGTCTTCGAATTAGCATTTCTGGAATAGTGGCATCAGACATTGATCCTTTAGTGAAAAGGAAAACAATATGAACTGATATTCTGTCTGTTTTTAAGTTTAATATTTAAATAAAATTACAATGAAATATAAATTTGTCAATTTAAATTTAGTACTAAAACGGAAATTTTCCTAAGGCTGTAAAAGTCATAAGAAATACGATGATACGTACTTGGCTGCTCCCCTGTCCATGCTTGATCAAAATTACTACAGCAGTCTTAAAATAAATTTACCACAAAACTCGTTAGTGAGCCACCTCAAATCAATATACAGTTGATTAACTGGAGTTGTGTGAGCGCCAGCCAGCACTCTGGAGCGGCTGTGCTAAACTGCTGGACTTCTTAGTGAGCTTGTACCTGTGGAAAGCCGATTAGACCGGCAGACGCCCCAGTCTCTGGGCAAGTATCACTCTGGGCAAGTGTCACTCTGGGCAAATGTTCCAACCTCTGCTGGACAGGCCAAAGGGATGGAGCCAGACGAAGTATCAAGTGTGTCCCACAATGACATATCAATCCTGTCTCCTGTCCTATCCTATCCTAAGCCGATCCTTTCTCCTTGTCATTTCCAATCCCCTGCAACATAGGGCAGAGAGGGCTCTAGAGGGATAGTGAAGTCAGTCTCTGCCGGCCGCGGTGGCCGAGGGGACTGAGGCGCTCCAGTCACGGTCTGCACGGCCACCACGGTCGGGGGTTCGAATCCCCCCTCGGGCATGGATATTTGTGCCGTCCTAGTTCGTAAGTAGTTCATAAGTAGTTTGTAAGTTTAGGGACTGATGACCCCGTAGTTAAGTCCCATAAGCTGTACAAACATTTGAACATTTTTGAAGTCAGTCTCCCTAAGGGATTAAACCTGATACAAATCCAGGTCTTCCAGGTTGGGGGCTGAACTTCAGGCTAATAACCCTATATTGGAAAAAACCATTGTTCAGCAACCAATTCACAGAGAACTGGACTGTCGCAAACTTACAACCAAGGCATGTCAGACGGCAACAATTTTGATATGTCAGAAGACGAAATGTAAGAAGTATCTTTCAGGTGGGAACCAGAAGGAAGCTCGAGGAGAAATTATTGAAGTACTGAATTGATGTTGCAGCACTGCAAGGGATAAGATGAAACAAACAGAGGTGGTTGATCTTCAGCATTATACCTTGATAAATAGTGCAGAAGAAGAAAATAGATTAGGAACACGTTTGCTTGTAAAGAAGGCCATCAGTCATGCCATGGTGGAATATGAAACAATAAACCTCATGTAGTATCGTCGCCGAAGGACCCCTGCAAGGTGCGCGTTTATGTGCCTGGCTCATCGTTTGGTGGCGCTACGAGCAGGCCGTACTGCGCCGGCATGTACTAGCTTCGACACCGCACAACCAAGGAACCAATGGGTTCGGCGCCTCAGGACCCCGACTTCTGATGCACGGCTAGCGCGCCCTCTGGACATGTAGCATTTAAGGTTGGCATCAGAAGAAGCGCGGAAGAGTGTGTATGGAATCGCCCAGGAGAAACTAGGGGAGCTTCTAGTAGTTGATGTCCATACCTAATGATGTCTACTATATTCTTATTATTGTAACCGTGTCTCTGTATAATAAAAGATAAGTATCTTTCTTAGCTCATGGTTTCTTGTTTGTTCTCATCTAGCCTATGTTTTTAGCCGGCCACTTCAGCAGGCGACATGGGATGCAACACCTCAGATTATGTTGATTGAGGCTGAAGGAAAAATTCTCGAATATGTCGCTAATTAGTGTGCATGGGCCAGCTGAAGAGGATAAAGAAGAATTTCATGAGAAATTGGAGCAAGTATATGATAAGCGCCAAAGTATGATGTCAAAATTATCCTGGGGCATTGAAATGTTAAAGTAGGTAAAGAGAAAGAGAACCAACTGGTGGCGGGTCTTCATAGTAAACATCTGGAATCAAATAATAATTGTTGGAAACTGATTGAATTTTGCTTTTAGCAAAGGACTAGTGATTAAAAGTACAAGTTTCCCACACAAGGATATTCATAAGGAGACTTGGATATCTCCAGATGGGTTGACAAAATATCAAATAAATCATGTACTGATAGATGAACGGTTTGCATCAGATATTTTGGATGTGATTAGCTCTTGAGGAGCAGATATTGACTCATCTTTTGGTAATAATTAAAACCTTAGAAAGGATTGCAGTTAAAGCCAGAAGGGCTAGGCTGGAGAAACATAACTACAATGTAGAGATGTTCAGAGATCTCAAGAAAAAGGAAGAGTATGGGAACAAAATGCAAGAGAAGTTGCAAAAAATCAGCATGATGGAGGGAAAGGATATCAACATACTATAGGAGGAAACTAAGATCGCTCTAAAGACAACAGCTCAAGAGGTACTTGGAGAAGGAGGAAAACAGAAAAGAAACGAATGATTTGATGAGGAGGTGTCAAAGGTGCTAGATAATAGAAATCAAGCTCAATAAAGAATGTTACAGAGACCGACACTTGCTCTCTGTTTAAAGAGTAGAGAAGGGTAGCTAAGAATTTAGGATGGATTAAAAAGAGAGTAGAGAGTAGAGGAAAGGGAAAGGATGGCTGAAATACAGAACAACTTTGAAAATAAGCAGGGAAGGAAATACTTCTATGGGGTGGGGCAGATAAAGAGAGGATATCAGCCAATATCAGACCTGATGAAAGATGAACCACGCAGTTTGATAGTTGGAAAGGAAAAAGTAATATATAAACATGGGCACAACCTTTTGAAGTGCTACTGTCAAACAGACACATCTTAAGTGAAGAGAGAAATGGAGGATCTAAAGAAGAAACTGAAGAAGTACAAGATGTGGATGGAGATGATGCATTTGACACTGAAGATTTATCGATAGAAGAGTTTAGAGAAATTATAAAGCAACTTGGGAATAACAAAGCTCCTGGACAAGACTTGGTACCTGCGGAAAAGATAAAATACGAAGGTGAAATATTAGTACCGATGCTACACACAATAATTACAATAGCCTGGGAAACAGAAAATACCAAAGGACTGGAAGTTAGCAACCAACTGCCATATACATAAGAAAGGCTCATGTATGCAGTTTAAGAACTACCAAGGAACATCTCTGCTTACTATTGTGTACAAATCCTTTCTACAGCTATAACAAGGAGAGTAAGCAGAAAAGATTCTAGACAAGTACCAGGCAGGTTTTAGATCTGGGAGGTCTACAGCTGGCCATATCTTTACAGTATGTATGATGCTGGAGAAGACTTACGAATATAATGTAAGATTAGAGTATCTCTTTATTGACTTTAAGCAGGCCTATGACAGAATTAAAAGAGCAGCACTGTGGCAAACAATGCAGACATTCAAATTTCCTAAGAAGTTAATAAAATTATCTTAGATGACCCTGGAAAACAGCAAAAGCCAGATTAAGGTTCAGGGATGTCTGTCGAGATCGTTCCCAATGGTAGAAGGCTTAAGACAGGGAGACCCGTTATCCCCAGTACTATTCAACCTGGTATTAGAGAAAGCAGTAAGATTAATAACAATAAATCCAGGAGGAAATATTTACAATAGACTTCTGCAAATCTTGGCCTGTGCAGATGATGTAGTAATGAGTGCTGGAAGTACGGAGGCACTCACATCAGCCTTCAAAGAGTTTGAAGCCACTGTCAAGAACCTTGGTTTAGAAAACAATGGGACAAAATCTACATATATGATAAGTGAGAGAGTTAGAAGAAGCACAGATGATCTACCGTTAGAAGGATACAACTTTGAAAGAGTAGAAAGCTTTATTTATCTTGGCTCAGTAATAACATCAGAAAACAAAGTGGAAGCAGATATAAAGAACCGCATTAATCCTGCTGACAGATCATATAGGGCACTATACACCATTCTCAAAAGTAAGAACCTAATTAGGAAAATAAAGCTGACACTTTACAGATTAGTGATCAAACAAGTTCTTATGTATGGCAGTGAGGCATTGATATTGACATGGGCTTTGGAGAAGAAGCTGAATACATGGGAAAGGAAA
The DNA here is from genome assembly GCA_026315105.1 of Locusta migratoria. Taxonomy (NCBI): domain Eukaryota; kingdom Metazoa; phylum Arthropoda; class Insecta; order Orthoptera; family Acrididae; genus Locusta; species Locusta migratoria. Next base: position 735,733,728 of record CM048755.1, on the reverse strand, counting down.
GTGGTGAGGAAGATTTTTGGTCCTGTAAAAGAGGGTGAGACATGGAGAATTAAGACTAATGAAGAAATAAGGGCTCTGTAAAAATAACCTAATTTGGTAACCTCAATTAAAATGGGAAGATTAAGTTTTGTATCTAGTTTCTGCCGGTTGTCCTAGGTGTCGGTGGCCGAGTAAAGAGAGACTGATACAGGAAGTAAGATGTACGCGTGTGCAGGTACGGAGGTGACCAGCCAGTGGAATAGCCGAAACTAGGAACACTAGGCTAAATTAGAACAAGATATATATTTCATAGAGATGGTACAATACTTAACTTGGTGTGCAGCAGACTAGTGGAATGCTGGTACATAGTTAAACTAGATAGAGGCCTGCCTACTGATAAGAGACTTTCCTAGTGCCTGTCTTAATCCCAAGTGGCCGATGCAGTTCAGTGGTGGCCACGAGCGGAGTTGCAGCAGAGGGCGCTCGTGGCTGACGTGGTGGCCCACAGCGAAAGTAGGTGGCATGCACCTCAGACTTGTGTGACACCACACTAAGATGGTTTGGACATGTCCAGCGTATGACAGAAGAAAGGCTCCTGAAGAAGGTGATGATGGGACGTCCTGGTGGTAGAAGAAGGAGAGGACGACCTCGTTTGAGATGTCTTGAGGATGTGGAAACCGACCTGAGAGCAGTGGCCATGAGGAAGTTGCGCAGACGTGTTGAATGCCTAGACGACTGGAAATTTGTGACTGCGAAGGCGAAGGTCCTCAGAGGACCTTAGTGACATGGAGTGAGTGAGTGAAAATCGTGCACTTTTCGTATAAATTACCTTTAGATATTAAAATTGTGTAAGTATTCGAACACAACGACGGGATTTGGACCACCAACCCGAGGATTTTATGGCCAGAACACTGCCACCTGAGAGGAGCAATTCATTTAATGATTGATACTTACGAGTACTTGCAAAACTTTGGAGTCGAATTTATCGAGAATTTTTTAGAGTTGCGTTGAATGGATTTGGCTGATGGTTACTTGAGTTCTGAATTTCACATACCACAAAATGTCAAAAAATTCCAAAATCCTTGTGAAGTGGTTTGGATACAAGGCAGATAACAGAAGACTTTGCAGGTATAAGGCCAATTCACACTGTCCGTCACGTCACGTCACGTCACCGTCCGTCAGAACATTCTGCAATGTATTTCTAATGGCGGCATTCACACTGTCCGTCACTGGACCGTCACGTCACGTCAACGTCCGTCAAGCTTTCTTGAGAAGAATGTTTTGACGGAACGGTCGTCTGCTAACATCAGAAGTTAACCTAATTTCATCACGCGAATTACATGTTGCAGTCGACGATTGCACTGTTTATATGCAAATGTGTCTTATTCATCTTTGTGCTGTTGTTGTAGCTCGTTTTAGGGGTAAATCTCAAATGTTTCATGACGACTTAAATATTTTTGTCAATTGAGTGTCCCCCTATAATCGAGGTCGGATATCTGAAACGAAAAAATGATTTATGTTACGTAACAATGTAACAGAAACGACTGAAGCAAACTGTTTATTTGAATAAGATTGTAATTTGAATACGCATTTATCATTAAATAACACTTTAAATGAAAATGTCAGTTATAAATGAAAGACAAAAATTCAGTTGTTTACAACGTATTAACAATGTCAGCATGCAAATCGTAATGGTTAAAGTATACAGGCGATATTTATGCTCTTACAAGTATGGTTTGATGTCTTCATATGTTTATTTTTTCGCTTGAAAATAGATGTCGATGTTTTGAAATGTTGTTTCAGTTCCCAGTAAGTTGGCCAAAAACATACACTGTAAAGTTTTCTTTGGCCGTCAATAACATTTAGCGTTGTTGTTCTCCCTTTCTAGTATTAAACTATGACTTTCTACATAACAGATCGCCACTCATAACCTCACTTTCAACATCGCGTATTGAGATGGACGAATTGACGTGACGGACATGGACGGACAGTGTGAATACAACTTGACGTGACGGTTCCGTGACGTGACGTTGATGGGACGGACAGTGTGAATTGGCCTATAAAGGCAAGAAATGCTCTATAGTTCAGTCTTAAAGCAACTTTCCTGCACCAACTCATCAAACATAAAGAAATTAAATAGTGATTTCGCAAAATACTAATTTATATTTACAAGTAATATATAATAAATCATATCAAATAAGAACCTTTTTTTAAAAAAAAAATTGATAATGAATTGTCTCATTATGAGAAGTGTTTCTTTGCCTTATTTACACATCTCTAAATAATAAGTGTAAAGCCCTGTTATATGTCTATCCTTGCAAAAATAATTCTTTTTGTGTGGTGGGGTGAGGGGGGAGGGGGTTCATAGCAGGCTTGGGAGTCTGTTATCACATAGACCTAAAAAAAAGGAAAAAAGACAATGGATTCTACTAGCCATAAGAAATCTGAAACTACTTGCTATAGTTTTTCGTTAAGCAGTGAGCTCCATTTACTGCGTCAGTGCAATCAAAATAACTGGCATGGCAATTATTGTGAAATAAGGGCAGCGGATGGGCCACTTAGAAGCATTATGTATACAACAATGCAAGATACATCAGCTAACAATAATTTCAAATTACAATTATACCACTTTTTCAACTTTTAATGAAACTAGAAATATCCTCTTTTCTGAAGAATGACATCGAGAAATCCTGTTAGGAGTATCTTTGACATTTATAATGACAAACAGGTTATTTGTCATTTGAATGCTAGAAAAGTAATTGTTTTATGAGAAAGATAAAAAAAGTACAGCAGTCAACAATCTGAAGACAGTTTTGAACACCACTGTGCTTTACTGGGCATGGTCCTGTTTAGAAGTGCTGTTGCCTTACTCTGACCTTTGAACTGACTTACCCAACCAGTTATAGTGGAACCTACAGTTTAATATGGATTCCGAACCATGGGTCTAGTCGACATCTTTCACACCAGCAGCATTGCCAGAGGTAAAGGAAGTGAAAAGTGACAGATAAAAAGCCTTGGACTTGGCGGGGATCAAACTCGTTGAGTAATTAATGTAAGGGACTGATAATCCACCAGTTTAGTCCCCTCTAAAAAATTCCAATTAAAGTAAAATTTGATTTATCTTTCTGATAATTTTGTAAATTTTATATGCATCTCATGGGTCGGTTGATAGTTATTACAGGTATATTATATATTTTTCAGAAGGGAAACATTTTTCCATAATGATACATATAGTAGTTCATGCAGTTTTTTCATATTAATGAAGCAAGCGCTACAATAGAGAATCCTCCATTGATCATTCTCAAGCGTTGTATATAGGGTGAGCAGATGTCCTGCATTTAAAATGCTCCATATCCTATAGACCATCACAAGGCTAGAAAAGTTTAAAAATATCCTGCATTTCAATATTACCCTACAAACCATCCTGTGAAATACGATTATCATCTGATTCAAGGGAAATCAGTAAATATGCAGTTTATGAAGAATCAGACTGATATATGCAGGACTCCTTTTGCAGAGGAAAGGAAGTTTCATTGATGGTGTTGCATCTGTTACGCATGTCGTATGCAGTCATTGCACTCATAAACATCACTCACACTGAGAAGTTAGATAAAAATGCAATAGTAGCAATATTACAAACACTTCTTGGCAAAACTGATAGTCACACATTATGCTATTGATTTTCTACCTCTTTGTGTGGTTGAAAGTGGGTGAAAATCGTTAATGCATGATCTGTCAAATGATATTAGAGTTGTAATTAGGCGGAATTTCTATATTTTTATCAATTTATTATAACCTGTAAGGAGAAATTGGATTTTTCTGATCTAGAGTTACTGTGCTGGGCTAACCTGAATTCTGACATTGAGTGGTTTGACGTCAAAAGATCTTGTGATTTTGTACTTAACACATGACGACTCACACATGAGCATTTTGCTCACAGTAATTTTAAAAAATCGGCATTTTACCAATTTTAAATAGTCAAATATTTGTGTTTTCTTATAAACGCAACTAAAAATACTTATTTAGACAGATTAAGTACATTACAAATTTTTCTGTGACTATCAGAAAAATTCTATACATGTGATTGAATGTCTATCTTTGAAAGGCATGAGTTCTTGTGGGTTAAATAATGGAACAAAACTTTTGATGGAAGTTAAAATGTTTGTATATTACTAATACTTCAGTAAAGGAATGCCATGCATCTCAAAAACCAACTAATTTAAGATGAGTTGAAATATTTGCAAAACGTTATGAGGTAAATATTGATGATCATACCTGTTGGTAACATTGCAGAGTTTATTCATTACCTGCCTACAACAAATGGGTCAACAGAATACTTATTTTCTTTAATGAAGCACAAATGTACCCTGAAGAAGACAGATTTAAACCATTAACATTTAATTATTACAAAATGTAAGTTTAATGAAATCTGTGAAGACTTCTATGATACCATTCTGATAAATTTTCAAATGATAAAACTAATTCATTTGAGTGAAAGATATCCTTCATTATTTTAATATCAAAAGATTAGTATAGTTCCGAAAAAAACTTTTATGCTTTATTTTATAATAAGCTTACCAGCTTCAATCTTATGCTAAGAATGAATCTTAGCCTAAGAATGAAACCAGGCACCTTGTTTTAAAATAAAGTGTAAAAACTAATATTTTCATATCAGTTCCCTGCCTTCCAAAAGGAAACAGTGTTTTACAAACTCACATACTTGATTATGTTTCGACATACTCAGATCATAGTATTCAGCAAAATATTGTATTTCACTATATTTAAAATGAATATGTTGAGTACATAAGTATTATACTTGTTGCATATTCCATTAATCACTTTCAAAAAGCAAATAAAACAGGTGACATTAAGTAGGTACTATTATGTTACATAAGCGTTAGATCCTGTTTTTGAGTCTGAAAATATGGTCACCTTAGTTATAAGTAAAGTTTATCATTTTGTAGCTCAATTAATTTTTTGTTTGTTTGTTTGTTTGTTTGAACTGCTTCAATAATTTGAATATGGCATGCACAAAATCGAATAGAAAACATAATCACTGCATACTAGCGCCATGTGTACCAACACCTGGAAGGCAAATACTATCAACTCGGTTATACACAATCTCACATGCTCATTATGTATGCCTACTGGCAACCCGAGAATATACTGGTGGTCATCAATACTTCTCAACAATATTTGTAGTTTTAACAATATGCCTATATGCCCCCTGAGAATATATTCTGTGCCTGATCTATAATATTTCCCCAATTGTGACGGAATTGATGGTTTATCATTGTTACCATAACGAATATGTTATGATATTACTGAAGATGTGAGGTCCCCTGAAAATGTAATTTCAGGAGATATGTCAGTATTATGTACAGTACAGTGCACAAACTTCAATATTGCGTACAATTTATCTCAAGAAAATGGAAGACGAAGGAAAATTTAAGCTAGACTTTAAAAAGTACCTGTTAAATAGATTTTTTATGACACAGAGGAAAATTTTGAATCACTGGACCTTTGACAAATATCTGTATTCTAATCATTGTCATTTGAATTAAGATATCTTCACTATAAAATGTATACCTTATTTGTATATTTGTTCAACTCTAAATGAAATGAGAGATATGTTTTTCAAAGTGAAAATTATAGGTATACCAGTATGTCAAATGATTACTCACTTGTATCTGACCAGTGCAGTAGCTCATTGTTATTTAACTGTTTATTTTATATTTATAATATACAATTTGTAAAAGTGTACAGTGCTTATGGTGTACAAAATAATTACGATTCCTATATTATATAAATGATGCAAAGGAAGATAATAAACTAAACGTTTACTAATATTGTGCAATATGAAATAGGATGTGCAGTATAAAATATTGCACAATATTATTCAGCATCTACTGGAAAATGTTGAGGGTGCCAACCATAAAAAATATTATTGTTTTTTTTTGTAATATTTGAAACAACATTTTTATCAAGTCTGTTCCGTTCAACATCAGATAAGTTGCATGTTATTATTTTAACTAGTTTTTGTGTTATACAGATTTTTACAATGCCATTCAAATGAATAGCATGTGTGGTATGAAATCTTCGACTGATACCACTCACAGAACATTTTCATGTTTGTAAACTGTTTCAATTATTCGAGAGCTCTTTATTTGCAACTCTGATTGGTTTGCAATAAGTAGTGATGGTGTGGGATGTTCACATATAGCCTAGGCCTAGGCCAGTACAAAGTCAAAAATGACATACACATTAGCCACTGCAACACCACATTGTGCCAGAAAGGTGTATATCATGCGGGTAAAAAATTGTACAACAGATTACCCACACTCATCAAATCTTCTCCTGACCTACAAAACTTCAAAAAAGCTGTGACAGCTACCTACTAGAAAACTGTTTTTACTCAGTTATAGAGTATCTTATGCATGAGGATATGTAATTAAATTTGTAATTGTTGAAATAAATTTGTAAACATTCAGTGCATACCCAATCTTCTTGTTATTAATTATGTAAATCTAGTTACTATTGAAATTTAACTAACATGTGTATCTTTTCCAAATTGTAAATCCAAAAGAAATAATTTTATGTCCAATATCTTGTGTACAACTTATGTCCTGAAATAGATTATAAGGACAAAATAAATAAATGGCCTATAACATTTTGTGTTGCAGATAAGACATGTACACCTGTAGGTCTTGAGCGACTGTTGGGGTTTAATTTCGGCTCATTGTGTTAGTGTCGTCAAGCAATACAATGGATGAATGAAATACTTTGCCAAAAACGTAAGGGTATATTACACACAGTGTATTTGGTCGCTGGCATCTGTTGCTTGGCGTACAGATGAATAGCCAATGAATCATAGACTTACTAAATAAAAACGAATGAATATGCTGACACAATGAGACACAGCGACTTCAGATGCTAGCTTCTTCTTAAAAACAGTTGAAACACGACGTAGTGTATCCCATATTGTTTTGGAGGTTAGGTGTTAACAAACATGTCTGCTCCCTACCAAAGAGATAATAAGTACTCTGTAGTTATCCTCGTAAATTACAGAAGTTCGCAAATAATTTTGCTGTGTGCGCGCGTGTGTGAGCGAGTGTGTGTGTGTGTGTGTGTGTGTGTGTGTGTGTGTGTGTGTGCGTGCGCGCCTTAATTATTTTGACATAACAAACGTGACAGTTAAATACTGAAAATATCCGACTACCTCGTTTTTATACAGAAATTCTGTTGCAGGACAAAATCATCCAATTTTTCGTATTTGGTTCTCAATGCACTGCACTTAAAACATGACAAATTTCATTACTTTATTCATTATCTTTAATTCATTTAAATACTATACCAAAGCTATCTACAATAATGGCAGAATTTCATTGTCCAGTACAGTTTCATGTCAAGTAAGTAATGTCACAGAATTACAGGGTAGGACATTACTCGAATGGAGCATAGTGGCTTAACATTTTATTTGATGGCGTTTTAAGGAACTGCATGTTGATAATGCAATTCCACATTATGGACACTTCCTTTTCCATTTTTCGACACACGAATGTTCTCAGATAAATGAACTTTACATTGAGTGTAGAGGTTCTAACGTATATTGAACTTGGAACTGCATTCCTCACACTTTTGGAACGTTTTAGTGCGAATCACTCATGTTCACCAAAATGCAGCAACAACGAAATAATAGAAAACACTAACAACGAAATAAATAAGCAGTAACGAAGTTAAAACGGAGCACTCAGTGTGGCAGAATGAAATAGGAAGACAGCTTGAAACAAATTGACTGCTCACGTGACGTAAACTTCCGACAGCTAAAAGTCCGAACAGCCAAGTGCGTACTGCCGCGAGACAGACCCATCTGTCTGCGCACACCAATCGTTGCGTGTGGACGGGAGTTCACATCGGGAGAAGCTACAGACACAACGCGAATGTAACTAGATTCCATTTTTGTGTGCCAGCCCACCACAGAATTATAATGAAATAACAGGTTTTCGCTTGGTAGGCGATGTGAGATGTTTCTTTTATTTAACTTCAAAACATATCGATTTCGTCCCTATGATGGGACATCATCAGTGCAGAATTGCAAGTCATGATGACCTATGTGCTCTGCTTAAAAACATTTAAAGGTCTTGCCGGTACAAGTCACAACAATAAATGTCACTATGACGTGTCGACACCACTTTCGATCCTTATCGACTTTTTGTGGTCGTATCGAGTTTGCGGACCTGGCAAACAATTGTTATTGGGTTGTTGGATGTATCTGTTTTCAAACTAGTGTGAGCGTTCATGTAATGAGAAAGAAGTGTACTAATTATACGTAGCGTGTCTGTGGCATTCATACTGTAGCGAAGAAATGTAAATTTACAAGTTACATACCAGTGAAAAAGTGTGTCATGCGTTTTTACTTTTTCTTGATATACTTTTTTGATGGATCCGAGTATTCCCTTGACTATGTATTCCGCTAATACAAGATTATACATACATTGTGTACCTAAATAATAAATGCAGTGTTACAGTGATCACGGCTGTTCCTTAACTTAGTCCCAAAATCTTAGTGTAGAGTTGTAAAAAAGTCTGTCATTGCAAAACAGCGATTTGTTTTAGTGTACCAAGTGCATCTTCAGAAAAAAATACAATAAACTAATAAGAATAGTGTCGTAATAAAATCCATTTTTGATTGTTTTGTTATATAAGTTCCATTTTTATGGTAAGAAATTCCGGAAATAAACAAAATAGCGTATAACGTGTGAAAAATTTAGCCTTGTTAGTACTCTTGAAAACTAATTATGTAAAGCTGTATGCAATTAACCAACGTAAATGAAATATACTATCAAAATATCTCAGAAAAACTACAAATATATAAGCCAGTCCACTTCAGTAGCTTTTATTGAAACCGCTGCAAATTCTCGCGCCTGACATCTTTCAGTGAAAAAAGAAGCTAGGTAGTACAGGCTGCAATCTGACTAGCAAACGAATACGATAAGCTTTCTACGAAGTTTTATTTTTGTCAGGACTTTTTAAGGACACTATTTGCAACGTGTCTTGCGAAAAAAAGTAAATAAATAAAATAAACACGCAATAAACATAAATGGTCTTGGCATTGGCTGCTTAAACGAAGGCAGTTGTCACATGTGATTCTACATCGTGAGTTGGAGTGCAAACCCGATGATTGGCGTAATTATTTGCGAATGGATGTGGAAACTTACAATTATCCTTTAACACTGGTAACTCCTCGCATAATACGTAAAGACACTTGTATGAGGAGATATATTTCTCCACATGATTGGCTGAGAGTTACATTAAGATTCCTGACAACAGGAAGGACCTACAAAGACCTCGACTTTGCAACAGTAATTTCTAAACACGCATTGAGTTAAATCATCCCCAACTCTTATGAAGCTATTTACGCTGTCCAGAAGAATGATTTCATGAAAGCAAGTAAAGTAGGCCTACCTTCTAACAAGATACAAATAAAATTGTCAGATTTTTAGATACGTTTGAAACACTTACGCCTACTTCACTTTATATTATATATACGGCCAATAAGCTGCGGCTAACTTTGTTTCCCGGTCGGAATTTTCAGTTCTCAGCCATTTTCATCCACTTTCAACATAGTAAACACACGAAAAAAGTATACACTGAGGCTGATTTGCAGCGATTTCCTGTCCACACGTTCCAACTTGTCTGCGCAGATGTGATTTGAACCCACAGATTTGAACAATTTTGCTCAAACCTCCAACTTCCAGGTTTGCGCACATCTCATATCTACGCAAATGTGCTGTCCACACCTTCGACCATGATCGGAGGTCCACACACAACGATTTGCGAGGTGTTCGCAGACATTTGCGCAAACAGATCGTAGCGTGTGGACTCGGCTCAACGCCAGCATTTATAACTTCCTTCGACATTTCGAGTCGACTGGTGGCTACTTCATACGCTCCTGTATATGACACGGGGCGACCAACTCATGAAAGCGTCCAGAAACGACGGCGACCACGGTCTAAAGAAGTCCACCCGTCAACTTTTGACGCTCGCGTTTCGGGGCAACGACTTTGTTCCCTGTCCTCGTTTACACGGAGCGAATTTAACAGCTGCGTCCAAATACGCTGCGTGTAATAAATGCTTTACCGATTTCCTCCAAAGGGAATTTCTTTTGTTAGATAAGAACGCCTCAACCTTATAAAAACCTGTAACCCTCACCGTTCCTGCTGTTTAATTTACGCAAAACATGATTTGGTGACATCTATTTTGATTATTACACCTGTTCTGAAACATGCTTGAAGAAATTTTTGATAAATAAATGGGGACTTGAATGACAAATCCCCAATGCTCAGTTTCTTTCGTAAACGGAATATTTTATGTATAACTGCAGCCCTTTTACAAATTCGTAAGAGGAACCTTTTCTTATAGTTTCTTAGAAGCAGCATCCTAGAGGGTAATTTTATTTTCTCATGAATTTATACAATCTGACACGATGTGTACGATATGAAAACTCTGTGGAGATTTCCTGTGTACATCCTTCTATCAAGAAAATGTGACAATGTATATCTTTGGCCAGGTACCAGATGACGTGAAAGATTGTCCGACAGAGTTTGTGTGTAGGCTTTAACTGTGCGTTGGAACTGTAATGTTTGATAAACGAAAGCAAAAGATCTGTAAATTGACACGATTGTTGTTTATGTAACGACGTCTGGCAGTAATTTGCATCATTTGACAAGCGACACTTCGAAGAAGAGGGAACATCTGTGAGTCCTTTTTGCAGCCTTGTTTTGTTTTGGTGTATGTCAGCTTCTGTTATAGTGTCGATTCCTTGTTTACAAGCAAGCAGCCCACACGTCCTAACCGAGAATGGAAACCTGTATTTGACAGTGGCACCGTATGTCCCTAATTTTTTAAGTTCGTTTGGTAAAGTAATCGCTTCTTTAATCTTGTGTACATTTCTTCCATGTTTTTCACAAATCATTTCTTCACAGCATTTTAAGAGCTCTTTCATCCACGATTTCAATATAAAATTATGTAATATCATCTTACAAATGTCATACTATCGAAAACGTAGGCAACCTACATATCTTGGTGAGACATGAACCTTTCGGTTTTCACGGAAATTTACTCACAGTAAGCATTAATTGGCAACAAAATTACCCTCAACACCACTCTAGAGGGGCTTCTGTGGGGGTTTGAATCTTAAACTGTTGTTTGATCATCAGTTGAGAATATGACAACTGTTAGTAGAGCTACTGGAAGGACAACAACAAATGCCCAAATAAATTTACTTCAGGGTTCTTTTGTTCATTAAAAAGTACTTGTAAATTCCTAGCGTTGCACTTTAAATACTAAGAAAGTTGATCGCTAACTGTTGTGGAACAGAACTGTATGTTCCTCTCACTTGTAATATGGATAACTAGTTTACCGCTTTGTAATTAAGCAACTGTGTTTTGTGTGCAGTTCCTCCTTTCCTGCATCTTTTTGGTCACATAATTTTGTGGGCTGGTGATGTGACTATACACCTGATGTGCAGTATTGTTTCCTCAGTCAACTTTTTGGGCTACTGCTGTTCACAATCTTCAGAGCTCTGACTGTCAACAGCCATAGTTCTGTCACTTTGTTTACATTACAATAGTGTAAATCTTCCCTTTTACTGTCAATTTTCTTAAATTTCATATTGTACTGTTGGTCTTATTGAACAGAATAGAATGCATTTCGTGGTTGTGGTATTTATTTTTGAATCAGCCAATTCTGTATCAGTATATTTATACTAAACACCAATGGAATGTATTGTGACATAATTGGTCAGGCAAATGTAGCAAGAAGGGAGTCCTAATACATAAAGTACTTAAGTCATGTGATTGCAAACAATTAGTACTGCAGTTTTGGTTGTGTGAGATTTATTGAGAGCCATAGAACTTATAAAAAGAATTTTTCCCAATGATAAACTCATGGGCCATTGCTAGCTTCTTCTGTGGAGACACCATGTTGTTATTGTTTTTGTTGTTATCTAAGGCAAAAAATATTGAAACTGTTCATGACTTGGCCTTGTGGTGATCATAAATGTCAAATATTTATTTAGCACATCTTTTCTTTAGTGCATCTCAGTTTTTCCCATCCATAAACAATATTTGACCTTGACAGTTTTACCAAGAATTTGACATATGGTTTCTGAATTGTTGGTTCCATTTGTTCCACAATAGTGCAAGATACATGAAGTAACATTAGTTGCCCAGAAATTAATTGTACAGTAATACTCTCTCATGAATATGGTAACAATAAGGCTTCCCCCTCTGTTTTTGATTTGTGTGTGTTTGTGTGTAGGGAAAAAGTTTTTGTTTTGGTTTACAAAGTTTATCTTGATATAGTGGCAGGTAAAATACCAAAAGACAACATTTTCACATGTATAAAATATAAAATGCTTGACCCTTAGAACAGTCGAAAGATATTTTCTTCCTCTTTTTATTTCAAAGATAACAATTTTGTGTTTAAATTGACATCCTTGTTTTAGGAATGTGTTTTTAAGGTGGTGTTGTATCCCAAAGTTTCATTAGATTTTTTAAAGACAGAGCATTCAACAGTTTTTTCAACATCAGCTCACTCCTATAGTAAAATTTTACTTGATTAAGCATCAGCTGTACAACTCGTTGCTGTCAAATGGACATTTGTACTGGACTGGGACTCAAACCCAGATGTCTTACATTTCATAGGCAGTCACCTTAACTATTAGGTACCGGTACTCTTGCATGCCTCCTGAAGTGACCCAAATTTCCATGTACCAGATATAGTGGACTATTGCTGTGTAGTTCTCAAACAGCATGTGTATTCTCATGGAGGGAAATGTGTTTATATATTGTCACTGGCCTTGTGCATATGTATGTTATTTGCACTGCATTGGGTAAATTGTTAAACACTGTTACTGCCATTGTATTTTAAGCCTAATTAAACTTGTGGGAAACACAGTGATACATGTGAGTCTTAGTGGGTACAGTAGACAGTGTGTGGCATATCGAAATGTAAGTTAGTCCAGGAGACGTGAATGGGTAGCCTAATGTCCAAGCCGATGACATACGAAAATTGGAAAACCCAGGTTTGAGTACCAGTCTGGTACAAATTTTCATACATCACCAACAAATTGTTCAGTTGATGATTAATATACTTCTTGAGGTACCAGTGGCAGCTCAGGAGGAGGATGCAACTAATAGCCATTCTCCTGGATTCACCACTGTCCCACTTCTAATTTGGAATATTCTACCCTGTTTCCTGACTCAGTTGTGCAGAACAGAGCAAAACGAGAATCCATTTCAGATAATCATTTAATACTTAATACAATAATTGACAATTTCTTTTACTGGTGTGTCTCTTATGGGATTTATTATAGCAACAGCATTTTATAGAGAATATTGTTTCTGCTTTATGGATGTTAAAGGGAAAGTGATTTACACATATAAGGAATAGGAGAGGACAAAAATTCACTTTTAAGTTTTGAAAGTTGTATTTAGTAGGTAAAAAAAACCTTCTCACTCATGTTTTTCGACACATTAGATGCACGTTTCATTTATTTCAGACATCAACTTGGCCTCTCATTTTCTTTGGATGTAGCTTAATTGATGTATTGCAATGCAACCAAAACCATGATTTTTCATGCTATTAATTACATAAGAAAGAACTAATATGTGGTACCCATTAAAAGAAACCACACACAAGTTGCTGTTAAAATTAATATTTGTTTACATTTTCATCTGTTCAGAGATATTTGGGGTGAAAAGTTTGTGGGACACCCTGAATATTTACTAATGAAATTTTTATAAATGATCAATCATAATTTGATAATGATAGTGATATGTATACCTACACAACCTTTATTATCTGTTTTTAAATCTGTCAGTGGCTCATATAAAAAATTGTATCATTTGCCCAATGACATAAAATGTCTCACATATAGCAAACCAAGTTTTAATCTCACCTAAAATTATAGTTTGCACAACTCCTATTCTATAGACTAATTGTTATTTGCGCACTGGTAGCCAGTAAGAAAAAAATAATAGAAATTAAAAAGTACATGGGTAGGATCAGTCAATTGAAGTCCGTGATACGAACTGTCAGCTTTGACTAATGATGTCATATCTGTGTTAGACAATAGTTTGTTTACATGCAGAACATAGATAATAAATTCGATTTTGTGTTTAAAAAATGATCTGTAACGTCTCTCTGATGTTTATATATAGATTAACACACCGTTTTTTTTTTTTTTTCCCCTGCAAGCGAGCTCCGAAGTTCTGAATTTTTGGGCGGGGACCTGTGATCGATGGTACATTCTATTGTGGTAGTCTGTAATTTAAGAGGATAATCACAGATTATTTATTAACTACAATGTATAAGTTTCTATTCGTTGATAGTGTTTGTTTTACTACATGGCATATCTGCAAAGCAGATCTTGTGAGACTCTGATATGACATCATTGGTCAAAGCCGTTTGGTTGTACTGTAGTCTTCAATTATGTCAGATAGGACAAAATAATATACTCCATAATGTTAAAGTTAGTCATGTACACTGACTTGATCCTCATTATTCCAATAATAATAATAATAATAATAACAATAATACATAAGAGTATCATTCATTTGGTCAGTGGAACATGTAATTATCTAAGCCCCTGGAAACATCTTTGAGACGGGGTCTTGAAATCCTCTCATCTTGAAAGAGGTCTTTTTCTTTTTAGTCTCATATATCATTCTTTTAATGGATGTGTGAACTCGCCAATCTTTCCTGTTGCATTACGAATAAAATTCTGCTGCAAAAACATAAACAAAATAAACCTTGAACTGAAATAAGCACAATTTTTACAAAAGCTTACTTGCTACTATTGAACTAAAAGTATGTTGTCTGTTTGGCAATTGATCCATCAGTTCATATAATTTCTATTTCATGTGCTAGGCCAAACACTAAAATTATTTATATGGGTGCAGGTATTTGGAGAATTGTCTTGTAAGGCTTTAGCTAACAGAAATTCAGACTGTTTCTTATTTGTTCAATTTACCCATTTTTCCTCTCTTAGGTCCAAGATTGAATATATTAAAAAAAAATAAATAAAAATTCTAGAACCAATGTCATATTTTGTTTTCACAATATGTTTTAATTGGGGATATGTGGGTCCTGTAAAAATTTGAGATTTTTTGTTTGTTTGACATTGATGTTTTTATGATATTTTTTTTTATATAACTGGTGGTCTACTGTTGAAGCACATATCTTTAAATCTAACCCAGTCGCACCACAGGTTTTAGAGTATCCTTTTAAGGTAGCTTTCACCCCTCTACGATATGGGGAGTTAGCATAAATGACAGATGATTTGGAGTCTACATTAAACCACCTTTCCATGGTTGGATAACTGGGGTGGGAGAGGAACAAGCAAGTTGTATAAGTGGTGTCCAGTTGAAAGATTGCATGAGATCATTTAACCACACACAAAATTATTATTATTATTAATAATATAATACAAATGCAGTAGCTAAAGTAATTGGTGTGGAAGTTGAAAAATGGAAATTGTTTGTAAAATCTGTCCAACTGAAATATGAAAGAACTAATGCTTTTGAGAGTATACTGTAAGCCTAGGGTTCTAATCAAAACAGTGAAAATATTTAAAAAAATATGAAATGGCATTCTTGCAAAAGAAAACTATTGTCAAATTTTTACCAAAAATAGAGATTACTTTTTAGGGGACAGACAGGCTCACCTGAAGAAGGGGATACCACCCATCAGCTTTGACCCGTGACGTCATCGCAGCGCGGTAGTGTTTTGAGGTGTGTGCGTGTTTGTGGAAGGCGTGAGTAATTGTGGTAGCTAAGATGATAGCTTGTTTACGAGCAGAACATAGAGTATTGATTATGATTTTGTGTTTAAAAAGTGGTCTGTAGCTTCTCTCTGATGGTTAGGTGTAGGTTAACCGAGAATTTTTTTTTCCCGTATGTGACTGCTGAAGGCTCGAATTTTTGGGCTAATACCTGTGATGGATGGTACATTGTGTTATCTATAATTTACAAGGATAATTACAGACTATTTTTTTAAAATTCAGAAGTATTAAGATATCCCATATACGGGGTTTCGGACTTGTTCATGACGTCATTGTGTCAAAGCAGACGGGTGGTATTCCAGTCTTCAGTTACGCCGACAGTCAGGTCTGAAAATTACAGAAATGTCAGTTAAGTCATGGGTGCAAAATTTTAACATGGGTTATTTACAAAAGAATGAAAAGTCTGGTAGAAGTTGACCTCGAAGAAGATCAGTTTGGATTTAGGAGAAATGTAGAAAAACTGTAGGCAATACTCACCTTACAATTTGTCTTAAGAGATAGATTAATGAAAGGTAAATCCACATTTCTGGAACTATGTCCATTATGGATGAGGAACACTGACTGTAGTTAATAAAGGTATCTTAAAAAACAGCAACCAGTCACCTTTTATGTAGAATGTTTTTATTAATCTCATTATCGGTTTCGATGTGCCTTGTATATTTTCATCAGATAGTAAGACAGTTTTTATATTACATTTGATGGGCATTATTTTACAACATGATTGGTCTGTATATTTGACACTAGGCAACTCATTAGCCAGTCTCAATGTGGATTCTAGAGGTTTAGAGCCTCTGTAGACAGCTTACCTCTCTTAGAGGCAGCTCTCCAACTGAATTTTCGTAGCACCATCATGCAAGTGTATTATTTGTTATCAAAAAGGAGTATGACACTACTTGGAGAAACAAAACTTTATATCAGCTCCATCAGTAGGACCTTTGTGGCCATCTATCCATCTTCATACACTGTTTTCTCTCTAAGTGCTTCTTTAGGTTGAGTTGACGTGTTGTCATACCATTTTCAGCAGAAGGTGGTGTTTTCAGGGCAGTTGTTTGGATGTTACTCTCCTTACCATACCCATAAACAGTACTACATTTATGGTACACAGTCTTGTACAATGCTATTTATTTGTGAACAATTTTGCCGTTTTCTGTTCCTCCTCTGGTACTGCGACTGAAGTTTGAAAGGTGCAGCTTACGGTGCAGAGATAGGGGAATAGGCTGTTAGTTTTCAATTTTCTGCAGATAATTGTGTATGTGCTCATTTTAATTGATTTTGTGGTATTTTTAAGTCTGCATAACTTGCACATGAGCTGCATCATTTTACTTTTTAATACATTGTGAGGTTTCTGGGTCTTATTTTTGGCTTCACACTTTTGTGGCTCTACACTTGAGCGACCTAAAAGCCAGGACCTAGAAGTCACCAAACTGCCTTAGTCACAGATCACAGGTATTGGAGAGCAGATAGGCCATGTATGCTCCAGTTTTGTATATCATGCCATCATGGCTAGATGTACAGAATGTGGATCAATAAGGTCTTCATATTCTGAAGATCACTGGGATTAGGCTGGCCCTGGGTGCTTACAGGATAAGCACCATACTCGGTCTTTGTGTGAGGCTGGTGGCAATTCCTCATTGTTTGTCAGGCATGTAAGTTTCTCACTGCTCAAGATTCACCAGCATACTACATTGTTGCCTGCCCAGCTATGCAACACCCTTTCTCTAATATACCATGAGCAACAAGGCTATTTGACATCCATTTGTAGTATTTGGTGCTATCACTTGTGGAGCAAGCACAACCAAATGCCTCTAGACTTAATTGTCTTTGGTGACTATCTCTTATGACTTCATAGGCACTAAAGCAGTGTTTAGGGACAATATATTGAAAAACGTAAAGAAAATATATTAAATAACAGCAAATGGAAATATTAGGTCTAATATCCCTTCCCTCAAGTGATGTACTAACATTCTTGAATGGTAATGATATTATTTATATGGCAGATAGTTCATCTGTCACATGGTAAAAGCCCCAGCTTTCACATAGTAAAATCACTGTGCAAAGAAATAAATATCCAGATTAGCTGGGGGATCGGCCATTTGTTTATCTAACACTGAAGACTTAACTTCAGTATTTCATTATATATACAGTTGCCACCTGTTTTCTTGCTCTAGTCTTTGATTTGTAAGTCTGGGTATGTTCTTTAGTACTGATCCTAACTTGTGTATATCATTGTAATGTTTGCCATCTACTGTGTCTTCTGGTATAGTTGAGCATTGAATTATCTGCTAGTTATGTGTTCGACATTGACCTACCTAGTTTTTGTCAAGTTAAGACATGAAGTAAGCATAAAAAATGCCGTGGGAAAAATAAACTAAATGAAAATACCTAAAAGTATGTTGTTGTGGTAAGTTTTTATATCCCAAGATATCAGCACTTGTTGGGAATTATACTTGCAGCATCCAGAAACTAAAATATGTACATTGAACATAGTTTAGTTTTTTTCTGCTTCTATTTCAAAGTAAGCATAAAATAGTTTTTGTTTTTAGTACATTTCAATTTCTATATTTGGTTTTGTGTTTAGCAGACATAGATTTCTACGAATTTGAGTTAGTACTGCATCTTAATATTATCATAAACATGTCTGTTGCCTCATTCAGTTTCTGTTGGTAACCTTCAACTAACACTCAGTATTGCCTTAGATTCCAATGCTTTAACAATAGTTGACAGAGATGCTTGCAGCAACTGAAGTATTGAGTTTGTGTGTTCCACTTGGTATCGTTTTCTAGGTAGCACTATCTAGTTGTGGACATATCCTCTACTTCGTTTTCTCTTCGAAATATCTAAGTTCACTAATAGGTGTGGCTAGGGATCATGGCTGTAAAATTGATTGTGATGCTTAGAGCTACTCCTATTGCTGAAGTTTGGTGCATAGAACTCTTGTGTTATTTCCAGATTTAGAACTGTTTTGTAGAAAGGGTTGTATACAGTGAATGGCCAAAAGACTATCTCCATATTTGTAATGAATATCATTTGAGGGATAGTCTCCAGCTGATAATAACGTAGATGCATGGGCCTTGATCTGCAGTAGCAGCAGTCTCTCTGCTCTTGACATTTATGCACCCATAGGGGAAACATGGCGCATTTGTTTACTTTCCTGTATATTAGGTGTGTAATGGGTGTGTCTTTAAATAGTGTAAAGGGAATCAAATGTGCATTCACTGTGTATCATGCGAAGTATTCTCCATAATGGAAGAGGCCTTCATGGGAAGCAATTGAGAGCACAGGTTACAGATAACAGCAGGTTGTTGCTCACATAAGAATCAATGCTGCCTGTTGACTAGATTCAACAGATCCTTCACGCGTCTTTCTGGAGACTGCTGGATGTGTTGAGAACCATTAGCCTTCCTAATGAGGTCCGAGCATAGCTGTTATTATGCAACATTATTTTGAGGACTTGTACATCAAATAGTCAGTGGAAAAATCTTAAAATACTAATAACTAAATGCTAGAGTATACAAAATAATTCTCCCCCCCCCCCTCCACCATTTACAAACTTGTCTGCAAGTTCTTGCTCATATTGGCACTAATGACTCCTGTCGCTTGGGTTCTGAGGGCATCTTCAGATTGTATGGGCAGCTTGCGGAATTGGTGAAGACTGCTGGCCTCATGTGTGGGATGTAAGTAGAGCTTTCAATTTGCTGCATTGTTCCCAGAATGGATCGGGGTCCATCAGTTTGGAGCGAAGTGGAGGGTCTCAACCAAAGACTTCGTCAACTCTGTGACGGTCATGGCTGCAGATTTCTGGACTTGTTTTTGGATGGGTAACTGTAGGGATTACCTTGATAGATCAGGGGTGCACTACACAAAGGAAGCAGCTACTCGGGTAGCAGAGTACTTGTGGAGTGCACATGGGGGTTTCTTAGGCTAGGCAAAAATTCTGATGAACACTCGTCTGTCGATATGTAGACAGTGAAATCAGACTGCATTCAGGTGGATTCTTAAACAGTTAGAATATTAGTAATAATTTTTAGAGTATTAGAGACAAAGTACCCAAATTTACTGCATTGCAGGAAATTGGTTGCCCTCAAATAACCCTTGGAACTGAGAGTTGGCCGAATTCCGATGTAGGAATCTCCGAAATATTTAGTGAAGAGTGGAATGTTTATTACAAAGATAGATCAGATACAATTGAAGGAGGGTATTCATTGAAGTCTACAGAAATATTGTTTCTACTGAAATCTATGTTGAGAGGGACTGTGAGGTTATCTATCTACATGTAACAGGTATAGGCAAAACAAAGTTAATGGTTGGGTGTTTTTACCAGCCGCCTACAGTTCCACTGTCACAGTACTAGTCATTCTAAGAACGTCTGAACTCAGTAGTGGGAAGGTACCTCTACCATGCATTACTTCTACATACATACTCCGCAATCCCCCATAAGGTGCGTGCAGAGAGTACACGGTACCACTACCAGGCATTTCCTTTCCTATTACACTCCCAAATAGAATGAGGAAGAAAAGAATGCCTATATGCTTCCAGCCGTACAAGCTGTAATTTCTCTTATCTTTGTGAACATTAGGTGAAATGTAAGTAGGTGGCAGGAAGGTTGTTCTACACTCAGCTTCAAATTCCAGCCTTCTAAATTTTCTCAACAGAATTTCTCGAAAATAATGTTGTCTTTCCTCCAGCGATCTCTAATAGAGTTCCTGGAGTATTTCTGTGACACTTGTGCATTGGTCGAACTTAGCATTAATGAATCTAGCTGCTCACCTCTGAACTGGCTTCGCAAACACTTAATCAATACGCAAGCAGTGGTCATACAAGTGTTTTATATGTGGTACAGAGGAAGTACATCTTCCCAAAATTCTCCCAATAAACCGAAGTCGACTGTACGCCTTAATCACAGTTGTCCTTACATGTTCGTTCCATTTCATATCACTCTGCAATGTTATGCCTAGATATTTTAATGTCACAACTACATCAAGAAGCTCACTACCAATGCTGTATTCAAACATCATAGGATGGTTTTCCCTACTCGTGTGCATCACCTTGCATTATTCTACATTGAGAGCTAGCTGCAATTCTTTGCACCAATTAGAAATTTTGTCTAAGTCATCCAGGATACTATTACAGTCAAAGATGACACCCTCCCATACACCACAGCATCATCAGCAAACAGCCGCAAATTGCGAGTTACTCTGTCCATCAGGTTATTTATATAGATAGAAAATAACAGTAGTCCTATCACACTCCCCTGGGGCACACCTGACGATACACTTGTCTCTGATGAACACTCACTGCCGAGAACTACACACTGTGTTCTATTACTTAGGAAGTCTTCCAGTTAGTCACAAATCTGTGAACCTATTCCATATGCTCATATCTTCGTTAGCATCTGCAGTGCGGCACCGTGTCAAATCCTTTTTCGAAATAGAGAAAAACACAATCTGCCTGTTGTCGTTTGTCAATGGCTCACAAGGTGTCATGTGAGAAAAGGGCAAGCTGAGTTTCACATGAGCAATGTTTCCTAAAACTGTGCTGATTGACAGAAAGAAGCTTTTCAGTCTCAAGGAAATTTACTATATTAAAACTGAGAATATGCTCCAAAATTATACAGGAAACTGATGTCAATTATATTGGACTGTAATTATGCAGGTCAATTCTCTTTCCATTCTTATAAACGGGAGTCACCTGCACTTTTTTTCCAATCACTAGGAACTTTGCACTGAATTAAAGATTTGCAAAAAATGCAAGCTAAGTAAGGGGCCAATGCCGCAGAATACTCTTTGTAAAACCGAACTGGTATTCCATCCTGACCAGCAGCTCTCTCAGCTGCTTCTCTACACCGGAAATACCTATTACTATGTCCTCCATTTCGGAATTAGTATGTTGATCAAATGATGGTACATTTGTGTGGTCCTCTTGTGTGAAAGATTTCTTAAAGGTTAAATTTAGAACTTCAGTTTTCCATTTGCTTTCTTCTATTACTTCACCGGAATGATCGAGTGACTGGATAGTGGGCTTTGACCCGCTTATCGACTTTACATAGGACCAGAATTTTTTCGTATTCTCAGAAAGATCTTTTGCTAAGGTATAGCTGTGGTTATTATTGTATGCTTTGCACACTGATCTTTTTATAGATGTGTGAATCTGTACTAACTTTCCCCCGTCATCATTTGCGTGTTCTTTTTTGAACCAAGAGTGCAACATTCTTTGCTTTCTCATTAGTTTTGTAACATTATTATTATACCACGGTGGACCATTTCCATCCTTAATCGACTTTACAGTCACGTATTTCTCTAATCCTTTATTTACAATGCATTTAAATTTAGTCGACAATTCCTCTAGATCCATTGTACCTGAACTAAACGATGTCCATTTAGTTTCTAAGTTCAATTCTAACAATTGCCTATTGGCTCTTCCTAACAAAAACATGCTCCTAGCCTTCTTGATTGGTTTATTACCTTTGGTCACCATTGACGCTATGACAGTATCATGATCGCTAACTCCTGTCTCTACGCAGACACCATTAATAAGGTCAGACCTGTTCGTAGCTATAAGGTCTAAAATATTTCCATTGCATGTAGGTTGCTAGTTTAACTGCTCAAGACAGTTTCTGGAGAATGTGTCCAAAAGTAGCTCTAAAGACTACTTGTCAGTACCACCTGAAATGAAACACAAGGTCCCAATCTATTCTCTTGAGGTTGGCATCTCCCCCCCGACTAATATTCCATGGCCCGGATACCTACACACTACCTGGAGTAGACTTTCTTTGAATGACTGTAAAACTGCTACAGCAGCACAGGGAGGCTGGTAAAAACACCCAACTATTAACTTTATTTCTACTAGACCTGTTATATGTGCCGAGATAACTTCACAGTTACTCTCAACCTTGACCTCAGTAGAATCAATACCTTTGCCCACGGCAACTTGTGTTCGATCTGTCTTTCTGGTATACATTCCACGTCTTGCTAAATATTTCTGAACTTGCCACATCATGATTTAGCCAGCTTTTGGTGCCTAAAACTATCGGAGCACAATAATTTACATGCAGCACGGCAAATTCGGGAACTTTGTTTTTAATGCTTTGAAAGTTCATGGCTAATATTTTGATAGTCGAATTTTTGTGCTGAATGCAGCCTGAATTCGCTGTCTGAATGTTGACAGACGAGTGCTCATAAGAGCTAGTGCCTAGCCTAAAAAAAAGCCCTGATCTATCTAGGGGTGTCCAACAATTCCCCACCAGATAATGCAGATCTAAAAATCTGCAGCCATGACTGCCACCAGAATCGGTAAAGCCATGACTGCCACCAGAATCGGCGAAGCTTCTGGTTCAGACCCTCCACTTGTCTCCAAACCAAAGGACCCCGATCAACCCTGGGAACAATGCTACAAATCGACACCTCTTCTTGCACCCTGCGTGCGAGGGCAGTAAAATCAGTAAGCAGATCAACGGCCTCTATCCAATCGCTCGTTGAGCATCCTTGGGTGGTGATGCAAGACAACAAAATGAAGGGCAAAATTTTAAATTTAACATTTAAAAAATCATTCTCGCAAGAGACCATGTAAGCATACCTTCATTTGATGATCACACTAATTCCCAAATGGAGGACAAAGTAATTGGCATAGCTGGTGTAGAGAAACAGCTGAAAGAATTGAAAACAAGAGAGTCACCAGGTCCAGATGGGATATGAATTCAGTTTTACGAAAAGTACTCTGCAGAGTTGGCCCCTTGCATAGCTTGCATTTATTGCGAATCTTTGATCCGCCGCAAACTTCCAAGCTACTGGAAATCACCACGGGTGACTCCCATATACAAGAAAGGCAAAAGAATGGACCCACATAATTGTAGACCTATATCATTAACATCAGTTTGCTGCAGAATTCTTGGATGTATTCTAAGTTCTAATATAGTAAATTTCCTTGAGATGGAAAGCTTCTGTCGATGCATTACCACATCTTTAGGAAACATCGATCACACAAAACTCAGCTTTCCTTTTTCTCTAATGACATCTTGCAAGCTATGGATGGACGACAGCCTGATTGCATATTTCTCGATTTTTCAAAGGCGTTTTGATACAGTACTGAACGGCAGACAGCTAACAAAGGTACGAACATATGGAATAGGTATCCAAATATGTGAGTGCCCTGAAGACTACTTAAGTAATAGAACGTAGTATGTAGTACTCGATGGTTAGTGTTCATCAGACTATGGTATTGTGATGAGTGCCCCAGGTAAGTTTGATAGGGCCATTATTATTATTATTATTATTATTTTTTCCTACATAAATTATCTGACGGACAGAGTGAGTTGTAATGTGCAGCTATTTGCTGATGATGCTGTGATGTAAAGACATTAAATGGCTGTAGTAGGATGCAGGATGTCTTGGACCAAATTTCTAGGTGTTGAGTCTTAAATGTAGAAAAATGTAAGATGATGCATATGAGTAGGAGAAACAGTCCTGTAATGTTCCAATACAGCATTAGTAGTATGCTGCTTGACAAAGTTGCAGTTTTTAAATATCTAGGCGTAACACTGCACACCGATATGATATGCATGTTCCATTTGAGGACAGTCGTGGGGAAGGCCTTAACATGCGCGTTTGTGCTGTCTTCAACACCTAGAGTGCTAAAATTGAAGTGATGTCAACACTTCATGAATACACTGTTCTTTTGTCTCCAAATCCGGATTGGGCTTTGCAGCATGATACCTTTGAGATTGCCTCTAACAGAAAACAAATGGGTTTTGATTTGGTGAGTGAGCAGGCCGTACAACTGGACCTTCTAGTAAAATCCGTTGACCAGGCAAGACATGATTAATATGGATCTGAATGTTAATACCAAAGTGGACTGAAGCAATATCATATAGCTGCCACATAACCCTTTAGATCATCAATGGCCCAGTATGAGAAACAGTACCACCCTTTAGGAGGAAACCATGCATACTGTAACTGTTGATGCTTGCTATAGTACATATCAATGCTTGCTATAGAACATAGCAAGATAACACTCTCTGTTACAAAGTACGAGTGAACAAATTGTTTCTAGCATGGAACCATGCATTTCTGGACATACGTTAATTGGACCTTTCCTCGATCAGTCCTTAGAGTTCATACATGATGGGAAAAATCACCATGTATACAACAATCTCCCAGACCATGTATCTTAAAAGAAGAAAGTATTACATCTACATTATTCTAAGAACTGAAATTTGCTTGAAACCCAAAATAAATGGTTGGGAAATTTTGACATAATTTAAAACATGTGTCGAGCTTTGACTATCCAGTTGTCAATCAACTGAACAACCCCTTAACCAAACTGTTGAACACCCAGTGTTCTTGTCTCCCACACTCACTTCCCCCAATGCAGAGTTGCCAACAAAAGTAACCATTTGCACTCTGTTACAATCACTTGTCAACTTTACCACATGAAGGGAACTTGCAATATAAAATGTCTAATTATAAACATGTTGCCCTTTATATTAAAGATAAATATGAGATATATAAATGCTTAGAGGTAGATGAATCTGTAACAAAGCTTCACTTCATCACTAATTTTATATCTGAACTAGGTTCTAGTGATAGATCAACAAGTGGTAAAACTGTATGAAGCTTGCTATGGACACAGATCTAGGTGATGCTGTTCACGAGTGGTTTACACAACTTTGGTCCATTCTATGTAAAAAAAGGCTATTTGGTTTATTGTAAATCATTGAGAACAGTCAAAGTGTAACGCAAGAATGGCTTGTTTAAATTTCTGGAAGTCAAGAAACTGCATTTGTGAGGTTCAACTACAAGGGTGGGTTGATAAATATGTGATAAATTCCCATAAAAGACTGGAATATTTTTGTTCCACCTTCATGGTTGTTAAGCTTGATTATTCAAAAGGTACATAAATAATTTAGACAATATACAGAATACTGTTCATTCTTGACAGCTGTCTGAATTGGTGTGAAAATGGAGAAAATGGAGTTTTGTGCTGTTGTAAAATATTTTCATTTGAGTGATGGGAATGCTACACTGACTAAAGCAGACTTGGATGAACTTCATGCAGATTATGTACTATCATTGAAGACCATCACAATTTGGAGTAATAAATTTAAACTTTGTCAGGCAAGCATAGTAGTTAGTAGTAGTTTCCTCATCACCACAAGGGAAATAATTTAAGACATACAAGACCACCAAATAAAATTTTGAGATTACTGGAATTAGGTAGCTCAGCTGAGCAAGTGCATAATATTATACACTTATTATTGCTCTGAAGAAATTGTGTATAAGGTGGGTGCTGCGCTTGTCCATTGTTGACTAAAAGCACATTGGGCACAACAGTTCAACAGGCTGTTTGGCAATATTTAATTACAATCTTTGACTTTTTGTGTTGATTTGTAACTATTGATGAAACCTTGATCTATCATTATACACGAGTCAGTGTGATGTCTATAGCTGATAAAAGTGCACTGAAAAAGGAAAAAGACCATTTTGTCAGCAGATAAGGTAATTACCTTTGTTTTTCGGTATTCCCCAGGAATAATCCTTGCAGATTACCAAGAAAAAGGTAGTACCATAGTTTGCTCTCAGTCAGAAAAAAATGAAGGTTAGCACACACAAAGTGCTCCTTCACCAGGGTAATGCACCATCCCGAACATCAGCTATAATAGTGTTGACAGGGCATAAATTGAGATTTGAATTTATTCTTCATCTGACCTACTTACCAGACTTAGCCCAAAGTGACTTCCTACTGAACAAAGTGGCTCAGTCCCTCTCTCCCCCCGAAACCCCCTCAGGGAACACACAGCTCTTTTGTGGGTATTTGTATGGTGTGCAGGGGTCCCTGAGCATTTTCAGCCTTTCTTCTATTATTCCCAGGCTGCATTGCTTCTCCCAGTTCTCCTCCCCATCCTAACTCCTCTCCGCTCTGTCTAGGTGTTTCCCTCAGTGACAATCTGGCTGTTCACACAGTTGTGACGGTCATCATGATTCTTCTCTTTTTGCTGTTTACCCCGTTTATTGGCCCAGTCTGGTCTCTCTCGGGGTTTGATCTCCACTACAAAATTCCTGGTACAGTGTTAACCATCAGGTGCTAATGACCTCAGCAGTTGTGTATCCTAAAACCAGACCGTGTGGGTGGGTGGGGGGGGGGGGGCTGTTATGTACCCTTCTGGTTGAGTCCCCTGACAACACAGGCATCACACAATTGGTACCAGAGCTGTAAATGCCCCATGTATGCCTAGCAGTTGTTATCCATCCATTTGGGTTAACAGAACTCCCAGCAATGACCACCCTGACAGGCGGTCCTTGTTATGGCTGGATGGTGTGCATGGTGTGAGCCCCGAACCGGAGTGAATGTTACCAGGGCAGACATTTTGCACATGAAACATGTGAAGGTTTCCGGCTGCTCTCCTGCAGCCAACCTCTCTTTGGAAAGGAATGTTTCATCTTCAGTTCATGGTTGTTCTTCTTCTGTTACTTTTCTTCCTCCATGGCCTTCCCCTGCCTGGTTAAACCCTGGGAAGAGGCTCAGGCCTGCTATAGACTAGGTGCAAAACCATTTCCCGAGATCTTAGTCTGTTCCAGGTTCGATGGGAGACATCCGCTGCTACCAAACCTCTCTTGTTTGTGGAACACGTAGAAGATAAGTTTGGTGAAATTGAGGCACTAAGCAAAATGTGATCTGGTTCTGTCCTCATATGAACATCATCTGCCAGTCAATTGGCTGCACTCCGACCCTGCAAAAAATTAGGAGACATCCCAGTGAGCATCACACATCACCAGGCCTTAAATATGACCCACGAAGTTATCTTCCACAGGAAATTTTTGCTGCAATCTGATGAGGAACTTGGGGGCCAAACTTGGAATGACACGGTGTTTGATTCGTTTGCTATGTACAAGCCTTCTGCCCTCCCCCCTCCCCCCCCCCCCCCCCCCGAACTGAGGGTTATAGTGTCAGTGCTGGTGCTGTCATTCTGGCTTTCAAAGGGTATACTCTGCCTAAAAAAGTCAAGGTCATGATGTACAGATGTGACATGAAGCCATACATCCTAGCAGAGCAATGCTCTGTTTCCGTTTCGGCCACATACACCTCCAGGTGCAACACCAATCCTGTTTGTGATCGGCCACTTTATATAGGGACCACTTGCACCCCACAGCCTAGTTCTGTGAATTACCATGGCCTGCATGCTCCTCATTAGCTGGATTGCCCTGTCTACAAGGGGGAAAAGAAAATTCAGGAGTTCAACACTCGATTGAATGTCTTATTCTGAGACTTGTAAAAAGTTTATCATCTTCTAGTTTGATTAACATCAACATTTGCCTTCATTGTGTCACTTACCCAACTCCCTCCTCCCTTACCACCACCTGCTACCCTATCCCCTCCTCTCTGGTGGTTACCATTCCTCCTCTTCAAGGTACAGCCCTCTCCACCCCGTCACTGTTCCCTCACCCCCTCCTCTTTGGCCAGAGAAGAGAACATCTTCTCTGGTACCTTCTGGGCATGGGACTCCGTCAGGGAACCCCCCCCCCCCCTTCCCAGCACTCTAAGAAGCAGAATCCTGATAGGCAGAGCCACAATAGGGAACTACACCGCCAGAGCCTAAAGTCCGCTCGTTCCCTCTCTGACCTCAGTCACCTCAACCTGCTTCCTTCCTGATGACTCCTCATTCTCAGAGAGAGAAGAAAAAGAAGCAGTGGTGTAAATCTCAGGCTGAAGCCCCCATGACATTCTAGGGGTTTCACCCACAATTGCCTAATCAGAGATAGTTTTGGAACTTATGGATGTTGCTCCATCTCGGAAGTCAGTGACCACAGTTCTGGAGAAGTAATTTAGTTAGGCTTTTCACTTTTCATCTTCTGTGGATATCCTTCAGTGTAACATTTGCGGTATACGATCAAATAGGATAGAACTGCAGTTTCTTCTGTGAACTTACTCCACAATGATTATCCGCCTCCAGGAAACAAAATTAAGCCATCATGATCCCTTTCGTCTTGTGCACTTCTCAGTCTATTTTGACCTCCCTCTTGTAGCAGGAATCCCTGCTAATGGGGGGTGTCATGCTGCTCATATGGTATAACATCCATAGGCACATAATTTCTTTGGATACCCAGCATAAAGTTGTAGCTGTCAGTCTTCCCCTTCCTTGCTTTACCTACTTGTTGTACAATATCTGCACACCCTCATCTTAAGCCGTTACCAGGGCAGATATTTCACACCTTATAGAGCAGTGTCATCCTCCATTTCCACTGATCTGCAACTTCAACACCCACCACCACCACCACCACCACCACCACCACCACCACCTCTGGGGCTCACCATGTCCCTGCCCTGCCAGAGGGGCTCTCTTGGTGGATATCTTCAATCTCTCCCCCCCCCCCCCCCAATCGGGTGCCCACAGCTCTTTTGTGGGGTACATGTGTGGTGTACGTGGGGTCCTGAGCCGAGGTAGCCTTCCTTCTGCCCTGGTCTGCTTCCCTCCTCCACCCCCCCCCCACCCCCACCCGGTTCATGCCTTTGCCTGGAGATGGGTGTCTGGATAAATTCCAGGTCATTTCCTTTTCCAGGCTTTCTTCTTTTACTGGTCCTTCCCTTCTTTTACTAGTCCTTCCATCTCTCTCTCCTTGCTCCATTCTCCTTGCCTCGGACTTATCTTTTTAATCTCCTCTTTGGCATTTGAGATTCTCCCTCTTCTATCCTTCTCGTTCCTTCCTGTGTGTACATCTGAACCCCGACCCACGTGCTCACGTTTAGCTGGTGACGGGTTAACACCCCCCCCCCCTCCCAAGTAGACAAGTAGGGCATGTACGTACCCCAGCTAAAGGCAGGCCAAGGGAGAGAGAGGTGATTACCTGAGCTGATACTGACTAGGCCGATTGGTCCCTACAACATGTCTCTGGAGGTATGACCTGAGGTGTGAACAATTACCTAAGGTGGGATAGCTCTCAGTGAGGGCCCCCATTAGGAAGGAGCGCACCAACTGAGACACCAGTAATCACGGGGGACACTTTCGCAATGCTCTCTCTCTCTCTCTCTCTCTCTCTCTCTCTCTCTCTCTCTCTCTCTCTCTCTCTCTCTCTCTCTCTCTCTCTCACCAGAAACGGAAGCTAGATGAACTCAGTCAAAGAAAACAGTACCAAATGTTCCTAATTTTCAGTGGTGTCCCAAACTGATGGTAAAGACTTTTCTACAGTAAATCCTTTTATCATTCTCAGAAGGGTGTTGATGTGCTCACAGGTTCTGTGAAAACCTGTTCTTACCAGTGAAACTGAATTTTGTTGCTGGAAACAGACAGTGCCTGCCAGGCACAGAAACTGATTCAAGCCACGCTTCTGCACACCTTCCATGTCAAAGTGGAAGCCCATCACACCCTTAACGAGTTACGGGGGGAGGGGGTGGGAGGTAGTCTACACTAGATCCCTTGACGTGTTATCCGATGAAGAAATCTAATAGTACTGGTCTGATTAGGGCGTAACAGCCATCCATAGAGTGATGAAAAAGGCTGACAAAGAATTCATACCAACCCGTACTGTATTTTTGACTTTTGACAGAGTTGATCTTTCTTCTAAGGTAAAAGTGGGATGTGAAATAATCTCTGTCTGTCCGTACGTACCAAATCCTACACGCTGTTACCAAAGTCAGAGGTTCAATCATACCCGTCAGTCTTGTCCCAATGCAGCCAAATGCGTCAACTCTGACAGAGATGCTAATGAGGGTGACTGTCCACCTTAATCCCCTCGCTGCATCAATTGCAAGGGTGACCATGCTGCTTTTTCCTTTCTACAAAGACGAGCGGTTTATCCAAGAGACCGGAGTCAAAGAAAAAGTGTCAACCTCTTCCACTTGGAAGATATTAGCCAGTAGGAAGCCCACTGTCCTCCCACCAGATAAATACAGCACTGTCCTTGCCTCTCCTCGACCTTCTGAGGAGGTAGGCACACACACTTTCAGTGACACAGTTGTAAGATCGGCCAGCCCCAAATTGACAGTTAAACGTCCTCACTCTCTTCCTCTCACTCTAAAACCCGATCATCATCAGCATCTAAACCGGATGCCCTCGACTTCCAAGAAAGAGCCTGTCCATGAAGACTTCTTACGAACTGAGCCTCCACAACCATTGACTGCCCACATAAAAAAAGAGAGAGAGAGAGAGAGAGAGAGAGAGAGAGAGAGAGCTTCCTCTCCATGGCAACTCGTCCATCACTCCACTCAACAGTAGCCACTCCCTGTCTTCCTCTGTCTCACCAGGATGCACTACTGATAGACGATTAGCCAGCCTTTCACTGGTGGAGGAAGCTGCCCCTACCAATAAACAAGGGAAGGGGGCAGTAACTCCAGATAAACCAGTGGAACACGATTCTCCATCTGTTGATTGCAGTAGCAGTGCTCCCTCGAAGTCAGGCCTTCGGCTGCCATCGAGGTGATCCCCTCTACCTTTTTCCTTCTTTTTCTACTCTCACTTCCTTCGTGGAGCTCCTTCAATGACATATTCGAGGAATTAGTTCCAACAGAGAGAAATTACAACTACTCCTTAGATTTGCACTGTCCGCTCATAGTCCATCTCCAAGAATTGCCATGTGACAAAAATAGATTTATCACAATATGCCTACATGTGCTTTGACCTCCCCCCTGTGGAAGGTATTTCAGCCCATGGAGGGGTTATGTTGCTCATTTGAGAAGACATCTATTAACATCTCTTCTCATTGCACACTCACCTAAAGGCAGTTGCCATCCGCATCACTCTCCCTGCTTTTTCCTTTTTTCTTTGTAATATCTATTCCCCATTGTTGTCTGCCTTTACTAGGGCAGATGTGTTGCACCTCATTGCTGAGCTTCCTACCCCGCCCCCACCATCCCCCCTATTTTTGTTGATTGGCGACTTCAATGCCCACCACCCCCTATGGAGTACTCCAGCGTCTTTCCAGAGAGGCTCCCTTTTTTAGTGGATGTTTTCAATCATCTTAATCTTGTCTGCTTAAACGCGGGTGTACTAACTTTTCTTTCAGGCACAATGCATACCTATTCCCACTTGGACCTCGCGATGTGTACTGCTCAACTTGCACGTCAGTTTGAGTGGTATGCTCTCTCTGATACATACTCAAGCGACCATTTCCCTGTATAATCCATCTCCTTCATCATACCCCATCTCTGTGTTCCACCAGCTGGAACATCTCAAAAGCTGACTGGTGTTTTCCATGATCAGAATTTCCCCAGCTGTGACAGTCAGGTCGAATACCTCACAGAAATTATTCTCACCACTGCCGAATATTCCATACCACATACTTCCTCCTCTCCACGTTGGGTCGCAGTCCCCTGGTGGACTGCGACATGTTGCCCGGCGACATGATCTACGCGCCTTCCAATGCCAACCAACAGTGGAGAATTGTATCAGTTACAAACGACTAAGAGCATGATTCCGTTGTCATCAAGGAAAGCAAAAAAGCTTGCTGGACTGCTTTCAGTATTTTAACAGATTTACTTCTCATTTGGTTGACTTAGCAAATAGTCTTTCTGGGCCCTTTTGATATATCAGCGCTTTAGGCCAATATTTTGTGAAGGTTTCAAGCTACGCTAATTACCACCCTACCTTCCTCCCGTGAAAACCGACAGAGGAGGCACAGTCACCTTCTTTCCAATATCTAAACCCTAGCTAGAACATGCCCTCACCCTGTCCCAGTCTTCAGTTCTGGGGCCCTATGCCATTCATATTCAGATGCTGAAGAACCTTTCCCTTGCGGGTAAATGATTTCTTCTTCACACCTATAATCACATATGCCCCAAAGATCAGGCTCCCACATGCTGGCGTGAAGCAATTGTTGTCCCCATACCAAAACCTGGGAAGGACAAACAACTTCCTTCCAGTAAACGCCCCATTTCTCTCACCACTGTGTCTGCAAGGTGATGGGATGCATTTTTAATACTCAGTTGGTTTGGCTACTGGAATCTCACCGCCTCCTCACTGATGTACAATGTGGATTTTGTAGGCAGCATTCTGCTATCGATCACCTCGTTACCTTGTCGACCTATATTATGAATAACATTTTGCAAAAGTGCCAGATGGTGGCTGTATTCTTTGATTTGGAAAATGCCTACGACATATGTTGGAGGGCGAGCATTCTTCGCACCCTTCATACATTTTGGGCTTTCGTGGCTGCCTCCCCCCTTTTATTAAAGCATTTTTAATGGGTCGAAAGTTCAGGGTACGAGTGGGCTCAGTTTTTCTCACCTTTCGCCAGGAGAATGGGGTGCCAC
Organism: Locusta migratoria; assembly: GCA_026315105.1. Lineage (NCBI taxonomy): Eukaryota > Metazoa > Arthropoda > Insecta > Orthoptera > Acrididae > Locusta > Locusta migratoria. Next base: position 735,700,667 of record CM048755.1, on the reverse strand, counting down.
AGGGATCTGTGTTGAGTGTCACACTTTTTGCCATAGCAATCAACCCAATTATTGATTGCCTTCCAGTTGACATCTCAGGCTCCCTCTTTGTGGACGACTTCATGATCTACTGCAGTGAACAGAGAACATGTCTCCTGGAGTGCTGTCTTCAGCGTTATCTTGGCCATCTTTATTCTTGGAGTGTCGCCAATGGCTTCCATTTCTCTTGTGAGAAAATAGTCTACATCAATTTCTGGAGATACAGATAGTTTCTTACACTGTGTATACATCTCGGCCCTGTTGCTCTCCCATTTGTGGAGACAATGAAATTTTTAGGGCTAACATTGGATAGGAAACTTCGCTGGTCTCCCCATGTGTCCTATCTGGCTGGTCGATGTACTTGTTCCCTTAACGTCCTCAGTGTTCTTAGCGGTACATCATGGGTAGTGCATCGAACCACCCTTCACCTCTACCAGTCCATTGTCCACTCGAAACTGGATTACATAAGCTTTGACTACTCTTCTGCATGGCTGTCAATTTTACGCCGTCTTAACTCGATCCACCATCGGGGGTTATGCCTGACGATTGGAGCATTTTACATCAGCCCTGTTGAGTCTTTATGCTGAAGCTGCTGAATTACCATTGAACTACTGGCACAGTATATTATTTCAGTACACTTGCCGCCTGCTGTCAATGACCAACCACCCATCATTCTTCAATGGCTCCCTCAATCTCTAATATGGGCTGTCTAGAACTGCTTTGCTCCCTCCCAGAGTTCGTTTTCGTTGCCTGCTCCAACAACTAAATTTTACCCTCCCTACCACCCTTTGAATGCATGAGAAACCAACACCACCGTGGCTGCAGGCTCAGGTTCACATTCATTTTGAACTCAGCTCGCTCCCGAAGGAGAGTCCTCTGGATTTGGTATATTGCTCGAGGTTTGTTGAACTTCATTTGTGACTTGATACTGCCATTTTTATCTACACAGGTGGTTCCAAGAACATTGATGGTGTCAGATCTGCCTTTGTTGTTGGGGATGACAGGTTTCAATAGGCTTCTTGACTAGTGTTCAAATTTCATAGCTGAGCATTTTGCTCTCTTATCAGGGTGTTCTGTATATCAACCTCCACCCTTCCTGTGTCATCTGCTCTGACTCTCTATGCCATTCAGAGTCTGTGAGACCCGTATCTGATCTGATCTGATCTGATCTGTCCTGTCGTGCACCAAATCCAACACTCCCTTCAGTTGTTAATGGACGACGCTTCTCACATTCGTTTCCTGTGGATACCTGGCCATGTAGTTGTACGTGGGAATGAGGCTGCCGACGCTGCGGCCATAGCTGCAACCCTCCTACCTTGGACAGCTACCTTCTGTATACCATCTGATGATATTCAAGGGGCTATTTGCTGACACATTTTATTATCGTAGCATAGTTTGTGGTTCTCACTTCATGACGATAAGCTTAGAACCATTAAACCGATCCCAACAACTTGGAAGACCACCTCACACTCATCTCAGTGAGAGGAATGGATAGGACATTGCCGGTTCAGCCAACACTGCACCAATGTGTTCCTGTGGTCACCCGCTAATGGTGCACCATGTTTTAACGTCCTGTCCTAATTTCAATCATGTCCGTGCTGCACTTTATCTGCCGATGATGCATGAGCAGCTACTCAGGTCTTGCATTTTATTTAGATGACTAATTTATCAAAAGACATTTAATTCATCCTCTCAATGTATTTTACCCTATGTTTTTAGCAATCTCCTTGTCTCATCCTCTTTGACAGTTAACTCTTTAGTAAATCCATATTTGGATTCGGGTGCTAATGACCTGAGCAGTTTTACACCGTTAAACTACAAAATAGTAATAATAATAATAATAATAATAATAATACTCAATCACCTTCATCTCATTTGTTTCAACACTGGTGAACCTTCATTTCTATCACACTCTCCACATACCCCTTCCTATTTAGACGTCTCGATCTGTACTGCTCAGCTTGCCCGTCAGCTCTAGTGGTCTGTTCTTGAAAATACACACTCCACTGACCATTTCCCATGTGTCATTTGTGTTGTTACCGCATTGCCTTTTGTTTAGTACTCGTCCCGGTCTAGTTGTCAATAAAGGTACTGGTGCAGGATCCTTTGACATCTATAACATTGGTATAGTTAGTATTACAAGATATTTATTGACTGAAATTAACAAAACTCAACTTTAGAGCATATGTCTGTTTCTTCTCTCTTCTCATGTCGTCGTCCATATGATACTAGCTGCATTGAGACCTAGTGACTGCTAAGTTCGTAGCTGCGTTCTGACTTAGTACTGTCAGAGTTCTCACTACTAACTGTCCTGAGTTCTGAATAGTAACTGATGGGTTCTCACTAGTAACTGACGGGGCCATCCAGACGTATGTCGGCCTAGATATAGCCGCTTGTAGAGGGCACGCATCTTCAGTTACACCCTCCAGGATGCGCGGCGCCTGCTTGTGATTGGCTTTGAGTCGATCGCTGCCATCATGATCTTTCTCTAACTTCTGGCGCTGACTTTACGCCACAACAATTTGTCTGCTGATGCCCATCCCATCAGTGTGTCCATGCAAAGGCAGCTTTCCAAAGCTGACTGGTAGTGCTACTCTTCCTTAGCAGCACCCAGAGAACACGATTTTCCAAGTATTGAATGACCAGGTCAACTAACTTACTAGCACTATTCTCTTTGCTGCCAAATGTTCCATCCTTCACACCTCTTCCTCACTATGACTTACCCCCATGCCCTGGTTGAGTGAGGCATGCCGGAAGGCAATCAGATCCTGGAGACTGACTTTAGACATCTTTAAAAGACATCCCACGTTCGACAATTGTATTAGATACGAACTATTGCAGTATTAGTGATAGTAAACGAGCTAGCTGGCTCTAATTTATTGACTCATACCCAATCACTGGCTTCACTGTTGTGAATTATATCATTGTAGACCACATTGCCATCTCTGACAACTTGGTCAGCTACTTCACCAAGCTTTCCAACTCCACATACTACCATCTCGCTTTCCTCCATAGAAAATGGGCAGCAGTAGAAAGGACACAACTCTTTGTCCTCAGTAAACAATGTACACTATAACACCAAATTTACAATGGGGGAACTTCAACAAGCACTCTCCTTGTCACATTCCTCCTCTCCAGGACCAGACGGCATTCGTATGCAAATGTTACAGCACCTGTCTCCAGAGGGCTTCTCCGAATTTAGAACCGCATCTGGACGGATGATATGTTCCCTAGATGCTGGCGTGAAGCCGTAGTCCTTCCTATACCTAAGCCTGCCAAGAATAGACATCTCTCTTTCAGCTACCGTCCTATCTCCCTCACCAGTAGCATCTGTAAGGTGATGGAACATGTGATTAATGTTCGGTCGGTACGGTGGCTCGAATCTCAGAATTTCCTCGATGCTCGATGTGAATTTTGTAAGCACTGCTCTGCTGTCGATCGTGTGGTCACTCTATCAGCTCAAATTTTGAACAATTTTTTTATGGAAGCATCAATCAGTGGCAGTGTTTCTTGACCTGGAGAAGGCCTACACCACCTGTTGGAGGACAGACATCTGCCAAACTTCGCATGCTTGGGGCCTCTGGGGTTGTATGACTATTTTTTATCAGAAATTTTTAAAAGACTGCATTTTTTAATGTGTGTGTGGGTTTGATCCTGTTGAACACTTTTATCCAGGAGAATGGTTCAGTGCTAAGTTTTGTTCTCTTTGCCATCACAATTAATACTATTATGGGTTGTCTACCACCAGGCATTTCAGCTTCTCTTTTCACAGATGACTTTGCCATTTACTGCAGCTCCCAACGAATGTGTTTACTCAAGCATCATCTTCAGCGGAGTCTTGACCGTGTCTACTTCTGGAGCACCAACAATTGCTCACACTTCTATGCATCCGAGACAGTCCATATGAAGTTCTGATGGTGTACAGTTTCCCCCACCAACATCTGTTTTGGTCCATATGGTCTTCCATTCATTGACACAGCAGAATTCTTGGGAGTCACATTCAACAGTTTGTAGGTCCTCCCATGTCTCGTCTTTGGCAGTTTGTTCTCAGAGTACTGTGGGGTGTGGATCGGACCGGGGAAGTTTTTCTCAGTCAGTACACAAGGCAATTGTCATGTATACGTGGTCATCCAACCTATGCTGGCTTTTTTGACGAGTCCTTCGGCCATCTCGTTTGCAAGTGCGTCTATCTTCTCTATTACCTCCTGGAGTTCACTTTTGTTTGTTGCTTCAGTAGCTAGGCCTTATGCTCCCTGCCACACTCCTGATGAGTTTGAGCTCTTCCCCACGCTAGGCTTTGTCCCGAGATCCTTGTCAACTTTGAACTCCACTCACTTCCTGAGGACACAACCACAACAAGTTTCTCTCACCCTACATGCAGCTCGATGACAGTATCTTCATCTACACCGTCAGTTCTAAGAGCGACCGTGATGTCAGCTGTGTATTTGTACTCAGTGACAGTTCATTTAAATATTGTCTGCCTGACCAGTGCTTGATCTTTACTGTGGAGCTCTTCACTTTCTGCGGGTTCCTGCCCATGTCGGAGTGTTGGGAAATGAGTGCAGATGCTGCTGCAAAGGATGCAGCTGTCCTCCCTTTGCCTGCTACCTATTCTGTTCTATCGGATGACCTCTGGTATGCACATTGGTCTTCCCTTCAAGGTAACAAACTCCGGGGATCAAACTCTCCCCTTTTGTCTGGCTGACTTCCTCTCGGCCCTCTTGTCGCGAGGAGGTCGTCATAGCTGAGCTGCACGCATAGGACACTGTCATTTTAGCCACTACCACTTACCATATGGCGACCCTGCTCCACTTTGTGACCGCTGTTCCCAACCCTTGACCAGATAACACCTTCTGGCGCTGTGTCTGATTTTTAACCGTATCCGTCAAAATTTGTTTTGCGTCTTGAGTTGTCTGATGTTTTAGCTGATCACCCATGCTCTTTAGATCATGTTTTGCTTTTTATCCATCACACTAACAGGTCAAAGGAAATTTAACCCTGCATGTGCATAGTCCTTGCATTAAATACATTTTATGATGGGTGCTTATGACCATAGAAGTTTTGCACCCTTAAACACAAAAAGTGGCTCAGTAGTTAACACAATGGAATTACATTTGGGAAGATGGCAGTTCAGATTTGCATCTAGCCACGTAAATGTGTGTTTTCCATGATTTCCTTAAATCTCTCCAGACAAATGATGGGGTGGTTTCTTTCAAAGGACATGACCAATTTCCTTCTCCACCCATGGCAAAAATAATGAAGATCTTGTGTTCTATATCTGATGACCACTATGGCAGTGGGACATTTGAACCTAAGCTTCTTTCCTTCCTTCCAAGTGACTCCTTCCTTAACTTCAAAGTTTGGCTTGCCAAAAAGAAATTTTCATCATATGAGGAAATGATAGTTGCAGTCAATGAGTATTTTTTAGAGATTGATTGAACGTATTTTCTCGATGGAGTGAAAAAGCTGAATGATTTCTGTGCCAAGTGTATATCCCTCAAAGAAGATGTGTGACGTGTGTAATGTGAGACTGTCGAGAAGTAAGGCAAGTTGTTTGTAAAACAATTTTTCCTTATGTTTTTACTTGACTTGTCAAACAACCCTCATACAATGAGAAAAACTTCTGTCGAATCTTCATCAGCTGTTAATTTCAGAATCAAACTAAGGGATGCATTTAGGGAAGAAGACTATGATTTAAGAAATGTTTATAATGCTGACATAACTGAACTTAGTTGGTAAGCTTTCCAAGAAAACCTCTTGTTTCACATTGTGAAGTAGCAGACCATGTCCTAAAGTGAGGAAGAAACATGTTACTACTGTCCAACCCCCCCCCCTCCCCGCAACTCAGATGGCAGCGTCACTGACTACCATGCAGGGGCCCGGGTTCGATTCCTGGTAGGGGACTGGGTGTTGTGTGTTGTCCTCATGATCGACATGCAAATTGCCGAAGTGGTGTCAAGTAAAAAAGATTTGCAGTAGTCACCTGAACAACCCCATGCAGGTTCTCCCAGCCAAAAATGCCATACAATCATTTCACATTACTGCTTTAGCTTTTACTAATGCCACTTATAGTCAGATTGACTATGCTCACCATTAGTAAAAGAAAGAAACTGGATTGTTTCTAAGAAGTTAATATTTCTGAAATGCCTTTTGTTTACATCTCAGAACTGAATACCTTGATGAATAGTGGCTGTGATTATCTATTTTCCTGTCTGTCAGCAGCTCAGTGAGCCTCTTTATGGTGAGTTGTTACCTAGGTTATGGGTATATTATTATAATAATAAGCCGTCTTCAGTAACAATAATTTTATTGTTTTTATTGTCTGAGCATTTCGGAGCTATAACTCCATTTTCGAGGACTTTACTAATGTATTTTTGTGTTAAATCTGCTTCAGTTTTTCATCTAACGGTAGAAGAACGACACAGTTGTTAGTTTTTGGAAAGAAAGTTGCCGCAGGCGTTAATGTGAGGATATTATAATAAACATAAAGTGAAGTATTGTGGAGTGTTACCTGCATTTGTCGAGATGAAATTATCTCCTCCATTGGTGAAGTAACTTCCGCATTTGCACACAATTTTACAACACATTTTTTGCAACTGGCATGTTTATGCCACTACTGCACACAACAAATTCATTACCTTAAAGATATGGAGTATTGAAGCTATAGTTACAATCATTTGTTTTGATTAACAAAAAAGAAAAAAAAGAAAGAAAAAGAAATAATAAACAACATTTTTAAGATGAGTCACCCACGCCAAAATGTCGATTAATAATAATGAGTTGTTACCTATTCTCCATTATTGATGATTAGTAAGGTTTTTATGGAATGCATTAAGGAAGTTTATGCTCTTAGAAATGCCTTAGCTATGAAAAAAATTCCAAGTAATTCTTCGAACTCCTTATATGAACAAAATACACATTTAAAACTCATATTATCATGATGTTCAGTTTTTGCATCTTCAAACATTCATATTATAATTGCTGTGAAATGTTTGCAACATATCATGATCACAAAATGAATGACAATGCAAAGGCCATTTATGTACTTCACAAATGTTGCACTAGTTAAAAATTAAATAAATCTTCAAATTGATGAATAAATACTCTGCTGCACCTGTTTTTCACTTCCTTAAAAAGGACATGACCAGTTTTGTGACCTAGCCACATTATCAGGTTTTATATCCGAATAAAAATAAACCACTAAAACATTAAGATGTGTTAAACCAGATTATGAAACTTAACTACATATATAGCAATTAGTTGAAACGGAGGTAATACATGAGATAAAATATGATTATCAACTGAGTTGGATGGTACTTACAATTAAAACATTAAACAGGGGGCTCCACAATCTTTAAAAAAATGCATCCCTCAGTTCCTAAAATTTTTCACTGTTAAAAAATGTTGAGGTAAGATCTACCTCTGTCAACCAAACCTAGAAAACTGGGCAAGTCAAATGGAAACATACCAATAACATTGGCTGGAATTTAGTGGAATGGATAGTGGCATGGCTGGAAGTAAACAGATGTGGGAGTGTGTGATAAGACTGGACAGGGGTCACACGTGCACAGAGTACATTCGGTGGACACAGATTGCCAGATTTTTGTAACTGCTTTTGCAATGTGCGTTTGAAGTATGCCTCCTGAACTTCAGTTTGGGCTTTGTAAGTTTCATTGTAATCACGTGTTTGACAAGGGATTTTATGCTGCAGAAAATATTGAAATTTTGTAGAACTACTACTTCCCTCGAGAACAGTTGTTTCAGCTGTTGGAGTTTGCATTGTGTTTGGGAATCTGTGGAATGTTCGGAAGCACATATTTCTTTGAAAGTGTATTCACAACAGTGACATTAACAAAACTGACACTTAAGAGTAGGCTTACTGCTGTTCATCTGGCTAGAAATATGTGTTACCAGAGCAGGTGTTGAGAAAGACACAGTTAAAGATAATTTTAGTGTAATAGAAACAAGAGTTCACTTCTTATTCATTAGTAGTATTGTATGAAAGCTTCTAGCAGCTTTAAATTTAACAGTCATATGTTAAATTTATTAAGTTAGGCCTAATAGATGTTTAGTAAAACGTTGCCTACTTTTCTCATTATTTTATGTCAGTGTTGTACATGTGACCAGGAATTAAATTCGTCGAGATTTGTTTTTTCTTTTTCATTGAACCCAGATAAGAATCCCATCAAACATATCTGCAATGTGACTGAATGTGCCCTTGTCTTCGGAATTTATTTGAATTAGTTGATTTGTCTGTGCAGATTTGGTGCCAACTCTGTCCAGTACTAAGGCTCATTTTCATGTGAAAATACATTGCTGCTGTTACCTATGCCAGAGGTGGCCGTATTGGTTATTAAGTAGTCAGTCATAATGTTCTGTCTGATCAGTGTAGACACTGGATAGTCCAATCTGAAGACATGTTTTAGTTTTTCTTGCAAATATTGAAGTTCTTTATTAAATGTATTAAATGTGTGCTGGAAGAGGGAAGTTGGGTGTCATTAAAACTTTTCTTGTGGGTTTATTGTTGTTCAGTGATTTAAACCTGTATGTATGTAAGAATTTTATGTTGAACAGAAACATTGAAATTGTGGGGAAATAGCCCACATTTAAGTGTGTGTGTGTGTGTGTGTGTGTGAAGTGAAACTAGTAACACTAAAATAGATTTGTGTCATGAGTGTAAAGTGCCTGATATGCCGTAGAATTGTTAGCTCTGGAGTCTGGTGTGATGGATGTAGTAACGTTTTTCATTGGGATGAAGAGTGTAGTGGCGTGGGAATCGGGCAGGTGATGGAGTCTCGTCAGTGGTTTTGTAGACTGTGTAGTAGAAATAGGAAGTTTTTGAAACAGGAGGGGAAAATTGCTGCCCTTCAGGCTGTTAGCTGAGGCTAGGCACGAACTGGATAGGTTAATGAGGGAGAAGGGTAAACAGGGGTGGGAAGTGGCAACAGACATAAGGAACAGGCAAAGAACTTCATACAGCTTTGTTATTAATGTGCAAAATAGGTTTGACCTGTTGCCTCAGTTAGAAACTGCCTCAGTCAGAAGTAGATGTAGACAGGGCACAACAAACTTTCATTAGCAAATTGAATAAGATTGTAGGGAAGTCTGCAAAGAGGAAGAAAGTTTTGTTGTTAGGTAGTTCGTATGCAAGAGGTGTGGGCCAACTTGTGCTGGATGAATTAGGGCCAGAATACCAGGTCACAAGTTTTTCAAGCCAGAGTGCTGGTCTGGGGCAGGTGACAGAGGATTTAGGTTCACTCCATAAAGACTTTGCTAAAGAAGACACCGTGGTTATTGTGGGTGGGCCAGGCAACAGTATTGACAGAGATCCAGGGTACAGCATAGAGTGTGACCTGGCAAAGATTTCATCGGCTTCGAGTCATACCAGTATTGGGTTTGTGTCGTTTCTGGAGTGCCATGACCAGCCTCACTTGAATTCTTCTGTCAGGAGAGTTAATTTGGAGTTGGAATGGGTGCTTGGATCTGGTGTGGGGTCTCACATTGTTGTGATTCTTGTTGATTCTCTCTAGGTGGGATTATACTAGGCATGGCCTCCACCTCAACAGGAAAGGGAACGGTAAATTGGCTGGGCTTATAGCAGGAAATTAAAGGAGGGAGGAACTATAACTCGTGGTAGAAACTCTTTTTTTGAGTTAAGATCAGTGCCCAGTGAGAAACTGTCAGGCAGGTACTAAAGATGTTAAAAAATTTCAAGATACTCACAAAAGTGAAATACAATGTTTGTATATTTCATCAAAATATTGGGAGATTAAAGAATAAAGTTTGAGCTTTTGGTTTGTTTAGAAGATTTAGAAACTAATAATGTAATAGATGTACTATGCCTGTCTTAGCATCACATTGTCACTGATATGGAAAAGGTAAATATCAATGGGTACAAATTAGCTGCACATGTAAGTAGAGATAATATGGTGAGAGGGGGAGTTGCCATATATGTCAAATGTTTCCACAATGTGAGATATTTAGAAACAGTTTTGTCTAGAGCAAAGTATAGAAGCATGTGCCAATGAACGTAAACTGAATGAGGGCACTTTCATAATTGTTACAGTGTATAGGTCCATCTCAGGGAATTTTCAGCTTTTTCTAGAAAACTTGGATGCATTGTTGTGCTATCTGTCAGACAGTGGGAAACAAATTATCATTTGTGGGGATTTCAATGTTGAAGTACTGAAAGAGTGTAATAGGAAGAATGACCTTGTAGTATTACTCAGAACTTTCAACTTAAGCTCCATTATTGATTTTTGTACTCGGATAACAAAGAACAGCAACACATCGATAGATAACTTTTTTATAGACAGAGATAAGTTTAAGAACATAAATGCTTATCCTGTTGAGAATGGCCTTTCAGACCATGGTGCTCAGCTTGTTACAGCTCCATGCAGTAAATCATATCAGACTTTCAAAGTAGTCCATTCAATTAACAATATAAACATTGCAAACTTTAGGGAAAGCGTACAACAGCTAGCTTGGGAAAGAAGCCCGATGCAAACCTGAAATATAACTTATTTCATGATACATTTGTAACGGTACTTGAAAATTGTTTCCTGAAGAAAGTTGTTAAACAAAATTCTAAGAAAACATGTAAAAAACCATGGCTAACTGAAGGAATACGAATATCTTGCAACTGTAAAAGGGAACTGTATCTAATGGCAAGAGGGAATACTGATCCAGAAATTGTTCAGTATTATAAAAATTATTGTGCAATACTAAGAAAAGTGATTAAAAACTCCAGAAGCATGTGTATCATGTCTGAGATCAGTATCTCCGATAATTAAAATTAAAACTATTTGGAATATTATTGAAAGGGAAACAGGGCAACCAAAAGCACGGGAAGACTGCATTACCATGAAACTGAATGATAAGTGTACTAAAAATAAGTCAGAAATGGAAAAATTTTCAATAATCATTTTCTAAATGTTGTGGAGAAAATATGATCTAGATGTTCCTTAGGAGAGGCCAGGCTACTAATAGAAGGGGCCATACCTATGCAGTGTGATACAATTGTAATTCCACCAACCTCTCCCCTTGAAATCGGTAAAATAATAATTCACTTAAAAGTGAATCTCTTAGGAATTAATGGCATTTCTAGCCAGCTACTTAAAACTTGTTCCCCACAGATAAGTAGGATTCTCAGTCACTTGTGTAATAGCTCACTTAAGCAAGGTGTTTTGTAAATGTCATTTTGGTTTTCAGAAAGGCTTTTCAACAGAAAATGCTATATATGCCTTCACTGATCAAATGTTAAATGCTCTGAATAAGCAGACGTCACCCATTGGTATTTTTTGTGATCTTTCAAAGGCCTTCAGTTGTATCAATCATGGAATTCTTCCAGTTTAGCTTAATCATTATGGTTTAACTGGAGGAGTGCACAAATTGTTTAATTCATACTTAACTGGAAGAATGCAGAAAGTTGAAATAAGAGGTTTATGTAATTTCAAAACATCAGCCGATTTCTTAAAATGGGCGACTATAGAGGATGGGGTGCCACAGGGTTCGGTCTTAGCTCCTTTACTGTTCTTGATGTTCATAAATGACTTGCCATTCTACATTGATGAAGATGCAAAGTTAGTTCTTTTTGCTGATGATACAAATATAGTAATCACCTCCAAAAAACAAGATCTAAGCAATGTAATCCTAAATAATGTTTTTCACAAAATATTTAAGTGGTTTTCCGCAAATGGAAACTCACTAAATTTGGATAAAACACAGTATATACAGTTCTGTACAGTAAATGGCACAACTCCAGTAATATAGACTTTGAACAGAAGTCTGTAAGTAAGGTAGAATTTTCTAAATTTTTAGGTGTGTGCATTGATGAGAGATTAAAATGGAAGCAACACATAGACAGTCTGCTGAAATGTTTGAGTTCAGCTACGTATACTGTTAGGGTTATTGCAAATTTTGGCAATAAGAATCTCGGTAAATAAGCTTACTATGCTTATTTTAATTCACTGCTTTCGTATGTCATTATATTCTGGGGTAATTCATCATTGAGTAAAAAAGTATTCATTTTACAAAAGTGTGTAATCAGAATAATTGCTGGAGCCCACCCACAATCATCCTGCAGACATCTATTTAAGGATTTAGGTATCCTCACTGTAACTTCACAGTATATATATTCACTTATGAAATTTGTTGTTAATAATCCAACCCAGTTCAAAAGTAATAGCAGTGTACACAGCCATAACACCAGGAGAAAGGATGACCTTCACTATGTAGGGCAAAATCAGAGTTGGCACAGAAAGGGGTAAATTATGCTGCCACAAAAGTCTTTGGTCGCCTACCGAGCCGCATCAGAAGCTCAGAAGCGTGACAGATAACCAACCAGCATTTAAAAATAAATTAAGAGAGTCTGAATGCCAACTCCTACTCATTGGATGAGTTTTTAGATATAAATTAGTAAATAAAAAATTTGTCATGTAATATTTTGTGTAATGTAATGTTTTGTACAGACACCTTTCATTAGCCTGACATGTTCCACATCATTACAAAGTGTCGTATTCATGATCTTTGAAACAAGTATTAATCTAATGTGAAGATATTACAAACATTCTCTTTTTTTCAGAAAACACCGATGGCGAAACATCCAGAAAGCAATGGGTCTTGGTTTCCAAAGAACAGTGCACAGTCCCACTCGGGAGGCAATAGACCATTCCAGTCATACTTCCCATCAGCAACAAACTCTCCACCTGTGGTGAGTTTATAATTTTAGTCAACTAAGCATTCATTCTTTCAGCAAAGTGCCACGTCATTAAACTTGGTTCGAATCCCCCCTTGGGCATGGATGTTTTTGCTGTCTTTAGTATAAGGTAGTTCATAAGTAGTTTGTAAGTTTAGGGACTGATGACCCCATAGTTAAGTCCCATAAGCTCTACAAACATTTGAACATGTTTTTGAAAATTGGTTACATTTTAAATAATCATACACAGAAAACAAAAACAATTTCAATCTATCACTGATAAAATTGTTACTCTTGGACACAATTTGCTAAAAATGGCTTCTATTAGATAATTTTGCTTTTTGCGGGTTGACACAAAATTTGCATCTATATTCGCATTTATGGCAAACTGCAAATTTTTTTCTTTTTCCTAGGCCCCTAATCATTGGTATTTCATCTGCTGACCACATTGAAAACAATAAAAAAACAATGTCCATTTTAAATGCTGCAGTCTTTGCATGCACATATGCACTAGCTGTACTGCGCACATGCAGATCCACAGTAGAATGTAATGGCTCCTGTATCCAGTGGATAAAGGCTATAATAAAAATCATTGCTTCACCCATTTCTTACTAGGTGGCAGTCCATATACACTTGAGTTGTACATGTCAAGTGTTCATGAGACTATGGCTTAAGACTACTAACTATTACATATGATACAGTGGATCCTCCAGTTTTTGGTAGCAAGATAGTCTGCTTGGTCTTATTTTAAATTTTGGGTAAATGTAAGAATGCAACTGATCATCATATCTCACACAGCAGAGGTCTATTGGAATGTGTCGGCTGCCCTCAAGTTGATTTTGCTTAGGCATTGTATCCCACAAAGTTAATCATGGAATCGTACAAAGGAATTGGTAAATCAATCTCCCATGCTGAGCTAGGGAGATAGAATTTACTTATCATTGTCCTATGTCACCAAGGAAGAAATAATAAAATAATGCCCAGTGGAGAATTCGTAAAGTTTTATTGTATCCAGACACCTTTTTAGCAAGGTGAAAAGTGTCCACGATCCTGACACTTACTGCCACTGAAGCTGTTTTTGTCTAGTAAAATGTGGGTTAGGCATTTTTATTGCCATGCAATTGTCAATCCAGTCTGGAGCTCTTCTTGAGAAACCAATGTCTTGGAAGTAGTTACACAGTAGCAATTATCAACCCAATTCTTTTGCAAGAAATTGGCTTGGTTAACCTATCTACTAAAGGTGTGAAAACTTAATGCTCTCTGCTCTTTTTTTATTGTTAGTCATAACTCCACAGGCCTGGATTGTGCCACCGTCCTATGCTTGTAAGCGACAGTGATCTTGTTGCCGTCCAGATGCCTTACTTATTTATGATGCAGTAACACTGTTACCTTTTGGATTATTAGTCCCCTGCAGCCTAAAAAGCAGGTGATATGAAGAATTGCAGCAAGAGACTGTATGCCATGTGAAACTGTAGTCTATAGTGTCAGTCTGCCACTTCTGCCTGTTCCACTTGTAATTGCACTTACTGTGAAAGAACAGTTTGTCCTTTTTTTTCACACTGTTTAGAGCTCAAATGCCCTTGTAGTATATGTTGTAGGAAAGGAAACGAAAAAAACAGTATACACAAACAAGTTGGAGCTATAGTGTTTTGTGTGTATAATTTCTTCAAATTACCAGACAAGAGCTGCTGATGCTTATGGTGAATGACTGATGGGAGGAGTTGCAGTGGATATGCAGCAAAAGGAATGTGTCTGGGTCATTCTGTGGAAACACACAGGGGGTGACAAGGTGACCATTTCAGACTTTGATCATATTTGGTACCTAAATGTATTAATAGAGCACTAAGCTGATATATGATGTAAAAAGTGAGAAACGTCATTTAGTTTTGAAAAATGTTGAAAAATAGACTTTTTCATGCTGTGGTTTAAATTAATGATTTTTTAAAAAATTTCTAACTCTGCCTATGAAAACAGTACAGCTCTCAATTGTGGTGTTGTAGTTCTTCAGTCTTAGTATTAATTACAAAAAATAATGGAAAACATATTGCATTGCATTTAATAGTTCTTACTTTCAGTTAAAGTTGACTCCATCAGGAAAAATGGTTGAATTTTATGAATATCTAAGTCCTGGCTGGGTACTTAGACAGTTCAATGAACTTTATTTTTTGCTGAAATGTGTACATATTTGGTAGCAATCTTTGTTGCCAAGAAGAATATCCTAATTCACTTACTTCATAGATTTGGAATAACATAAAAATACTATATACTGTATATGGTTGACCTGAAGGACAGAACTGTTTACAAGTGATAGCTGAAAACAGTTATCAAGCATTCCCTTATTAAATATGTTATATTTAACTTTTATCAGCTTCAGTGCACAAATGCAACAATATATAGTGTGTCCTTATTCTATAACTGTATATTAAAGTGTAAAGACCATGAAATAAAATTGAGACTTAAACAATAATGAAATTCATAAAGAAATATACATTGTATTTTATAATATACTGGTCTCAAAACACAAAAAGTTTACTTAAATGTGAGAGACACGATCTTTGCATAACACTTATTATCTAGCTTATATAACTGGGCACTGTGGCTTTGTAATGATGGGACATTGACCTCGCCTATCACACTGGGGAATAAACTTCAGTAATGGTGCTGTTTCGCAGTATAAATTTTATATCAAAGTAGGTTAAAATATTGCATCAAATTGAAGTGATGTCTTTGTTTTCATAATATTTAAAATCATAATGCAACTTTAAAACATGAAAAAGCTTACTTATAGATATAAAAAAGTAGCAATTAACAAAAGGGTAGTCATTTCAGGTAAAACTGCAGAGACTTAAAATTTTTTAGATCTGGCAGTACAAATTCTCGTAATATCAGTATTCTTACATATTTATCAAACTTTAAACATCTTATCTATAACATAAAAGTAATGTTTTGTACATATTAACGTAATTTTTCTCAAAATTGCAAGGCACAAACACTCACAAATTAGGGCGACATTAAAAGCACTTATTTTAACTGCATTCAGTGTAAATAGATTTTATACATGGGGAAAAAAAAAATAATATGCTGCTTTAATTTTCGTTTTGGGATCACAAGTCGAACATGTTTTTTTTTTTTTTTTTTCTTTTTTCATGTTTTTCTGAATTTTCAGTTGCTGAGGTTCTGGGTATTCATTCCATTTTTAGCATTCGAGGTATGGTGCTCTGAAGTTATTTTGGCAGCCCAAACACTGCACATGGTGTTTGAAGTGAGGCTCTATAAGGTCTTCTGCCAACTTTTTTTTTTTTTTTTTTTTTTTTTTTTTTTTTTTTTTTTTTTTTTTTTTTTTTTTTTTTTTTTTTTGTGAAAGTTAAGTGTGGTATGTTTGCCTGTGCTTGGTTCATGTTACTAAAAATGTACGCATTTCTTTAAGATATGCCAAGGACTTTACAAAAAATTGTCATTGGCCATCATTGAGATCGTCTAGACATGGAGTAAACAGCACATTTCTGATCTAGCATGTAAACGTCTCCCTTTGTGCTGCTGTAAAGTGTGATCACTTCTAGGTTCTTATTTGAATCAACACTTGAATATGATGCATGCTACACAAAAAAGGTACAGATTTATTTGGCTTTGGTACAAAAGATTTTAGTGTTAAATATAAAGTAAAAAAAGGCCTATCAGACTTCCCAATCACGATTGGGAAGAAACTGCAGTGGAATTTCACACTAATTTTTCTTCACTGTACCCAGTAGTGTCAGCTGTTTTAGCACATTCAGCAGCTCTATTGATGTGAATCAGTTATCGGCCATCACGTTTCTGTACATACCTTATGTCAACCTAGTAGATAGGTCGGTACTCAGCTGGTAGACCTTTGCAATCAGACTCTTCAGAAGTGTCCAACATGTATCCAGTTTGAGCATCATTGATGTCTGTATTGACATAATCCACTGGAACATCTTGCACATCATTACAGTCTTCATTCAGAAGTTCTGGTATTTATAATAACTCTGTAGAATCTGTCAACATCGTCTATGCATAGGACTATATCTCTCTCCATTTTCTCCATTTGAGACATTGTTATCCTTCAAAAGTAAAATAATTATAATGTAGCTAATGTTACGTAACCTTCTGACGTCGGTCACACAGACTGTCAGCAGGAAAAAAAAAAAAAAAAAAAAAAACCTTTAATTTCTTAGAACACACGGATCTGGAGCTGCCGACCGCTCACCATGAACTGGCAGGGGAACGAAGAAAGTATGTTGACTCAAGATTGTTTCATGCAAATAATAATTGAAAAAAATTTAGAAACACAACTGTGACAGTCATAGAGACCGATGTCAGGTGGTTAAGGGTTAAAATCATGAATTTAAACTGCAGCATGAAAAAGTCTGTTTTTCAACACTTTTCATAAATAATCTAAATGATGTTTCTCACTTTTTATAGCATACGTCGACTTAGTGCTATACATACGTGATGCATAAAAAAATTGAGGTCTGTAGGTCAACTCATCACTAAGCAATAGCCCTCTGAGGATGGTTATTGGTGCCTGATTGTTAATCCCATACACACCTTTCGGCCTTCAAACATAATTTTCTCAAAGATTGTTAGAGATAGGATAGTGATATTTGGTAGTTTTTCTATTAATACATGTAGGTACCCATGTACCAAATATGAGCAAACTCTGAAATGATCACCTTACCATTCACCAAAATATCTAATGCCGAAGCTCGCACATGATTTAATATTTAGCATGGAACCTTTGGATCATCACTATACTTCATGAATGGTAGTATTTTTAAAATGACACCCAAGAAACCAGTGAATAAAATAATTTGATTCTCTTGCGTATTGTAGCCTCATTAGACAGCTTCATAATTAGCTGCCTATCATTTTCTTAATGCTCATAGATATATCAAGATAACTGATTGACACTTGAATAACTTGCAAAGAATAATAGTTTCCACAACGAAACCCTGTCATGTAATTTGGTAGAAAATCCAAAGAAATTCTGGTCATATGTATACTACTGGCAAAACACAATCAGTACATTCACTATGCAATGGCAATGGTGATGCTACTTGATAGCCGGCCTCGGTGGCTGAGGGGACTGAGGTGCTCTAGTCACAGTCTGCATGGCAACTACGGTCGGGGGTTCGAATCCCCCCTTGGGCATGGATATTTGTGCTGTCCTAGTTCGTAAGTAGTTCATAAGTAGTTTGTAAGTTTAGGGACTGATGACCCCATAGTTAACTCCCATAGACTATACAAACATTTGAACTTGATAGCTATGTGAAAACAGAATTGCTAAATACAGCTTTCCGAAATTCCTTCGCCAAAGAAGATTACACAGGAACAGCTTTCAGCATGCCTAATTTAGAAGTAGATATCCTTGTAATAATAAAGCAGAGAGAGAGAGAGAGAGAGAGAGAGAGAGAGAGAGAGAGAGAGAGAGAGAGAGGGGGGGGGGATAAACAAATCTCCACTTATGTTGCAGTTTGATTTTATTTTTAATAATTAATGATTGGCCTATCTCATTGATCTGGAAAAAAAGGGGGGGGGGAGCTGCTTTTGCCAAAACACAGCAGAGTTTTCAAAGATTCATTTCGCATTTAATACAGGTTGAATTGCTACCGAATTGTGAACAATGTATTATTAAACTAAGAACTGTGGACAAGACAGGTCAATAGTTTATGAAGAAGTCATTGTTGGTGAAAGTATGTGTGATTTTTACCTATGTCATTGCAAAACACACAGAAATTATCATTGTATTGACTATCAGTGGACCTTAAAAGAATCACATTATTCCATTGAAAAGGTTTGTATTCTCTTGTGTATCACATTAGATACAAAGTTTTCCATATTAACATATAGCAAAATACTCTTTTGTGGATTATAATTTGCTGAATATTTGATTTTGAGTGTTGTTTGCTAGACGATTTTTCTAGCACGCGTTACTCCGCATTGCTAGCAATGCCATCTCACGCAACAGGTGATAAACTACAAAAAGTTGTAGATGTCACCCTGCTGTAGCGTAGTGCGCGCCACATAAGTCATATCAAGCGCACCAATCATGTACTTACAGTGCCCACCACCAGAGGCGCATAAGAATAGAGGCAAGCAGCGTGCCCTCTATGAACGAAGGCCGAGGTAGTGCAGAGTCGCGCAGGCAGTTGTGAAGTACATGCCTAACAGTTTTGTTGTTGTTTCAGTTCTGTACTTAACGGCTGACACAGGCCATTTATGTTAGTCTTTATGTGATAAAGTTTGGAGGTTACAACACTCATTGGCGACGAGTGTGTTAGATTCCACGTGCTCTATTTTCGCCTAGGTTCTAGAGAGACCTGTGAAATGATGGAAGATACACTTGATGAAGTAATGTGCCGCCTTGTTGACCAACAGCCAGCTCTTGGCGCAGCGTTGCAAAACAACTCAGGTCTTCCCAATAGCTTTGGAGAATTGTATCCAGGTATTTCAGTCTTTAGCTTCGGCGCTGTCTGCGCACGCGCACCCCGCAGCACTGGCTGCGTCTACCCCTGTCTCATACCTGCCACCTTTTCAGGCATTTGACGAGGCCGCAGAAGAGTGGGAGTCTTACAAAAAACGTCTGCGCCAACATTTTCAGGCTTTTGACATCTGGGCTGCCCGGCTGTGCCGCGTCCTTTTTCTTTCGTGGATTTCTTCTAAGATTTATCATTTGTTATGTCAATTGTCCCCCCTGCAAGACCCCACATCTCTTACTACTGCAACTGTACACTTGACATAGCTGCTCGTGTGGAGTTTTATAGATGCCGTAAACAACTGCACCAGTCTTATTGGGTGTGGGCGGTCAAATTTCATCGTCTTAGTCGCCGTTGCAATTTTGTTTCGGAGGTGCACAAAGTCTTACACGGATCAGATGGTAGGGATGTGATTATCCACCTAACACCCGACAGGGAAGTGAGGGAGTGCACCTTACTACATGAAAATCCTTCATTGTCAGAAGTCTTAAATATTGCCCAAGCTTTTGAAGTGTCAGGATGGTGGACGCGCGGCTCGCAACAACAGACGACACGTGGCCGCTCTAGTGCCCCATTGCCCTCCTGCCGGTATTGCCTTGCCAGTTGTGATCGGGCCGTTTGCCCTCGGCACTGGGCCACGTGCCATCAGTGCGGCAAAAAAGGTCATATTTCGCCCGTGTGCAAGTCAAATCCCACCGTGAAGGATCAGGATATGGATGTAGATACGGAAGTCAACTGTGTGGTGGGACTGTCCGCAGTTCATTCTAAACTTTTCCTGGACCTAAAAGTTTGCAACAAGGTCCTCCGTATGCAGGTTGATACAGGCGCTGCCGTCACTCTGTTAAATTCACAAAGTATATCAAGTTAGACTCCCCTTCCCTGCAGCCAGTCACTCGCAAGTTGCTCAGTTACAACAAACAACGGATTCCAGTGCTTGGCCAATTTACCGCTCAGGCGGCATACCGCACTGTCATTTGCGCCTTAACGTTTCTGGTAGTGGAAAGTGCAACCATAGAGAATCTTTTCGGTATGGACGCATTTCAGTTGTTTGAGTTTTCTATTTCGGACGATGTCAACCTAGTTTCGAACGAGGTACCCTACCTACAACTGGATGAGCTCTGCTCGGAATTTTCTTCCCTGTTTACACCGGGTTTGGGTTGCACCACGTCTTTTCAGGTACATATATCTATGAAACCCTCCACGTGCCCATGTTTCTTTTTCGGGAGCGCCAGATACCGGTGGCCCTCCGCGACTTCTGTCAAAGCTGAATTGGATTGCCTCACATCCCTGGGGGTCATTTGTCCTATTTACTCAAGTGAATGGTCTTCTCCGTTGGTCATCGTAATAAAGCCAACTGGCAAGTTGCGGCTCTGTGGCGATTTTAAGACCACAATCAATGCACAGTCAGTCATTGACACTTATCCATTGGCTCGCCAGGAGGAATTGCTCACAAAGATGCCAGGAGTACATTTCGAAGGTGGACTTGGCAGAGGCCTATCTTCAGCTTCCCATGGATGGGGAGTCGCAGCGTCTGTTGGTGGTTAATACACCATTTGGCCTATACCAGTATTTGCGCCTACCGTTTGGGGTTGCCAGTGCGCCAGCCATATTGCAACGGTTCCTGGAACAGCCCACACTGCCAATTCCAGGCTGTATAAATTATCTGAACGACATTGTGGTGTCAGGCAAGTCTCCCGAAGACTACTTGCAGAACCTACGGTCCCTATTTTCGGCACTCCAGGCTGTTGGACTGAAATGCAATCTAGACATGTCAGCTTCTTCCAACCCGCTATTGTCTATCTAGGTTTTGAAGTTTCACGCGAGGTTGTCACCCCTTTACGCCAGCATGCCACGGCCATTTCAGCCTTACCTCGACCTGTGTCGGTGCAGGAGCTACAGGTTTTCCTAGGCAAGATCGCATATTACCACAAATTTCTTTCCGGTGCAGCATCCAAAGCGCAACCATTGCATGCCCTCTTGCACAAAGGAGTGCGTTTTCAGTGGTCACAGGTGTGTGAAAATGTGTTTTCACTTTTGAAACAAAAGTTACAGTCTGTCCCTTGTTTGGTCCCCTTCCAACCTGAGCAACAATTAGTTTTGGCCACAGATGCTTCCAACATGTAGTGGGAGCAGTCTTGGCCCATAGGTATGCGTCCAAAACATTGAACTCGGCACAACTCGAATATTCGCAGATAGAAAAAGAAGCCCTGGCCATCATCTAAGCATTGCACAAATTTTACGTTTTTCTGTATGGCACAGAATTCCATTTGGTCACAGATCATAAACCCTTCATTTTCCCTGTTCAACCCTTCCATGTTCCTGCAGGTAAAGCAGCACACCTGATTTTGTTGCGGTTCAACTACGGAATCCACTTTCGCCCCACAGTCCAACATGCTAATGCTGACGCGCTGTCTCGTCTTCCAGTGTTTTCCCTGTTTTTGATAGCGACGAATTGCTCTGTTTTCATCAGGATGCAGTGGAGCAACAGGTAGTGGACAGTTTTCCTCTTACCGCATCACGTATTGCAGCTGCGGTCACAGCTGATCCCGTGCTAAGACAGGTGGTCTCTTTTGTACAGCACGGCTGGATGGAGAGGCGTCCAGGCCATGTTTCAGACCCACTTTGCAATTACTTTTCTTTTCGGTATCAGTTTTTGGTCTGGTATGGAGTGTCCTTACTGTCTACGGCAGGCGTACCACCTCGGGAAGTCATTCCCTCATCTCTACGTCGCGAAGTTCTCCGTCTTCTGCATACTGACCATGGGGGTATGTCCCATACAAAAGCATTAGCCCGCCGCCTTGTGTTCTGGCCAGGCCTGGACGGGTATATTTTCAGATTTGGGCGGCCTGCTCGAAATTTGTGACTCACCAGGCTGCTCCGTGCGCGTCCCTTTCACCATGGCCAGAACTGGAACAGGCTTGGGAACGATTTCGTGTAGACTTTGCAGGTCCTTCTTTCTTGAATTCCTTCTGGCCATTGGTGGTTGATGTGTTTTCAAAGTTTCCATACGTGGTACATTGCACTGCTATGTCAACAGCAGTAACGGTCTCAGCATTATCTAAGATCTTTGCTCTCGAAGGCCTGCCTATCACTTTAGTTACAGATAGCGGCCCCCAGTTTTCTTTTCAGGAATTCGCCGAATACTGTGCCCGGCGAGGTATCCGTCAAGTGTTGGCACACCCTTTTCACCCCCAATCTAACGCGGAGGTCGAACGTCTGGTTAGAACATTTAAGACCCAAATGAAGAAATACATAGTTCAATCTTCACACGATATTGCGTTGGAGAGATTCCTAGCTTCCGATGGTTTTACTCCAATCGGTGACAAGAGCCCAGCAGAACTTTTGCACGGCCGACAGCCTCGGACACTGCTTCACCTGCTGTGGCCCATGCCGAGCCACCTCTGCACGGTGGTGCCGGCCTGTTTCCGGCCGGGAAATGCGGCCCAGCGGTTGTCACACCCTGTTCTGGCTGCCGTCTCTGTGAGGTCCACACAGAGGACGGCCTCAGATCTCGACATGTGGATCAACTGCGTCCTAGAGTGGCAGGTCGGGAGTGGGAGGACGTCCTGACACACCCTCAAGTTCGCCCATCATCTGACGAGGCCGAGCACCAAACCCAGCCTCCTCCCAGCCGAGACTGTGGCATCCGGGGAGCGGGGTCCAGTAACACCTACGACCTGGCCGGTGTCAGCCCCTCCTGTGGTATCGGCGCCACATCAATCGCCGCCGGCACTACCTCTGCCACCATCGCTGCTCGCAGTTAAGCCGCCTGTGGCACCGGGTGACAGTGACGACAGCGTCATGGACTACGACCCGCCTTCTCCGGTCATATCTCACTAGCCGCCAAAAGACAGGGCTCGCGGTGTTGCTCAGCGCTCTGTTCTGGCTCAGCGTTATTGTCGTGAGGATGAAATGGATGTGTCATGTGTAACATTTTAGTTTTTCTCCACAGAAGAGGGAGATTTACTGTAGCGTAGTGCGCGCTACATAAGTCGAAATGAGCGTGCCGACTATGTACTTACAGTGCTCGCCACCAGAGGCGCGCAAGAGCCACCAGAGGCGCGCAAGAATAGAGGCAAGCAGTGTGCTCTGTGAAATACATGCCTAACAGTTATGTTGTTGTACAGTGAAACCTCTATATAACGTTTTTTAAGGGACCATGAATTGTGAACACTGTATAGAGGAAAACACTATAAAGGGGAAGACTTCCAAATCTAGTCAAATTTTACCGACAGGCATTCCATTGTAATGGCTGTTACATTTGCAAGCATAACAAGCTCAAAATTATCACATTTAAGATATTCGATTACAAAAATTTAAATAAAATTCCAAGCCATGGCACTTGAATTATTATATTTGTGTAATTCAGTGTAATTTTTTAAGTTTTTGTATTATTTCACCTGGAAACCACACATAGATGCCATGTCATTCTCCACACCAAATCATTTAACGCCCAGTACAAAAAATATGTAACACCGTTACAGCAAATCATTGGATAATTATGAAATATTTTTCTAATTATGTTGTAGTTTCTAAGATGCCACATGTTTAGTCATCTTTCCTAAAAATGCGATATCCTGCTATTTTAAATTAGGTATTTATAGACACTTTTCTCATTTTTTGTAATGCTAGTTAGTCACATGAGGCTTGTAGAAGATTATAATTACCTTTCAATCCTTTATTGCCTTACCCTCAGAATATCTGTAGTAGTCTTCTCTAACTTCCTGTTGCAGTTAAATAATCATTTTTGCAGCTATTTTCAGTAGAAGGAAGACAACATTGTGATGAGAAATTTACTGTTATGTATTCTGTTGAAATGCAACCAAAACTAAATATTTCTAGAACTTAAAAGTACTACATGCAGTATTTTTAAAAGGCTTATTTGCAGGAAATACAATGTTAAAGCTTTCTATGAACAGCAATTTTATTACGTAGGTCAATTTAAAAACAATTCACCCCTTAGGTCCACTTGAAGCTGGAATGCCTGCTGAGAGTATACACTATCCCGAAACACACAGTAAATGGTACACATTAAAGAAAATTATTTTAACAATTATAAATAGAACTTTAAGGAAATGTATACAAAAATTTATGGTTTGACACAACTACAATTTTTTAAAATAGTCAAGCAAGGATGTTTGCTTCCTATTCAGTCTGGACTGGATCAGAACCATTTCATGCTCAACATCAGAGAGTTTTGATAATGTTGTGTCCTCAAGTTTATGAGCCATCATGAACCTCTTGAATGTTTCGAAACCTTCAGCTGCCTTAGCATATGAGGGCACAGGGTCATCATCTGCCTCACTATCACTTTCATTTTCACTTTCCACTGCTCTCTCAGCAGTCAGTTCTTCAACACTCAGCACTCCCGTGGTTGCCACATCATCATCTATTCTTACAAACTCCCCAAAACTGACAGAATTATTTCCCACTAATTCATTAAACTCTTGCAATTCATTACTGGTATCAACTTCTTCCACTGGTGCAACCATCTCTCTCTCATGGAACCCAGCTTTCTTGAAACAGTTTTTTTATTGTTTCAGCACTAACTTCCTTCCACAAATGCATGATCAAATTCATTGCTTGCAAGATATTTAATTTGAGCTTTGAGTTATTCTGGCTTCTTGGCTTTGTTTGGTCTATGGCATTCAAAGCTTTCCTTACCAGAGATGTCCTGTATTTCAGCTTCAGGGCATGTATTATGCCCAAGTCCAAAGGTTGCAGATGACTGGTGCAATTGGGTGGCAGAAAAACAACTTTCACATTTCTCAGAAATGAGGTATCTGGGGGATGTGCCGCACATCTATCTATAAACAGCAACACTTTTCTAGCCGAACTCCCCATTTTGGCATCAAATTCTCTAAGGAAATTTAAAAATATTTCACTTGTCATCCATGCCTTTGTATTGCTGTTGTACTTACACGGAAACATAGAAATGTGTTTAAAGCACCTTGGATTTCTTGGCTTTCCGATGAACACTGGTTTTATTTTCTCGCTACCATCGGCGTTTGTACACAGCAAAACTGTAAGGCGCTCCTTGCTTTTTTTACCACCATGGCAATTTTCCCCACGAAAAGTAAATGTCTTGTCCGGCATTAAATTAAAGAACACGCCAGTTTCGTCGGCATTAAAAATGTCCCGTAGTTCATAGCGGGCTGTAAGAGTAGGGAGAATCTTTAACCATTGTTCAACAGTGTGTTCGTCTACACTTCCACTCTCCCCACATTCTGCTTTGTACACAACACCATGCCGTTGTCGAAATTTATCAATCCAACCATTTGAAGCTTTGAAATTTTCAACCCCTAACTGCAAAGCTATTTGCAGCGCCTTTTCTTTCAAAATTGTTCCATTTATGGGGATATTTGCGGCACGTGCTTGTTGAAACCAAGTTATTAACACTTGTTCCATATCATCGTAGGTTGAAGGTTTCATCCGCATACGCTTCGAATTCCCACACTTCTCGGCGGCTTCCAGTACGGACGATTTATTTTTCCAAATCGTATTTAGAGTCGAAGGGGCCAGTTTCAAATTCTTAGCCAGCTCCACCCGACTCATACCAGGATTGGCCTCTATTTCTTTGATTATAGAAATTTTTTCCGCGATCGAAATCTTCTTACGTTTTTCAGCCATGTCCGTTGTTCAAAGAAAATCCAAAAAAGTCACAGTGGTTAGTGGCCGATGTACACTTTTCTGTAATTCACTGCACAAATCTATATATCCACTCGGTTTTTAACTAGTGTTCACACTTTGCTCACAGTAAAAACAAAATGGCATCAAAGACACACACAAATACGGCAAGCACAATGTGGGACTGGATAACATTAAATTCGATTCACAAGCACCTCGTGCAAACGTGGTCGATGTCACACAGTTATCGAAGACCGCTGGAACTGCTATCGACTTTCATTAGCGTTCGATTACACCAAGATTTGGTCACATCTCCCTTAGTCGATATCACACACAGTTATCGATGACCGACGGAAATGCTATCGACTTTCGTTAGCGTTCGATTACACCACGATGTGCATCGTGTCTCACGTGACTCGGGCGCTGAAATGTAACTGAGGTGTGACTCACGTTCACAGAACAGAAAATAAAGCATTTACATCCAATGGCTTAAACGTTATAAAGAGGGAAATAATTAATTAGGGTCCCAAAAATACGAGCGTTACATCAAGGAAATCGTTGTGTAGAGGAAACGTAGTATAGAGGAAAATTTAGCATTGTGTATATGGGATTTTGGTCGGGACCGGAAGAAGTAGGTGTAATAAAGAGGAAAACATTATATGGAGGAATGTTATATAGAGGTTTCACTGTATTCAGTTCTGTACTTAATGGCCGACATAGGCCATTTATGTTAGTCTTTACGTGATAAAGTTTGGAGGTTACAACACATCCTCTGTTCTTTCTCCTCCTCCTCCTCCTCCTCCTCCTCCTGTGCACTTCCATGCGTTGCTGAGTGCATAGCCAGAGTCTCTATTGATGTTATTTTCACATAACCAGATTGCAGTTTCCTCACTGATAATTTTAAGAGTGAGCTAGTATTCTTGTTTCTTCAAACAGAAACTGATGTTTATTTAACAGGCTGTTCTACACCACTGCTATTTTTTCTAAATGCCTCTGTTTCAGGTGACATTAAAGCATGACACAGTGTTCAGCAACAGTTCTTATAGAACTGCTTTATGTAATTTCTGCAATGCCTGCAAGGAATGCTGTAAATTTCTGGCACTCTCAGGCTTGGGTTATTTCACAGGGGGCATATCATCTTTAATTTTTTTAGGAGGAGGAAAAATGGACTAATTCTTTGTCTGTTTATGACTCTACCAATTTTACTGGTTAGGGCACCTCCGAATGGAAGCCACATGACGAGTTGGTCCTCTTTATTTGTTGGAATTGTGTTGTCATCTAGGTTTTCTCAACAACTGACAGAATATTGATTCTTTCTGATGACCATCATCAGATGTATAATCTCAGAGCTGTTCTTGTCTGCAATAATCCTTGCTGTATGTACCGAGGTGTTCAGCGTAGTTTTCTTTTGAGTTGGATGGTGAAAACTACATGTGTTAAGATCAAAGTCTGTATATGTCAGCTTTCTGTACACAGAGTGCCCAAGTCATCAATCTGTTTTCCATTCAACCAACACATCTAAGAAGGGTAGTTTTCCACTGTAAATCTTATATTAGGGTGTATGCCATTAAAGTTATCATGAAACTGCTGCAGTGCCGCATCGCCATGTGGCCAGATTAAAAATGTATCGTAAACATACCTGAAGAAGCAGGATGGACAAAATAGAGCACTGTTCAACTATCATTCTTCAAAGTCCTCCATGGAAAAAAATTGATAAGGGTAGGTGACAGTAGCAAACCCATGGCTGTTCTGTCAGTCATTTAATAATAATAAAAAAAAAAAAAAAAAAAATAAAAAAAATGCAAGGATTCTGTCACAAAAGACTTTGTACCAAGCGAGTAAGTAATTTGTAGTCTCTTTAAATCCAAATTTTCATGACATTAATGTGCAACATGTAACAAGTATGTTCAATCATGAGTATGTTGTTTGCAGCTGTTACCTGCTTGAAAATGGCTGCAACTGCAATGGTAGACATTTTCTGTAAATGTGCAGTCAGTGACACAGTCTTTCAAAGAATTTTATGGGGCTGTGAACCCTCGGCAAAGACAAAGCACTTCCCAGATTCATCTTGGGATTATTTATCGAAATAGTCTATTGTGGAATGAAATTTTCACTATGCAGCAGAGAGTGTGCTGATATGAAACTTCCTGGAAGATTAAAATTGTGTGGCAGAACCGTATTCGAACTTGGGACCTTTGCTTTCTGTGGGCAAGTGCTCTACTGTCTGAGCTATCACGCTATGCTTCACGGTTTGTTCTTACAACTTTACTTCCACCAGTTTGTAAAGTAGTAGGCGAGGTAATTGGAGAAGTAAAGTTGTAAGGACGGATCGTGAAACATGCCAGGATAGCTCAGACGGTTGAGCGCTTACCTGCGAAAGGCATAGGTCCCAGGTTCGAATCCAGGTTCCGGCACACAATTTTAATCTCCCAGGAAGTTTTGGTATATTGTGTTGTACCACAAGCATACTTTAACGTGCTAAATATAAGACTATACATCATTTTGATAAATGTGCTGAAATGCTTGAAGATTAAGACATAATAGGCTTAAAAACTGCTGATTGGAAAATTAATATGAAAATATAGCCTTTGTGCTATACATCAAAATAATCCACAGCGGTAATCCCCAATTTCCAATGTCATGGAAGCAACAAGATTCATTGTGTGGCCACTGCTATGAGACTACAATGGAGATATTTTGTGAAAGTTCAGTGTTTTATTTTAAAATGGTTAAACAGCATACTCCACAAATAAGGGCTCTTTTGTACTACCTAATATTTTCCTAATAGTAAGATTTACCAAGGCAATAACAATTTAAAATGTGAATAATCATACTACCACCCTGATTAAATAAATTAATAATGAATTACACACACACACACACACACACACATATACATTTCTATTCTTGGTAATATAAATCATCTTTATTTGTACAGGCGTGGGAGAACAGTACTGAGTATCAGGCCCAGTCACAGAATTTTTACAATTCATATGGAGCACCATACAACATGAAAACAAGTCAGCAGCCTCACCATTCAGAAGTATCAGGCACTTCATCTTGGGACTGGGATGCAGCACAGATTAACCACCAACAGTTCCAACAGCCAGTGGCATACCACCAGCACCATCAGCAGCAGCAACACCACCCCCATCAACACCATCAGCAACAGCAACATCATCACCACCAACAGCACCACCACCAACAACAGCAGCAGCAGCAGCAGCAACAACAACTCCACCAACACCATCCTGGACAACATTTGCAACAGCAACAGCAGTCTCACAGTTTTCAACATCAGCAACAACAGCAGTACCACCAGTATCCAGGGTATTCACAGTGAGTACTATTTATCAGTATTGTTTATATGTGGTGTGTGTAAAAAAAAATCAGTGAATGGTGTCATATCTGAATGGCAACTTGGCACAAGTATGGTGCATGTGCATGGGTCTTCAGAGACTTGAGGAGAATCGATACATAGCACGCTTTGCGTGTGACTGCTAGTGTAAACATACTGCAACCAGTTGAATGTAATCATTGTGAGAGGAAGTCTCACAGTGCAATGGAGTAATATGTAGCCGGCCGTGGTGGCCGAGCACTCTGTGGCGCGCCAGTTACGGTCCGCATGGCCGCTATGGTCGGGGGTTCGAATCCCCCCTCGGCCATGGATATTTGTGCCGTACTTAGTCTTAGCTAGTTAATAAGTAATTTGTAAGTTTAGGGACTGATGACCCCGTAGTTAAGTCCCATAAGCTATACAAACATTTGAAACATTTGATAATTTGTAAACACAAAGTTCTGCTACAAATTGGAGAAGACTGCAATGGAGACATATGGAGTGTTGTTGCAGGTGAATGGGAGGGAAGGTGTGAGCAGAAAATTTATGAATGGCTTAAACACTTTTGTTAAGGGAAGGAAACAATGTTCAGATTGGCTATCAACAAGCAAAACCCCAGAAATGATTGAGAAAGTGCAACAAATGTTTACACAAGGTCTGCAACGGACTCTCAGATTGTGTGGCACAGATTGGGAGCAGATTGTCTGCTCTCCCAAACCATTGTGGGTGACTCTGTGCACTGTGTCCTTTCTAATGCACAATTCCTCTGCAATCAATCTGAGAGTCTGTCGCCAACCTTGTGCCAGCATTTGTAGCTCTTTTTTTTTTATTATTATTTCTCAGATTCTGCTTGTTGATGGCAGAGCTGAATATGGCTCATCCTTCTTTTTCCTTCCCTTCACGGAAATGTTTAAACCATTTGTACTCACATTTTCTGCTCACAGCTTCCATCCCATACATCTGCACCAACATTCCAAGAGTCTCTGTCGCATTCTTCCACAATTTGTAGTAGAACTTGATGCTTAGATATTGTTCCATAGTGTTGTGACACTTCCTCTCACACCTACTAAGTTAAACTAGTCACAGTTTGTTTATACTACCAGTCATGTGCAATGCATGCTGTGTATCGATTCTCTTCAAGGCTGTAAAGACCCATGAACATGCATGCACACTTGCCAAGTTGCCGTTCAGATATGATACAATTCACATAACGTCTTAAACACGCCACATACTTCCCGGCTATACTCATTATTGGTGTTGATATGGGGGAATGAAGGTTTATTGTAATACAGATACAAGAATGTTTTGTGTGTGATTTTTTATTTTTTTTCTGATCTTTACCATTCTAAATTAACAAAAGATTACATGGATACAAATGATAACTTCTGGTGCTTGTCTATTTCTATACACTGTCTTCTCAGTATGCTTTTTGATATATGAAATATTATATTTTCAGAGATACCAATCAAGATCCCTGGAACTGGGGCTGGGATGACTCCTCTAATTATACAGAACCACAGAACAATAATAGAGGCAACAGCAGCAGCCCTGGCAACAGTAACAACAATAATCCAGATCGTACATGGAATTGGTCTGTTGAAGGGGCATCAGTGTATCAGGGCAGTTTGACACAAGTTGACAGTATTGCATCAAGTACACCTGCTATATCTTTAACAAGTTCATTTAGTGATACATCACAGTCATTGGGTCAAGTGAATAACAGAAGTGAAAATGTCAAGAATAGTACAAGTACTTATAATTCAGAACAAACACCGAACACTGCTAGTGTCAAAAGTGGTGATAATAGTACCGGCCTGAATTTCTCAAGTGTTACACCTTCATTAAGTGATATAGATGTAACAAGTACATTTAAGGACACAAATGTTAATAACGCAGAACACAATACGACAAGTGTTACAGAAAAAACAGAGTTTTCAAGGACTGATCAATTAACTGGTGTACATCAAGGTCTGTTAGGCACAGATAAATTGACAGACATTTGGCAGAGTGAATTACCTGATAGAGTGTCATCTGCAGACAACAATTTCAAAGAGAATATTTCTGGTCAATCCAATTGGGCTACAGAAATGGGAGCAAGAGACCATGCTAGTGATGCAATTAGTAGTGAAATTAGAAATGGCGAATGTAACAGGAATGATTCAGTCACAGTAAGGGGTATACAAGTGCAAGACCTTAAAGAAGATATATCACAGGCAAATGATTTAGAAAATGGTACAGCAGTAGTAGAAAGTGTGAAACATACAGTTGGTGTAAATAGTATGCAGCATTGTGATGTTAGTTCTGGTAGCAGCTCTACAAACATACAAACAGATGAGTGTGTTCACAATCAGAGAGCAGAAATAGTTACTCAGCCCAGAGAATCCAGTGTTCTTGCTGATAACACAGATACTGGAGAAGTATCGAAGGATAATGCAAACAGTATGATAGAAACAAAGGAAAATGTTGCTGCTTCACTGGCACAAGAGGAAACGAAACTTGTGCCTGTACTAGAACCAGAAAGAAGTAAGAGTTTTTCAGATGTTAATACTGTAGATATTAAGCAAGAGAACATTGTCCAGATTGCTTCAGACTTGGCTGCAGTTAACTTGGAGTCCAATGAAAATAGGGTTGATTCCGAATGTCTTGTATCTTCAGGTAGTGTTACACAAGTTCTCGATACATCAGATGTGAACTGCACACAAGGCAATGGGGATGTCGAAAATGTGGAAATAGTACCACCTGAAACAGATTTTCAATCACGGACAGTATATGGAAACGTCGAAGGGACAGTCGGAGCTGTGTCGCAAAATTTAGGTTCAAAGACTAATCCTTATTCTGCAAATAAAGCACTGAACCACAAGCGTAGTAATAAATATCAATCAAAACAAACTGTAGATGTCACTACAAACAGAAGCTATGCGTTACCTCCAGTTCCTTCAGAAGCGAGTGGTAATACAAATGGTAAAGCTGATGCAAAAAGCCATTCAATCAGGACTAGAAGAACCGTGGATGATGCAGAGGATACTGTCAATCTTGAAACAGTGCCTGATAACAAGGAACGCCCAGATTTTGTGGAAATGCAACAGTCTGTCCTAGAACGGAAATCGGTGTCTCCCATGCCGAGACTTCACACTGTACCAGTAGGACAGGTATGTATCCGCTGTAGGCTTATAACTTTGGTGTTCATTTGTGAGCTTATTTCCTTTTCAGGAGCACTCTGTATATCTTGCTCTCACTGGATTGTGCATGGATGTGTGCATGTGTGCAACCTTCACGCCCTTCTTTCCTAAAATATATATCCCCCTCCCCCCATACTCTCTATGAAAGAGAAAGTGCCTCAGACTTTACCTTTGTTGGTGGCTTTGGTCAATAATGAAATAGTTGCTTTTATTCTGGAATCCTGTACTGTTGATTCTGAAACAGGTGATTTTCAGTCTGACAGGTACTAAATTATATTCTTTTTGTGAATGCCATTGTAGCTGATTGTGGTCAACATGTTGGGAGTTACCCATCAAAACATCATTCATTTACAAATCAGTAATAAATAACCTACAGTGGCATTCTTCAATTGACCATAGCTTTAAAAAGGCTGAAACACACTGCTTACCATATTTATAGTCAGAAATACAAATAATTCAATTATTGCTGCAGACTGTACAATTTACTCAAAAAGCTGACACTCCCAGGTGATTATAAGATAGTTGTTCTTATTTTTGAGCTTTTTTTTTTTTTTTTTTGGTCACCTAATGTTCCTGTCAAATTGTATTCTCAAATTGTTTTCATGTAATAGTTAAGATATGTCTGATAGCATAATAGTTGCCCCCCCCCCCTGAAAAAAAAAACCACCACACACACAAAAGAAGAAGGAGGAGGAGAAGAAAGAAAGAAAGAAAGAAAGAAAGAAAGAAAATATTCTTCAACACGAAATCATGTCCATCTTTTTCTCTACTACCAGTTCTCTCTTGCCACATATGCAAAATTAATTTTTGTCTTGTCACCTAGTTCTCTTGTTAGTCCATAAAAAAAACCCAACAAGATATGGTCTTGCATTTCCTCTGTCTCAGCTTCCTTGTATGTTTTTGTTATTCAGCGTGGGTAATAGATTCCTAAATGATGGGAATGGGTCCAAAAGACAAAAAAGAATTTTTTTTTGCTGTCTGTTTTGGATAGTTGCTCATCATAGCTAATAACAAACTAATACAAATGGTAACAGATTGTATGATACATTTTATTATAACAGATTTAGGTTGTTTTTGTCTCTGATTTAATTAATGTCTTATTTGTCAATTAATGTCAACTGTTTATGGCTCTCGTCAAGTCAAACTCCAGGAAAGCAATAAAAGTAAGGTATGAAATACTGAAAATGCCTTATCTGCTTGGCCTTCAGAGATACTACACTATCGTGTATTATTAATTTTTTAGAGTGGTTATTTATGAAAATTTATAATTATCAAGTAATCGTCAATATCCATAAAGAGTTACAAAAAGATTGTTTCCTATAAACAACATGGTTCTTTCTGCCAGAAATACTACACTTTTGTGTTGTTATTGTTCTCATTTTGTCTTCCATGATTCTGTGAATGTTAACTACAATCAAAATCTAATGTTGGCTTAAATTAATCTTTGATTTCTTGGGGGAGGGGGGAGAGAAACCTTTATAATCATTTCAGTAATGTAAAAAGTTTATAGAACTTTGAATATATCCTTTGCTAAAATTCTAGACTTTTAAATAGTACAGCTGTGGTTGCAGTCTCACTGTTTTGGTTTCATGGTGTGACTTTAAATATTTATACTTTACCAATATTAAAACATGTTATTATTCTTTGAGCTGAAACCATGTCGGAATTCAAAATCCAAACGTTTTAATTGATAGAATTATGGAAACAATGAAGTTTAGTGCCAGTGGATGAATTCAAAAGTATTTTTGAACACTCTTTAGACAGTAATGTACAACATTATTATTATTCCACCTTCTCTTTCCAGCTGAAAATGATATTGCAGATTCAAAATGCTACATATGAATTTTTGAACTTTCCTAAGTGTGTGTTCAAAATTTCTGGCTCTTTTGACAGATATCATGGCTGTAGAACTGTTTCAAAATGGCGTCTGTAAGTGACGTACAAGTAATGTACCACCAGTGAATTTCTCACTACAGAGGAACTAACTGTGGTGAAAATTAACAAACGTGTGAAATCTGTGGAGCATCTGCTGTTGACAGGAGTTCAGTTAGTCTCTGGGGACAGAGGGGGCTGAAAGATTTACAGCAGTTGGGTAGGCCAGCCATGGCTGTCACAGCTGACACTCTTCAGCAAGCTGTTCCAATTTGGGAGGGCAATTGTTTGGGTTGTTAAAGAATGCCACTGCACTGTGCAAGACATTTTGAGGAAGACAAGGTGGCGATTCCTACAGTGAACAATTTTGTGCTGATTATGCAAACAAATTTCCTCCATTCTTAACAACTATCATAAGACGCCAGAACATCAAAGAGTTCTCAGCTATCAGATGAAGCTATATGTAAAATAGTTTTTGAGAATGATTGTCAGAAAGGTATATAGATTATAGAACTAGATATCGCATATCAATCTATTGGAAATTACAGAACACATTTACCTCAAGTGTGTTAGGATTTCTCTTTGGGAGAAATCTTGTTACATTCTGCCTGCAGTCTTCATCGGTAAGGTTCTTGGGGCTCTTAGATAATGGTGCTCAAGTTGATATTGTGTTGCTTTGCTCCCGGAAGGCATGCTGTATATTATGCACTGTTGCATAATGAAGAAGATCAGTTTATGTATTTTTGAATCCGTTTTGTAACAGGATCCAAAATTTAGAATCGGGCAGGACTCACCACATCTACTTTAACAGTGATCTTGTGTCATGGAAAAATAGGAAAGTTAAATACCAGGAAACAGTAACAAAATTCTGGAAAACCCGTTGAAGATTGATACTTGTTGCAGGTAACTCTCAATAAAATAAATATAAATTTTTGCACATGAACGGGAAGGAAAGCCAATATGGTTGTATTTCACTATTGGTAATAAATGAAAGGAAATGCTTAAAAACAATGTGACAGTTTTTATTCACATAAAACAAGTTGGATAACTAGTCTATGCCTGTCTGAGAATCATTGTAGGAATCCTAAGAAAATGTAACTTATACTCAAAAGAAATTGGTTTCACAGATGTGCACGTCCAATTGTTGAGTATTTGTCATGGGTTTTGTGTGTGTGTGTGTGTGTGTGTGTGTGTGTGTGTGTGTGGTGTGTGTGTGTATTGAGAGAGGAAACTGAGACAGGTAATGCAGGTCAAAGGTTAGTTTAGTGGATGTGTAAGTTTTATGCAGGTGCTTGTCAAACTCAATAGTGAGACATTAAAAGAGAAGTATTGACATCATGGAGAGATCGTCTTTTGATACTCTGAGAGTGAAAACATTGTGAGAAATCAAGGAATTTACTCCTTTCTCCCACCTACATCTTATGAATAACACAAGAAAATTGTAAAAACATAAGCTCAAAGGCTTAGTGTCACTTATCTTTCTGACACACCATTCATGCATGTATTGGGAACGAAGAGAAATAAAGCACCCTTCAATCATACAATGTAATGTAGCTTGTACAGTATAAGTGTAGGTAGATTTGAAAAAGTGTACTGATAAGACATATGAAATTCAGAAAGGGATCTGGGCAGAAAGTTTTGTAGAGGTCTAAAAATTTTTGTCCATTACTATTTCTATAGTGCTAAATATGAACTTCAAACTTGCTTCCTTGACTTTTCTCCAATTTGTTCATTATTCTATAGGGTGCAATTTTCAAGTAAGATAGATTGGCACTAAATTTTGTCAGAACTAACTTTTCTAAAATTTTAATTGAAACCATTTTCTTTGTCCACCTTCTCTCTCATTAACTTTCTCCCTTATATATCTCAACTTTTGAACTCCAAGCCCCTTACTAACACTACAACTGAGGCTCTCTCTGTCTCTCTCTCTCTCTCTCTCTCTCTCTCTCTCTCTCTCTCTCTCTCTCCCCCCCCCCCCCCAACCTCCCTGGCTTTCCCTGCTATCCCTGCCTATTTGTCATATAGACTCATTAGTTATTCTCATTTTTCATTCATTGTGTTCCATGCATTAGGTACTTTGAAATCAATGAAGAGTGCACAAAGTTTTATTTGTGATAGTGTGTTGGAGGCTAAAAGGGTGGCGGAGAAAGTGAAAGTGTCATGACGGTCTTAGAAGGGCAATTGCCTCTATGAGAATATGTCAAGAACATTTGCAAATAAAGGTCAGTGTTTCATTGAAAGTCTGATTACTGTTCATACGAAGAGGCACCATCAAGGAGGTAAGACTCAACAGTTGCATTATTTTACATCTGCCTTATGAAACAAAACTATTTGTATTTTGTGTCAATTGGGGATAAAAATACAGGTCCTGAAAGACCATAGCTGACTTCCCAAGGTTAAACATAATTTGTGTAAGGGTTATAGAAAATAAAAGTGCATGAAAACATACGGAATCTAGAGGGAGGGGGAAAAAAACACCCCTCGGTGATTAGTTGTGACAGTCCGTAATACAATTTATTAAATGTATTTCAGACTTGACAGCAACTGATTGCCATTTTTATCGTTTTTTGCATGAGAAAGGTTTGTGCTTAAGAGAAAATAACAGGCCCATTGGAAATAAAGGCAGCCATGCAGGTAATTTTTTCTCTCAAAAATAACAATGATGATGATCATTAATATTGTGAAAAGTATGGATTGTTACTGTAAAGACAATGTGCCAAGCAGCAGACAGCCATGATGAAAAGTGTGTTAAAATTAATGTACTATTAGCCCAAGCCTTCATCAGAGAAAGAAGTGCGCGCACGCCATCACACACACTCCCGAGTGGAGGAAATAGTAATAGGTGTTCCTAGTGTAAAGAAGCAGCTGAGAGGGCTTGAAAGCAAATTAATCACAAGTCTGGATGGAATCCCAACTCGGTGATACAAAGAGTACTCGATGGACTTGGCCCCTTATTTAAGTTGCATTTATCGTGAATCTTTGGTCTAGTGCAAAGTCCCAAGTGATGGGAAAAAGTACATGGGAGTCCTGTTTATGTAAAAGAACATACCAACATAATTACAGACCAATATCATTAACCATGGAACATTTACTCTTCATTGTTGCAGAACCAGGTGTGTAGTGTGTTATGTACACATTGATGATAGTCATTATTTATATCATTCAGTGATTACAAATAAGTTTCTTATGCTTCTCAGTAGTTTCATAAGCATTGGATATGAGGTAAGCCTGATACACAAAACACTGTTTTTTCTTGTTACACATACGTTTTTTGAAACCTCTGTGCTATCATCAGTTTTTTATTATTATTTATTTATTTTATTTATTATTATTTTTTAAATTTCTTTACAGCTGTGAAAATGAACATATTGTAGTACTAACCTAGGTATGAAAACTAGGGCCACACAGGAATAGCCAAGCAGT
The DNA here is from genome assembly GCA_026315105.1 of Locusta migratoria. Classification (NCBI taxonomy): domain Eukaryota; kingdom Metazoa; phylum Arthropoda; class Insecta; order Orthoptera; family Acrididae; genus Locusta; species Locusta migratoria. The sequence goes on along the minus strand of CM048755.1, from coordinate 735,663,020 downwards.
GTGGAGCGCCACGTTGCGGATTGCACGGTGTTCCACGTAAGAGTTTCGAATCCTCCCACGGGCATGGATGTTTGTGTTGTCTTTAGTATAAGTTACTTCATAAGTAGTTTGTAACTTTAGGGACTGGTGACTTCACAGTCAAGTCCCATAAGCTTTACAAACATTTGAACATTTTATTTTTGAAAAAAGTCATATGTTTTAGTTTGGTTTATCTTAGTTTTACATTATCTGTTTTTTCCTAAGTGTAAAGTCTGTAGAATAAGTGTATTGTTTGTCTGTGTCTCAAAAATACAGAAATATGCCAAAACCAACCACAAGTGACAGACAATATAGACTGATGGATGAAACTTAACTTCATAGCAAACTTAACTTCATAGCAAACTTAACTTCATAGCAAACTTAACTTCATAGCAAACTTAACTTCATAGCAAACTTAACTTCATAGCAAACTTAACTTCATAGCAAACTTAACTTCATAGCAAACTTAACTTCATAGCAAACTTAACTTCATAGCAAACTTAACTTCATAGCAAACTTAACTTCATAGCAAACTTAACTTCATAGCAAACTTAACTTCATAGCAAACTTAACTTCATAGCAAACTTAACTTCATAGCAAACTTAACTTCATAGCAAACTTAACTTCATAGCAAACTTAACTTCATAGCAAACTTAACTTCATAGCAAACTTAACTTCATAGCAAACTTAACTTCATAGCAAACTTAACTTCATAGCAAACTTAACTTCATAGCAAACTTAACTTCATAGCAAACTTAACTTCATAGCAAACTTAACTTCATAGCAAACTTAACTTCATAGCAAACTTAACTTCATAGCAAACTTAACTTCATAGCAAACTTAACTTCATAGCAAACTTAACTTCATAGCAAACTTAACTTCATAGCAAACTTAACTTCATAGCAAACTTAACTTCATAGCAAACTTAACTTCATAGCAAACTTAACACATTACTTTGTGGGAAAAAAGTTAACTAGTTAAAGACATAATAAAACGTTCACATAGAATTATTTGTTTGCAGATGACAATGCTAACAATATCATATGTTGCAAAAATGGTCCTACATGACAACCCAATGTAAATCTAAGTTAATAATCCAGACTAGGACATATGACTTTTAGGCCTAATTTTCATACCTAGGTTAGTATTAAAATATGTTTCCACAGCTTTAAATAAATAAATAAAAAATGCTGACGTTGGCTCAGAGGTACTGAAACATGTTTGGGCAACAAGAAAAATACAGTGTTTTGCGTATCAGGAAGACATCATACACAATATTTTTATTGCAAACATGGAAAAATGCAAGACATACAAATCCAAAATGATGAATAAGTTTCATAGATGTTACAAATGCTAAGTTGTTGGAATAATTTACTTGCAAATAAATCATCTTTGACCTCCGCAAAAATAATTCTGAAACCACAGTTCTCCGTGAAAAACCCAAACATAATCATTACAAGAGTTACATATCATTGTGGTAAATTTATTCTGTGCCCTTCCACAAATTCCACTTCTTTTCAGTTGATCAAAGTCCCAATACATTTGTGATTTACATCTATGAAGCCAATCAAATGAAGAATGCGTAATACTACACAATTTTCATTTCTGTCTATCAACTTAACATAGATATGTCTATAATAATTTTATTCTTGTCATTTTGTGTGAATATATACTTTTGTAAAACGTAAAATTTATCAGTACAGATCATTCCAAAAAATAATTCTGTTTACAATACATCCTGCTACCATTTTAGAGCTGGTAAAGTTCTTAATAACATTTTTTTGATGGTACACAATGTGCCTTTTTGTATGCATATTTGTATTCATCCATTTTCTTTGTTTGCCCCTACCGATAACATATCATCTTCAGTATTAAAGGAAGGTAACCTTTCATCACCACTAACATGATCACTTGGTAATACTGCTTCATCCTTTCCATTCGAAGAAAAAAAAAAAAAAAAAAAAAAAAAAAAAAAAAAAAAAAAAAAAAAAAAAAAAAAGTATCTCCGCAGCCATATTCTGAAAGCACCCCTAAAAGTATTTTATTAATTCCTTGTCTGTGAAGTATTTTCTGTCCCAAAAATTAGAAACATGAAATTTTGCTAGCATGTAATGAATGGACTGTAATATAGGATATCCCTAAAATACACAGCTTTTTAGCACACCAATTTGTGTGATTGTACAAGAGATATAATGCTGGCAATTTGAAATATCCTAGTACCTACACCAATACTGCAGTCCAGTAATAATTTACCAAAAATTTACTCTGGTGTATCAAATACACTAGCATGCCTGCTCTTGGGTTAACATCTGTCTAGTACAGAATTCTTAAACATATTCTCATTTCAAATATAACAGATTTTCCCAAGCCAGAGAAACTTCTGTCCATGCATCAGTACAGTTTTCAAAAAATCACTAAAGTGAAACTCGCTTTGCCCTTTTCTCACAGTATCTTGAGAGACGTGGCTGTAAGGCAACAGGCAGACTTCACAGTGCTAGATTTCTAGAAGGCATTACGCACAAGTGCTGCACTGCAGACTGATAACGAAGGTACGAGGTTAGTAGGTATGTGAGTGGCTTGAAGACTTTTAACTCCCCTGTCGTTGTCCTATGGCAAGTGTTAGAGGCAAGGATCTCATCAGGAGTGCCTCGGAGAAGTGTGGCAGGACTGCTATTATTTGCTGTTTACAATAATGATCTGATGGACAGAGTAAGTAGCAATCTGCTGCTGTTTGCTGACTATGCTTGGTGTACGTGTCGTCATTTAGAGGCTGTAGTAGGATAGAAAATGACTTGGAGAAAATTTCTAGTTGTGTGAGGAATGGCAACTAGCTTTGAATACAGGTAAATGTAAGGTGATGCAAATAAGTAGAAAACATCCCATTTTTTTAAATACAGTATTTGTGGTGAAATGTTTGACATTGATGAAATATCAGTATGCCAGATGCAGAATGATATGAAATGATATGAGCATTTAAGGACAGTCAGGGGGGAAGACAGGTGCTAGACTCTTTGGTTTATTGGGAGAATTTTGGGAAGATGCGGTTCATATGTAAATGACCATGTATAGAATGCTTATGTGACCACTTCTTGAGTACTGCTGAAGTGTTTTGAGATCTACACAATATCAGTTTTAACCCTTTCCACCTGAACCTCACAATCGTGCTGTTTTGGACCTTACTTTCGTACCCCAATGTCAATTTTCTGGTATGCTTCCAATCAACATACAATGTTAGTTCAGGTTCTGCTCTTCACCTACACAATCTCTGCATGTCGGTTGGAATCATATTGTCGCGAGACCCCACATAAACCAACTGCTGGTGTGGCGCAGGGGATAGCGTCACCAACTGCGGTGCTAAAGGTCGCCGGTTCAATCCCGTCCACCGTCAAAAATTTATTTCTTTGTAATCAACATTTCCAGAATGTTCAACATGTTTCTTATGTCCACTTGTAATTTCTACTTGTTTCATATGTTAACCATTCTTCTAATTTCTTGTATGTTCTGTCTGTGTATAAATAGCAGAACACTCTGCCCGAGAGGCAGTCAGTGCTGTGTTCAGTCGACAACCCTGCCTTCAAAGTCATGACTGCTTCCATTTCAACACGACAATATCGGAAGACTGAGGTCGGAGGAAAAGAGAAAATCAGAACGTGCATGAGCATGTAGATTCGGGTGGGAAGGGTTGAGAAAGACATAGGTCAGTGGTGGGCTGCTAGGTTTATTATTGGTAGATTTGATCAAGGTACAAGTGCTACATAAATGTTCTGGGAGCTCAAATGGGAATTGATGGAGGAAAGGCGATGTTTGTTTCAAGAAATTGAGGTAATTTAGAGGCTCGGAGGTTGAAGGTAACTGTAAAACAATTGTGTTGCCACTAAAGACCACAAAGATAAAAGAAATTGGGGCTCGTACAGAGGCATTCAGGCATTCGTTATTCCCTTTCTCTATCTGAGAGTAGAACAGAAAAGGAAATGACCAATAGTGGTATGACATACCATCTGCCACACCCCATATAGTGGATTGCAGAGTATTTAAATAGATGTAGAAGGAGAAAAGAGGGGAGAGTGCGCTGACAGGGCAATAGGTTACCACAAGTTACCACAGAATTATCTCAGGAGGGGAGAATATGCTCTAGGAATAATTTCCATCTGTAGAGATAAGAAAAGCTGGTGGTAGAGGGAAAGATCCAGATACCTAAGACTGTGAAGCCTCCTTTGAAATAAAGCATGTAATTTTCAGCTGTATGTTGTGACACAGGGTGGTCCACCCTACTGTTACAGTATGTCAGTGGCCTTTTATTCTTGTGGATACATGATTCATAGTGAAACCGAGATTGGGGATGTTTGGGGATATGTCAGAAAATCTGTTGTGGACTAGATCTGGATGTTTGTGAAGACTTTTGTGAGAGTTTCAGCATAATGGGCTGTTGACAGTGGGTAGTACTGCATGTAAACAATTTACAGATGGCCATGCTGTATGTGGGCAAGGGGGGGGGGGAGCAGCTGCCAAAATACAGGTACAGATGGCAGTCAGCAAGTTAAGCGAGGACAGAGGTGTGAATGGAGCCATAAGACAGGTGGTGGTCAACGTCCTTGAAGGTGGCACACCAACTTGAGGAGGGACCAGATGAAGCAGGTGGGTAAGATGGTGTTGAGGATGTAAAGAAATGAGGATGGGTGTCTCAGCCCTAAATCCAGATCATGAACATGTCATCAGTGAACCTGAATCAGACCGCGATTTGTTGGAGTTTTTGGGGGCTATGAAGGTTTTTTGTAGATGGCCCATAAACAGGCTGGTATAAGAGGGTGAAATACAGGGTGTCTCACGAAAGATGCCTGGGAGAGGTCTAAGAGTTGTGTGGCACATTTGCCAGCTGCTGCCTCTCTGCCTGCCAATCGCCGCTATGCGTGTTGTGGGACACTTGGCAGCAGTGCAGAGTCCGGTCCTATTGTAATCGGTTAAAATCACCATGCTGTTATGTTTTGTACTGCGTGACAGTGTGTTCGGGTGTTTTGTTTTGAGTTTTGTGTGAAGTTTCCTTTCAGTATGGAAATTTCCCGGTGTGCATGTTCCCAATGAATCCACGTTATGCAGATTAGTGAAGAAATTTTAAAAGACTGGATCTGTGTTAGATGAACGAAAGCCTTAGAGGAGCTAGTGTTCTAACTGAAAATAAATTAGACAAGATGGGGAGGCCTTCGAAAAAAGCCCGAGAAATTCTTTGTCAAGCCGCTCTTTCCATAGAGGGACATCATTTTGAACATCTACTGTAAATAAAGGTAAGCTTAGGTTACTCAGATGGCAATGTTTTTTAGACTTTAACTCGGTGTATACGCCTGCGGCACAATAGTTTCATAGAATTGGGTGCTGCCATGGCCGGCGGATGCGGTTTCGGCGGCCAGGAGCCGTACCGCGTAAAACGCGGACGCCTGGCATGCCGCGTCTTTTGTGAGATACCCTGTAGTTGCCTATAGCTGTGCTGTGTTTGTAAACCTTTCCTTCAAAAGAAAAGTTGTGGGTTAGGATGTAGTAGGTTCGGTAGGTAATGGGTTTGTAGTCTGAAGGTCAACATTGGGAGAGGCAGTATTCAACAATGGCAAGATCATGTGCATTAACAGTATGCCAGGTCTTGTGAACACAAGCTGTATGTGTATGATTCTATCTGTGTGTGTGTGTGTGTGTGTGTGTGTGTGTGTGTGTGTGTCCAGCCTTTTTTGTAAAAGGATTTAGCTGAAAGCACACTTGAATATTCTTGTAGCCAAAAACTCACTTGAATATTTTTTCACACTGCCTGTCTGCTGCTCGCTGTATTGTCTTTACAGTGAATAAGTTTATCGTTTGGCTGGTATTACACTATCAAATGTATTGGACAAATAATTATGTAAATATTGGTCCAATTTCTTTGACAAACGTCTTTGAAGTGATACTGAAAGGGGTATTACGTTGTCATTCAATATTTGTTTGATCAAAGTTTTCTCAGTATAGTGGTTAACAACTTACTATGATTCCTGTTGTGTGTATGGCAGTTGCACGTATTTGTATTTGGAAGTGTGGGAGGGGGTGAGCATACTTGGGTGAAGCCAAGGGTTTCATTTTGAGACAATAATAGCATGCAACAAAATTTGTTATGGGAACTGTACGTCGAGAATATATAGTCATATGTAAATTACATGCGGATGCACATGTCAGTATGTGCTTAAGAAAGTGGTTCCTCATATTAAAAAGCAGAATAATCACCTCAGAAATTCTATAATCACAGAAGACAGAGGGACCGTAACACTAATATTTCTTGTAACCAAGGAAAGCTACTCTAATTTAAGGTCGAGCACACGAATACTACAGTGCACATTGATAAAGCTCTGAAAGAGGAACATTAGAATGTAAACTCAACTGCAGAACTGATAAAAATGTAAGAGACACACAAAGCACATCATAACTTGTGGCATCTGGAGTACAAAAATAAAAGAATCAAGAACTTTTTTATTCTATATTTTTTTCTCCTCCATAATCTGCTTGTTAGAATGCAGTCTGCGTGAATCAAGAGGCAGAGGTGGATGACTATGGTGATAGCTGTAAAGTATCATACGTGCCCACTAATACATAATTTATTTATTACATTTTACTTGGACGTTACAAATTATAGAGCACATCATCTGCATCGTACATTCCTATCAATTATGTAGTTGATGGAACATACCAATAAAACTTAAGTCATCAGTCTTGTTTACCACCACAAACACCAAACAACTGCAGTGATGCAGTGCTTCATGTGCTTACATGTTTCATTGTAATAAAGGGTCACATCTAAGGCAAGGGCACTAGATCTGAGCAAAGTAATTGGACGAAAGGTACTATAGACAAAAGTGCCCTCTTACACTATATCCAATATATTGGACAAATCAGCTTCGTCCAATAAATTGGATAGTGTAATATTGGCCTTTTCACAGTATTGTGGATATCCCAACTCGCACTTTCCATTGCTTGATTTTACTTAAGTTTTATTCCATCCCACAATCTATTGTTGTTTGCCTTTGCCCATAACCTCTGAAGCTTTTCTTTTTTCATTTTCTTCATACTGAACATGCTCTGACATCCAAGCTACATTCGTCCATGCACATTGTGACTGCGTGGATTGCTGGTGCAACATCTCATGCTCTAAACTCCTCCCACCAATCATTATTTCTGAATCATATCTCTCTCTCTCTCTCTCTCTCTCTCTCTCTCTCTCTCTCTCTCTCTCTCTCTCTCTCTCGTCCATCACATGCATTTTAGTAAGTATCATAACAATTTTATTTGCTTGTGTTTTTTGTTTCATGGTTGTGTGTTTTTTTTGCATGGTTGTGTGAATTTTTTGTGCATGTGCATAATTTAGCATATTTTTGTAAATTTTGATACAATTTTACATATTTATGTGAATTGTTATGTGATTTTATGTATTTGTGCATATTTTCGTATATTATCTCCCTTTCTACAATTACAATTAAATGCGACTGCTATCCAGCTTCCCTCATAATTGCTCAATGCCTTCATTCGTCCAATTATGTGTAATTTCTCATTTTCCTTTCACCACTGTCGTTCCAGTGGATCCTTTGATCCATTTATCTGAATCGTTGCAGGAAAGTATCCCTTTCTCCATCGAAAACCCAATTCCACATCTTGTTTCTAAAATGTTGCCTAAACTACTGAATTCCCCTCTGCAACTCCCCCCCCCCCCACCCTTCCAATGGTGGAACCATAAAAAATCCCGTCTGCATCGAACCCCCTTTCACAGTGACTTTCATCTTTTCAGATTCTGCTCCAGTTCTTGTATCTCACAAAGCTGGTATGTAAAACCATATCTCCATAGCACAGCCATTCTAGAACCACCCCTCCAAGATAATGCTGCTATTTAATCCTTATTGCATTTGTACAATCTCTGAAACTGGATATGTAGCCCTCCAGCACTTGGAAGAGCATTCTAAACACTACATCTCTAAGTATCTAGCCTGGGACACAACTATCCAACCCCCACTATTTCTCCCCTAACCCCGCACATCACCCAAATCCTGCCTAGCTGACCTTTCCAACTTGTGACTTTGTTCACAATGCCCTACCAACACTTCTCAAAATCCAGAACTGAAACAATTGCAAAACATTGTTGTTAACCTTCCCCCCCCCCCCCCCCCAAAAAAAAAAAAAAAAAAAACCCTCAGCTACAGAGGAGTTTGTCCTATCCAAAATCCTCACTTTGTCCTACACACTATGTTGGAGTTATCAGAGACCTTCTTATGCTCCATCTCCCAATCCCATGAATGAAAACACTTCTTTGACACAAGTCCCTCTAACCATATCCAACCTATTCACACCATTTAACCTTGCCTCACCCAGTTCCTACCACCATCAGATTGTGATTCCCCCCCCCCCCCCTCCCCTCCCTTTATTTCACCTAACTACCTTGCTTGTGAAAGCTTGCCTCTTGCATTAAAGATACCAACCACTTGCTTCACCAACTCTCCACCATCCCATACCTTTACCCCCTGGATCCCTACTCATCACTTTTGATGCTATTTCCCTTTACACCAACAGTTCTCGTGCCCATGGTCTTGCTGCTGTTGAATATTACCTCTCCACACATCCTTGAGACTCCAGACCCATAACTCTTTCACCATATGCCTTACCAATTACAACTCAATATATAACTGCTCCTTCTTTGAAGGGAAGGAAAGTTCATTTATAAAATAACGACCCTCCTGAAGATACTTATTGTATTGGAATTTAATACAACGTAAAGTGAAGCTGATACTCGTTTTATAGATGATCACTGAGCTGTAGATCAGCATGTAGAAAAGACAATCACAGTTACCATAGCATTTGTACTTGGACGTACTGTCTACATTATAGAAGATCTTGTTTTATTACCCTAAAATTAGGTCAAAATGTATATAAAGAGAGAATTTGTGAAAATTTTGAGCATATTAATGATGTAATAGTAGCTGTAATTTATCAGATTTTATAATATTAATCAATCTTAAAAACCAATTATTTCTTCTGTGTCCAGGTTGTTGCTGCTTGATAGTGAAATCAAATATGTAAATGTATTCCAAGGTGGAAAGAATTGTTAAAGAAATTGCCCAATACATTTTTTGTGTGTGAAATAACGTTTTTACATTGGAAGGCACTTAGAAATACATCTCATAATTATTGGAACACCATCTTCAGAGCTTTCATATAGGAAGTGAAAAAAAAACTGCAGAATTACATCAGAAAAATATTTGATCAGCCATTGTATCTGAATACACGAAATTTCTTATCAGTTAACATTAACCCCCTAACCGTGCAGTTTCTGTCCTGACCCAACTAATTATTCCCATGTCTCACAACACTTTCTTGTATTGGAGCATAATCATACACACATTTCAGTTTAAAACTTTTATCTGTTATGGAAGTGGAAGCTGTGATTGTAACATATTTATATACCTCCATCAAAAAAGATCAATGGTTGCAGTAATTTCTGAAACCTCTTTCATGATTTAGTATGTTTTTCTCAAAACAAGTGATGGCTGTGATTATAATCTGCCAACAATTCAAAGCTTTTAGCAGCATCTACATGTACTATGTAAAGAAGCATGATAGTCTTAGAGAGGTTCTGTTGGATGGGTAAAAGCATGCACACTGCTTTCCAGAAATTTAGTGTTCCAAGACATTTTTCTACTTGCGTAAGTCATATTTAAATAGACTCGTGTGAGTATACAGGGTGGTCAGAAATTCCCGTTACGAACTTCTACGACTTGTAGAGTGTAGTGATTACATAATATTTTGAATAGGAACCCATGTCCAGAAATGTATCATTTCCATTCTGTGACAGTTTAAATTCAGATGTGTAACTTGTCAACGTCTGCTTAGGGACAGAGAAACTCCTGCACGAGACATTAAAGAGACACCAGGTGGGATGGAGTGTTTTTAACGGCATCGGCGGTCGCCATATCGAGCCGCTGTTGTAATGCATCAGTATGTTGCGGATGGTGCTGTAGATGCTGGGTTTTTGTTGTTGTTGACTAATGTAAACCGTAAGGTGTAAACTGTAATGAAAATGTGTAAGTAATAATGGAACGATTCAGTATTCTTTTCAAATTGATTGCAACAATTGTACTGGGTCGCACCTAATTACATACCTCAGGTAGGAGAGGACGGGATCATCATCCAAATTGAAACCGTCCTGGAACAGAAACAGTATGTTTCTGGACATGGGTTCCTATTCAAAATGTTATGCACTCACTACCCTCTTACAAGTCCTAGAAGGCTGTAAACGGGACTTTCTGACCACCATGTATATCAGTTTATAGCAAAAACTATTCACTACAGACCAATGGCCTTTTTGCATGGAAATATTTGAGTCTTGCACTGTGCACTAGGGTGTTTGCTCACAGTACATGAAGTGGGTGAGTGTGGCAACCAAAAATCTGCAAAATATGAAGCAATACGCTTAGGAAAAGCTGTAACTCCTTTACTGTACGTGCAAAGGTGCATTTATTATTTTATTCACCTGAGACAAAACACTACATTTGTGTAATTTCATCATTCAGACTTTAATAACAATGTGCAACATCAAATAAAAAAAGTTTTTAACTGTAAACAAGTTTTTAACTGCTCAGTTTGTTGTCAATCACACTTTCCTGACAAGCAACTGGACCACAAAGATAAAATCCAGATAGACACAAAGATAAAATAAAATCCAGATAGACACAAAGATGAAATAAAATCCAGATAGACACAAAGATGAAATAAAATCCAGATAGACACAAAGATAAAATAAAATCCAGATAGACACAAAGATAAAATAAAATCCAGATAGACACAAAGATAAAATAAAATCCAGATAGACACAAAGATAAAATAAAATCCAGATAGACACAAAGATAAAAATACTTTTAGATGTGTAAAATCTAAGGTGCAATGTCAGCAATACACACATCAAAACAAGTGTTCCATCACCTTGGTTCCAAGGTCTCCTGAACACTGACTTTGAATGTGTATGTTGCATCAAGAACACAGTTCCTTACATTGTTTACAGATGTCGCTCAAACTGCACAGAGTCGTAAACGACCACGCGTGATCAGTGCCGATGCAATGGAATGGCTGAGACTGCCATTCAGTTCGAGTCATGTCACCAGGAAGAAAGGACACTGCTTGTGTTGACTGTAGTTTTGGCTGTGTCTAGAAGATCAATTCCAAAGTCTAAATCATATCTGCATTGTTACTTTGTGCCAGCAGGGATTCTCATTGAGGGAAGTTTCCAGGTGTCTCGGAATGAATCAGAGTGACATTTTTCGAACGTGGAGGAGGTACAGAGATGCAGCTGACGATAGCTACTTGTGTATTTCAGCTCTGAGGAAACCTGGGAGGAACACCACCATGTGGAATGATTTTTGTACAGCCACAGGGTGACATGTTTAGACTCAAAACTATGTGAGGGCTGTTCAAAAAGTAAGGTGACTTTTAAGTCACAATGTCCATGCAATTATAGGTCCTTTTTTTTATTATGTTGGTACTACATGTCCCTCATTTGTTTTTGACAAATAGAAAGTGTAGATGTGTTTTAGTGGGCTCAGTGATTGTCTGTTATTATAAAAAAATGTGTGAAATGGAATTGAGTGCTCTAAACCACTTGAAATGTTGATAGTTGCATACGGTGAGTCGGCTCAAAAAGTAGTTTACAAGTGGTACAAGCTGTTCCAAGATGGGCCAAAAGATGCCAGTGACGAACTTCATTCTGAAAGCCCTAGCACATGTCAAAATTGTGAAGAAAGTTGTTTTGAAAAATCATGAAATTACCATAAGGGAAGTTGGATTTGCTCAAAAGAATCATAACTGGTGATGAAACACTAGTTTACAGTTATGATGTTGAAACCAAAAAAGCATGTCAAGTTAGATCATGTGTCAAAGTTTTGCATATTTTTTTTAAATTAATCGATTAATTAATTTCTTCTTCTCCAATTTCCATAGTGTAGTGAATCATCAATTTCTGCTTTGAGGTTGTATGGTCAGTAAGAAGTATTACCCAGACATTATGTGCGTATTTGCGAGAAACAGTATGCAAAAAGGTCTGAAATTGTGGAAAAACAATTTTTGGCTTTTTCATCACGACAATGCATCTGCTGATTCATCATTGTGAGAGTAGTTTTGGCCAAACACACGCCTCAGCCAACATAGTCACCGTATTCGCCCCATAATTTTTTTGTTCCCAAAACCTGAAAGGATGGAATTTACAATGATTGAGAAAATGAAAACTACATTTCTGGAAATACTTAAGGCCGCAGTGGAGTGACTGAGTGCTGTAAAGTGCCTTGCTATGGAGCACGTGGTTGCTCGCTGTTGGAGTTTTGAGTCCTCCTTGGTGTGTGTGTGTGTGTGTGTGTGTGTGTGTGTGTGTGTGTGTGTGTGTGTGTAGGTTTACAAACATTTGAACATTTTGAAAATTTTAAGTACACATAACTGCACCAAAAAGTGCATATATGAATTGCTTGGAGGATTGGAAGAATCATTGGCATAAATGCATTGAATCTGATAAGGATTACTTTGAAGAGGATAGTATGAATATTGATGAATAAATATATATTTATTCATAAAAATATAAAGTCACTTTTCTTTTTGGACCCCTCAGGGGTTCAGCATTAGTTTTCTGAGTAAGGGCTTAGTGAACCCAGGATCCTGAGCTGTGGACTGTGTCGCGCCAACAGTCTGTCACACCCTTATGGTCTGTGCTTGCTTCAGCAACCACGGTATATACATTGAAAAACAACCTTGATCTCAAGGTGTGCTATGTGCTGAGGAGATGCATGGCTGTTGAGGTTGAACAGTCGCTAGCGAGCAACCTCTGGGGAAGCTGCGGACCTCAGTTGTATTAGGCTTACCCAGACAAACAGGGCTCGGCCTGGGTGGACTATTTATTTCCCTAGCTGTTCGTGGGATCACCATGAAAAGAGCTCCTAACTTTTGCATCTCTAAGAGAGGGAGAGGAGACTTTAATGCTGCTGAATATGACCTGTGATCGTTCTCTTCCCTCGCCATGCCATGGGAGGAACGTAGGGCCAGAAGTCAAGATGAGGCATGTGCTCCCTGATACTTACTCTGCCCATGCACTGGTCTTTTGTATCAACTAAGCCTCTGTTCGTTGTAGAAAATCTTGAGGACAAGTGGTGGAGGGTACGTTAAAGATGAGTTCCGGGTCAGTCTTGATAACGTCATCCCCAGTGCACTCACGGGCATTGCTTGCCTTTGAGAAGCTGGATGATGTTCCCGTTACAGTAACTCCACCCAAGAGTCTTAACATGGTCCAGTGTATAATATACATAGGGATCTGTTGCTGCAATCTGATGATGAGCTGCGAAAGAACCTTGAGCGGGGAGATGTGCATTGCCTTCAGTGCATCTGTAGGTGTCCGAAGGACAACAGGGATGCCACTGGTGTCTTCGTCTTGGCCTTTGGGGGTGACACTTTACCTGAAAAAGTTAAGGTGATGATCTACCGGTGTGAAATAAAACCCTAGGTTCCTACCCCTATGCACTGCTTTAAGTGCTGGGGGTTTGGGCACATGTCCTCCCAGTGTGAAACCAACTCCACATATTGGGACTGTGGATGTGTATCACATCCAGATGTTCCTTGTGCCCCTACTCTGGTCTGCCTTAACTGTGGCAAGCACCATACCCCCGGCTTACCAGATTGCACAGTCCTCCATAAGGAGAGAAAAATCATGGAATATAAAACCCTGGACAGACTGGACTACTCAGAGGCAAGAAGCAAATATATAAAGCTGCATCCAGTGAGCATGACTATATTGTATGCACCAGCAGTTTCACCATTGTCAACTTTGTCATAAGGTCCCCATCTGCACAGCAAATCTCAGTGGGCCCTCGGGTCCAATTATCTACACCCGCCCCCCTATGACGGTTGAGGCAGTTCCTCTTCTACTGCTCCCAAACCTCCACTTTGGATGGAAATAGATCACACAGCTTTGTAAGCAGTGCCAGCAAGTGATCATGAGGTATAACAAGCTCTTCATATTGCCTCATGTCTTCCCAGATATTGGAAAGCGTCATCCTCCAGTGAAACTGCAGCAATTTTTTCACCCACCTGGCTGAGCTATGACTATTTTTGAGCATAACACCTGCTTTCTGCATTTCCCTCCAGGAAATCTGGTTTCCAGCAATGTGGACCCCTGCCCTGCGGGGTGATCTGGGGGGGGGGGGGGGAGAGATATTATTGCAATCACTGTTTGTATAACAGGGTCTGAGGTTGTGTGTGTGTGTGTGTGTCTGTGTGTGTGTGTGTGTGTGTGTGTGTGTGTGTGTGTGTGTGTGTGTGTCCTCACTTCTGTTTATAGTGAAACCCGTGCCCTTTCAAACACTGTTAGAAGCAGTGGCTGTCTGGGTAAGGACAACATGGGAGATAAATGTCTGCAGTCTCTACCTCCCTCCAGATGGTGATGTCTCCCAGGATGTTTTGGCTGCACGTATTTCCCAACTCCCTTCACCCTTCTTGCTATTGGGCAACTTTAATGACCATAACACCATGTGGGGTGGCTCCATGATTTCTGGCCGTGGCAGAGTTGTTGAGAACTTACTCTCTCATTTTGACCTCTGCCTCTTAAACACAGGTGCCCCCACACATTTTAGTGTGACGCATGGCACTTTCTTGGCCATTGATTTGTCTTTCTGCAGCCTTAGACTTCCACCATCTGTCCACTGGAGAGCCCACAATGACTTGGGTGGCAGTGATCATTTCCCAATCTGTCGCTCCCATAGCGTCAGTCCCCGGGTTGCCTGCCCACGTGGGCTTTAAACAAGGTTAACTGGGAAGACTATACCTCTGCTGCCATTGTTGGCCCTCCTCCCATTGACCACATCAAAGTGGTGGTCAAGAACATCACACAATCCATCGTTTCAGCTGCAGAAGCTACCATTCCCCATTCTTCGGGTTGTACACAGCGGATGCCTGTGACGTGGTGTCACCAGATGTCACGAGGCCATTAAAGACTGCAGGCAGACCCTACAACAGTGACAAGCGGCACCCCTCTCTGGAGCACCTTATCGCTTTCAAACGGCTTCGTGTTCGTGCTCATCAACTCATTAAGAGACGGAAACAGGAGTGTTCGGAGAGGTATGTCTCCTCTATTGGGACAGGTACCTCTGCCTCACAGGTCTGGAGCAAGATCAGATGCCTAAACGGATACCTAATGTCAGCAGGTATCCCTGAGATCTCCATGACTGGAACTCTCTGTAAGGACCCAGCCACACTTTCAGACATGTTTGGCGAGCGTTATGCTTGTGCCTATGCCTCTGCGAACTACCCACCTGCCTTCAGTACATTAAAGGAGCGGCTAGAATGCCGGCACATCTCCTTCACCGCCCGGCGTTCTGAAACATACATTGCTCCGTTCAGTGATTAGGAGCTCCTCAGTGCTCTTGCACAATGTCCTGACAAGGCCTCCAGGTCTGATAGCATCCATTGTCAAATGCTGACGTACCTCTCAGCAGGGTGCCAGCATTATCTTCTTGCTCTCTATACTCGCATCTGGTGCAACGGTGCTTTCCAGTAGCAGTGGCAGCAGAGTATCATCATCCCGGTGCTTAAGACCAGCAAAAACCCTATTAAAGTGGATAGTTATCGGCCCATCAACCTTACCAACTTTCCCTGTAAACTGTTGTAATGTATGGTAAGTAGGCGGATGTGCTGGATCCTCAAGAATCAGGGCTTACTGGCTCCATGCCAGAGCGGTTTCTGCCAGTGCTGCTCCACCACTGATTATCTGGTATATCTCGAGTCAGCAATCCACACAGCCTTTTCCAGGCGCCAGCACCTTGTTGCAGTCTTTTGACATGCACAAGGCCTATCATATGACTTGGCGACATCACATACTTGTTACATAACGTGAGTGGGGTCTCCGGGGTTCGCTCCCGGTTTTTGTACAAAACTTTTTAGCTGTCCGTACTTTTCGTGTTTTATTTGGTGCCTCTGATAGTGCCTCTCATGTCCAGGAAATTGGGGTTCCTAAGGGATCTGTTTTGAGCGTTCCATTATTTTTAATGGCCGCTAGTGGCTTAGCGATAGCAGTTGGGCTGTCAGTATCCCCTTCCCTCTATGCTGACGACTTCTGAATATCTTTTGCCTCGGCCGGCCACAGTGGCCGAGCGCACCAGTCACAGTCAGCACGTCCGCTATGGTCCGGGGTTTGAATCCCCCCTCGGGCATGGATGTTTGTATCGTTTTTAGTATAAGGTAGTTCATAAGTGGTTTGTAAGTTTAGGGCTAGTCTTGGACTCCCAATTGACATGGCTTCCCCTCATTCGTCAGCTGAAACAGAAGTGCTGGCCCAATCTAAACATTTTTCACCACCTGACTTATACAAACTGGGGTGCTGATCGCACAACACTGTTGCAGCTGTATAAAGCGCTGGTGCAGTCCCGTCTTGATTTTGGGTGCCTTGCTTATGCTTTTGTGTCACCTTCGGCATTGCGCTTGCTGGACCCCATTCACAACTGTGGGGATTGCATCGTGACGGATTCCTTCCGTACCAGCCCCGTGGACAGTTTACTTGCGGGGGCTGGGATCCCACCTTTGTGGGTCCACCACCAACTACTTCTTGCTGCGTATGCAGCCCGTATGCGTAGAGTGCCAGGCCACCCGAACCATCATCTCCTTTTCTACAACATGATCATCGACGATCCAGGTCTGGTCACACGATCGCCTTTCACGTCCGGACCCTTCTAGAGTCTCTCCCCCTTTCATCCGCATATCAGTCCCCCGCGCGCGCGCGCTCACACACACACACACACACACACACACACACACACACACACACACACACACACACACACACTCACTCACTCTCTGCATGGGTGCATGCCGAGGCCACGTGCCTGACTGGACTTGGGCCACTCGCAGAAAGATTCAGTTGCCCCTGAGGCGCTCAGCTGTCAGTTCTTTGCTGTTGTCGGTGTGTTCACTGGCTATGACCTGATCTACACGGATAGTTCACTGGTTGGCGCCCATGTAGGCTTCACGTACATTCGTGGCGACCATACTGAACAGCACTCTGCCGGATGGATGTAGCATTTATACTGCAGAGCTGGTGGCCATTTACCAAGCTCTCGAGCAAGTATGCTCCTGCTCAGGTGAGTTTCTTATTACCTGCAGCGACTCCCTGAGTAGCCTTTGAATTCTGGACCAGTGCCACCCTTGTTCTCCCCTGATTGTAGTCATATAGGAGATGATTTTTGCCCTTCAGCGGTCTGGATCGTCAGTGATGTTCATCCAGTCTTCAGGCAAGGAACGCGCCGACAGGCTTGCTAAACAGGCTGTCGATGAGTCTGTGATGGATATTGGCTTGATGCCTTCTGATCTATGGTCTGTTTTGCACCATTGGATTTCTACACTTTGGTATACTGAGTGGTGTAACCTGACCGTGCCCAACAAACTTCGAGCTGTAAAGGAGACCCTGGCTGTGTGGCGTTTCTCCATGCAGGCCTCTCTCCAGGACCCTGTAGTCCTGTGCCAGTTCCACATTGGCCGTACTTGCGTCACACGTGGCTGTCTGCTACGTGGTGAGGACCCGCACCAGTGTCGCTGTGGTTCCCGTTTAACGGTAGCCCACATATTGCTGGACTGTCCAATTTTAGCCAACTTGAGATGGGGTTTTAATTTTCCGGCAGTTTGATCAGATGTGTTAGGTGACAATGCCACAATGGCTGATTCAGTTCTAAGTTTTATCCGTGCCGGGGGATTTTCAGTCTTTGTGAAGCTTTGCTTCAGCCCACCATCTATGTTCCCCTTGTCTTGTGTGCTCCGGTTGGAAGCTTCTTTGTGTTGCCATGTGGTTAACCCTTCCTCTTTTTTCATCCCAAGGTCGGTTAACCACAGAGATCAGCTTTGTTTTATTATTTCTTTTCATTGT
The DNA here is from genome assembly GCA_026315105.1 of Locusta migratoria. NCBI lineage: Eukaryota > Metazoa > Arthropoda > Insecta > Orthoptera > Acrididae > Locusta > Locusta migratoria. The sequence goes on along the minus strand of CM048755.1, from coordinate 735,645,073 downwards.
TGTGTGCTTCTGTATGATAGTCGCATTTCGTGTTTTGTCTTATCGACTTCATTGACTTTTACTTACTGAGTGGGATTTTCATCCCATTGCTATTTTTAATTCAGGGGGTTTTTAATGCACATTGATGCTTTTCTTGTGCCGCCCTGTTGAAATGTGTTGTTGACCTCTGCAGTTTTGTCCCACTAAAACACAACAAACCAATCTTACTTTTTGGAAACATCTCATTTGTAACAGGTGCACGACATGCAACTACACTCGTGAAATCCATGGCAAGTTCCAGCTTTGACACCTAGACACCATGCAGTGTGATATAAAGGGGCCCAACAGTATACTGAATGGACTCATCAGAATTGGCATTCACACGAGACTCGCATCTGCCTTCAATCAGGCAATCTTCGGAGATATTTTACAAACCGTCCAATAAATGCAGCAACATTGTGATATCCTGATATTTTGGGGTGGCATTATGCTGTACACCACTTGCAGTCATAGAAAGCAATCAAACAGCTGTACTGTACAGTACAGGGATGACACCCTCCGACATATAGGGCAACCATGTTGGCAGCATTTCATTGAGGGAGTCATCTTAGTGATTCTCAAAGTGGTCTAAATAGACCAACAAGGGTCTGCTTCAACCTGCATGGGGTCCACATCAGTGGAAAAATAATTTGGGAGTCTATTTGTTGTAAATAAGGGTGCATGATAGTGGTTCACACTTATGAAGGTCACAACCAAAATTCAGAATTATTCTCACAATGCTGAAGGTTGATCCTTTGTGTCACTGTTCGCTTCATTGGCTTAGCGAGAGCGGAGGAATTCTGTATTTATGGTCCCCTGTTGTAGGCCCATAGTCAGATTTTTATTTTATTTATTTATCTATTTCTTCTTTGGGGGGCAGGGTTGTAGAGAGATAAGACACCTATGACGCATATATTCTAACTTGTAAAGCATTACATCATCAGTAAATCTGAAGGTGCACATGTATTTCAAGAGAGATAATATTACATTTTATTAGATGCAAATCTCCAAAGAAGAATTTGAACATACTTCTTAATTACATTACTATCAGCTACGTTATTGATTATTTTCATAGCTCCACTACATAAACTACTACCTCTTGTTCTTCCCAGAGGAGTGGGCCGAGTATTGGACACTGCCCATGAAGGGCCAGCAAATTTTTCATCATTCATTGAGGAATATATTCCCATATTGTGGACGGAGTGAATGTGGGCTGCTTCAGTTTTTCTGCATTTTGTGTAGCAGTTCCTAATGCACAGAATTTAAGATGTTTAGTACGTTTGAAAGAGTGGACCACAAAATATAGGTGAATGAAGTTTTTTTCACACTCGACTGGAAACCGAAGGGTCGTGGGTTCGAAATCTGGTCGTATAATGGAATCTTTTCGTCTGCCTTTTAACCCAGCCTTCACCTGTCACCAAAGTGAGAGGTCACCAGAAGTGACACGTGGTTCGGATTCCACATTAAGCTGTAGGTCTCCTTTTCCCGGTTGGATAACTGAGGTAGGTCAGGGACAAGCAAGTCGCCAAAGTTGTCTCCAGTTGAAAGACTTGTACGAAGCCACCGAGCCACACAAAATTATTATTATATACTGATATGAGAAGGTTTTTATTTCACAACAAAAGAAAACTCTTTGTTTTTCATTGCATAAATGGAGGTTCATTTACAATTATTGCTTCAGCAAACATGGCTAGATGTGAAAGAAGTGACATATGATGATTAAAAATCCTAGAATTGACAGGGTTCTAAGCTGAGACCATCGGATATCTAGTCTAGTTCACCCAAGAAGTGTTTTATTTGCAATAACTCTATTATTTCGACAGTAAAGTGATTTTTTTTCCACAATATGGACAATAAGCTTTTGAAAATAAATATGTATGTAGCAGACAGCAGTCAAGGCTCTTTGTGCTAGGTGAGCGTGGACTCAGTGATGTCTCTAATTCTTTCCTGCCAAGACCCAACATTCGTGACAGAAGGTGCCATCTGTGTTTTTCTGTGGCAGTACATACATCATAGAGCACCTTTATTCCCATTGTGGGCAGAAGACTGTAGTTGAAGTACATTTAAATTGCTGAGAATGGCCGCTGTACAACCTAAGTCGATTTTCTTTTGGAGCATAATTCATGTGACGTAGAAGTTCGTCTTCAAAGTGATAGTTTGCAACACATGGTGACACAGAACAGCTTAACCATCACTTCGCAATTGATTCATATGCAAGGTTCTGTGTTACATCGCTGAGGTTGGCAGTGGCTGAACACAAATAATGATCATGTCGTAACTACGGTTGCAAACTATTATTCACAGAAAACCAGAGAGCTGGAAGCTATACGGGAAGCCATAAATTTACGTGAAGGGCTTAATAGAATAGCGGAACCTGCTTCAAAATGTTGGAAATGAGAGAAAAACAATTAGGGTCCCGCAGACAGATATCATGGGACGCATTATCTGAGCCGTGGAAATGAGATGACCCTCCTGATGCGGGTTGGCAACTCTGCCCACAACTCGCAGACATCTGCAGCACTTCTGTTGAAACAGAATAGACTGAACCTGTGAAAAGACTAGTTATGTTCCAACAGCGTCACGTCGGCGGGAGTATCGGTGAAAAGTAAGTCAATTAGTTATATACACGCTTTTATTAAATCAGTTTCTCATCTATTCTGCAGAAATTTTACTCTGATGTCCCATTGTCGTTGACATGAGACTTTCAACATAGAACTTGAGGCTGACAGGCTTTATTTTAATTGACTTTTCTTATATGTCCCTGAACAGAGTAATTTTTGTCCACAGGTAACTGATACTAAACATAGCTGAACCTAAACAGAAGTGAAGACAGTACAGCGTTGATTATTTCAAATTTGGTTTTGTGCCATCATTGTCAGACATGACTCCCTATGTGCCTTTTATGCAACAGAGCGTTAAGCAGTGATTCTATGAAACCATCAATTTTGGATGATCACCTGAGATGATGTCATCCCAATAAAACAGATAAAGATTTGAAATACTTTCAAACACTTAAAGAAAAACTTCAACTTCAAAAAGAGATGATGATGGTTTGCGAGTGTCGTACGATATTTCACTGCTTATAGCAAAATTTGGAAATCCGCATACTGTAGGAGAGCAGCTAATGACGATATTGAAAGCACTTTGTGTGATTATTTGATATCGACCCATTTCCCCATAGAACTGGATGAATCAACGTTGCCAGGCAATGAAGCATTACTTGCATAGGTTCATTTCATTGTGGACAAAGAAATCAAAGAACTACTGCTTTTTGCAAGAAATCTGGCTACAGACACTAAAGGAAAATCCGTATTTAATGTCTTGAAAAATTATTTTGAGGGGGAAAAAAGATTCCTCTATCAAGATGGAGCACCTGTACTGTTTGAGTGCTATATACATGCTTTTATTACAACAGTTTCTTGTCCGTTCTGCAGAAATTTTACACTGATGTCCCTTTGTTGTTGATATGAAACTTTGGGTCTATCCTGGATTTGTAAGGTATTCAAAAGAAAATGTAGCAGGAGTCTTTGCAGTGCCCTGCGTCATCCATCGACAACATTTAGTTGCTAAGTGGTAGGTTGCATCAATCTCTTCAGTTTGTGATTAACACAATAAACAAAATTGGAACCATTGTGTTAAATGCAAGATTATTTGCGCAGGTATGTGAAGAAAATAACAAGAACTTTGATCGAATACTTCTTCACGATGAAGTACACTGGCTGTCAAAAGTTTTTTGTCTGACAAGATTTTTATCACTTTTTGACACTATTTTAGAGTTTTGGATGCTAATGATCTGATTTTAAAAGAAAATTTAATCAAGTGGAAAACAGACATTGCTTATCTAACAGATTTGTATGTTAAATTTAATGAATTTAACTTACAAGGAGACAGTCTAAATTTGATAAAAATGAAGGGCCATCGTGTCAGATTTTCTTCGCAGAATGAAGATAATGAAGCAAAAAATTTGGTGAAGTGAATTTTTGCAGTTTCCTAATTTGTCACAGAAACCAAGAGGATGATGATGCATCAACCTATGTTCAACATTTAAATGTCCTTCACACAAGACTGTGAGAAGACATTTGAGGCTGTTTAGAGTATGGAAATACCGCACTGGATTATCAGTCCATATTGTGATGTGGAACAGACGGATGTTGCACTCAAAGAACAACTTGGCATAAGCACTAATGAAGAACTTAAGGTCCAGTTTAGAAATGGATATCAGCAGTTCTGGCTCCAGAAAGACATATGTTACTTAGCCTTTATTATGGACTATCACAAGAAAGTTTTTGATAGCTTTACCAACTTCATACCTGGTGGAAAGAAGGTTTCAGTACTGTTGCCGATCTTCTTACAAAAAGAAGAAACAGGCTGGAAATCACTGAAAGAGAGGATTTTAGGTTAAACCTAACAAAACTACAACCAAATATTGATAATTTACTAAAAAAAAAACAGCCAAATCCCTCCATTAAAAGCCTGTATGTATCAGGTTTGTTAAATATATATTTGTCATTTAAATCAATAAATGTATAATATTTAATATCTTTCATTTCCTTTTTTCTTGTTTTGCACTCCACCTTTTTACAGTCAAAGTTATCAAAGTTAGTAGCACCAGATCAGGCATGAAAACACATTTGAAGTTAAGAATTCGTAAAAGAGTACACGAAAGGCAGGGGGTGTACACAGGGCAGAAAAGTCGGCAAGGGGTCTACAAGGCAACGTTTGGGAACTCCTGATCTTAATGGATGATAATTCTCACATTCCTCTTGCACATCTCGTGAACACATTCCATCATGATAACATTAGAGGATTAGAATGGATAGCATGTTCTCCAGACACGAACCCTATTACCTCGGATACATGGGAAAGGGCAGTTCTAGGATGAGATGACCCACTAACCAATCTGAGAGATCTACACCTAATTGCCATTGAGGAGTGGAAAAATCTGGAACATCAGTTCCTTGATAATCTAGTGGACAGTATGCCACAATGTATACAGGCATGCATCACTGCAAGAGGACGTGTTGCCAGGTATTGGGGTACTGGTGTATGCTGCAATCCGGGACACACATTCATAATTTCAGTTTGTTTTCATGTGAACAAAGAGAACTGGCTTTTGTATATATCTATTCCATATTTGTGTAAAGGGTCATGAACCTTTAGAATCATGATATGAAACATGTTTTTGTGTATGTATGAGGAGGATAAGTTGCAACTCTTTGTAAAGACAATTACCGAGAGGCGCGCACACACACACACACACACACACACACACACACACACACACACACACACACACACACACACACAGACAGACAGACAGACAGACAGAGTTGTAGCGGGCACTAGTTGAAATGGGATACTTCAGTGCATTTGGAATAAACTGCAATAGAAGCACAGCTTGTATGTAAATCTTTGAATTTTCTTCTCTTCACCTTGAATACATTGAATGCAAGATGATGTTCCTCCAGGGTGCTGCTACAAGTCCTTAGTGCAGAGCTCAGTGACAGTAGTGCGAGGTTGTTTGATCCACCTTGCCGCTGCTCCGACACTCCTGCCTTCAGAAGATTTGTTGTTGTGTGGTCAGAAGCTTGGCCATTTGTCCGGGCACTATTGCACAGCCTGGAAGCTATGGGTTGTCGTAGGAACACCTGAGGTGCGGCTTCTGGTTACGCCCAACTCCCTGGATGACATACCAGTAGATCGTTGTCATTATGGACAACTAGGCGAGCTTCTCTTTGGCTCAATGTTGCAGGTTTAAACATTGCTCGGGTTCATCCCGCCCAACTTCTGCTGCTGGCATTGGTGTAAATCCCAGTGGTGGTCATAAGAAAGGAGAGACTGCCTTTGGTTTCGTTTTAGAAGTTCCAGGTGACTAATAGACTGAAGAGACTACCAATCTCTGCCAGTCAGAGGTAGTGTCCATCACATGTGAATTGATATTTCAGATATGAAGTACTTCCTGGTGCCCCAGCCAAAACTAGTTACAATGGCTAGTGGCCCCTTTGCTATTAACTTTCTCCTTTTACTTTAAACATGACATACTTCAGTTCCAACCTGTTATCTGTCTTGGCTAATACCACATCTACTCACTTCTTTTGTAATTCTTCTGACGTTAGGCTTTGGCGGGCACTCTGTTGTCACCTGTAGGTGCCATTGGTACCTTGGCTCTGTTTCTTAGCAGCTGCTGATGAAAAGCACTGGTTGTAATGTTTGTGACCTTTCTTATTGCCCCATGCATCTCCTTTTCCCTATGCCTCTACAATACTCCAAACATGACACCTTGATGGGTTATATTATACACTTGAAAGTGGCTGAACATTAAAATTGTACGGGAGTGAAGACTATTTAATAAAAATAAATAAATAAAAAGGTGCCAGTAATGACAAAAAATGAAGCGGATTATTTTCATTTGATGTAATGTATAACTTTGTTGATAAATATTCATGTAATCATTATTTTTAGATAGGACTCACTCCTGTCTGAAAAATGTTTGTCTTATTCAAGGTATCACCAGTTTTTATTGTGCATTGTCATCTCAGAACTTTTATTTTTGGGGAAACTAATATAAATATTTGTGAACAGGATGCTGCAGTACGCCCACCCACAACATGGGGTCATGGACAACCACCTCACGGGAGTTATTACAGTCCTGAGAATCAAGAGGTGGCTCCAGTCTCGGGATCGAGAGCACCTGGGCCGGATCGTGATCAGTACTTAGAAACTGGCCAGTTGTCAGAAGAAACTCCTACACCACCTCCTGGGCTGCACAGAATGATTCCAGGAGAGGGTGGGGCTCCACCTCCCGGCCTCCGCCGCATGGTGCCAGGGGAGTGCAGCAGTCCAGACTCTTCAGTGCCCATCACTGCTGCCCCTGAGGCCAGAGTTGTCACTGGTGTTGCCCATGACGACAACTTGCAGTTACCTGTACAGTGTAAGTAATTTATTAAATGCAAAGATCAAGAATTTTTGTTACAGGTATTTCAGAAATAGAATGCCTAGTTAAAATCAGTAATACCAAATAAAATGTTCAAATGTTTGTAAAGTCTTTGGGACTTAACTACGGTGTCATCAGTCCCTAAACTTACAAACTACTTATGAACTAACTAAGACTAAGGACGGCATAAATATCCATGCCCGAGGGGGAATTCGAACCCCCGACCGTAGTGGCCGTGCAGACCGTGACTGGAGCGCCTCAGTCTCCTCGGCCACCGCGGCCGGCTCAGTAATACCAAAAGAATTTATACAATTTTCCTATTCTTTGTATACTTGGTGTATACAGCCACTGCCTGCAATAATTCCTGTTGGGTTTGAAAGTGATTTTGATGCAGAAGTCATACAATGTGTTTCCGGTCTCTCTCCTTGAGGATCTTTTCCCAATCACAATTCTGATGCCACGATTCATGGCCGCAAGCGTTACACCACTCCTTCTAGACGTGTTAAACAGTCTGTTTCAAAAGTCTTCAAAACCAGCAGTGACATACATTGTATGACCACAGACACAGCCAAACACTGCTCTTTTTAGACACACTATCACATGCTTACATTTAAATATGTTTATGTACACTGTCTGTTCGAAACTTAAATGTGTCACTGATTACTACTGCCTTATTCTCACATAGAGGCTACGCGGATACTTATCACACATCTCGTTCAGTGCACCACCTGTAAAGACTTAATGATTCATCATTGTTTGTTCACTGGGATGGCTTAGTTTTTGGCTTACGAGCTTGTCATATCTTTTGTTTACAGAAAATCAATGTGCAAATTACTACCTTCCTTTGCATCCCACTCAGATTTGTGACCATTCTACTGCGCACTGTTCGCCATAGGCTGAAGGTGCAGTCCTATCAGAGGTGCCAAATGATATTAGTCGCATCAGAGCTGACATTAAAATTTTCTTTTCACAGTTACAGACAAAGATAACACCTCAAAGCCTGATAAATGCAGTCATTTTGTTTAATGACAGCAGCTAATTTTCCCTCCATTTACAGACCAACTGTACAATGTGTAAGCATCTAAGACTGCTGGAAAGAAATAAATTAGCATATAAAACATTAAAAGAACCAAAGCTGTGTAATTCAAGAATCTAAATAATTTATTGACAGTGTTACCCTTACTACTTAAGGGTACTAAAACAGGCTAAAGCTGTCTTGAGTATCTACATATTACTAATATCTGACAGGCAAAGCTTGATGTAATAAATACACAAATGACTGAAAATTGAAAGAAGTATAAGGTAAAAATCCGCCTGCTACAGCTGCTTTGCAGAATGAAGGTCACTAAACTGAATGTGCTTTTAATGCACTCAAACAAATAAAGACATTAAAAATTCCCGACTGAAGGTGAACCATACCTAGCTATTGATCTACATTGGTGTACAACCTGTGCAAACTAAGTATTGCATTGGTGGTAGTGACACTACTGTTTATTGCCACCTAGAAAGAGCTGATACACAACTGACATGTTGTTCACTGTTTGCATATTCAGAGAACAGTAGCATTTGCACTGATCAGCTAGACTATCATCAACACCTACCAAATAGCCAATATATCCACCTTTGGTATGGATAATAGTGGTGGTGTGTGTTGTCATGGAAGCTTTAAGGCCTTGGTATGTTGGTGCAGGGAGATGGCACCACATCTGCGCACACAAGTCTAATTCTCTTAAATTCTTGGGAGGGTGACAATGAGCTATGATGCCTCGTTCAATCACACCCCAGATATGTTTGACCAGGTTCAGATCTCATGAATGAGGAGAGGGGATGGGGCAGTACATCAGTTGCAACTCAAACCACTTTCACACTTCTGGTCTTGTGGCATGGTTTATTAACTTGTTAAAAAATGCCACTGCTGTTGGGAAATGTGATTGTCATTGAGGGGCTTTATGTGCTCTGCAATCTGTACAATACTCCTTGCACCACATGGTGCTTTACACAAGCTTCACTGAACCCACAGATGCCCGCCCATGTGAATGTTCCCCAGAGCATGATTTATGGACCTACCACCAGCTTCTCTCTGTCTTGCAGTACACAGCCATCATCAGCCAACCCCTAAATGTTTAAACATGGTTACTTGAACACTCACCACGCCACTTCTTGGACACCTGGCAAGTTGTGCAGTTTCCGAGTGTCTGAAATGCTAGTGCCGAGCCTCTGGGCTATCACAATGTACCCTCAATCAAATTCAGATAGATAGCATGCTTTTCTCATTCTACACAAGGACAGCCTACTGTCCTGTGTGTGTGTTTTAGGGATGGGAAAAACCAATTGGTTAATTCTGAATAACAGGTATTTATTAATATATGGTATCAGTTGTAACCGTTGTTTGTAATAATAAAAAGTAATAATATTTATTCCAAAAAAATTTCCTATGTTGTGAAAAATTAGGTTATTGCAATCAGTGATAACTTAAGGACACTCCCGAGTCAAAAACGCATTGCATAACAATTGGTACAGCTGTGGTCAAGGCATCTTTGCACCTGTTGCCTTGTGGTGCAACCTATTAGACACATGTATGCATGTGCACGTCTTGCCTCTGTCTGGTTGTAAGGCAGTTCCTTACTGTCATCGCTGGACATCGGACAAAAACTGGTGAAGATGTTACAAACTATCATTTAAGGAGAAAGTTCTTTGGAAGATAAGGTAAATTTGATTCATATTCCTATGATGCTGTTGATGTACTATAAGCTTGGAATAATAACTGAGCCCCTAATTTTGTGGATGCTTCAGGGTGCAAAATGACAACTGAAAGTGATGATGTAGGACCTGATGCCTGTATATGTTTGCAGCCCTTGGAAATGGCCAACTTAACATGAAAGACCCAAATAGTGATGTGATTCTTGATCACAACATGATTTTTCAGCCAAGATTCAGAATCAATAGGAGAAGACAGATGATTTTTGTAGTATTCAACCCTGGATTTACTTTTCAATAAAAGCAGTGAATGGAAGCGTACTAAGTTCTGTTTCAGTTCCCTATTTTACCAGATACTTTGACTCTACATATCTGGAAGAATAGTATAATGCAGAAGTCTCAACTTTTTTCAACTTTTGATTTTTACATTTGTTACTGGAAATAATAGCAATAAAAACCAAAAACTGGCTATTTACAAAAATCAGTGATTTTGAGCAGTTTTTACGGTAAGGTTAAACTGGAGATGGAAAAAATCCAGTATATAACCAAAAACCGGTTGTTACAGCTATAAACGCCATCCCTAGTGTTTTCGACTAGCAGACATTCCTTGTCAGATGATGCTACTGTTGCCAGGACAGGTGATCATAATGTTGTGACTGATCATTGTACATGTTGTGGAACTAGAATACGTAATAAGCACGTGAGAGTGAGAGTCCTGTAAATGCACAAACAAGTCCACAGATTACGAAACGTCATTGAATAAAACAAGATGAGCTGCTGTCCAGTGTCACATGGAGGAAAAGAATACACTCTCCTTGCATGCATCTTTGCTGTTCAGTGTTTTTGTCTGAATTGTCATTAGTATCCTGAACATAATTTCCAGTGAGGTTAATCTCTACAGGACTGAGGAAGCTTTTACTGCTGAGATGAATATTATACAGTTCACATCTATGGTTTTGGGTGCCAGAGTCGGTCACACATTAAAGCAAGCATGTTGTTTTGATACATCTAAAATCACAATTAAAGACAGTGTCAATTAGAAATAGGTAAGTTTTATTTATTATTTGTGATCAGTCCTGTTCATGAAAACATGGTCATGTTGAAAGAGAAATTGTTGAGATATGAAGTCCAACATGCTTCTTTATTCAGTGACTGTTTCTAAGGACCTCACTACATACCTATTGTGAAATCTCTAATCTATTCCCAATTTTGTTTACCACATAGTAATATATTGAAATTATTAGTTTGAGAAACTGGTTGTTGATACTGTCAAATGAATTGTGCTGGGACTTTACTGTGGTGTGCTAATATATTCCAGTGTGTGTTGAAATTTTCATTGTTCATGTTTTGGCTACTGTTTCAATTAGAGTTCCAGAAATTGAAAAAGTTGGCAAATCATTTGAAAGCTTCATCATGAGGAATAAAATAATAGAAGAGTAATATATTTATTGTTAGGTGTTGCAGTATAAGTTAGAAGAAACAATAAGGGAACATCATCATTAATTGTAGGTTGGAGGATTCTGATAATATTGCAAGTAATGTTAATTAATGTTTTATTGTTATTTACTTTTAAAACAACAAAAACACTATATATATTGCACTTTTCTTCTTCCTCTATTATTACTATTACCATCATCTTCATCTCTCTCTCTCTCTCTCTCTCTCTCTCTCTCTCTCTCTCTCTCTCTCTCTCTCTCTCTGTATCTCCCACCCCCCCCCCCCCCACCCCCTGCCAGAGACTCAGCATTAAGTTGCTGAGTACAGGCTTGGCAAACTCGGGGTCCTGAGCCATGGGCTGTGTCGCACCTACAGTCCGCTACACCATAAGCTCTGTGCGTGCTTCAGTTTCGGCCAGACAGTGGAACATTGTATGTTTCAGAGCCCAGGGATCTTGACTTAATTGCCTGGGTTGCAAGGACAGTACAAAACTCTATTAAAAAACCCTCAATCTCAAGGTGTGCTACGTGCCGAGGAGATGCATGGCTGTTGAGGTTGAACAGTCGCTAGTGAGCAACCTCTGAGGAACCTGCCACACCTCAGTTGTATAAGGCTTACCCCCAATACACTACCAAAAGCACAGCGAAAGGACAAGGAAAAGAAGCCGAAGAAAAAGGAATCTTCTGTGGCTCTAAAGCCACACCTTCCCACATCTTCTGCTTCTGTAGACAAGGTGAAGATCCTCAGATCCCGCCCCCCCCCCCCCCCCCCAAGGATCTCGCCCTCATGGACTCTGCAGAACCAATGGACCTGGATCTGGTAGGTACACAATCAACAGCAGGAGGTAGGGAACCTATGGAATAATCTCCTTTATCCTTTCAATCGTGGCGTATCCAGTTAGCAATAACCAAATTCTCCAGTGGAATTGTGGTGGTTTTTCCCTCATTTAGCAGACTTACGGCAGTTTCTCAGCACTTCACCTGCACTGTGCATTGCCCTGCAGGAAACCTGGTTTCCCCCGATGCAATGCCCTACCTTACGAGGCTATTGGGGATATTACCGGAATCATACAGATTATGACAGGGTTTCAGGTGGAGTCTGTATTTTGTCCTTTCATCTGTCTACAGTGAATCTATTCCCCTCCAAACACCTTTATAAGCTGTGGAAGTCATGGTGAACACTACAATCAATCTCACCATTTGCACTGTATACCTGCCCCCCAGATGGTGCAGTACCCCAACATGTCTTGGCGGTGCTGATTTCTCGGCTCCCCTCACGTTTTTTACTTTTGGGTGATTTCAATGCCCACACCCCCTGTGTGTGGGGGGGGGGGGGGGGAGGGGTACTATGATTACTGGCTTGGCAGAGATGTCAAGACTTTATCATTTCAGCTCGACCTCTGCATTTTAAATACTGGTGTTGCCACACATTTTAGTGTGGCTCATGGCACTTACTCTGCTGTCGATCTGCCAGTATGTAGCCTTGGCCTTTTACCGTCTGTCCACTGGAGAGTGCATGAGGACTTGTGTGGTAGTGACCACTTCCCAATATTCCTTTTACTACCACAGCCTCAGTCCCCTGGACGTTTGCCCTTATGGGTCCTTAATAAGACTGATTGGGACCTGTTTACTACGGCTGCGATGATTGGCCCTCGAACGGATGCCACCATTGATGTGGAGACTGAAAGTCTCACCGCAGCCATTATTTCTGCAGCTGAACATACAATCCCTAGCTCTTCTGGATCCCCCCGGTGGAGGACGGTGCCCTGGTGGTCGCCAGAGATTGCCGAGGCTATTAGGGAGTACTTCAGCGCCATAAGAGACACCTGTCCTCGGAGAACCTCATTGCATTCAAGCGACTCCATGCATGAGCACGTCTTTCAGTTAGGCGTCGTAAGCAGGAGTGTTGGGAATGGTACATGTCCACTATTGGCACATGTACCTCCCCATCCCAGGTCTGGGAGAAAATCGGATGCCTCTACGGATACCAGAGTGCTTCAGGTGTGCGAGGGATTTCTATGAATGGGGGAGTTTGTACAGACCCGGATGCAATTGCTGAACATCTCACTGAGTACTATGCTCGGAGTTCTGCATCTGTGAATTGCCTGCCATCTTTCCGTGCCGTGAAAAAGCGGGAAGAATGGAAGCGACTGTCCTTCTTGACCCGCCGAATGGAATCGTACAATGCTCCATTCAGTGAATGATAATTCCTCATTGCCATTGCACACAGTCGCAACACCACCCCTGGGCCAGATCGCATTCATAACCAGATGCTGAAACACTTGTTGGTACAGTCTACAAGAAACATCTTATCCATGTTCAATCCCATCTGGAACAATGGTGTCTTCCCGTCACAGTGGCGAGAAGGTACCATCGTACCAGTGCTTAAGCCAGGCAAAAACCCACGCGACTTGGATAGCTACCAACCCATCAGCCTCACCAACTTTCTTTACAAACTGCTGGAATGTACGGTGAGCCGGCAGCTGTGCTGGGTACTTGAGTCTAGAGGCCTACTTGCTCCATGCTACGGCGATTTCCGTCAAGGCCCCTCCACCACACGTAACCTCGTTTACTTGGAGTCCTGTATCTGTACAGCCTTTGCCCGACGTCAACATCTTGTTGCGGTGTTCTTGTATTTGAGAAAGGCCTATGATACAACATGGAGACATCACATCCTCCAGACATTACACGAATGGCCTCTCAGTGTATCCATGGGTTACATGTGATCCCAAATCACAAACGAATGAATTGTGCTCTTGGTGCAACATAAAGATAAATATTTCTACAATGGGGAAGTGTGCTTTGAAGCAAGACACACACACTTTCCATAAGAAACCGGAAGTCTGTTGCTTTCTACAATATATATTTCACTGTCTGTTTAGTACTACAATAATTTAAAAGATGAAACAAATTCATTAGAACAAAATGTTTTCATTAAAATCTGCTGCTGAGTGTTATTTTACCAGATGACACTTGAATGCAAATATCACACAGCTGTTGCGCCAGATATGTTTTTGCATTTCCCATTTCATCTACTCAAAGTTCAAGAACTCGCCCACAACATTGTGCATTATTACGCAGGCTAGGTCATTAACATTCATTGATCTTTTAGCTAGAGTTTTCCAGGGCAAAACTTTTGACTGTATGGGCTCTGGAAATTGAAAACCATCATTGGGAACAATCTAAATGAAAATTTGAAAGAGGTGATAAGGTAGTTCATATCCTGAAGGTAAAGTAAATCGTAATATATGTAGTGAATTCTCGATCACTAGTTCATGAGATGTGACTGTATTTTAATGTATCAGGACGTTTAGTATAAATGAATGGGCTATGTTGCATAAACATTCAGTATCCTCCAACTACTTGAACTCAACTTAGTCCATTACACAGGGTGTAAAATTTAAGTTTACAATCCGGAATAGGTCGGAAAAACAGTAGATATTAAAAAATGGTTTTCACCAGCATGTGCGGATGGCAGAGGCTTAAGAAATAATACTCAACCTGAACCGTTTCTACCATTTGTGGGGGGAGGGGGTGTGAAGTGTAAAATTTTAAATGGGAACCCCGATTTTTTATTGCAGATTCGTATTCTAAGGCCCTCATCATGTATGGTCTAGTTTATTTTTTCCTTCTTCTTTACGACAGATGGCACTGTAATAGTAAGAAATACTTGCCATACTGGTGAAGAAATGTACTAAACAGGAAGTAAAATAAATGAAAACCATATTCATGATGCTTCAGAATGCTACCAAATGATCCCCAAAGTGATCCTCCCTCCTCCACACAGTGGACAGGGCAGTCTTCCAAAGCGATACCTTAGTCCAGATTGACCTTGTCTGAATACCAGTTATGAATTGCCGAAAAAACACTTAATTGAACTAGCCGGGAAGAAATGTAGATCTGGTATCATTTAGTTGAGTTCTGAAGCATCATCAATATGATTAATCTTTATTTTCTTTCCTAGAATTTTTAAAAAAATTCAACCAAACTACATGTGATTTGGTCTGTAGAATCTGAATCTGCAATTAACAATGGGAGTTTCCATTTAAAATTTTACACTAGACACCCACACCGCTCCCAATGTCGAATCTGGGGTGGGGGGGGGAGGGAGGTCTATGAGGCTGCAGATCCCACAAAACCATGAGGAAAACCTCATAATATGAGCTGGTTCTTTTTAGATCAGTTTGAGGTACAATGCCACAATTTTTATGAGCTCTGCCCCCCCCCCCCCCCCCAACACAAATCCTGGATTTGCCACTGCTTGGTGTATATTACAATGTGACATGGTTCAACTTGGATGGCATGTGTTTTAAAAATATGTAACTAGTTTCTTCTTTTTTTTCCGGTATAGTTGTTTGCTAACCCCTTTGAGCAAAATTAAGTTTCGTGAAAACCTGGAAAATAATTATTTTTAACCTGGAAAAAACCTTGAATTTGAAAATGAAGATTTGGTGGCCACCCTGTCCTCCCTCTATGCTGACGACTTCTGCATCTCTTTTAGCTCTTCCAGCACCCAAGTTCCTGAACGTAGATTACAGGGAGCCATTCGGAAGGCTCAGACCTGGGCTCTAGCCCATGACTTCCAGTTCTCTTCTGCGAAGACCAGTGTTATGCACTTCTGTCGGCGTCGGACGGTTCATCCACAGCACGAACTTTATCTAAAGAACCACCTATTAGAGGTCGTTGATACTCTCAGGTTTTTAGGGCTCGTCTATGACTCTCAGCTGACATGGCTCCCCCACATTAGTCAGCTGAAACAGAAGTTCTGGCGTCATCTGAATGTTCTCCGCCACCTGTGCCATATGACCTGGGATGCTGATCGGTCCACACTGTTGCAGATATACCAACCTCTGGTGCAGTCCCATCTCGATTTTGGGTGCCTTGCCTATGGTTCAGCATCCCCTTCGGCATTGTGCTTGCTGGACCCCTTTCACCACTGTGGGGTTCGCATTGTGACTGGTGCCTTCCGCACCAGCCCCGTGAACAGTTTACTTGTGGAGTCTGGGGTCCCACCTCTGCGGATCAGCCGCCAGCAACTGCTTGTGGTCTATGCTGCTCATTTCCATAGCTCGCCAGGCCATCCGAACCAACGTTTGCTGTTCTCTCGCATGGTCATCAGTCCTCAACAACGGCAACCCTATTCCGGTCACATGATCGCCTTCCATGTCCAGTCCCTTATGTTGGAACTAGAGTCTTTTCCTGTCCCGTCTCCATATCGGGCCCGTACGCCTACACCTCCGTGGTGCGTACCGAGGCCACATTCTTGGCTGGACTAGGCCGCTAGACCCAAAGACTCAGTTCCTCCAGAGGCACTCCACCATCAGTTCTTTGCTGTTGTTGCAGAGTACACTGGATACGAAAAAGTGTATATGCATGGTTTGTTGGTTGATGGTCGTGTTGGCTTTGCCTGTGTCCATGGCGATCACACTGAGCAACGGTCTCTGCCAGATGGGTGCAGTGTGTATACTGCAGAGCTGGTGGCTATTCTCCGTGATCTTGGGACTAGTCTTCTCTGCAGTGACTCCCTGAGCAGTCTTCACGCTCTGGACCAATGTTACTCACGTTCTTCTTCGGTGAAGGCTATCCACGAGACTCTTTTTGTTCTAGATCAGCCAGGGTGATCTCTGGTCTTTCTTTGGTCTCCTAGTCACATTGGCATCCCGGACAACGAATGAGCTGATAACCAAACAGGCTGTCCGTGCATCTGTATTAGAGACTGGCCTCCTGGCTTCTGATCTCCAGTCTGTGTTGCGCCAGAGTCCATCAGCTATGGGAAGCTGAGTGGCGTAGCCTGACCCATCCCTCTGGCTGGGACTCTGTAGTCCTGTGCCGGCTCCGCATTGGCCACACTTGGCTTACCCATGGCCGTCTCCTCCATGGTGAGGACCTGCCATGTTGTCGCTGTAGCTCTTTCTTTCTTGATAGTGGCCCACATTTTGCTTGACTGCTGTCTTGTAGCTGCCCTGTGGCGGGGTTTTAATTTTCCTGTGGTTTTATCTGAAGTTTTACGTAACGATGCCATAATGGCTGACTGTGTTACAGGTTTTATTCGTGATAGTGGTTTTTACAACTCTATATGAAGCTTTGCTTCAGCCTATTGTATATGTTTTTCTTGTCTTTATGTCCTCCACTTGAAGGTTTCCTTGTGTGGCCCCATGGTTGACCCTTACTATTTTTAATTTCAGGGTCGGTCAACCACGAACTTTGGCTTTGTCGTTCCATTTCTCGTAATTGTTCGGTGTTTATATGTGATTGTCTCCTTTAGTTTTGTCTCTTGTTGAATTTGTTAATATGTTACTGATTGAGTGGGCTTTTCCTCCCATTGCTGTTTTAACTCTGGGAGTATGTTTTCAGTATTGACATACTTCTTATTTTGCCCTTTGATGGAATGGGAGAAAGAGGACTTTTGCAGTTTTGTCCCCCTTAAACACTCTCTCTCTCTCTCTCTCTCTCTCTCTCTCTCTCTCTCTCTCTCTCTCTCTCTCTCTCTCTCTCTCTCTCTCTCTCTCACACACACACACACACACACACACACACACACACAGTGTTACTCTGATAATATCATTACGAAGGTGTACAATGTTTTAAATATAGTATTTGTATGCATTTATGGTATCATTTATATTAATTTTCAGCATCTGGAGGGAGAGTTGCAAGTGATACAAGCAGTTCAGTTCCAGAGCCATCTGTTGCTTCTAGTGGTTTGACTCAGCCACCATCGGAGAGGAGTGAAACAATTGGCTCTGATAATGTTGACTCCTATTCACTGCAGACAACAGATACAGCTTCAAGAGAATCAAGGTAACTTCTCTGTTAATATTGTTCCTTAAACATAGCCACAGTCAAGTAATATTTTAATTTCACTAGGTACTTCATTTCAGGAAGTATTCTCTCTTGTATGATGTTGCTGTTAGCAAGGAGATTTACTCTAACAAAGAATAAATTAAAAAAAGATATGAATATCCTGTAACTTGGCATGATATGGATTTAAAACAAACCAGATTTTTATCAAAAACTCAGGACTGATAAAAATATTGGCCATTTTCCAAAGTTATGAGTGCTTTAGTTTTGAGAATGTGTCAAACAGCTTGAATGTCTCTGCAGTTTGTGTGTGTGTGTGTGTGTGTGTGTGTGTGTGTGTGTGTGTGTGTGTGTGTGTGGTTCTCTCCACTTTAAGTTTACTCTGTATCACATTCATAGATGCTTGCACCTTTGTGATCCAGTTGTTGAAGGTGTTGGATGTACTCATACATGTCACTGAAACCCTATTCAAATCATGTTGTATGTGTTGTAAACTTTTGTCTGAAGAGTAGTTTGATGCAGCTCTGCAGAATTAAGCTATTTTGCTGTGGAAGTTTTGCCATTGCTGAATATCTACTGCAATCCACATCCTTTTGAACCTGTTTATTGTAATCCCTCGCCCCCCCCCCCCCCACACACACACATACACACACACACTCTCACTTCCATCCTTCACTAAAATAATGATTCCTTTGTCTTCCAGTAGTCAAATTATGCCCAAAAAAATTTTTTTCTACCCAGTTCTGTTCAGTACCACCTTATCAATTAGTGTGATCTACCCATCTAATCTTCAGCACTCTTCTGCAGTAGCAAATTTCAAAACCTTCTACCTTCTTCTTTTAAGGAAGGTTAGGGTTTAACATCCGGTCATTAGCATGGTCATTAGAGGCGAGTGCATGTTTGGATTGTTTATGTAAGGATGGGGAAGATCAGTCATGCCCTTGCAAAGGAACCATTCTGGAGTGATTTAGGGAAATCGGTGAAAACTTCCATCTGGATTGCCCGAGTTGGATTTGAAACAATGGCCTTCTGAATGTGAGTCCAGTGTGTTACCACTGCGTTACCTCTTCTTGTCTGAACTGCTTACTCAAGGATACACACCAAAGAGCCCAGATCAAAGATTTCTTGTTTTATTTCATTACCAGTTTTGGTCTATGAAGACCACCATGATGGCAGGCAGTGGCAGTGAATAGAGCAGGCCTTGCAAACATTTGTGCAGCCTGCTCCAAACACCGCCACTGCCTGTCATCATGGTGGTCTTCACCTGAAATCTACAATCTGTACTGTTTGAATTTTAACCCTGTGATGCAGCAATTATTAACAGATAAAGAAAAAAAATCTGAGATAGAGCTTGTATAGTAAAGAAGAATGTCTATTTTCATAAAATACAAAAATTTATTGAAGTTTACTATTTGTTGTTGTTGTGGTGGTGGTGGTGGTGGTGGTGGTGGTGGTGATGTCAGTTGGCAATGGTCACTGTGCACTTGAGACCTCCTGAGTCAGTTCTGCGAGTTTTTCCTTTTTGTATGGAAACTTCCAAAGCAATTTGGACCTAGAGGCTCCATTTGTGCTAATGTACTTTCTCTCTTTTGTAAAATTGGTGGAATACTGTTCAAGAACACACTCTGCACTTCACACTTGTCAGCTTGCGACATCTGCAGTACATTACCTGCTGGGAGGGTCACTTGGAGTGTACTCCATGCACTTAAGACTTTAAAACTGCTGTAAGATGTTCAAAAATACTTCCACTAACAGTCGTCCACTACAGTGGACGCTGTGTGCCATAGTGTTAATTATTATAAGAAGGTTGCTATTACTCTCCAATGTGCTTTCAGTGATTTCCTACATGCAAATTTATATTTAGTAGTATGAAGATAGGTAGCTAGGTAGCAAGCAACTCGCCATAAAGATTGCTAATCAACAGATAGACACATATAAAAGACAATCACACTCACACACAATAGGCATTCAAAAAAAACTAAAAACGGAAAATACGGTTTGGAATCCCAATGAAATGAAGACATTTAATAACATTTTTGAAATTATTCTTTCATTTGTGAAATATGCAAGGGAGCTACTACGTTGTTTAATTACATTTTATTACATTTCTTACATAATGCAATTGTTTCACAACAGTATTTTAAAATTCAGTACAGTAGTAGAATAACATCATTTCTTAGCTTTCAAGTTATTGGAAAATGTTCTGAAATTATAAAACTAAGCAAGCATGGATATCTGAGACTGAATAATTTATGTGGATTTTATGGGGATATTCAAAGAAGCCAACCTTGGGGAAGATCAGTTTGGATTTTGGGGAAATGTAGGAATGCAGGAATGCCTAAGGCAATACTCACCTTATGCCTTGTCCTATTAGATTAATTAAGAAAAGGCAAACCTACATTTCTAGCTTTTGTAGAGTTGAAGGAGAAGAAAATATATTGCTGATACACAATTTCTTCTAGGATTATACAGACATGCCAAGTATTACTATTTGTCCGCAATTATCATGATTTGTAAGCAAAATTTACAGTGTTACAGGAGCCTGTGCTTAAATTATGAAATTAAATATTTGATTCATTTTAGTAGTTCGACAACACACTTTCTTGTTGGGTCATTTTATGAACTACTATAGTTTCAGAAAAAATGCAGTATTGTACCCTTTATCATCTCTTTTGTAAAAACAGTGTAATATAAACAAACACTGAAGTGAAACCTCGATACCTTCAGTACTGTGTTTCTGTAAACTTGTAGTTACGTTGCGATTTGGAATACCAATGTTCATGCTGTGGTGAGGGGAAATAAGTTATTCAGTAGCCCTTATATTAACTCTTGCACCTTTTAGTCTATTTCAGATTAGGTAAACAAATATAAAAGTCACTATAATAGTTTCTTCTAGTCACATATACTCTGCCAGAGGTAAATTTATTTTTTATTGGGTGCCTTCTTATGTCTTAACAATTATCTTAGCTTCTTTTCAAACTTTCTTTTAGAGAAATTTGACAGGTGAACTGGACTAGTTTGAAATACAATGTAATGGTTCCTTATTGCTTAATTTTGGTGTCATTAGTATTGGTTCTACTGTAGTAAATTTTGTTTTACTAATAACTGTTCCAGTAACCTGCGGAGAGAGGTAAGCACCAAAGAACGTGAACGGCGTGTGGTGGATGATCAAGATGTGCAAGATAGGGAACTTCGCAGGCATGAGTATTATGACTCTCATAGCCAGTCACCAGGACGTTATCGTGACGAGAGGGAATCGAGGCGATCATATGAACACGACCGATCCCACGAATCTGAAGACAGAGGGCATTATCGTCGCAGATCACGGGAGGATGAGCGTGGAGGACGTCACAGAGGAAGGTAATGTACATTTAACTTTGCCTGGAGGCGTTTGCATCCATTGCCTCTGCTTCCAACTGTCCTTGGCACAGTATATTAATGTATGAATTACTTGTAAAACAGATGAACCCAAGATTGTGTTGTTTGTAACATGTAAGGTTAAATGAATAAATAAAAGTATTCTGATCAATATTTCAGCTACGAAAGATCGGAAGATGAAGCAGACACAGAAGATTGTTTAAGTGACCGTGATAGACGTGAAAGACCTGTGCCACGAGAAGGATACGAGAGGTATAGAAGACGTGGGGACAGAGAGAGAAATGAAAGGGAAGGACAAGAAAAACGTAACAGGGAGCGTGTGGATCACAGGTATTGATTATTTCTGCTATAATTTGAAATACTGCAAAAATTTCAACCTTGTCAGTTCCCATTCTGTAATCAAACTTCTGCTGTTCTTGGACATTTGACTCTTTAATTTCTATATTTTACTCCTTGCTTTCACTTTTTCTGATGTTGGAATGGGCCCTTTTTCCCTTTCTAAAATTTATGGCCTTAATTAGTTGCAATTTTTAAATACAAGACTTGTTAACCTTTTTTATGAGAGATATCCAAGGAATATTGACATATTAAATTTTAGTTCGATTGGGTAATGGAACACCACTGGAAATAATTTTCTTGGTTTTGCATCATGATTACTCAGATACAGGACAGTGAAATTGCAGAATGCAAATAACTAAGTAAGCAAGTATGGATATCAGAGACTAAATAATTTATGTGAATTTTATGGGAATATTCAAAGAAGCCAACCTTGGAAGCGCACGGTTAGCCATGTAGTCTAACTCCCCGCTTTCCAAGACGGGGAGGCGTATACAAAAATCACCAAAGAACTTGAAGATTCACTTATTTTTAAAGTATTTCTCAGGAACAAAATATTTATAAATAATATGTAGAAAGGTTAATTTTGGTTGAATTTTCTTAACATTTTTTAATGTCTAGTCACATCTGGCTTTGAAACTAAGTTTATAATATATGTTTTGGTACAAGTTAAGGTTTAACTTTTGTTTCCCGTCATTAATACACACTTTTAATTTAAAAAAAAAAAAAAAAAAAAAAAAAAAAAATCCTTCTAACGTTCTCTTATGTTTTACACACAAACAAATGGGAGTAAGGCTCATTTATGCTCTGATTTTCAGGTGTTCTTCAGTACCGCATCTTTGACTCCAGGACACAGACTCTTCCTCATCCCCACCCCTGTCCCACTCGGCGTCCTTTTGTTATACCTCTCCTCCAATAAGTGCCATTTTTACAAACATCTGGTCAACTGGCATAAAGACCGGCAAAACACAAATCCATCTGCAAATAAAAGAAATTTTACTTATGGCAGCAGCAGTGTAGTATGCTGATGTTGGCAACAAAATGTTCATTTCAAGGATAATTGACTGACCAGACAAGAGTTCATAAAAGAACCTGCTGAGAATACAGCAGGAACGGCATAAATTATTTATTTCGTAATCAACACAAAATATTAATCCTCTCATTCTATGTGATTGACTTTTCGAAGAGCATTCAAAAATCGTTGCCAACATTAGCACACTAACCCGGCGTTTCGTAAATAAAACTTTATCAACTAGTTTACAATGGACAAAGCCCAGAAGATAATAAAAATGAGCATCCAAAAAAGGAAGTGTTTGTTTAAACCCAGTTCAAGTAATTATAAGTCTCATAAATCCAACATAAAGTCCAAAAGTAGTAATAAAAGTCGCAGCAAAACAGTAACGATTCACTCACAGCGCAGCAACGACAAAACTGCTCTGCTTAGACGCTGTTCAAAGACCTTGCTAAATGCATTTCTGTCAGCCAAATTTGCGCATGCACAATACATCGAATGTACAAACTGCCAGGTTGGTGTTCAATCACGGAAAATAATCTCAGTTTCAAAATGCTAGAAACATTTCAGCAAAGAAATCCATCAAAATTTGAAAACAATCATAACAATAGTAATTACCATAATATCTACATAAATTAACACAGAGAGAGAAATAAGCTTGCTGACAGTTACTGATCGGAAATCTAACTAATGTCAGTATGTGTGTCTAACAATGTCTGGCACTGTAATATTACCTTATGCATTACAAAATACTAAAATAGCCACCATATTTGGATATGGAACATTTCTACATTAAATATGTCACTGACATCATTAAACTTATTACATTTCTTACCCAGATACAACATAAAAACAAATTTTTCCTGTCCCTACTGATAAGACTTCTTAACATAGCACTGGCTCAGATAGGTAAAGTAGTGTCCTGAAATAAATATTGCTAAGAGACTGAAAAATGACTGTCCCTAGTTGAAGTTTCAAATGGAGCGCGCGCGCGTGTGCGCGCACGCACACACACACACACACACACACACACACACACACACACACACACACAGAGAGAGAGAGAGAGAGAGAGAGAGAGAGAGAGAGAGAGAGAGACTCTTTTCAAGCACACTGTACTAAGGGTTTTGTTTATCTCTGTATTGACACTGAATCTTTCGTTATACTGATAAACAATGTTTAAAAGTTACGTGATTTTCTGTGAAAGGTGGCTGATGGTGGTCGTGAATTTAATGTAATAAGTCATCTACATCTACATGGGATACTCTGCAAATCACATTTAAGTGCCTGGCAGGGGGTTAATTGAACCACCTTCAAACTATTTATATCCCATTCCATTCTCGAATAGTGCGCGGGAAGGAAGAACAACTGAATCTCTCTGTTCAAGCTCTGATTTCTCGTATTTTATTCTGATGATCATTTCTACCTATGTAAGTGGGAGTGAACAATATATTTTTGCATTCGGAGGAGAATGTTGGTGATTGTAGTTTCGTAAGTAGCCCACTCCGCAGCGATAAGTGCCATCGTTATAATGATTCCCATCCCAGATCCTGTATCATTTCTGTAACGCTGTCTCCCCGTATCTGACAATATGAAACAAGCTGCTCTTCTTTGGACTCTTTTGATGGCCTCCATCAAACCTACTGGATAAGGATCCCACAATGGGCAGCAATACTCCAAATAAGAATGGACAAGTGTAGTGTGTGCAGTCTCTTTAGTAGTTCTGCCAATAAAATGCAGTCTTTGGTTCGCCTTTCCCACAATATTATCTATGTGTTCTTTCCAGTTTGTCTGAAGTAATAGTAATTTCTAGGTGTTTTGTGGAGTTTATGGCCTTCACGTTTCATTGATTTATCTTGTAAACAAAGTTTAACAGATTTATTTTCGTAGTCATGTGGACGACTTCACACTTCTCATTATTTAGAGTCAATTGACAATTTTTACACCATAGTGATATCTTATTCATATCGTTCTGCAGTTGGTTTTGATCTTCAGATGATTTTACTAGATAGTAAATGTCAGTGTCATCTGCAAAAAAACCTGAGAGTGCTACTTACATTTTCCCCTAAATTGTTTATGTAAATAAGGAACAGCAGAGGATCAATAACATTACCTTGTGGAATGCCCGATACCACCTCTGTTTTAGTTGATGCCTTACCATTGATTACTACGAACTGTGTCCTCTCTGACAGGAAATCCCCTATCCAGTCGCAAATTTGGGGGGATATCGCCATAACCACGCAATTTGATTAAAAGAGGTACGGTGTCAGAAGCCTTCTGAAAATCAGGAAATACGGAATCGATTTGCGAACCCTTGTCGATAGCACCCATCACTTCGTGTGAGTAAAGTTGTGTTTCGCATGAATGATATTTTCTAAATCCGTTTTGACCTTGGGCCAATAGATCATTCTGTTCGAGATAATTCATAATATTTGAATACAGGATATGTTCCAAAACCCTGCTGCAAATTGATGTCAACGAAATAGGCCTGTAGTTGAGTGGGTTACTCCTACTGCCTTTCTTGAATATAGGTGTGACCTGTGCAACTTTCCAATCTTTTGGTACAGATCCTTCTATGAGATAGCGGTTGTATATGGCTGTTAAGTAAGGAGCAATCACTTCAGCATAATCAGATAGAAATCTAATGGGTATACAATCCAGACCAGAAGACTTGTTCTTGTTAAGTGATTTAAGTTGCTTCACTACTTTGATGATATCTACTTCTATGTTACTCATTATGGCCTCTGTTTGTAATTTGAAATCTAGAATATTGGTTTTCTCTTCTTTGGTGAATGAGTTTCTAAAAGCTATGTTTAGTAACTCTGCTGTACTAGCGCTGTCATCGGCAGGATCGCCATTACTATCACGTTGTAAGGGTATTGTTTGTGTTTTGCCCCTAGTATATGTAACATATGACCAAAATCTCTTTGGGTTTTCAGTCAAATTTCGAGAAAGAGTTTCATTTTGATAAGTATTGTAGGAATCTTGCATTGAAGTTCTTGCTAAATTTCATGCTTCTGTGTAGGATCGCCAATCCTGGGGATTATGTGTTCGTTTAAATTTAGCATATTAGCTCACAGAAACTATCAACTTCAACTACTACTTTTGATGGCAACAAACACGCCTCCACCTATTTTGTTTAATCTATCCTTTCTGAACACAGTTAGATCTTTTGCAAATACTTCTGCTGAACTTATTTCCGGCTTGAGCCAACTTTGACTGCCTATAATGATGTGTGTTTAAGTGCTTTCTATTAACACTTGGAGTTCTGGTACTTTCCCGACACAGTTACGACAATTTACAACTGTTACACCGATAGTTCCTACATCTAAATTTTGTCCTGTAAGCCACCTGCTCCCTTTGAGATTGCCCATTTTGTTTTTCCGCGAAGCCCTCTATCCTAAAATACCACCCAGTCTATGCCACACAGACCCCGTTACCAGTGTAGCCGCTTCCTGTGTATAGTGGACTCCTGACCTATTCAGCGGAACCGGGAAACTCACCACCCGATCGCGCAATTCTAGGAATGTGCAGCCTACATGGTTGCAGAACCGTCTGAGCCTCTGATTCAGACCCACCACTCGGCTCTGTACCAGAGGTTCACAGTCGGTCCTCCTGTAAACTATGCTGCAGATGGTGAGCTCTGCTTTCATCTTGCAAGCAAGACTGGCAGTCTTTATCACTTCAGTTAGCCGCTCGAAACCTGAAAGAATCTCTTCAGATCCGAAGCGACACACATCATTGGTACCGACGTGAGCCACCACCTGCAGTTGGCTACACCGCATACTCTTCATGGCATCCGGAAGGACTCATTCCACATCTGGAATGACTCCACCCAGTATGCACACAGAGTGCATGTTAGCCTTCTTCCCCGTTTTGGCAGCCATCTCTCTCTAAGGGGTTCCATCACCCGCCTAACGTTTGAGCTCCCAACTATAAGCAAACCCACCCTCTGTGAAAGCCAGGATCTTGCAGGCTTAGTGGTGACCTCAGGATGAGAGACACCATCCGACTCAGGAATGTTGTGCTGAACAGAAAGTGCCTCAAACCTATTCATAAGAAAGAAACTTTTGTTTGTTGATAAATATTGTTTAGTGGTGAAACAAGATACAGTAAGCCCATAGTGAAGTTATGCTGTAAATAAAGTAAGTGGCTATAAATCTGTACTTCTTAATTGGACCACACACATTGTGATACAGTAAAACAGAATATTTAATTTTGTGAGAAAGCAAGAAAATTAATCAAAGCATTTTACTTTTTTCTTAGACATTCAACACAGTTGTAGAGAAACAAATATTGGAAAGTGCATAACTTTTGGTCTTTATAACTATTCTCTTTCTTTGTATTGATAGTGTAAATACCTGTTCTTGCATACAGTAACATTACATCATGAAAAAATTACAGGTTTCTACGTGCCATATCTGTGATTGTCTCAGAAAGGTTTCAGGTTTCTCAATAAATGAGTAGTTCTGTATTTTACTTTAGTTATCTGTAAGTGTTCTCTGAAGAAGACATATCCAGAATACAAAACAAAGCATGTTGGACATTGTAAATTTTACCTGAAGGTACATTTCCTTGGTCATATTTTATGGCAGTATTTGTCCACAATATTATTATTTCCATCTACATTTATACTCCACAAGCCATCCAATGGTGTGTGGCGGAGGGTACCCTATTGGTTCTCCCTCCTATTCCAGTCACGTATTGTTTGCGGAAAGAAAGATTGTCAGTATGCCTCTGTGTGGGCTCTAATCTCTCTGATTTTTATCTTCTTGATCTCTTTGCGAGATATACATAGGAGGGAGCAATATACTGCTAGACCCCTCGGTAAAGGTATGTTCTCGAAACTTCGACAAAAGCCCGTACCGAGCAATGAAGCGTCTCTCCTGCAGAGTCTTCCACTGCAGTTTATCGATCATTTCCATAACACTTTTACGATTACCAAATGATCATGTAACGAAGCGCGCTGCTCTCCGTTGGATCTTTTCTACTTCCTCTATCAACCCCAACTGGTACAGATTCTACACCGGTGAGCAGTATTCTAGCTGTGGGCGAACAAGTGTATGTAACCCACTATCTTTGTTTTCGGACTGCATTTCCTTAGGATTCTTGCAATAAATCTATGTCTGGCATCAAACCAACGATTGATTTTATATGGTCGTTCCATTTTAAATCCCTCATAATGACTACTCCCAGATAATTTATGGAATTAACTGCTTCCTGTTGCTGAATCGCTATAGTGTAGCTAAATGATACAGGATCTTAATTTCTATGTATTCGCAGCACATTACACTTGTCTACATTGAGATTTAATCTCCATTCCCTGCACCATGCGTCAATTCGATGCAGATCCTCCTGCATTTCAATACAATTTTCCATTGTTACAATCTCTCTATATACTACAGCATGATCCACAAAAAGCCTCAGTGAACGTCCGATGTTATATGCAAAGTCATTTATATATATATATTGTGAACAGCAACGGACCCACGACACTCCCTTGTGGCACACCTGACATCACTCATACTTCGGAAGACTTCTCTCCATCGAGAATGACATGCTGCATTCTGTTATCTAGGAACCTTCTTAATCCAATCACACAATTGGTCTGCTAAACCATATGCTCTTACTTTGTTCATTAAATGTCTGTGGGGAACTGTATCAAATGCCTTGCAGAAGTCGAGAAACACAGCATCTACCTGAGAACCCGTGTCTATGGCCGTCTGATAGAACTGGGAGAGTGTGTGCTCAGCTGTGTAAGGAAGGTGCAAACTGGTGAGCCCTGGAATGGACATACTCTATACTTGATGGCTGGCAACAGCTGTGCTGAGAGAAGAAGAAAGGAAAGAAAAACGGACAAAAGAACCTGCCTCATTTAGTTGCCATTCACAGCGTTTTGTCTCACACCAACTGTTAAACTTCACATTGCTGATTTCTTTGTAGAAGCTCTTAGTTGCACAATGTATAGTCATGAAAGAAAATAAATCATATTATTTCAAATTTACCCTAACAAAATCCTTCAGTCCTTCCAATGAAGAATTTCATGCATGTTAAACTAAGAGGCTTATTGATAATAGTACATTTAAAGGAGTTCAGTCATAGACATAAATCCTGGTCACCGCCTGGCCCCTCCAGAGAATATCTGTGTGGCACCTATTTATTCAAATAATTAATGGTCATTATATTTCAGAACAGTGGAAGCTCTAGTCATCTAAATCTACATGCAGACTCCACTCCCAAAATAGAATGAGGGAAAATATGAATGTCTCTATATGAACCCTAATTTCTCGTATCTTTGTGCTATTTACAGGAATTGCAAGTTGGCAGCAGTAGAATAATTTTGCTTTCAACTTCAGATTTTGATCCTGTAAATTTACACAATAGCATTTCTGGAAAAGTACTTCACCTTTCCTCTAGCAATCCCCATTTGAATTCCCAAAGTAACTTTATAATTCTCATGCATTGATCGAACTTACCCGTAATAAACATAGCAGCCTGTTCCTGAATTGCTTGTTTTCCTTTAAACCAATTTGCTAGGGATCTCCAACAATTGATCATTACTCTAGATAGGGTCACACAAGCATTTTGTACACACACATGAATCACATCTATCCAAAATTCTCCCAACAAACCAAAGTCAAACATCCATCTTCCCCATTAATATCCTTTGCATGCTTGTTCTGTTTCACATTATTTTGCAACTTGATACCTAGACATTTAATCAATATGTATGTGCCAATCAGCATGCTTCTAATAAAGAGGGAAACATTCCTGTTCAGAAAAATATTTATAAAAAGTAAAGAAAGTTTGACTTACCAGGCAAAAGGCACCTTCTCGTTGAGACACAAACATAAATAAAAACCACACACACACACACACACACACACACACACACACACACACACGCACACACGCACACACGCACACACACACACACACACACACACACACACACAAAACTGAGCTTTTGCAACCTTATGTTGCTTCTTCAGAAAGAGAAGGGAAGGAGAGGGAAAAGGAAAGGATGAGGGTTTTAAGGGAGTGGGTAAGGAGTCATACCAATCCCGGACACACACACACACACACACACACACACACACACACACATGCGCACGCACACACACATGCGCACGCACACCAAGGCAGACATATGCAAAATGCAAAGAAGTTGGACAGAGATGCCAATCGAACCAGAGGCTCTGTCCGGAGATTGGAGGCAAAGATGTTTTAGAATGGTGGGCGGGAATTTAAAACTAACGAAGGTTGAGACCTGGTGGGCAAGGGGGAAGAGAGAATATGTTGAAGGGCAAGTTCGCATCTCTGGAGTTCTGAAAGGTTGGTGTCAGTGGGAAGTATCCATATAAGCAGAAAGGTGTAACACTGTGCCAAGATGTGCTGGCCATGCACCAAGGCATGCTTAGCCACAGGGTGATCCTCATTACCAACAAACACTGTCTCTCTCTCTGTCTGTCTGTGTCCGTTCATGCGAATGGACAGTTTGTTGCTGGTCATTCCCACATAGAAGTCTTCACAGTGCAGGCATGTCAGTTGGTAAATCACGTGGGTGCTGTCTGATGACAACTTTCACATCCCTCATGATCTGGTACAGAAGCAAATAACCAGGGCCACTTCCTCTTCCCCGCAAACCGAGAACCTCCCACAGAGGGACCCAAAAAATGCCCCTCGTGTCACTGGATACTTTCTGGGACTGGAGCGGATTCTAAATGTGGCTCTCCAGCAAGGATACAACTTCCTTAAATTCTGTCCCGAAATGACATCCATGCTTCATGACATCCTTCCCACTCCACCGAGTGTGTCTTTCCGACGCCCACCTAACCTTCGTAACCTCCTAGTCCATCCCTATGAAATCCCAAAATCACCTTCCCTACCCTCCGGCTCCTACCCATGTAACAGCCCCCAGTGTAAAACCTGCCCTATGCATCCTTCCACAACAACTTATTCCAGTCCTGTAACCCGGAAGGTGTACACAAGCAGAGCCACTTGTGACAGCACCCACTTGATTTACCAGCTGACATGCCTGCACTGTGAAGCCTTCTATATGGGAATGACCAGCAACAAACTGTCTATCCACATGAACGGACACAAACAGACAGTGTTTGTTGGTAATGAGGATCACCTTGTGGCTAAGCATGCCTTGGTGCACGGCCAGCACATCTTGGCACAGTGTTACACCATCCTGGTTATATGGGTACTTCCCACTGACACCAACTTTTCAGAACTCCAGAGATGGGAACTTGCCCTTTAATGTATTCTCTCTTCCCCTTGCCCACCAGGTCTCAAACCTGCCTCCAATCTCTGGACAGAGCCTCTGGTTCGACTGGCATCTCTGTCCACCTTCTTTGCATTTTTCATATGTCTGGTTTTGTGTGTGTGTGTGTGTGTGTGTGAGAGAGAGAGAGAGAGAGAGAGAGAGAGAGAGAGAGAGAGAGAGAGAGAGAGAGCATCATCAATGGTGGTTTTGTCAATATACTGTACATAATATTTTCGTGCCTTGGGTACTTCTAGATCCAGTATCTTTATTAGTAAAAAATAATATATAGTCATCAAAATGTGTAAATGTATTATGGATACTATATTTACTGATCCACCATTGATAATGGTTTGTAAATAAAAGGAAAACACATCTGGTGTAACTTTCTTAATTACAGTATGGTTACAAATAACAGTTGAAGGAATATGAACATTAGCAGTATAATTATTCTGTAGTTTTAAGTTTTTGAACTGAGCTTCACTAGTAAATTGTAAATACTGCCATTATATACTTTCTTCTTTAGATCATCTGGGAGGGAACGTGAAAGACGACGACATGACCGAGACAGAACAGAGTTTGGTAGAGATGAATATTATGGAAGGTACTATGATGATGACCCATACAAAAGGGAGAACCATCGGTAAGTTGAATGTGTGTGTGTGTGTGTGTGTGTGTGTGTGTGTGTGTGTGTGTGTGTGTGTGTGTGTTTATTTTCTGTGATTTGTGATACTTACCGGCTATCTTACTTTTTGCAGGTCACGTCCAACAAGCAGGTCTGGTTCTAGACCTGATTATGATGATTATAGAAGACCAGACTACCATGGATATGGTAAGATAGTTCATGATCTACAAACAATAACTATTGTAAAATGTCAAATTTTGAATCTGTTGTACTTTACTGACGTTCAGTGTTCTTTTAAACTCCTTGTTGTCATATTTCTTACACATATCTTCCATCACTTCACATTCTTGAATACTGAAAAGAATGTATTTTATACTGTCATTAAGTAAAATATATTAGCCAGTCAATTAAAGTAGAGTGTAAGTGTTTCATAATTACTGGTGCAAATGATCCAGTAGTAAAAGCTCTAGGACAATTAGACTGTGAGTTCCCCCTCTCCTGTCTCATCTGTGATACTGAATTGAACAGATTTCTCATCTCTAATGTTAATAAATATTAGGTAGTAAAAGACAGTGGTTAAGACTGAAACAATACTCTGTATGACTAGTATTAAAAGCCCTGTCTGGCCATTTAATGTTTTCCGTGGTTTCTCATTCTAGTGTAATTCCTTACATAAGGCCACGGTTAATACTCTCTACATCTTCTTCAACTTGTGCAAAGTTGTAAATATGAAAATGTGTGCCAGTATAATGACCTGATACACATTCTTTAGCTTTTAAATGTGTGTGTGTCGTAAATTCTTAGAAGTAGGAGAGTGCTATTTGCCAGTTTTATTATTAAAACACGTAGGACTTTATTCTGAAATGGTCACCATGGGGTGCATGACAATACCTCAGAGTTTTTGTGGAATGTCTCAAATGAGGACTTGAAAAGTATTACATATTTTGTCATGCAGAAATAGTTATGTTAATTAAAAAGGAAACAGTTTTTTTGTGTGGAGATACATGTAACAACTTACAAAAACATAAAATTGAATTGACAATTTCAATTAGTTATTTGTAACTAAAAATTAAATTAAAAGAGGGGGCGGACTTAATTGTGTTTAGTCATTTAATACTAAGCTAGCTTTGTATCCTGTGTTTAATTTTCAATAGGGCCATCTTTCTGCTTTTCTAGACAGACTCTAAAACTTCACAGATATCCCTGCATATCACCACACCCCCCAAATCCGCCCTCTACCTCTAGGAACCTTCCACAAAAGAGCACTCTCCTTGTCACCCAGTACTGCCTGGGACAACTAAACTGCATCCTACACCTAGGTTTTGATTTTCTATCCTCGTGCCCAGAAATGGGAGTAGTAGTATTATTATATTGTTAAACTTCAGAGTCTACATCATAAGAGTGGTTTTGTGCTGAAAGGTGGTTGGCAAGAGTTGAATATTTCAAAACTGTCCAGCTTCCCCCACATTGATGCAACCTAAATTGTTACAGCTCTGCCCCACTGATCAATATATACTTTCTCGGTTGCTTGCATTGGATTTTATAGTGTAGCAGTTCGTCTTTACTATTGAATAAAATTTTTGGTTAGCTGTTGATATTATATTTGAATTCCTCAGACAGTGAAACTGTCCATTGTCAATGAATGTTGATTGTTACCTAACTTTGAGAGGGATGAACTGTGTGCTCAGAGACTGTAGTGATGGAAACTTTATTCAGACAACAAAGAAATATTTTGGGGAAAAAAGAGAGGGGGGGGGGGGATTTCTCTGTGAGAAGAATGATTAATTTTATTGACATAATTGCATAATATGACAGTCATAACTTAGTTTTGGAAATATTAAAATTCTACACATATTGAATCTAATATGGCTAATCTATAGCTTATATCAGTTATGATTAATATATTATGGGTTTATTTACAAATTAAAAGAAAATAAATAAAACTGTAAAATTGAAGTACTTATTAGAATTGAAAACGCATTGCACCACTGATTTTACATCCAGTGAAGATGGAGTAGAGCATCAGAATTTATCATTCATTTATATTTAGCCGTCTGTACTAATTAGTTAACATAAATTAACTGTTATAATTGTATTTACTTGATAAAAACTTTTCACAGAGACTTCAACGTTCCAGACAAATATTTCTGGTAATGACTTCTAATACTTAAAATTATGTTAGAAGTTACCTTTTTTGTTTTCCAGAAAAATTTTGATGTTGTAAGTCTACTATTTACACCTTCTTTATTTCTACATTCATCTAATATTTTGCTGCCCAATTAGCAAAACTCATCTACAACTTTGCTCATTTGCTTTCAACATCATCTAATTTAATTGGTCTGCATACCATTACCCGTTTTACTTCGGTCAATGTTCCTCTTATAACCTCCTTTCAAGACACTATCCATACTGTTACATCTGCTATTCAAGGTATTTTACCATCTTTGAAAGACTTAGTGTTATTAGTATGCTTCAGAGTTTCAATTTCCTCTCTTTGAATTTTAATTCCCTTTCCAAATTTTCAGTCAGGTTCCTTTACTGCTTGCACTGTTGACAGATTGAAAAAACATTTGGAGTATGATACAACTTTGTCTCACACTCTTCTTAACTATCCTTTCCAGTCTTTAAACTCTTGCGATTAGAACCTAACTTTGGCACCAGCTCTCCCTATCTTATTCTGATAACTTTTAATTTCAAAGACTGTGTATTAAAGCTAGCATTTGTGATTGAGATAAAAAAATTACAAATGGAAACAAGGAACAGATCAAAATGGTGACGAAACTGGATAAGTAAATGGATTATCTGGATTTAGAATTGGTATGTGGTATGAAAGGCACCTTATGAGTAGAGGAATGAAACTATTTGGAGAAGTACAGGCTAAATACCAATATCTAGTGACACCACTTCACGAAACAAGACATTTTCATGGTGATCTGAAGATTGGAGGTACTTACACACTCTTAAACAACAATAGCATAAGTGAATCCTGGACTTCAGGAGATGGATTTGCTGTCTACAATGAAATTATATCAGTTGTCAATTATTTCCAGTAAATGACAATATCTGGTGGATGGTTTTAAAAGTGAAACCATAGGTCTGTTTAGTCAGGTGACATGCTCATCAGAGGATGCTGACAATGAAACAAATAACAATTTCTAACTTGAAATAGATAATGTTTTAGACAGACTGCTAGTAGCAGGTCCTGATTCAGAGACCTTGACAAGTCTCAAACATCCATGATCTATTTATGCACATTGTAACATCATATGAATATTTGTGCCAAGGCCAGGGTTTGAATCTGGGTCTCCTATTCACTGATCAGTTTTGCTAATAACTTTACCACCCAGCAGATTTGGCCTGGCAGGCCTCCCTCCTCAGTCCAAATTATCATCTCTGCTCCAGTGTAAGTGATGTTCCCTTAAATTTGGTTTCATAAAGTGTACATGTGCCTCGGTTTCAGAATAAATACCTGTCTCATTCTGAGTGGTGGTACTATCATTTGATTCAGATAGCCTTTTCAGTGTTTGTTAGAGTTTAAGGGGAACCTTATGTAGACCAAGGCAGAGATGAGACTTTGTACTCGGGGGGGGGGGGGGGGGGGGGAGGAGGTGTAAAAGATAAATACATGCAGGTGTATGAGGCCACTATTGCAGTGATTAGCGCAACTGCTGACTGAGCAGGAGATACTGCTTTGAATCCCAGCTTGGTTAAAAAATTTCATACAATGCTGCAGTCTGCATATATTCCATCACTGATTAACTTTCCCCACAAGGAGAATGACCTTTAGAACCATGTACTTTCCCCAAAATGTAGTACATACTGTTATTTTGGTATCCCCGAATGTAAATAATGATGAACCAGATTGATCATGTTCTTGTTGGGGGAGGACTTGATGGAAGTATTGAACGAGTATGAACCTACTTAAGGCAGATATGAATTTAGATCAATTATTGGCAGTAGTTAAATGTTGCTAAAAGGATGGAACACTTTGGTAAGGATAAGTTGGAAGAAGCAAAAGTGAAACTGCAATGTTAAGATAAAATGTTAGGGCAGCCTATCAATATGCAAGGTGCACATTTGGCATTACGTTGGTTTGAAGAAGAATGCGACAAATTGGTAGAGCCCATATCAGCGAAGAGGATATTCTAAACATTGGGTTACCAAAGAAGAATCTGTACCGAAAAAAGGCAAAGACCAGTCCTTTGGATGTAAAGGTTATGGCAACGGTCTTTTAGGATTTGCAAGGGGTAATCCTCATAGACTATCTGGAACAGGGTAAAACTATTACAGGTGCATATTATTCATAGTTATTGGATCATTTGAAAACTGAGCTGCAAGAAAAACACCAGTGATTGGGCCACAGAAAAGTCCTTTTCCATCACGACAATGTTCTGGCACACACCTCAGCAGTTGTGGTCACAAAATTATTGGAAATGGGATTCCAACTGGTATCACATCCTGCCTATTCTCCAGACTTGGCTCCTTCGGACTACTGTTTGTTTCCCAATTTGAAGAAATGGCTGGTGGGATGAAGATTTCATTCAAAAGAGGAAGTGATTGCAGAAACTGATAGCTATTTTGCTGGCTTGGACATTTCCTATTATGCAGAAGGTATCAACAAATTAGAACAGCATTGGACAAAGTGTTTAAGTCTAAAAGGAGGCTATGTCGAAAAATAAAAATGGTTTTCTCCATAAATGTTAGTACTTTTTATTTTTGCACCGACTTTTAAAACGCTCTCATACATCTCGTCTTTCACTGGAGTTTTTTAGTGTCTGCAGAGTGGCTGGCTCATCCTTTATCATCATGGTGATCAGCCGGCCACAATCTTCTGCTTTGATGTTGTAGCACCGTTGACTATTCGGTCTACTTCTTTTGTGTTTTCTTTTTATGTTGTCATTTTAGCATTTATTGTCTTTCTATACGTATTGTGTGCTTTCCCAGTGAGTGTGGAGTACTTGATTTAAATTTTTTAAGCTTATAATATGACCTCTTAACTGGAAACTGGGGACTGATGACCCTGCGGTTTAGTCTCCATTAAAAATTCCAACAACAACCTAGACTTCTGAAAGGGGGCGTTGCATCCAAGCACTTGGCAGCACTACACTCAGTGGAGAGCACTAACATCTCGCCGCACCATACAAGGTTGGTTTGTCAAAATGATTCACGATTTTGGGTGAAAATCATTAAATGGAAAGTATCATTCATTGTAGCAAGATGTACTTACAAAATTTCTTTAATTAAATTTCTTCTCTGATTGTGTCATTCTTTGTTGGTACCTATCTAAATAGGGAAACATGATCATTGGAATAAAATGAGAGAAATGATATCTGAAACAGAAATATTTGGGTTATCCATTTCCCACAAGGTGTTAGAGAATGGAAAGGTAGAGAAATATTTTGAAAGCTGTTCGATGAACCCTCTGCCATGCACTATAGAGTGACTAGTAGTTGTGTACATGTAAATGTAGATAATAACTATTGTCATGTCCTACATAGGAAAGAGGGAAGAGGTAGCAAGGTCAGTCTACATATCCCGAGCGGAAAGGAGTGATTGCAGAGAGACAGTACAGGCATCTACTAGAGATGCGGATTTCGGGACTCGAGAGGATACTTGTTAGGAAACTTTATGGAACTCCTAGGTACCTTGCATTGAATTTATTGCATCCCATACTAAGTCTACTACACTGGGGTTAGTTATTTTAAAAATGAAGAAGTAGAAATCGTTTGCCACAACAGAAGCCAGTAATTACGTTCCTTAGCAGCATCCCCTAGACAGACACACTCCCCGCGAGAAACAGACTGTCATGGAGCACCCTGAGGCTGACGGCGATAGTCACGGGCCGGCGCCCGACTCGTCTGACTGAGAACTCCCCTCTTTTTAATGGCCTGTGTGGGCGCACTTCTTTTCCCCACTTTCCGACAGTTAACAATTTCCTATTGGCCGCTGCTTGGTTCAACCAATCTAAATTGTGGCTTGCCCTCTCTCTGAGTCCTCTAGCGAACCACGTTTCAGCCCTGTCCTTTCTGTCATTCCCTGGGTGGGGAGGTGGCTTGTTTGTGCACTAACAAAATCCATACTTGGTAGCAACATTGTTCAACTGATAGTAAAACGTCACAACGCTACCCAATATGGGCAACAACAACAATGTTTTAGCCGGCCGCGGTGGCCGAGGTGACTAAGGCGCTCCAGTCACAGTCAGCACGGTCACTACGGTCGGGGGTTCGAATCCCCCCTTGGGCATGGATATTTGTGCCGTCCTAGTTCGTAAGTAGTTCATAAGTAGTTTGTAAGTTTAGGGACTGATGACCCCGTAGTTAAGTCCCATAAGCTTTACAAACATTTGAACAATGTTTTACGTCAGTTGGCCACGCCTTAGGCTCCACCTTAGGCCATGCCTTAGGGGAGCTGCTAACTTGCAGTTTTTCTTCTTTACCCTCTCACTCTAGCCTCGTGGAACCACTGACATTGCTGTTCCGAAGTGACTGGTATCAACTTTGCTACGTATATTAAAACGTGCCTGTTGGCCACCAAGTACTAATGTAACATCTTACTACAGCGTCTAGACGCTATATGAAGTTACGCCCATCTTCTCCGAAAGGTAACCTCCACCCTGGGACGGTGGTCGAGGATATCGGCAGTTCGCTAGGAGATTTCTTTAGTGCCTACATCTCGTAAGATATACGTGTCTGTTTTAGCCTGTTATCTGCAATGGTCTCTCTTTCTCAGCCTGAAGTGTGTCTGTGGCTCACACAGCCTCTCAACAATTCCAATGGTAAAATCAATATATGACACTATCATGTAGAATTATTGGGTCTGGTTCATGTAGATGCAGGCATATAATATCATCATCTGAATTATATTTAACACAATTGCAAGACAGGAATGTTCAACATATCCAGAATGAATCTGTGTAGTGGTTTAAGGGACTGTGCTTGGTGCTTTGGACAGTCTGGTCGTGGTGAACTAAATTGTGGATTCTTTGGAGATTTTCTCAGTTCATGGTTTGGCTATTGAATCATAAACCAAACCATGAAATAAAAGTTGGAATAGTCGAAAGATCAGGGACATGAGATTTGATTAACTTGGTTGAACAAGCATTCATTCTATCTTGTTGTTATTGACATGGACATGACTAAATCATAAATGTTTCTATATCATTGTTTAATAGTTTTTTATTGCTAAATTTCTTGCATTTAATACTGCATGTTTTATCTAGATAAGTGTAAGCATTATGTGAGTTAGTGGTTTTGGCACACATTGAAATATCCATTTACAGGCATGTTTCACATACCTTGTAGTATGCTTTACCTAGTATTCCATGTATCTGCTGTAGAACTGATTTGATTAGCTACCAGTTTATCAATTCTGGATTTCTTCCAACTTACTGAAATGTCCCCTTAATGATGTTGATTGTAGCAGTTGTCACAAATTATCAAGATTTAGAATCATCATTATTATCTCAATACAGGTATAGAGGTAAATACTGCAGTGTTTAAAACACTGGATTTTCCTTCAGGATGAACGGTGCCCAGTTCTCCATTGGCTACCCTGGATTTTCAAATCCTCATTAACAATTTTGAATTAGTTGTAATTTGTTAAATCACTGCAGATGAAAGCTGGGTTGGTTGCATAAATTGGCTAAACTTGCCCTTCTCCTAAAATGAAATTCCAGCACTGACAAGTTTAGATCCTAATCACCCCTCCCGTAATACCAATCCATAATTGTATATTTTGGGCCTGTGTAGATATCTTAGTAACAAACACAACTCACCAAAATCAGTCTAATGTGTTTGCATGCCAAAATGTTAGGTGAGGAAGGTGGAAAAGGACTGAAGCAGCTGGTTCCCGAATTTTCTGTCAGAGTCCTTTGAATAACCTATTTGCCCTTTTTTTTCCTGGTTCCCTTCTTTTCATTTTTACATCACGTTGTCCTGCTTATCTAAGACAAATTCTAATACATATGTAAGATTGGACACTTCCTTTATATTCTTTCTTTTCTCTTCAGCCCTTTTCACACACATGCAAGATTGGCTTTGTTTATTTTGGAATTGGCGTATTAATATTGACGGGGTGACTGGGTGCCCTTCCTGCCACCACCTCCTGCCCCCTGGGAGGAAATGTGTACCCCAATTGTCTGTGTATAGTGTGATATGTGTGAAAGTAGAAAGTGTTATGAAATGTTTGTGAATCGTGTAACTGAGGCGGGACTTGGGGACCAGCCCGGTATTCACCTACGGGGATGTGGAAAACTGCCTGAAAACCACATCCAGGCTGGCCGGCACTCCGACCCCCTTCGGTAATCCGCTGGGCAGATTTGAACCGGGGCCGGTACGCCTCCCTGTCTTGGAAAGCATTGCGTTAGACCACATGGCTAACCGAGCGGGTGGACACTTCCTTTATATACTTCCATACATTTATAGACAGTGTACAATAAACAACAAAAATATTAATTTATTCATAGAAGATAGACCGTATGATGTCCAACATCAAATTTGTTACAGAATAGTTTTTTTAAAATGGATTAAGTGTTTCCTAATGAGTGGACAAAAGTGGGTAAACTGTGCAGGATTGCCTGTCAGATACGAAACCAATATCTTGAGAATGCAATAAGAGATTGTTGTGTTCTTAGTTTTAAATAAAATTTTAATATCTCTTCTGAATTTCATGCACTGCTGTGACCTAAAATCAACTGTATTAAAAATCTGTGCAATGTGTTTTTACCTGCACAAACACTTAAAAATATATTGTAATACTTTAAATAATTTGATGCTGCATGTTAACAAATAATTAAAATTCAGCCCTTCATTGAGCTAAAATATCAAATTGTAATATGTGGAAAAAGCAAAATTTTATTGCCAAAAATACATATCTTAAAACCAGATGGTAAGTTTCATAGTTGTTAGAAAACAATCTCTCAGTGACACTTTTTGCATCCAAACACAGTGGGTTTTGGGTGAAGCTAGAAATATGATAAAGATTTTTGAAAATTGCATTGCAAATTTCTACTTCTATATCCATACTCGACAAGCCACCTCATGATGTGTGGCGGAGGGTACTTTGTGTACCATTGTAACTTCCTCCTGCCTATTCCAATAGCATATGGTTCATGGGAAAAATGATTGCTGGTATGCCTCCGTTTGGCCCTAATCTCTCTAATCTAATCCTTTTGGTCACTTTGCAAGATGTACATAGGAGGATGCAATATGTTGGTTGCCTCTTCACAAAACATTTGCACTTGGAATTTTGACAGAAGTCTGTACCGCAATACGGAACGTTTCTCTTGCAGTGTGTGCGACTGGAGTTTCCTAATCATCACCTTGATGCTTTTGTGTTTACTAAATAGACCCATTACAAAGTATGCTGCTCTTCATTGGATCTTATCTATGTCTTTTGTTAACCTTTCATTCTTCCAAAGAATCTGCCTGCATTTGCCTTACTCACAATTGATTTGATATGGTTGTTCCATTTAAAATCACCTTTTACTCCCAAATATTTAATGGAAGTAACTGCATCCATTGTTTGTCCTGCTACTGCATAGTTGTATAATAAAGGATCTTTCTTTTTATGTAAACACAGCACTTTACACTTGTTTACATTGAGGCTCAATTGCCATTATCTGCCACCATGTGTCGATACAGT
Source organism: Locusta migratoria (assembly GCA_026315105.1). NCBI lineage: Eukaryota > Metazoa > Arthropoda > Insecta > Orthoptera > Acrididae > Locusta > Locusta migratoria. Next base: position 735,603,925 of record CM048755.1, on the reverse strand, counting down.
GTAGTTCATACTGCCTTCGCTACACTTTTCCAGTGTTGCAACTTCTCAATAAATTACAGTATCATCTGTAAACAGTCTCATTGAACTTCTGATGTTATCTATGAGGCCAATTTACATTGTGAAAAGTGATGGCCCTTTAACACTCCGCTGGGGCATTCCTGAGAATATATTTTTAAAATTTGAGCCATTTGCTATGCTTGGTTATGTAAATATTTGAGGGCCACACTACAAAAAACTGATTTTTCCAATTTCGTGTGTAACTTCGGTAACTTAGAAAATAGCTACAGTATGCTAGTTCTTCTGATATGTATAAAAATGATCACTAGACAAAAGGATATCCAGAAAACATACCCTTCATCTCTGTGATCATTAGAACCTTAGACATGCGCCCCTGAAGAATTGCAATTTCATATGTAGGTTTTTCAATATATTAATACCATGCACAGTATGATTGTAAATTTTTATTTGGAAAGGAGGGAAATGAAAGTGATAGTGAATTAAATCTATTTCGTTCTAATAATTGACTCTGGTCAATTATTTTAAATGAAAAGATAAATTTGACATGAAAGTTGCATCAACCCTTAATAAGTTCCATAGAAGAGGGCAAATTTTATTTCCTCCTTTTTTAAACAATTGCTGTACGTTTCAAGGAAAAACCTCCATCATTCTGAAATTTGATGTTAATACCTGTGCTTTACCCCCTCAGGGGCTCAGCATTAACTTGCTGAGTACGGGCTTGGCGAACCCGGGGTCCTGAGCTGTGGGCTGTGTCGCGCCAACAGTCCGCTACACCGTAAGCTCTGTGCGTGCTTCAATGACCATCGTTCGGCGCGACGGTGGAACGTTGTACGTTTCAGAGCCCGGGGATCTTGGCTTAATCGCCCGGGTCGCGAGGACGGTACAAACCTCTATAAAAAACCCCTCAATCTCAAGGTGTGCTACGTGCCGAGGAGATGCATGGCTGTTGAGGTTGAACAGCCGCTAGCGAGCAACCTCTGGGGAACCTGCCGCACCTCAGTTGTATGAGGCTTACCCAGGCAAGCGGGGCTCTGCCTGGGTGGACCTTATTTCCCTAGCTGCTCGTGGGACAGAAATGAAACGAGCCATAAACAGCGTGGGCGGGCGCAAAACCGCCGTCTCTAAGAGAGGAAGAAATGAATTTAATAGTGCGCAGTATGACCCCAGGTCGTTCCCTTCCCTGGCCACACCTTGGGAAGAACGTCAGGCCCTTAACAGATCTGAGCCTTACTCACCCCAGTAGTTAGTCTGTACTCGGGCTGATGGGGAATCCTTTACTAATACTAAGCCGCAATTTTTTGTTGAAACCATCGAAAATAGATTTGGCGAAGTCACATCATTTTCTAAAATGAGAAGCGGGACTGTCTTAATACAAGCGGCATCCCCTGCACAGTCAAAGGCTTTACTCGCCTGTGACATGCTAGGAGACGTCGCAGTAAGTTTCACGCCGCATAAGACGCTCAACATGATCCAGGGCTTAATATTCCACCGTGATCTTCTGTCACAGACTGACGACGAATTGCGCGCTGATTTAGAGCGGAGAGGAGTTCACTACGTCCGGCGCATCTACAGGGGACCGAAAGATCGCAGGGTTGCCACCGGTGCATTTATCTTGGCCTTCGAGGGCGATGTACTGCCTGAGAAGGTCAAGATAATGATATACCGGTGTGAAGTAAAACCGTACATCCCTCCCCCTATGCGATGCTTTCGGTGCTGGAAGTTCGGGCATATGTCCTCCCGATGCACTTCCAGCCCCACCTGTAGGGACTGTGGGCGTCCATCACACCCGGACGCGCCATGTACACCACCTCCTGTGTGTGTGAATTGTGGGCTGCAACACCCACCTTGCTCGCCGACCTGTAGTGTGCTACATAAAGAATGCAAGATCATGGAATTCAAAACCCTGGATAGATTACCATACTCAGAGGCCAGACGAAAATATGAGCGTCTTCATCCCGTTCGGATGTCGTCATCCTTTGCTGCCATTGCGTCGTCTCCGACCGCTATGGGGACGTCAGCCTCCCATGTCACGCCACCTTCTGTGGCCCCTGTGGGCCGAAAACATCAAACTGCCCCCTTGACGGTTGGGGGCCCTTCCTCTGTTGCCCCCCCACCACCTCTTGTGAAGGCAACTGCCCCACACCCGTTGGGGACTCCGGTCCCTAACACCCAGCCGGAGAAGCAGCAGCCTTCTCCGGCACCTCTCGCCAGGAAGGGGTCCATGGGCTCCCTTCCTCCTATGGTTTCTCCCACTGATAATGTGGGTACCAGTGAGTGGCTGACACAGCCACTTACTTTGACTCGTGGTCGTAGGGCTTCAAGGTCCTCCTCAGTCCCTGAGGCTGAGGTCGAGGCCCCAAAGCCCTCCCAGCAAGAGAAACCAAAAAAGGAGCGAGAGAAGAAAAAGTCGAAGGCTGCTAAGCAAACGCCTTCCACGGTGGACACTGTGCCGCCGCCGCCGCCACCACCACCACCACCACCACCACCACCACCACCACCTCACACATCTGAGGACGTAGTGGAACTCCTCGCCTCACCAGAGGACTTGGCTATCACCAAGACCTTGGAGGCGATGGATGTAGAGGCCCTGCCTCCCCCGACGGCGACGACTGGTGATTCCGTGAAACAAACAGCACCGTCGATACTGCCATGCCTCAGCAATCAAGAAGTAGCATGATCTTGCAATGGAACTGTGGCGGCTTTTTCCGCCACTTACCCGAGCTGCAGCAATTACTGTGCCGCTATCCTGCTTTCTGTGTAGCCCTACAGGAAACATGATTTCCTGTCCAGCGGACCCCAGCCCTCCGTGGCTATCGGGGCTACTATAACAACCGCGCTGACTACAACAGGGTATCTGGAGGTGTCTGCATTTATGTCCTCGCCACTGTTCCTAGTGCTGCCTTGCCTCTTAACACGGCTCTCGAGGCAGTGGCTGTTAGACTCAGAACAATGCAGGACATAACTGTCTGCTCTCTATACCTCCCACCAGATGAGGTCGTTTCCCTTGCTGACCTCACTGCCTTGGTCGCGCAGCTACCCCCACCATTTATCCTTTTGGGGGACTTCAACGCCCACCATCCTCTCTGGGGCGGTATACAGCCCTCGGGACGTGGTAGAGACGTTGAAACGTTACTGACACAGCAGGACATATGCCTCTTAAACACCGGTGCACCCACACATTTTAGTATAGCACATGGCACACATTCTGCTATTGACCTATCTGTATGTAGCCCAGGCCTGCTCCCACATTTGAGTTGGAGGGTCCATGACGACCTTTGCGGGAGTGACCATTTCCCCATTCTTCTGTCACTCCAGCACTTTGAACCTGCAGGCTACCCATCCAGATGGTGTCTACATCGAGCAGACTGGCAGCGTTACACCTCGGCTGCTGTGGCTTCTGTTCCATTACCAAATGATATTGATACGGCAGTCCAACAGGTCACAGCTATTATAGTCTCAGCTGCAGAGGAGACCGTTCTGATCACCACTGGTTCCCCTCGGCGCAAGGTCGTGCCCTGGTGGACGCCAGAGATTGCTGAGGCTATACGGGACCGTCGGCGAGCACTACAATGCCACCGGCACCGCCCTACACTTGAGAATCGGATAGCTTTTAAAAGGCTCAGGGCCCGAGCCCGACGACTTATCAGGCAAAGTAAACAGGACTGTTGGGAGCGGTACGTCGCCTCTATAGGCTCTCGTGCCTCCCATTCTCGCGTCTGGTCTCAGGTACGGCGCCTCTATGGATACTGCCCACCAGCGGGAATCCCATCTCTGACCGTCGATGGAACTCTCTGTACTGACCCGGCCGTAATTTCTGAGTGCATGGCAGAGCATTATGCAAGATGCTCCGTGACAGCAAATTATAGTGCCTCCTTCCGCTCCCTTAAACAACGGGTGGAGCGAAATCCTCTATCTTTCCACACTCGCCGCCGGGAACTGTACAATGCTCCATTTACGGAATGGGAGTTTACCACTGCTCTTGCTGCATGTCCCGATACCTCTCCGGGACCAGACCGCATACATGGCCTTATTTAATAGGATCTGGACAGGGGGTGTTTTCCCATCCCATTGGCGGGATAGTATTATTATCCCTGTTATGAAACCGGGAGCAGATCCGCTGGCAGTTGACAGTTACCGCCCCATCAGCTTGGCTAATGTCCTGTGTAAGTTGCTTGAGCGTATGGTGAGTCGCCGTCTTATGTGGATCCTTGAAGATCGGAGTCTACTGGCCCCACAACAGGGGGGTTTCCGCCAGGGTCGCTCCACTATCGACAATTTAGTGTCTTTTGAGTCGGCCATCCGTACAGCCTTCTCTAGACGTGAGCACTTAGTTGCAGTCTTTTTTGACCTCCGGCGGGCGTATGACACGACATGGCGCCACCATATTCTCGCTACACTGTATGATTGGGGCTTACGGGGTCCACTCCCAATTTTTATCAAGAATTTCCTCTCGCTACGCACTTTTAGGGTGAGAGTTGGTACCTCCTTCAGCTCACGCCGAGTGCTGGAGAACGGAGTCCCACAGGGCTCCGTTCTCAGCATACCGCTCTTTTTAATAACGATAAACGGTCTTGCTGCGGCTGTGGGGTCATCGATTTGTTGTTCTTTATTCGCCAATGACTTCTGCTTATACTACAGCTCTCCTAGCATTGGTGTTGCTGAAAGGCGTCTTCAGGGAGCCATCCGAAGGGCACAGTCATGGGCCACGATGCATGGCTTTACTTTTTCAGCTTTTAAAACCCGGGTGATGCACTTTTGTCGTCATCGGGCTGTTCACCCTGACCCAGAACTGTACCTAGCTGCTGACCAGCTTCATGTTGCAGAAAGCCATCGGTTTCTCGGCTTGCTGTTTGACAACCGACTGACTTGGGGGCCACACCTTCGTCAGCTGAAGCAGAAGTGCTGGTGGCACCTAAATATATTGCGATGTCTCAGCCATACTGCCTGGGGAGCTCACCGTCGAACCCTCATGCACCTCTTTCAGGCGCTCGTCCAATCACGCCTGGATTATGGGAGCCAAGTATATGACTCTGCATCACCTTCAGCACTGAGGATCTTGGATCCCATTCTACATAGGGGTGTCCGTTTAGCAACAGGGGCATTCCGCACCACCCCTGTGCCTAGCCTCCTTGCCGAAGCTGGCATCCCTCCCTTGAGGTACTGCCGGCAACAGTTGCTGGCCTCCTACATTGTCCATGTCCACGCTACGCCTCACCATCCAAATCGTAGGTTATTGTTTGCAAATACCGACCTTCCCTCTCCGCAACGTCGACCCAGATCGGGTCTTCCAGTTGCGGTCCGTGTACATTCTCTTCTTTCTTCCCTAGAGTCTTTTCCTCTCCGTCCTGCATTCTCTTGCCTATCTAATATTCCTCCTTGGACCATCCCACGCCTCCAGCTTCACCTGCAACTGTCCGGCGGTCCAAAGGTGTCGATTTCACCACAATTACTTCGACACCAGTTCCTGGACATACTTAACACATTCCGTGATGCAGACGTCATATACACTGATGGCTCCCAGGTAGACGGCAGAGTGGGTTACGCCTATGTTCATGGCGACCACACCGAACAGCGCTCCCTGCCCTCTGGCTGTACTGTCTTTACGGCAGAGCTAATCGCAATAACCCGTGCACTCGACCATCTCAGAGCATGCCCCAGGAAGTCCTATCTTATCTGTAGTGACTCTCTGAGTGCCTTGCACGCTCTGGACCACTGCTTCCCCAGACACCACTTGGTGCGATCCATCCAAGTCCCGGTGTTTAGTCTTGGCAAGTCAGGCCGTTCTGTGGCTTTCATATGGACCCCAGGCCACATTGGAATTCCAGGGAACGAACGCGCTGATCAGCTGGCCAAGCAGGCCATCACATGCCAGCGCCTGGATATCGGTACCCCAGAAGGCGATATCCGCTTGGGTCTCCACCGAAAGATCTTTGAGGCTTGGAATTCAGAATGGGCAACAATGAGTATGCCCAATAAGCTCCGTGGAATCAAGCCCACGACAGCAGCTTGGAAGACTTCCCTAAGTCCTTCTCGAAGGGACTCAGTCGTTCTGTCGCCTGCGTATCGGCCATACGTGGCTAACGCACGGCCACCTCTTACGCCGAGAGGAACCGCCAGAATGTCATTGTGGAGCTGTATTGACTGTAGTCCACATCTTGTTGGACTGTCCACTTTTAGCCGCATTGCGGCAGTCTTTTAAGCTGCGTCCTGCACTCCCTTTGATTTTAGCTGACGACGCCTCTATGGCTGACTGTGTTTTAGGTTTTATTCGCGCAGCGGGCTTTTATCACAAGCTTTAACGGTGGGTTCGTATGCATGATCTTCAGGCATACACAGCTTATAGTTTTAATCTGTTGTCACTTATGTCTTGTCAGACCCTTTTCCGACTGGCAGTTGTATAGAATGTGCAGAATGGCTGGCTCATCCATTATTATCCTAGTGATCAGCCAGCCAACAACATCTGCTGTGATTTTTAGTTGATTATTTGTTCCACCACTACTGTGGTTCCCTTTTCCTTTTTATGTTGCAATTATGACCAACACTGTCTTCCTGTACGTCTTTTGTACTAGTTGCAGGGCGCTTATTTTAATCATACATGAAACCCTGTGATCTCTTAGCTGGGAACAGGGGACTGATGACCAAGCAGTTTAGTCCCCTTTAAACCCCCAACACCAACCAACCAACCTGTGCTTTACTAGGTAACATCCTGTTGAAGTAAGGTGCCATTTCTTTCTTCTGACCTTAGAACTGATTTAACATAGCCAGTATTAGAAGGAATTAAAGACTCGATACACAGTCCAGGTTGATATTTTTCACAATAACAAGGCATTACCTGAGGTGGAGGAGGTGAAAGTACATGTAAAGTATATCATAACACACAATGTTAAAGTCCATTTCTCCTTTTAATCATATGTGCAATTCTTCAATTTCGCCATAGTCTCCTATAAAATTACTGTAAACATAAATTTGAATATCACTTAAGGAAATTCTGCATCTACTGATGGGCTGCACAGAAATGATTCCTGACACCTCCATGTGTCCCAGACATCTTACTCTTAGTCTCCTACGGTAGCATAAGAGATAGTAAGAGGAAACACTATTTGAAAACTCTTTCTCACCAGTCCCCATGAACCATTGGCTGGTTGTTGAATATTGACTTGGCTTGCATCACATAAGCCCTACTCTTTGGTAATTAAGAGACTAATATGTTCTTATTATATTTCTAGGTTATGGTTATTATGGAAGACCTGGTTTGGATCCTTATCATTATGATGCATACTATAGTTATAAATATTATGAAAACCTCAGGAGGACAAATCCAGCTGCATATGCTGATTGGTATGCCAAGTATTATGGGGATCAACATCAGTTTCAACAAGGCGTATACTCTGAAGACAGAGGCAGTGTACATTCTGGTCGCAGCTCTGAAAATGATGACAGGTATATAATCATATATATTCTACCATCAATCCTGTGCTGTTTGCATTGTCGGATACAGTCTTTGTAAAATGTAATCAAGGTCATTTTGTGAGATATCTTATACATTGCTCAGTTTTATCTGAAGCAAGACATACTTCAGTGTTAGTGGAAAGAAGTTTTTCAGTGTAGTAGAAAAAAGTTCTGTTAAATATTAAAACCATGTGTTTGGCTAGTACTCAAACCCATTCCTTTGCTATTTGCAGCATTGTTCTTTCCAGATGAACTAACATGGCCTGGCTATCTCAGTCAGACATTGAATTATCAGTGAAAAGCCAGATTCTGGGTTTGTGTTCTGAAAATGAAAAATATTAGAAGGCTTCCACCACATGCTTCTTATATGAAATTGTAGACTGCCATATTTCATGCAGAGAATTTTTAAAACACACTGCTGATAATGTGACTAGATACGTAGTTCAACATGAAATTTGAAAGACCATTGATTCTTGGTGATAACTGTGGGTTTCAAGATAGAAACATCAGGTTTGTTTAAATGTTTTGGTCCCCCCCTAAGAATTTTATTTATTCATCTACATCAATTAGTCAGGATAGATATGTGTTATGGTATGGAGTATGTAGGTTTCTTAGCAGAAAAAGATGTGGAGAGGGGGCCAAATGGGAGGTTTAGTATAACTGTGGGCACAATAGGTTATCGTAGGTTGAGGACAGGATAATTATGGTACCGGATAATATACTGGAAGAATAACTTTAGACTGTGCTGTTCAGAAAGCTGGTGGTTGCCGGGGGGGGGGGGGGGGGGGGAGGGGGGGATGCAGAAGGTGTGGGCTGTGAAACAGCCATTGAAATCAAGAATGTAGTGTTCAGCTGACTGTTGTGCCACAGTATTGTCTACTTTGCTTTTAGCCATCGTTTGGTGGTAACAGTTCATCCTCACACTGTAGGTAGTCATATGAATATAAATATCTGTGCACCAACTGCAAGAGAGTTGTGAGTGCAGCAATATGATTTACCAACACTGGTGCTATCACTGCACAGATTTTTATATTGGTATGTTAATCAACAAAGTGTCCATTAGGATGAATGGCCACCGCCAAACTATATCCAAAAGCAAGGTAAACTACCTTGTGACACAAAATGCAGCTGAGCACAAGATGCTGGAATTTAATGGCTGCTTCACAACCTCGCCATCTGGATCCTCCTACCACTACCAGATTTTCTGAACTGCATGATCGGAGTTGTCCTTGCAGTATATTATCAGGTCCGAAAATTATCAAGGCCTCAGCCTACAGTAACCTATTTCCCCACACACAACACATTTGACAAGTCCTGCCCTTTTAATAACTGTCTGCACCACGTTTTGGTCTGTACTATATTTTTGTTTCTTCTTTACTCCTCCGACCCCACCCCAACAACCCCACCCTCTCCATCACCAAGATACGACTCTCTCAAACTCCATTTCTACATGCTCAGTAAGACATATCTATCCCTACCTTTACCTTGCATCCTTTCATTTCCCCCTCCCCTCTCATACTGTCCCCCTTTAAGTCACACTTAATGCTAAGTGTCAACTGCAACCCGACACCTTGAGTTGTCGTGTGTGTGTGTGTGTGTGTGTGTGTGTGTGTGTGTGTGTGTGCGTGTTTGAATGTATGAATGAAAGTGTGTTCTATAGTGATGAAGGCTGTGGTTTAGTCCACAGCTGATTGATCATCTTTGTAGTTACTTGCAAAATATCAGCATTATATATCACACACACATTAACAGCACAAGTTCTAAGCTCCAAAATGTTCTGGTGCTTTTGAATAGCTATTAGCTCTCTCAGTAGTGTGTTCGTAATCTCATGTGTGTTCATGAAACATTGGCTAATTGTTTTTCTTTGTTTCTGGAAGCAGAAAGAAATACCTTAGGAACTACATTTGGCAAATATGGAGAATGGGGCATCTGTAACACTTTTGAAGTGGAGTAGAGTCTCATGTGCATGACATTTAAATGTATTACAACAAATTACATTTTATAGACTTTTCCTCATATATTGTTGTATGACAATTTAAGAGATATGATGTTTATGGTGATAGGCCACTGACATAGTGAGACTCTGGCCATTTTGAGGGTGTTGTTTTTGGCCAAAACGTTTGCCAAAATTCTTGGAAAAGTAATTTAATTTGAACTGATGCAGCAATGTCATGCAAAAGCCATGAATCATTTCAGTGCAAATTCACACACACACACACACACACACACACACACACACACACACACACACACAAACGCGCAGATGCTGGCACCACCACCTCCTTTGGTTTGTTGAAGGAAATCAGTAATAGGTCTATGGCATAAATTACACAGTAGTGGTATTTGGTGCCTTATAAGTACTAAGTGCTGTTGACAATGTTAAAGAGTTTGAGGAATAGTAAATAGAAAGCTTTCATGAACATTTTATACCAAAAATAAAATCTTAACATTCTAAATCTTGTCTGTGCTCAGTTTCTGCCAGGCACATGAAATGGTTTATTTAGTGTATATTCATATTTGGTAATTCCATTCAGGCAATAACAATCTAGGAAGCATGCTAGTGGCCAACCAGAGGTGTTTGTTTATCTTGATTCATGTACTTGATGAGAACTACATCATTAGGTAAGGAGAGAGAAAGTGTATCATTGATCATTTGTTTTAAGCTGACTTCTGTAATAATTTAAGACACAAGATCTTAAAAATCCAATCCAAGCTGAAAGGATCTGCCCCATTGTCTCCCACCTTCAAACATTCACCAAATTCAACAATAGACTAGTTTTAGTTACACACATTGTGTTTCATTTACACTAAAAGCAGGCAATACAGACACAAAAATGGCCCACTCCTCTTAGAGAGGATACAAATTTGTCATCTATGTCGATCATTGTGATTTGTTTACTGTGGCTTTATTAACCCTTTCATGAGCAGTGGGAGGAATACTTACCAGTAAGTGTGTTTCTTTATTGCACTTTCAGTAATAAGTCTTAAACAATTTTGTATGTTTGTGCCATTTATCGGTAGTCTGCTGAACCAGCTGTAATGTGTCTTTGTTGTGAAATATAAACTTGCAGGACTGTGGGAGTATAGATCCTACCAAATTTGCATCAAAAGGCCCATAAAACCATGCTTCCCACCAAAAGTAGTTTTTGAAAGATGCTTCCTGCCTACGTACTGCTTTTACAGAGATTCTGGGAATGTGTCTTGCCACGTTTGGATGTGCCCGACACTGTACCAGGTGTATAAAAACGGGGGGTGGGCAAGGAATTGCGTATTTGTGAAAAATCACTTTGAATGAGAAGTCACAGTTTTCACAGTAACAACTTTCCAGATTCTAACTACAATTTGAGTCACAGTTAAAAGTATCAATTTCAACGCAACACTGTTGTTATTTGGTGGTCATAGTTTGTACTTCTTTCTTCCCCCGTGTTACAATATCAGTTCAAACTGCAATTTCAGTGACAAGTCGCAACTAAGAGTCAAAAGTTTAGAATGTGTGGCGCATGCCATCTGGTGGTATAGGTGGCGTCATATAAGAAGGTGTTTCTGCATGTAGAGGTGGTGCGATATGGGAAGCATGGAGGGGAGGAGCTACGGGTGAGCACCAACAGTTGTGCCTGCGGGAGAATCATTGCGTAACTTGTGGCCAGCCACATGCCTACAGAGTTAACATTATTGGCTGTCATTGCGGTAATGGAGAGGGATGCGCAGAACAGCTGAAAACTGGGCCGCCTTCGTAGGTGACGCCAACTATAGTACTTCATTCTTCCTTCTTCCCCGTTTCGTGCTGTCATTTCAAACCAGTGAGTTTGATCACCCTCGCTGATTTCAAACTGCGATTTCAATGACAAGTCACAAATAAGAGTTGCAAGTAGCAACTGAGAGTAGCATTTAATATTCTGCCTTGTGCTATCTGTTGGCTAACTGTCGTACTTTCACTAGTGTGTTGTTTAGGTATTTGGTTGAATTAATAAACAAAAAGATAATTTGCTTTGGGAAAATGTTACACTTATTATCATTGTTTTAGCTGGCGGCAGCACTTATGCATTTGGCCAGAGTACGATATTTGACATTGCCACCTGAAATTTTTCTTCTGAAGCAAAGCTTGGCATCTATGTTAGGTTGAAAGGTGATAATTTGGTTCATAGTTGGTAAAGACAATTAATGTGAATGCCAAATAAAGATTGTGTTATGGTCTTGATCCCTGTTTAAAATCAGTTTTCATCATAAAACCTACAACTACTATGTAAATTGAGAATACATATCTTACATCGTAAATCCGGTATCGACAAGTATTTTGATATGCATTATATGTTCGTATATCATACATAGGATGTAAAAAAATTCCAAGGGGGTGGGATCAAGTGGTCAACTAAGTAATTTTATGAAATGTTTAACAGTAGGCCAACTCTATTTTCAGTGTGAACTGTGTTAAGTACTAAGATACAGGACTAAACTTGTATCTTAGAGGATACGGTAAAAATTTTGCACTTTGAAATACAAAAGTTTTTCACATAATGCTAAGTTTTATTTTATGAGAGTTAGATTTAGGAATGTTGTTTTCCACCTTTTTCCTTTTAGTATGTTCCTGCGTGTGATGAGGTGTGTCAAAGCAGATAGGTGGTATTGTGTCCTTCAGTATTGATAAAACTTTTGTCTCAGCAGTGGTGGTTTATGTTGACAATTGTCAGTGAATGATCTTAGAAATCTAAATCACATAGAATGAGTGAAATAATATTTTATTTATCATTAATTATTTATTTTATGTTATTCTTGGTTGTAGGGTTTCTTGTGTGTAACCTCGTACAGTCAGTAAATTAGATATTCTTACAAAGTGAAGATATTGTTGGCAATATTAGCACACTATATCTTCACGGCCATAAGTAAAATATAACACTAACTTTTATAAATAGTTATTTGGCAGAATATTTAGTGGCACCGGAAGGTTTTAAAGGGGGAAATAGAATTTCAGAAGTCACTCATGGTGTGTCACATTTACTTTACCTCTTTCAAATTGGTAAGTGACTTATGCATTATGCATTTTACAGGCAAGAACATAGCACTTTCATTGCACTGACACAATTACTGTAATCTGGCTGAATCTTTCTGCTGGATAGGCTATATGACTACTTGGCAATTTCCACAGTTTTAACTATACGTTACACACCAAATATTGAAATAAAATTTAGAAGAGTAATTCACATTTGCTGATTCGTAAATAATGGATGAATAATCTGAACATTGCATGCAATAATATTCTGAATTTGTATCTATTTACATGTAAGATGAGGAATCTATTATACAGCATCTACAACACAAATCCCATAAGTCACAGAAGTAGCAATAGTAGTAACAGAAATTGCAGAAGTAGCACTCAGAGTCACGGAATCACAGTTTGAGTGCAGAGGGATACAAGTCGGGCATTTGTAAACTATGATAGCAGACAGTGACAAATCCCAACTAAGAATAGCAGATTACTACTTTTAGTTATCACTTATATTGAAAGTCGCAGTTTAGCCGATCTCTAATAAGAACTGATATAATAGTAAAGTTTATGTTTGTTGTGAGATCACTACTGTTGTCACTTGTGAAGTAATAACACAATGTTATTGTGAATTGTATCTACTTTAATTCTGTGTTGTAAACTAATCAAAGTTACTTTCACCTTGTGGTAAGTAAATAAAAACACAGACTACCATATTATTTATTATGTGTAATGGTTCACAAGAGGAAACTAGAAAATCCATGTCACCATACTTTAACAGGTCACAAAAATGCTGTGGGAAATGTATACTTACCACCAGAACTTTTGGTTGTAAATAATATGTGATCAGTCGGCTGTGTTTAATTTTTAAATCAATTTTTTTTTCTTTATTTACAACCAAAAATCCCTTTACTGAGTCACTACAAAAAATACTCTCAAAAACGGTTTAAATCACTGCAGGAAACTTATTGTTTCATTTTAAAGCTCAAAGTTATTGCCATGTCAGCTCCTTCTAATGAGTGTAATAGATATATAAAAATGATATAAGATTTTGTATCTGTACTGATAGTTTTCTTGTGTGAAAAATTTCACTGGGTTTTTTATTTTTTAAAGTATTATTATTATTTAATTCAAAAGTTTTTTAAGTGGAGGTAAAGGCCCAAGGCTCCAGCAAATTATGAAAACATTAAAATTGTAAATTGATTTTTATGGCTATAAAGTATTGTGTAATGTTAGTTATACATTACTTATCAATATCACAGATTTGATTCATAAATGTACTCTTTTACTATAATGAAATGCCTATGCAGGTCTGTATTGTAGTCCAGTCATTCAAACTTGGTTGTCATTGTCCTTTACTCTTATTACTATGTCTTCAGCAGCAGATCACATGATCATTTTATTGTCTTTAAAATAAAATAATACTGTTTCTGATATGTTGTTTTGCATTTACGTTGCATTAATTGATGTAGACCATACTCTTGCAGATACAGGACAGGACAGTTTCATCATCATGATTACTACCGGTCATCATCATCTATTCTCTCTGACTATGGTGCTAGGAGGTGAGGTGAATTTTGATCTCGTCAGTTTTTGATCTTCTGTAGCTGATGTATTTCCTATGTTGAGATATTAATAGAGAAATCCATAGATGTCGCGTTGGTGTAATATGTCATGTCCATTTGTTACACACCTGTATTTCATTAGCTGGTACATTTCATGTGTTTAGATATTCTTGACTATTTGGAACCATTACATAAACAGAGTACAGTTTAAGGCTAAAAGGGCAACTAATGAATATAACATTCAGTACTGCTTATTTATTTCTGTAGCTTTCTAATTTTATCCTTAAGGATACGAGTGATGGGATAGGCATATTTCTTCTTTTGTGACTGTGGAAGACACATTGTTTGTTGTGCTTTAATCAACTGTTGATGGTTTATTTGTAAAGTGAGTTGTAATTAGTCTTTCGTAGAATTGTAGAGTTCCCCCTCATGCTTTTCCATTGCTGGTTGTAATTAAAACATTGCTTGTGTGTTTGGTCACTCTTGACAAGAGTGTTGGTAAATGTGCCTGCAGAATCGGTAAACTTTATAACACATTATGAAGTACATAATTATTTATGTACAAAAATTCTTATTAACTATATTATTTTTCAGAATAATTATTAACATGTCCATTGTAGTGAGGAGTAAGTTGTTATTGGTTTTATTTTGGGCAAGAAGATACTGGTGTTGCTATTAATAGTATACATATATTGAAATGTCACTATCATAAAATGAGATGCATCAGGAATTGAAGTGTGTCATGAGACTACATCTGTAAATCTTCAGAGGGATTAAAGTTAAATATTGAAAACATTAACAGAGTGTGGTGATGGTATCTTTAGAATTAACCTTTAAAATTTGTTCACTCAACGACTTTGACAGAGGGACCGCTGATCAATTCTAAAGTCACAATTTCTCTTGGGTGTATTGCAACTTGTCTAAGTAAATGTCTATTCTCCTAGTATCTTGGAAACTAGGGGCATTTATTTCAGGTGCATAAGCTGCCAGTAAGGTAAAAACAGGTGAATTTTCCCCCATGTTGGGTTTCTTTTACAGTTTATATCCTGTAGAGCACCCACCTTTGTATAATGTGGTACAATATTATTTCTCTTTCACTACACATGGTGTGACATGGACAATCTTTTCAGGTCGTGCTACAGCAAAATGGAGTTAGTCCATCAACTTTAGAGCACAGAGAAAGTCGACGGAGACAGAGATTATGTACATAAATGTTTACACAGTGGCACAGATGTAACACTCGGAAACAAAGACCCATTACTGTAAAACATTTGAATAGCAGTAGCCAGTTTAGGAGTAAACAGATCAAGTACATTAATAGGTTTTCAATTTGTACTTTCCTGCATAAAGAAGCCAATTTATAGTCTTTATTGAGCAGATATTGTGCAGATATAGTTCAATGAAACTCACTCATATTTCGATATTGTCATGTTGAAAACTGCAGGTGACCCATAATTCGAAGGCTGGTCATTAATAGCACACAACAATTTACACTTACAACACATTTATTGCTAAAACAAGTGTACACTCAGTACAGAATGCCTCCTGCATGGAGTGCTCCACTATTTATACATAGAAAGAATTTTCTGGAACTTACAAGTACATCAAACATAAGAAACATTTAGAATATTCTAGAAATAGTAAATACAAAGAAAATTTTTTTTCTGCCCATGGCAGGATTTTAACTGGGGAACGCAAGCACAGTGATCTGTAATGCTAACTACTGCACCACACGTTAAGTTGGAAGACTCGTAGCATTGTTCCCCTTCCTGAAAGAACAGCGATCCGCTATTAGGTTCCCTTTGGAGCCATCTGCAGTGTCCTCGGTCTTGTATGGGTCCTCTGTATGGCAGTTCCAAGGAATTCTTCCATTCTGCTTGCACACCTTCCGTTCGGTGACAACGATCGGCGCCAGACCCTCCTGTCGTGACATCATCATCATCATAATGGTCTGCAGACCAGACGGAGGATGTGCAAATCTCTCTTCGTTTCTGTCGTTTTGAGGACGGTTCATAATTCTCGACTTCGTATGTGACGTCTGACAGGCGGCGTATTAAAAGATACAGACCAAAGTATTGCTTCAACAACTTTTCCAATAGCCAAACTTTCCGTACAGGGGTAAAAATCGATGCCAGATCTCCTGGGCTGTTCACAACAGGTCAGTGCTTGTCATTATACCGCTGACGATCCTTCTCCTGGATGTCCAGTGACCATGTGCAAGCCAGCTGTCTTGGTTCTTTGACCCTGGTGATGAGCTGTTTAACATAGTCACACTGAGTGTCATCCGGTTGGAACAGACACAGCGTATCCATTGTTATCAGCTTCAATTACCATGGAGCAGGAAAAACAATGTGAAACTTGAGGTGTCTTGCCTTGCTGTATTATAAGGAATGTCACGACTGGCAGTATTGTATCCCAATCCGTTTCTCAACATTGACGTATATCGACAGCATATCTGCTAACGTCTTGTTCAAACATTCTGTAAGACCATTTGTCTGAGGATTGTAGGTAGTTTTGATTCTGTGGACAATGTCCCACTGTGACATTACCTCCAATATTAGTTTTGAATAGAATACTTTTCCACTATCACATGTGATGCACCATGCTTAAAAATAATGTCTTCTACTAGGAATTTAGTGATCTCTGGAACTTCTGCAGTCGGCACAGGTTTGGTGATAGTGTAGTGGCCGAGGTAGTCAGTGCAGACTATTATCCATCAGTTGCCAATTGTCAACTTCGGGAACCTACGTAAAAGGTAGATTCCAATCCGGTGGAATGGAGCTACTGTAGGTGGAATTGGTACCAGATGACTTGGAGGTAACAGTGGCCATGCTTCCGTCTCTAGCACTCCTTACAGTGACTCGCATTGTGTTTTTACACAAGACTTCTTATATTCTAAAACACTACTATCACATTCCTCTTCGGTTATTTCAGTGCTTTCAAAAACCGCTTCATGTTAAAATAATAATAATAATAATAATAATAATAATAATAATAATAATAATAATAACCTAAACTTGATTTACTACAATAAAGCTCAATTTCACTTGGCATGCAAATCAAAACTACAATGAACCTTAGTTTCATTATTGAATGTAGGCAGTGTTGCCAACAGATCGTCATATAATCCCACTATATCCACACTTGTGAAACATTGCACTTGACAGTTCCTGTTACGTTGCATGAAAGTGGCTACACTGCCATAGTGATGTTGCAACAGCAGCAACTACACGACTTTCCATTGCACCTTGTAAATGACACCATTTGAGTATAGATAATAGCAATGTGTATAACATTCATTTTCAGTTGCCACCACAGTGAGAACAAATAAACTCCTGTCAGACAGTGAAGTTATAAGCACAACAACGAATATGGTTATGAGCAGAGGAATCAAACACAGAAAGGGAGCACCTGAAAATGCCTGCTACTTTGACATTCATATTTCAATAAGTAAATAATCACAGAACCTTCTCACTCTATCTTTTACAACGACAATGATGCAATAAATAAATGATAAAAGGTACATAGCTTTTCACTCAGCGACAATGGTGCGATTCCACCTCCACTCAAAACGTTTGTAGTACTTCTGTGAAATTTTTTAAGTGTCTGAATTTATGAACTTCCAAGATCACAGCGAAACAAAGCACACCGCATAATTCAAACACGCGCTCGGCCAATTCCTTCTGCATGGTGTTGGTGCGGAATAAGCTACTCTCAATGACATCATTTGAGTAGCCACACGGTAATTATTGTGTTTTAACATGCAACGCCAATAATGCCACTCAAATAGTGGCCAATTGGAGTAACCATCGTTGCGTGTGGAAATTCACCTTCATTCAAAATGTTCAAATGTTTGTCAAGCTTATGGGACTTAACTACGGGGTCATCAGTCCCTAAACTTACAAACTACTTATGAACTACTTACGAACTAGGACGACACAAATATCCATGCCTGAGGGGGGATTTGAACCCCCGACCGTATTAACCTTCATCTTACTGATCTTTGTGTAATAATCACATAATTATGCCACCGAACGTAGATTGTGCCACGCAACTCCTTCGAAATGACCGTGCTAGAGTATAGGTCAGGCAGCTATTGCACACCGTTCCCAGCCTATTAGCCATCCAGAAGCAGGCCAGCTGCTGTGGTAGTGCTGCATGGAACAGCAGCTGCTGCCCTCTGTGTCCTGCTTTTAAAACTATGTTAAAGAAACAGCAGCACACACATAGCAGCTTCCGTAACGTGCTGCACCATTGTGCATTGTTGTAAACCACGAGACTCAATGTTCATGTTACTGTTTGCCACTTCTTGTTAATTGTTCTGTCAAATATGTCAAGTTTCCTGAGTGTGAAAGAAGTTTTACAAGCTATCTCTGAAAATATCAGTCTAATTGCTTCAATGTATCTATGGTCATGCAAAAAAGTAAGGTATGGAATTTGAACATGGAACCTCGCAGTGGAAAAAGAGGCTAGTATCCATTTTATTTCAGCAAACATTAACTACCAATAAATTATCATGTTTGTGTGATGGAAATAACTAGGTTATGGCTGGGTGAAGGAATGTGTTTTGAGGGCAGCTTTGTTAATGGTCTAATTGTGTAACTAACAGTTAATGTGTTCATACTGAAACTTAGAAGTGTAAGGTGCCATTTTTTCATAGTATGTTTTCTCATGTACCATTAGAAAAATAGTTTTTATAAAAGCCTGTATCTCAGAGCCTCTGAGAGATCAGAGTACAATTATTCATGTATAACTAAATTACAGAATTTGTGTCTGTTTACGTAATGTCTGTGTACATATATCACCTGTATGGATTTTATACTATGTACTGTGTGTGTGTGTGTGTGTGTGTGTGTGTGTGTGTGTGTTTATTATTTATGTATTTTTTTCTTAATGAATGGATATGTTGAGAGACCTTGACAACAAAATTGCTCTTGATATGTTTCTATTGTCTTTATTCTGTAATCTTAACATTCATAATCCACTTTGATTTATTACACTCCTACACACTATTTATGTTTGTTTACCAAGCTCTACATTCTGATGTTTCCTTAAAAAGCAACAATCAGATGAACTAATGTAGTTAGTTAAAATTAACAGATATCATTATGACAGGAAAGTGCATTAAATTAAGTTTGTGAGATACTAACATGCTACTCTTCATCTAGATTATTTATGAACTTTTCAATTATTAAAATAAATCTCCCTTATTTTTCACAAATATCTAGATTGATTTCTTTTCTATCAACAATTTCAAATTAATTTTGTGATGTTAATGTCACAATAAAATGTTTGCTTATATTTTTAAAAGTAAACGGTGCCAGCCAGTATAATTTCATTGTTACTTTTGAGCCATTGTTAAAAAGTTCTGAAATTTACTTATACTGTTGCATCTAATAAACACAAAACAAACAACTTTGGAGTAAGTTGACTTTTAAGTTCATACAATTAATTCATATCTCAAAATGATCAAAATCAAGACAGTTGTATGCCCTAATAATGTAAAAAGTGTGAAACCCTTGGCTGTTGATAAATAACGTCTATAATCCACATTACTAAAGTAGACAAAAGTCACAACAAAGAGCTTGTTTGATTTGAAAAGTTTTAATTGAGACACTAAGTCGTGCAGGAATATTGAGACCATCTTACAAAGTAATAGGAATGCTGCACAATTGCTGAATTGGTCACCAAATAAAACGCCACCAGTTATTGAACCAGTGGCTTTACAATATCTCTAAGTGCTGTTTTGTGTAAGACCCATCATTGGAATGCTGTATACATTGCAGACTAATGTTATATTCTTTTTATACTTCGGCACTACAGCCCTTGATGTGCCTTGACCTCCTCAACAATCTTTCTCCAAACATCTCTGTTCTATGTTTGCCTCTTCCATGTTCCGATCTCTATCTTGGTGAGGTCATGCAACATGCTGTCCAGCCACCTCCCTCTCAGTTGGCCCTTTTCTGTGGTGGAATACAGTCTGGTTTTTATTATTTGTTTGGGCATCCTGTTATGTCTCAACCTCTCCATATGTCCTAACCAGCATATTCTTCGGGGATTAATAAATTTCACTGTGTTGTTCCCTTGTATAAGCTCTTGTAGTTCATGGTTGTACCTTATTCTCCAACACTCTGTGCCTCTCACAGGCCAAAACTGTTCCGCAGGATAGTTTCACATTTCTGAACCATATCTAACAAGATTTAGAAGAATAGATGAGAATAGTACACTCTTCACTGGGTTGTTGTTTATTGTAATTGAAGAGTTCTTAAATACTTTTATGTTCGCATAATATAGGCTCCGTTTCCTGCTCTGTATCATAGTATTACAGTGAAACCCAAATTTTACGTTTTCATGTGACCCAGACTTAAAGAACATGAAATTAAGGAAAATGCAGATTCGAGAAAAACTTAAAAATCCCAAAAATAAAATAAAAAACATGCATAATTGGCATATCATATATATGATTAAAAATCATAATCCTTTCCAATAATCATAGCTTGCATGAAATCAGGCGTCCTAACGTGATTGGCGCACGAATATTGTCAGCGATCTTCGTGAGGAATGATGGGAACAAAGCAGTGAAAGTCAGCTGTTCTATACTCAGATTGAGCCAAGACAGACATTCCATGATATGAAGAAACGTTTGATGAAATATGAGATGTTGATGAAGTCAATAGATTTCCTCTTCGAAAAAGAAGTAGTAGAAGGTGGTACTCAACTAGAAGTTCTTGTCAGTGTCATCATGTTTCTTCATAATAGTATTTAAAGACATTGGTGGAATTCGAAGAGATGCAGGGAACTGTAGAGTGTAGCGAGAATGCTGGGTATTATTCGTTTAAATTATTGTTAATGTTTGAAACAAGATTTTTCACTTGCTCTTCTGACAACTCTGTTAAAAACAATGAACTTTCAATAATCCATGTTTTGCTCTCCAATATCTGTTGATTATTTAGGTCAGTAGTTGTTTTTATACTTTTGGCTTTCTTCCCTCCCCCCCCCCCTTCCCATTTACCTTCTGAGAAAAAATTGATAAAAGTACTACACATTGTAGTCTTCTGTTGCAAAAACACAAGATGCAAATAGAAGAGAATTATACTGCTGTATCAGAGGTTCATTCACATGTTGCAACTCACTCTTTAATAGATACCATATCGTAATCGGAGAAAAAATGAAATAGAAGTGTCAAAAACACAATGCATTATTGCAAACATTTCTGTTTACTGGATTACAAAATGCAACTGCAAAATAAAGTCTGATTTAAAGTGGGTGGTGGCGGCTTTGTTTCTGCGGCTTCTATTGAGATTTATTGTTAACCCAATATTCAAATCAAACGTGATGTTAGAAAGCTTACTGCTGTACAGCTTTGTGCAAATTCACTAGTTATCCCTGTCTAGTGCGTGTGCACTGATATAGCGGGGTTTGGAACTGCACCTGCTAATTTCCTGTTCTGCTGCTAGATTTCTGTTGTGCTAACGTCTTGTAGCGCTAGACGGGTAGCCCTCTTCTCATGCAAGCTCAGGCGAGTGTTTAGCCATCGTGACGTACCACTGACATGAATAAGCTCTGTCAAATGTTTATCAATGTGTAGATTTCAGCACACTGCTACATCCTTTAAATATCAAATATTCATAGAAAATGGCAAAGTACTTCTAAAAAGCTAGAAAGTAGGTGTTATTGTTCCTTGTTTCACTCACAACAATTTAAACTGTACACTTCGGTTCCTGCCAAACCACATCTTTAAAATCATTAAATATTAACAAAAATAGTAGTCTTTTGTCAGTCAGAATACCTGCTTGTATCACCCACAGCAATTTACTCTCGGGTTTCTGGCTAACTTTGTCTTATAAAATGATGCCATATTTATTTATTAAACAACTGATCAAAGAAAAATGTCTATAAACATGTTTCATATATAGAGATGTTTATCCCTTTCAATGTACTTCAATCTGGGACATTATCCATCTGAGAAAAGTTGTGATTTTCCTGTTGGACAGTATTTTATTAACTATTGTGAACTAACCACACATTTGTAAATAGCCACATATTTGGAAATAACAGCCAAATCTTTACTTCAGCATTTGTTTTATAATCACATGAATATGTAAATATGATTGAATATTGCAGGATGTAATTATCTTATACTAATAAGATAGACCCTGAATGATTTTAGAAACATCAAAATGGGTGACAACTTTTTGCGCCTGGGAAGATGCGAAACATCCAGTTTCATATGCCAGTACTGTAGCCCTTACACCACTGAAGCTCTTCAGTGACTGTTGTATAATTTGTAGAGTTATTAAAATACATGGCAACTTACAGGTTATGATTTCTGATAAATTTTAATTTTAATACAGTAAGTGCACATTCCAATAATACCACTATCACTGCTTCATGACATATCGGCAGTCATTGCTATCTCTTTGGGAGCGAAGCTGCCAGTTTTTTTTACGCTTTCCTTATGGTTGCTTCCTTCAGACTTTTTGTTCATTAAATACAAAATAACACTCACAATGCAGATCTGATGTTATGTCTACCATGTACGTTTAACTTTGAGGTTAGCTGTTTGACTACAAAGTTCAATATACCTCAGATCGTCGATACACGGTTATTTACGTCATGACGATGAAACACACTTCTGAGCTAGGATGAGGAGAATACCCACACTAGACAAATTCACAGCAGATCTTTGCATATCCCTTCTCTCCGCCAACAAAAGCAGTGTGAAACATTTGTCTTTTGTGTCGCTTATAACTTGTTCAGTCATATCAAATGTCTGTAGGAAGAAAAGAATAAAGTAAAGGAACATTTTGAGTAAGACCATAGAATTGAGGTAAACCTTCTAGGAAGAAACATAAAATCAGGAAATGTTTAGCACAGATCTTAGGGGTTTTCCATAGGGGCGTAAAATAACAAACAAAAAAAACACATACAATTGGAAACTGTAACATCAAAGTTCCATTGTATCACTGCTTAAGAGGTCACTTAGGTAATGGAATCAGCCGACAGCCTCAAAATATTTATCGGAGGCCTTCAGGTTATGTGGTGGTCTTCCCAGCCTTAGAATGAGACATTATGATGTATTTTGTCTTGTTTTCACTCACAGTAAGTCATAATTTTGCTCCTTCTGTTTCCATTATTTCTTACATTTCCTTAAGGATGTTTACATCTCTTGCTAAGATTACAGTATCATCTGCATGTGTGTGTATCTGCCTGGATTTCATCGTTATTGTTCCTGTTGTCTATTTTTCATATATGCAGTGATAAGTTAAACAGGACTGAAGAGGAACCATCACCCTATCTGTAAAGTTAAAGTGCTCTGTCATTTTTTGTTCACATTTACTCTGGCTTTGTGTCTTTCATTGTTTAGTCAGTTAGTCTTCTTAGCTTGTCACAGACACCAGTTGTTTGTGCTATATAGATTTCTCACCTGTTAATATGATCAAAAGCCTGTTTAAAATCAGCAAACAGGAAGTGGTCATAAAAAATTCTTAATTATTTATCTAATAACAAATAGTGGTCCAGAAGTCTGTTTTCCCAGAAATTACACTGGTATTCTCAGAGGATATTTTCAGCACATGTCTTTATCTTTCATTCAAAACCCTGGAAAATATTTTGTAGGCTGTATTCAATAAAGTTTTGCACCTATAATTTTCACAAGTTTATGTTCCTCCTTTCTTATGAAGAGGGCATGTTATTCCTGATATGTTAGTTATTAGTGCATGTATTTCCTATTATCAGAGCCTGGCTGCCAAATTTAATAATTGTTGGCACTAGCCTGTCTTCACCAGGTGCATAGTTATTTTTCAATTTATGTATTATTGACTCCATCTCCAGTGTTGTTGGACTTTCTACTTCTTCCCTTTCATCTTCTCTCACTTCAGTATTCTCCTTCTGTCCATGTGTTTTTAGTTTCGTGCTTTGCTCCATGTACTTTCAAGGTTATCGTAAAACTGTTGCTTTTATAGCTTCTTCTGATTCCTCTATTGGTGAATAAGCTGCTGTTATTGTAAATTACTAAATTTCCCTTTTGTTAATCTGCAAAGTTTTTTATTTATAGGTTTAAATTCTGGGAGACTTTTTTGTTCTAGAATGACCTAATCTTCTGTCTGGTCCTCTTCACAGCAGAGAATACTGAGGCATAAATATCTGCTCTTGCTCTTGGAATCTCACTTCTTGTAGTGCCATAAAACTGTATTTGAACTTCATGATCTCTTCAGATATTTCTTTAATTTTTCAAGACTTCAACCTTGTCCATTTATTCCAAGGTACTATTTCCAAATACTTTGTCCTTCCTTTAGCCTAAGTTGAGTTTTGTATGCCCCATCCATTTTCTGAGGTTCTTCTTGTGGTTCCGTAATACAAGGTTTTTACTGTCCACAACAGCTCTAGATCTAAAATTCTACCTGTGTATCACATTAGAGCTGCAATAGAGCTCAGCAGCAAAATGTATATGATATTCTGATGATGGGTCTAACCAGAAACATGTCAAAAATTGCCATTGGTTCAGTAACTGTTTTTTTTTATTTTATTTTTTTTTTATTCGCTTTTTAATTCAGCAACTGTGCAGCACTCCTATTAATTTAATTTGATTTGATACCACAAAATAAGTAAAGTCATAGCTTACATGTTTAAAGTCGAAACTTTTGCTGTTGATATGGTGTAAAAAAATTAACTGTACTTTTTTTATTCTTACAGGCCACGTGAACAGTCTGAACCTTCAATTCTGGAAGGAACAGCAAGTACTACTCCTCAGCGCCTAACACCTGTGAAATTTGTGTCTGCTCATGTCAAAGGTAGAGAAGAGAGATTTGAAGTTGTAGTTTTGTATTTATTTTTAATTTTCTTTGCAATAAGTGTTTATGAAAATAACTTTATCTGGTATACATAAAATGTGATATTGTTATGTTTTAGTTCCATTTTACTGCTATTTTACCAACAAGTGAGGTGGTGCTGTGGTAATGCACTGGACTCGCATTCAGGGCGACAGTGGTTCAAATCCATCTCCGCCCGTCCAGATTTAGGTTTTCTATGATTTCTCTAAATCACTCCAGTCTAATGGCAGGATTGTTCCTTTCAAAGGGCACAGCTGATTTCCTTCCCAATCCTTACCCAAAACCTAGAGCGTTAGCTCTGTCTCTAATGGCCAAACTGTCAATGGGATGTAAAACCACATGCATCCTTCCTTCCTGTTATTTCACCAAGTGATGTGATGTTTTGGTTAAGACTACAGGCGCACACTCAGCAGAGGTCTGCGTATTAGTGATTTTGCTCACTAGTATGTGCTCCAGTGTGCTGCATTTGGGTACTTTAGAGTGGGCAATGTGGCAGCTGTGTGTGTCTGTAGGCCGGTGCTGCTTCTGGCATACACTCTGGGGACGATGGAGCTACATTCATGTCAGTTTAGTTATGCTGTACATGTTTATTCCTGCTCGTTAATTTCTAATGCTTTAGACACTAAAGAAATCTAGGAAACAGGAGGTAAAACTTCCTGTTGAAATTTATATTATTAGGTGCATTTG
The DNA here is from genome assembly GCA_026315105.1 of Locusta migratoria. Taxonomy (NCBI): domain Eukaryota; kingdom Metazoa; phylum Arthropoda; class Insecta; order Orthoptera; family Acrididae; genus Locusta; species Locusta migratoria. The sequence continues at coordinate 735,578,393 of CM048755.1, read as the reverse complement.
AGGGTGGATCACAAAATACTCTACTATTTACAGTTAGCTACAGAAAACACCTCCCTTTATGCTCCTACCAGCCAAGCAGATCAGCATTGTCCAAACCACCCATTCTGCTTCAATACAAATTCACCTTATAAATAGACTGTCTGGTGGCCAACAGTATAATCACTCAAGCACCGGCATTGTCTATATTTCAAATAAATATATAACAAAAATGTTATTATCCTGTTCGTCTACCTGGAACTGGTATTTCATTACAAATTTCTATGATGTTTGTCTTGTCAGCAATGGCATTAGTTTTAGCTGTTATTAGGGCAGCAAGAGGAATGTTGCTGTTCTGTGCTTCATATTAAAGTCAAATTTTTCCACTGTGAGAGGCAATGCGCCCTCAGTGTTTTTAGTACCTTCAGTTAGTATAACACAGTACTTGCACTATATTACCAAATAGCAATTGTACTGAAACTAGATTTTGTAGGTAAGTACAATCTCCATTTGCTGGACTTACAGTACTTATTAAACAAGCAAACTGGATTTACAGCAATTTAAAGCAAGATACCACTTTAACATTGGACCGAGCATTGCAGTGACTTTTCAGTTTATGCACTAATAAAAATCTCAGCTGTAGAATACTTCTAACCATTGAGCACTTCTTTGAATGTCTCCACAAATCTCAGGAGTTCGTTTCCAGTTGCTTTGCTGTAAACACTAAGTTTTTCTCTTCTTTTCCCACTGCCTAACTTCTAACCACAATATTCTAAACAAATTGTGAAACATCTGGTTTCCATTTCTTGGTTCAAGCTTGTTGCAACAAATCCATGTCACCTGTTTTCTTCATGAAATGGACAGAGTATTTGGAAACAAACAAATCATGGAATAAACTTGTCCAATGTCATTTTTTCAAATAATCTGCATCAAAATCTTCTTTAAAAATTGTATGCAGTAGACGTGTAATTCATGCATAATGCAGAGAGGATTTCAATTCCTTGGACATGTTATAGCCTTGGTCAGTGATAAACAAAATCTTACACAGGTGCTGCAGATTAATTCTTAATTAAGTTTTTTTTCTGTATATGGTTATTAATAAATTCTCAGAGAAACAAGTGGTAGTAATTTTCAGTCTTGGTCAATAATAAAATAAGCAATAACAGACATACAACACTTTTCCTATATAGATAAGTCCACAAATCTGACTTGTGCACATACATTCACAACTGTGCTGAAATTGATAGGTATAATACTTGCCTGTATTATATCAGCATGTCTTTTTGTGTTTTGTCATTTGACGTGGAAGAATGGTCCACTTGGATACATTCTGAAGCAACGTTTACAAGCTCTTCGTATAAGGAGTGAAATTTTTCTGCTGAAATAAAGTGGGTGGATGAACATCTGTGGCACACAGTTCTGCACTCTTACCTGAAGCTGGTAATGCTGCAAAAAAAATCTTTGTTGTTATTTTCCGCACACATTTGCCTTGAAGTGCACTGTAGTTTGGCATAAAACAGGAGAGTAGAGTGTTAAAACTTTATTAACACACAGAAAATGAACTCTTTACATCGAGTGTACAGTATCATTGTTCACTACAGACTGCCATGCTCCACGAAGACGCAGGTGAGCCCCAGTTCACTTAGGTGGCACTGTCTAGTTGCCATAGCACCCCTACATTACTTTGCATGTATTATGGGAGGTGTCAGATTTGAATTTATGATTCACTGTCACAACAGTTTCCCCCGCATTTATTCGAATTTCAGACATAGCACAGTTTTTACAGTATAAGGTATTGCACATAGCCCGGTATTTACAGTAGAGGGTATGGCACATACCCTATTCTTATGTTTAATCATGAAAATATTTTTTTTCCATAAAGATAAAAATTGAATGGTCAATTCAACTGTAATAAGTCTTTATGGATTAGTGGTAGACACAAATTGAGGCGAAAAAAATTGCACATCAAGACAAACTGTTCATTTTAGGTGGTTTTTTGCGTTTTACTCAAAACGTTCATTTTGGTACTTACCATGGATTTTATAGTCAGTCTAAAATTCACTTCACATTGCAGAGGTGTTGTACAGTGCGGAGACATCCATCGGCTCTTGATGTGCTGCGGACAAGTCACGTGGTGTCACTCGAACATATGAGCCAAAGTGCCCCGGATGGAGCACTTTCCAAGGGACACGGACTCGTGGCTGAATGATGTGTGATGTCTCTGAAGTATTGGCTGCAGATGACGGAGACGTCGGCATGCTCCCTGCTGGAGGTACACGTCCCTGGGACTCAATGACAGGTGACAGCTGCGATGTGTCTGGTGTGTGCGACTGTGATGCTGGCACACCTACTTGCACAGTCAGACCATGTGAAGGTAGTCCATCTTCTGCAGGAGTAGGTTGGGTGTTCAGAGTTGTGAGCAGTAAAGGTGGGACCCAGAGATGCTGTATATTCGCTTCTGAAGCAGTATGAACAGTTCTGGTTGGAGACAAAGGCAGTTTTACTGCCCGTGGCTGTATCCAGTCAAAATGGCGAACAACCATTCCTTTGTCAGTTATGGATGTTGCACAACCAATGACCCCGAAACTTTTTGGTTCCTCCTTTGATCCACTTGGGAGTGAGAGCCGTACCCCTATACCCAGACAGGAACTCCTACCCGAAACTTGTCAGGAGGATGAGAAACAGCCCAAAACTTTTGGGAGCGAAGATGTAACAACATGTGCGCCTGAGCTTCGCTGGGCGTAAAGCAATAAGATCTTAGAAAGTGGATTAAGGCGTCATCTGTAGAAAACGCAGTGAGGAACCTCATCTGACACTTCATTGTGCAAACAAGATGCTCAACCTCCCCATTCGACTGTGGATGGTGGGACAGGGCAGTGCTGTGACTTGACGAACATCATGGCCAGAACAGAAAACTGCAAAAGTCTGTGAGGAAAACTGAGGACTATTGTCTGTGAAAAGAGTAGAGGGTAGACCTTCAAGGTCAAAAATCTTTGCCAATGTATTTGCCGTAGTGGAAGGGGCCGCACAGTGAACCACAAAAGGAATTTTGGAATGAGTGTCAATGAAGAGAAACCAGTAAGTACCAAAAAAAGGGTCAGCAAAATCAGCGTGTACCCATTCTCACTGGCACACTGGTGGGGGCCACGGCGAAGGGTCAGCTTGGGGGGCTCCTGAGTGCTGAGTAAATTTGGTACACAAGGAGACCATGTACGAAATGTTCGCATCAATTCCTGGTCAGTAAACATGTCTGCGAGCCAGATATTTAGTGTGGTAAATGCTCCAATGTCCCTGATGTAGCAGTTGAAGGACACGCTGACACAAGGAAGCAGGAACCACTACGCTCAGATATGCTCCATCCGTAGATAGGAGGACCACCCCGTTGCGAACAGTCAGTCGCAGATGCAAGGCGTAATAGTTACAGAGTGGGTCAGATGCCTTGCTTGATGGTCTGTCGGGCCACCCTCGTTGCATGAACCTAATCACCTTACGGAGAACAGGGTCGTCAGCTGTGGCAGAAGGAACATGGTCCTCCGTAATTGGAAAACCATTAACCACATGACGTTTGTCCTCATTCACGTGGAAACAGAGTAACTCATCACGCTCGAAGATGGGATCAGGACCCATAGGCAGCCAAGATAAGGCATCAGCCTTTGCATGCTGAGCCGAGGGGCGATAATGAATCTCATAATGAAATCGAGACATGTACAAAGCCCAAGGTTGCAGCCTGTGTGCAGCGTTATCTGGAAGGGATGCTGAAGGATGGAACAAGAAGACAAGAGGCTCATGGTCAGTGATGAAATGAAACTTGGAACCATACAAGAAAACATGATTAAAAAAAAAAAATTTTTTTAATTTTTAATGGTGTGTACGATGACAAACGCCTCTTTCTCAATATGAGAAAAATGCCTTTGAGCATCCGTGGCCAACACTAGTTGCCACCCCTGGCAGAATGTGGCTAGACACAGCACCAACCTTTGTAACCTCCTAGCCCATCCCCATGAAATCCCCAAACCACCTTCCTTACCCTCTGGCTCCTACCCATGCAACCCCATGCCTGCACTGTGAAGCGTTCTATGTGGGAATGACCAGCAACAAACTGTCCATTCGCATGAACGGTCACAGGTAGACAGTGTTTGTTGGTAATGAAGATGTCCCTGTGGCTAAACATGCCTCAGTGCATGGCCAGCACATCTTGGTGCGGTGTTACACCGTCCGGGTTATCTGGATACTTCCCACTGACACCAATCTTTCAAAACTCCGGAGATGGGAACTTGCCCTTCACCTTATTCTCTACTCCCGTTGCCCACCTGGTCTCAACCTCCGCTAAATTCAAATTCCTGACGACCATCTTTAGCCTCGGTTCTGTGTACAGAGCCTCTGCCTCAAGTGGTATCTCTGTCCAACTTCAGTTGCTTTTTACAAATGACTGTCTAGGTGTGTTTGTGTTGGGATATGCGAGTGTGTGTGTGTGTGTGTGTGTGTGTGTGTGTGTGTGTGTGTGTATTTGTTTACCTTCCTTTTTTCCCCCTAAGGTAAGTCCTTCCATTCCTGGGATTGGAATGACTCCTTTTCCACTTCCTTAAAACCCATATCCTTCACTTTCTCCTCTTCTTTCCCTGAAGAAGCTACCAACGGTTGCGAAAGCTTGTATGTGTGTTTGTGTGTGATTTTATTTGTGTCTGTCAACGAGCCTGTCCTTTAGGTAAGTCCTCCGTTTTCTATATATGAAAGGGACCCAGGACCCAGTCCGTATTAAACATCGCACATGAAATCACAACACTTACTTTTCAGGAATTAACATGACCAAAATAAGTATGCTGTATAAATCATTTTGTGTTTTCATACATTTTCTGATGCTTAAAATACTCCATAAACATGTGAATCATCATACATTTCAGGAGTGTGGACCACAAGAGGTCGAATGTTGAAAATTCTGCCTCAGTGCCCACTAGAAGGACAATCTGCTGTCATAGAGATTTGTGATGTTTCTCATACGATCCCTGACAGCGATTTAGAAGATTATCCTGGCCCACTTATCAGGTATGTAGTTTTGTAACTTCTGTATGACTTTTGTAACTATATTGATTAAAAAGTAATGAATGCATGTCCTACAACATTCTTTATTGGTTTCAGGGATGTTACACATAAGAATTCATTGATTTCATTCTGCTCACGTAAGATCAAAAAGGCAGAACGCGATCCCAACTTGTATGATCGGGGCTCAGTTATATTACTGTGGCGTCTTCTGATATTGTTGTTAAGGCAAAATGGGGTGAGTTTATAAGTCAACAATTGTTTTATAATTGTTTAACTTACTGTGATTAATAAGTAACATTAAGAGTTGTAAAATATGATATCAGTGTATTTTAATTTAAACTAGATTGATGTTTAGTGTAAAACATAGCTGTTTTATTCTGTCTGTGTACAAATGACACAATGATGTGGCCTCTATTAATTCAATTCCTCCATTAAAAAGAAATTCATGGTTTGAAATTTTGCTTTTAGATACAATAAGAACTAACTTAATATAAAACTCATGGTGCATCCGGTGAGAAATTCTATTTTCATTCATCGTAAAAACTGTGCTTTGCAAAATCCTAAAAACGAAGTTAATCATAAGAAACAGGCACTTGTTCAAAGAGTTATACATGTGTGTTCTGTGGGGAAAGTATTAACAGATGTATGATAAATAAGCCTGTAAGCACCTTAGCTGTATATTGAGTCTAACTGCAAATAAAGGCAATAAACAGATATTGGAGTAGCTAATCAAACAAAAGGATGTATGGTTTAAAAACTCAAAATGTGTTTAACAATTCACATGATGTTTCAGACAGTAGTTGGAGCAGATATAGCAGAACTTCTTGTTTCATGCTCATCTTCATCATCTTCTTCTTCGACAAGTTCACTTGCTGGGACTCCTGCTGTTCCTCAGCAGAATGTATATGAGGCCCGTACAGATGAACAAGTGAATAAGAAATGTGAAGAGGAAGTGACAAACCAATTTAGAGAATATTTGTTGTATGGGAACACAAAGGAAGCACTGGGTAAGTACACCATGATTTCTTGTCAAGAATCTGTTTATTTGGTGATCTCTGTTACATTTATCAGCAGATGTTGATTACTCAAGTCTTTGGTATTTATAACGAATGTGAGGCCTTTGTTATTCTTGAGGAAAACATTGTTTAAAAAAATTGTGGTAGTCTAATCGCTATATTGAAATTCATTCCAAATGCATGTTGTTAGTTAAGTAAACTTGTAAAATTATTTAAAATGATGAATTAATTAATCTATTTTTTAATTTCTGGGGTCTAAACATTCCTAAAATGATAAAGTTCCTTGGAGTTTAGCTTCAATATGTCAATGAAGTGTTTGGAAGTTTAGAGGCTATGTAAGTAGAATTCTTTAATCTCAGATGCGCGTGACTTGGCCACATCCTAAAATATATGTACACACTATGTGATCAAAAGTATCCAGCAACCCACAAAAAACATAAGTTTTTCATATTAGGTGCATTGTGCTGGCAGGTAGTCAGTATCGGCAACCTCGGTAGTCATTAGACATCGTGAGAATGCAGAATGGGGCGCTCTTCGTGGAACTCGCGAACTTCAAGCATGGTTAGGTGATTGTGTGTCACTTGTGTCAGGAGTCTGTACGTGAAATTTCCACTTTCATAAACATGCCTAGGTCAACTGTTTCTGATGTGATAGTGAAGTGGAAACATGAATGGACACATTCAGCATTAAACCATAAAGGCAAACAGCATGTTGACTGGCATAGGCCCCTGACATTTGAAGAGGGTCATACAGTGTAATAGGCAGGCATCTATCCAGTCCATCACACAGGAATTCTAAACTATATCAGGACCCACTCCAAATACTAAGACAGTTGGGCAGGAGGTGAGAATACTTTGATTTAATGGTCAAGCAGCTGCATATAAGCAACACATCATGTAGGTCAATGTGAAATGGTGTATGGAGTGTAAACATTCGACAATTCAACAGTGGAAAAATGTTGTGTAGAGTGACAAATCATGGTACACAATGTGTCAATCCGAAGGCAAGGTGTGGGTATGGCAAATGCTTGGTGAATGTCATCTGCCAGCTTGTGCAGTGCCAGCAGTAAAATTTTAAGACAGTGGTGTTTTGGTGTGTTTGTGTTTTTGATGGAGGCGACTTGCACCCGCTGTTGGTTTGCATGGTACTATCACAGCACTGGCCTACATTGATGTTTAAGCACCTTCTTGCTTCCCATTGTTAAAGAGCAATGCAGGGATGGTGATTCCATCTTTGAACACAACCGAGCACCCGTTCATAATGCACGGCCTATGATGGAGGAGTTATAACAATATCCCTGTAATTCACTTGCCTGCACAGAGTCCTGGCTTGAATCCTTTAGAACACCTTTTGGATGTTTTTGAATGCCGACTTCGTGTCAGGCCTCACTGACTTACATCAATTCCTCTCCTTAGTGCCGTACTCCATGAAGAATTTGCTGCCATTCCCCAAGAAACCTTCCAGCACCTGACTGAACATATGCCTGCAATAGTGGAAGCTGTCGCCAAAGCTAACTGTTGGCCAACCCGTATTGAATTCCAGCATTACCAATGGAGGGTACCACACATTTGTAAGTTATTTTCAACCAGGTGTCAGGGTACTTGTGATCACATAGCGTAAATGTTTAAGAAAAGAAAAAGGCTTTTATTTTAAAGTGCCATGTAAAATATTCTACTGCAGTAAGAGAAATTATTTATTTTCAGAAGTTAAATAATTGAACTAATCATATAGATAACTTTGATTATTGTTTATTTCATGAGTAAACCAATCATGATGTATAGTTTACTGCTCTGCACACTCTGTGGTGCCACGTCACAGATTGTAAAGCCTCTCCAACTACACCAGAGGTTTGAGTCTTGAGTGCCCCCCTCTTCCATGGCCTCAGGCATGGGTAGGTGTATTTTCCTTGGTGTAAGTAATTGGTTTGTAAGTCTATGGACCCATGACCATAGCACTTTTTTCCTACCAGGGTAACAAATGGTTGAAAAACTTGTCTACACTGAATGAAGGAAACTACTTTCTAACAGCTACAGCAAAAATTGAGCAACAGAATCCTCCTTGTTGCAATCTTCTTCCACTTCCTGCCCCCCCCCCCCCCCTATTTTCCAGAAGTAAGGTTCCCAAAAGAATCTAGATGCATGGGGAGGTGGTAGACAAAATCTGTTAACACTGCTGCGCGTGGCTGTTCCTCCACTGTAGCCTCAACCAGGTGCTCTTCACTGCACTGCTTACAAGGGAACCTCCCCATTGCACCCCCCCCCCCTCAGATTTAGTTAAAAGTTTGTGCAGTGGATAGGCCATGAAAAACTGAATACAGATCAATCAAGAAAACAGGAAGTAGTAGTGTGGAACTATGGAGGAAAAAAGCAAAATATAAAAACTAAGCAGTCCGTGCGAAGGATAAGCAAAGTCAAGCACACTGTAAGGACAGGTGCATCGTGGTAGCATGAGGAGCTGGGGAGCGTGAGGTCCATGGTTCAGGCCTTCCCTCAAAAGAAAGTTTTAATTCTTTTTATTTTTGAAAAATTATGATACCTCTTTCTGTTCATTGACGTCTCCGTTCGCTGCAATCAGTTTAGTGTGTGTGTTTTGCAACTGCACCGCAAAACCCTGCAATTAGCAGACGAAAGGAAGTGCCTCTCCAATTGAAACCTAAAACATTTGATTGCAAGGTGATAGGTCAACAGATTCCTCCACAGGAAAACACGTCTGATGTATTCTATGGAACGCTGGTGACGGAATGTCCACAATATGACCGGAATCTCTTGTCGACCCACCTAGCTTGTACACTTGGTGAATGGGTGAAGAGATTCTACCTTGCCCGATTCAGGTCTTGTTGTGGCTGTGATAATCACTCCCAAAAAAGTGATGAAAACATAAGAGTTTGTCACATACTATGGTGCAGTTACCTCTCATCGGACGGATGGACTGACGAACGGACAGATAATAATTTTCTGAAAATGAAATATTAAAATTTTCGCCTATGGGAAGGCTTGAACAAAAGACCTCTCGCTCCGCAGCTGCTCAAGCTACCACAGAACCACGACGCATTTGAGTGTACAATATGCTTGACATTGCTTATCCTTCACACGGACTGCTCAGTTTTTAAATATTTTTTTTTCTTTTTTTTTTTTTTTTTCATAGTTCCACGCAACTTCTTCCTGTTTCCTCGACTGATCTGTCTTCAATTTTTCAGACCTATCCACTGTGCCAACTTTTAACTAAATCTGAGAGGGGTGCAATTGGGAGGTTCCCATGCTAGTACTGGCTCAGAAACTGTCTACAATGGTGGTGGCCCATTGTTAATCCCACAAAGTGCCAAATTCATTCCATTATTCTGTTTTTGCAAGCAAAAAGCTCCACCCATGGTTGTTGATTGTCAGTTGACACAAGTGTGTGTACATTCAACATGTCTGAAAATGGTGCACGAGTTTTATTGCTGGCCAGAAGGAGAGCCACAATGAAGGAGTAGTGCAACATCTTCAGTTTCGGAGGTGGTTATCAAGATGGTCAAATTTTATATGCTTCAGAACAGGAGAATTGCCATCCATGAACTTGTTTGGATTCCTGGGACTTCTTATGGTTTAGTTGAAAGTGCTTTGATGGGGAAATTGGCATATCACAAGTGTTGCACTTGATGGATATCACTTTTGCTGACAGTAGAATACCAGGAGAGGACTCTTCACTGTGCTTCCCAGTTTCTTCCAAAGTTTTGAGAGAAGATAAGGAACAATGGTTGGATTCCATTGTTGTTGAAAATGAAAAGCTGATGTTTTGTTTCTAATCTGACACGAAAGAAAAATTGAAACAGTGGTGTAGCTCAGAGCCACCAGTCGCAAAGAAATTCGAATAAACTCCTTCTGCTGCCAAAGTCATGGTCACTGTGGTCTGGAATTGTAAGGGGATACTACTGAGTGATTTCATGGAACCTGGGACACCAATCAACTCTGACAGTTATTGTGAAACATTACAAAAACTCAGCTGAGCTATACAGAATTGCCAGAGAGGATGAATGACAATGTCCGACGTCACATCTCCCATCAAAACCGGGAACTTTTGACAAACTTGGTTGGACTGTCATGTCCCCCACACACCTTACAGTCCAGACCTTGTGCATAGTGATCATCACTTTTTCCATTGCTAAAGGAACACTCAGGTAGCCAGTGCTTCCAGAGTGATGATGGAGTCAAAGAAGAGGGGAAATACTTAAATGGGTCAGTGGCATAGTTCTGAGACATTGGGGAACATGAGATGGAGCATTAATCTACAAAATGTATAGGGAAAGGTGCCAATTCCGTAGAAAAATAGTAAAGTTTCTTCTTTCAAAATATGTATCTATCTATGAGGGTAAAAATGTCGTTCATTTGTAAAAACGAAGGGAACCTTACTTCTTGATCAATCCTTGTATAACCTATAAAATATTCATGAATGAAACTGACCTTTGCACAACAGACAATCTGTATAAAGCTTACACATGATTAATTATGACTGAATGTAGGTAAATTCTGTAGTCAGCAAGAAGAACCACAGCACCATGGCTGAAGAATGTCACTGTCTTTTGGTGTATAGGGTACTTGTCAATAATAAAAATAATCTCTTTTCCTGCTGCACCCATCTGAGCATTTAAACACCTAAGAAACTTCATACATATTTCAGCAGGGAACCTGAAATGTTCCAGTTTTTGATGGTGGCATGTTTATACCGACATGACTTAACATAATAATATACTTGGGTGTTTTTTTTACTGAGAGAGAGCAGCAGAAAGTGATAGAGAAAGAGAGAGTGGAGAAACTGCAAGTGGAAGAGGAGGTCAGTTATGGCAGTAAAAAGCATAAATTGGTGAAGATAATAGCAGTGGTAGCAAAATGTGAGGAAGCAATGGAAAAGAACAAGAAATGAGTGGAGAACATATATAAAAGGTATTAAACATTAGGAGAGGCATTGTCTCAAGGAAATTTATATTTGTTGAACATATGTGAGTTTCGGGACTGATGACCGCGCAATTAAGTCCCATAAGCTTAACAAACATAAGTTTTGGAGCTCTATAATCCCCCCCCCCCCCGCCCCCACTCTCCACCCTCTGGACTTTAACAACAAAACTTTGTCCACTTTTCCCAATATGTCATATCCACACATTCAGTTTTGCCAGTCTAGGGGTTACAAGCCCAAGTGGAACCATCAGCAAGGAGACGTGTAGAGGCGGCAATGATTCTTGGTACTGACAGCAGACTGTGAGAGAGAAAGAAACAGTGGCAATGTGAGAGACATAGAATGGGGCAAAGACAATGGCAGGGAGACAGTCAATGTGGCAGAGGTGGTGACAGTGCTAAGGGAGAGGGATATGATAGTGGGAGGAACAATAGCAGTCAAAGTGAGGCGGTGTGTATCTGAATTTTACTACGAGGAAAGAAAGAGTAGAAGGATTTAGCATATTCTGTATTAAAAGTGCACAAATATGTTCACGTGGTGCAATGGGGACTGTGGCAGCTGGTTTCCCACTTCTTTGTCAGTGTTTTTAAAAAATGTGAATGTATTTGTCTTTTTTGTGCTCGGGCAGCATTCTTTTTCAGCTGGTAAATTACTATTCATAAATTACTATACTGATGTATCATCATATCTAAATCCCTATAGTAGTTTTTAATTCTCCCCCCTGTGGGTTCGGGGGTAAGAATAGGACCGCGGTATTCGTTCCTGTTGTAAGAGGCAACTAAAAGGAGTCGGCACACATTTTGGCCGTACATCTATGGTCCCCTATGTTGGTTTGACCCTCCATCTTCAAAATTCTTCCGTAGAGCAATCCATTTGCGGTAGGACACCTATTTATCGTGCAATGGCATCCCGTGCACCCATTATGGAATGGACTCACAACTGCAGCTTCTATTCAGCCTTTGGGCAGGACATCTCCTTTCAGCACAAGTCCTGTCCATTGTGCACTGAGAACCGTGCACCATTAATCGTGATAGTTCGTACAGCACCAGAAAGCCGGCACAGTAGCCAGTCCATTGTGGTGGTGTCGTCATGTACCCTCTTGGCTTTAGCCCCCTGACAATGCACGGATCACTCTACTGATGCCAGATCTGTGACCACCTTGTGTGAGCCAAGGATTAGATGCTTTTCCATGTGGGGCATTAGGACTCCAGGCAACGGTCATCGTGTCAGGTGACGTTTGCTGCAGCTGGGTGGGGCCCGTGAGGAGAGCCCGATTGGAGTGGGTGGCATCGGGGCGGATGACCTGCAATGAAGAGATCAAATTTGGATTATGTTGGCACACGTACAACCACTGTCTCGAAGTGAGGAAAGTTTAATGCCTCAATGTATGACCCCCATTCGTTCCCCTCCTTGGCCACGCCATGGGAGGAACATAGGGCCACAAACCAGGGTGAAATGGTATGCTCAAAGATACCTCGTTTGCAGCAGGACTGATGGGAACTTTTTCTCAGTGACCGAGCCTCAGTTCTTTATAGACCATTTGGAGGAGGTTTGGGGAAGTGGAGTCACTGTCAAAAATGCGCAACAGGTTTGTTTTGATCTACACTGTATCTCCTGCCCAGTCACGGGCTCTACTTGACTGTGACAAGCTGAATGATGTTGCAGTGACCATTACACCCTGTATCTATCTGAATATGATCCAGGGTGTATTTTTCCACAGGGATTTGTTGCTGCAGGCCAAAGACGAGCTACGGGCGAATGTTGAACAATGAAGAGTTCATTTTATCCGACACATCTATAGGGGTCCTAAAGATAATAGGGTTGCCACTGGGGCCTTCATCTTGACCTTAGAGGGTGATACATTGCTTGAAAAGGTCAAGGTGATGGTCTACTGCTGTGACGTGAAGCCATATATTCCCTTCCACATGACGTGCTACCAATGTTGGATGTTCGGCCACATGTCCCCCATTGCAGTCCCAGTGCTACATGTAGGGACTGTGGGTGTCCAGCACATCCAGACGCTCTGTGTACATTGCCTCCCATCTGCATGAATTGTGGTCAAAACCATCCTCCCTGCTCATCGGAATGCACCGTTCAACATTGGGAGTGGAAAATCATCAAAAATAAGACCAGGACCGGTTGGCATATACAGAGGTGAAGAAGAACTTTGAATGGCTGCACTCTGTAAAAATGCTTACATCATTTGCAGCAATCACGTCATCACCACTCTCTCAGGCGACAGCAGCACTCGCCACTACAGTCGTTTCTGTGGGCCTCCAGCGCCACCAACCTATGCCTGCCCCCACGGTGGTAGGGGGTTCTCTTCCTTCTACTGCTCCCAAGGTGATTGCTTCGAGAGCAGCTACCAGTCCTCAGCCAGAGGAATACCAACCTTTTCCGGCTTCCTACATTCGTAAGGGGTCCCTTGGGACACTCCCTTCCGCCAGTGTTGATGTCGACACTAGCCTCCAGCAGGCTGCTGGTCGCAGGGTTTCATGGCTTCTTCCTCAGTTGCTGCAGCTGAATCAGAGAAGTTCTCCCACCGCCGAAGCCCTCGAGGGACAAGAGGGGTAGACGGAAAGCGAAGAAGATTGACAAGCCCAAGGACACCTTGGTGGCTTCTGCACCACAACCCTCTTCCACCTCTACTTCCAAGGACAAGGGGGTGATTATTGCATTTGCTGATGACCTATCTTGGGGACACCTCCGAAATAATGGATATAGAGGCAGACAAACCTTTATCGGTGGAAGCAAGTGATGCTGAGTTATAACCCCCACCTCATGTCATTCATGTTTTCCCAGCATTCAAATGACGTCATCCTCCAGTGGAAATGCAGCAGTTTCTTCTCCCACTTACCTGAGCTGTGACAACTTTTAAGCATAACTCCTGCTTTCTGCATTGCTCTCCAGGAAACCTGGTTCCAGCCGTGTGGACCCCTACACTTCGCTGCTACAGTGGATATTACTGCAATTGTAGTGCATACATCTATAACAGGGTCTCATATGGAGTGTGTGTGTATGTCCTCACTTCTGTTTATAGTGAACCCGTGCCCCTTCAAACACCATTAGAAGCAGTGGCTGTCAGGGTGAGGACAACACATGAGATAATTGTCTGTAGTCTCTGTCCACCTCCCTGAATGTTTTAGCTGCACTTACAGCTCAACTACCCCCACTTTTCCTGGTATTGGGCGACTTCAATGCCCACAATTCCTTGTGGGGCGGTTCCACAATGTCTGACTGTGGCAGGGTTTGTTGAGGACTCCCCCATTTGACAACATCGATGTGGTGGTCGAGAGCGCATCACGCTCCATTATTTTAGCTGCAGAAACTACTATTCCTCATTCCTCAGGGTGTCCATGGCGGAAAACAATACCATGGTCGTCACCGGAGGTCACTGAGGCCATTAAAGACCCCAGGTGAGCCTTACAACGGTACAAGCAGCACCCCTCTTTGCAGCACCTCATCACCTTTAAACGGCTCCACACTCATGCCCGTCAACTCGTAAAAAGAGAAAAACAGGAGTGTTGGGAGAGGTATGTCTCCACTATTGGGACAGGTACCTCTGCCTCGCAAGTCTGGAGCAAAATTGGGTGCATAAAGGGGTACAAGACACCAGCAGGAATCACTGGGATCTCCACAAATGGAGGTATATGTATGGACCCAGCCATGCTTGGAGAGATGTTTGCCAAGCCTTCCATACATTAAAGGAGCGGGTAGAATGCCAATGCCTCTCCTTTACCACTGGCACTCTGAGGCATATAACACTGCATTCAGTGAGTGGGAGTGCCTCAGTCCCCTTGCTCAGTGTCCCGACACGGCACCTGGGCCTGATAGCATCCATTGTCAAATGCTGAAATGTACTGCGGAGAGCCAGTGCAACCTTCTTGCTCTCTTTAACCGCATCTGGTACAATGTCGGTTTCCCATTGTAATTGTGGAGGAGTATCATTATCCCGGTGCCCCTCAAGCCAGCAAAAAAAAAAAAGAAGAAAGAAAGAAAAATCACCTCCATGTGTATAGCTATCACTCCATTATCCTGAATAACTTTCCGTGTAAACTGTTTGAACGTATGGTTAGTCTGCGGTTGTGTTGCATTCTTGAGACTCGTAACTTACTTGCTCCATGCTAGGGCGGTTTCCAGTAGGGTTAATCTACTACAGATAACCTGGTGTGCCTCGAGTACACAATCCGCTCAACCTTTTCCAGGCGTCACCATCTTGTTGCCATCTTTTTTGATGTGCAGAAGACTAATGACATGACCTGGTGACGTTACATACTCACCACATTACATGATTAGGGTCTCCAGGGCTCACTCCCGATTTTTATAAAAAAAAAAAAAACCTTTTTCGGCGTACGTACATTTCATGTTCAAATGGATGCCTCCCGTAGCACCTCTCATGTGCAGGAAAATGGGGTTCCTCAGGGCTCTGTTTTGAACGTCCCCTTATTTTTAGTGGCCATTTAAAGGCTTAGCGCCTGCAGTAGGGTCATCAGTATCCCCTTCTCTCTTTGCTGATGACTTCTGTAGCTCCTCCAGCACCCAAGTCACCGAATGTAGATTACAGGGAGCCATTCGGAAGGGGCAGTCCTGGGCTCTTGCCCATGCCTTCCAGTTTTCCCCTGCAAAGACAAGTGTTATGCACTTCTGTTGGCATTGGACGGTTCCCCTCAGCCCAGACTTTATTCAACACCAACCTATTAGAGTTCGCGGATACTCATTGTTTTTTTAGGGCTCGTCTTTGACTCCCAGCTGACGTGGCTCCCCCACATTCATCAACTGAAATAGGAGTGGTGGCGCCATCTCAATGTTCTATGCCACCTGGGCCATACTGCCTGGGGTGCTGATAGCTCCACATTGTTGTGGCTATACACCGTGCTAATACAGTTGTGTACCCCTTAGGCATTTCGCTTGCTGGACCCCATTCACCACTGCGGGGTTCGCATCGCGACAGGTGCCTTTGGCACCAGCCCTGTGAACAGCTTACATGTGGAGGTCAGGGTCTTGCCTTTGCGGATCTGCCGCCAACAACTGCTCGCAGGTTATGCAGCCCATATGCATAGCTCGCGTGGCCACTCGAACCATCGTCTACTTTTCTCCAGCGTGGTTGTCCATCCCCAACGACGGCGACCTAGATCAGGTCATAAAATTGCCTTTTGCATCTGGTCTCTTCTGTTGGAACTTGAATCTTCCTCTCTTCCTTCTCTATATCAGGCCCGCACATGTACATCCCCTTGGTGCATGCCGAGGCCGCATACTCAACTGGACTTGGCCCATCGACCCAAAGAATCAGTTCCTCCAGAGGCACTCTGCCATCAGATCCTTGCTGTTGTAGCTGAGTTTACCAGATATGAACCTGGTCTTCACGCATGGTTCAATGGTTGAGGGTTATGTTGGCTTTTCATACGTTCATAGCGGAAATATCAGCCTGATGGCTGCAGGGTTTATACTGCAGAGCTGGTGGCCATTTACTGAGCTCTTGAGCATGTATGTTCCTGCTCAGGTCAGTCTTTTCTTATCTGCCATGACTCCCTGAGCATCCTGTGAGCTCTAAACTAGTGCTATTCACGTCCTCCCTGGTGTTGCCCATACAAGAGACCCTTTCTGCCTTTGACCTGTCTGGTCGATTGGTGGTGTTCATCTGGTCTCCGGGTCATGTTGGTATTCTGGCCAATGAACATGCTGACAGTCAGCGAAAAAAACAACACTAACAAGTTTCTAAGACTAAACGAAACATTGGACTGAAACTGTGGCAGCATAACATAATACATGTATTATGTATGTCTAAAAGGTAGGTAAGGCTGCAGGGGGTCAAATGGGGTGAGGCATTACGCCATTGAGTGCAGTCTCTCAGTACTTGCAGTGAAATCTTGTCACATTTTAAAACCAGTTCAGCTATTAACATATGTCTTCATCAGCTTGTGACCATTTTACAAATATGTAGCTCCCATAGTGAGACAGATAGCATTCAGCACTACCCTTATCTTGAAAATCCATAGAGTCAAAATGATCAGCAAACCCAGCACTGTAGAGATGACAAACATACAGAAATACATTAAAATGTTGTTCATGGTAGTTATTGTTTCGTATTATTTATTCAAATTTAATTGTAAAAGGTTGGTCCAAAACACTGTAATGTACTATTTTATTTATTTATTCATGGGATATCTTTCAGTGTAAGTGCCATCATCAGGTGTCTTTGGTATTTAGAGGCCTTAACTGTTTCAACTGACTCTTTATGAGGTGTTCATTTATACGTCAGTCACAAAATATAAATGAAATATAAAAGAACACCTCATAAATAGTCAGTTAAAGCAATTAAGGCATCTAAATACCAAAGACACCCGACGATTGCACTTATGCTGAAAGATATCTTGTGAATAAATAAATAAAATAAAATATTACAGTTTTTTGAAACAACCTTTTACAATTATGTCAATCTATGACATCTGTAACACTATGTGCCCAAGATATAACAAGTTATTCAAATTTAATTTGTATGTACTATAAATGCACCTACTTTATAATCTGTGGTTTTAAATTATTTTCCCTATTTATTTGCAGAATGGGCAATGAAGCATGGTTTATGGGGACACGCTTTATTCCTTGCCTCAAAAATGGATAAACGAACACATGCTCAGGTCATGATGAGATTTGCTAATGGCCTCAAGATGAACGATCCTTTACAGACATTATATCAACTTATGTCTGGTCGCCAACCTGCTGCTGTTACAGTAAGTGTTAAAAATGTTGTAAAGAAATAATAATCTGTATGAAACTGTTTTCAAATGCATCTAAATTGTTCCATGTGAGATGGAATCTCTCTCTTCAGAATGGCTTCACCAGGCCTTGGCACAAATCATAATCCTCTGTGTACCATGTCATCTTCCATTGTTGGAGATCTCAGCAGAGCCTTTAATGACTCAAACATCAGCTCTAAATACCTTTTATAAAAGAAAGTTCTCATTTCCCATAAAGAACTGAGAAGATGCTGTTGTTGGATATTCTCCACAACATGTTTATTTCGGTTTCCTATAGAGAGGCATATTTTCTAGAATTCACATCTATGTGCCAATGCTGTATCATTTTACTGTTAGCTGTAGGGCAAAATATCTTCATATACACAATTTTTTTGTGTATGTTCCAGTTGTCAATGTTGTTTATAACTACAAAGTCTTTTGCAATCAGTATTTCATATACAATTGTCTCACTGATAGTCGGTGGCCGAGGGGACTGAGGCACTTCAGTCACGGTCTGCACGGCCACTACGGTCGGGGGTTCGAATCCCCCCTCGGGCATGGATATTTGTGTCGTCCTTAGTATTAGTTAGTTCATAAGTAATTTGTAAGTTTAGGGACTGATGACCCCGTAGTGAAGTCCCATAAGCTATACAAACATTTGAAACATTTTCACTGATAGTAACACAAAATTTGTATACAGTACTAATTGATTGGCAATATTGTCCATTATCTTCATCAGGAAAACAACTGACTCCCAATAAAAAATAGGAATCTACAGGTGTCAATGCTGTCTTTGTTCCCTCTTTACAACCTCGGTCCACATAAGGGTTAAAAAGAAATGTTATCTGCAGCGTCATGGTTTTCACGACAGTGTGAATTTATGTGGTTATGCTTCTCTGTAGTCCCTTTGTATCAAATACCTGCTTCTTCACATTTCTTCATCTACAGTTATGTGAAAAACATGGTTCTCTATAGGGATTGAAGTACCCTGTGATACGAAAAAGGGACTTTCATAATTTTGTATGGACAAGTAACCCTGCAGCTGTTGTACATTACAAAAATAACTCAGAATTAATAAAGGAAGTTATTAAAGTATATTAGACATTTTTCATATACGAGTACTTATGACAATAACCTTTAAATCTAAATGGAATATAATGAAACAAGAGACATAACAACAGGCTACAGAGCAAGACAACACCATTATTGACTTAAATGGAAGTGCTATAAATGATTTATCTACCAGAAACAAATATGTTTAATTATCATTTCTCGAATGTAGTATAAAATATCGGGACAAACAGTTAAAGAGAGAAGCCATTTTTTTGAAGAAGCAAGAACAACTCACATAAAATGATATCAGATGGATGTCTCAGCCACTTCTGCTCAAATTAAGAATATTAAATTTGCACTCTGAAATAAAAGGCCCTCCATATTTGGGTATAACAAAGTACTAAAAAATGTGTCCCCATACAATGAACATTGTCTTTGTTGATATATGTAACACATTAACTCTATAGGCATTTTTCCCTCTGAAGTTGTAAATTCCTCTATAAAAATTTTGGTAACAGAAATAGCAATAACTATTGTACTAGTGCTGAAATTTTCAAAAAATTTTGCTTTGGTGGTATCCCACCTGAGTCTCAATAATACCATTAGTAAATCAGTTTTGGATTTCACAAAAGTTGCTCTTCTGAGAATGCTGCATATATGTTCACTCGCCAAATTTTGCAATCATTAAATAAAATTGCACTGGTTGGTATTGTCTGTGACATATCAAAGGCATTTGATTGTGTATAACAGGTATTTGGTAATTTATGTTACCGCCAACTAATTGTCTTATCCAACCAAAAGAATGCAATTCTACTTAATAATTCAGCCAATTCAATATTCAATTTTAGGTTTAATATTTCTTCCCTCCTACAGTATGTAAACAACCAGATAGAACTTGCAGAGTTAGTTATTTTAGTGGATGACACTGCTACTGCAAACAATCCAAACACATACACAGCAAAAGAAGAAATGTCAAGTAATGTTCTTAATAGTATTATTGAGTGGTTTTGTGTCTAAACTTCATGATTTTTTCCTATGTATATTGATGAGACTGACCAAAACTTATTGATTATGAACTGCAGATTAAAACTTAAGAGGCTGCAGAAAGGAGATGGAATCTGGACAAATTGAAGAAACCAGAGATGGTTGAGAGTTTCAGAGGGAGCATTAGGCAAGGATTGGCTGAAACGGGGGAAAGTAATACAGTTTTCTCAGAGAGAGAGAGAGAGAGAGAGAGAGAGAGAGAGAGAGAGAGAGTAGTAGTTAAAGCTGCAGAGAATCATATAGGTAGAAAGACAAGGCCTAATAGAAATCCTTGGATAACACAGGAGATACTGAACTTAATTGATGAAAGGAGAAAATATATAAATGCATAAAGTGTAGCAGGGAAAAGGTAGTACAGACGTCTGAAAACTGAGGTTGACGGGAAGTGCAGACTGGCTAAGCAGGAGTGGCTTGAGGAGAAATGCAAGACCGTAGAAGAATGTATAACTAGGGGAAAGATAGATACCGCCTACAGGAAAATAAGAGATATATTTGGAGACAAGAAAATCAGCTGTATGAATATCAAGAATTCAGGCAAAAAACCAGTACTAAGCAAAGAGGGGGAAATCTGAAATGTGGAAGGAATATACAGAGAGGGTCTATACGTAGGAAATAAACTTCAATGCAGTATTCTAGAAATGGAAGGTGAAGTGGAGGCACATGATATAGGAGATACGATACTGCGAGAATAATTCGACAGAGCCTTGAAAAATCTGAGTCGAAACAAGACCCCTGGAGTAGATGATGTGCCGTATGAACTGCTGATATTGTTAGGAAAACCATTCATGAATAAATTGTTCCACCTGGTATGCAAGATGTATGAGACAGGAGAAACAACCTCCGACTTCAAGAAGAGTATAGTAATTCCAATTCCAAAGAAAGCAAGTGCAGACAAATGTGAAAATTGCAGAACTATCAGTTTAATAAGTCATGGTTGCAAAATACTAACACACATTATTTACAGACTAATGGAAAAAGTTGTGGAATCTGACCTTGGGGAAGATCAGTCTGAATTTATGAGAAATTAGAAACATAGGAGGCATTACTCACATTACGACATATCTTAGAAGATAGATTAAGGAAAGGGAAACCTATATTTCTAGCATTTGTGGATCTGGAGAGAGAGCTTTTGACAATGTTGACTGGAATACACTTTTTTCAGATTCTGAAAGTAGCAGGGTAAAATATAGCGACCAAAGAGTTATATTCAACTTACACAAAAACCAGACAGTGGTTATTAGAGTCAAAGGGCAAGAAAGGCCCACAGAGGTTGGGAAGGGAGTAAGACAGGATTGTAGCCTTTCCCCAGTGTTGTTTAATCTGTATATTGAGCAAGCAGTGAAGGAATTAAAGGAGAAATTTGGAGAGGGAATTAAAGTTCAGGGTGAAGAAACTGTGGTTTTCCGATGACATAGTAATTTTGTCAGAGACTGCAAAAGATATGGAAAGTGTCTTGAAAGGAAGATATAAGATGAACATTAACAAGAGTAAAACGAGGGTAATGGAATGTAATGTCAGAAAATCAGGTGATGCTGAAGGAATTAGGCAATGAGACAATAAAAGTAGTAGATGAGTTTTGTTATTTGGGTAGCAAGATAACTTCTGATGGCCGAAGTAAAGACAATATAAAATGCAGAATGGCTATGGGAAGAAACAAGTTTCTTAACAAGCGAAACTTGTTAATGTCCAGTCTTAATTTAAATGTTAGTAAGTCCTATCTGAAAGCATTTGTCTGGAGTGTAGCATTGTATGGGAGTGAAACATGGACGATAAGGAGTTCAAATAAAAAGATAATAGACGCTTTTGAAATGTGGTGCTACAGGCGAATGATGAAAATTAGATGGGTAGATCACATAACTAATGAGGAGGTGCTTAACCGAATTGGGGAGAAAAGAAGTTTCTGGCATATCCTGAGTAAGAGAAGGGATAGATTGGTGTGACACATTCTGAGACATCAAGTAATTATCAACTTAGCATCAGAGGGAAGTGTGTGGGGTAAAAATTGTAGAGTGAGACTGGGGAATGAATACAGTAAGCAGATTCAAAAGGATGTTGGTTGCTGAACTTTTCTCAGATGAAGAGACTTGCACTGGACAGGCTAGCATGGAGAGCTGCATCAAACCAGCCTGCGGCCTGAAGTAGTCGTCATCAACAACAACAACATCAACAACAACAACAACAACAACATTCATTAGAGTTCAAACTGGGGAAAAACATATTTTGAAACTCTTAAATTAAAACATCTTAGTTGAACTATTCCACTACAGACCAGCTACACCTAATGTAGCTTCATCAGAGTGCCGTTAGCCACCACTTTTCAGGGATTCTGTAAGTCACTGTTGCAGTCACAAAACTCTCACTGTCTTTGCTATACTTCACTTTTACAGGCAATCCCCTACATTATGTTGCTACCTGTCTTGCATTACATGTATGAGATGTTGGTCTTGTAGGTGACTGTACCCCACACTGATGAAAAATAGTCAAGTATTGTTTGACTGACTGACTTTTTTTTTTTAAAGCTGCATCTTTGTTGATGGACTCAACTTCCTGAGGAATATGCCAATGAATGTCAGCATCTGTCTTTCACACAATTATATCTGTCTTCATTCCTTGTCACATAGTTCCTTATGCACACTTCCAGGTATTTTATGGAAGTTACTGTATTTAGTTATTGTTCTGCAATTGAGTAATCATACAGTTAAGGATCTTTCCTTTTTCTTCCCCTTAAGTATTTGCATTGTGTTACGTGTGTTAATGCACCAAGCACACTATATCTGCACTGATAAGTAGAAAGTCGATATTCTTGTTTTCAGGAGACGAAAAATAAAGTTCAAAAAATTCTTTATAAAAACTTATCCATTCAATATAGTTTTAACTAGGATATTATAATAGTAAACAATTTTGTGAATAAACTCCTTAAATCATTTATACCAATTAATTGGGATTTTTTCTGGGTCTGACTATGTACTTAATTCAAATTTCACATTTTTGGACTTGCTCCTTTATACTTAACACTAGAAATCTACATTGTATATCATCCTACATTTCACAACCATTTTCCAGCATTGTGACATCTTGATATACTACAGCATCATCCATGAAAAGTTTAATAAAACTTTCAATGGTATCCATGATGTCATTCATGTACAGTAGAACCCTGTTCTTTCACTTCTCAAGACTTCAAAGAAAATTGTGTAAAATACAGAAAATAACATTTGAATGGTAAAATTTGCTTACTGTTTGACCCTTACATGTAGGTAGTTAATGTACAATGTACGTACGTAATAGGCATCAAAGTACTTGTGAGGCAGTTTGTTTATTATGTAATATAGGGTATCTGAATTTGTACTATTTTAAGTACCAAGTCAAACTGGAACTGGTTTCTTGATAGGCAGTAAAATTTTTTGATATAATTTCATTAATCATAATCAACGTTGCCAGCTTGCTTGTACCGGTAACTGGCATTCATTATTTAAGCAATGAAACATGGTGTTTCATACAATGCTATACAAGAATTTATCCACATTCTCAAGTGCAAATTTATAAATAAGTGTTTTTGTGACTTTGTATGGGGTGACATCTATCACTTTAATCGTCTTATGAGTTTATAACATACTGTGCCTCCTTAAACATGGAGAAAACCATCATTCTCACCATTTATAAAAGTCACATAAATATTTTCACTTCTTATTAAGAAGAAATTCTCGAAACATGTCGTGCAAAGCATGAAAAACTCTCTCTCTCTCTCTCTCTCTCTCTCTCTCTCTCTCTCTCTCTCTCTCTCTCTCTCTCTCTCTCTCTCTCTCTCTCTCTCTCTCTCTCTACAGAAAGCATTACGTTAAATAAACAGGAATAAAAGGGCTAAGAATTTACATGCAAAAATATATTGATACAGAAGATGAAACTTCGAGGCCTCTTATTTGTACAATTATTAGTAATAAGAAGAGCACAATAATGGATTTTAAGTAGTTTAGGTATATTTGAGGTTTATGTTTAATTTTAATAAGAATTATTTAATTTTCCATCTTATAATGCAAGTTTTCTAAATTTTATTTATTTTGATCTGCCATTCAGTGCTGTGCTGATGAGGAATGGGGTGACTGGAAACCACATTTGGCGATGATATTATCGAATTCAACACAACGACCAGAACTTGACCATAAAGCAATTACTACTCTCGGAGATACTTTAGGTACCGTTTGAAACTTGATTTGTAATTCTTATTCTGTAATAAGTTCCTTATGCATTGTAACTTTTTTGATGTTGTTCGTGTAATTTTTTTCTCTGTTTACAGGGGCCAGAGGTTGCCTCCATGCAGCTCATTTTTGTTATCTAATGGCTCAACTCCCATTTGGTATTTATTCCAATAAAGCTTCAAAACTTGTTTTGATTGGCTCATCCCATGCAAAACCATTCATGGACTTCGCCACTAATGAAGCAATCCAAATGACAGAAATATACATTTATGCGTGCCAGCTAGCGAATCCAAATTTTGAACTTCCACAATTTGAGGTATTTCCATTTTCATGTTCATAAACTTGCATTTTATTGATTGATGGGAGAAACTATTGTTAAAAGATG
Source organism: Locusta migratoria (assembly GCA_026315105.1). Lineage (NCBI taxonomy): Eukaryota > Metazoa > Arthropoda > Insecta > Orthoptera > Acrididae > Locusta > Locusta migratoria. The sequence continues at coordinate 735,554,017 of CM048755.1, read as the reverse complement.
GCTACAAATTTGTCAGGAGTTATGTTAACTTATTACTGCTGCCATGAATCCTTTGCATTTCATATGGATTTTTTATTTATGTACTCGGGGTCAATGTGTATCATGTTCAGTGATAACTGTTAACAATATTTACATCACTGATTGTGATGTATCAATTTTTTATTTCACACTTTTTCCTATCTACTACAGAATGACAAGTATGTTGTTAGGCACACAGCATTCACAAGTATGACAATTTAAGCAGTAGTGTTGAAATTTTGCTCTTCTTTTGAAGTACTTAATTCCTTCAGGCAAATATTGTGTTAAGTAACATTATTTTCAACGTCTTGATTGACATGAGAACACTCACCTCACTTGGACAGCCAGAACTGTAGTCACATCCATACATGATGTCTCTAGCAAACAATTATGTTGGGAAGCTACACTTAAAGGCAGCCTCTTGGAATCCTATTGACAGAATAAGTTTTTGGCAAGTATTTGGTTTGGAAGACAAAGCAAAGTGTGACTGCAAAGTTTTTGATCACCAGATTTCTTTGCAGTTCTCTGCATTTAACTCTAAATCCTTCTGTAATGTATTGCAGACAATGAGAGGAAAAATCATTTGATAGTATAGCCAAATTTGGGTGTCACTTTTTGTGAAATTTTGTGTCAACCTCCTGTCACATTTAACATCAAATATTTTGTTGCCCAATTTTGTGTCATTTTTCTTGTAAAAATTTGGTGCATCATTTCCTTCATTATATCAAAGTCTATTACACTGTAAATGAACTATTATTTTGGGATTATACACAAAGTTAACCTTTACGAGATCAGAAGTCAAAATGTAATTTTAACTTTCTACAGCTATCAGCTATGAATATACTAAGGTGAAGAGTTATGGGATACCTCTTAATTTTGTGCTGGGCCTCATTTTGCACACAAATTGCAGTAACTTGACTTGGCACGGACTCAACAACTTGCTGAAGTCCTCTGCACAAATATTGAGCCATTCTGCTTCTATAGCAAAGTGCTGCCAGTGTAGCATTTCGTGCACAAAGTGACATCTTTATTGTGTCCCATAAATGCTCAGTGGGGCTCGGGGGTGATATAGGTGGCCAAATAATTTGCTATAATGGCCCCGACTGTTCTTGAAACCGATTATGAAAAATTGTGGCATGGCACATTGTTTGGGAATGTGAAGTCCTTGAATGGCAGAATGCGAATTGTTTCCAAATAGTTGAATTTAATTTGGACCACACCATTAGGGACCCACCACTAGCTTGTTGATAACTTTGGCCCATGGCTTTGTGGTCTCTCTTACTAACTGAAATCGCGACTCATTTGACCGAGACACAGTTTTCCATTTATCTAGGAACTAACCAATATGGTGAATTGTGCAGGGGCTGTGATTCAGGCAATGTCCTTTCGTTAGCATAGGCAGTAAAAGCTGGTCATCTGTTCCCACAGCCCATTGATGCAAAATTGTGCCTCACTTTCTTCAGGGATACATTTGTCTTATGTCTGACATTAATTTTGTGCAGTGTTCTTTATCTGTTAGTCTGGTTATGCTACACAAGCCCCATTGTTGTTGATAATTATGTGCAGGCTGTCTCCCACTGCACTCATTCTGGTGAGAGGCATTTTCTGAAATTAGTTGTTAATGGCACACTCTCAATGCTGTGGATCTAGGAATACTGAATTATGTAATGCTTTTCAAAACGCAATGTCCCATGCATCTAGTCTAACTATTATTCTATGTTAAAAGTCTGTTAATTACTGTTGTGCCACAATAATTTGCTGTAGACATTTTCACGTGAAACGCTAGAGTATAAAAGGCTGCTCTGGCAGTGTGCCTCCCTTTTATATGTTATGTATGGGATACTGTAACTTTTGTCACCTTGGAGTATTAGTAAACTGCCATCTCCAGTTTATAACATTATTATCTGAAAAGTTGTAAATTTTACAGTAACTCAGTAGAATCACTGATTTCACTTTATTTCTCCAAAAACTTGGTACTGTCGTGCCATCTGTATTGACATTGATTGCAAAATTTTCTTGTCCATACTTATGGAGTGTGGAATGAGGATATGTGTTTACTGTTGTCAGTGATTTGTCTTTCAGATGTGAATTTTCTCTGCTGCCGGCACCACCACTATTACTGCTCCTGTGTGAAAAGAAAGAAAATACTTTAAATTACCCAGTGGAACCTAACTGACAAAGATCTCCCAGTCAGTGTACCCTCCAACATTTATTTTTTCCCCATACAGTTCTTTGAATTATTAGTAAACCATTTCTTGGTCTCATAGTAAAATTTTTTTTTTCTTTTTTTTCTAATCCTACTCATGTCTTTATATGTTAGGCGTGTTTAAAGTACTGTCTGTGTATACATAATGTCCATGGTAAAAGCAAAGAATAAACAAGAATAGGTTATGCTAACGCCAAATAACATGCGTTACTATCTCTAACTTTGGACACTATGCATCACGATTTATTTTAATATGCACATTAGCACTACAGCACCACACCCCCATTGTTAACCAAATAGTCAGCTGAATCATACTTAATGCCCTGCTTGCATGATAATGTCATTTTTATTTGTCAGCTGTAATGACACCAGCACAGTTACTCGATATAGGCTGTGGTGTGCCTGTTATACGATGTGGAGTGGGGAGCTGGGCTACTGTGACAGTGTTAGCTTGTCCAGGCCCTTTGATCCATTTATCGGAGCTGCTGCCACAAATGGGTTTCACCCTGTCAAGAATTTTAGTTGACATTCCTCTAACGTCTAACTTAAACCACTTGCTGCCTGTGTTCAGCAGTTAGTAAGGTCTATTGTATGATGTATGTAAAGGTATGTGTACAACACTATGCTGAACAAAAACCTGCTTTTATTTTGATTACTCACAGAATACAAATGGCTGATGCAAGTGCTGTATTCTCGTTGCTACAGGACAGAAGTGCTTTTTGTTCAATTGCAGATCTTTGCCTCAAGATGGTGTGCTGTGGTTTAATCCTCTGTCTCCAATAGTGTGGCAAGAACCTTGAACAGATCTGAGTTAAATTGTCTGCTCTTATCTGTGCTGTGCTGATACGTACGGGAACCCCAAAGTGGCCAAGCCATCCATAGATAAAGGTGGAAGGTAATGAGTGTGCTATGAATATCGGCTATGGGTTAAACTGTAACAACCGTAAGTATGAAAAGTGGACTCTTAAAAACAGTATGCAAAGCATAGAAAGATATACCACAAACAACAATCATAATGAAGTAAATTTGGTGCATGAAAATTCCACTGCAGTGCTTGCCTGTGATAGAAAAATCACTGATAATGAACATTTGCAAAAACTACACATTCTAGCTGACGGTCGTGGGTGCAGAATTGCCTCACTTGTTAATGAGACATAAGCTATAAAAACTAAAAGTTTTGTCAAGCCAGGTGCCTGTCTTTCAGCAATAATCAAGAATGTTCAATCGGAAGAATATATGAAGCTGACTTCAAACAACTTTGTCGCACTGTTTGGCTGCTCCAACAATGTGTACAACAATGAAACATAAACAGCTTGCAGAGAATTATGGAAGCAACTCGTTCACATGTCCCATAAAAACGTTTCCTATGCAAATATACCACACCACCATGATTTGCATCCTTAGTCTGAAGTAAACAGAGATTTTTGCAGCCAACATGTGTTTTTCGAATGTATGCAAACAATTCAAAAACATTTGTGTCGTAGATGTGTACAACATTTGTCAAAGCTATCATACTTCACATGGACTCCATCTGAATAAGCTAGGAAAGCAACTTATTACAAGAAAAGTATTAGAACAAATTCAGAGGCACCACATAACTCCCAAAGCACTGGAAGCAGTCAGTACTGGTACAATCACCAAACACCAGAACAGCAGGCACAAGACTATCAGCACCAAATCGAACAACAGAAGAAGTAGTAATGAAAGCAACAGCACAAAAACCAGAATCATCAGTAGAACTATCTCAGTCAGCAGCAGCAGCAGCTGTCGAACCATTACCATCGTAAGGAGAAGCAACAGAATCACCACCACCATTAGTAGCAGCAGAATGGTCAACATCAGCTGCACCATCAGCTGTATTCACTTCAGTAACCAAAAAAACCAACAACAGAAACAACTACAAGATCAACAGCAATAGTATCAGAAGGAGAAACAAAGAATGCTACTACACACAGAATAAGGACAATGACAGCGATACAAGCAGCAGCTGAGCCACTCACAGCAGCAGGATCAGGACAACACAGCTTGAGGAGGATCCAAAGGCCAAGAAGGTCTACATCCACATTACACAGTGGTGATTTTTTTATGGTTACAAACCAAGAAGGGAAAAAAGATGACCTACGTTAGCTTACAATTTTGCAGCTAAGTCATCGTAACTTCTTAAACATTCAGGGACTAGAAAACAAGGTTGAAATATTGGACTGTTACCTGGAGTTTAAAGTGCTATACAGCGTAGACTTGAGCTGCAGAATATCGAGTTTCTCGGAGTTCAGTACGAGAGAAATGGTGTGGGTGTGTGTGGGTGTGTGTGTGTGTGTGTGTGTGTGTCATTCAGTTTATCTAAAGTTAAAAAAAAATAGAGAAACAAAATGTAAAATTCTTAGTTATTATACTGGACAATAAACTTACATGGAACACTCATATTGATGATTAATACGTAGATAGGAAACAACTCACCAGAAAGATGAACATTAAGCCGCCGATTATCTACGTATTATTAACAACATTCCTTACTGGACCTTCCATTGTTGAACACTCGTATTGAACATGTAATAATAAGGTTATCTTGAGTAGTATACTTGATAAAAAGACTAATGCTGTGTGTTACCATAGACTATGTAAGGACAGCATATTTTGCTTTTTATTAGCCTATATTAAAATATGGACTAATACTATGGGGACATAGCAAAAAATAAAAATAAATAAATAAATAAAATTAAAAAAATGAAGTTAATGTGCTTCAGAAAAAAGCAATTGGAGTAATGGCAAGAGCTAATGACAGAACTCATTGTAAGCCTTTATTCACTAAGTTTAATATTTTAATGATAATTTATACATCTTAGAAAATGGTCATAATACAAGAACATGTAATTCTCTTATTTTGCCATAAAATAGGTTAGCAAAAATCAACAACAGCCATATCTACATGGTAGTAAAAATATATAACAAGCTGCCCAAGCAGTTTACAAATATGCCAATAAAATAATTTAGAAAAAAGCTCCCCTCAGGGGCTGACCAGGCTGAGTACAGGCTTGGCGAACCCGGGGTCCTGAGATGTGAGCTGTGTCACGCCAACAGTATGCAACACCGTAAGATCTGTGCATGCTTCAACAACCATTGTTGGGCATGATGGTGAAATGTTGTACGTTTCAGAGTCCGGGAACCTTGGCTTAATCGCCCGGGTCATGAGGACTGTACAAACCTCTATAATAATAAAAAAAACATCTCAAGGTGTGCTACATGCCAAGGAGATGCATTGCTGTTGAGTTTGAACAGTTGCTAGCAAGCAACCTCTGGGGAACCTGCAGCACCTCACTTGTATTAGGCTTACCCAGGCAAGCAGGGTTCTGCCTGCGTGGACCTTTAGATCCCTAGACGAAAAGGAACTGAGCAAATAACAGTGTCGGCGCATGCAAAAACGCTGTCTCTAAGTGGGGAAAGATAGAGTTTGATGCAACAGCATATGACTCAAAGGCGTTCCCTTCCCTGGCTATGCCTTGGTAGGAACGCAGGGCACTTAAACGATCTGAGCCATATTCACCCAATATATGGTGTACACAAGGCCGCTGGAGAATCTTTCTTGTCGACAAAGCCGCAGTTCTTCGTAGAACACCTAGAAGACAAATTCGGCGAGGTGTCATACTTTTCTAAGATGAGAAATGGGGCTTTATTGATCCAGGCGGCATTCCTTGCTCAGTCAAAGGCGTTACTCGCCTGTGACAAGCTGGGTGATGTTCCTGTCAGGATCAAGCCCCCTCAAGACATTAAATATGGTGCAGGGCCTCATTTACCATCGTGACCTCCTCTCGCAGACCGACGAGGAGTTGGGAGAACCTACAGCGAAGAGGTGTTCATTTTGTCCATCGCACCCATAGGGGACCAAAAGAACGCAGGGTGCCACCAGTGCTTTAATCCTGGTCATAGAGGGAGACACACTGCCTGAGAAGGTCAAGGTAATAATATACCAGTGCGACGTCAAGCCATAAGTCCCTCTCCCTATGGGATGCTTCAGGTGCTGAAAGTTCGGGCATAAGTCCTCCCAATATCCTTCCAACCCCACATGTAGGGAATGCGGGCATCCATCACATCCAGATGCTTCATGCAACCCACCTCCGGTCTGTGTAAACTGCAAGCAATTTCATCCACCTTTCTCGCCAGACTGTGCTGTCTTGCACAACGAAAGGAAAATAATAGAGATAAAGACACTGGACCAGTTAACATACAATGAGGCAAAGAGGAAGTAAGAGTGGCTCCACCCTGTACACATGACTGCCTCCTTTGCTGCTGCGTCGTCCCCAATGGCCATCAGTATGACACCGTCGACGGTATCACCTCCCTCTGTGGGCCCTAGTGACCATAAATCTCCCGCTGACCCCTCCATTCGTGGGGCCCCCCTTACCACCTCTTCAAACACCAGCTGTAGGGACAACTCCTCCCCAACCATCGGGGACACCACCTCAGCTGGAGAAGGAACAGCCTCCTCTGACTCCTCTCACTCAGAAGGGATCCCTCAGGACAATACCTTCTGAGGCTTCTTAGAGTGCACCAGAGGATCCTAGACGATGGCTAAAGGATCCACAAACTGCCAGTTGAAGGGCTTCCCACTTTTCTTAAATCCCAGATGACACTTCCGAGAAGCCCTTCAAACTAAAGGGCCAGAAAGAGGAAAAGAAAAAGAAACGGAAGAACAAAGAATCTTTGGTGGCTTAAGCCACGAAAATCTCCATCTTCTGCTACAGAAGATGAAGTGGAGATCCTCACGTCACCTAAGAATCTCGCACTAACTGATTCAGTGGAACCGATGATGATAGATACAGCAGATACCAAACAGTCAGCAGCAGCTCTCACCGTGGAATAATCTGCTCCTCATTCCTTACCATCATCATCATGGCCTTCCAACTTGGGGAATACATTCTTCTCCAGTGGAATTGTGGCGGCTTTTTTCACCACCTTGCTGAGCTGCGCCAATTATTGTGCTGTCACCCTGCACTTTGTCTAGCCCTGCAGGAAACTTGGTTTCCCGCCCAGGGGACCCCTGCCCTACGTGACTATCGGGGCTACTTCAAGAACATATATATATATATATATATATATATATATATATATATATATATATATATATATATATAACTGGGTGTCTGGCGGCAACTGTTTATACTCGCCACTGTCCCCAGTGCTCCTGTGGCACTCCACACCAATCTCTAGGCGGTGGCAGTCAGAATCTGGGCAATGCATGAATTAACTGTCTGCAGCTTATAACTTCCTCCAGATGAGGTTGTGTCTCTAACTGATCTTACTGCTTTGGTCACACAACTTCCCCCATCATTCCTCCTTTTGGGAGACTTTAATGCTCACCACCCATTGTGGGGTGGAACACAGACCACAGGCCTTAATAGGGATGTTGAGACGCTTTTGGCACAAGACGACATTTGCCTCCTGAATACTGGTGCCCCCACTAATTTTTGTGTCATTCCGGTACTGAAACCTGGAGCTGACCTACAGGCGAATGACAACTACTGTCCGATAAGCCTCACCAACATTCTTTGCAAGCTCTTTGAACTTATGGTGAGTCAACGGCTAATGTGGATCCTTGAGGATAGGGGACTCTTGGCCCCACAACAAGGGGCATCCATCAGGGCCGCTCCACCATCGACAACCTTGTATCACTGGAGTCTGCAATCCGTACAGCGTTTTCCAGGCGGGAACATCTTGTTGCGGTCTTCTTTGACCTTCGGAAGGCGTATGACACCATCTGACACCACCATATTCTCGCTACGTTGTATGACTGGGGCATACGATGCCAGCTTACGATCTTTATTCAAAATTTTCTTTCCCACCACATTTTCCGGGTTAGGATAGGTTCCTGTTTTAGCTCATATAATATTCAAGAGAACGGAGTCCCACAGGGCTCCGTTCTCAGTGTGCCGCTCTTTTTAATTGCTATAAACGGTCTTGCTTCTACGGTGAGGTCGTCAGTATTCTCTTCCTTGTTTGCTGACGACTTTTGCTTGTATTTTAGCTTCGTTAGCATTGGTGTTGCTGAACGGCGACTACAGGGAACCATCCAAAGGACCCAATCATGGGTCTCGGCCCACGGTTTCTAGTTCTCTGCCCCCAACACCCAGGTGATGCAATTTGGTCACCGCCAGGTGATGCACCCATAGCCCAAACTCCATTTGGGTGATACATCACTTCTTAGAAATGCTGATGGACTCCCGGCTCACGTGGGTGTCACACCTCTGACAGCTGCAACAAATATGTTGACATTATTTGAACATTCTTCGCTGCCTTGGCGACACTGTCTGCGGAGCAGCACGTCCATCTCTTCTGCAACTATACAAGGCTCTAATCCAGTCAGGTATGGATTATGGCAGCCTGGTATAAAACTGCAGCTCCTTCTGCATTACGGGTCCTGGACCCAGTTCACCACACTGGCGTCCGTTTAGCCACAGGGGTTTTCCGCACGAGTCCAGTGACAAGTCTTCTCGCTGAAGCTGGGGTTCCTCCCCTGTGAGTCCACCAGCAGCAGCTACTGGCTTCTTATGTTGCTCGTATTCATACCTCACCCGACCACCCGAATCACAGGCTTCTCTTCCCAGCTGCTGTCCTCCCTTCCCCTCAACGACGACCAAGATCGGGTCTCCCGATTGCGGTCAGAGTTCGTTTGCTTCATTCATCACTTAAATCCCTTCCTATACCTCCAATTTTCCACTACCCATCCTGTACACCACCTTCGTCCATTCCCCACCTGCAGCTTCGGTTAGACTTGTCTAGTGACTCGAAACCCTCTGTTTCACCACTGATCCTCCGTCACCAGTTCCAGGCACTAACTGACTCATTCCATGGTGTAAAAGTGGTATACACAGTTCCCTTGTAGACAGCTGTGCTGGGTATGCATATGTTTATGGTGACCACGTCGAGCAGCATTCTTTGCCAAATGGGAGTAGCGTTTTCACGGCTGAGCTGGTGGCTATCTCTCGAGCTCTGAGGCATTTCCTAGTCTGCCCCAGAGAGTCTACAGTTATCTTTAGTGACTCGCTGAGTGACGTACAAGCCCTTAACCAGTTTCTTCCAAAGCACCATTTGGTGTGGTTTATCCAAGACGCCGTTCAGTGGTATTTGTTTGGTTCCTGGGTCACATTGGCATCCCGGGCAATGAATGAGTCAATCGCCTCGCCAAGCAGGCCACCACAAAATAGCCATTGGAGATTGTTCTTCAGGATAAAGACCTCCGACTGCAAATGACGTGCAAGGTCATTGGACTTTGGAACTCGGAATGGGTGGACTTGAAAAAGCCAAATAAGCTATGTGTAGTCAAGTCATCTACAGCCGTATGGAGGTCCTTCCCTTGGGCCTCTCGTAGAGTGTCTGCTGTTCTGCAGACTATGTATTGGCCATACGTAATAAATGCACGGCCACCTTTTACATCGTGAGGACCCATCTAGAGAAGGGAGTGTGAGGTGCGGTGACTCGAGCACATCGAGAATTTGTCGAACTGCCGGCGCTCAAGCAGTTCTTGAGAAGCGGCGCGTGCCGCTGTGCGGCGGTGGTTGACTAGGGCCGCGCGCCATGCCACGCACTGCGTTTATTTGCAACGCTCACAGCCCACTGTGGTTATCATTTAAACACAGGCACTGGACACACGAAAACCAAAGTCACGCAGCTGGCAGTATGTTACCAAGGATGAAGACATCTGTTGCAAAGTTCTGTAGTGTAACAAAAAATACAACAGGCACGATGAGACATTTAATATTACACATTACATGTAGCAATCATATAAGTTCGTGGATACAAGAGTGCATTCTTATATTACAAGTCAGGCAAATTATGTAGCTATTGTGTGTGTTATCCATTCAAGCTACATTACAAAGGAAATTTGGTTAAAAGATTAGATAGTGCCTCACACAGTCAGGTAGTCTCGGAAAAGTGTAATTCTTAATTTGGCTGCAATAACATGTTACAATTACTAAATGTAAGTAAGGAGTTTTTTGGTGTATCATGTTCTAGCATTTTTTCTCTTACGTAAGTATCAACACATGCGCAATCCATATTAGTTTTTGGTGACAATGAATTTCTTGATTCATGTAAGATATGTGTTTTAATAATCATCCTATGATTTATAATAATTAAGTTTCTTCTTTGCACGTACGGAAGACAGCTATTACAACTGCTCTGTCGTAATGTTTCCCCGTACTTTTGCTCAGCCTCCAGAGAGTGCAGCACTGTCGACAACTTCTTGAGAGTACTTGAGAATTTGCCTTAGCGTCACGCGTATCTCGAGAGCGCTCTCAGCCTATCCCACCTAGACCCACCAGATTGCCGTTGTGGCCCTCCTATGACAGTGGTCCACATATTGTTGGACTGTCCACTTTTGGCCGCATTGTGGCAGTTCTTTACCCTGCCTCTTGGGCTTAGCTTGATTTTAGCTGACAACGCCTCTACGGCTGACCGTGTTTTAGGTTTTATCTGCACTGTTGGTTTTTATCATGTAATGTAATGGTGGTACCTATGCCTCGTAGTTCAGGTACCCACCACTCAACATTTTAACCTACTGTTTGTTTTGTACTGTCAGTCATATTTTTGACTGTCAATTTTAGTATGTGCAGAGTGGCTGACACATCCAATATTATTTTTGTGATCAGCCAGCCACATTATCCTTCTGTACTCTTATGAGTCAATCATTAGGCCTGGGCTTTAGTATTTATTTTTTTTACTCTTATTGTATCAGTATCGTGGTTATTGTCACTCTCTCCACTCTCCTCTTTAGGTGTCAAATGATGATCTTGTCGTTGTGTATCCTACAATGAAATGGCTTTGATTGGAACAGGGGACTGATAACCACGCAGTTTAGCCCCCTTTAAATAATAATAATAACAACAACAACAAGAAAAAAGTTGCACAACTTCTTGTTGGCAAATCCATTTTATTCTTTGGAAGAATTTTTAGTTCTAGTGGATATTAGCAAAAATATTTTAGGTATGTATCTTGTAATATTTATAATAAAAAAGTGACGAAGTCTATTGCATGTACCAATGCTGAACGACTGATAAAGAATCTGAACCTATGTGTAAATTGCTCCAGTGCAGTAACACAATAAGTAAATACCTCAGATGGTAGTAGAGGTCCTATTATATCCATATGGATGTATTCAAAGTGTTGATTAGGTGGTAGAAATGTACTGTGTTGTGCATTAATATGCCCTGTAATTTTATTTCATTGGCAGGTGGTTGTGCATTGATGCACACAAGTCTTGAAACTGCACCTAAGCTTGACAGCACCAATGCTAATTTGAACAATTTGGTAGTGACACAGACTCCTGGCTGTGACAGGTGATGTAAACAAGTGACTGCTTATTTGCAGAAACTAGTACACAAAAGCAGGTACTTTTAACATTGCTGCATCACAGTAGATCCATTCATTTGACGTCAGTAGCTTAATTCTAAACCACAGTGCTCTTTATTTCTGCGATGTGAGATAAGGTGTCGACCGGTATGTTCCTTTCTGTATCGACGTGAACTTGGTTGTGACTTACCCAATGTAATGCAATTGATGGACCTATCTTAGCAAAGGATTGTCAGGCCTATGTTGAAACAAGTACATGAGGATCTTGTAGTCAGTAACAGGGTGAACTGTTGCCCTCAGTCATGTGCTGAAACTTCTTAATGTTGGTGTATGCAGTGTATAGTTTGCAATCATATGTAGACCAGTTATGTTATGCCAGAGAAACCGTCTTGCAAAGAAATACAGCAGCTGCCACTAGGGATGGATGTAACATTCCCACACCCAGGAAATTGTACAATCCGAAAGGCCTGTGCCTAACTTATGTATCAACTTTACTAATTGATATTTCTAATCAGCACAAAATATTTGGTATTAAATGAACAACAAATGCTGTTGAACACATCTGATTGTAAAGTAGCAGTTTTCTTATTAAAAGTATTCCAACACTGGAAAAAATAGTGCTCAAGAATAGACTTATTGGTTAAAGATAAACTTAATGCCTTAGGTAGATTTAACTCCTAAACATAGATGATTCTATTGTGGATTAACAAATAAAATTCTACCAACACAACAACGAAGAAATACATATTGATAGGACATATGCAATAGTATGTTCTGCAGAGAATTTCAGCATTTGAACTATGTCATTGTGCAGGTTAAAGGTCATATTGATAACTACCATTAAAATGTGCCTGCAGCACTTATTATAAACCGAATGAAATGGATGAGCAGACATGGAGGATGCCTCACAAATGTAACCATGAACCATGCCTTCAAATCAGTGCCTTCGGAAGGAGTGCATTATTGACCTGAGAAAGTATTATGAATCCCTCGGCAGCTTGCTGCTTGTGTGGAAACAAGTGTTTCAGCAGTGCAATGGATGTGTGCAGATAGGTTCACAGAAGCTCATAGAATAAGACAAGATGGGTCGATTCACATCAGAATGGCATTGCAAGACTGATTAGTATCCTCTGCAGTGAAACACATCTTGCATTAGCAGGGCTGTCAGTCTGTCGCCATTTATTATGGCACGGGTAACGTATAGGCCTATTTTTGACTAAATGTACAGAAGCCTGCAATGGTATATGGACTGATATCACTGGAGACATAAATGGCATCAGCTAGTATTTTCAGACAAATATATATTCTGTTTGTTTAAAAATTATGGCCGCAATTTGGCTCGCCACATACAGGGGCAGCGGCATTACAGTTGTAGCATATGCTTGTGATATATAGTGCCAACTCAAGGCACTATCGTGTAAAACTGCAAATCATAATTGCGTGTGTGACCAGTTTGACCAATGTGACCTGTAGCCGTATACTTTCTGCACGACACTCCAGATGCCATTTTTCAGTAAGACAATGCATGACCAAAGTTGCTGTACAAATTCATGCCTTCTTGGTGTAACAGGATGTCAGACTTTTGTCCTGACCTCCCAGATCTTCAATAGGAAATGTGTGTGATGTGGTGAAACAATGGGTGCTGCACTGTGGCCCAATACCAACCATCCCAGATAAACGTTAGCAGCAGCTGAATGCAGCATGGATTGCTGCACCACATGATGTCATTTGTATCTTATATGTGCCAGTTCCATCACCCACTGAACAAGTTACCAGGGCCCATTGAAGACCCTGTGCCTACTAGGCAACATGATATATGCTGAACTGAATAATGAAGATGTTCTGTTAATGTGAAAATTGTCTCTTTAGTCCTTCAAGGTATACTTTCTTTCCTAAACGTGAGTGTATTAGAAATAAAAATTTTCATAATATTTCTGCAAAAGTGTTAAAAACAACAGTATATGAGACCTAGATGCCAACCTGACCTTCAATGCCGATAATACTCATGTTTATGAGGGTAGACAGCATATTCACGTTGGCAAGGGCTTCAATTAGCTCAGTGTTATGACTAATAACACACCTATGCACGTTACACCAGCTACAAGTGTCACCAGGATCCTGAACCGTCCCATCGGAGTCCAACACAATCCACATCTATGCACGCCCACTCCGTCTTAGCTATTAGTATTGCCCGGAGGCACAAACACGTTCGCGAGCACAGTAAGCATGCAACTGAGGCAAAGTTCATGACTGGCCCAGTGCCTCTCTCAAAACGCCACGCAGCCGGCAGCACGATAGCCCCGCCAGCGCCACACAGTGGCTAGTCCTGGAAACGGGTGGCCCGCTGTTCAAATACACGCGCCGCGCGTTACCACACTCACTAAATATTTATTACTTATATGCACAAATATTCCTCGTAAATCAGTATTACTGAGAAACAGATTAAAATTCTGACCTTTTTCACAGAGTAAAAATCTAATACACTTTTGTAATGGCAAAAATTATGCATTATTATGATAAATTTCAGTTTTTGATTCTCTTTACTTATATCAAAAACATTGCTTCTTGTCAAATTTTATGATTTTACACGGTGTGTTGAATAAGTTCCAGAACATTCACAATTTCATACCAAGGGACTGTGAGAGCGAAATGTGCTTGGCATCCCTTCACACATCTTTGTTGAATATGTAACTTCTGAAAGTTCCATTATTGTGTGTCAGTTAATAATTGTTCAGTGCTGTATTGAGTAGAACATTGCCAAACACAGTTTGCAAATTTCAAGATCACAGAGTTAGAGGGAAACAACACATCTGCCTTAAATTTTGTGTAAAACTCAAGAAAACCTTTACATAGGCACACAAAACAATGCAGGAAGCCTGCAGTGATGAGTGCTTAAGTGATACTTGGTGTTACGAATGGTTCACACTGTTTGAAAATGACCACAAGTTAAAGATGACACTCATTCAGGACGCCCTTCGACTTCAACGAATATGCTCACGTCAGAAATGTTGGCAAAATTATACATGCCAATCCATTTGTATGTGGTGTTGTCTGCATGAAAATGAAGGACAAAAACAGCTTGAAATCTGAAGAGGAAATTCATGGCTGTTGTATCACAATAATGCACCTGTAAATTTCTTTCTGCTGGTATGTGACTTATTGCACATAAATCAGAATCGCTGTACTGTCTCATGCTCTGTACTCTCCACACCTGGCCACTGCATATTTGTCCCCCCCCCCCCCCCCCCAACCCAAGGAGTTGAAAGGACGAAGGTTTGCAATGATATATGAAATAAAAGAAAATTCCATATTCCATGATCCAGTAAGCTCTGGAATTGGAAGCAGTGTATCAATTGTAGAAGAGACTATTTCGAAGGATACTACCCAAAATAATTGCAAAAATTTTATGGACAAAATTCTGGAATTTTTTTAACAGACTTTGTAGGTCAATTAGAATTACCCTAGAGGTTGTGATAATATGTTTATTGGTTTCTTTTACTTATACAAATGGGATTTATATTACCCAAGTACTGCACCTAAACACTTACTTTGGATTCAGGCACTGTTAATTAAATCGTATTTGTAAATATCTTTGTAATGCAGTATTAACTCTGGACTTTGCTCTTTGTAAATTTTTTGTTTGTTCATGTGTTCGCCATCTTGTCAGGCTAGCACTCTTCTCTTGTCTTTGGTGCTTTTCGTCATCCATTTTGCTTTGCTCTTGTAATTAATGAGAATATTTATATGAGCTCAGTCATATTAATACATCACAATGTTAAATAATGTTGTAATTTTTATTTCAAATTTAATCATTACCATTTTTTATTCATCTCTAATGACCATGTTCTCAACTGGACATTAAACTCTAAGCTTCCTTCCTTCAATTTTTATGTTTTGTAATTTCTGTTTTTGTAAAGGGCAGCTAGAACAGAGTTGTCAGCATCAGACTGCTAGAGAACATTTAATGATCCAACACTCGTCATGTTCTGTCATTATTTCCTCTGTGTGTACCGAAATACATCCCTTGAGATCTGGACTGGTCATTTCTTTGTATTGTGTGGAATTATTCATGCAAGTTGAGCATGAGATGATTCAGTCATTCGTCTTCTAACAATGCCTTTATCGTTCAGAGACAGGCCCCACACTTTACTGAATTTAATGCTCGTTTTTGTTTTATAATTTCTGCTTAACGCTGTACTCAGCATGAAGCTTTGACAATTTTTGCTCTCAGACACACAATAGTTGCTAATAGGTACACAACCACAACCCAGTGAAGTCCAATTACAATATTATTTGTAGCATTTCAGTGCGTATTAATTACTGGGTAGGAAATGTGTCAAGGTTTGTGAGTATCGTAATATGGCATTAATAGCTGTATCTTTTAATTGTATTGACTTATAAGCTGAAATGTTTTATATCACAAAGTGACCATAGTCTTTAGTAGGTGACATAAATATTTAGTTTAGACCTTTACCTGTTACTGAGGAAAAGGAGTCTTAACAATCAGGCATATAGATAAACAAAAAATTGAACCTCTAAGGCTTCTGTTTTACCAATTAAGGTACAGAACTAAAAAAAAATGCTAAATCAATTACTATTACAAGAACAAATAGTGCATGTAAAAAGGATTTTCACTTAGTGGCCGTGCCAATGGGTTGCATAGCAAATATTACTTTATTAACAAATTTAATAGTGCATGGGCAATGGAGGACCAGAATACAACGTAGTACTGGGAATCTCGGTTGCACGACAGCAGCCAAGGCATTATGTATTTAATAGTTGTAAACTGATGAGGAATATAAAGGAAAATTATTAATAATTAGTTATTAATAAAATGTAACGTATTCTACAGATTACACTAAGGTGTGTTCGTCGTTTATCTCCCCAAAAAAACATAATAATTTTTCTAATGCTTGTGCCTACCCTGGTGCCCTCCTAAACTCTGCCCCTGAGGCAGCTTGCCTCCACCATACTTCTCCCTTTAGGTCAGTCACTGGGTGGCACCATCATTGCATTATTCCACTCATTGCTTTTGCAGAAACATCAACAATGAAAACAAGAGGTGCTTTGCAGTACTAGATGAGCCAATAGTGTGGTGTCTGTGACAGCAGATTTCAGTTTAGCAAAAGCCGCTAGTGCTTTGTCTGTCCACTCCACTTTCCCACTGCTAAGTGCTCTTTGTAAGAATTCATTTAAGGGTGCCACTAAATGGTCATAGTTCTCAACATAGGCATGATAAAAATGCATGACTCACAGGAACAGATGTAACTGGTGTATTGTTGCCAGCTGTGGATTATTGACTATTGCCTTGACCCTCTCCCGTGGAAGCCATGTACTATGGGTATATATGATGTGGCCCAGGAACTGCACCTCTGTTACTGCAGCAACACACTTCGTCAGTTAAATAAGCAAACTGTGCATGTGTAGATAGTCAAAATGCTTATGTAAATGTTCTGGGTGTAAACACAATTGACATACACACACATAAGTACTATCTCTGGATACACATAGTAACCAAGCAAAATGCAAAGAATAAACAACACTAGCAGTCACATTAACTCCAAATAACATGCAATACCACCTCTGACTTTGGACACTTTGCATGATGATAATTTTCACTATGTACAATGTCCACTACACATTTAAATATTTAAATCTGAATCTTTAACAGTTTTGTGTACTGCTCAGATACATTATTATCCTTAAAATTAATAATGGAAACTTCAGGTTGGAATTCAACAATATAATAAAGGACAGCTGACAACTCACTGCAAAGACATAAAGACAAGCTGCTACAGGCACATAAAAAAAGACTCACACATACAACACTTATGCTATCAGCCATGGCCTTCTTCAGACTATAGAACATTCATGCAATCACAGAGGCACACTTGTCACACAACTGTCATCTCCAGCTGTTGCAATTCAGAGTGCGACAGCTGTGGATGGTAGTTGTGTTAACTGTAAAGTGTGCCTGTGTGAATGTTCTTTAGTCTGAGAAGGCCATGGCTGATAGCTTAATGAGTTGCAAACTGTCCTTATCATATTCTTAAAACTGTATCATTGATTCTTGACCAGTTCTTGAACAGTTTAGCAAATGAGCAATTTGCACTTTAAATGTGTGGTTGGGTATGCGAAGAAGTAAAATGGGGGAGGATATCAGCCTTAAATTTCCCCAACAGTATTATTTTCCTAATGTAAATAAATGTATAAGTTCCTTATTCAATAGTTGCAACACTGAGCTTATTAGGAAAACAGAAACATAGCAGAGTTATGAGCAACAAACTATAACCGTCTTCTAAATGTGGGAATTGTAGATGGTGGTGTTTAAGACACTGGAGGCCACTTCCTTTTCAAATTTTTGCTGACTGAACCTGCAGAAAAAGTGTTAATCTCAGTGTAAAATATTTATGTTTATCACTATAACATTTCTTCTGTAAATACTGATTAGAGTGAGGAAACATTCATTATATTATGATAAGAGTTTATAATTTCATGAATTTCTATGGTTTCTGGAGTTACTCATCACTGTGTAATGCATAACTTTTGTTCCAGGCATACAAATTGCTGTATGCACTT
This sequence comes from Locusta migratoria, assembly GCA_026315105.1. Lineage (NCBI taxonomy): Eukaryota > Metazoa > Arthropoda > Insecta > Orthoptera > Acrididae > Locusta > Locusta migratoria. Next base: position 735,535,872 of record CM048755.1, on the reverse strand, counting down.
CGTTTAGCTGAGAGGGGCATGGTAACAGAAGCAATACATTACATAGAAGTTTTAGCAAACACAGTTATGCAATCTACAATTCAGTATCCTCTATCATTCCTAAAACAAATACATGATGCAGGCAACCTTTTGAAATATAGTGACCCTGTTTATACCAGTGGAGTTGAGGACAACACAGAAAGAGATCCTGTTTGGTTGCAAGAACTGGAGAAATTTATCTTGAATTATGGAGTAAGTAACTCTCTCTCTCTCTCTCTCTCTCTCTCTCTCTCTCTCTCTCTCTCTCTCTCTCTCTCTCTCTCTGTGTGTGTGTGTGTGTGTGTGTGTGTGTGTGTGTGGGTGGGTGGGTGTGTGTACAGAATGCTACTGAAATTTATAGAATAATGGAAGCTTGTGATGAGGATGTTTAATGAGATCTGGACTGGATCATTTTTGTTCTCTGGAATAAATTCCAAATTTTTGTTACCCTTCCAGGTTATGTATGTAAATCAGGAAGACAATGGATCCAATCTGAGTTCAGTTGAACAGTTACCACCCACTTACCTGCCCGCTGGAACAACAGAAGAAATGATGCAGCCAGTTCAGGTATTATTTATTTGTTCCAAATTGATAAATTAATTTGTTATTTATAATTTGTTGTTGTTCACATGCTCATTTTGCTTTCAGGAATCTTCACATTATGGGGAAGGATGGCAACAAGAACAGTATTCTGTGTACCAAGCACCACAGAACTCTAATTGGCCTCAAGAAACAACGTCCTATGAGAGTTCATTAACTGGAGTTGAAGGTGAAATTTTTTATATGGTTTTTATATTACTTGAGAATTGGTTTTATATAAGAAGCAGAAATGTTCCATTAACACAAGAATACTGTAATTCATGCAACCCAAAATATAGAAAAGTGCACTGGCTTAACACACTAAAGACAGTTATTAGCTCAACTAAGCTGTGTGAGAATCAAGAACGAGACAGAGCTGTCCTCCTTCCTATAATTATGACAGAACCACAGAAGAAATTAAGTAGATTGTGCTTCTCTCAAGAAGGCTATCTTGGAACCAAATTTCAGAAAAAAACTAGGCTGTGATTTTCAGTAAAAATCTGTTATGACAGTCACTTCAAATGAATTGGTGGAAATGTAAGACATCTAGTTTTGGACTTTCAGGCTTAAATGATTGTAGTGCTGTCTTTTTGTAAGCATAGAATTTAACTATTACACCACTTTCTTATGAGCATATTGACATTTGCTTTGGAGGACAACAGAAGTAGTATCTGATCTATGTCCTATTAATTAAATTTCTGCAAGTTCAGTAATCTGTGTCTATGTATTTCAACTTATTTTAAAAGGGTCTTTCATGTAGGATAGAAGCATATAAAATGGGGATTAAATCTTCTTTTAGAAATTTTGCACATTTTATAGTTTGCTGTGAACACGTTTTTTTTTTTTTTTTTTTTTTTTCGCATTATGAAATTACAGCCATGTTCAAATGTGAGACTTGTGATTCGCAAGATCCTGTCTTACTAATACATCTTAAGTACAGTGTCGGTGTTAACCTGCTGTTCTTGTTAATAATAGTAGACTTGTAATTCATTTTCTGTTGCTGTTTAATATATGCCATTTTGTACTACCCACATAGGGACCACCAGTAGCTTACATTTAGTTTACTTTTTCTGTAGAAACAACAAAACCTCCTGAACAGACAGAATATTGGAACCATCCTTCAGAACCTACAGCACAGTTAGATACACAGAATGTAATGACGTCACAGGTTCCCACACAGGAAGTCCCAAATGAATGGGAGCCAGTATCTGGTAATAAAGAGGTAAGAATATGAATGAATACTACATGTTAAAATGTTGGTATAATATGGAAGGAAGTTTTCCTGTGTTTACTGTATCTGTTTCCCCCTAATCCAGGGTGTGAGCAGAAAGTTTTACAATATCCCATCCTATTCTTACTAAAAAATCTTCTTAATAGAGATTTTGGGGGGGGGGGGGGGGTGTTCGTGCGCTCACACACAGGGGAGGAGGGCCATAACAAAAGTATTGAGTTTTCCATTCTTCATAATTAACTACAGTATCTATATTATGATTATAAGGATAGATTACTATGTGCGATATAGAGACCACATTGAGTCCCAGCCAACCACAACAAGAACACTGCTCAACATTTAAGTTTTTTTTCCAAATACGTGTGTGTGTGTGTGTGTGTGTGTGTGTGTGTGTGTGTGTGTGTGTGTGTTTTCTATTTCAGATAAAGGCTTCTTGACAGACAGTGTAAATGTTGAGCAGTCTTTTTGTAGTGCATGTCTGCAATTTGGTGTGCTCTCTATAGGTGAGTACCACTCTGAGTTTCATAATATTGTTGTTATTTTATCCTGGACTTTCTTTTATAACTTTAGTCATTTGTAATGTCATATAGTAGCAAACACGTTTCTTCAGTGAACTGTCTAATGTTTAGCATTTATAAATTGTGAAATGGCGTGTGTTTCATTTATTCTGGATTCCTGGTAGTTTCTTGAAATGTGGAACATGCTGGTAAATTGGTTCAATTATTGGTAGGTAAGAATATTACACACACACGTGGTTTAAAAATCAAGTAAATAAAAATTTGAAATTTCAAGTTTTTGAACTTGGCGAACTTGATTGACATATTATTATGAAATGCTCATAAAAATGTACAAAACTTATTTCTGTAATTTTGTTGATTGATGTCCCATTGGGTCCCACAATGTGTAGTCACTTCATGTAAACAGTTGAACTACCATACACACTGACTAAGAGTGATTCGTTTCAGGTCAATGCAATTATGAAAAAACTTGAGTATATTACATAATATATGCAATTGTAATGAAATAGTTGAAATGTTACATTACAAAACAGAAGAATGCCAAAGATTAGATGGGTAGCTATGACAAATTAATGTAGATATAATAAATGAAATTCAGATTATGAGATCTTTAAGCCACAATATTACCAAAAGAAGGATAAGTTGATGAGACACATCCTGAGGAAGTGAGAAGTAGATAATTTGGTAGTAAAAAGAGGGAGGGTGTTAAAACTGAGTGGGGTTGCAAGACCACTGCAGTAAACAGCTTCAATTAGGTTGCAATAGTGATGCAAAGATAGAGACATTCATATGATGGACTGCACACACAAACTAGCATTGATATGTGCATCAAATCAGTCTTCAGTATCATTGCTACATTAAGAACAACAAAAAAACAATAGTCTTAACATTCACAATTTATAAAAGGAATGTACCACTGTATAAGGATATAAATAGTTGAGACACACACACACACACACACACACACACACACACACACACACACACACACAGTGAATTTTTGTTATGATGATTAATATTTGATTGCATGTGCTTGTTATATTAGCACATTTGTTTAATGTTAATTTTTATCAGTCACAGATTAGGCTTTTGGACTGAGTTTTCTTATACTTTGAAACACACAATTGCAGAACTGAAAGTCACTCCACACTTTGACAGTAAGCAATGGGCAATAGTAATAACCTATACTATAAAGTTGCAGAATTTTTGCTGAAACATTTTCAGAGTTCTGTGGGCAATACTATAATTTCTAAGTCTGTAACAAATGTTTCATTGATTATATATATCCTGTCAATTATTGCTCATTCTTATTTACCAATTTACTTGAAGTTGCATTTACATTTTTCAAAACAACTTTCTGCTTATGAGTGTTGGAAACAAATGTAAGTAACAATGCAGTATGTTTGTCAGGCTCAATTTTCAAAATATAAATGATGTCACTATTTCTCTGTGTAATGTATTTACATTAGAAGCAGCTGTTGCTGCTTCACTTAAATCTATTGCAGTTTAACCTTGGCAATAAAATTGCAGTAACTTAGGTGAAATAATGATCAGGGCATTTTGTGCACTTACACCTGCTTGTAAATTAGATTCTTCACATTGTAACAAACAGATTTGCTAGGGTTTGAATTGTATAAAATTATGCAGTATGATACAGAGGCTGTGTTCTGTATGGTGCTCCATATAATTAGAAGCAGTTAAGGTTACCAGTATTGTCAGTCTCAACTGTCTTAATAAACATTTAACTAAAAAGTTGTAACCCAACAAAAGATCTAGATTGCAGTGTTGCTTCATTTGTAAGTGGCCAAAGCACTTGTTTGTGGATCTTGATATTTTTAAAACTAGAAAAAAAAATCATTGTTCGAATTTGGCAGGGAAACAGGAGAGGAGGATACATTTCTTTCAAAGAAACCTCTGTTTTGGGCAGAAGAAAATAGAAATATGTAAAATAAGTTATTTCCTTGTCAGTGTTTTTATTACTACATTTTCCAGGTTACTTTTGGTGTCGCCCTATAGTTCCAAAATTTAAATTTTGATAGCTGTGTGACACTTTGAGCTCCTGTCATTTCCTAAGATTTAAATGGAATAGCAATTTCTAGTATTGCTTAGCTTCCTCTGGTGGTGGTGTTGGGGGGAGGGGGATATGCACCATAAAGGAATTTTGCAAATCCTAACCAGGCCTTAGTCTTTGCAGTTTTCAGTTCGTGTTGTCACTTGGGGAAGTAACTGTGCCTTACATACAGGTATGTGAACAGTATAGTGTTTGAGAGGGGATGTGTAGTTGGCTCTAAGGAAGCTGGTCGGTGTAATCAGTGAATCACTCTTTATTTGAATTGGAGCAATACCACTATACAACAATTTTGGAAGGAATTTGTGAACTGTGCTCAAACACAGCATTGAGGAGGGCGAGTTCAATATAGAGAGAGGATGGAATGCAAGGACAGCATTGAGGAGGGTGAGTTCAATATAGAGAGAGGATGGAATGCAAGGACTGAGCAGTTGGCAGAGACGCACCGAGAGCCCTGGATTTATCATCATCATTTCCCTCATATTATTTAGTATTGGTTATACTACAACCTTTCACATTGTCCAATAATTAGTAAACACTTGTAATTTTCACAAGCTGTAATGCCACCTTAACCATATCTACACCAGAAACAAATTAATCATTTCTCATTCTTCCTTTCTTTTCTACTGCCACTTTTCAAACAGTTGTTGCAATTGACATTGCATGTTGGTTACTTTGCCACTTATTGAGACTATCCCTATTCATTCACAATGTGAAACAATGTGGGTATTTATCGTATGATACTAGAAATTTTAATAATTATAATAAATATCCAAAGAACTGAATTCAAATTGTATTGTTAGCACATGGGGCTTTTCATTGGGTTGGTTCTGTCTTTAAATGTGTTGGCAGCCTGAATTCAGTGTTCATTCTTACATGATGTATCAAGTATTGATTATGTGATAAGAAATGTTTTGTAACAAATGTTATTGTTTGGGCTTCATATGATACAGACACTGCTAGGTGTAAAATTGAAGTAGTTTAGTAAAGTATAGTATTTCATTGCGGAATTAGAAGACCTCTAACGATCAGTTTGTTAAATTCAGAAGGCTATATGTTATTGCAAGTAGTAATGATTAATTTGTATGAATATTAATAATTAATCTTTTGTTTCAAATAATAATATTGCTTTAATTAATGTTACATGAATTTGATTTGATTCTTGTAATTAAAGTGAAACTTTGCTCCAACTAGTCTTCTCCAAAATCTTTAGTGTAATTGTTGGTAATTTAATATATTTCCTGAAAGAAAAAGTATGCATTTGTATCGTAATGTAACTTCTGTCTCTCTTTATTATTAAGTCCCACAAAGTAATATGTTTTCATTGCTGTCGGCATCAGATTTTGGTGTGACATAATGGCTATTTGATGCACTTTAAAAATAATATTAATGTCTTGACAACACACATTTATGCTTTGCATGTTTCAACTATAGTCATTTTCAAAGACTACAAGAGGACACTGGTATCAATATTCCATCACAATTTTGTTAAAATATTGGGAATGAGAGTGTACAAATAAAATTACTTGCCAAAACTTTGTTAAAAATGTTATTCCTCATTTAAAACAATTTGTGTTACTGACACATGTGATTACATGTAAAACATACCTTTAAAATACATATTCCCAAACCACTTAATCCCCACAAAGGCAAGTGTATACTGACATCTACATGACTGACTAGTTACTATATGGGAGCTTACAGCTAGATGGTATTAGTGTCAATTTATTTTTCCCTCCTTTCTTTCTTCCTTCTCTCTTTTGCGTTATCACTACATGATATTTTAAATAACTGACTACATTTCCATTCCATCCTACTGTTGAGTGTACTGGGTAGTAGTTGCAAATGTTACAGATTGTATATATGTGGTGACTGTTCTTTTGGACATGTCCAAAAGAACTAATACCACTTTCATCCTGCAGTTATTACCTATTCATATTCCCAGAATGTATGACAATAACTGTGAATGGGTAAAGTTGAAAATGTGTACCCAGCCCAGATTTGAACCCAGGTCTCCTACTTTCTAGGCAGTTGGGCTGATCCCTACACCACTGGGCACACAGTGAACTTGTATGCGACAGGAAATGTGCTTGAGTGATTCCATGTAGGTGTGGTAATTGCTGTGTCCCCAGTGGTGTAGGACTCAGCGCAATTGCCTAGAAAGCAGGAGACCCAGATTAGAGTCCCCACTGGGTACACATTTTCAACTTGACCCATTTGCAATTGTCATACATTTTGTGAAACTGAAATATTGGTTCTACAAATGTATCCTGTTATAAAGTAGCCCAAGCAGAGGATTCATATTGCACAATTTTGTGCCAATGAATCATCATGAAATTATAATTCTATGGACCAAATAATATTAAGAAAAACATTGATCAGAACTATAAAAATTACAACTTGTTAAAAGGATGAAATTTAAAATCTAAGTGAGGGGGAAATTTATATATGAATTTGAAATTACTATAATTTTCTGTACCATAGGTATTAGTCCCAATTTTTTTTAATTTTTGAAATACTCCCACAATCCACCCTCCACCCCCTATGCTCTATCCAAACCCTCTCCCTCTACTCATATCCCTATCTATCTCTGCTAATGAAAACAGTAATGAAAATTTTTATCTATGTAATATATCACTGTATGATAAATTTGCAAATGCAGTGTTATCTTGTCTATTGTGGTTACTACCCAAATATTGGGGTGGGGGTCTAGAAGTAAACTACACACTGTTAAAATAATTCATCCTTGTTTATGTTGTATAACAGTTCACATGTTGTTGACGTATTCACAATTTCCTCTTCACAGCCATGTTCTTTCTTTATAAAAAATATTAGTCCTATGTAGCAAACAAAAACTACTGTATGCTTCACAGAATTTTTTCATAGTGTGTGCAGCAAGAAACGAAATATTTATGTGTACTGTATACAGTGATGTATTAGCTATAAGATGATATAATTTTAAACAGTAATAATGGTGTGTCTTATTCTCACTGATTTGTGCAAATCCCCAAATTCATGACAACGTTGTGTGTATTGATTCTTCTCTTAACTATAGTTTAAAGACATATAATTGTATGACATACCTCAATATTATTCCATACTGATAATGTGTGTTCTCTGCTTCTGTTTTGCCTCATATGGATCACTTAGCAATCAGTGGCATCTGAGTCTGTAAGTACACTGTGCCCTGCTTACAGTAATAAACAGCAGCATCATGTAACTGTCATTAATTCAAATATTGATTCAGGGAGGCTAATTGAACTGAAATCTGATTTGGATCTTGAATTAGAATATCCAGCCTATATAGATAGAAATACTGTTTCATTGAAAAGTAGCTCTCTCTTTCATCCTGACATTTCAAACAGGGAAAAAGTTGATTGCAGGAAACCAAATCATCTCACAAACATTTCAAGAGGTTCATTTCTTCAAGACTGTTGCAAGATGCAAGTAAAATCATCAAAAGATAATCATCTGATGAGCAGGTTGACTTCAGGTTTTTACCAGTCATCAGTCATACCTTCAAAGAAAACCATCCAGGAACAAAGACATAGTCCATTACACATTTCTCATTGTAAATACATGTCCTCTGATAAGTCTGCAGTGATAAGTGGTTGTCAGCACAATGGTGTTTGGAGGAAGGCAGATATTATCTGTGATACTGTGGATTCGTGGAGCAAAATGAAAAGTGGAAACCTTTTTTTTAATATTAAACAGAGTTTGTTTGGCAGTAGTGATGAGAGTAAAGTATATGGTCACAGAGGGACCAAACCAATAGTATTTGGAGGAACATTTCCTATTGATATGCCATTAGGAAAGGGTTTTGCAATGATTTCAAACCCACAGCAAACTTTTGAAATTGATGCTCCACTCAGAAAAAATAAAGACTGTTGATTGATTTGATATTTTGTTGTACTGTGATATGTTTTAACTTTCACGAATAATTGCCACAGTAATTTCTGATAATCCATAAATGTATTATTTATTGAAATTTATGTCTAATATTTTGTATAAGGGTTATGATTTTGGTTCCATATTTAACCTTAGAAAAGCCTTAAGTTAACACTATTTTTGTCTAAAATGATGGATAATTACATACTGTGACCGGTATATGGACTTATTGTGTGTTTGTAAGACTTCAATGAGCAAGAATTGTTGCTCTCAGTTTTATAGATTTACTGTAAACTATTGTAACATTTTGAGAGTAACTGTCGGCTTGGCCATTTATTCCAATGTGTGTAGAAAACTGAACCTGGAAGTCCTGCATCATCTGCTTCTTCCAAGCCCAAGCGGAAGGTGGAACCGACAAAACCAGTAGCAAGCAGTTCATGGTTTGGAGGTTTATGGAACAAACTGAGTCTTCGACCGAAGAATCAAATGAAGCTTCCAGATGACAAAAACCCATCAGTAAGTTAGTCATAAAAGCAAAATAAGTACTAATTTTCTCAAGCAACATATTTTCATAGCATGAAATTATTGGCAACTAATACTCTGTGAAGCAGTAATGAACTTTCCATGTCATGTAAAACATTAATCCCTCCCAATCCTCTTTACTTACTCGTGGAATGAGAGAATTGTAGAATGTGTCAAGAGGAGGAATAACTCGTGGAGATGATGATTCAGAAACAGAATGGAACATAAGAGAAATAAAAATGACTAAGAAGAGCAGCAAGCAAGGGAAATGATAACATTGGCCAAGATGATGTCTTGGAAAAAAATTCAAGAAAAAAATTGAAGAGAATTTTAAGAATGACAAGAAGGTATTATACTACTTATTAGGTAACAGAAGAAACAATAATAATAACAATAATTCAAAAAGTTGTCAACACAAAATGAAAACCTGCAATGGGTGAAAGGGGAGTTTAGAAGTATGCAAAGAATACTTCCAAAAATTATATGAAGGACAGGATGGAGCAAATACACACGACTATATAGATGAAGATAAAAAAAATTAACACTTTCACATAGGAAACAGAAATAGATCTGCAGATGTTGGATGTAGAAAAAACTGGTAGAAATGAAAAGTGGCAAAGCTCCTGTAAAAGATGGTCGCAGTGCAAAGGATCAAAGCTGCAGGTCCTATTGGAATTCAGTAGCTGTAAAGAATAATGAGGGTCGTATGAACCTGTGGAATAATTCCTTAAGATTGGACAAAGGCAATTATTTTACCTATCTTTAACTCTTTCACTGCTAAAGCCGTGCATCCTGCCTTACGGGTTGAGCACGCCCTCGAAGCCGTATAATCTCGCTACCTGCGTTAAAGGGGGGCCTGCACCAACTGCTGCCTCCTTCACCTTGTTCTGAACTTTCCTGGAGCCAGCGGTTGTGTCTGTCTCACCTTCCAAATGTTATAAATGACACACAATGTATCTGCATACTTTTTACGTGGCTTCCAATCTGTTGATATATTATTGGACACACTTTATGAGCATTTAAACTGATGACCGTTATGGGCCAGTCCACGTTAAATTGCCTGATTTCAGAATTTTTTCTCGCTCGAACATCACAGATATCAAAGAAAATGAATGTGAACAATCGTACATGTCATCTATGAACATTGGTGAAGTTTAACTAGTGTCGAAATAATACTGGGTAAGAGTTTATCACTTGCTTGACTTGATTCACAAAGTTGAATTTCTAGCAAATTCGAGCTGTTATATCCTAGACAAGAATAAATGAAAAATCTGGCCACCTTGTACAACTATAAGCATTCTGTTAAGAATAATAAAGAAAAGAAATTTACTAGCCATATTCAACCAAAAAGTGTTAAGCAAAGTCGCTAGAAAGAATGAGCGCCTGGGGAGGGGGGGGGGGGGGGGAGTAATCTCAAAGTTCTGCTTTTTATATCTGAGGGACTGGAAGTATGACGAATGTGAAACTTGACATGTAGTAAGCTAACAACTAAAGGTCCTCAAATATAAAGTTTCATTTATGTACCTCTTTCCTACAACCAGTAAATGTAGTTCAAATTTGCCCATTAAGTCATACAAGTGACTATATCTCAGTCAGTATTGTTTTGATATCATTGAATATTACCAGTGTTTGCACCTTCTGAACATATTTTCCAACCATCTTTTTGATCCGGGCTTTGGAACAGCACTGGCGAAATTAAAGATACACTTTTTTCCTTTATTTTTACTTTTTTAATTTTTATTTATTTATTTATTTTGCTTATTTAGTTCTTTTTCTTTAAATTCTTAGTAATTCATTCAGTGTGTCAATAAATTCTCTCGTATGTAGTTCCAAATGATTAGTAATACTTCTTTATATGATAAGTCTCGAAGCAGAGTACAAAACACAATGGGATATTGCGAATCAGTATCTAGTTTCCCAGCGCACTTTCTGTTTCATGCAAATGACAAATCTGCACATTAACGTACCTTACTGTGAACGCTCACTCACACACACACACACACACACACACACACACACACACACACACACACACACAAACAAACACAAACATTTGGAAAATGTCACCCTGTGAAACGCAGAGGACTCTCGTGGTCATGGCGCCTTTCCCTACCAGCTTTTTTCCATTCGGTGGCATATTTTTCTACAATCACCCTTACAAGAGAAAGGTGAAACTCTGAGAGTGCCATTTTTCAGCACTGTTACTGATCCGTGGAGAGTGTGAGCATTTAAAATGCACAAATCCAGAATATGAAAAAAAAAATTTTTGGAACCAATTCAGTCTTTTGAACTGATCCCACTGAGCTCAGTAACATGTCAAAACAGTCAACTGAACCCACATTCGAATTGTAATGTACAATATGTTGCAATTTCCTTTTTTTTTTTTTCTTTTTTTTTTTTTTTTTTTCTCCTCTTTGCCAGTATTTCTGTCAGTCTGTGTGACATGTGGTCAACATCAGCACCTCTCTCTTATCACACCACTTGATAGCAAGGACCTTGTTAGTGGACTTACACTCAGTTTCTCCTCGTTTTAATTTCTTCTGCAGTTTTGGCATGTTGCCCCTATTCTTACAAACAGCTGGGTTGGAATACCAATTATTGACAAACAGAATATGGCCCTTGGTTTCTGCAAAGGGCGCTCAGCCTTGGATAACCTTGTCCACCTTGAGTCTGCATTTCGGACAGCATTTTCAAGATGCCAACATTTGCTAGCCGTCTTTTTGGCCCACTTCAGGTTACGGTCGTAACACTAAAAGTGGTCATTTTAGATTGCCTTTTGACAGCTAAAAATTCAAATGAAAATATCGGCTTAGCCATACATCTGACATGAAAATTGAATAAACAAATTTGTAGAGGAGAAAATAATGTTACAGAGATATTTGCAAAAATAATGGCAATTTGACACCGCCTCTTGGGTTTACGTAAATCAGGCGTTAGCAAATGTCCCGTGACGTTCTCGCCCACTCTCTCTCTGGCATATGCCCTCTAGCTTCCTGTATTTTATGATTTTCTTATTATAGCTTACTCAATGTCATTTCAAAGGAGTGGAGCACTGAAGAATTAACAAAAGCACGCCGTTCATAGTAAGATAAATTATAATCTAGTGTCTAAAAAGTCATTTCATCTGTTAGCAACTGCCAGCAATAGTAAGAGAATTAATGGACAATGCCGTAGTTGTTCGCCATGTGTAGTGGGTAGTGTGTTACATTGTGATGCATGTGGTCGGTAGTTCAAAACCCGCTGACAACGTGTTTTTTATTTCTCATCTAGACTCCTAAAAGGGTTTCCGGCACTCTTATTAATTAAATACAGCTATCTTCTGCAATGTTTAGAGTTGTGCATGTGTGATAGTTCTCCCTCTAAAATGTGCATTGTTCTGTTTCGTGAAAATGCCGTGAAATATGTAACAATGAATTGAACAATGGAAGCATTTTCACAACAGGGATGATACTATTATAATTAATACTCTTAACAATGTGCTGATACTGGTAGTTTCATATATAAATGAAGTTTTATATTTATGTGGCAACTGTCGTTCCTTAATGAAATGAAAGGAAGTGTATACATTGTAACAAATTACCTGGTTTCTTTTTTCTAAGCAGTTATTTACTATTAATGGAATATGTTGAAAGTCATTATTACAGTAAATGTGTCTACTAAAATGTTTGTATTTGGCATGGTTGCTATGGACACTTCCAGCTGCAGAGAGTCGTATGGAAGACGCCGACGTAGGCTCTCTCCCATGGGTTTAAGTTCTCTGCCATCAAGACGTTATGCACTTCTGTCGGCGTTGGACAATCCACCCGCACCCAGAGCTTTATCTTGACGACCAACTACTAAATGTAGTTGAAATTTATCATTTTTAGAACTAGTATTTGATGACCGGCTCACAAGGCAACCACATATTCGCCAGCTGAAACAGAAGTGCTGGCGACACCTCAACGCCCTTCGCTGCCTTAGCTGTACCACTTGGGGTGCAGACCATAACACACTTCTGCATTGCTACATGGCTCTTATTCTGTCAGGACTCAAATATGGGAGTGTGGCATATGGTTCTGCATCGCCCTCTGCGCTGCAGGTGCGGAGTTCCATTCACCACTGTGGGGTTTGTATTGCAGCAGATGCCTTCTATACCAGCCCTGTGAACAGTTTACTTGCGGAGATCAGAGTCCCACCTTCATAGGTCCGCCACCAACAACTGCTCACAGCCTATGCAGCTCATGTGCATAACTCGCCAGGCCATCTGAGCTATCCGCTCCTCTTTTCCATTGTGGTCGTCTGTCCCCAGCAACGGTGATACAGGTCAGGTCAAACAATTGCATTTAGAGTCCGGTCCTTCTGTCAGAACTCTTCTTACCCTCTTCCATCTCATTTTCGGGCCCATGCTCGTACACCTCCATGGTGCCTGCCACGGCCACGTTCTCGTTTTGACTTGGCCCACGGACCCAAAGATTCAGTTCCCCCTGAGTCTCTCCACCGTCATTTCTCTGCTGTCGTTGGAGGGTTCCATGGATATGACCTGATCTAGACAGGTGGTTCACTATTTGGGGGCTATGTAGGCTTTGCATACTTTCATGGAGACCATATTGAACAGCATTCAATATATACTGCAGAGCTGGTAGCCATTTCCAGAGTCCTTGAGTACATCCATCCCTGCTCAGGTGAGTCTTTCTTTATCTGCAGTGACTCCCTGAGCAACCTTCGAACCCTGGACCAGTGCTACCCATGATCTTCCCTGGTGCTAGCCATACAGGAGACCCTTTCTGTCCGGTCTGGTCGATGAGTGGTGTTCCTCTGGTCTCGGAGTCACATTGGTATCCCAAGCAGTGAACATGCAGATGGGTTGGCAAAACAGGCTGTCAATGAATCTGTTCTGATCAGCCTTCCATCAACTGATATCCGGTCAGTGCTGCTTTGTTGCATCTATGAGCTCTAGGATGCTGAGTGGTGTACCCTGACATTGCCCAACATACTTCGGGCTGTAAAGGAGACCGCGGCTCTTCGGCATTTCTCCATGCAGGCCTCTCATCAGGACTCTGTAGTCCTGTGCCAGCTCTTCATTGGCCATACTTGGCTCGCACCTGGCCAGAATACCAAATTCCACAAAACTCTAGTACTTAATCTATATACAAAGTTACTATTATTATTACAACAGTCATTGTAAAAGTATCTCCCCAGTTTGTGTACGTGTGATTTGCAATTCGTTGGTATGTATTTCATGATATGTTCAGAAAATAGAACAAATGCACTTTTCAAAGGAAGTGCTGTTACCTTTAAACAACTTGGAATTTTTTTTTTTTATTATTTGTTTATATTTTTTTGTTCTTCAGGTAGATCAATGCCTTGCGGTCATTTATTCATGTTCATTCTGAGTTGTTCGTTGAGAATTTTGCTCATTTTATTATTACAGATGGTATTGAGGCCTCTTTCTTTTTCTCTCTTTTAATTGATTCTTCAGTTTGATCGTTCCTTTGTGGATGTTGGTTTATTTTGTTTAATTTTCATTGTTTTGTTGATGACTCAGGTTTTTCGTTACAGAGGGTATCGCACCCTCTGACCAGGCGCACTGAGTTTTCTCGTTGGCATCCCTCTGGCCGAGCGGTCTGAGCCAATGCACCTGGCAAGTTTTGAACCACCGTCTAAGACGTTCGTGCATCACAAACTGATTCGCTGCCCACTATGCTACACCGTACAGATGTGGGATTAATATGTGATTCTCATAACATTAATGACTGGTGTTATCTGCTAACATGGCATTTTTAGACATTAGATTGTAATTCATACTCCTAATAATGAATTGTTTTTGATAATTTTCAGTGTGTCATTGCTTTGAAATGGCAATGCTTGATTTATAATAAGAAACTCATCAAAGCAAAATGGAGTATGCAACAGAGTTTAAAGCAAGGTTTCAAGTAAGGGATGTGACATGACTTATTTCTGAATGCCAAATGTTGAGCACCTCCATAAAACCAATCAGATTTGCACTATGGTGGTTATTATTTTATGTATATGCAGTGCACCTGTAGTCTAATCTTGACAAAACAAGAGTCTTGTTACAATTCAGCAGAGTACTGCAGTCTGCCCCCCCCCCCCCCCCCCAAGTGGTATTGCTAAGGCAGTGGAGAACATTTAGGTGCTGCAATCACTTCTGCTTGAGCTGACGAATATGAGGAAGCCATGTCAGCCGGTCGTCGAACACTAGTCCCAAGGAACGATGCGTATTTTTGTATCTGACTGTCCATCAGCACATGATTTTCTATATAACTGATCCAGTACACCTACCAGATTTTACGTGTAACACTATAATAAGCAGTTTAATGTCAAAGAGACCAGATGATGACACCATAGTTTGTCAACACCGGTCATCTTGAATAAATAAAATAAAATTTGCTATCTAGGCATCTATCCTATTTATACAATAAGATAGTTCCATGAGATGAGTAAATTGATAATGGTAATGTGGAAGAGCTATTGAAATAATAGTTTAAAGAGGTAAAAGTTCAAAAAAGAGTATATTTGTCAATGCTAAACTCGAATATCAAATAATTTTGGCTATTTGTTAAAATACAGTTAGAAGAATATTACATGTTGGGTGCATGGATATTATCACAATAGTAGAGTCTTAATTGTATCGTCCATCAAGTATTTTTTATTTATTATTTATGTTTGAAATGTTTGCAAAAAAAAACATGAAACTACAGAAAAATCTGAAGTGGGCTGTGAAACATGCCTGTGTGTGTGTGTGTGTGTGTGTGTGGTTTTTTTTTTTTTAATCCAAGGCTTATTACACGACCTGGATCTTAATATTTTACATGGGTGGGGTCTTCTGGGCTCACGCCCCATTTTTATCAAACATTTTTTTAGCACTTCGTACATTTTGTGTATAGATCAGCACCTGTTATAGTTCTCTGCATGTCCAGAAGAACGGGATTCCCTAGGGCCCTGTGTTGAGTGTTCCCCCCCATTTTTCGACAACCGGCTGACATGGCTTCCTCATATTTGTCAGCTCAAGCAGAAGTGCTTGCAGCACCTTAATGTGCTCTCCACTGCCTTAGCAATACCACTTTGGGGGGGGGGGGGGGGGGGGCGGCAGACTGCAGTACTCTGCTGAATTGTAACAAGGCTCTTGTTTTGTCAAAATTAGACTACAGGTGCACTGCATATGGTTCAGCATCGCCTTAGACATTGTGGATGCTGGACCCAATCCATCATTGTTGTGTTAGGCTCACAACACGAGTTTTCATAACAAACCCTGTTAGTCTACTTGTGGAGGCTGGTGTTCCGCCACTATGAACCGGGCTTCAACAGCTGCTTTGCAATTACGTAGCTCACATTCGTGGTTTGCCTCATCACCAAAACCACCATCTTCTTTTCCCAAGCAGGTCACTTCCTATTTCACAACGGCAGCCGAGATCGGGAATGACAGTTGGTGTCCATGCCCAATTACTACTTTATGAACTGGAATCTTTTCCACTATCTCCCCTTTTCTAGTTCCAATCACGTACACCACCATGGTGTATACATCAGACATGCCTTCACCTGCAACTGTCACTGTATCCCAAAAACTCAATTCACCCAGAACCCAGCGATCCTTTCCGCCAATTTATGTCTATCCTTGACATGTCAGGAGCTCGGAAGTGCTTTACACCGATGGCTTGTCTTACACACACGCAGGGCCTAACGAATTGTGCTCCTTGCTGGATGGCTGCAGTGTCTGCATTGCAGAGTTAGTAGCCATCTTTCGTGCGCTCGACCATATTCGAACCTGCACTGCTGGGGAATCCTATGTCATCTGCAGTGACTCCCTCGGTAGACTAAGAGCTCTTGATCAATGCTTGCCCTGCCATACTTTCATAATAGACGTCCAAGTGTCCCACTATGCCGTCAAACAACGCAGGCAGTCAGTAGTATTTATCTGGACTACAGGGCATGTTGGGATCGTAGGGAATGAACTGGCTGACAGGTTAGCCCAAATAGCCACCAATAAACCTCTCCTGGAGGTTGGTATGCCATCTACTGACCTACGTTCAATGCTACATAGTCAAGCCTGAGGTTAGTGGAATACAGAATGGTGTACCCTCCAAACTCCCAACAAATTACAGACAATAAAGGAGACAATGAACGTCTGGAGGTCCCTTATGTGGGTTCCTCACAGGGACTGTCATCCTCTGCTGGCTCCGCATTGACCATATTTGGCTGACACACGGTCACCTTCTCCATCGCAAGGACACCTCAGTGTGTTTGTGTCACCCATTTAGAAGTCGCCCCCATTTTATTGGATTGCGCTAACCTAGCCGCCCAGAGGCGGAGTTTTAATTTCCCTGATGCCCTGAGCTTAGTTTTAGCTGATAATGCCTCTACAGTTAAATTTTATTCATGTGAGTGGATTGTATCATCCCAAATGAATTTTATTGAGTGTCCAGTATCTATCTGTTCTCCACTTGCCTAACACTTTTAGGTAGGTGGTTTTAACGAGTAACAGAGGGGCCGAGTGTTCTACTTTATCTCCTTTCTCAGTGTTTATTTGCTCCTTTTATTTCTTGATTTGTTGAACCCTTTGCTTGGTGAATTTTCATGAATTGTTTTGTACAATATTTTAGCAATTTTTACTGTAATCCCTACAAATGGAACAAGGAACTGATAACCTTTGTAGTTTAGGCCCTTTCAAAATTAAACCAAACTAAAAGCAATGCCTCAACTGTGTTATAATAGGAGGCAAAAAATCTAATTGGACATAGATGTTCAGCAAGGAAGGGTGCTGTCACCTATTGTTTTTAAAATAATCACAAAAAAAGTTCTATATGGGTCAAAAGCAGATGTTATAAAAATCATAGCATTATGCAGATGATGTGATGATTTGGGAAGAAATGAACAGAAATTGTAAGGGCAGTGAATTACCTGGTAGAGAGTAATTAAAGAAGCAGGTGTGGAAATAAGCTTAACAAAAGTGAAGTAATGAAAATCAGCAAGAAAAATGTAATAATTAAAGTTGTAATTTGCAAAGGAGACATAAATGAACCAATAAAGGAAACATTGAGGAGGAAATTTCAGAAAAAATAGACAAAACATTAAGGGCATTCAGTGACCCTCAACTTCAAACAGTGCCAAATCCAGATAAACACGCAGGCCCAAAGAAGATACATGATAATGGCAGGAAAAAGGAGATACGGTAGTTAACAGAGACCATTGCATTATAGTTTTGCATATTATGGGTGAATTTCTTTAATGGATAAGTAGAAACATCCATCAGTGTGAAATGCTGCAGCTTATATAAAAGTTGGAAAAAAACTTTGAAAAGTAAGTAGTGGGATGACCTGAACATAAGAAATTTATTTCCTGCCTAATGTCCTTTAAATATTAACAAACTGAAATAGTAGTCAGAGACATTCATCTTCCATTAATATATAAGACAAAATAATATTTATTATTGTAACAAGACAGTCTAGATTGCGATTCCTTTATTTCTTTGGTAACTAGTTTCGGTAACTTACACGAACATCTTCAGACAACCATAAATTTAGCGACTGTTTTTCTTTCAGCTGGAGCTTCCTAAAAGTTTAATGTCGACTGCTCGTGCAGCTCCAGCTGAAAACAGCCGGTGGCCAACATCACGATTGTGGTCTGACGATGGTCTTGTAAGTGACTGAAACCGGTTACCGGGGAAATAAAGAATTGCGATCTATACTGCCTTGTTACATGAATAAATAATTACTAGTAAGATTCCTGTTAATCCACAATATTCTCAAAATAATCAAAATAATATTGATAACAACATGTAATTGTTGGAATTAATGCTACCGCTATCAACAGTATCGATTGTCCCACTATGGGGACTCATTCTAGAAGTGATAATCTTACAGAAGTTAAAAATTATGAATGTTTAGTTAACTGCTTTGTTGGATAAGTGATTTTTGCATACTGTTACAGATTGTTTGGAACCCAGAAAAAAATAGATGGACTAATTTAGATGCTGATGATGATGATGCTGGTTCTGACATTCCTCCTCCTCCAAAGACAGAAATGAATAGAACACCTGCTCCTGTAACTAATGCTCAAGAGCCACAAAACAAATACAAGATGAGCAGAGGGAGAAGTAAGTTTTTTTTTTATTTTTTCCGTCCACTGACTAAATTTGATTGCAGTGCCAATAACTTATATTTTTCATGACATACTGCACAAATTATTTACTATAAGTCCTGTAAAATTTTACATTTTGGTATATTAAACAGTATTAGAGACTGTTCTGAATATAATAAAGGGGCGCAGTACTCCTCTTATACCTATTATGAAGACTGAGTGACGGTGAGGTGTGGTGCGGTGATAACACACTGGACTTGCATTATGGAGGACAGAGGTTTAAACTCGCCATCCCGATTTAGGTTTTCTGTGATTTCCTTGAATCACTCCAGGCAAATGCCGGAATGGTACCTTTCAAAGTACATGACCAATTTCGTTCCCCATCCCTCACTAAGGTATTCAAGCGTGTGCTCACTCACTAATGACAAACCAACCGAGATGGTGAGGTCATAGGTAGGACAGAGGTTCAAATCCACCCCCCAACCATCCAGATTTAGGTTTTCCATTATTTCCCTACAAGCAAATGCTAGGATGGTTCCTTTGAAATACCACAACCAATTTTTTTCAGCATCCTTATTCAAACAGTCCAAGCATAAGCTCTGCCTCTAGAAACAACACTGATGACAGGGCATTAAATCCCAATCTTCCTTAAGGAAGAGAACAGTTTTTGAGTTAGTTCCCCTTTACTTTCTTCGGCTTTGCTTTATTTTTTAACATGATTTTTCATTCATTTATTACACTCACGTTCACAGGGGAAAAACACCTTGAACAGTTCATATTTGCAGGACAGGTACAGTGACAGGCAAAATGGTTGCCTTCCTCAAATAATTTAGTCCAAAAACAAAGCATTGCACATGCCCAAGTTTAGAAGTGCCTATGGTCCCAACCATACCAGTCTGTGGAGCTTCAGCTTAGTATGTACATCGTCAAATAGAACAAATATAATATTTGGCATATTGCAGTGTAACTCATCATATCATATCATTTCTTTTGAAAATCATTATTCGATCATGTATAAATGGTTTAAATATAAGAATTTCACATTAGTGGAATTAAAACAATGATTTTTTTTAATTGGCTGTGAGTTTAGGCTTACGGTTCACGGACATTAAAGATGAATGTTTGAAACTAATGGGAAGCATTTTTCATTTCTTAATTTTGTTTAGATCTATGCAGGCAATATTTTAAACCTTTATTTTCTATAAATTGTGCAATTGTCAGATTTCTGGGTTCCACAGTCTTTCAAAAGATTCCATTTTATAACAGCCTAACCTTTAATCAAATAAAAATGGTCATAGTAAAAATACTGAAAAGTTATGAGCTTATTTGTACTACTTTGTCACCTAGTGAGTTGTAGATTTCATTTAAGAGAAATGTATCAGCTGGTTGGCATGTCATAGGTCTGCTTAAAAATATGTTATGTGAATATTTGTAAGCGAATAATTGCTCTCTTTGTTTGTTTTTCTGGGGCAGGATGTCCTTTAATGTTGATACTTCCACAGCAAGGACCTGGATTAGACTATTTAGAGGTAATGGTGATTTAGTAAAAGGTGCAATACCTGGAAGACAAAGTGTCTCCACACAAAGACCATTTGAATTGGTCATGGAGGCTCAGAACACTCCTTTCTCAATCATCCAGGAACTAAGGAGAGCTTCCCATTTCCCAGGCTCATTGAGCACTGCTGTCGGAATATTAAAGGACCATGAAATCAGGTTCCTTCATGGAGTACACAATTAAATCCATGATCAGAAGTCCTGCTCTATTTTACTGCACAGGTGGGCGTGCTTCATGGTGATGTGCACTATAATCAGATGCGTAAATGAGAAATGTTGGGGCTGGATTCTTACTTGGGTGTAGGAACTTGACACTGTATCCGAGGCAAGTTCAATTCAGCATGCTTTGAACATTTCCTTGAAAATAATCCCATGCTATTGACTTTGGTATCCTTAAGTACATCTCTCTTAACAACATGTTAATCGTTCATCGCACATTAGGATTATGATTCACAGCCAATTTCGCTGGAGGGAGAATATCATTCAGTGCCTTCCAAAGTCACCTGATCTCAATCCCATGGAGCACGTATAGACTGAAGAAGACTATGCAGTATAGTTGGCAGGAAACGTGAATGTACTATGTGATTTGCTTCATTCTTCTTTGGAGAGAATTATCGTGGATGTGGACTTTTACCATTGACTTGTAAATTCTATGCCTCACAGGATTCAAGTTGTTTTTGATGCCTTTGGCATGTTGACAAAATACAGAAGCAATACGTAATCTGTCCTTCAGTTTGTTATTTTTCTGCAAAGACGTACTTGATTATTGTACCAAAAATATTAATTTCAAGAGACAAATCTACTTGTTACCTTATTATTTTTGTAGGTCAGATAAATATGAAATTCACAAACCAGAATTAGGTATTTAAAGTCAGAGAATATTGGAAAAAAGTAAAGAAAGCAAGGGAAAAAATATAATTTAATAACAAGAAGTAAATAAAGCATAAAACATTAGTAATAGGATAAAAAATACTGTAAGCAAAAACACTATCAACGAGTTACTGATATCATTTTCTTTTTATTGTAATGATTGAATAGGCCTACTGTAGTTGAAGAAAGAATATTAAACTGGAAACAATAGATACTAGAACATACATCCACTCACTTGTGTAAACTGCAGATAAGGAATTAAAAAAAGATGCTAATAAGTTGATACATTTCTTTTAGCTGAAAACTACACACACACACACACACACACACACACACACACACACACACACCAGTAATTAGAAATAAATATATCCATTGTCAATATTTTTGCTATTACCATTGTTATAGCATACAACAAAATAAACACATCTACTAATCACTTTTGTTTTCTTTATTAAAAAAAAATTCCTATATAAGTCTGTGATCCTCTTTTTTTGTCAATGAAAATAAAAACCATCTAGATCACTAAATTTGTATTTATTAATTACATTGTTTCGGCATCAGTCTTCATCAGATCTAAACACCTCTGAAATTACGAAATAAATTTCAGTGTCAATAATAAAATCTGTACCTAGTAGGGGCATCCATGATAGGTTTAAAGATTAAGCTGATAAAAGTGGAATCTTTTGATAAAATGTAAAACCTAGAAAAGACTGCAACTGTACAATTTTTATTGATTAAAGGTTTATAACATTTTCTGCACAGGTCTGAAAGAAATAAAATTAAAAAAATTAAGACAGTTGGCTGCAGTTAAATGGAAATGCTCATTCTTTACATTTGTAAACCATCAGCCTGTCCACTCGTCCATTGAAACAAATGTGAAATGCTCATCATTGTAGTAATTCTACCAACATGGAATTCTTATATTTCCATTTGTACATGCTCTGTTCTTGGTCTCTAAATTATTTCGGCCAGGCAATATTGCCTCTCGTTGTACGTTAGTATGTTCTGTAGATGTGATTAGCATTCAAACCATGTCAGCACGTGGGTACAAGTTGAACATCGCAGTGCAATGCCACCTACTGATAACATGTACCTGCGGCTCTCTTTCTATTGCCAAAGATAATGGATCTGCAGGATGCCTTGCTGACATACATGCGAACCGTACCGTCAAACTGGTGACTTTTAAAGAGGGTGTATTAATGGCACGAATGACTGTGATGCATCCATCTTGTGGGACAGTCATTCAGCTGTGCAATGGGTACTTGTGGAGCGGTTCCTGGAAGTCTGTTGAATGATGACGAGATGCGTCAGGTCGGACAACCGAGGCTCTTACCTCCAAGAAGGTCAAAGGGCATTGCGGGACAGATCTGTGCCCTCCTCAGCTCTGGCATGACAGTGGGGAGTTACATGCGCATCAACTCCTTATCTCTTGCCTCTGACTAACATGCAGATACGTACTAGACGGCATTTCAGTGTTTTGTCCTGGCACACCAGAACACTAGACTTGTCAGCAGTTGAAAATGTATGGGATGTGGTGAAACAATAGGTGCTGTGTTCTGAATTTAGTACCAGGTGACTGCAATCATGGATGCCTATACCACAAGATGCCATTTGCACTGTGTACACAACAATGCTATCGTGTGTGGGCCAAGTGATCAGGACCCATTGTGGACCGTGTGCCTACGAGGCACCAGGACACATACTGAACTGAGCTGACTGAAATGCTAATCATTTCTTGTAATGATCATGTTCTGGGAATATGAAGTTCCTATCTCTAGTCTTTCAAGATGTTATTTTTCTTAACACGAGAGTATTTCCTGTTACATATTTCTCTCCTCCTCTTCTTCTGACCACTCCCATGAACCACAGACATTGCCGAGGTGGGGTGGCTTGCGTGCCTTAACAATACAGACAGCCGTACCGTAGGTGCAACCACAGCGGAGTGGTATCTCTGGAGAGGCCAGACAAACGTGTGGTTCCTGATGAGGGGCAGCAGCCTTTTTAGTAGTTACAGGGGCAACAGTCTGGATGATTGACTGAGTTGGCCTTGTAACATCAGCTAATGTGGCTTTGCCACACAGCTACTGCAAACGGCTGAAAGCAAGGGGAAACTACAGCCGTTACCTTTCCCGAGGACATGCAGCTCTACTGTATGAACATATGATGATGGCATCCTCTCGGGTAAAATATTCCGGGGGTAAAATAGTCCTCCATTCGGATCTCCGGGCGGGGACTACTCAGGAGGATGTGATCATCAGGAAAGACAATACTGGCATTCTACGGGTCGGAGTGTGGAATGTTAGATCCCTTAATAGAGTAGGAAAATTAGAAAATTTAAAAAGGGAAATGGATAGGTTGAAGTTAGATATAGTGGGGATTAGTGAAGTTCGGTGGCAGGATGAACAGGATTTCTGGTCAGGTGAGTACAGGATTATAAGTACATAATCAGTTGGGGGTATCACAGGAGTAGGACTGATAATGAATAAGAAAATAGGAATGCGGGTAAACTACTATGACCAGCATAGTGATCGCACTATCATTGTCAAGATAGATACGAAGCCAACACCGACAACTGTAGTACAGGTTTATATGCCAACTAGCTCTGCCGATGATGAGGAAATCGAAGAAATATATGAGGAGCTAAAGGAAATTATTCAGACAATTAAGGGAGAGGAAAACTTAATTGTTATGGGAGACTGGAATTCGGTAGTAAGACAAGGAAGGGAAGGGAAAATAGAAGGTGAATATGGTCTGGGCAAAAGGAATGAAAGAGGAAGCCGCCTGGTAGAATTTTGCATGGAACATAATTTAGTTATAACAAACACCTGGTTCAAGAATCACAAAAGAAGGTTGTATACGTGGAAGAGACCAGGAGATACCAGATAGATTTTATAATGGTAAGACATAGATTTCAGAACCAGGTTTTAAAGTGTAAGACATACCCAGGGGCAGATATAGACTCTGACCATAACTTGTTGGTTATGAACTGTAGGCTGAAACTGAAGAAACTACAAAAAGGTAGGAAAACAAGGAGATGGGAGCTGGATAAATTGAAGGAACCTGAAGTTCTTAAGAATTTCAGAGGGAGCTTCAGGCAACAATTGACAGAAACGGGGGGAAATAAAACAGTTGAGGAGGAATGGGTAAAATTGAGAGATGAAATAGTGAAGGCAGCAGAGGACAAAATAGGTCGGAAGGCAAGACCTACAGAAAATCCTTGGATATCACAGGAGATACTAAATTTAATCGATGAAAGGAGAAAGTATAAAAATGCAGTAAATGAAACAGGCAAAATGGAGTACAGACGACCAAGAAATGAGATTGACAGGAAGTGCAAAATGGCTAAGCAGGAATGGCTAGAAGGCAAATGCAAGGATGTAGAAGAATGTATAAATAGGGGAAAAATAGATACAGCCTACCGGAAAATAAAAGAAACATTTGGCGATAAGAAAAACGGCTCTATGAATATCAAGGACACTGATTAAAAACCAGTTCTCAGCAAAGAAGGGAAAGCTGAAAGGTGGAAAGAGTATATAGAGGGGCTCTACAAAGGAAATTAACTTCGAGACACTATTGTAGGAAGGGAAGAGGATGTAGATTATGATGAAATAGGAGATACTATACTAAGAGAAGAATTTGACAGAGCCCTGAAAGACCTAAGTCGAAACAAGGCACCTGGAGTAGATGATATCCCCTCAGAGCTACTGAAGTCTCTGGGAGAACCAGCCATGACAAAATTGTTTCACATTGTGTGTAAGATGTATGAGACAGGTGAAGTACCCTCAGACTTTAAGAAAAAATGTTATAATCCCAATTCCAAAGAAAGCGGGTGCAGACAGGTGTGAAAACTACAGAACCATCAGTTTAATAAGTCATGGTTGCAAAATATTAACACGAATTATATACAGAAGGATGGAAAAGCTGGCAGAAGCCGACCTCGGGGAAGATCAGTTTGGGTTCAGGAGAAATGTAGAAACACGGGAGGCAATACTCACTTTACGGCTTATCCTAGAAGATAAATTAAGAAAAGGCAAACCAACATTTCTAGCTATTGTAGATTTGGAGAAGGCTTTTGACAATGTTGATTGGAATAAACTCTTTAAAGTTCTAAAGCAAGCAGGAGTAAAATATAGGGAGCGTAAGGTTATTTACAACTTGTACAAAAACCAGACAGCGGTTGTCAGAGTTAAAGGGCATGAAAGGGATGCAGTGGTTGGAAAGGAAGTAAGACAGGGTTGTAGCCTTTCCCCAATGTTGTTCAATTTGTACATTGAGCAAGCTATAAAGGAAAGCAAGGAGAAATTTGGAGAAGGAATTAAAGTTCAGGGTGAAGAATTAAAAACATTGTGTTTTGCCGATGACATAGTAATTCTGTCAGATACAGCAAAGGACCTGGAAGAGCAATTGAACGGAATGGACAGTGTGCTGAAAGGTGCATATAAGATGAACATTAACAAGAGTAAAACTAGGGTAATGGAGTGCAGTGTAAGAAAATCAGGTGATGCTGAAGGAATTAGATTAGGTAACGAAACAATAAAGGAGGTAGATGAGTTTTGTTACTTGGGCAGTAAAATAACAAATGATGGTCGCAGTACAGAGGATATAAAATGCAGAATGGCAATGGGTAGAAAGGCCTTCTTGAAAAAGAGAAATTTGTTAACATCGAATATTGATTTAAGCCTAAGGAAGTCCTTTCTGAAGGCATTTGTATGGAGTGTTGCCTTGTATGGGAGTGAAACATGGACGATAAGCAGTGTGGGCAGGGAGAGGATAGAGGCGTTTGAAATGTGGTGCTACAGAAGAATGCTGAAGATTAGGTGGGTGGATCGCGTAACTAATGAGGAGGTACTGAACCGAATTGGGGAGAAAAGAAATTTCTGGCATACCTTGACTAAAAGAAGGGATAGATTGGTAGGACACATTCTTAGACATCAAGGAATTGTGAATTTAGCATTGGAGGGAAGTGTGTGGGGTAAAAATCGCAGAGGGAGACCAAGAGACGCGTATAGTAAGCAGATTCAAGTGGATGTGGGTTGTCGTTCTTATGAGGAGATGAAAAGGCTTGCTCAGGATAGAGTAGGGTGGAGAGCTTCATCAAACCAGTCTCTGGACTGAAGACCACAACAACAACTACTTCTTCTGACTGACTCTCGTTTGACTTGGCTTCCAGCCATACTAGTTTATAACTTCCTCTAACAATGTAATTTCCAAGCAAATAAAATCTGATATTAATAAATCAAAAGGGAATGTTTCCAACATATTTTTTTTACGTAGTAATAGGTATTTTATTTATATTTCTGTATCTACACATATTACTGTTGTTTTCATCTCAGTGTGTTTGCATCAATGGAGTTGTATGTTTCACCTCATACTTGCGTATCCTTACATATATTCAATGTATATGATAATAAACATCATTTATGTAGTACTTTTTTTCTAAAGTGAATTTAAAGACACTTATTTGTTTCTTTTAGGTCTGCGTGCAAACTATGTGGATGTTCTAGGCAGTAACAAAACTTCCAATCAAACAATAAAACCTGACTTATTCCCTTCACTGGGTTCAACCCAAGCATCAACTACTTATTTCGTCCCAGCTCCAGGTATGGTTGTTTAGTAATACATATGTTTATGCATTGTCTTTGAAATTTAATGTCTATGGTCTCTACATGTGGAAAGCTTTATCACTTTTTATTTACAGCTGATGATAATGCACCAACAGACTTTCTCACTTCTGCATCCAATGCAGAATCAGAAGCTGAAGTCACCCAGGAATCATCATCTGTGGTGAGTATTTATGCAGTGAACTCAAATGTATTTATAGCTGTCTACTATAACTGAGAATTAAGCTGTTAACAAAGATGTTAAAAATGGTCAAAGCACTTTCACAACAAAATTCTGTTGGGGGGGGGGGGGGGAGAGAGAGAGAGTTAATTAAATACAGACCAGGTGCCAAAACACATGTTAGGACATTAAAATTGACAAAACTGCATTTTGGCAGTTACTGAAAGATTTACTGTGTTTCATCTGTGATGGAATAACTGAGCAACAAGTTATGTATTAAGTTTCACTGTATTTTTCATAGTTTCGTTCTTAATTTCTGTACCTGACAAGTGTAATTTCCCATTTTAGTATCTGTACAATCTAGATTCTTTAGAGTCTGTAAAACAGTTGTCATCTCTTTGACCCCTCAGGGGCTCAGCATTAATTTGCTGAGTATGGGCTTGGCAAACCCGGGGTCCTGAGCCGTGGGCTGTGTCGCGCCAACAGTCCGCTACACCGTAAGCTCTGTGCGTGCTTAAACGACCATCGTTCGGCGCGACGGTGGAACGTTGTACGTTTCAGAGCCCGGGGATCTTGGCTTAATCGCCTGGGTCGCGAGGACGGTACAAACCTCTATAAAAAAAAAAAAAAAAAAACCCTCAATCTCAAGGTGTGCTACGTGCCGAGGAGATGCATGGCTGTTGAGGTTGAACAGCTGCTAGCGAGCAACCTCTGAGGAACCTGCCGCACCTCAGTTGTATAAGGCTTACCCAGGCAAGCGGGGCTCTGCCTGTGTGGACCTGTTTTCCCTAGCTGCTCATGGGACCAGGATGAAACGAGCAAACAACAGCGTCGCCATACGCAAACCTGGCATCTCAAAGCGTGGTAAAACAGAATATGTTGCAACGACATACGACCCTAAGACTTTCCCTTCCCTTGGTACCCCATGGGAGGAACGTCGGGCAAGAAACCAGGGTGAGGCTTACGCCCCTAAATATCTAGTTTGTACCCGCACTGATGGGGACTCTTTTAAGACGACTAAGCCCTTGTTCTTCGTTGAAAACTTGGAGGACAAGTATGGTGAGGTGGAAGGCATGTCGAAAATGCGCTCTGGGTCGGTGTTAATAATGACGTCATCCCCAGCCCAGTTACGGGCATTGCTTGCCTGTGACAGGCTGGGTGATGTTTCCGTTAGCATAACACCACACGAGACCTTAAATGTGGTGCAGGGAATAATATTCCATAAATACCTTTTGTTGCCATATGCCATATGCAAGGCGCAGAAGTGGGCCCTTGCCCATGGGTTAGAGTTCTCTGCTACCAAGACGTGCGTTATGCACTTCTGCCGGCGTCGAACAGCCCATCCACATCCTGAGCTCTACATCGATGGCCATCTGCTCAATGTGGTGGAAACGCACCATTTCTTGGGGCTAGTGTTTGATGACTGGCTGACATGGCTTCCTCATATCCGTGAGCTCAAACAGAAGTGGTGGAAGCAGCTTAATGTCCTCCGCTGCCTCGGTAACACCACTTGGGGCGCAGACCGCAGTAGGCTGCTGCAGTCCTACAAGGCGCTTGTTCTGTCCAGACTGGACTACGGCAGTGTTGCCTATGGCTCGGCATCACCTTCAGCTCTGCAGTTGTTGGACCCCGTCCATCACTGTGGGGTTAGGCTAGCAACAGCAGCCTTTCGAACAAGTCTAGTGACTAGCCTCCTTGTGGAGGCCGGTGTGCCTTCTCTGCATATCAGGCGACAACAACTGCTTGCGAATTATGCAGCTACTACCTGTGGTTTACCTAACCACCCAAACCGCCGTCTACTCTTTCCTCTAACTGATCTCCACCTTCCGCAGAGGCGACCGAGATCAGGGTTCACGGTTGGTGTTCGTGTTAGGTCTCTGCTGAGCCAATTGGAGTCTGTTCCTGTCCCCTCTTTATTCAGATGCCAGTCGCGTACACCACCATGGTGTATACGACGGCCTCACCTTCGGCTGGACCTGTCACGGTACGCTAAAACTTCAGTCCACCCTGAGACCCTTCGTCACCACTTCATATCAATTATTGATGGTTTCCGAGGCTCTACGGTATTGTACACAGACGGCTCGATGGTAGATGGTCATGCCGGTTTTGCCTACACACTTGCAGGGCACAATGAGTTGCGCTCCCTGCCAGATGGCTGAAGTGTTTTCACTGCAGAACTGGTAGCCATCCACCGCGCACTTCAACATATATGTTCCTGCCCCAGGGAGTCATTTGTCATCTGTAGCGACTCCCTGGGCGGTGTACAGGCCATCGACCAGTGTTTTCCGCGCAATCTTCAGGTTGTTGCCATACAAGAGTGCTTGTACACCATTGAACAACAAGGGCGGTCAGTGACATTCCTTTGGACTCCGGGACATGTCGGGATAGACGGCAATGAGCTGGCTGACAGGCTGGCCAAAGAGGCCACCCACAAGCCTGTCCTCAATATCGGCATTTCATGCTCTGATCTCCGTTCTGCACTATGCCGTAAAGTGCTCGGTTTGTGGAGTAGTGAATGGTGCACCCTACAGACGCCCAACAAACTGAGGCGTATAAAGGATACTACAAACGTGTGGAGGACCTCTCTGCGAGCCCCTCGCAGTGACTTTGTTGTTCTCTGCCGGCTGCGTATCGGCCATACTTGGCTTACGCACGGCCACCTTCTCCGTCGCGAGGATCCTCCCGAGTGTCGATGTGGTGCGCGTCTGACAGTTGCCCACATCGTCTTGGAATGCCCGGACTTAGCAGCACAGAGAAGGAATTTTAATCTCCCTGACGATTTGAAAGTAGTTTTAGCTGACAATGCCTCTATGGCTGCCGCAGTTTTAAATTTTATTTGTGTGAGTGGGTTGTACCGATCGATTTGATTTTTAGTACTGTGTTCATTATGTGTTTGTTCTTCGTTGGCCTACCGTTTTAGGCAGGTGGTTTTAATGTGCAAACGCGGTCAGATGCCCTACTTCCTAGTCTGTGGTTACCTGGCCAGGACACTCTGGTATCGTCTTTCCACCTTTCTCTTCTTTTATTAGTTTTTAATTTGGTTCTTTTATTTTTTGACGTAACACCCTTCACTTGGTGAGTTTAAACAAATCGTTTTCTATTGCATTGTAGTGCTTTTTTTTATTCTACCCTCTATGGTTGGAACCAGGGACTGATAACCATAGTCGTTAAGTCCCTTTAAAAATCAAACCATCCATCCATCATCTCTTTGAACGGCCAGCTACACATTTGTCATCAGCTTCCGCCGGCCACGGTGGCCAAGGGGACTGAGGCACTACAGTCACAGTCTGCATGGCCACTACAGTCGGGGTTTCGAATTCTCCCTTGGGCATGAATATTTGTGCCGTCCTTAGTATTAGTTACTTCATAAGTAGTTTGTAAGTAGTTTAGGGATTGATGACCCCGTAGTTAAGTCCCATAAGCTATACAAACATTTGAACATCAGCTTCCATTACTGACATATGGGAAAGGTAGTAAGTTACATATTTAGTGTTCTGTGTATGCTATCATAGTTCGTACTTGAGATCATAGTACTAGGATGAATAGAATGTGTGCGCAGACAAGGGGGAGCTAGTCACTGTAGACATATTTGTCGACAGTCAGCCATCTTCGAGCCATCATTTGGAAGTGTAGCAATAGCTGTGAATCTGGCACGTCACATGGGACAGAACAAGTGATTGTTCCACTTATTGGCCTCCAGTTGAGGCATCGTGTAGTGTTCTCAAATACCAGAAGCAGTGCATCCTCCTCATTGCAGGGTGAATGTTGAGTGGTAACACATTTGTGTCGCTCTAGGCAATCTGTGGAAGCTACTCATCTGGCCTTGGCTATTATGTGGGTGATTCAGGTGGCCTTTTCAGCAGACTCGGTGCAAAGTAGGAGTGAGGTTCCACTAGCTATCGGGAGCTCAAATGTAATATATGCTATAGATCTAATTAGGAGAATGAAGTCACTGAGAGAACATCCGAGCATCTGAGGATTTTTTCTAATACACTTATGTCTTCTCTGAAAATTGTCGCAAGTCAAATTGTCCCCAAAAATATATTCTGTAACACATTAGTTAGTTTAAATATGCTCTATAAACCAGTTTCTTCATTTGTACATCACCTACTACAGTAATGTTGTTCATACTGCAAACACAGCTGAACAGATACTTCATTAATTCTAGACACTTAAGTTTCCCATTTAAGGTTGTGGCTCTCTGTAAACTAAAAATCTAAATAATTTCTGTTTCTTGAATTTACACTGATGTGGGTTACCTCCTAATAGCATGTTGAATCTGCTTTTGCAGGCTAAGTGCAGCAGCACTACATAGCATGGATCAACAAGTTTCTGGAAGTCTCCTGTGAGAATATTGAGCCGTACTGCCTCTATAACCGTGGAAATGTTGCCGGTGTAGGATTTTGGCCCACGGCCATTCTGTTCTTAAATGCCAAAAATGGATTTATTGGGTATATATGTTGCCATAGCCTCACATACTCGCTCTTTGCGGGTTTGGTTAAAGATCAGGTGCATTTTTGGCCATTGCCTTCCCACCAGTGCCTGGAGTATTTCCCTCATCCCCCCTCAGGGGCCCAGCATTAATTTGCTTAGTACGGGCTTGGCGAATCCGGGGTCCCGAGCTGTGGACTGTATCGCGCCAACAGTCCGTCACACCGTAAGCTCTGTGCATGCTTAAACGACTATCATTCGGCGCAATGGCAGAATGTTGTACGTTTCAGAGCCCGGGGATCTTGGCTTAATCGCCTGAGTCCTGAGGATGGTACAAACCTCTATAAAAAAGACCTCAATCTCAAGGTGTGCTATGTGCCGAGGAGATGGGTGGCTGTTGAGGTTGAACAGTCACTAGTGAGCAACCTCTGAGGAACCTGTCGCACCTCAGTTGTATAAGGCTTACCCAGGCAAGTGGGGCTCAGTCTGGGTGGACCTTTATCCCTAGCTGCTCTTGGGATCATGATGAAACGAGCCAATAATAGCATTGCCGGACCCAAAAGTGGTGTCTCTAGAAAGGTAGGGGCGATTAAAATGCCACTGCATACAATCCTCATACATTCCACTCCCTGGCCACACCATGGGAGGATCGTTGGTCCAGAAATCAGAGTAAGGCTTATGCCGCTTAGTATCTCGTATGTAGCAACAATGATGGGGAATCTTTTAAGACGATGAAGCCCTTCCTCTTCGTAGAAAACTTGGAGGACAAGTTTCGTGAGGTTGAAGGGATGTCAAAATTTCGCTCTGGATCAGTCTTAATAACGACATCATCCCCAGCCCAGTCGCAGGCATTACTTTCCTGTGCCAAGCTGGGTGATGTTTCCGTTATGCTAATGCCACACAGGACCTTGAACATGGTTCACGGAATAATATTCCATAAAGACATGTTGCTGCAGTCGAACAACAGACTGCATGCCAACCTGGAACAGTGGGGAGAAAATTTTATTTGGTGAGTCCATAGGGGTCCAAAGGACAACAGGGTAGCCACCGGTGCCTATATCTTTGCTTTCGAGGGCGATTCATTGCACAAGAAAGTCAAAGTCATGATCTACGGGTGTGATGCAAAGCCCTACGTTCCTCCCCCCTATGCACTGCTTCAAGTGCTGGATGTTTGGGTATATGTCCTCCCAGTGTGACACCAACCCTACATGTCAGGAGTGTGGATGTGTGGTTCATCCGAACATCCCTTACACCCCTCCTCCAGTATGCGTCAACTGCTGCCAGAATCACTCCCCTTGCTCCCTTACATGCCCAATCCTGCAGCAAGAACAGAAAATCATGGATTACCAAACCCGGGACTGACTGACCTACTCGGAGGCAAAGTGTATGTTTCAGAAACTACATCCCATGAGCATGACTACCTCGTATGCCTCAGCCACCTCACCATCGTTATGTGCAGCACCTCACTTACTGCCCCCAGGGGACCCACAGTTCTTTTGTGGGCACGTGTGTGGCACGCATGGGGCCCCGAGCCGAAGCAGCCTTTCTTCTGCCCCAGGCTGCTTCACTTTCCCTTCCGGTTTATGCCTTCACCCAGAGATGGGCGTCCTTCGCGAGTTCAGGTGGTTTCTTGTCGTAGTTGCTCTTATTCCTTGGTTTATTCCTTTCCTCACCTTTGCTTCTGTCTAGCCTTCTTCTCCTCCTCATTAGTCTCCGCTTTTCTTCTTCTTCTTCTTCTTCTTCTTCTTCTTCTTCTTCTTCTTCTTCTTTCCTCCCTGTGCATGTCTGAAGGCCGACCCACACATTATCATGCGTAGCAGGTGACGGGGTAACGCGTAATTCCCTGCCCCGGGTAGACAAGTAGGGCACATACGTACCCCCTGGTAAAGGCCAGGCCCAGGGAGGGGTGATTACCCGAGCTGGTACCTTCCGAACATGCCGATTGGTCCCTCCGTCAGTTCTGGGGAGGTGTGACCTGAGGTGTGAACAATAACCTAAGGCGGGTAAGCACTCAGAGGGGGGCCCCCATTAGGAAGGAGTGCGCCATCGGATATGCCGGTAATCACGGGGGACACTTCCGCAATGACTTCCTTCTCTTCTTCTGTGACTTTGACCCAGAAACGAAAGATAGATTCGCCTCAGCAAAAGAAAACTTTGCTTAATCTTCCGAAATTCCTTGTTGTCTCTCGAACCGACGGTAAAGATTTCACTTCTGTAAATCCTTTCGTCATTCAGAAAGGTGTTGATGCAATTGCTGGCCCTGTTAAAACCTGTTCGCGTCAGCGCAATGGGACATTGTTGCTGGAAGGGGAATGTGCCTTCCAGGCCCAAAAACTAATATGGACTACGTTGTTACACACGTTTCCAGTCAAGGTAGAAGCGCACCGCACACTCAACTCGTCACGGGGGGTAGTCTTCACGAGATCCCTTGACGGGTTGTCTGACGAAGACATACATACTTATATGTCCGATCAGGGTGTAACAGCTGTGCATAGGGTGTTGAAAAAGGTAGATAAGCAGCTGACACCGACTCGTACTGTTCTTTTTGACGTTCGACATAGTTGAACTCCTGTCGAAGGGCAAAGCAGGGTACGAAGTTATCTCCGTCCGCCATTATATACCAAACCCAACCCGCTGTTTCCAATGTCACAGACACAACCATACCCATCAATCTTGCCCAAATGCAGCAAAATGTGTCACCTGTGGTAGGGACGCCCATGAGGTGGATTGTCCACCTCCGTCCCCTCATTGCCTTAACTGCAACAGTGACCATGCGGCTTTCTGTCGGGACTGCCCTGTATATAAGGATGAAAAGGTCATTCAGCAAATTCGGGTTACGGAAAAGGTATCAACATCTGCCGCTCGAAAGTTGTTGGCGAGTCGAAAGCCCACTGTCCTCCCAGTGGGCACATACAGTAAAGTCCTCACCTCCACTCGACCTACTAAGGATTCAGGTACCCAGACCTGTGACTTCACTTTCGCTGACACAGTGGTGC
Organism: Locusta migratoria; assembly: GCA_026315105.1. Lineage (NCBI taxonomy): Eukaryota > Metazoa > Arthropoda > Insecta > Orthoptera > Acrididae > Locusta > Locusta migratoria. The sequence continues at coordinate 735,501,336 of CM048755.1, read as the reverse complement.
GATCCGCCAACCCGAAGATTGCCCGTTCCACGTCCCCGCTTCCTCCTGCTGCTTCTAAAGTTCAGTCTTCGTCAACCTCTAGTAAACCGCGGGCACCTAAAAAGATGCCCGGACACTGAAAAAGGAACCCGTCCGTGAAGATTTTCTGCGTTCTCAGGCTTCCCAACCATCAACTGCCTCTTCTCACCGTCACTCTTCCAGAAGACCCAACAAGAAAAAGAGTTCCTCTCCTTCCCCGCCGAGGCGTGACCCATCTGTCACGCCGTCCAACAGTAGTCGGCCCTGATCATCTTCTGTCTCGCCGGGATGCACTACTGTTAGCCGGGCAACCGGCATTTTACCGGCGGCGGAAGCTGCCCCTCCTGATAAAGTCGGGAAGGTGGCAGATGAATCGTTTGAACCTATGGAACATGACTCTCTGCCTCTAGATGGCGACAGTAGTGCTCCCTCGAAGTCCGGTCCTCAGCGGCCGTCGAGGTGACCTCACCTGCTTGTTCCTTTTTATCTTCCTTTCTTCTCTTATTTTTTTATCATGGCGCTCCTTCAATGGAATATTCGCGGCTTTCGTTCTAATCGGGAGGAATTAAAACTACTCCTTCGATTGCACTGCCCACTTCTAGTATGTCTCCAAGAAACTAAGTTAAGTCCACGTGATCGTGCTGACTTACCCCACTACACTTCTGTGTTTTTCGACCTGCCATCTGTAGAAGGTACCCCAGCCCATGGAGGGGTTCTGATGCACATTCGGGACGATGTCTATCACCATCCCATTACATTGCGTACTCACCTACAGGCAGTTGCCGTCTGCATCACTCTATCCACCTTTTCCTTTTCCCTTTGTAATATCTATTCGCCATCGTCATCCGCCCTTACTAGGTCAGATGTGCTACACCTCGTTGACCAGCTCCCTCCACCTTTCGTGTTGGTAGGCGACTTAAATGCCCACCACCCCCTATGGGGCTCTCCGGCATCTTGGCCGAGAGGCTCCCTTTTGGTGGACCTTCTCCAACACCTCAATCTTGTCTGCCTCAACACCGGTGCACCCACCTTCCTTTCAGACACAACACATACTTATTCCCATATAGACCTCGCGATATGCACTCCTCAGCTTACCGGTTGGTTTGAGTGGTATGCACTTTCTGACATGTACTCGAGTGACCATTTCCCTTGTGTCATCCACTTCCTGCATCATTCCCCATCTCCTCGTCCCACCAGTTGGAACATTTCTAAAGCCGACTGGGGGCTTTATTCTTCCATGGCTGTTTTTCACGATCAGAATTTTCCCAGCTGTGACAGTCAGGTCGAATACCTCACAGAGGTTATTCTCACAGCTGCCGACAATTCCATACCTCGTACATCCTCTTCTCCACATTGTGTCCCGGTCCCTTGGTGGACTGCAGCCTGCCACGATGCTCTTAGAGCCCGGCGACGTACTTTACGCACCTTCCACCGCCACCCAATGTTGGAGACTTGTATAAATTATAAACATATGAGAGCGCAATGTCGTCGTATCATAAACAACAGCAAAAAAGCTTGCTGGACTGTTTTTACTAGTTCTTTTAACCGTTTTACTCCCTCCACTGTTGTTTGGGGTGGCCTACGCCATTTATCCGGCATAAAGTTCCACTCCCCGATCTCTTGTCTGACCGTCGAGAACGCAGTCCTTGTGGAGCCCGTTGATGTTTCCAACGCACTGGGCCATTCCTTTGCAGAGATTTCGAGCTCTGCCCATTACCACCCTGCCTTCCTCCCTCGCAAACAGGCAGAGGCGGCATGGCCGCCTTCTTTCCACTCCTTTAATCGTGAAAATTATAATGTCCCCTTCACCATGCAGAAGCTAGACCGTGCTCTCACCCTGTCCTGATCTTCTGCTCCCGGTCCCGATTCCATCCATATTGAGATGCTGAAGAACCTCTCTCCTGCGGGCAAGTGTTTCCTTCTTAGTACCTATAATCGCATATGGACTGAAGGTCATGTTCCCACAAGTTGGCGTGAAGCCATTGTTGTCCCCATCCCCAAACCAGGGAAGGACAAACATCTTCCTTCCAGTTATCGCCCCATTTCCCTGACGAGCTGCGTCTGTAAGGTGATGGAATGCGTGGTTAACGCTCGGTTGGTCTGGCTCTTCAAATCTCGACGCATCCTGACTAATGTTCAATGTGGTTTTCGTAGACACCGCTCTGCTGCTGATCACCTCGTTACGTTGTCAACCTTCATTATGAATAACTTTCTAAGGAAGCGTCAAACAGTAGCAGTGTTCTTTGACTTGGAGACGGCATACGATACCTGTTGGAGAGCGGGCATTCTCCGCACATTGCACACATGGGGCCTTCAGGGCCGCCTCCCTCTTTTTATTCAAGCGTTTTTGGCGGATCGCAAGTTCCGTGTATGGGTGGGCTCTGTTTTGTCAGATACCTTTCGCAAGGAGAATGGGGTACCGCAGGGCTCCGTCTTTGAGTGTGGCTCTCTTTGCCATTCCAATCAATACAATCGTAAACTGCCTTTCAGCCGACGTCTCCGGATCTCTTTTTGTAGACGATTTCGCAATTTATTGTAGCGCCCAGCGAACGTGCGTCTTGGAGCGTTGTCTTCAACGCTGTCTTGACCGTCTATATTCCTGGAGCATCGCAAACGGCTTCCGATTCTCCACTGAGAAAACTGTGTGTATAAACTTCTGGAGATACAAGGAATTTCTTCCACCCTCTCTACATCTCGGCCCTGTTGCTCTCCCTTTCGTGGAGACAACGAAATTCTTGGGGCTAATGTTGGATCAGAAACTTTGCTGGTCCACACACGTGTCCTACCTGGCTGCCCGTTGTGCCCGATCCCTTAATGTTCTTCGCGTCCTCAGTGGCATGTCATGGGGAGCGGATCGTACCGTCCTGCTTAACCTTTACCAGGCCATTGTTCAGTCGAAGCTTGACTACGGAAGCCTTGTATACTCTTCTGCATGGCCGTCGATTCTCCGCCGTCTCAACTCTATTCACCATCGGGGATTATGCCTGGCGACCGGTGCATTTTATACCAGCCCTGTTGAAATTCTGTATGCCGAGGCTGTTGTATTACCCTTGACCACTCGGCGTGACATACTCTTGTGTCGGTACGCATGCTGCCTGCGGTCGATGCCCAACCATCCATCTTACCGAGTATTTTTTGACGACTCACTCGATCGCCAATATCAGTTGTCGGCTATAGCCTTGCTTCCATCTGGAGTTCGGTTTCGCCGCCTGCTTCAGCGGCTCGATTTTACCCTTCCTTCCACCTTTCGGTTGAGCGACAGCCCATTGCCACTGTGGCATCAGGCCCCGGTTCACACCCACCTTGAACTTAGTTCGCTCCCCAAGGAGTGCACTCCGGATTTGGTATACCGCTCGAGGCTTGTCGAACTCCGTTCGCGGTTCGATAATGCCATATTTATTTACACTGATGGTTCCAAGAGCACTGACGGTGTCGGATCTGCCTTCGTCGTCGGGGACAACCGTTTCCAATACAAGCTCCCTGACCGGTGCTCGAATTTCACGGCTGAGCTTTTTGCCCTCCACCAGGCCTTTTTGTATACCTGCCGCCATCGCCAACCTTTCTATGCCATCTGTTCGGACTCCATTAGTGCCCTGCAGAGTCTTAAGGACCCTTTCTCGACCCATCCTCTCGTGTATCGGATCCAACGCTCCCTCCAGTTGCTAGCAGATGACAGCTGTCACGTTTCTTTTCTGTGGGTCCCTGACAACGTGGGTGTGCCCGGGAATGAGACCGCCGACATAACAGCCAAGGCAGCAGCTCTTTTGCCTCGCATGGCTACCTCTTGCGTCCCATCGGACGATGTTCACCAGGCTCTTCGCCGGAGTATCGTGTTGTCCTGGCACAGTGCGCGGTTCTCACTGTACGACAATAAATTGAGAACTGTAAAACCGATCCCGACAGCTTGGAGGACCTCCTCATGCCCCTCTCGGCGAGAGGTGGTCATCCTGGCCCGGTTGCGGATCTGTCACTGCCGTTTCAGCCACCGTCATTTGCTAACCGCCGATCCTGCACCGCTGTGCTCCTGCGGTGAATTGCTGATGGTGTGACAAGTTTTATTGTCTTGCGTTAATTTTAATCATCTCTGTGTAGCCCTTCACTTTCCATCTGCTCTGGAGGAACTTCTAGCTGATGACACACAAGCAGCTGCTCGAGTTTTGCATTTTATCAACTTGGCCAACTTATCAAAGTATATTTAACCCTTTTAATTGTTTTTTATCTTTCGTTTTTAGCCTTCTCTTGATATTCTAACTGGCATGTACCATTTTTTTAGATCTAGCGAATCTCTGTTCTTGTCTGGGCGCTAATGACCCTAGCTGTTGTGCGCCCTAAAACCCCAAATAAAACCTCGCTTACTATCAGCACAGCTAAAGACATGGGTACTCTGGCCTGAACAACTGCGCCCCCCCCCCCCTTCTCCTTGGGAGCAATGACTCCCCAAACCCCAGGGACATCAGTCCCCACCCCTCAGCCAGAGAAGCAACAGCTTTCCCTGGCTCCTCTGCTCCGAAGGGGTCCCTCGGGACGCTCCCTTCCAAGGCCTCCGAGTGCCAAGGAGGATCCCACTCAATGGCTGATGGATCCCCCTGCCGCTGGTTGCAGGGCTTCTCGGTCTTCATCAGGCCCAGAAGCCATCTAAGAGAAGACCTCCCAGCCCTTAAAACCAAAGGTCTAGCAAGAGGCCAAGAAGAAGAAACCTAAGAAGTAATCTATGGTGGCTGCCACACTGCCTCTGGTTCAGAGGAAGAGATCCTCGCGTCCCCGGAGGATCTCGTTAACTGAATCATCACTACATATGGTTACCGATCTGGTAGGTGATGAGCAGGTGGTAGCAGACATTCCAGTGGAATTACGGCGGCTTTTGCCCCCACCTGGCTTAGCTACGACAACTTCTAAGTGTAACACCAGCTCTCTGCATTGTCCTTCAGGAAACCTGGTTTCCGGCAACGCGGACTCCAGCCCTTTGGGGCTGTAGGGGATATTATTGTAATCGTAGTGTGTACAACAGAGTATCGAGTTGAGTGTGTGTGTGTGTGTGTGTGTGTGTGTGTGTGTGTGTGTGTGTGTGTGAGTGTCATTACCTGTGTCTGTAGTGAACCTGTGCCCCTTCAGACACCTTTAGAAGCAGTGGCTTTCAAGGTGAGGACAACATAGGAGATCACTGTCTACAGTCTCTATCTCCCTCCGGATGGCGATGCCTCTTTGAATGTTTTTGGCTGCACTTATATTGCAACTCCTCCCACCATTCCTGGTATTGGGTGACTTTTAATGCCCATAATACCTTGTGGGGTAGTTCTATGATTTCTGGCTGTGTCAGAGTTGTTAAGGACTTACTTTCTCAACTGGACCTCTGCCTGTTAAACACAGGTGCCCCCACACATTTTAGTGTGGCACATGGCACGTTCTCGGCCATTGATTTGTTGACCTGCAGCCACAGTCTTCTGCCATCCATCCACATTTTCCGATCTTTTTGTCCCTTCCACAGCATCAGTCACCAGGGTGCCTGCCCAGGTGGGCTTTAAGCAGGGCTTACTGGGAAGGCTACATTTCTGCTGCTATTGTTGGCCCTCCCCCACTCGATATCGATGTGGTGGTCAAGAGCCCCACACACTCCATAGTTTCTGCTGCAGAAGCTACCATTCCACATTCATCAGCGTGCTCATGGCGGTAGACAGTGCCATGGTAGTTGCCAGGAATAGTTGAGGCTAATAAAGATCATAGGTGGGCCTTACAGCGATACAAGCATCACCCCTCTCAGGAGCACCTCATTGCTTTTAAATAGCTTCACACTCATACTCGCCAACTAATCAGAAGACGGAATAAGGTGTGCTGGGAGAGGTACATCTCCACTATTGGGGCAGGTACCTCAGCCTCACAATTCTAGAGTAAAAACAGGCAGCTAAGGGATTCCAATCATCATCAGGTATCCCTGGGATCTGCATGACCAGTGTTCTTTGTACAGACCAAGCTACATTTGCAGAGATGTTTGCCGAGCATTATGCTCGTGCCTTTGCCTCTGCAAATTGCTCACCAGCCTTCCGTACATCGGACGACGACCCCGATCAGGTCATACGATCGCCTTTAGAGTTCGGTCCCTCCTGTTGGATCTTGAGTCTTTTCCTCTTCCATCTCCATATCGGGTGCATGCACATACACCTCCGTGGTGCTTGCCAAGGCCGTCTACTCGGCTGGACTTGGCCCACGGGCCGAAAGACTCAGTTCCCCTGGAGGCTGTCAGCTGTCGGCTGTTGTTGCAGATGGTTCTGTTGTTGATGGTCACGTGGGATTTGCTTATCTTAATGGTGACCGTGTGGAACAGCACTCTCTGCAGTGGCTGTAATGTTTACACTGCAGAGCTTGTGGCCATTTATAGAGTTCTCAAGCACATCCGGTCCTGATCAGGTGAGTCTTTCTTATTTGTAGCGACTCCCTGAGCAGCCATAGACCTCTGGACCACTGTTACCCCGGTCTCCTCTCTTTTTGGCCATACAGGAGACACTTTATGCCCTTGAACCATCTGGGTGATCAGTGGTGTTCATCTGGTCTCCGGGTCATTTGGGTATCCCAGACATTGAACGTGTCGACAGGCTTGCCAAGCAGGCTGTCGGTGTGTCCAATCTGGAGATCGGCCTCCCGGCTTCTGATCTCCATTCATTGTTGCAGTATCGGTTACTTCGGCTTTGCGAAGCTGAGTGGTGTAGCCTGACCACACTCTGGGTGTGGTCAGGGTTGTCAAGGAGACCATGTCAGTGTGGCGTTTATCCATGCAGGCCTCTCGCCGGGACTTTGTGGTGCTGTGTTAGCTCCTCATTGCCATATGTGGCTCACTCATGGACATCTTCGTGGTGAGGACCTGCCCCAGTGTCAGTGTGGCTCCAGTTTGACAATAGCCCACATCTTGTTAGACTTTCCTGTTCTAGCCGCCTTGCGGCAGAGTTTTAACCTCCCTGACTTTTTATCGATGTATTACGTGACGATGCTACAACGGCAGATCCAGTTTTTTGTTTTATTTGAGAAAGGGCTTTTTATCATTCTCTCTAATTGGAGGTTTCTTTGTGCTGCCATGTGGTTTACTTTTCCTTTTTCTTTTTCTTTTTTGTTTTTATCTCGTGGTTGGCGAACCACACACATCGGCTTCTTTTTTTTATTTCCTTTTGTTGTTAGGTGTCTTTGTGTGATCGTCTCTTCTCGTGTTGTCGACTTTGCTGACATTTTGTGGACTCCGTGGGATTATCCTCCCATTTGCAATTTTAAACTCTGGGCCCTTTTCGTTCACATCTACAGTTTTACTTTTGACACTTGGTAATGGAATGGGGGACTGATGACCATGTGCATTTAGTCATAGCAGTTGCTTCTGTTACACCTCCAGAACACAAAGTTACATAGTCAGTTCTTAAATTTTTTGTGTGTTTTTGTTTTTAAAAGTTTGTTGAATATTTGTTACTTAAGGTACATTCAAGAAAATAGCTTCATAGAGATGGCTAGGAACTGCACTTGTTGTGAACAGATTCAGGAGGAACTGTCTACTCTTTATAAGAAGCTGGAAGTAGTGCTGACCACAGTCAACAGGCTTCAGGCTGCTGCCTTGGCCTGCAGTGTTACCGAGGCACCCGAGGTGAATCTGTGGTACCTCTGATGCCCATTGTGATGCTTGAGATGCAGGAGGATCTGCAGGGAGTAGCAATTTGCTCTCAATAAAAACAAATATAAAGTGCTAAATTTTTGTGGAATGAATGGTCTTTTACCATATACACTGAAGATCCAAGGAAACTGGTATAGGCATACATATGCAAACACAGAGATAGGTAAACACTCGAAGGTCGACACTGAGGTCGCCGCCGCCTATGTAAGATAACAGGTATCTGGCATGAGTGTTAGATTGGTTACTGCTGCTACAATGGCAGGTTAACACAATTTAAGTGAGTTTGAACGTGGTGTTATAGTTGGTGCACAAGAGATGGGTAATTATGAGGTGGGGTACAACCATTACACAAGTGCACTGTGAATGTCGGGAATCTGGTAAAACATCAAAGCTCTGACATTGCTGTGGCCAGTAAAAGAATGAACAGACAATGATTGATGATAATTGTTCTACATGAGAAAAGTGCAGCCCTTCCTCAAATTTCTGTGGATTTCACTGCTGTGCCATCGACAAGTATCAGTATGTGAACCATTCAATGAAACATCAATATGGGCTGTCAGAGGCGAAAGCCCATTCGTATGCCCGTGCTGTCTGCACGACACATAGCTTTACAACTCGCATGGGCCCGTCGGTACCAACATTCAACTGTCGATGAATGGAGACGTATTCCTTGGATTGATGAGTCTTGTTTCTGATTTTATTGTGCAATTGGGTGTGTATGGAGATAACCTCATAAATTTTTGTGGCCTCTGTAATGGCATGGGGTGTGTGAAGTTGGAGTGATACGAGACCCACGATACATCCAGATACAACTCTGACAGGTGTCGTATATATGCACATCCTGACTGATCACCTGCACCCTTTCATGTCCATTGTGCATTCTGATGGACTTGGGCAGTTCCAGTAGGACAATGTGACATGCTATACGTCCAGAATTGCTATAGATTGGTTCCAGGAAAACTCTTCAGAGTTTGAACACCTCTGGTGGCCACCAAACTCTCCAGACATGGACAGTATTGAGCATACCTGGGATGCCTTGCAATGTGTTGTTGAGATCTCCACTGACCATACTATTACAGCTTCATGAACATTCCTGCAGGATGATTGGTGTCAGTTTCCCTCTAGCACTACTTGAGATGGTAGTGGAGACTATGCCATGTTGTGTTGCATCACTTCTGTGTGCTTGCAGGAGCTGTACACAATATTAGATAGGTGCACCAGTTTCTTTGGCTTTTGAATGTAATGCAATATCAGGACAAACACTGGATACAGTTACTTCCACAGAATATTTGGGAGCAGGCATAAGGTGAGATTTGAAACAGAATGACCATAAATTGTGGGTAAGGCAGATTACAGACTGACATTCATTGGAAGTATCCTCCGGAAGCATAGACTGTCAACATAGGAAGGAGGTTACAAAACACACATTTGGGTAGACACGGGAATATTGGTACTTAGTGTGGGATCCATACCAGGTAGGGTTGATTAGAAGACATACAGAAGATCCAACAGAGAGCAGCACGCTTCCTTAAGGGCTCATTTTGGACGCATGAAAGAGTCACAGAATTGATTGGGAAACTCTTAACTCCAGTGGTAGATCCTGCAGGAGAGACATTCTGTATCCCAGTGTGGGACTCTGTCAAAGTTCAGACAGAATACGTTTCTTGAAGAGTCAACCATTGTATTGCTTCCTCCTAAGTATACCTCATGAAGTAGTATAAAATTAGAGAGATTAGAGCTTGCACAGAGGAATGCCAGCGGTACCTTTTTCCGTAAACCATTCCTGACTGGGAGGAGGAAGTGACAATTATACACAAAGTACCCTCAGCCACACCCTGTGAGGCGGCTTGCCAGGTATGGATACAGATGTAGATGATGCCCCAAACTAAGTGGGAATTAGCCAGCACTCCTATTCTCTGTTCAGTTCTAGTAAAGAAACGGCTTCTCTACATTTGTCTGTCCTGTTTTAGAGCATAGCTGTCCAATGCGTGATCCTCACCTGGAAGGAGTGACAAAGGCTGTAGAAAAAGTTCAGAGAAGGGCAGCTCAACTTGTATTATTTCAATACAGGGAGAGAATGTCACGAAAATGATGCCCAAGCTGGGATATTTTGTTAGCGCCCACCTCTGTAGGGAGACATGATCGTCGTCGTAAACTATGAGAAATTGGATCAAAAACACAAAGGTTTAGGTTTTCCTTTCTCCACACGCGCTATTGGAGAATGGAACAGTAGGGAAGTAGGATGAAAGCAGTTCAATAAACTCTGACAGGCCCTTAACTGCGATTTGCAGAGTAAATATGTACATACAGGTGCCCTGTCACGGCTCCTGCTAGCTACAGTCATATAATGGAACTTTTCAGCTGTCTCTGGAACATGGCGAATTCTTTTTGTAGTGGTAAGAAAACTTTGATATTCCAATTTTGAGGTTAGGCAAGCCACATCTTCAGTTGGACAGGTTATTGTCCTCTGTACATTATTCGAATGTCAGTGAGTAGCAGGATGTATTGGATTCTTGAATCTGGTTACCATTTTGCTTTGACACAGAGGTTTTGACCGATACTTCTCTACGTTAATGTTTTAATCAAATTGGAGTCTGCTATCTGAATGGCTTTTGCCTGACACGAACACCTTGTTGCAGTCTTCTTTGACCTTAACAATGTTTACTGTGTCCTTTTCCAGTTTCCGTCAGTAACTTTTAATGCACAGGTTGGCATCTCCCATAGCACTACCCATCAGCAGGTGAAAAGGGTTTGCCGAGTTCTGTGTTGAGTGTCCATCTTTATAATGGCTATCAATGGTCTGACAGCACTGTGGGATGTACAGTGTCCCCAACTTTGTACGCTGATGATTTTTGCCTTTATTGTGATCATCTGTGATGCTGTTGTCAAACACCAGTTACAGTGAGCAGTAAACTAAGCATCAACTAGGCCTAGTGCTCTTGGGTTCCAGTTCTGTTGCCAAGACTTTCTTTACTCGTTTCTGGTGGCACCTTACCTTCTGTCCCCATCTGGATATCTAGATATGCACCTTGATGGCCAGACCCTCAAAATAGTAGTCTTTGTCAAGTTAGAAGACACATTGGACATTCATCAGTGTTCTTCAATGCACGGTGAGTGGTTGTAAGAATACCCTGCTGCCTCCACTGCCCGAAAGGACGATGACTGACTGGGCTTGGTGATTTGTCAAGACCACGAGATAACACTACAGCCATCTGCTGAGGATGAAAGTTTAGTATATCCTGCATCAACATAATCAAATCCAGCGTGACTGGCAACCACTGAGTCACCAGTATACATTACTTATGAACCATGCAACACATTGGAAATAAAGATAAATTGGTGGTGGAGGGCATCAAGAATGAATCAAGGGTTCTGGATTTTGCGGTAGGACGAGACAAAGTTTGGGCTCGGGCTAGGGGTTGGACTGTGGAGTAGTATGTGTGTGTAGGCTCAGAGGAAAAGTGCTAAAGGACAAAGCTGGAGTTCCGAGAAGAGGTAGCTATTTTTTTCCATGAGACTTTAACTTTTCCCGGCGTAAGGAATGTTCAAACAACTTACGGGTATGCTGCCGGGTGACGTCGTCGACAACCGCTGATATTTCGGCAGGAGAACACCCTGCCATTCTCAAGGCACAACTGCACTTAAGGAAGCAATGTGCAAGCGTATTTAATACCTCGGTTTGCAAAGTGTAAACAAGGAAGATAACACACACAGTACAAGTCACAGCAGAGTCAACACAACCAGAGGTGACCAAACATCAAAAATATCGATAGTGACTTAATCAACAGGTGAGGCAACATTAATTTTATCCCTCTGTTTTTTGACGAGAGACAGTGCCGGATTCCAAGCAGAATTTAAATAAAAACCACCATCTCTGTTTATAAGGTCGCTTGCTAATTTAATTTCAACAGCTTCCTTAATAACACTATCCCAATAGGTGGAGGTGCATGCCAGGATCTCCGTGTTGTTGTATTCCATAGGATGACCGGTGTCAAGACAGTGTTCTGCAACAGCGGATTTGTTGGGCTGTTGTAAGCGCATGTAACGTTTATGTTCAATACACCGGTCTTCCACAGTCCTGATTGTCTGACCAATATATGACATGCCACAACTGCAAGGAATACGATATACACCTGCCTTACGCAAACCAAGATCATCCTTTACGGACCCCAACAGGGCCTTTATCTTAGAAGGTGGTCGAAAAACACATTTCACATCATATTTCCGTAAAATACGACCAATCTTGTTGGAAATACTTCCTGCGTAAGGCAAAAAGGCCAGAGATTTAGGTGCCACTTCATTACTATCGTCACTCACACGTTGCAAAGAAGGCTGATAGCGCAATGCACGTTTTATCTGTCTCTCACTATAACCGTTCTGACGAAAGGTCACCTCGAGATGGGACAACTCAGCTGACAAACTGTCAGGGTCTGAAATGACATGTGCCCTGTGAACCAAAGCGACCTTATAAACAGAGATGGTGGTTTTTGTTTAAATTCTGCTTGGAATCCGGCACTGTCTCTCGTCAAAAAACAGAGGGATAAAATTAATGTTGCCTCACCTGTTGATTAAGTCACTATCGATATTTTTGATGTTTGGTCACCTCTGGTTGTGTTGACTCTGCTGTGACTTGTACTGTGTGTGTTATCTTCCTTGTTTACACTTTGCAAACCGAGGTATTAAATACGCTTGCACATTGCTTCCTTAAGTGCAGTTGTGCCTTGAGAATGGCAGGGTGTTCTCCTGCCGAAATATCGGCGGTTGTCGACGACGTTACCCGGCAGCATACCCGTAAGTTGTTTGAACATTTTTTTCCATATCTACCAGGTTCTGGTCCAGTACCATTTTATGTTTGCCGGAATTATTACCCAGTGAAGTATTCAGCTTTACAATTGAAAGGCACCATCCACCATTGTGGTGTTGACTGACCACTGGTATTTTTAGGGCAGTATTCTTGGTGAAGTAGGAATCTTTCTCCTTCAGTTTGAAAGGTACAAACCTTTGGTTTGGATTGGGGATATGCTTCCACATCAACCTGTCAGGAACACCATTCATTCATAGGACTATTTAGCATTTTTATGGTGGAGCTGATTGCCATGAACAGAGCTGCCTGTTTTATTAAATTGGCCTAACTTGACCAAATTTGGTATATAACAACTCGATAAGTAGTCTTCATGCTAGTGACCAGTGTTTCTCGCGTCACTGTTGTGTCTGCCTGTCAGACCTCACTGAACATAGCTATTCTGTATGCTCAGTGATCTTTCTTTGGGCTCAAATCACATGGGTATTCCAAGGAATGACCTGTTTGGCTAGGGAAGCAATTACTTAAGCCAGGTGCAGATTTTCAGCTACAAATAAAGCATCTGCTTGTTCTGAAATAAAAGCAGAAAGTTTTGTGTGTTTACTAGCGCCAATAAACAGGTGTAAAGATGTTTGTATGTTTCCTCTTCTTTTTTAGACGAAAGTTTTATAACAATTTGTGTTTGTGTGAATTTTTTTTTTACAGGCTGCAACAGGAACTAACTACAGCATTCCGCCAATGTACGACCCAAACAGCCCAAGCTACTCGGCTGCGGGAATGACATCGACGACGACAGCAGCTGCAGCAACTGCGGCTAGAATCTTATATCCTAACTGAATGTGCTGGCCTCCTTCACTTGATTATTTATCTATTGTCTATATGGTTTCTGTAAAAAAATACTTTTACTATTCATTAGTTTCTTAAAGTTCTCTCTACTTTTTTAATAATTTCGGAGTTATTCATCAATATGTACAAGAGTGCTGTGTTTTACTCCCCCCTCTCCCCTTTTTGTCCATATACATTCTCTTTTGTTGTCATTGGATGTTCCATTTGCAAAGTGTATAGTACAATCAATTTTCATAAATAAGATATTTGGTTGCTTGTTAAGTTTGCTACAATATATTATTTCTGAAACATATTTGAGCATTTTCTGAAAATTTATAAGTTTGTTCATTTCTTAATGTTACACAAAAATTTCAGTGCTGAACTTCTTAGATAATTTTGTTCGTGATCCATATATACCCCTCAGCAATTCTAATTTTGAGTTAAAGAATGGTGCCGTATTAATATCACCCCCCCCCCCCGTCTCTCTCTCTCTCTCTCTCTCTCTCTCTCTCTCTCTCTCTCTCTCTCTCTCTCTCTCTCTCTGTCTGTGTGTGTGTGTGTGTGAGAGAGAGAGAGAGAGAGAGAGAGAGAATCTTGAATCAAAGACACTGAGATGAAAATGAGTGGATTTATTGGAATAATAAAAGTGAAGATACAGTGAAATTGAATAATATTGGTGCAAACAGTTTAGATTTACTGAATCTGCAATTGTGATATATTTTTAAAAAAGTCTGTAACTCAGAGCTATGTGAAACATATGGCAGTATGGCAGACAATAGCAATACAAGATGAATTACCAAACGGATTAAAAATTGTGAAAATATGGTGGTAACATATCAAAGCTGTAGAAGGCAAATTGATTTGATGTAGTCTATGACAGTGCTCTAAATCTGTAAAACTTGTATATGAGAAGAAAATGACTTTTCTTGTTGAATACTTCTCAATTAGCTTTAAACATCAGTGCTCGTCTCAGACTGAATTGTGGTTATAAATGAACAGAAGACACCTGGCATCACGATGATAACTCTATTGCACTTGAGTTTAAGGGATTAATCCATGGACAGTGTTTGTTTTACAATTTGTATCACTTTATTAATAATATTTCTAGCATTTTTCTCTATGTCTATTGTCTGTCTGTGTCCGTTCTTTACAATTTCGTTTCGGTGATGGACATCCATTTGAATCCAAGTGCAGTGGAGCTAATGGCCACACTCTCACTTGTAAATAATTGTCTTCCTGTGTAGATTTCATCAATATCAAATCTGAATGGTGGTTGTTTAGCAAGTGCAAAACCAGAACTTAAAACAGGTGCATGTATTATATGTATATAATGTTGACAGGTGAACCAACGTTATATGTACGTGAAAAATGGGGAGCGTATGTAAAATTATTATTATTATTATTATTATTATTATTATTATTATTTGTACTTCAAATTCTGTGAAAAGTCTGAAATCTATTGTTGTGGAATCTCTTAAGTCTGCCTGTGGGAGACTAGTACAAGAGAATTCCAAAACAAAATACAGTTTACACGAAAATTGTTGTGGATGTTTACTCTGACATTTGAGTTAAATGTAGTGTTTCATTTACATGGCATAATTATTAAATTTTGCCTTCACTTAATAGCTTACCGGACATATTTCTTGGAACTTCCTCCAAATATTAGTTTCATTTTCTTGAAAGGAAAACCTGATATTCACTTTTAAAATGTGTTATATGCTGTGAGACAGCAAATTCATTTCCTTTATATGAGAGGAGGTTGCACGATATTTGCCATATTTAACTTATAGAATAACAGGATAGCAGGGCTGCATCACCACAAAACAGTTTTAATGCACAATCAGCTTCAGTTTCTTAGTTCATTTGCAAGTATGTGCACTATTTTTTTATCTCATTTTTGGTTGTGTGTTTCTGGTCTACAGAAGAAGTGCAAAAATAAAGAATTTTTTATTTATATTCATTGAACAGGACGAGGAGGAAAAAACCTTACTCCATGACTTTGAATGATATCTTCATGGGTGATATGTTGGAGGAAACTTTTTATGTTGCATAAATTACATAAAAATACAGCTGAACGTGATAGTCTTATTTCAGAAGGAACAAAAAATACATTTAAAGTATACTGCTTAAACTAGTTCATGTGTTACATGGTTTCTGACAGACATAGCAAGAAATTATAAACTGCATTAGTCTTAAAAGTTTTTAATCTGCTTGTGGAGAATGTCATAGAGGTAAGTTGGATGACCTCAGTGGTCACAGAAACGAATACTCTCAAGCAAGACACTTACTTCTGTGCTCAAATGTGTTTCAACTTGGTACCAAGTACTGACAATCAACATCACAGCTGAATTACAATGTACATTTGAGTTACTAAGGATATTCCTTTTACTGAACATGGAAGCTGACTAAAAGAAAACCAATCAACATTTTCTTCTGAAATGGTGAGGGGGGGGGGGGGGGGGAGTAATGGGGTCTACAGCACTTGCAATACTTCTATTACCTTCATAAAATTTCCTTCCATTTCAAAGCACCAGGTCCACAATTGTAATGATTATAAAAGTTCCCAAATTTTACCTTGCAATCATGTTCTTGAAACATCTGCTATCTGCTGTGTTGCAAAGGCTGTAATCAGGAGCATTACCAGACAGATACTATGGGAAATACATAGCCACTACTTTTCTTATGCTGCAGGTCAACATCTGAGATAGCAAACAACAGTGCACTTAGTAGTACACAACTCTACTACTATTTTTTTTACATTACCTAAATGCACAATTTCCCTCGGGAGAAGATAGAGAGCTTTCCTTATGAGACCCAGTTCCATTATATTCATCCTGAAACGCTTTTGTGTCACTGCTGTTAACCCACCTGCAGAGTTTTGTTATCATTAGGTGATGTCTCCTAACATGTCAAGAAAATGGAGATGCAAATGGCACAGAAAAAATTAACCACAGCTTTCATTGTAATATCTACACAATAGTTGTCTCCACTGATTTACATGCTAATAAGGCTCTGTTGAAAAGTTACTGAAAGCACAACACTAATATGAAAAAAGTTGCTGCAAACAACAGCTTGCGGGCAGAGAATGAATTGTGTTAAGAGTGAGGCTCATTCAAAAACAAGTGCCATATGTATATACCCTTAATAGGGAATATTTACAGCCAGGCTCAGTGTTATAACAATGTGTGAAGCAAACAGGCACCATGCTACGGAGGAGCACTCGTACTTCCTGCAGCCAACTGAGGAAGTTTGAAAGGGGTCAAACTGTGGTCTTCTGAGTGGCGGGATTGTCCTCTAGAAAAAATTACCATACACTGTGGACATGTGTCAATTATGCAATGATATTGATTGCAATGGCCACATGATCATTTTCACACCTGTACACAAGGTTTTGGATGTCCGCCAAGGTCATCATATGGTAAAGGCAGCATTGGCAGATGGTACAGCTACCACAACAGAGATGAGAGGGTTTTTGAGCCCAGAAGTATGAACACATACTGTTCCCAAATGGTTACTAGAAGTGGCAGTAAGCACACACACACACACACACACACACACACACACACACACACACACACACACCTCTAGCCTGTCTTCCACTCATGCTGCAGTGTCTGTGGGCATGGCTCAACTGGTGCTGTCATTGGATCACTTGGAATGGCGGGCCAATGTCTTCAGTGATGAAAGCAGATTCTGCCTGCATGCAGGTGATGGTCATTTGTACGTACGATGTAGACCTTATGGTCTGGGGTCTAATAAGTTAGATCTCCTCTTCACCTTTCATGTTTTTGGAGGCAACACTGACCAACACTCGGTATGTGTAGATATTTGTAAGACCCTTACAATGTTTGCAATAGGAAGGTGATGTTTTGCTCCAACAAACTGTGCATGAAACTCGACATGGTCTGCAAGACACGTAACAACTTCCCTAGCCAGCAAACATGCGACTCACAACCCACAACTCTTTCAGAACTCCATGAACGCAATAGTTGAGTAATGTATACCATAATAGTATTCACAATTCGTATGAATGAATACATGCCAGAATTTGTACCTGCATTGTTTCCCGTGGAGGCTACACCACGTCCTTCAGCATGGATCGACAGCTGGTACCTCAGTATTGCTTGAACTATTAATTTGTAAATGTAATCATTTCAAGAACTCGATATGCACTGTTTAAAAATCTTCACTAAATTGGAAAGCTCTGTGGGTGTACTAATTTTTACTTCCAGCAGTGTGTTATGAACAAATTACATTATCTTAGCTAATTTTAATCATCCAGTGATCTTGATTATAGGTTTCAGTGGCTACAAAAAATTTCTTCATGCAAACACCAAGATGATTCCTTCAACAAAGCCACTGTCACTATCTTTACCAATGCTCTCATTTAGTGTTACTACTCAGGGGCGCAGCATTAATTTGCTGAGTATGGGCTTGGCGAACTCAGGGTCCTGAGCTGGGGACTGTCACGCCAACAGTCCTCCATACCGTAAGCTCTGTGCGTACTTAAACGACCACCTTACAGTGCAATGGTGGAACGCTGTATGTTTCAGAGCCCAGAAATCTTTGCTTAATTGCGTGGGTCGCGAGGCCCGTGAAAACCTCTATAAAAAAAAGCCTCAGCCTCAAGGTGTGATAGGTGCATGGCTGTTGAGGTTGAACACTCATTAGTGAGCAACCTCTGGGGTACCTGCTGCACCTCAGTTGTATTAGGCTTACCCAGGCAAGTGGAGCTCTGTCTGGGTGGACCTTTACATCCCTAGCTGCTTGTGACACCACTGTGAAATGGTCTCATTGTAATGTTGGTGGACATATAACCACAGTCTCTAAGAAAGGAAAGGTAGACTTTAATGCAGAGAGATATGACCCCCAATCATTTCCTTTCTTGGCCATGCCGTGGGAGGAATTCAGGGTTCAAAATCAAGGACAGCAATATGCCCAAAGATATTTAATATGTTCCAGGACAGATGGCGAATCCTTCATGAACACAAAGCCTCACTTTTTCATAGAGAACTTGGAAGACAAGTTCATAGAAGTGTACGGCATGTCAAAGATGCGATTGGGATCAGTTCTCATAATGACATCGTCCCCAGCACAATCACGGGGATTGCTCGCCAGTGACAAGCTGGGTGATTTTTCCCATTATGACCACTCCCCACAAGAGCCTCAAGATCGTTCAGGGAATTATATTCCAGAGAGATCTTCTCGTGCAGTTGGATGAAGAACTTGGAGCGGCGAGGTGTCCATTTTATTCTGCGGGTGTACAGAGTACCGAAGGACAACAGGGTCCCTACCGGAGCCTTCATCTTGGCCGTCAAGGGTGATTCATTGCCTGAGAATGTCAAGGTGATGATTTACTGGTGTGTGACGTAAAGCCGTACATTCCTCCCCCTATGCGCTGTTTTAAGTGCTGAAGGTTTGAGCACATGTCCTCCAGATGTACTGCCAATTCAACCTGTCGGAAGTGTGGATGTGCATCACACCCAGATGTCCCTTTGCACACCTCCTTCCATCTGTGTTGACTTTGGACAGCAGCACCCACCTTGCTCGCCTATCTGCTCAGTTCTGCAAAAAGAACAAAAGATCATGCAGTATAAAACCCTGAATCAGCTGTCTTATTCTGAGGCTAAACGGAAGTACAAAAAGGTCCATCCGCTCAGCATCAAAACATATTGTGCACCAACCACAACACCACCTTCATTCCAGCAGACAAGTTTGCCACCTGTTCTGTCAGTCCTAGTCAACATCTGCACCCCCCCCCCCAATGGTGATTGGGGGGGGGGGGATCCTCTTTAGTCCAAAGCCCCTGCTTTGGAAGCAAAAGCCCCCCAGCTGACGGGGACATCAGTCCCCACCCTTGAGCCAGACACAACAGCCTGCTCTGGCTCCTCTCACAAGGAAGGGATTACTTGTATCCCTTTCCTGCACGGTTTCTCCCACTGGTACAGTAGATGCCAGTGAGTGGCAGAAAGAGCCACAAACTTCTGGTTGTAGGGCCTCAAGAGGATCCTCCATCCCTGAGACTGAGTCAGTAAACCCCTCCCAGCACAAGAAACTGAAGGACCATAGAGGCAATAAAAAATGAAGACCAAGAAAAAAGAATCTCAGGTGGCTACTGTGCCACCACAGTGAACATTCGCTTCTGAGGACGCAGAGGTGATCCTTGTGCCCCCTGAATGCTTGTCATTTGCCGAGACTTCAGAAGCAATGGATGTCGAGGCTCCATCTCCGCTGTCAGTGACGACGGACAGTGCTAAGTACTTGCCACTTAGCACGGTGCTTGAGGCACTGACTGCGAGAATCCAGACATGATGGGACATTACTATCTGTTCCATCTACCTTCCTCTGGATGAAGTAGTGTCTCCTGCAGGCCTTGTGGGCTTGATTGTACAACTCCCTCCACCATTCTTCTTTTTTTTTTTTGGGGGGGGGGGGGATTTCAATGCCTACAACCTCTTGTGGGGTGGCTCTCGGATCTCAGGTCACAGTAGGGACATCGAAGTTATCATAGCACAGCTGGATTGCTGCCTTCTCAATACAGGTGCCCCCACACCTTTCATTGTGAAACATGGCTCATACTCCCTCTGCAGCCCGAGCCTTCTGCTGGAACTCAATTTGAGGGGTGGGGGGGGGGGGGCATGATGATCATTATGGTAGTGACCAATTCCCCATTCACATTTCTCTTCTCCAGTTGCAACCTGCAGACCACTTGCTTCGCTGGTCTCTCTGTAGGGCTGACTGGCCTGCTTACACTTCGGCTGCTAGGGTGACTACTCCATTCCCAGTTAATGTTGATCAGGCTGCTCATCATATATCTAGGGTCATTGTTTCTGCTTCTGAGGCAACTGCTCAGACACCACTGGGTCAGTTCAGCGCAAGTCAGTACCGTGGTGGTCACCGGAGATGAGGGAATGTCCTTGGGCATTCCAGCACCACCCTCGTATAGAGCATCTGATTGCTTTTAAACAGCTCCAGGCACAAGCTTGGAAACTGATTCGCCAGAGGAAGCAGGACTGTTGGGAGAAATATGTAGCCACCATTCTACCCAACCTCTTGTGCGATCATAGGTTCGGCGCCTTTTCGGGTACCAACCACAGGCAAGAATCCCCAGCCTGAACATTCAGGGTACTACACGCATGGACCCATCTGTTAACACTGTCATCTCCTTTCCCTGTACAATCATCTGTGGGTAGAAGGTGTTTTCCCATCTTAGTGGCAGGATAGCATCGTTATCCTAGTGATGAAACCTGGTGCCGATCTGCAGGTGGCTGATAGTTACCGCCCGATTAGCCTCGCCAGCGTTCTTTGCAGGCTCCTTGAATGTATTGGTGAGTCGGCGGCTCCTGTGGTTTGTTGAAGACCATGGACTCCTTGTCCCACAACAGAGGGGAGGGGCTTCCACCAAGCCCATTCTGCTTCAGACAACTTAGTACCGCTGGAGTCTGCTATCTGCACTGTTTTCACAAGGTTGTTCATCTGGTTGCGGTCTTTTTTTATATCCAAGGCCTACAACACCACCAGGCACCATCGTATTCTGGCTACGCTGCTTGGCTGGGGCTTTAGAACTTTCGCTCACTTCGTACTTTTCGGGTTAGGGTAGCTCCACTACCATTGGTGTCACTGAAAGGCAACTGCAGGAAGCCATTCAAAAGGCACAGTACTGGGGCTTAGCCCATGGGTTCCAGTTCTCTGCCTCCAAAACTCGGGTTATGCACTTTTGTCGCTGTCTGGCAGTGCTCCCAGATCTTGAACTGCATTCGGGTGATGAACTTCTTCGCGTTGAAGAGACACGTCACTTCTTGGGCATGCTGTTTGATCCCTGGCTCTCGTGGGTCGCACACGTTTAACAGCTGTGACGAAAGTGCTCACTGTACCTAAACATGATTCGCTGCCTCAGCCACACTGCTTGGGGAGCCGCCTGTCCAACCATCTTGCAGCCTGGACTATGGGAGCTAGGTGTGTGATTCAGCAGCTCCTTCTTGCACTTTGGGTCTTAGACCCCATCCTACATACTGCTGTCTGTTCAGTAATGGAGGCTTTTCACATGAGCCCAGTGACAAGGCTCCTTGCTGAGGCTGGGGTCCCCCTTGCGGTTCCATCGGCAACAGTTGTTAGCCTCATATGTTGCCTGCGTTCTCGCTTCAGTCCACCATCCAAATTGCAGGCTCATTTTTCCAACTGCTGCAATTCTGATACCGCAAAGATGGCCCAGGTCGGGTCTCCCAATAGTAGTCCATGTCCACTCCCTTATCTCATCACTTGAATCCCTTCCTTTCCCTTCCCTCCCACTTTCCACTACTCTTCCCATACCCCTCCTTTGTGTATTCTTCGCATGCAGCTAATGTTGGATTTCTCCTGTGATTTGAAACTCTCCATTTCACCATTGATTCACTGTCACCAGTTCCAGGCACTCCTTGACTTGTTCAGTGGTCCAGAAGTCGTCTACACTAATAGTTCCCTGGTAGATGGCCAGGCTGGGTATGACTATCTCCATGGTGACCTCGTTGAACAGCAGTCCTTGCCAAGCGGGAGTAGTGTTTTCACTGCGGAGCTGGTAGTTATATCTAAGAGCTCTATAACATCTCCGAGCCTGCCCTGGGGAGTTAATTGTCACCTGTAGTGACTCCCCGCGTGGCTTGCAGGCACTTGACCAGTGTTTTCCGAAACGCCCATTGGTGCAGGCTATCCACAACTCTGTATCTGCTCTGGTCAAGCCAGGCCATTCTGTGGCCTTTGTTTGGAGCCCAGGCCATACTCGCATATGGGGGAATGAACATGTTTATCAGTTGGCCAAGCTGGCCACCATGTGACGGCCTTTGCCTCTGACAGAATTTGAACCACAAGGTCCTAGGGCTTTGGAACTCTGAATGGACTGACTCGAGCCAACTGTACTTCCGTCAATTTTAGTTAACGAAGCCTCAATGGCCGTGTTTTAGGTTTTATTCACACAGCTGGCTTTTATTGTTCTATTTAGTGGTGAGCTCATTTGCCTGGTTTCTCAGACTCCCACCCCTAAACCTTTTAATCTGTTGCCTCTTTTACAACTTCTGCTCTGTTTTTCACTACAGGTTTTTAGTCTGAGCAGTGTGGCTGGCTCATCCTGTATTTCTTTGTGATCATCCAGCCACTGTTTTCTGCTATAACACTTTTAGCTCTGTTCAACATTTGGTCCCCCGCATTTATGCTCTCTTCCTTTGTGTTGACAGTATCAGATTCAATGTCACTGTGTACCCCTTGTATGTTTCGCCTCTGGGTGTTGACCTCCATTTTAATGTCATTCTACCTGGAGGTATTGTCTTCTGTATAACAGGCGACTGATAACCTTGTAATTTTGTCCCCTCAAAACCCCCCAAAACAACATCATTTAGTGTTATCTCTGTTGACAGGTCACTGAATACTAAGCTTTGTAAGTGAGTTTTATGTGCAGATACCACTAAACTTGACATTCCTGTACATCACAAAATCCTAAAATTTGTGTTAATTCATACTAGTTTGTTTTAAGCCACTTCTAGTGAAAGCAAAGGTAATTCAGTGGACAAGTTGACTGCTGGGTTAGTGTTCAGTTTCTAATGACTTAAGTGTCAGTGTAATTTTAAACTCAAAACAACCAATCATGTGTCCATCATAGCTGATCTCCTCTTATGAAATTTAACCATCACACACAATTTCTCTTAAGACTATCAGTTTGTCAAGGTGTGAGAATAAAATGAAACAGTTGATAAATACACCTGGAAATTATTAAGGTTAGTGGTTTTATTTACATGTAATGTCTACTCTTATTTTAGAAAGCATTATGGTGAAAAACAGCAATCTTGATATAATAGTTTGAATTAAAGGCAGCACAGAGTGTAAAATTGATGGTTTTTTAAATTATTATTATTACTATTATTATTATTTCATGATTGGTTTCAGCCTATATTAACATCCATGTTCAGTCAATGTGAATGTGAACAGTTCATGTTCGTGTGGCCAGCTGTGTCCAGCACCACTGCCAGCCATCATGATGGTATTCATCTTAAGATGGTCTATATGTCCTGATAGCAGTCTTGAAAGAAAAACAATAATTTTGTTATCTAAACTGTTTTTAATTTTAATTTGGTCCACTCTTTAATCTATTATAAGAATGTTATAGTTCAGTCTAATTTTCTCTTTAATTTTTTTGAATTTTAATTTAGGTTTTTCTCAAAGACAAATATTTTACTTTTACATAACTTTCAAAGTATTAGTTACAATTACTGCCATGAGTTACCAATTTCAGTAGCATGTACAGGATGTATATGGCCCAGGAAATAAATCTGGAGGGGGGGGGGAGATTTTTTTAACCTAGGAAATACCTGAGAAATTTTTAAAATTTCTGTAATTTTTCATTGCTATCAGTTACATTTTTGTTATTTTTATTGTTACTAACTCATACCCAAATTAACAATTTTACATTAGCCCATTACTGCAGTAATAAAACTTAAATGAGAGAATAACATTAAAAAAAATTAGTTGGAAAGAAAATGCATGATTTTCAACAAAAAGACAGTGCACACTTGAGGTTTTTAAGACAAACATTATGCAAAACTTCGTAACAATAAACTGCTTTCAGGAATCTTAACAAATAACTTCTTTCGTTGAGCATGACGTCAGAACTTCTACATTTCGTTCTTTCTTTATTTTTTTCCTGCCATAATGTAAAACAGTTCGGTCTGTCAAAGCCTTGGGCTACTAACCACAGTTTGAAAGTACTCTATTTGGATACAGTTTCACAATTTACTGATTTTTGTACTTCCACTCACTTAGCTTATGCTTTGTTTGTAAGGACCTAAATTAAATGTCGGCACCTAGTCATCCTTATGCTGTCAGCCAAGAAGTAAGACCCAAGTCTAAGTCTAGGGGTTCTTTGCAAATAGGTGCAGTTATTAGGAACCACCCTCAAATTGGTAGAAATTATCAATTTAATGTAAGTGGTTGATGAGAATTTTACCCCTCACTTTGTGAGAAGGCCAGTAATGGGTAGGAACTATGAGAAGCAAAAGCAGAAGTGTTGAATAGTTGAGAGGCAGATACAGTATAAATATAAATACAAGATTCTAGTATTTGAAATTGTTAATGTGAATTGGCATTGGCTGTTTGAGTTAATGGTAACATGTGAAAATTTGTGCCAGACCAGGACTCGATCCCAGATGTCGCACTTTCCACGAGTGGTCACATCACCATTACGGTATCCGTATAGGCATCCTGGACCTACCTAAACTTCCATATGTTACATATTGCCTGAAATGAGAAGTCTGGAATTCAAGTCCCAGGCTGGCAGAAATTTTTATATATTGCCATTAAATTATATAGCTGATGCATATTGGCAATTGCAAATACATTTCTTGTTTTTAATTTGGCAGCTGTAGTCACCACATTGTCCGTTCCTTCAGACATGTATGCTTGGCTGAAGGACATTTGCTCCGTTCTATCAATAAACATGGACACCACACATCGTACATAAAAGAAAGTGGTCTCCATTACTCCTGAGGTATCTACATAAATAAATATAAATCATTAGCTGAAAACCTGCCATCGCCACAGTACTTATTTATTGCAGTCTTATCTTTCCTTCCCTTATCTTTCTACATCCACCGTCTCTGTTCATCTCCTTTTCTCCCCGCTCTCTCTCTATTCTCCTCTCTGTTCATCTCCACCTACCCCCCTTTATGCTCATCACAACTTCCTCAGACCATTGGCTCCTCCACCCGTGAAAAATTATATAACTCTGTTAACTTTCCTGGTGATCAGTGAACTGATGTTTGAACTTTATTGTAATGTACCCTCTGCCATGCACTGTATTACATCTTTGGTAGCTGATGTTTCTCTTTTGAAGATAGTGTGCAAAGTTTCAACACAACTGTCCAGGTCACACTGTTGAACCCAGATCTCTGTCAATACTATTCCCTGGACCACCCACAATAACCACGGTGTCCGACATGGTGAAACCTTTACATAGTGAACCTAAATCCTCTGTCACCTGACCCGAACCAGCACTTGGTTTGAAGAAAATTGTTACCTGGTATTCTGTTCCTAATTCACCCTATAGGAGTTGGCCTACACATCTGGCATGCGAGCTACCTAATAACAAAACTATTTTTATTTTTGCTGATTTCCCTACATTATTATTCAGTTTTCTATTGAAAGTTTGTTCAACCCTGTGTACTTCTGAGGCTCATCAGTTTCTAACTGAAGCAACAGGTCAAACATTTTGTTCATTCATCACAAAACTGTCTTTTTTAGTTCTGGCCCTTTGCTTTCCATCTATTGCCACTTCCCACCTATGATTACCCTTCTCCCTCTTTAACCTGTCCAGATCCCTCTTAGCCTGGTGTAATTCAGCCTGAAGGGCAGCAATTTCCCCCCTTCTGTTCCACTATCTTTCTATCCCTAGTACATATCCTACAAAACCACTGATAAGTCTAGCTAACTTGCCCAATTCCCACGCCGCTACACTCACCCCAATGGGAAGAAAAAAAAAATTATTGCACCCATCCCACCATACCCTGGAACTAACAATTCTACTGCAAGTCTCATACCTTGCACTCACAGTGAAAGTATTATAATAAGATGATGTCAAATTACCATTAAAAAAAAAAAAGTCTGCGAAAATTAGGGCTACCTGCGATTGGATGTAAACAAAGGTAATTAGTGCAAAGTCTCTAAAATTTTACGCTGCTTTTACAAATAATAAATAAACAAAATGGTGCATACGCTGTACTTAATATGCCAGGAGGAAAAACAAGAACAATTAACGAGATTCTTTAAAATTACTGTGCCAAAGACGCAAGCAAAAATACGACTGGACCTACTTAATCTTCTCGCGTTTTCTCGAAAAAAATACACAAAGTGAAACCTTTAATGGAACGCTTCAATAGGGCACTAATACACACTATTAATTACTTAACTACTAAATTAAGCCTTATTACAGTCTAAAATAATTAAATTTGCTGGAGAACAAGTCGCGAGTGTCGTCTTGCGCAGGGCTTATGAAAGGTGTTACTGAAAACGTACCTGGTACTCGGGGCTTGCAAGGCATGTGACTCCACGGGGCGGTGGTGGAACGGCAGGTATGCCGACCCTAATGGACAAGGCGGAGAGAAGCCAAGAGAAATTTGCAGCCAATTCAAGTCTTTGATTTGAGAGTAGGAATTGATGTTTACGTGGTAGCTCACAATGTAACCATTTATTTTTTTTTTCCACTTGTGCGTTCTTTATGAATTAATCACACAGGATTCGTATTTGTAGTTGACCGATGGAGCCGAGACCGATCAGACGCAATTTTTTTTAGCCTACTACCTTGGGAAAAGAGGACCAAAATTGTCTGCAACTCGCGATTATTGCCGTGATGTAATAGAGAGGTGTTTTTCATATCAAGTGCAATAAAAATATCTGAAATAAATTTCAGAATCTCGAGATTTTGGAATTGTCAGCAGAAATAAATTTTATAAATAAAAGTGTTACATACTTTTCAAATCAAGTTCCTACACAAAAACTTACACCTGGCAGATAATTAATTATGGTACTATGTTCCCACTCGTACTTTATATTGCATTTTACAGAAGCAGCCAATTTAGATACTATAACAGTATTCAGAAAATATTCACAATTCAAACTAACTGTGTTAAATTTCAGCCTAGTTCTGAATTCGGCTATTATTAAAGCAAGACCCAATGGAATATTCGACTTTGCTGCCACTGGGCTTTGAATTAAATGAAGGGAGAGACATGAAAATTTTTGCTAGGCCGCGTTTTGAATCCAACTTTCGTGCGACACACACTGGTCACATCTGCATCGACTATACTAGCACGTCTCCTGCCAGATCAAAATTCCAATTTATATACACAATATAGTGCCACCGCCTACTTTCTCTCAGCACAGTATTCATTGCATTTTTGATTTGCATAAGATTTCGAACGTCATTAGCCTCTCTGCAGAAAGGATCATTGGCAGTGTTGGACTTACATATAGGCCTAAGTACACAATCACTCATAAGTTTTCGACCTTTCTGGAAGTAACATAAAAAAACTAGTTATCAGATTCAAATAAGAACTAATACTTTTTGCTTTTCATATTGTAGAAAGATGTAATATGGACCAAACAAGAACAAAATATCTAGTAAACAGGGGCTCTAAAATCCTTACCTTACAGTTTTGGCATGCCTTCGTATTAAGTTGTCTACTGTGTATACATCTCTTCTACTGGTCAAGTGCTTATAACTCTTAAGGTACCAGTATTCCCTGTAAAGTCCAGTGGCGGCGATTAGGGCCCCCCCCCCCCCCCCCCCACTTTCTGGGAAAAATATGATTAAATTATTCACTTTTTTTAGCGTAGTAACACTTGTATACTTTTAAAACTGATTTGCACAATTGTAACATAGCTATAAGTGGGAATTATGGTGGTACACATGCTCAGCGCCACATTGTAGTAGAGGAGGCGGCTTCGCCTTCGCACACGACATCTGACGACAGTTGTAGCCAAACCCAGTGAAATGAGCACTGCTTCTGCATCTCTCTGCGCGCCAGTACTCTACGCAAATTGTAACTTGGCTTCTGGTGAGCGGGTGGTCGGCTTACTACACATCAACCCGGCAGCCGACAAGCCGGCATTCTTGCCGAGCCGACACGAGATCCATGCCTCTTCACAGCCACCCAACAACTACACGGCATGCCGTGCCGTGTCGTGACAGCCTTCCGTCTGCAGTTGCCTTCCCAGACTGCAAATGGAGCCCGATCAGTTATTAGCGTGGGTTGTCTTGTACAGACGTTTGAAGAGAACAAGAATAAGAAGGTTGCATTGGGTTCATCCACTCAATACGATCATTCAGCACAGCAATACATCCTTCTAGGAATGTTTCCAGCCTATACAGATGTTAGCAATTACAATCCGATGAGTGGAAAAACCAATAGTTAAAATTTTTAAAAAGATTTGTTATTCTAAAGAATGTACATTTTTCAAATCATATCAAAAAAGGAAAACATAGGTTAAATGTCGAACGACCCAATACATGAATTTTCAGAGATTTGTGATGGCGTGGAGGATCTGGAACATTTCCCTGAAAATTGCTTCACTGCTTGCTCGTAACGCTTTGTGTCGGTAACAGATGAAAGATTATTTTTCTTTTGCATTTGTTAAGTGCTTGTTAGTGATAAAGGGTTAAACATGACGCATATGCACGTGATGTACTAGGGTGAGCGGCAGTATTAATTTTATCCCATGACATTTTAAATTTCTTAATTTCAGAAAAAATTTGCATAACCCTTAACTGAAATTCCACTACCTCATCGTCGTCAAATGAGTCCAGAGTTGGAACTATCCCGCTAAAAAAAAAAAAAAAAAGGGCATATGCCGACTGGATTTTCTGTGAGGTGCATTAATGAGCTATACCTCTACAGGTACGATGGCCGAAACGGGGAGGATAGAAATGTAGACACGGAATGGCAAGAAATGCATTTCTGAAGAAGAGAAATTTGTTCACATCAAATATAGATTAAGTGCTAGAAAATCTTTTTTGAAGGTATTTGTCTGGAGTGTAGCCATGTATGGAAGTGAAACAAATAGTGAAGACAAGAACCGAATAGAAGCTTTTGAAATGTGGTGTTACAGAAGAATGCTAAAATTTAGATAAGAGTTTCTGAATAGAATTGGGGATAAAAGAACATTGTGGCATAACTTGACAAAAAGGAGGGAGCAATTGATAGGACACATTCTGAGACATCAAGGTATCACCAATTTATTACTGGAAGGAAGTGTGGGGGTTAAAACTGTAAGAGGAAGACCATGCGATCAGTACAGTAAGCAGGTCCAAAAGCATGTAGGTTGCAGTAGTTATTCTGAAATGAAAAGGCTTGCACAGGATAGAGTAGCATGGAGAGCTGCATCAAACCAGTCTTCGGACTGAAGACCACAACAACAACCTCTACAGGATCAAGCTTCCTTTTCTTGTAAATGCGGCAACTAAACACTGACAGCAACAGCACGGCTAAGCAACAAAGGAAACGACAAATGCAGTCTATGCTGCACAGTTGGGAACGAACATCTGCAACTCACTACACCACAAAATCTACCGACTCCTGCCGAGAGTTTCCGATAGGTGGCCTGCAAGCCAGGTTACAGTTTGCGGATAGTACTGTTCCAGCACAAAGGTACCCCTCTGTGTTTGTCGTAGTTCTGGTCAAATCGAATGCAGTTGTGTTTATGTACGCACTTTTGTGTCTTTCAGTTAACAATGAAGCATTCTTCAGGAAAAAGTTATTCGATTTCTTCAGCAAAAGGCAGAAATCCCAAGAAGGATTACAGTCAAAAGAAATTAATAAATGAAAAAATTTGTTCAAATGTTTGTATAGTCTACGGGACTTCACTATGGGGTCATCAGTCCCTAAACTTACAAACTACTTATGAACTACTTACGAACTAGGACGGCACAAATATCCATGCCCTAGGGGGGACTCGAACCCCCGACCGTAGTGTCCGTGTAGACCGTGACTGGAGCGCCTTAGTCCCCACGGCCGGCGAGTCCCACACAGCCCTAAATATTGCTGTTACTCCGGATCCAGATAGTGACTTGAATGAAGTGTCAGTGTCGGCTACACCAGCAATAGATGAACCACAGAGAATTTCGTCAGTGACAGAATCAACAATTGAAATAGTTACCGGTATAACTACACCTTCTAGTGCTGAGAATGTATTGCCTGTAAGTAAGACTACTCAGTCTAAAAGTCCTTCTCGGCTTCAATTTGAACCAAGAGATCCAATTCATGGTAGACAAGCAGCATCACAGTTTTTTTTAAACCGTCCTTTTCAACCTATTGTTAAGTAACCAGAAACAAAGGGTAGAAAGTTTAGAAGTATGTGGTACACAAATTACAATTGGTTAGAATACAGTGTTGCTGCTGATGAAGCTTTTTGCTTCTCATGTCGTTTGTTCGGTTCCACGGGTTGTTATGAGGAAACATTCATATCTAATGAGTTTAAAAACTGGAAAAAAATCAGTCCAATGCTTTAAAGAGCACTAAAAAACTTCTTCTCACCTCAGTGCTCTTCAATGTTGGCAGGAAGGTTTTAAAAGTAAAGAAAGTGTGGTAAGCAAAATATCGACACATCATCAAGAAGAAGTTAAAAAATCGTGATTATCAGAAGATTTTATTCCAGTCCCTACTTTTCATGGCCAAGCAGGGAATAGCACTTCGGGGTCATAGAGAAAATGAGGACTCTGATAACAGGGGTAATTATGTCGAGTTATTGAAGCTGAAATCAACAGAAAACTCTTTATTAAAACAAATTTTTTTAGAGAGAGATAAGTTTTTAATTATGTTCATCAAGATGTTCAAAATGAAATGATTTAAATCATGGCAAATTTGGCCAGGCAGTACATATTTGATGATGCTAAAAAATCGAAACAATTCTCCGTGATTGTTGATGAAACTCCAGATGTGTCACATCAAGAACAATTGACTCTTGTTATAAGATATGTAACAGAAAAGCTTGAAATCAAAGAAAGCTTTCTTGGTTTTTACAAAACTGATTTGACTGACGATGAAACGTCATACAAGATGCTTGTTTCAATTTTCGGTGAACTTGGCATTGACCTTAAAAATATAATTGCTCAGTGGGGAAACATAAGTGGTTCTTACAAGGGTGTCGCTGTGAGGATGAAAGAACAAAACCCATATGTTATGTTTGTACATTGCTATATTCATTCTCTAAATCTTGCACTTGCCAATGCATGTAAAAACATTCCTTCTGTTCACAACATTCTTAGCTCAGTCCAACAACTATACTGTTTTATTGAGGCTTTGCCTAAAAGACATGCAGTATTTGCCACAGTAAAAAGTGCAGCATGTGCAGTCAAAGAAGGAATAAATAAGGATTTGTCCTTGAAAGCACTAAGTGACACAAGATTTAGCAGCAGATATGAAAGCTTGCGAGCAGTTCAACAACACTTAATAGACGTAGGCCTACTGCACACTCTGGAAAATATTGAAGCTACTGACTCCAAAACTGGTGGAGATGCTCACGGATTGATCACATGTATTACCAAGTTTAAGTTTATTTTTGTATTAAATACTATGAAGTACTGTTTTGAAAAAACTAACATTCTTTCAAAGTACATACAGAATCATGATGTATCCATTCATGAAGTAGTCCAGCTGGCTGACAGCGTAGTTATGTTCATAAATTGTTTGAGAAATGAAGAAGAGTTCCAAAAGTTTTTTACTGAAGCAATTGATTTTTGTCAAAGACATGGCTTTGAGGAGCCAACAATTCAACACAAAAGAAAACTTCCACAAAAAAATAGGAGGAGGAGATGTTAATCCTGAAAATGATTCACTTGAAGCCTACTTTTTAAAAACATTTTACTTCTCTCTGTTAGATACCCTTAGTGAGATTTATCAAAGAAGCATGTTTTGATGTGAGTTCCGCATTTGGTTTGGAAAATGATAATTTAGTCTCAGAAATCGATGTATTTTCAAGAAAGAAGCATGATTCAGACCAAATAGATTGTCATCTTGTGCCAAATTTGGTTTCACAATTTAAATCTGAAAATGTTCACAACCAGTATGTATTCCGTAATTTTTTCAAGCTACTGCAACTGTTTTTGATTATTCCGGTGTTCACTGCAACGGCAGAACGATCTTTCAATGTCTTCAAACTACTTGAGGAGTTCTATGTCTTCAAAAACTACTTGAGGAATTCTATGCTTCAAGAACATTTAACACATTTAGCTATACTAGCCATTGAAAAAGATGCGGCTAAAAACATGAAATTAGAAGAATGTGTAGAAATTTATGCCAGGCGGAAACCAAGGCACATAACTTTTGTTTTAAATCAATTATGCTTTGACAAGAGGTTTCATGTTAAATTACGCTATTGTCTGTCATTTTTGTTTATAATTAAACTAATGTTCCTTTGTTTGACAACTTAATTAAATAACTTATGGCAATTACAATTGTATATTGTCTTTTGTTTTTCCTCGCATTTGGTATTATAGGCCTATAGGTGCAAAAATGAAACTATAACATCAAACAATTTCTTGCAATGCCATTTTAGTTTTAGATTTTATTTTGCCCCCCCCCCCTCCCCCCCCCCCCCCACTTCTAATGTCCAATCGCCGCCACTGGTAAAGTCCATAAGTAGTACAATGTTTTCCCCTTGTTTCAGTCATGGTCTACATATAGGTATAGACCTTGGTTTCAGAACGGTTTACGAAAATCGGTTTTCGTCTTCCGGAAGATGTGTTACATGTAAACGTAGTGAAAGTCTTTGATACCAACGCAACCTACATCTCGTTGTCGATACCTCCCTCCCAAAAATATGGAAAGAAAAGATAGTGTAGTTGAAGATCAAAGACGTATTTACCTCTTTGTTGAAGATATTTGTTTCCCAGTGACAAAGATATGACATCACATTTACAATGGTTTGTTAGTAGGGCGGTATTCCCCTCAACACACACTCGGAAATCGTCACATATTCGGAAATTGCTATCCAAATATGTCGCGTCCTTTGCTTTGTAATCAGTTGTAAATGTAAATCAAACACAGAATCCGAATCTGCAACCATACATTATAGATTACAAATCCCCAAGACTATCCATTACGCTACAAGCATATATGCCAACAGGGGACTTTGCAGTAAACTTGAATAGTTACGTTGCTACTTTGTTAAAACTAATATTTATTTGTAAGGTAACCGTTTTCCTGATTACTCTTAAAGGCATCAGAATGGCCACTGAATATTCCTAATTTAAAATAGCGCATTCACATCATACCAAATATTCTACCTGACCCAGTCTCTGATCCTAAACGGAAGTGGTATTTTTATAACTGTTGAAGCTATTGGACCATCAAGATACTGGGAAATACAGAAGTAGTAAAGATGTGTCTCAAATTCTTATCTACTGTAGGCTACATTTTAAACTTTTATGATCATTTATTGACGTGTAGTACGTTGGCGCCTGTCTTGAGATTTTCTGTCGAAGTTTGATCAGACGTTTCGCCAAGTACGAGTTACTGACATATCCTAGTTTCACACTCCAAGAGCAGTGAAATATGAAACTTCAACACTGCTAGCCAATCAGAGTCTGAATTGGTGGTATCGAAACATCAGTTGCAATATCAAACAAACGTTGGCCGAAAAACTTAGTTGGGTACAAGATTTAAAGAACGTCATTATTGAATATGTATTGAAAAAAAAAATAAGTAGTTGAATAAGCACTGAAAGATATGTAGGCCTACTGTCTGTGAAGTAGTTATTTTTCACTCGGACAGTATAGAAAATAAAACAATACATAAAGAAACTCCAAGCTATTTTGTGAGAAATCAACAGTTTGAGTTAAACGCAAACAGAGTGTCAACAAAATAGCACGATCAGTGGCTTTGTTTACATTTTAAGCTGTCACTTTGAGTTGCGTAGTCTACTCAAAGAATTCAAAGACACAAATAGTATACTTCTGATTGCCAAGTTACAGGCGCTTCCGGTTGGTATTTTTCCGCTGCTAACGTCATGTGACAAAAAAGTGCTCATAGAGTCACTGGATGACACTTCCGGACGGAAGGTCCTTGCTAAATATGTACCCAGTCTCAGCTACGAGTACTCGAAATTTCTAATGCGAATGTCCAGAAATCTTTATATTTCAAAAATATACAGTCCATATCCTTCCGAATGTTTTTGATGGTGTCGTATAAAAATTAGTAATAATTAGCTCAAGAACTTATCGAGATTTTTGGTAAAAACTTTTTCCCTTATACAGGGTAAGTCACTAGCTATTGTCACCAAGAATAACCCCAAACAGTATGATAGGAGCTGAAAACTTTGAGGGACAAAAGTTGCGTGGGACAACGGGAGCCAGACTATGACGTTGGTTTTTTGTTGCTAGGTGGGGGTCAATTCAGAGATACGAAGGTAATTTTTTTTAATGGGATGCTGTAGTTTGGTACTCAGTTTCTGATAGCGCCTATTGTGACGAATCCAGTGGTGTGTAACATTTAGGTCTTTGAAGTTCAACAAAGGTCGGAAAAAAAAGGTGGCATGAACATTCATTTACAGGTGTTCAAAGTGATTGCCATAGCAATTAGAATGAAATTTTTCACTCCCTAGAATGCCACCAGCCACCCATCTTGCCAAGCACTTGTCGCCATTCTAGTGTGATATAACCAGTGGGAGGCTTCACATTGCTTATTGCTTCTTAACCTTCATAGACCTTACTTAACATGTCATTGGATTCGTCTCTATAGACACAACCAGAAAATAATTACCAAACTATAGCATTCCAAAGCTGACATTCGTATCTCTGAAGCGATCGCATCTAGCAACAAAAAAATCAACGTCATATTCTGGTCCCTGTTGTCTCACAAACGTTTCAGCTCTTATCTTACTTTCACAGTTATTCTAGGTGGCACCCTGTATGTTAGACCTACATGTATACTTCTATGTCTTCTTTATAAATGTCAAACATATTTTTTTTGTTTGTTATGAAAACAGATGACAGCAGAACTGTCAAACAAAAAATGGACTGATTGTAACATTACAGAAGTTTTTTTGCTCATTTTCTTATTTTAATGATGGGGCTGCAATTTTGCAACTCACACAAGGTGGCACTTAGGCTTGCACCACCTCTGCTGGTACTTCTCAAAAACATACTTCAACAGCAGATGACTTCTTAAAATGGTACCAGTACATTGAGACAATTCATCAAAATTGCATTGGACTTCCGAATATCATATCAGTGGCTGTGATGGAGGAAGGAAACCCATCTTTCAGACATCACCAGATAGAGAATGTAGTTCAAAAGTAACTGGAAGTGCACATCAAGTCAAAAACTGAGACACTTTAAACTACAATAAGGGAGGAAGTAGAAACAATGCTGGCTCCAATCTTTCAACATAACAGTTCTGTCAAATACAGAAATAGAGTCCAAGGTGGGTTAACACTCCTACAATCCAATATTTTATGCCACAGGGAAAACTGATGTTTGGAGGATGCAGGACAACCAGCCAATAGGTGATGTGGGTGATTGGTTATGTAGTGTGCTACTGCTGTGATTGGTGGTAAACATTAGCTGATGCCTGTGCAAGCAGGCCATCGACGACGTCAACACCAGAATGAAGAATAAAGACAAGAGGGTGTCTTTCGAGGATGATGTAGATCACCAACGCCACAAAATAGGTGCTAAAGAGGATGCTCCCCAACACAACATTCAAGGTATCCATCACCTCTAGAAGCTCTAGCTGACCCAACCTGAACACTAAAGAGTGTGACCCCCTTGGAGGTGAGGCCACCAAAGAGCAAAATCCTCTGTCACTACTCACTGTCAAAACTATGGGAAACTATATCAGCATCCTTAAGTATGGCCAACCCACACAAACTCCTGTGGACTCAGGAGTATCAGATTTGGTTATTTCAAAGATTTACAGTTACCAACTGCAGAATATTGCTTTTGCCAATAACAAAAAATTCAGCTGAGGGTGAGTAATGGGAGGTACATACAATCTACAGGAAGATATATTTTTCATGTCCATATAAATGACGAGACACAGCCCTTTGAGTTCCTCATATTAGAAAAATAAAGTCACGGTGTCTTTCTCAGATATGACTTTGTAAGGCTATCCAAACAATTATACATTGTGGTCACTCAGAAGTTATGTTAGATGAGATGAGAGTCTATGGAGAAGATAGGCATCCTAGTGTGTGGAGGCTATGTATGCTGGATAAATTGGTTATTCCTTAGGCTCAGTGCTTTAGATGTAACTGTCATGTATCATGCATCACATCAGCCCATAGACTTCATAGTGCAAGGTAATAGGGGGCTACCACTGGAGAAAGACATATTCATTCTAGGCTGTGTTATATCACTTACAAAAGGAATTTAAGAATTGTGAATAGTCAACTGTTGCAAAGAGCCTCAAATTCTTTTAAGTGTCATGTGCATAGCAAGTACTCAGTCATTAACTAAGAAGCAGCTGAGCTTCAATGAGATAAGATCTTCGTGCTCGACTGTGACCAGACTTAATAAGAGATCAACAGGTGAAGCAATTCATCATTCTTCAAGAGTTCTCAGAGTGCTAAAATCCACAAGTGAAGAACAAATCAGGTCAGTTGAAGGTTAAACCCCTAATTAACACGCGGTCATCAGCCAATCAATCAGAGAGTAGAGATGGGACTGTGAGGCACGGCGACTTGAGCACACTGAGAATTTCTTGAGCTGCCGGTGCTCGAGCCATTCTCGAGAAGCTCATGAGAATTAGTGCTGCAGCGCGTGTCACTGAGCTTCAGTTGACTGGGGCAGGCATCACTTGTTTGGTAATATGAACTGACGCTGACAGGCAACACTCACTGTGATTGAAATACGGAAACACAAAAACTGAAGTTGTGTAGCTGGCAATGCTTTACTGAGAACGTAAATAATGACTATTGCAACACATCATTTTTAAGCTTCTTAATGTAACAAAAAATGCAATAGATGGGACAAGACATTTACAATTAAGCAATATAACAATCAATCAAACATATGTCCACGAATAGAGAAGTTCATTCTTCTATTAATGAAAGTCAGACAAAACATCCAAGGTTTTATGTGTATATATTCATACAATATGAAAAGTAAATTTGGTAAAAAAATAAAATTGATAGTTCCGGAAAAGAGTTTGCCAGTATTGGAAACCTTTCATTTTTAATTTAACTCCATCAGTATACAACATGAATCAAAATTAAGTCTGTCCAAACTTTTGGACAGTATGAGGATAGAAACACCAACAGTCGATATTGTAGTTGTAAATTGTAGCAGCTGTGTTGAGAAAGTACTACAGCTTTAAGCTGAAATCATAACAGAAGCAAAGACCGCCAATACTGTTAAGTACAATTAAATTTTTTTTCTACTATAAGCAAATGTATATAAGGATATTCTGGGTGTAATTTTAGACTTTCTCTCTCATTTAAATATAAATACAGGTGGAAAACATACTTATTTTAAGGTACAATGACTTTGTTTTTTTCCAGATACGTGTTTTATTAAAAGTCATGATTTTTTCCTTCCACTACTACTACTATACTACTAATTCAGTACAAATAAAGGAAAACCATGTACTTAACACCAATCTGTAAAAAGTACAACTTCTAACTTGCATGTATGGAAGACAATGATTGCATCTGCTCTGTGTTAGTGCTTCCTTGTACAGTAGTTTTGCTCAGCCTCCAAACAGTGCAGTACTGTCGACAACTTCTTGAGAGTACTAAAGAATTTCTCTAGAACTTGCCTCAGAATCGCATGTTTCTCAAGCCCACTCATAATCCATCTGTACCAGGGAGTATATTATGTGTCAGCAGCAGAATGTCAAATGATTCTTGAAGATGTAGAGAAAATGATGGATGATGTCATTCATCCATCTCAGAGCCCTTGATTATTACCAGTAGTTTTTGTTAAAAAGTGGTATGGTAACTGGAGGTTCTGTGTAAACTATAGGAAACTTAATACGGTAACCTAAATAGATGTATACCTTTTTACATGAATCAGTGTGATATGCTGGATAGTCTGATGGGAGCTAAGTTTTCCCTTTTTTTCTTTCCTGAATGAATTTAAAGTACGGTAACACCAGTCATTCTCTACCAAGAGAGGTGGTGGAGTGGTCAGCACACTGGACTCACATTTGGAACGATGGTGGTTCAAATCTGCCTCCAGCCATCCATTTAAATTTTATTTTATTTCCCTAACCCACTCAAGACAAATGCCAGGGTAGTTCCTTTCAAAGGGCATGGCTGATTTCCTCGCCCATTCTTCTTCAAACTAACTGAGCTCTTACTGTGTCTCTAATGACCACTCTATCAAAAGGATGTTAACCTCTAATCTCCTCAAGTAGGCAGTATGTCTGTCTTAGATAACATTATAGTACCCTCTAAATAATTTAAAGCCAACATAAAAACAACAACAACCCTTAGAACTGTTCTGAAGTGTCCCAGGCAAGGTGGTGTAAAAATTAACCCAAGAAAGTGTCTGGAGTGAAGTAAAACTGAATACTCGTGTCAAATACAGGTATGTGGCCTGATCCAGAAAAGTTGAGATGTACTCCTAAAATACTAGTGATTTGAGAAGCTTGAAGGTGTTGTTTTCTTATTGGGCTGCATTTTATTAATGACTTCTGTACAAAAGCCCAACTCTTCCAGGAGCTACTGATCTTGTTTCACTGTATTTACTTTGGACAAATCTCAACAAGATCCTGTTGATATTCTTGAAAGCATTCTGAGGACTAAGGCGCTCCAGTCACGGTCTGCACGGCCACTACGGTCGGGGGTTCGAATCCCCCCCTCGGGCATGGATAGTTGTGCCGTCCTAGTTCGTAAGTAGTTCATAAGTAGTTTGTAAGTTTAGGGACTGATGACCCCGTAGTTAAGTCCCATAGACTATACAAACATTTGAACTCTGAGGACTGATCGTGTACTTTGTATGATGACAGAGCATTTACAGAGCTCCATACAGTGTGTGTAAGTGTAAGTGGATTTGTTGCTGTTTTGATACAAATCTTATACAGAGAAGAAAATGTAAAAAAGTCACAAACAACTATTCAACTACATAACAAGAGTGTCTTGCACCCATTTGGGTCATCTGCAAATTTTGACAGTGTCTGTATGACATGGGAATGGCTGTGTGGTGTAAAGGCACCTTTCTGTGGATAGTATGGCCGCTACCATTTGGAGGTTCAAGTCCTCCCTAGGGCATTAGTGTGGGTGTTGTCCTTTGCACAAATTGAAGTAGTTTGTAAGTCTAGGGACTGATGATGCAGCAGTTTGGTCACTCAGCGTAATAAAGATGCACCAAGAAATGCACGAATGGCAGACACACTATGAAGCTAGTAATGTAAATAGTTTCCAAGAATTCTCTGGCATGCTCATAAATCCCCATTATGCGATATTTTGGCAACAGCAAGAAAACCTGTGCCCTCATGCTACACACAGCAAAAACTAGTGTGAGCTGTAAGACAGGACTGTGCAGATATCCCCTGGTCTCCACTGATGCGACTATTTGCCACAGGCTACATGGGTTGCTCTAAACATGAGTTCCCCACAAAATCATATGCAAATATTGTCTCTGGACTGACTCATCGTCGAGAGACACTATACTTCGTGTCACTCACAGACGTGTGGATTTTCTCCCATGCTCACACAATGGACAGCAAGCTCAATCAGTGGGGAGTGTGCACCCGCTGGGACAAGTGGTCAAACACACCAACATTTGCCAACAAATTACTTACTGTAGAGTTCACTATGCTGCAATAAATATCCTGCTAACCAAGTAAATGTTTTTGTCACTCCCATCACTACCTACAATGAATTGTTGTTGTAAGCAGTGATGTAACACACCTGCTTCACCAGTGACCCTGAATGAACAGAGGTAAGAACATGTGGTGATGAAATAAATTTGCACATGTTACAGAACTGCGAGTGGCCAAACATTTGCATCCTTGTAAACAAAAAATCTTATGTTTACTGTAGTGGAAAGTGAACAATTTTTGAACTGTGTTTAGACCGCAGGAAAGCCAAAGGCCTGTCTCTTTCATATGTAACATACAAGACCTATAGCACTATTTAAACACAGTTACCATCCCATTTTTGAGCTGAACATATGAAATCAAAACTGTAATGTTTCTGATACACCAGTGAAAAATAATAAAAGACTCACAAGACATATCTGAGTTCACAGTGGTTTATCTAATTAGTATCAAAAGTAAATATGCAATATGAAATAGCCCATCAATTGGTAAGACCAAAAATTATGAAATAGTTCAATGTAAATCTACAAATATACAGGAGCATATGGCTGACCAAATAGATGACATTAATTTCAACTCAAATACCAGTTCAAAGTTATCTAATGTAAATAGTATCATATGTGAGCCTGTAAGCTTTTATTAAGAACCAGTTTTAGATTGAACTTTGATAGAAGAATTAATATAGTCATAAAAGCCAAATATACTGTGTAGATAAATTCAGATTATGCATTATTCTTCCCAAATAAATAATGTTACAGAGTTGAAAGTACTCATGAATCATAGCTACATAAATGTCAGGAACAGCTTCCTATAATATTTTTCAAGTTATTATGATAAATTTGATATTCATTATATTTATGTAGGTTTAAATGTTATTAAAAGATAGTCATATTTAATCTTGTTTTATAGAATATCAAATGACAATAAGATTAGGATAAGTGATTGTAAATTTAATATTTTCATGTTTTTAATTAACAACTCTAACAAAGCAGAGCACTGTTGAGAATGGTACGTAAAGGTGGCTCGCAGATGTCGTGAGGATGGAGTTTTTACTCAGATATCGAGGCAGTCACTATGCCCATCAGCACATTGACTTTTCATTGTCGCATGTGATTATCATACATACGCCAGTTTATTTAAATTGCTGTATTAATCCACTGATTCAAACTTACCTGTTCTTCATAATTTCAAACCAATAGCGTCCACATTAATTCTGTCCAGCTGCCCGTATTCGACACGATCTAGAGGCTGCTGCATAATTGTGATTCCAAATTTTGTGTTACCAGAAATTACACCAAACCCTGAGATAACAAAAGACACTTTAAATGCACCACAAAGAACATTGTGGAGAACATTAAATGTCTGTGGCCTAATTCAAGTCAAGCAGTTACGTCACAACTGGTGAGGTGAGCTGGCTTGATTTCATCACATCTTATAGGAGCTAATGGTTCTCCTATTAAAATGTACAGCACACACCACTGTCATGTAGATCTTGGTCTGCACCTAACATTCTTGTGTAGGTTTACTGTGGCTGATATAAATGATTTAGTCCCAGGTGCCGATTTTCTGGACCA
Organism: Locusta migratoria; assembly: GCA_026315105.1. Taxonomy (NCBI): domain Eukaryota; kingdom Metazoa; phylum Arthropoda; class Insecta; order Orthoptera; family Acrididae; genus Locusta; species Locusta migratoria. The sequence goes on along the minus strand of CM048755.1, from coordinate 735,460,200 downwards.
CTACGAGCTGTTGGCCGACATTGACTATGCCCAGTCAACAGACAGAACAACAAAACTGATAGGTGTGTTAACGGTAGCAGGCCACTTTATACAGTGTTAAGACCCTAACATGGCCCGCACAATACTCAGATATATTGGACAGATTTCCAGAGCTCACTCGCCTGCCCAGTGTACCGAGGGAGGTTAAGCACCCCATGGTGCATCAATCATTATGACATCTGGTCCTCCAACCTCATTTCACCCACACCAGCTCGCACCTAATAAGCTAGCTGCAGTGAAGACTGAGTATGAGGCCTGGGTGTGACAAGGCATTGTTAGACCATCAAACAGCCCTTGGTCCTTTGCCCTGCATCTATTCCTCAAAAAAGACAGTTTGCGGTTTCCCTGTGGACAGTACTGCATTCTAAATGCACAGGCAGTGCTGGACTGATATCTGCTAGTGCTCATTTAGGACTTCAGTACTCCTTGGCAGGTTCAGTTAGCTTCAGCAGGATAGACTGCATGAAAGCATTTACTCAAATTCAGTGGCACTTGAAGATTAAACAAAATGGCAGTTATTACAGCATTTGGGATCTTCGAGAGCATATTCATGACTTTCAGCCTTCATAATGCTACCAAAACTTGGTAGGGTTTCTTGAATGAAATCTTGCAAGGCTTACCATTCTATTTTTCATACCTCAGTGACAGCATCTCTACTGACGACATCTAGCAGCCATTTTTTGGTGCCTAAGTGAGTCCAGCATCATTATAAACTTATTGAAGTGTGCATTTGGGGGTCATGGAAATGGAATTTCTGCAGCATTTAGTTACCCCAAGCTGATCCACACCATGACATAAAAAGGTACAGGCAATCCTTAATATGCCATAGCCAAAGATGCACAAAGAGTTAAGTCACTATCTCGGGATGCTAGATTTTTATCATCATCATCTTCCACAGGCTGCCAGAGTGTTAGAACCATTCTATGCAGCACTACATTACAGCAAATCAAAAGGACAGACTCTGGTGATCTGCATGAATGCAATGGAGGGCAGCTTCGTGAAGTCCAAACGATGCCTCACAGGAGTGGCACTGTTTGCGCACCTGGAACACAGTGCTGAACTGGCCATTGTTGTGGACCCCAGCAAGACTGCCGTAGGTGGGGTTCTGTAACAATGTGTTGATGGTACCTGGTTTCTTCTTGTGGAAGTTATCAACATCACAGCACACTTTGAGTGCCTACGACCATTAGCTGATAGCAGTGAACAAGGCAGTGAAGTACCTCAAGTCATCTGATGGAGCCCGACCCTTCATTTTTTACACCAACCATGAGCTCATCACTCACGTGTTTCACATTAACAACATCAAGTGTTCACTGCACCAATTTCTGCAGTTGGACTACATGGCCCAGACCTCCAGTCATTTGCCACATATCAGGAATAGAACATTGTCGCTGACTGTTTGCCCCACACATGTGCTACAGTGTCTCTGACTGTGGACTTTCAGGATGTTACCAAAGAACAGGAGAGTGACAAAGAACTACAAAACCTCCGCAACCACGATTCCAGCAGCCTTCAACTGGAGCTTGTATCTGTTGCCAGTTCCAGCTGTAACATTTGGTGTAACATCTACATGGACACGCATTGCCCATTTCCACTGGAGAAATTCTGCTGCAGTACATTCAGTAGCACCCAAGGGCTGTAACACCCTGTTATGAACAGCAGAGTGTCACTCGTGGCTGTGCTCTTCATCTGGCTGGGATTATGGAAAGACCGTCATCCTAGGCCATGCACTAGTACTGCTCTTCAGCATGCCACAGTCGGCAGGCACACTTGTGCACCCATTGGCACTTTTCAAAATGAGACATGTCATTTCTACCTGTTCACATGGATATTGTAGGCACCCTGCCTCCGTTGCAAGGCAAGCGGTACCTTTTGCCCGTGATAGACCGTTTTACCCATTGCATGGAAGCGACACCCGTTGCAGAAATCACCACAGAACCCGTCACCATCACGTTCTTAGACACCCGGATGACACACTTTTAGTGCCCAGTCTCATCACTACGGATCATGGTCGTTAATTTGACTGTGCACTGTTTTGTCACATTGCCCAACTATGTTGTGCCCAGCCGCACAGGACAACAATCTAACACTCGGCCTCTAACAGAATGGTTGAGTGTTTCCACAAGATGCTGAAAGCCACCTTAACATGACATAACATCTCCTGGATGGAAGCACTTCTGTTATTCTCCTGGGCCTGCAAGCACACCCAAGAAAGACTGCACTTCAGCTGCCAACCTCACCTATGGACAGCAGCTGGCCATTCCAAAGAATTTCGTGGAGGAAGTACCACCGCCACACCTTGCACCCATTATTCACTGAATGTCTGTGCTCACATATGGCCAAACTCCGTCTGCATGCACTGACGGGGCACAGCACCAACAAAGGATTCACGCATGCTGATCTGCAGCGCTGTACACATGTAATGCTGAACTCCAATGCAGTACAAACTTCCACTCCGGCCACCGTATTCTGGGCTACAACGCATGTTCACCCGCAGTGACAAGATGTTTACAGTAGAATACAATGGCAAATCATCAACAGTTTACATTGATGAAATGAAGCTGGCATACATCTTGTTTATTCCAGCCACTATTCACTTTTTCTACCCAGCAGAGGACAAGTCAGTGCATTACACTCCTTTCGCTACCGGTCTGGCAGAGCCTGCACCTGTAGTTGCAGCTGTCAGCACACCACTATGTGTGCCACAGCCTACCCCCATCCCACTGCCACTAGCTGTTACCGCACCACCGTTCACCTGGCACAACTGTTCATCCCCTCCTCTTCAGCAGCTCTGCTGCTTGCATCTTGACACGAGTTCACCGAGGTCAGCCACCAAAATAAATACTAGGCATCGGGAGCTGCAGTATGCAGGACCGATGACTCGTTTGTGCAGCAAGAGGATGTGAACATTGAAACACTGTTCTTGTATGAAGGGAGTAATGTTACAAATGAGGCATTGAAAAACAGCTGTAGTGTGGTGCAGTGGATAGTGTTGGACACTGAGGAAAAGGGTCTCATTTTGAGACCCATTCTGTCTGTACATTTTAATTGTAATACACGGTTGTACCTTCTAAATGTATTGAGAAATAATGTTTCAGAATTTTCTATGTAAAGTTACTATGGAAACCTCTGGCCAGAGTCAGTTATTCTGTGTTCTTGTGCCATTGTGACAAGTGCTTAACATATCACAGCTAAGTTTAGACCAGTGTCCATTAATCAACTAGCAATGTATTATGTCTTTTCTACATAACAATACTTTAAACCATAACAGTCAAGCTTTGAACATTCTGCCATTATGCATCCCAACCTAGTAATCACCTCATCTTGGTATAAGAAGCCACATCATAATCCAGAAATGTTTTCTATGTGTTAAAGTGACTGATTTTCTAACCAAAATCAATACATCAACAGATTCATGTAAATAACCAGCCAGAGTATGGGTACACTGAAAACTGGCAGTGAAAATCATTTTTCATGTTGGTACTTGGTCAACGTGGTTTGTATTTGGTAGTTCTGAATCACCAGACAATGCAGATAATTTGATGTGTCTTGTAAGAATGAAGTTGAAAAACTGGAAAGCAAGGACAAATTAAGTGCTGATACAATTTTAGTAGAAAACCCCATGTTCTGATCTGAATATTATTATGTATATAAAAGGTTATTCAGAACCTACAATCAATTAGGACAATGTCTTAAAAATGTTTCTGAAGATGAACTATTATTCTAGACTTACACTTCTTGGTGTATGCTTTGTGTACCAGTATCACTTCCTCCTTTTCCTATTCCAGTCACAAATGATTAATGAGAAAAATAACTTCCTGTAAGCATCAGTGTGGCCATTAATCTCTCTAATTTCATCCTCATGGCATTTTCATGTATGAGGAATCAATATAATGGATGGCCCTCAGTGAAACGTACATACTCGGAACTTTGACAGTAGCCCATACTGTGACCCAAAGTACCTCTCTTGCAGCTTTTGCCACTGGAGGAGCTGATAATATCATGTAATGAAGTGTCTCGCTCTTCACTTTATCTTCTCGAACTACTCTGTCACTACAACGTGGTACAGATCCCATGCTGATGAAAAATATTCAAGTATTAGATGGGAGAGAGTTTATTTAAGTTACTTCCTTTTTTGATCAACTAAAATCCCTGAAGATATTTCCTGTGAATCTTATTCTGGCATCTGCCTTACTCATGATTAATCTCATGTGGTCTTTCCACTTCAAATTACTCTATATGCATATTCACAGATATTTTCTGGAAGTAACCTTCCAGTGATTGTTTTGCAACATGGTGGAATGTAATTCAGTTCAATGTATTCACAATACCTTTAATTTTTCAATACTGGTAATAAATGCCAATACCTTCAACAAACATTAATACACAGAAAATACTCCTGCACTTCTCTACAATTTCCCAGCATTGGGATTTATCAGTACATTACTGCATCATCAACGAAAAGTATTCTGAAACTTCCAGTGTTACCTACTATGCCATTTGTGTGTGCTGTGAAAATTAATAGTTCTACAACACTCCTTTGGGGTAAGCTAGAAATCATTTTCACATTAAAAGTCTTCTGTCAATTGAGAATGACATGCTGTATTCTCTTCACTAAAATCTCTTCAATACAGTCACACAGTTGCCTGATATTCCATATGTTTGTATTTTGTTCATTTAGTGACTGCAGAAACATAATAAATGTTTTCCAAGAGTTGCAGAACACTACACCGACCTGGGAGCCTGTATCTACTGCTTTCTCTTATGATTCTCATGGACGAATATGAGCTGGCTTTTACATAATTGTTGATTTTGTAATACATGATGAGTCCAACAGAGGAGATTCCTGGTCTCCAGAAATGTTATAGTACTGGAGCATAAAACATGTCCCAAGATTCTACAATGGACTTACACTAGAAGTATTGAACTGTAGTTCTGTCCTACTTTTCAATGAGTCTTCGTAAAATGACCTTTGCTTTTCTTCCAGTAATTAGGAACATTTTGTTCCTCTATAGAGACCTAGGGCATACCATTCATACTGATGCTAGGAGAGACCTTGGGATTGGGGGTGGGGGGGGGGGGGAGGATGGCATTCACGTTCATGTGTGCACTCTGCATAGAATTGCATTGGTATCCCATCAGGTCCAGTAGCCTTACCTCTGTTAAGCAATTTTAATTCTTTTCTGTCCCTTTGTTATTTATTTTGACATCTGCCATTTTGCCTATCAAGGGTAGTGTTATTGGTCCTCTGCTGTTCCTTATTTACATAAACAATTTAAGGGAACATCTAAGTAGCTTTCTTAGGTTGTTTGAAGATGACGCCGTCATTTACCGTCTAGTACAATCATCTGAAGATCAAAACCAACTGAACAACAATCTGAATAAGATATCACTATGGTGAAAAAATTGGCAATTGACTCTAAATAATGAGAATTGTGAAGACATCCATATGAGTAGGAAAATAAATCCGTTATTCTTTGTTTACAAGATAAATCAATCAAATGTGAAGGCTGTAAACTCCACAAAATACCTAGGAATTACTATTACTTCAGACTTAAAATGGAAAGAACACATAGATAATGTAAAGGGAAAGGTGAACCAGAGACTGTGTTTTATTGGCAGAACCCTTAAAAGATGCAACAGAACTACTAAAGAAACTGCATACACTACACTTGTCCATCCTTTTTTGGAGTATTGCTGCCCAGTGTGGGATCCTTATCAGGTGGGTTTGACAGAGGACATCGATAGAGTCCAAAGAAGGACAGCTTGTTTCAAATTGCCATGATACAGGGAGACAGCGTTACAGTAATGATACAGGATCTGGGATGGGAATCATTATAACAATGGTGCTTATCTCTGGGGCCTGGGATACTTACGAAACTCCAATCGCCAACATTCTCCTTCAAATGCGAAACTATATTGTTGACTCCCACTTACATAGGCAGAAATGATCATCAGAATAAAATACAAGAAATCAGAGCTCAAACGGAGAGATTCAGGTGTTCTTTCTTCCTGCGCGCTATTCGGGAGTGGAATGGGAGATAAATAGTTTAATGGTGGTTCGATGAACCTTCTGCCAGGCACTTAAATGTGATTTGCAGTGTATTCCATGTAGATGTAGAAATCAATCAAATCAAATCAAGCTTCAGCTATTAGAAGGAACTGTAGTGTGAACATATCCTGTAAAAACACATTTAACATTTCAACCTTTTCTGTGTCATCTTCATTTTCATCACAATTACAGTCACAGAATGCTTAGATATGTGGTTTTGGTCCATTTTCTATCTAGCTGGTAGATAGAACTTTATGTTCAAATTCTTGGAATGCTTCATATGTGTAGCCTCTCCCTTCCTACCCCACACATACATGGCCCCACACCTTACACCAGTTTTGGTATGTTTCAATTTTCGCTTGTGTGTGAGGCTTTGACTATGTTTAAATTTGCTTTGAAGCTTGTTGCTTCCATAGCAGCTTTCTAACTTGGTTGTCAAACCATAGTGGATCTTTCCCATTTCTCACTATTTTAGGTGGCACATACTTGTCTAAAGCGTATTGTACAGTGTTGTAGAACATTGTCCACTGAAGCTCAACACTGTCAGTGCAGGAGAATAAATTTTTGTGTTGAACTGTAAGATAATCTGAAATCTGCCTTTTGTCCCTCTTGCTAAACAGAAAGATCTTCCTGCTTTCCCGGATATTCCTTTTTACTTCCATATTCAGCAATACTGTAATATGACCTAATGATTACTGAGTCCCTGTTCTGCACTAACAGTTCTAAGTTGTTATCATCACAATTTCTTATAAACATTTGAATCTTCCAGTCTATATCCACTAAGCTACAAACTCCACCTAACACTATGTCATTGTTTGGAAATTTATGCAAAATATTTTCCAAATTTTCTCAGATGTTATGCCACTACTGCTGCTGAGGCAAATGGTCTGTAAAAGCATCATATGACCATGTTTGATACACTGTCAACACTAATCTTTCCCCAAGTTGTTTCACATTCTGGATTTATAGTAATCACACTACATATTATCATATCTGTTGTGTCAGTGAGCAACAGAATTACACGTGAAAAAAAGTTTATTAATAAGTGAACAGAACACAGCCCTTCTTTGGGAGAATCACAAAAACAAATTAAAATTGGGGTTTTTATCCTAAGTTCCACAAAGATCTACTTATAGGTGTCAGCAGTCTAAGTGACCATCAGCCGCAGTCAGGCTGCAACACGTCAGTGGTTTCGTAGTGGTGGCCGGGCAGCGTGGAGCGTGGCGGTCCTTGGCGGCGAGATGGCAGCAGTTCGGTGTTGCAGGAAACTCTCGCAAATGGCTCCGTTGTGAACTGACTGTGGTGCTTTTGACGTGGCCCTATATAGCCCCAGCACCTGAATACCTTTAGGACCTATTTTCCCTCATGTGACTCGCAGAAGGAATTAGGTCCCTGGCTGCTGCGTCCCCTAACAGCTACAAGGCTGCCGTCTGGTGGACGCGTTCTTCGTCTTTGTTTATCAGCCGAGCACTTGCTCTGCCCCTACTGCCTGATTGCTGTGAGCTGTGTTCGGCTGGTGGCCAAATCTGCAGGTGCTGAGGCCAAGATATAATAATATTTTTATTGGTATAAACACACCTCATCCTACCAAGTTCAGCCTTTCTTTGTGAGATACATTCCAGTCAGAGTTTAGAATTTAATATTGCTATTGATGTAGGGTTTCACCCAGCTTTCTGTCCCTAGTACTAAGTGGGTATTTTGGCCATTCATAAGAAAGAGACAATATGTGATCTTGCCACAAATGTTTCAGCAGTTAACTATTACTGTATTAACATTTTCTTTCTTCATTATATTATTACAATCATTTACCAAACCACACCTACTCTGCTGACCTAGTACCAGTCATTTGTAGGAACTGAGGATGTCATCAGAACCTGGGCATGAGGCATCATTGGTACTAACATGAGCCAGTCTAGGGCATGACTTTCTGATAAGGAAACAGAATGGACACTGGCCTTCTTTCCTGACCTACACACTATTTCCGTAAGGGGTTCCATGACTCACCTAACATTGGAGCTCCCTGTTACAAGAAAACTCATCCTCTGCACTTATGTCGACCTCTCAGAAAGATCGTCCATCACAACAACAGGTGAGGCAGCCAGTGCTGCTTTAGATGTACTTTTAGCAGTAGGCAATCCCTCACTCTGGTTACTGAGATATATGTAGACAATCTTGCAGCCAATACCCACTTTTGCCTTTGGCCCAGATATTCAAGGCCCTGCCACAACTAACAAATAACTGTCAGGCAAGTGTCAACTGGCAGGAATGTGGGAATCTGAAAGCACAGTGGCACCCATGATCTCAAATGGTGCAGGACTGCCACAGCATTTACCTCAGGAGCCACAGTGATGACTCATCCCAGGACAGTTGCTTCAAGTATGTCAACTATTCATCTGCTTTCCTATGCACCCTTCTTTCTCTTGCCATTGTAATAACTCATGATCATCTTTTCTTTTTTATTTTTCAACTCTCCTATACATTTTATCTCCTTTGGTATCATTGTATTAGTATCCTTATTCCCTGAATTAGGCCAGTTCAGTCGTTTGTTTTTGAGCCCTCTCTGTTAACTACCTTATGACTCATCATGCAGAAAGAAGACAAAAACCAATTATCTTCTGATAATGTCAGTTTAGCAATATCATGTGCTGTGTTTAGTTTCAATTGCCTCTTGTATGCATCAGTTATCTCCTGAATTCATGACTTGTGGGTTACTTAACAATAGAAACAATAGCTGAAACACTTAAAGTAAGCAGTGAAGTTTTAAATTCAAAAGATGAACTTGAGCCCTATTTCTCAGAATTTTAATATCACCCTTAAAATCAAATTAAGAAATAATAAGGTATCCCAGTGTGTGAATTTTTTGTGTTTGTTAATGACTGTTTGTTATGAAACAGTATAATCATTGAAATAAATAAGTTCACTACCAGAGAAGTTACAAATACAAGAAAAATGTGATGTAAGTGAAGTATCACATTTACTTTCATTTTATTATTTTTTCACTTACAACTGTATCCCACTGTCAGGAAATATAATGCATTTTTGTCTATAAGAGTTATCTTTCAGTGGTGCTCAAGATAACCAATGAACCTGCAAACAGGAAGATGAATGAAAGGGGAAAAATTCTAGAACAATTTCCATACACTTAGAAAACAATGGAAAACACAATTGGAGTAATACAGTCTTTAAATTATCCTATCAGAAATTGTGGGAAATTACCTTGTATTTATGTTTATCTAACCACTGCTGTGCAAAACTTTCTTCTTATGGTATACATATCAAACAATTTTACTTGTAATACAAATACTGAATTTCTGTTTGAAAGTTTATTTCATAATTGCTCACATTAACTGTGAGTTTGTGATAAATGTATCACCAAATGCCATTGAATATATAAATTATAATCATAAGAGCTCATCAATCCACACTGTGATTCTGTTTGCTAAAATTGAAAATCATGGGTTGCTTTGTAAATTTTTGCACCATATTTTCACTTTATAATGGTGGAAAGATTTCAGTGACTCAATCAAATAATTTTCTAGAAATTAACACAAGGTTGTTTTTAATGGGATATGAAACAAAAAGGAAATTGGTACCTTAATGGGCAACTATGCCACAGTCAAGTGAACATAATGTTTAAGGTAAAACTACCTACCACTGTATGTTCAATATAGAACTTATGTCTTAGCTAATTATTCCTCATACAAAATATTAGCCAAGAGTACTGACACATTTTAGACAAACATGAAATTACTTTTATCTTGTCCACACAACTTTTCATAAATTACTGACCATATATGTAGTGAAACCAGTCACATGATGTGTTATTCGATGAAATTTTCTCAGCAATAACATGTTTTGTTATAAATCACAAGGTGAGTACAGTTAGATTCCATGAACATTTTGTATTAGATTATAAAATCAGAAACATTAGTGTAAAGTGTTGCAAGTAATATTTGCTAATTCTTCTGCTGATACATCTGTGAAACAGATCTTTTAACTTTAGGAAATACTGTCAAATTTGTTATTTTCTCACTTTTTAACACAGCCACCATACTTCATAACTGTGGCTGCGAATGCATTAAATGCCAGTCATCATAATTTCAGCTATACGCTTCACTTTTTCAGTGTGTAACACACATAGCTGTTTATTCAGGTGTTAATAATGTTGAAGGAGATTGTTCTTTATTTGAAGGCTTAAGTCGCAATAAGTCAGCATCAGGTTCAGTGGGCTCTGTAGACTTATGTTGTGAAAGGTGGTATGGAGAAAAGCCTCCCCATTCCACACCAAAGAAAATGCCGCTTGTGCTCGGAGAAGATGTGGGCAAACTGGGTCCAACTCCAGGGCTGAATGGGCCAAGTGGGCTGCCACCTGTAAGACAGCCCAAAAACTGTTTTCATCCTAAATTAACAATAACTTATAATATTAACTAAACAATACTGGCATTTGTAAGTTTGCCACCTGCAGTGTTTCAGGATTTCTTACTAACACAAGGATGGACAGATGGCTGTTAAAGATCACCTTCATTCAGGATACCTTCCTGTGACCACAGACGACACTCATGTCAGAAATGACAATGAAATTGTGTGTGCCATTGAAAAATGACTGTCGAAGAATGTAACATTTTAACAACAGAAAATCCAGGTTTGAATGTCAATAATAGCATATAGATAGCAACTCACCATAAGGATGATTGCTGAGCCACAGAAAGTTACGTGAAATTGACAATCACATTCAGACAAATTAAACTTTTGGCCATTGACTTCATCAGAAAAAATACACATGCATTCATACAGTCACTCAGATATAACTCAAGCACACATGAATCTGGCTGCTCCAGCTCACATGCATAGCCTGTATGCCTGTGGCCCTCCCTCCCCTGCCTCTTCCCCATGAGTCGCTAGTCACTCACACCCAACCCATTTCCCTGCCTCCAAACTACTCCCCTTCACCCCCACCTCACAGACTCCTACCCCAATATAATCCACATATGGACCACAATGTTGCTTAGCTTGAGAAAGGATTCATCTGAAGTTTGCAAGTCTTTTGTCCTTTTTGTCTGCATCTGTTGGCAAATAATGAGTAGGGCCTACTTCTGGGTTTTTGGTGGGTGGTCTTGTGGTGTCGCACAAGTACAAAGTCCGCGCCACCTACTTTCGCCGCACGCCGCCATGCACACACGGCACGGCGTTCTCACGACAGCCACGAGCGCCCTCTGCTGCAACCCCGCTCGTGGCCACCACGGAAAGACACTTGCCACTTTGGACTGAGATAGCAACGAGTAAAGACTTCGGACGGAGATAGCAACGAGTTAGGACCTTCGTAATCAGATAGGCACCATTGAAGACTTTGCTATTGTACAGGCACTAGGCAGGCCTCTAACAACTATGTATCAACATTCTGCAGTAATATGTAAAAGTTAAGTATTGTTACATTCTGTGCAATATATACCTCTTTCTAATTTACTCGAGTGTTTATAGTTTCTGGCTGCTCCCCTCCGTACCTGCACCAGCGTGTCGGTCTCATTCCACTCGGCCACCGACACCTACGACGAGGCTGGGACACAAAAGCGGCGACGAAGTTAGGACACAAAAGTGGCGACGAGGAGTGATAGAACCTTGGACCAGCCCGCTTGCAGCAGCGAGACAGCAGCAGTCGGAGCACGCAAAAAATTGCTCCCGCCCACCCACCCTTATTATAAGATTTTTGGGGAACAATTTCAGTTACGTGTTTGTGGACTTTTTTGTTGCAGAGCGTCCTCTTTCATATTGCATTTGTGTTTTGTTATAATTTACTTGTATGCGCGGCGCCTAATCGGTCAGCATGGCCACTACCCCGAACCCAAACTTAATGGAAATTATTCAGTTACAGACGGCGCAAATAACGCAACTCCTCCAGGCGGTGTCCCAGCTCACAGCGCAGGCAGCTAACCAACAACAACAGCCGCCGCTTCAGCAGCCCACACCTGCCGCCGCACCGCTTCCGACGTTTCGCCAGTACAACGAACGTGGGGAAGAATGGAGCGACTATTTCGCACAGTTTCAAGAACTCGTCGCGGCTCATCAAATTACAGGTCAGAAAGTGAAGCATCTTTTATTGTCCGTGGTGGGCCCCAAAACCTTTGTATTACTGCAGAAACTATTCCCGCAAGCATCTCCTCGTGATGTAGACTTTGAACGAATAGTAGAGGCACTAAATGCTCATTATGAGAGGAACGTTCTTGTAGCCGCTGCACGGTACCGATTTTTCAGACTTAAAAAATTACCGCAGCAGTCACACCAAGAGTGGATTACGGAATTGAAGGGCTTAACCCGCCAATGTAAATTTACTTGCTCTTGTGGACTTTCGTATAGTGACGTGATGTTGAGGGATGCGATTACGCAGAACATTCAGGACCCCAGAATTAGGGCAGCAATTCTAAAACAGTCAGACCCTTCATTAGACAGTGTTCTGCAGCTTATAGAAGCGCATGATACTTTTGACTTAGCTGATGTAGAAATGCAAAGCCATAGTGTAAATTCAGTGCGCCGCAACGGACGCTTTCCTAGCCGTAGTTCTCAGTATAGCACTAGTGATTCTTACAATAGTACAGGCCGTGCTGAACAGGCAGTGAACAGTAGCCAGTGTAAAAGTGCGACACAAAGGTCACCCCGTCGTGTTAGAAACAGTAATTTGCATAACGGGCGCCAACGCTCATTTCAGAAAAATGTACGTAAATCTTGCCCCCAGTGTGTATCTCGCCACAAACGTGCACAGTGCCCAAGCCGCAACGCAACCTGTTATCAATGTGGCAAATCGGGACATGTGCAGTCTGTGTGTATGCAAATTAAAAACTCAAAGAACGGTAACGTTAGGAGCAGTGCTTCGCGGAGTGCGAGAACAGTTAATTCTGTAAATGTCATACACGCTGTAAACTTGAACAGTGCTTTGCTTGGATCTCAATTGCAAGAAAGTAGTTCTGCGCCTATGGCAAAACTATATAGTGCACCACTTAGCAAGCGCCGGCGAGCGCGTAAAACAGTGCAACGGAAAAGGGTTCGGGACAAGCAAAAAGACTATGAACAGTGCATTCCTGTAGTGAAAATAGTGCCTTCTGCAACTGCTCCTTGTAATAGTGCCCAGTACTGTGTAGCTAGTGACAGTAGACATCAAGTAGCTACTCAAAAGTGTAGTGCAGTAGTTAGTCAATCTGGAGTAGCTTCGCAGGCTTGCGCGGACGCCGATCCGGCGGTAGTGTCATCTAGTGACAGTGTTGTTAATCCGCTGCGTGCCGAGTCTGCGCCGCTTACTTCACTACGCGGCCCGCGCAAGCACAGTAAACAAACCGTAGCAGACGTTGCCCACATTCGCGCACCTGTCGTGCGCCAGAAGCACAAACTTTTTGTAAATCTCTCCATAGAAAATAAGACTGTGCAATTTCAGCTTGATACTGGGTCCGCTGTCACATTAATTAATAAAGATACTTATGACCTTCTGGGTTCGCCAAAATTGTCGCCGTCACAGCAAGTGTTAACAGCTTATACAGGTGAAAATATTCCCGTGCTCGGAACATGTAGCCTGCCCGCCTCTTTTCAAGGTGTAACAAAAACAGTTGCTTTTGTAGTTCTTCAGGCCAAATCTGCACAGAACATTTTTGGACTAGATGCTTTTGACTTATTTGGTTTATCAGTTCAAAGAGATGTGCTTCAAATTTCGTCAATAGTGCCTCGGGATAAAATCAATGCATTGTGTGACAAATATAGTGACTTGTTTTCGCCGGAACTAGGTTGTGCAAAAGACTTCGTGGCACATGTAACTTTAAAAGAATCTGCAGTTCCAAAATTTCGTAAAGCTAGACCAGTGCCTATCACAATGCGGAAGAACTTAAACGTTGGCAAGATAGTGGGGTGATTTCTCCTGTTTCTGCGAGTCAGTGGGCCTCGCCTATAGTAATTATACCCAAGCCGTCAGGAAAACTTCGTCTCTGTGCGGACTTCAAATCAACAGTGAACAGTCAAACAATTGTAGACACTTATCCCCTGCCCAGACCTGACGAACTAATGGACAAATTAGGACAGTCTCGTTTCTTTTCTAAGATTGATTTAGCAGAGGCATACTTACAGATTCCACTTCATGACGAGTCAAAAAAGTTTTTCGTCATTAATAGTCACATGGGCCTTTTTCAATTTCAACGCCTACCCTTTGGCAGTTCTTCCGCCCCCGCTATTTTTCAGTGCTTTTTTGGAACAGCTGACAGTTTCTGTACCGTGTTGTTCGAACTATTTAGATGATATTGTGGTATCCGGACGTACAGTTGAAGAACATTTAGCAAACCTGGAGTGCCTTTTCAAAGTGTTGACTGCAACAGGTCTACGTTGTAATAAAGCAAAGTGTTCGTTTTTTCAAACTGAAATAGAGTACCTAGGCCATGTGATTAATGCGCAAGGAATACATCCCTTACAGTCACATCTTCGAGCAATCAAAGACTTGCCTCCTCCTAAGAATGTGCACGAATTGCAAGCAGTAATGGGAAAGCTGAACTATTATTTCAGGTTTATTCCCAACGCCTCTCAGATCGCAGCTCCACTGCATCACTTACGTAGGAAGAATGTTCCTTTTGTATGGTCCAAAGATTGCCAGGTTGCCTTTGACAACTTAAAGTCTGCACTACTCAGTGATGCATGTTTGATTCCCTTTGACCCACAGAAGCCTGTAGTGTTAGCAGTTGACGCCTCGTCGTACGGTCTGGGCGCGGTAATCTCACATCGCATTGGATCTCACGATTGTCCTATTGCCTTTGCATCCAAGCTACTGACGCCAACGCAACAGAATTACAGTCAGATAGAAAAGGAGGCCTTAGCAATCATTTACGGCGTCGCAAAGTTTCATCATTATCTCTATGGCAGAAAATTCTATTTGTTGACAGACCACAAGCCTCTCACGTCGTTGTTCTCACCCACAAAGCCAATTCCGCCACGAACGGCACAAAAGCTTCAGAGATGGTCCTTGATATTGTCAAATTATCAGTATGAGATTTTGTACCGACCTACCTCTAAACATGCCAACGCGGACACACTTTCCCGACTTCCGGTTGGCCAGGATGTGTCGTTTGATTCTTCAGAAATGGCATGTTGTCAGATAGACTCCAGAGATGCTTCCGCTGTCGCAGATTTCCCTTTGAACTCTCGTCGGGTTGCACAGGAAACAGCTGCGGATGTAGACTTAAGTGTGGTAGGACCTTTTGTTCGCTCAGGGTGGCCTGCCAGAGCCAAAGACATTGATCAGCCTCTGGTTCGACGTTATTTTGCACAACGTCATGCATTATCTTTAAGTCAGGGTGTACTGTTGTTGCATACCGACAACGACCAAGCAAGAGTGATTGTTCCTCGTTCCCTGCAACGAGAAGTGTTACGCCTCCTGCATCAAGGACATTGGGGCATTGATAGGACAAAGCAGCTGGCCAGACGTCATTGTACCTGGGTTGGTATGGACGCTCAGATAGAGAGCATGACGTCACAGTGTACAGTTTGTGCGGAGCATCAGGCGGCTCCTCCGCAACGTTTCTCAGACTGGCCACGCCCCAAGGGACCATGGCAACGTTTACACATTGACTTTGCCGGACCTTTCTGGAATACGCGCTGGTTAATTGTTGTAGACGCTTTCAGCAAGTTTCCTTTTGTGATTGCCATGAACTCAATGACAGCTTCTAGTACAATCAGTGCCTTAACATCAGTGTTTTGCATCGAAGGTTTGCCTGAAACTATCGTCAGTGACAATGGACCACAGTTTGTTAGTGCGGAATTTCAACAGTTTTGTCGTGTGAATGGCATTCAGCATATCACCACCGCACCTTTTCACCCTCAGTCCAATGGTGAAGCAGAACGTTTCGTTCGAACATTCAAGTCTCACATGGTGAAGATGAAAGGTCAGCACTCCAGGCAGCAAGCTCTTCAAATTTTCCTGTCTACGTATCGATGCATGCCACGTGATGGCCCGTCTCCTGCCGAGCTGCTACACGGCCGCCGTCACCGCACTCTCCTTCACCTGCTGCAGCCTCCCACGCACCGAGTCGGTTCGTATGGCGCTTCGCGTTTTCAGGTTTCCACGCCGGTGCTGTACAGGGTGTTTGCTGGAAACAAGAAGACATGGTTGCCGGGCACCATTCAACGCGTGCTTGGTCGCAATATGTTTGTTGTACGATCTTCCACAGGGTCGGAGCTGCGGCGCCACGCAAACCAATTGCGCCTGCATAGGCCGCGCGATCCTGTCTCCGGTTTCTTGATTCCAGACCCAGTTCACCGCCAGGGAGCACAACCACATCGTTCGTCCCCGGACTACGAGATCGTCCCGATGGAGATCGACGCGACGCCGCCGCTGTCGCCGCCGCAGATGACAGCGTCACCGAGAGGGACTCCGGGACCGTGGGGGCCCCCCCAGCTTGGGCCACGCACCTCAGAACAAGATGACCTGCTCCCTCTGGGCGGGGGCGGGCGCCCTTCCCCAGGTTTCGGCGGGTTCCCTGGAGGATCTCAAGGCGGATGCCGGGGCGCGGACGGCGTCTCGATCCCGGCCTCAGCTACGACGCCCGTCCCACCAGTAACGCCCCCGCCCAGGCCCTCCTCCCAGTGCCGTCGCCGTGGCCCTCAGCCCTATGCCACGACGGCGCGGCGGTTTGGGGGGGAGGGGTGTGGTGTCGCACAAGTACAAAGTGCGCGCCACCTACTTTCGCCGTGCGCCGCCATGCACACACGGCGCGGCGTTCTCACGATAGCCACGAGCGCCCTCTGCTGCAACCCCGCTCGTGGCCACCACGGAAAGACACTTGCCACTTCGGACTGAGATAGCAACGAGTAAAGACTTCGGACGGAGATAGCAACGAGTTAGGACCTTCGTAATCAGATAGGCACCATTGAAGACTTTGCTATTGTACAGGCACTAGGCAGGCCTCTAACAACTATGTATCAACATTCTGCAGTAATATGTAAAAGTTAAGTATTGTTACATTCTGTGCAATATATACCTCTTTCTAATTTACTCGAGTGTTTATAGTTTCTGGCTGCTCCCCTCCGTACCTGCACCAGCGTGTCGGTCTCATTCCACTCGGCCACCGACACCTACGACGAGGCTGGGACACAAAAGCGGCGACGAAGTTAGGACACAAAAGGTCTTTTAATCCCCAAATATAATTTTTTCATCCTGAACTTCAAACATATGGAAATTTTCCAAATTTCTGCCAGGTTATGTAATATTTCCTCAAGGTGCATATTTAATGATACCTAACAGATGATACAAACTTGCATAACTCCCTTCCCTTACATGCAATTTGATTTCTGTACAAGATGTGTTTTACCTCTCATAACTTTCAGGCAAAGAATGTAGGGTAAAGCAGTCATCAATTTGAAGATTAGTTTGAACACCACAGTGCTTTACTAGGCATGGTTCTGATTGAGCTGGTAAGCCATTGTCTTCCTCTGACCACAGAATTCACTTACTGTGGATTTTGAACCACAGTGCAACTCGGCATTTTTCACATTGACAGAGGTGAAAGATGTAATAAGTTACAGATAATATAATGACTGCCTGGGTATCGGACCCACATCTTTTACACATGCAGCTGTACTGTATGAAAATATGATGATGGCATCCTCTCGGGTAAAATATTCCGGAGTAAAATAGTCCCCCATTCGGATCTTGGGCGGGGACAATTCAGGAGGACGTTGTCATCAGGAAAGACAATACTGGCATTCTAAGGATCAGAGCATGGAATGTTAGATCCCTTAATCAGGTAGGAAAATTAGAAAATTTAAAAAGGGAAATGGATAAGTGGAAGTTGGATATAGTGGGGATTAGTGAAGTACTGTGGCAGGATGAACAGGATTTCTGGTCAGGTGAGTACAGGTTTATAAATACATAATCAGTTGGGGGTATCATAGGTGTAGGACTGATAATGAATAAGAAAATAGGGATGCGGGTAAACTACTATGAGCTTCACAGTGATCGCATTATCATTATCAAGATAGATATGAAGCCAACACCGACAACAGTAGTACAGGTTTATATGCCAACTAGCTCTGCCGATGATGAGGAGAAAGAAGAAATATATGAGGAGCTAAAGGAAATTATTCAGACAGTTAAGGGAGAGGAAAACTTAATTGTGATGGGAGACTGGAATTCGGTAGTAGGAATAGGAAGACAAGGAAAAATAGTAGGTGAATATGGACTGGGCGGAAGGAATGAAACAGGAAGTCATCTGGTAGCATTTTGCATGGAACATGATTTAATCATAACAAACACCTGGTTTACATCACAAAAGAAGGTTGTATACGTGGAAGAGACCAGGAGACACCGAAAGGTATCAGATAGATTTTATAAAGGTAAAACATAGATTCCGGAACAAGGTTTTAAACTGTAAGACATACCCTGGGGCAGATGTAGACTCTGATCATAACTTATTGGTCATGAACTGTAGGCTGAAACTGAAAAAACTGCAGAAAGGTAGGAAAATAAGGAGATGGGACTTGGATAAATTGAGGGAACCTGAAATTCATAAGAATTCTTAAGAATTTCAGAGGGAGCTTTAGGCAACAATTAGTAGAAACTGGGGGAAAGAAAACAGAAGAGTAATTGGTAGCATTGAGAGATGAAATAGTGAAGACAGTAGAGGACAAAATAGGTAGAAAGGCAAGACCTACAAAAAATCCTTGGATATCACAGGAAATACTAAATTTAATTGGTGAAAGGAGGAAATATAAAAATGCTGTAAGTGAAACAGGCAAAATGGAATACAGACGACTAAGAAATGAGATTGACAGGAAGTGGAAAATGGCTAAGCATGAGTGGCTAGAAGCCAAATAGAAATCTTTAGAAGAATGTATTAGAAGGGGAAAAGTAGATACTGCCTACAGGAAATAAAAGAGACATTTGGGGACAAGAAAAATAGCTCTACGAATATCAAGAACACTGGAAAGAAGGGAAAGCTGAAAGGTGGAAAGAGTACATAGAGGAGCTCTACAAAGGAAATTTTCTTAGAGATAATGTTATAAGAAGGGAAGAGGAAGTAGATTAAGATGAAATAGGAGATACTATACTGAGAGATGAATTTCACAGAGCCCTGAAAGACCTAGGTTGGAACAAGGCCCCGGGAGTAGAGGACATTACCTCAGAGCTACTAAAGGCTCTGGGATAGCCAGCCATGACAAAAATATTTCACCTCATGTGTAAGATGAA
This sequence comes from Locusta migratoria, assembly GCA_026315105.1. Taxonomy (NCBI): domain Eukaryota; kingdom Metazoa; phylum Arthropoda; class Insecta; order Orthoptera; family Acrididae; genus Locusta; species Locusta migratoria. The sequence goes on along the minus strand of CM048755.1, from coordinate 735,440,905 downwards.
TGAGACAGGCGAAATACCCTCAGACTTTAAGAAAAATGTAATAATCCCCATTCCAAAGAAATCAGGCGCAGACAGGTGTGAAAATTACAGAACCATCAGTTTGATAAGTCATGGTTGTAAAATTTTAGCACGAATTATCTACAGGAGAATGGAAAAGCTGGTAGAAGCTGACCTCGAGGAAGATCAGTTTGGATTCAGGAGGAACGTAGGAACCCGGGAGGCAATACTCACTTTACGACTTATCTCAGAAGATTGATTAAGGAAAAGCAAACCTACATTTTTAGCTTTTGTAGATTTGGAGTAAGCTTTTGACAATGTTAATTTGAATACATTCTTTCTAATTCTGGAGTCAGCAGGGGTAAAATACAGGGAAAGGAGAGTTATTTACAACTTGTACAAAAGTCAGACTGCAATTATTAGACTCGAAGGGCATGAAATGGAAGCATTAGTTGGGAAGGGAGTAAGACAGGGTTGTAGCTTCTCTCCGATGTTATTCAATTTTTACATTGAGCAGGCGGTGAAGGAAAGCAAGGAAAAATTTGGGATAGGGATTAAAGATCAGGTTGAAGAAATAAAAACATTGTGTATTGCTAATGACATTGTAATTCTGTCAGAGACAGCAAAGGACCTAGAAGAGCAGTTGAATGGAATGGACAGTGTGTTGAAGAGAGCATATAAAATGAACATTAACAAGAGCAAAACAAAGATACTGGAATGTAGTCTTAGAAAATTTGGGTGATACTGAAGGTCATTGATGAGTTTTGTTACTTGGGTAGTAAAATAACAAATGATGGTCGCAGTACAGAGGATATAAAATGCAGAATGGCAATGGGAAGAAAAGCATTTTTGAAAAAGAGAAATTTGCTAACATCAAATATTAATTTAAGTGTAAGGAAGTCTTTTCTGAAGGCATTTGTGTGGAGTATTGCCTTGTACGGGAGTGAAACATGGACGATAAACCGTGCAGACAGGGAGAGAATAGAGGCTTTTGAAATGTGGTGCTACAGAAGAATGCTGAAAATTAGGTGGGTAGATCACATAACTAATGAAGAGGTACTTAACAGAATTGATGAGAAAAGGAATTTTTGGTATACCTTGACTAAAAGAAGGGATTGCTTGATAGGACACATTCTTAGACATTGAGGAATCGTAAATTTAGAATTGGAGGGAAGTGTGTGGGGTAAAAGTTGCAGAGAGAGACCAAGATATGCATATAGTAGGCAGGTAGAAATGGATGTGGGTTGCCATTCTTATGAGGAGATAAAAAGGCTTGCTCATGATAGAGTAGGGTGGAGAGCTGCATCAAACCAATCTCTGGACTGAAGACCATAACAACAACAACAACAGTCTGACACTTCACCAGTCAACCACCAAGTTGGATTCAAAAAATTTATTCCAGCAAATATTGCCAAAACCTGTCTCTAAATCTACAAATATTATGAAATTGTGTTTGTGACTTTCTTCAGTGGAACTTACAAGGGTCAGTTCTGACACATGTGTTCCCACATTTATCCTAACAGAAATGTTCCTCCACTGACATCAGCTTATACGAGTTTTTCCATCCTTTTGTAAATAATTTTGCTTCCATAAATAACTTTTCAGTATTTTTCAAGCACCATTTATCAAACTGGTTGTTCAGTAATTTTCTCAAGTCTTCTCAGAATATAATATTCCCTCATCATGAAGCTACCATATACATCTATACTCCACAAGCAATCTTATGGTGTATGATAGCGGGTCATTTCTGTACCACTGTCACCTCTCCCCTGTTTCTATTCCATTTGTAAATGGTTTGCAGGAAGAACAATTGCTGGTAAGATATAGTTAGGAGGAAGCAATATTCTAGTTACCTCTTCTAAGATTTAAGATAGGAGAATAGTAAAGCACACTATGATGCAGAACCCCCCTTTTGCAGTGTCTGCCATTGGAGGGGGTTGAGCATCTGACTCTTCTGCACTTACTGGATTGAACTGTAATGAAATGTGCTGCTCTTCTTTGGATCTTCTCTATTTGTTCTTTCAGTCCTGTCTGGTATGGATTCCAAACTGACAAACAATATTCAAGCATTGATTGAACAATAGTTTTGTAAGTTACTTCCTTGGTGAGTAGATTACATTTCCTGAGCACTCTTCCAGGAAAGCCGTGATGTCTTGATCATTTAGTACCTTAAAGCACCAATCATCTTCATTCTTCTGGTGGTCCTCAATGTAGCATCTGCTTTAACTGTGAATAGTTTCATGTGGTTGTTCCACTTTAAATTACTCTGTATGAATATTCTTAGATATTTTATGGACATATCTGCTTCCTAAAATTGTTTTGCTATTATGTATTCAAATACAAATAGGACTTTCTACCAAAATCTGTGCGATATGCTACATTTATCTACCTCAAGGGTAAATAGCCAATCTTTGCAAAAAGTGTCATCCTGCAATCACTACAATTTTCTAGTATTTCAATCTCTATATGTTACAATATGATCTACAAAAAGCTTAATGGAACTTATTATATTATTCAATATTATATCACTTATATATGTATTGAAAATTAGTGGTCCCCTGACACTTCCTTGAGGTCTGTCCGAAGTTACTTTTACATTTGAAGAAGTACTGGATTTTATCATTTATCTCGATAAATCCTATCCTCATCTTGGTTAATCTTCTCTCAAATCAAAATCCATTGTTAGCCACTGACAGGAAGTGTTCTGTTTGCTCAAAACTTTTCAGGCCAGCCACACAGCTTATCTAATAGTCCACACACTGTCTTTTCTTTTCTTTTTTCTTTTTTTCCTTTCATTAAGCATCAAATGCAGAATTGTGTCAAACACCTGTTGGAAGTCAATGAAGACTGCATCAAGCTGGGTGCTGCAATCTTGCTATCTTCTGCTTTCTGGATGTTGTGCAAAACTGGGTAAGGAGGGTTTAACTTGGTTATCATTTTTGAAACCAATGTTGATTTTCTTGGAGGAGATATTCAGTCTACATGAATGTCAGAGTATTGGAGCATAAAACCTGTTTAAAGTTTTCTGACAGACCAATGTCAAAGATACAGTTCTATAATTTTCTTGCATGTTTGTTGATCCTCTTGGAGAGGGATATGACCTGCGTGTTTCTAATCATTAGGAATACTTTGCTCTTCCATTGATCTGCAGTATACCACAGCAAGAAGAAGAGCAAGTTTTTTCACAGTCTATGTAGAATTTTACTGGTATCCCACAGGATGCACTGGCTTTTCCTCTGTTGAGCAATTTTTTGTACCACATAGTCATTAATTTTCAAATCTGTAATAATGGTGTTTATGTGGTGATTTTTAGGAAGGAACTGCTGTGCAATCTTTCTAAGTGAAACAATTTTATAAAAAAGATGTTTAGTATTTCAGTCTTTTTTGTATCATCCTTTCTTTGATGACATTAGAGTCACAGAAAATTCAGACAGGTGTGTCTCTGATCTGTCTACTAATTTAGCATATGAACAAAACTTCTTAGAATTATCTGTTAAGTCAGTAGATAATATTTTACTTTTTAATTCATTGGGTGTTCTACACATTGTTCTTCTTGCGGTAATTTTTGCTGCATTGACTTTTTTCCTGTCCTTGGGCTTTTGATCATATTTGCATTTACAGAGTTCTCTTTGCTTTTGAAGCATCTTTCTAACTGGTTTTATGACCATGGGTCATTCACATCCCTCACAAATTTGTTTGGCAAATACCTACCTAAAGTGTATTGCACAATCCTGTTGAACTTCTTCCATTGATGCTCACAGTTATCAGTGCTTTTTGTTGCAGAAATATCTTCTTACCTTTCTTAGTGTTCCTATGGACACATCTTAAATTACTTATAACTTTCTATAAGTTTAATTTTAGTTTCTAAATTTTGGATGTTCTTTAAGTATACAATAAATATTACATTCTGAAATCAGACTAGGCTGCTTCCATCTACCTTCCTTGTCTAACTGAGAAAATCTCAATCTCTTACAATCTCAAACTGATGAGATAGTCAACTCTGGAATATTTTCTTTCCATTTTAAAAGTCTTATTTAACTCCTAGCTTACAAAACATCCATTTTAAATTCACTATTTTTTGTATAATGGTTGAAAACAGCACCCTGACAACTCATTTAGGAGCAACCAACCATTCTTGAAAGAAAAATTTGGTGTCATGTCAGGAGTATTAAATGAACTTGGATACTGTTTCCTTGGATAGCTCACCATAACACTTCATATTGGCAGTCTGCTGGAACTTTATCAGGAGGATTTAGTATTAGATTCCTGTGATGGTTGGCCCCTTACAAGCATAATCTGTTAGTGTCACACTGTGTGTCTCAAAAATCACTCATCATCACTCTCACTGATGATGTAGGTTTTTATAATTTTCCATGGTGGAGAATCCACATTTTCACTGCTTGCTTTGCTTCTTTTTCTTGGAGTCACAGTGGTACAGAGAGCACTCATCCATGGTAATTATCCAGTTGAAGAAATCACCTGGATTGACTTCACACAGTTGCAACATTCCCCCTAACATGTTGATTCAAGTGAGCTTGTTGATTATGTATGAGTAGTAACTGATCCCAGTAGATAGTAACTTTTGTGTTGTGTTCAAATTGCCACAAAAGATGTTGAAAGCTGATTTTCAGTATTTCCTCTATTGTATTATGCAACCTTTTGTGTACTACGGCTTTTAGCTCTCTTGTGATTCCTGGTTCTTCACAGAAAAATGATCTGCTACTTCATCAATCATCATTCAGACTTGTTTGACCTCACTAAAAGTGTCTGTGCCACCTAACCATTATGCCATATTATGGTTAATTGTTGCTATATTTTGCTACAGTGTTGTTCCCCTACAAAAACAGATGATTTTGAGTTTGGAGCATTATGTTACATGAAGAGAGAACTATATCATTTTGAGGGCTACTTATGAATAAGATTTCATTCTGATATACAAACATTATTGTACTCTAGAAACTTTTATTCTTTTATCAACATAGCAAATGGAAGTCAAATACAAAACTAAAAAAAGACTGTATTATTATTAAACAGAAAAACTGACATCTATTTCTTGGTGGATAAAAGGTGATATACACTGCTCTAAACAATTAAGGGACCTAGTGAGATATCCTAACAATATACATATGGTAACATATTTTATTCAGATATTGATTACAATTGTAATTTGTGTGTGATACAGTGTGATATTTTTCTGCCTCAACTCTTTACTTGAGGTTTACATGGCATTTCCTTAGAGTGAGGGACCATAGGGCTACCATAATAATGAAAAATCATTCTCATTGCCCTCTAATATGGTGTGTGATCATCCCAGACTGCCAGTACAGTTGCACACCTGTGTGGAATGGATCATCAGCTCTTGAGGGATGCTTGGATATTCTTCCTTTAGTGCAATATCCAGCTCTGCAACCATTGTGGGAGGAGCTGGTCTGGCTGTAATTTGTCTGCCAAGTCCATCCCAGACATGCTCAATCAGGTTTAAGTCAGGTGAACATGCTGACCACTACATTTGTTCAATTCCCTCAGTTTCAAGCATGTTGTCCACCCTTGCAGCTCTGTGGAGACAAACATTATTGTCCACCAGAAGGAACACCTCTCCTATGGCAACAGCATAGGGCACAACAAAAGGTCAAAGAATCTTGTCTCTATACCTCTGAGCAGTCAAAGCACCATGCTGAATGAGGTAGACATTCATATATCTGCCAATACTGACTCCTGCACACACCAATCACCACCGTGGAATGGAGGAATGTCTAGGGCTCCGAGGCGCCTTGCTGCAGAGTATGTGGTTGCTCCTTAATGGTGGTTCAAGTCCTCTCGAGGGTATGGGTGTATATGTGTTGTACTTAAGTTTAAGTAGTTTGTTAGCCTGGGGACTGATAATCTCAATGGTTGGGTCCAAAAATTTGCAAACATTTGATTCGAACACCACCATTCATCAACCACTATGATATGGTGATGTTTCCTGCACATAAGCAGGATTGTTCCAAGTTCCATGTTCTCTCCAGATGAGGGAATGGTGATTGCCCAGCAGAACACAAAATGTTGACTCATCAGTGAACAGAACCCATTTGTTTCAACTTCAATCCAGGTATTCTTCCATGCAGTTTCTGCAGGCTAAACTGTGTCATGGTTTTAATGGGAGGCACACCACAGGCATCTGTGCATAGAGGCCACATTACAGTAATTTCAAACTGTTTGTGTTGTTGCATGTCCTGTTGCTGCCTGGAGGATGTGTTGCAGCTGAGTTGCATTCAGCCTCCTGTCGAATGGACTGGTAACCGGAGATAATGGTCATCTCTTGCTGATGTTATCCATGGACAATCTTGGCCTTGCGGTTCCTGTTGTCTTGAATTTGCTTTCAGGTCCTGGAAATTACACTTTGTGACACTCCAGTAGCTGCAGCCACTCCCCTCTGTGTCTGTCCCACTTCCAACCTTTCTATGGCTCTCCAACCTGTAGCTTTGGGTAAGTCACATTGTTGTTGCATTGCACTATATGCTCACTATACTATCTGAACCCAAGTGCTTGTGTAATTCTTTTGGTAGTGTAAACCCAAGTTGACACCAATCCCCTCTGGGCAACTTCCTGTTATCACCACTGTTTTGGTTGCTGCAATGTTGTTGTCTCCACTTTGTAAAACTGACAGAAAGTTGTTAAAGCATTTTAGTTCATTCTGTCGGTAACAATACTTCAGAACCTAGATATCTCAACTGATACCATAATTGTTTGGACCAGTGTAATATGAAATCATTGACCACCAATTAATCAGAAGTTTTATGGAATTATGATAAAAAACACAATGACTAAAAATAGGAAGGAAGGAAGCTTGGAGTTTAACATCCCATCGACAGCCTGGTCATTAGAGACAGGACTAAAAATAAGCGCTACCTTACAAATTCATTAAATTTGCTAAAATAACTGCTATATGTGGTATGCCTATAAGGAGTATCAGGTACAAAAAATAAGCATAAAATAGATGGTAAAATTTGTAATGTTAGCCTACTTAAAAGCTTGCTACCTGCATGTTTTGCCCTCTCAATATTTTGAAGTTGTGTTAATATGTTGACAAAACTCTGCTGTTATTTTTGTGAAATTTTGCAAATTTTACCATTATGGCTACAGTACATACACTTTGTGTGGCTGTATAACCAAAAATGAAGGGTACAGCAAAAAATACTGCAAGAGAATTAGTTATATGCCTGTAATTGAGGAGCTTTAAATACTGCATCCCTCATAATCCAGTTTATGGGTCTATTTCTGTTGTACGAGGTGCATTCAAGTTCTAAGGCCTCCGATTTTTTTTTTTTTTTTTTTTTTTTCTAATTAACTACTCACCCGAAATCGAAACTGGCATTACTTCTTGACGTAATCGTCCTGCAGACGTACCCATTTTTCACATTTCTGACGCCATGATTCCATGGCAGTGGCAAAGGCTTCTTTAGGAGTCTGTTTTGACCACTGGAAAATCGCTGAGGCAATAGCAGCATGGCTGGTGAATGAGCGGCCACAGAGAGTGTCTTTCATTGATGGAAAAAGCCAAAAGTCACTAGGAGCCAGGTCAGGTGAGTAGGGAGCATGAGGAATCACTTCAAAGTTGTTATCATGAAGAAACTGTTGCGTAACGTTAGCTCGATGTGTGGGTGCATTGTCTTGGTGAAACAGCACACGTGCTGCCTTTCCCGGACGTTTTTGTTGCTGTGCAAGAAGGAATTTGTTCTTCAAAACATTATCGTAGGATGCACCTGTTACCGTAGTGCCCTTTGGAATGCAATGGGTAAGGATTACGCCCTCACTGTCCCAGTGACACCGTCATTTTTTCAGCACTGGCGGTTACCCGAAATTTTTTTGGTGGTGGTGAATCTGTGTGCTTCCATTGAGCTGACTGGCACTTTGTTTCTGGATTGAAAAATGGCATCTACGTCTCATCCATTGTCACAACCAACAAAAAGAATGTCCCATTCATGCTGTCATTGCGCGTCAACATTGCTTGACAACATGCCACATGGACAGCCTTGTGGTCATCCATCAGCATTCGTGGCACCCACCTGGATGACACTTTTCGCATTTTCAGGTCGTCATGCAAGATTGTGTCCACAGAACCCACAGAAATTCTAACTCTGGAGGCGATCTGTTCAACAATCATTCAGCGATCCCCCAAAAGAATTCTCTCCACTTTCTCGATCATGCCATCAGACCGGCTTGTGCAAGCCCGAGGTTATTTCGGTTTGTTGTCACACAATGTTCTACCTTCATTAAACTGTCTCACCCATGAACACACTTTCGACACATCCATAAATCCATCACCACATGCCTCCTTCAACTGTCGATGAATTTCAATTGGTGTCACACCACGCAATTTCAGAAAACGAATGATTGCACACTGTTCAAGTAAGGAAAACATCGCCATTTTAAGTATCTGAAACAGTTCTCATTCTCGCCGCTGGCGGTAAAATTCCATCTGCCGTATGGTGCTGCCATCTCTGGGATGTATTAATAATAAACGCGGCCTCATTTTAAAACAATGCACATGTTTCTATCTCTTTCCAGTCCAGAGAAAAAAAAATTGGAGGACTTAGAACTTGAATGCACCTCGTACTGTACACAAATTACTCAGATTTCAGTGTATACATGAAATAACTAAATTTCAAAACTCACAGAATAAAAGAAAAAACTGTGACACACTTCACATAAAATGTGGAATAATTATTGGCATCTCAGTGCTTAATACATACCAATTGAAAATGGAACATTGTTGCTTGACATTCCTGAAAGAGACTGAGAAGGAGAAAGCAGAGGAGATTCAACACTGAGGCTGGGACTTGATGTAACTGAAACAGTAACACAGACATTTCTGATATTTAGAGGTTTTACAATAAAGACACATATTTCTTTCAATAATTGATATTAAATCATACTTTTACATAGAATTTCCTGTTATTGTCAAGTAGAAGAAAAGAAGAACTGCACTTAGGCATACAAAATTGCTGGGAAAATATAATTCATGAAGTCTCAAAACTGTGCTTAATAATATGCTCAGTTATGCATAGGATTTACTTATTTAACTTACTATAAATCTTTGTATTATGTCTTTAATATGTGTAAGATTGCAACTGTGACTGTAATTTAAAAAAACTGAAGATGCTGAAATGCTTACTAATAGAGGACAGACATAAGCTGTTACATTAATTGTAGAGCAAAAACATACTCTTACCTGGTATGGAAATAATTCCTTGAACAAGAGAAGAACCATGGACAAGCTGTGACTGGTTTAGTTGCTGATGTTGTTTTGCTGCCAGCTTTTCTTGTTTCCTCCATTTGGCACGGCGATTTTGAAACCACACCTGCAATAAGATTTGTGAAAGGGAACTGATAGTGAACATTTATGGTACAAGTTGATGTAAATGACTGTAATATTTCTTACAGCAGATAATTCCAATTATATTATGAACATGTACATATACCTTATCAGACAAAAATGTGAACCACACAGATGGGGACAAACAAGCAAAATGGAACTTCACAAGTTGAGATGTTCCTGATGTTATTATAGATTACAGTGAATTTGCAAAAAGAGCCCCCTTATCAGTATTAGTACATATTTAAATGTTAATGGACTTTTGTATCATCCTGATTTGGTACCTTGAGATAACAAACAAGAATTCAGGAGTGCAGAAGTTTTCTGTTGCATATGTACTATATGTCCATAATTAATCTTCCAGTAGGTGGAATCACTTAGTAGGCTAAACACCTTATTAATGTACAAACTATAAGCTAGCAATACTGTTGTGGCAGCAACAATGTCAGTATCAATATTGTAATGAGAATGACTCAGTCTGCCTGCTTGATTCTTTGCTTTTTGGGCATATTGTCTCTTTCTTGATGTTTTATTGTGTGGAATGTTTTGAGTCTTGTGGTTTATGTATGTAGTGGAGTATAATAAATGCGCATTGAGGCACTATGCTGCGATGCACAAGGCCATTTCCCATCGGGGGTTCGAATCCCCCCCTTGGGCATGGATGTTTGTGCTGTCTTTAGTATAAGGTAGTTCATAAGTAGTGTGTAAGTTTAGGGACTGATGACCCCAAAGTTAAGTCCCATAAGCTTCACAAACATTTGAACATTCGATTATAATACATGTGTATTGTTATAATTACTAGTGGTGTTATTTATATCATCAACCTTCAGATCCACACTGGTGACCCAGAGTTTGGTTCTTCTCACCCACACTACTTATGTACTACATTTACATTAACTTGTGTTTTTGCAGTAGGTTATGTCCACACCATACCTCCATGCACAAGGTATGTGTGGTGATTTTCTTCAACATGAAATAACCAGTGCACAGACTTCTGTGGTTATTTGTGGTCACTCAGTGCAAGCCACTCCATGGTCAAGTGTGGGACTTGGTTTTCCCCAAGCTCCTAATTACGCACCTGGTTACAATCCCTCACCCTCCCCTCCCCCTACTGCTCTCAGGTTAAATGCAACACAGTCAGACTAAGACTCATACCAGCCTGTTCACAGGTCGTGGATCATTTGCATATGCTAATGCCTGCCACTGTTCCAAACACACCGACACCCTCCCTCTGAAATTCTTAAGAACTTCAGGTTCCCTCAATTTATCAAAGTCCCTTCTCCTTATTTTCCTACCTTTCTGGAATTTTTTTCAGTTTCAGCCTACAGTTCATGACCAATAAGTTATGGTCAGAGTCTATATCTGGCCCTGAGTATGTCTTCCAGTTTAAAACCTGGTTCCGGAATCTATGTTTTACCATTATAAATGGTAAATGGGTAATAGTAATGATGGAGTGGACTTTAACAACCACTCTGGGCCATTGGGTGTATTTTGGGGAGCTTTAGGCAACAACTGATAGAAATGGGGGGAAATAAAACAGTAGAAGAGGAATGGGTAGTATTGAGAGATGAAATAGTGAAGACAGTAGAGGACAAAATAGGTAGAAAGGCAAGACCTACAAAAAATCCTTGGATATCACAGGAAATACTAAATTTAATTGGTGAAAGGAGGAAATATAAAAATTCAGTAAATGAAACAGGCAAAATGGAATACAGACGACTAAGAAATGAGATTGACAGGAAGTGGAAAATGGCTAAGCATGAGTGGCTAGAAGCCAAATGGAAATCTTTAGAAGAATGAATAAGAAGGGGAAAAGTAGATACTGCCTACAGGAAAATAAAAGAGACATTTGGGGACAAGAAAAACAGCTCTACGAATATCAAGAACTCTGGAAAGAAGGGAAAGCTGAAAGGTGGAAAGAATACATAGAGGAGCTCTACAAAAGAAATGAACTTAGAGACAATGTTGTAGGAAGGGAAGAGGAAGTAGATCAAGATGAAATAGGAGATACTATACTGAGAGATGAATTTGACAGAACCCTAAAAGACCTAGGTTGGAACAAGGCCCCCCCCCTCCCCCAATGTCACACAGACAGTTTGTGACACTTTGCGTCATTAGCAGGGGAAGGGATGTGGTCTCCCACACCGGCCCCCCACATGGTACACGAGCAATGTCCATCAGCAAGTAATGCAGCCTCATCATCTCGTAACTACTTCATGCAGTCCACTGTGCCTAGCTCTTCATGCAGTCTTTCATCCCTGTGTATGGATTTCATTCAGACAGGCACACTGATACTAATGGCACTAACTTCACCCCCTCACCTAGATGACACTTTCTTCACATCCCCACACTCCAAAAGAGACATCCAATGACATCACAGATGATGACTTCAAGTGCATTTGTTACACCTGCATGAACACCTTGAGCTAATTAGCAATTTCATTCTACAGTTTCCACCTACTCCTAAATATGAAACTGCCAAGGCAGTCATCACAGAACTCCTCTCACATCCTCCTGCCGAGTCATTATTCCAAGCAATTAATCAGTAACAGCGCAGTTCCCGTACACTGTCCCAGCTCTGGTGCTGTTAATGCATGCAGATCGACACAGATATTGGGCCTGATATAGCACTCTGGACATTATGGCTTGTCAACTTACCAGATGAGCTACAACTCCAACTTCTGTCACATGCCTGTCACCCACATGAGACTGTGGGAGAGTGTGACCACCTATTCCACAGCACCGGCAGATACAGCCAGCCACCTGTCAGCCAAGCTTCCAACTCTACCATCACTAGCACTCTGATGGCATCTGTGACCACTCCCAGCTCCAAGTAGCAGCCGGCAGAGCCCCCGCACCTGGCTTACCACCTCTTCTGGATTCATGCCATACATGATAATGACACCCTTAAGTGCCGTAAACCTTGCGTGTTCTCAAATGCAGACAGTGGCCCACAATTGGTGTTACAGTCCACTCTCTCCATCATGGTTGCCTATGTCAAACCCATTTTCCGATGGCTCCTTGCACTTCCAGCAGACTCTATGTTTCTAACGAACTATCTCAACATGACTTTCATATTGACACAGGGGCTGAGGTGAGTGTACTCCTTATTTATTTCACTCCATCATTGAGTGTACCAGTTCCTATCTCTTCATGTGCTGCAAAAAGTACATCCTTCAAAGTCAATGGCCTTCTTGAATGAACTGTCTGCCTTGCACCTGATCTCAACTGTACTTAGACTTTCTGCATCACAGATGTCAATGAGGCATTACTAGGAATAGATTTTTTCCATTACTTTGGACTTTCACTTGAACTCTTGTTCCCATCTCTCTGGTAGACAATGACACCACACCCCCTTGCACTCGATGTCGAGTGCTCACGGCTCACTTCTCAGCTGAGGGAGGTTACGATTTTCTACATGTGCGAGTGTGCATCTGCCAATACCCTTCGAGCGGCCAATGATGCCTTATGATGCTGCATCGATGCTACGGCACATGAACTTCAAAATGTTGCAGGTTGTGTGCTTCACCTGTGAGCATACTGTGCCTATGAATCGACTGCCCAAGTGTGCCACATGAGCAACAATGTCCACTGACACCACCATTGCTTTCACACAGTATGCCACCAACTGCCACTGTCTCCCACAGGGCCGTTGCTTTGTGGCCACCCCAACACAGCAACCTGCAGGTCAGTGACCAGCTTGGCACATCAGTCTTATCTTCACCCCCCCCCCCCCCCTTTTCTCTATGCAGGTACCATAACTAACAGTATGTCACATACCACCGATAGTTATGCAAATGAAGAAACAGAAAAAAAGTGGACAAAAAAGGACAAGCTTTCAGAACACAGTTTCTTCCTCAGGTGGGAGAGAAGGAAAGAAGAAAGGATTGGAACAGAAGGGAAAGGTAATTCACGACCTAGGTCATGAAGGTGGTGTTCCTGAAACCTTTCCCTTCTGTTCCCATCCTTTCTTCTTTCCTTCTCTCCCACCTGAGGAAGAAACTGTGTTCCGAAAGCTTGTCCTTTTTGTCCCCTTTTTCCTGTTTCTTCATTTGCATAACTATCGGCGGTACAGCACAAAGGTAAGTACTGGCCAGCCAATCTCTCTCTTTTGAAAAATAATTTATCACCTCTGAGGAGAATTTTCATCATTAAGCGAATATGTCACATAAGATTAATACCACCGAAGGACCGCCTGTTCATCACAAGCCACATCGCCTTAATGACAAGAAACTTTGCATACCAAAAGACCTTGTAAATGACGTACTTGCAAGGGGTGTTTCAACCCCTTCTGACAGCAACTGGTCATCCTCCATTTATTTAATACTGAAGAAGGATGGCAACTACGGGATATGTGGGGACTATCATAAACTCAAAACCCACACAATATGTACAATTATCCCACAAACAATATACAGAACTTTGACAAACAGTTGAGTAGGGCACAGTTATACAGTGTGTTAGATTGCTGAAAAGTGTGCCACCAAATACCGATGGCCCCCAATGATATATCCAAGATGTGATAATCACCCCCTTTTGTCTCTCTGAGTACTGCTTCATGCCCTATGGCTTGAAGAATGTTGCCCAAATGTGGCAAAGGTTCATAGACTCTGTGCTATACTGTTTTCCATATTGTTATGCATCTCTAGAGGACATCCTGATTTTCCCCCACACCTCAGAAGAACATAAGGCCCACCTGTTGCAGGTACAATTCACATTGATGGAAAATGGCAAAGTCAGATCATTCACAGCTCACACAGAAACAGAAACCTTCCTTGGTCATGAGGTTACTGCACAGGCCATTTGATATCTTCTGATTGGGTGACCTGCATTAGAGACCTCCCTGTGCCAGTTCTTAGGAATGGCAAATTTTTACCCCAAACACATCCCACATGCATCCATCCAGATACCCCTTGCAGATGCACTCACAGACAAAAACACTTCTGGCATGTGTCCTGTACCTTAGAACAATGAAATGCTGGGCACATTCAATGACTTTAAGATGGTCTTAGCATCAGCTGACATACTCACACACCCAGTGGTGTACGCAACTATCACCATCACTGCAGATGCCAGTGACATGGCTATCAGGGCTGTATTGCATTGACATGTGGATATTGATGCCCAACTTCTCAAGTTCTTTTCAAAGAATTGAACCTGTCACAATGTGAGTGGTCAGCTTTCGATAGGGAGCTCTTGACAGTGCATCAAGTGGTGCAGTATTTCAGGGATGAGTTCGAGGATTGAGATTCCATTATTTTTACTGATCTCTGATCCCTATTAGATGCTATCAGAAACCCCAGTGATGACTTACCCCCACAGCATTTCCACCACATGGACTTGATTTCCCAGTACTCCAAAGACATTTGCTATATTAGGGGTGCTGATAATGTGGTGGCAGAGTATCTTTCACATGTCGATATGGTTTCTGCCTCTGTCAATTTGGATTTTGTTGCCTCTTCACAAGACTTGGATGTTGAGCTGCAGGATTTCATAACTTCTAACACAACTACTCTCAGCTTTGCACACTGCCATCTCCCTGGTTCATCAGCCCCGGTTATCAGTGATGTCTTTACAGGCCCATATCAACCCTAGTGGCACATGCTCTATGACATGATGTTTTTGCATTCCTCGATGACCTGTCACAACCAGGTACAAGAGCTGCAACGTGGTCTAGCCAGGTATACATCACGTCTGCCGCAAGTGGACATGCTCATACATTGCGTGTCAAAAAAACATGATTGGGTACCATTCACAGCCCACAACACTCCTTTCACTGTACCACACGGACACCTCTTCCATGTACATATTGACATCATTGGACCCCTCCCCATCTCAGAGGACTACAGATACATACTCTCAGTGATTGACAGAATGATGACTAGGCAGAGGCATGCCCTATCAAAGACATCACCACTGGCATGGTGGCACAGGCAGTTGTATCCACCTGGATCATCCATTTTGGGTGCCCCTCAGCCATTACTACAGACCAAGGATGACAGTTCTGAGTCAGCCTTATTCACCAGGCTCTGTCACCTCCACAGAGTGGAATGTTTCTGAACAATGGCTTATCATCCTCAGAGCAATGGCCTGGTTGAACATTGGCACAGTACGCTGAAAACAGCACTCATGACCAAACGAGGTGGCACAGTGGTAACACACTGGACTCACATTCGGAAGGATGGTGGTACAAATCCACCTCCGACCACCCAGATTTAGGTTTTCCATGATTTCCCTAAATCCCTCCAGGAAAATGCTGGGATGGTTCCTTTCAAAGGGCACAGCCAATTTCCTTCCCCATCCTTACCCAAAATTCTAAGCATTAGCTCTGTCTCTAATGAGCAAGCTGTCTACGGGACATTAAACCCTAAGCTTCATTCCTTCCTCCTACAGCACTCACATTCCATCGTGTCTCCTGGGTTGAAGCTGGGGATACACTCATCCCATAAAAACGACCTTAATGCCTCACTAACAGAAGCTCTGTATGCTGAACCAGTCTCATTTCCTGCAGACTTTGTCATAATATTCCTTTTGAATGCTCAGTCGAACTGCCAGACTTGTTGTATGAGTCAGGTCACACATCCACCATCCTATGGTGCCCCACCGCACTCCCATACTGTCCCAAAGGTCTTTGTGCCCAAAGATGTAGCCACTGACCCACCTGCAGCCGACTCCATCCAGTACCCTACCACATGCACGGGGCGCCTAGTACACCCACCTGTGTCTCGTGACCTAACTACGCCCTTGATTACTGGCACCACATTGCACCTGATGACTAAGACATCTCCCAGTGGAGGACTTTGTGGTGCCAATGATTTCAGTATCAATACTGTAATGAGAATGACTCTCACTCTGATCACTGGTTTCCACTGGTTTCTTTGCTTTTTGGCCAGATTGTTTTTGTTGCTGTCTTATTGTGCAGTGTGTTTTGTGGCTCATGTACATAGTGGAGTATAATACATGTGTATTGTTATAAATACTAGTGGAATGATTGTATCTCATCAACCTTTATCTCCACACTGTTATATTATCTTCATTGGCCTTTAGTACTTCTACATTATAATTCTTTCTGTAGAGTTTCAGTTACTGCATTGAGGAGAAGCTATCAAATAGACAAAGCTAGGTTTCCTTCTTATTTATTCTGCAGCATTGATAGGAGGGTATCACATGGCTTCTTCAACACCACTCACAAAACTTATTAAAGCTAACGCTCTAGGTGTAAGTACACAATGCAGTCCTTTACCTAATATAGATGGAATCACATGATTTAATTTTTCTCTGTGAAGTTGACAATGAAAGACTATGCTGATATTCTGTGTGTAGATGAAACACCTAAAGGTTGCAGCATATGTTTATCACATATCATGGGATTGGATTGATAGAGTGGCTTCAGCCAAATTTGATTGGATCCATAAGATTGCAAGTTCTTTGCAGATGTCAAAATTTGATAATTTGTTATCACAGCTGCAAGCCCAAAATTTCTTTGAACATTCAAGTTGTCAGAAAAATTGTAATTTTCTTAATAATAGAATTGCTTGTTAGACATTTCAGATCAACATAGATTTCTATGACTGCATCTTTCATTTATTTGTGCATCATATGATGAAGATTGTAAGGCATTTTCCTTCTAGTATTACATTAATGAATGTTGCTGTTATATTTTACCCGTGATCAGTTGCTGACAACTAACTTAATAAGGGATCACATGTTCAGTGAGGCTGTTGTAGTATGCTCAAGTAAGTAAATGAGCTATTTAGCATCAGAATGGTCACTGTATGTTCCCAATATTTATTCATTTGTGTGAAATGAAGATTTCCCTCATTAATCAAGCATGACTCAATATTATGCTGTAAGAAATCAGGGAGTGAAAATAAATAAAAATTACTTGATGTTTCAAAATTTTATGTCTAAATTCTGATATTACCAACATAACAAAAATCACTCAAATTAGACATTTAAGTTAGACAATATGTGACTTTTAGTTCAAATTGTTGTTGTTCATGCACTGAAATATTCTGAAATGTGTTTTATTTCTTATTTTCATTTATGCATTACTATTAAAGGAAGATAAAGTCTGGTAAAGTATAGAATTTAATGCATAACTGTTGGGCTAATAATTAGCGGTGCCCTAAATTATGTGACACATTTGAATGCATGCTCATGGAATGTATAGAAATGTTGAAGTCCCCTGCTTTCATCTGTAGTGTTCTTGCGCCATGTGAATAACTCCAATAATACTTCCAAGCTTAGGATTCATATCTAATCAAAGTATCACTCTCAACAGTGTCACATATCATCACTCAAAATCAATATGAAGAGGTTTATGATTTTTCCCATAATATGTGTCCACTATCTTCAGTCTCAACAATTTTGTATTCTACCAATATCATTCACATCACTATCAAATGAGCAAATGTTTGTAGAGCTTATGGGACTTAACTATGGTGTCATCAGACCCTAAACTACTTATGATCTAGCTAATACTAAGGACGGCACAAATATCCATGCCCAAGGGGGGATTTAAAACCCCGACCATAGTGGCCGTACAGACTGTGACTGATGCACCACAGAACGCTTGGCCACCACGGCCGGCCACAACATTATCACCAATGAGTTTATGAGATCAGTGTTAGCTTTCATTTCATTGGAAGAACTGTTATGTTGCAGGAAGTGCTTCTATTGTACTAGAATAATGTAATGTGTGCTATCTATCCTCTTAAACTTTCTTCATATAAAACCTACAAAGAGAATTATTTGTATTTAAAATAAGAAATAGGAAGCTAGCTGAAGAGTTAATATGGTATGTGTGGTTCCCTACTAACCAAAGTTGTGAACATTTGATTATCTTAATTAACATTAGCATTTGCATCATTAGAGCTACATTACCAGTTACGTGTATACCTGAACTCTAGCTTCCGTCAAGTCGATTCGCATGGCCAGTTCTTCGCGAAAGAAGACATCAGGATAGTGGGTTTTGTGAAATGCTCGTTCTAGTTCTTCAAGTTGAAAATTGCTAAATGTAGTCCTGTGGAAAATTTGAATCAATTTCAGTACGTAAAAATCCAATTGAAATTTTGTAGTCATAAAAAGAACTATGGTCAATGACCAAACACATTAAAAAAATTTGAACTGTGACTGACAGTATTCCTTCATTTATTTCCTTCCCTTCTCGCTATTGATATTTTCCCCTTCTTTCTTATCCAGCTACTCTTTACCTTTAGACTCCTTCCACAAACACCCTGCCTCTCCCAACTTTGCCCATCTCTCCCTCTGTCCATGTTCGTGTTCTTTTGCCTCTGTGTCCGTCTACTTCTCTTCCTTTTCTCTGTCCATCTCCACACCCTCCCCTCAATCTCATTGCACATCAACTCCTTTCCTACTCTCAGCCTGTATGATCACCTGCCTTCTCTCCTTGTCCATATTCTTCTCCACTTTCCCTCTATGCATCTCTTCATTCCCCCCCCCCCCCCCCCCCCAAAAAAAAAATCTCTTTTTCCATCATCTTCTGCTACCTCTCCCTATCCATTTCTTTCTGTCTCCTCGTCATATCTGTGCTCCTGGCTCCTATCTACCAATCTCCTGCTCCACCTCTCATTATCCATCTCACAATTTCTATCCCATCCTTCTCTCCACTCTCTAATCATCCTCTCCTGTCTCTTCCTCTCCTTATCCATCCCCTCCTCTACCTATACCCTCATCTATCAACCTCTACCTTCCCCCACATATGTAGCTCCTGCAAAACAGGTTGATAAATCAGACCGAATACTGATCCAATATAAGATGCTGAACAGCCTGCTCATTAGGAAATGTAAAGCTGTTTCTTACCTTGTTGACAAGGCAGGCTGGTTACTTCCTGCACAAGGTGCCTGTCAGAGCAGCCTATATGGCAGAAGGTGAAAAACCATATTGAAGATATTGTGCTTTTCAGTCTGTCAAATGGTTTCATGCAGCTCTCTACATTATTCTTTCCTGTGCAAGTCTCTTGTTTCAGAGTAACTACTGCAAACTGCATCATTTGGTTTCTGGTTACTTCACTCATCTCTTGGTCCCTTTCTTTGATTTTTGCCCGTACTCCCCTCTAATTTTAAATTGGAAATCCCCATGGTAGACCACAATTTTATTTTTTTCCCAATTATATTCAACACCTCCTCATTGGTCACATCTAATCTTCATCATTGTTCTCCAGCACCACATTTCAAAAATGTATATTCTTTTCATATCTGATCCTCTTATAGTCCATACGATGCTATGCTCCAGATATTCAACACCTCCTCATTGGTCACATCTAATCTTCACCATTATTTTCCAGCACCACATTTCAAAAATGTCTATTCTTTTCATATCTGATCCTATTATAGTCCATGTTTCACTTGCATACAATGCTACGCTCCAGATGAATACCTTCAAAAATGACTTTCTGATTGTAATATCTATATTAAATGTCAACAAATTTCTGTTCTTAAGAAATTCTTTTCTTGCCACTGCCAGTCTAAATTTTATACGATCTCTATCTTGGCCTTCATAAGATAGAGATTGGCCCAAATAATAAAACTAATCTACTGCTTTTACTGACTGGTTTCCTGATCAAAAATCCCTCACCATTGTCTGTTTTATTTTGACTACATTCCATTACCTTCATTTTTCTGTTTGCCAGAATTACAATGTCACTAATATATATTGTCACTTAGCTGATAGGGATCGGATGTCCTCGTACGTACAGACACACTGGATCGAGTTTAATGAAGCTTTATTCACTAGTTCACTCACATACAAGAGCATGGAGCAGACTGCCTCCGGCTGGAAGATTTACACCTTATATATACACAAAGAAACTTCTAGAAGCCTCTAGAACATAGTTTACAGATAAATCAAGAAGTTACGAGAACATAGTAGAACTGAAATAGAACTGAATATTGAAATTAAAATTTTCATATACAGTGAGTCTTGAACTCAGGACCCTCTGCACCAGAGTCCACTGCTCTATCCACCAGGCCATTCAGCCACTTTGTTGTTGGTGTTCTTCTGTGACATCGTTCCTTCCTGAAGTGAACAGAGTCTCAATGTTACGTTGTCCTAGTCCAGGAACGGGTTGTCGGTCCGGTGTACTTCAACTCCCGATGGCTGGTGTTTGCATTGGCTGAGGACTTCTTAGACGTCGCATCACCATCACGGCTTCTGTTGAGGCGTGATGGAGCTTTGAATTTCCCCTGAGTTGAGGGATCCCTATCTGGCTTCATTCGAAGAACATGGACTGTATCTCTAATCTTTCCTCGTCTTGACTGTGGGTCGAAATCCTCAACTTTGTATGTAACGTCAGATAGTCGTCTCACAACTCTATATGGCCCAAAGTAACATCTGAGTAGCTTCTCGGATAGACCAACTTTCCAGATAGGAGGGAAGATCCACACAAGGTTGCCTGGCAGGAACAGAAAAGGGCGATGGCCCGAGTCATACCTCTGGCAGTCTTTTTCTTGGGCCTGGAGTGTGCGGAGTCGAGCCAATTGCCGAGATTTCTCAGCCCTAGTCAACTGGCCAACGTAATCGTTGTCCACATCATCAGGATGAAATGGAAACACAGTGTCCATCATCGTCGTTGCTTCACGTCCATACATCAAGAAGAATGGCGTGAATCGTGTGGTCTCTTGCTTGGCGGTATTGTAGGCAAACGTCACAAACAGTAGCACCTCATCCCAGTTGCTTTGTTTGGTATTGACGTACATAGACAGCATGTCAGCCAAAGTTTTATTAAGGTGTTCAGTGAGCCCATGTGTTTGAGGATGGTAAGCAGTCGTCAGGTGATGTGTAACATAGCACCGATTGTGTATCTCTGCCACAAGTTTTGATTGAAAAGCTTTTCCTCGATCCGTGATTATTGATCTTGGGGTTCCGTGTTTCAATTTGATGTCCTCCACGATGAATTTGGCTATCTCAGTTGCTTCACCCGTCTTCACAGCTTTTGCAGTGGCATATCGAGTCAAATAATCGGTGCAAACAATAATCCACTTATTGCCACTAGCAGATGTCGGAAACCGTCCGAGGAGGTCTATCCCAACACGTTGAAATGGCACTTCTGCTGGTGGGATTGGGATCAGGTGTGCAGGGAGCTTCTGAGTAACTGCCTTCCTCCTCTGGCACTCTTGGCAGTGTGATACATAGTGATGAACAGTCCGAAAAATCTCATGCGGATTCTATCTTAAGTATTGATAAATCCCAAATAACCTGCCTCAGGCGCATCGTGAAATTTCTGTAGGATACCTAAGCGTATGTGTTTTGGGATCACCGGCAGCCACCTCTTTCCAAATGGGTCAAAGTTCTTCTTTCAAAGTACCCCATCAATTAACTTAAAATCTCCTTTCACCTCCTCCGATCGATTTAAGGTATGCACGATTTGCATAACTTGGCGTCCTTCTTCTGTTCATCAGAAAGGTCATGGAGTACAGAGAGGCAGTCACTATCACTATCGTCTTCTTGATGAAGTGGGTTCCTTGAAAGGCAGTCAGCATCTTGGTGTTTCCTTCCACTTTTGTACACTATGGTAATGTCATATTCCTGAAGACATAGTGCCCACCTGGCGAGTCATCCTGATGGGTCCTTAAGGGCTGTCATCCAACAAAGTGAATGATGGTCTGTCACAACTGTAAATAGTCTCCCATAGAGATAGTGTCGAAATTTGCAAATGGCCCATACAACAGAAAGACATTCACATTTGGTCATTGAGTAATTTTTCTCGGCTCTTGTAAGTGTCCTGGAAGCATATGCTATTACTGTCTCCTTTCCATTCTGCATTTGTACCAGAACAGCACCAACTCCATACCCACTGGCATCGGTATGCAATTCTGTGGGTGCTCTCTCGTCATATAGACTAAGTACAGGGTCAGTTGTAAGAGCTTCTCGCAGAATGTTGAAAGAATCTTGTTGTTCACCCCAGGTGAAGTTTGCATCAGCTTTTAGTAACTCTTGGAGTGGCCTGGCCTTGACACACAAAAGTCTTTGATAAAATGTCGGTAATAGGAACATAATCCAAGGAAGCTCCTTACATCACTGATATTTCTAGGAATGGGAAATTCTGTTATAGACCTCACCTTCTTTGGATCTGGCCGCACACCATCATTGGATACAAGATGTCCAAGTATTTGGATTTCTTTGGCTTCAAACATGCACTTTCTTGCATTAAGTTTTAGGCCACCTTGCCTAAGACACTCAAGTACTGTCCTCAATCTCTTGATGTGTTCATTAAAAGTCTCCGAGAATACTATGATGTTGTCTAAGTAGCAGAGACCATTTGAGGTGATGCTGAAGATTATCCATCATCCGTTTGAAAGTTGCTGGTGCATTGCACAAGCCGAATGGCACTACCTTAAACTCACATAGGCCTTCTGGTGTGATGAATGTGGTTTTCTCATGATCAGCCTCGTCTACTTCTATTTGCCAGTATCCTTAGTGCAGATCCATGGTAGAAAACTACTTGGTCCCTTTCAGACAGTCCAGCGTATCGTCGATTCGGGGAAAAGGGTAAACGTCCTTTTTAATTATCTTATTGAGTTTCCTGTAATCGACACAGAACCGCCAACGTCTGTCTTTCTTCCTAACGAGAACGACCGGCGATGACCATGGACTCTGAGATGGCTGAATAATGCCGTCCTCCATCACTTTCTCTACTTCCTTGCGGATTATATGACGTTCCATGGCTGAAACACGATATGCTCTTTGACCGATTGGCTGATGATCACCATTGTTAATTTGGTATTTCACCTGCAGCTTGTTTAATTTGCTCTTCACCCATGGATCAAAACACTCAGAAAACTCTTGTAGAACAGCAAGTAGCTTCTTCTGCTGTTCTTTTGTTAGATCAGGCGACAGTCGAGCAGAAACATCTCATCTCACTGTGGTAGTACTAATGTTGCCTGTGGACTCATTGTGAGAGGTATCCATGACACAGAGGTGCTCTCCAATTAACGGCTCAGCATTGGCTATACACATGTTTGGAAGGATTTGTGGCTCTTGGCAGCAGTTAACCACCCACAGTTTGCCAATTCCATTCTTAAATGAAACAATTGAGGCTGGAATAACCAAGTCTTTCTCCAGTGGTATGTTTCTGTTACATTCCACTATGAAGTCCATGGGCTGATGTGCAGCATGGCATACAACAGTTACCTTTAGAGTGCTGGCTGCAGGAACAATCACTTCATTTAACACACATAACCTCCACACACTGGGATTTTTGTCTTCTTCCCCACAAGCTATTTTGTCTAACATTATCTCTGAATGACCACAATCTATAATTGCTTGTGAAGCCTTCAAAAGTCCCAGCCGAGAATGACATTGTGACTGCACTCTTGTAAAAAAATGAACTGAAATGGCTGGGTATGGTCATCTATACTGACTCAAATAATGCATCTTCCTACAGGTTGTACGTACTTCCCATTTGCCACCTTCAGATGAGTGATTTTGTTGTCGGCGAACATGGTCTTCTGCAAATGGTGGCGGTACTTCTCCGAAATAACTGAAAATGATGCTCCAGAGTCCACAAGAGCTCGGGCTAGTCGGCCATCCATGAGCACCTCGATGTAGTTCCCCGTCATTTTCGTAGTGATCCACGGCGGAGGATTTTCCTCTTCGGCGGCCTCACCCCCAACGAAGGTTGTGCCCTTTAGTTTTCCAGGCTACGGCGGCTTGGTGATCGGCTGGAGCTTCTAAATGGCGACGGAGATCTAGTTCGGTGTGTCGGTGAGCGTCCTCTCTAGTGGCTAGCTCGCGGCGATGGTAACCTACGTCGGCTCTGGAAACCATCCTCTACTACCTCGTCATCCAGGGGTTGGCGTTGGCTCATTTCAATTTGGCATCTTCTGTCACGGGCATCATTAAATATCTGCCGCCTTTCCCGGCAGTAGCGCACCACATGCCCCGGTCACCCACAGTGGAAACTTACTGGCTGGTTATCCTTGGTTCTCCAGACGTCAATCTTCCTTGGAGTATACAGGGGTTCCTCATGCTGCATTGTGGGTGCGTACATTCGCCTTGGCGTCAACTGTTTTCCTTGTTTTGGCAGAACTGGGCGTCAAGAGATTGGAGCCAAAATTTGTTGTTCTTCCTCTCTTATGATCTCCTGAAGTGTATTGCCTTGTGGTTCGACATACACTCCTAGGGCCTTCTGAACTTCTTCTCGCACTATTTGGCATATGGTGTCAGTAAGATCTGTGTCTTCCTCCATTCCAGCCATCGATACGACGTTCGGTACTCATCGATACATCTTGCGTCCAATATGTTTCTGACGCATTGCCTCAATGCATTGGCACCATGTTATGAAGTCTCCTGCTGTAGAAATCTCCTTCAGTAGAAGCCTCTGGTACATTTCTTCGGCTACCCCCCTCATGAGATGGGCGACTTTCTCTTCTTCCTTCATGCCAGGTTTGACTATTTTACAGAGCTCTAAGACATCTTGAATGTAAGATTTCGTCGTCTCTGTAGGACGCTGGGCTCTGCATTTCAATTTCTCCTCAGCCTGAGATTTCTGTCATTGTGCGTCTCCAAAGTACTTCTGAAATTCTGTCTGGAATGTCTCCCAGCTGGTTAACTTGTCCTCACTGTTCTCATACCACTGCTTCGTGGTTCCATCTAGGTAGAAGAACACATTGGCGAGACTTACAGTGTCATCCCATTTGTTAAACTAGCGATGCGGTCTTATTCCTTTAGCCACTTGTGTGGGTCTCGTCCATCATCTCCCGAGAACAATGCAGGATGTCTCACATGTTAGCACACAGTTGCGGCCATGTCGGGCCCGTCTTCTTGTTCTCCTCCTCCTCTTTCTTCTTCCTCTTCTTCCCGCTCGGACAAACTCCTTTCGGTGGAATATGGCTCGAATTCAGGCTTCTCGCCTCTTAGATGGCGGCTCTCTCGTGGTCTGACAGGCGCCACTGTGCCGTTAAAGATTCGTGCCATCAGGAGTCAGGGGCCCCGGCGCCTCCACCAGAATAATGTCACGTAACTGACAGGGATCGGATGTCCTCGTACGTACAAACAATGAATTGAGTTCAACAAATCTTTATCACTAGTTCACTCGCATACAAGAGCATGGAGCAGACTGCCTCCGGCTGGGAGATTTACACCTTATATATACACAAAGAAACTTCTAGAAACCTCTAGAACATAGTTTACAGATAAATCAAGAAGTTACTAGAACATAGTAGAACTGAAATAGAACTTAATATTGAAATTAAAATTTTCATATACCGTGAGTCTTGAACTCAGGACCCTCTGCACCAGAGTCCATTGCTCTATCCACCAGGCCATTTGGCCACTTTTCTGTTGGTGTTCTGCTGTGACAATATGAAAGTTTTTATTTATTCTCCCCAAATTTCAATTTATTCTCCAAATATTCCTTAGGATTAATGTAAGTATTGTTCAGTGTATGGGGTGAATGACATTGGGGATAATATACAGTCCTGTCTGGCTCCTTTCTCAATCACTGCTTCTCTTTCATGCCCCTCCATTCTTATACCTACCATCTGGTTTCTAAACAAGTTGTGTATGACTTTTCATTTCCTTTATTTTACTTCTGATACCTTTAAAATATTCTCAAAAGCTCTAACCAAATCTACAAAAACTATAAATTTAGGTTTTCTTCCTCAACATATCTTCTAAGATAATTCATAGAGTCAGTATTGCCTTATGTATTCCTACATTACTCCAGAATCCAAACTGATCTTCCCTAAGATTAGTTTTTACCAAGTATTCCTTTAGTTTGTAAATAACAAGAATAATTCCATGTGGCTCAGTAGCCTGGAACAAGTCTTTCAACTGGACCCTCTGTCAGCAACTTTTGAGTCCCTGACCTATATACTACAGTTACCCAACTGGGTAAATTGGACCTACACTTTAACATGGAATCTGAACCTTGATTAGATTAGATTAATACTTGTTCCATAGATCATATATATGACATTTTGTGATGATGTGGAATGTGTCAGTTTAGTAAATGTTGTCTATACATGACAATCAATATTTTAAGGATGTTTTGTATAATTTCTGGCAACTCCTCATTTTGTTGAGAGGTGAAGGCTAGGTTATAAAGCCATGACCTCTTGGTTTTCAGTCATGCATTTTACCAATAGACTACCAGGTCTGATTTCTGTAGATAATTCATGTTAATATTTTGCAACCATGACTTATTAAACTAATATTTCAGTAATATTCACACCTGTTATCATGGAGTCGAAATTATTACATTCATATTGAAGTCTGAGGTAATTTCAGATTTCTCATATCTTGCACAACAGATGGAATAGTTTTGTCCCTAGCAAGGATATCAATAGCTCTTGACATTTTGTTTTCCACAAGCTGTTTCCTTTCCTTCTCATACATTTATATTTTAGTATCATTTTTCTTTTATTTCAGTTGTCTTTGGACTGAATTTTGCACAACATCTACATTATTGTAGCTGATGATGTAGGCCTACACTTCCTCTCAATTTTAGTTGGAAGTTACCTATCACCTTTTTCCTATATACCTTAAATATTTCCCCTTTTCTCCTGTGAAGGAAAAAAAAACTATAATACTGTAACATTAGTATAGTGCTATTATTATTATTATTATTATTATATAAAAAGGGTACCCACCAAAACTAGTGGAAATTGTATTTTCTGAAGATATACATGCTTAGCTGCAGGAATCAGAATCATAATTTTATTATCTCATAACATTACAAGTTCAATCATTGGTTTAGTGAACAGGAGACACATTAGTTTATATCTGTAATGTATTATGCTTAGAATACACTATTTATTACAAAATCTGAATACATATATGGTACATTTGTTTTTATCCTGCTCAAATACCCTGATCATGATTAAAGAACTCATTATGGTGACCATATTTTCACATGTATTTTATTTGCTCTTTGTAACTGATTAACAAAACATGTTAATAGTCATCCACTTAACATCTTCACACTCTAAATATGGTGCAAAAATCTATTGTGTACACATTTTGTAAGTCAGGTTATATTAGCTTTGGTGTATGATTTATTATAACTAGCTTGAATTATTTGTACCATTCTGTATGTGAAGGTAACAATTCAGCCATAATTTGTCCTGTAAATAAAAAGTGATGACTGATTTTTATTATATGAGAACACATTTCCATATTTATCCAACTAAGAGAATAATCCAATATATATTTTGAAGACAGAAGTCTATAATTTTTTGTGTTTTGTATGCAATAATCACTTATGTTTATAATTTGGAAATTATGGGCCCAGGTCTGTTAACTATAAGCGGTATGTGAGGACTCAGTTAATGTTCTCCTGACAGCACAACAGTTGATTAATTTTAAGGAACCTAGGAGTTCATAGGGGTAATTCTCACCTTGTTTGATTGGGGTCAGTGAATTAACAAATCTGCCAACAAAATTACTCATAAGGTACGTGTATGGTGTTTATTTCTTTACACACGCACACACACACACTGACTTCTGACAGGTTGTGACTTGCATTCCATTCTTTTACTACATACTCAGCAACATTTGAAACTTCATCAAAGAGTTTTGTGTCATTAATTTCCTTCCCTATGTACTTAAATACCAAATTGAATAATATTTCAACATCAAATCATTCAAACACAGAATTCAGGTTAGCTCAGAACAACATGGGGTGTGGCAGACACTACACTATTATCAAAACATCCTTTACTCCACAAACAGAATCTTGTGTATATTCTTCATTAACTGTATAATTACTTATTTCCCTTGACTACCATGATAATCAAGTGTCACAGGATGGTTCTCAGAGGAATATTGACATGCAAGATATTTTTAAGATCTTCTAAATCTTAGTGGGCCGCAGGATAATGTTTGAAATAAAAGGGTATTATGTGAAATGCAGGAGATCTGGTCATCCTATAATTCATCAACTGAATAACAGCATTTCTCAACTTTAGTGCTGCATAAGTTTCTTTTTGTTGACTTAGTTTCAACCTTTCAAAAGTGTGTCTTTGTTGCATATTTTCATTCCCATATATTATGGACCCTGTACATAAAGATTGTGTCTATGTGCTGGAAGCATGAAACTTAGTTTGTAGTTTGATTCCTGAGCTGGAAGCTTTTTTGAAGAAAAACTTCCAGATCATTTTTTTTGTGAAAATATTTATTTCAAACAAGTTCAATCAGGGAACATTTAATATATTTAGGCCTCTTAATACCAGCTGACAAAATTCTTTTAGTTTGCACTCCACATGTTTTCAGTAATTTTTCCTGAAGAGTTAATATCCTTGTCATGGTGCTAGCATTTTCCCAGAAGACAATACTATATTTCACAACTGACTCAAAATAGCAACAGTACACTATTTTTAATTTAATTTATTTATTTATTACTATACTAGTTACTTTGGTGAAGATTAATGTAGTTAATTCCAAGATTTGTAATTTATTTTTTAGGTAATATATGTGTGTGAGGACCATGATAGATTTCTGTCCACAAGCATTCCTAAGAGCTTAGTATGATCTACTTTGTGTACCTCCTGTCTTTTGTGCCTAATCTTAATATCATTTAATTTAGACTGTTTTGTCTTAATTTCAACAGCTGCATTTATGATGTATATAATTTTAAATCATTTAGATAAAACCAGGCACCTATGTTTTGTAAGGCCTTTATGATATTTTCAGAAATTTCTTCTGCTTGTGGTACCACGTGTGAAATAGCTCTCCACTTTGAGGAGTACTTTCCTTTGCTTGATGTTATGATGACGATTTTCTTTCTCACTTTCAGATTCCTCCCATGAATGACACAGTCTGGATGATTGACTGAGCTGGCCTTGTAACATCAGCTAATGTGGCTTTGCCACACAGTTACTGCGAACGGCTGAAAGCAAGGGGAAACTACAGCCGTTACTTTTCCTGAGGACATGCAGCTCTACTGTATGAACATATGATGATGGCATCCTCTCAGGTAAAATATTCCGGAGGTAAAATAGTCCCCCATTCGGATCTCTGGGCGGGGACTACTCAGGAGGATACGATCGTTAGGAAAGACAACACTGCCATTCCACGGATCGGAGTGTGAAATGTTAGATCCCTTAATCTGGTAGAGAAGCTAGAAAATTTAAAAAGAGAAATGGATAGGTTGAAGTTAGATATAGTGGGGATTAGTAAAGTTCACTGGAAAGAGGAACAGGATTTCTGGTTAGGCGAGTACAGGATTATAAATACAAAATCAGTTGGGGATATCACAGGAGTAGGATTGATAATGAATAAGAAAATAGGAATGCGGGTAAACTACTATGAGCAACACAGTGACCGCATTATCGTATTCAAGATAGATACGAAGCCAACACCGACCACAGTAGTAAAGGTTTATATGCCGACTAGCTCTGCTGATGATGAGGAGATCAAAGAAAAGTATGAGGAGCTAAAGGAAATTATTCAGACAATTAAGGGAGAGGAAAACTTAATTGTTATGGGAGACTGGAATTCGGTAGTAGGACAAGGAAGGGAAGGGAAGATAGTAGGTGAATATGGTCTGGGCAAAAGGAATGAAAGAGGAAGCCGCCTGGTAGAATTTTGCACGGAACATAATTTAGTTATAACAAACACCTGGTTTAAGAATCACAAAATAAGGTTGTATACATGGAAGAGACCAAGAGATTTTATAATGGTAAGAGATAGATTTCAGAACCAGGTTTTAAACTGTAAGACATACCCAGTGGCAGATATAGACTCTGACCATAACTTGTTGGTTATGAACTGTAGGCTGAAACTGAAAAAACTGCAGAAAGGTAATAAAATAAGGAGATGGGACCTGGATAAACTGAAGGAACCTGAAGTTCTTAAGAATTTCAGAGGGAGCTTTAGGCAACAATTGATGGAAATGGGGGAAAATAAAACAATAGATGAGGAATGGGCAGCATTGAGAGATGAAATAGTGAAGGCAGCAGAGGACAAAATAGGTCGGAAGGCAAGACCTACAAAAAAGTCCGTGGATATCACAGGATATACTAAATTTAATCGATGAAAGGAGAAAATATAAAAATGCAGTAAATGAAACAGGCAAAATGGAGTACAGATGACTAAGAAATGAACAGGAAATGACAGGAACTGCAAAATGGCTAAGCAGGAGTGGCTAGAAGGCAAATGCAAGGATGTAGAAGAATTTATAAATAGGGGAAAAATAGATACAGCCTACAGGAAAATAAAAGAAACATTTGGAGATAAGAAAAACAGCTTTATGAATATCAAGGACACTGATGGAAAACTAGTTCTCAGTAAAGAAGGGAAAGCTGAAAGTTAGAAAGAGTATATAGAGAATCTCCATGGAAGAAATAAAACTTAGTGGCAATATTGTAGAAAGGAGAGAAGTAGATGATGATGAAATAGGACATACTATACTGAGAGATGAATTTGACAGAGCATTGAAAGACCTAAGTCAAAACAAGGCTCTTGGAGTAGATGATATTCCCTCAGAGCTACTGAAGTCTCTGGGAGAACCAGCCATGACAAAATTGTTTCACCTGGTGTGTAAAATGTATGAGACAGGTGAAGTACCCTCAGACTTTAAGAAAAATGTTATAATCCCCATTCCAAAGAAAGCAGGTGCAGTCAGGTGTGAAAACTACAGAACCATCAGTTTGATAAGTCATGGTTGCAAAATATTAACACGAATTATTTACAGAAGGATGGAAAAGCTGGTAGAAGCTGACCTCGGGGAAGATCCGTTTGGGTTCAGGAGAAATGTAGGAACTCTGGAGGCAATACTCACTTTACGGCTTATCCTAGAAGATAGATTAAGAAAAGGCAAACCTACATATATAGCTTTTGTAGATTTGGAGAAGGCTTTTGACAATGTTGATTGGAATAAACTCTTTCAAGTTCTGAAGCAAGCAGGAGTAAAATATAGGGAGCGTAATGTTACTTACAACTTGTACAAAAACCAGACAGCGGTTGTCAGAGTTGAAGGGCATGAAAGGGATGCAGTGGTTGGAAAGGGAGTAAGACAGGGTTGTAGCCTTTCTCCAATGTTATTCAGTTTGTACATTGAGCAAGCTATGAAGGAAACCAAGGAGAAATTTGGAGAAGGAATTAAAGTCCAGGGAGAAGAATTAAAAACATCGTGTTTTGCCAACGACATAGTAATTCTGTCAGATGCAGCAAAGGACGTGGAAGAGCAATTGAATGGAATGGACAGTGTGCTGAAAGGTGCATATAAGATGAACATTAACAAGAGCAAAACTAGGGTAATGGAGTGCCCTAAGAAAATCAGGTGATGCTGAAGGAATTAGGTTAGGTAACGAAGCAATAAAGGAGATAAATGAGTTTAGTTACTTGGGCAGTAAAATAACAAATGATGGTCGCAGTACAGAGGATATAAAATGCAGAATGGCAATGGGTAGAAAAGTGTTATTGAAAAAGAGAAAATTGTTAACATCGAATATTGATTTAAGCCTAAGAAAGTCCTTTCTGAAGGCATTTGTATGGAGTGTTGCCTTGTATGGGAGTGAAACATGGACGATAAACAGTGCGAACAGGAAGAGGATTGAGGCTTTTGAAATGTGGTGCTACAGAAGAATGCTGAAGATTAGGTGGGTGGATTGCGTAACTAATGAGGAGATACTGAAAATAATTGGTGAGAAAAGAAATTTCTGGTATACCTTGACTAAAAGAAGGGATAGATTGGTAGGACACATTCTTAGACATCAAGGAATTGTGAATTTAGCGTTGGAGGGAAGTGTGTGTGGTAAAAACCACAGAGGAAGACCAAGAGATGGATACAGTAAGCAGATTCAGACAGATGTAGGTTGCCGTTCTTATGTGGAGATGAAGAGGCTTGCTCAGGATAGGGTATTGTGGAGAGCTGCATCAAACCAGTCTCTGGACTGAAGACCACAACAACACCAACATTTCAGATTTCACTGTAAACACTTCCAATAAATCCATTTTTTTTATTTTTATTTTATTTTATTTATTTTTTGGTTTACTTAATAATGTGGAGTGTTGCATGTTGTAAGATGCAGATGCAAGTGAAGGCAAGCACATACATCAGACATCAGCTGCGAGTGTGTGCCACGGGAAACTGTGGCAAAAGCCAGAGCTTGCCAGGGTGAGCGAATGACATAAACAGTGCCGAGTTGTGCTCTCTCACTCAGTGGTTTTTTTCCCCCCCTTCCTGGATGGGTCCCACCCTCCATTCACCCCACAGGTTGTTTTGCCCCCCTCCCCCCCCCCCCCCCCTGCACCTGCTCTGACTTAACCACTACCTTTTTTGCTGTTCGACGAGTCCGTAGAAGAGTGGGACGCCTATGAGAAACAGTTAAGACAACATTTTCATGCCTTTGGTTGCTCTGATGGCATTTCTTGTCACACATTATTCCTGTTGTGTCTGTCGCCTCATATTTACCAGCTCCTTTGTCAATTCATGCCCTTGCAGGATCCTTCACCGCTGTCTTTCAATCAAGTGTGTGACCTTGCAGAATATTGTGATAGCTCATATGATAGCTGCCTGTGTTGACTTTTATTGCTGCAGAAAGCAGCCACTGCAGTCCTACAGGGCATAGGCAGTGGAACTCCACGGTTTAAGCCATGGTTGTCACTTTGTAACTGATGTGCATAAAGAATCATATTCCAATCAAATGGTCTGTGATGCTATTATTCGTCTCAACCCCAATCGCGAGGTTTGTGAGTGAGCTCTCCTGTGTGAAAATCCTCTTTCTGAGGTCCTTAACATTGCTCATTCTTTCAAGGTCTCACAGGCGGCAGGCATCAAAATTCAGGCTTGGTGCAAGGTGAAGGAAATTCAACTCTCTTCTTCTTCCCCATTAAAAACCAGGTCGCAAAGAGATGGTGTGGTCGCAGCAGCCCACACACAGCCACGGCACCAGGGTGATCAGGCTGGTACACGGTGGCAGAAACTTGGATCAGGAGGCATGCAGTCATGTAACCAGTTGATGCTTCCTTCTTGTCTCTCCTGTTTTGTTGGGCCACTTGTCATTATTTCCATAAGAAAAGTTACGTTGCTTCTGTTTGTACCTCCAAAAACCAAGATCCCAACGCTGGCATGAACGTCAATTGTGTCTCGGCAATTTCTGTTGCACCCAATAAGCTCTTTATTGATATCACTGTTTCCTGCAAAAGTTTGTGTATGCAAGTGGACACAGGTGCAGCTGTCACCTTATTGAACTCAAAGATATATTTGTTGAATCTGGGTTCTCCTTCTCTCTTACCGGTGTCACAGAAATTGGTCAGTTACAATAAACAAAATATCCTGATTCTGGGACAGTTCTTGCTGCCTCCTGTTACATACAAATCTGTCACTCATAGGCTCACTTTTCTTGTTGTAAACAATGCCCACATGGACATCTTGTTTGGTCTTGACGCTTTTCGGAATTTTGGATTCAATATTTCTGACAAAGTCAACATTGTGTCTAACTGAGTGACTTATCCACAACTAGACTCTTTATACCCCAAATTTTCTGCATTGTTTTCGGCAGGGTTGGGCTGTGCTAATAATTTCCTAGCCCACATCACCATGAAGCCCTCCGCCAGGCCCCATTTTTTCCACACTTGGGTGGTTCTAATCGCACTCCATGACCAAATCAAAGTGGAGTGGACTGCCTGGAGGAAGCTGGGGTAGTAAAAGTGAATGGGCAACTCCCACGGTCATTGTGAAAAAACTGACAGGGCAGTTGTGCCTTTGTGTCAATTTCAAATGTTATGTTAATGCTCAAGCTATCATCGACACTTATCCATTACCGTGTCCTGAAAAGCTTCTTGCAAAATTGCTGAGTGGACAGTACTTCTCCAAGATAGACCTCTCCAATGTGTATTTGCAAGTCCATCTCATTGCTGACTCTCAATGTCTCTTAAGATGCCCTTTGCATTGTACCAATATTTGAGGTTGCAGTTCAGGGTGGCCAGCACTCTGGCGATTTTTCAGCACTTCCTTGAACAACACACACTGTCGGTGCCTGGGTGTGTCAATTATCGTGTCCGGCCCCTCAGCTGATGAACATTTGCGCAACTTATATGCACTCTTCACAGTAATGCAGGCAACGGGATTGACGTGCAAGCTGGAGAAATGCCTTTTTCTTTTCTTCCCCCCCCCCCCCCCCCCCTTCTATCACTGTTCTTGGGTTTGAGGTTTCTAGTGAGAGCAGCAATCCCCTCCATCAGAATCTGTCCCCCGTGGTGTGTCTTCCTTGACCGATATCAGGCGAGGACCTTCGAGTGTTTTTAGTAAATGTCGCTTATTATCATAAATACTTGCCATGGGCTTCATCTATTGCAAAACCTCTGCCTGACCTGCTGCATAAAAGGACTTCATTCCATTAGTCATCAGCTTGCACATTAAACGAGTTGCTACTAACGGCACCCTGCCTCGTAATCTGTCAACCTGCCCCCCCCCCCCCCCCCTCGTATTAGCAACAGATGCCTACCGACACGGGATCATTGGTAAATATCTGGACGGATCTGAGTGGCCGATCACTTTTGCTTCAAAGATGCTCACTCCAGGCCAAACCAGATATTCGCAAATTGAGAAGGAGACTCTTGCTATCATATACGTTCCGAAGAATTTTCATGTCTTTCTGTATGGCATAAAATTTCATCTCATAAATGATCATAAACCACTGGTTTCCCTCTTACATCATTTGGCATCACTGCCTGACAAAGCTGCTCATCGTCTTCAGCATTGGCCACTATCCTTATCACGCTATAACTATGCGATACACTTCTGCCCTAAATCCGAACATACAAACACAGATGCACTATCCCATTTTCTTGCTGGTCCAGACTCATACTTTGATCATGAAAATTTGTTGTGTTTCCATGTTGACAGTGCCGCTCAACAAACAGTGGTCTGTTTTCTAATCATGGGTGCCAAGGTAACTAAGGTAGTGCCATATACTCAAACATCCACAAGATGATCTGTTCTGTACAACAGGGCT
The DNA here is from genome assembly GCA_026315105.1 of Locusta migratoria. Taxonomy (NCBI): domain Eukaryota; kingdom Metazoa; phylum Arthropoda; class Insecta; order Orthoptera; family Acrididae; genus Locusta; species Locusta migratoria. Next base: position 735,405,625 of record CM048755.1, on the reverse strand, counting down.
GGCCTGAGACCCTACCGACACGGGCATCTGACCCCCTCAAGAACTACTATGCATTTCAACACCGTTTTTCTGTTGTGGACGGTGTCTTCTCCTTGATACTAAGGAGGCCTCTCCTTGGGTCGTTGTTCCATCAGTCCTCTGCTCCACTCTGATCATTGAGGGGTATCTCGTACTAACGTGTTGTCCTGCCATCATGTGCTTTGGCCAGGTCTGGCTGGCGACATGTCTTATATGGTTACCTCTTGCTCACTCTGTGGACAACATCAAGCCTCTCTTCAAGTGATGCTTGCCCCGTGGACTCAACCATCGCAGGCCTGGGATTGACTACACATTGCTTTTGCCAACCCCTTCCTCAATGCCCATTGGTTACTGGTTTACTTGTTATCGATACCTTCTCTAGGTTCCTGTACATTGTCCATTGCCTTTCAACCTTACCACAGCCACTGTTGCAGCTCTGTCACACATTTTCTTGATTGAAGCCCTCCCCATCACAGTGGTGTCAGACAACGGTCCTCAGTTGGTGTTTGGTGTCACGCAAGTTTGCCTCCTTCTACAACACCCGGGGTATCCACCATGTCCTTGCCCCCCCCCCCCCCCTTTCTCCTTCCATCCACAGTCAAATGGGGGGGCTGAAAGATTTGTTCACACCTTCAAGACACAGTTGAAGAAGTATGTGGCTCAGACATTGCTCTCGATCAATTTCTCTTGTCCTATCGGTTTACACCATTCGGCGACAATAGTCACGTGGAACTCATCCACGGCCGGCAGCCTCGGATTCTACTCCATTTCCTGCAACCAAGCCAGGGACATTTGCCCATGCCTCTGTCCCCTCGCTTCCAACCAGATATGACTGGGTGCGAGGGTTCTGGCGTTGGCCGAAATGGATCCCTGCCATATGCACAGAAGACGACATCTGTGCACATCACCACGACCTGCTTGTTGAACATTGGGAGACCCCCATCACCTGGCAGATGCTCCTGCACCAGTCTGCTCCACTAACCAATCCATAAGTTGAAGAGAGGTTCCTGCCGCTACCTGCAAGTTGTCTGCCTCAGCCAGGGGCTGAACCAGGTTTCTCCTGTTGTGGCCTATACTGTCATGGGTAGAGTCATCACCCTCACTAGAGCTGTTTCCTCCCACTACACCACTACCACCAGGTCCTGGGCTGGAGGTGGCGATGGAGCCTGAGCCACAATCACAGATCCTGCTGTATGGGTTGTCAGGGGAAGGAGGACGCTGATGCTGCCCATGTCTCAAGTACTTCAGGCCCTACGCAATGGTGCTGGCCTGCCACCTCAGTCAGAGCCAAGCAAATGACAACACTATGGACATCTCTCACATTCGATCCTCCCCAAGGGGGAAGGAATGTTGTAAGGTGCAGATGCAAGTGAAGCCAAGTGCATAAGTCAGGTGTCGGCTGCGAGAGTGTGCCACTGGAAACTGGAAAATGCCACAGTTCGCCACAGGTGAGTGAATGACATAAACAGTACTGAGTTGTGCTCTCTCACTCAGTGTATTGTTTACCAGGTATGAACTTACTTCGCAGGTGTTTGCACAGCCTGTGCACACCCTGTGCTAAATCGTGTTTCTTGTATGGTGTTGTATGTATCAGTGAATATAAAAATGCACACTGTCAAATTCTTTAGAAAAGTCATAGAAGATTTCTACAGCTTTTTGTGATTTGTCTCAGGTGGAACTAAGTTTAAACACAAATTCATTGATAGCATAAATTCAACATTTACCTTTTTGAAAGCCAAATTGGTTTTTTGATATTCCATTAAATTTGTTACTGAAATTAAAAAAATTGAATTGCAACAATAATTTGAAATAGTTCAGAAAACATATTTATAGACTTTTTTTAAACATTGGTTTCACTTATGCATATTTCAGAGAGTAACCTCTTCAAGTAACTTATTGATTACTTTACATTGAGATGTATGCTATTACATTTGAAGCTGCTTTAATGACTTTTCCAGGTATTTCATTCCACCCCACTGAATAGTTATTTATTAGGTTTAATATAGCTTTTTCTACATATTTTAGTTACTGTGTCAAATTTAATTAGACTTTTTTTTTACTCATACTTGAGCCAAATAAATGCACATTATCTTGATAGGAGCTAACATTAACAACAGATTTTACTAGCATTATAAAGAATTCATTAAAGTGTTCTGATATCTGAGCAGGATTTACAATTATTTTTCCTTATGTCTTTAGTTTGTGACTGATGAACCTGCTATTTAGTCCCCTTAAAAATCTCATCAACAACATTTTAGAAAATTCCTCATTGCTAGATTTGATTCAAAGTTCAGATTTGACAGCTATCCCCACTGCCTTGGATTTATTTCTGTGCTTTTTAATGAATTTAGTTTTTGCTATTTCCTTTGCTGCTTTTACAATCTCCCTAAACAGATCTTATATGATTTAACATAGTTAATGAACTCTGAACTATTATCGGATTTCAGCTCAGCATGTAGCTGTCTCTTTCTGTTTTTATGCCAGTGGTTATAGACTTTAGTTTATTTGTTTCCTTTCTTTGGTAGACAATGAGTGGAAATGTTTCAATGAAAAGTTAAAAACTGATCAAACAGTCCACAGATATACTCTTTGATCAATAAATATGTTAGGAGAAACTGAAGAAACACTTGTAAAAAAGCTATTTGAAAACTTTTAAAAATTTAATTAATGAATTTTCATGTTGTAATGACCAATCTACCTCATTTAATCTACAACAGAATAAGTGTATGTTTTCTTCATTGAACTTTCTTTTTGGGAAACATTTCATCCCATTTTCTTTATTTATTTATAGTAATTTGATCAGCAGAGTGTATTGATACCAAGATTTTTCTATATTTATTTTTAATAATTTGATGAGCAGAGCACTGTAATACCTATGTTTAAAGTGAATTAGGCATTCTTATTTAATGTATAATTTGTTAAGAGGTTGTCTATGCACATTACACTGGCAAACACAGTGAAATTTAGTCAAAAGCCACATTCTTGGATTAAGTCAGTAAACTTGGTTGACATGCTTATTTCACTTGTTCTATCTACATTAAAATCAGCAGTAATTATAGTTTTTTCCTCATTTATTTTGTGAGTTTATGTAGGAGTCATTAAAATTGCTCAAAAACAAATTTGGCTGGAATCCTGTATACTGACATAATAATTTTCAGTTGTTCTAGATGTACCCATCAACTTACAAAAATGTTTCTTTAGAAAATTAAAATCATCTCATTCCTTATATTCTGAGAAGTTGTCTTTCTATCAATTACAATCTTCTGTTCATACAGTAGGCTATCTAATGGCTACTATTATTTAACAGTAATCAGTCATCTTTCACAACTTAAGTGTGAAATAGTAGATATGTAACAACAAGAGAAAAATTGCATCTTTTCTTGAAGTAGGATATTTCTTTCCTATTATTTGAAATTATAATCTGCAGCCTTTTTAAATATATTCAGTTTTTTTTTATTTTTAAATTACCCCCACTAACCAGAAACACCAGATTTTTGTTCATTTTCTGTGTTATTTTATATTTTCAGTCTTAGTGCTATTCAGTACATTTTTGACTAGTTATCATCAAATTTGCAATAGCAAATGTTTCTACACTGGCCTCTTGCGCACTTTGTAGACTATATAAATAATGCATTGGACTTGTATTTATATATTACTATATACCAGTAACCTGCCCCAGCTTCATATAGGTGCAGTACATTTATTTTATGACATGTCTATATCTCCAGTGGTTTAGGCTGTGTGTTGTAAGTCAGCTGGATTGTCAAGAAGTGATTCATCCAATTGACTCATTCCCAGATTTAGTGTCAATTGAAACAAAACAATAATATTTCAGTAAGACACAAAGGATTTTACAACGTTAGCTGCCAGTGAGCACTGGATTAGTTGAAGATTTGTACCCAGCTGGGGAAATTATATACACATTATGTATTTTTTTCTATTAGTTCATGTCCTCCTTCCCCCCACCCTCCATATCCTCATGCCCTTCCCTCAATCCATCTCCTAATACTCACCTTATTTGTGAAAAATGACAAATATCTGCCAACTTTCATGCTAAATAAACAGTGTCAACGTCTGTTATAAGGTACCCTCTACCATGCACTATTTGCTGGCTTGCAGGGTATGCTAATGTTTTGCAAGAAAATTTACATGCATGAGACAACTTGCAAGGTGATCAATCAAAGCAGTATCAAATGTACTGTAAGGTACTTTCTACTATGCACTATATGGAGTCTTGAGAATTATATAAACCTTCTCCATGAAAAAATTATGTATGTGCCAAATATCATAATGATTTGGCTTATATGTCATCCCTATCATCAATCATGAACTATGGTATGTTCAAAATTTATGATTTTTGCAGTTTGCCCAAATTTTCTAGCTTTCTTTTCTAATTTGGCAGAATTTTGTTTTAGTGAAATCTTTTCGAAGACCATAATAAAGAAAACACAAAAGAAATTATGTACATCCTTCATTTGAGTCAATAATTATGGTCTTCAATTTTTCAAAATTTTCCAAATTTCTGGGCAACTTTTCTGAAGTTTTCTTTCCTACCAACTTTGTCCCAACAATTATAAATGTAACAAAGAAAACTTGGCCAAACTGATCTAGTGGTGTTCTTTCATACATGCCATAAATGATTTATATTTATATAGACGTGCAAAAGGCTACTATGATAATATAAGCCATTGCAGATTTTTATCAGGCAGTTCAAAAATATGTTTAGCTACTTGAAAAAATATACATTTAGTAAAGAACATAATCCAAAAATTGCCAGTTGCAGCTGGGATGGAATAACTGTAATAAAAATCATAGCAGTTTTGGACCTAGGTTAAAAGAAAACACAGAGTAAACTGCTCCTTACATGTTTTAAAGTTACCGATCAATGGTTATTGTTTTTTGCAACTATATTCTAAAGAGGATCATAAGCTGGATATCCATATTAAGGACTGAGAAAAATGGTGTAATAATTAATATATAAACTGGTTTCAAAATTTAAGCTTTTAACTGGGTGTGACAGATATATTAGTCCATGTTCCACTAATTCACAGTGAGTTAGATGGATATATCTGATTGCCACATTCTGTGGCTAATAGGTAGTAGAGATGATGATATTTCACATTACCACTGAAACTGTGATATTAGATGATATTCATCAACTAGATGGCAGCTCTCTTCACACAACACAAAGTATTCTGGGCTAGTTATAATAGTTTGCACTTGACTGTGAATCAACATTTTGCAACCAGTGAAGCAGCCACAGCAGCTGTGTTTACCACAACATTATTGAATGATGTTTTGCTATGGTGAAAAGAAGTTATTTATTAGATTCAGAGCAGCTCATTTTAGAAAGTGATGATAATTTCAGAGACAGTTCTGAAAGTTTTCAAGGTATGGATGTTGAGGCTAGTGAAAGTGACTTTGATTCAGAAACAACTGATGATAAGACACTACTGCAACAGACTGTACCTAGTGTATTTGTGTGTGTGCAAGTTCAATTTGTAATCAGTATTTGTTCAGTGATAGTACTGGTAAAGCATATACATGCCAGAAAGGACTATCACCCTTGACAAATCATTGTTGCTCAGTAAAGGACACTTGAATGGAGGCATTCTATTCCACCAAAACACAGCAGATTTGGCATAAAATTTTATTGTTTACCCTGGAAATGAAATAAACTATGGTTTCCACTACCCAGAAGAAAAAATTACCGCTCAAATTGCTTTGTAGCTTGCACATGATCTTTTCCAGAAAGACAGCTGCATTAAGTAATGTTGACAAGTGGTACATCAATCTAGATTCAGTGGAGAAAGAAGCCAGCAATAAATTGCCAGGCTTTGTAAAAATAATAATAATAATAATAATAATAATAAATTAATAATTATAATAAATACTGAAAACTACTTGTAATATTCGGAAAATAAATTACTGCTCGCTTCTCACTCCTGATAATAATAATAATAATAAATTAATAATTATAATAAATACTGAAAACTACTTGTAATATTCGGAAAATAAATTACTGCTCGCTTCTCACTCCTGCAACATATTCTATTTATTCCCATTCAATATCAATTGAAATTTAAAAATGAAAACATGAAGTAAAAGATGTGTGTGTGGGAAAAAGTACTCAGCATCATGGAGTGTCAGCACATATTATGTACTGAGGAAGAGGCATGAATATGCTAACTACCCACTTCAAGGGTAAATTACCATCTTGGAGTGATATTGGCATATAGTAATAAGGGAATTTACCTGTACCGACGCTGCTTCCGTTTTACAGGCCTAATTGGCCCTGTGGTTTCTGTGGGAACTGATGAGAGACCGGCAGATGAACCACTTGCACTGGGGGCCCCCAATGAGCTTGATGATGATCCCAAGAGAGAATCTGTGTATGCTGAAATACAAGTATACAAAAAAAGTGAGACAGTAATCTGGATGAGCCTAGTTTAACGTGAAAATTTTCTTTGGATTAGTCATTTAAAGAAGTTTTTGTTAAATCATTTATTCAAATGCTTACTTCATGCTTCAAAACTGATCCAAGTTTTTGTTTCTTTTGATATGAAACAAGATATAAAGAATGAACAGCAGATTTGTTATTTATCTAACTTCCTATATATAGTGCTAATAAGATATTTTACATTTCTATGGAAATTAAATACATTTGGCTTATAAATGAGGAGAATATTGATAACATCAGAACAGATTAATATGACAAACTGGTATGGCATTTTGCTGAGCTGGAGAGTGGATTCACACTTATTTATCACTGTTAGATTCTTTTAAAACTTGTTTCCCTAAATAAGTTTTAAAAAATGGACCTGCCTAGGAAAATAATCTTACATTGTATAATCTGGTACACACATTATATGAAAAGACTTGTGACTCTGTTAATGATTAACTATGAGAAATCGAAGAATAGTGACACAGAAAAAATAAATGTAAGGTTAAAGAACAAATATAAGGCAGAGATCAGGCTATGGAAAATTATGTTTTTATTAAAAAGTCCGAAAATAAATATAAAACAGCATGGAGTGTTGTCAAGTCTCATTTGGGTAGAAATAAAGATATTAGTAAAATTACTTCAAGTGATGCTGGTATTGCACCAGATAATTTCAACACTTTCTTCATTAAAGCTGGGAATACAAATGACATGGAGGCAGCTAACTAGAGCCATAAATATGACAACCCACAGCATAGGGACTCTTTCCTACAAAATTTTGAAGCTGTAGTTCCTATCTTCAAATGCAACTGATATTATAACCACAACAGCAAAATTAAGTCACTCTAAATTAGAAGACATTTATAGTTCTCCAATTTTTGTGATCAAAGGAATTGTGGATGTGATTGTACATCATCTGCTTTCTTATAAACTCAATGTTTATTAGTGGCAGTTTCCCTTCATCATTAAAAATCTTCTGCACACAAAGTGTCAAATCTTGTCCTAATAATTATCAGCCAATAGGTTTTGAACCTGTACTCTTCCAGAGTTGTGGAATACTGCATAAAACTTCAAATTAATCAACATCTGTCTACAAGCAACATTCTTAGTGAATCAGGTCTGGCTTGTCAACAATAAAAGCAGTTGAAAACATTTTGGCCTAGTTAGGTTATGGTAGCAACTCTAAAAGTGGGCCTTTGCGATTGTCTTTTGACAGCTCCAAATTGAAATGAAAATAACGGCTTACCTATTGATATGACACAAAAATTGAATAACCAAATTTGTAGATGAGAAAATTCTCTACAACTTTGCTCTCTTATGTTTTTTTCAAATCTCGTAGCGTTTCAAAGATATTTGCAAAAATAACGGCGATTTTGGGATGTCTGTCTGTCTGTCCGTAACGTGTTCCCTGTTTTTAAGACAAACCGGTCAACCGATCACCACCAAATTTTACAGATATGATTGTAGGCTGCCAGAGACCAGAACCTCCCTTTCTTAAATTTTTTGGACAAAAAATATGGAAGTAAAACCAAAAAAAAGCTGTTTGTAATGTAATTGCAATTGCAAACGAGCCATTCATCTGACATGAAAATTGAATAACCTAATTGGTAGAGGAGGAAATTCTCTACAACTTAGCTCCCTTATGTTTTTTTCATATCTCATATCGTTTGAGACATATTTGCAAAAATAACGGAGATTTGACACCTTCCATTGAATTAATGAAAACCAGCCTTTAGGAGATGTCACGTGACAATCTTCACATATTTGATGATTTTCTTATTGTAACTTACACATTGTCATTTCAAAGCAACAACACACTGAGGAATTAACAAAAACACATTGTTCTTCATACCATAAATGATAATCTAATGTCTACAAATACCATATTAACATCAGTTAACAACGGCCATCAATAGTATGAGATTTAAGCACTCTTGTTTTGATTTATAGTCATAGTGTAGTGGGCAAGGTGCTGGACTATGACGTGAAAGATTGGTGGTACGAAACTATTTTTTTCCTAAAAGGGTTTCAGACACTCTTATTAATTAATTATTATTTAGATTATTATTTTGGTCCAAAATGTTTGCAAAAATTTATAAAACTACAAATCTAAAGTGGGCCGTAAAACACGTCAGTGTGATTTTTTTCACTCATATTTTCATCATCTGAATTGATATAATCTGTTAATGCTATGATTATGGATCTCAGCAAAGAATTTTACTCTGTCTGTCATAGAGTTCTGGTAGAGAAACTCTATTGCTATGGTTTCAGAGGCTCAGAACTATATCTGATCTGATCCTACCTGTGTGATATCAAACAAACTGTATGAAAAATGAGTTATTAGTTATTGCTTAGGGTGTGCAGTAGGACTCTGTACTTGGCCCTCTTCTCTTCATAATACACCGCTGAAAAAATATTAATACACCTGGAAAGACAATGTCAATTTTGATCCAGTGATGGCAGATGCCACCTGGGGAATAGTAAATACAGTATACTGATAACAGTTTCAGTGTTGTCCACCCACAGATAGCATGGTGACACCAGTGTCAGACTGCCGTATGTATGTACTCTTTAATAGGAAAGTTGACAACTGTAATGCTCAGTGTGATATCAATGTGTGAGGCAGACACCATGCTAAGGTCTTCTGAATGACAGGATGGTCAATTCATAGAATTGTTGCTTCAGCTGTGTAATGATGCTGGTTACAATGGTCACACGAACATTCTCATACCCGTAGATGAGGTTCTATACATCAATACAGGACAGCCATCTGCCAAGATCATCATATTGCAAGCATAGAAGTGCGAGATCCTACAGCTATCACAGCTCAGATAACAGGGTTTGTGAGCCTGGAAGTGTCAAGATGAACTGTTGCCAATCTATTATTAACAGTGGGACTAAGGTCAACCACAACTCTGATCTAATTTCCACTCATGCCACAGCATCAATGTGCACAGCTCAACTGGTACCATCAGAGGATCAGTTGGGAGATGAACTGGTGGGTCACAGTGTTCAGCGATGAAAACAGATTCTGGCTAGTAATTGAGGGTCATTTGCACATAAAATGCAGACCTGGTGAGCACTTTGTCAAGGCGTTAGTTATGGTCTGGGGTGTGATATGCTACAACTCTTCTTCACCTTTGGTGTTTATGGAGGGACTGCTGACCTGTGCTCAGTTCATCTAGATTATTGTAAGACCCCTCATTTTGCCATTCTTGTAACAGGAAGGTAATGTGTCATTCAAATGTGTTAATGCTCGCCCACATCCTCTGCATGAATCTCAATGTGCACTACAAGACTTGCAGCATCTACCATGGCCAACATGATTTCCATACTTATCTCCAGTTGAGCACATGTGGGATCTGATGGGATGTTAACTAATGTGGTACTTGTTAACTGACCACTCTAGCAGAACTAAATGTACAGCTCAAACAGGCATGGAGTAATGTATCCCAAGACATTATTCACCATCTGTATGATCAAATGAATGCCAGAATCAGCGCATGCATTTATACTGGAGAATGCTATAATGGATACTAAATGGCATGAATTGACACCTGGTACCTCAGTAACAATTAAGCTATTTATCTGAAAATGTAATAATTTCACATACTCCATATGCACTATTTCAACAATAAAGTTTGGAAAACTCTAAGAGGTTGTACTGATTTTTATTTCCTGCATTGCATAATTATACCATTGCTAAAATAGAGCTTTATACTATTTCTAAAATAGAGCTGTCCAGAAAGTAACCTCTGTTATGAGATAACAATCAAACCATTATTTACACAAACGTTTTATCATATATAACTGAAAACTACAGCATTTCTCTATTTTTCTACATAGTCTCCAAATAGATTCTAGCTCTTGTTGTACCTTTTTACAGTCTCTGAAATACTGTCTGCATAAAGGTCTGCTGCCTGTGGACATTGCCAACCTTTCAAATCTCTTCATTATTGACAAAATACTGAGATGCAAGCTACTTTTTATGTTCCAGAAGAAATGGAAGTCCCCAGGTGCCAAGTCAGGGTTGTATGGGGAATGTTACAAGATGTCCCATTTCAACTGAGCCAAAAGTTCATTTGTTGTTTTTGTGGTCTGAGTTTAGGCATTTTCCAAACAAAAACACAACACCAGGAGTCAGAAGACCATGATCTTGTATAGGGTTGCTCTTCTTAGCCTTTTAGAGTTTTACAGTAGACTACAGAAGTGATAGTTATACCTAGATTAGATTAGATTAATACTTGTTCCATAGATCATATATGACATTTCATAATGATGTGGAATGTGTCAGTTGAGTAAATGGTGTCTATACATGACAATATTTTAATGATTTTTAGTTTAATTTTTTAATTAAGTTTTATCTAAAAATTCTTAAAGTGTTTAAGGAGATGCCATTCAGAAATCCCTTTAATTTCTTTTGAAATACCAGTTGGCTATCTGTCAGACTTTTGACACTACTTGGTAAGTGAGCAAAGACTTCTGTAGCAGCATAATTCACCCCTTTCTGTGCCAAAGTTAGATTTAACCTTGAATACTGAATATCACCCTCCTAGTGTTGTAGCTATGCACACTGCTGTTACTTTTGAATTGGGTCAGATTATTAATAACAAATTTCATGACTGATATATATATATATATATATATATATATATATATATATATATATATATATATATATATATATATACACAGTGAAGATCCATAGATCCTTAAATAACTGTCTGCAGGATGATCTTGGGTGGGCTCCAGCAATTATTCTGATTACACTCATTTGTGCAATGAATACTTTTTTACTCAATTGCCCCAGAATATGATCCCATATGAAAGCAGTGAATGAAAATAGGCATAGTAAGCTACTTTACTGAGGTGTATATCACCAAATTTTGCAATGACCCTGATAGCATAAATAGCTGAACTCAAACGTTTCGACTGATAACCGTCGGTTAATGCAATTTCATAAGTTAATTCCTGTTTGTCTGGTGTGATAGATATGCTTGTATCATCAATAAAAATAACTAGCTTACCATTTTTGTGAATATAGAAAGGCAAGTCATTAACATATATTAAGAACAGCAAAGGACCCAAGACCGAACCTTGTAGGATAATCAACTAACAACATGCCCTTCACATCCCAAAGAACAGTAGGCATTACATTATTTGCTGAAACCATCTGAAGGGCTTTATTTGGCTTTCTTGGAGAGCTGGTATGTCCCAACTGCATTGACTTCTGTTTTGTCTCAGCATTCATGAAGGACACCCAAGTCTCATCAACAGTTTATCCATTAATGGAGCACAACCTTCTGTAGTGGCAATATCTTCCACACCGCACAAGACTACAGCACCATTATTGAACATGCTGTCCTTACCAAACACCTGCAGCACAGTCACACAACCATCATCTCTGGAAGCCAAACTTCAAAACGTTGTGTGCCTGTGTGATTATGTGAATGTTCCTATTAGTGAAGAAGGCCATGGCTGATAGCTGAAGCTGTTGTATGTGTGTGGCTTTTTCATGCATCTGTCGTGGCTCATTGTCATGTCTTTGCGGTGAGTTGTAAAGTGTCCTATTACTATACTCTTAGTGTCATACAGAGACACTTTTATGATTGTACAAAGTAAGACTACATTTATATTCATATAATGAGAAGATATTTGTGAGGAATTACTCTCAACATGAATTTTCTTTCTGTTTCAATTGGGTATATCTTATTATGCACTAAAATAACATTTTGATACAAATGAGTTTTGCATGTTTATTTTTTATGAAAAAACTTTCACTAATAATATTGAGACCACAAACTATACACACTTCACAGTGAATTTTGGCTGCTGAGGGATGTTTCACCCTAAGAAATGTCAAAATGCCACATGCTTGGCAGCTTCGGCTATTGTGACACTCATGTTACTTGGTTGTAACTAGAAAACATATGACTGTATGATGCTCCATCTTGCACACTTGAAGCATACTGACCCACTGCACACATTAAGGTTGAAATGTTGGTGTTATCCCCACTATTTTGAGTACTAAGCATTAATAGATGTTATTTTCAGGACAGCCTCATATATATAGATTTATTCTGTGCAATTATTATTTTCATACAACAAGCACTTCTTTTTCATATCTGAAATCTACTTCAGTAGACAGATTTACCTGCAAATCTAAGGCCATATCCAATGTTTGTGATACAAATTAATAAACTTCAAATCTATTTGTGGTGGAAAGTAAATGTCAAAAAATTATACTAGGAGAAAAAAAGAGACCACTTACTGAAAAATAAGGTGCTGAATGCTGTGGAGACATTAAAAAAATGCACTATTACATTGTTCTTCACACATTTCTCTATGTGAATTCATTCAGACAATTCTTCTGGGTGTTGTTAGTTTCAAAAATAGTCATTTATGATACCCAATTCATTTTCATTGAATAAAATATAAATCATTTGAATTGCTTGCAAAATGAATTTTTACTGATCTTGGAAGCGATTTCTTTGGTAATTTGGAGGCTAACAAATGCATGTTTTTGCATGAATCCAGCAAGGTAGTAAGGCACATCTCTGTGCTAAGCAAATGTCATAAGTTGGGAATAATAAATTCAACATTGCAATAGGAGAAAAGTACAAACCACAGGTCATCATTAATAGATACACTGGGGAACTTGGTGAAAACATCGGCTGGTTGTCAAGTAAGGATGTGGCAGTTCATAGCATGTTTTGCCATATCACCTGTGGCCTGTCTGTCTATCATTCATTTATCTCTACTCTTACACAAGGAGAAAACACCTTATAGTAGCAGTCATTCTATCACACGGGTACCTGAATTCTCAGAAAGCATTTTATGCTCTCTTCCAAGATACTAACCTTGGTGCAATAAAATTATTCCCAGGTGGAAATGGAGGCATTGGCAATTACCTTTTATCTGAAAGCTCCACATCTTCCTCCATGACAACAAATTTAGTTCAGTTAAAGCTGTGGTCTATATTTAGCCTGTGCTGGGTCAGAACCCAAAACCCGGAAAGCAGCCCAGCACCAGAACCAGGCAACAGTTTGATGGATAACAGTCCTGCTAACACAGAAACATTAGCAGGAACAACATTTCCACAAATGACAACTCTGTGATTTGACAGAAAAGTCACACAGCTGGCGCAGCTCGGTCAACCTATTGCCGGTTACACTGTTGCTTGCGCATTGCCCTCCTTTAGACGTAATCCCAAAATGTGGCCCTTACACATTAGTCAGCACCCACCAGCAGAATGTAAGCTCCACAACAGCTGTCATTTAGCATTTGCCACAGCTGGGACAGTCAGCAACATGCAGCTTGGCAGCTTGTGTCAGTCATTGATGCACCTGATACGCTGCCACCACCTGGCTGCAAACCGATGACAACTGTCTGAGTGCTTACGGCCTGGCAGCCGTGACTCTGCTGCTACACCCTCCAGCCTGTGGGTCTATGTTTATCAGCAGATGTTCTCAGCCACACCGCAGCTTCTGCCCTCTCGCTGCCTGCCATTTTGCAGTAATAGCAGAGTTGCCAGATACCCTCCACTGGGAATGCCTGTGCCGTGCATCTGTATCACCGGGCTCGAGTCCGAGGTTCATCTCCTGTCATCCAAAGTCTATTTGTATCAGATGTGCTAAACTATGTTGCATTATGACTGTCAATGAAGTTCTGCATTCATCACCTGTACCTTTTCCAACCTCCAGCAGAGAACCACTTGTCCATACCTTTCAGAAACAATACATGACATTACTGGTATCAGAATGACTATTGGGGATGTAAATGATCATCTAACAGAGAGAGTATAAGGGAAGAAGTTATAGCAGCAATGGCATTTGGCATTCAGTGCGATATTACAAGAAAGCACTGATGACAAGTTCTTATTTTATTTGTTTCTTTTTACAGTGCCTCTCTGGCTGTGTTTTGTCTGTACTATCTATTTTGATATATTATATTGTGATAGTTGGTAGTCTATCAGCAAGAAAGTAATAATCTTACAACCAACCAAACATCTGCTAATTGATGTAGCTTAGAGCTGATAACAAAACTCTGATTAGAGAAATCAGTCATTTGAAGAATGAAAGAAGTAATGGTTCACCTTTCTACAAGCCTTTACCTATCCTAGATGCTGTCCAATTGCATGGCTATGGCATCTGGAACTTTTTTGGCATCACTCTCTGGCTTATGTTTCAGGGTTCATCAGCTGTGTGGTCCCAAAGACCAGACGGACCTGCCATTACTACTGGTCAATCCACTGCCCCTTCTCCTCCTGGACTCCCACTGCAGTTTTCCACTGCCATGTACCTCCACAGGAAATGCCTATGATGGCGCATCTGATTAGACCTTGAGACCACACGTTGATATAGCCTTCACTGACACCAGAAATGAACCAGCTCCATTGGCACCATTTAGGGCAAGTTCCACATCTGGACCTGACAACTAGTGCCAGAAGTCCATCTTGTCCATATGCAGGACCAACTAATGCAGGTGTGTTTTCTGGTTCAATGAAAAGTGTTCTAGAAGGTGGGTGCCTAGTGTTAATAGTTTTCCAGCCTTCATCAATTGCCCTTATGGATCTGGACCTGTGTGATATACAGGAACCCCCCCCCCCCCTCTTTGTGCTGGGTCACCCACAACTTTCTCCAGAATCAGCAACCTGTGAATCAGAATGACACTGGTGCTGAACCTGCAAACAGTTCCTCTAACACTGACATCATTCATAGTCATACCCCGGCCATCGCAGTAGGCTGTGCTGTGTCCATCCTGTACCCTGCACTGGTCAGAATGGTATCCACCCTATGGGCCAATTTAAGATGGGAGTTATCTTTAACTGAGATGGACATATCAATGAATCATTCAGTCATATTGTAGTCAGTGAGGTAAAGGCACACATCCTCCCATAATTTATGTAATTCCAACACTTTATTAATTTCTTTCTCCACTTCTGTGTGCTCCACTTCTTTTGTCAGTTGTTATAGATGCAAAATTATCCTTATAAGCTTTAAAAGGCCATCCAGGAAACAATCTGGTCATTGCATATTGAAGAAATGTTGAACGGCTATGGAGTGGAAATATCTATTATCACCTGTCCAAAAGAAGTTCAAAAGCACTCCATCTAGAGGTACAGAGCTACTCACTGTGTTTTGGAATGGCCAATGAGTGTTGTTGTTGGACTTTTTGGAGGACGCAACCATCAGTGTTGCATGGTACTGTGCCACTCTGTTGAAATGAATGGGGTGATTCAGAAAAAGCAGCCTGCCCTTCTCAGATCTGGTATTCTACTGTTGGATGACACTGTGAGACCACACCCAGTGATGACAACACAAAACTATATTGCAACTCTTGGTTGGGAGTGCCTACACCATCTGCCATGCAGTTCTGATCTTGCACCAAGTGACTTCCATCTGTTTCCAGCTTTGAAGAAGACTTTCAGTTAAAGGCACTTTGGAAGCAATGCTGATGTCAAACAACCCATTCAATGCTTCTTCCATATGCAACACCTTGATTTTTCCCTGAAAGGCTTTCTGAAGCTTATAAAGTGGTATGACAAATGTCTCAATGTAGTTGGAAATTATATAGAAAAATAAAGATATGTCTTATCTTTAATGTCTCATTCTATTTTTGTTTTCTTTCATATGCACCTTTGACTACAGTCGACAGGGGAAAGTTATTTTTCAACTCCCCATGGTATATTTTATCACACTAAACAGAAATAGTTATGATGAATATATTTTTAAGACACATGTCCATTAAAGACATAATGTAATGAGATACTTGTGTTATTACAATTATCTGCCCAGATAGAAAAGTGGATTGAAGGACTCACTTTCAAGGCACAGAGAGATGCATTGATCCTGGGATTGAATCTGTCTCATGGATTAACAATGGAAATTAGAATGCCAGCTGTGCTGTATGTGCTTTTCCATATCCTGTTTCAGATACATAATGTGCAAAAAACTTTAAAAACAATGTTACATTTAACCATGCAGTTACACTTGATGTAAGTTGATGAGGTAAAAAGATTCCTCCCCTGAGGTAATTAAGGGCCAGAAGCTCCTTTCAAACAAGTATAGGAAAGGACACTTGCTATCTTCTTTTAAATAGAATTATTCTAATAGTCACCTTAACCAATTTTAGGAAACCATGGAAAACCTAAATCTATGTGATCTAATGGGAAATTGAACTATATTTTTCATGAATAAACACTTATCAGCCACAACTTTATAACCACCTACCTACTATCAATATAAATCCATCCTGGTGATAGCAGTGGCACCTGACGAGGAATGGCCTCTTGTCAGACACACATATTGTGCACATAGTGTGGGATGCAGATGAACTGGTGGTGGCTCAGTTATACTATGGAGTATATTCACGTAGGCATCAGTGGATCCAGTGGAGCCTGTGCAAGGTACCATGATGCCTAAGAAGTGTTGTACATTGTCTGCAGACCACAGACACTCCTTAATGACAGTCCCAATGATACTGCACCATGCTACAAGGTGAGGAGTGGGATTTAGTGGTTCAAGGGACAGAGTAGTGATGTTCTGGCCCCCAAAATCACCATATGTGAACCCAATGTAACACATCTGGGATGTGGTCAAGAGTCATTATCCCCCTCCCTAGAATGTATGGGCTGCCAACTCCCTCCAACAAACTACCAAGGCCTCATTGCTACCATGACCAAGTGTAAGTCCACTAAGGACTAGTGCCTGAAAAGCTGAGTTGAAGATAAAATTGTTAAAATGGTTTTTACTCATTTCTAAGAGTAGAAATGTTATTTATCTGCAGCTTATCCTTGTTTTTAAGAAAAGATTAAATACACTATCTGCAGAATGAATCTCTCAATACCTATTTTTCATATTTGAATTATTTTGAGGAATCACTTTTAATCACATGGAGGAAATTTTGCAATTTTATAGTCTGTGAATATATAATCAAATACCTTGGAAAGTTCACAGCAGAAGGTTACAGGGTACTTATGCTTATTTATACTAATGTGTAATTTGTGTGATTCATTATGGTTCACTCATGTATATGTTTTATACATGTATTATATGCATATCCTCCTCTTATCTCGTCATCCTCTCTTAATCAATGAGCATCTCACCATCAACCGTCTCTGCCCCCCTGTCTCTCCCCAACCCTCCCTCCCTCTTCTCCCAAGTCTCTCAGGCCAGTTCCCCCTCCCCCTCTATCTATCTCCTCCACACACGTTTTTTTCCTGCCAACCCTTTGTTTGCCCATAACCTCCTCCTCCCTCTCTTTCTGTTTCATCACCTCTTCTCATTTCTATTTGCCCATCTCTTCCTTTCCACTCTCTCTCTCTCCATCTCCTTATCCCCCCTCTCTATGCCCATATCCTACGCTCCCATCGATGTCTGTATATCTCCTCCTTTCCCTCTTTCTATCCATCTCTTCCTTTCCTTTCTCTCATTCCATCTACTCCCCCTCTTCTTTGTTCAACTTCTCATCTCCTCTCTCTCTGTCAATCCCTTCCTCCCTCTCCATCACACCTCCTCCTTCTCCAACCATCCTCTCCACTAACCGAACATCTAAAACAAATTCCCCTCAGCCCCTTCTCTGTACACCTATTCCCTTGTCTGTCTCTTCATACACCTCATCTAACTCACTCTCTCTGTGCATCTCCTGCTCCCCCTCTCTGTCTAACTCATCCACTCCCATTTCTCTCTGTCCA
Organism: Locusta migratoria; assembly: GCA_026315105.1. Lineage (NCBI taxonomy): Eukaryota > Metazoa > Arthropoda > Insecta > Orthoptera > Acrididae > Locusta > Locusta migratoria. The sequence goes on along the minus strand of CM048755.1, from coordinate 735,387,470 downwards.
CCTCATCCTCCCCAATCTCTCTGACCATCTAGTCATCCCTTCCTCTTCCATTTATTGTCCCCAATGCAGGGCCAGTGCAAGCCAAACTGCCGCCCCGTACGAGATGCAAACTTGCCGCCCCCTAATAAAAAAAACTCAATAATCTTAAAATCAGTTATTTTTTACCACAGTTCTGCTTCATATGTTTTATAAAAAAAATTAATTTAATGGGTATATAAAAGACATAAAAGTATATATGTAGGCCAAATATAAAAAGTTGGAAATGATTTTACCAAAAAAGTTGAAAGTTTTTGACAAAATTATTACAAATTTTTAAACTGTAAAATGATGGACATTTGGAAGGACATGGGCTGTATATTTTTTAATATAAATGCTTTTTGAAAATTCCCTACATATATTTCAAGGACTCTTACAGGACAGTGAGTACACATTTTGATAAGAATTTCATGCCCGTAAATATCATCCAGTGACACTATGAGCATTTCTTTATCTCTGTCAATGTGAAACCAAACTCTTCCTATGCTAGCTCTTTGCTTTTCATATTTTGGGAGAAGCTAAAGGAACAAAACAAGGATAAAAGTCTGCTGAAAATGGTGTCTGCTGAGGATGATGAGTAGTATAAATGATTTGAGAAATTAGTTATATTGTTACTTAAAAAGCTATACTATAAAACTATGTAATATGAGCGTTGTACCAAAAGTAAGGTTCCCAATGAGCTACAGCATCGAAGGAAGGTGCTAGGCTACATCTGACAACAGTGCCATGCGTAGTAGTTCCCCCACTCTCAAGCCTGCCCGTCCACAATTCTCTACGTCGCTCAGTGTTGGTTTGGCAGCTGTCAGAGATGGAAGTGTTGATCGTCGCCTCCCGCCAAGTGTGAGGTTCGAGCAGTATTCCAGTTTCACCTCGCAAGGAAGTTACCGCCCATAGAGATTCACTGGCAACTGACTGAGGTTTATGGTGAAGAGTGCATGTCCATTCAGTACATCCACAAATGGTGCAAGGCTTTTGCTGAGGGTCGCACAGAAGTTCACGATGAAGAACAGAGTGGAAGACTGCTGGTTTCGGATGTGATTGTCCAGAAGATCAACAGCGAGCTGCTCAAAAATCGGAGGGTCACTGTCTGTGAACTTGTTGACCGCATTCCTGAAGCTTCCCATGGCACAATTGAAAGAAACGTAACAGAAACATTGGGTTATCACAAGGTGTATGTCCGCTGGGTCCCTTGGTGACTGATGGACACAAGGAGCAACGCCTTGACTGTGCTCGCAGGTTTCTTCAACATTGTGAGGAGGGGAGGCAACAAGAATAGGTTATTGGACCCAAGCTAAAGGAACACTTAGGTGGCAAATGTTTCAAGAGCAATGATTAAGTCCAAGAACAGGTCACATGCATCCTCAATGGGCAGGAGACTTCTTTGACTTAGGAATACGAAAGCTGGAGCACCATCTTCAAAAGGGTGTCGAAAAAATTGAGACTATGTAGAAAAATAGACAAACATGTGAGCTTTTCAACTATGTATAAATTAATAACAATAAAAAATGTTTTATATTTGTAAAAAATATGGGAACCTTACTTTTGATGCAACTCTCGTATATAAATGTAAACTGAAATGTAATGTAAGTTAAATGTGTAATTCATACTTTGTTTTCTATAATGACATAACTTGTATTTTTTTCTGATGAAGTCTACAGACAAATAAATGAATTGAATTGAACTGAATTGAATTGAATTGAATACCTTAAGAGTTATGAATACTGAGCTTGCTGTAGTATAGATTTGATTCACAGTGTCAAAAAGTAAAGAAATCCCATAACATCAATGGATGAGATTCTTGGACGTGGCACCTCACACACCCATACAATGACAAGAAAAATGTTACAGAAAAGAGCATCCTGATGAGATGGTCTGGCTTCATGTGTCAATTAAGTTCAACTCTATAATTTTTCATCACTTTCTCCTGAACTTGCTGTTCCAGATGTAGCACATAGCAAAATCTATGTCATTAGTAGTAATATCTGCAGCTAGAAGGAGACAATTTGTCATGAGTGGAAGTAAATGGAATGATATTCTTTCCATTTTCATAACTTTTTGCTTTATAATGTGGAAATTAAAAACGTAATGGACAATGAATAGAAAAATTTTAAGGAACTGTACCATGCTTGCTCATTAGAAAGACCAGACACTTGCATGAATGTCACCTTTATCATAACTCATTTTTGTCTGATTATTCTGACTAGACTCCTTCATTGTATCATTTCACTTTTCTTTTTTTCATTCTAGCTATGGGGAAGACAGGTACTTTTTTGCCACCCTACAGTTTTTGATGTGATAGAAGAAAAATTTTCCTGTGGTAGTGTGGGAGGTCACTCTAGTGCATGGCAGGTAGCGTAAGACATTCCAGGGGACCAATCGTGAGGCCTCCCAGGTTTGCCTTGTGAATAGATTTGAGGTACTATCTCTTCAGGACAATGTTACTGAGCCAGATGGAGTTGCGCATCCTGAAGTCACAATGGAGCCCGTAAGATCAGGGCTTTCACAGAGGGTGGGTTTGCTCATAGTTGGAAGCTCCAATGTTAGGTGGGTAATGGAGCCCCTTAGGGAGATGCCTACCAAAGAGAGGAAGAAGTCCAATGTGCACTCCATGTGTATACTATGTGGGGTCATTCCAGATGCGGAATAGGTCCTTCCATGTGCCATGAAGAGTATGGGGTGCAGCCAACTGCAGGTGGTGGCTGACATTGATGTGTGTCACTTTGGATCTGAATAGATTCTCTCAGGTTTTGAGTGGCTTTCTGAAGTGGTAAAGACTGCCAGTCTTTCTTGGAAAATGAAAGCAGAACTCACTATCTGCAGCACAGTTGACAGAACCGACTGTGGACCTCTGGTACAGTGCCAAGTTGGGGGTCTGAATCAGAGGCTCAGATGTTCTGTGACCATGTGGGCTGCAGATTCCTCGACTTGTACCATCGGGTGAAGGGGTTCTGGGTTCAGCTGAATAGGTCATGCGTCCACTACATGCAGGAAGAGGCTACACAGGTAGCGGGGGCTGTGTGGCATGGACATCTGGGTGGTTTTTTATTTTAGTTTTTTAGGTTAGAGGGCCTCAGAAACACACAGAAAAGGTTTCAGACACAAAGGTTACAGGTTAAAGACAGGACAAATACAGATCTAAAAACCAGTGGTCTAACAGTTATAAATTGTTGTACTATGTGGGGAAAGTACCAAAGCTTCAAGTGCTAATAGAAAGTACTGAATCACAAATCATTATAGGTACCAAAAGCTGGCTAAAGCTAGGGGAAAGTTCAGCTGAAATTTTTACAAAGGGGCAAATGGGGTTCAGAAAAGATAGACCAAATAAAATAGGTGGTGGAGTATTTATTGCTGTCACAAGCAATTTGTCCTGTTGAGAAATTGTAGTAGATTGCTCCTATGAGTTGGTACGGGTAGAGGTTGTACCTGACAACCAAAATAAATTAGTAAATGGTTCTTTTTATTGACCCTCTGAGATAAATGATTAAATTGCAGAAATGTTCAAAGAAAGCGTGGATCAAATTTCAAAAACATACACAAAGCATATATTTAGTTCATGAACCCACTAGAATAGTATGGTTGTGAGAACATACTTGACCTCCTAGCAACAAATAATCTGGAGCTAATAAAGAGCATCAAAACAGACACAGGGGTTAGTGAACACAGTGTTGTATTGATACTGAATATCAGACTTTCCAAATTAAAATAAAAGCAAATATTTAGACAAAAAAGGAGATAAAAATTTGATTAACACTTTCCTGAGTGAGAATTTTGAGTGTTTTGAAACTAACAATGTGAGTGTAGATCAGATGTAGCTTACATTCAAAGAAATAATATTGACAACCATCACCAGTTTTATACCAAACAGATTAAAAGTAGAGGGGGCTGACCTGCTGTGGCACAGAAAACTCTTACAAATGCAAAGAAAAAAGCTTGCCAAATTTAAATGCACAAAAAAATCCCCAAGACTGGCAATCTTTTACAGAAACTAGAAATTTGGCTCAAACATCAGTGCAAGAAGCTTACAGTAGTTACCACAACAAAACCCTGTCACATAATTTGGTAGAGACTCCTAAGAAATTCTGTTCATATGTAAAATATACTAGTGGCGAAACACAATCAATTCCTTCTTTAAATGATAGAAATGGTGATGCTATTGATGACAGTTCTGCTAATGCACAATTGCTAAACACACCTTTCCAAAATTCCTTCACAAGATAAGACAAAGCAAATACTACAGAATTTGTATCAAGAACAGCTGCCAGCATGTGTAATTTAGAAGTAGATACCCCTGGAGTATAAAAGCAACTTAAATCACTTAACAAAATTAAGTTTCCCAGACCTATAAGAGTATGCTGATGCAATAGCTCCATACGTAACTATCATATACAGGTCGCTCAGCAAATGTTCCATACCCAAAGACTGAAAAGTTGCACAGGTCACTGCAATTTCCAAGAAAGGCAATACGAGTGATCCACAAAATTACAGGCCTATATCTTTGATGTCAGTTTGCAGTAGGATTTTAGGACATATATTTTCCTCAAATATTATGAACTACCTTGAAAATAATGAGCTATTGACCCATAGTCAACACAAATTAAGAAAATATCAGTCTTGTGGAATGCAACTAGCTCTTAAACCATAGCCGGCCGCGGTGGCGGAGGTGACTGAGGCGCTCCAGTCACGGTCAGCACGGCCACTATGGTCGGGAGTTCGAATCCCCCCTCGGGCATGGATATTTGTGCCGTCCTAGTTCGTAAGTAGTTCATAAGTAGTTTGTAAGTTTAGGGATTGATGACCCCATAGTTAAGTCCCATAAGCTTAACAAACATTTGAACATTTCTTAAACCATATGATGTGATGAGTGCTATTGACAAGGGATGTCAAGTAGATTCCATATTTCTAGATTTCTGGAAGGCTTTTGACAATGTACCTCACAAACGTGTTTTAATCAAATTCCGTGCTTATGGAATATTGACACAGTACTGTGATTGGATTCATGATTTCCTGTCAGAAAGGACACAGTATGTTGTAACTGATGGTAAATCATTGAGTAGAATAGGAGTGATATCTAGCGTTCCACAGGGAAGTGTTATAGGGCCCCTACTGTTCCTTATTTTTATAAATGATTTAAGAGTCAATCTGGGTAGCTCTCTTAGACTGTTTGCAGATGATGTTGTCATTTATGAGTTAGTAAAGTCACCAGTAGATCAAAACCAACTGCAAAATGATGTAGATAAGATAGCTACATGGTGCAAAAATTGGCAATTGACCCTCAATAATAATGTGTGTGTGGTCATCCATATGACCATTAAAAGAAATCTGTGAAACTTCATTTACAAGATAAATCAGCCAAACCTACAGGCAGTCAATTCTTTTAAATACCTAGGAGTAAAATTTACAAACAACTTAAATTGATAAGAACACATAGAAAATAATGTAGGGAAAGTGAACCAAAGACTAAATTTTATTGGCAGAACACTTAGTAGATGCAACAGTTCTGATAAAGAAACTGCCAATACTACACTTGTGCATCCTACCTTGCAGTATTGCTGTGAATTGTGGGATCCACACCAGGAGGGACTGGTGGATGACTTAGAGAAAGTTCAGAGAAAGGTAGCTCATTTTCTATTATCACAATATTAGGGGAGAGAGCATCATGGAAATGATGCACGAGTTGGAGTGGAAATCATTAAAAGAAAGGTGTTATTTGTTGCAGCTATTTGTGAAATTTCTTTCATCAAATTTCCCTTCAGAATGCAAACGTAGCACCCACCTACATAGGGAGACATGATCATCATAATAAAATAAGAGAAATCAGATTAAAACGAGAAAGATTTAGGTGTTCTTTTTTCCTGCAAGGTATTAGAGAATGGAGCTATAGAGAAATATAAAATTGGTTCAATGAACCCTCTGCCATGCACTTCACTGTGACTTCCAGAGTATTTGTGTAGATGTCTTCAACCTTGAAGAAGAAAAAGTCTAACTTCTGAGCAACATGTGTGAACTATTCTAATTGTTCTTAAACTTGCTAGATGGTTTGTGATTAATCTTGAGTCTCCCAACATTCCAGACAAAAAACAGAATCTCATGAAAAAAGCTTGTGGTAAAGTTCTGAACAGCATAATAATTTCAATATGTCACACACTTTCATTTGCTTCAATGTCGTATGTACCAAATGTCATTCAATAAAGCAAAGTGAACAGAAATTTGTATTGCTTGTCAACAGTGTGTGGATAAACTAGAAATTTGGGTCTGGCAGGAGGCATGCTAGGGTAGTGAGTGCAGTTTGTGCAGGGGTAAGCACAATGGCCTAGTAAGCAGGGAATTTGTGAAACTTCCTGGCAGATTAAAATTGTGTGCCAGAACCGGGACTCGAACATGGGGCCTTTGCCTTTCGCGGGCAAGCGCACTACTGACTGTGCTATCCCGACACGACTCACGATGCCGCCTCACAACTTTACTTACGCCAGTACCTCGCCTCCTCCTTTCCAAACTTCACAGAAGCTCTCCTGCGAACCATGCAAGACTAGCACTCCTGTAAGAAATGATATGGTGGAGGCATGGCTTAGCCACAACCTAAGGGATGTTTCCAGAATGAAACTTTCACTCTGCAGCGGAGTGTGCGCTGATATGAAACTTCCTGGCAGATTAAAATTAAGTGCCAGAACCGGGACTCGAACCTGGGACCTTTGTCTATTGCAGGCAAGCACACTACCAACAGTGCTATCCTGACACGACTCACGATGCCGCCTCACAACTTTACTTGTGTTTGAAACGTGGCCTAGCACAAATGTTCATGTCTCCCCATTTATTTAAATCGAAGCCCAGTGGCACCTAGAGTAAAAAATGCCTTTGCACCTTGCTTTAATAAACAATGAGTTCATAATTATGTTGCAATTTGATGCAAATTATTTGAATTTTAAATCTTTTCTGTATACTGTTATAGGATCTGAATTGGCTGGCTCTGTAAAATCCGCAACCTACGTGTATTAGTAACATGGTACATGTGCAGTTGGAATGATATGTCAAGACATGATCATAACATGTGACATGTATGTACACATCCTGGTCGATCACTTGTATCCATTCCATTGGACTTGGGCAATTCCACCAAGACAATGCAACACCTCATATGTCCATAACTGCTACGGAGTGGCTCCAGGAACACTCTTATGAGTTTAAACATCTCTGCTGGCTACCAAACTCCCCATATATGGACATTATTGAGCATATCTGAAATGCCTAATAATATGCTGTTCAGAAGTGATTCAGACATTAGTCGATTCCATACCACATTGTTTTGCAGCACTTGAGCATGCTCGTGGGGCACTAGACTATATTATGCGGGTGTACCAGTTTCTTTGGCTCTTCAGTGTATATACACACAGATTTATTATGTATTTAAATAAAGTTATCTAAATTAGGCACATGCCATTATGTCATATTAAATGTAACTTATATATTCGTGTTCAGAAAAAATCAGAACATCTTGAGGAACTTCATATTCACAGGACATGTTCATTATTATGTTCTAAACAAATGATCAGGATTTTAGTTGCCTCAATTCAGCATGTGTCATGTTGGGTAGCTGGCACAGGGTCTGCCATGGGCCCTGAAAACATGTTCTATTCATGATGACATCAATGCGCATAAGGTGTGAATGACATCCTGTTGTATAGCCATCCATGCTGCATTTATCTGATTCCAAAGTTCACCTGTGGCACTGGGTAAAAGAGGTGTACCCATTGTTTCACCATATCCCACACATTTTCGATTAGCAAAATGTCTGGTGATCTGGTGGGCTAGGGCAAATAATTTGACATCCTGTGACACCAAGAAGGCATGTGATTGTGCAGCAACATGTGGTCAACATTGTCTTGCTGAAACATGGCGCCTGGGGTGTTGTGCAGAAAGTGTATGGCTACAGGCCACAGCATGCCATTCATATACATCACAGTGCCCTGGACGTGCACTGACTGTGATTAGTGATTGTATCCAATGACTCCCCTCATCTTAAGGCCTCAAGTTAGTGCTGTTGATGCTGCCCCTCCCATCTGTGGAAAAACAGAATTTGGATACATCTGAAAGCATTATCTGGTGCTATTCCTGTCCCTAGTGACAGTGTTCCATTGCTCTCTAGCATGTTCCTGCACATTAATCAAAGGTGGGTGGAGAAGTGGGCAAGGTGCATGTAACCCATGCTGTAATAAACTGACACAGACTGTCACCTTTACTAGTATACAATGTGTAACACTGTTACAATGTAGTGCTAGAGCCAAGGGGGATGCAGATCTGTTCTGAAATGCCATTCAGATTAGGTGTCAGTCTTTTTGTGTGTGTGTGTGTGTGTGTGCGGGGGGGGGGGGGGGGGGGGGTTCTGGGTTTTGCAACCTGATCCATTACCTTCAGTGTATAGCAGTACAGCAACCAAAGAGAACCGCAGGTATATTTTACCAATAGGAGGTGTTGCGCCATGATATCGATGTTTACCTTGAACTTGGGACAACACAGTCCAAATTGTAATCATTTCTGCCAAACATACAAATGTACAAGTCATGTAAATATGATGTTATAGCATCTGCTACATAATAATAAAGAAGTTGTTGCAGTTTCATACTTGAGAAATGTTTTAATGACTGGAAGAAGTGAGTTGGATCTGTAATTAGGGTCCTGTTTTTCATTCCATTATTAAGGATTGGTAATACTTCAGCATTTCCAGTCTTCTTGACCTTAAGCTTAATGCAATGGTGAATTCCAAAGATAACTAAGGGAGGGAGTGAAGGTGCAAAATCCATTGCTTTTTGTACCTTTGTATTCAAAGCAATGACTACTTTCAAGCAATTCAAGGATATTTACAATCTCTTTGCTGATTTTAGTTTTCAGATTTCCTGCAAAACATATTTATGCAAACATAATAATTTTAATTTGAATATTTATGTTTAATGAATAAACAGTTTATTCTGTCAGGCAAAGTCATGAAAATGAGACAGATGGAAAAAATAAATAAACCACTTATTATTTTAAAAGTAGTTGGCATAACTGTCAATACATTTATACCAATGTGAGAAAATATTACATGTGGCGTCTGTTCCGAAAGACCAGACGTCACTTCTGATCCTGCAGCTGTTATTATTAAATATTCATAGAATATATGACATCAACTGCGATGGGGCAAAGCTGAAAGTGTGTATCTGATGGGAGGCGTGCATGGGTAGTCCTTGCAGGTGCGGTGTATCTGATGGGAGGCGTGCATGGGTAGTCCTTGCAGGTGCGGTGATCACTGTGTCCCCAGTGGTGTAGGTGTCAGCGCAACTGCCTAGAAAGCAGGAGACCCGGGTTCGAATCCCAGCTGGGTACACATTTTCAGCTTTGCCCCATCGCAGTTGATGTCATATATTCTATGAATATTTAATAATAACAGCTGCAGGATCAGAAGTGACGTCTGGTCTTTCAGAACAGACGCCACATGTAATATATAATATGCCGGTGACGGGCAATGATCCTATCGTTAGTGGGGAGGGGTGGGCAAGTTTGAAGCCCTTACTCTTACGGGAATTAGTTAAACTACGAGTTTGAGTACTATGGGCAGGGCGAAGCTGGGAATTTGTATCTGATGGGAGGCGTGCATGGGTAGTCCTTGCAGGTGCGGTGATCACTGTGTCCCCAGTGGTGTAGGTGTCAGCGCAACTGCCTAGAAAGCAGGAGACCCGGGTTCGAATCCTGGCTGGGTACACATTTTCAGCTTTGCCCCATCGCAGTTGATGTCATATATTCTATGAATAATGTGAGAAAAGTTGGTCAATACTTTCATGTGAAAATATTTGTGGTTATTTATAGAGTCAGAGTTGTATCCATGGACAAAGCCAGGATAGTGACCAAGTGTGCAGCTCTTCCTTCAAAGCAAACTGATGGCAAAAAATGTCTTTCTTCAGGGCTGCAGAAAACATGGAAGTTGGACAGGGAGGGATGAGGGTTGTGCAAGGGTTTCCAGTGGAACTTCTGCAGTGCAGATGAAATGAAATGATTTAGTTGCAGGGTATTGCCCTCCCACATGTTGCCAAGGATGTTTTGACTAGTCTTTACACAACCTCCATACAATTCCAATCTCTCCCCATGAAATTTCCATATTTTTGGAGCTTTGAAGAAAGACATTTGTGACCCTCAGTTTGCTTCAGATGAATAGGTGCACATCTGGGTGTAATCATAATTTTGTAGGCAACCACAAACCTTTTTCCTTAAACGTGTTGGCCATCTTGTTGTACAGTGGCTCATATGAATTAACAGCTGTGGTGATTATTTTTGAAATAATATAAAGCTTATTTACTTTTATTACAACCAACTTGACTACATTTGACTGTTCCTTATAGTGCAGTATACAAATAGAATCTTGTGAAGAGGCCTCTACAATGACTATGCTATTGTTATATTAGCTATCTAGTATATATAGTATGACAAAATCAATACATATGCACTTAGGTGACAAAAGTCATGGAGTACCTTCTAATATGATGTCAGAGCAACTTTTGCACAGTGAAGTGCACAAACACAAGTCATTGGAAGTTCACTGAATGAATACAAAAGTATTTGTGTTGCAGGATTTTGTGCATAAGCTGACCTCTCCATTATGTATCATAAATGTATGATGTGATGCATGTTGTGTCACCTGGGTGGTTAAATCATTTACTGGAATTGCCCACAATATTCTTCAAACCAATCTCAAACAGTTTGGACCCATTGACACAGCACATTGTCATCCATAAAAATACAGCATTTTTTGAGAATATGATGTCCATAAATGACTGCAAATGGTCTTTAAGTAACCAAACATAACCATTTTTCAGAATCCATTCCATGTAAAAATAGCCCATACTGTTATGGACCCACCATCTCTGGCCATCCAGATTTAGGTTTTTCCTGATTTCCCTAAATCACCCCCAGACAAATGCTGGGATGGTTCCATGAAAGGGCACAACCAATTTCCTTCCCTATTGTTACCCAAAAATGCAAGGATGAGCACCATCTCTAATGGCCACATTGGCAACAGGACGTTAAACCCCAACTGTGTTCTCCTCCTCCTTGTTGAGAACATGGGTCCACAGCTCCATAGGGTTATCTCCACACTGCCAGCAGTTCTTGCCAAATGAAATCAGGACTCATCTGACTCAGCCATGATTTTCCACATCAAGAAAGCAACTGGCCATAAGCCCAGGAAAGGAATAGCAGATCAACTGTGTTATTGGCTTGAGGCATTTCTAACTAACAGAACGCAACATGTCATTATCAATGGAGAGAAGCCTTCAGATGTTAATGTGATGTCAAGCACCCCCCAAGGGAGTGTTATAGGACTGCCTTTCACTATATAAATTAGCTCATAGATAACAATGGAAGTTCAATAAGGCTTTTTGTGTATGATGCTGTAATTTATCAAGAAGTCACAACACTGGGGAAGGGTAACGAAATGCAGGTGGTCTGCAGCTTATTATCACTTGGTGCAGGAAATGGCAATTGAGCATCAACCAACAAGTGTAAAGTACTGCATTTACATAGAAAAAAAAGACCATTTACTATAAAACCACGCAGTAGCAGGACAAACACTGTAAGCAGTTACTTCCATAAAATATCTGTGACTAGACATAAGGGGCAATTTGAAATGGAATGACCATACAAAATCAGTTGTGGGTAAGGCAGATACCAGACTGAGATTCATTTGACGAATCCTCAGGAAGAGTAGACCATCAACAAAGGAAGCAGGTTAAAAAACTCTCATTTGGTTATTGCCTAAATATTGCTCATCAGTGTAGGATCCGTACCAGGTAGAGTTCATAGAAGACATAGAGAAGATACAGTAGAAAGCAGCAAACTTCATTACAGGTTCATTTAGTAATCATGAGATGATTAGGAAACTCCAGTGGCAGACGCTGCAAGAGAGACATTCTGTATCACTGTACGGGCTTCTGTCTAAGTTCCAAGAGCATACATGTCATGAAGAGTCAAAAAGGTATATTGCTTCCTCCTATGTATATTTTGCAAAGCAACCACAAGGATAAGATTAGGGAGATTAAGGCAGGCAATCATTTTTTCATAAACCATCCATGACTGGAATAGGAGGAAGCGACACTCGTAAGCAAAGTACCCTCTGCTACACACTGTGAGGTGGGTTGTGGAGTATGGATGTAGATGTAGCTGTAGAAAGTGCTGCATGGAATGTGCTGTTATTAAATGGTCATCTGCTGCCACAGCACATTAACACCAAATTGTGCGTACTCTCCTAACAAATATGTTTTTTGTACATCCCACATTGGTTTCTATGATTATTTCATGCAGTATTGCTCATCTGTTAGCCTTGACAACATAACACAAACACCACTGTTTTTGGTCATTAAGTACAGGAGGTCAGCCACTATATTGTTTGTGGTGAGAGGTAAAACCTGAAATTTGGTATTCTCGGTGCACTCTTGAGCTGTGAATATCAGAATATTTAACTCCCAAATGATTTCTAAAATGATCTTGCTCTTGCAACTAACTCCAATTATAGTTTTGCAGTCATAGCCTGTTAATTCTTTTTGTGTGGCCATAATAATGTCACATAACTTTTCACATAAATCATTCATGTAAAAATGACAGCTCTGCCATTGTAGTGTCATTTTATCCCTTGTGTTTGTAATACTACTACTTTCTGTATTTGTGAATATTGCTATCCCAAGACTTTTGTCACCTTAGTGTAAACAATGCTACACAAGAAATTTCTTTAAGATATAATTGATTCAATTGTGGAGTCTTGGTGAATAATTGTATATTGGCTAACGAAATAAAACATTCTGAGCCCTGTTTCATAACATTTATTAATGCAATATGGTCTAGATTTTGAGTTATTAGCCCATTTCTTGTACATAACTGATATCAAAAATGAGGACCAAGGGAAGCTAAACATGTCAGTTGACGTTGTAGACAACAACAGTCTGTGGGATGGAAGACAGAATTCAACTTCAGAGTGTGTCAAGTTGCTGTAACCAAAAAATGGTATCAACTAAACAAAAAAAGTTTGGTTAAATTGTATGACACTTGTCCGCAGGGCAACAGTTGTAACATTGGCACCAATGGTTAATGACAGCAACTCAGATGAGCAATCATGAGGCAGCCAATGAAATTAATTTTTTTTTTTCCGTGGACTATACGAACATGTTTTGAAAACAAAAATTATTTTTTATGAATAGACAAGGGTACATACAAGAATCTGTTGACCATAGAGCAGTCACCGTATTAATTATTTACTTGATAGTTAATACAAAATATTTCTCATGTCATTGTACATGGCTCAGTGTTCTAAGATTGTCAACATGTTACAAAGAGGTTTGTATGTCTCTTGAATTGTAATGTTCCTTGACAGACATGTCTTCCCTTGTGGTATTGTTCCAGTTACAAGTATTAGTTGCCTACTTACAGTATGCAACAGACACATGATTCCTGACAACATGACTGGGAAAGTTTTCAGAACTTTTCCCACGTGGAAAAACTACATGGCCATGATATATTAAAAATATTGTATTGAACAGCAATTGTAATGTTCTGGACACTATTACTTTATGTGCTTTTTGTTACGGACACAGAAAATTTCACAAGATCATATCATCTTCAGCAGAGTCACATCTATTATAATTTGCAGATGAAACAGATGATGAGTTTGAATAATCGGCCAGTATTTGCACCACAATGTGGGTCCGGGCTCAGAAACAAAGAAAATGCATGGAAAAATTTCAAAACTGGACAGAAGGTAAACAAATCATCTTACACTTTGATTGGCTGAGTGAATTGATCTGCCATTGGTCCTCTCATTTCGCACAACTTTCATCTGTTCCCAACAGAAGCACTGGACCCTGGTGAGAAGCCATGTAAAGTTTTACCAAAAGTTTTCCCCTTGTTTTATAACATTTATTACTATTGAATAACCTGGCTTTCAGGTTAAAATCCCATTTTCTAGTATGTAGTTATTGCATGCATGTATATATATGAAACTCAGTCATGGTACATATTTTCAAATGCTGCTTCAGTCTGCACATATACATATCACTGATATTTGAGACTTGCAAAAACCTCTGAATAATATTCTTTAAGTTGTATTTTCTAGTACATTACTGATGGACTTACAATCCAAAATGTAGTAATAGTAATGAATGTTGTGAAATATTGCCACGAGACACCACATAAACCGACTGCCAGCGTGGCCCAGGGGATAGCGGCACCGACTGTGGTGCTGAAGGTTGCCGGTTCAATCCCGCCCACCGGCAAAAATTTATTTCTTTGTAATTAACAATTCCAGAATGTTCTACATCTTTCTTATGTTCACTTGTAAATTCTACTTGTTTCTTATGTTAACTTTGTCTGTGTATAAATAGCAGAGCAGTTAGTGCTGCATGTATGTTAAGTTCATAATAAACCTGCTTTCAGTATAAGTGTTGTGTTCAGTTGCCTTCAAAGTCAAGCTTGCTTCCATTTCAGTGCGACAATATGCATAAAAAGTATTGAAGATGTTTTAAGTGCTCCAGCATAGAAAACTGTTGAAGCTAACAACAGATATAAAACACATAATTATAAAAGTCCAAAATTAATGCCCAAAAAAAGAGTGATGTTTTAAACAATATTTTATGATGTATTTTAGTGTTAGACAGTTAGTTACATGTCCACTGATCACATTCACGAGAAATGTTATGACATAGAACTGATATTGCATTGATTTTTTTTAGTATTTATTCTGGTCAATTCAACATACATCACATAATATTTATGTTCAAATGTTTGTAGAACTTATGGGACTTAACTACGGGGTCATCAGTCTAATATTTATGGTTACATACATTATGAACAAGTGAATCAGCAAGGGCCATTAAAAAAGAAATAAGCCAGAGGCATAATTACAGAAACCAGTGCAAGTATGTTAGAAGTATTGATTATGGCAGTTGAGACACTTGTCCCACTGTGAGTCAAGGCTGTGAATGGCTATCTCATAAAATTCCCTCAGAGCATTTTTAAGGGGGCCAAAAATGGTGTCATCACAGGGAGAGAGGTCTGAACTGTATGGAGGGTGGCCAAGAATCTCCAATTTGAATTTATGCAGGAGAGCTGCAACTGTGTTGACTATATGAGGCTTTGCATTGATGTGGAACAGAATGACCCCACAGGTGAAACTGCCTGGTCATTTTGATCGCTTGGCATAGGGTGGTCAAGGTTTGCAAGTAATGCTGGGCATTCACTGTTATCCCATGCAGCAGAAAGTGAACAGAAGGGAACCTTCTTGGTCAAACAAGAACGTCAACATAAACTTTCCTCCATTCATGTAGATGGCCTCGGCTTCTTTGGGCGGTGGTGACCCCGGATGCTTCCCCTGGAGACTTTGTCATTTTGATTCTGCTTTGAAATGATGACACCATAACTTACTTCCAACCACCACTAGTGTCAGGAACACATTTCCTTCTGCAGCATAGTGCTGCAGATGAACAAGACAATGGGCTATTCAACATGCTTTCTGGTTGTGATCACTGGGCACACACTTCACGACAGTGTGAACACTTCTGACACTCAGTCTGACCATGGCGACTGTGGCTTTCGGTGTCACACGGCAGTCCGGGGTAAAGAGTGCATCAACCAGCTGGACGATGTCATCAGTAATGCAGTCTGGTGTTCCAGACTGTGCATCATCAGCTAACAATATCCATCTTTCCCTGAAGCATTTGCGCCACACCTCGATCCTTGTAAGGGACGTGCAGTGTTCACCATACACTTGTGACATTCATTGATCAAGTCAACTTCCTCTACTCCTTCCAGTGTTAGAAAACAAACAACAGCTCTTTGCCCTTCTTTTGACACCTGCATGTCACTGTTAGCAATGTGACTGCCAGCACTGGATGACTGATGCCTGCTGCTACTAGCTCTGTATTGTCTCATGAAATTCGTGCGTGCCGTCTAGCGACGGGCTGTGAACTGGTCGGAACCGTACCTCGTTACATGTGCCACACTATTACCCTTCTGTCACTGGTTTGTGCATTCAAGACTCTGGCTCGTTTTTCGTTTCTGATGCTCCTCATAGTAGTGTGTAGCTCTCACTTTCACTCTGTGCGAATGACACAGCAATGCATTGATTACACAAAAAACTAGTGTGGAGACATTTTGAAACTAGATGGCTGCCTAAAACTCACAAACACTAGTTGGAACCAAAATGTGTAACTACCTAGGAGATTAAAACTGACAGGCTGAGATTCAAACTCAGGACCTTTGCCTTTCACAGACAAGTGCTTTACCAACTGAGCTAGCCAAGCATAACTCGTGCCTTACTTCTGCCAATGCCTTGTTTCATACCTTCAGAACTCCACAGCAGTTTTTCTGTGTATCTTGCGGGACTAGCACTTCTGGATGAAACGATATTGGAAAATGTGACTTGATCACAGTCTGGGAGATATTTCCAGAATGAAACTATCACTCAGCAGCAGAGTATGCACTGGTATGAAATTTCTAGGAGTGCTTGTAGTGCAAGATATGAAGAAGAAGTTTGGAAGGTAAGAGACAAAGCACTATTGGAAGTTTAGCTGTGAGGATGTGGGGAGAGTCTTGCTAGGTAGGGTAGCTCAATCAATAGAGCACTTGCTCAAGGAAGGCGAAGGTACTGAGTTCAAAACTCAGACCAGTACACAGTTTCAGTATGCCAGCAAGTTTCATATTAGTACACACTCTGCTTCAGACTGAAAATTTCATTCCTGAATTGAAATGTGTGATACATCATCTTACTGAAGGGGCAGGTCTTCTACAGAATGCTGTATGTAAACAAATTGGCGCACATGATCAAACAGTAGGTTCTTGTACCATTTGCCTAAGAGAATTGATGGCAGACTAACAGATGCCCGATTTCATCCTATGTAAACATCTCTTTCATGATGATATCTTTCCAGCTACCTGAATAATGCCATGTTGACAAATGAGATGAATGGTCTCACGTGGTTTATGACGTATGACACACTGCTACTGGCATGCAGTGACATGTACTATGCAATGTTTCTGTGTGCATGCTGATCTCTGTGATTTGTGGCATGAGATGAAAAAAAGTGCTTTAGTCAGATCTGAAATGCAATACCCCAAAGTGAAAAGTTGGTTGTTAATAGTATGGCTGTTCAAAGTTGTTGATATTGTTGTTATTGTAATGATATACAAGAGGAAGCTAATTTCTGATCTCAATTTTTGCCATATGCTAAGTCACTCAAACAATGGAAAGTCCAGGTTGTGATATCAATAATATTGTGAAAAAATAACATATTGATAAGATGACACACTGAGTAGGAAAGAGGCACGATGAAGATTTTGGTTGCAAGCTCATTTGAACATTCTTTTTGTCACATCTGTCTGCTGCTTATCATGTTATCTTTATTCTATGTCATTTAAGGAAAGGAGAAAGTTCCATCTCATGGAAAACTAATAGTGTATGAAGGACTAATTGTTCTTTAGGATCTCTAAGTTTTGTGGTTCACTTGCATTCTTTTTGTGCCGAACTCATGAATTCATTATTTGAAAGGTATTCAGAACATTCTACGTTTCATTTATTTTGATACACTGTAGATCCTCTTGACATGCAGTATTGTGTTATGTCCACAATACTTATGGAAATACTGAATTATTTTTCATGGAATACTGGATGCTCTAATTTAGTTTTTACATACATTGAATATTAATTATAGTAGTAATGGAAATTACTTGGTAGATTATAAATAATACTAACAATTCTTCAAATAATTAGGGTGGGAGGGAGGTATGGATATGTGTGCCACTCTACATCTCAATACTTCTACTATTCATTGACTGGTCACCTTTACTCCTGTATTAGAAAATAATTTACATTCTTTGTCAGAACCTTCAAATACACTGACAGAAAAAAAAAATGGTATATCCACTTAGGATTTCCCAATCCACTCATGTTTTATTGTTGATACTGTACATATGGAGTATAACCCACTCAGTTATCTGTGTGGTCTAACACACCGCTTTCCGGAATGGAGAGGTGTACCGGCCCCAGTTCGAATCCGCCCGGTGGATCAACAGAGGGGGTCGGAGTGCCGGCCAGCCTGGATGTGCTTTTGAGGCAGATTTCCACATCCCTTAGGCGAATACTGGGCTGGTAACCAAGTCCTACCTCAGTTACACAATTCACAAACATTTCATAAACTTTACACTTTCACACATTTAACACTATACACAGATATTTGGGGTACACATTTCCTCCTGGGGGTACGGGGTGGCAACAGGAAGGGCATCTGGCCACCATATAAAGGTTAACATGCCATATCTGAATTAACAAAGCTGACCCTGTATGTGCAGGAACATGGTGAAAGAGAAAGAAAGAAACTGTACATATGAAGTACACAAAATGATTACATTTAGATCAATAGCTCAAACGACAGTGAGATATGCAATGTGTTAAGCCATGCTGAAACACCCATATTAGTAATATATGTAGCCTCCATGGTTGACCGAGCGAGGTGGCGCAGTGGTAACGCACTGGTCTCGCATTCGGGAGGATGGTGGTTCAAATCCACCTCTGGCCATCCAGATTTTGGTTTCCCGTGATTTCCCTAAATCACTCCAGGCATATGTCAGGATGGTTCCTTTAAAAGGGCACGGCCGATTTCCTTCCTCATCCTAACCCAAAAACTCTGAGCGTTAGCTCCATCTCTAATGGCCAAGCTGTTGACGGGATATTAAACCCTAAGCATCCATCCATCCTCCGTGGTTGGCAATACAGGTGCTGACTCTGGCATCCATTTGATCATACAGATGGTTATTACTGTCTTGAGATACATTATTCAATGTCTGCTTGACCTGTTCACATAACTGGAAAGAGTTTTGGGTTGACGAGGTGGACCTAACAGTTATCATCCCATCGTATCCCACACATACTACATTGGAGACAAGTTCTAGAATTTTGCTTCCTAAGGAAGTTGCAACACTTCTTGCATAGCATGTTGAGTTTCATGTGCATTGTGTGGATGAACTTTATCCTGTTGTAACAACAGATCACCTTCTTATTTCAAGAATGGCAAAAGGACAGGTCTTACAGCATTCTGCAGATACTGAGCACTGGTCATTATTCCCTCCACAAACACCAAATGTGAATGAGAGTTGTATCTTATCACACCCAGACCATATGACCTTGATTTCGGGCCTGTGTGTCTTGTACAAATGCACTCTATGAGACAGAACTCACCCGGTTTATGCCGTATGCGCAAATAACACATAACTTCTGTGCAGGTAGGATCTGCTTTCATCACTGAAGACCACGACCCACCATTCCATCTCCAAGAGATCCTATGATAACACCAGTCAGGTCATGCATACCAATGCTGTGGCATGAGTGGAAGAAAGGCTAGAGGTCTGTGAGCCCATAACCCCACTGCTAATAACTGGTTGGCAACAGTTCATGTTGATACTTCTGGGCTTGCAAACCACATTAACTGTGCTGTGGTAGCTGAACAATTTCCACTGCTGCCCTTATAATAGGATGATATTAGTGCACATTTGTGCTGTGTGGATATCCAGAACCTCTCTATTGGTGTGAGAATGTTCACACAAGCAAAATCTTTGTACAACTGATGCAGCATGTCCAATTTGTGTGGTAATTCTCTAAAAGGACCCTCTTGCCACTCGGTCACAATTTGATCCCTTTCAAACTTGCTCAGTTGGATGTAGGAAACATGAGTGACATGGTGCCTGTGTACATCACACTGAACCTTATGACTGTTAACAAGCCCTATTATAGGGTACACATAAATGGCACTCTGGCATCTAAGTCACTACATTACCTATCAGCATACGATGCTGAAACCATTATCAGAACTTAGTACATCTACTATTCCCCAGATGGCGTCTGCCATCATTGGATCAAAATCGACATACTCTTTTCAGAGGTACTCAGTTGTGGCTTTCTTTTCGTTTTTTTCCTTGCAGTGTAAAACATTCATGTACATTATAGGCATAACTGGTACAAATGTTAAAAAGATTCCCATCACAGATACAGCTTGAAAGAGTGGCAAACAACAACTATTATTTCCAGGGAAGTGAATTAACCAGCTGTCCAAGTAACATTCTTGTTTCAATTGGTGTCCACAATGTTGTGTCTTACATGTTAATATATAATGGGGGTAAATCTAAAAATATTTCTTATCAGCCTTTCCACGTTAGCACCTACCCATACACCTACAGTATAGTGTGGTTGGAGAAAAAAAAAATCTTCTATGTAGAGGAAGTTATACTATGCTGTTTATTCAGTGCAGTTCTTCAAATGAAGATGACACTGAAATTCCTTTTAGTAATTATACTAAATTACAGACTTAACTGTGGAACATTATCTGCTACCTTCACCACAATGTGGAAATTTACATTGATTCAATACACAGAAATGAGACTGTGTGTGTTCCATTTAACTTATAGGCTGCCTCAATATACCAAACAACTGAAGTTAAAAAAAAAAAATCATTTGTATTATGACAAATATTTAAAAACTACTCACAAAATAGGACACATCTTTTTACATCACTTTCATTTTGTGTGGGGCGTAATCTGATAATGTAGGGTTGACCAACTTGTGCATTAAAATGTAATGAAATATATAATCTAACATTGGTTAATTGAAGATATACAATATCCTAAGGTTCAGATGGTATACAGATTGACAGAACCACTTAAATTGGCTGGTTATGAAATAAGACATCTAAAATCTGGGCAGTAGTTGGCATAAGTAGTGTAGATGAGTCCTGTCAGCCAGAGATATAGATCTAGAAAGAAATTCAAATGTGGTCCCAGAAGAAACAAATAGAGAATGAACCATGCCTGGATAGAAAAATGTAACAACTCGCCATTCCTGATGCATAAAAAAGTGCCAACAAAAATGTTATGAAAATACTACTAATTGACACTTGAGTCATATGAGTAATGACACACACATTTCATCGTCAAGGAGAAACATGTGAAATATGCATTTAGTTCAGCTATGTTTGTAAATCTATGTGACTTAATTACTCTGGTCATCAGTTCCTAGGCTTACAAACTACTTAAAATAACTTATGCTAAGGACAACAAATACATTCAATCCGGAGGGAGGACTCAAATCACCGACGATGAGCAGTGGCGCGCTCCGCGCCTAGGCTCCTTGTAACACTTGGCCACTCCACCATGGCTTAATTCAGCTATTTCCATTAATTTCATAGCATAAAATCATTTTTTTCCTTTTCTTTTTTCCCTTCTTTCTTTTGCTTTACCCACAGTTCAAACATACTTAAAATTTTTGAATAATTACAGTAGATAACACTAACACATGGTGGTGTCACGGTAGTGCATTGTATCAGGTACCATCCTTCGACCCAGTTTCTCAGTATGTTTTTGCATTTATGGTAACTTATTAAAGGTGACTAATTTTGCCCAGTTTTGTAAAGTTGTCATTCATTTATCTTAAAATTTTAATACTGCAGTTACTGAGTTCAAAATGAACTAAACATCAAAATTATTTCACATGCTTCAAGGCTTACCTTGTATAGCTTCAAACTGTTCAGTCATGTTGTACCCTCCATTATTACTAATTCTAATGTTATAAACATGTTAATTTATTCAAGATATAATGTGTGATGCATCAACATGAATTTCAGTACCTTAAAAATTTGAGCTTCAGCATAATTTTTGTTCTGTACCATACCCAAAGAGTTTTAGTATCTGTGCACTTTCAACATTTCATTCTAAATACATTGAAACCAATCATACATAAAATCTGTGTTACTGCATACCAATACTGTATATCCTCTTTTATAACAAATATTAAGTGGTGTGCACTCAGTCTTATGCTTGCATTTAAATTCTTAATCAATCAATAAATCTGAAAACTTAACAAAAGCCATTTCCTCCTTCGTTATTCATATATATACATCAAGCAGAATTAAACTGTTAACTGCAATAGTTTTATAAACATTCTCAAGAAGCATACAACAATAGTGGACACTCTAAACAGTGTCTTTAAAAACAATTAATGACTAGTTTTCTAAAAATGGACTCTCTCTAAATATTAAAAAAAAAATGCACCATATTCAGTCCTTCATGTCAGCATGTAGACAATCACTGATATATTCTTAGCACAGGAAAGTCTTACTGAATAATGCAGAATCTTCCTTTTTTTGTACCAGTAAGGGTATTGTTAAGAAATTAAATAGGAGACAAACATATTTTACAGCTTCTTAAAAAGAAACAAAGCAGTAAATTAACACATTTTGCTTATTTTCATTCAGTGATATCCTACCAAATTGTAAGGTGACATGTCTCCAAGAAGTAAAATTTTCATTGATGTGAATAATATATATGCCATGCAGATCACTAATGAGAGCTTTCTTATTAAAATCTCTTGAGACGACTGTTAGCAGCATTTTCTTGAAATAATTTACTTCAGTTACCAATAATACTGTATGGTACTGCAAAGATTATCAGTCAATGCTTACACAAATTTTGTTCTTTATCAATACTAGTTTTCACTAGATCATAATTTTCAATAGCACATAATTCGTCTTGGCTGATGATGAATAGTTAGGAGAAACTGAGTGTGTATATCTTGAGCTTAGCATCTCTTATTTTCAATGTTTACTGTAAGAAATAAACAATTTGAAGTTGGATTCAACACTATTTTCCATTGGCCAGGTGGACTGGCACATGAGCAGCATTGATGTATGGCTAAATGTATGAACAAGATGACATATAAATAATTTAACTAATGAAGCTACCTATCATTTGGAACAATATATTTTACCACTGAGATCATTATGAAGTATATGGCACAGAATATTTTTTGATACACTGAGCTGAAGTTATGCACCAAAGAGGAGGAACTACAATCTTTCTCTGTTAAACAGCTTTGGAAAAATAGATTTAGTATTTCAGCCTTTTGAGTGTAATTCACTGCTTCAGCGTCATTATGGTCACAGAGTGTCTGGGCACATGATTTCACTTTATTCATCAATTTAACTTAAGACTAAAATTTTTTAGTATTTTCTGCTAATTTGGTACATAGAACATTATTTTCAAAATCACTGAACACATCACAATGGAAGGAAGCTCAGAGTTTAATGTCCTGTTGACAGCCACGGTCAACAGAGATAGATAAACACATCACGAGTAGCCCTCCGTGCACTAATTTTGGCATTATATAATTTTTTATTTTAGGTAAGGCTTTAGCTACTGTATGTTTGTATTTGCAGTGAAGTTCTCTTTGCTTTTGAAGCAGTTTTCTAACACAGTTGATGAACCATGGTGGATATTTTCCATCTCTCATAATTTTATTTACAAGGGAAACTCCATATCACACCCCTTCAGATTTATTGGAAGGATGGTGCAATGAATAGCTCACCAAAAACTGAATACAGATCAAGCATGAAAATAGTAAGGAAGGGTATGAAACTATGAAAAAGAAGCAAAATAAGAACTTAACACTGCACATGTCTGATGTGCCACAGTAAGGAAGCAGTTGCAGCAAATGTGGTTCTGTGATCACAGTGTTGAACAACAAAAGAGAAGATCCTGGGTTTAAATCCCATTCCTGAACAAAATATTTTATTTCATTTTTGTTACTACATTATGAACTGTCTGTCATATCATTGACATTTCTTTTCTCTTCCTGTTGCCCTAGCAATTTTCATACTATACATTAGTTACAGAATGTGTTAAGAACATGTTACTGTCACAAGCAAATGTGGTGAATAGTGAGTGCAGGCAAAAAGCTGCATAGACTGCTCACCTATCAAAAAAACAAATAAACAGGTGAGAACTATATCACAATAAAGACTCACCACCTTGTTATTGCAATGTCAAGTACTGTTGAAAATGCAAGGTAACCTCACTGTAGTACAGGAATGCGATGCTTAAACAAACATCACGCAGACATTACAGCACAACACAGACATGAACTGGTTACAGCGAACAGATGTGGCAATGAATGGATGGACAGTTCGTAATTTTGTGAAAAAGAAAACATTAAAATCTTTTTTGCACTGGGGAAGGTTTGAACCACAGACTTTCAGCTTTGCAGTTCCCCACTATAACCACAGGACCACAGCACGCTCACTGTAGGTGTTTCCCACTCATTTGTGCAGCTCGCTAGCACAGTGGTAGAGTGCCAGACTGCAAATCCAAAGGTTGTGGGTTCAATCCCCGCCAGGTCCTAGGATTTTTATCTGTCAATTTCCACTTCTTTCACCTCTGGCAGAGTTGCTGATGTGAAAAATATCAAGTAGCACCGTGATTCGGAACCCACGTTAAACTGTAGGTCCCCCTATAACTGGCTGGGTAAGTCAGTTCCAAAGTCCGAGGAAGGCAACGGCGTACCACCTCCAAACAGGACCATGCCTAGTAAAGCACAGTGGTGTTCAAACCAATCTTCAGAATGTTGACTGCTTTACCTTTTTTATGTATTTATTTATTTTACTTGGGATGTTCACTGTTTCTATTTTGATTCTTTTTCATAGTTCCACATACTTTCTCCCTGTTTTCATGATTGATCTGTGACCAGTTTTTTGACGGGCTATCCATTGTGTTCTACTACCATTAAATCTGAGGGGGTGCGATGGTGAGTTTTCCTGCTCAGCACATATTTATCTAAAGCATATTGTACAATGTCCTTGTACTTTGTCCACTGATGCTCAACAGTGTCAGCGCTGGAGACAAAACTTTTGTCTCGAGCAGTCGAGTACTCTGAAATCTGTCCCTTGTTCTTTTTGATAAACAGAAAGATCTTCCTACCTTTCTTGATATTTCTATTTACAGCTGTATTTAGTGATGCTGAAACAATCTTATGGTCACAAATTCCTTGTTATGCATGAAGTCAAAAAGTTTTGGTCTGTTTGTCATCAGGAGGTTTAAGACATTATCTTCACAACTCAGTTCTCTATTTAATAGTTGAAGGTAATTTTTTGATAAAGCACTTAGAACAATTTCACTTGATTGTCTGTCCCTGTTGTGGCATAAAGTCAGCGCCACACACCAGACATAAGAGAACAATCGTGGAAAAGGCAGCGATTGACCGAAAGCCAATCGCAATGGGGCGCTGCGCTGTAGGGAGTAACCAAAGATGCGCGCCCTCTACAAGCAGTTATATCTAGGCCGACATATGTCTGGACAGCCTGTCAGTTACTAGTGAGCACTCAGCAGTTACTATTCAGAACTTGGGCAGTTACTAGGCAGCTACAATGACAGAACTAGGACAGTACTAAGTCAGAACATTGCTACAAACTTAGCAGTAACTAGGTCACAGCGCAGCTAGCATCATACGGACGACGACGCGAGAAGCAAGAAGAGAGGAGAAACAGACTTATGTTCTAAAGTTGAGTATTGTACATTTCAGTCTATAAATACCTTGTAATACTAACTATATCAATGTTTTAGATGTCAAAGGATCCTGCACCAGTACCTTTATTGACAACTAGACTAGGATGATGAAACAACAAAAGGCGACGAGGTCACAACAAATGGCAATGAGGACAACAAAGAACCATATTGCGACAAAATATTAATGTCTGAAAGTACGCTGCGCTATTAATTTAGCTTTATTACAGGTCTTGGCGGACCCAGTAAATAATCTTTTGAATCTATTGCAGGGTTACGAGTAAATTGCTATATTTTTGCACTATTTGTTTATAAGATTTTTGCACCAAGGCTAATGCTACTAAACCTGACACTGCCACTTTGCCACAGCTTCCCGTGCTCGATGCACAGTAGATAATGCAAATGTTTCAGTTTCAGAGCCAGCAAATTGCATCTCTCCTGCAAACTGTGCAACAACTTCTGTCCGCACCTGTGTCTCAAAATATGCAAGTTCAACTGCAGCAGCCACCACCTCCAGTAATTCCGCCATTCAGACAGTATGCCAAAAAGTAGAGGACTGGACTGAATGGCTCCAGCAGTTTGAAGCCTACACTACAGTGCAACGGAACAAGGTACTGTCAAACTTCATTTTCTGTTATCGTGTGTAGTCCCCCCAGCGTTCCGTCTTGTGAAAAACTGTTTCCCTCAGCGGAACCTTCTGAACTTTCTTATGATTCAGTGATAGGAGCCCTCATGGCATATTATGAACAGCAAATCAATGCAGTGGCTATTAGGTATCAGTTCTTCAGATGTAGGAAAAATCCGAACCAAACATACAGGCAGTGGATAACAGATCTTCAAGGTCTCACTAGCAAGTGTAAATTTAAATGTTCATGTGGAGCTTTGTATTCAGATGTCATGTTACGTGATGCTCTTGTCTATAATATTCCTGATGGTAGAGTTAGAGAACAGATTCTAAAAATATCAGATCTGTTGTTCCACCAAGTAGAACAGATTTTGGAACAGTATGATACAGGAGCTGTGGCAGCAGAAAACTTTAACTCTTGCCCACAGTGTTTCTCGCAGCACAAATGGCAGAATTGTCCATTCCAGTCAGCAAAATGCTATGCATGCAGCAAGAAAGGTCATATACAAACAGTTTGCTTGCAGCAAAGGAAACAGAATATGCCCTCCCGGCCCAAACTGTGACAAGACGATAGTTATTCAATAAATACAGTATTTTCCAAACCAGTGGCTGCCCCTCGTAACAACAAGGACATAGAAGTAGCACAAGTTGTACATCAGGCCAGAAAAATTTATGTCAATTTTCATGTAAATGACATTCCTGTAAAGTTTCAACTAGACACAGGTGCATCATTCACATTGCTCAATCGCAAAACTTAAGAACAGTTAGGATCGCCACACCTTTCTCACACTAAAACAAGGTTAACAGCTTACAATGGCAATGAAATTCCTGTACTAGGAGAGTGTTCACTACCTGCAGTATACCACTCACAAATGTGCACAGTGACATTTCAAGTGCTTCAGTCTTACGAAGGATAGAATATTTTTGGATTAGATTCTTTTGATCTTTTTGATTTTACTGTGCAAGACTGTGTTTTAATTGTGAACAATTTTGATGCTAAAGACAGTGTAGACAAGTTGCTGAAAGACTTTCCAGATTTATTTTCTGCAGGACTAGGAAAAGTTATAGATTTTGCTGCACACATTGCTCTCAATGAAAATGCCAAAACAAAATTTTGCAAAGCTCATGATATACTGCTCGCTTTACGCGACAAAGTAGCACAAGAACTTCGCACATTGCAAGAAAATGGTGCCATTGAACCTATTCAAGCTAGCCAGTGGGCGAGTCTGCTTGTAATTTTGCCAAAGCCATCAGGTAGCATTCACATTTGTGTTGATTTCAAGGCTACAGTGAATCCACAAACAGTTGTAGACAGTTATCCTTTGCCAAGACCAGAAGATTTAAAGGACATTTGCCCAATGTTTGGCAGTGCATCCGTGCCCGCAATTTTTCAAAGATATTTAGAACGGCTTACAGCTCAGGCCATAACCCAGAAGAACACATTACAAATCTGAGGAAATTGTTTCAAGTTTTGCCAGATGCAGGTCTCAAGTGTCACTTAGATAAGTGTGACTTTTTCAAACTGGAACTCCAGTATCTACGACATATGATAAACAGTCAAGGTGCGCACCCCTTGCAATCACATTTGCTTGCCATTTGCGACCTGCCAGCACCACAAGATGTGAAAGAATTACAGTCCGTCTTGGGAAAGTTAACGTACTATATTAGGTTTATTCCACATGCAGCACAAATTGCAGCCCCTTTGCATTGGCTAAGCTGTAAAAGATGTTTGTTTTGTTTGGACAGATGAATGCTAATGTGCATTTCAGCAGTTAAAATTTGCTTTGCTCAATGATCGATGTTTGGTGCACTTCAATCCAGAAAAACCAGTTCTTTTGCAAGTGGACATGTCATTGTTTGGTCTAGTAGCAGTACTCCCCATAGACATGGGGAACCGGACCATCCAATAGCTTCTGGGTCAAAACTTTTAACAGACACACAGTGCCACTATTCTAAGATTGAGAAGGAAGCTTTAGCATTAGTGTATGGTGCCACAAAATTCCATCACTATTTGTATGGGAGAAAATTTTATTTAGTAACTGACAACAAGCCTTTGCAGTCATTGTTTCATCCAGCCAAGCCAATTCCTAAGTGCACGGCACACAAATTGCAACACTGGGCTTTGCTCTTATCACAGTATCAGTACTAGATTGTGTACAGACCCACAACTCGCTATGGAATTGCCGACGCACTTTCCCATCTTCTGGTTGGCCATGACAAAGAGTTTGATGCTTCTGAGATGTCATGTTGTCAGATAGATGCACAGGAAGATAGTTTGTCGCAATCCTTTCTGTTGGACTATAGAAAAATTGCTCAGGCCACAGAAACAGATCCTAATTTACGAATTTTGCTATGCTACATTTGCACACAATGGCCTCGTTCACAACGTGACATTGAAAATTCACTGGTGCATCACTATTTTGCTGACGGAATGAACTTTCAGTGCATAGAGGTGTGATTCTAGTTTCAAATGGCAGTGGACAATTGTGTGTGTTAATTCCATGATATTTCCAGAAAGAAGTGTTGCACTTACTTCACCAAGAACATTTGGGAATGGTTCACACTAAGCAATTGGCACGACACTGTACTTGGCAGGGTATGGACGCCCAAATAGAAAAAATGATGTCACAGTGTTCAGTATGCACTGCCAACCAGTCAGCCCCACCTCAGAAATTTTTTGCATGGCCAAAAGCAGATTCATCTTGGAAATGAGTGCATATTGACTATGCTGGTCCATTTTGGAACACAAAGTGGCTTATTGTGGTTGATGCTTTTAGTGGTTACCCGTTTTCAGTGTCAATGTCTTCTGTGACTTCTAGTAGCACAATTAGGGCGTTGTCATCAATTTTTTGTCTGGAAGGTATCCCTGAACTGATTGTCTCTGACAAAGGCCCTCAGTTGACATCACAACAATTTCGCTGCTTTTGTGCATGCAATGGAATTAAGCATCTAACCAGTGCACCATTTCACCTGCAGTCAAATGGCGCTGTGGAAGACTTTGTCTGGACATTTAAGCAGCAGGTGTCCAAACGACGTTCGGAGCACTCACGGGAGGCAGCACTGCAGCTGTTCCTTGCCTCCTACTGCTCGCATCCACAAGCAGGGTCATCGCCGGCCGAGCTTCTACATGGCCGCTGCCTGCTCCATCTGCTCCACCCCTCCCCCCCCAGCAGCTGCCAGCGTGCAAATATCACTTCGATCCACGTAACCCAGTCTTTTTAAGAGTTTTTGGCGGTTGCAGACGGTGGGAGTAGAGTGAGATCATTCGACGTTGCGGTGAGCAAATGTTTGAAATTTCAGGTCCTGATGGCATCATCTGCAGGCAACTCAACCAAATTCTCCCTTGTCATGTACCCTGTGATACTTCTGCATTTCTGGCAGCAGATTCACGCAACACACAGACCGCGCGGACTCCACCGCCCACAGGACCTCGGTTGTCGCCCCCGCCACAGATCTTCACGGCACCATGGCTCGACGTTATGGAGACGGAGCCCTCGCAGCCTCCGCTTCACCTGGATGTGCCAATGGACATTGACCAGCACAAGAAGCACGCCACGCAGCATCCGACGCCGTTGTCGCCACCGTCTCCGTCATCACTTGGGCCACAGGTCGTGGGTGTGGGCCCTTCCCCAGAGGACATTCCCTTGCGAGCTCAGGCTGGATGGCAGGGCCCGGCCGGTAGTGTGCCATCCTCTGAAGCTACAGACTCCAGTCCATCAGTACGTCCACAAGCCTGCCTCCTCCCCCCTTGTTGACCTCCATACACGACAATGGTTCGGCACTTTGGAAGGAGGGGGGGGGGGGTGTTGTGACATAAAGTCAGCGCCACACACCAGACATAAGAGAATGATTGTGGAGAAGGCAGCGATTGACCAAAAGCCAATCGCAAGCAGGCGCCGCGCATCCTGGAGGGAGTAACCAAAGATGCGCGCACTCTACAAGAGGCTATATATAGGTCGACATACGACTGGACAGCCCGTCAGTTACTAGTGAGCACTCGGCAGTTATTATTCAGAACTCAGGCAGTTACTAGGCAGCTATGATGACAGAACTAGGACAGTACTAAGTCAGAACATGGCTACAAACTTAGCAGTAACTAGGCCACAGCACAGCTAGCATCATACAGACGACGCTATGAGAAGCAAGAAGAGAGAAGAAACATACTTATGTTCTATTGTACATTTCAGTCTATAAATACTAACTATATCAATGTTTTAGATGTCAAAGGATCCTGCACCAGTAACTTTATTGACAACTAGACCGGGACGAGGTCACAACAGTTCCTACCAACTGTCTTCAACATTTGAATCTCCTCATCTATATCTGGGAAGTTAATATCTTAACCTAATACTATGACATGACTAAAAATTTTCTCATAATATAATCCTAGTTTTCCTTCAGATGATCCATCACTATTGCTGCTGGGCTAGGGGTTCTATAAAAACATCCAATGATCAACTTTTAATCACGATCTTCACCCAAATCATTTTACATTTCATATTTGTACTACTATCCCTCAATATTATCATATTTTATTGCTATTAATGCACCCTATCTGCAGTGTTCAGGTTGTCTCTGTGATATATGCTCCAGTCTGAGTTTAGAATTCCATTATTACTGACATCTGGTCTGAGTCAGCATTCCACCCCTAGTATTATGTGGGCATTGTGACCATTTATAAGTGAGAGCAGTTCTGGGATATTTCCACTGAAACTTCTGCAGTTAACTATTGCTATATTAACATTTTCTTTCTCAGTTCTGATGTGTCAAATGCTTCCCTATCTGGAATCAGGAGGTGTCTTATCAGGCCTGTGGAGGGATTTCTCTATTAAAAAAAAAAAAAAAAAAAAAAACCACATGTGAACTCCACACATACTATGCTACCCAAGTAACAGCTTCCTGCATGCAGTGCATATCTTACCTATGGTTACAAGTGATTTCTTTTTTATTTTGATTATTTTTATTTTTTATTTATTTATTTATTATTATTATTATTTTACAATCACGCCATTAGGTTTGAAATACTCTCCTTTTTTCTGAAAAGACATGCAAATGAATGTTTTAGAATTTTAATCTATATATACCGTAACAACAACATTGTTTTATAGATCATTTTTTAAAATTATTTCTGTTCATAAAAAGCCTGGTAACAATAATGTGCAATAATCCATTTTTGTTAACAGATTTTATCAATAACATTTCCCGATGTCTTTTGTAATCCAATTAACAATTTGTCAGGGTCTGCTAATCGTAAAGTTTTGTTATTGACATAAATTATACAATCTACATTTTGTAAACAAACCATGCACTGCTTTAGTTGTAACTTACATATATACCTAATTTATCTTTGGTTTGTTATGAATAAACTTTTAATTTATATGGAATAATTTTACATATTTCTTGTTTGTGGTGGAGTCATTTATGCTTAACAGATAATGATATTAAGTAACTAAATTGTAACACATTTGTTTTGGATCATTCTAGAGCATACCATGATGTATAAATGCGTGGACATTTGATGTATGTAGTGAAGATTGAGTCATGACTTAGTCTCAATCATGTCTTGGAATCACAACTGTCATGTAGTCATTTTACCAATGCAATAAACAGTTTATTCAACTTGAAATTACAAACTGTTGTTCCGTTAACACATAAGAACCTGTGTCATTGAACTAATGAATATTTCAGAAATAATAACAGCAGGCAAGCAAATGAGGTAATAATAATAGCAGGCGAGCTGACGGCGTCAACGCTAAACGACAGGTGATGTAATGTATTATATGGTAATGTAACCAAAATACATTAAAATATTATAACAGAGTTCAAGGAATTTGCATCTAAGCTCACTTTAGACTCTTCTGAGCCTCTGGTTTAGGCCTTACACTCAGGTCAAAAATAGTGGCCCGGTAACAATGTTCCAAATTGATACCTTTCCTGCCACCCCAAATGTAAGGCTAGCAGCCTTCAACAAATCTGCAGGCCACCTGTATGAATGGAGGATGGCATTTGAACCCAGGTAGCAGGCATCATTAGTGCTTAGATGAGCAATGATTTGCAGCCAGGTGCACCCCGTGCTCCCTATCAGTGCTGGTAGACTCCTCTACACCTCAGATGAGACCACCAGCAAGAAGAGTGGACGCTGTATTCTGTTCCAATCTTCTCACTTTTTCTCCCTCACCTGCCAAACAATAGAGCTCCCAATAACAAGAAAACCCACCCTCCCTTGTCTGAACCTTTCAGGAAGATCGGCCACTGGTGCAACACGTGATGCAGCCCGTGCTGGCTCATATGTATTATCAGCAGTGGGCAACACCTTAAATACGTTACTGAGGGGTAAGGATACAACCTTATGGCCATTCCTCAGTTTAACCTTCAGGCCAGAGATTTGCAACACAGTTTACCAACCACCATCGTGCAACTGTCAACTGGAAGCAACACGGGAATCTGAAAACGCAGTGGCATCGAGGATCTCAGGTGGTACAATAGATTCTAGAGGTTCCCCTGCATTTGCCTCAGGCACACAAGCAACACTGAAGCCAAGTATAGCAGCCTGGAGCCTGTTGACTGTGGCCAACACAGCTTCCTACTGTTTAAGGGCAGGGACCTATTCCCCCTGAATTCATGTATAACAGTTGTAGTCCCTATCCACATCTATCAAGCTATTTTCTTGACACACTGATTAACTAGCTGAAGCCATATTCTTTGTCTCTTCAAATAAACAAATTACAGATGACAACTCAACAGACTGCCTGAATATACAGCATGCAACATGTGAGAATAAAGCTCTTAACAACAAAAATGTGCATGAAATTTGAGAATCAACTACAAAGAAAAATGCAGAAGTTAAATTACATACCTTGGCAGTCTTGAGATGAAAAATAGGTGGCTGATGGCACAAGACTGACTGTCAAACTCTCTTAAGTAATGATCTCTGACTGTTCAAATACATACTGCCTGAATTTAGAGTATGTAACAAATGCAGGAGAATAATTCTCTTAAAAAAATGCTGATGAATTACTAAGAACAATACAGAAATCTTATATAAGTTGGTAGTCTAAATGTGAGACACAGGCAGCTGTGCACCTTTGTAAGCTGTGGTTTTAACAGGTTTCACAGTAATATTTGGTTAATGTACACAAGTAAACAATGTTGAAAATAATAAGTACACATAGATGAATTTTTAAGAACAAATTTTGTGAAGAATTTACCCTTTTTGAAATTGATCATTACTCTAAATGTATTTGTAAACAGTGATTTATCTAAATAAATAAAATCACATTGCATTTATACATATCTTATTTATGAGTTTTATTGACACTTTACTGTGCAATTTCTCAAAACAATCAGCTTATCCTTTACAATTTTTTACAGAAGAGTTTTACAAGTACTGGTATGTATTTATGGAAATAAAAAACCCAAGCAAAATAATGAAGCTGATAGAAGTGTTAGCAGAAGAAAATTTTCTAGGAAATATTGTCTTCTCCTAACTTCTTAGGGATGGAACACACAAATATTTATGTTATGATAGCCCGTTAACATTCTATTCCAGTAGTGTATCACTTCTACCAACAATTCAGTCAAAGCCAAGAACTGAAGCATGTGCATCCAAACTTAACTTCAACACTCAAAAGAATGGAACATTTTAAGTTTACATATTTCCTGTTAAGCAAGAGATATGCTAATAAGTGTCAAACGTATAAAGTGAAAGAGTAGCAAAATAATGTGGCACAAGATTGTCTTAAAAGTAGAAGTAATTTCCAAGAACATTTCTCAAATTGGAGATGTCAGTTGTATCACTAATGCTTTATAATCGATAGAAAGAGTCACTGACTATAACTTTATAAATATATTTATTTCTGACAAGGTAATCAGTTTGGGTCTGTGTTAAGACCATTTTCAGATCTTATGCACCACAATGGATGGCAGTAGTGGCAGATAGAACTGCTCGTCACTGGTCACAATTGAAAAACGTGCAGTTTTTTTTTTTTTATAATCTTAACCAATAATAAGCCAATCTGGCTCCCACCATTGTCATCCATCATGGTGGATAATGTCGAAAGATGGCTTTAACCCAGACAACAAACTGGTTACCTTATAATAAAATAAATGTATCTAAAAATCACAGTCAGTGACTGTTTTTATTCAGTTATCAACTGTGAAAATGGTTTACAAAAATGTCTACACATGCAATTTCTGCACAGTGATATATTTTGGATATTAAAATTGAAAATATATGCGAAAAATAAGTCCTACAGTTTTTATATTAGGCTGGGAGAGACAGATAAAAATGATTTCCTATGTTGTTTCAGGCAAAGATTTTATGTGTACAAAATACTCTGCAATGTCATATGAGTATGTTCGATGAACAAAACAAGTAGTGGAAATTGAAGTATTTTCCAACATAAGCTGAGGTTGTATTTCACAATTTGGAACACACATGAAATTACGGTGCTCGCCACCCAAAATGCAGCACCCTGCAGCATGGTACTGGATTCCACTCACCATCCTCATGTGGTTGTATTAATCATATGATCTTGGTACAGTTTAAGTAAATTAGGCTGTGATATCTCTGGGACTTCTTGATGTTGTACTTTGGATACCCAGTAGTGTTTTTCATTTTAGGGGAAGGCAAAGATTATTGATGACATAATCACATAACTACATGGCAGATTATATAACAGGAATATATGCTGTTGCTAGTAAAGAAGTAGGACTAGGTATCAAACACTATTTATACAAATATCATACAGGATTATTTTCGAAAACCAGAAACTGGGAAACCAATTTCACAAACAAGTGATTATGAAATAAAGCTGATACCTGGAAAAACTGAGTCACAAAGAAAGCATACAGAATGAAAAGTGGTAGCTTAGAAATCCAATAACAAACTGAAAAATTCCAGCCAGTGAAGATACTTATTCACAAAATAACTTGTTAATGATGATAAAGAGTAGGTTCTGACAAGAACAATAAATAAATGACAGTTGCAATGAGAGATACTTTCAAATTAGAGTTTAGTTTAACATACATACCAGTATGGAAATATTAAAATCTTTTTTATCACAAAGTGGGACATATTGGCTACTGGAATACATTTTTAAATATTCAGGATTAGATAATGTGACAATAGAAACAGAAATAGAGTGTAATAATTGTATGGAAAGATAAAGTTTTAATTTAATAATGCACTGATGAGGTATGAATATTTAGAGATAAAGATATTAGTGGAGGAAATGAATAAGTAGAGAGGGAAGACAAATAATAAAATTGGCTAACTATATTTGACAGTATGATTTAAGTTAAATTTTCATATTAATATGAGGACATGATTTAATACTGGAATCTGGCACAAATGGGTATATCCATGCATACATTACATATCATGTTTCTACTTCATAGTTTAACAATAGAATGTTCAGGTATTATCATATATCACACATTTATTGAGCTCCTGCAAAAGGCAACATCCATAGTTGCATACAAGTGTTATCCCTGTTGACATACATACTGAACAGCCTATTATATGATTTTATGATTCTACAACAGATAACTGATGTACAGGTTAAATTTAATTTGTGGTAAACATTCCACAGTTATATATAGGTCTATGTGGTATATCTGTTGAAACAGAGGGTGAACTACCCTATTGACATAATGTCCAGTATACAGTTATAATTGTACTATAAATGTTATTTAATTTATGGTGCACATAAATGGATTACATACATTATTAAGATTAACACGTACAGTCTTCTTGTTTAGCCTATATTATAATAACATCTCTCTGACATCACTGTTTTTGAATTCCTCAACAGTGTAGAAGGCCTGTTCTTTAAATCAAGATTCTATAGTTTTTCTAAATTTACTAGATTTCATCCATCTTATTTCACTGGGTAATTTGTTAAAGAAAGATTTTCCTGCATAAAGAAAGTTTTTCCTATATTTTTAAGTATCTGTAATATGTAAGGGCCAGAATCATTCATAATTTGTTGTGAATAAAATGAGTTTTGCAAGGAATGTTGGCTCTTAGACCATGCATGCTTCAAATTGCTTTCTTCTGCCAGAGGAAAACTCTTCTGGCTCCAGCAGAATTATCCCACAAGATTATGCCATAATTTATAAGTGTTTGTAAAAAGGCATAGTATGGTAGAAGTAATTGTTTCTCACTGACACAGATTTTTAATTTTCTGTTTAGGTACAGCACATGGGATTAATTGCTACATATGTTGTCTGTGTGTGCATTCTAGTTCAGTTTGGTGTCAAGATGGATTCCCAACAGTTTGACTGAGTAATTACCATATTGGTCATTATCTGTATCAATTATGGGGACATTGCACTAAGAGTAATAAAATCTACATTTTTCCAGCTGGTGGTGTGTAAACAATAAATCGCTTTGTCTATTAGTCTAAGAAAAATTATCCCAGTAATTGGTTCGGTTAGGAGTTACACTAATTAATGGTAAAATACATTATGCAGCAGATTAACAAACGTTAATAATAAATCACACAATGTGTTTCAAAATATATTGCAAGAAAAGCAATAGGACCAGTTTCAATAAGTAATTCTAATCAGTAACCTTTACAACATATCTTTCATGTTAATTGACATTATATTTTAAAGTTTTTTTGATAAATCATAATTACAGTGTGAGTAATATCCTAATGCAACTTCTAAAGCTCTTCATTCCTAAAAACAAAAATTAAATCCCATAGGTTAACTACTTGATGTTGGTACAGGCTGTAAGTTAATATTCAGCTTATATGTAAAACTGGTAGTTTGCTCAGAAAATGAATTCCAGCTTTTCCTCTTAACCTCTTTATGGCTAGCAACAAAAACAAGTTAAGTTGACTGGAGATATACACTACCATGAAACTAGGCAGAAATATTCTTTACTCAAACACTGGATTCAGAATCTAAGATCTATTACTAAGATATGTGTTTGACAAACAGACACAGACTTCATGATGCATGTAAGTCCACACTCAATTAATAAATGTAGAATACTCCTGATCAATAAACTGTTTTATAAATACAGTTTAAATCCTGGAATCTATAATTGAACATTATTTTCAGTGTGCAATGCTGCAGTGTAGACACATACACACACACACACACACACACACACACACACACACACACACACACACCTCTAAAACAATACCAAGACCTTTTTATTGTAAATGCTAATATCGTAAATATCAATATTATTTAAAATTAATATGAGAGGCTAACAATGTTTGATTATTATACTAGAGGAAAAATTTGCAGATATGAACACTTATGAAATGTGTCATTTACTGTGCATTCTATTACTTAATTTACCAAATTTACCTGATAAGGCATACCACATCTAAAATGGCTGGACTCTCCTTTGCATGGAGGTCTATGGAATACATACACAGATGCATACATATTATGAACATTTATTCCAATATAGTTTGTAATGTAGGTTAATTATATAATTTATAATTCATGTATTACTCCCATAATGTGTGTTTCAGTTACAGTACTTGTCAGTCAAACCTTTGTTACGTCTCTCAATCACTTTTCTGTTGGTCTATGTAAAATTGCAAAGGAACTAATATTTTTAGAAATCAGTAGTTTTTAAGTTGTAAAAAGTGTTGAAAACTAATTTTCAGGTGTATTGTTACACTATGATCTGTTATTAGACAAAATGAATGCTGAAGCAGATAAACTATTATGGTACAATGCAAGATGGTTGATAGTGATTATGAGTAGTCTCACATCTAATTAGGAATTTACAATAACCTAAATATGGTTTGTTAGTGACTGTAGCTGGTTGTGTAATAAATTAATGAACACATCACTGTGGAATAATGATTCCTCAACAAATTCATAGTAATTATCTCATTGTCTTTTTGTTATAACACATTAATCAACTTACTTTTCACAACAACTCTTTGTGACTCAAGTATGAATATTTGCACCTTTTAAGAATAAATTTTTATCACTATTCATGGTTGAATGAGAAACATAAATTAGAAAATATAAACAAAAAACCTATTTAAAATAATTAATTTGTATATGAGTGCTTCATGTCTGAATGGAGATAACTTTTTTGTTATAGCTGTTGTAACTGACTTTTATGAAACATTCAAATTAGCTGAAAGGGTGAGAGGAATATTTCAATGTAAAACATATTTATTATGGACAAAAACTGAATTTCTCCTAATAGTGAGCCAGAATATTAAATCCAAATGTAACTAAAATTTTCCATTGCACCGATACTTGTGAAAATGACACTGAATGACTACCATAATGTGATGGCAGTGGTATGAGGTGATGGTGTGTGTGTGTGTGTTATTATTTATACAAGAATCCACCCAGTTGTAATACAACTCATTGAATAGAAAGCAAATGTGTGTGTGTTATTATTTATACAAGAATCTGTTCATTTGTAATACAACGCATTGAACAGAAAGCAAATTACATTTAAATCATTCATTAAACATCTAAGGCTAAGTGTTACGCCATATCATATTTTATTTTTTCTAACTCTTCAGAAACACTGAACTGTATGAGACCCCAATGGACCAGGGATATTTTCACCATCATTCATTGTTAAAGTTTTATTAATCAATACTGGATACAAGTTTACTGAGCAGGTATAATGCAACTGTTGAAGATTGTGGCTGGTAGCAGTTGAAAATGTGACTTATTTGTTAAGACTACTGACTTATGTCAATATGTAGCAAGCAGAAAATAAAAATAAAAAATCTGTTTTTTATGGTTGGAGGGAGAGTGCAGGTGGTATATGGTTGAAGAGGTATATTCTGGAACCTAACATTTTAGAAATTAAGCACTGAAGTGTAGAACAAGTTATGTTTGTTATTTGTTCAGTAACTTTAAATAATTTTAAAGTCTTCTAACACAAAAAAATACATATCATTTTATGTAACATCACAGAAAAAATGTCAGCCAATGATTTCCATATCCACTTACAGAAAAATCTAGAAAGCATTAGAAACAATGATAAAATGACAATTAGTTTTGCCTGTTGTGGATATAGGGTCTCCTTTTGCATAACTAAGATAAAGATCTTCATTTTATAATGACAAGTAGTGAATAAGTTCCACAGAACTGAACTATCACTAGAACATTAAAAATAAGACTGAATATGTCTTTTAAATTTATATCTGGTATATAGCTTAAATGTAGATTGATGAATACCAGCACTAAATTTCAAATATTTTTGTATTTTATTTTACAGAAGAAGATTTGACACATTTAAAATAAAAAAATAATATGCTTACCTGCTTTGAGCTATAGGTTGAGAGTTTCTTAAGGCCTTTGGTGTACCTAATTACATTACTCAAAATTAGGTTCTACTAACTTTATTTGCATCTAACCAAATAATGTTCAATGGAAGGGAGTGTTTGTTAGCTTATTTAGAAGCAGTGTGCTAGATGACAGCAATGTGCAAGCAACTACAGACTATTTTTTTTAATGTGCTGCTAAATGTATTAAATACAAGATGTAGTTGTGAGTATTAACAATAATGATATTAAATTTCATAATATAATACTTTTTAAATTAACATTTCACTTTCTTTATCCAGATCACTTTTTAATAATGCTAATGCAATGAAACAGGAGGGTTATTAAGTATGAAAAAATTTGGTATTCCTCACAGTGTTTGTTACATGAAATCTAAATTACGTTTACAGTTTCTTTAATTAAATAAATTTAATTACTCAAGGAAATTAGAAATCTTAAACATAATCATGCAATGCATTGATATGATTTCTCCTCAATACAGTAATGTTCTAGAAAATTGTTGCAAATAATGTTCTGCCTAGAACAATATGAAACAATTAATGTTGCCAAGCTGTAAAAATTACATTTCTCTGTATCAGTATTTAATGTGACACCAAATTTTACAAAGGAGCCTAATAGTTACTCTACTATATTTGATGATCAATATGTTCTCAAAGTTAGTCTGTTTAATAAGAAAGCTTTATGACAGTGAGGGAAATTGATCAGAACTGCTTCAGTGTTAGAAATCTATGTTGGTCCTATTAAATCTTCATATAACTAAGCCAATTGATACAATATACTTTATACTGAAATTTCTAATAAATATGTTTACATAAAATTCTTGTCAGCATAGTGTTTTCAACTTACTGAGTTTAGGAGTTGATCCAAATGGTGCCATTAAAGCTGAAGATGTTGCTATTGGTCCTGTTGACAATAAACCCACAGTTGTTGAAACTAGTGGATCTCCAGTTACACCAGACAGAGAATTGAGAAGACCACTTATAGAATATCCACAGTTGCTGGTCGATGTTCTTAATGTTTGTAGTTCAGTGATATCTACTAATGGTTTCAATTCCATTTCGTCTTGTGACATCACTTAATATTTTCTTTATTTGTACACCATCATATGCATCACAAAATATGTATGTATTTGTTGTTTTTATTTTAAATATAAATTCACTACTGTTTATGAATAAGTAAACATGTTCAATATATTGTACTTCACTATGTTTGCTTTAAGTACAGTGCTATCACAGAATGAGGACTGTTACACAGAACAGCTGCTGTTATTTCCTTCATAAAGCTAGCTGACGTTACAACCCTCTGTTTCATCTCATCTTTCCAACTGTGTGTGTCTTTTTTGCAGTAAGGGAATAAGAAAGAGAGGGTAGGGATAGAAAGAAAAAAAAAAGAGTGTGAGAGAGTTAAAAGGTAGGGGTAAGAAGGAGAGTTTGCAAGGTGGGAAGGGAAGTTAATATTATTGACTACACTGCGCAGACGTGTTGCTTGTCAAACAGAATGGATTTGAAGCCATAGAAATGTCTTCCTCCATTTCACATTTGTAAGCCTGGCCTTTTCTTTCATATTTCCCCTCAGATAGACTCACACAACTGTCTTACAAAATATTTCCACTTGGCATTAAAATGGGTAATGAAGCTGAGGAACTGCACAAAACTTAATTCTAAGATAAATAGGACACATATTCTTCTCTCTTGCAATAAGCAAATCTCTTATGTACAAAAAGACACTCAAAAGGCAGATAATTATGGGACAGGTTTTGATTATTTTTAAACACATTACTTTGTTAAGATGATGCCTAAATTTTGCATTTGCCTTCACAGAGAATAAGTTCTGTTCACAACGTATATAGTACTTTTGAAAGATCCATAAAAAATTTGTGAGAACAAAGGTAATAAAAATAATATTTACTAATGCCACATTTATAATAATCAACACAAATCCTGAAACAGATGTAAAATGATGAACTGTTGTTGCACATAACACATGATCTGTTTGTCACTGAACTGCACTGATACAACTACTTAAGAATAAACTCAAGAGTCCTACATGCTGCACAAAATGTTTGCAGAACTGCTGTATTAACCTGAATGTGCATGTTCACAGTGGCTCTCTAATGTTCATTTCAATGGTGCTGGGCACCTGCAGGGCTTCCCCCTTAGCAGACCCTCAACCTTCGAAATTCCTGCCCCTTCTGAATAGCCAAGCATGGATTGTATGTCATAAGGCTTCCCTGAACTGAGCCTTTATTTGGAGGAGAGCTTTAATTTCTCTTGCTGGTGACTGCATAACTTTTCTGCTGTACGTGATAAACAAGACTTTCAATTCTCACTACTAGTAACAGAAGTTACTACAGTATTGCAGATTTTTCACAAATAATTAATTTTCTAATTTTTCTGGAAAGTCAGAAGAATGATGC
Organism: Locusta migratoria; assembly: GCA_026315105.1. Classification (NCBI taxonomy): domain Eukaryota; kingdom Metazoa; phylum Arthropoda; class Insecta; order Orthoptera; family Acrididae; genus Locusta; species Locusta migratoria. The sequence continues at coordinate 735,345,712 of CM048755.1, read as the reverse complement.
AAAAATGATACATTTTATAATTAGGTACACTTCAACAATAATTGTCTTTTAAAATTGTTGTAATAACAGTTGCACACAAAGATTTGTGTTATGAAAGGTCAACATATATTTTCAACAGAGGTTAATAAAAATAAACAACAACTAGGATCTGTTCCAGATTGTATCTGATCAGCAAGTATTAAATAAAATCAGATAAAAACTTTACTCACAGTTTATATATTTTTTAAAGAGACTAAACATTTTAATACAACACATTACACAGATTTTAAAAATACAATTTAAAAGTGAACATAGTGTGTAGCTAACACTTTCTTGACCACGGAAAGAAACAATACAGGAGTTTGCTGAAAAACGTTTTAATTAATTTAATTCTGATTTATTTAACCCAAATCCAAAGTCTTCACCACTGCTTTTATTTTTTATGAAATATGTACCCTGAAATGAATGCTAAACATATTTTAAACAATTTCTCTAATATAATTTTATATTCTTTTAGAAACGGAAGGTTACTTCCTCACAAACCAAAATATAAAATTTTCATTTCTAATTGTTTTCTAATATTTAAGAATGAAAACAGAAGAATGGGAAGATATCATATACAACCAAAATAGTACTGATTTATGTAACTTATAAAGTAAAAGGAATTCAATCATAAAACTGCATTTGCTTCCAGTGGAACTACTCTAAAAACCTACTATTTTTTTATGAATGTTGGTCATATTCCAAATGTTCTAACATTTATTTCTTCTTGTATATTTGTAGTTTCATTAATGTGTTCATTCTGAATGCTGTATCTTAATTTGCAATCTTTGAGTAGAGAGTGAGGCAGTAAGCAGGAGATTAGACATACTTTATTCTGTGTAAATCATAATTAATTATAATAAATGTCTAATAAACTGCACTTTAAATTCATTTTTTACTTTAAAATTCTCTCTTATTAAAAGTAAAAATAGATTTTATGAGAATTCTTGTTGATTTCTTTTTGTATTGTCCATGCTACAAACTGGACAGAATAAAATTATTCAATACTGAACATTTTATATATTTGCATAGGTTCTTAGTCATAACTTCTGTTAGTTTCACATGATAAAATATAGTTGATGAAATTTCACAGAGTCAAAAATAAAAGGTATAAAATTTAATGCACGGATAAATTCCTTGAGAATGAAACAGAAATAAAATCAATATTTATCTCTTTATACATAAATTATTATATTCTATATGATAAGTTCACTTATTAAAACAAGGAAAAGTGCTTATTTAAATTAGTCATTATTGCCAAGCAAATAATCTCTAACATTTACCTTCATTAAAATCTACATTACTTCTGTAACTGCTTTTTAAAAATACATTAGAGCAAAAGAGTCTCAAAAACATTTTGTTCTAACATAACCGTGTTTGAATAACATGTATATGTTATGTGAAATAGTGTATTCTAATCAACATTATTAATCCAGAATTACAGAATTTATTTTTGTATGATTAGCAATAAATAAATAAATATTGTAATAAAATTATGTATTTTTTAGAGAAAGTGAGAAGCAAAATAAATCAGATACTACCATTATCAAAGATTCCGCTGATTCATTCAGATGGAGCATCTGAACTAAATATATCGTCCAACTGTCATATTTCCTATTCTTTAATGTTATCAAGTACCTACTGTGACCTTTTCAGGCAGAATGATGCAGCTAATTATTAATATGCTAGATAAGACAATGTGGTAGATATCAAAACAAATGAGCAATGAGCAACTCAGATATAAATGTCAGACTGTTTTTTTAATCTTGTAAATGATAAATGGCTGTCTCGCTTTAGACATGAATTAGACTGTATATGAACGTAACAAACAAAAATTATTTACTTCACTTGCAGATCTACAAGACATTTTATTCCCTAGATGAATATAAATTTGAGCTACAACATTCAGAATGACATTTTTGATTCAGATACCATGTCAACAAATGTTGCAGTGAGTGACAGAACACTTTCTCCAGATGTAACAACAAGAACAACAACAACAATAATAATAATAAATCACAGTATCATTACATAATACAAAATATTAATAACTGAATACAGGGATCAAGACAATATATGACACAACACAGTACCATATATAGATTCACAATTAACTAAAGCTGTTAGGGAGTAGCCAAGTGGTCTGGAGCGCCACATTGCGGATCGTGCAAACTCCTGTGTCGGAGGTTCGAATCCTCCCTCAGGCATGGATGTTTGTGCTGTATTTAGTATAAGTTAATTCATAAGTAGTTTGTAAGTTTAGGGACTGATGACCCTGCAGTTAAGTCCTATAAGCTTTAAAAACGTTTGAACATTTGAATTAACTAAAGTAAGTTGTAAATACATTGTTAAATTAATGTTGTCCATTGGTGATAATTTTTACATGTCTGTTTCATTTAATAATCTTTCACTGAATAAGAATTCTTTCAAGAAGATATGATTTGACAGTATTTTTAATTTTTTTAAGCTAATCATTTCACACATTGTCTTGAGGTCATTTTTATACATTTCTAATCCTTGGTACTTGATACTGATCTGATTTCTCAGTTTGTGTATTCTTTGTAACAACAGGCACTCAGTTATTTCTGTATAGAGCTGTTGATGGCATTATGGTGTACATTTGAGATATGCACTAATGTTTGGAAAATAGATTGCAGAACACAATTAAAAGATCACTTTTTCAGAAGCCCGTAACTTTGTCCCAGTACAACTTATAAGTTGGTAACTTTGTTCACAGGTGCCCACAATCTTCCTCTGCAATGTGGGAAATGTATGGCACCCCGTAATGTTTCCGGCTGGCTTGGCGAGACTTCCAACAACATATTGTCAAAACATTAAAAAGGCAAAGCTTAGAATTTCATGTTACTTTGACGGTTGGTTAATGATGTTACATTGACACCACAACATTACCTAATGCTACTGGGTATGTGTCACACTATGGGAAGTCCTTCACCTCCTCTGTCCCCATACCCAAATTTCACTCCTTCTTTTGATGCTTCTACAGCAAAGGGCAGAACCATGATGCCCAGCACTGAAATCACGTGTTGTGGTCAAGGAAAACATTTATGAAGCCCTGCCATTTACAACTGACACAAAAAGGTCTAAGGGTTTGCCACAAAAGGGCAGCAATGAAACTATGACTTCCTTTGGTATATTGATGACCACACATTATGCAGTGAACAATGAGAGAACACAGTGTGATGGGACAGGACATCTGTGACATCTTTCAACACACCTGGCAACCCCAGTTGAATCAACACTTATCTTTTATTCAAAACCAGACCAGAAGTGACAGACTATGGAAGCATACAAGTACCAGCATCTATCTGACACAAACGTATCAGACATGGCAGGTAAACAATAGTGCAGGGTCATAGCACAGCCCAACAGTTTCTGCGTGCAATGTGTGTGTGTGTGTGTGTGTGTGTGTGTGTGTGTGTGTGTGTGTCAGATGGATGCCAACATCACCAATGCCTATGTATCCTTATGCAGTCTATCAATTTACATTATATTCCTGAATATTCTCCACAAATATATAGGTTCAAATTCAAAATTTTTGTCACAAATTTAATATAATATCAAAACAGCAATTTGGCTTTCAAAAAGGGAAAAGTACAATCTATGCTATCAATGAATTTGTCAACAAAGTTACTTCCACCTTAGACAAATCACAAAAAGCAGCAGGAATATTCTGTGATCTGTCCAAAGCGTTTGACAGTGTGAACCACTCCCTATTATTATATAAAATGGAAAAATATGGAATTATGGGTACTGCCCTACAGTGGTGTACATCATATCTAACAGAGAGGAAACAAAGGGTTGTCATAACATCGAGCAAAGGAAAATACTCCTCTATGTGGAGAACTATCCCACAGGGGGTACCACAAGGCTCAATTCTAGGCCCAATCCTTTTTCTTTTCTATATTAATGACTTACCCATCAATATAAATTATCATTCAGTTCTATTTGCTGATGACACGTCAGTACTGATTGAAAACAAAACAGCAGACGAAATTCCTGATAATGTCTTAAAGATCCTAGAAAACCTAGATGTCTGGTTCCATCTAAATGGTCTAAAATTAAATATAAAAAAAACTCAGGTAATGCAGTTTAAGACAAAACAGTCTAAATTAAATGACATACAGATCAAGCACAATAGTCAGGAACTACATGAAGCAGATCATGTTAAATTCTTGGGAATGAAACTGGACAGCAATCTATCCTGGTCCTCACACATAGACTACCTAAAAAACAAATTAAACAGCCTTGCATTTGCTATGTCCATCCTAGCCAATGTAACTAGTTTAGACACAAGAAAAATAGTGTACTGTAGCTATTTTGAGTCAATTGTGAGATATGGCATCATATTTTGGGGAAATGCTAGCACTATGATAAGAATATTAATCCTGCAGAAAAAAATTATAAGAAACATGTGTGGTTCAAAGCCAAGAGAATCCTGTCGGCCATTATTAAGAAATCTAAATATACTGAGTGTTCCCTCATTGTACTTATTCGAAATAATTCTATTCATAAATAATAATCCAGAACTATTTCTTCATAATAACTTCCAGCACAGTTATGAAACGAGGAACAAAGACAGTTTCATGCTACCTACGCACAGACTAAATCTATATGCCCAGGCCCCACACTATATGGGAATGAAAATATGTAATAAATTAAAAAACACACATTTTCGAAAGGTTGAAACCGAATCAATGAAAAGAAAATTATACAGCACTCTGGTACAAAAATGCTATTATTCAATTGATGAATTCTTAAATGATGATCTGAGAATGTGAGCAGGATAAAAACATATAATTATGTACTGTGATTTTATAACTACATTGTATGTATATATTATTATTTTATACTGACGAGTCTCCTGTACACTAAATCAATGATTTAACTTGTATGTTATGAGACAATAAAAATCTGAATCTGAATCTGTAGCATCGAGAGTGCTAACAAATTGGATGTCGCAGGGAAGTTGTGTAGTATTACAGTCATGCCAATATCAGTGTTTCACCTCCTATGATCATGCCACAGCCGGGTGTGAACCATAATGTCTGAACCAAGACTGATATAATTTGAAGCTTCAGATGATGTTCATAGTATGTTGAATGGTTTTGAATGGTAGTGGGTCCACCCAATACAGTAAAGTAAAAATTGCAGTAGTTATCCACACCAAAGAGGTGTAATCATGTTATTTGGGTTGCAGGCCAAGAACGTCCTTAGAAGAGTTGATTCACCTGGAGGAAGACATGGTCAGATGTGTTGAAAGAAGTCACAGATGTTATCATCTTGCCCATCACATGTGTAGTAATCAGTGGTGCTCAGGACGGAGTGGTTTCATTGCTGCTCTTTCTACCACCTTCTGAAGTCATTTTGCATCAATTCTAGGTTCCAGGGTGTCTAAAATGTTGTTGCCAGCAACAAAGGAAAAAAACATGATTTAAATGGTACTTGTCATGGTTCTGACCTCTATTGCAGAGGTACGAAAGAAGGGGAGAAACATGATATGCATAAAGGGGGCAGGGCAATGGCTTTGCCATGGTAGTGTGATGCAGCAGTATTAGGCAATGTAATGTGCAATGTAATTTCAATATGACAACACTTAACCCACATTAAAACTCACTTGAAATTCTGAGCTCTACCCCACCCCCCCATCTCCAACAACATGTTGTTTGAAGTGTCATCAAGCCCATGGGTGATGTTGCAGGGTACCATACATGTCCAACATTACAGAGTATGATTGTGGACACCTTTGAGTCAAATTTGAAGCTTGTAAGTTGCACTGTGGCAAAATTAGAGGGTTTTTAAAAAGGGAAACTTTAATTTGTTGCCCAGTGCAGAGATAATTGAGATCCCAAGTTATTTAAATAATTCAAGGCAGCAAGCCCTCAAATTCTTTTCCATTATTATCTTTAGCTTCTTTTTCTGCAGTTCAAAAGTTTATTCCTAATGACTATCTGAGTTTCAGAAAATTATCCATCAAAAAAATTAAGCAGATATGTGCATAATACATTATTTTGAGGAAAGTATTACTACATACCTATGCTAGTATCTTTATGTTACAGAAATCAGCTTACATCCTTTTTACAATCCCAGTTGAATATTCCCTGCACTTCAGTTGATTGCCTAGATTCACTCCATAAAAGTTTATTTCCAAGCAATGCTATCGTATAAGAGATACGATAACTGGCTAAATTCATGAAGAAATATAAAACAGCTCGTAAATAGTTATGCGAAGCAGTTAAGGCCTCTAAATACCAAAAACACCTGGCAACTGCAATATGCCGAAAGATATCTTGTGATAAATAAACAAAATCATTTATTACTGTGTTTTGAACAATTATTTATTGTTATTGCAAATGGAACCTTGATTGGGAATACAAGTCAAAATGAATGGGTAAATCAGTTGGAATCATTTTGTACACAGGGTATTAAAGAGACCTTTTGAGCAGCTGTATCAACTTTACTAACCATATTTTGCATGGTTTTAATTTACAAACAGATAGGATTATAAAGTTAGCCATAAACACAACTTTTCTGATTTCTGTTAAAAATTACTTCAAAAGGAAGACAAAATGATACATTTTACAGCACACCTTAGTATGTTCTTACTTGCAGCAGGTTGAATAGAAATTGTTTGTAACATTTCTACACCTCCAGTGGCCTCCCCCTATCTATCTCCCCATCCCCACTAACAATTAAAAATTACATATACCTGACAACTTTCATGGCAAGTGATCAAATGGTGTTGAAGCCTACAGCAAGTTACCCTCTGCCATGTGCTACCCAGTAGCTCACAGAGGATAAAAAACTCTCCATGAAAACATACATGAAGTATCATGGTGATCGGAAAAACGGCGATGAAATCTACTGATCGGTGAAATAGTGTCGAAGTCTCTTGCAAGGTACCCTCCGCCATGCACCGTACAGTGGGTTGCAGAGCATAAAAACCTTCTTGATGAAAAAATACAGAAATGTGCCAAACCCGATGGTGACTGGCCAGATCAAATTTTTCATTCCTAGTATCAGCTATGATACAGAGTGCATAAAAAATCATGATTTTGTAGTTTGATTGAATTTTCGGAATTTCTTTTGTAACTGCCCTGTAGATTTTTCTTTCATGCAAACCTTGTCCTGTGAATTACTAAAAATTGTTCAAGACATTCTCAAGTGATGCTCTCACATACATGAGACAATTGATTTTTATTTATATAGATAGGTACTCTCAATAAGTTATATAGCTAACCTTGGAAATTCCACCCTGCATTTAAAAGTAGGTGGTTTTTCAAACACAATTTAATGCTTAGTTAATGGCAGAAAATATCCCCACACAGAGTAATATTTGTGCTGCAATGAGTCTTGTATAATCTCTTCCAGAAATACTAAGATGTACTGAATTAATTGGTCCTTTCTAAATCAATATTAGAAGTAGCTGTTAAAATTTTGTGTATCAAAGACATGAGTAAACTACTGTTAACTGTATACTCTAGATCTTCTCAGACAGCTCACAAAAATTATTTCCAAAGTGTCTTAGTCCATAAAATAACAAAATCCAGAAATGATTATTTATATTTCAATTATGATATTTTCATTATTTGGACTGAAGGCCAGGACAACCGGACACCTTATCCTCAATTCTTCACAAGCTCAGTTTATCCTCTCCCATCCATTTCACCTGGTCCTCCTCAACCCACCATGCTCCCTTCCTGGATATTAACCTCCACTTCACTGACAACTCCATCCACTCCACTGTCCACATTAAACCCACCCATTATCAATAGTACCTGCACTTTGACAGCTTTCATGCATTCAATATATAAAAAAGGCACCTCAATACAACCTTGCCACCTATGTAGGTAGTATTTCCAATGATGAAAATTCCCTTACCCAATATGCTGAAGGCCTCACAAATGCCTCAGAGTCAGGCATTATCCCCAGACCCAGTCCACAAAAACCACCAATCTTCCCTCCACCTGCAATAACCAGCCACAAGGGAGTGCCCTCCTTGTCACCCAATAGTACTCTGGACTGGAACAACTTAAACACATCCTTCATCAGAGCTTGGACGATTTGTCATCATTTCAAGTAGAAAATAAGCTGTATCATAACATGTTACTGTTTGTTTATGTTTTGATAAAATCTCTTTGCACAGTGTTTATGTACAAAAAGTTCACACATTATTGCCTTGCGTTTCTCTTCATCCTCTTCCAAGTTCAAACATCTGTGTGTGGTGCTCCAAATCCAAGTTTAAACTTACAAGTTTAGTGAAGGTGGGCTTCTTCATTTTCCATGTTAGTTGTAAGGAATATTTTTCACATTACTCTGATATGTGGGATGGTAAATACTTTCTGTCCAGAGTCTGAACTGCAACAACAAATACACATTACAGCACTGGTAGTGTTTTAGTTTAGGAGTGTGTACAATTAATGTGTGGCTTACCTGACCAAATGTATTGTTCAAGAGTTGATAAAGTTTCTTATTGTACAGTATTGATGATCATGATAACAACAACAATAATAAAATAATAATATATAATGTGTAGACCTATTGCGAATGAATATATAACAGTAGCTAGCACCTTACAGAAAGGTTAACGTACTTCCTCTCCTCTCATCCATAGTGAGCAGTGTAGCATATGAAAGTCAGGATGTATTGACAAATCAGCTCCTTGATGCTTTTGTTCTGATTATTTATGCTTTTCCTACCCCTGGTTTCTCTTCTGAATTTTTGAAAATGTCAGTAAACAAATTTGTAATTTACTTGTAAAATTCTACAGAAAATTGTTGAAGATACTTTTGTCTCATTTTGTCTTTGAATGAATAGAAAATCAACTAATTCATTTGTTCTACTTCCACATTATACATTGTGTATTTTGTGTACTCATATTTACTTTTGTAATAAATGCATCTGGTTCCACCTTAGTTTTGTGGTTATAAAATACTGTATGGAAATGATTACCATCTGCAGTAGAAAGCTCAGAAGCTTTAGAAATTCCATCATTCTGATTATGTGCCAGTTTCAGTTCGTTACCCTCACTAGTGTAGGGATTTATTGTTTCTCTCTCAAAAGGTACTAGTAATCTTTCCCTTGCTTTACATCCTGAGTTACATACTACATTTTCTTCCAAATTAGCCACCTGTTTCTTACTCACAAATAAGTAGAAAAGAACAACACACAAAACCACAGCCAACTGTTGTTGATGACATTATAACAAGGAGTGTCATGACAGTGGCCATGGTTAATCATGTGCTTTCTACGAGTCTGTGCAATGGTGAAATGGATATAAGATATATTGGAAATAAATACAGCTGGGATATAAGTCACTTAGCAAATATACATGATTTCTCAACTTTTTCAACACAGGATTTAAGACACTTGGAAATATACAAACATGTTAACATGATACTTGATAGTATAAAATACCTTTTCACATACAAATATTGAAAATCATCAATTTGTTTATTTAAGGCACTTTGGAAATACGCTCTTCAATTATACAGTGATGGCTATGCAGATACAGGTGATTCATTTTCTGCTTTATTAGGGGAAATATGACAACTATTTTTCACAATACACAGTAATGTCCCTCAGACCAAATTTTATTAAAATGCATTAAAGGATATCCTTAATTGCAAAACAAAAAACCTTTTGTTTCCAAGTGCCCTAATGAATTGTAACTGGTTTTGATGTATTGCCATGAGAGACTAGTTATAAACCTAATTTTTTGCAAGGGTTCAAATTTGGTTTTCTGCCTCTATAGATGACTGGTTAGCAAAGATGACTGTCATGCAGACAACCTGGGTGAATTTTCCAATGCTGCCAAGGATTTTTTATTAGTGGTACGATTGGTATAGGGCATACTCAGCCTCTTGATGCTGCTTAAATTAAACTATAGTTATTGGCTTAAAGCTCCAATATTATAAACAAAATAAGAAATTACAATTCCTATTAAACAAATAACCTGACAGCTGTGATTATAGAAAGTAATTTTGTAACTAGGCTATGAAGCTAACAATTTTTTTTTAACTAAGAATTCCTACTAGAGTTTCACAGACTAGTTTCAAAATTCATAAGGCACTATAACAATCCTAAGAATGGGCCACCTCAGCCGACGGTGCACATGTTAATACTTCAATATCTGTGACTGAAATAGGCACATGACCATTGTCACTGGACATTCTCACAGAGACAGAGCATTCCACAGTCTGATAAACTGTGATACCTTCTTCATAATGTTGATGGGAGGATGTGAATCTGTCATCTTCCAGGGGAACAGCTCTTTGAACCTTGCACTGGGTCATTCCACATGAAGTGTCCAAGGACTACCAGCTAGACCATCATCAATTTTGTTGAAATTTCTACAGTATGTACCTGATTGCCCGACATGAACGCATGCAAAGTTTCACGCTAACCTGTAACTTGGTTCATGTACTAGAGCCATTTTTGAGAATACCACTTCTACTGACACCAAAAAGTCACGAAGAACTCTTCAAGTTTAGCATTCCACTGTTCCTAATGTAAAAGAGCGAGAGCCTTGATTCTTGGAATAATGATACAACTTTTTGTGCACTACACACAAATGATGCAGATAAGAGTTCAGAAAGCAATGCATTTGTCATAATCTCAGTTGAAAAGTGGGCAACAAATTACGTATTGAGCAATTTGACCCATAGTTTAACAAGCCATAAATAGTGGAGAAACTGTGCTACAGACCTGGTCTTTTGTCAAACTATTGTCTGTCTCGGTGTTTACTATATCACTAATTTGGTCCTGCCTTGTGTGTTTAATTACTGTACTATGATCCTGTGAATATGCTAAAAATCATGAATGTGTCAAAATATACATGTTTCAGTCACGTTTCTCAAAATGGAGACCTACCACATTATTTTCATTAAGACCATTCAACAGAGAACATTTCATTCTATTAAAAAACGCATTTTCATTTTAGTGTCTCTTTGGTTAAGGTGCAAATATTTCACCTAAACTATTGAGTTTTTGTAATTCGGGAAAAATTCTTGCGTTTGTTTATGGTGGATATGCCACTACCAGACTCGGTGACTCATAGCCCCATCGCCTAGAGGCCATGCCCTATAGAAATGCAAGATCAGCTACGTGTGAGTTTCTTTACGGAGGTTCCCAAACCGGAATATGAGTATATAACAGGTTCCAAGCCTGAATGTGGGTATCCAACAGGTTTCCAAGCATTTTTTGGATCTATTTGTGGTTCCCAAGCCATTATGCAGAATTTTTCAGTTGGTAAATGCTTTAAATTTGTTGCTGATGTCCAAAACTCTTGCTTCTAGTAAACTACATTGCCCCCCAATCATTGAAGCAGCTGGAACTGTTATGACTACAATTACCTGTTGTTCTGGCATCCAGCATATGTCTCTTCTAGCAGGCCAATGAAATGATTGTGCAGCTCCATGAGGATGCATGAAATTAATCAAGGCACCTTTTTCTTCACATGACACTTCAAAGATATTTCCTATCCACCATTTCCCATCATAAACACAAGTGGCATACTGATCAGTTGTAGTTCAGTAATGCCAACATGTTTAGTAGCAACTTTAGCATAATGGTTAACATTTGCAATAAAAGGCAATGAATCATTTGATACTCTATGAATCTGAAGTCGTTTTTCATCAATTGGCACAAAATCGTGATGATCTCTTATACCAGACACTGTACATCCATCCTCAAAATGTTTTTTCTGATCAATTTTTGCATATTCAAAATTTCTTTTTTAATACAAATAAATTCAATGCCATGCACTTTTTTTTGCTATATTCAAACAGATCAGTTGGTGTCAATATTTGGTTATCAATTGGGAGCTTGGGTGCTGAAGGCTGGCTTTTGCTGCTAAATGCTTAACTGTGCCCTCTATTCCATCACATGATGGTTTCTCACGGCTTGTTCCGAAAAAATTCCATTTGGCAGTAATGCCAAAATCATTTTTATGATAGTGAAGATTTAGGAAGCTCTTAAAATTTTTGTACTGTGCAGCAGAACTATCACTAAAATAATAAATATGCTGAATTTCTTTAAAACTGTACTTCAGCGAGTTGATCAAGTATGTTAAAAACACATGCACCGGAGGCAATTACTAATTGTCCCCATACCATTTAACAACTTACAGTGTCACAAAAGGACTAAAAGCCATAAAGGAACTTTCCTTAGAAGAATACAATTACGTACTAGATGGAGCAGTGTACACTCTGCTGAAAATGATCAAATACGCTTCCATCATGAAGCTTTACTCCTGCAAAGATATGAAATTTTTAGGGGAAATCAGTTTTTTCTAATAGAATGAAATGTGCTCTGTTGAATGGTGTTAATGAATATAATGTGGTACATGTCCATTTTGAGAGACATGCCTTTGAACACAGGTATATTTTGACACATTCATGGTTTTTAGTATATTCACAGGATTGTAGTACAGTAATTAAACACACAAGCCAGGACCAAATTGGTGACATAGTAAACACCCAGACAGACAATAGTTTGACAAAAGACCAAGTCTGTAGTGCAGTTTCTCCACTACTTATGCCACCTTAAACTATGGAGCAAATTTCTCGCTGCATGATTTGTTGCCCATTTTGAACTGAGATTATGCCAACTGCATTGCTTTCTGAACTATATCTGGATCATTTGTGTGTAGTGCACAAAAAGGCATACCACTATACCAAGAACCAAGGGTCTCACTCTTTTACATTAGGAACAGTGGAATGCTAAACTTGAAGATTTCTTCGTGACTTTTCGGTATCGGTAAAAGTGATCTTCACAAAAATGGTTCTCATACGTGAACCAAGTTACAGGTTAGTGTACAACTTTGCATACACTCATGTTGGGCCCTCAGGTACATACTGTACAAATTTCAACAAAATTGAAGATGTTTGAGCTGGGAGATTTGTCTAAGCTGGCAGTGGCTCAGTTATGCTCTAGGGAACATTCACGTGGGCATCTGTAGGTCCAGTGAAGCTCATGCAATGTATCATGATGGCCATGAAGTGTCATACACTGGTTGCACATGAAGTAGACTCCTTCATGATGATCATATTTCCCAATGGCAGTAGCATTTTTGAAAAAGATAATGTGCTGTTTCAAGAGGCCAGGAGTGTAATGGAGTGATATGAGTAACACAGTGTCAAGCTGCCAGATTGAACCAAAACAAACACAACTGGGATGTGATCGAACACAGCGTCAGAGCTCATCATCTCCTCCCTGGAATTTATGAGAATTACGTGATCCGTGTGTATGGTAATAAAGGTGGAAATATTGGCCATTGGGTAGGTGGTCATAATGACCCACTCGGTTGGCCATGTGCTTTCTGAGACAGGGAGGTGTACTGGCCCCAGTTCAAATTCGCTCAGTGGATTAACGAAGGGGGTCGGAGTGCCAGCCAGACTGGATGTGGTTTTCAGGCAGTTTTCCATGTCCACTTAGGTGACTACTGGGCTGGTCCCCAAGCCCCACGTCAGTTACACTATTCATAAACACTATTCGTAACACTTTACACATTCACATGTATAACACTATACACAGATGTTTGTGGTGCACGTTTCCTCCCAGGGGGCACGGGGTGGCGATAGGAAGGGCATTCCGCTACCCTGTAACTAGTAACGTGAAAATCTGATTAACAAAACCGACCCTATGTGTGCGGGAACATGGCTCAAGAGAAAGAAGAAGGTAGTTGGTCATAACGTTCAAGCTGATTGGTGTATATTGAGATGCAATATGATCCTTGGATGGTAGCAGTTGCACCTTGCAATATAGTACTTACAGTATTAAGCCATGAGAGATAGGGTTTGAACACAGAGAGAGACAACCTAATTTTAATTCTTTAGTCACTATGATTATTTGTTCTATTGTTTCTTTCTATGTAAGGCAAATATACAGAAAGGTTTAATGTTATTCTCTTGTAGATGTTACAGAATGACTTCTACTACACTTGAAGCTTCAGAATTTCAGATGAGATCTAAAGCCATATTCCTCTATGAGAAGAGATGCCTTCATGGAGATAGATAGGTTAGTAGAACTGAGTGCCCTACATCATCTACCATCAGCATAAAATTAACAGATTTTGTGTTTTGGAACATATTTATCTTCACTGAAATATTATAGACTTTCCCTTAGTTATACCATTGGATTTAGTGATTTGACTCTGTTTACACATGGACTTGAAACTATGTTGTTCCAAAAAAAAAAAGTTCAAATGTTTGTAAAGCTTATGGGACTTAACTATGGGGTCATCAGTCCCTAAACTTACAAACTACTTATGAACTACTTACGAACTAGGACGGCACAAATATCCATGCCCGAGGGGGGATTCGAACCCCCGACCGTAGTGGCCGTGCAGACCGTGACTGGAGCACCTCAGTCTCCTCGGCCACCGCGGCCGGCTTGTTGTTCCAGTAATAGCTCAATACAGGTTGAGTTAGTCACCTTATTGCTGTATTGACAGTAGAAAGTTGTATTTGTGCTTCAAATGCTATATTACTATGCCACAGAGTATATGTTTCATCACTATAATAACTTGCATTTTCTTTCACCAGTTAGAGAGTGATCACTATTAGTTTTGAAGGTCAGCTAAACATTTTACATATTTTTTCCAAGGACTTGCATACAGTAACAGTATCATGAGCTGTCATATGTTGTTTCGCAACTGCACCCCAGTTAGAATACTCCGAAATCGACGTAATTTAGAAATCGCGAGCCCAACCATTCACAGCGCGCCACCAGAAGCCGCACGGGATACACGATGGCTCAACTGCCACCAGAGGGGGTACGAGGAAGCAGGACGACATGACCAGGATGCCACCTGATGGGGAAAAGCTAGCTCTAAGCCAAGCGTCCAGGCGGCCGAGCCACTCACTCAGTTGCTGTACTGACAAAAACCTGTACTGTTTAACAAATAAAAGAACTTGAAGTCATAAAAGTGGCGATGAGGTTTCCGCATCCGCATGTGCTGTGGCTTCACAATGGACGAGCTGCGTTAGGCTGTCTGTGCCCACCTCCAGGGTCTTCAGTCATTGATCACAGAACAAGGCTCACCTCAAGATGGGGATACCAATCGTCGGCTTTGACCTGCAGCACAGTAGTTTTGAAGTGCATGCGTGTTTGTAGAAGGCGTGAGTAATTATGTGGGGGCTGAGTTAAAGACGATAGTTTGTTTACAAACAGTACAGATTATATATTAAAATATTGTGTTTAAAAAGTGATCTGTAGCTTCTCTCTGATGGTAAGGTATAGGTTTTTTTGTCAGTGTATGATTTTTTGGGCTGAGACCAGTGATTGATGGTATATTCTGTTATCTATAATTTACGAGGATAACTACAGATTATTTTTTATATACAATGCAGTTGTAACATGCGACTGGATTTTTGATCTAAGACCATGTTTGTGTTTTATAAAACCTACTTTAATAGACGTGAAACTACAAGAAGGCAATATGAATAGTCAGTGCTTAATATTGAAACAGTCAAGATCGCATAAATGTTTATTAATGGGTGACAGTTTTAACCTATTGAAAGATGATTTTCAGACCCATGGCTAGAGCAGGTAACTCAAACCGGCGATGATCATCAGCAAATGTTTATGCAATCTAGACTATTTCAGAATTAATTATAATTATTTCTAAAGATCACCGATTCTCCTACATTTTAAAAAATACCTAGCATATACCTCCAAGGAGTAAAATTCCAGTATCGGTAACAAAATACCGTACATAAAAATACAAATAACTTTCTTTCACCCCCATGAACCACAGACATTGCCGAGGTGGGGTGGCTTGCGTGCCTCAACGATGCAGATAGCCGTACCGTAGGTGCAACCACAGCGGAGGGGTATCTGTGGAGAGACCAGACAAACGTGTGGTTCCTGAAGAGGGGCAGCAGCCTTTTCAGTAGTTACAGGGGCAACAGTCTGGATGATTGACTGAGCTGGCCTTGTAACATCAGCCAATGTGGCTTTGCCACACAGCTACTGCGAACGGCTGAAAGCAAGGGGAAACTACAGCCGTTACTTTTCCTGAGGATGTGCAGCTCTACTGTATGGAAATATGGTGATGGCATCTTCTCGGGTAAAATATTCTGGAGGTAAAATAGTCCCCCATTCGGATCTCCGGGCGGGGACTACTCAGAAGGATGTTGTCATCAGGAAAGACAATACTGGCATTCTACGGATCAGAGCGTGGAACGTTAGATCCATTAATCGAGTAGGAAAATTAGAAAATTTAAAAAGGGAAATGGATAGGTTGAAGTTAGATATAGTGGGGATTAGTGAAGTACTGTGGCAGGATGACAGGATTTCTCGTCAGGTGAGAACAGGATTATAAATACATAATCAGTTGGGGGTATCACAGGAGTAGGACTGATAATGAATAAGAACATAGGAATGTGGGTAAACTACTATGAGCATCACAGTGATCGCATTATCATTGTAAAGATAGATACGAAGCCAACACCGACAACAGTAATACAGGTTTATATGCCAACTAACTCTGCCGATGACGAGGAGATCGAAGAAATATATGAGGAGCAAAAGGGAATTATTCAGACAGTTAAGGGAGAGGAAAACTTAATTGTGATGGGAGACTGGAATTCGGTAGTAGGAAAAGGAAGAGAAGGAAAAATAGTAGGTGAATATGGACTGGGCAGGAGGAATGAAAGAGGAAGTCGCCTGGTAGAATTTTGCACGGAACATGATTTAATCGTAACAAACACCTGGTTTAAGAATCACAAAAAAAGGTTGTATACGTGGAAGAGACCAGGAGACACCGGAAGGTATCCGGAACCAGGTGATAAACTGCAAGACATACCCAGGGGCAGATATAGACTCTGACCATAACTTGTTAGTCATGAACTGTAGGCTGAAACTGAAAAAAACTGCAGAAAGGTAGGAAAATAAGGAGATGGGACTTAGATAAATTGAAGGAAAGTGAAGTTCTCGAGAATTTCAGAGGGAGATTTAGGCAACAATTGACAGAAACAGGGGGAAATAAAACAGTAGAAGAGGAATGGGTAGCATTGAGACATGAAATAGTGAAGGCAGCAGAGGACAAAATAGGTAGAAAGGCAAGACCTACAAAAAATCCTTGGATATCACAGGAAGTACTAAATTTAATTGATGAAAGGAGAAAATATAAAAATGCAGTAAATGAAACAGGCAAAATGGAGTACAGACGACTAAAAAATGAGATTGACAGGAAGTGCAAAATGGCTAAGCAGGAGTGGGTAGAAGCCAAATGCAAATCTGTAGAAGAATGTATAAGATGGGGAAAAGTAGATACTGCCTACAGGAAAATAAAAGAGACATTTGGGGACAAGAAAAGCAACTCTACGAATATCAAGAACTCAGATGGGAAGTCAGTTCTCAGCAAAGAAGGAAAAGCTGTAAGGTGGAAAGAGTACATAGAACAGCTCTACAAAGGAAATGAACTTAGAGACGATGTTGTAGCAAGGGAAGAGGAAGTAGATCAAGATGAAATAGGATATGCTATACTGAGAGATTAATTTGACAGAGCCTTGAAAGCCCTAGGACAGAACAAGGCCCCAGGAGTAGATGACATACCCTCAGAGCTACTAAAGTCTCTGGGAGAGCCAGCCATGACAAGACTATTTGAACTGGTGTGTAGGATGTATGAGACAGGCGAAATACCCTCAGACTTTAAGAAAAATGGACTAATCCCCATTCCAAAGAAATCAGGCACAGACAGGTGTGAAAATTACAGAACCGTCAGTTTGATAAGTCATGGCTGCAAAATTTTAACACGAATTATCTACAGGAGAATGGAAAAGCTGGTAGAAGCTGACCTCGGGGAAGATCAGTTTGGATTCAGGAGGAACATAGGAACCCGAGAGGCAATACTCACTTTACGTCTTATCTTAGAATCTAGATTAAGAAAAGGCAAATCTACATTTTGAGCTTTTGTAGATTTGGAGAAAGCATTTGACAATGTTGACTGGAATACACTCTTTCAAATTCTGAAGCCAGCAGGTGTAAAATATAGGGAAAGGAGAGTTATTTATAACTTGTACGAAAGCCAGACCGCAGTTATTAGACTCGAATGGCATGAAAGGGAAGCATCAGTTGGGAAGGGAGTAAGACAGGGTTGTAGCCTCTCTCCGATGTTATTCAATTTGTACATCGAGCAGGCGGTGAAGGAAAGCAAGGGAAATTATGGAATAGGGATTAAAGTACAGGGGGAAGAAATAAAAACATTGCGTTTTGCTGATGACATTGTAATTCTGTCAGACAGCAAAGGACCTGGAAGAGCAGTTGAATGGAATGGACAGTGTGTTGAAGAGAGCGTATAAAATGAACATTAACAAGAGCAAAACAAAGATAATGGAATGCAGTCTTAGAAAATCAGGCGATGCTGAAGGAATTAGATTAGGTAACGAAACAATGAAGGTGGTAGATGAATTTTGTTACTTGGGTAGTAAAATAACATATGACAGTTGCAGTACAAAGGATATAAAATGCAGAATGGCAATGGGAAGAAAAGCATTTTTGAAAAAGAGAAATTTGCTAACATCGAATATTAATTTAAGTGTAAGGAAGTCTTTTCTGAATGCATTTGTGTGGAGTGTTGCCTTGTACGGGAGTGAAACATAGACGATAAGCAATGCGGGTATGAAGAGAATAGAGGCTTTCGAAATGTGGTGTTACAGAAGAATGCTGAAGATTAGGTGGGTAGATCGCATAACTAATGAAAAAGTACTGAACAGAATTGGTGAGAAAAGGAATTTTTGGCATACCCTGGCTAAAAGAAGGGATCGCTTAGTAGGACACATTCTTAGACATCGGGGAATCGTAAATTTAACATCGGAGGGAAGTGTGTCGGGTAAAAATCGCAAAGGGAGACCAAGAGACGCGTATAGTAAGCAGATTCAAGTGGATGTGGGTTGCCGTTCTTATGAGGAGATGAAAAGGCTTGCTCGGGATAGAGTAGGGTGGAGAGCTGCATCAAACCAGTCTCCGGACTGAAGAACATAACAACAACAACTTTATTAGCTTTTGGAACTATTAGAATTTAGAATATGAAGAGCTAACCCTGGGATTTCATTCATGAAGACAATGATAGTAGTATGTAGAGTGCTTTTTACATTACTACACTATGTGATCAAAAGTATCCTGACAGCTGGCCGAAAATGACTTACTAGTTCATGATGCCTCCCAACAATAATTATGTAATTCAGTATAATCTGGCCCACCCTTAGTCTTGATGATAGTTTCCACTGTTGCAAGCATACATTCCGTCAAGTGCTGGAAGGTTTCTTGAGGAACGGCTGCCAATTCTTCATGGAGTGCTGGTATCGATGGAGGTCAGAGAGGCCTGGCACAAAGTTGGCATTCCAAAACATCCCAAAGGTGTTCTATAGGATTCACGTCAGGACTCTGTGCAGGCCAGTCCATTACAGGGATGTTATTGCCGTGTAACCACTCTGCCAGTGGCCGTGCATTATGAACAGGTGCTCAATCGCATTGAAAGATGCAAACACCATCGGTGAATTGCTCTTCAACAGTAGTAAGCAAAAAGGTGCTTAAAACATCAATGTAGGCGTGTATTGTGATAGAGCCATGCAAAGCAACAAGGGGTTGCAAGCCCTCACCGTGAAAAACATGACCACACCATAACACCACCGCCTCTGTATTTTACTGTTGGCAGTACACACACTGCCACTTTTTGTTCCACGATTTGTCACTCCACACAACATTTTTCTACTTTTCAATTGTACACTGTTTACACTTCTTACACCAAGCGAGGAGTCGTTTGGCACTGACCTGCGTGATGTATGGCTTACGGGCAGCAGCTCGACTATGAAATCCAAGTTTTCTCACCTCCTGCCTAACTGTCATAGTACTTTGAGTGAATCCTGATACAGTTTGGAATTCCTGTCAGATTGTCTGGATAGATGCCTGCTTATTACACTGTACGACCCTCTTCAGCTGCTGGCAGTTTCTGTCAGTCAACAGAGGAGGTTGACTTGTATGCTTTCATGCTGTGTGTGTCCCTTCATGTTTCCACTTCACTATCACAGCAAAAACAGAGGACCTAGGGATGTTTAGGAGTTTGGAAATATTGCATACAAACTTCTGATACAAGTGACATCCAATCACCTGACCATGTTTGAAGTCTGTGAGTTCCATGGAGCGCCCCAGTCTGTTCTCTCATGATGTCTAATGACTACTGAGGTCACTGAAGTATCTGTTTTGTTTGTTTGTAAATCTATCGGACCAAACTGCGTGGTCATCAGTCCGTAGCTTACAAATTACTTAAACCTAGGTAAACTAACTTACGGACAAACACACACACCCATGCCCCAGGGAGGACTCGAACCTCCATGGCGAGCAACCGCGTGCGCCGCAGCGAGACGCTTTAGACCGCTCGGCTACCCCACCGCGGCACCGAAGTATCTGGCAGTAGGTGGCAGCCCAATGCATCTAATATGAAAAATGGATGTTTTTGGGGGTGTCCGGATACATTTGATCAACATTGTATCTGTGTACACTTTCTTTTCCTCTCATTCCTATGAATCAGTACAATATATTGTGTGTGTGTGTGTGTGTTTGGGGGGGGGGGGGGGAGACGGAGGGGGTTATATGCACATGGTTGCAAAAACATATCTGTCATAAAAAATACTGTACCACATAGTAACAACCACAAGGAAATGGTTTGAATAGAATGTTTTGTTTGTTCACATACCTTTTTGTGTATTTCATGTAAGACTTAGTCTTATTGAATTTCTTATTTCTTTTATGATCCATTCTTTTAGTAGGATTTGAACAGGGGTACAGAATTTTATGATATGAGACCACCAGATTAGTGTTTTCAACATTACATAATAATCATTTCTTACAGAAATACAGATTAGAAATGGTTCCAAAACATGAAATTGTTGCACACAGTAACATAGAGCTGAAAAGTTATGAATAAAAATGTGCTTTTCCATACCACAGTGCATACACATCTACATAAACTAATGAGTGATAATCTGTTTCCTTCTGTGGTAAATTTGTTTTATACATTACGAATTTATTTATAATTTACTAGCTTTAAACCAGGCGTTGCCCGGGTGTTTAATTATCCTACACTCTCTTAGTCCACATCCCCTCTCCCCCCCCCCCCTGTCTCTCTCTCTCTCTCTCTCTCTCTCTCTCTCTCTCTCTCTCTCTCTCTCTCTGTGCATCCACCTCTTTCTCTCCCATCTCTCTGTTCATATCCACCTTTCCCTCTTTCGGCAAAGTTTTCTGCAAGGTACACTCTGTCACGTACAATACAAGCATTTATGTACCCGGTGATCTTCCTCTTGATTTAAAGGTCATGTGTGCAAATTTCATAAAGATTGGAGCAAAACTATGAATTTTGTAAAATTCTATATGTTAAGTAACCTCCAACATGCACTGTGAATGAAATTTTATACAGATAGTGACATTCCTCTTGTTTTTAAGGTAGTGTGTGCAAAATTTCATCAATATCGGAACAAAACTGTAGATTTCTATGCAATAGAAATGCAGGGTAACATTGAAAAATGCACTTTGTTGTTCTCAAATATTCCAGTTTTATTTCATACAACCCTTGTTCTGAGAATAACGAAAACAACAAAAGGATCTGTGAAATCGGTCGAACTGTTCTCAAGTTATGGCGCGACCAAGGTACTTACAGATCCATTTTTATGTTGCAAAGTACCCTCCCCATTGCACCATATGAAACTTAAGGTAGACAGTGAACTTCCTCTCGTTTTCAGGATCAAGCGTCCGAAATTTCGTGACGATTGGAATGAAACTGTAGATTTCGTGAGTCTGTGGGAGAAGTATGCTCCGCCATGCACCTATCACAAAATACTTTCTTAGCTGATGTTTTCTACCTATAAACTACATTCCTGCTATATTTCAGCTTCATAGGTGAAGTAGTTTTCGAGATTTCGTGTTTAGTCAGTGAGTGAGTGAGTGAGTGAGTGTCCTTTCACTTTTATACAGATAGAAAACAGGTTGCTTAAATTTGGATGCAAGAGAATAAAGGGAGCCTTACAGACAAAAATAAATAGTAACATGCAAATCTGTAATGCTTACTTTATTTGATACAAGGTCATGTCTAAAGCGACAGTTTTATGGCATCTACAGCGAAACTGTTGTGAGCAATAGACAAATGCTTCATAAACATCCAAAATTACATGCAAACTTTGTTGCAGGTCCGTAACTACTCCATTTTTCAATAATTGACGCATAAATCTGGGTATTCTAGTGCGGTGGCCTCTCATTATTTATGACGTCATATCTCCTGAGCTATGTGTCGTGCTCTTTTGCTTCTGGGTCAGGAACCTTCATGGGCGTAGGGTGAACAGTTCACCGAAGTTTCATTGCAATTGAATGACTAGTTTATGAACACATAGAGGACATACAGACAAACATTTATGTTGTAATCACGGACAACAACACTCTCACAACTACTACTCAGAACACTGGCGTGCACTGGCTGTACGAATACCCGTAAAGTGAGCTCGTACCTGGTAAACAACACACTGGGCGCAGACCACAAATTCGCACTGTTTAGGTCATTGACTCGCCCGTGGCGCACTCTTGGGCCAACTCCCGACATATGTTATCAGCTCTGTCTGTGCCTTACAGAAATATATATATATATATATATATATATATATATCTGATGTTACACACAGTTTCTGTGTGTATATATATATATATATATATATATATATATATATATATATATATATATATATATATATCTGATGTTACACACAGTTTCTGTGAACAGCAAAACCCTCACCTCTAGTGTAACCTAGAGTGTCACAAATAAACCATGCCAACCTGCAGTGCCCCCCGACCCCCTCCGCCCCCAAAAATAAATACATAACATAAAATGTCATATTTTAAATAAATAAACATGTGATACGGTTTCACCACAATTAAAAATTGAATATTACTTTATTTCACATTCAGTCTTTCTTTTCCACATCTGTCTCACCTGAGAGCAAAGCCCATCACTTTCAACCTATCATGGCCTCTAACATGCTGAGTGACAAGTCACACTGTGGACAAGTCATTCTGCAGTGTCAACTATGCACTTCCTTAATGACAACATACTAATAAGAGTATAGTTCTGAGGTAATAATTGAACATAAATGTACGCAATTCCAAAATTCATCAAAGCAACTTATCATTATAGTTTAAGTGGCATAACACCTTTTATAAAAGACTATTTCTAAAATAATTTCATATATGCACAATGTTTGTTGTAGTTTTGGATGAGATTTCCAAAACCCGCCAACTCCTGAAGTATTGTTTCTGAAATCTGACTTATCAACACTTATGACACTGTAACTTTTTTCTTTCTTTAATACTACAATACAAAGAGAATGATCTTAAATTGTATTTAAAGTTTACTGTGCCTTCTTTTGAGTTGCTGGTAATGGAATAGTAGCTGAGTTGTAGGCCCACTAGTTTGTATACAGCATATAGTTCACTCATTTTTTTACATGCTTCTATGCTGACATCAAGAATGGCACAGTGTGCTCAATGTTGTACTTTGATGTAGTATTACTGAAATGCTTGCCATCCAAAACACAAGCAGACATTATACACAATACACAAAACAAGTCTGAGAAGCTTTCTGTGAATATGTCAATGGACTGGGGACTTTCATGGCAGCAAAGGGTCATACATCATAACAACTACTAATTACAAATTAAACAAGTGAACTGTATAATTTATCAAGTTCATGTGCTATTTTCTTTGTATTTCTATATGGTAATTATTGTTGCATATGAAATAAAACGTAATGTTTAGATGATATATGTATGTATGTATGTATGTACTGTGATAACTGTTGCAAGAAAATTAAATATGTAAACTTGCATGACAACTGATTTGATCTTATTTGTCCATTCTGAGAAGTGTTACAAGTAAAATAAATATTTCTGCTTGCTGTTATGACTAGGATCCAGATTTTAAAGACAAGTCTTACTATTTTCCGAACTTTTGGCGGATTTTATAACAATTTATTCTTGAATACAGGTATTGTAGTGTAGAAAAAAGTATTTTTATTGTGTATATAAACACATATTTACACCTTTCTTTTTTAGTAACAGATCACATTTTGCCCACATCAGGCAAAAATGCATACACCAAACCACCTGTATTAACCCCCCCCCCCCCCCAATTGTCAGCAGCATAAATTTACTAAATTTACACACACACACACACACACACACACACACACACACACACACACAAAGATTATAGAAGAAAATTTCCTAGCAGGAAAAATATATATAAAAAGTAGATGAAGTTTACTTACCAGGCGAAGGAGCACAGGTAGTGACAGTAACATAAATAAAACACACACACACACACACACACAAACGCAAGCTTTCGCAACAAACTGTCGCTTCCTCAGGCAAAGAGCAGGGAAGGAGAGGGAAAATGAAAGGATGTGGATTTAAAGGAGCGGGTGAGGAGTCATTCCAATCCCAGGAAAGACTTACCTTCGGCGAAAAAAGGATAGGTAAACAAACACACAAAGGCAGACATACGCAAAATGCCATTTTGCGTGTGCGTGTGTGTGTGTTTACTTATCTTTTTTTCTCCAAAGGTAAGTCTTTCCTCTCCTGGGATTGGAATGACTCCTCGCCCGCTACTTTAAACGCACATCCTTTCCTTTTCTGTCTCCTTCCCTGCTCTTTGCCTGAGGAAGCGACAGATGGTTGCAAAAGCTTGCATTTGTGTGTGTGTGTGTGTGTGTGTGTGTGTGTGTGTGTGTGTTTGTTTTATTTATGTTACTGTCACTACCTGTACTCCTTCGCCTGGTAACTAAATCACTGTTAACCAACCGTTACCGGGTTCCGGATTCGCACTCTTGGAGGATATGGAGAAGTTCATAACACATCCCCGAAACACAGAGGGTCCTTTAAGTATTTCTTGCGTACCTATGTTAGTTTCACTGTTAAGGTCCAAATTGTCGATAGCCTTATACACAACAGCATGCATTCTTCAGCTTCTTCTGCATATGGAAATCAGATGACTTACCCAAAGCACAGGCTCATCAATATATACAAATAAAAAAACACACAAACACAAACAAAAGCTTTCACAACTGTTGGTCGCTTCTTCAGGAAAAGAGGAAGGAAGGAGGGGAGAAAAGGAAGGATACGGGTTTTATGGAAGTGGAAAAGGAGTCATTCCAACCCCAGGAATGGAAGGACTTACCTTAATGGGTAAAAAAGGAAAGGTAAACAAGTGCACACACACCCACACACATACACACGCAAACACAAATGTGATAAAATGATTAATACATTTAGCCCATCCTGAACCAACCAACGGCACTTTTGAATTTACAAACTTTGCGCAGATTAATTATTATTTTTTTATTTTTTTAATAGGACTTAACTACGGGGTCATCAGTCCCTAAACTTACAAACTACTTATCAACTACCTTACACTAAAGACGGCACAAACATCCCCAGGGGGGATCCGAACCCCCGACCGTAGTGGCCGTGCAGAGCGTGACTGGAGCGCCTCAGTCTCCTCGGCCACCGCGGCCGGCAGCGCAGATTAAAATTTTGTGCCAGAACTAGGACTCGAACCTGGGACCTTCGCCTTTCGCGGACAAGTGCTCTACCGACTGAGCTACCACGACACGACTCATGATGCCACCTCACACCTTTACTTCCGCCAGTACCTCGCCTCCTACTTTTCAAACTTCACAGAAGCTCTCTTGCGAAACTTGCAAGACTAGCACTCCTGGTCTCCTGATACGGTGGAGACATGGCTTAGCCACAGCCTAAGGGATGTTTCCAGAATGAAACATTCACTCTGCAGCAGAGTGTGCGCTGATATGAAACTTCCTGGCAGATTAAAATTGTGTGCCAGAACCGGGCATTGAGTGAGTTTCGAAAAAAGCTCTCAAAGCCAACAAAGGCAGCTTCTGACATCATAAGCAGTGTACACTTAGTCATACTATTCAGGTTGAATACAGACCCTCTCTGGTTTAATGTGCCAAAAGTATATAACATACCCAGTTCCAGATGCCTCTTAATGAAGAAATAAATATTATCAGTGTGCTATAATGATAGACTCAACAAAATAAAAATTAGTTAGGCTAACCAAAGGGTCTGCGTGTCAAATGATGAAACCACCAACATGGGTGGGTGTTATGTTGCAAATGATGGTGCTCTATAAGGTTGAAGGACTTAGGGTGCGTTCACACTGCCGGCCGGGCCGAGCCGAGCCGGGATGAGCCAAGCCGGCTGGCACTGAGTCGGCGTGCGCCGACGGCAAGGGTGTTCACACTGCGCGCCGGGCCGAGCCGAGACGAAAAAGAGGGGGAATATTAACTTTTCCGATTTTCAAGTTGTAAAAATTTTTAACAGTATATAAGACCACGTCACAGGGATTTATCAACTTATTTTTTCCTTAAAAGCTTTGCCTTGCCTGTGAAAAAATAAAAAGTCTCGTTTTCATTCTGCGTGAGTTTTTAGTTTCGAAACGCTCCTTACTCGATTTTGATGAAAGTATGCAGTTAAAAAATCTGATTTTTGGACACATGGTAGTACAACATCTTAGCTTTCGAATAAAACATTCACCTTTTAGTAATTCATAACAGTCGTTTTCAAATGACACTATTTGTCGAGTGTGCGCACTTGACTTACAAATTGTGTATTGAAAAAGTTTGATAGGGGGCAGCTTACTGTTCTATGCATTTTAGACCATAGATTACTGCGAGTGAAACGGAGCTAAAAGTACAGGAAAGTTTTTGAAATAGTAATCGCACCGATATCTTCCTCCTTTCACAACTAATTGCGAGTTATCTGAGCGGCGTCAGTGCCACAACTGCAAGCCTACGAACTCAGCAGCTGTTGAGTGTTGCGTGAGGCACTGCTGCAGTGCCGAACAATTTAAATTGCTGGCCACGTGTTTAGATCACTTGTGACGTGTTAAAGATCCATAACCAGAAAACAAGTATTAACTAATTTTTCTTGGGTGGCGACCGATTACAATGAACAACGTTCTGCTACGGTTTTACATCAGGTCATACGGGACTTTCTGAGAGGCATACAACTGAATTTTTGCCTACACCAGACAGTTAATGGAACAGCTTTTGGAACTAGAAGAGAAGAAAAATTAATATAAACTGCTACTTTACTGTTGATGGACTGAAATAAATTTTTCTGTAATTACACTTAATGGCTTTCTAGTTGGAGGTGATAAAGAAGCAGCCCAAAAATACACTTATATTTATATATGTATCTACTCCTAATACAAAGTATATATCTTTTTTACTTTTGCTTTTGTAACTCTCAAAAAATGTTGTACCACAACGTGACAATAATTGTATACAGTGTGTTGCACATAAAAGCGGTACCCTCATGTCTATGATTAAATTACGAATGAATTAAGCAAAAAACAATACCGAACAGTGAAATTAAAAACCCGTAGATAGGCTACCAACTTATAAGAAATTTTGCAAGTGAGGTGTACCGTTTTTATATGTGTCATGCTGTGCTATACTATATTTCAGTCCACCTGCATGTTGAAGGAACCCTACACAGGTCACAGAAGTTTTTTTTCCTAATATTTTTTTTTAAGATCTACTCTGAGGGGAACTAAGTTTCTATGGACATTTTGCTGAATCATGTGATGACAATTTTCTTTGTCTGGTAATTTCGAGTTTTATACTTTAACTGAAAGAAAAATACGCTGTTTAGTTTAGCCTAAGACTCCGCAGGACAGATCAGTAAAGGATAGAAGCGTGTGTCTTCCCCCCCCCCCCCCCCTGGTGGGCTTGTCCCCAGCAACAAGAAATCCCTACCCAATGTCAGCAGAAGATCAAAGGAAACACGGGGGTGACTAAAACTTGTTCATTGCCGTCTCTTAGAGCCAGCTAACAGTTAACTGATTTTGATATTTTAATACTATTATTCTTACACTGTAGTTACTTGTCCAATCTTAAACAGTTAAGAAATAGATGGTAATGGGCTCATCCCATGAATTTCAAGTAAAATTTAGGACAGTTTTTCCTTATATGAACGACTAAAATAAACATTACTGAAAAAGAAAAATATTCATATTACAGACTTGTTAGTAATACAATTAAAAATAAACAACTATTTTCATAACAGTGTATTTGAAACTAAAAATCACGCAGATGCTTCCCTTGAAACCAGAAAGGAAACATGTGATACTTGTGCAGCAGAAGCAACACTGTAGCCCAATCGGCTCGCGCTGGCTCCAGCTCGCGCCAGAAATATTAAACATTCCAAATGTCGTCGGCTCGGTGTGAGCCGGCTGAAGCAGAGTCCTCTCGGTCCGGCCGGCAGTGTGAACAGCGCAATTTAAAACAATGTGTTTAATGTTCCGGCTCGGCTCGGGCCGGCAGTGTGAACACAGCCTTAGAGGAATATACCTCCTAATGTGTGAAGCTTTTGAGGGAGTAACAGCTTGACAACTGCTATTTTGTTTGACAGCTCTATGAACCTACTGTGGCAGAATGGTGTATTGCTAGTTACAGATTGTACTTCATACACAGCAAAAGCAGTCAAGGTACTTCAGTTTCTCAACCTCAGTATGGTGTACATCACTTACCAAACATATGCTTTACACACATTGCAGAAGAGGTTTGGTTAGGTGTTATTATTTTAATTGTACCATCTTTCTTCCCCCAAACACAGGCAGTCATTTGGAAAAGTAAGTGCTAGTTTTCTCACACTAAAAAAGTAATTTGTTCAGAGGTGAATGTTATATTACATGGTACATAAATAAAAATCAATAACAATGTGTTTACAAACCTCATATAAGAACTTTTTAAGTTCATATTTACACATATTTTAGGTCATAAATACTTGCTGATATTCACCTCAATAGGATCTGGGCACTAGTATCACAATAATATTCAGTTTTCTCTGCTGCTGTGAAAAACAAGGTATTTGGAGTTTCCTGGTCAATCATGAACATAATTTATTCAGAGTAGCACATCATGCTTCCATATACGTCTTCTAGCTCACTTCCTGATATTTTATCATTTAATATGTTCATTTACTTGCAGAAATTCATTCAGAGTGAATTACTTTTCTCTTGGTCTAGGAAGGAGCTTGCGTCCATTCCCCTTACATCTCTCAAAAGCTATACATCTTTAGAAACATTACGAATGAAAAATACTAGAAGAACATCCAAAACTGCAAATAGTTATCAAATTATCAGACAACCTATATTCTCAAAACAGTATCTTTGATGAGGTAGTGTTGCTCATTAAGTGCACACAACACCACTTGTATGCTACTGTAGTGAACAAATTTAACATACACTGTACTACACTGCATCCAATATACTGTCTCTGATATTTTAGCAAGAGACCTTTCACATTTTTAGAGTGTAGATTTTTACAGTGCAATAGACAGGCAAAATGTTTTGCTGAAGACTGTTAGCCCTTATATTTTCTAATTGGAATTTTGAAACACCAAAGATAACAATTGCTTAAAAAAACTGAGTCAATGTGTTTAAAATGCAGAACTGAATGAGAATATCTGAATCCTGCTATTACAGTATGGCACAAGAAACCGATTGTCAGCATGTGGATCATCATCTGCAAATCTTTGGCCATCACTAAAAACTCATTAACATAACCCACATGATGAAGACATGAAACGTGGATTAACAGCAATGGCAAGCATTAATATAGTCTAGTAATGGCACCTTTGCCATGCTTTCTACAGGTCATTTTTATTCAAAGCAGACACACACACAATACAATTTATGTATCCTGCTCAATACTTCTTACAACTGAACACTGTGGTGACTGTATGCTACAGTTTTGTAGTGTCCAGTTGACATTCCAGACCAAGTGCAGCTAATGGTAAAAACAACAGCCCTCATATAAAACAACTGTGCCATGATGGGGCTCCTCTCCGGGGGACACCACCTTGACGAAGCACTGTCCGTGCGGGTGGAGAGGCTTGCGTATACGCGTGAAGCTGACGGCTATACCGAAGGTAGAGAACCTACTGTCGGAAAGGCCTCAGCTGATGGATCTGACTAAGCATGTCCCACAACGTCTCGTCTTCCTTATCCTCTCCCAGTCCTTTCCCAACCCAAGGTGTGATGCGATCCGTGCCGAGGGGTGCATGGCACATGGGTGGATGTGTTTCGAACGGAGCCTCAGGGATACCGGGCGACCTCCCTGAGTAAGTAGCATTGCAACACCGAGGGGTTATCGCAGTGTGGACCATATAAATCCCCAAATCTCGTGGGACTAAGATGAACACGGAGAAAAAAAATTATTTTAAAAGAATCCGAGGGGCATCTGAGACCTCAGATACTCAGACATCAGGATCAGGACCGATGGAGTGCACTCCTACTTCTGAATCACGGTCTAGACCTGAGCAAGAAGTGGGAACTGTAACAGAGAAGTTGGACCAGATTAGGATTAAGGCCTTGTCTGGGGCTCAGAGGAGGAAACTTCTCAATGAACAGAAGCAAAAGGAAGGAAAATAATGGCTTCCTAAACATAAGTGGAGGGAATCAATAGGGCTTGAGCCCAAGACCCCAAAAAAGAAACTGCCTCAGGTCGAAGGGGATACACAGACCCCCTCGACATCAAAGACAGATGGCAAGAGGGTTAGGGAGGAATCTAAGACTCCCTCCTCTCTGGACAAGCGTGATCCTGAAAGGCTGAGGCAGAAAATAGGGAAACAGACCTATAGTACTGCAGTATCGGTCTTTAGAATGGCGATTGTCCAAGAAGGATACCCACTGGTAAGCATCACCTCGCAGCAGGAGCAGCTCGTGCAGATGGCCCTCTTTGAAGAGATTGGGGGGGGGGGGGGGGAGACACTGGTCCAGGACACAAATTCAGGAAGGTCTATCTAGATCGCGGTGCCCTCATTTTTGTCTGCGAGGGGGAACACTCAGCAGAATGGCTTAAGGACGAGGTGCCCATGATATCCCCGTGGGAGGATGCGAAGCTGCTGGTCAAGACAGCAGCCAAACTCCTGAAGATCAATATGGGTACCAAAGATCCTTAAGGATGTCTCTCCAAAGACTCTGTTCGAGAAAATAAGGATCCAGAATCCAAAAGTCTCGACAGAGGATTGGAGGGTAATTAACCAAAAGTTCGTTCCGGAAGGACGAACCCTGGTGGTGGAGGTTGGAGAGAAGTCCCTGAAGGCAATGCGAGAGCAAGGCCTGAAACTGTTTTTAGGGTTCTCACAGGTCGCTGTCAGGGTAATTTTTGTATCCGATCCTCGTCGCCACTTTTGTGTCCCAGCCTCATCGCCACTTTTGTGTTTCAGCCTCTCGTTCGACGTTATTTTGCACAACGTCATGCATTGTCTTTAAGTCATGGTGTTCTGTTGTTACATACCAACAACGACCAAACAAGAGTGATTGTTCCTCGTTCCCTGCAACGAGAAGTCTTACGCCTCCTGCATCAAGGACATTGGGGTATCGATAGGACAAAGCAACTGGCAAGACGTCATTGTACCTGGGTTGGTATGGACGCCCAGATAGAGAACATGATGTCACAGTGTACAGTTTGTGCGGAGCATAAGGCGGCTCCTCCACAACATTTCTCAGACTGGTCACACCCCAAGGGACCATGGCAACATTTACACATTGACTTTGCTGGACCTTTCTGGAATACGCGCTGGTTAATTGTTGTAGACACTTTCAGCAAGTTTCCTTTTGTGATTGCCATGAACCCAACGACGGCTTCTAGTACAATCAGTGCCTTAACATCAGTGTTTTGCATCGAAGAGGTACTCCGGGACCGTGCGTGCCCCCGCCGCCTGGGCCACGCACCAAAGAAGAAGATGACCTGCTCCCTCTGGGCGGAGGTGTGTGCCCTTCCCCTCGTTTTGGTGGGTTTCCCGGAGGATCATTGTTGTTGTTGGGTTTTTGAAGGGACTAAACAACGAGGGTTATCAGTCCCTTTTTCCAGTCAAAGAGATAAAACATTTTGTTAAGCGATCCGAAGTGAATGCATTAACAAGTCAAAGTTGAAAACTTATAGACTAATAGAAAGAAAGGATACGATTAAAAACGAAGAAGGGATAAAACAGCTGAAACAGTACAAGAGTATTTTTGCTGGGTGGTCACAAGGATATAAGGAACACACCCAGCCACTCTGGAACACGTTAAAACCACCTACCTAACAGACCTAAGCAGGTGGAGGACAGAGCAATGACAAACACAAACGTTAAATGGACGTGTAAAGTCCACACTCACGCATAAAATTTAAAATAGAGTCAACCGTTGAGGTATTGTCAGCTAATGCTAGCTGCAAAGTGTCAGGAACATTAAAAGAGCGCCGTTCTGCGGCTAAATTGCGACATTCAATTAAGACGTGGGTGACCGTCAAAGGCGCACCACATCGACACTGAGGAGGGTTCTCGCGACGCAGGAGGTGACCATGCGTAAGCCAGGTATGGCCTATACGGAGTCGGCAAAGGACAACCGACTCCCTGCGAGAAGCCCTCAGGGACGTCTTCCATGCAGCGGTAGACGGCTTGACAGCACGGAGCTTACTGGGTTCGGTCGAGTCTGCCCATTCAGAATTCCAAACCCTTAAGACCTTGCGGGTCAACTGGGTTTGGAGGTCGCAAACTGGGAGGCCAATATCTAGGGACCGCGAATTGGTGGCCTGCTTGGCCAGCTGGTCCACACGTTCATTGCCCGGTATACCTACATGCCCTGGCGTCCAGACAAAAACGACAGAACGCCCTAACTCGCCAAGGGCGAAGACAGCGTCTTGAATGGCTCGCACCACAGTGTGTTTCGGTAGAAACTGGTCGAGGGCCTGTAAGCCACTCAGGGAGTCGCTACAGATGACGAAAGACCCCCTGGGGCGAGCTCTGAGGTGTTCAAGAGCTCTCAAAATACCGACTAGTTCTGCAGTGAAGATGCTGCTTCCACAAGGCAATGACCGCTGTTCGATGTGGTCACCATAGATAAAGGCATATCCAGCATGGCCATCGACCAAAGAACCGTCCGTGTATATGATGTTTGCTCCGTGAAAAGAATCAAGCAGTGCATGGAACCGGCGACGGAGAAGCAGTGGTGAAATCGAGGCTTTCGAATCCCGGGACAAGTCCAGCCGAAGCTCCAGGCGAGGAATTTTCCAGGGGGGGGGGGGATACGGGGGGAGTAATGGTAAGGTGGAGGAAGTGGTAAGAAATCAAGTGAGGAGAGAAGGGAACGGACGCGGACCGCAATCGGGAGACCCGACCTGGGCCGACGCCATGGGGAAGGGAGTGCAGAAAGTGGGAAGAGAAGCCTGTGGTTCGGATGGCGGGGTGAAGCATGAACCCGGGCAACGTAACTCACCAACAACCGTTGCCGGCGATACCGCAGAGGGGGAACACCAGCTTCAGCTAGAAGGCTCGTTACGGGACTGGTGCGAAAAGCCCCTGTTGCGAGACGCACACCTGTGTGGTGAACGGGGTCTAGGACTCGCAAGGCAGAAGGGGCTGCCGAGTCATAAACCAAGCTCCCGTAATCAAGCCGAGACAGAATGAGTGACTTGTAGAGCTGAAGAAGGGTGGAACGTGCTGCTCCCCATCCAGTATGGCTGAGGCATCTGAGAACGTTTAAATGTCGCCAACACTTCTGTCTCAGCTGACGCAGGTGTGGCACCCAAGTCAGCCGGGCATCGAAGACCATGCCCAAGAAGCGATGTGTTTCCTCGACCTGAAGTAGTTCACCACCCAAGTAGAGCTCCGGGTCAGGGTGAACTACCCGACGGTGACAGAAGTGCATCACGCGGGTTTTCTGCGCGGAGAACTGAAATCCGTGAGTAGAGGCCCATGAGTGGGCCTTTCGGATGGCACCCTGCAGCCGTCGTTCAGCTACGCCGATGCTAACGGAGCTGAAATACAGGCAGAAGTCATCGGCGAACAGGGAGCAACTGACCGATGACCCCACAGCCGCAGCAAGACCGTTAATTGCCACTAAAAACAACGGGACACTGAGGACGGAGCCCTGCGGGACACCGTTCTCTTGAATACGGGGGGAGCTAAAAGATGCCCCAACCCTAACCCGGAACGAACGGTGGGAGAGGAAATTGCGAATAAAAATAGGAAGGGCACCCCGTAAGCCCCAGTCATGAAGTGTTGTTAAAATATGGTGGCGCCAGGTGGTGTCATACGCCTTTCGAAGGTCGAAAAATACAGCAATTAAATGCTCACGCCTAGTGAAGGCAGTGCGAATGGCCGACTCCAGTGACACAAGGTTGTCAATGGTAGAACGGCCCTGGCGAAAGCCCCCCTGTTGCGGAGCAAGGAGTCCACGCTCTTCTAGGATCCACATAAGCCGCTGACTCACCATACGTTCGAAGAGCTTGCAGAGAACGTTGGTGAGGCTGATTGGACGGTAATTGTCAGCCACCAGGGGGTCTGCACCAGGTTTCAGCACCGGGATGATAGTGCTTTCGCGCCACTGCGACGGGAAAGTGCCCTCTGCCCATAGATGGTTAAACAGGGCGAGAATGCGGCGTTGAAACTCTGGTGAGAGGTGTCGGAGGAATTGGCCGTGAATCCTATCAGGTCCTGGAGTTGTATCAGGACACGCAGCAAGGGCAGTTCGGAACTCCCACTCGCTAAACGGGTCGTTGTATGTTTCCCGACGACGAGTGCGGAAGGACAACATTTTCCGCTTGGCCCGCTCTTTGAGGGAGCGATAGTTGGCACTGTACGCGGCAGTCGCAGAGCATCGTACGTAGTGGTCTGCCATATGCTCGGCGATAGCTGTCGGGAGCGTGCAGAGCACACCGTGGATGGTGAGGGATGGGATTCCTGTCGGCGGGCGGTATCCAAAGACGCGTCGAACTTGCGTCCATACCTGAGTCAGGGAGGTGCGGGAGCCGATACTGGCTACATACCGCTCCCAGGAATCCTGCTTGCTCTGTTGCACGAGTCGTCGAGCACGCGCACTGAGCCGTTTAAAGGCCACCAAATTCTCCACGGATGGGTGGCGTCGATGGCGCTGGAGCGCTCGCCGACGTTCCTGGATGGCCTCAGCAATCTCCGGTGTCCACCAAGGCACGGACCGACGCCTAGTGGAACCTGTGGTTTGTGGAACTGCCGCCTCAGCTGCCATGACAATAC
This sequence comes from Locusta migratoria, assembly GCA_026315105.1. Taxonomy (NCBI): domain Eukaryota; kingdom Metazoa; phylum Arthropoda; class Insecta; order Orthoptera; family Acrididae; genus Locusta; species Locusta migratoria. The sequence continues at coordinate 735,310,562 of CM048755.1, read as the reverse complement.
TATTAGTCACCTGCTGGACTGCGTTGTCAATGTCATCTGGCAGTGGTGTAGCAATGACAGCGGTTGAAGCATACACAGTCCAATCAGCCCTACGGAGGCACCAACGGGGTAATCTGTCTTCAGCTTGGTACAGCAGGAGCGACACAAAGATTGGAAAGTGGTCGCTGCCACACAGGTCCTCATGCACACGCCAACCGAGGTGTGGTCGAAGGCTGGGGCTGCAGACGGAGAGGTCGATCGCTGAATACGTGCCCTGTGCCACGCTAAAATGCGTGGGGGCACCTGTATTCAGGAGGCAAAGGTCTTGGTGCGCCACTAATGTCTCAACATCCCTACCGCAGCCTGTGGTCTGGAGTCCACCCCACAAAGGGTTGTGGGCGTTGAAGTCCCCCAAGAGGAGGAATGGTGGAGGTAGTTGGGAGACCAGAGCAGTAAGGGTGTTGAGAGACACGGCCTCATCCGGAGGAAGGTACAAGCTGCAGACAGTGAATTCCTGAGTTGCCCGGATTCTAACAGCCACTGCCTCAAGAGTGGTGTTGAGCGGCACCGGGGCACTGGGTACAGTGTCCAGGACGTACAGACAGACGCCACCAGACACCCTATCGTATATGGGCCTGTTACGGTAATAGCCCCGATACCCACGAAGGGCAGGGGTCCGCTGTGCTGGAAACCATGTTTCCTGTAGGGCGATACAAAGTGCAGGGGAGCGGTACAGTAATTGTCGCAGCTCAGCCAGGTGGTTAAAGAAGCTGCTGCAGTTCCACTGGAGAATAATTCGTTCTCCACGAACTAAGGCCATAAAAGAAAAGAAAAGAAGAAGATCAGTCCATAGGAGCGTCTGCTGCCTGATGGTCAGGCTCAACAGAATCTATGACCATAGAATCAGCTGATTCTGGTTGTGCAGATCTCCTACAGTCGGGTGAATCAAGAAGTGCGAGATCCTCAGCGGAAGCGAGGATCTCGACCTCATCCTCTGAGGCAGAGGATGCGGGGTGTGGGTGGCTTGGAAGCCACCAAAGTATCCCTTTTCTTCTTGTCTCTTTTCTTGCCCTCTCGCTGGCCCTTCGGTGTTGAGGGCCGTGGGGGCTTCTCAGAAGGGGTGGCAGTAGCTGACGAAGAGCAGGAGGCCCTTCGATGAGCAGCCGGTGGATCCTTCAGCCATTTGCTGGGATCCACTTTCCCACGAAGAGAAGCCTCGGGAGGGAGAGTCCCGTGGGACGCCTTCCGGGTGAGAGGAGCCGGAGAGGGCTGTTGTTTCTCCGGCTGTGGGGTGGGGACCGACGTCCCCTGTGATGGTGTATCTGTTGCTCCCAACGTGAAAAGTGTGGGAGCAACTGAAGGAGTGGCGCCCCCAACTGCCAAGGGGGCAGGTGCAGTAGTTCGGGCCTGGGGGCCCGCTGGCATTAGTGGTACAGGTGGTCTGGATATCGATGGGGAAGCTACAGAGGCGTATGAGGTGTTCATGGTCACAGGATGGAGCTTTGTATACTTACGTCTGGCCTCCGCGTATGTCAGCTGGTCCAGGGTCTTGTACTCCATGATCTTACGCTCCTTGTGGAGTACAGAGCAGTTGGGAGAACACGGAGGATGCTGCTGGTTGCAATTGACGCAAACTGGAGGTGGGGTACAGGGGGCGTCCGGGTGGGATGCACGCCCGCACTCCCGACATGTTGGGTTGGCATCACATCGGGAGGACATGTGTCCAAACCTCCAGCACTTGAAGCAGCGCATAGGGGGAGGAACGTAGGGCTTTACGTCGACCCGGTAGACCATCACCTTGACCTTCTCAGGCAATGAATCGCCCTCGAAAGCCAAGATGAAGGCACCGGTGGCAACCCTCTTGTCCTTCGGACCCCTATAGATACGGCGGATGAAATGCACACCACGCCGCTCCAAATTAGCTCTCAATTCGTCATCCGATTGCAGCAGCAGATCCCTGTGAAAAATGATACCCTGGACCATGTTTAAGGTCTTGTGTGGCGTAATAGAAACGAAAACATCACCCAGCTTGTCGCAGGCTAGCAAAGCCCGTGACTGCGCTGGGGATGACGTCGTTATCAGAACCGATCCAGATCTCATCTTTGACAGAACCTCCACCTCTCCATACTTATCCTCTAAATGTTCGACGAAGAACATCGGCTTCGTCGTCATAAAAGATTCCCCATCATTTCTAGTGCAGACCAGATATTTCGGGGCATAAGCCTCACCCTGAATTTTCGCCCGACGTTCCTCCCATGGTGTTGACAAGGAAGGAAACGTTTGGGGATCATAGCTTGCAGCGTTGTAATCGCCTCGACCACGCTTAGAGACGGCGGTTGTACGTCCGCCAACGTTTCGTGTTCATTTCATGGTGTTCCCACGAGCAGCTAGGGAGATAAGCGTCCACCCAGACAGAGCCCCGCTTGCCTGGGTAAGCCTTATACAACTGAGGTGCGGCAGGTTCCTCAGAGGTTGCTCGCTAGCGGCTGTTCAACCTCAACAGCCACGCATCTCCTTGGCACGTAGCACACCTTGAGATTGAGGTTTTTTTTATAGAGGTTTGTACCGTCCTCGCGACCCGGGCGATTAAGCCAAGATCCCCGGGCTCTGAAACGAACAACGTTCCACCGTCGCGCCGAACGATGGTCGTTGAAGGACGCGCAGAGCTTACGGTGTAGCGGACTGTTGGCGCGACACAGCCCACAGCTCAGGACCCCGGGTTCGTACTCAGCAAATTAATGCTGAGCCCCTGAGGGGTCCCGGAGGATCGCAAGGTGGATACCGGGGTGCGGAAGGCGTCTCGATCCCAGCCTCTGCTACGACGCCTGTCCCACCAGTAACGCCCCCACCCAGGCCCTCCTCCCTGTGCAGTCGCCGTGGCCCTCAGCCCTACGCCACGACGGCGCGGCGGTTTGGGAGGGAGGGGTGTGGTGTCGCACAAGTATGAAGTGTGTGCCACGTACTTTCGCCACGCTCCACCATGCACGCGCGGCGTTCTTACGATGTCAGCAAAGAGTACCCTCTGCTGCAACTCCACAACTGCTGCATTGGCCACTTGGGAATCAGATAGGCACCAGTTAAGCACTAGGAATCATCAGTAGGCAGGCCTCTATCTAATCTATGTATCAGCATTCTGCAGTCAAGAACTATGTAAAAGTTAAGTATTACTAAGTCTCTACGAAATATATATCTCGTTCTAATTTACTCTAGTGTTTCTAGTTTCTGTTGTCCCACTGGCTGGTCACCTCCGTACCTGCACACACGTGCACCTTTATTCCTGTGTCGGTCTCTCTCTACTCGGCCACCGACCCCCAGACGACGAGGCCGAGACACAAAAGTAATCAAAGACCTTAAAGGCAATAATGGCAGCAAGATGGGGACTGGAAGTGCTGCAGATAAACCTGCAACACAGTAAAGGGGCCACTGCTGCCCTGAGCCGCCACCTAGGGAGACAGGAGGTGGACGTGGCCCTGATACAAGAACCCTATTTATACAAAGGGGGTGTATCGGGCCTCGGTGCTACTGAAGGTAAGCTGATTTATGCTAGAAATCTAAAAAACTTCAGAACATGCATTTATGTTAGAAATGGAATCCCTTTCATACCAATGATGGATTTTTGTTCCAGGGACCTAGTGACCATCAGGATGCAGCAACATGAGGAAGGTATCACAAGGGAAATTGTTTTGGACTCGGCATACCTTCCTTACGAAGACAGCTCTCCTCCTCCTTTGGAAGTGAGAAGACTGACGGAAGCCTGCCATCGGCAAGGTGACGAACTGTTGGTGGGATGTGATGCCAATGCCCACAATCTATCGTGGGGCAGCAAGAACACCAACAGTAGAGGTTAGCACCTTCTTGAAGTTCTCCTATCTAACAACTTGGAGATCCTGAATAGGGGTGATGAACCTACATTCAGGAATAGTGGAAGGGAACTCAATTGGGGATCGCTGGAAGAAAGACGACATTCTTTTCGTGAATTTCTGTTAAGTAAATTTAGAGGGCCGAAATTTGAAGCTGAGTGTAGTACGATCTTGCTGCTGACTACTTACATTTCGCGTAAAGATCACAAAGACAAGATAAATTAGGGCTCGTACGGAGGCATATAGGCATTCTTTTTTTCCTCGTTCAATTTGGGAGTGGAATAGGAAAGGAAATGCCTAGTAGTGGTACAGTGTACCCTCCGCCACGCACCTTACGGTGAATTGCGGAGTATGTATGTAGATGTAGAAGGAGTAATTGACATAACTTTTGGTTCCATGATGATGGGAAGTTACGTCAAATAGTGGCATGTGGTCCTGGAGCCATCCTCATCAGATCACATGTATATTAAATTCAAGGTTGAAATGGGAACCAGACAGACCATGGCCTATAGGAACCCCAGGACAACGGACTGGGAGACATATAGGAAAGACCTTGACTTCAGCCTATCGGAAATTAAAACTTCGATAAGGAATCCAGCAGAGTTTGAGGAAGTAGCAGAGGCCGTAACCTCTCTTATAGTGACCTCATACCAGGACAACTGCTCAATCACCAAGAAGTGCACAAATAGGAGTGTGCCTTGGTAGAATAATAACCTGGAAATGCAAAGGAAACAGGTACGAAGACTGTTTAACCTTGCGAGGTGCAAAGGACAATGGGCAAAATATCGTGAGGCCCTTGTCAATTACAACCTTGCCATCAGACGGGCAAAGGAGGCATCCTGGAAGGTATTCTGTGAGGAAGTAGAGGGCATGGCTGCTCAAGCGAGACTTCATAAAATCCTCACTAGGGTACCAACTAATCCAGGAGGAACATTGAGGAAGGAGGATGGGGAGTATACAAAGACAGCACATGAAATGCTGGAACTGCTCCTCAAGACTCACTTTCCTCAATTTACTCTGGTGGATAACTCAGACCAGAATGTGATTCCTGAGAGACAACGGTTCTCAGGTATTTGCAAAAAGGACTGGGATTTGGCCAAGGAGTGTGTCAATTTCAGTAAGGTCCGATGGGTCGGTGGGAACATTTCAACCGTTCAAGTCACCTGGCCCCAATGTTATCTTTCCGGCTCTCCTGCAACAAGCGGGAGAAAATCTTATTAGATTTCTATGCAGGTTATTCAGGATTAGCCTAGCAGCAAGAATCATTCCCAATGCCTAGAGGGCAGTGTAGGTTGTCTTCATTCCAAAACTAGGGAGAATTGATCATACCAAGGCCAATGATATGAGACCAATCAGTCTGTCCTCCTTCATTCTTAAGACATTGGAAAAGCTGGTTAATGTGCATGTTGGAGAATGGAGGTTAAATAGGGCTCCTCTACATTCAAACCAACATGCATATCAACCAGGTAAATCATGTGAGACAGCTCTCCACCAACTTGTTGGGAAGGTGGAGAAAAAACTACACTTTCAGGAAATAGCCCTCTGTATCTTCCTGGACATTGAGGGGGCTTTTAGCAACACGACCTTCGATTCCATAGTTAGGGTAGCAGAGGTGCATGACCTAGGGACCACTATATGTAGGTGGACTAGGGCCATGCTCAGTGGAAGAAAGGTAGAGGCTACCATGATGAATGAAAAAATGGTAATAGGGGTTGCCCGCAAGGATTTCTTTCCCCTTTATTGTGGAATCTAGTGGTGAATGATCTCATTGGAGAATTAAACTCTAGGTAGTACTTTTGCCAAGGATACACAGATGATCTTGTCACAGTACTATTTGACAAATTTGCTGACACAGTAAACAATATGGCACAAGGTGCATTGGACATTGTGCAAGACTGGTGCAGAAAACAGGATCTGGGTATTAGTCTTAAGAAGACTGTTGTTGTACCATTCACAAAGAAGCATATCCAACATTCAAATTAGAATCTCAAGCTATTCAATGAAGCGCTACCTGTGAAGGAGACAGTGAAATATCTAGAAACTGACATGGACCCCTCACATTAGGAATATTTGCTCCAAGGCAAAAGGTACTCTGGTAAGTACCAGGAGGACTTGTGGCAAAAATTGGGGCTTGAGCCCCAAGGGTATGCACTGGATATACACCACAGTGATTAGACCCAGGATCACCTATGGGGCGGTTGTGTGGTGGAAGAAGGTAGAACAGCAGCTAAGGAGCTTGGTAAGGTGCAGAGATTAACCGGCTTAGCCATAACAGGCGGAATTAGCAGCACACCAGCTGCTGGGATGGAAACCATGTTGGATATGCCCCCATTACACCTTTGGGTCAAGATGGATGCAGCGGCTGGTGCACACAGATTCAAAACTGGCAAAAAATGGAACTCTTTGGGATATCCAGAATCACACACTAAAATATTGAGTTAGGTAAATATAGGAAAGGTTGGGGAAATGCCAGCCGACTATATTATAACCCCATACTGCTTCAACAAGCCTTTAAATAACAATTGGAAGTAGGGAGCAGTGGGAGAAAATAGTTCGACACCGTACGGGGAATATTGTCTGGTTCACTGACGGGTCAAAATCAGACCAAGCCGTTGGGGCAAGGGTATACGGGGTGCAGCCAAGACTGGAGGGCGTAATCTCTCTAGGAAAACTGGCCTCAGTATTCCAGGCCAAAATCACAGCCATCACGGCGTGTGTGGAGGAGAATTTGTGTAGGTGCTACAAAGACCTTAGCATCTATATCTATTCAGAAAGCCAGGCAGCCCTGAGATCACTGGCAGCTCCTGCAACAAGGTCTAAAATCATTCCAGAATGTCACAGGGTTCTGGTGGAGCTAGGGGAAAGCAATAGAGTAAACCTATTGTGGGTCCCTGGCCACTCGGGGATTAGTGGCAACGAACATGCCGACAGATTTGCCAGGATGGGGACAGAGACTCCATTTATTGGACCGGAACCTGTCCTGACAATCACCAAGGCAGTGATCAAATTGGAGCTACGTGACTGGCTCAGAAGACAGCACATAGAATATTGGACCAATGTCTATCAACAAAAACATGGCAAGGTAATGATGCCAAAGCCATGTTTTAAAAGAAGCTCTGCAATCCTGGGTCTGAACAGGAGAGAGAGATTAGACTCATGGTTGGATTGCTGACAGGCAATGGGAATTTCAAAAAACACCTACATACCATGGGAATAACAGAAGAGGACCCTAAATTTAGGATCTGTGATGACGGCGATGAAACTGCATCACATCTAATCTTCGAATGCATTGCATTGGAGAGTAAAAGGCACAAAACATTTGGGACAACCAGACCCAAAGAAATTGTGTCTAATAAAGAACTGGTAAAGGGACTCCTTGCACTGTTTAAGGGCATTGGTTGGCTTTACTAGATATACAGGGAGCGATACCGCACAATAAACTTAGTTTCGGTGCGGGCAGTGGCAGGTTGGACCAAGACTGTTTTGGCTTCCCTGAGAAAATCAATCAATCACTACTGTGTGATAATTGGTATCACCAACCACAATTTCCTATCTGTCACTTCCAACCCGTCTTCTTTCCACCAACACATGACTCTTTACTTCAATAGTGAGGATATAGCATGTAGGATGGAGAACACACTGAACCATCTGATTTACAGGACATGCTTTCTTGTCTTCCACATCTACTACTACTGATGACACTACTGCTGCATTGAGATTATAAGGCCAGGAGTAGGTATTTCGCTTACACAGGAAGGCGACCTACCGTGTGTGCTGAAGGGCAAAGCTGCATGCTCCTGCGATCAAAAGCTGAGTTAACATGCTGTTGACGAGATTACCAGAGATGTGGGACTTTGTCTAAGTGATGCCTGGAATCCAGCACTGACTGTCATAACATTCAAACAATAAAAACAGAAACCTTCTTTTTACAAACAGACCCAGGATGGCACAACAACTAAATTCTGCTTTTGACTGCAGGAGTACCCAGTAGCACTGTCTTTGCCCTTTGTTTTCATTTTGTTTCTCTTTGGGTCATACCACATTCTGTTTCCTTCTATTCATTAAATTTGTATCATCACATACCTCTTTGCTTCCTTCTTCCATCCCTTTCTTTCAAACATATTGTTGCTAGCACTCATAATTAAAAGGCCCCTTCTTAATTTCTAATTATTCTTGGACTTCACGTGTGTGTGTGTGTGTGTGTGTGTGTGTGTGTGTGTGTGTGTGCGCGCGCGCGCTCGCTACTATAATTCTTAACTTATAAATGTAGTATAACATGCTTATCACAACATATATCATGTAAAACATGCAGAATGCTTTGTTAAATGTATGAGTGTTTGAAGCCCCTTATCTTACAAGGTTAAATAAATCATTAACAGCAAGAAAATGCACATTAGGGCCCACATGCCCTAAGCCAAAAAGGAATGGAATCGAGTACTCTTAAAAATAAAACTTGTGGATCAACTTAACCTGCGTGCACTCGTGCGTGAACATTTTGCGCACATTAATTTTAAAACAATCAGCATTTTACCAATTTTAAATAGTCAAATATGTGTGTTTTCTTATACAGTATATGCAACTAGAAATACTTATTTAGACATTAAGTACATTACAAACTGTTCTTTGACTGTCAGAAAAATGCTATACACACGTTCGATCATATAACTTTTAAAGGTGCGAATTCTCGCGGGTTAAGAAATAAATATACTTTTCTGGCTATGAAGTTCTGTGTTAAAATAATTTTAAGAAATTTGTCAGTAGGTATAAAGTTTGCATCAACATACACAGAATGGCAACTGATATTTGCAATTGCCAGGATAATTCACAATTGTATGAGAATAATGGAACTTAGAAAACATCACTTTTATTTTGCTTTTAATAATTCTCTGCTACTGTCAAAGTAATTGCAATGTTTCTACCTATTTCTTAATATGTGTACAGCACACTTTCTCAGTCATTTGCATTTACAAGGTTAAACTTCCATCTGGTATTATATAAGGTATTTAAGAAATTTTAAAGCACTTCAGTCATTCTTAACTTAAGAATTGTGCAAATCTATAGTAAACAAAACACATTTATAGGTGTAATGTAGACTTTTATTGCAATGGAAAAATAATTGATAATTTACATAAAATTGAAAATGCAATATCCAGGTTGATTAGTGTTTCTCTTTTTAAAAAGTACCTATCTACAATCACATCTGTATTACCACTTCCATACAGGGACCAAAAGTTTGAATATTTGGTAGACTAGTAGATTACTCTATTCAACAAGTGTTGTCTTAATTTTTATTTATTTTACAAACATGTATGCATTACAGAGTCACCAATTTCCATATCCTAGGATAGAATGCAAATTGGAACCTACAAAACCGATATACGTAATCTCGCTGTCATGTTTCCTATCAGCCTTTATATGCTTTACAGGATTGGCCTTGTCATGCTGAAGAGACTCTTTTTTGTAACAAGAAAATGGTTCACTGGCAAAACTTCTTGATTCTTGCACATTATTTACTCTGGCTTTCTTGTTTGGAGGTAATAGACTGACAGTTTCAGATGTAATATCCCCTATGGCATCTGGTTCATTAAGATGCAGACACATCTTTTTCTTCTTTCTTTTCTTCATTTCAGGGCACTCTTCACATTCTTCAGAAATATTAGTATGATACAGTTTACCCTTTGTTTTCATCTTAATCTTAGAGCCTCCAGTATCAGCTTCCTTTATCAAACCGGCAGTCTCAAGATCCTTATTTCCAGTTTCTTCAACATCTGAAATAACTTCAACTTCTTCTGTAAGTACTGAATTGTCTTCCTTCCCAGTCCCATCATCTACTTTAACCTTGTATTTCTTGTCTTTCTTCTTCTTCTTGTTTTTCTTCTTCTCCTCCTCCTGAACCTCATGAACCACAGTCTCACAGTCGTTCACTTCATATTGTGGGCTTGTAACTATAGTCTCAGTGATGACTTCTTGGTTGTTTCCTGAACCTTTTACACGTTTTGTCTTTCTTTTACTCCTGGTGTTTTCTAAAGATTCGGCTAAAGAATGACTAGAAAAGTTACCTACCACTTCAATTTCACACTCCTCAACTAGATCCACAACTGCGACAGAATTTTCTTCCATATTTGAAATTTCTTTCAAAGTACCATTCTGCTTTTCTTTAACAACAGTTCTGCAGTCATTCAATTCATCTTGTGAGCTTGAAGCTATGGTCACTGTGACAACTTCTTGGTTGTTTTCTGAATCTTTTGCATGTTTTCTCTTTCTTTTACTCCTGATCTTTTCTAAAGATTCAGCTAAAGACTGACTAGCAGAGTTATCTAGCATTTCACTTTTATACTCCTCAACTAAATCCACAACTTCAACAGAATTTTTTTCCATATTTGAAATTTCTTTCAAAATAACATTCTGGTTCTCTTGAACAACAGTGTCACAGTCATTCAGTTCACGCTGTGGGCTAGAAACCATAGTCTCTGTGACAACTTCTTGGATGTTTTTTGAATCTTTTACATGTTTTTTCTTTTTCTTACTCTTTTCTAAAGATTCTGCAATAGAATTTTCTTCCATATTTGAAATTTCTTCCAAAATAACATTCTGGTTCTCTTGAACAACAGTGTCACAGTCATTCAGTTCATGCTGTGGGCTTGAAACCATAGTCTCTGTGACAACTTCTTGGTTGTTTTTTGATTCTTTTATACGTTTCTTCTTTTTCTTACTCTTTTCTAAAGATTTTGCAACAGAATTTTCTTCCATATTTGAAATTTCTTCCAAAATAACATTCTGGTTCTCTTTAACAACAGTGTCACAGTCATTCAGTTCATGCTGTGGGCTTGAAACCATAGTCTCTGTGACAACTTCTTGGTTGTTTTTTGAATCTTTTACACGTTTTTTCTTTTTCTTACTCTTTTCTAAAGATTCTGCAACAGAATTTTCAACCATATTTGAAATTTCTTTGAAAATAACATTGTGGTTCTCTTTAACAACAGTGTCACAGTCATTCAGTTCATGCTGTGGGCTTGAAACTATAGTCTCTGTGACAACTTCTTGGTTGTTTTTTGAATCTTTTACACATTTTTTCTTTTTTTTACTCTTTTCTAAAGATTCTGCAACAGAATTTTCTTCCATATTTGAAATTTCTTTCAAAATATAATTCTGTTTCTCTGGTACATCTTTAACTTCATGGCTGTACTCCATTGGTTTATCTTTTGCACTGTGTTTGGGCAAAGAGTCATCAGTAGTTTTTTCTTTGTGCAAATTTAAACTTTGTTCAACATTATGTTCATCAGAAATCGTGTTAGCATCTGAATCATAGATGTTTCTTGTATTAACAGGACATGAATATCGCACATCAAATGACTTACTGTCAAGAGAACTGCACTTCTTTCCAAATATACAAGCCAAGTCATTAGCACTATATCGAGTGACATCCTTTCCTCTTGTAAACTTCTGGTAACTGTAAAGAAAAGAAACAATATAAATCCAACTGAGAAATTCAACCACCATTTAACTATCAAACTTATATACAAACAACACATTATATCAGATCTCATTCCACCTGCAAAACACATCAAAGATAAGAAAATTTCCGTACAATTGAAAACAACTTTATCTGTTTACTTTCTTTTATTGTTCCATAACTTCCCACTTGTATATTTCTTACACACTTCACTGTCAATTAATGCTAATAATTATTGATGGTTGAAAGATGAAAAATTAGGATTAAAGAAACAGGAATTGTGCCATAACTATGACATATTAAGGATTCCTGTAAGACACATTTACTAAGCAAAATTCACAGAATATAAAGAAAAAATATATTGAGAGAAAGGGAGGTGTCACACAAATATAAAAGCTGAGACTGAAAAATGCCTGAAAGTTTCATATCATAGTGAACTCATCTAATTCCAAGAGACTTCATTTTAGTGAGTCCATTTGAGAAGTTATAATGAGGTATAAGATTTATGTCTGACCATAACTTATTGGTCATGAACTGAAGACTGAAAATGAAAAAAACTGCAGAAAGGTAGGAAAATAAGGAGATGGGACTTTTCTTAAGAATTTCAGAGGGAGCTTTAGGCAACAATTGACAGAAACGGGGGGAAATAAAACAGTAGAAGAGGAATGGGTAGCACTGAGAGATGAAATAGTGAAGGCAGCAGAGGACAAAATAGGTAGAAAGGCAAGACCAACAAAAAATCCTTGGATATCACAGGAAGTACTAAATTTAATTGATGAAAGGAGAAAATATAAAAATGCAGTAAATGAAACAGGCAAAATGGAGTACAGACGACTAAAAAATGAGATTGACAGGAAGTGCAAAATGGCTAAGCAGGAGTGGGTAGAAGCCAAATGCAAATCTGTAGAAGAATGTATAAGATGGGGAAAAGTAGATACTGCCTACAGGAAAATAAAAGAGACATTTGGGGACAAGAAAAACAGCTCTACGAATATCAAGGACTCAGATGGAAAACCAGTTCTCAGCAAAGAAGGGAAAGCTGAAAGGTGGAAAGAGTACATAGAGGAGCTCTACAAAGGAAATGAACATAGTGACAATATTGTAGGAAGGGAAAAGGAAGTACATTAAGATGAAATAGGAGATACTATACTGAGAGATGAATTTGACAGAGCCCTGAAAGACCTAGGTTGGAACAAGGTCCCGGGAGTAGACGACATTCCCTCAGAGCTACTAAAGGCTCTGGGACAGCCAGCCATGACAAACATATTTCACCTCATGTGTAAGATGAATGAGACAGGTGAAATACCCTCAGACTTTAAGAAAAATGTAATAATCCCCATTCCAAAGAAATCAGGCGCAGACAGGTGTGAAAATTACAGAACCATCAGTTTGACAAGTCATGGTTGCAAAATTATAACGCGAATTATCTACGGGGTAATAGAAAATCTGGTAGAAGCTGACCTCGGGGAAGATCAGTTTGGATTCAGGAGGAACATAGGAACGCGGGAGGCAATACTCACTTTACGATTTATCTTAGAAGATTGATTAAGGAAAAGCAAACCTACATTTTAAGCTTTTGTAGATTTGGAGAAAGCTTTTGACAATGTTGACTGGAATACACACTCTTTCAAATTCTGAAGCCAGCAGGGGTAAAATACAGGGAAAGGAGAGTTATTTACAACTTGTACAAAAGCCAGACCACAGTTATTAGACTTGAAGGGCATGAAAGGGAAGTATTAGTTGGGTAGGGAGTAAGACAGGGTTGTAGCCTTTCTCCGGTGTTATTCAATTCTATCAGAGACAGCAAAGAGGACCTGGAAGAGCAGTTGAATGGAATGGACAGTGTGTTGAAGAGAGCGTATAAAATGAACATTAACAAGAGCAAAACAAAGAAAATCAGGCAATGCTGAAGGAATTAGATTAGGTAACGAAACAATGAAGGTGGTAGATGAATTTTGTTACTTGGGTAGTAAAATAACATATGACAGTTGCAGTACAAAGGATATAAAATGCAGAATGGCAATGGGAAGAAAAGCATTTTTGAAAAAGAGAAATCTGCTAACATTGAATATTAATATAAGTGGAAGGAAGTCCTTTCTGAAGGCATTTGTGTAGAGTGTTGCCTTGTATGGGAGTGAAATGTGGACAATAAACAATGCAGACAGGAAGAGAATAAAGGCTTTTCAAATGTAGTGCTACAGAAGAATACTGAAGATTAGGTGGGTAGATCGCATTACTAATGAAGAGGTACTGAACAGAATTGGCGAGAAAAGGAAATTTTGGTATATCTTGACTAAAAGGGATCACTTCGTAGGACACATTCTTACACATTGAGGAATAATAAATTTAGCATTGGAGGGAAGAGTGTGTGTGTGTGTGTGTGTGTGTGTGTGTGTGTGTGTGTGTGGTGGTGGTGGGGGGGGGGGGGGTTAAAATCGCAGAGGGAGACCAAGAGATGCATATAGTAAGCAGATTCAAATGGATGTGGGTTGCCATTCTTATGAGGAGATGAAAAGGCTTGCTCAGAATAGAGTAGGATGGAGATCTGCATCAAACCAGTCTCCGGACTGACAGACCATAACACCAACAAGATTTATGTTTTCTTTTACAGCCACAATATTAATGCACTCAGTTTATATATTACTTTCTTTGTATACACAGACTTTTTTCAGTCTCAGTTTTTGTATTTGTGTGAAAATCTGCTTCTCTCTATGTATTTCTTGGTACACAAAATATATAAGATGCTCAATACCAAACAAGACATGTTTTTCAAGGCAACAAATCCAGGTGACAAACAGAGACTAACCATGCACCAATATTAAATTTATGAGAGTCAGCGTACAGCTCAGTGGTAGAGAATTGAGAATTAATTGTCGGTGATAACCTGGAGTTATGTATATATACAATGCAAAGTCTGAATTGCTCTGGTTGAATGGAGATTTGACCTCCACTGCACGAAAATTGAAAATTGGCACCTAAACCACAACACAACCTTTGTCACAGACAGGCAGTTTCTTATAATAAAGAACTTGAAACAGAACCACCAGGACATTACATATCAAATTGCCTAATTTCGAAACATCACGGATTTCGATGAATTTTAAGAGAACATTCTCACATGTCTCCAATGAACATTGGTAAATTTTAAGGCTCGTCAAAGCAATAATATCCGACTTTGCGCAGGGCGAGCGTGAATTTTTGAAGACTTTGACCTGTTATAAGTCGTGCAATATTCCTTTGAAAGAAATGACATTCGTCCGTCTTGTACAACTATATGGATTCTCTTGGTGATAATAATGAAAATAATTTTATGTCATATAGAGCCAGAAAAATTCAGCTCAAGTTGCTCAAAATAATAGGTGTCCAAAAAAAGTTCAAAGTTTGGCGTCTTATATCTTGAGGATTAAAACTATGTTGAACATGTGGTAAACTAACAATACAAAGTTCTCAAGCATAAAGTTTCATTTAGGTATCACTTCCCAATACTAAATTACTTAAGCACAAAGTTGAAGATTTTAGAAAAAGATTAAAAAAACAATTGCCGTATTTTCAAACTTATTTTGCAAGAAACTATGTTCTATAAAACTTTCCAAACTGGGCTGAATAGAAATTCCATTATTTTTTAACTGCATAAAAACATGGGCTAACAATGCTAGATAATTTGATTCAAAGTTAAATGCATAAACCATGGTACAAACAAAGTCTTAAACTTTGGATTCTTATATCTGCTTATATGCGTGCTGAACATGAAACTTAGTACGTAATAGGTTGGCAACACAGGGATGTGGCATAAAAATTTCAACCTCCTCCTACTTTCCAATATTCTACAAAATTGTCGTAAGCATGACAATTTTTGTGAGATGGTGAAAATAGGGTATGTTCGACACTTCTTTTACAAATACCGGTTTCTAGCAAAGCTTTGAAACTAGTCTCATATGAAACAACACATCAGGGGACAGGGTTGTAAAATGATCGTTCAGCTGGGGGAGCCCTGGATAAATGCAAAGTCAGCGGGTGAGGTTAGCTGCAGGACCTCAGTTCTGTGCTTGAGTCTAGGTTCATCGCAATAAAATGCAATCTAACTTTTCAATACAAAAATAAAAAATACATGCAGCAAAACATGAAGAACAGGTTGCTGCAGTGTAGCCTGTTGCCACAGTAGAATCCCTCAAATTTATCCATCATTTTCAGGTTTTGTTAGCACAGATTGGAAAACAGAATGTGATTTTCTGGGTGCTTGATAACATGCTCATTTATTTCAACTGTGAATAGATTTAATTCTATTATGGAAAACAAACAATCAAAAAACAAATTAAATGAGATACAGATTTGTAATTTTACGAAAATCAAAAGTAGAAATCAGGAAAGCAGTAGGTGAATGATATTTTAGACTAGGAAACCTTATGTTACTGAGTTGTCGTGTGCAAAATTTCACATTTATCATTGTTTTCATTAAAGAGATATAAAAACCCAAAGGTGAAATCAGTGCTACTTTTTCTGCCTATTTTGCTAACAATTTATGTAGCATTGTTCGTCAATGTTGGGAATTAAATCCATGAATCTGTGGTTGCTTGAACATGCTGTTTCATATGAGACTACTTTCAAAGCTTTACTAGAAACTAGTATTTGTAAAAGAACTGTCGAATATACCCTATTTTCGTCTTCTCAGAAAAATTGTCATGTTTAGGACAATTTTGTAGAATATTGGAAAGTAGGAGTCTGAAATATTTTATGCCACATTGTAGTGTTACATTGAACACTACTACTTTTTTTTATGTTCACTTGAGGTATTTTAATATTAATTAAGTTGTTATTAGGCTGGACCAGAACAGAAACTGCAGCCAGAATCAATGTTTGTTGCAGATTCTGGGGGCGAACGCCAGCGCACAGTAATCACAGATGACATAGAACATAATACGAAGACGTTTCTCCAACATTTACGAATAACACTGGAAAAAACAATTGAAGAATTGTTCTTGTTGATTTATATGTATGTTCTTGGAACTATTGTATTATTATTCTTTCACGATTTGACTGATGTCCAATGTATTCGTCCATAAGACGAATAAATTGATTTAAAAAGTTTCTCAAGAAAACGCAGTACTTCTTTATATTTTATTTATTGTGGACATCCTATATTAAACATCGAGTATCAAGAAGAAGTTTATTAATTATGGTTACAAATTCTAGTAATTACAGAGGCACAGCTAAGGCTCGATCTCTTAATTAAATTTTTCACAGCTACGTTTAAGTTTCGTGCTTAACCCAGCTGAGAGAGACTTTTAAAATGAAATGTTTTTTCTTGCCGTTTGAAGACGAGATTGTAAACAGCGGTGAGAATATTTCAATCTGTAAATCGTGAAATAGTACACGATAGCAAATCCACGACAACAAGAAACAAGAAACTGGAGACAGTGTAACAGGACCGGACTGCACATTTAGCACAGAAACGTTTCATAAGGAATTATACGTCGGGAATAGTAGTTTTTGATGACGTTTGATGAATGGTCAAATATCAATCTCACAAAGGAAACGATAAATTCTATCTCCACGACGAGAAGAAATATTATTGTGCACATCTAGCACTGGAAGAAAAGAAGATTTAGTTCAGAGATCGGAGAGCTGCCAATAGATGCTGAATACGGGACTCAGTTACGCTGACGAGGGACGATTGCTGATTTCGCTGTACGACTGCGAGACTTCGACGTTGTTTGCTACACAGTGGAGACTGTACCATTCTTTAATTTCTTTCAAGTTGTTGTGAAAGTGATGTGTTAGTGTGAATTAGTGTAACAGTTCAAGTATTTAAAAGGACTTCACTCTAAGAAAATAGGAGATTCAAATTCTGTTTCCCCATTGTTAGAACTTCTAATTCGAGAACTAAAAAAATGATCTAGTAAAATATATTAGGGAACAAAACACTGTTCTAGTAGGTCAGATAGAAAATCAAATGGAAAATCAGAAAACTGTTTTAGTAGGTCAGATGGAAAATCTGAAACTGTTCTAGTAGATCAAATAGAAAATAAAAAATCTGAACTACTAGTACAGACTAATAACCGAAGTGGGAAAATAGATGAACTGTCAGTCTCTGTAGTCAGTCAAAGGATCGAATTTCAGGAGAATTTGAAGGAACTGAAATCAGATATAGTAAACGAACTATTTAGCTTAAAAATTGAAATGAATGTTAGGTTACAAGAACAAGATGAAAAGCTTGGCTCCTTTCAAGATAATTTAAAAGTGTATATGGAAAGATGTCAAGCTAACTATGATAACTTAAAGTCTGAGGTAGAAGAATTTAAACAGAATGCTTCTATATATAACATAACAGCTGTGTTAAATAAATCTGTAGAAGCTGAGTTTGTTTCAAGTAAAAAAGAAGTAGTAGAAGATATTTTACAAAATGTCAAAAAAGCAGCCTAGAAATAAAGGTTATTAGTCCCGCATACAATGAAAAATTAGGTTCTATCAATGAAAATCTACCTAACTATTGTAAGAAATTACATTCTTTAGGAAAAAGATCTATTTCTGAATTAACTCAATTAAGGACAGGGTACTTAGTACAGAAAATCAATATGGCATATTAAAAAGAGTCTATTATGAAGATAGTGAAAGAGGAATCTCGGGGTTGGAAAATGTTTGTGAACTAAAGGTAGGGGACTCAATACATACACAAAATAAAGGCAATCATTTTAATTCACATAATATAAATGAAGAAATGTCTGAAATAGAAATTAATAACAACCAGTGTGATAAGGTAAATAAGACCAAAACAGCCTTAAACGTAACTGGACCTGCTACTTCGAACAATTATCAACCAACTCCTCCTATGCAGTCAATCCTGCTCAGGGTATAAACATATCAAAAGAGTTACCCAAGTTTAAATCAGGGGGAGAGGTGCATGCTAACCATTCCTACGTGTATTCAATAGAACCTATTCAAATAGTTGGACAGACTCTCAGAAAATTAGTTTTACACTTTGTTATTTAGTTGGGGATGCTTTAGAATGGGGATCAGCAAATGCTGAAGAGTTCTTGTCTTGGATTGATTTTGAAAAGAAATAAAAACACTGGTCTGAAAATACACAGGAAAAACTAAAATTCAATTTGTCAGATCCTATTCCATATGATAGGAAACAAGGTACAATCAAACAGTACATTGAAATCCACCTTACAAAAGAGAAATTCCTTGACAAACCAATCAATGCAGGATATCTTGAAAATTTATTAGTACGAAAGCTACCTATTTCAATACAAAATAAAATTTGATGTCGTGGTTTGAAAACAGTTAACCTGCGAGGACACGGGCGTGAGCATTTTGCTCACAGTAACTTTCAGACAATCGGCATTTTATGAATTTTAAATAGTCAACTGTG
The DNA here is from genome assembly GCA_026315105.1 of Locusta migratoria. NCBI lineage: Eukaryota > Metazoa > Arthropoda > Insecta > Orthoptera > Acrididae > Locusta > Locusta migratoria. The sequence continues at coordinate 735,291,898 of CM048755.1, read as the reverse complement.
TGTGTTTTCTTATGAATGCAACTATAAATACTTATTTAGACATATTAAGTACATTACAAACTATTCTTTGACTGTCAGAAAAATGTTATACACACCATCGATCGCCTAACTTTTAAAGGCGCGAGTTCTCACGGGTTAAAGAATTACTTGATGCTGCAGAGGGTTTAGATTCTTTACAAAAATCGTGGGAAAATCACAATAGCAATAAGACACAACGTAATTACAAGAATGATCATTCCCCCAAAGAAGTTTACTTGTGTGAAGTTCGTAGAAACCAAGAAAACAAGCCAAAGTTTAATAAAAACATATAAGAATAAGAAGTACTTAAAAATACCAGTTCAGGGAATAATAAATTTTACAGTTCAACTTCTGTTCAGAGTTCTACTCAGACAGAAATTGAATCCATACCGAGTACCTCACAGTTAAACCATTAACCCGTGCGGACTCACGCGTGAGCATTTTGCTCACAGTAATTTTAAAACAATTGGCATTTTACCAATTTTAAATAGTCAAACATTTATGTTTTCTTATAAACGCAACTAGAAATACTTATTTAGACACATTAACACATTACAAACTGTTCTTTGCCTGTCAGAAAAACGCTACACACGTGATCGATTGCGTAACTTTTAAGGGCATGAGTTCTCGCGGGTTAACATCTTGGAAGACGGGTCCCTTTCCAAGATGTCACTTTGATAACAAGGACACTAAAGATAGTTATGTGATTAGTTTTATACACTCAGAACCTACCATGGATTGGCTATTGCAGGAGAATGAAGAGACTTGACGTTGGGGCAAGGAAATAACGACAGGCTTGGCCACCGAACACTCCCGAAGGTTACCGAACTAGTGCTGGTAAGTGGATGAAGTTTACTGGCGTTTAAATCGAAGGTGCAACTAGTGTGCCACATCCGGTGATCACCGATATTATCGTAGCAGGTGACAGGCTAATTCTAACCTCCTTGAATCGGAGGCTGACCAGAGGAAACGGAGGCACGATGGAATATTGCTGGCTTTCAACGAGTGCGCTCCACCCGGACATTTCTGATACTATCGCAGAGGCAAAACAAGTGGCGGTTGTTTTGAATTTGTGGGAACGTGTACTTTACGTATTTTTGTATTCCACATAGAAGCAGGTATTTTGCAGTTCATTAACTTTCGCAAAATTTTCCTTTTAAGTGTGACTAGTCTTTATCTGAGTAACTACTTTATTTTAATTGTAAAATAATTCGCTTCTAGATATGTCAAAACGTAGATCAGATGTGTGGCAGTTCTTTGAGACAGGGGATGCTCGATGCCAAAAGGCTACATGTAAATTCTGTGGACGACTGTATGCCACAGGTGGAGGAACGTCTAATCTCCATGATCACTTGAAAAGATTTCATAAAGATTCCTACTGTAATGAAGGGCAAAACAATATGGAAGTGGTAAAGTATAGAAAAGAAAGTGTCGAAAAAAAGAAAATAGACAATGCCTGACACATTTCGTTATTTCCACAATGCAACTATTTGTAATTGTGGAAGACAGTGCATTCCAAAAGTTTGTGGAGCCTCTGAATCCTCGCTATGCACTACCCGGAAGGTATGCTCTTTCAAATGTAAGTTTTTAATAAATAATGGATTTTTGTAGCTGTATGGCGAGATACTTCAGAAGCACTAATTATATAAGCTACCATTACAGTTCGGAAACAAAATTCAATTAGTATTATAACTATTTGTGTAAGAAACATGTTACCATTCGTGACATTAATTTTTAAATAAGAACTATTTCCACAGGATATTTTACAGGAAAAGTATACTGATATTAAACATGCAGTGTTCACAGATTTAACACAAGTCAAAACAGTGACGCTGACAACAGATTCATGGACATCCAACAGGCAAGATAGTTACATAGCAGTGACAGCACATTTTATAAAAGATGCAACACTGACTTTGACATGTCTTGATTGTTCCGTTTTTACAGAAAATCACACGGCAGAAAATATTGCCGATAAACTTAAAAAAATAATGGAGACGTGGTGTATTTCAGGAAGAGTAACTGCCGTAGTCACAGATAATGGCAAAAATATGGTAGCAGCTATGAAACACCTGTCCATCCGGCATATACCATGTGTTGCACACACCATAAATTTAGTTTTGTCAGACGGTATAAGAAACACTCCCACACTGGCTGTGCTGACATTGTCACCTATTTCAAGTAAGTCAGATTTTTTTTCTTTGTAATTTCCATCACTAATGCCTGCAAGGTATCTGTGTAAGAACGATATTTAAAAACTGTTTCAGGCAAAGCAATATTGCTAACACAAAACTATCAGATTTACAAGATATCGCAGGGAAACAGCGATTACGCCTAGTGCAGTTTGTTCCAACAAGATGGAATAGCAGACTTGCTATGATCACATGTTTGCTGGAAGTAAAAGATGAATTGGTCCTCGCTCAGTTGCAACTGACAAGCACTCCATTGTTTCCAACAGGTTTGATAATACAAATGTTTGATAATACAAATCACTTTTACCAGTTATCATGTTTTTAATTAACAGATCCCATTTCTTTCATTTCAGCGGAGGAGTGGACAGTTCTTCAAGAAGTGATTTTAATTAGCAGCCCATTAAATACTATGATTGCTGTTCTCCCAGGAGAAGACTATGACTGCCTCCCAAATTATCCCATTAGTGCACGGTGTCTACTTAAAACACACGAACGTGAATGAGAATCTGACCAATGCTGCCACTGCTCAACAGTATTTAGCAGCTGTTAAAGAATCAGTTGAAAATCGACTGTTTCCCTATGAAACACGGACTGTAACTAAGTTAGCCACTTTTTTTTATCCACACTTCAAGAACTTAGCATTTCAATCTCCCCAACGTGCTGAAGAAGTGAGGATTAAGGTGATATCAGAAATACAGTGATTCTTGAAGAAGCAGGAAGAGAAAGCTGTACAAACAACACAATCAGTTGCTGGTTGTAGTTCCTGGGATGCAGGATTGCTAGAGTTTATGGTGGAGAAATTAAAGACCCAGAGGCCATCATCAGCTGCAGTTGATGCCACAATCTGTGTGCGTCAGTATGTTGAGAATCTCGTATGCCTCAGACAACAAATCCAGTGGAATACTGGTGCCGGGTAAATCATACGACTGGGCTAAGCTACGTTGCCAAGTGGTACTTTAACATTACAGCGTCCTCTATACCAGCTGAGAGAATATTTTCAAAAGCTGGACAAATTATTTCTGACAGGCGTAATTCGCTTCACCCAGAAAGAGCCAGAAAACTTATTTTACTGAGTGGAAACAAGAAGTATTTATAATTTATTGAGAGTTTAATGAATTAAACATTATTATTTAATGTAGCAAATGTTTTATATATAATAAAATTATTTTTCCTTGTATACCTAAAAATATGTTAGCCTTTCTTCATTGTTCTCAATTTCCCTTGCTGCCTTAGATCACTCCATGGTCCACTTCTTTTTCGAACAGTCCCGAATGAAAAGAAATGTATTCTACTTTAAATTCAGTAGTGATAAATAGGCTATTCCACTTCCTTCCAATCGTTTCATAAAGTTCCTAAAATAAATTTGATCGGTGAGCTAAACGTAAATACTGATAAGTCTGTATAGAGGAACACGTGATAATTACTTGCAGAGGTAGCTGCAAAGCTTTCCTTCGAAATTTTACGAAAAAACTAGCTCAGCCAATGCGACAAGAAACATTGATAAAATAGGAAACTAACACTACTCCGTTCTTTGCCGCTTATATACAGTTTTTTGAATGATTGTTGTGGTCAGACTATTCTTCAACGTAACAGAAGGTCTAAAATAGCTTGGAATGTGATACTTTCGGTTTCAATATTGTGATGTTATGTATAGAAACTTGTCTCCAGTTATGGAGTCATCACATTGCTCTGTGTTCACCATTTTCAAATCGATTTCACAAAACAAGTGACAAATTAATATGAAGACGGAAGGACACTGAGTAACATTAACAGATCAGAGAGTTTCAGAAAGCTATAAGAACATCAGTTGATAAAAGGTATATGACGTGTCATTTTAAACTGTACAAATGTATTACCTCAATAATAACTATAAACAAACTTTTGTAGTAGAAGTGTGGAAGAAAAAGAAATTTCAAACAATTATGGAGACTCGTATTTGCACTTGTACGGCATCGAACCCAGGACCTTTCACTCAGTAACCAAAACTCCATGTGTTACGCTACGTTATACGCAGTTCCTTTGGATCTAATTATTTGTACTTCAAAGATCTTACAAAGTCATCTTGAAACTTATCAATAACTGTACCGTTACACAACTTTTATTATAACAAATTCATATTAGAAAACTTCAATCGTTGTTTATGTTGATAGAACTGATGCCCGGAAACAGCATGTATTCGTGCTACACAAAAATCCACTACCAAATCAAACAAATACAGCAAGTTTCATCTTCAAAATGGCGTTGGCTTGTCCAACCGGAGGTAGTCGGAGGCTCCGAGTAAAATGGCACGAAATCCCTGCCTCCAAAACAACTGATCTGTTTCCAGCACTATACCGAACTGCTACGGAGCAGACGATTCGAGATCGGGTGGAAACTTTTTCCTAGCATACGCCATCTTACTTCGATTCTTAATATAACTCAGTCGTCGTTATTTTACAGCAATAGCACACTGAATTATCAAAAACACATCATTCTTATTATGATTAATTATAATCTGGTGTCCAGAAACGCCACATTAGCAATAAACATTTGTCTTCAATAACAAGAGAGATTAGAGGCTCTTGTCTATGGTTGTCTGCCATAACGTAGTGGACAGCGCGTTAGCTTATGAGATAAATAGGCCTACTTGGCGGTGGTTCATGACCCACCGCCAACAAATTTTTGTCTTTTGAAAACAATTTATTTTTCCGTCACAGTTGTACTATTTAGGAGTTGGTACCTAGTTTTGGGCTTAATTGTCCATTTTCAAACTGTTGGCCTTATTCCAACCGTAATAATACACTGCATGAAGCAAATGACTTCTTTTGCTTTCACCTTGCGTTCTAAGTGGTTTTCGGGCACGCTTATTAATTAAATAAAGCTATGTTCTGTGATAGTGTTGTGTTTAAATGTGTGTTTGTTCTATTTCGTAAACATGCCGTGAAACATAGCTTTAATTAATAAGAGTGCCCAAAAACCACTTAGGACACAAAGTGAAAGCAAAAGAAAGAAAAACAATGGTTGGTGGTGGGTCGCGAACCACCACCGACGTGTATTTACTTCATGCTAACGCGCTATTCACTATGCTACGGCAGACAACCACACACCCCGATTACATGGGCTCCCAAAACTGGATTTTGTAAACCAATTTCCCAATGTCACTTTTGGTTGGTCATATAAGCACTCCAAGTTGGCGATAATTGTGTCTGTTCCTAAACGAGTGATGTGTTATAAGACTCTAGTGAGGAGTCTTGAGGCAGTGTGTAAGACCATAGCACAGTGAGGACACTATTTGACAAAGCAATGAACTCTGCTCATAGGCCATATGTACCAGCTATTTAACTATAGTTCAGCCTCTGATGGGAATCCAGGAAGTGTTACTACTAACATTGAAATGTTTTGTGAATGTGACTGACACGAAATCAACAGGCACAATGAGAGCACATTGAAATTCTTTCTAGGTCTGTACGCTATTTTCCTAAAGTGTTCCATAACATACCTCATGTTAGAACTCCCAATAACTGGCAATAGACTCCCATGAGTGTTTGCTCAGACACTGTTGAGGGAGGGGCCACATGCCCATTCACAGGGTGAATGGGTGCGGCCAGATAGCCAGCTTCTGATCTGACGTGGTGCCTCGAGCAATGTGAATATTTTCCGAGCCACAGAGTCAGGTACATGGTCAAGTGCCTCAGCATCTATCTGTAGGTAAAACAGATGACAACTGCAGAGTAGCAGGTGATGCGCCAGATTCTCTGGTGCCACTACATCCCTAGGCAGCAACCTGAACATTTGCGAATACAGCCTCCCGTTTGGGAATGTTATTTATAAGTTGGGAAAGACTACCCATTCCTGAAAAGCACATAATTCCTTCAAAAGGCTGTTAAACGTTAGGTGTGGTAATAACATAAAGGTATTGCAGTAGCAATGGGAAAAATCTACCAGTTCAAATTGATATCAATATTTTACATCTGAATAACTGGTATTTTTGTCTCAGTTAGGATAGTATTTTTTGTTCATTTTGACTAATTTCCCAATTTAAAAATAAAATAAAATAAAAAACCCTCACATAACAATCTTCCATAGTGTCAGTGTTAAAATTTTCATTTCTTTGAAATATTGTGTAGTTATAAAAATGGGAAAAGTGATCAACCTCATTTTAGTAACAACATGGAGAGTTGGAAACTAGCATATATAAGAATTGGTAGAACATCGCCAATACAATGCTGTGACAACATTTAAGGAGAAAACAACCACCTTGTCCTCATAAGTGAAGGTAAATTTGATCAATGTACTTGTAACTTTATTGATGTCCTATAAACTTCAGATAATAACCGAACACTCAACATTAACTGACACCGCAGGATGTTGAGGCGATATGATAGATTAATAATCTTCAAAAAGAAATGCCAAGATTGCAAAATTCTTATTTATTTAATGACAACCTGTTTCAGTGGGCTACGCCACAATCATCAGGTCATATTAAATTTTACAAGTTGGTCAGCTGTCAATAATATAAAAGACATGAAATAATATAACACTCTGATAAATAACATTTACATAGGAGCAAGAGGCACTAATATTACGTTATTTAAAATGGAGATTAAATAATATTTGAAACATAGCACTTAGTCATTATAAAACTAAAAATTGTTATCCACTATCCACTCCTTGACATAATATTATGTAATAACATTACTTCTGTATAACTAGCTTCCAAACAGTATCCTAAAATGGTGCCGACACCATGCGCCAATATTTATACAACAAACCTTCAAGCCATCAGTATCTTACAAGCTGTGATGTTTCAACTTATGTATTTTTATATTTAGACTAAGTGCTATGTCACACTTATTATTTTATCTTAATTTTAAATAAGATAAGGTTGGTGCCTCTTGCTCCAATGTAAATGTTATTTATTGTGTTGTTACATTATTCCTTGCATGTCTTTTATATTTCTGACACATGACCAACTTATAAAATTTGATATGATCAGATGATGGTGGCATAACCCACTGAAACTGATCGTCATTAAATAAGTATTTTGCAATCTTGCATTTCACTTTTGAACATTATTAACTGAACACTTGTAAGATGGTTGCTTCAGAGTAAAAAATCCAAAGAGACACTGCAGGAAAGTCACTGATCCATGCCCGTCTACCTCCACCTTCACCACCTCTGCCGAAAACGAGACCAATTTCTACTATAGCCTCCATCCTGTATCAATGCAGATCTTCTACTCCTTTAACTTCATTAAAAAATTTTAAAGTGTGTGAATGCTACATTTATAAGTGGAAATAATAACATTAGAAAACCCAAAATTATTTCAAGCTGCTTTAAGTCGGGTTGAACTGGAGATGGAAAGAAACAACATAACCAAGAACCGATTTTCTCAGTGATAACCATCACTCCCGTTTCACACTCGACATATACAAAGTATTTGGAAATTTCCATTACAAAATTTGAGGACTTGTAGAGGGGAGTGAGTTTACAATGTTTTAATAAGAAATCCACATCTGGAAATGTCATCCCCTGATGCTACGAACTTTTCTTTATCTTTGACCCTATGAAACAAATGTCCCTTAATCCTTTCGCAGACCATTTCTCGTGGCAACTCAGTGAAGCTAATTCTTGCCCTATGTTTTTTTGTCTTTTCCTGATGACACATTCCTGTAACTCCAATTAGAGGAAATGTTGAGAACACTTATGTTTTTAATGATTCTAATCTCATTGCCAGTTATAATTTACCTCATCTTCTTTTTTATATTAGAAATTAAGATACTCACAAAAAACAACATTTGTTGTATGGCCAGGTAAATTTAACAGGATATTTTATTCAAAATTGAATTTCAGTATGACAAAATCTGTGGACTTTTTTCTGCAGCCAAGATCAAAGAAAGCGGTAAAGGAATGATGATGTGATTATTGTATTTCATTGAAGAATATCTACAGGGCAACATAATAGAGAAACTATAGATTAAAACAGCTCTATAAGAAAGCCATTAAAAACAAATTCAAAATGATACAGAGAGGTGACAGGAGGGGAACAGTGTTAACAGTGTACAGACTTAACTTCATAACAAGTTATGGAAGTAAGGAACTATTAGCAACTACAAAATATGTAATGATATTCTCACTCTGCTGTGGAGTGTGCACCGATTTGAAACCTCCAGGCTGATTAAAAATGTGTGCCGCCGGACCCAGAACCTTTACCTTTGGCAGCCCAGCTTGGAAGGCGGGCAGTGAGGTACTGGTGGAAGTAAAGCTGTGAGGACAGGCCACGAGGCGTGCTAGCGTAGCTCAGTCAGTAGAGCAAAAAGCACAGGTCCCAGTTCCAATCCCGGTTTGGCACACAATTTTAATCTGCCAGGAAGTTTCATATCAAATACATGTTCAGCACATAAATATATGTATACTTACTGCACCCTGACTCGAGATTTTTTCGATTTTTCTTCCAATGAAACATGTTTCGTTTCTGATGTAGCAGGTGGTTTAATTTCTTCATACGATGAACATGCCAGTTCCGAGAGCAAATTTTCAAAATTCTGTTGGTGGTGGATCCATTCAGTGTCACTATTATTTTTGCATCCTAAGCCTATAAAAAAGGGTAACAACACACAAAACTGTTATAAAATGGACTGTGTAAAGTGCTGAGTGAAGCAAAATACTTCTAAGATAACTCTGCACAAGTAACTGGCTTATAAATTAAGAGAGCTCAATATACACAACAGTGTTTTACCTTCAAGTATCATATGTTCACAAAAAGAGAAAATGAGTATGAATGGACAAACCGCCGGCCGCGGTGGCCGAGGAGACTGAGGCGCTTCAGTCACGGTCTGCACGGCCACTACGGTCGGGGGTTTGAATCCCCCCCCTCCAGCATGGATATTTGTGCCGTCTTTAGTATAAGGTAGTTCATAAGTAGTTTGTAAGTTTAGGGACTGATGACCCCGTAGTAAAGTCCCATAAGCTTAACAAACATTATTAAAGCACCAACCAGCAGTGATGCCGGCTCCATTTCCATCCTATAATGAAGGCTTAGAAGAGTGGGAAACGTACGAGAAACGCCGGCAACAACATTTCGCCGCTGCCAAGATAACAGATCCAGACAGTGTCCAATCTCTCTTCCTCTCTTGGAGTAGTCCGAAGAGCTATGCCCTGCTCCGTAAACTCGAGCCTCTCAAAGAACCAGTCAATTTAATCTTTGAGAGCGTGTGCACATTGTTGACGGAGTATTACCGCAGTCGGTACCACATAGTCTACAACAAGAGTTGAAATTTTTCAATGCCAAGAAAAACCTCACCTCTCTTATCAGGAATGGACCGCCGAACTTCAAAGTCTAAGCAGCCGATGCAAATTTGTCACTAAGCTTTCCTAGGAATTCTATGCTGAAGAAATGGTAAGTGCCACAATGATTCAGGCCACCCCTGAACCTCGCATTATACAGGCAGCCTATTGGTTGGAAAACCAGACTCTAGAACAAGTTCTCACCTTTGCACAATCTCATGAAATTTCACAGGTGGCGGAAGCAAAACGAAACCGTGGGCCAATGTGTTAGCCGTTCAGCCATCCTACCCTGCACCACCGCGGATGCAGACCAAGGACGGCTTGGACGAAAGTCAGGCTGCCACTGTACAGTCCCAACTGGGGTTCCCAACACCTATGCTGGCTGACCCACCGCCGCGCCCCCCCCCCCCCCCCAACTGGCCGCGTTCGGCTGTACTGGGCATCCCAATCGGCAGGAGGATGTCACTTAATGTCATCGAAGAGCTCTCCCCGGCCTCTGCTGTTATGTCCTGGTTGTTTCAAGGTGCACAATCAAGACCAGTGCCCGGATCAATGGGCCTACTGCCAGAAATGCACGCAGAATGGACATCTAGTGTCGGTCTGTCAGACACCAGCCTCAAGGGTCCCCCAGTCTTTGGCCTACCAGCAACACCCCCACCCCATAAACATACACCAAGTTGTCATAGACTCCCCTTCTTCAGGGTCCACAATATTTTTGGATACAGTTATCAATGGCAAGGATAGCAAGTTAGAAAACGATACTGGTGCCTCATTCAGTCTCCTGAACTATGCTGGTAGCGGCAACTCGGCAGCTGGTCACCTACAATAAGCTAACCATTCCGCTCACTGGCCAAGTGACAACTACTGTTACATATCGTAATGTCATACAGACATTGACCTTCTTGGTCATTAACAGTGACAGCACTGACAATTTCTTTGGAGTGGATGCTTTCTGAGCTTTTGGCTTCTTCATCTGATCTCCCATCACATTACAATTCCTGAGTTGGAAGACATCTACTCAGAATATGCCGAACTATTTGCCCCTGGTCCTGGGAAAGCAATACTTTCACAGCCCACATAACTCTCAAACTCTCAGCTCAGCCAAATTTTTTCTGGGCTCATCAGGTGCTGGTGGACTTATGCCCCCAACTCCAGGAAGAATTACAATGTCTCGCGGAGATAGGGATCTTGGAACCTATCACCTATAGTGAATGGGCTACTCCCATCGTGATCATCAAGAAACTTTCGAGCAAACTCTGAAGATTGACCTGGCTGAGGCATACCTGCAAATTCCCCTTCATGAGACCTCCCAAATTGTGGCAGTGATCAAAACACCCTTTGGTCTTTACAAACTGAAATGATTGATGTTTGGGATTGCCAGCACTCCCGCCATCTTACAGAGCTACTTGGAACAACTTCTCCATGACATTCCAGGTTGCATCAACTATTTGGACGATATTGTTGTGACAGGCTCATCCCCACAGGCTCACCTCAGCAACTTATGTCTCCCGCTTTCCCACCTGAGGGCCGTGGGCCTCCACTGCAACTTAGAGAAATGTGCCTTTTTTCAGCCTCAAATACTATACCTTGGCCACCTCATATTCCATGCCAGGGTGCAGACAAGTAATGAGTACATCCAAGCCATTCCGAAGCTCCCACATCCAATAACCCTGAAACAGCTTCAGTCCTTCCTTGGGAAGATCAATTACTATCGGGCCTTCATTCCAGGAGCTGCATAGCTCACCTTTCCACTCACCACGCTGTGCAGGAAGACTACATGTATCCTATGGTCCAATGAGTGTTAAAGGGCATTCCACACGTTGAAGCTGAAGTTGCAAAACTGCACCCTACCTGACCACATTCCAGCCAGGGAAGCCTCTCATCGTCTCCACAGATTGCCTCGGAACAGAATGTTGGGGCCGAGCTTGCCTGTAAAAACCCCGACGGCACAGAACAGCCACTTGCCTACACATCTAAGACTCCCACACCTAGGCAGTCCAGATACTCACAGAACAAAAAAGAGGCCTCGGCTATCGATTTCGCAATTACGAAATTTTATGTCTTCCTTTATGGCGTTAAACTTCGATCACCGACCACCAACCCCTCGTAGTGTTACTTCATCCTCCTTCCCGCATCCCTGTAAAAAGTCACACAGACTTCAATGATGGGCATTTTTCATCTTCCCAACACTCCAAAGCTGATGCTCTCTCCAGGTTACCTGTGGGCCCAGACTTGGAATTCATAGCTTAGGAACTGCTTGTGTTTTAGGTTGATGAGGTACTTGCCCGCACCGGGGGCCTGCTCCACCATTTCTTCAACATCCACCATGAACTACAGTTGGTGGAGGGTGTGCTGCTACATGTGGGCCAATAACCACGACCCTGAATAGTAGTCCCGGCTTCCCTCTGCCCGCACATCCTCACCCTGCTTCACCAGGAACATTGGGGCATCTCCAGGATGAAGGCATTGGCTCGCCACCATGTCTAATGGTCAGGTATGATGCAGGACATCGAGCACCTTATTCGGACATGTACACAGCACATCTCACAGCTCCCAGCCCCCCGCCAAACTTTCACTCCCTGGCCTGCCGCCGCTTCTCCTTGGGAACGCTTACATTTAGATTTTGCTGACCCCTTTCACAATATTCATTGGCTGGAGGTCATGGGTGCATAGTTTCATTACAGTTCCATAGTGAAATGTAGCTCCGTCACTGCTGATGCCACTATCAAGGCATTCTCCAAAATCTTCACCATTGAAGGACTCCCATGAACAATGGCACAGATAACGGACCTCAATATCAGAACAGTGAATTCCACAGTTACTGCCAACATAACGGTCTCCAACACCTCTGTAACCCTCCATTTCACTCCCAATCCAATCCCAATCCAAAACGCCTCGTCCGTACCTTCGAGTCCAAAATGCGAAAATACCTTGAGACTAATTCTGCTGGTGACGACCTTGCACTGTTTCTAAGTTCCTACAGGGCCACCCCCATAGGCGACAAGTTCCCAATGGAACTCCTGCACGGGTGCCAACCACGGACGCTCCTGGAACTGCTGGTCCCAGAACCACATCCATCGCTGGCACTACAACTCCGCTTTCACCCCGGCACCCCCCTCTGCGCTCACAGGTTCGGACGCCAGTGATCCTGGATTCCAGCAACCGTCGACCGTCACAAGGCCTTAAGCTGTTCTCTATCCAACTCCCTGACCAAGTTGTGGTTCGCCATCTGAACCAAATCTGTCCTCAGCAATTACTGGTACTCCCCTCGACACAACCTCCTACATCTCCTATCTCCTCCAATCCCACATTAGGACCCTCGCCGCCACCCTGCATGCCTAAAGTTGCATCTTTTTCCAGGAATAGCCCACAGCCGGTGCCTCTAGACCTTGTGGACCCGGCACCTGGACCTTCTGCAGAGCCACCCTTGGCATCAGCACCGGAGTCTGTGGCTCCCAAATCGCCTCTGCCGCCACTACACGAGGCACCAAATATGGATGTGGACCCACCGCCTCTACATCCAGCCATTTCCCCCACAGAAACTGGCCGTGATTCCCCTCCTCCCTGGCAGGCGTCGCCCCTGTACTTCACTGCTGCTGGCTTCAGACGGCTCTGGAGGGCTGAGGTGCACGCAGACCCCAACACCCGCACGGACATTTCCGCTTTGCACCCTTTACGGCAGGCTCGGGAGCCTGCTGCCTAAGGAGGGGAGGGGTGCTACAACCACACGACACAGCACCTGCTGTATCGGCCGACTGGCCGACAGTACTGCACCACAGGTTGCCAGCCAGGTAGACGCCAGACCGTGACGCCGAGCCAGCACCCAGTACGATAAGTCGGAACACTAGATCCGGCAGAGGGCTCCGCCTGAGCGATCCTGGGCGTGGCTAAGCGACAACGCCCTCCGCACCAGCCGCCAGAACTGTGTCACACCAATTTAAGGCCTGTGCCAGCCGTCTACAGGCAGTCTGTCATCCGCCATCGTGGAAGAGCAAAGATCCGCTGACCGACCTGAGACTTACGGCAATTGTAATGGGCCTAAATGCCAAGTTGGGATAGACTGTTCAGTTTCAGAAGAAAATTGCCTATAGGGGCGAAGTATAGCGAGAACTTTGAGGGCCCTGGCACCGCCATGGTAGCTGTGAGGCTACTATAGAAACCCTAAAAAGAGCTGGCTGACAGGGCTCTAGCAAGCCAGTAATGGATAACTGTACAGATTTCAAACAAGGAATATGCCTCAGCGGGGACAGAGAGGACGACTACCTAGCTACATTAAAGGTTTATGACTTGGAAAGGAAAAGTGGAGGAAGTGGCGGAGCTGATGGACAGAAGAACGTTGGATACTTTGGAATTGGTGGAAATGAGATGGAAGGGCATAGGATGCAGGGAATTGTGAAAGAGGTATAGACTGCACTCGAATGAAAAGGAGTATGGGACGTTTGGAGTGGCAATGGTTATGAGAGAAGGAATGAAGGTGGTGAAAGGAATAGGAGATAGGATGATGAAGATCAGAGTGAAAGTGAAAGGAAGTATACGCGCCACAAGTTGAGTGTTCTGCACAGAAAAGGAGGACTTCGTGGAGGACATCCAGAGGCAATTGACAGGCCAGCAAGTTGTTGTTGTTATTATTATGGGAGATCTAAATACATATGTTGGCAAGGAAAGAAAAGGATACAAGGCAGTGATGGAAGTGTATGGATGGAGAAGTAGGAATGAAGAAAATTGCTGGATTTCTGCAAAAGGAATAGTTTAGTAGTCTGCAATACTTGGTTTGCAAAGAGAAAATGACATAAGGTGACATGGCACAGCCACAATCTGGCACAAAAATTGGTGGTGGACTATGTGATATGTGACCAAGATACAATGAGATCAGTCTCAGATCTCAAAGTAATACCATCAGAGGCCTTAGACGATGAGTATGGGCTTTTAGTGGCGACAGTAACAGGAAGTAAAGAAAGAAGGGCAACAGAAAGGCAGGAAAGAAGAAAAAGAGTTTGGAAGCTCAAAAGAAATAAAAAAGAAATAAATAAAAATTTCCGGGACATGGTGAAGAGTAATATACCAACATATGAAGTCAGGAGGAATGGGCAAGGTTTAAAAGTAGAAAAAATGTGTGGAAGGACCAGTGAGAAGAAGATGTGGAAGAAAACTCCATGGTGGAATTCTAGAGTTCGGGAGGAAATTACAAAGAAGACAGAAGTGGAAAATGCACTGAAGGCCATGAAATGAGGAAAAGCACTGGGATTGGAAGTCAGTGAGGAAATGGTGAGAGCAGCTGTCATTGTGGGAGTGCAATGGCTCTACCAGATAAAGAAGATATTGGAAAGAAGAGTATGGAAGGGAATGGAAAAAGGATAGAGAGAAGAGCAGTATGGGTTCAGACCAGGGAAGTCAACAGTGGACCTGAGAAAGAGAAACGTAATGGTAATGGCCTTCTTTGACATGGAAAAAGTGGAAAGAAGCAAAGTATGGGAAGCACTGCAGAAAAGGGAAATCGGAAGGCAAACTGCTTGGAGAATAAAGGAAATGTACCAAGCAAGTATGAGCTGTGTAAAATTAGGAGACAGGAAAGAATGGTTTGAGTAGGAGAATGGACTGAAGCACAGGAGTACTCCATCTCCTCTACTATTCATCATTTTAATGGATCAAATGATGTCAGGGGTTGCAAAATGAATAGCAAAGGATGCAAAAGTAATGGTGTTTGCAGATGACATAACGGTGTGGGGTAATAGAGAGGGAGATGTACAAGAGAGACTAAAAGCATGGGAGGAGGTGGTGGTGGCGGCTCAGTATGGAATAAAATTTAATACTAATGTGTGTGAAATTACAGTGACAACAAATAAAGAAAGAGCAACAGCAGATGTAAATATTGTAGGAGAAATAGTAAAGAGGGTGGGACTGTTTTAAGTATCTGGGAATATTGGTTGAAAAAAGTGGGAGGAATGGAGATCAGTGAAAGAGGAAAGCAAGCCCACAGATTCCTGCAAAGTGAGCAAACACGTACCCCAGAAGAGTAAGCAGGTGATATACCAGCAGTATTATGCTCCAATACTCATGTATGTATCAGGAACGTGGGTTATGAATAAAAGGAAGGTGAGCAGAATACAGGCGTATGAAATGAAATTCCACAGATGCAGGATTGAAGTAACTAGAATGGAAAGAATGAGAAATGAGAAACGAGAAGGTGAATAAATTGTGAAGGAGAAACCTCTACAAGAGACTAAAGAGCAGTCAAGACTGAGATGGTATGGACATTTCAAGAGAATGCAAAATGGCAGGATTCCAAAGAAGACCCATAAGATGGAAATAGAGGCAGGAAACCAAGAGGAAGAAGAAGAGAGAGATGGAGCATGGGATTAAAGGAAGGACTGCAGAATAGAGAAGAATGCGGAAAAGTGCAAGAAGAAAAGTGGTGGGAGGATAGGGAGCAATGGAGAGGACTATGTTCCAAGCACAACTGGCCAGAGGGTGGAAATCAAGAAAACCTAAATGTGGATGACAGCAGGCGGATATGAATTGCCATCCTTCCGAATGTGAGTCCAGTGTGCTAACAATATGCCACCTTGCTTGGTGTTACTAAGAGAGGTCAAAATTATCCCGCAAAAACGGTGTCAGTGACTTTCCCTACAACTGCTATTGTTAATAATGGTGCCAGCATTAAATGAAATTAAGGAGAAACAGCAAATCAAACGTACATAGAGAGCCAATCAGATTATACAAAATATTATTTGCTTCACAAATAAATATAGCTTACATTATAATTAGAAGTTGTGAAATATTCCAAGAACAACAACAAAAACATACATCAAGACAGCTAAATAAATGTTACAACCTACAAATTGAATAATATCGATCATCAGTTAATTATCTATGGCACTGACAATACTCATTCCTAGAAGGCTAAATTGTAACTGAACCATTTTCTCCAAATTTTGATAACATAAAAAATTCAGTTAGGTTATTGCAAAGATGAATGTATATTATTACATACTGTAGAAATCAAACAGAGAAATATATTATGGAAATTGTACTTTCGTGTTGGCATTAGTTTCATTTGCTTTTAAACTGTTGCGTTCCAACCTATCTAGGGGATGGGGGAGAAGTGGAATCAATACCACCCACCCTCAAACCATAATACCAGCTGCAGGGCCAGAACAGCGATGCCCTAAGACTACACTTCAACAGTTTCTCTAACCCAACTTTTGTGGCGGTGCAGGCAGAATTTGTTGCATTGTCATACTGGTCCTGGACAAGGCATTTCTGCCTGAGCAAAATGCTCAGTGCCTGGATGTAATGAAACAGAGACAAGTGCCAGGAAAGTAATTTTAAAAAGGAGTAGCACACAGGAAGAAATGTAGAATGTAACAAAATTGAGACAAATTTCATGTGCATCCTGGGACAATAAAAAGGATTTTGCATCTCAAGATTGTAGGATTGAATAAAAGGAATAATGTGGCAGAAGAATTTAAAATGGCATAACAGATGACCATAGATGACTGATCACAGGAATAAAGAGGATGAGAGAGCCACTTTGTAACATGCTAAAACATCCAGGATAAATGTTTAGGCCAAATCACAAAACCTTAAAAGTTTGATCACACTTGCTGTATTATCAGCTAAAATAGAGGGTAAATCTGCACCAAGTTCTACCTCAAACCTCTCAAAGCAATACGAAATGCATTCGCTGAAAACGTGGTGTACAGAGATGTGTATGCCACAGGCATCAAAGAAAGGAGAGTCCTCGTGTCACAGCAAAAAACCACCAGTAAAGAGGCAGTCTTCAGTTCGGAGGCATGTCAGAGTTATTTCAGCCCTCCCGAATGAACAGCAGGAGGAGTGCCATGGTCAGACTGTTGATTTCACCATATGCAGCTTATTCCCTGTCAGTGCCAACCAATCTCAAATGCAAGGACCTCTGTCACAACGCCGAGAGAATGTCCTGCACGGGAATAGCATATGACACGATGTAGTCTGCAAGGTTCCTGTGTAACATAATCAGCCTCTTCATTTCCCTGAACGAACCCCAGTACGGATCATTTGTGTTACTCTTTCAGTGGCATACAGGTAGTGCACTTACGGAATCAGAACAGAGGAAAAACTTGATGCCCTGAGCACGCCTCATCTGCTTCAGTGCCTTCAAGATCACATGAAGCTCTGCTCAGAAAATAGAATAGTTCTCAGGAAGGTGAATACTGATGACAGAATTGGGGAACACTGTGGAACAGCCAATGAAGTCCCCTTTTTAGAGCTACCACTGTAAAACTGTGATGCCTATCTAAAATATTACAAAGGACAGACTGCAATGTAAAATCCGGGATGCAGTATTTGTTAAAACTTATCAAGCCAGAATCAGTGATACAGTCTTTGTAAACTTATCAAGCCTAAAGTTAGTCTTGGGTCTGTGAAGTAGCAATTGTTGAAATCATCTCCAACGTAAAACATTATAACCAGCCACACCCATATACAAAAGGCAGTCCCTAAAGAATGCCATAAGGCCAAGTCACTCATTGCCAATTACGAAAAACACTTTTCAATGGAGGCTGAGCAATGGTATGGTATTCAGGTGTGAAAGGGGTTGACAGTGTTTAGTATGCCTGGCACTCCATGCATAGCTGTCGGATTATGTATAACAGTGACTCAGCAGCCTTAGTATACAGGTACGATATGGGGCTTGTTCTAAATGCCCCAGTGGATAGCCCAGTTCCTTCATGGTGCACCACATCCAACATCTTTAAATAAGATGGTCTTGCAGACCCATAAACCATGCTCTCACAATCAAGCTAACATCACATAAAGGTTCTATAAATTGAAGCAGACAAGTCCTGTATGCTCCCCATGACATATAACTAAAACATTTTAAAATACTCAGTGCTTTTAGGCACCGTCTTTGTAAACTTCAAAGTGTGGCAGCAATGTAAGTTTACAGTCAAATTTGGAACCAAGAAACACACAGTGTCTTTAAAATTCACAACAGTGTCCCTTATCTGCAGTTCAGGTAAGTTTAAAACGCAACAGGAATGCTTAAAAAACACCCACAGACTTAAGATTGCAAAGTACGACATGTTCCATTAAGCACACACATCACCACCACTGTTTTCCATATGGAAGTGTCCATGGTGTTGTACCTTATGACCTCTAAAGTTCGACACAGCACGGATCAAAATACGCAGAATGCCACATATGTGAACGTCACATAAATATTTGTACTTAACCATCCAGTAAAATCTCAAAAGGCATAGAGCTAAATGTTGTTGTAGTGTTTCATCTTTTACGTCGTATACCTTACAAGCCTTTATTCGTAGAACCGTTTTCGACTGGTACCGTGGCTCTCGCCTCAGGTGTATCGTGTAATAAAGCCCAATATCAGATATTTGTAGAAAAGGATGAAGTACTTTTGAAAGATAAGACTGTAGATGTAATCACTGCTGGTTCACCTGCAATAATTTAAGCTGTCTTAGGTTCCTGCCTAACCATATCCTTTATATTCGTAAAAAAAGTACTTTTGTCAGTCAGAATAGACACCTATCTACAGTGTAGCTTGTCAAAAGAACTTTGCCGTTTTCTATGAATATGTGATATTAGGCCACATTACACGATACACCTGAGGCGAGAGCCACAGTACCACTTGAAAAGGTTTCTACAAATAAAGGCTCTGTAAACCTTTCATCAATGCAGGTTAGAGAGTAAACGAGTCAACTAGCGCTACAGGTGGCCCGTGGCCAAAACAAGAAGCGCAAGAAATAGGTGTTCGAGTTGGCATTTTTGCGGTTGCAACTGGCAGAGGCCGCGCATGCGCAGTAGCATGTTGGCTGCTGTGTAGCCACTAGCGCTCACAGCAGGCGGCTCTGGCGCGCCTCTGACGTCATCGCAGCAGCCACCGTGTTAAAGGTAGTAAGAAACTAGCGACTGGTAAATTTCTCAACTCGAACGAACCTATTTTTGAGGAAATGCATCGAGCCAAGCGGAAGGCAAACAAATGTTTCTGCTGAAAAGCATATCGAGAACCGCAACTTTTCCAGGGTTTTTGGGGAAAATACAAAAATTCCCTGAGATTTCCAGAACAAAAAAATTTCCTGAGTATTCCCGGTTTTCCAGGACGCTGGTCACCCTGCTGTAGTTAATGAATGGTGGCTAAATATTTGGACACTTCCATTATGGTTGAATTTTTGTGCAAGTACCCATTACATTGGAAATTGATTGTCCAAAATACTGTAGCCAAACCTTCTGTTTGTCAAGCGAGCTCCAATCAAATATCAAATGGTTACTATGTCTTCTTTGACAGATTTTTTTCAACTATATCATTATTTTAAAATCTATTTGCATGGAGCCTGTTTTCATGAGGAACTATGCAGACAAACAGTAAACGTTATTCAAAAGATATTTTGTACAAAGACATTGACCTAAAAATAGGAGAGGGATTTTTCAGTAGCAGGAGTGGTATCAAGTCTGTAAATGAAAGGATAGAGGCAAAAAATGTGTTGTAATTGGATCAAATATGCACAATCCAAGTGCATTGAAAGTTGTCGGAAGGAGGAAAAAGTCAATGGACAAAAAGACATTACATGCCCTTTGTGTGTAAACATGAGTACAACAAATACATGGGGATGTTGACCTGTTTGACCAACTTATGTCTTCCTCCTCTATTTTCTGGCAGCCCTCCAGGACATGGTGGATGAAACTGTTCAACTTTCTCATAGATTCTATTATTACGAACTCATACATTGTATACAACACAACTATGCAACTGTCAACATGTAGACAAAAGCTGATAAAACGTTTGAGTATCTGTAGGCTGTTCACAGATCAGTTGATTGGATGTTATTGCAGAGGGGTTCAAAAAGGGAGAACACTAAATATTGTAGTAACGATCACAAATTACAAGATAAAACAAGAAGAGTGTGAAGCTATAAGATCACTGTGGCAATTTACTAATGTTCAGAATCATTTACTAGTCAGAGGTAGTTACAGAAGACATGCTTACTGCAGCACAAAGAAATTCTTAAATGTTCTAACATTATCTGCAAAGCCTGTGAAGTGGAGTTGCATTTAGATAGTTTTGCACCATTTCATGGTGAGTTTTGTTTATTATTTTTCATGTGTCATCATAAATTCATAGTGGTGTTAAGACACATTGTTTTGAAACACTAACTGTATGGTTTAAGCAATGTGTTCTTTTTTATACTGAAAAAATAAATCAGAAGTTAGAATTAAATTTACTAAAAACCTAAAGAGCTCCCATGATTTAATTTAAAGATGCTAATCATTTGAAACACTGATAATTTGCAATGGGGATTTCTCTTTTGTTAAGAGAGTGTCATTACTTTTACAATACAAACTGATCCATTTAGTCATTATTTCATCGATTTCCAGCTCTTATTCTTCCATGTTTGCAATAAAAATATTTCTGGGTATGACGTCCACCTGATATGCAAAACACTTTTTTACTAGTTTCGGCACCTCTGGCCATCATCAGTGGGTTTTCCATTTATTTATTGCTGTGAAAACAAAATACACTGATTTTAATACTGTATTATGTGTAAATTTAGGCCCAAAAAGCCACGAGTCTTGTTTTGATTTTTACCTTGCAAGGTAAAAACACAGGTACCAAATTAGGAAACAAAACTATCCACACTGATGGAGGATATAGATATTTGTTGATTACCATTTTTTGCAAAAATGCCATGAATGAAAGTAAGAAAATAGGTCCAGTGTTACCTTTGGTATTGCCTTTTGATCTCCACCATTGCTTATAACAGGAATGTGGTATTAAAATTTTAAAGATATGGAAATGGTGATTTGAGTATAGATAAAATTAAATTTAGTTGCACATTTAAGAATGTACAGTAGATTAGGGGTCTAAAAGTTTCAAACAATATTTTATAAGCTGAACAAACAATAAATGTTTCAGTCAGAAAATTAAGTATATCGCTGTAAAATAATTTTAATTAACAATATGCAAAAGAAAGTAATCACTAAAGATAAGGTATCTAATATTTAAACTGCAATATCAGACAAAGAAGAAAACTTCATTCTCAGCAATGAAGTCATTTCATTACCTTTGGTGTCATTCTTGGCTGATACTCTGACATGTTCTTTCATCCCCTGCAAGTTTACTCCAAGACCACATCCTTTCTTCCATCCCATCTTCTCCAACATTCGTTGACCAAATTTAGAGTCATCTATAAAAGAAAAATATATACAAATAATTTGAAAGTAATAGTTAATATGTTGTATTTCTCTTGGTACAACGCTATTTTATAAATTTCTCTGCTGTTCTGAAAGTTTTACTGGTGAAACTCAAATGACCTGTTTTTCCACGATTCCACTTGGCCAAAGTATTTTAACCTGTCTTGATTTGCAATTAAGTACAAATTGTACAACTAGTTTTCAAACATTCATTTATGTACTGTTCTGGGTATTATATTCCACAATTAATTAAAGCTATGATGACTCAGAAAACTTCATTTGCTAGTTAACTCAAAAGTAGTCAGAGAGGAGAACACAACAAGCAAGGCACTCTGGTAGACTAGTACTGATTCATTGTATGATGAATTTTTGAATTGTTGTGGTACAGTTAGTAGCCTGAACTACTTTTTTTAAGGCTGCAAAACTACTGTTGTCATAAGCGCACTTGATGGAATATAATGACTGTAAGGATTAATCAGGTGCAGAGTCAAATTTCCTTTTCTATGTTAGTGTGGTTGATAAAAACTAGGATGTGATCCACACAGCATGGATCATCAGCTAAAACAGCAGACAGAAAACACAAATTTTGACAGAGACGGGATTCCTTGATGATAAATCGTATTGACACAGTGTACAGTAGACGATCTTGCAAAGGAGTAGACAATACACCCGTAGTCCAGTTTCGAGTAGACAATGGAGTGGTAAATCGGAGGAGAGTAGACTGTTCCGCACCCCATGAAGTGCTACACAGTACTGTGAGAACATTAAGTGAGCAGGTACACTGAGCTACCAAAGAGGAGATGTGGAAGGACCAACAAAGTTTCCTGTCAAATGTGACTCCCAAGAAGTTTTTTGCCTCAACGAATGGAACACATCTGGGCCAAGATGGAGAGTTGGTGGGAGAACACTGTGCACTACCAGAAGTTCATACAGACTGTCTTGCCTTCAGAAAAGCGGAACCCATTGTTGGTGCTACACGAGTAGAGATGATCAAGACTCTGCTGAAGTTACCGCTTGTAAGCACATTTGTTGGGAGCTGCAGTAGATGGCAAAGTCATCTACAAACAGAGAAACCACAATGCCTGGTGGGAGACAAGCCATGATAGGGTCGACTGCAAGTGCAAAGAGAACAACGTTCAACACCGAGCCTTGTGGGACACCCTTCTCTTGAATAAAAGTGTTTAGCATGCACTTTAAATAAGCAATATGTTAAAAATTCCTGAATAAATATAGGCGACCCTGGATTCCCGATTTCCCAAGCATGCAAAGTATGGAAGATGCCCATTCTCCAACTGGTGTCATATGCCTTTTCCCAAGTCAAAAAAACAAGCCACTGTTTGACACTTCCGTAAAAAAAAAATTGTTCAAAATGTCAGTTGATAGGGTGACAAGATGATCAACAGCAGAGCTTATGAAAACCAAACTATGTGTTTGTGAAGAGGTTCCTAGATTCGAGACACCATACCAGCTGACCATTAACCACACATTCCATCACCTTGCAGATGCAACTGGTGATGGAGATTGGAGGATAGCTGGAAGGGAGGTGTTTGTCCTGACCATCTCTCCAGACGCGGTTATACGTTCAAAGAAGAAAACGCAAGCCCTCTGGAGACAGGTGTCGTAACATCTGTATATGAATGCTGTCTGGTCCTGGAGAGAAGCATCGTGACAAAGAGGGTGCGTGTTGAAGTTCCCTCATGGTGAATTTGGCATTATTCAACGTTATTTGAGGAGAAAGAGTATCCTTTCTTCTGCTGCCCATTTTCTACAGAGGTGATTGGGATGGTATTTCTTGGAGCTGGAAATCTCAGCAAAGTAGCGATCCATGGTGTTGGAGATGGCAATGGGGTCTACAATGACATCATTTGCAACAGTGAGGCCGGAGATCACAAAATGAGCCAAAGTCCCAGAAATAAAACAGAGGTTGCCCAAAAAAATGGGTGACAGGGTAGGGTGAAACTGTTGAATGACTTTATGAATGAGAGCCAGTTAGCTCGTATGCTATCACTAATGATGCGGTGTCATTGTCCACGCAATCATTTGTACTGAATGCTATTCTCCGGTGTGGAATGTCATTTGAAAATGCGGAGTGTGCATCTCCAAGCTCTGATTGCCTCGTGGCATATTCCACCAGGGAACAGGGGAATACCATGGTTAGGAGGAGGTGCAAGGGATGGAACATTCGGAGGCAGAGAGGACAGTGTTAGTGAGATAATTGACCTGGTTATCAATACTGGGAAAATGATGCCCCCTGAAGGTAGCTAAGGAGGAGAAGAGTTGGCAGTTAGCTTTAGAAATATGTCAATTGCGTGGATCCACTGATGGGATGCAGCCTGAACATGTTATATATAGTCAATAAGTGACAAATTTAAATCTATGTCATCACTGTTTCACCAAGACAAAACAAGAGCGTACTGTTAATAGCAAAATAAAAAGTGAGTTGTCTTATATTACTACCAGTGGAGAAACCACAGAATGTAGATTGCACAAATCAAAATTTGTCATTAGACAAGGTAGAAGTTCTAATGTTGTGAATCATATTAAAATGAAGAAACATCCCATGAGTGTTTAAATACAAAGAGCAAATAAAAGAGTGGGTGACTACAATCGAAACCTTAAAAACTACAATGGATAGGCAGTTGGCAGCACAAGAAACTGTAATAAGTTTGAATACCACAGGGCAATGCATAACTTTAGCTTTAATTCACTGGATTATACAACAGCATTCTTATGATACTGCAATGTACTCGACTTAGCAAGTTTCAAATGAACAGCAAAATACTCTGTTTCTGCAGTGACTGATATATCAAATCAACTGGTTCTTCTCTTTGTCAGGTAGTTTCACTCTTAAATGGCATCAGGATGAAAGTACTTTATTTGGTTACTTTATCTGGAGAAACTTCTATTTACTTCAGTATTATATGCCAGTGATTTTAAAGGTCTACATTTAAACTTGCAGGAAAAGCTACAGCAGTTTCTGCAGACATCATTAACATCACTTTTGCAGTAAACAGAGGAAATGAAAAATCAATTTGTTCTATATATTGCAAGACAGGGAATAATATTATAGGTGCTAGCTATCTAGCACATGTAGTGCACAATTCTTTATAAACTGGCTCAGAGAGCTTATCCACCAAATTCCAATTAATAGTAAACCAAATCTACCAGCATTTCCACATACATACCATATGCATTGCATCTTTCAAGCCATTCAGCAAGTTTACTGAACCTGAATCCAAAACTGTACTCAGGCACAAGGATACAAGATGGTTCTCTCTGCTACTAGCATTGGAAAGATTCCAAGGTATTTTCTGCTTTGAAATCCCATTTAATTTATCTTTATAAGTGTCCTGTTATCCTGAATCAATTCTCAGAAAACAGTCTTGTGGTATACAATGTTTGTCTATTTCAATAATAAAAACAGTACTATGAAAACAATAATTTATTTTGTGGAGTTTTGTCTGACACTTCCTCAAAATGCTCCTGTGGAATGCGTGTTTTCCTTAGTAAACTCTTTGTGGTCAGATGAAAAGGGGGGGGGGGGGGGGGGGAAGAATTGTAGCAGAAATAGTGATGGCCTTGGTCATTGCCAAAACAAACTTTAATGCTGTATCATATGCTGACTTTATGACACATTTTAAAAAATGTAATTCATAGTCAAATTCAGCAAAGTAAAAAGTACAGCGACAGTACAGCAGACAAATTGTAAAAAGTCATTTATGATAATATGAGTGCATGATGGAAAGGTAAACTTCCATGTCTATTATTTTTTTTAATACAAGTTGTGTCTCATTTTTCCCCATAATTGTTCCAAGTTTTTTCTTAAACTTTATTAAAAAATAAATTGACATCCTAGTTATGTAAAATACAGAAATAGGCAGAAAAAACATTACATACAAATAATTGAGTATCTTGTTTAACACAAAACAGAATAACACACACTCAATGTAGGGAAAATAAATCACAAATCATGAATATTAAATAAAACTGAAGTACTATTGTAACAAGCAGTTTTTGTGTTTCATATTCTCACAAATGAAGCACTGTGGTGAAACAAATGGCCCCAGTCCGAGACCCACCCTCGTTGTACATTTTTATTTTCATAAAAACTTCTATTAGCTTCTAGATGTATGAAATAATGTTCCAGAAGTTGCTGTTAGTGTATATATACTGTCCAAACCTCTGGACAGAGTCAGTTTATTCTGTACCCTTGTACATGTGTGATAAGTGTTAAATAAATCATCACCGAGTTTAAACCCTACAACTTGGTTCATAAAATCTTCCATTCTTGTGGACACGCGACCTTATGTTGGCATGTATGAAAAAAATGTGTGAAAAGTCTTGGTCGCAATTAGCTTTATTTCATGACGCGTTTCGAGAACATCATCATCAGAAAAAGATTTTAAAAAACGATGGGAATTACACCATCTTGGTATAGATGCCTGATTACAAATTTAAAATACCATCATGGATGTCTGGTGAAGGTGTTCAACCAGACTTACATGCTCAACTGTCGAGCATGTAAGTCTGGTTGAACACCTTCACCAGACATCCATGATGGTATTTTAAATTTGTAATCAGGCATCTATACCAAGATGGTGTAATTCCCATCGTTTTTTAAAATCTTTTTCTGATGATGATGTTCTCGAAACGCGTCATGAAATAAAGCTAATTGCGACCAAGACTTTTCACACAATTTTTTCATACATATAAACCCTACAACACCACTAAGTGACATCATTCTGGTGAGATGCTAGGTACAGCTAACTTGAAATAGTATGCCTCCTCATTAGCAATGTGGCTCCCATCAGGCTATGACAGAACAGTCATTTACATGTAGAAAAGCCAGAATTTGAGCCATATTAGACTTACAAGGGAACTCCACGAACCCGAGGCGACAAAACTTTTTGAAAAGTTGGATTTAGGAAGTCCTTACCATGATAATGGTCAAGACCCGAATAAGTGGTTAAAGTTATATGAGCTAATCTCTAAATTCAATAATGGGGAAGACACATGATGTCTAGCTAATGTCTACTTCTACCTGGAGGGAATCGTCAAGCGATGGTATGAAAATAATAAGAACAAGCACACAAACTGGATGGTATTCCAGACAGAACTGCAGAAATTCTTTAGAGATACACAGTGACAGAAATGTCAAGCTGAAGAAAGACTTAATTGCAGAGCATAGCATCAATGTGAGATTACGAAAGCATACATTCAAGACATGGAGAAGGAAGAGAAGATCACACAACTTACGAAAGGTGGTGCAGAGGACATGTATCAGTCACTTCTCATAAAGGAGATTTTCACAGCAAATGACTTCATAATGGGTGACAATGCATCAAAAACGAACCGGGTGTAAGTCTGGACAACTTCCAAATGTCATATCAATGGCTGCCATGGAGGAAGAACCCGATCTAGCAGACACCATTTCTGAAATAGTTAGAGAAGAAGTTTAAAATGCACCTAGAGCAGGAAGAGAGACACTTCAAGGGATGATAAGGCAGGAAGTGGAACAAATGCGGAACCAATCTCTCGCTGCTTAGTTGTATAAAAAATGGTGAAACAGCCAAGGCCAAGGGGGTTTATACTACTCCAATGCAGAGTGAGGAACCTGTTTATGCACCAAGAAAGACTGACATTTGGAGGACTCGGAACAATCAGCCATTATGTTTTCATTATGGTCGACCAGGTCATGTGGTATACTACTGCCGGGAGTGGCAGCAAATATTTTGCGAAGCTCGTACCAACAGTCTGCAAGCAGACTTACACCGACGCCAATCACAGGACACAAAAGAAACACAAAAAGGGTGAATTTCAAGAAAAATCATTGATCACCATCGCCACAAGCTAGCCACTGGAAAGAACGCTCCTCAATATGAAGATCAAGGTCTCCGTCACCTTTTAGGAGCTCCAACTGATCACCGAGCTTGATGCAACCTGGTAAACTAAACACTGCAGCCTGTCTTGGAGGTGAGGCTACCACAGAACAAAATCCTCTGCCATCAGTCACTGCCAAAATTATGGGAAACTACATCAATATCCCTATTGACAGTGGTCCAGTGAGAACTCTTGTAGACTCTTATGCATCATATTCAGTTATTTCAGAAAAGTACTGTCAGTAGTTGCAGACAACTTTTACCAGCAACAAAAACACCCAGCTCAAGTTGGCTACTGGGAGGTCATTGAGGCGTACAAAAAGATGCATTATTTGTGTCTGTATAAATGACCAAACTTACCCCTTTGAGTTTCTCCATTTATAAGAATGCATTCATGATGTCATTCTCAGATGAGACTTCCTAAGGCTTCCCAAGTAATTATAGATTTTGGATTTGTTGGATGAGATGAAGAGTCTGTGGAAAGGAGAGGCTATGTGTGCTGGATGAAGTGGTTATTCCCACAGTACTTTGAAAGAAACTGTCGTATCAGTCCACGGACCTCAGAGTGGAATGTAATAAGGGGCATACTGCTGGAGAAAGACATAGTCATTCCAGCCTCTGTTGTCTCATTTAAGAAAGTAATTGGTGAACTGTGGACAATTAACTTCTGCAAAGAGCCACACATTCTTCCAAGTGGCAAGTGCTCAATCGTTAACTGAAGAGTAGTTGAGTGTCCTAAAGCCTCTTGTGATGAGTTTGCAGGAGAGACTAGTGTTGTCACTACGAAAAAAGATCTTCGTTCTCAAATGATGCCAGGGATGAACAGGAGATATTACTCACTGTTCTTCATGAGTTCTCCAAATTTCTCAATCCACAAGTGAAGAGCAAGTCAGACCATTCGAAGGTTAAACACAGAATAAATACCAGCAGTCACAGGCAGTCAGAGGCATTTCGTGTTTCAGCAACAAAACATTGAATAATTCAGGAAGAGGGGGAGAAAATGATGAAGGATGTCCCTCAGCCGGCTCAGAGCTGAGAGTGAACAAAGATCTGAATTTTTGAAAATGAGGAAATACTTCACATTACTATACAAATGATCTTATGGCTGTTACCTATGCATGTGTCATATTGGTGGAATATAATCAATTATTATTGAAGAAAGGTACTGAATTATATACAAAAAGTGGAAACATCACTGAAATTAACACTTATGTTATTTTGACATACGGTATTTAAAATAAATTAATTGAGAAATTAACATCCTTCGAGATGCGACTATTCCTGAACCAGGTGGTGAATGTCAAGAACACTTATTTTTTCTGACAGCTTCTGTGATGTAGAATAAGACCTTCCAGTTGCTGTGGTAAGTTCTAGCACTGAAAGTTTCCTTAAAACATTTTTCATTGGTATCCAAACTTTGTCACTATTAGATTTCTTGAATGATGTTCTTGGGCCAGCAGGGTGGTAAAAATTCACAGAAACGTCATTGTTTTCCAAACTTATTGTTTCAACCTCAGCAAGCCACCACTGTCCATCATACACACATGCTACTATGTTATTCAACGTTAAAGAGAGAGATGTAATTTTACTGACACAATGATCCTAATAAATTTCCGTTTCTGATGTTACATAGCATTTTTCAAGTTTTTTGAAACTGAACCATAAACTGTTTTGTGACACACTTCACTTGTTATCTGTCCAACAGAGCACCGTTCATCCATGTTATTGCATTCCAGTTAATCTCTCAAAATTAATTACAAATTACACACAAAACAAAGCACATGACACATTCTACACACTCGAAGTATGTACATCCACTCTAACAGAGGTTTCAGAACAGACTAACTACTACAATGCCACACCCAGCAGCAATGTACTTCTACAATGCCACACCCAGCAATAATGTAATTCTTTATTGACAACAAATCTAAACATAAATGGGCATTTTTATTACCATAGAACACAACTGAAAACACCTGTTTAATATTGTATTATTAAAAATAAATAAACTAAATGAATATTGTGTGATATATTTAGTTAACACTATGTCACAATTAAATTTTATTACAATGAAACAATAAACCATTTAAATAGGTAACAGTCATAATAACTGTTGTAGTGTCATATGAATTATTTCCTCATTTTCAAAAATTCATATCTTTGTTCACACTCTGATATCAATGTTGAAATTTTTGCAGTACATTGCTATCATATAGGTGTACAAACTGTGCAAAAATCCTACTTTTATATTCAGTCCCATCTGAGATAATAACCTCAAACTTTACAAAAAATGAAAATATTCGCATTTCAAAAATTCATAAAAAATTAAGGAAACGTTTGTAAGTGTTCTTGCTCTGTATGAGGCTAGTAGTGTATGATATCTAACTACAGGAAAATAATAGACTCTCATAAGTCACTCCTTGTTTGTTATTTTTGGGCCTAAAAAGTGGACTTTAAAAAATTTCTTTACCAAACTTTGGATGTCATTTTGACTGGTTATTTTTGAATTTAGGGTATTTTGTGTAATGAACAATGTTGTAGAGGACACTTTTCTAAAAACAATCATGTCAATTGCAATGTTGTAACTTAACCCAGTGCAGAGATATTCAAATTTTCGCCAATGTCTCCAGACTGAAAAATCGGCGCGTGCCGACAAATAAAAATGGCCGCCATTCAGTAAAGGTGCAAGATAAATTACTTTAAAAAACTGTTTTGAACTTCTCAAATATAGGGCAATCACATATAAAAAAAATTAAAATATTTAAAAATGGTCAAGCAACCATCCCTGTACCACTTCATATGGATTGATATACCCTCTTCCACGAATCGATGATATGCTGGAGTGCTGAAAGGTAAGTTTTGTCTAACATGGACCTGCATTCAGGATATTGGCAAACAGAAGTCAAAGAGGCTGATCACAAGAAAACTGCTTTTGTTACCCCAGAGGACATGTATGTATTCAAAGTAATGGTCTTCATTTAGCAAATTGCACCACTCACTTTAGATTGGATGATGTATAATCTTTTATGTAATCTACATCTACATACATACTTCTCAATCCACCCAAAGGTGTGTGGCGAGTACCACTACTAGTTACTTCTTTTCTATTCTACTCCCATATAGAAAGAGGGGAAAAACGAATGATTGTATGCAAATGTACAAGCCCTAATCTCTTTCATCTTATCTTTGTAGTCTTTATGGGAAATTTAAGTTGGCCGCAGTGCAACTGTTCTGCAGTCTGTTACAAATTCCAGCCCTCCAAATTTTTGCAAAAGTGTTTCTCGGAAAGAAAGTCATCTTTCCTTCAGCGACTTTCATTTCAGTTCCTAAAGCATCTCATTGATTGAGCCTACCAGTAATAAACCTAGCCGCCCACCTCTGCATTGCTTCTATGTCTTCCTTTAAAACGATCTGCTGTGGATCCCAAACAGTTGAGCAATACTCAAGATGGAGTTGCACAAGTGTTTTATATGTGGTCTCCTTTACAGACAAATCACATCTTGCCAAAATTCTCCTAATAAACAGAAGTAGACCATCTGCTTGCTCCATGACTGTTCTTACATGCTTGTTCCCTCTCATAAAGCTGTGCAGCGATACGCCTAGATATTTAATTGAAACAACTCTGTCAAGCAGCACACTACAAATGCTGTATTCATACATTAAGGGAGTGCTTCTTCTACTCATCTGTCATCACCTTACATTTATCTACATTTAAACTTAGCTACCATTCCTCACACCACCTAAAAATTTCGTCCAAGTCATCTTGTATCTACTACAGTCATTCAATGACAACACCTTCCTGTACACCACAGGATCATTAGCAAACAGCCACAGATTGTAGCTCACTTTGTCCAGCACATCATGTATATAGATAGGAAATAATAGCAGTCCTATCACACTTTCCTGGAGCACACCTGATGATACCCTAGTCCCTGATAAACACTTGCCATCAAGGACAACATACTGGGTTCTATTACTTATGTAGTCTTCGAGTCACTCACATATTTGGGTGCCTATTCCATTACGCACGTACCTTTGTTAGCAGTCTGCTGTGCGGTACCATGTCAAACGCTTTCCAAAAATCGGGAAATATACAGTCTGCCTGATGCCCTTCACCCATAGCTCGCAAGATGTCATGAGAGAAAAGGGCAAGCTGTGTTTTGCACGAATGATGCTGCCTAAAGCCATGCTGATGCATGGACAGAAGCTTTTCTCTCATGGGAAATTACTATACTAGAACTAAGAATATGATCAAGAATTATACAGCAAACTCACCTGAAGTGGACAGGGTCTTTGTTACCTACATGACATTATAGTATTCTTTGTAACTTTTGAAGAACACATAGAATGACAGCGATGTTAAGTATCTCGAGCAAGGTGGACTAAAACTAAAGCCTACAAAATGTCTGGAGCAAAGCAAATCATTAATACTTTTGACATCTTGTGTCAAACGAAAGTGTGCAGCCTATTCCGAATAAGGTGAAATCTATAATACATACCTGCCAACTTTTGAAAAGCGCTTTCAGTAAAACTCACTTGCCGCAAAAAATCTGGCAAATTATTTTTCACATAGTCCGGCTTGACAAAAATAATGATTTTTTCAGGGTTACAAAATACAATAATGTAATCGTATCTAGATACGTGATAGGCCATTGTTCAAGCGGATTTAACAATCAAGACGAAATCCACATTAAATAGCGGTAGTCACGGTGAATAATGGTTTAGAGCATACAAAAACGGACTTTCTTGATAAATTTAGCAGATATGATATAGCTGACAAAGGTTTTACACAATACAACTTGTTTAAAGGCAAGAAATAATAACACACACTGCAAACAATATGCTAGATCGTCTAGAGCCTAATTTTCCGTTGCATGAAAGGAAAACTTGCCCAAGAAAAAAAGGAATGGAAGAAAATTGTGGATCTTCAATTTTGTCTCACCTTGAGTGCAAACGTAAATATTTAATCACAGGCGGTACGTAAAGAAGTACTTCCTCATTGAT
Organism: Locusta migratoria; assembly: GCA_026315105.1. Lineage (NCBI taxonomy): Eukaryota > Metazoa > Arthropoda > Insecta > Orthoptera > Acrididae > Locusta > Locusta migratoria. The sequence continues at coordinate 735,259,353 of CM048755.1, read as the reverse complement.
GGAAAGAAATGGTATTGATCTGCATCCTGGAAATTGATAAGTATGTTCTAGGTCTGAATGCCAATAACTGACTCATCAGCACTTCTTTGAATTTGCAGAGCAGAGCCTGTCGACAGCTGAGATTCACATAAAACTTGAAGAATTGTTATCCCGCCTTTAAATTCAATTCCAATGGCGTCACCACAGAACACGACGTCACGAACATCAGAGTTAAAAGTACCAATCAGATCGATGAATAAATTTTCGACTATCGTGGTGGTGGTGGACATAAGGGACCAAACAATGAGGTCATCAGTCCCTTCAACCTCAAATTGTACACGCCACAAAAATAAAGTAGGGGAAAGCCAAAAGACCATTACACCAGGAATTAAAATCGTCTCACCAACAAGAATAAGACCAACCCAGGGCAGCAAATGCTACAGTGTCTGCTCCCACAGCTCCGGAAGCGACCACTACCCTAAAACACAAGTTACTAATGGCACAATGGTCAACGTATCACAGCTCCAGAGCAGGGAGAAATAAAACTACGTTAAAATGTAAAAGAGAGGGGGACTGGTGGGGATAAGGCGCTAAACCCCACCAACAGCCAAGAGTCACAAACCCACTCACCCCGACCAAGCGAATCCTAGAGCTGAGAATAAAACCTATTTTCAGGGAGGAAGGCAAGGACGCGATCAGTAATCCGTGGGTCATCCGTCAAAACTAGAGGCAATGAAGGCGGTAGGCCATAGTCGCCATGAAGTGTCAAATGGAGAGGACATTCAGTCAGAATATGGAACACGGATTGTACGGCTCCACAATCACAATGTGGTGGATTGTCATTTCGTAAAAGAAATCCATGGGTCAGCCTGCAGTGTCCAAGACGGAGGCGACAGAGGACAATCGATTCTCTCCGGGAAGGGCGTAAAGATGAACTCCAAGCTGCAGTCGTATATTTGATGGTGCGGAGTTTATTGGAAGGGGCAGTAGCTTTCCAACTGCTATCCCATGAGGAGTGAAGCAAAGATCTGATCTGCACCTGCAGATCCACACCCGGAATTAGAAAGGGAGGTGGGCAGCGAGTAATTGCCGATCTAGCCAACCGGTCAGCCTCTTCATTCCCTTTCGACTATCGTAGACATATCTTCAACCCACACAATCTTTTGAACATACGTGGTGTGATTATCGAACGTTAACGTTTCAACTTTTGCTGCAAGTCGTAAAATAACACCGACCATCCGTAAAACCGTAAAATGATGCAATTTTCGTAAATTTTATGGATAAACCGTGAAAGTTGGCAGGTATGATAATAGAATTACCTATTTCTAAAAGCACTGGTGTTGTGAGAAGCTTCCTGGAACTGTGTTGTTATTATGGTACCAGCATTTTATTACATTACTAAATGAAAACCAGAGTACTCTAGGAGTTGTTAAAAGCTGATGTTAAATTTAGTTGGGGCAAATCTCAACAAGATCCTTTAAACATCCTGTGAAGAAGTTTGAGAATTGATCCTGTACTTGGTCTGTATGTCAAGACAGCACCTAACAAAGTTGCACACACATGCTAGTGGACATGGACTTGGTATTTTTTTGTTACAAATCATAAACAGATAGGGGTAGGTAATAGCATAATCTAATGAGGGAAAACTACCCAGGCACTGATGACCCCGCAGTTAAGTCCCATAAGCTTTACAAACATTTGAACATTTTTGAAACTACCCAACTACAAAACAACAGTGTCTTGCCATTATTTAGGCCATCTGCAAATTTTGACAGTATCACTATGGCAGGCCATTCACAGTCATGACAGATCATCTTTTTAACAGGTCTTAAGGACTCATCAGGATGACTTGCTTGGTGGGCACTATGTCTTCAAGAGTATGATATTACAATAGTGTACAAAAGTAGAAAATAACACCATGATGCTGACTGCCTCTCAAGAAATCCAGTGCAACATCAACAAGATAGTGATCGCCTTGCTGCAGTCAACAATCTTTCTGATGAACAGAACAAGAATGCTGAGCTATGTCAAATTATGTGTTCTTTGAATTGATCAGATAATGTGAAAGGAGAATTGAATATAATTGTGGATTACTTTGCAAGAAAAGTTCTGAACCTCTTGGAAACAGGTGGCTACCAGTGATTTAACATGTGCATATAGGTTCTACAGAAATTCTATGATGAACCTGATGCCAGTCACCTTGTATTTACAAAACCTTATGACAGACTCTGGAAGAGGTTTTTCTGGCCAGGAATATATAGCAGTTTTCATCACTGTGTGTCGCACTGTCAAGACTGCCAGAAAAGGAAGGTGGTTCCTCAGAAACCACCAGAATGTATCATACCAATTCTGTTAGGGAACATGCCTTTCCAATAATTGACACACAGATGATTTCCAGCTCCTACTAGTAGCAATAAGTGGATTATTGTTTGTATTGATTATCTAATCTGATATGCCATTACAAGAGCTGTGAAAACAGCCGGTGCATCAGAGGTAGCCAAATTCATCACGGAAGACATTGTATTGAAACATGGTACACAAAGATCTACAATTACAGGCTGAGGTAAAGTTTTTTAACTGATATTATCACTGAAACATTAAAAATTGCATGACACTTTTGGCTGACGTGCTGGTCACGTACGTCAAATTTGAGCAGAGCAACAGGTATGTGGTGTCGTCTGTTGTAACATTTGCTACAACACCGACAAACAAGAGGCCTTCGGATTTAAGACATTCTTCTCGGTGCACGGTGTTGAAGCAACAACAACGATGAATACAGTCTTTCCAGTTAAGGCTGAAAACGTGGGCGATGATTACATTGGTAAATTATTAACCAGGGTTGAGGAGGCTCGGAAGTAGGCTTAACTCTGTACACTACAGACTCAGAATAAGTATTGCTGAAGGTATGTTTTGTTCCAGCTGCGTGACCTCGCATGGACCTTCACTCCCGTTTGAAAGGTTGGACTGTTTGAAAAGCTACTCAGTCATTACTTAAGGCCATAAAACGTCAAAAGACAGCCATCCGACGTTACTTATGAAGTCGAAGACTGCGAACCCGACACAAGATGACAGTCCGTGATCTGCAAATGAAGCCATACGGGGATCTCGTGGCTCAGGATAAATTCAAAGTTCCAGCACATTTCAACAAGGCAAAAGACAACAAAAGTGTAATGTCAATGTGAATTCAAAAAAGTCCAACACCAAAATGAACACTTGCTGCCAGGAGTTGCAGTATGCCCGGCTGACGACACGTTCCAGCAGCAATAAGATGCGAACATCGAGTCTGTTCTCCTAAGGAGGGAGCAGTGTCGCAAGAAAGCAAATGTGTGGTGTAGTGGATAAACTATTAGACTCTAAAGCAAAGGGTCCTGAGTTTGAGTCCCAGCCAGATTGTACATCTGAATTTGAATATACTTTTCAAGTACCTTCTAGAAGTATTGAGAGGTAATATTCCAGATTTTCTATTAGTGTATATACACAATGTAAACCTCCAGCTGAAATCAGTACATTATGTGCTCTTGTACATGTGCGACAGGTGCTAAGTTTTTAACTGAATTTTTAACCAGTGTTTGTTAATCAACCAGCTAAGTCCTTTAACACCACTCTGTGACATTATTCTCATGCCTCACCGATTCCTCAAACTTCCTGTGGTAGAATACTGATAATATTTTTGTAAGGTCTGCAAGCAGCCATAATCATTTGAGAGTGCTGCTTGGTAAACCTTGCTGGAAACAATTCTTACCATAAATGGTGAAATTTCTGTAAAACATGGATAACCGACAATGCCAAAAGCTGTCACAATTACCCCCAAACACAAAGTAAACATACAGTTAACAAGTACATGTTTTACTTATAGGATTGCCCTCAGCTAGATCTGTTTCACAGTGTAACTGAACACAAACTTAGGATATTCTAGTTCTTACGTCAGAGCTTCAACATTTGCGGTGACCCATGCCATCTTAGTCGATGTCCTCAGGACCTCCATGCTCTCATACAGTACATGGCAACTCATTACATTTAAATACCAGTCCATATAAACAATAATAATAATTCTTTCTGTGCCCAAGTATGTCTAGCTAAGAAAGCTTTCAAATGTCCACCTCTACTGTCAACATAACACAGGAGTGAAGACAAAACTATCCAAGTAATTGTTAGGATTAACTAGTCCATCAGTCCATTGACCACAAAATAAATGTATCATTGATGTACCTTTAAAAAACAGGCAGGTAAAGAAAAATAAATAATAATAAAAAGCAGCCCTTTATACCCTGTCTCCAGTTCCAGAACAGGAACTAACTTTAGTTTTAGCAAACAGTATTCTTAACTGAACATGGCAGTTAGATGAATATTCAAAAACTGTATTGAGTTACTGTATACAAAGAAATAAGGTAAACATGATGTGTATCATTCCTTGGAAAATGTAACAGAAAGCTTAAAATACTTTAAAAAGTTCCAAGAATCAGTATTTAGTGTGAAATCTAGGAATATACTTAAGCCCCCGCATTAGATGAACTGATAACTCAAGATATACAGGGTGGAGCAGAGGAAACACACATTTTTTGAACCGCTAGTATGTGGCGATGAGAGGGGGTCGTGACCTTGAATGAATGCTGGTAGACTGCCCATACAATGCAGTTTCAGTCGTTATCAATTGTAGAGCATTGTGTGTTCATTGCTGAGCAGTACTTTAGAAACAATGATTCCTAGTCACAGTGCAATGTATTTTCCGTCAAAATTTTAGAGTTGGATGTCGAGGTGCCTGATCAAATACTGTACTCGGATGGGTTTTGAGAGGTGAGTTATGAAGCACATTTTCATCTAGAAATGTTCACAATTGTTGGTATTGAGTGTCAGAGAACCCACATGAATAACACCAAAGACCTCTCCACAGTTTAAAAGTAACAGTGTGGTGCTGCATTTCAAATATGGGGATTGCTGGACCCTATTTTTTGAAGAGGGAGGAACTGCAGTTACTGTGACATCAGCGGACTAGGTTGAAATGTTAAACAATAAGGAAACCCTGTCGCATATATGCAATCATGAATTAGTAGCACACTTGCGTAGCAAAAAGAGAGAGAAAGTAAAGTCTGTCATGTATGTAAAAAACAGAATAATTTTATGAAAGTACAACACAATGAAGGAAGCTGGACCAGCAAATTTTTAGAAACTTTTTATTCTTCATGATTTCCGTCAAAGTTGCATTAATCATTTATTTGATGATTAGTTTCAGACCATCCTGTCCATTTTCAAACCATATGCCTCATCATAAATGGATCATTTCTATGCAGCAAACCCAATACATCATTGAAACAAGTTAAACTGAAAAATTCCAGTGCCCATATGATGATGTTAATTTAATAGTATATAAGTAACACATTGTTGGGGTGATCTAGAATTGTTTAATAAGAGGTTTTCAGCCAAGATCGCTTTCTTCTTTTAATTATAGGACCGGTTTCGGCGTGCCAGAGGCCATCTTCAGACCTAATACAGGGTTTTTTTTTTTTTTTTTTTTTTACAATATGAGCTGCATTATATATAGTAAAAATCTTATCTATCTACAGTTACATAATTACATACCTGTCATAAGTTTTTACATCAATGCTGTAACAACAATTTCTAATATAGGACATTGGTATACATCCATACTGATGTGTCACGCAAATAAAATTTACATGTCAATAATAAAATGACAGAATCCATCCTTCTCAAGGTTTACGTTAGAGGCACTTCTGAAGTGCGGCCTCCTCTTTCATTCCTTTTGCCCAGACCATATTCACCTATCTTCCCTTCCCTGTCCTACCACCGAATTACAGTCTCCCATTACAATTAAGTTTTCCTCTCCCGTAATTGTCTGAATAATTTCCTTTAGCTCCTCATATATTTCTTTGATCTCCTCATCATTGGCAGCACTAGTTGGCATATAAAACAGTACTACTGTGGTCGGTGTTGGCTTCGTATCTATCTCGACTACGATAATGCGATCACTGTGTTGCTCATGGTAGTTTACCCGCATTCCTATTCTCTTATTCATTATCAGAACTACTGCTGTAATACCCCAACTGATTTTGTATTTATAATCCTGTACTCACCTGACCAGAAATTCTGTTCCTCTTTCCACCAAACTTCACTACCCCCCCCCCCCAATATAACTAATTTCAACCTATCCATTTCTCTTTTTCAATTTTCTAACTTCCCAACCTGATTAAGGGATGTAACATTCCATGCTCCGATCCGTAGAATGCCAGCGTTATATTTCTTGATGATCACATCCTCCTGAGTAGTCCCCGCCTGAACATCCGAATGAGGGACTATTTTACCCAAGAGGATGCCATCACCATATGTTCATACAGTAGAGCTGCATTTCCTCGGGAAAAGTAATGGCTGTAGTTACCCCTTGCTTTCAGCCGTTCGCAGTAACTGCATGGCAAAGCCACATTAGCTGATGTTACAAGGCCAGCTCAGTCAATCATCCAGACTGTTGCCCCTGTAACTACTGAAAAGGCTGCAGCCCTTCTCCAGGAACCACACGTTTGTCTGGCCTCTCCACAGATACCCCTCCGCTGTGGGTGCTATAAAGACATATTAACCTTGTTTTTACAATGTGTGGATCAAAAGGACCCAAGAGCAACAATGGTTGATCTTTATTCCTACTTATGTGCTTCATTGTTTCATAAAATGTTGAAAATGACATACAGTACCTAAAGAATTAGTTGAGAAAAAGATTTGACATTGAAGAAAATGTCATGGTTTTACACAATGCTGATTGACGATATATATAGATATGCTCCAAAAACTGAAAGTAGCTGAACTGCAGTCATAAGAAATATATTCCATATTCATTTCTAGACACTGGAACTAACATAATTCTCCTCCTTGAATGCACAAGAAAAATTATTTATATAAGAAACACAACATACCTCTATCAAACTATGACACACAGTCATATAGAGATTTAAAAATGGTCTCTTTAACTGAACTTTCCATTTTTCACTTCACACATCAGAGTATACAAAGTTTGAATGTCAAAATATTGCCAGTTGTTATATTCTGTGACTTAGAAAAAGTATTTAACTCTGCAGTACACAGTATTCTCCTAGATAAGGTCAAATATAATGGTATTAGACACCTTTCTGGCAACTGGCAAAAAAGGATGCAGAATCACATTACGAGACACAAGCAGTACACAGGCATACAGTGTAACTCTATCTTCAAAATAGAGACTATCTACTATGTATGAGAACTAGAAGGATCAAATAGGGGGTACATGCATGTAATTGTTAAATGTAAAACATCTGTGAAATCTCAAAGAGGCAGAGGCATAATTTTATGACAGGATTCCAACTATCTACTTTGACCCGCAACATTATAAACATATCAGAAAACCCTTATTTCAGTCGTAGCCAACTGCAAATAATCAATGTTTCAATTGATTAGTGTTTTCAATTAAATCACAGAGCTCATTAAAATTTTATTGGTCATTTGGAAGAAGCATTACATCACAGTTGCAGCCTATTATCAGTACATTTCGAACACATGAGCATCGTAGAACCATTGTTGCTTGTTCAGTCACAACAATTTAAGCTGTACTTGTGTGTTCCTCCTAACCACATCCTTTAAAATTATGAGATTCATAAAAAAAAATTAAAGTACTTTAGTCAATCAGAATAGACATATACAGCCTAGCTTGTCAAAAGTACTTTGCTTACTACACAACATGCCAATACCATGGGTCAAAGCCAACGGGTGGATTCGCGTCCTATAAATGACCAGAGGCAGAAGTAGTTTTTTTCTGACAATGCAAGCCTTGTAATAAAGCCTAATGGAGTAACTCCAGTAATTAATGGAAACATTTTCTTCAAAATTAGGATATGGAATTCTGCAAATTGATTGTTGATAAAATTTGGCATGTAACAAGAGTGCAAAGCATCACAGAGATGATAAAGAAACTCCAGTAGGAGAGGCTGCAAGAGAGGCATTCTGTGTAGCAGTACGTGCTTTTCTCAAAGTTCCAAGACCAAATGTTTCATGAAGAGTCTGCCAACATATTGCTTCATCCTATATATAAAGCATCCACAAGGATAAGATCAGGACCTACATATAGACAATTATTTTCCCTGTGAACCATATGCGACCGGAAGCGACATGGTATGAAAAGCACCCTACGCCACACACCGTAAGGTGGCTTGTGGAGTATGAATGTAGATAAACAGAATCCAGTACTGCATAAGACCTGACCTCACTATTTCAAAGACTGTGGTTGGGTAAATCAATACATCAAATCAAATATTTAAAATTTTCATCTATTTATATCAAATGAGAACCTGAAATGGAACTCTTCCATTACAGAGCCTGGATCTGTGATTTTCTATTATGGATGTCAGATTTTGGAGATTAAAATGTGTAGAAGATCACTTACTTACATTCCTATTTCCATTCACTACTATATGATTTAAACTTTCTGATTATTAAGACAGATTTCAGAACCAGATATTTCAACTGTGGGCTAAGACAAATCTAGGGCCAGATATACACTTAGACCATATCGATTTGTTTTCGAGGAAATGTACACTACAAACAGCTCTATAGATAACAAACACAGGAATTAGCGAACATCTTCACCTAAGAATAATAAAGAAATTGAGAACCCAAACAGTACTGAATACAAGGGATTAAAACTGTACAATAAGTTGTCTCATGACACCGAACAAATAATTAATATGCACACTTTTAAAACAGCTGTTGAAACGTTTCCCCTTGAAAAAAGTTATTACACAGGGAAACACTATTTAAATAAAACATTATCTGAAAAAAAAGGTACCAGTGATTTCTTTAGTGAAATGAGAAAGGGCCTGTATATTTTGTTAGTAGTATACATATATCATTGTGTCTCTTTTCATTTATGTAACCATCCAAAATATTTATGTTTATATGACATATAATGTAAATGAAAAATAGTCAATAAACAAATCATATTATGAAAATAAGGAGATAGAACCTGAATAAACTGAAGGAATCTGAGGTTCTTGAGAGTTGCAGATGAAGCTTTATGCTGTACAATTGAGAGCAACGGAGAGAAGTAACACTACAAGAAGAATGGGTAGCTTTGAGAGATAAAATAGTGAAGGTAGCATATGAGCAAAGACGGGATTAAATTGCAGCTCATGCGTGTAAGACTGGTGTGTTGGTAACAGTGAGTTGAATGACAGGGTGGTATAGGAATAAGAAATGGCTTTTCACTTTGTGAATACATTGGTGTGGTGTATGTAAATATTTTGAAAAGCAACTTATTGCAGTATAATGACATTACATTATGTAAAACAAACATGTAGTGACTGGTTATCAATGTACTTTTCCGGTTCACAATCTGGTAGCAATTTGTATTTGCAAAGAAATTCTACAAATGTATTATGTGGAGAAATTGGGATATCCACCATGCTGATTTGTTTACAAAGGATAAAACTGTTTCTTATTCCTTCACCTCCCATCATTCAGCACACCGTTACCAACATCTAAGGTACCATGAAATGGCAGTCATGTATGCATGAACTGCAATATAACCAAGACAACACCAACAAAAATCCTAGGATATCACAGGAGATACCCAACTTAATCGATGAAAGAAGAAAATATCAAAATGCAGTAAATGAAGCAGGTAAAATAGAGTAGGCCTCAGATGACTACAAAGAAGACTGATACAAACTGCAATATAGTTATGCAGGAGTGGCTAGAGGCCAAATGCAAGTCTGTAGAAAAATGTATAACAAGGGGAAGACAGACACAATCTATAGTAAATTACAGGATCCATTTGGAGACATGAAAAAGAATCAATATGAAAATTAAGAACTCAGATGGAAAATAAGTACAGAGCAAAGATGGGAAAACTGAAAGGCAAAAAGAATAAATAGAGGGGTGTTACAGGGAAATGACTTCAGGACAGTATTGTAGGAAGGGAACATGTAGTAGATGAAGATGAGCTAGAAGATACTAACTACACTGATAGAATAATTTGACAGAGCACTGAAAGACCGAAGTCGAAACAAGGCTTCTGGATTGGTCGATGTTCCCGTAGAGCCACTCAAGTCCTGGGTAGAGCCAGCCATGACAAAACTATTCCACGTGGTATGCAACATGCATGAGACAGGTGAAATACCTTCAGATTTCAAGAAGTATATAGCAATCCCAATTCCAAAGAAATCAGGTACAGGTATGAAAATGGCAGAACCATCAGTTTAATAAGTCATAATTGCAAAATCTAACACAAATTACTTACAGAAGAATGGAAAAACTTGTAGAAGCCAACCCGGGAAAAGATCAGTTTGGATTTAGCGGAGGCAATACCCACATTACGACTTATCTTAGAATAAAGACTAAGAAAAGGCAGTCATACTTTTCAAGCTTTTATGGATTCGGAGAAAGATTTCGACAATGTTGACTGAATACACTCTTTCAAATTCTGAAATCAGCAGAGGTAAAATATAGCAGAAGAAAAGTTACATATACGATCTTGTACCAAAACCAAACAACAGTTGCAAGTGTCGAAGGGCATGAAAGGGATGCAGTGATTGAGAAGAGAGTAATACAGCATCGTAGCCTCGCCCCAGTTATTCAAACCATACATCGAGCAAACTATGAGGAAAATAAACCAGGAGAAATTTGGAGAAGGAATTAAAGTTGAAGTGAAGAAATAAAAGACATAACTGAAGACCGCAATACAACCCATTGGATTTGACCAATGATGTCATAGGCCTATCTGAGTCTCACAAGCTACGCTATGTATGTATACCAACTAGCAAACCAAACACTATCAATAAATATAAACATATGGTATAATATCATAATACTTATTGTAGATAATAAATAATCTGTGCTTATCATCATAAATTAATAATTTGCACATCAGAATGTACCATCAATCGCAGGTCTCAAGAAACATGCAACTTCGGCGCTCATTTGAGAGGGGAATAAAAAAAAACAGTCTCTGTTATCCTATATATCTGTCTATCAGAGAGAAGCTAAAGATAACTTTTTAAAACACAAAATCATAATATATAACCTACATTATGTTTGTAAACAAACTATTGTCTTTAACTCATATATGATGATATTGATCAAAGCCGACAGGTCATATCGTGGACTTCAATTGACCAAAATTTAAAACTCTGCTGTTCGCTGATGACATCGTAATTCTGGCATAGACAGCAAAGGATCCGGAAGAGCAATTGAACAGAGCATTTAAGATGCACATTAACAAGAGCGAAAAATGGGTAATGGTATGTGGTCTAAGATCAGGCGATGCTGAAGGAACTAAATAAGGCAATGTTTCACTAAAGGTGGCAGATGAGTTTTGTTGCTTGGGCAATAAAATAACTTGTGATCGTTGCAGAACAGAGGACATAAAATTCAGAATGGCAATGGGTAGAGAAGCGTTTGAGAAAAAGAGAAATTTGTTAATATCAAATATCAATGTAGCCTAGAAGTGTTAGAAAGTCTTTTCTGAAGGTGTGTAGTGTTATAAGGCAGTGAAGCATGGACAAAAATATTTCACGACAAATATGGTGCTACAGACGTATTGTAAGTATTACATGGGTAGATCATGTAGCCTGGCTAATGAGGTGGTGCTGAACACAATTGGTGTGAAAAGAAATATATGGCACACCTTGCCGAAAAGGAGGAACAGATTGGTAAAGCACATTTTCATATATAAAGGAAACGTCGGGTTAGTGTTGCAGGGAAGTGTGTGTGTGTGTGTGTTTGTGTGTGTCTGTGTGGAAAAGGGGGGGGGGGGGGGGGGTGGGTTAAAAACTGACGAAGGAAACCAAGAGACGAATACAGCAAGAAGGACCAAAAGGATGTGGGTTACCATTGTTATGCGGAGATGAAGAGGCTTGCAAAGAATAGCGTGGAGTGGAGATCTGCATCAAATCAGTCTCCGGACTTAAGATCACAACAATAACCACAACAACGGCTATTACAAGTTGTATGTCGTTACCAAGGATACCAATTGAACTGTTCTAAAGATTACTGAGCACTGGCATAGGCAGAAACATCTTTTGCATAAAACAATAGTAAAATTTCGATGTATAGAAGATACATTAAGTGTCTTTTATCATAAAATTTGTGTAAAAAGACGAGATATATGTTAGTGCTTGGATACGTTATGTCAACCCATACGACGTGTCGATACAATCAGGCTACACATGCGTCTTGAAAAGTACAAGCTGAATTATATTCTACGATCACTTTTCGGTTACCCACATCCACTAAGTTCCAAGCAAATTCCTTCAACTCACCGTTACTCCAGTCTTTGCCATTAGGATTGAGACACCACTTCTTTTTTGTACGCCTCTCCGCAAGCATAGACATTTTGATGACGTAAAATTCAAACGTTAAAATCTTATAGTTACAGTCTTCTTTCCAACCCAGAAGGATATGTTTATTTACATTGTATACTTCTCCCACGATCCACCACCAACACAAAACCACATGTTTAGATTGTTTACAGACAATTCGATTTTCAAAGATAACAAGAACTGCAAAGTAGTACATGTGGGGGAAAAGACTGACTAGCGCCAGTAAAACACGTAGATGAGTTGGTTTCGTGGTCTTGGTCCTTAACTGATTGTAAAGACAGATAAGGTATTCTGTGTATCGATTACAAGTCGTGGAACCATGCTAAATGTGTGATAATGAATCTAACATTTATAAAAGACGAACATGACTGGGCATGTAGTCAGTACTTTGCGAGTGCAGCGAAATATCAAAAGGAACAATAATAAGAGTGCTCACAGACGATTCATTGTCTATTAACACATAGTATTAAGAACTCCTCAAGAAATATCAATAACTGAAAATAAAATATCAAGTCTAAGAGAGAAATCATCGCCTAGCAGAAGATATTGCAGTCATTCTACATAGCTATTGTGGTGTGTGATGGATAAAACATGCAAACAAACAGTAAGTACAGCTCCGGTGATGCCGCTATTAAATAAATATTCGGTCCTAGATGAAGACAATAGGAAGTGATCAAACACATACGAACTAAAAAATGGGGAAAGAGAACCTATAATTATCATAGGCCTATACAGAACCCCACCTGGCAACTTAGATACTTTCTTAGAAGTCCTGAATGATCTTCTTACTGACATTGATATCAGATACTGCAAAAAGATGGCTGGGCCAACTTCATTCTTGCAGGTCAATTTTTACCTCTCTATCTACATTATTCCGTGATTTATTAAGTTTTCAAATTTATACTGACTTTTTGATCACCCAGTAAATATTTACTTTCTGTCTCCTGACTCCACATGAACAAAAAAATAAATAAAAATAAAATAAATATGCTAGTACTAGACCAGTATAACTTAACTCCCTTGAAAAATGAGTCCACTAGGGATGTCAATGGCAGCAAATCATGTACTGACAACATTTTAACTCACATATCCCAATTTAAACACAGTGTATCAGTTCTGAAGCCATTTTTTACCACCATTCAATTCAGGTACAGATAAAAGCTGGAAATACTCAGGTCACAAGCAAGAAGAAACAATGTGACAAAAAGAGACTCCCAAGATGACAATATTGAAAATCTTAAGTTGCCTACAATGGAATGAACAAAAGTACATCACTTTCAATGAATTTCCATTAGATTTTCGTTATTGTTTTAATGTCTCATACCCAGAAATGACCTTGCTTTTAACTGACCGTAAGATATAAAAAAGAATAACTGTATAAATAATGAAGTAAAAACAGGTAGAGAAAAACGTTTCCAATGTGTAATGATAAAAAATAGTGATTATCATAGACTAATGGACGAATTGAAGAACTTTCTTGATTAATAGAAAATCATGCTTTTGGAAGCAAGAATAAACACCTAGCTACAATGTTAAGAGATTCAAGTAACTCTGGCAAGTTATAAATAGCTTTAGAAATTATAATGACAAATTCGCTAATGATTTTATCAACAATTTTAAAGCGAGTATCATCAAATGTCCATAAGAGATTGCAAATATTTTTCCTCTGTGGGAAAATCCATCAATGAGCAATTTAACATTCTCCTGCATAGTATATAGTTGGCACCTAGAAACAACAGGGAAATGAAACACAAAGTAATGCGCTAAAAATTCGAATTCTACAGACCACAATGATTGTTTATATTCATGTCGGGTTTCCATCCGGATCGTCAAGTCATCTTAACACAATATTTCAGCAGACCACCTGGCTGCCATCTTCAGGTGCTGGGTCTCATTGGTTTTCCTACGAGATTCAGCACCTGAAGATGGCGGCCATGTGGTCCGCTGAAATATTGTGTCAAGATGACTTGACGATCCGGATGGAAACCCGACATGAATATCAACAATTTATATGCCGGGAAACTCTACATAATCACACAAGGATTGTTTATCAGCATACTAAAATGATGCATAAGTAACATATCAGAAGGCACTGCAATATCAGCATATGACATAATCTCATCATGGGTTGTTTTTTTTTTTTTTTTTTTTTTTTTTTTTTGGCAGTTTAAGCCTTTGAGTGCTGGAGACATGATATGCTGTGGGGCCTTGACGTGGGGCCTGCAGACGTCTCTTCCCGCAGCAGTGGTATTTCCCATGGACCTGCAGCCAGCATTTTCCGCACGGCAGGCCATTACCTAAGTCCTAATGACGGCGTATACCACAGCCAGTTCCACTGCCCGTGTGCCTGAGGACGTCAATGGCCGCAATGGGCTGCTGCTTACATGCTGACTGCCACAGCATTCCGAGCGCTTACGATATCTATCAACTGATTCTGAGAAACCTTCAATGAAATAGTGTCTTTTTTTACATCTTATAGTGAGATATATTCGCTCGATATTGATCTAACTTTCTATTCGTTATTTCTTATAGTTACTGTGCTACATCAAATTTAGTAAACTATTGCACAAAATTTTGAAGAGTTCACAGACAAAAATCGCATTGTGTAAACTTTGCATATAATTAATTTTAACACATACATAGCTGCAGATGAAATGTAGGTAAGATATCTAAATTTCATTTAAGGTTGAGAACAGAACGAGAACTCATTTTATTGTCGAGATATAGAGTGTTATGTCCGATGGACAGACGGGGAAAGTGTGCGCATTTATGTAAATGTAGCTTCAGCCTATTATTTTTCAAAGCTCGCTTATCTTTTAAATAGTTCATTCCTTCAAAACTAAGTATATTTGGAATCAAGCCATTCGTGTTGTGCGATTTTAATACTGGATACGTCTTGGGTTTCATTGTAGACACAGGCACAACAACAGAAATTGAAATCCATAATTTACTAAAACTGGTATTTGTAAAAAATGAGTGAAATATAGCCTACA
This sequence comes from Locusta migratoria, assembly GCA_026315105.1. Taxonomy (NCBI): domain Eukaryota; kingdom Metazoa; phylum Arthropoda; class Insecta; order Orthoptera; family Acrididae; genus Locusta; species Locusta migratoria. Next base: position 735,244,031 of record CM048755.1, on the reverse strand, counting down.
CTATTTTACCTTCTCATAAAAATCGCCTTATTTACGATAATTTTTAGACTATTGTAAAACAGTAGGTGGCTGAAATTTTTTCTTCCACATTCCTGTGTTGCCAATCTATGAAGTATTAAGTTTCATGTTCATTATGCATTTACATTAGGAGATATAAGAATCAAAAATTTCCACTTATTTGGGCTATGATTTACGCGTTCAACTTTGATTCAAATTATCTAGCATTGTTGGCGTGCATTGGATGGCCAAATACACCTTTTTGCAATTAAAAATAATGGTCTTTCTAATCAGCCCAGTATAGAACATAGCTTTTTGTAAAATAATTTTGAAAATACAGCATTTTTATCCTTGTCTAAAATTTTCAAATTTGCACTTACTTTATTCAGTATTGGAAAATGGCACATAAACTAAACTTCACGTTTAAGAACCTTGTATTGTTAGGTTACCACATGCCAACTTTCACGTTCGTCAGAGCTTTAGTTCCTGCGGTATAACACGCCAAACTTTAAATTTTTTTGGGCGCTGATTTTTTAACATGTTTGCTTGACCTTTTCTGGTTATATATAGCACGTAAAATTCTTTTCAATATTATTCCTATGAGAACTACACGACAGCCAAATTTCATATTTTTCAACGAAATATGGCCTGAGTTATAACAACTCAAAGCTGTTAGAAATTCACGCTCGCCGTGAGCAAAGTCACGCATGGCGTCAAACAAATGACTATTTCGCGGTCAGTATTGCTTCCATGAATCTTAAAGTTTAGCACTGTTCATTGGGGACATGTTCGAATGTTCACATAAAATTGCCCATGATGGTCGAGCTGGAAAATGTTCCAAAAGTAGGCGATTTGACATGGAATGATGCAGGAGTTACATGTTAGCAGTGTAAGCAGTTTCAGTGTACATTATGTCTGTCGATCAATCATTTCCAAATTGAAAGCTATGGAATAAGTATCCAGATATGTAAGACGAAAAGGAAAATGTATCTATCAGCCAAGAGTAGTTGCAATGATGATGATTTAGCTAAATATAAGGAATTCTGTAAAATATTAAAAAAAGTTGTTCAGGCATCTAAACAAATGCACTATGAGAAGAAGATAGCAACATCAGGAAACCAAATAAAAACAATATGGGATATAGTGAAAGAGGAGACTGGTAGAACGAGAAAGGAACAAGAGCAGGCAGCATTAAGAGTAGATGAGACATTAGTAACTGTTGTGCATAGTGTGGCAAATCTATTTAACAAGTACTTTATATCTGTTACTGATAGTATGGGATTGTCTGGGTCAGTAAATAATGCCCTTGAATATTTGAAACTAGCATTTAGAAATAACTTGAATGAATATGTCACTCACTTCACCACAAGAAATAACTTCCATAATAAAATCTTTAAAAACAAAGCATTCTAGTGGTTACGATGAAATATCAACAATATTAATTAAAGCATATTCTTGTGAACTTAGCACAATTTTAAGTTATTTGTGTAACCAGTCTATTATAACTGGAACATTTCCTGATTGGCTAAAATATGCGGATGTTAAACCTCTATTCAAGAGGGGGGATAAAAAGATACCATCAAACTACAGACCCATTTCACTTTTATCGACATTCTCAAAAATTCTAGAAAAGGAATGTACACTCTTTGACAAAAAACCTGGCCGCCGGCCGCCCGCCGCTGAGCCTAAGTCCGAGCCGATCGCGACATGGGACAATAAACGTGGCCGCTCTGATTCGCTCTAAGTCCGGCTATCTGCACGATCTGGCAACACTGTTGACTGCAGGAGTTCATACAGTACTTTTTGTGTGCAGTTAGAAGCAGAGTAGGTCAGCTACATCCGTGGTCTCGCAGTAAAGTGCGTGACTTACATATAAAAGTACTATTGATCGAAACTGACTGTTGACAAAATTTTTAATTTCACGTCCCTTGTGCGTACTGATGCCACATATGTAAGGGGAGCATATGTGTAACGTCTTTCATTTTTCGTCACACTGGTAGTAACATTCCGGCCCAATAACATTGCTGCCTCTGGCCGCAGCACTTGGCAGAGCTCTCTGCGGCCCACTCGCCGGCAGCAGCAGTGGCGGCGCTGCGCTGCCTCGCCTCTGCCCACAGCGCCAGCCGCCGCTCATCGCCCTGGATATGTAAAGTGCTGTAGTGTTGCTGAGTGGTGATCCACAAAAAAGGTTACGATGTGTATTTCAGACGCGATATTAATGGAGCAGACCACCCATTTTGAATGATGAACATATTATTACACTAATACATAATACATTAGAGAGGCAAAACATTGTCATAGTCATTGATCCAATCAAATGGCACTCTACGATGGTTAACACTTATTTGTGATTTAAATCGCGATCCTTTTCCTTTCAAAAAAGCCCTTCATGTAACTTGTCATTGTCATCACTTCATATGTTTTCATCAAGACACAGTGCGTAACTGCACTACAATGTTTAGTGTCTGTTTGATTCATTATGGTAAATGAATGAGCTAAATTATGTGAATACGTTTCAGCGCACGTTCTAAAGCAACACAGACACACAGCAAGGTTCGTGTCTTCATGTCTCATCATTATGTTCACTACCTCTGTAAGTATCCCCTGGCATGTGGGTCCTAAGGAAATAGTAGGAATTCATATCGAGGGAGGTCAATTCGAATTCCTTCAAAGGCGTTTGTATGGTGAAGCAAAGAAGACATCTAACACCGTTTCCGTAATTTGTAGTCGACTTTTCTGAATGCCTAATTGTATAAAGTTTTTCTTCTGATTCCATTAAAGAGTTTCTTCTTGCAATCTGCAGCGTATAAAGTAAAATAAAACACAGTAAAATCTAATACGGCCCCAAACGCACTGGTTCCATACCAGGATTGGAACTGGCGACTCACACCACAGTTGCATCGCGAGACACAAGCAGAACCACACAGCCAACCACACGCAGGCGCCTGGTGCCCTCAGTCTGTCACATATTCAACGCGAAAGATAACCTGAAAGTCGCCTATGCGAATAACAGCATTCCTTGAGTGCAAAAGTTAAATTTCTTTCTCTCATATCATATGGGCATTATACAGCATGAGTCATGAAAGTAGAAGAGGAATGTCAAGTGAACTTAGAGAGACAATTCAGTACCACTTGCGGAAGTAAGTGCACTGTCACAGTGTTGCCAAATATCAGAAACGATGTTGCCAGTTCTTAGCTGTACTAGGAAGACCTGTGTAGCGATAAGCGACGCTAAATCGCGCTCGTCTCATACGGGCTTCTAGAGGGGAGTCGTGGATTTTGGTTAATACGCGGCTCTATCTCCTGATAGTTTCCATCGTCACACTTTGGATGCAGATATTTAATTCGTCCATTGAGGCCGAAACCAGCGTTCATATTTTTTGAAGCTTAACAGCTTTATGATATAATTTCAGCAAATGACTAGAGAAGTTAAACATACTGATATTGTTCTTGCAACATACGGCAGATCAAAGACTGAGATATCTAAACTTCCATCACGCTTTCAGTTTAACTCCCTCCCCCTAAATGTTAGATTTCGACAAAAGCTTCTTTTTTAAAAAAAAATTCATGTAAAGTTACTGTTAATCAACGTTGCCGCATCCGTCACGAAAAACGTCTCATCTTGGAAGTGATTGCGTTTCAAAATGCAACCATACGACCGTACAAGTAATAATTCACGTGTTGGTTTGTTTGAAAGCCAGAAGAAACGTAGTTAACTGATTATGTCTGCAACACAACAATTAGTTCATTTGGAGATTCAGAAGACATGATACTTAAAATTCCAGCCATGAACACAGAAACTAAACTGTATATCTGAGAAATGTGCGATTCAGAGGTTTTTCATCTGCAAACATATACATATAATCCATAGACTACTAACCAGCTTATTGATTTCACAGTGTTACAATCTTGTTGAGCCAACAAATGATGATGAGAATCCGAACCCATCTGTCTGATGGATTCTTCGAATTATGCCTCCCACGACTTGCGTGTTGTTGCTTAGTATCTGTCATCACGATGATAAATCAACAGAAATTATTACAAACTTTTTGCCTACTTTCTCATATTGTCGTATTTTCCGTAAAACCACACATTCTTTCTGGTCTTTTGGCCACATGGGAAAGAACGCTTTTGCAACTGAATTAATGATAATAATGATGGTAATAATGACAGTAATTAATGACGTTTACCACATTACAGCAGAATGATAACAATTACAATAACAATAGAAAATGCCCATCTCTTGGTTGACACACTGCAATGAGTTTTGGTATTTCGTTGCTGAATACCGTTTAGGACATTTTTCAGAGGAGAAAAATAGACCTGAAGCCTCACAAATCACTAGTACAACGATATTTCACTAATCAACTATGCTTGCTGTAGATCAGGAGACGAGAATGGCGCCACCGAGCTAAAATGAGAGTTCTGGTTCAATTGTCTGACATTTGTTGGCAGTTAATACAGACAGTCCCGACATAAAACACAAAATTGTTTGCAATTTAAACAGGGGTCGACCTTCCTGCGGTCGAAAATTTAATTCAGGATAACAGAGTCATATTAATTCAATGACTAAACTCATATCCTCAAGAATATTGGAAAATACCTCGAATGCTGGAAATGAGGAAACGATCAGAGTTGTCTAGCGTCGTAAGCAATACTGCCAAGCAATAGCAAGAACTTGTTGGGTATCCCACCAGGGCCGGCGCAAGCCCAAGTACCGCCCCGTGCGAGCCGCTAAATTGCCGCCCCCCACCCCACGATTTTTTGTTTTTCAAAACGTTTGTGGAATTTCATTTAAACAAATCTATAGGAAATGTCAGCAATCAATCGTAATTTTTTTTTCAGATCTACTTAGGTTTCGGCCCCTGAGTGGCCAGTCTCAAAAATGTTCAAATGTCTGTTAATCTAGCGAACCAAACTTCGTGGTCAACAGTCCATAGCTTACAAACTACTTAAACTAAGGTAAACTAACCTAAGGATAACACACACACACCCATGTCACAGGGAGGACTCGAACCTCCGACGGCGAGCACCCACGCACTCCGTAGCGAGGCGCCTTAGGCCGCTCGGCTACTCCATCGCGGCTTGGTCATATCCAGCCGGGATTTGAACTCGGGTCTCCTGTTTTTTAGGCAGTTGCGGTGACCCCTACACCACTTTTTTCCCCCCTACACCACTTTTTTTTTCAGCACCGCAGTTGTTATTATTATTATTATTTATTTATTTTTGGAGAAGTTTCTGGAACTGAAAGGAAACTTGTATTCAGATTAACTTAGACGTTCTCCTAACGATTGTTGCAACAAGATCAAATTTCTTCTCCAAAACTTAAGACCTTGTTGTTAAAATACTTCTATGGTGAACCGATAGCTATGTAAGTAATGTCGACAAAACTAGTATTCTCCTTGTGTAAATTATTCAGTGATAAACTGATTGGCCGTTTAGTTCTTTAATTTAAAATTATTTCCACATTTAAACTAAAATTTCTTCATGTATATTCTTTCAAAGTAAGAAACTAAAACGTAAGTAGAGGTGATTATATATAATTGACGTTGACATGTGTCTCATTTGCACCCAAATGATGTTCTGAGAGCAGCCGACGAAAAACGGTCGCATAATTTCGTCTTTTTTCAGAGCAGAAGTTCTAGCCTATCCCTGTCTCTTTAAAGATTATCTTAAGTGCGTTCTCAAACTTCTTCTTATGGTCCCCGTAATTCCATATATATGTCATAAACTCTATAACGTTGTCACCACCGAATTTATTAAAGACGTAACTGGTATAATGCCCAAGTAGCCACATCACACTATTGTTTTTCCATTGCGGGTAGTATTTTTGGTCTGTTCTATACAATAGTTTTGTTTCTATAGATTCCGGCGAGGTCCTAGTTACAAGCACTATCAGTTGCCTAATCCACTTCCAGTGATGGTCGCGGTTTCCGCACGTGAATCTGTGTGGAATAGTGTCCACTAGATTACAGGTGAGGCATCGTTCTGTGTCACTCAGTCCAATTGCATAAAGCCTCTCATTGGTGCTTACGATGTTGTTAATCGTTTTGTATAGCGCTGACTTATCGTTCGAAGGAAGTACGCAGCTGTTAATATTCTGCCACACTGCTTCGATTCTATTTTATTCCTTCCTTCGTGTATTCTTCTGTATTCCAAAATGTCTCTTGCAGTTAAGTTCTTGTAATTTTTTAGTCGCTCGCTCAGGTAACTTCTCTCAAGATAGTACTCCAGGATATGTTTTAATCGAAAGCTTATTGTTTGGACATTTATCGGTGTATCTGTACTTCCTGGTTTGACTGCTTCGAACAACTTCGTAGTAAGGCTGTCAGGGTTGCTGTGTATATGTATGGCCATTCGTTTAATGTATAGCGCAGTTGCTTTATTTCTTATATTAGTCAAACCCAGTCCGCCGTGTGTGGGGTCTAGCGTGACGGTCGTAGAGTCTACTCTGAATAGTTCACCCTTCCATATAAATGATGCCGTCTTTGTCGCTACCAGTTTAGGGATTGTAAATAACTGTGCTATTTAATATGCTTCGGTAGTTATTTTCAAGCAGTGCTCCCTTGATTTTTTGCGCTACATCCCTCCAATTTTTTGCCATCATCTGTAAGGGGACGGATGTCAGAATAGTTCCAAGAGCTTTATGTTCCACGACGTTTTTAGCCCAGTCGAGTCTGATGTTTTGTAATCCTCGTATACTTAAAAGTTTGCTACACAATATTTATTTAGTTGTCTCTCTAGAGCCGCCACGTCATCTCTGTTCCTTACTATTATCCCTACACCATCGGCGTAGGCGCCAACCACTATTTTCTTTCGGTAGATTGTAATACCTGTCAGTTTCGCTTGCAGTTGTCTTAATAATGGTTCCAGTGATATTACAAAACGTAACATCGACAGAGGACTTCCCTGAGTTACTCCTCGAATTTTGTATCTGTTTCGTCAGTTGGCCGTTAACAGAAACTTTAGCCGAGATCCCCATTGCGACATTTTTGACGATGTTTATAGTCCCTGGAAGGAATCCCATTCGTTTCATCCGCTCTGCTACTCCACCGCGGCTAGTCTCAAAAGCTTTTAATATTGTAATATGTGCTTACATGTAAACCGCCAGGTTGACAGTTACGTTCAGCAAGACGGTATAGATGTAAGAATAAAACATTGAGAATAGCCACACTGTACCCGAAATATATGCAGATCTGGAAAATAAAAACAAAAAATGCGACTGATTGGTGACATTCTCTACAGCTTTGAACAAAACAGTCGTTGGGCAGCAGCTCAAAAATAGTCCCTCCCCTTATTCAACAGGGGCGGCCGGCAGGTAGTCGAGGCGCCGTGCCACAGTTCCCGAAGCCGCTCCTTCCGAGGTTTGGTTTCGAATCCCCTGTTGGGCATGAATGTTGAGTTTGTCCTACAAAAATAAAAGAAAGGGGGTCGTCAGATTTGCCGCCCCTCGGAAAGTGCCGCCCCGTGCGGCCGCACGTTTCGCACGTGCCTTGCGCCGGCCCTGTATCCCACAATATCCTCATTCCTACAAATAGCATGCTAACTGGCTTTTAGCCATTCTGCGCTACCAAAGCCCATTCTAAGTAAGGTTTCAGTCCGAAACCAGACAACGACATTGAAAAATGCTGATGAATAGATGATTTACCCCCATCAACTACCGGGGAGAGTTTCTTTTAACAAAACGAAGAAAGTTCAAAAGACTACTTTCTCCAAAATTCTTACGGGCTGTTGTTCCAAAATGGATGTATATACAATATTCATAGAATATATGACTTCAACTGCGATTGGGCAAAGCCGAAAATGTGTACCCAGCCGGGATTCGAACCCGGGTCTCCTGCTTTCTAGGCAGTTGCGCTGACCCCTACACCACTGGGGACACAGTGATCACCGCGGTGATCACTGTGTCCCCAGTGGTGTAGGGGTCAGCGCAACTGCCTAGAAAGCAGGAGACCCGGGTTCGAATCCCGGCTGGGTACACATTTTCGGCTTTGCCCAATCGCAGTTGAAGTCATATATTCTATGAATATTAAATAATAACAGCCGCAGGATCGGAATGTGACGTCTGTTCTTTCCGAACAGACGCCACATGTATATGGATGCATATACGTTCAGTCTTGTCATATGCGGCTCACATTTCAGGAATATCATAAAAATTAACATCTGGCGTGTACCGTCCTAGAGCAGCTATTACGCAAGTTTTTACCGATAATGATGAAACTGACCAGACGGCTTTTGCTGCAGAATATAGCGACTTCTATTAGATCCGCTTAACCTTTCCCGACAAGAAACTGTTTTCTCCGTATAGTGATGCCCCTGTTTAGGTGAATAATAATGTTAGTTTAATGTTGCTTCAGAATAACTTTTTGCCCTAAATATTTTTATCTGTGCCGGTGATTCAAAGTAATTGTAATAATTAGTTTCCCTTCAAATTAATCAATTTATTCGATCTATTATTTGTAAAGTATCCAAAAGCCAACACAATTTCAGCCGACCAGTTGCATAAAATGGCTTACATCTATAAACCTTTACCTAGGTTTCGGCAAAATTAATTTTGCCTTCTTCAGAAGTATACCTAATGAAAACGTGACACACAAATATGAAAAATTTGCTGAAACTGTGTTGACTTTTGGATCGTGTTCCACCGTTGCTGAATTGCAGCCTTGTTTAAAAAATTTGTAAAGTAATTGCAACCGCGAAAAGTGAAATTGTACTATAAACCAAACAGTTTGGTTACTTTAGGTCTATCGTCCAGGGGCAGAACGCTTCCATCTGAAATATCTCCACGAAAGGCAGAGCCGGCCGCGGTGGCCGAGGGGACTGAGGTGCTTCAGTCACGGTCTGCACGGCCACTACGGTCGGGGGTTCGAATCCCCCCCTCGGGCATGGATATTTGTGCCGTCCTAGTTCGTAAGTAGTTGATAAGTAGTTTGTAAGTTTAGGGACTGATGACCCCGTAGTTAAGTCCCATAAGCTTTACAAACATTTGAAAGGCAGAGAAGCGGACGGTTCTCTTTGATAGTACGGTTCGGCTCGGGTAGCCGGTCCCCTGTGGAGAACAGATGTAATTGTATGTTGAAGAAAGAAGTCATATCTAAGAAACCGGCCATTCATTTTATTTTTCTCTTGTATTTATATTTTTTCAGGCTTATATTCGCCTTTACTTCTCACAAAATAATGAGATCTTTTCTCAACGAGTAGCATTACATTTTCCGTTGTCTCTAGATGAACTGCTGTGCTTTATTATTGTTGGTACCATTAGTTTTTATTTCTAGCTGAGCTTTGAATTTGTATTTTTATTACCGTTACATTTGTTTGTTCAGTATGTTTCACAGTATTGAAGATCAACAAGTTCTCATATCCATTAACATAAGCGTGTTAGAGCTAATGTATAACTATCATTTTTGTCTTGTTTCATCCGTAAAACTTCCTCTCAAAATGTGGAACACTTCTTTTAACACCCTTCATTTGAAACCGATATGTATGCAGAGGACATTCACGGCTTACTCATTTATTAACTTCATTGATAATGATAATTTGGATCAGATTTATTTACAAATACCGTACTTAGTCCATTTAATTTTTGTAATAGCGGTAAAATTACAACCCTCCGCATTCTACGGCATCTGTTCTAAATCAGTGAATAAGAGATACGTCAATACGTTTATTTACTATCTTTTAACAAGCAACAGTGCAATTCCTTCCATAATACTGATTTAAACCATGGCACGTATTTATTAGGTTGCCTTATTGTCTATTGTGTGTTTCTTACAAATTTTACAATTGATTTTATGCTAACGATAGGCCAGAAACTTAATTAACGTAACTTAGAACCGTGTGACAATGCAATATTTACTCGCATTCGGCCATTTCGATTTGAATTTTCCATAATTCTGCTAAATAAGTCTAGGCAAATGCCGGAATGGTCTCTGCAGCAGTGTACGGCCGATTTCCTTCCACATCCTTATCATAACAATCCGTAACCTTCCTTCTTTCTTTCGTGTCTCGTGTGCAATGCTTTGTTTATGTTTCCGTGTGTTGGTACAAATTGTGCAGTTCATTTCAAACCAACTTCCCACTGAACAAGAGACCTTAAACTTTCAACAACTTAGAAACGGATGACACTGCTACATTAACGCCATTTCTTAATTGGTGTGTAGTGGAGGGCACTTTTTATACAACTGCTGTTTCCTCCTGTTTCTCTTCGAGTCGTGAATGGTTCGTGGTTAAAACAATTTCTGGTAAGACTTAATATGAGTTCATATCGCCCTATCTTTTATCTTCGCGATATTTTCGTGACTAATACGTAAGAGGGGCCAGGTGAAATAGGAATAAAACAAATTTATCGAATGTCTCTGTTGTATTCTCATGCAAACGTTTGAAATTGAATGAAAAATTTCACACATAAAAAATTTGAAAAGTGTAAAACAATCATTTAAATGAAAAATGCATGTAAAATGGTTCTAAAATAGACTAAGACGTATAAAGTAACTTGTCTACTCGAAAATTGCTACCGCGTTTAAGTTCCAAAAAATTTCGAATTTTTAATGGCTATGTCAGTCATCATAGTAACACTGGAACGTGTTCTTGCTTCATGAGTAATGCTAGCAGTAGCGTTTAGTCGCCATCGACTTGAAGGGTAATTTATTTCATTAACTTTCTGAAGTCGATAAGAAGTATGATGCAGCGGCGGCAGCCACGGTCGTTTTGCTAAATGCGGCACAACGAGCGAGCGAAGGCGCGCGCATTTGGAAACGGAGAAGGCGGAGCGTGCCTGCTGGAGGGAAAGGATAGTTGTTCTGAATAGACGAAGCCATCAAACGAACTCTAACAGATGTTCGGTAGATCTCCCCGAACTTTCGCGTTTTGACTGTAACATAAGAAATAAATGAAATTCACGAATTGTATCGAATGGTTAGTAAATTAATGTCGTCCGCTATCTGCCGACGATACCGATCGAATGATAATCTATCGACGTGAGATACATGGCACCTAAAAGTCGCCATAAAGTTTGTACGGTCTGCACGGCCACTACGGTCGGGGGTTCGAATCCCCCCTCGGGCATGGATATTTGTGCCGTTCTTAGTGTTAGCTAGTTCATAAGTAGTTTGTAAGTTTATGGACTGATGACCCCGTAGTTAAGTCCCATAAGCTCTACGAACATTTGAATTTGAACAAAACCGGAAAAACTCTCAATGAGGTATACATTGATATTTTTTCTTTACAGTTTTAAAATAGCTGGCCACATGTCACATATGCAATTTGGAGGGCACAGTGTCTCGAGCATGAGTAGAACTACGGATCCTAACATACAGGACGCCAGCTACAAAAACTCGTTCATCAGGCCACAATGTAATCAAGATTTTCCAACGTCGTAACTAGGGTCTATTGTTTCGCAACTTTGGCATCATGTAGATGTGAGTCTGATTTGTAATTCTGCAAATAGTTGACTTTTTCTTGTCACCTCCATTAAATATTTTGAAAAATTAATATCAGAATATGCACGTTGTAATAGTTAGCTGAATTGTGTTCAAGAAGATCGTTTCATACATTAACTACTCCTACTCTCTTTCACGTTGCGAGCATTTTGCCTCAGCTATGAGTAAATCAGTGAGGTAAGGTTTACAGCAGTGGCCGGCCGCGGTGGCCGAGGGGACTGAGGCGCTTCAGTCACGGTCTGCACGGCCACTACGGTCGGGGGTCGAATCCCCCCTCGGGCATGGATATTTGTGCCGTCCTAGTTCGTAAGTAGTTTGTAAGTTTAGGGAATGATGACCCCGTAGTTAAGTCCCATAAGCTTTACAAACATTTGAACATTTGAATTTTACAGCAGTAATGTCTAGCTGTATAATAGTCACTTTCTAAACACCTAGCTCATTTTGAAATCAGGTCAGTTTTGTTGCAAAAGCTGGGTTTTATCAATTCGTCTCATTATGTCTTTCAAATGTTCAAATGTTTGTTCTGACTGCTCGTCACAATTAGTGATCCAAATCTCTCCTCGACTACCGGTAATGCTAATGATAGCCGCTGGTATGTAAATTTGATTTGTAAGCCTAATAAACTTTTTACTACCGACAAGCACTTCACAGTTTAAACGATCATCTGTGTTTCTGACTGGAACTCTTCTCATTGTCAACGGCGGGATCGTTACATTGCCAACGGAAAATAACTTCCCAGAAAATTCTGCATTACGTGTACCCTTCGGAACGACTTCCTCAATTTGCAGCTCAGATCTTCCACAGTCAATTATAGCTTGGGATGCCTGAAGGAAGTCCCATACCAGGATGACATTATGGCTATATTCTGTTAAAACCACAAATTCAAACGGCTGGGTCCTGTTGTTGATGGTTATTCTTGCGACACAAGTTCCTGCTGGCTGGACGTATGTTCCATTGGCGTCCTTCAACACAGTTGCTCCCATATCACAGAACATTGTCTTCTATAGTGTGCGGCGGTAATTATCCGACAATACACGAAAAGAAGCTCCTGAATCAACAAGTGACCGGACAAGTTGGCCTGGGATAGAACTGCTTTTTTTTTTATTTTTTTTTTTTTTTATGGGACTTAACTATGGGGTCATCAGTCCCTAAAGTTACAAACTACTTATTAACTACCTTATACTAAAGACGGCACAAATATCCATGCCCGAGGGGGGATTCGAACCCCCGACCGTAGTGGCCGTGCAGACCGTGACTGGAGCGCCTCAGTCTCCTCGGCCACCGCGGCTGGCGATAGAACTGCTCTGATGACTGAAGTCATGCGGCAAAATAATCATCGAATACTCGCCTTCTCTCTCTGTAGTAGCGTACGACATGTCCAGGCGCCCACAGTGGAAAGACAGTAGGGTCTTGTGTTCTTTCCTCCAGACGTCTGTTCTTCTGCGGGGCGTCATACTTGCCGGGGAAGTTGGTTGTGGTCGCGTCGGCCGGTTCATAGGCTGCCGTTTGGCGGCTGCAGTATAAGTCATGGCAGGGCGACGCCATTCTTTACGTCGGGCGCGATTGGCCGGGCAGACAGGAGCTAATGTCTGAAATACCTCTTACTCAGCGGCGTCGGCTCCCTCCTCACTTACAGGGCTTACATGCATGGCCATGATCTGATGCTCGCTCGGCCTAATACTCCCGGCTGCCATAAACTGTTGTAATTCTTCTCTCACGATTAGTTGTATGAGAGAAGCAAAGTCATGCTCGTTTTCCACAATGGCCATATGGACTACATTTGGGGTCTGTCATACTTCTTTTGTCCGACCTTCCTTTGTTGCAGGGCTTGGTATGTGTCTTCTGCAATACCCTTCATCAGGTGCGTGATTTTATCGGCCTCAGTCATATTCGGATTGACTATGTTACACAGGGCCAAAACATTTTGTATGTGTGACTGTGTCGGCTCACCATATCGTTGGGTCCAGTTGTTCAGTTGTTCTTCCGCCTTGCGGATTTGTCACTGGCGGTCTCCAAACGTCTTCTTGAGTTCCGTCTGGAACGTTTCCCAGTCATTCAGCTTCTCTTCATTGTTTTCAAACCATTGCTTGGCTGTTCCGTCCAGGTAGAAATAAACGTTGCCCAAGCACATTCTATGATCCCACCTGTTGTACTTGGCGACTCGGTCAAACCCTTTTAGTCTTTTCTTTGGGTCCTGTCCAGCGTCTCCAGAGAACACCGACTGGTGTCTGATGTGCAGCTGGCTTACCGCTGGTTTCGTGTCCATGGTTCTTTTGCTAATACGGACTTTCGGAAGGATGTACTCTGTATATCCCTTGTATTCCGGTTCTAGTCCGAGTAAGCCACAGCTTTTACGTTGTCTAATCGGAACCACGGTGATGCAGCTGTTGCACAGGCTACCCGGCCCTCCACCAAACAATGTCACATCGAAATAGAAGCAGGCTTCACTTCTAAGGCGGGGTTGTCAACTGAACACACCACTTATACTGAAATCAGGTTTACTGCAAACTTAACATACACGCAGCACTAACTGCCTCTCGGGCAGAGTGCTCTGCTATTTATACTCAGACAGAATACACTAGAAATGAGAAGAATAGTTAACATAATAACCATGTAGAAATTACAAGTGAACATAAGAATCACGTAGAATATTCTGGAAATGATAATTACAAAGAAATAAATTTTTGCCAGTGGACGGCATTGAACCGCAATCGGTGATGCTATCCATTGCACCATGCCAGCAGCTGGTTAATTTGGCGTCTCGCGGCAATATTCTAGGTAATCACATCTAGGATGGAGTACATCTTATGATCTATAGCAAACTCCTCGTAAGGGTGGTCTATATACACCGCAGAAGAGTAAAAGGCTCTTTCCACAGAGGGAAGAAACATAGGATGCATATAACTCGATTCCCACATCTCTGAAACGATACTGTGCTACAACAAATTACTACACAATAGATCCAGCTCTAACCCTTTTTAGGAAGACAAACAGATCGTTGCTTTTCACATCAAAACCATGGGATTAAAACACAAAACATCCACATCTAACCCTTTGTAGGACAAAACGAACTACACCTATTAAGACACACAAATGTTAATCGAAATATACTTTTTGCATGATCATTCCATACGAAGTACCATTTCAAATCAAAACCAGAACGTTAAATAAATGTATTATATATATTTTTTACTCGGCAATTCGACGTCAGCCAAATTTAACATCCGATTCCAGCTGCCCTATCAATGTCCACAATGATGCTGCTGTTCCCTATACAGCTTCCTTCCAGGCGAAAGTCATTGGTGGATACTAGATACTCGTACAGTTCCATTTTGTTTTAAAAAATCCCTACGAAATCTAGTGGGGTGCCCAAATCAACTAAACGAAGCTGTCATAGTATAGATGGGAGCTCCTCCATTACACCATCTAGTTTAACTTCGGTTAGTTCCACTTTATAGGGTATAGCCACAGGATTTGCACATTCCCTCGAGATGTTCTCCAGTGCTTCCTTGTCAATTTCGCTCCAGCATTCCACGCGATGTCACAAAGCTGCCTCCACGTATGAGAAATGGTAACTTTGCCTTATCTCCATGGAATGCAATGAGGAACTTGTCGAATTTACTACGCATATGTAAGTTAAAAGATCGGCAATAAATTACCACCGCAAACATCTACGCCAGATAAATGACACCAGTCATAGAGTAAACACCACTAACAGGCGATCAAACAGGCAATACTTTGTAACGTACACACTAGAAAGTTTTTTATTTTTTTACAACCACAAAAACAATCCTAAATAGACTTCTTTCGAGCTCTATCGCAACACAACATCATCTACTAATGGAAACAGACACTGCATCGCATATTTTAGAGTGTTTCAAACACTTTTTACTTAAATTCTATCCCAACCAGCCTGTGACACTCTATGTAACAACAACCATCTCCAACCCAACGACCGAACTACAGCAACAGGATCTAACCATCCCTGCTGTTTCCTACTAAAGTTCTAAAATAACTAGCAAGCGACTGTCTCGATAACTTTGAGTTGTTGGTGGATTCCTCTCGAAAATCTAACCAATTGATCATGCATCTTTCTGCACTGCATACTCCAGCAGACGGTATTTCTGAAACGTTTTCTATCAGTCACTAGACAACATACCTCGTACGTTTAACAATCACTCGAGTACAAAAAGTCGACATATTCTCCCTTCTAAGAAATCAATATTCCCTATAAACATCTGCAACACAGCTAATAACATCGTAAATATGACTGACACACTTAGATCATCTAACATAAAGGACCTCGCTGCGGAGCGCGCGGTTGCTCGCCGTGGAGGTTCGAGTCCACCCTGGGGCATGGGTGTGTGTGTTTGTCCGTAGATTAGTTTACCTAGGTTTAAGTAGTTTGTAAGCTACGGACTGATGACCACGCAGTTTGGTCCGATAGATTTATAGACATTTGATTTTTATAATCCTTACAACCGACAACGAAAGAAAAATAGTCTACCAAATTTCGAATTAATACAGCACCCGAAATTTCTTATCGAATGCCGAGAGCAATCCTTTAAAACGCACCTTCCAACAAAGGTAACTAACCCAGCTTTAAATCACTTAACCATAGCCAGCCGCAGTGGCCGAGTGGTCTGCAGCGTGCCAGTCACGGTCTACACGGCTGCTGCGGTCGGGGGGGGGGGGGGGTTCGAATCCCCCCTCGAGCATGGATGTTTGTGCCGTCTTTAGTATAAGCTAGTTCATAAGTAGTTTGTAGGTTTAGGGACTGATGACCCCATAGTTAAGTCCCATAAGCTCAACAAACAAATGTTTGTAAATCTATCAAACTCAACTTCTCTGTAGCTTACAAACTACTTAAATTAAGGTAAACTATCCTAAGAACTAGACAAACATCCATGCCTGGAGGGGAACTCGAACCTCCGACGGCGAATACCTGTGCGCACCGCAGCACAGTGCCCCAGTACGCACAGCTAATCTACCACAGCCCAATCGAAGCACTACTTTTCTGGCACATAACGTGTCTCCCGGTATTTTCTCCTAAATCCATGGACCTGTAAAAAAAAAAAAAGTTCTACACGAAAAGCTATAAGTCTTAACAACAAATAGCTGTTGCGAAAAAGATACTGTGCTATAATAGCTTACAACAAATCAGATCCAACTCTAACCCTTTTTAGGAGAAAGTGACCCACAGATCGGTGATTTTCACATCGAAACCAATCTTACAACACAACATAGCCACATCTAACAACAAGTAACGTTTTTATATGTAATTTATACACACAGATGGTAAAGTTTAGACCAACGCTCCATCTAGGTTGTTTATATATCGCATCCTGCCTCGCGAAAAATGAACAGGGCGACGAAAAAAAAAATCACATCAGACCCCAGATTGGTGGAACATATGTGGTTCTTTGTATAGAATGATCATGCAAAAATAATATTTCGAGTAACATTTGTGTGTCTTCCTAGGTGTGGTTCGTTTTGTACTTAAACTGGTTAGATGTGGCTGTGCTGTGTTGTAAGCTTATGGTTTTGATCTGAAAATCACCCATCAGTGGGTCGCTTTGTCCCAAAAAGGATTAGAGTTGTAGAGTTGGATCTAGTGTGTTGTAAGCTGTTGTAGCACAGTATCTTTCTCGTGTTGTGGGAATCTACTTAGACGCATTCTAGGTTTATTTCCTCTGTGGAAAGAGCCTTTTACTCTTCTGTGGTGTATATAGAGCAACCTTACAATGTGTATACTGTAGGTCCTAAGATCTGTAGGGGAATCAAGTGTGTTGAGGAGCACTCCAACGTCGATGTGATTACCTAAAATATGTTCAAAATGTTCAAATGTGTGTTAAGTTTATGGGACTTAACTACAGGGTCATCAGTCACTAAACTTACAAACTACTTATCTACTACCTTATACTAAGGACGGCACAAATATCCATACCCGAGGGGGGATTCGAACCCCCGACCGTAGTGGCCGTGCAGACCGTGACTGGAGCGCCTCAGTCCCCTCGGCCACCGCGGCCGGCCTAAAATATGTAATAGTTTGCATCTGCAACAGCTATTTGTTGTTAAGACTTACAGCTTTTCGTGTTGAATGTTTCGGTTATACAGGTCTGTGGATCTAGGAGAAAATACTGGAAGATAGGTTATGTGTCGGAAAAGTAGTGCTTCGATTGGGTGGCGGTGAATTAGCCATGCATACTGCAGTGCGGTGCTGTTCACCGTTGGGTGTTTGTCTTGTCCTTAGGTTAGTTTAGGGTACTTTAATTTAAGTAGTTTGTAAGCTATGGACTAATAACGCAGCAGTTGAGTCCGATAGATTTACAAACATTTGAGCTTCGATTCGTAGAGTATCTGATAGTTGGTCAGTTTTAGGAGATGTACTTCTTTGCTGTTCTAGTCTACAGCTAAACAAACGTTCATTTAAATCGATGTTGTGCGATACCTAAGTGTATGGACTGGAGTTCGACTTTACATAGCAACTTATCACTTATCCGACTGTTTGTATGTGTATAAAATAGGTTATTGCTAGCTGTATTTTTCATCTTGCAAGTTAAAACGTATGTTATAGTCAACTCATGCGGTAAATACCTCGTCTGTGTCAACTCTGAGGAGCCGGCCGCGGTGGCCGAGGTGACTGGGGCGCTCCAGTCACGGTCAGCACAGCCACTACGGTCGGGGGTTCGAATCCCGCCTCGGGCATGGATATTTGTGCCGTCCTAGTTCGTAAGTAGTTCATAAGTAGTTTGTATGTTTAGGGACTGATGACCCCGTAGTTAAGTCCCATAAGCTTCACGAACATTTGAACATTTGAACTCTGAGGAAATGATCCATAGAAGTGTTGCAGTATTTGTCAGTAATACGATTGTGTGTATGCCTCTTTATGACCTGTTGAGGTTAGATAGAGATGGTCTTTATTGGATCCCTCCTTGTTAGCTGATCTATGTGTGTCAGTCATTTTTAGGATGTTATTAGCTGTGTTACAGATGTTTATCAGGAGTTTTGATTTGTTAGAAGGGATAATACAATTACTTTTTGTGCTCACGTGATTGTTAAACTTATGAGGTATGTGGTCTAGTGACTGACAGAAAACGTTTCAGAAATGCCATCTGGTGGAGTGTGCAGTGCATGATCAATTGGTTAGATGTTCGAGAGGGATCCACCAACAACTCAGAGTTACCGAGATTGTCGTTTGCTTGTTAGTTTAGAACTTTAGTAGAAAAGAGCTGGGATGGTTAGATCCTGTTGCTGTAGTTCGGTCATTTGTCTGTGACTATAAAATAGGTTATCGCTAGCTATATTTTTCATCTTGCAAGTTGTATAACATCTGTTGTAGTCAATGCATACGGTAAATACCTCGTTTGTGTCAACTGCGAGGAAATGATCCATAGAAGTATTGCAGTATTTATCGGTAATTCGATTGTGTGTAGATGTCCCTTCATGACCTGTAGAGGTTAATTAGAGATGGTATGGACTGTGCGTCAATATTGCATTAACAGCGATGGTATAGCTGTGACAAATCGTTCGTTTTTTATTCTTATGGCTATTGATAGAAGTAATGTAATATTCTATCATCGTAAAATTAGGTCTCGTGTATTCATAATCTGGTGCATACCGATGTATCTTGGCTTGTGCGAAATACCGATTTCGATCTGTTTAGTCATACGGTTCGTTGCAGCATATAGGTGGTCTACATTTGTGGACTGCATATTGATACTTAGTAGTTTCGTTATGTGTTAGGGCTGTGGTATACTAACTCGTATTTTAGTGGTGTTTAGAAATGGACGCCACTCGGTAGGGTCGCGGAGATGCTTGCAGTGGTAAATTATTGTTCTTTGGTAGAGAAGCGTCGATTTCAATAAACCTTAAGGATAAGCGATTTAAAGCTAGGATAGTAACCTTTATTGAGAGGTGCGTGTTAAAGGATTGCTATCGGCATTCGATAAGAAATTTCGGGTGTTGTAATAGTACGAAATGGTGTAGACTATTTTTCTCTCGTTGTTGTTTGTAAGAAGAAAAGGGTTTGGTGTTGATCTGGATCGTTCCTTGTTAGCTGTTATATGTAAATCAGTCATTTTTACGATGTAATTGGGTGTGTTACAGATGTTTGCTAGAAGGGGGAATACGAAGACTGCGCAAGTGATTGTAAACATATGAGGTATGTGGTCTAGTGACTGATAGAATACATTTCAGAAATTCTGTCTGGTGGATTATAGGTTAGCATCCTAGTTTACTGGATATTAAGTGGATTACAGGAAGGCGTGGAATTCGAAAACTTACCTGTTGAAGTACTGGATGGGAGGCAGCGATACAGAATTGACAGCTGTCCTTGCCGATTTTCGCTATTTCCATCAGTAATTTGGAATTTTTTTATAAACAATATGTCTTCTGCTGCTGCTGTTGCTGTTGTTGTTGCACGCTACTTTCTTAAAACACGTCCATCAGCTGTTGCAGACGAAGTCTAAACGAAGAGTGTATTTGGTGGTATTGTCATATACCTGTGACAGATGAAATTCTATATTAAGTCTTACATGTGAATTTTTCAACACATACGAGTTGTAATTATATTACAATACCTAACAGAGTGTATCAAGATGTCGTATATATTTATTTCGCTTATAGATCTAACGTGGCGGCCGAGCTATGAAACGGAACATTTCTTTTCTTTTGGGTAGTCCCAAATGTTTGACTCTGGTTAGAATTGTTTTCAAATAATTTGGACATCGAAAGAGTAAATGTTAGGATGGATACACGAATTTGTGGCGTTCGCTACCATTACATTCTGATGTGAGCTATTTTTTGTAAAACACGTTCGTCGACTGTTGCAAGCATCGTCTGTGCAAAGAGATACATTTATATTGCTCAGGCACCTTAGGGAGCGAACGATTTACGAAAGACAGAACAAATTTTTTTTGATAGTCCTAAATGTTGTTTTTAAACAATTGTCGATAAAAGTGAAAGTAAAATCTTGGGCAGTTGAGATCTGCAAGTGTATGTTAAATCGCTCACTGCTGCTCTAAATTACTTTATGAGTGGCCACAGTATATGCGCAATGGAAATTTATCTAACTGCTCACTCCTTAAGGGAACAGCCAACGTTTTAACAAACACAAAATCAACGTTAAAAAATAAACTAATAGATAATTAAACATGGGATGGGGAGCATGAAATCATAAAGCAGAGATTTGATACTTTAAAATCATAATCTCTTCAGTAAAATAACTAGCAAATAAATGTGGGGAGACCAAATTAAGCACACGCCTTGTACAAAAGTGAATAAAAACATATAATTACTACTCGTATTAATATTGTTTCTGCCCTTTATGAATATGGAAGTAACGTGGGAGGAAATTTTCAAATACACAGTGGGTAGCTGAAATCACATTCATTCATTCACAGACACATGCATAAAGGTTGGCAGTACATTACAATCCTGGAAAACATGAAAGCAGCGGCGAAATGAAGTGTCAGCGGCGTCTTGATGAGATGGCGGGCATCTTGATCACAAAATTTTAAATTATACTGGGCACTAAACAACTCGTGTGGGAAAGGCAGCAGCATACTATCCTTAAGTACCACAAGGTGATGCGACAACAGTGAATTACATAGAATTTACAAAGGAAATTAAATCAGAATAATCGAATAGAGCAAATGCGAGAATTTGTATAGAAGAAAGTTAGTATTATTAAAACCACGGATGAAGGCCAAAGTAACCACCATTACGAAAGCACGTGGTGCAATCGGTCATACAAGACAGGAAATACAGAATCAAATCAGAAAATGTGAGAAATATTTAGCATACTCGCGGATACAGATACGACGCGAAAACGTTGGTCAAAATAATGAAGGAAATTCAAACATATTATGTTTACACAAAGGCTGAAGGCCACACACGTGTATTCTAACTTGAGAAAAACTGGACACACAGTAATCACTGGAATGAAAATGCAAATAAATTTACACTGAATTTAATCGAGTTCTGTAAATTAAGAAACACTTCGCCTCGCTTAGCAAAAGAACTACTCAAAAGAACTATCACTGAAAAACCAAGACTGCCGGATCACAAATAAATCAAAGTCCTAACAGCATGCCTTCCCCTCAGCATGATTCGGTGGAAGTACTTACTTCCTCAGTCATCAGAATCAGAATGAAGAGTGAAGACTGAAGCTCTAAGGCCATGGAAAAACCTCCCCCTGCCATACACCGGATGTAGAGTGCGCTAAACCGACTCAGGGTGCGTTTAGAGACTAGTGTTTACCAAACCTTGCTACCTGGCCCAGACAATTCCCTCTAGGACCGCTACCAGGGAAGTCTCCTGTCACCTCTTTCGTCCAAGATTAGGTTAGTACGACACTAAGAAGACGGCCACCTTGCCATCTTGCCAAGTAAGCTTGTCTCTGGCCACCCAGCATATGCTGGCGCAGACGACAATGAAGCCACGCGTTGTTAACTACGGCAAAACGAGGCCTAGTGCGGGAGGCGGCGACTGTATGCTATTGCGCGGCAGTCAGTCAATATTAAAAGCACACATTCACATTCACATGAACACACAAGTTCAATCACATGGTGGAAACGTATATAAATATGGAACAAATATATATAAACATGGGGCATTGGTCATTGATAAAAAAAATTAATAAAATGATGAACACACGGATAGATTGCAAAAAAGTTCCGGATTGCCGCTTATGTTTTATTTAATAGTGCTACAGCTGTTTCGACAGTTTGTCATTCTCAAGCGCGTCTACGATGTTTGGACGTTATATGTTGACATCTGGCGTAACTGTTGCATAAACTATATGGAAATATACATGTATTTAGTTGTTGTATACGGTTTTTAGCTGTCAGGTATTATGCAGCTTTTTACGTTAAAACGTTAAATTAAAGAAAACTTTTATATTTTTCGTAATTAACAACAGCTTTGCCAAAAATGTTATGTAAACATAATTATATTTGAGTTTAGCTTTGACAAACATACTCTATTTTGGACTTTTACCTCTTTGAACTATCATTTTAATATCTCTCCCACATTTTCATTATATTTTTCTGTTAAAATATTACCACCTGTCTTTTTTTTTCCTTGGTAGTTCAAAATTTATTTTCTTCCTGAACTGGTTATGAATGACTATAGCCTGGAAGGAATGTGGTGTACATTTGGCGTTTGGACGAGTGACCATGGGCGTACCCAGCGAGGGGCAGAGGGGGGCAGCTGCCCCCCCCCCCCCCCTAGAAAATATTCGAACGCGTTCATGTAGCCCAACGTTTTTATTTTTTTTTATTTTTTCATTGGCACGTTACAGTCTCCAGAGAACTGCTGGCGGGCGCACTATTATGTCGCCAACCAAAATTCAATCGACATGTATATAAGTCAACTGGCTCTTGGACACTGCAAACACAGACAACATGCAGTCAGAAGTGAACAAGTGAAAATTGGAAAATTGTAGTGATTTGGTGGCAAACGCAGTTGAAATACCAATAAAATCTACCACCCGTAGGATGAAAACATTGAAATTCAACCCCAGGATGACAAGTATGAGCATGGGCGCCCGTGTGACATTTTCCGTGGGAGGGGTAGGGGCAAAACCTTGGGGAAAGCGTTGCGCTGTTTAATATTTTGGAAGACAAATGCCGAATTTGAAGTAGCCATAAAATAGAGCCAGTTCCAACCCTGCTAAAAACTTTATCCTGTTTCTAAAAAAAAAAAAAAAATGACATTCACATCATTATTTTAAAAAAATCTCCTCTCTAAACTGCATACGGTATTTTCTTTTCCCCGAGAGCTAGCCCCCCCCCCCCCCACCCTTGTTCATAGGTACGGGCGCTCTTGAGTGTGAGTCAGCAACACTATAAATCGCCACAAATGATGCTTCAGTAATAAAAGAAGGGAAACGCTTTTGGCACAGACAAACTGCCCTTTCATTAGTTGCAAAACTCCACTCTTGGAGGTAAACGCATCCGTTTCCAAGACATTAGTGGGGACTAGAATGGTATTGAAACACGAGTTCGGATTTGTGGCCAGCAAGTTGCTTCTTCTCCAAAAGGAAATAGAAACTCCTTAAGAGTACGCAGACATTATTATACAGTACATCTGCTTCTTGCACAACATAATAACTGATAAAAATTGACCCAACAGCAAAGAGTGGTATTTCAAGAAGAGCGACAAGTGTTTGATAGGTCTTGAAAACCTGTGTCAACTCTCATTAATGCAAACGTATCTACCTGTCACATTAATTATTTATTATATAGTGTAGCTATTGCCATAGGCATCACCACCACTAAATTAGTGGGAGGACAGCTTAAAGGATAGGTTATATCTCATATGGAGGACAAAACGGAAGGCCAAAATATTGGGGACGCCCATGACTATTGCGGCCATTATTTATCAGAATTGTATATAACTCACATATGGAAATATATGAACCCTTTGGCATTTTGTTATCTGTAATATTTAGTGTAGCTTTTGTACTTATTCTGTTTATTCCAAATTTGGGGTATGAGGTTCCTGTCGGGACGTTCACATATATATGATCACTTTGACGAGTATCACAACAAACCGCACCAAATAACTGTACTAAACACAAAACCCGCTTGCGGTTACGTTGGCGTTAACGTGTGGCGTTGCTCTGCTCAGCACGGATTCTAAACGGACATACCGTTATTCCATTATTAAACCTAATAACCTACCCCCCCCCCCCCCCCCCCCACACACACACACACATCAATACGTAGCGGAACCCACGAACGATGGTGGGTCGCGTACGTCTGGGAACAGACGGGTACTGCAGTGTTGCAACAATTGCGCTACACGCATACACGTGCTTTGGTACTTGAAGAAGGCGAGTATCCTGCAAATTATTTTTCTGACTTCCTTATGTAGAGTTTGCCCCATACCAACACTATAAACGATGGTGACTGGCATAAAACGGAATATATAACACGCAATAATCACTTTTAATGCAAACAATGGTTACGACAGTCAGAACAGAACGCTCAAAACACTACTGAACGCTCATTGGCTGTCAGCCTTCGTATAGTCTGCCGTCTTCGTATAGTCTGTAAACTCCGAGCAAGCGGGTCCCCACGCTGTCTACCCTGCTCCGTCACAAGGCGCTTGTACAGGATGGTTAACCACGGTGAAGCCGGCCTTCCGCGTGCACTTTCAATCAGTGTCGGCCCTGCGTGCGGATGCGCCCACGTGGGGTTTATTTATTTATAAATAAATTACTTAGCACTATATATTCTTCCAGAATACTACACTGCACTGTAAATTACATTATCGCTGCGACGGTAGTCGTATATCAGGATACGTATATTTACTAGAAATATAAAACAGACCGAACTGTACTCAAATAGTGCAGTTACTCTGTAGAAGCTGTTTCCTTTACTTTCAGCAAGCCAGATATAAATGAAACAGGGGTTTCGAGTGTAGTAATAATATGAAATACGGTCATGAAGACGTTGAAAATAACACCTTGGATGCCTCAAGACACCGACCGATGAAATCGCGGACAAAGTGAAAGAGTTGAGTGAATTTTATCCATAATGGAAGCAGTTAAACTTCATGACTTTTACTTTATAGAATGTAGAAAAAGATCCATTGCCAGTTTTTCAACAAATGTCGCTGGAAGTGCTGTTGTAGGATAGTAAATAAAATTCTTTCCAAAATCGACAATTTCATTAACATTTGAACGCACCTCGAATCTCAAGCTTTACATAGAATTTCAGAATGGGTGTTCGGGTTTAGAAGATAATTTTAGCAGCGTTTAGTATAGCTATTGCGTATATGTTTAAAGAATTGTTTTTCAGAATCAGTTAAACAGTAACTGATACAAAGATTGTGCAATACAATAACACGAATTACATTCCTCGAAATCCAATTTGGAAAGTTTTCGTAATTTATTTGGCTGTAACAGTTCTTCTTGCGGAGTAGAAAACCATAACTGAATCCAATATTGATCACAATAATCATATTGCTTTTATTA
Organism: Locusta migratoria; assembly: GCA_026315105.1. Lineage (NCBI taxonomy): Eukaryota > Metazoa > Arthropoda > Insecta > Orthoptera > Acrididae > Locusta > Locusta migratoria. The sequence continues at coordinate 735,218,609 of CM048755.1, read as the reverse complement.
ACATTGTCCATCATGACATCAAGGCAGGAGCCTCCCAATATTTTTTGTAAGTAACGTTGTTGTCGATTCAATTTTAATCGATACAAAAAGCTCTTTTTGCCTTACCCCTTTAATTTCCTTCTTTCGATGCAATATTTACATCGCCAGTCAATTAAATCAGTTCTCTGTACCGAGATATGTCTTTTTTTCATGAAACTTTCTATAACGATGGGTTTCCTCCCAAATTCTTAGTGTTCTTTCTTCGCGTTTCCAGTAAATCATTTGTTTTATTTTCAGGTTCGTTCCGATGGTTCCTATTGTGGAAAGACTGACGTTTGTATAAACTGCCGCCCTTTGATTGGCGCAGCTGATGCTAGCGAACAGTTATTTGTGCGACACGGCATTAACGCAAGCTGTCATCACAGTGGAGGCTACCGAACGCTCATTACTCCACAGATATCTCATCTTCCTATTGTGTTCCGAACGAGGTGACGCAGTGGTTAGCACACTGGACTCACATTCCGGAGGATGGTGGTTCAAATCCACCTCCGGCCATCGATGACGTTAGTAGTTTGGTCTCTTCAACATCCACAAAACAACCAACGTTCTATGTAAATTTTCTTGCGGTGTAGTGCGCTTATCCATCGTTTGTGAGTAAGTGAATATACAGACTGATCTGATGCTGCTAACTAAAGTCAAACGAACTGAAACGGCATGAAGCACTGCACGCTAACCTAAACTGCTAGGCAGCGGGCAGCTGATTTTTGGTGCGTTCGCGTCACTCGAGGCGGAAGGCCAATGTGGAGGCTGGCCGTTCTTTCTGTGAGTGGGCATGTGGCCACTCCTTCAGCAGGGTCCGAGCAGGTGCACGGAGGGAGGGGATTATTAGTTATTGGGAGCTCCAATGTTAGGCGCGTTATGGAGCCCCTTAGGCAGATAGCGTCGAGATGTGGAAAGAATTCCAACGTGCACTCGAAGTGTCTGCCAAGGGGCCTCATCCGAGATGTGGAGGCGGCCTTGTCGGCGACAATCGAGCGTACGGGGTGCGACCGGCTGCAAGTCGAGACTCAGGTCGGCACCAATGACGCTTGTCGCTTGGGTTCTGAGGACATCCTCAGTTCCTATGGGCGGCTGGCGGAATTATGTGAACGCGGGGTGCAAGCAGAGCTGTCAATTTGTAGCAATGTTCTCAGGGTAGATCGGGGTCCTTTGGTTTGGAGCCGAGTGGAGGGTCTGAACCAGAGGCTTCGCCGACTCTGTGACAGCCATGGCTGCAGATTTCTGGATCTGCGTTATCGGGTGGGGAATTGTAGGACGCCTCTAGATAGATCAGGGGTGCACTACACTAAGGAAGCAGCTACTCGAGTAGCAGAGTATTTGTGGAGTGCACATGTTTTTTTTTTAGGCTAGGCACTAGCTTTGATTAGGCAGTCAACATTCATGCAGCGAATTCAGGCCGCATTGAAAACAATAATTCCACTATCAAAATATTAACCCTAAACTTTAAGAGTATTAAAAGCAAAGTTCCCGAATTTACCGCGCTGCAGGAAAGTTATACTGCTCAGATAGTTTTAGGCACCGAAAGCTGGCTAAATCATGATGTGGAAAGCTCGGAAATATTTAGCGAGGCGTGGAATGTATATCGGAAAGACAGATCAGACACAACTGGAGGGGGAGTGTTCATTGCAGTGGACAATGATATTGTTTCTACCGAGCTCGACGTCGAGAGTGACCGTGAAGTTATCTGGACACGTATAATTGGACTAAGAGAAGTGAAGTTAGTAGCTGGGTGCCTTTACCGCCCCCCCCCCCCCCCGTGCTACTGTAGTAGTTTTAGAGTCATTCAAAGAAAGTATACGCCAGGTAGTTCGTAGGTATCCGGGCCATGCAATATTATTCGGGGGAGATTTCAACCTTAAGAGTATAGATTGGGACCTATTTAGCTTTATTTCAGGCGGTACAGACAAGCGGTCTTGTGAAATACTATTAGACACGTTTTCTGAAAATTGTCTTGAGCAATTAAACCGACAGCCGACACGTAATGGAAATATTTTAGACCTTATAGCTACAAACAGGCCCAACCTTATTAACGATGTCATTGTAGAGACAGGAGTTAGCGATCATGATATCTTCATAGCGTCAATGTTGACCAAAGTTAACAAACCAGTCAAGAAGGCTAGAAGCGTGTTTTTGATAGGAAGAGCAGATAAACAATCGTTAGCATCACACTTAGAAAATGAATGGACATCGTTTAGTTCCGGTACAATGGATGTACAGAAATTGTGGACTAAATTTAAATGCATTGTAAACTGAGAAATATGTGCCTATAAAGTCGGTTAAGGATGGAAAAGATCCACCGTGGTACAATACTAATATTAGAAAGCTACTGAGAAAGCAAAGGCTGTTGCACTCTCGCTTCAAGAATGATCATGCAAATCAGGAAAGGCAAAAGTTAGCAGAGATCCTTGCGTCTATAAAAAGATCGATGCGCGAAGCATACAATGATTACCACAGCCATACCTTAGCAAAAGATCTTTCCAGAAAAAAATTCTGGTCCTATGTAAAATCGATAAGTGGGTCAAAGGCGTCTATTCAGTCACTCGTTGATCATTCGGAAACAGTAATAGAAGAAAGTAAACGGAAAGCTGAAGTTCTAAATTTAACCTTTAAGAAATCATTCACGCAGGAGGACCATACAAACATACCAACATTTGATCAACGCACTAATTCCCAAATGGATGGTATATAGTGCCGGCCGCGGTGGCCGACGGGACTAAGGCGCTTCAGTCACGGTCTGCACGGCCACTACGGTCGGGGGTTCGAATCCCCCTCGGGCATGGATATTTGTGCCGTCCTTCGTTGTAAGTAGTTCATAAGTATTTTGTAAGTTTAGGGACTGATGACCCCGTAGTTAAGTTCCTTAAGCTTAACAAACATTTTTAACATTAAGAGGGTATAGTCCTAGGTATTTGCGGTGTAGAGAAGCAGCTGAGAGAGCTGAATACAAAAAAGTCTCCTGGTCCGGATGGAATACCAGTTCGGTTTTACAAAGAGTATTCTGCGACATTGGCCCCTTAGCTTGCATTTATCGCGAATCTTTAGTTCAGCGCAAAGTTCCTAGTGAATGGAAAAAAGCGCAGGTGACTCCCATTTATAAGAAAGGTAAAAGAAATGAACCACATAATTACAAGCCAATATCGTTGACATCAGTTTCCTGTAGAATTTTGGAGCATATTCTCAGCTCGTATATAGTAAATTTCCTTGAGACAGAAAAGCTTCTTTCTATGAATCAGCACGGATTTAGGAAACATCACTCGTGTGAAATTCAGCTTGCCCTTTTCTCACATGAAATCTTGCGAGCCATGGACGAAAGGCAACAGGCAGATTGTGTTTTTCTCGATTTCAAAAAGGCATTTGACACAGTGCCACACTGCACACTGCCAACGAAGATACGAGCATATGGAATAGGTTCACAGATTTGTGACTCGCTGGATGACTTCTTAACTAATAGCACGCAGTACGTTGCTCTTGACGGCGAGTGTTCATCAGAGACTACGGTATCGTCAGGCGTGCCCCAGGGGAGTGTGATAGGACCGCTATTATTTGCTATCTAGATAAATGATCTGATGGCCAGAGTAATTTGTAATTTGCGGTTGTTTGCTGATGATGCTGTGGTGTATGGGAGGGTGTTGCCATTAATTGACTGTAATAGGATACAGGATGACTTAGACAAAATTTCTAGTTGGTGCGATGAATGGCTGCAAGCTCTAAATGTAGAAAAATGTAAGGTGGTGCACATGAGTAGGAAAACCCGTATTGTTTGAATACAGCATTGGTAGTGAGCTTCTTGATACAGTCGCGTTGTTCAAATATCTAAGCGTATCATTGCAGAGCGATATGAAATGGAACGAACATGTAAGGAGAGTTGTGAGTAAGGCGGACGGCCGACTTCGGTTTATTGGGATAATTTTGGGAAGATGTACTTCACCTGTAAAGGAGACCGCGTATAAAACACTTGTACGACCATGTCTTGAGTACTGCTCAAGTGTTTGGGACCCGCAGCAGATCGATTTAAAGGAAGACATGGAAGCAGTTCAGAGGCGAGCAGCTAGGTTCGTTACTGGTAGGTTCGACCAATGTGCGAGTGTCACAGAATTGCTTCGGGAACTCAAATGGGAATCGCTGGAGAAAACACGACGTTCTTCTCGAGAAATTCTGTTGAGGAAATTTAGAGGGCCGGAATTTGAAGCTGACTGCAGAACGATCTTGCTGCCGCCTACTTACATTTCGCGTAAGGATCACAAAGACAAAAGAAATTGGTGCTCGTGATGGGGCATATAGACATTCTTTTTTTCCTCGTTCTATTTGGGAGTGGAATAGGAAAGGAAATGCCTAGTAGTGGTACAGTGTACCCTCCGCCACGCAACTTACGGTGGATTGCAGAGTATATATGTAGATATAGATGTAGATCCGTGTAGAACTCAGTGTTTATCTACTGTCGTCTGTTTATCTTTGTTTTCTTTTTGTGGCTAGATAAGAGGAAAATAAAATACATATATATCTATTTTGTAGGGTCTACTGCTCAAGGAAGGAAAAGTAGTCGAAACAGTAGTAGCAGAAGCGATGAAAATGAAGAGAAAAATGAAGTGTCACAATCACAACAGTCAACATCAACAGCAGCTCCTGTAACTGCAGCAGTCCCTGTTGCTTATTCCCACACAACACCCCAGCTAGCTTGTGGGTCCAAAGATGATTCGGATTATGTAATTCACGCCGCCAGTTTTCTGAAACTGTCATTGTTATGACGTCATATATCCTGAAATATGTGTCGTATGTTGTTCTTTCCTCGGCAGCGATCGTTGTCGGATAATAAGGAATATGTGTACTAAATTTAGCTGAAATCTGGCAGTAGTTTAGGAGGAGATATATGCATACATACATGCACCTAATTTTATATGCTGTATTAATCTGCATGTTGATCCTGCTCACTGTTCGTCCAAGATAATATGGCCTGCCCCCTCCTAGCTCAGATCCTGGGTACGCCCTTGCGAGTGACTATAGCCTGGATGGAACGCAGCGTTCATAAATCAGTCACGTGACATCCGTCGCCCATAAATCTCTTTTGCTTACGCCATCTTGCTTTCTCTACTTGATGATTTTCTTATTACAACTCAATCATTGTCATTTCAAAGCGATGGCGCACTTATAATGATAAAAAACACGTTGTTCTTAGGACAATGAATAATAATCTAATGTTGGTTGGTTATTTGGTTAACACCTGCCGTCGATGGTACGAGAATCACGGATTACTCTCGCAGCTGTTCGCCATAGCGTAATAGCCGAGGAATTAGTTTGTGATGTACGAACATGTTAGACGGCGGTTCGGAACTTGGAGGGGCGCGGTGGCTCAGCGCAATCGGTCAGAGGGTTCCTGGCATGGTAGCTCAACGACCTCTGTAACGAGACAACTGAGTTATCAGAAACGATCAAAATAGGACAAAACAAACCAACGTCCACAAAGTACCTGTTCAAAGCGAAGAACCAATGAAAAGAGAGAAAAAGAAAGACGGTTCAACTAACACCGTCCAAAGGGAAGCCTTTGCGCTCCCATGACACATCACATAGAGAAGGTCGCGATCGCGTAGCTCACTGGCTCGCCGCTGTGAGGCGGTGGGCTGTGCCCCATCAGCCACCCAGTTAGCTACATGATCGCGACGTACTCTGCGTGACGTGACGTGGTATGGCAGTGCACAGACATTCTCATCAGACAGTGTTGTTTCAACAACATCTGTAATAAAAAACTGAGTAAATTCTCAATGAACAACCCAGAACGAATACGATCAAACGACCTCAAAGCATCGACCTCACTGAAGGAATATACATATATATGGCCCACTTTATTTTTCCTCTTGCTTCCTAAAAGGTTTTCGCACACTCTTGTTAACTGAACACAACTATATTCTGCAAGATTCCGTGTTGTTCGAAGGTAACAGTGCTTTCTCTGAAAAGTGCATTTGTTCCGCTTCGAGAAGATGCCATGAAATACATAGCAATGAATTGTAAACATTGGCTTCTTTATCACATGTACACTTGACAGCAAAAAAAGTGGATCACTGCTGAATGCAACCCAACTAACGTAGCTGTGTTGCGGGTACTCCACATTCAAAACCCCTGTAGAGTACAGTCGTTCGACTATTCAAAATGGGTACCAAAGAAGCAGTAGAGAATATTCCTCCTTATGACAGTCAGTCCACAACAAAAACATTAGAATACAGGTTATTAGAGAAGAGAAAGCAACGTAAATTCAATTACTTTACAATAAGTGACAAGTCGTATACCTTACCAAACTCATTCAATGACACAATGATTTTTTGTTCATGCTCTGAATTTGAACGCACCGTTGACCAAAAACAGCTTGCGTTTCTGATCGAGACTGGATTAGGCATAAAGAGACGTAAAACATTGACGTTTTCATTGGTATCGGTTTACAAGCCCGACATCCGAACCCAGAAATATATGGTTAACTTTAGCATTGCATCAGGATCTGATGAAGTTCAAATTGTTGCTGAGAGGTAACCACTAAAGGTATATAATACAGTACAACTCAAAGGTGACTATAGGACTCGTGAACTAAGCACGATTACACGTCAATATTAAATAAATTCAGAAACATCGCTATATTTCAACTTGTAACGACGATACAATTGACTTCTTTCCCGGCAGGGACTCAAACCCGTCTATATTCGTTATTTTTTTAAACATATATACACGCAAAGAGATGAAATAGTTACTGTTTTCTCGCCATTTACGGGATGTGCACAAGTTCCGCTACAAGTAGCGCAAACTGCGGCAGATTAGTCGTCCGCACTGGGGCGCCGTGCTGCGGTGCGCGCCGCCCTTCGCCGTCGGAGGTTCGAGTCCCCACTTCGGGCATGGGTGTTTGTGTTGTCCTTAGTTTAGTTTACCTTAGCTTAAGTAGTTTGTATGGTACGGACACAAATGTTTGTAGAGCTTAAGGGACTTAACTACGGGTTCATCAGTCCCTAAACTTACAAACTACTTATGAACTACCTACAACTAAGGACGGCACAAATATCCATGCCCGAGGGGGGGATTCGAACCCCCGACCGTAGTGGCCGTGCAGACCGTGACTGAAGCGCCTCAGTCCCCTCGGCCACCGCGGCCGGCTGGTACGGACTAATGACCAAGCAGTTGAGTACGATATATTTACAAACATTAACAAATATTTTGAAGTAGCGCAATAAATAACTTTGTGCTGCCTGGGACTCCAACCCCGCGTCTACCGTCAGCGTTGACCTCGGACGAAGGTAACAACTCTTCCATTCTCTGTCATTCCAGGAAGCAACACAACTATTAGTATCACCAGACATGATCCACCATGTTGTCATTTCACTGCCATATTCGTACCAGGAAGACAATTTTTCTACAGGCCATGTCTTTCTCGAGTGGTCCAACACCATAGGAGAACATTTTTTGCACACATTATGCAATGACTCAATTACTTCTCCTACGACGTGATGTCGAGCACTGAAGTATTTACAGTGAGGGAGACGAATGGAATGTTGCACAGATACATAAGAAAGAAAATAAAATTAATCCACTGATTTACAGATGCATCGTATTGATATCGACTGTAGCAGGAGGTTTGAACAAATACTTTTCCCAACGTTATGAAATATGTTGAAATATATCACATATTAACTAACATCAAACCACCATGGATTTCGAAAACTTTACTGTTGTGACACTTTAGCGATACTATATTTGCATGAAGTACTGAGTACTCTCAAACTAATTCAGTATTTATAGAGTGCCAAAATGATTTTTAGTATCTTCAGTCGTAATCAACTTCGAACCATATCACTTTCCTAAAGAGTATAGTCAGAGATGTGCGATTGGGATCGTGATGTCCTGTCTGCAAGGAAATAGTCTGCAGTAACTGGCGAGGTGTCAACTAGTGAAAAGGACGTGACAATTGTAATTCTTCCAGCAAAGTGAAGTAGACTTCTCCTGTTTCGAATATATATTCGAAATATTTATAGAGCAGTCAGAACATTGCTCTTAGATTTGAGGAAGTTAATGCTGCCGACTAGTAAACTTCTCACAAAAACAAAGTCAAGTGCGAAATGATTTTGAATTTGTATCTTCACGGCACAAATGGTGACAATTGACCTTAAACATCAATATGCATTTGGCTCTGAACATGATTACCAAAAGAGTTTCGTCAGCATTCTAGACATCCACAAGCAAAATAAATTTGAAGGTTATACATATAACGAAATTCCTGGCGTGCAATTAAAAACAACGTTAACTGGGAATAACACGTATTTTGACAAAGGTGAAACAAACGGTCTGTTATTAACCCAACCATTAGAAGATTTAAACGTCTCCTAGGGTGACTGCCAACCCTATAATTGTTCCACCTCTTCTGCAGTATTGCTGAGCAGTGTCCCATTATTACCTGACGGGATAGAGGGAGGACGTCGAAAAAGTAGAAATAATATATCAGATTGTGCAATGTAGTGAATTATGGGAATCAAGGTCTCGGTTGTTTTCCGATTTTTTCCCTTCAAGTTGGTGGGGGGTGAGGGGGGGGGGAGGGGAGAGGGAAGGGGGATGAGGTGCGGACGCAAAATTAAAACAAGAACTTTTCACTGCTCTCCGATTTTTCAAATGTTCTAATGTTTGTAGAGCTTATGGGACTTAACTACGGGGTCATCGGTCCCTAAATTTAAAAACTACTTATGAACTAGCAAATATCCTTGCCCGAGGGGGATTTGAACCACCGACTGTAGTGGCCGTGCAGATCGTGACTGGCGCGTCGCAGACCGCTTGGCCACCGCGGCCGGCTCCGAGTTTTCCATGACATTTCAATCACCAACCTTCTCCTTCGAATCCAAAGAGCTTTTTTCCAACTCCCGCACAAAGTATGTTATTACAACTGTAAGGATAACATAAGAGTAAGTAGAACTCTCGGATACGCTTTTTGGCACTTTTTTCGAGCTTCGTATAAGCGGAAACAGTCGAGAAATTGAAGCGACTTTATAAACGCATTATGAATCACTTAACTCTGAATAACAAAACAATCATTTAAATGAAGGGCATCAGTCGAGAAGCACTTATTGTTTCAGAGACACTTTATAAGTGCACAATGATATATACAGTTGGTGCTGCTGCCACGAAAACTGTTTAGTCTTACAACTCGCTTAGTTATCTAGGTTCAATACGTAGTTTCTTAACTCTAGATCACAGAGTGCTTATAGGAGAGAATAGTTTCCTGCATCGTATCATTGTTAGCTATGTGAAATATTAGGTTGAAGGTTCATCATCATTGTATATATAGAACAATCTAGAGTGTAATAATTTATTTTATTCGACTAGTTTCGGTCTTCTTTTAGACCATCTTCAGGAATTTTAGCTCCATCGATGCTGTGGAGCTACCGGGTAACTGGGGGCCTTCCAGTGCTTCACTGCTCCAGCGCTGGAGCCGCGATGGCTCCCGCTATCGTAGTGATTACTTTTGCTGATATTAGTTACAACAGCGCCTGCGCGATAAACGGTGGTAACTAACGCACAATGTATGGAGAAATGTGTATGATCGTTTTGGGGCTTTCGGATTCGCACTTGTGTTGGCTTTGGCGCCTTCCAGTGCGTCACTGCTCCAGTCACGCACTGGAAGGCTCCCAGTTACCTCCAGCTCCACAACATCGATGGAGTTAAAATATCTGAAGATGGTTTAAAAGAAGACCGAAAGTAGTCGAATAAAATAAATTATTGCACTGTAGACTGTTCTCTATATATGAATTTAAATAAGAGTGCTGCTGCTCTGAAACGTCAAAGGATTATGTCACAGCTCAGGTTGCTCCATCAGAGAGGCTGGCAGAAGATCTGGAGGATCATATACCACTGCTGCTAGATGGTGGAGGAACTACCTTGACAGAGACACCACCAAGATAGCTCCTGGCTCAGGCAGGAAAAGAGTAAGCTCACAGCAGAAGGATCGCGAGCTACTGTCTACGGTCAGACTAAATCCGTTCTGGAATGTAAAGCACTTGCGGCTCCAGTGACACGATTCGCCGAAGGCTGAGGGACACTGGACTACACGCACGACTGTCCGCTGTGAAAAAAAAAAAAAAAAAAAAAAAAAAAAAAAAAAAAAAAAAAAAAAAGGAACTCAGCGAAGAAATTGTTACATACCGGCTGACATTTGCAGAGCTCCATCTTAGGGCATCATGGGAAAACATTATTTTCACTGACGTAAAAGTGTTTTCCACCAGTAACGATGGTCCAAGGGTCGTTTAAAGGCCTCGAGGGATTCGCCATCGACGAGAATATGTAACAACGACGAGAAGAAGTGGGCGCATATCCATTTCCTGCTGAGGCTGCATATCTGCACGAGGAGCAGGAATCCTTCATAGGATAGAAGGCATCCTCGACAGTGTACAGTACGCCCACATACAGGAAAACGTGATGCTTCTGTCAGTGAGAATGCTGTACGGAGAAGAGGACCTCATGCTGCAAGAGGACCATTCTCCTGTTCACAAGTCTGCATTCGTCCAGCAGCGGCTCTCCACGACTGGCGTCAATGTCATGGACTGGCCTTCGCGAGCGGCTGACATGAACCCCATAGAAAATATGTGGGCTGAGGTCGCCAGGACGTTAACAGAAAACTGGCCACAAAACCAGCCAACTACGCCGGACGCTCTTTGGGACTGCGTTCTGGAGGCATGGGAGGAAGTTGCTTCGACTTATAGAGTCTATGCCAAGACGTATGATAGAAGTAAAAAATAATGAGGGATTGTGGATAAAATTTAAAGTCCCTATAAAGATTTCTTACGTCTTCCTTTGCTTTTGTTCCTAAGTGAAAGCCGGTGGAAGATCGTTTGGCAAAAGGAATAAAATATGTTAGTTATTCTTTTTAATTGCCTTTTTAATTGGAGTGTTCTTTTTTAATATACAGTCCGTTTATTAATCTAAATTTACTTCATTTATATCCATACATACAGAGTAATCGGTTTACATTAGCGCACTCAAAGCATGTCTAGTTATTTAAAATGAGCCTCTTTCTTCCCCTCCAGTAATTAATATACTCTCTGACCTTCACAAAGTTTGCAAATGCAAACGATTCGTCTTGCATTTATTCGTTGTTAATTTCTCCTCCATTCTCCCTCTCTCTCTCTCTCTCTTTCTCTCTATCACCTCCCTTACATTATAACCTCAGTCGTCCTTCTGGCCTTTTCCTCCAAGACGTAAAAAAATTAGTGGTTTCCGTTAAAACAGTACTGTCTTAATGTCTGCTTTCTTTACTGTTCATCGGTTCTCTCCATGAAGCAGTGTTCTTTTATATCTCCGATAATCCATCGCCGCGGTGAAGTAGCCGAGCGGTCTAAAGTGTCTCGCTGCGGAGCGCTCGGTTGCTCGCTGTGGAAGTTCGAGTCCTCCCTGGGGCATGGGTGTATGTGTTCGTCCTTAGGTTAGTTTACCTAGGTTTAAGTAGTTTGTAAGCTACGGATTGATGACCACGCAGTTTGGTCCGATAGATTTACAAACATTTGAAGATTTGAATCCATCCTTCGTTTTGTAAAACATCCGTTCCTTTTCTCTCGGCCCTGAAACAAACCGTGACATGTCACTTGTCTAAAATGTACAAATGTTTGTTAAGCTTAAGGGACTTAACTGCGGGGTCATCAGTCCCTAAATATACTAACTACTTATAAACTAGCTTATAGACATCCATGCCGGTGGGGGAATTCGAACACACGACGAGGAATGGCCTCGCACATCGTAGCATAGCGCCTCAATGCGCTCGGCCACGTCGCCGTGGCGGTAATCGAATCCAGACTTCCATACTTGTTTTAATTCAATACGTTTCCTTTCACTCGATGCCTTTCACGTATTGACACGAAAAAGCTGTCCCTAGGTATACAAATTTATAAGAAAAATCGGATAATAAAGAAACTGTATATTTAAAAAACTTCAGTTTAAAGGTAGTTCAAAGGAAATAGAAACTCATATTTTATTTCAGTTGCCAAGAGATCTTCCATAGTCTCTCACTTAGGCAATATGAAAATAGACACGAGATTTAAAAAAAAAATCTTCAGAATCCCTCATTATTTGTTTCTTCCATAATGCATCTCAGCAGAGCTAATTTGCAATTAAATAAGTAGTCACATTATCTTTTGACATTTCATTCAAATATTTAACGAAGTTAAAGAATAGAATCATGATAAATGTAGCTGCCATATAATGTTTCACCTAAATAGCAATCATACGACACAGGAAACTATTCTCTTTTAAGCGCTCTGCATGAGATCTAGACGTAATGAAATATGTCTTCATCTTAGAAATGTAAGCATGTTGTAAAATTAAACAGTTCTGGTGGCAACAACACAAATGTATACATGTAGCATATCATTCACGTTTTGTGCACTTATAAAGTATTCTTAATGTGACTGAAACAATAAGTGCTACACAACGGAAATTACCTTCTGCTGAGGTCCTTCATTCACACGCCGGCCGCGGTGGCCGAGGAGTCTGAGGCGCTTCAGTCACGGTCTGCACGGCCACTACGGTCGGGGGTTCGAATCCCCCCTCGGGCATGGATATTTGTGCCGTCTTTAGTATAAGGTAGTTCATAAGTAGTTTGTAAGTTTAGGGACTGATGACCCCGTAGTTAAGTCCCATAGACTTTACAAACATTTGAACATTTAAGTCCCATAAGCTTAACAAACATTTGAACATTTTTCATTTGCACGATTATTCTGTTATTCACAGTGAAGTGTTTCGTAGTGGGTTCATAGAATCACTTCAGTTTCTCGACTGTTCCACGCTTATACGAAGCTCCAAATAATAAATGCAAGTGCCAAATAGCGTATGTGCGAGTTTGATATATTCTTCCAATTTTTTCGACGTTCCCCTCTATCCCGTCAGGTAACAATGGGACACTGCTCAGCAATACTGCAGAAGACGTGAAACAATTGTAGGGTTTGAAGTCTCCTTAGGAGAAACTTAAATCTCCTGATAGTTTTTGCCAATAACAGACCGTTTATTTCACCTTCGCCAAAACATATGTTATTCACAGTTAACATTGTTTTTAATTGCACCCCCAGGAATTTCGTTATATGAATAAACTTCAAATTTGCTTTGCTTATCGATATCTAGAATGCTGACGAAGCTCTTTTAGTATCCATGTTCAGAGCCAAAGTTTCAAATGTTTGTAAAGCTTATGGGACTTAACTAGCCAGCCGCGGTGGCCGAGGGGACTAAGGCGCTTCAGTCACGGTCTGCACGGCCACTACGGTCGGGGGTTCGAATCCCCCCTCGGGCATGGATATCTGTGCCGTCCTTAGTTGTAGGTAGTTCATAAGTAGTTTGTCAGTTTAGGGACTGATGACCACATAGTTAAGACCCATAAGCTTAACAAACATTTGAACATTTTGGACTTAACTACGAGGTCATCAGTCCCTAAACATACAAACTACTTATGAACTACTTACGAACTAGGACGGCACAAATATCCATGCACGAGGGGGGATTCGAACCCCCGACCGTAGTGGCCGTGCAGACCGTGACTGAAGCGCCTCAGTCCCCTCGGCCACCGCGGCCGGCTGTTCAGAGCCAATTGCATATTGATGTTTAAGGTCAATTGTCACCATTTGTGCCGTGAAGATACAAATTCAAAATCATTTCGCACTTGACTTTGCTTTTTTGAGAAGTTTACTACTCGGCAGCATTAACTTCCTCAAATCTAAGAGCAATGTTCTGACTGCTCTATAAATATTTCGAATATATATTCGAAACAGGAGTAGTCTACTTCACTTTGCTGGAAGAATTACAATTGTCACGTCCTTTTCACTAGTTGACACCTCGTCAGTTACTGCAGACTATTTCCTTGCAGACAGGACATCACGATCCCAATCGCACATCTCTGACTATACTCCTTAGGAAAGTGATATGGTTCGAAGTTGATTATGGCTGAAGATACCAAAAATCGTTTCGGGGCTCTATAAATATGGAATTAGTTTGAGAATACTCAGTAGTTCATGCAGATATAGTATCGACAAAGTATCACAAGAGTAAAGATTAGAAATCCTTGCCGGTTTGGTATTAATACGTTATATAATTCTAGACATTTCATAATTCTAGAAAAAGTATTTGTTCAAAAGTCCTGCTACATGTCGATATCAATACAATGGATCTGTAACTCAGTGGATTACTTTTGTTTTCTTTATGTATCTGGGCAACCATCCATTCGTCTCCCTCTCTATAAATACTTCTATGCTCGACAACACGTCGTAGGAGAAGTAATTAACCCATTGCATCGTACGTGCACAAGATGTTCTCCTAAGGTGTTGGACCACTCGAAAAAGACATTGCCTGTAGACGAATGATCTTCCTGGTACGACTATGGTAGTGAAATGACAACATGGTGGATCATGTCTGGTGAAAGTTGTACTGCTTCCTGGAATGACAAAAGAATGTAGATTAAAAGAAATAATACGACACAAGCTGCTTGTGGCCACTGAGTGCACGCATTGAGGAAGTTGAACAGTTGTGCTCAGTCGGGCCCAGTTCCTACTGCTCTCTGAGCAGTTACGGTAACCACTGCACGAGAGGGAAAACAACAATCATCTCAGGTGCGCAGGCAACCCGCCCCCCCCCCCCCCCTTTCACCCCTCGTTACGAACAAGACTCAATCTTCCTCACACTGTTACGTAGTTGGCGTTTGCAATTTGCACTCACTGCTCGTGGCACTTTGCCTATTACCTCAAGAGTTCAGACGTAGTATGCATTTGCACTAAAGGCTTGATCTGTTGTCATCTTCTCCTTAATTATGTATATTTATGTGGCGTCTGTTCTTTCAAAAGAACGGTCACCACACTTATATGTATATAGAAGAATCTTTTAAGATTCACTTATTGTTGGTATTCCAATTAAAATGTCTGGAAATTGAACTTCGGTGTGTCATTTACTTATCAAATATACGATTACAGACAAGGGTAATGAATTTCGCAGAGCAACTACAACTATTTTCTCTCTCTACTTTCTGTATTATCTGCATTAGCCTCCACAAGGGCAATGACGAGGCGATTCACGCTGCAGCTGTTCTCTTCCTACATGAAAATGTCGAAGCTCTCTAAATATTGAGAGGCAGTAGCTCTGGAGCGAGAGTAACATTTTACCCACTCTCTGACAGAGCTACAAACTGCTATATCGAACTGAGAAACATTTGTGGCAGATTATGCTACTGTCTAGTAAACATCTCAGAAAAGCAAAGCCAGTTTTAAAATGATAATGAAGTTATATCTTCACGACACTAATTGCGACAATTGACCCTAAACATAAATATGTGTATAGTTCACCACATGATTACCAGAAAATTTTCATCAGGTCTTGAGAAATCGTTAAGGATTATACATCTAACGAAACTTCTGGTGGGTAAAATTGAAAACAGCGTTAACCGGGAAAAATACATGTTTTGGCGAAGATAAATTAGCGGTCTATTACTGTTACAACCATTAGAAGATTAAAACGTCTCCCAAGGAGACTGCCAACCCTAGAATTGCTCCACCTCTTCCGCAGTATTGCTGAGCAATGTGCGATTATTACCTGACGGTTTATAGGGAGGGTTGAAAAAATTGAAAAAAAAGATATGATAGTGAATTAGCTGAAAGAAGGTCTTGGATGTTTTCCGTTTTCTTATTTAGGTTGGGGAGGGGGTGGAGAGGGCAGGGGAACGCAATATAAAAACAAATCTCGTTTTCAGTGTATCATGGTTCTTGTATGAGGTTTCAATCACCAACCTTCTCCTACGAGTGCAAAGAGCTTTTGTACTCATTACCATACAAAGTATGATGTTACAATTGTAAGGAGGCCGCGCAGAGTAGCAGTGCGGTCTAAAGTCCCATGTCATGGACCAGGCTGCTGCTCGCGTAGGAGGGTCGAGTCCTCCATCGGGCATGGGAGTGTGTGTGTTGTTCTTAGAAGAGGTTAGATATGTAGTGTGTAAGCTTAGGGACTGTTGACCCAGCAATTAAGTCCCATACGATTTCACACACATTCGAACATTTGATATGAATTTTAAGAATAACATAATGGTAATTCGAACTCGCACATATCCTTTTTTGGCACTTGTTTTTCTCGATCTTCGTATAAACGTGGATAAGTCGAGAAACTGAAGCAATTATATGAACCCATTACGAAAAACGTCACTGTGAATAACAGAATAATCGTGTAAATGAAGGGCCCCAGCAGAAGGTAATTTCCGTTGTGAAGCGCCTATTGTTTCAGACACATTGAGAACACTTTATAAGTGCACAAAACATGAATGATATACTACATGAATACATTTGTGTTGTTGCCACCAGAACTGTTTAATTTTACAACATGCTTACATTTCTAAGATGAAGACATAATTCATTACGTCTATATCTAATGCAGAGCGCTGAAAAGAGAGAATAGTTTCCTGTGTCTTGTGATTGCTATTTAGGTGAAACATTATATGGCAGGTACGTTTATCATGATTCTATTCTTTAACCTCGTTAAATATTTGAATGAAATGTCAAAAGATAATGTGACTACTTATTTAATTGCAAAATAGCTCTATCTGTGGTAGTTTATACTACACATTTGGGTAGGTTTGCAGAAACTTTTGATACTTCAAGGATTGAGCCTGGCTTTGCGATCGGGGCCTGTATTAGCCGTGGCTTGCGAGCTACGGGTTGGCCGGTCAACCACAGCTCATGCCGAGGCGAGGCTTCGCGGAAACCAGCCAGCAGGCGGTCGCAGCGGCGGCCAACAGCCCCCAGCACTGCGCAGAGCAGGGCTCTGACGTAAATACAGAATGGAATGTTTACTTCCTGGCTTGATAGTAAGAGCGGAAAGCAGAAATACAAATCAGGCCGTCTCTTTGCGAGCAATCAACTAGAGATAGAGTCGTCGCTTTTACTGAAGAGAAGCTGGTCCGATGACGTACAGATTATATGTTGAGATGCATTATGGAAGAAACAAATAATAAGGGACTCTGAACAAATTATTCGTCCTTTAATTTATTTTTTTAATCTCGTAAGTGAGAGAATATGGAATATCTCTTGGCAAGTGAAAAAAAAATCTGAGTTTCTTTTTCCTTTGAGCTGCCTTTAAATTGAAGTGGTTTTTTTTTTCCTTTTTTTTTTTTTTTTAAATTTACAGTTCCTTTATTATCCTGTTTTATTATAAATTTATATACCTAGCGACAGTTTTCCGTGTCAATATGTGAAAGACATTGAGTGGGAGGAAAAGTATTGAATTAAAGTTAAGTATGGATGTCTGGGTTCGATTCCCGCCCGTGGTACAAATTTTAATTCTGTGCTTCTCATTTCACTCAATATCCTATTCTTATTTCATTTACACCCAGCCTCCATGCATACAGAGTAATCGGTTATATGGACGCTGCAGTTGCTCGCTGTTGGAGGTTCGAGTCCTCATTGGGGTATGGGCGTGTCTGTTATCCGTAGGTTAGTTTACCTTAGTTTAAATAGATTGTAAGCTACGGACTGATGACCGCTAGATTTACAAACTTTTTTTTTATAGACGTTGTTAAAGTAATTTATGTTATTTCAAATACGTCTCTCTCTTTCCCTCCATCCAGTAATAGACCCTCCATCCTTCAGAAAATATGCAAACGATTTGGCGCATTTTTTCGTTGTTAATTTCTCCTCCAATCTCTCTCTCTCTCTCTCTCTCTCTCTCTCTCTCTGTCACCTCCCTTACATTATAACCTCAGTTGCCCTTTTGGTCTATTCCCTCAAAACGCTGTAAAAATTTTGTGGTTTCCGTTAAAACAATACTGTCTCTTTTAATTTCTGCTTTCTTTACTGTCCATCGGTCCTCTCTATGAAGCAGTGTTCTTTTATATCTCCGATAATCCATCCTTCGTTCTGTAAAACATGCGTTGCTTTTCTTTCGGCCCTAAAACAAACTATGATATATGTCTAAGTAAGGAGTACTTTGGAAGCATTTCACTCTTTTACTTTCCAGTTCTGCACTCCTGTTCATTCCTAGATCCCGCCCTCTCTCCTACTACCCCTCCCTTGATATATTTATCTGCATCTACGTGCATAATTTCACAATTTTGTGCATGGCAGTTTTTTTTAATCACTTTCGTTATTTCTCTGCCGTTGGCTCTCGAAAAGCACGTGGATATTATGGACAACTGAACCTTACCGTGCAAGCACTTATGTCTCCTTTGAAATGGCTATCTATTCCGATAAATCCCAGTATCCAACGTTTGAAATGGCAGATACTGAAGTTCTCCCCATCATTTCCAGTTAGATATTATACTTAGCATCGCAGTTTCGATGCGACATTGTATTAGAATCCACAATTCTGTTTTTTTAATCTCAATATGACTATTGAAGGCAACCACACCGTGAAGAATAATTGCTCGACACACTTGCCAGTCATCAGATACCTTGTCATTGACCGTACTAGTAAATCATAGAAACCTCCTTCATTGAAGTCTATTTTTGTTCATGAACGTGGTGAATAATAGATGTCAAAACGAAGTTATTTTCCCAATTTCAGAATCCTTTTTCTAATGCATAATCCACGCTCCTCATAACTTTAAAAATGCGTAATATTCAAGTTATCGTGGCAACTACCCAACATTCTTGATTAAAATGAGCCCACAGTTGAATAAGCTTATAGCAAAATGCCATACCGAATCGTAATGTAGCATACTAAAACGTAATATAATTTCACGCAAAATTCGCAATAAGGCTCCTCGGACTACGTGGCCTTTCCGTGTGGCCAAGAATGTCTTTCCTAGTCAGACACCTCTGAGCTCTTTGTCCGGTTGTACCGTCTAATGAGTACTCCATTATGACAAAACATTATGCTAACACATCTGTAATTCGCTGAAGGCCGGGATGAGGTTAACTTGTAATGGTAAAGGTATGGGCCCGATTTCCGCGGGGGATAACAGTTTTTAACGGCCACAAAAATACCATCTGAACCGCCAGTAACGACAAACCTTGGAAAGTAAAATACACGAGAAATCTAAATCAAAAACTAACATTAACGTAGCTGTTCTTTACAGCCGGCAAAACTTGGTAAAATACGTCGTGGTCATCTTTTTTACCATAAAATGCTCTGTTTACAAAACTCAATCTCAATATCGCGATTTTCGCCATGTGGCATTATCGTCAGTGGCGGCACTAGGCGTCGGCGACAGCCGACGACCTCGCGCTTGTGGGGGACTCGCAATATATATATATATATATATATATATATATATATATATATATATATATATATATATATGGATTTGAAGTTTAGCGGCGTTTTTCAACTGCGATATAGCGACGACGTGGCGTACGAAATAAATACTGAAACTAGCCCTGAATACTTGAATGTTTTGCGCAGTGCTGCAGTCTCACGCCCACGTTCCCAGCGCTGTCGTTTCGCTGTTGCACCTAACCCTGTCGCGGGCTCGCGCCCAGTGGGTGTCCGGTCGAACCTCGGGCACATCGCTCGACGGCACAGCGTGGCTCGCTCATTCTGCTGGCGCTACAGTCGGCAGTCGGGCTGTACAAAGCGGAAAACGCAGCACGGGGCGCAGCTGTCAGGCACAGGGGCCTGGTATGGGCGGGTAAATAGGCCGCGATGCACGACTCTGATTTAAAACAAAAAACAAAACAAAAAATTCAAATGTTTGTAAAGCTTAAGGGCCTTAACTGCGGGGTTATCTGTGGTATCGCACAAGTCTAAAGTGCGCGCCACCTACTTTCGCCGCGCGGCGCCATGCACGCACGGCGCAGCGTTCTTATGACGTCAGCTACGAGCGCCCTCTGCTACAACTCCGCACGTGGCCACCTCTGAACGACATCGTTCACTTGGGACTGAGATACGAACCAGTTAATACTTGTCTATCGGATAGGCACTAGGAATCATCAGTAGGCAGGCCTCTAGATAATCTATGTATCAGCACTCTGCAGTCATGAACTATGTAAAAGTTAAATATTACCAAGTCTCTACGAAATATATATCACGTTCTAATTTACTCTAGTGTTCTAGTTTCTGCTGTCCCACTGGCTGGTCACCTCCGTAACTGCACACGCGTGCATCCTTTATTCCTTGTGAGAAAACATAGTAAGCTGTAGCGCTAAAGGAAATTTTACAGTAACAATCGTAGAAAGTGAGGATGTTTATGATTACAACAATTGGTGGCCACATTATTAGAAAAGAAATGTCAATTCCATATGGACATCAGTTAAGGACGATCATAGAGATAAAAAGGTATCTTTCAGTGTTTCAACTTTTATGGATTTCTGATTTTCTGCAGAACAGATCGGAATAAGTGTGACAAAAGCATTCAAAGGAAGGGTAATATAACATTCTTTCATCCTTGGGCCAACATATCACATAAATAAGCTTATCCAAATGGTATGCCTCCAATCAATGAAACTGAAATTAAAGATATACGCAAATTGCTCAAGTATAATATTTCTAAAGAAACCTACTTCAGATGAATCTGTTCCAGAGGCCTCTGATGAATCTCTCCTCCAAATTTCTGTAGTCGCTGACAGAACCAGGGTCATCAAAATTTGGCGAAACTGCTGTTATGCAACATTCTGAGCTGAATAAGGAGTTTAGAAGTGAAAATATTTGTGATTCAGAATCAAGAGGACATTGTTCATAAAACAGAGTCATTTACAGAATTAGATCTGGGAAAGTGTGTGTTTCCAGTAACAGATTCACAGCGTCATAATTTAGCTCAAAATGGTCCCCAACAAAACCTCGAGAAATCTGATGAGAGTTACCCCAAAGACGCAAATAAAAGACATTTTAACAAATTTTATTTTACTAGAAAATTGAGTAACGGAGAAGAGCAACATCACAGGTGATTGGTTTACTCCACATCTCAAGATAAAGTTTAATGCTTTCAATGTAGATTTTTCTCACATTTTCAGACACAGATAATAAAAGAAAGCTGTTGTGACTGGAAAGATCTGAATAGAACATTGCAAAGACAAGAACATAATCAAAGACAAGGACACATCGGGAATATGTTTAAATGGATACAATTATATAAAGGAATCAAATATGGGAAAACAGTAGATAAGGAAAACGAGAGACTGATTAGGAAATCGAAATGTTCAAATGTTTGTAAATCTATCGGACCAAACTGCGTGGTCATCAGTCCGTAGCTTACAAACTACTTAAACCTAGCTAAACTAACCTAAGGACAGCACACACACACCCATGCCCCAGGGAGGACTCGAACCTCCACGGCGAGCAACCGCGCGCTCTGCAGCGAGACGCTTTAGACCGCTCGGCTACTCCACCACGGCGATTAGGAAATCACAAAGGTATTGGTATAGCTTGGTCGAAAAATTGACGATATTATCAACTACTTAGCCTCATGCAATTTGGAATTTGGAGGTCATCAAGAATCTCTAACCCTGAATCATACTGGAAACAGTGGAAATTTTATAGAACTATTTACACTGTTATCCACAAATGATCTAACACTAAAAGAGCACTTGCAACACATTAATGAAAAGCAACTTTCTCAGCATTATATGAACCACGAGATCCAAAATGAATTAATCTTATCAATGTCAAAATCTGTCATTAATGAAATTGTAAAAAGAGTCAAACAAGCAAAATATTATTGTGGAGTCGCACAAGTCTAAAGTGCGCGCCACCTACTTTCGCTGCGCACCGCCATGCACGCACGGCGCGGCGTTCTTACGACGTCAGCCACGAGCGCCCTCTGCTACAACTCCGCTCATGGCCACCACTGAACGACATCGTTCACTTGGGACTGAGATAGGAACCAGTTAACACTTTGGAATCAGATAGGCACCAGTGAAGACTTGGTTATCGGATAGGCACTAGGCAGGCCTCTAGCTCAACTATGTATCAGCATTCTGCAGTACTGAGCTATGTAACAGTTAAGTATTACAAAGTCTCTAAGAAATATAGATCTCGTTCTAATTTACTCTAGTGTTTCTAGTTTCTGCAGCCCAACTGGCTGCTCACCTTCGTACCTGCACAAGCGTGCATCCTTTATTCCTGTGTCGGTCTCATTATACTCGGCCACCGACACCTACGATGGAAACGAGACACAAAAGCGGCGACAAGGCTGGGACACAAAAGTGGCGACGAGGAGTGATAGAAGAACCTTAGACCAGCCCGCTTGCAGCAGTCAGACACCAGCAGTCGGAGCACGGAGAAATTGCTCCCACCCACCGTCCCCTATTATAAGTTTTTTGGAGGAACATTTTCAGTTACATGTTTTGTGGACTTTTTTGTTGCAGAGCGAGCCCTCCTTTCATATTGCATTTGTGTTTTGTTATACTTTACTTGTATGCGCGGCGCCTAATCGGTCAGCATGACCACTACCCTGAACCCAAACTTAATGGAAATTATTCAGTTACAGACGGCGCAAATCACACAACTACTGCAAGCAGACTCACAGTTAACGGTACACGCTGCTCACCAGCAACAACAGCCGTCACATCAGCAGCCCAACATTCATTTCAGAAAAATGTACGTAAATCTTGCCCCCAGTGTGTATCTCGCCACAAGCGTGCTCATTGCCCTAGTTGCAACACAACCTGTTATCAATGTGGCGAATCGGGACATGTACAGTCTGTGTGTATGCAAATTAAAAACTCAAAGAACGGTACTGTTAGAAACAGTGCTTCGCCGAGTGCACGAACAGTTCATGCTGTCAATGTCATAGACGCTGTGGAATTGAACAGTGCTTTACTTGGTTCTCAATTGCAAGAAAGTTCTTCTGCGCCTACTGCAAAACTATGTAGTGAGCCACGTAGCAAGCGCCGACGAACGCGTAAAACTGTGGAACGGAAACGGGTTCGCAACAAGCATAATGACTATGTACAGTGATATCCTGTAGTGAAGCTAGTGCCTTCTGCAACTGGTCATTGTAATAGTGCCCAGTACTGTGTAGCTAGTGACAGTAGACTTGATGTAGCTACTCAAGAGTTTAGTGCAGTAGTTAGTGAATCTGTAGTAGCCTCGCATTGCGCGGACACTGATCCGGCGGTAGTGCCATCTAGGGACAGTGATGTTAATCCGCTGTGTGCCGATCCTGCGCCGCTCCTTTCACTATGTAGCCTGCACATGTGCAAGTGCAACAAACAACCGGTGTCAGATGTTGCCCACTTTCGCGCACCTGTCGAGTGCCACAAGCAAAAGCTTTTTGTGACTCTTTGCATAGAAAATAAGACTGTGAAATTTCAGCTGGTTCTGCAGTCACATTAATTAATAAAGACACTTATGAACTTCTGGGTTCGCCAAAATTGTCGCCGTCACAGCAAGTGTTAACAGCGTACACAGGACAGAATATTCCCGTGCTAGGAACGTGTAGCCTGCCCACCTCTTTTCAAGGTGTAAGAAAAACAGTTGCTTTTGTTGTTCTTGAGGCCAAATCTACACAGAACATTTTTGGACTAGATGCATTTGACATGTTTAGTTTAATAATTCAGAGAGATGTGCTTCAAATTTCATCAGTAGTGACTCAGGACAAAATAAGTGCATTGTGTGAAAAATATAGAGACTTGTTTTCGCCGGAACTAGGTTGTGCAAAAGACTTCGTGCCACATGTAACTTTAAAAGAATCTGCAGTACCAAAATTTCGTAAAGCTAGACCAGTGCCTATCGCAATGCGTGATACAGTTGCCTAAGAAATTAAACGTTGACAAGATAGTAGGGTGTTTCTGCGAGTCAGTGGGCCTCGCCTATAGTAATTATACCCAAGCCGTCAGGAAAACTTCGTCTCTGTGCGGACTTCAAATCAACAGTGAACAGTCAAACAATTGTAGACACTTATCCCCTGCCCAGACCTGACGAACTAATGAACAAATTAGGACAGTCTCGCTTCTTTTCTAAGATTGATTTAGCAGAGGCATACTTACAGATTCCACTTGATGACGAGTCAAAAAAGTTTTTCGTCATTAATACTCACATGGGCCTTTTTCAATTTCAATGCCTACCCTTTGGCAGTTCTTCCGCCCCCGCTATTTTTCAGCGCTTTTTGGAACAGCTGACAGTCTCTGTACCGTGCTGTTCGAACTATTTAGATGATATTGTGGTATCCGGACGTACAGTTGAAGAACATTTAGCAAACCTGGAGTGCCTTTTCAAAGTGTTGACTGCAGCAGGTCTACGTTGTAATAAAGCAAAGCAAAGTGTTCGTTTTTTCAAACTGAAATAGAGTACCTAGGCCATGTGACTCATGCCCAAGGAATCCATCCCTTACAGTCAAATGTTAGAGCAATCAAAAACTTGCCTCCTCCGAAGAATGTGCAGGAATTGCAAGCAGTAATGGGAAAGCTTAACTATTATTTCACATTTATTCCCAATGCCTCTCAGATTGCAGCTCCACTGCATCACTTACGGAGGAAGAATGTTCCTTTTGTATGGTCTAAAGATTGCGAAGTTGCCTTTGACAAATTAAAGTCTGCACTACTCAGTGATGCATGTTTGATTCCCTTTGACCCCCAGAAGCCTGTAGTGCTAGAAGTGGATGTCTCGTCGTACGGTCTAGGTGCAATATTGTCACATCGTATTGGTTCTCACGATCGTCCTATTGCCTTTGCATCCAAGCTACTGACGCCAACGCAACAGAATTACACTCAGATAGAAAAGGAGGTCTTAGCAATCATTTACAGCGTCACAAAGTTTCATCATTATCTCTATGGCAGAAAATTCTTTTTTTTGACAGACCACAAGCCTCTTACGTCGTTGTTCTCACCCACAAAGCCAATTCCGCCACGAACGGCACAAAAGCTTCAGAGATGGTCCTTGATACTGTCAAATTATCAGTATGAGATTTTGTACCGGCCTACCACTAAAAATGCCAACGCAGACACACTTTCCCGACTTCCGGTTGGCCAGGATGTGTCGTTTGATTCTTCAGAAATGGCATATTGTCAGATAGACACCAGAGATGCTTCTGCTGTCGCAGATTTCCCTTTGAACTCTCGTCGGGTTGCACAGGAAACAGCGGCGGATACAGACCTAAGTGTGGTAGCACGTTTTGTTCGCTTTGGTTGGCCTGCCAGAGCCAAAGACATTGAGCGGCCTTTGGTTCGACATTATTTTGCACAACGTCATGCATTATCTTTAAGTCAGGGTGTTCTGTTGTTACATACCGACAAGGACATTGGGGTATTGTTAGGACAAAGCAATTGGCCAGACGCCATTGTACCTGGGTTGGTATGGATGCCCAGATAAAGAGCATGACGTCACAGTGTACAGTTTGTGCGGAGCATCAGGCGGCTCCTCCGCAACGTTTCTCAGACTGGCCACGCCCCAAGGGACCATGGCAACGTTTACACATTGACTTTGCCGGACCTTTCTGGAATACGCGCTGGTTAATTGTTGTAGACGCTTTGAGCAAGTTTCCTATTGTGATTGCCATGAACTCAACGACGGCGTCTAGTACAATCAGTGCCTTAACATCAGTGTTTTGTATCGAAGGTTTGCCTGAAACTATCGTCAGTGACAATGGACCTCAGTTTGTTAGTCCGGAATTTCAACAGTTTTGTCGTGTGAATGGCATTCAGCATATCACCACTGCACCTTTTCACCCTCAGTCCAATGGTGAAGCAGGACGTTTCGTTCGAACATTCAAGTCTCACATGGAAAAGATGAAAGGTCAGCACTCCAGGCAACAAGCTCTTCAAATTTTCCTGTCTACGTATCAGTGCATGCCACGTGACGGCCCGTCTCCTGCCGAGCTGCTACACGGCCGCCGTCACCGCACTCTCCTTCACCTACTGTAGCCTCCCACGCACCGAGTCGGTTCGTATGGCGCTACGCGTTTTCAGGTTTCTACGCCGGTGCTGTACAGGGTGTTTGCTGGAAACAAGAAGACATGGTTACCGGGCATCATTCGGCGTGTGCTCGGTCGCAATATGTATGTTGTACGTTCTTCCACAGGGACGGAGCTGCGGCGCCACGCAAACCAGTTGCGCCTGCACAGGCCGCGCGATCCTGTTTCTTGATTCCAGACCCAGTTTACCGCCAGGGAGCACAGCCACATCGCTCGCCGCCGGGCCCAGCGTCCCCGGACTACGAGATCGTCCCGATGGATGTCGACGCGCCTCCTACACAGTTGGCGCCTCCGCCTCCGTCGTCGCCTCAGCTGCCAGCGTCAATGAGAGGGCCTCCGGGACCGTGCGTGCCCCCGTTGCCTGGGCCACGCACCACAGAAGATGACCTGCTTCCTCTGGGCAGAGGCGTGCGCCCTTCCCCTGGTTTTGGTGGGTTTCCCGGGGGATCGCAAGGTGTATACCGGGGCGCGGACGGCGTCTCGATCCCAGCCTCAGCTACGACGGCCGTTCCACCAGTAACGCCCCCGCCCAGGCCCTCCTCCCAGTGCCGTCGCCGTGGCCCTCAGCCCTACGCCACGACGAAGCGGCAGTTTGGGGCGGAGGGTTGTGGTGTCGCACAAGTCCAAAGTGCGCGCCACCTACTTTCACCGCGCGCCGCCATGCACAAACGGCGCGTCGTTCTTACGACGTCAGCCACGAGCGCCCTCTGCTACAACTCCGCTCGTGGTCACCACTGAACGACATCGTTCACTTGGGACTGAGATAGGAACCAGTTAACACTTCGGAATCAGATAGGCACCAGTGAAGACTTGGCTTTCGGATAGGCACTAGGAATCATCAGTAGGCAGGCCTCTATCTAATCTATGTATCGGCATTCTGCAGTCAAGAACTACGTAAAAGTTAAGTATTACTAAGTCTCTATGAAATATATATCTCGTTCTAATTTACTCTAGTGTTTCTAGTTTCTGGTGTCCCACTGGCTGGTCACCTCTGTACCTGCACAAGCGTGCATCCTTTATTCCCGTGTCCATCTCTTTCTACTCGTCCACCGACACCTACGACGGAAACGAGACACAAAAGTGGCGACAAGGCTGGGATACAAAATTATATTTATACAACGCCTCGAAATAATGTTATTTCGATACTGTTATATTCAGAATTCCAGAGCTGACAACATGTCAACTTCGTAGTTCCATCCGTGCACCGCTAGGTGCCTCTCCCGGCGCATCGTCCTTTATATCGGCATTCATATGAAAACATCCATTTCCTTTAACCACTCTTAATCACTGCGAAAATGAAGCATTTGAACGGCACAAGAATATAAGTTGGGAGCATATATGATTCGATATTCACTTATTTTAATAATGCAGATGCGCTGCATTACAGCGTCTAGGTTCGAGGCGAATAGCCAATCAGTGAGTTAATTGTTGGAGAATGTAGAACTTGATCCAAGCTGTAGATAGAAAAATTTCTACTTCCTTTTACCACTTTTAATGGCTAAATGCACAAATAATATTTATATTCGTGAAATCTACGACAAACAATCTTTCGAATTATGTAACTTTCATTGGCCTTCTTGTACGAATAAATTAGTAATCTGTACCACAACTTTCCTGTTAGCGTATATAATGATTCTGATGTTTGTAAACCTGCTGGACCGAACTGCTTCGGTCATCAGTCCACGGACTTACAAACTAAATTAACTGACACTCAGGGTAACAGACACGCCGAGGGAGGACTCGAACCTCCGGCGTGAGCGGTCGCCCAGTCCCTAGTGTGACGCCTCAGACCTGACGGCCACTCTCCTACAGTACCGCAGGCCCGTGTATTTGGCCCTCCTCCGACAACTACCTCTGTTTCGTCTACTCGTTTCGTTGAGTAGCCTACTATTAACGCAGCGCTCATATCGGTAATTCTTCCTCCTCAACTGTCATAGTGTAGCTCTCGATGCGAATACATAGTTCGAAATGTGTGTACATTGTGCCATTTCAGCGTAAGAGACGATGTGAATGCATAGTGGACAACGAAATCGCCAGTTTTCACGGAAACACGAACAATATGAAAAAGACCTTTCATGAGATGGAATGTTTGAAAAAGAACTTTAGTTGAAAATGAACAAACAGTGCAACTGAGATAGAAGGTGCTGTTTACCTTTTATTTAATAATGTAATAATTATGTATTATTATCAATTATGTATTTATTGATTTATTTAATTATTGATTGAAATTACAGTGTGTTTCGTTTTTAGATGTGTAAGGTTCATTACGGATTTACAAATGAGCTACAATTACAATTTTAAAAGTATCTGTGAAGTAACTTTAAAAATAACTGTATAGATACTTGTATCTGATACAGTTACTTACGATGTATAGTAACTGCAACTAAGTTACCTTATGTTCCCATCAGCAAAAAAGATCTAAAGCGTGCAGTCACCTGCTACTTCGCAATTAACAGACCCAGAAACGAATAATATTTCAGTGTACATAATTTGTTGTCAAATGTACAGTTTGATTTTTGAGAAGTGGTTTTACGACTGTTGTTGTTGTTGTCTTCAGTCCACAGACTGGTTTAATGCAGCTCTCCAACCTAATCTATCCTTAGCAAGCCTCTTCATCTCCTCATAAGAACGGCAACCTACATCGATTTGAATTTGCTTACTATATGCATCTCTTGATCTCACCCTGCGATTTTACCACACACACTTCCCTCAAACGCTAAATTAACAATTCCTTGAAGTCTAAGAGTGTGTCCTACCAATCGAGCCCTTCTTGTAGTCAAGGTTTGCGAGAAATTTATTTTCTCCCCAATTCAGTACCTCCTCATTAGTTACACGATCCACCCATCAAATCTTCAGCATTCTTCTGTAACACCACATTTCAAAAGCCTATATCCTCTTCCTGTCCGCACTTGTTGCGGGTTAACTTTTGATATATTTATAAATCTTTTATATTCATTGATGTTCCATGATTTATGTTACGTATTCTGTGATGTATTATTCTCTGAAATAAACAGTGGTTGTTAAGTATTGGAATCACGGTGTTGTGTGTTCGTCATATTTGGTGCCGAAACTTGTGAAAAAATTACGATTTTTTACGCAATTTTGACGATAAAAAGTTTACTTCACGCTGCTGGAAGCGGGATACGACGTCGGATCACATCACAAGATAAGTCTATTCCAATATAATACGATTTTATGAACTCCTTGCCTCAAAAGAATGTTAGCAGTAACGGCATAATTCAAGAACTTTG
Organism: Locusta migratoria; assembly: GCA_026315105.1. Lineage (NCBI taxonomy): Eukaryota > Metazoa > Arthropoda > Insecta > Orthoptera > Acrididae > Locusta > Locusta migratoria. The sequence goes on along the minus strand of CM048755.1, from coordinate 735,189,509 downwards.
CTAATATCAAAAGTGTGAAATCTTTCGGTTTGAATAACTAATTGATAGGAAAAGATTCAATTACGCTTACGCCAACACAAAAGCAGTTCCTTAATAATGCCAGACGAGATAGATACCGGGAAACAGCTAACAAACTTTAAAAGAAAAAGAACTAGGGAGAGGACGAATGCTACGCGGTTTTGTACGGCTGTCGATGAACTTACGACAGAAAGTCCAATGGACGATTTTGAACACTACATAGAACGTCTTCAAGATACTTTAGAGAAGCTCACTTCCTTAGATGACGTTATTCACGACCTCTTAAGTGATGATGAATATGACGCAGACGTATCTATCTGTGAGGAATATATAGACAAAATTAAACACGCAATACATAAGGCTACAAAAGCAATCAATTGCAAGCTTTCAGCCGTAACATCGCAAATGAATATCACGTCACCTACAGTTCCCATACACTCCACTGCAGGCATGCATTCAGTAAAGCTACCTGCCATTAAGCTTGAACCATTTTGTAGAGATATCAAAATGTGGTCCCGCTTCTGGGAGCAATTTGAATCAACTGCTTATCACTGCTTATCGTCCATGTTTCACTCCCATACAACGCAACACTCCACATTTTTACGACAAAAATGCCACATTTTCGTTTCTCTGTGAAACACTTGATTGATTAAATAAAAGCCTACGAACATTAGGCGTATTCTTTGATTTAACAAAGGCATTGATTCTGTTGATGACAAAATATTTTTGCAGAAGTTGGAACATTATGGAATAAGAGCAGTAGCTCACTACTGGTTCACTTCTTACGTTAATAACAGACAATCTACCTTGATTGCCACTCTCGATGTAACACGATCACACACCCTTTAAAACAAACCAACACTGATCATTTTATTAAAAGTTGCGTGAATCTTACTTTGCTTCTTGCTATTTCCATACCTGGAAGTTCCTTTCATGAACCAAACAATGTCATTAGTAATCCTTTCAAACATATTCTCAACAAAATGTATTTTCGTGAACAGACCAGCCTCCATGTTAACAATAACGTGTCATTCTCTGCACACAGCTAACTCTTGCTTTGACCTGCTGCTACCACAGGTGATGTAACTTCTCTGACTCATACTGTTCATTCTTTGGTATGAGGAACGAACTATCGATATATTTTGAGATGGTTTTCAAAAGCCTCGTCACGTATCGCTGGATGTCGGAATATCGTCAAATACATTCCCTTCGAGGGCGTTTGCGTCGATGGAATTGGTAGAAGTCTGGAGTACGGCGGATGTCCAGCTGCAAGATAACGCTCGGCCACGCACAGCCAACACCGCCGGACAGCTTCTTGTGTGCTGATCTGCAGCCTCAACGTCCAATACACGTGCCGCAGCCGTACCTCAGTCCTCCAGGCGTCTTCCTTTTCCTGCGACTCAAACTCGCTTCGAAAGGAAAGGGATTTGACTGTATTCCTTAAATGCAACGAAACGTGACGATGCTTTTGAGCACTATCTCTGAACAAGACTTCGTGCAAAGTATCCAGAACACGTATCGTAGAACTCGGCGGTGCATAGGCGAGTTACGGGAGCAAAGGGCAATAAGGCAACTGTAGTTCGTAGTTCACCTACGTTAATGTCACAGGGGAGGTTACCAGATAAATATTGTAAAGGTAACACAAAGATTTCGGAATCATGTTTTAAACTGCAAGACATACCCAGGGGCAGATACATACTTTGACGATATCTTATTGGTTATGAATTGTAGGAGAAATTGGGAAAAAAACTTGCATAAAGGTAGGAAAATAAGGACATGGGAGCTGGAGCAATTGAAGGAACCTGAAGTTCTTAAGAATTTCAGAGAGAGCTTTAGGCTACAACTGACGGAAACTGGGGGAAATAAAACAGTAGAAGATGTGGTGTCGCACAAGTCCAAAGTGCGCGCCACCTACTTTCGCCGCGCGCCGCCATGCACGAACGGCGCGGCGTTCTTACAACGTCAGCCACGAGCGCCCTCTGTTACAACTCCGCTCGTGGCCACCACTGAACGACATCGTTCACTTGGGACTGAGATAGGAACCAGCTAACACTTCGGAATCAGATAGGCACCAGTGAAGACTTGGCTATCGGATAGGCACTAGGCAGGCCTCTAGCGCAACTATGTATCAGCATTCTGCAGTACTGAGCTATGTGAAAGTTAAGTATTGTATAAATTCTGTGCAATATATATATCGTTCTAATTTACTCTAGTGTTTCTAGTTTCTGCTGGCCGCTCACCTTCGTACCTGCAAAAGCGTGCGTTCTTTATTCCTGTGTCGGTCTCTCCACTCGGCCACCGACACCTACGACGGAAACGAGACACAAAAGCGGCGACGAGGCAGGGACACAAAAGTGGCGACGAGGAGTGATAGAACCTTGGACCAGCCCGCTTGCAGCAGCCAGACAGCAGCAGTCGGAGCACGCAGAAATTGCTCCCGCCCACCCACCCTTATTATAAGATTTTTGGGGGAACATTTTCAGTTACGTGTTTTGTGGACTTTTTTTGTTGCAGAGCGTCCTCTTTCATATTGCATTTGTGTTTTGTTATAATTTACTTGTATGCGCGGCGCTTAATCGGTCAGCATGGCCACTACCCCAAACCCAAACGTAATGGAAATTATTCAGTTACAGACGGCGCGAATCACACAACTCCTGCAAGCAGTGGCCAGGCTCACAGCGCAAGCAGCTAACCAACAACAACAGCCGCCGCTTCAGCAGCCCACACCTGCCGCCGCAACGCTTCCTACGTTTCGCCAGTACAACGAACGAGAGGAAGAATGGAGTGACTACTTCGCTCAATTTCAAGAACTCGTCGCGGCTCATCAAATAACAGGTCAGACAGTTAAACATTTCTTTCTCGCCGTAGTTGGCACCAAGACTTTCGTGTTACTGCAGACACTTTTCCCACAAGTATCTCCTCGTGATGTAGACTTTGAACAAATAGTAAATGCACTGAATGCTCATTATGAGAGAAAAGTCCTCGTAGCTGCGGCACGGTACCGATTTTTCAGACTTAAAAAATTACCGCAGCAGTCACACCAAGAGGGGATTACGGAATTGAAGGGCTTAACCCGCCAATGTAAATTTACTTGCTCTTGTGGACTCTCTTATAGTGACGTGATGTTGAGAGATGCAATTACGCAGAACATTCAGGACCCCAGGATTAGGGCAGCGATTCTGAAACAGTCTGACCCCTCTTTAGACAGTGTTCTACAGCTTATTGAAGCGCATGATACCTTTGACTTAGCAGATGTAGAAATGCAAGGCCACAGTGTTAATTCAGTGCGCCGCAATGGACGCTTTCGTAGTTACAGTTCTCAGTATAGCACTAGTGATACTTATTTTTATACTGGCCATGCTGAACAGTCAGTGAACAGTAGCCAGTGTAAAAGTGCGACACAATGGTCGTCCCATCGTGCTAGAAACAGTAATTTGAATAATGCGCGCCAACGTTCATTTCAGAAAAATGTACATAAGTCTTGCCCTCAGTGTGTATCTCGCCATAAGCGTGCGCATTGCCCTAGTCGCAACGCAACCTGTTATCAATGTGGCAAATCGGGACATGTACAGTCTGTGTGTATGCAAATTAAAAACTCTAAGAATGGTAACGTTAGAAACAGTGCTTTGCTGAGTGCACGAACGGTTCATGCTGTCAATGTCATAGACGCTGTGGAATTGAACAGTAGTTCACTTGGTTCTCAATTGCAAGAAAGTTCTTCTACGCCTACTGCAAAACTAAGTAGTGAGCCACGTGGCAAGCTCCGACGAGCGCGTAAAACTGTGGAACGGAAACGGGTTCGGGACAAGCATAATGACTATGTACAGTGCAATCCTGTAGTGAAACTAGTGCCTTCTGCAACTGCTACTTGTAATAGTGCCCAGTACTGTGTAGATAGTGACAGTAGACTTGTTGTAGATACTCAGAGTAATTTTAGTGCAGTAGCCTCGCATTGCGCGGACGCCGATCCGGCGGTAGTGCCATCTAGTGACAGTGTTGTTAATCCCCTGCGTGCCGAGTCTGCTCCGCTTCCTTCACTACGCAGCCCGCGCATGTGGAAGCGCATCAAACACGGCGTAGCAGACGTTGCCCACATTCGCGCACCTCTCGAGCGCCACAAGCAAAAACTTTTTGTGACTCTTTGCATAGAAAATAAGACTGTGAAATTTCAGATTGATACTGGTTCCGCTGTCACATTAATAAATAAAGATACTTATGAACTTCTGGGTTCGCCAAAATTGTCGCCGTCTCAGCAAGTGCTAACAGCATATACAGGACAGAATATTCCGGTGCTAGGAACGTGTTGCCTACCTGCCTCTTTTCAAGGTGTAACAAAAACAGTTGCTTTTGTAGTTCTTCAGGCCAAACCTACACAGAACATTTTTGGACTAGATGCATTTGACTTGTTTGGTTTATCAATTCAAAGAGATGTGCTTCAAATTTCGTCAATACTGCCTCAGGATAAAATCAATGCATTGTGTGACAAATATTTTGACTTGTTTTCGCCGGAACTAGGTTGTGCTAAAGACTTCGTGGCACATGTAACTTTAAAAGAATCTGCAGTTCCAAAATTTCGTAAAGCTAGATCAGTGCCTATCGCAATGCGTGATACAGTTGCCGATGAACTTAAACGTTGGCAAGATAGTGGTGTGATTTCTCCTGTTTTTGCGAGTGAGTGGGCCTCGCCTATAGTAATTATACCCAAGCCGTCAGGAAAACTTCGTCTCTGTGCGGACTTTAAATCCATAGTGAACAGTCAAACAATTGTAGACACTTACCCCCTGCCCAGACCTGAGGAACTTATGGACAAATTAGGACAGTCTCGTTTCTTTTCTAAGATTGATTTAGCAGAGGCATATTTACAGATTCCGCTTGATGATGAGTCAAAAAAGTTTTTCGTAATTAATACTCACATGGGCCTTTTTCAGTTTCAACGCCTAACCTTTGGCAGTTCTTCTGCCCCCGCTATTTTTCAGCGTTTCTTGGAACAGCTGACAGTTTCTGTACCATGTTGCTCGAACTATTTAGATGATATTGTGGTATCCGGACGTACAGTTGAAAAACATTTATCAAACCTGGAGTGCCTTTTCAAAGTGTTGACTGCAGCAGGTCTACGATGTAATAAAGCAAAGTGTTCGTTTTTTCAGACTGAAATAGAGTACCTAGGTCATGTAATTAATGCGCAAGGAATCCATCCCTTACAATCACATCTTCGAGCAATCAAAGACTTGCCTCCTCCTAAGAATGTGCATCAATTGCAAGCAGTAATGGGAAAGCTTAACTATTATTTCAGATTTATTCCCAATGCCTCTCAGATTGCAGCTCCGCTGCATCGCTTACATAGCAAGCATGTTCCTTTTGTATGGTCCAAAGATTGCCAGGTTGCCTTTGACAAACTAAAGTCTGCACAACTCAGTGATGCATGTTTGATTCCCTTTGACCCGCAGAAGCCTGTAGTGTTAGCAGTTGATGCCTCGTCGTCCGGTCTGCGTGTAGTATTGTCGCATCGTATTGGATCTCACGATCGACCTATTGCCTTTGCATCCAAGCTACTGACGCCAACGCAACAGAATTACACTCAGATAGAAAAGGAGGTCTTAGCAATCATTTACGGCGTCACAAAGTTTCATCATTATCTCTATGGCAAAAAATTCTATTTGTTGACAGACCACAAGCCTCTCACGTCGTTGTTCTCACCCACAAAGCCAATTCCGCCACGAACGGCACAAAAGCTTCAGAGATGGTCTTTGATATTGTCTAATTATCAGTATGAGATTTTGTACCGCCCTACCACTAAACACGCCAACGCGGACACAATTTCTCGACTTCCGGTTGGCCAGGATGTGTCGTTTGATTCTTCAGAAATGGCATGTTGCCATATAGACTCCAGAGATGCTTCCGCTGTCGCAGATTTCCCTTTGAACTCTCGTCGAGTTGCACAGGAAACAGCTGCGGATGCAGACTTTAAGTGTGGTAGCACGTTTTGTTCGCTCAGGGTGGCCTGCCAGAGCCAAAGACAGAGCGGCCTCTGGTTCGACGTTATTTTGCACAGCGTCATGCATTGTCTTTAAGTCAGGGTGTTCTGTTACATACGGACAACGACCAAACAAGAGTGATTGTTCCTCGTTCCCTGCAACGAGAAGTGTTACGCCTCCTGCATCAAGGACATTGGGGTATTGTTAGGACAAAGCAATTGGCCAGACGTCATTGTACCTGGGTTGGTATGGACGCCCAGATAGAGAGCATGACGTCACAGTGTACAGTTTGTGCGGAGCATCAGGCGGCTCCTCCGCAACGTTTCTCAGACTGGCCACGCCCCAAGGGACCATGGCAACGTTTACACATTGACTTTGCCGGACCTTTCTGGAATACGCGCTGGTTAATTGTTAGACGCTTTGAGCAAGTTTCCTTTTGTGATTGCCATGAACTCAACGACGGCGTCTAGTACAATCAGTGCCTTAACGTCAGTGTTTTGCATCGAAGGCTTGCCTCAAACTATCGCACCTTTTCACCCTCAGTCCAATGGTGAAGCAGAACGTTTCGTTCGAACATTCAAGTCTCACATGGAAAAGATGAAAGGTCAGCACTCCAGGCAACAAGCTCTTCAAATTTTCCTGTCTACGCATCGGTGCATGCCACGTGACGGCCCGTCTCCTGCCGAGCTGCTACACGGCCGCCGTCACCGCACTCTCCTTCACCTGCTGCAGCCTCCCACGCACCGAGTCGGTTCGTATGGCGCTACGCGTTTTCAGGTTTCGACGCCGGTGCTGTACAGGGTGTTCGCTGGTATGAAGAAGACATGGTTGCCAGGCATCATTCAGCGCGTGCTCGGTCGCAATATGTATGTTGTACGTTCTTCCACAGGGTCGGAGCTGCGGCGCCACGCAAACCAATTGCGCCTGCACAGGCCGCGCGATCCTGTCTCGGGTTTCTTGATTCCAGACCCAGTTCACCGCCAGGGAGCACAGCCACATCGTTCGTCCCCAGACTACGAGATCCCTATGGACGTCGACGCACCACCGACGCAGTCGTGGCCGCCGCTGTCGCCGCCGCAGATGACAGTGTCACCGGGAGGAACTCCGGGACCGTGCGTGCCCCCGCCGCTTGGGCCACGCACCTCAGAAGAAGATGACCTGCTCCCTCTGGGCGGAGGCGGGCGCCCTTCCGCTGGTTTTGGCGGGTTTCCCGGCGGATCGCAAGGTGCATACCGGGGCGCGGACTGCGTCTCGAACCCAGCCTCAGCTACGACGCCCGTCCCACCAGTAACGCCCCCGCCCAGGCCCTCCTCCCAGTGCCGTCGCCGTGGCCCTCAGCCCTACGCCACGACGGCGCGGCGGTTTGGGGGGGGGGGGGAGGGTTGTGGTGTCGCTTAAGTCCAAAGTGCGCGCCACCTACTTTCGCCGCGCTCCGCCATGCACGCACGCCGCGGCGGTCTTACAACGTCAGCCAAGAGCGCCCTCTGTTACAACTCCGCTCGTGGCCACCACTGAACGACATCGTTCACTTGGGACTGAGATAGGAACCAGCTAACACTTCGGAATCAGATAGGCACCAGTGAAGACTTGGCTATCGGATAGGCACTAGGCAGGCCTCTAGCGCAACTATGTATCAGCATTCTGCAGTACTGAGCTATGTAAAAGTTAAGTATTGTATAAATTCTGTGCAATATATATATCGTTCTAATTTACTCTAGTGTTTCTAGTTTCTGCTGGCCGCTCACCTTCGTACCTGCAAAAGCGTGCGCTCTTTATTCCTGTGTCGGTCTGTCTACTCGGCCACTGACACCTACGACGGAAACGAGACACAAAAGCGGCGACGAGGCCGGGACACAAAAGACGAGGAATGGGGAGCATTGAGAGATGAAATAATGAAGGCAGCTGAACAAATGTGCATATGTGCAGTCAGTGTGGCTTATGGAATTTTGGGTCGGTCCTGGAGTCGTGTTCGGGTAGCCTAGTGGTTAAGGCGACAGCTTGCGAAAAGAGGGAAACCCGGGTTCGAGTCCCGGCACAAATTTTAATATGTCACCATTTGGTAGAACACCCATACCTCATATAGTAACGCTAAAAGCAGTTCGCTATTGCGAGAAAATATTGATAATATTATCATCACAGCAACGCGGAGAACTGCGAATTAGTAACCACAAAAAAAGGAAGAAACAAAAGTCAGAGGATTTAGAGACAATAGATCCACAGACGTGTAGGCCAAAATTTGTCGTTAGACAGTTTGGCTAAGATGCAGAAGTAGTCGATCTGGTCTTCATTTCCATAGTTACATAGATTCCAAGATATTGAGTCTCTCTCTGAAGTTGTGAAGCAAATTTTTAATATATATATATATATATATATATATATATATATATATATATATATATATATATATATATATATATTGCACAGTGGCCAGGCTTCACGCAACGTTTACATCCACAGTTCTGCAGCTGCACAGAGTCCATGTCGGTATACGATCACAATACAACGGAGAGTGCGTCTACACTGGCAGAGATTAAATCCCCACTCCGTGACGTCTTCTTACGTCAGAGTGGCGTAGGTACCGACGGCGTGCAGTGCGCGAGCGCCCTCTACAAGGGGAGGCACCGCGTAAGCCTGTACTGGTGTTACCGTTTCCCTGCTAGTCGCGATGTGTTAATCTCCTACTCGTCGGAATAGTGGATTGCCCGGAAAACGTCCATGTATCTTTGGTTGCCGATCTTTCAGGCGCCGTGAAAGGCCAAAGAACAGGTATTCAGTCCCTACATAAAGTCTGGGAACACTTTCAATTATTTATTGCACAAAAATAAAACATTGTACAGATATCATACATAAGTCATTTTGAAGAGAAACCCTGAAAGGTTTTCCTTTTCTTTTTTTTTACATGTATACCGCAAGAGCGTAGTTCCGTAATTTGCCGATAGTGAGAGCAAGTCGCAAACATGGTGAGTTCAGGTGCGGAGCGAGCTTTCTGTGCGTCTGGAAAGACAAAAACAAGTGTGCTACTGCTGTTCAACGTATGTTCAGTACCAAGTACAGTAAGAAGGAAGGCCATTTAGCCCTGGTACAACAAATTCTTTACGATGAGTTGCTTGTGCCCGGCAAAGAGAAGCGTTCGTCCCAGTGAGAGGGAAGTGAATGTGGAGCGCGTACCAGAGACATTCATAAGGAGTGCAGAGAAATCGCTGCGTCGTGCATCCCCGAACTCGAAATGGCGCCAGCGACAGTGTGGAAAATTCTGTGACAGAAGCTCTCTATAAATCCACGACGAACACAGGTGTTTTGAGTTTTGTCCGCAATTCCAACAACTGAATAAGGCTAGGGATGGCATTGTTGATCGCTTAATTTTTAGTGACGAATCCAATTTTTACACTAATGGGAAAGTGAACAGGCATAATAGTCGACTCTGGGGTAGAAAGCATCCACACGAATGCACTGAATTTGATCGTGATTCCCCAAAGGTAATTTCACGTAGAAACCTGTACGGGCCATTTCTCTTGGTCGAGAGCACTGTCCCTGGCTACTCCTGCTGCCTGGTGAGTGTGCTTCCCGGTACATCGCTGTGTCACGCGTGTTGCCTGGCGACAGGGGCGCTGCGTGGCCAGTATGGCACCTCAAGTCACCATTATTCTGACTAGCGCTGACTAGCGGTAAATTACGACACTACGCTGTGGCGGTATAAAAGAAAAAACTCAATGTTTCTCTTCAAAATGACATATGTATTATTTGTACAATGTTCTTATGCTGTAAACAACGGAAAATGTTTCAGGATTTTATGTACACGATGTATTTTGCGTTTGTTTTCGATGGGTTTGACTGATTCAGTATTGAGTCTCCCTACAACTACCTCGTTTCACTTCTCCCTGTATTAATCAAGATGGTCTCTATCTGCTCGGAATTTTCTGTAGCTTAGTCGTCAACTGCGTTTCATAATAATTTTCGGTGAATGGTGAACGTTTCCTAGACGATCCTAAAGAAGAATACCCGACATCCCTTTACCATTATCTTTTCTGTGCTTTTTTGCTTATATGGACACATGGTGTCAACAGTTCCCCCAGCACTGCTCCAGACATCAGTCGAGTCCCCGCCACGTCGTGGGGGCCCTAAACAATATAATAGGCTCTGCACCATGTCCAGGGGTTATGTTGCAAGTAGAGGCCAGCATTACACGATTGTATTTCTTTGTCAAAGTTGATATGTCAAATAATTAAGCCAAATAAAACTGGCCACTACGGTCGGGGGTTCGGACCCCCCCTCGGGCATGGATATTTGTGTCGTCCTTAGAATAAGGTAGTTGATAAGTAGTTTGTAAGTTTAGGGACTGATGACCCCGTAGTTGAGTCCCATAAGCTTAACAAACATTTGAACATTTGAAATAAAACTGGTCGTGGAATATGGAACTTTGGCTTCGCTTTCATCAAAGAAATATTATCCAGTGTAGGGTGTCGCCATAGAATTGTTGATAAAAGTCGTTTGTCTTCTGTTTATTGCAATGCGAATCTCTTTCAGCGCTAGCATCGCCGGAGTTACGTGACTGCTGTGTGTTTCTAAACACGGCTGCAAAATTTAATTGAATGTGTTCAATCAATGACAAATTTAATACAACTATATGAAGCCTGTAAGGCGTTAATTACTGTGAGGGATTCTGATAATTAAAATATACGTTAAGAAGATTGGAGAGCTGAAGAAAATGGTAGAGGTTATCAGCAGTGAAAGATGGTCCGGATGTACACCAGACGACACAGAGAAGAAAATCACTTTTTGTAATCAGAGCGCCTCACATTAAACAGCTCTTCATGTACCTCATGCGTTTGCATAAATTTTGTCCTTGATGCAACACATTGGTATTTGATTTATTTACAAAGTTTATACCAACACTGGTGCATAATCAGTGTACGATTATTAAAAATATTTCCTAATACCCATTTACTGCCCCAAACATTTATTTAGTTTCAGATATTCATCCTTCTCTGCGTTACAAATTGGTTGACATGTTTCTGGAGTTATTTTGCTTAATGCTCACTGTGGTATTCGAGTACTGTACTGGACGCTACAACATGTCACCATAGCCAGAAATCGCAGTATCGCTGTAACTCTGTCTTCTGCAGGTATAGAATTCTCATGCGCGTATTCTGTTTTCTGATGTGAGTAGATACTGATACAGTATGGTATTCATCCTCAAGTAGTTTGTATATGACTTGACGTTCTCCACTAGCAGCCCAATTGCAAGCAGCAGGTATTTTCTGTGATTTGTCAAAGATATTTGATTGTGTGAACCATAACATCATTTTAAGTAAATTAGAATTCTATGGGGTCACGGGAAATGCTGCAAAATGGTTCAAGCCGTACCTCACTAACAGGAAACAAAGGGTGTCAGTGCAAGTGACTAGTGAATTAAGCCAACAGTCATCATCGGATTGGCAAGAAATTACATATGGTGTCCCACAAGGATCCATCTTAGGGCCATTACTTTTTCTTGTTTACATTAATGACCTCTCATCAGTTACACTTCCAGAATCAGAGTTCGTTTTGTTTGCAGATAATACAAGTATTGCAATAAAAAGGAAACGTCAAGCGTAGTTATAGAAAGGTCTGCTAATGTCAGGTGCTGAAGATTTTTGCTAACGCTTCATGGCGCTGATGTACCAGCTTACCCATGTTGAAGAGCTTTCATACTGGGCTTATATCACCATCATGACATGCTCACGTGATCGGAAACATGATCCGCCATCTTGCAACGTCACTGGTCCAGAATTAACTTCATTTGACCTACTTTCTCACAGGAGGGTGGTGTGGCTTACCGCCATTGGCATGACGTCACGGAAACTTCCAGAATCACGACCTACTTTTCTGAACTGCATAACGGTGTCGTCAAGAAACTTCCATTGAAAGTAGGTCTCTCCCCCCCTCCTAGGTGCTGTCACATGACGTCATTTGATGACGTCATGTGACAGCTCCATGCTTAACCACTACTCATAACAAAGCAATTTTTATTTACATATGAAATTTCATCATTTTTTTCACTTACTATTGGCTGCATTTGTTGCTCTAGGTACACTATTCTCCATAAGTATGAGAGACTCATCAATGAGTTTTACACAGCATACAAACCATACTTAAAAGTGTATGAAGCTATAGAATTTATTTAATTTACGAAAAAATACTTGAACTGTTACAACTGAAACATTTTGTTTAGAGAAATCACAGTTCATCAAGAGTAGTGACTGGCTTACTGTGACGAGCCAGTTGCTCGGCCACCATTGACCAGTGACCAGACGTTTTCAATAGGTGAGAGGTCGGGAGAATATGCTGGCTTCGAAGATGCACCAGCTCCACCAAAGAGACTGCCTACATCACACTTGTGCGTCCTCTCCTGGAGTACTGTTGCCCCTTGTGGGAACCTCACCAGGTGGGACTGACGGAAGACATTGAGAAGGTTCAGAGAAGGGCAGCTCGTTTTGTTTTATCACGTTACGGGGGGGAAAGCTTCACGGAAATGTTGCAAGAATTGGGGTGGAAATCATTAAAAGAAAGACGTTATTCATTACGGCGTGATCTGTTTGCGAAGTTTCAATCACCGACTTTTAGTTCTGAATGTGAAAATATTTTGCTAGCACCCACCTACTTAGGGAGACATGACCATCCCAATAAAATAAGAGAAATCAGATCGAAAACGGAAAGATTTAGGTGTTCTTTCTTCCCGCGCGCTATTAGAGAATGGAACGGTAGAGAAAAGTTATGAAAGTGGTTAATGAACCCTCTGCCAGGCACTTGAATGTGATTTGCAGAGTATAGATGTAGATGTAGATGAACGAAGTAAATTTGGAATCGAGACAGTCCTGTTGTGGGACTGTAAAACTGAATACATTTTGGTCTCATTGTAGACACAGGCACAACATCAGAAATTGAAACCCATAATTTACTAGAAATCCGCCAGCCGCCCATAGGAACTGAGGATGTCATCAGAACCCAAGCGACAAGCGTAATTGGTACCGACGTGAGCCACGACTTGCAATCGACCGCACCCCGCACCCACTATAGCCGCCGGCAAGGCCGCCTCCACATCTCGGACAAGGCCCCTCCGGCAGACACACCGAGTACACGTTGGACTTCTTTCCGGATCTCGACGCTCTCTGCCTAAGGGGCTCCATCACGCGCCTAACATTGGAGCTTCCAGTAACTAATAATCCCCCCCTCCCGTGCACCTGCTCAGACCCCGCTGAAGGAGTGGCCACATGTCCACTCACAGGACGAACGTGCTGGACGGACGTCCAGCCTCCACATTGGCTTTCCGTCTCGAGAGACGCGAACGCCGTTCAACCCGCCACTCCCCTTGCGGAGACGGCGGCTCGACCATGTACGGTACACCTGAAGGTGCCTCGGTAGCAGGGACAGAGAGAGAAGCATGAGACACCTGAGGTGTTCCACTCGACGCACCAGACTCCCTACCATCGCTGCACCCCGAGACAGCAGCCTGAAGACGGCTGACCGTAGACAACAGCACGCTCAGCTGTTCGCGAACTGCGACCAACTCCTCCCGCGTCCGCACACAGCAGGCACACATCCTATCCATCCTATCGATACAATTAAATGTAAAAGTAGAAAGCTAAGTAATCAACTTTTAACTAGCCTAGTACTTCAATAAAGGCGGCTGGCAGCTGACTGAACTTTGGCTAGTGGTTAATACCCTGTCAAAACAACGAAACTGAGTCCGGCAGTTTTCAAAATAAACAAGAATATCTATGGAATACACTGTTATCAAACGCGCGGGAATATAAGTTTTCTTAAAGCAGAACACGAAATAAGGAAGTGACAATATGACACTTAAATCACGTAGCTTGCAGCAGACGAAAACTATACACACGGTATTTGTCAAAATATACGAGAATAAACCCTTAAAACAGTAGCATAAACGAATCTGCCAAATAGGCGAGAAGAAACATTTTAAAAACAAAAGCAATAACGAAAATTAAGAAATTAGCTGGCAACGAAATATGACGCAATTAAATTATGATACTTAGCGCTCGGTGCGATGAGGCAGCGACAACAGCTGACACTGGACAATGAATACAGATATGTATAAAAAGGACTTCAAATGCAGTAAAATCGGTTATCAATATCCGAAGTCCAATATGAATGTAACAAATGGAACCGTAACTTTTACATGTAATAATTTCAGTACTAAATTACTCAACACAGTGAAATAACTGGCTATACATGTGGTTTTGTCCTATAGGAAAACAACTAGGAATGCGGACATAGGCACTAAGAAATTAGTTATAGGAGAGAGAAGTCAAACATCGATCATACGCACGCACATACACACTGATGGGTGATTACTGCAACTATATATAACAACCCTAGCAAATAGCGAGCATCACTTTACCAATTACCTTGAGTCGGCGTGATCTGTCAACGGCCGGCCGCGGTGACCGAGGGGATTGAGGCGCTCCAGTCACGGTCTGCACGGCCACTACGGTCGGGGGTTCGAATCCCCCCTCGGGCATGGATATTTGTGCCGTCCTTAGTTGTAAGTAGTTCATAAGTAGTTTGTAAGTTTAGGGACTGCTGACCCCGTAGTTAAGTCCCATAGACTCTACAAACATTTGAACATCTGTCAACGCTGGATCTCGCTGGCGACTGGACGATGTCGAATGAGTGGAGCTGTAAAAGAATAAATTCTTCCGCCCAGAATCTCACTACGATCTGTGAAGCAGCATCGACATTTAACTGTAGCAGCCCCATTATCATGGCAGGTAGCAGTTGTTAGGTAAATGTTTTCAGTGTTGGCTAGGACGTACACACATAAACTCAACCGCAAAACGCGAGTATTGAGTACAAGTGTCCCCAGAATGGAATCGCATAAACCAGTAGTACGTCGGTACGGCCAGTACGACAGTGGCTGCCTAATCTCAAGTGTCAACCGAACAAGAATATACAACACAGCTGTTTCAGAGCGAACAACTGCAACTGAGTTCCTGTCCGGATCGACACGTGAAATTTTCTAACAAGGATACCACATGGGTATCGGATTATAGAATTTCTTTATATTTGTGGTTCGCGAAGTTCATATCTTAAATAACAACCAGCCAAAGCCATTCGACGTAACTCTAAAAAATTATCGAGATAATCGACATTAAAGTATCGCAAAGTACACATACGCAGTAACTACGAATAGGTACAAGGGTAGACGTATCTGTTCATGTAGCTCAGGTGGTAGCGTTCTGGCCTTCCAACCCTGGGATCGGTGGTTCGCATCCTGTCATGGTGGATTAAATTTTTTTTTTCTTTGTGTTCGAGCAATTACACAATTTTAATATCTAACGGTAATTTTTAAGAAAAGTGCACGTGTTTTTGTTTATTCGTAATTTTCTATATTTTATGGAAGAGTGTTAATAATGATAGTCAATCAAAGAACGTAAGTTACATTTGTTACAGAATTTGTTTCGCTATTAGTTGACGACGGCAGTCTTTCGTTGTTCAGTTTTTGAAGAGCTACAGCACTGTATTTGGAAAGTCATCTCCCTAGCTACTAATGGCTTTCCAAGAAGCTATCCTACTCAACCATCGTTTTACGTCACAAGGATTTCAACTCGTCTACATATACATGAACAAAAACTGACATAACAAGTGGAATTGGAGATTCCAAAATGTTTTATATAACTGAATGGGAAAAAGAAAAAAAAACGTCCCATTGGGATTCGAACCTCCGACTCTACTGTTATGATGCCAGTACGCCCCAACCTGCACTAAACCGACAGATGCTGTAACCTTTTTAATTACTGGTACTTACGTGCACTTTGGAAAATTTCAAAGTCGATTTTCTCGAGAATTTTTGAGATTTGCGTCGAATGGCTTTGGCTGATTGTTATTTAAGTTATAAACTTCACGAACCATAGATATAAAGAAATTCTAAAACCCGATACCCGTGTGGTCTCCTTGTAAGTCCGCGATCCGCTGCAGGCGGAAACCTCAGAAATCTGAAGTCCAACAAACGCTCAGGACCCACCTAGAAGAGTGATTACTCTTCAGGTCCTATCTGAAAGAAGAACGTCCAAACTAGCTAAAGCCTACACGAGAAATGTGCACCGACTCTTCGTCTGCCCACACGAAAACTGGGCGTCACCGCCCCCTAAACTCGATATACCAATCACTGACGAACTCCACACTCAGCCAATGAGATGGACAAGCAGCTATGACAGTAGACCTGTCGCCTACAAAGACGAAGGCAATCGGATGGCCTCCAGAGGATGCCACCTGAGTCAACCGTCACTTCGAAAATTCCTCACAACCAACGTTTCCCAGCCTTTTGCCCTAAAACGAATTTAAAGTCTTATCTAGTGAGCTCGTAGCCCGAATAGCCACAGATAAAGGAGCCCTGAAAAATCGTGGCCCGAATCATCCCCCAGCTTTAATTCTGCAGACAGGGAAGGCTAACTGATACTTAGAAGATAACCTCTCCAAAGCCGTACACTAACAGGCTCCGTAATGATGCGAACCCTATGGATTGCGGCCCACACTGTCTGCTATCTAAAAGGGAAGTGATACATTATCGAATGTGTTCCAGACAGATACGTCCCGCCTCGCAAACTGCCCCCATAAACGTGTCTCCAGCGACCGGCCTCCCTCGGCAACGCCAGCCTGGCTCTGTCTTCTGCAGGCGAGGACAGTGCCCAACAGATGATGAACACAGTTCCGAAGTACAAAGAAAAAATTGTCACCCAAGACACATACTGCAGATTTACCAAACAATATATTCTGAGGCACATTCTTAAGACATTGAAGAAAAAAAAGGTTGGAAAAAAGGACTAACAAATTACTCCCGATACTCACAGCACACATAAAAGCACCAGAAAGACTGATAATAAATGAACAAATAATTGACCACCCTACAACTTCTATACATACCTGTTTAAGATGAAATTCTTTACTATGGTCGGGGGCTCGAATCCCCGCTCGAGCATGGATATTTGTGCCGTCCTTAGTATAAGGTAGTTCATTAGTAGTTTGTAAGTTTAGGGACTGATGACCCTATAGTTAAATCCCATAAGCTATACAAACATTTGAACATTTGAAATTCTTTATATGTCTTGCATGCAAATTTTGCGTACCAAAAGAGTTGTTATTGTATTACGGAAACTAACAGAGTATATCAGAATGTAGTATACTTTTATTTTGCCCAGACACCTTAGTGGCGAAAGACGTCCGAAAAACGGACATTTCTTATTTTTGGATAGTCCCAAATGTTTGGTTAGAATTATTTTTAAATAATTATCGATAAATG
Source organism: Locusta migratoria (assembly GCA_026315105.1). Lineage (NCBI taxonomy): Eukaryota > Metazoa > Arthropoda > Insecta > Orthoptera > Acrididae > Locusta > Locusta migratoria. Next base: position 735,172,217 of record CM048755.1, on the reverse strand, counting down.
TATGTAGGTTATACAATAGTTAGAGTACACACATGCTAACGAATTTCTTTATGCCATATCTATATTTACCTTCAAATTTCGGTACATACGAGTTATAATTAAGGTTCGATGTATTACGTTACCTACCTACATGTACTAATTCCATTCTGAGGAAATGAAATGTTATTCCAGAAATCGTTAATGCAACATAGGTAACCTAACAGAGTGTATCAATATGTAGTATACAATTATTTTGCCCAAAGATCTTAGGTGCCAAACGAGGGTTTTATTGTTGAACTTTTTTATGTAAACATAGTTCCCTCCAAAATATTTCACACTACAGGTAATTGTTTTTAAACAATTGTTGTTAAAGGTAACTTAGGCATCTACTGTTGCTCACTGGCGATTTCCGAGAGACAATGGAATGTTCTTTTTGGAAAATAGTTAATGCTATAACATAGGTTGTTGAAATTAATTTGATACGCAAATCAGGAATAAAAATAATCAGGGGTGGTGGTTGATGGCGTGGGGGTCAGGTATTGGTGGATGGGGACGGCGGTGGGGCTGAGGTGAGGGCAGCCCGAGTGGCCAGTCGTGGCGGCTGCTCTCGGAGGGGCGAGTTGTTCACGTGACGTGTGTGTTAAGTGCAAGTACGTGTTTGACGTTATTAGTCATAATTCCCAGTAATTGTATTGTCCAAAGGGCAGTCACTTGTTATCTGTCATTCATCGTTAAGACTGTCATTGTCATAACAAGTGCAAGTAAAAATGTTCGATGTCAATCATCCTTTCCTCCCGGGAAGTGCGCTATCGTTCGAGGGTGGCAGCGTCCTTCGATCAGCGGTCGGGAAAGTGGCCGAGGGCTGAGGGCTGCGGGATAACGGTATCTGGCGTCGACAACAAACAAAAGACGGGCGATTCTAAGTGGCGCAAAGCTCTCTTTACTATACTACTACTGTAGAGAAATATTTTGAAAGCAGTTCGGTGAACTCTCTGCGAGGCAGATAATCTTGTTTTGCAGAGAAGACATGTAGATGTTGATGTAGATGAACGTGTTACATGTAACTTTGTGGTCTTTCTTCTTTTTTAAAAAAAAAGAAGAGGGAAACTTATTCTAGGGCTGCACTTCGAAGACACTGGCCATTGAGAGAGAGAGAGAGAGAGAGAGAGTAAAAAGAGACTAAGTAGAAGTATTTAGCATGTTCTGTGTTAAAAGAGTGCCAATATGTTGACATGCCAGAATTTTTGTGAGGATCAAATTGTTTGTGAAACTGTTGGATTAAGCTACCGTTGTCATCAGTCCCTAGGCTTACAAACTGCTTATGCACGCATAAACCTTTCGTAAGGACAACACACACATACACACAAAATCAGGCCCAGGGAGGACAGGGCGCTTACAACCTCGCGCCCCTTCCCGCGCCGCACCGAATGAGGACTGAGGCAGCTACTGCCCTGCCTCTCAGAAGGAACACACCTGCATTCCTTGCGCTCCTACAGGAGGACTCTTCAGCTGGTATCATACACACATCAGATGCTGATTTTCATCCCTGGGAGCGTGGTGCCAGAGACCTCTTGTGTTGTGCACAGCCATGCGGGAAGGGACGCCACGCTACAGATCGCATGTCCGCTCGCGTCGGAGGTTCGAGTCTCCCTCGAGCTAGGCTGTGTTCTGTCTTTAGTATGAGTCAGTTTAAGTAGTTTGCAAGTCTAGGGACCGATGACCAGAGTAGTTAGGTCATTTGATAATTTTCCATATATACTGTGAGAACTGACTCCATAGACTTAATAAAATTAATTATATCGCTTATTGGCCATAGTGTAGCAATGCCACATTGAAAGGCGCAAGTGTCTGAACTAGTAAAATATGTCAAATAAGTGATTAAACGTTGCGTTATTTGATTGATCCAAATAAGTTTTGTAAGGACGCTGTATCCGTGTTGTCAGAAGAACTGTGTCTAGTGCAAGTTATATTTCCGCGAGACACAACATACGAGAGTTGGTTTTTAAGTAAGGGCCGTTCACGCGTATAGGCCCGTAGTTCGCGCGGACGCCGCAACAAGCCACCGCGCCACTTGCCGGCATCCTTCCCGTTCACACTGATGCCAGTTGCAGCTCTGTTGCTGACGTGTACGCATCGCTGTGCTATTTTATAATGTTTACGATTATTGAATCGCCCGCCGCGTGTGAGATACGGTCAGTGATACGTTTTGTGACCGTGAGAAGCCTAACAGCTGCAGAAATTCATCGTCAGTTAACAGAAATTTAAGGCTTCAATGCAATGAGTGAAGGTAAAGTGCGTCAATGGGTTAGAGAGTTTATAAATAGCCGTAAAAACGTCCATGACGAAGAACGCTCAGGCCGGCCCTCTGTGATCACTGATGATTTGCAGTCGAAACAAAGATTCGTCGGGATAGAAGATTCACAATTTCCACTCTTTCTTTGGAATTTCCACAAGTTTCAAAATCGGTTTTGTACAAAATTGTGTCTGAAAAACTAAACTTTAAGAAACTGTGTTCTTGGTGGGTACCCAGACTCCTCACAGACGACCACAAAGGGAAGAGATTTGCCACTTCATTTGACTTTTTGATTCGTTACGAGGAAGAAGGGGATGACATGTTGAGTCAAATTGTCACTGGAGATGAAACATGGGTATCCCATATCACTCCCAAAAACCAGCAACAATCGATGGAATGGCGACACACAACCTACCCATCAAGGTCAAAGCCAAACAGACGCTGTCAAAGATTATGGCAACTGTGTTCTGGGACTGGCGCGGTGTTTTGCTAGTGGACTTTATGCCACGAGGAACGACAATCAACTCAGATGCCTACTGTGCAACTCTAAAGAAGCTCCGCAGAGCAATTCAAAACAATAGGTGCGGCATGCTGACAAAAGGAGTTTTGCTCCTGCACGATGACGCTAGGCCTCACACCCCTCAAAAGACTCGGGATTTGATTGATTCTTTTGGCTGGGAAGTTTTGGACCATGCACTATACAGCCCCAACCTTGCTCCTAGCGATTTTCACCTTTTCCGGTACTTGGAACACCATCTTGGCGGGCAGCTCTTCAATGACGACGATGAAGTGAAAGCGGCCGTGAACTCTTGGCTGTCGGAGCAGGCAGCCGAATTCTTTGAAGAGGGAATGAAAAACTTAGTTGTACGGTATGACAAGTGCTTAAATAAACAAGGAAACTATGTAGAAAAATAGGTAAAAGTGTGTAGAATCAGAAAATAAAAGTTTTTTTTTACAAATGTATTTGTATCTTTTAAAAAAAATAAAAACGGTCCTTACTTAAAAAAAAAAACCCTCTTACAATATCTGCCAGTGTGGCGCAGGAGATAGCGTCACTGAATGTGGTGCTGAAGGTCACCGGTTCGATCCCACCCACTGGCAAAAATTTATTTCATTGTAATTAACGATTACAGAATGTTCTGCATTTTTCTTATGTTCACTTGTAAATTCTACTTGTTTCTTATGTGAACTGTTCTTCTAATTTCTTGTACATGCTGTGTATAAATAGCAGAGTACTCTGCCCAAGAGGCAGTTAGTCCTTGTGTATGTTAAGTTCGTAATAAACCAGCTTTCAGTATAAGTGCTGTGTTCAGTTGCCTTCGAAGCCAAGCCTGCTTCCATTTCAACGTGACATTGTTTGGTGGAGGTGCCGGGTATCCTGTGCAAAAGCTGCATCACCGTGGCTCTGATTAGGCAACGTAAAAGCTGTCGCTTACACGGACTAGAACTGGAATACAAGGGATATGCTTCTGAAAGTCCTTATTATCAGAAGAACGATGGACATGAAACCAGCGGTAAGCGAGCTACACACCTGTCGGTGTTTTATGGAGACTCTGGACAGGACCCCAACAAATGGCTAAACGGGTTCGACTGAGTCACCAAGTACAACAGGTGGGATCATACAATGTGCTTGGCCAACGTTTATTTGTACCTCGACGGAACAGCCCAGCAATGGTTCGAGAACAACGATGACAAACTGAATGACTGGGAAACGTTCCAGACGGAACTTAAGAAGACATTTGGAGACCGCCAGGGACCGGGCCCAACGACATGGTGAGCCGAGACAGTGGTACATACAGAATGTTTTGGCCCTGTGTAACATATTCAATCCGAATATGACTGAGGCCGACAAAATCACGCATCTGATGAAGGGTATTGCAGAAGACAAGCTCTTCTGATCAAAGAAGTCGCCACGATGGAAGAGTTCATTAAGTGGTGCCAGCGTACTGAAGAGATGCAATAAAGGAGGGTTGGACGAAAGAAGTATGACAGACTCCCCAATGTAGTCCCTATGGCCATTGTGGAAGACCAGCATGACTTCACTTCCCTCATACGACAAATTGTGAGAGAAAAATTAGAAGAGTTTATGGCAGCCGGAACGATTACACCGAGCGAGCATCATATCATGGCCATAGATGTCAGACCTGTAAGTGATGAGGGAGCTTACGCCGCTGAGGAAGAAGTATATCAGGCAATAGCTCCTGTCTGCCCTGCCAATCGCACCCGACATGAAAAATGGTGTCGCCCTGCTATGACTTACGCTGCAGCCACCGAACGACAGCCCATGAATCGGCCAACGTGGCCACAACCAACTCCCCCGGCCACTATGACGCCCCGCAGAAGAACAGACGTCTGGAGGACAGAAGACAACACACCACTTTGTTTCCAATGTGGGGCCGGCCGCGGTGGCCGAGGGGACTGAGGCGCTTCCGTCACGGTCTGCACGGCCACTACGGTCGGGGGTTCGAATCCCCCCTCGGGCATGGATATTTGTGCCGTCCTTAGTTGTAGCTAGTTGATAAGTAGTTTGTAAGTTTAGGGACTGATGACCCCGTAGTTAAGTCCCTTAAGCTCTACAAACATTTGAACATTTTTTCCAATGTGGGCGCCCTGGACATGTCATACACTACTGCAGAGAGAGAAGGCGAGTATTCGATGATTATTTTCCGCAAACCGTCAGAGCAGTTCTATCACAGGCAATCATCTGCTGATGAGTTCAGTCGACCTATGGGAAGAAGCCCTTTGCCGTACCCTAGACAAGGTCACTCCTCGACGCGCAGCAGCCGTTAACCGTCGCTGTGCAGAGGTACCAGCCGCACCCCTAGCCGCCGTGCACAGGAAAACTAAGCAAGGGGACCATCTACGAGGTGAGGCTGCCGCAGATGAAAATCCTCTACGGACGACAGTCGCTATGATGTCGGGAAATCTCATCGACGTCATAATCGACGGCCAACCTGTCCGGGCACTGGTTGATTCTGACGATTCTGCCATTGACAATGAGAAGAGTTCCAGTCACACACACAGATGAACAATTAAACTGTGAAGTGCTTGTTGATAGTAAAAAGTTTATAAGGCTCACCAAAGAAATTTAAATACCAGTGGCTATAATAAGCATTACCGGAAGTCAAGGAGAGATTTGGATCACTAACTGTCACGAGCAGTCGTAACTTGTCCCCAAAGGAATTTGTATCGGGACAGCTGAACCAATTATGGTCGGTGAGCTCAACGCCATCAATGAAGGCCCATATCTATTTTCGGGTGCATTCACAACTAAGGAGGGAAAAGTCAGACGAAACGGCCCACGATAAAGCACCGTATCAATACTGGTGATCATCCACCAATTAGCCACCGTTCGTATAGTGTGTTGTCAACTGAAAGACTGATAATTCGGGAAGAAGTTGAGGAGATGTTGCATGATGACATTATTCAACCTTCTGAGAGTCCTTGGTCGTCTACGGTGGTCTTTGTAAAGAGGAAGGATGGCAAGTGGCGATTCTGTGTCGACTATCAACAGCTGAACAAAATCACAAAGAAAGATGTCTACCCACTGCCGTGCATTGACGACACCTTAGACTGCTTGAAAGGAACTACATACTTCTCAACTATGGACATGCAGACAGGTTAATGGCAAATCGAGGTTGATGAAGGTGACAGCGAGGACACGGCTTTTATTGTACCTGATGGCCTCTACGAATTCAGAGTAATGCCATTTGGATTATGTAATGTTCTGCCACTTTCGAACGCATGATGGACAACTTGCTTTCACACCTTAAGTGGATGACATGTCTTTGCTATTTAGATGACATTGTCGTTTTCTGGAAAACATTTGAAAAACGTCTGAGTCGCCTGTCAACTGTGTTCAAGTGTGTTCAGGCTGCAGGTCTCAGCCTCAATCGAAAGAAGTGTCTCTTCGTCGCCAAATAGATAAAAATCCTGGGGCACCTAGTCAATGGAGATGGTGTCCGTCCTGATCCAGACAAAGTAAGGGCAGTCTCAGAATTTCCAACTCCTCAGCACATTCGTGATGTGAGAAGTTTTCTCTGGCTGTGCTCATACCACCGAAGTTTCATAAAAGGATTTTCAAAAATATTTGTAGAACTTATGGGAGTTAACTATGGGGTCATCAGTCCCTAAGCTTACAAACTACTTATGATCTAGCTAAGACTAAGGACGGCACAAATATCCATGCCCGAGGGGAGATTCGAACCCTCGACCGTAGTGGCCGTGCAGACCGTGACTGGAGCGCCTCAGTCCCCTCGGCCACCACGGCTGGCAAAAGGATTTTGTAACAAGTCACGTCCATTACAAGAACTTCTGCAGGGAGACGCCAAGTTTTACTGGGATGCGACAAAAGAAAGAGCTTTCCGAGCATTTAAGGAGGCTCTAACTTTCGCACCAGTGCTAGCCTTGTACGATGAGAATGCGCAAACGGAACTTCACACAGACACCAGTGGTTATGGGATTGGTGCAGTGCTTGTACAAGTTCAGGAAGGTGCTGAAAAAATGATAGCCTATGCATCAAGAGTACTCTCAAAGTCCGAGGTAAACTACAACTGAGAAAGAATGTCTCACAGTTACCTGGGCTATCAACAAGTTCCGGCCGTATTCGTTTGGCAAACCATTCACCGTCGTGACAGACCACCATTCTTTCTGTTGGCTGACTAGCTTGAAGTATCCATCAGGTCGACTAGCAAGATGGGCACTAAGACTCCAAGAGTACGATGTCACAGTGGTATTCAAGAATGGGCACCAACACAGAATGACGACTGCCTTTTGAGGAATCCATTAGTGGAACACAACAGCATGAATGAAATTTCAGCCCTCACTGAATTATATGACGTTACAGCTGAACAGAGGGAAGATCCAGCACTATTAAAAACGATAGAGGCCTTGGAGAAAGGAGAACCGACCAATAGAGAGTTCCAGCTTATAAACGGAACATTGTATAAGAGCAACTATGATCCACTGGGCCCCAAATGGCTACTGCTCGTTCCAGCTCATCTCCAGCTAGCTATTCTTAAATATTTCCACGATGCTCCAATGTCCGGTCATTTGGGATACGTGAAGACCCTAGACAGAATCAGAGGCAGGTATTACCGATCTGTCAAGCACTATGTGAGTTACTATAAAGAGTGCCAGCGACAGAAGCATGTGCCACAATTACCTCCAGGGCATCTCGTACCGATTCCGCCGGCAACAGCTCAATTCCACCGAGTTGGGATCGATCTTTTAGGGAGGTTCCCGAAGTGGACAACCGATAACCAATAGATAATATTCTGCACTGACTACCTCACACGCTACGCTGTAACCGAACCTGTGCCGACTGCAGAAGCACCAGAGATCGCAAAATTCCTTGTAGAGGACATTATTTTGAAGCATGGAGCACCACGTGTCATGATATCTGATTGTGGAAAAGTATTCCAGTCAAAACTAGTATCAGAGGTAATGTCACAGTGTGACATTGACCACAGAATGACAACTGCATACCATCCTCAGACAAATGGTCTTACGGAACGTTTTAACAAGACGTTAGCCGACATGCTGTCGATGGATGTACGTCGATGTTGAGCAGAAGGATTGGGATACAATTCTGCCAGTCGTGACATTTGCTTACAATACCGCAAGACAAGACACCACAGGGTTCACGCCGTTTTTCCTGCTCCATGGCCGTGAAGCTGAGACGACAATGGATACGCTGTTCCCGCTCCAATCAGACGACACTCAGGATGACTATGTTAAACAGCTCATCTCCAGGGTCGAAGAAGCAAGACAGTTGGCTCGCATACGGACAATGGACGCCCAGGAGAAGGACCGTCAGCGGTATAACGACAAGCACCGACCTGTTGTGTACAGCCCAGGAGATCTGGTATGGATTTTTACCCCTATACGGAAGGTTGGGCTGTCAGAAAAGTTATTGAAGCGATACTTTGGTCCGTATCGTGTTATACGCCGCCTGTCAGACGTCACATACGAAGTTGAGGATTATGAGCCGTCGTTGAAACGACAAAAACGAAGAAACATTGTTCACGTCCTGCGCATGAAGCCTTACTACAATCCTGAAGCTCAGGTAGGCGACAATGGCTTCTTGTTCAAGGACTCTACGGACGGTAATGATACTGATGAAGCCACGACAGGACCGTCTGTCGTCGATAATCGTGCAGAAGGGAAGGATTCCCTTGAACTGCCATACAGAGGACCCATGACAAGGTCAAGATCCAGAACATTGCAGCTGGCTCCACAGGGAACAGAACAGCGGGTCGCTGTTTTTCCAGGAGAGGGAGCAATGCCGCAAGACAGCACGTACACCGACTGCCGACGTGGCGCAAGGGATGGCGTCTGCGGTGTTGAAGGTCGCCGGTTCAATCCCTCCCATCGGCAAATTTCTTTGTAATTAACAGTTCCAGAAGTTTGTACATCTTTCTCATGTTCACTTGTAAATTCCACTTGTTTCTTATGTTAACTGTTCTTCTAATTTCTGGTACATTATGTCTGTGTATAAATAGCTGAGTACTCTGCCCGATAGACAGTTAGTGCTGTGCGTATGTTAAGTTTATAATAAACCAGCTTTCAGTATAAGTGCTGTGTTCAGTTGCCTTCGAAGTCAAGCCTGATTCCATTTCAACGCGACGATATTGAAACATTACAATCATTCTGAAATTGGAGCTACATGAAAAAAAAAGAAAAAAAAAAGAAGAAAAAAAAAAAACATAGAATAAAATTATGCTACGGAAAGAAACGCAGTTACACTACCTCAAACAAAAATAAAGACTGAATAATATGCTGATAACACACGTCCAGTATGGAAAACTTGGTGATTGATTACACAGTCTCATTATCTGCTACTTCCAAAGTTCCAAGCAACTATCTTGAATAGATGACTTAACGCCGTTTTCCTTCCACCTATAAGAAACGAACCCTACACTCTGTAACAGGTACTGTGCCTGTAATTCACCTTCTTTTTCATATAGTCCTATTATTAGGAAACTCATTTAATTTAAGGAAGATGTGATTACTATTTGTGATATGAAAGTAATTTTAATAGTCCTCCGCGTTCGTTTTGTTCATTAAATCGTTGGCGTATATTCGTGCCTGCTTTCGCTAACTGGATCTTACACACAGACCAGCTACTAAGCCCCACCTCCGAATATTAACGAAGGTTACCGTTCCGCTGCGAAGCCGACTATTCAGGATCCCTGGGAGACGCCATCTTTGTGTATTTGATGAGTTCCTTATTGTAACTCAGTCGTTGTTATTTCAAAGTAATGGCGCACTGAAGAATCATCAAAAAACTGTCGTTCTTAGTACGATTAATTATAATCTGCCACATTAGCACTGAACAATTGCCTTTAATGACAGAGGAGTCTGGAGCTGCGCCAGTCAGCTGATTTCCGTAGTGTATTGGATTTTGAAGTAAATACGCATGATGGTTCGTGACTACTCATCTACAACTTTTTTAATACGTCTACATGGGATACCTTGCAAATCACATTTAAGTGACTGGCAGAGGGTTCATCGAATCACCTTTATAATATTTATCTCCCATTCCATTCTCGAATAGCGCGCGGGAAGAAAGAACGCCTGAATCTCTCCGTTAGAGCTCTGATTTCTCGTACTTTATTCTGATGATCATTTCTACCTATGTAAGTGGGAGTTAACAATATATTTTCGCATTCGGAGGAGAATGTTGGCGATTTGAGTTTCGCAGTGTACCATGGCACAGCGATGAACGCCACTGTTGTAATGATTTCCATCCCAGATCCTGCATCATTTCTGTGACGCTGTCTCCCCTGTAGTGTGACAATACAAAACGAGCTGCCCTTCTTTGGACTCTTTCGATGGCCTCCGTCAAACCCACCTGATAATGGTCCCACACTGGGCAGCAATACTCCAAAAAAGGACGTACAATTATAGTTTATGCAGTCTCTTTAGTAGTACTGTTGCATCTTTTAAGGGTTCTGCCAATAAAACGCAGTCTCTGGTTCGCCTTTCCCAAGACATTATGTTCATTATAGTTTAAGTCTGAAGTAATAGTAATTCCTAGGTATTTAGTGGAGTTTATGGCCTTCACTTTTGATTGCTTTACCCCGTAAGCATGGTCTTCTGACTCACATGCACATAAACTATAACTGTTGTAAATAGTGTGATGATACCAGTAATTTTGTATGTAGATTAAGTAATAGAGTACTGTAGAATTCAGTATTAGGACACTTATTCTGTTGTTATTGTAATTATAAAAGGAAACGCAATCAAAGAGATGTTCAAATGTTTGTAAATCTATCGGACCAAACTGCGTGGTCATCAGCCCATATCTTACAAACTATTTAAACTAAGGTAAACTAAGTAAGGACAACACACACACACACACACACGCACCCATGCCCCAGGGAGGACTCGAGCCTCCGACGGCGAGCAACCGCGCGCTCTGCAGCTGGCGCCTTATTAGACCACTCGGCTACTCCACCGCGGCGAAACGCAATCACGGTTTGAAACAGAATATTTGCGCTTTGTTAATGTTACTTCAATCAGGGCGGAAAAAAAATAAAAATAAAATAAAAAAATAAAAGAAAGGGTCATACCTAAACTACAGGGAAGGTAATTCTACATAAAAATAGAAACCATGCCAAACAAAAGTATTTTAGTAGACGTACTGAAGTATCAGAATAAGAAACAATTGCCACAGAAATCTAGTATGGTACTTAATCTATACATGAAACTACTTATATTAGCTCGTTGTTTACAATATTCATTATCACAGTATCTCCCCGGTTGATGTGTATGTGCAAGTTTGCGATTTATTGGTACGTATTTCATGGCATGTGCACGAAACAGAAGAAACGCATATCACAGAATATATCTTTATTTAATTTATAAAAGTCTCCGAAAATCATTTAGGACCCAAGGTGAAAACAAAACCGCCCATGCCAATGTACTACAAAATGTATTGCGCTAGCGAAGGCGCTACGACATGTGGGGTAACTTGACCATAACTCTTATACCACTGAAGAGAAATGTTAATTGCTAATGTGGCACTTTCAGAAGCTACATAGTAATTAATCGTACTGAGAACTGGTGGCGCATAGAGAATTTTTTTCTGGGAGGGGCACAAGGCCGAGGAGTGTGAGCATGACCTTAAACGTTTTGTGTGACTAATTTTGAAATACTCTCTCTACCTCTCTCACACACAATATATATATTGCATATTAGAAATAAATTTTATTACAGTCATTATCACATATAACTGATACAGGAAACACCCAAAAATATGCTCCAAAGCCACAGTCGCTTCTTAGAAAAACCCTTTTAATATAATTAAATACTTCGCAGTCTCTGTTGCAATATTCTTTATTACATCCAATAACGCATTTCGCGCTGTTAGCGCATCATCAGACTGGAAACAGACAAATGTTTTATTACGGTCCGTGTACCTGGTGGGCAGCGAATCTAATATGGCTAATGAGAATAAATTTTGAAAAGTAAGGACTTACTTGGGTGGAGAATCTAATACGGCTAAGGTGAGTAAATTTTGAAAAGTCAGGACTTACTTGGGTGGAGATGGAGTCACAGAATTATTTAAAGCTGTGGTGGAATTAGCTTGATTTGTGTTCTGTCATTGTGACCCTGCAAAGAGGTAAACGTTCAAAGTACAGGGTCACAATGACAGAACACAAATTAAGCTACTTCCACCACAGCTTTAAATAATCCTGTGGCTCCATCTCCACCCAAGTATGTTCTGACTTTTCAAAATTTATTCACCTTAGCCATATTAGATTTGCTGTCCACCAAGTACACGGACTGTAATAAAACATTTGTGTGTTTCCAGTCTGATGATGCGCTAACAGTGCGAAACGCTTTATTGGATGTAATAAAGAATATTGCAACAGAGACTGCGAATTATTTGATTATTTACCACTGTTGCTGCACCACCCGCCACCACCATCCTGGAATGGAATTCAACCTTTTAATATACAGGGTGTCTCACGAAAGACGCCTGCCAGGCGTCCACAGATCGCCCGGTACGGCTCCCCACCGCCGCCACCGCATCCGCCGGCCACGGCAGCGCCCAATTCTCGGACCCTATTGTGCCGCGGGCGCATACACTGACTTGAAGTCTAAACAACATTGCCATCTGAGTAACCTAAGTTTACCTTTGTTTACAGTAGAAGTTCAAAATGATGTCCCTCTAAGGAAAGAGCGGCCTGACATTTCTTGAACACATTTGTGAACACTCGACGAATTTCAGCTGCCGAAATCTGGGAAATGACTAGTCGATTTCTTTTTCACGAAACAATACATTCTGACAGGTATGTGAACAATATCCTACATACATTTTTTCAAGAACTTTCACCCAACGAAAAGCTGTACGGTTATTTCATGCAGGACAATGCAAGACCACACATTGCCAATGCTTCTATGGAAGTAATACGAAGTGTTTCTGATGATAGGATAGTTGACTGGCATCCTCGTTCTCCAGATCTAAATCCCTATGACTTTTATCTTTGGCGAATGTTAAAAGACAAGGTGTGTGCAAGCAATCTCCATACACTCGAAGAGTTGGATGAAGGATTCGACTAGATATTTCCCAGATTTCGGCAGCCGAAATTCGTTGAGTGTTCGCAAATGTGTTCAAGGGATGTCAGGCAGCTCTTTCCATAGAGAGACATCATTTTTAAGATCTACTGTAAATAAAGGTAAGCTCAGGTTACTCAGATGAGAATGTTTTTTTTTTTTTTAGATTTTAACTCAGTGTATGCGCCCGCGACACAAAAGAGTCCGAGAATCGGGCGCTGCCGTGGCCGGTGGATGCGGTGGCGGCGGCCCGGAGCCATACCGCGCGATCCGTGGACGCCTGGCAGGCGTCTTTCGTGAGGCTCCCTGTACTTCCACCCAACTACTCGTACCATTAATGCACTATTAGTTTCTGTGATTTATGGCGTCATTTTCAAGTGCACATAATTAGAAAAATATTACAATGATTAAACCACATTAAATAGTGAAAAGTCTCCAAATTTACCACAAAATAAAAAAAAACAGAGATTTCAGAGTCTGGCTGCCTTGTGTTCAGCACATTTGTTTCATCCATTAACATCATAAAGGGCAAAACATTTGCTCACAGCTGAACAACTGGTATTTGGACTCTGGATTTAATTCGATTTGTAATTGTTTCTCAGCTTGGCCAGATGGATATATACGAATACCTTTACAGAGGAAGCCATGCGAAAGCGGCATATTTACAACTCTGGAATAATAGGACTATAAGATTGAATAAAACTGAGAACTTGAAAACTCAAAAAATTATACAATTCAGTCGAAAAATAAGTTTTGCACAAAGATGCCCACAGGTTTATCTTATTAAATGTGCCAAATGAATTAATGGTGACAGCATATGGTTCACAAATTAAAAAAAAAGTTCAGATGTTTATAATCCTAAGGTACGAAACTGCTTATGTCTCTGCCCCTAGTCTTACAAACTGTTTAAATTAACTCATCCTAAGGATAACAAACACATGCATTCCCGAGGCTGTAGCGACACCATACTACGCGACGTTGCTCCCCAGATCACACTGCCATTCCCACTCGGTGCAATGGTTTGATTGCCATCAGGATAAATGTAGAGTTCCATACTCCCTCTATTCTTTTGTTGTTGTTGTGGTCTTCAGTCCTGAGACTGGTTTGATGCAGCTCTCCACAATACCCTATCGTGAGCAAGCCTCATCAACTCCACATAAGAACGGCAACCTACATCTGTCTAAATCTGCTTACTGTATTCATCTCTTGGTCTCCCTCGGCGATTTTTACCCCACAGACTTCCCTCCAACATTAAATTCACGATTCCTTGATGTCTGAGAATATGTCATAGCAATCGATCCCTTCTTTTAGTCAAGGTATGCCAGAAATTCCTTTTCTCCCTAATTGTGTTCATCACCTCCTCTTTAGTTATGTGATCCAACAACCTAATCTTCAGCATTCTTCTGTAGCACCACATTTCAAAAGCCTCTATCCTCTTCCTGTACTCCCTGTTTATTGTCCATGTTTCACTCCCATAAAAGGCAACACTCCACACAAATGCCTTCAGAAAGGACTTCCTTAGGCTTAAACCAATATTCGATGTTAACAAATTTCTCTTTTTCTAAAACGCTTTTCTACCCATTGCCCTTGTGGATTTTATATCCTCTGTACTGCGACCATCATTTGTTATTTTACTGCCCAAGTAACAAAACTCATCTACCTCCTATATTGTTTCGTTACCTAATCTGATTCCTCCAGCATTACCTGATATTCTTAGACTGCTCTCCATTACCCTTGTTATGCTCTTGTTAATGTTCATCTTTTATGCACCTTTCAGCACCCTGTCCATTCCGTTCAACTGCTCTTCCAGGTCCTTTGCTGTCTCTGACAGAACTACAATGCCACTGGCAAAACACAATGTTTTTATTTCTTCACCTTGAACTTTAATTCCTTCTCCAAATTTCTCCTTGCTTTCTTTTATAGCTTGCTCAATGTACAAATTGAGTAACATTGGAGAAAGGCTACAACCCTGTCTTACTCCCTTCCCAACCACTGCATCCCTTTCTTGTCCTTCAACTCTGATAACTGCTGTCTGGTTTTTGTACAAGTTTTAAATAACCTCCCTATATTTTACTCCTGCTTTCTTCAGAATTAGAAAAAGTTTATTCAATTAAATACTGTCAAAAGCCTTCTCCAAATCTACATAAGCTAGAAATGTAGGTTTGCCTTTCCTTAATCTATATTCTAGGGAAAGCCGTAAAGTGAGTATTGCCTCCGGTGTTCCTACATTTCTCTTGAACCCAAACTGATCTTCCCCGAGGTCGACTTCTAACAGCTTTTCCATGCTTCGGTAAATAATTCGTGTTAATATTTTGCAACCATGACCTATTAAACTGATAGTTCTGCACTTTGCCGGCCGTGATGGCCGAGGGGACTGAGGCGCTTCAGTCACGGTCTGCACGGCCACTACGGTCGGGGGTTCGAATCCCCCCTCGCGCATGGATATTTGTGCCGTCCTAGTTCGTAAGTAATTCATAAGTAGTTTGTAAGTTTAGGGACTGATGACCCCATAGTTATGTCCCATAAGCTGTACAAACATTTGAACATTTTTTTCTGCACTTTTCACACCTTGAAAGACGGCTGTCTGCCGTCTTCCCTAGGTTTTTAACTTTTTGAATTATGTAAGTTCACTAGACGGCCTTTTTTGCTAAACGATAACCCCTCTCATTCGGAGGCATGAGGAATAGCATTTCATTTCATGTTTTTAAATGTTAGTTTCTGTAATATTGCTGGGATTTTATTATGCTAATAATCTATCATTGTGTCTATGATTGTAGCAAGATGAACGGTTTCTCTGTGACGCCACTGTCCCTCTGAGAATGTGTACTTGCCTTATTCTGTATGTGCACATATGAGAATCTTCTAGCACCGGGGTGTGAGTGTATGTATGAGAATTTTCGTCGTCGGGTCCTGGCTGCACACTTTGCATCTCTGGCTTTGTGTTGATAGGTAGTCGTTACCAACCTCTGCTTTTGATGCTACCAAAGAAGTTCCTCCTCCCTTTGGTTACAAGTTGGATTGGCAATGTCTGTTAGCGAGCTTCGACAGGAGGCTCACCTCGGTTTTTCCTGGGGTTTATACCAATTTCCAGTAGATTTCCAGTGATCGCGGGGACTGGTGGGCTGACTGGGGCATTCTGTGGCTTCGCTTTGACCTGGTAAGACATTCTGATTTTCTTTCCTCCCTTGAGATGGTAGCGATTCGTTGTCTGGTTCGTTAGACTTCAGATCTTAGGTTCATTTTTCGGGATAAGTTTCTCCGATCATGTACGGAAATGTATTCAATTTCATTTTGGTGATTTTGCATAGGTAAACGCAGTAAATATGCAACTAATTCGGTTTGATAATGACTGGGAATCGGTAACTTGTGTGAGACTAGCTGGTGGTGTATGAACTCTGTTTAATTTCTTTGTAGCTTTGTGGTACGTGACTAATATGCAAGAATATTTTTATTCTATGTAGTGCATGTGAAATATTTCTTTCCGTTTCCTCCTTTCATGAGTGATATGTACTCCACTTGGTGTGTTCTTAGAACAAAGCCTTCAGCTACACCTGTGTCTGTTTCTATGTCCTTCAGGCAAGAAATTATGTATGTATCTTTCTGATTTCCATTATTACCTCGCAATCTCCTCTCTGCCTATTTTAAATTGTTGTTTCGTTTCCAAACTTGTACTTTGCATTCGGACTTCCCCAGTAAATTCTCTTCTAGCCTTGTACAACCCAATTTATTAGCTTGCTTATGAAATACTACGTTTTTATAGGGGCTGCAAGCCATATTTCTTAGTCGATTTACCCCGACTTTGAATTTATTCCCCTTTTCTGATTTTTGAAGACGACTTCGTCCATCCATGAAAAACCTACCCCAATCGCGTCTAATACTTTCAATTCAGTTAGTAGGCCTGTGTTGGGTTCTGACACGATTTTCGGCGACATCATGGCTTTCATGAAGGAAGTGAAAGCAGAAATAAAGCAGAGATGGATGCCCATAAGGAAACTGTACAGGCCGAGACGATCAGAGTTTCTGCGGAGTGCATTCAGGTCCTTCACGTGAAGCTTGACGAGCAGAGCCACAAATTAGATGGGTTGCGCACCAATATTGTGCAGCTTGTACAGGAATGGCATGAGATAGCAATGAGTGCTATCTCAGAGAACACAGCCAACATTTCAGGGAGCGTAGAAGCTATCTCTGCCCTCTACGACCGCCTAGATAACAATATCCACCTCTTGAGGAGAAATTCAACGAGAGAATTGAGTTAGTAGACGGCAGGGCAAAAACGCGCACAGGCGAGTTAGGAGCGCGTGTTGAAGAGCTGGCCAACTCAGTGGCGCAGTTTCTGCAGGCCAAGGGGGGGGGGGGGGGGGCGGCAGCAGAAAGAGCCGTTCCCGCTGTTGCGACTGCTGCTGTGACATGCTTCGGTTCAAGGAGCAAGAGTGGAAAATAAACCGGAGGCGTCGTGATGTAGAGGCCGAGCTGCATGAACACGTCGCCCAGCTGGAGCAAGCTTCGGCTGCATCGCCGCCTTGCCCGCCCATAGAAAACGATTCCCGCAACTTGTGTGGGTCAGCCCTGTCGTTCCGACCGCGGAGACGATTCGGCTTTTGAAGAGGAGGAGGTCAAATCCCTGCATGTACACTTGACAGCAAAAAACGTGGATCACTGCTGAATGCAACCCAACTAACGTAGCTGTGTTGTGGGTCCTCCACATTCAAAACCCCTGTAGAGTACAGTCGTTCGACTATTCACAATGGATACCAAAGAAGCAGTAGAGAATATTCCTCCTGATGGCAGTCAGTACACAACAAAATCATTACAACACAGGTTATTAGAGAAGAGAAAGCAATGTAAATTCAATTTCATTACAATATGTGACAAATCGTATACATTATCAAACTCATTCAATGAAACAATGAGTTTTTGTTCATGCTCTGAATTTGAACGCACTGTTGACCAAAAACGGCTTGCGTTTCTGATCGAGACTCGATTAGGCATAAAGAGACGTAAAACATCGACTTTTTCATTGGTATCGGTTTACAAGGCCAATGTCCGAACCCAGAAAAAAAAAAGTTCAAATGTTTGTATAGTCTATGGGACTTAACTACGGGGTCATCAGTCCCTAAACTTACAAAGTACTTATCAACTACTTACGAACTAGGACGGCACAAATATTCATGCCCGAGGGGGAATCGAACCCCCGACCGTAGTGGCCGTGCGGACCGTGCCTGGAGCGCCTCAGTCCCCTCGGCCACCGCGGCCGGCAAAACCCAGAAATGTATGGTTGACTTTAGCATTGCATCAGGATCTGCATGAAGTTCAAATTGTTGCTGAGCGGTAACCATTAAAGGTATATAATACAGTGCAACTCAAAGGTGACAATATGAATCGTTAACTAAGTATGATCACACGTCATATATTAAATAATTTCAGAAACAGCGTTATATTTCAACTTGAAACGACGATACAATTGACTTATTTCCCGGCAGGCACTCAAATCTGGATTTACTGTTTTCTCGCCATTTACGGGATGTGCACAAGTTCCGCTACAAGTAGCGCAAACTGCAGCGGATTAGCCGAGCGCACTGGGGCGCCGTGCTGTGGTGCGCGCGGCCCTTCGCCGTCGGGGGTTCGAGTCCCCCTTTCGGGCATGGGTGTTTGTGTTGTCCTTAGCTTAGTTTACCTTAGTTTACGTACTTTGTAAGGTACGGACTAATGACCAAGCAGTTGAGTCCGATAGATTTACAAACATTTCCAAACATTTTGAAGTAGCGCAATAAATAGCTTTGTGATGCCTGGGACTCTAACCCCGCGTCTATCGTCAGCGTTGACCTTGGACGACAAGGTAACAACTCTCCCATTCTCTGTCATTCCAGGAAGCAACGCAACTATTAGAATCACCAGATATGATCCACCATGTTGTCATTTCACTACCATATTCGTACCATGAAGACAATTTTTCTACAGGCCATGTCTTTCTCGAGTGGTCCAACACCATAGGAGAACATATTTTGCACACATTATGCAATGACTCAATTACTTCTCCTACGACATGATGTCGAGCATTGATGTATTTACAGTGAGGGAGACGAATGGAATGTTGCACAGATCCATAAGAAAGAAAATAAAAGTAATCCACTGAGTTAAAGATCCATCGTATTGATATCGACTGTAGCAGGACGCTGGAACAAATACTTTTCCCAACGTTATGAAATACGTAGAAATATATAACGTGTTAACTAACATCAAACCAGCATGGATTTCGAAATCTTTATTCTTATGAGACTTTCGCGATACTATATTTGCATGGACTACTGAGTACTCTCAAACTAATTCCGTATATATAGAGTGCCGAAACGACTTTGGGAATCTTCAGCCATAATCAACTTCGAACCGTATCACGTTCCTAAGCAGTATAGTTACAGTTGTGCGACTGTGATCGTGATTTCCTGTCTGTAAGGTAATAGTCTGCAGTAACTGAGGAAGTGTCAACTAGTGAAAAGGACGTGTCAATTGTAATTCTTCCAACAAAGTGAAGTAGACTTCTCCTGTTTCGAATATATATTCGAAATATTTAAAGAGCAATCAGAACATTGCTCTTAGATTTGAGGCAGTTAATGCTGCCGACTAGTAAACTTATCAGAAAAGCAAAGTCAAATGCCAAATGATTTTGAATTTGTATCTTCACGGCGCAAATGGTGACAATTGACCTTAAACATCAATATGCATTTATCTTTGAACATGGTTACCAAAAGAGTTTCGACAGCATTCTAGACATCGACAAACAAAATAAATTTGAAGGTTGTACATATAACGAAATATCTGGGGTCCAATTTAAAACAACGTCAACTGGGAATAACAAGTATTTTGGCAAAGGTGAAATAAACGGTCTGTTATTGGCCCAACCATAAGAAGATTTAAACGTCTCCTAGGGAGACTGCCAACCCTATAATTGTTCCACCTCTTCTGCAGTATTGCTGAGCAGTGTCCCATTATTACCTGACGGGACAGAGGGAGAACGTCGAAAAAGTAGAAATAATATATCAGATTGTGCAATGTAGTGAATTGTGGGAATAAAGGTCTCGGTTGTTTTCATTTTTTTCCCTTCAAGTGGGAGGGGGGGGGGGGGAGGGAAGGGGGGTGAGGTGCGGACGCAAAATTAAAACAAGAACTTTTCACTGCTCTCCGATTTTTCAAATGTTCAAATGTTTGTAGAGCTTATGGAACTTAACTACGGGGTCATCAGTCCCTAAACTTACAAACGACTTATGAACTAGCTAATACTAAGGACGGCACAAATATCCATACCCGAGGGGGGATTCGAACCCCCGACCGTAGTGGCCGTGCAGACCGTGACTGGTGCGTCGCAGACCGCTCGGCCACCGCGGCCGGCTCCGATTTTTCCATGACATTTCAATCACCAACCTTCTCCTACGAATCCAAAGAGATGTTTCCCCACTTCCTTAGAACTGTAAGGATAACATACGAGTAAGTAGAATTCGCGCATACGCTTTTTGGCACTCTTTTCGTGCTTCGTATAAGCGTGGAACAGTCGAGAAATTGAAGCGACTTTATAAACCCATTATGGATCACTTAACTCTGAATAACAGAACAATCATGTAAGTGAAGGGCATCAGTCGTGCAGCACTTATTGTTTCAGAGACACTTTTATAAGCAGTGGTGGCGCTAGACGAAAACTGAGCGTCGGCGAACTCATCTTTGCGAGGCCCCTTTCATTTTTCAGTAGGGAAGAAAACGTTAAATAAAATGGGCTGCATTATACGCCAATAATCATTATACTAAATTTTTATTTGTATAATATGCAAGTATTATTGCAATAACAAAAATTACAACAAACAAACAGAAATTAAAATAGAGAACTTTACGGCTTTACGACTCACTGAATTGCTTAAACATCACATCATAATTAATACTAGCCGCTATTTTTGCTTCAGTTGATAGTACTGAGGATGCAGATAGTCTTTCTTGCCTCATTGTGCTTCTCAATTAATTTTGAAAATATCATTCTTATGCCAAGGCTGCAAAATATTTTGTTTGTTTTATTCTACCGGTTTTGGCAGTTGCTACCATCAACAGGAAATCAACAAGATATTTTACATCAAAGCCAATAAGATAACATTTTTATTTAGTACAGCAACGTCTAATTTACAATAAAATATTGTGATTTTTTTCTAAAAGCCTTTCCATTTTACATCATGTAGTAGGTATTCCTTTCATTAATTTTTAACTATTACAAATAAGACTAACAATATGTACAGATGACGTTATTGACAGAAAAGTTAAAGATTAATGAAAGGAATACGTACTAATGATGTAAAATGGAAAGGCTTTTAGAAACAATCACAATATTTTATTGTTGCTGTTGCTGTACTCAGTAAAAATGTTGTCTTATTGGCTTTGATGTAAAATATCTTGTTGATTTCCTGTTGATGGCAGCAACTGCCGAAACCGGTGTAATGTAACAAATAAAAACATTTTGCACCCTTTGCATTTTGCACCCTTTTTCAGAGTACATCACGTTTGTAGATTAGCAACTAAAAACATTTTCTCAAGTTAGTCTTAACCAATCTTAACTTTGAGAAGCTTCTCTCGGCTGAAAGTGTACTGATTGGAACTGTGACCATGATTCTGATTGTTATGTAAGCATTTGGATATACTTCTCCTAATTGCTTTCTAAAATGTAATGAAGAAACTGTTTCCGTCTTTAATTGAGTCTAGTGGATTGGATTTTAAAAGCCGGAGTTTCTCGTAAAGTTATAAAGGCTGTATGTCAGTATTTTCGTCTTCTCGGAGTATTATTCTAAAATCATTACAACGCTTGAGAAGGTCCTCCTTGGATAGAGATTTCAAATAATTGATATCTTTATATATAAAGCAAAGTGTCCGTATGTTTGTGTGTACGTGTTGCATACAAATCTACAGTTTTGGTCCAATCTTTATGAAATTTTGCAAACATAAGCTTCAATCCATGAGGACGGTAGCCGTGGCATTCGGTACGACGTTACAATTTATAATTTGTACACTACAAGTTGTAGCCGCAGAAAATTTACAGACAGAATGCACGCATATAGTTGAGTGGACCTCCTAATTTGTATCTCAGTACGACACGTAGTTCATGAGATATGAACACATATGTTCATGGAAAACCGCCCCATTCCGCACCAAATTTTAATCTATTACTTCTTTAGTACTAATTGTATGCCCCAAAAGATTTTACAGGCATACAGCCCTTATACAAATGAATATATACCTGAATATGGCAGAAATAAATAAATAAATGCCCGGGCAACGCCAAAAAATGTTCAAATGTTTGTAAATCTGTCAGACCAAACTGCGCGGTCATCAGTCCGTAGCTTACAAACTACTTAAACTAAGGTAAACTAAGGACAACACACACTCACACTCACACACACACACACACACACACACACACACACACACACACACACATATATATATATATATATATATATATATATATATATATATATATATATGTGTGTGTGTGTGTGTGTGTGTGTGTGTGTGTGTGTGTGTGTGTGTGTGTGTGTGTGTGTGCGCGCCCCAGGAGGACTCGAACCTCCGACGGCGAGCAAACGAGCGCTCCGCAGCGAGGCGCCGTAGACTGCATGGCTACTCTACTGTGGCTCGCACAACGCCAGCTTTTCAGCTAGTCAGAAATAAAACCAAATCGCTCAAATTATTCTTCGAGCGCTTACAATCGACATTCACTGTCGACTATTGCAGCATCTATCATTGTGTTAAAGAAATTAACTGTCTACTGAATTTCAGCAGATTGTAATGGTTAATCAATTTGTTCATCTGCTATTTTTTTCTGTGCTATTCTTTTCTTTTTTAACTCAGACTCAATTTCGTAACTACTTTTTTCTACAAACAATCGAGCTTCTACATCAAATCCCGTAATACGGAATATTCGAATCCAGTCACGGAATGAACGTAAAGAGTCAACAGCTACTCTCAGGTTCACTTGAACCGACTGCCATTGTTTATTTATATTGTTCACATGTAGTAAAATCGCGTAAAATACGTATATTGCAACAATAAACTCAAAAGTTAACATTTCGTTCAAGACTGCTTCACAGTCACTAAGAGTTTCACAGTTTTACTTTTCAGATCATTCATGCTTTCGGTGACATCATCAAATTGGAATAATATAGCTTTTAGTGCTCCGATTTTGCTTTCCTATCTTGTTTCAGACAGAGGTTTCAGTGTCAATTTTAATTTTGTTTCTATAAGTTTACACCGCTTTCTAGACCTTGTAAAGATAACATAAACTTTATTGATGAACCCGAAAACTGTTTAGCTGCATCTATAAAAAGGAAATTCCAAGAATGGCATCCGCATGGCGTGAAGAATGCTCGTGGATTAATATTAAATATTCTTCTTCTAACACCTTTATTAATGCCAACCATACTGTCCCTGTCCTCGACAGTTCTTTATATCTAGATCATTGTTTTCTAGTTCCTTTAAAACGGTATTTGTTAAATACTTACCACTGTTTCTGCAATGGCAAGAAACCCGTGTTCCTCTATCTTTCCAGTTGACGAATTGCAAAATCTGAATATTATTGACATTTGTTCCACACGGTTCACATCCCTGGTACAATCGAGCATGAAGGCTTAATATTTTGCTTGTTTGACTTTTTTTTTACAATTTCGTTAATGGTAGATTTTGACATTAATGAAATTAATTCATTTTGGATCTTGTGGCTCAGATAATGCTGAGAAGGTTGCTTTTCATTTATGTGTTGCGAGTGCTCTTTTAGTGTTAGATCATATTTGGATAGCTGTGTAAGTAGTTCTATAAAATTTCCACTGTTTCCAGTATCATTTAGGGTAATGGATTCTCGATGGCCTCTAAATGCCAGATTGTATGAGGCTAAGTAGTTGATAATTTCTATCAATCTTTCGACCCAGTTATACCAATACCTTTGTGATTCCCTAACCAGTCTCTCGTTTTCCTTATCTACTGTTTTCCCATATTTGATTCCTTTATATAATTCCATCCATTTTATCACACACTCGATGTGTCCTTGACTTGGACTATGTTCATGTCTTCATATCTTTCCAGTCAAAACAGCCTTCTTTTACCATCTGTGTCTGCAAATGTCAGAAGAGTCTACATGGAAAGCAATAAACCTTATTTGGAGACGTGGAGTAAACCAGTCATCTGCGATGTTGCACTTCACCGTTACTCAATTTTCTAGTAAAATGAAATTTATCAAAATGTCTTTTATTTGCGTCTTTGCCGTAACTCTCATCAGATTTCTCGAGATTTTGTTAGGGACCATTTGAGCTAAGTTATGACGCTGTGAATCTGTTACTGGAAACACCCACTTTCCCAGATCTAATTCCGTAAATGACTCTGTTTTATGAACAAAGTCCTCTCGATTCTGAATCACAAATATTTTCACTTCTTAACTCCTTATTCAGCTCAGAATGTTGGATAACAGCAGTTTCGACAAATTTTGATGACCCTGGTTCTGTCAGCGACTACAGGAACGTGGAGGAGAGATTCATCAGAGGCCTCTGGAGCAGATTCATCTGAAGTAGGTTTCTTCAGAAATATACTTGATCATTTTGCGCATATCTTTAATTTTATTTTCATTGATTGGAGACTTAACATATGGATAAGCGTATCTATGTGATATGTTGGCCCAAGGATGAATATTGTATTATTCCTCCTATGAATGGTTTTGTCACGCGTATTCAGATCTGTTCTGCAAAAAAGCAGAAATCCATAAATGTTGAAACACTGAAAGATACCTTTTTATCTCTACGATCGTCCTTAAACGATGTCTCTATGGAAGTGACATTTCTAATAATGTGGCCACCAGTTGTTGTAATCATAAACATCTTCACTTTCAACGATTGTAACTAAAAAATTTCCTTTAGCGCTAGAGCTTACTATGTTTTTACACACGTCCTTCAATGTGTATAGTCTGTCCACACGCCTCTGTCATCTTTTCACTATTGCGAAGTCCCTATCATTTGGCAGAATGGAGTGTCCTCTGACAGGGGAAGGAAGTTTGATGTTGAAGAACGCCTCTGAGCACTTATAGCCATTAAAAAAATCTGAAAAGAGTGTTGTTTTTATTCTGGTCTGGACAGCCGACACAAAACAAAACAACCAGAGTTCTTTAACACTAGACGAGACACGGGTATTGAAATAATGGAGGACTCATTTGGACTTCTTAGCTTGCCTCTCATGGTAGGTGTAGAAGAATACTGAGTTGTCATGTTATGCACAGAGAAAACTGGAATTGTTAGTTTCGTTGATAATACATGAATAATACATGTCCTGAACTGGTATCTTAGGCAAGCATACATTTTGTTTGTAGTCAGATGTAAAAACAAGTAAATCCTCTCTCTCAATGCATAGCTTGGTTGCACACAAACAAAAGTAATATAGACGTTTTACCAACTTAAAGCTGTAGATGTTCAAAATGTTCAAATGTTTGTAAATCTATCGGACCAAACTGCGTGGTCATCAGTCCGTAGCTTACAAACTACTTAAACCTAGGTAAACTAACCTAAGGACAAACACACACACACACCCATGCCCCAGGGAGGACTCGAACCTCCACGGCGAGCTATAGATGAATCTGTTAACAATTATCATTACCTACAAGCAAAACAACTTAAGAGCTGGACTAAGGCTGTTTTGCCGATAAACATGAATGTACTGTTGCTGGAAATAATATATAGAATTTGGGGACTAAAGTCTCTTTGGTATTAAGCGATGTGTATTGGCTGTTGGAACATTGCTGCGCCCATAACACACAACCATGAAAATGTGGACTTAAGTGGTTTTGCAGATTCACGATTCATATATATATATATATATATATATATATATATATATATATATATATATATATATATATATATATATATATATTACTTTAGATTATAGTATGCATTGTGCGATCTTCTGCGTCTTCGCTATGAACTTCTCACTTCTAAGCTATGTAGCTTAATATGTATTCATCATATTCTAATGAAATTTTCTTTTATTGAACCAAGCCGGCCGCGGTGGCCGAGGAGACTGAGGCGCTCCAGTCACGGTCTGCACGGCCACTACGGTCGGGGGTTCGAATCCCCCCTCGGGCATGGATATTTGTGCCGTCTTTAGTATAAGGTAGTTGATAAGTAGTTTGTAAGTTTAGGGACTGATGACCCCGTAGTTAAGTCCCATAAGCTTAACAAACATTTGAACATTATTGAACCAATATATTGGCAGTGTAAATCAGAACCGCGGCGGAGCGGCCGAGCGCATTGAGGCGCTATGCTGCGATGCGCGAGACTGTTCCCCGTCGGGGGTTCGAATCCTCCCCTCGGGCATGGATGTTTGTGCTGTCTTTTGTATAAGGTAGTTCATAATTAGTTTGTAAGTTGCGGGACTGATGACCCGCAGTTTAAGTCCCCTAAGCTTGACAAACATTTTGTAAATCGGAGGCGTGCATCGCGGCCTATTTACCCGCCCAGACCGCCTGTGCCCGTCAGCTGCGCTCCGCTGTCCGCTCTGTACAGCGGTCATTCGAGCCCAAGTGTACCGCCAGTAGACGGAGCGAGCCGCGCTGTGCCGTCGAGGCCCGAGGTTCGACCGGATATCCACCGGACAGGGTTTGGTGCAACAGCGAAACGACAGCGCTGGGAACGTGGGGATGCAGCACTGCGCAGACAGTTCAGCGCAAAACATTGAAGTATTCGGGGCTAGTTTCAGTATTAATTTCGTACGCGACGTCGTCGCTATAACTTAGCAGTTGAAAAACGCCGTTTAACTCAAAAAAAAGAAAAAAAATGAAGGATGTTTTGTGAGGCCCCCACAGGCGCGAGGCCGTCGGCGCCCGCCGACGTCGCCGACGCCTAGCGCCGCCGCCACTGTACATGAGCGTCATAAATGTGTTTTAAATTCGTATTCTCTTGTTTGAAAGCGATGATTAAATTGGCATTATCCCTCACCAGCTGTTTCGGTCTCCTGGAATACGTCTGACTCAAATAAAATACATCAACACCCATATGTCGGCCGAAACAGAAGTATTTACGTATTTGATCTTAGTTTTCCACCACAACATCACCGAATATGAACACAGCGTTCGGCTTTACTCTCTCAGGTTGCGGAATATTAGCGCTCTCACTGAACACAGTGTAGAGCACAACATCAATACCGTGCAATATCTCTTGTAATAGCTGGTATTTGGGTTGGGATAGTGTTTTCGAGAAAATGTATACATGCTGAAAGCGGATTCCGTCTGGATGTGTTAGCAGCGCCGTGAGAACATTCGTCTTACTGCAAATGGATGGACCTTATTATTGCTCCAATATTATCGGGAAGTAGTGTTCTTCTTCACTGGTTCTTCGGCGCTGTTGCAAGACCAGTCACTTACTACGAAGTCCTTGTGATGAGGATGTTTAGCCCACTCGCACATGCTGACAACTGAAATACTAAATTAGCAAGCATGAGGTTTTAAAGGGGAAATTAAATAACGACACCGTATAATTATAAAATATTATTTTAATATATTTTTTTTATAAAGTACCACAGATGATCGGGTATATATACATCCCTAAATACGATCGTAATTCTAATCCTACATCAGGCAAGTCGTATTCATAGATATCTACATTTATTACTTCTCTGCAGATGTATTGTTAAACAATGGTTGCTTCCGATGGATGTCACACACTACTTGCAAACTCCAACAGCTTGGACCACATTCCCTCGTGGAATCTGTACACATACGACTGCCAGCTTAGTCGCTCGTTGAAAGCATGATCGATATTGAAACTGCTGTACATTAAGTTTTTAAACGCTTCCTCATGTAAATGAATACACTCGTTACAGCTGTAAATTTTCACAGGAGACTGTGTGATCACCTAACTCCAGCGATGGTGGTTGAGCAACGTCGTTGAACATACCTGCAATATACATTGAGGAATCGCAAAGACAAATCCACTCATTATGGGTTAGTATCACTTTTGTATGACTGTATCAAGGATTTTCGAGAAAGAGAACGGGATGGAAGTCATTATGCAGACACATTCCGACACTAGAACGTTTACTACCATAGGTGTTTAAAGTAAAGAGCAGAAAATTATTTTTTCTTTGTCACATCACACATTGACTGCATCGCAACTTTTTTTCTGTGTCGAGTACACTTGTACGTGTTCTTCCTCTGATAGATCCAGCTCAACTGAGGATGAAGAAGAGTTTGATTAGGAAGTACAAGTTACAACCTGTATGGGTGTCGTGTGTATAAGGGAACATTCACCGAGAACTCCACACTCAGTTGTTCTTCATTGCTTGAGAAGTTAGCACCGGTGGATATGAATAATAATAGGGTGTTGATACTTGAGGCCAATTCCAAAGAATGCAGAGCTGTAGTACTTGTTGTTAATTTAAGTAAAGGAGATGAGAGTATACAACAGGCTATGATTACTGAAACTGGAATCACTATCCTGGATAAATCCATTAAGGCTCTGCTGAAAGAGAATCCTGACTGCACAACTCTGGTATATTCGAGAAATCTACTGCGACCGGACATCTTAAGAGTTCTAGAGCGGATGACTCCACATCACGTTACACTGCTGGAACTGGAAGACTACGGATTCAGCGAGAAACGTGTGTTAGTGCCTATGATCTATTCGAGTGGCTTAAATCTAGAAATATGTGTAAGGTGCTTATTGACATTTATAAGAAGATTACGGAAAGAAGACGCAATTTGAATGCCGTTGACTATTATTTATTCCCTAAGCATCTGATTCCGCTGTTGTGTGATATTCCACATATTTTTCAACATTTACCACATGTGTTTCAAAGTGATAAGATTATTTCTCAGTATGAATACTGTTACAGACATTACAGTAATAATGTAGATTCACGATGTCAATTCTATGGACCTCCTCCTATTAAACTAAACTGTGAGAGTTGTAAAAAAGAATACAGATGAAAATTATTATGTGATATGAATTGAGTTTCTTTCTTAAAAATGTATCGTCAATGTAGCCTAGCTGGTCGGTGCGTGGTAGTAGTACTAGGGGCACGTATTCCGCTAGATATAAGCAAATGTTTTTTTATGAGAGAGAGACTGTCAGTTGGGCTCTTGGCGCAACACCGCCTAGAAGACAAGGCCTGACAACTGGCCGTGCCTACGTCACACCGAGAGCTGACTGGCCAGCCGCTACGGGGCAGTGCAAGGTACGTAGAATAGAAAGGTATGCCAGTTTGAGCTTCTTCACTGTCATTGGTTAGCGCTGTACTACGTCACTCGGCAGCAAGCCGCTGTATTATAAGGTCGCCGTGAACACATTTTCTCTGTTTTTTCCTTTTCTCATTCGACAAAAAACATTACTTTTAAGTGGTGGAACACGGTTGTGGTAATATATATGTATACTAGCATACAAAGGACTGAAAAAGAAAAGCTTTAAACATTATTAACAACTAGCTAACCCGTCCCGCCCAGCGATTTGGCACGGGTAATATTTAAACGTCTTTAACTCGAGAACCACTGAACGTATGGTGATGAGGTTTCATTTAAATTGTAGAGTTCATAAAGATCTCAAATAAAGTCCGTGAGAGCACATGTCTAACTTTTATAGATTTCCCACAATCACTATGTAGTCTGAAGCCATCTGGCGCCAGCGCCTTACGAGACAAAAGTGGTACATATGCTTCACTCGTAAAAGTTAGACATACGCTCTCGTGGACTTTTTTTAGGCCTTTGTGCGATCTATAATTTAAAAGAAACCTCATTACGATACGTTCAGTAGTTCTCGAGTTATAGAAGGTTAAGGGACAGACAGAGAGAAAATGTGCTTCTGTTTCATGTAATACCATGATTTCACCCCCTTAGAGTGCGAATTTAGAAATTTTACTGTGCCTATAACCGTGACGCTAGTTCATGCAATAAGTTGACGAAGTTTTATCGCAATCGACTGAATGACATTGACAGACATAGCATATGGACAAACAGAGGCCTTCATTTTTATATATTTGATAAAGAAAACTTTCGTTACAACGCAAACTTAGCAGCCGATTTTCGCATTAATGCTTTTGTTTTACTCAGTTAATTACTATGAACATTGAAGTGCATACTAATTTCGTACATACAATTTTATCAATCGGCTTCACAAAAAAGTTCGGAACAAATTCTGGCATTTTTGACATTTATCTCGTCTTGTAGTTTACAGCGAGAGATCCATATGCGCTGACGTCCCTCATCTTTTGGAAACCGATGGTACAAAATGCCTTCCGTCTTGCGTCCACTGTTATTGCACTCCGCAACAGCACAACACGAAGTATCTTACTCATAATTACCTTTTTTTGCGTTAATTATAGAAAGAATATATGGAAAAATTGTTCCCTGATACAAGAAAGCTACTTTGTATCCGAACTCTTAACAGGTCACGAAACGAGCGAGCGCAAAACACAACTTCCTGCTTGCACGTTTCATAAGGCTACTACGGCAACTGCTCGGGGCTTGCTGCCAGGTGACGTCACATAACCAAAGCCGTGGCCATCGAGAGAGACAGGCCGCGGCGCGCACTTCATATCACGTGATCAAGTGAGGCCTGAGCCGACGCGATTGCTAGGGGATTGGCTGGCCAGTATGAGACAGTGGGCTGTGCCCCAGCGGCCGGCCAATCCGCTAGCGATCGCGCCGGCTCAGGCCTCACTTGATCACGTGATATGACGTGCGCGCCGCGGCCTGTCTCTTTCGTTGGCGTTGGCCACGACCAAAGCGCGCGAGTCAAATTTACACCCCCCTGGGGCAGTGGGCGTGCCCCAGCGGGCAGGCAGTCGACTGGCAGCCGCCGCCTCTCGGTGTGACGTAGGCATGGCCAGTTGTCAGGCCTTGTCTTCTAGGCGGGAGGTGACAGGAGAAGGCATTCAGGGCAGCGACTCGGCGCGAGACGTGTTTACATGGTTCTTCCAGTTGTGGTGCGGCCACGGGCCTAGGGTCCGTTGCATCTGACTGGAGTTCCCTGTCCGGTGCCTCCGTAGTCAACCTTCTCAGGCTGGGCTCTTCTCCGCTGTGTGAGCCGCATTTCCGTGTATTCGCTCCATGGACCTCAAATGTTTGTAGAGCTTATGGGACTTAACTACGGGGTCATCAGTCCCTAAACTTACAAACTACTTATGAACTAGCTAATCCTAAGAACGGCACAAATATCCATGCCCGAGGGGGGATTCGAACCCCCGACTGTAGTGGCCGTGCAGACCGTGACTGAAGCGCCTCAGTCCCCTCGGCCACCGCGGCCGGCCATGGACCTCACCTACATGGTTTGCCGACTGCAAGTCTGTTGGCGACGTGGAAGGAGGACTTCATTTCCGTTGTTACCGGGACAAGCTAAGTACTTTATATTGGTGGTTCTCTCTTTCGAAGAGACGGGAAAGCTGTTTGTGCATGTTTGTCTTGAGCTGAAGTCGGGGTCGGTGGCCGTTACTCTCCCCTTGTTATTCCGCGTTTTCAGTGTTTCTTACTGTTGCTTGAAGCTTTCGGATTCTTATTTAAACTCTTTTCACTACCCTTGCTTTTTGCAAAGTGATCTTTACCTTCAAATTAATGGAATTTGGTTAGCACCACTGATTCGTATCTGCACGGGCAGTGGTTGTACCAACTTGCAGATTATTTTCCCTCCACGTGGTATCGCCGGCCCCGCGGTTGTAATTCGGCGTTTATTCTTTGCATGAAGTCCCAGCTCGGCAGGGCTGTAGTTCCCGTTAGGCAGTTGGGCTCCCTTCCTATATGGAGTCATCACACCCATTAATAATTTTGGCAACATTCAGAACTGCTTGTAACGAATAACTTGTCCGGACTGTTGCTGCTCATTGAAATTTAGTTCGCTCCAGTGTTACGTTATAGGGAGCTGTTTGTTTTAATCTTGTTTACATTTTTATATTTACTTATTCTGTATCTTGTTGGGGCTTCACCCCTGTTATTGTTGAATTTACTTATTGATACCCAGTGCCATCTCCTGTTTGTATATATTGTAGAGCAACAGTTTAGTCCTTGCAGCATATCTTGGTGACATTTTGGGCTTTGAGAGGCGTTGGCACCTGGTTATTATTTTTAATGTTACTTGGAACAACATAATTGGAGTTTTACATATTAAGTTCCTGTAACCTGTTTTCTGCAGCTAATTGCCTTCTTTGGCTTTTTAGTATTCCGGTGCTGGAAGTAAGTGTATTTCCCTGGTTTTAGCTATTTTCTTAAAAGTTATTGCCAGCACATTTCTGTAATTTATTGTGGCCTTCAGCCATTTAAGGTTAGTGCCAGCAGTTTCTATAAAATTATTGCTAGCACATTTGTGTAATTTGTGGTTTTCGGTCATTTCATTTAGAATTTTGTCAACATATCACAACTATTTATTGTGGCCTTCAGTATTTACCAGAACGTTAGTGCTTTTAATTGATGTTTTGTCATTTCCTTTAAAATCGTGTGGGGCGTTAATTTAAATACATTTTACATTGATCTTAGTTTAATGAATCATTTTTGAGGAATTTGAATTGAATCCTTGGGTAATTTCCTAGGACCCGTGTACATCGAAGGAAACGGCATAGCAATCGATATATATCGAATGTTACATTCTTGCTCCACATTCAATATGACAAACTCGAAGCGGTTGATTTATATTGTATTGGCCCACTTTAGGTTACAGTAGTAACACTAAAAGTGCCTTTGCAAATGTCTTTTGACAGCTCGAAACTTAATTAAAATAACGGCTTAACCGATCATCTGACACGAAAATTGAATAACCTAATTTGTAGAGGATAAAATTCTCTACAACTTTGATCTCTACTTTTTTTTAATATCTCGTATCGTTTCAGAGATATTTGCAAAAATATCGGCGATTTTTGGGATGTCTGTCTGTCCATCCGTAACGTGTTCCCTGTTATTAAGACGAACCGTTCAACCAATCAGCACCAAATTTTACAGACATAATTTTAGGCCGACAGAGACCAGAACCTCCCTTTTTCAAATTTTTTGGACAAAAAATACGTTAGTTACACCCAAAAAAGCCGTTTGTACTGCAATTGTAATTGCAAACGAACCGTTCATCTGACACGAAAATTGAATAATTTGTAGAGGGGGAAATTCTCTACAACTTCGTTCCCATATGTTTCTTTCATATCTTGCATCGTTGCAGAGATATTTGCAAAAATAACGGCGATTTGACGATGTCTGTCTGTCTGTAACGTGTTCCTACTTTTTAGGTCGAACCGTTCAACCGATCGGCACCAAATTTTGCAGACATAATTGTTGATCACCAGAGACCAGAACCTCGCCTTTTCAAATATTTCGGACAAAAAATACGTTAGTAACACAAAAAAATCCGTTTTTAATGAAATTTTAATTGCAAATAAAGCGTTCATCTGACACAAAAACTGAATAACCGATTTTGTAGAGGAGAAAATTCTCTACAACTTTGGTCCCTATGTTTTTCTCTCGTTTGAGAGATATTTGCAAAAAGAACGGAGATTTGACACCCTCCACTGAATTCGAAAACCAGCCGTTCGGAGATGTCACGTGACATTCCTCGCACAGAGCTCTCTCTGGCATACGCCATCTTGCGTTGCGTATTTGATGATTTTCTTAGTGTGACTTGTACGTTGTCATTTCTAAAGAATGGCGCACTGAAGAATTAACAAAAACGTGTCGTTCTTCGTACGATAAATGATAATCTAGTGTCTAAAAAGGCCATATAACTATCAGTTAACTGCCATTAATAGTACAAGAATGAAGGTCACGAAATCCAGTTGTTACTCGTGGTGTAGTGAATAGCGCGTTGACTGTGATGCGCATGGTCAGTGCTTCGGAACCCACGACTACCCGAAATTTTTTTCTCCTTTTTTCCTAAAAGAGTTTTGGGCACCTTATTAATTAAATAGAGCTATGTTCTTCAATGTATAGAGTTGTGCATATGTAAAAATGCTCCCTCTAAATTTCGTGTTTCTATTTCACGTACATGCCGTGGAATTCATAACAACGAATTGAACAATGGTCTTCTGAAGCATATGCACATAAACTGTGAGGATACCGTAATAACGAACATTCTGAACATCATGCTGATACAGGTGGTTCCGTATATATAAAGGAAGTTCTAGATTTCTGTGGCAAGTGTAGTTCCTTAATGAACCGAAAGGGATATGTATACTTTGCAACAAATTACCTTCTTTATTTTTTTTTCTAAGTGTTCATTCACTATTTATAGAATATATTGAAAGTCATTAATTACAAACATTGCATCTACTGTACTAAAATGTTTGACATGGTTGCAATAGACGGTTTTAACATAGATGTTATTTATTACCTTTCCTGTAGTTCAGATATGACTTCGTTCATGTTACTCTGTAAAATAAATAGCAAATATTCTATTTCAAACCGTGATTACGTTTTCTTTTACAGCTAAAATCACAACCGGAATAAGTGTGGTAATACTGAATTCCACATAACTCTAGTACTTAATATGTAAACAAAGTTATTTGTTATATTTACAACAGTCATTTTAACAGTATCTCCAGTTTATGTACATGTGATAAAGAAGTCTATGTGTACAATTCGTTGCTATGTATTTCATTGCATGTTCTCGAAACAGAACAAATGCACTTTCAGAGAAAGCGCTGTTACCTTTGAACAACTCTGAATCTTGCAGAATATAGTTGTGTTCAGTTAACAAGAGTGTACGAAAACCTTTTAAGAAGCAAGAGGAAATATATATATGTGGTCGTTTGTTCATATTCGTTCTGGGTTGTTCGTTGAGAAATTTACTCAGTTTTGTATTACAGATGGCGTTGAACCAACACCGTCTGAAGGGAACGCCTGTCCACTGCCATGCCACATCGCGTCACGCAGAGTAGGTTGCGATTGCGTAGCTCACTGGCTGGCTGATGGGGCACAGCACACCATTTCACAGTGGCCAGCCAGTGAGCTATGTTCGTTCCAGGGTATAGTCATAGGCAAAGAAAATAAACTTTGCACTACCATGGCAAGAGGTGATAATATTTTAACGGAAAAATATAATGAAAATGTGGGAGAGATATTCAAATGAAATGTTCAAATGTTTGTAAGGCTTATGGGACTTAACTACGGGGTCATCAGTCCCTAAACTTACAAACTACTTATGAACTACTTACGAACTAGGACGGCAGAAATATCCATGCCCGAGGGGGGATTCGAACCCCCAACCGTAGTGGCCGTGCAGACCGTGACTGGAGCGCCTTAGTCCCCTCGGCCACCGCGGCCGGCGATATTCGAATGTTCAAATGTTTGTAGAGCTTATGGGACTAAACTATGAGGTCATTAGTCCCTAAACTTACAAACTACTTATGAACTAGCTTATACTAAAGACGGCACAAACATCCATGCCCGAGGGGGGATTCGAAACCCCCGACCGGAGTGGCCTTACATGCAGTGGCATGCTGCAGACCGCTCGGCCACTGCGGCCAGCGGTAGAGATATTAAAATGATAGTTCGAAGAGGTAAAAGTTCAAAAAAAGAGTACGTTTGTCAAAGCTAAACTAAAATATATAATTTTAGCGGTTTGTTAAAATACGGTCAGAAAGAATATTGTGTGCTGGGTGCATAGATATTACCACAATAGTAGAGTCGTAATCATATCACCATAATTTTTTATTATTTAGATTATTATTCTGATCCGAAATGTTTACAAAAACTTATAAAACTACAAATCTTAAAGTGAGCCGTAAAACACATCAGTGCGATTTTTTTTATTGTGTTGAATTTGTGATATTTTCTTGTACTTTTCTGACTCAATATGTGGTTGCCATTTGAAATACCGAAATAAATATCGGTAATTTCCAAGAATGGTATATATCCAACGTGCAACTGTAAATAGATTGTTTCTGATCCGGAGATTCAGGCGCTACGCGCCCTCACATACTAAGAAACAAATTCTTGTTTAACCTATACCTAACCTTTTTAAGGCTACGCTACAGATCACTTTGTTTACAGTGAAAATTAGGTTAGGTATAGGTTTTCCAAGAAGTTTTTTTAGTGCGTGAAGGCATTTAGCGCCCAAATCTCTGGATCAGAAACACTAAACCGTCAATGGTAACGAAGCAAGAGTCGAACGTCCGATATATATCGATCGCAATGTCGTTTCATTCAGTGTACACGAGTCCTAGGAAATTACCCATCCTTCCGTCCTTGGCTTCTATTTGAATGATAAGCAGTCTCCCCCCCCCCCCCCCCCCCATCAGTCGTCTTTCTGTTCGGTATAGTCGTTGCGCGATAGTGTCGTGTATTCCTGCTAGAGGGGCGCTGGAGTATTTCAACAAGGTCTTATGAATGTTTTATATGTGTGGATCGGGGTCTCCATGCTACATCCATGAAATCGCCCTTGTTCAATTTGGATTAGTCTTTGTTTTTTTCGAGTCTTGTATAAAAGGTGATTAAGGTGATGTTGCCAGTTCATGTATTTGTCAAGGAACACGCCGAGGTAGCTGGCAGTATTTGGCAAGCGCAGTGGCGTGTCCCAGAGTGTTAGATGTATGTCTTCATCATACTTTTGTCCCTTTTTAGTCAGGTGTCTGTGTCGAAAAAGTATTAGCTGCGTCTTTGTAGGTGTTCGTAATGAGGTGTACCAGTATGTGGTGTCATCCGCATACAGGGCAACAGTCTCACCTGGAGTGTTGAGGGAAATGTCCGCAGTCTACAATGAGTACAGTAGCGGTGACAGAATGCCACCTTGTGGGACGCCTGCATATGGGGTGAATGGTTGAGAGATTGCTGTGGAGGAATGGACCCTGCACACCCTGTTCGTGATGTAGGTTTGTATTAATCAGACCATTTTTGTTGTATTCCGATTCTATACAGCTTATATAGGCCGATCTGCCATAACTTATCGAATGTGCGTTCAATATCAAGAAAGACTGCCAGCGTACATTGTCCAGTGTTGTAATCTTAAGTAATGTCGTTTGTGAGTTTGAACAGTGGATCGTTTGTGGAGTGGTTGTTGCGGAAGGCAGCCTGGATTATGGGGAGAAGATTCTGTGTTTCTACATTCTTGAGTCGGTCTGCCAGTAGTCAGCGTATGTCATTTTGTCCTGGGGTGGAGTTTCGTCCTGTAAGTATGACGTCTGTTATTTCTGCATCTTATCTCTTTCATCAGAAGGTGGTTAGGTTCTGTTTCTACGGTTGGAGTGTGCAGCTGTCTTGGTAGTTGTTCGTCGACAGTTTCTGAACATGTCAAACTTGTTGTCCTCAGGAAAGGAGAATACATCCTGCAGGACTTCTTTGAAAATGTCAGCTTGCTGCTGTCTGTCTGTTGTTGATTCGTTATTCATAATTAGTGTGGTGGTGGTGGATTGGTGTTGTCCTGTTAGTGTTTTAAACCGCGTCCAAAACTTTCCGCTATTTCGGTAGTTAAGCCTGGAGCAGTCTCTCTCCATTGTCTTTGTCAGATGGTCGAGACGATTCGTTTTATTCGGTTTTTTAGCCTGTTCCACAGTTGTCGGAGGTCATGGTTGTTGGTTCGTTGCCTCTCTCTTCCTATTTGTTTTTTCCGACGTATCAGGTATAGGGCTTCCCTAAGTACGGCTGGCTTCCAGTTGTCTACAGTAATTTGTAGCATTGCTGCATCTGTTGCACGTCGAACGGCGTTTTCTAGACTCTCTGTAACTAGTTAAAGGTCATGTTGGACTATAACAGTGGCCGGCAGTTAGTTCTTCCATTATTATTTCTTTGTATCAGTCCCAGTCGGCATTGGTGTATTGTCGGATTATTCGGATAGTGGGAGGGAGATCGAGAGGGGTAATGACGTCTGTGGAAAAAAGAATAGGAAGATGGTCACTCGTGATGTAGATTCCTACTCTGGAGTTTGAGATGGTGTCGCTCAGGGCAGGGCTATATAGCATGTGATCTGGGGCAGAGGTACTGTTATGGCCTATGAAAGTCAGTACGTAAATGGGTAGTCGATCAATTGGTTCGGTCGTGAATAGGTCAGAGCATCTGTCCGTTGTTGTAGTCTACCCTGTCGCCAAGTCTGTGGTGACGCACGTTTAGGTCAGCAAGAAGAATGAAACAGTGCAGTGAGATTGCTTGGCCGGGGAGAGGGGTTCCTGGTCTGTTAGAAAGGCAAGCTATGATGATTTCTGTCCTGTCCGCCTATTGCAGCGGCAACACTCACGACACGAAGGCGTCTCGGGTTGCGGGGCAGCTAGGCGCGATACAACACGAGTTCGCAGGTGGCGCTAGCCACACTCCCAGAGGGTGCAGAAAGCAGGGACCTACTCCCGTCCACCGTACACGTGATTGGGAAGTAGGGCAGGCAGATATCCTTCCGTGTGCGTACCTAAGGTCGCGCACAGCCTAGCCACAGGAGTCGGACGCCAACCAAGGGACCTGCAACTTCTCCGCCTTCCAACGTCACCGCCGCCGCTGCTCCGCCACCCAACCACGCCGCCTAGGACGCCATCGGGTCTCCGCCGCCGACTGTGTGAACGACAGAACTGTATATCCTCCTCCCTGACGTCCGAGATTGGCGAACTTGAATGTTATAAGTACTGTAAGCGTAAACCAGTGGACATTTAGTTTTGTGGATATTTTGTTTTGGTGTAACATTGTCAACCATTGTGATTATTGTCATACATTCAGATAAGTACTGCCTTTTTTGTGTTAATAAAATGCATTGAAGGGAAAAACCAGTGATATCATTACAGTAGATTCTTCAATTCCCCTCGCACTGCGGTCTTTCACCTCGATCATGACCATTTCTAGGTTTCTCAGCTTCACTGGGAAGGGGACCTCTGTGGCTGCAATTGAATCGTACACGTATAGTGTGACGCCACCTCTGTGATCTGTCTTTTCGAAAACAGTTGTAACGGAGGAAGTCACAATTTTTCCGCAATGTTAACCACGTTTGAGACGCCGGCCACGTGCACATCTTTGTGGATTAGTGCATGGATGAGGAGAGGGTGCTTGTCCTTGACGCCTTTCGCGTTAACGAAAAGCAAGTTGAATAGTTGTTGTTGAGGGTCCGCCACCTTGACGTGATTTTCGGCTTGGGATTGGGGGAGGCTTACTTCGTTCTAGTTCTGGGGTTCTGTTTGCTGGTTTGTGTGTGTGTATTTGCTGTGGTGTGTGTGTAGGAGGTTGATTGTGTGTGAGTGGTGTGCTAGTGGCTAGTGGGAGGGCTGGTGTGGATGTTTATTTGAATCTGTGTGGTTGTGTTTGTTAGTGTGGTGATGGGTGGGGTTGGTAGAAGGTAGGCTGCCTGCTGCAGCAGAGTAGTCGGGAATGTGGGTAATTCTGTTACTCGTGGTGTGGGTGTGTACTTTGTTGTATGTGGTGCAGGCGTGGGAGGGCCTTGCGTGATTTCTAACAGTGTTTCTGGACTTAATTTGTCAACCACTGTCATATGCAGGTTGTTCCCAGCTTCTGTGGCCTTCACACCCTTCTACATGACCTGTTGGGTGTTAATAGTTTTGATAATCTCCTCCTTCCTGTCCTCAAATTGACCAAGGTTCCAGTCTAAGAGTTTGATCTGGGCTTGGAGTTCTGCGCTTGATGCCTCTTTAGGCCTCTTGGGGCACTTCATGGAGAGCACAGAGTTAGTTTGCTGGCAGTTTGCGCACTTTTCCACGTTAATGTTGGAGCATATAGTTTATGGTTGCCTCCACACTGGGGACACTTTGGCTGTTCTCTGCGTGATGCTGTTGCATGAACAAAGGAAAGGCAGGTTCCGCACTGGGCTGGCAATGGTGGGGGCAATTTGGATGGTTCTGTTGCTTTCCTTTCATAGTCGATCACGACCCCTTTGATGAGAATTCGATCGATGACGGACTGCTCCCACGAAGGCACGCGAATCTATTGGGTTGGACATTTTCTCTCCCTGGACTCAATGAGCCATGTCGTTTCGAACTGAAGACCCTGTTCTTGTAGTTGTAGCATTACGTTGTCAACTTCTACATCAAGAGCTACACTCTTCATGACGGCACTGAGGAGGGGTTTCCTTTTCCTCCCTACAGGTTGCCTCCATTCGCAGATTCTCTGCGGTCGGACTGT
The DNA here is from genome assembly GCA_026315105.1 of Locusta migratoria. Taxonomy (NCBI): domain Eukaryota; kingdom Metazoa; phylum Arthropoda; class Insecta; order Orthoptera; family Acrididae; genus Locusta; species Locusta migratoria. Next base: position 735,132,315 of record CM048755.1, on the reverse strand, counting down.
AACTGTTGGGCTGGCAGATTTCCTGAACTCTGCCTGAAGTACATTTTCAAGTCCCCTAGCTCTGGTATTGAAGCACCCTCTACCATGTATAATCACCTTAAGGCTAATCACCTGTCCCCTGATATTCACAGGAAGTAGGACCTGGCCCGATTTGCGAGGGTGTGCCGAGTGACTTCAGCGGTCGGTTGTGGATCTCATAACCGTACGACGTACCTTCTTCTAGAATTTCTTGCTCTATAGTGTCAGGAGTGTGTGATGGTGGTGGTGAAGTGGACGTCCTGCTGTGTCCCATCTCGGTGGAGGTAGCAAGTAGTGCGAAGGTCCTGCCACGGTCTTCTCCGGTCATTGTGTTACACACAAATGGTCCCATAAGCAAGACAATGGAACTACTGTGCAGATTGCCTTGCACAAGCGCAAAACCTCCAGGATAGCGGCATCTGTCAGTCATATTTGCTTTTGGCGGATTGAAGATTCATCAAAAACACGCCCTATTTTGTAAAATATAACTATAAATTAAAGATGCATCAACTGTAAAAGCCTTCAGAAAATCCGATCATGAATAATAATGAAGTCACTACTATCTACCTAGCAAGAACAGCAGAGTGGTTAGCGGCATTGTGCTGCAATGTCGAAGGTAATGGGTTTGTGACCAACTGCAAGCAGTTAAAAAAAAATTTAACCCAATCTTTTTAACAGATATGGGAACAACGACTTTTGTATTGTTACTTGCCACATATATTTGGACGATTTTTTTGCAAATGTGTCGCGATTTGTGGTAAAGGACATTGGAACAAATATTTAACTATTTACATGTGGCGTCTGTTGCGAGAGAACAGACGTCACTTCTGATCCTGCAGGTGTTATTATTTAATATTCATAGAATATATGACATCAACTGCGATTGGGCAAAGCTGAAAATGTGTACCCAGCCGGGATTCGAACCCGGGTTTCCTGCTTTCTAGGCAGTTGCGCTGACCCATACACCACTGGGGACACAGTGATCACCGCACCTGCAAGGACTACCTAAGCACGCCTCCCGTCAGATACAAATTCCCAGCTTCGCCCTGCCCACAGTACTCAAACTCGTAGTTTGCAGCAGCATGGACTATCAGCTTGGAGACCATGGCTGTGATTACCCTTGACGCCGCATCACAGACAGGAGAACCTGCGATGGTGTACGCAACGACGAACCTGAGTGCAAGAATGGCATCGCAGTGAGCACACATTGGAAGTGCATATTCATCATCGCATCGCCATGCTGGCGTATCACTTGGCGTGATGGTATGGGGTGCCATTGGTTACATGTCTCAGTCACCTCTTGTTCGCCTCAACGGCATTTTGAACAGTAGTTGTTATATATCAGATGTGTTACAACCCGTGGCTCTACCATTCATTCGATCCCTGCGAAACCCTACATTTCAGCAGGATAATGCATGACCGCACGTTGCAGGTCCTGTATGGGCCTTTCTAGATATGGAAAATGTTCGACTTATCCCCTGGCCAGCACATTCTCCAGATCTCTCACCAACGGAAAACATCTGGTCAATGGTGGCCGAGCAACTGAGTCATCACGATAAGCCAGTCACTGCTCTTGATGAACTGTGGTATTGTGTTGAAGCTGCATGGACATCTGTACCTGTACACACCATCCAAGCTCTGTTTGACTCATTGCCCAGGCACATCAAGGCCTTTATTAAGGCCACAGGTGGTTGTTGTGGGTACTAATTTCTCAGGATTTATGCACACAATTTGCAGGAAAATGTAATCACATGTCAGTTCTAGTATAACATATTTGTCCAATAAATACCCATTTATCATCTGCATTTCTTCTTGGTGTAGCAATTTTAATGGCCAGTAGTGTAATTTAATCTAAAAAGGGTAAATATTGAGGCAGATAAGATGGGAGGTACTGATCTTGCTTTGTTACACCTCCCACATGTTTGAAATATATATAGTTGTGCCAAATGTTTGTAAAGCTTATGGGACTTAACTACGGGGTCATCAGTCCCTAAACTTACAAACTACTTATGAACTAGCTAATCCTAAGGACGGCACAAATATCCATGCCCGAGGGGGGATTCGAACCCCCAACCGTAGTGGCCGTGCAGACCGTGACTGAAGCGCCTCAGTCTCCTCGGCCACCGCGGCCGGCTATAGTTGTGCCATCATGGTCATTGAAAGTTGTTATGTGTTAGGAAATATTACGTACGCTTCATCCTAAAGCCTACAACAAATTTTGCACACACACACACAAATGAAAGCATCCCTTGTAAATACGATAGACACTAAAGTGGGGCTCCAAAATTTAAGTGAACACAGCCCTTTAAAAATACAATTACCAAAATACACTAAAGACGAGCTCAAAAATTTAAGTAAAGTCTCAGTTTTACTTTAACTAGTAGCAGGAAACCGTGCTCAATGATATCAATAGGCAGAAGGCCAATTAAACAACACACAATAAGATTTACAAATGAACCCTGGAATTTAAATGACAGAAGTTCAGCTTAGTTACAGGAGAATCACACTGAGGTGGGGTAGCTAGCTACTCATTAATTTAATACACCCACACAGGTAAAAGAGATGAGCTGACTCAACACAGGAAGGAGAGGAATAAGGTGTCCAACGGCCAATTAGAACTACAGTTTGACATGAAGTGGCTTACACAAATGGATAGAATGCCAAATTACAACTGTGGGGTGGTGATGCCTCAAGGAGGGAAAAATTCTGCAACGAGAAGATAAGAAAAAGAAAAACAAAGTTATACAACTACCGCACGTGCAGATGTGAGCTAGCAGAGGGGCACAAACCAGATAAATTCCCCAGTTATGTTAACCAAGTTACTGAATATAGAGTACTTGCTACTCAGAGCAAAGAGAAAAATATAATTCAATTGAACCAAACCACAATGCGGTATAATATGAATAAACAACTAACGACGTTGACACAGGCAATGACGGCCCCTGGGGTGCGACCACCGATCCTGGCAAATTCACACACACAAATTTACGGAGCAGGACTGTATCAGTCACTTAACTTATTTATTTTTTACTCCATGACAAGTGCAGGAACTCTTGTGACAGTGAAGGAAATGTGGCGAGAGACACACGCGGTGCTGCACAGCCACTAGGAACGCAACCACATAGCTGCGAGACGAGGTAAACAGCCTGCGCCGAGGTGCTGTTATGACTTGACAAAAAGGCCTCTCTGAACCAACCTCTTCAGCTCATGGCATGCATGGCTTCCCACAGACAGACACAGGCCCACCAAGAACAACTTCGATGGACACACCGAGCCCGGCCACAAATGGCCCATTAATCAAAATAACTCAACCCTTGCGATACCATGCCTGATCCTCTCTCGAACTACTTCGGCATGCCACCGAAGCGCCACACATGGAGAGGAAATCACCAGTCAGAAGATAATTGATGCACAGTAGATCAAACAGCGCCAGGAGAGATGCAAGCACAAAGAGATCAATGATACTTGCATCAGTAATTAAATCAAAGACAGGGTGAATTGAAGAAACAGTAGATGCGATGGCTCAACCTCCCTCCCCCCCCCCCCCCCTTATACAATTACCCATAAGTTAACGAGATGAAGTGGCAAGATAAATGACAAGCTTAACTAGATTAAGATGGACGTTAAAAGGTTTGTTGGAGGCTAATTTCCGAAGTAAGAGATTAACAGTCCCAAGAAGTTTCAATATAGCACACCAGCCAACAACCCTTGATAACCAATGGCTAAAACCACCCCAAGTAAAATGAATCAAGACATAAAGCCAAAAGCGTCATCAATAGTTAAGAGCCAAAACACATATGACAAGCCAAAATCAGAAGAATACACAATGATTTACATCAAAAGAAGTTGACACGGCTCAACCTCCACCCCTCAAGCTAAAACAACCCAGCAAATCAATAGACAGAAGCACCTTAAATGTTCGTTAGAACCGAAAAGGTGCGTCAATCACTGCGATCCAAAAGAGAACACTAAAACTCAAGACAGAAGTGTAACTACAGAACAAATCGGCACTGTTCAAACACCCTCCTCAAACCAAAAGCAACTGCAACTGCAACAAACATAAGCCAACTGCCACCAACATGCATACTGACAGTCCTCTACACCCAACAAGCTACGGCATCAACTACCACGAAAAACTCCGATAGCTCATTTTGCTTCATTGCGACTACACAGACACACACATCAGTAGCTACAACTACATTTTTCTCATTACAGCTACCGATTGATGGTTAATCCATTCACACACACACACACACACACACACCGATAGTTGATACCATCCACAAGCACAGATAGTCCGAACTGCCCACGCAGAGCGATGGTGTCAACCGCGCCCACAACGCCATCCACTCAAAAGGAGGATAACAACAATGATACTACAACGCCGATAAGTACCAACACGCTAGCAATATCTACATAAGCACAACTACAACAACTGCCCCTAAGATATAAGTCAATCCGCCTGGATGTATGGAGGGGGTGGGTGTTTCAATATAGGAAAAGGATTTGGAAATACATATACTAGGGACTGCAGGAGGTTAAGAGGAGGAGTCAGCTCACCTGTGGTCTCCAGCGCGATGTTTACTGGCTTATTAAGTGCTTCTTGGAGATGTAGCACTAAACCAGCACCAGTGTCCTCAGTAGGTACCTGCCAGATCGCGGGCTCATAAACAAGCATCTCTTTTGCAGATGTTCCAATCTGGGACAAGGCCTGCCCCAAGTAGATTGGAAATAAATACCTGAAAGCCACAATATATAAAGAGGAACCAGTTCATTGAACAACAACACAAGACAAAAGAAAATAAAAGGAAACTGAACTGAGTAACAAAGTCTGTATAAAGAACAGGAACGCTCTGCTACCACGTAAAGGGTAGGTTTGTGGAAGTGGTGGGTAGTTGGTTGGTGAAGTTAAGCAAGGATAGTCAATTCAGGTTCCATTTGTTTTAAATATTATATATATACCAGGTGATCAAAAGGTCATTATAAATTTCAAAACTTAATAAATCGTGGAATAATGTAGATAGAGAGGTAAGAACTGACACACATGCTTGGAATGACATGGGGTTTTATTAGAACAAAAATAAGTTCAAAAAATGTCTGACAGATGGCACTGGACAGCAAAACGTCAGTGACTGCACATGAAAATCGTGTATAAAAGGAGCTGTAATGAGAGAGAGAATCAGATGCACCAACAGTCGCAGCATGTTGACATTACCTGAAAAGGCGCTTTTAGTGAAGCTGTAATGGGGGATGTGCTAGTTCAGTGTTACAATCCTATCACCATAGGAAGAGGATTCGAACAGGTAAAGGTCCGTTGACAAATGCAGCTGTGGCGAGCATGATTTCGAAGTTCAACGCGACAGGTTGTTTAGACGATAGACCCTGTAGTGGCCGACCAAGCACAAGGTGTAATGCTGCTGAGACAGTTCAGGAAGAAATGGAGACTGTAGCGGGTTCATCTATGCACGGGGAAGTCAGTGCTCGTGCAGTCGCAAGTCGCACTGGCATTCCATACACTACTGTTTGGTTGGCACTTAGGCATACCCTCCAACGCTATCTTTACAAAATCTATCAGCATCATGAACTGTTACCTGGCGATTTAGTGAAACGGAGGGCATTTGCAGTGTGGGTATTTCAAAAGATGACGGAAGATGACGATTGGTTGGGTAACATGTTGTGGACCAACGAAGCTCATTTCACACTCTGAGGGTCTGTCAACGCCCACAACTGCAGAATTTGGGCTACCGAAAATGCTAGAACTGTCGTGGAAACTCCATTGCAGGATGAGAAAGTCATGGTATGGTTTGGATTTACCACACCTTCTGTTATCGGGCCTTTTTTCTTCAAGGAACTGCGCGATTCTGGTTTAGTAACTGCTACTGTGATGGGTGAGAGGTATGCCGATATGTTATAGAATCACATCATTCCCAGCCTGGCTGATAAACACCTACTGGAACGTATGATTTTTATGCAGGATGACGCTCCACCCCATATTGCTAGGTGCGTGAAAGATCTCTTGCGCGCGTCGTTTGGTGATGATCGTGTGCTCAGCCCCCACTTCCATCATGCTTGGCCTCCCAGGCCCCCAGACCCCAGTCTGTGCGATTATTGGCTTTGGGATTACCTGAAGTCGCAAGTGTATTGTGATCGACTGACATCTCTAGGGATGCTGAAAGACAAAAACCGATGCCAAAGACTCACCATAACTCGGGACATGCTCTACAGTGCTGTTCACTACATTATTCATTGACTACAGCTTTTGTTGAGGAGTGATGGTGAACATATTCCTGTAAAGACCATCATTTTTGCTTTGTCTTAATTTGTTATGCAACTTATTGCTTTTCTGATCAGATAAAGTACCATCTGTTGGACATTTTTGAACATTTTTCCCCCTAATAAAACCCCATGTCATTCCAAGAATGTGTGTTAATTTTTTACCTCTCTATCTACATTATTCTGTGACTTATTAAGTTTTCAAATTTATACTGACTTTTTTATCACCCAATATAAGGAAAGTTTCACGGTGGGATAAATATGTATAAAAAATAGAAATCTAATAACTTACCCAAAGCACAGGCTCACAGATAGACACAAAAACACACAAACATTCAAGCTTTCACAACTGTTGGCCGCTTCACCAGGAAAAGAGGAAGGAAGGAGGGGAAAAAGGACAGGATGCGGGTTTTAAGGGAGTGGATGAGTCATTCCAATCCCAGGACTGGGAGGACCTATCTTAGGGGAAAAAAGGAAAGGCAAACAAGCACAAATACACCCACACATACACACCAAGGTAGACATTTGCCCGTCCACCCCTCCCTTCCTCCCCCAAGGCAAGTCCCTCCCCTCCCGGGACCAGAACGATCTTTATCCAACTTCTTTGCTTTCTATAAATGTCTACCTTGGTGTGTTTGCGTGTGTATGTGTGTGGGTGTGTGCGCGCTTGTTTACCTTTCCTTTTTTTCCCCTTAAGTAAGTCCTTCCACTTCCGGGATTGGAATAACACCTCTTCCACTCTCCTAAAACCCGCATCCTTCCCTTTTTCCCCTCCTTCGTTCCTCTTTTCCTGAAGAAGCGGCCAACGTATATATATCTCAAACAAGACAGTTCAGATAAGTGATACAAGGCAAAAGGCCAAGTTGAGAGAACCAATTTTTTGATAAGTTAATACGGCTCGAAATTTAGTAAAAGCAACTATTTAAAATACAATAAAAGGTACAATGAGCCCAGCAATTTAAACAAAAGTGAACACAGCCCCTTAAAAATACAATTACCAAAATACACTAAATACGAGATCAAAATTTAAGTAAAGTCTGAGTTTTACTTTAACTGGTAGCAGGAAACTGTGCTCAATAATATAAAAAGGCAGAAGGCCAACTAAGACATAACTCAATCACATATGACCACCATCTCTGGCTGCTGTGCTGCCGGAGTGGCCAGATATAGTGGTCATGTGTGCTTGAGTTATGTCTGAGTGTTTGTGTCATTTTCTAATGAAGGCTGAGGCACAAAATTGAAGTTGTGTGAATTTGATTGTCTTCTTGGTGAGTTTTTATCTATAATGTATTACTGACATTCCAAACTGGACATTCCACTGTTAGTCTATCTAATAACTGCTTTTCAAATACTGGAACTGTTGGTTATAAATAAGCAAGCAGTACCAAAAGCTGCAAGTCTGTTTTTATAGTAAGTTCTTTGAGGAAGGTCTTTGTTAGTTGGAAGAATGAAATTACAAGTTCTATCTTAGTAAAAAGTTCTGAATGTAGATTTGTGTCTTCTGTAAAATTAAATGAAAAATTCATCTGAAACACTGTAAATTATTTTGAACATACTCCACACAGTTAGATGTTCCTTAAGCAAAGAAGCAGATACATACTGAATTCATGGAAGAGGGTGGAATAGCAAAACAGATGAGTATTCAGATTAGAACAAATTTAAGTACTTGTGCTATTATTTGTCTCTAGATGATTACAACTGTATTACACATGTCACTGGATAAATATATCACAAATTATTAAGACAGCAGAAGTATACAACAATATCAACATTCAGGGACTACATACTGAGACACTGAAATTACCCTCTCACTGACAAAAGAATTTTGAAATATTCTCTCAGATGTCAGAATTTTAACTATCAGTCTGGAATGATTGTACTGCTCCAGCACCCAAAGGTAAGTATTCATTTTTTGTAATAAAGATGTGGAATCTTTCTGCTGAAGTGTGCTTAGGTTGCATAAAAAATATCCCAACAGATTCTGGTATTGATCACCTGCCACCACACTATGTTCTCACTACCCACAACTACTTACCTGTATATGTGCAAAGTGTATCTGTGTTCAAGAGACATATACCAACAACACATTTTGTTTCTAGCAAACCTGCGAATTAACAAGTTCTCTGCGCTCACCAATGCGGGCCACTAACGCTCTAGGCGGACACCTGTAAACGCACAGGCACCGGGAGCTGAAATCACACCCCTGCGAAACCTATAAGTTAATGTTGTGCACGTTCGTAATATTGACAGCGAATATAATGTCTGCGGAAGAGGTAGTACTAGATACAGAAATAAAAGTACGCTTTAGCTGCATGCCGATCATGTGATAAATGCTGCATGCTGTCTGACGCTTATAAGCATTACATGCATTTCTTGCAAACAATTGTTACAATGCCTGATTTATTGATTTTATTGCAAACTGGAAAGAAAATTAAATCAAACAAGCGATAAACCCGCTCTATTGAGAAAGAATTAGTCTGAAAACATCAAAAGATTTATCAAACAGAGAAAAAGAAACAGGTCTCATCTGCAATGTCGTACTATTGAAACCCAATCCCATATAACAAATAAGTTTGCAAGGTGTATAGATGATGTTTTTATAGCAAACCACAAATAAGTCAACATACTGCACAGAAACATCATGTTCTGAGCAATCAATGTAACAACATTTTACTTGGCTATTAAATAAAACATATACAAACAATTTACGAATTAAACATGAACATATCTTCCTCTGTAGATACGACATCCCATTACACTACAGATGTGTAATTGTGCAGCAGTTCAAACAGAATACAGGTTTGTTTGGACACATGCGGTGTATCCGTACACTTGCCCCGTGCCGCACACGTTGTACATGGCTTCCTCATAACTTGCTTCTTTCCTTCAGTTGCATCCCGCTTTTGCACAGTGTGTGTGCCATTACGATATTTGTTACGCACACCTTTTGTAATGCCCATTGGTGGAAGTAGTCCCTTTATTATTTGTATTCTATAATCATATGTCATTTTATGCCCTGAGTATTTATTATACAGGTAATGTGAATTGAACATTAGCATGTCAACTACATGGAAGAATAGTTTCTTTGGCCAGCGGACAATCTTTCGTTCACATAAATAATACAACATATGGTCCTGCCTATCGGTCCCAGACATACAACTATTATATTTGATAATTGGCAGTGGTTTGGAGACTATTTGCTGGAGTGCATTCAGCACATGTCCCATTGTATTAGCATATTCTGTGGAAATATAGACCTCTCGTCTATCCTTCCCTTTGCCGATCATCACGCCGTCCAAATATCGAGCAATAGTGTCTCCTTTCCCCAGTTTTGCGCATACCACATCTTTAGTGGTATTTCTCTTATTTACCCTTAGTGTCCCGATGCAATGTGTTTTTACATTCAACAGGGTTTTAGCTAAAGCAAAGCTATTGTAAAAATTGTCCATGTAAACGTGATGGCCAACATGCAGCTTGAACTATTACTTGCTGCCTGACCCTGTGTTGGAGGATTCTCAACATAGACAGTGTAATAGTCCACTCAGGTTGTTACTTGAAGTGTCATCATTTAATGTCACTCAAGCCAGGTCTTCTTACTTTCAGATTTTAATCAAGTTGTTTTATCTGCTTAAGTGTCAAGAATAATACTATTATAGATTTGAGGTCCAGCATTTGCTGTACCTCCTTGAGCCTAATGTATTCAACTCCAGAATATCACTTTGTACTAAATCCTTCATCATTCTTTTCACACCAATCAATAATTCTAACTCTGGTTAACTTCTTGTGAAATAATTTCCACATATGTAGTCTTAAACTAAGTTTATTACTTGGAGTCGAGATACAATCAGAACATTAACATGTTACAGGCTCAGAGAATTAACCAAGGAATACAAAGTAAACAACAAAATGACACTTAGCAACACATCAGAGATAACACAATCTCTTCTTTTTTCATGTGCATGTTTACTCTTAGAGGACAGCAGTAGCGTCACTGAATACTTGCTGCTGCCGCCACCTCCAGAATCTGAAATAAACAGATTCTGGCGGCAGTTCCTGTTCTCGTGATTTCTTAATTAATTTAACAACGTAAATTAATGCTTATTTGGGGATCTCAAAGTATATGAGAAGTACTACATACTCCCTCCCACAGCCTTGAAATAACCAACAAAATATTAGTCACAACAATTCAATTAGTGAAGACAAATTTGAATTGCAAAGTAAGTATCTTGGCATTTTATTATCACAACTCAGCTGACAGTGGATAGTTTTGACGAATTATGGCCATTTAAATTGTCAACAAAAAACGTTCATTATCTCCTCCCTGTTTTGTTTGTAAGAATAAAGACAAGTTTATTCTCTGTCAGTTCTCCTAGAAGGGTTCACTCACGGAGAGAATGTCTTAAGTTCCTCAAATTTCCATTTAAATAGCTTTTTTTTACCTGTTGTGGAATATGAGCAGCATTGTAGTACAAGTACCCTCAGACTAGCATAACCTGTGTGAACCTAAATTTAGGAAGTAAGGGGCATTTCTTTTTATTCATTACACATCAGACAAGGAAAAGACAAAACAAAATTTGAAGTACCAAGCGTTATGCTTACGTCACTTCTAGGTGTCAGTCGCTATCTGTCGAACCACACACCCATTTGTTAGGTCCTCATTATGGACACCTAACAAGAGCCAATAGCCTCATTTTGCGGGTCTGCCACTCCCAACATTTTCTCCATCCCCTCGATTGTCTTCTGAGAACAAACATTATTCATTGTCCTCCCTTTTAAACCCTTTTTACTTGGTTCTATTTCACATACCTCTAACTGAACCTGGGATTCCTTGTCATTGCACACCATTCTGGGACAATGGAAATATGCACACTCTATTCCAAATGATCATGCACTCTTAACGTCAGTACTGTTACACTTCTCCTGTCCCCCCCACCTTAAAGGAGTGTAGGAGAAAAGAAAAAAAAAAAAAAAATACTTAAGTCCACCTGTCCGACTGAAGTCGTTACTATTCAGCTTAAACCTAAACTTAAAACTAATAAGGTAAACACAACTTTAAAAAAAAAAAAAAAAAAAAAAAAAAAACCCTAATCTAAAACCCCATGTGTATGTGTAAAATGTGTGTGCATGTGTTAGTGTATATTGTGTGTTGTGTTAATCATGTTCCAAACACACTGTAAAACCAACCAGGAGTATCCACTAGTAGGTGATACCAGATCTTGTCCAACTCCAGTGAAAGAAATAAACAATAATCAGGTAGCTTAAAGTAATAAAGGTTGAAAGAAAAGGAGGAAAAAAACTATGTTGCTGCAGCTTCCGGGAAGGCTGGCGCAATGCCATTTTGCATATGGAAAAGGGGAAAGATGAGTCCGGTCCCTCAATAGAGAAAGAAAGAAAGGGAAAAGAGAGACAGGATATTCAGGACCGAAGAAGAATAGACGACAGATCCCAAAGAAGGAAAACCCCCCTACCCCCCACCCCAGGAACCCTGAGATCAATTCCGTAGCACTATAACACCCAAGGGCAACAATCCTAACTTACCACGAAAAAAAATAAACCAACCCTATATAAGCGTGACGAAATAAATCAAATAACCCTGTAAATATATATAATAAAAAACTTACATACTAAGATCATACTAAAGGTCAATACTAATTTCCTATTCATTATAGATCATCATAATTTGTCTCGTTATATTATCACGTCACAAAAATTAAGTCAAGCACTTAACCAAGTTGTCTCGACAAACCATGACCACGACGTGAATGGGTGGACCTCTGTCCTCACTTGTTCAATCGAACCTTGATTTAACCATGCAAATCTTCCTCATACGTGTATAGATGTTAATCCTATTTCTACAGAACATATTAAATATACTCTCTGAATAATAAAAAAAAAGACATACCTTGAATATAGCCAATGGTTCGATTAAAAAAATAATAATAATAATAACCATTTCAATATCGCAAAGGTTTAATATAAGGTCGTATGATAACATTGTACAGACCTTTATCCACTCCTGTATTTGGATCTTCTACGTGAACTGCTTTGACATGTGGTATTTTAACTATTCTATATGGACCACACCATTTGTCAAAAAACTTTCCTGTTTGTTTCTTGATATTCGAACTAAGCTGGAAGTTTTTTTATCAAAATTAAATCACCAACCTTATACTCAGGATTTCGAGCTTTTGTATTAAGTTTTCTTAAGTGTAACTCAGCTGCTTTGCGTAATTTGCGTTTCACTATGCTCTGAATTACATAATCTTTTCTGTTTTGACGTGGTGGTCATACAAAATGTTTTAAAAGTGGTTCTCCTATAAATTTCTTATTGAGTATTTCTACAGGAGATAACCCACTCGAAATATGAGGGAGTTCATTAAGAATCATTTGGAAATCAGATAACCAATTAGCCCATGATGTATGCTTTTCTGAGCAAACTGTTCTAAACAAATAACGTATTTCCTGCATAATTCTTTCTGTTGGGTTAGATTGTGGATTATATTTCGAGATGGTAATATGTCTAATATTGTTCCAAGCAAGAAATTCTTCAAATTCTTTGCTGACAAATTGTGCTCCATTATCCAAGAAGATCTACATCTACATAAATACTCCGCAATTCACCGTAAGCTGCGTGGCGGAGGGTACATTGTACCACTACTAGGCATTTCCTTTTCTATTCCACTCCCAAATTGAACGAGGAAAAAAAATGCCTATATGCCTCCGTATGAGCCCTAATTTCTCTTATCTTGTCTTTGTGATCTTTACGCGAAATGTAAGTAGGCGGCAGCAAGATCGTACTACACTCAGCTTCAAATTCTGGCCCTCTAAATTTACTTAACAGAAATTCACAGAAAGATCGTCGTCTTTCTTCCAGCGGTCCCCAATTTAGTTGCCGGAGCATTTCCGTGACAATCGCGCATTGGTCGAACCTACCGGTAACAAATCTAGCCGCTCGCCTCTGAACCGCCTCTATGTCTTCCTTTAAACTGATCTGCTGCGGGTCCCAAACACTTGAGCAATACTCAAGACGTGGTCGTACAAGCGTTTTACACGCGGTCTCCTTTACAGGTGAAGTACATCTTCCAAAAATTCTCCCAATAAACCGAAGTCGGCTGTCCGCCTTACTCACAACTGTCCTTACATGCTCGTTCCATTTCATATCGCTCTGCAATGTTACGCCTATGTCTTCCTTTAAACTGATCTTCTGCGGGTCCCAAACACTTGAGCAATACTCAAGACGTGGTCATACAAGCGTTTTACACGCGGTCTCCTTTACAGGTGAAGTACATCTTCCAAAAATTCTCCCAATAAACCGAAGTCGGCTGTCCGCCTTACTCACAACTGTCCTTACATGCTCGTTCCATTTCATATCGCTCTGCAATGTTATGCCTAGATATTTGAACGACACAACAGCATCAAGAAGCTCACTACTAATGCTGTATTCAAACATTATGGGATTGTTTTTCCTACTCATGCCCATCACCTTACAATCTTCTACATTGAGAGCTAGCTGCCATTCTTCGCACCAACTAGAAATTTTGTCTAAGTCATCCTGTATGCTATTACAGTCAGTTACAGACGACACCCTCCCATACACCACAGCATCATCAGCAAACATCCGTAAATTACAACTTACTCTGTCCATCAGATCATTTATATAGATAGAAAATAATAGCGGTCCTATCACACTCCCCTGGGGCACGCCTGATGATACACTCGTCTCTGATGAACACTCGCCGTCGAGAACAACATACTGCAATCTATTACTTAGGAAGTCTTCCAGCCAGTCACAAATCTGTGAACCTATTCAATAAGCTCGTATTTTCGTTAGCAGTTGCAATGTGGCACCGCGCCAAATGCGTTTTTGACGTCGAGAAAAACACAATCCGCCTGTTATCCTTCATCGATGGCTCGCAAGATGTCGTGTGAGAAAAGGGCAAGCTGAGTTTCGCATGAACGATGTTTCCTAAACCTGTGCTGATTCATGGAAAGAAGCTTTTCCGTTTCAAGGAAATTTACTATATTCGAACTGAGAATATGTTCTAAAATTCTACATGAAACTGATGTCAACGATATTGGCCTGTAATTGTGTGGGTCAGTTCTCTTTCCTTTCTTATAAACGGGAGTCACCTGCGCTTTTTTTTTCCATTCACTAGGAACTTTGTGCTGAATTAAAGATTCATGATAAATGCAAGCTAAGTAGGGGGCCAATGCCGCAGAATAGTCTTTGTAAAACCGAACTGGTATTCCATCTGGACCAGCAGACTTTTTCGTATTTAGCTCTCTCAAGATACGTTCTGGTTTTGCCACTGCTTTAAAATACTTTTTAAAACACCTTATCATTGCTTGCGTATCAGCTCTTTGTATAGCATACAACTGTAGATATTTCGATCAACACACTACTATGACAAACACATACTGTACTCCCCCTAGACTAGTTGGTAGTTGTCCATATATATCACAAGCTACTAGATCGTATAGTTTCTTTGGAATAATTGGATACAGAATGAATGGGAAGAGTTTATTAAAATCCTTAACCTTCTGGCAAGTACCACATGTTCTTATAATCCGAATAACACGTCTACTAACATTTGGAAAGTAATAAAATTTTGTCAGATGTTTAACACACTTCTTAATTCTGAAATGCCCATACCCTCGATGTATAAACCAAATGAGGTCGTCTTGAGCAGTTTCAGGATTACATAACTTCCAATTCTCATCCATAACACTCTTCCTCCAAAACAGGGCACAGTCATTGATCATACAAAAATCATTTACACCTCTGGCAGCTTTCTCGAAATTTTCCTTAAAAAAATTATCACTTCTGATGTTAACTCTAATTTTATTTGCCAAATCTTGTACCGACATGCCTGGGAAACTTATTTGTAAAAAATTAATGGCAAATAATAATCCTTTCCCTTCAATTACTTCAACATTCTGGATTCCAATCTGAAGACGAGACAGAGCATCAGGTATGATATTTGTAGAACCCTTAATGTACTCTACTTCAATATCAAAACTTTGAAGGAATAATGTCCACCACATTAGGCGACTATGGAGAAGTTTACTTTGAAATAGGAAAGAAAGAGCCTGATGGTCGGTGTAAACAATGATTTTTGATCCCCAAATTAAATTCTGGAATTTTTTAATTGCCCATACAATTGCTAATAGTTCATGGGTAGTTAAACACCTACTTGCAAATGCAGTTGTTTTGTGTTCTCCTTCGCCAGGATCCCAACATCCCTGAAACAATTCTGCTGCTACACCGTAAGCCGAGGCATCCGTAGCAAGTTTAAAAGGCTGACCTAACACCGGATGTTTCAAAATATCTAAAGAGGCTAAAGCTGTCTTCATCTCCTCAAATGCCTCAGAAGCTTCCTTAGACCAGTACCATTTAGTATCCTTTTTTAAAAGGTTCAATAAAGCAGGGTTGTTTAATATTTGACCTTTTACATATCGTCTATAATACCCCATAAGCCCGAGGAACACTTTCAATTGTTTTACCGTACTTGGAGGAGGACAATTCTTAATCGCGTCAATGTGCTCTGGATCGGGTCTAATTCCATCTACACCTATGTAGTGTCCTAAAAATTTCACTTCTTTTCTACCAAAAGAAGATTTACTAATTTTCAATGTTATTCCTTGTTCTAAACAGCGTTTTAACAATTGTCCCAACAGGTCGATATGTTGCTCCCAACTCTCGGATATTAGTAAGATATCGTCCACATAAATAATCAATTTCTGCACTAAATCTCTACCCAACGCCTGATCTAAAGCTCGTATAAAAACTGAAATATTACGACCGAATGGTAGAACTCTATATTGATAGGCCATCCCTTCAAACAAGAAAGCTGTATACTTCCTAGACTCTTCATGAATTTTTACTTGATGATATCCAGCAATCAAATCCAGAGGGCTAAAATACTTTGCCTTCTCGAATTTCATTAAGATATCATCAATACTAACAGGGCGATCTCTCTCAGTTTCTATATTCTTGTTAAGGGTGTGTGCATCCAACACAATACGTATTCCCCCGCAAGTCTTTTTCACAACCACTAACAGGTTATTAAATACATTGTCATTTCTCTCTATGATGCCTTCATCTAGCATTCGGTAAATTTCGCTCTGTACCGTCTGACGTAAGCTGATAGGTATCGGATACGGTCTGCAGAAAAAAGGTTTTGTATCCTTCATCTTAAATGAACACACGTATCCACCTAATGTGCCGGGTTTATTTGAAAATACCTCTTGAAATTTAAGTAACGGCTGAAACAACTCTTCTTTTTGATTGTCTGACAAAAGTTCCGACTCAAAGGATTTAAATTTAATTTTGCAAGAACTTGACAGCAAAGTTATATCTTTGGTTAACATTAATTGCGCCATTGACACTAATTGTATTGAATCGTTGGCAATCGAATTGTCATGCTCATCGACAAATGATAAACAAAATTTTTTATCTGTGAAACTGCCATAAACAACATTGTTTTCGAAATCAATTTTGGCCTTAAGCTTGCAGATCCAGTCTAATCCAAACAACATTATCACATTCAATTTAGGTATTATAAGTAAAGTAATTAAATATACACTATTATCTAACTTAATAGGTATCAACACCTCTGATCTAATTGGCTGACTTTTATAACCAGCAATACCTATAATATTAAATACCACTCACTGGTAATGTAGGAACATTGTGAATATAAGCAATTTCATCAAATAAATCTTGTGATATAACTGAGATTTCACTACCAGTATCAACTAAAATCTTGAAAGGTAAGTTATATGTGTCCCAAAACACTGGGTTTCACACAATTATTTGCTGTTCGTTCACTTTCATGAAGTAACCATTGTTTAGTAGGTTCATTGTGTACGAAATTCATTTGTAAGGTTACCTGTGGGTCCTGTAAACCTACATAACATCTTGGAAGTGGACCCCTGTCCCAAGATGATGTGTGTTTAACCTAGAAGTACTAGAAACAGGTTCGATTTCAGTCGGAGTTGAACACTGAACCGAAGAAGTGTGACAACATTGAGTTTTCTTTCCATTCCTTTTATTATTAAAGTATTTTTTATTTTGGAAAGTTTTTGATGTATTTTTATTATCATTTTGATTCCAGTGAACTTCACACAGTTACACTTCTTTTGCTTGTTTATCTTTTTCAAAATTTCCCTGTGGTTTACTATTATTAATGTTTTGCCATGACTTGTGAAGGGAATTGTTGCCTTCAGCTGCATCTTCTAGTTCTTTAACATTCTTCCACCCTCTACACCAGATCCTATTTTGTATAGAGATAGGTAAACGCCGAACTAAAATGTTGGCAAGGTACTCCTCATCAATATGTTTATCAAGGAACTTAGCTTTAGTTAAATAATCTTGTATATACTGTTTAACGAAACCTTGCTTCTTATCATAAGGAAGACGATCGGAAAGTTTAAATTTAAGCTTTTCCTGTGTATTCTCTGACCAATACTTTTCTTTGATCTTACTTTTAAAATCTGAGCATTTAGTGAAGTCATCTACATTGGCTTCTCCCCACTCTGCTGCTTTGCCAACTAAATAACATAATGTAAAGTCAATTTTTTGACTATCTGGGCAATTACTGGGTAATGTTCTTGAAAAAACCCGTATGAAATGATTTGGATGGGTTTCTCCCCCTGGTTTAAACTTTGCCAACTGCGTTGCTATATTCATACCTTGCGAGAAATGATAAACCTCTCTTCCAGAATGAACTGGTGATGTAGGCCTGACATTGTTGGAACTGGCAGACTGTATGAGGTTGTGGGTGGTACAAGTATTATCTAATCTGTTATTATTATTAAAATAATGTTCTCTAACCTTTTTAGTTATCAAAGTATCTAATTTATGGTCTCACAAGTTATCTTCATCTATAAGAGTACTTGTCACTACCTTCATAATGTATTTTTTTTTTTTTTTTTTTTTTTTTTTTCAAAGACTCTAATTGATGCTCAGTAGCTGTAACTCTTTCCTTAATTTCTGAAAGATCAGTGTTTGACTTTTCCTCCAAAGTTTGTAATCTTTGTTGACAACTAACTAAATTAGTATCTACTGAAAATAAATGATCAGATATATCTTGTGGAACTGTAGCAAGTTCTTGTTGCTTAACAGTAACTAATTCTGCTACTTCATCTAGAAAATGTTGTTTATGTGTAGTAAATTTATTTGATACAACTGTATCTATCACATCAGATACTTCATCTTTAGATATGAAAGTTTGTTTGATATTACTTCGTCTTTTAAATTGTCATAATTCTCTTGATATTTATCAGCATATTGCTGTAACAATAAATGAAAGCTATCAAATCTCTTCTCCTGTTCATCTATATGATGTGACATATCTACTAAAGCATCATGCATCTCGATTTTATGAGTATTTAATGAAACTGTCAATCGTGAAATGTTAGTTTTGAGTTCAATTGTACTATCTTTAAGTTCATTTTTAAGTTTATTTGTACCATCTTGAAATTTGTTCTTAAGTTCGATAATTTGTTTCTCTATATTGTGACTTTGCTGTGTAATTTCAGCTTTCAGGTCTGTTAAAAGTTTAGTTAATGTTTGTAGTGTAATAGGTGTCGGTGTTCTCCATTTTAGCTTTTGCAATATAAAAAATTAACACTAACACTTTTCAGTACACAAATATTGTATCAATGACCAAGAAAGAAAAAAAACACTCTCATCACGGAGACAGCTGGAACTGCTCAAAGCAGCGTAGAACGACTCGTGCTGCTGCTGTCTCAAAGACTGGAGGTGAGGTTGAGCTGATGCTGCAGGTGTGGTGTTGTCGATCTGCGTCACTCCTCACAATATCTTCTTTTCTTCTAGTGCTAGATGCGCACAATATATTCTTCTTTATGTTACGTAGATATATATTTGGCACCATTTATTAAGGAGACTATGCCAAATGTCATATAGCTTGAACTGCAATTCTTCAGCTTCAGTTGATTTGTATATGGCTATTGCAGGGTCACCACTTGAACTATTACTTGGTGCCTGACCCTGTGTTGGAGGATTCTCAACATAGACAGAGTAATAGTCCGCTCAGGTTGTTACTTGAAGTGTCATCATTTAATGTCACTCAAGCCAGGTCTTCTTACTTTCAGATTTTAATCAAGTTGTTTTATCTTCTTAAGTGTCAAGAATAATACTATTATAGATTTGAGGTCCAGCATTTGCTGTGCCTCCTTGAGCCTAATGTATTCAACTCCAGAATATCACTTTGTACTAAATCCTTCATCATTCTTTTCACACCAATCAATAATTCTAACTCTAGTTAGCTTCTTGTGAAATAATTTCCACATATGTAGTCTTAAACTAAGTTTATTACTCGGAGTGGAGATACACTCAGAACATTAACATGTTACAGGCTCGAAGAATTAACCAAGGAATGCAAAGTAAACAACAAAATCACGCTTAGCAACGCATCAGAGATAACATAATCTCTTCTTTTTCAAGTGCATGTTTACTCTTAGCATACAGCAGTAGCGTCACTGAATACTTGCTGCTGCCACCACCTCCAGAATCTGAAACAAACAGATTCTGACGGCAGTTCCTGTTCTCATGATTTCTTAATTAATTTAACAACGTAAATTAATGCTTATTTGGGTATCTCAAGGTATATGAGAATTAAGGAGAGTGGCTTGTACCACTACAAGCTTCTCTTTCAACAAATGTAATACTATCTTTTCAGCATGCCCTTTGCCCCCCAATTCACCATGCATCCTCGTGTACACAGTGCATTTATTTACAAAACTGTTGGTATTATTTAGCATGTACAATTTGAGGCCATCTTTATTCCTTTTTTTTTATACATTGTCTAAGTGACAGTCTTCCCCTCCAAAGAATCATTGATTCGTCTAAAGATAGATGCATACCTGGATAATACACCTGACACATTCCATTGCTAAAATAATTCAACATAGAGCGTACCTCATACAGTCGATCATCTGGTTTCGGGTCTCCTGACTCTGGATTTTTCACAAAACGCAGTGAGCGTATGATGAGCAAATATCTGTCTCTGACCATACTTATCGCTATTCCTCTATTTTCCAACAGCGGGTCTTTCTTCCAGTAGTCTTGTATTTGGGCATATTTTATATTACCCATATGTAATGTAATGAAGATTAGTAATTCTCCTATACTTACAGGTTTCCAATTACTAATCCTAGAACCCTTTTTCGTATTTTTGCTCACAAATATATTGATTGCGTTACGGTTCTTTTCATCAACTACGAGCTGCAGTACGCCATCTGTAACCAGTAGCCTAAGGAAGTCCATTGGCATATTGCCAACAGAATTTATCTGATTCTGCTTCTGTAAACAGAAGATACTGCAATCCAGTGTGGTTCTTCATGCCAAGTCGTACCTGGTTTGCTTACTTCTGCGAGCCAGGGTTCTTTATCGTAGACGATTTCCTCATCATCGTTGTCCGTATCGTCCGATTCAGAACTGTCACGAAACACATTCGACAGTTCTGCCTCCACAATGTCATCACTATGATATGTTTCTGCAGTCTCCACATTCCAGCCACCCTCTTCTGGTTCGTCCCCTCTGAACTCAACATCAGTATCTTCTAACACACTCAGTAACTCACCGTCAGTATATTGTTCACTCTTCCTACTCTTTTCGGGTTAGAAGGCCCTGGTGTCGTTTGATTCGCCGCCATTGCAACAATGCACAACACAGATGACTAAAGATGAAAACACACAACTGCACCCAGGAAAACATTATGTGATATTTTGTTAGTGGCTTGTACTAACACAAGTGCACAGCCGAACGAACTAAACTGAGTACTCGGCTACTGAACGCACTGCTTATAAGCATTACCAGCACTGGTTTGTTGATCACAGAAACGCTTATAAGCCTCAGCCACAGCAAATGTGTTAACAAACATGTTTCAATAAAATGTAATTTTCAAATTGATGTATTGTTATTGCTGTTGAAGTGAAGGAGAGATGATTGAACTTGGCCAATAAGTATAAAAACATTTAATTTCAATATCACAGACAAACATTAACATTAACATTTTCAATTTTAAAACACACATTTTGGAGCACATTCTATAAATTGACAGATTTAAATTAGCAACTGCTAACAAAAAAACTTCTTAAAAATAAACAATAGTTTCTTTGAGAATTATTGTCCATCTGATTCTGGAGGACTTAGTCGAAATGAAGCTTTCTTCTGTGTCGTCGTATCAGTTATGCTTGCATGTAGACTTCCAATACTAGAAAAATAAAATAAATAAATAAGACATAGCTAAGTTGGGACAAACAATTAAAATTTATAATTATAAACTTTGAACATCAGCAAACTTTTTTAAGGGTCACCCAACTTGGTAAAAGTGTGGTAACTATTCATATAATCTAATGACTATTTTTTTTTGCCCATTGAAAACCCTTCACTTTTGGAAATATAAAATCTACATACCTGGTTACACTCACTTCAGCACTTAGACTGCTGGAAGAACTCAAATTATCAAGAGACATCTGAAACAATTTATTGCATTAGCTGTGTAGAATGTTTAATACTGCTGCTTCAATAAAAATGTTTCAATAACTAATTACTGTTCTAAAAAGAAATTCACGTGCACAGAAGGGGGCACAAGAACACATCTTGTGTGCCACAAAAAGCTGAGATTTATGGACCTTATTCACAAAATTAATGGCTATACGTATGCGCCCACAGAAAGCAATATTGTCACGTTGCAATGGAAGTAGGCTTGACTTCGAAGGCAACTAAACGCAGCACTTATACTGAAAGCATGTTTATTACCAACTCAACATACACGCAGAACTCACTGCCTCTCAGGCAGAGTGCTCTGCTATTTGTACACAGACAGAATTTACCAGAAATTAGAAGAACAGTTAACATAAGAAACAAGTAGAATTTACAAGTGAACATAAGAAAGATGTAGAACCTTCTGGAATTGTCAATTACAAAGAAAGAAATTTTTGCCGGTGGGCGGGATTGAAGCGGCGACCTGCTGCTCTGCAGTCCGTGACGCTATCCCCTGCGCAGTTGGTGTTCGTGGTCTCTCGCAGCATTGCTCCCTCTCCTGGAGAAACAGCGACCCGCTGTTATGATCCCTGTGGAGCCAGCGGCAATGTCCTGGATCTTGACCGTGTCCATGCGTCCTCTGTATGACAGTTCAAGAGAATCCTTCCCTTCTCCGCGATTATCGACGACAGACGTTCCTGTCATGGCTTCATCAGGAACATTACCGTCCTTAAAGTCCTTGAACAAAAAGCCTTTGTCGGCTACCTGTGCTTCAGGATTGTAGTAAGGCATCATGCGCAGGACGTGAACAATGTCACTTGGTTTTTCACGTTTCAACGACGGCTCATAATCCTCAACTTCGTATGTGACGTCTGACAGGCGGCGTATGACATGATATGGACCAAAGTATCGCTTCAATAACTTTTCTGACAGTTCAACCTTCCGTACAGGGGTAAAAATCCATACCAGATCTCCTGGGCTGTACACAACAGGTCGGTGCTTGTCGTTATATGGTCCTTCTCCGGTTATACAGTCCTTCTACTGGGCATCCAGTGTCCGTATACGAGCCAGCTGTCTTGCTTCTTCGACCCTGGTGATGAGCTGTTTAACATAGTCATCCTGAGTGTCGTCCAATTGGAATGGGAACAGTGTATCCATTGTCGTCTCAGCTTCACGGCCATGGAGCAGGAAAAACGGAGTGAAGCCTGTGATGTCTTGTCTTGCGGTATTGTAAGGAAATGTCACGACTGGCAGAATTGTATCCCAATCTTTCTGCTCAACATCGATGTACATCGACAGCATATCGGCTAACATCTTGTTAAAACGTTCCGTAAGACCATTGGTCTGAGGATGGTATGCAGTTGTCATTCTGTGGACAATGTTGCATCGTGACATTACCTCTGATACTAGTTTTGACTGGAATACTTTTCCAAGATCAGATATCATGACACATGGTGCTCCATGCTTCAAAATAATGTCTTCTACAAGGAATTTTGCGATCTGTGGAGCTTCTGCAGTTGGCACAGGTTTGGTGACAGTGTAGCGTGTGAGGTAGTCAGTGCAGACTATTATCCAATGGTTACCGGTTGTCGACTTCGGGAACCTCCCTAAAAGATCGATCCCAACTCGGTGGACTGGAGCTGTTGCCGGCGGAATCGGTATGAGATGTCCTGGAGGTATTGCGGCACATGCTTCCGTCGCTGGCACTCTTTACAGTGACTCACATAGTGCTTGACAGATCGGTAGAGACCTTTCCAGTAATACCTGCGTCTGATTCTGTCTAGGGTCTTCACGAATCCCAGATGACCAGATATTGGAGCATCGTGGAAATATTTGAGAATAGCCGGCTGGAGACGATCTGCAATGACCAGTAGCCATTCGGGGCCCAGTGGAGCGTAGTTGCTCTTACACAATGTTCCGTTTATAAGTTGGGACTCTCCATTGGTCAGTTCTCCTTTCTCCAAGGGTTCTATCGTTTTTATTAGTGCTGGATCTTCCCTCTGTCCAACTGTAACGTCATCTAATTCAGTGGGGGCTGAAATTTCATTCATGCTGTTGTGTTCCACTAATGGATTCCTCGAAAGGCAGTTGGCATCCTTGTGTTTGTGCCCGTTCTTGAATACCACTGTGACATCGTACTCTTGGAGTCTTAGTGCCCATCTTGCTAGTCGATCTGATGGATCCTGCAAGCTAGTCACCCAACACAAAGAATGGTGGTCTGTCACGACGGTGAATGGTTTGCCGAATAAATACAGCCGGAACTTGTTGATAGCGCAGATAACAGCGAGACATTCTTTTTCAGTTGTAGAGTAGTTTATCTCTGACTTTGAGAGTACTCTTGACGCATAGGCTATCACTTTTTCGGCACCTTCCTGAACTTGTACAAGCATTGCACCAATCCCATAGCCACTGGCGTCTGTGTGAAGTTCCGTTTCTGCATTCTCGTCGTACAAGGCTAGCACTGGTGCGGAAGTTTGAGCCTCCTTAAGTGCCCGGAAAGATCTTTCTTTTGTCGCATCCCAGTAAAATTTGGCGTCTCCCTGCAGAAGTTCTTGTAATGGACGTGCCTTGTTACAAAATCCTTTTATGAAACGTCGGTAGTATGAGCACAGCCTGAGAAAACTTCTCACATCACGAATGTGCTGAGGAGTTGGAAATTCTGTGACTGCCCTTACTTTATCTGGATCAGGACGGACACTATCTTCATTGACTAGGTGACCAGGTTTTTTTATCTCTTTGGCGACGAAGAGGCACTTCTTTGGATTGAGGCGGAGACCTGCAGCCTGAACACACTTCAACACAGTTGACAGGCGACTCAGATGTTCTTCAAATGTTTTCGAGAAAACGACAATGTCATCTAAATAGCAAAGACACGTCATCCACTTAAGGTGTCGAAGCAAGTTGTCCATCTTGCGTTCGAATGTGGCTGGAGCATTACATAATCCAAATGGCATTACTTTAAATTCATAGAGGCTGTCAGGTGTAATAAAAGCCGTCTTCTCCCTGTCAGCTTCGTCAACCTCGATTTGCCAGTAACCTGTCTGCATGTCCATAGTTGAGAAGTATGTAGCTCCTTTCAAGCAGTCTAAGGTGTCATCAATACGCAGCAATGGGTAGACATCTTTCTTTGTGATTCTGTTCAGCCGCCGATAGTCGACACAGAATCGCCACGTGCCATCCTGCTTCTTTACGAGGACCACCGGAGACGACCAAGGACTCTCCGAAGGTTGAATAATGTCATCTCGCAACATCTTCTCCACTTCCTCCCGAATTATCTGTTTTTCAGCAGGCAACACTCTATACGAACGCTGGCTAATTGGCAGATGATCCCTAGTATTGATCCGGTGCTTTATCGTGGGCCGTTTCGCGTGACTTTTCCCCTGCTGAGGTGTGAATGCACCTGAAAATTGGCGTAGTATACCTAACACCCGCTGGCGTTGTTCCTTGGTCAGTCCAGGCCCTATTGGCAGTTCCACGTTTGTTTCCTCCAGCATGTTGTCTGTACTAATAGCAGGGCATGGGTCTTTATTGATGACGTTGAGCTCACCGTCCTAGATTGGTTCCGCTGTCCCGTTACACATTCCGTTGGGGATAAGTTGTGACTGCTCATGACAATTTGTGATCCAAATCTCTCCTTGACCACCGGTAATGCTTATGATAGCTGCTGGTATGTAAATTTCTTTTGTGAGCCTGATAAACTTTTTACTATCAACAAGAACTTCACAGCTTAACCAGTCATCTGTGTTTGTGACTGCAACTGTTCTCATTGTCAACGGCGGTATCGTCACATTGTCACCGACGAATAACTTCCCAGAAAATTCTGTATTACGTGTATCTGGCGGAACAACTTCTTCAATTTGCAGCTCAGATCTTCCACAGTCAATGATAGCTTGGGATGCCTGAAGGAAGTCCCATCCGAGGATGATATTTGTTGATGGTTATTCTTGTGACATACGTTCCTGCTGGATGGACGTACTTTCCATTCGCAACCTTCAGTACAGTTGCTCCCGTATCACAGAACATTGTCTTCTTTAGTGTGCAGTGGTAATTATCCGATAATACAGAAAAAGAGGCTCCTGAATCAACAAGTGCCCAGACAGGTTGGCCGTCGATTATGACGTCGATGAGATTTCCCGACATGTTGGCGACTGTCGTCCATGGAGGATTTTCATCTGCGGCGGCCTCACCTCCGTAGATGGTCGCCTCGCTTAGTTTTCCTGGGCGCGGCGGCTAGGGAAGCGGCTGGTACTTCTGTACGGCGACGGTGAACGGCTGCGCCGTGTCGGGGAGCGACCTCGTCTAGGGTACGGCGATGGGCTTCTTCCCATAGGTCAACTGAACTCATCAGCAGGTGACTGCCTTGGATAGAACTGCTCCGACGGCTGACGTCTTGCGGCAAAATAATCATCGAATACTCGCCTCCTCTCTCTGCAGTAGCGTACGACATGTCCAGGGTGTCCACAGTGAAAACACAGTGGTGTGTCTTCTGTCCTTCAGACGTCTGTTCTTCTGCGGGGCGTCATAGTTACCGGGGGAGTTGGCTGTGGTCGCGTCGGTCGGTTAATGGGCTGCCGTTTGGCGGCTGCAGCGTAAGTCATAGCAGGGCGACGCCATTCTTCACGTCAGGTGCGACTGACGGGGCAGACAGGAGCTAATGTCTGAAATACCTCGTCCTCAGCGGTGTCGGCTCCCTCGTGACTTACAGGGCTCACATCCATGGCCATAATCTGATGCTCGCTCAGTCTAATAGTCCTGGCTGCCATGCACTGTTGTAATTCTTCTCTCACGATTTGTCGTATGAGAGAAGCCAAGTCATGCTGGTCTTCCACAACGGCCATAGGGACTACAATTGGGAGTCTGTCATACTTCTTTCGTCCAACCCTCCTTTGTTGCATCTCTTCAATCCGCTGGCACCAGTTGGTGAACTCTTCTGTCGTAGCGACGTCTTTTATCAGAAGAGCTTGTTACATATTTTCTGCAATTCCCTTCATCAGGTGCGTGATTTTGTCCGCCTCAGTCATGTTCAGATTGACTACGTTACGCAGGGCCAAAACACTCTGTATGTACGATTGTGTCGGCTCACCATGTCATTGGGCCCGGTTCTTCAGTTGTTCTTCCGCCGAGCGGATTTGTCGCTGGCGGTCTCCAAACGTCTACTTAAGTTTCTCCTGGAACGTCTCCAAGTCATTCAACTTGTCTTCGTTGTTTTCGAACCATTGCTGGGCTGTTCCATCCAGGTAGAAATAAACATCGGCCAAGCACATCGTATGATCCCACCTGTTGTACTTGGTGACTCGGTCGAACCCTTTTAGCCATTTGTTGGGGTCTTTTCCAGCATCTCCACAGAACACCGACGGGTGTCTGATGTGCAGCTGGCTTATTGCTGGTTTCGTGTCCATGGTTCTTCTGATGATACGGAGTTTTGGAAGGATGTACTCGGTGTATCCCTTGTATTCCGGTTCCAGTCCATGTAAGCGACGGCTTTTACGTTGCCTAATCGGAGCCACGGTGATGCAGCTGTTGCACAGTGTACCCGGCGCCTCCACCAAACAATGTCACGTTGCAATGGAAGTAGGCTTGATTTCGAAGGCAACTAAACGCAGCACTTATATTGAAAGCACGTTTATTACGGCCTCAACATACACGCAGCACTGACTGCCTCTCAGGCAGAGTGCTCTGGTATTTATACACAGACAGAATTTACCAGAAATTAGAAGAACAGTTAACATAAGAAACAAGTAGAATTTACAAGTGAACATAAGAAAGATGTAGAACCTTCTGGAATTGTCAATTACAAAGAACTAAATTTTTGCCGATGGGCGGGATTGAACCGGCGACCTTCTGCTCCGCAGTCCGTGACGCTATCCCCTGCGCCACGCCGGCAGTTGGTGTTCATGGTCTCTCGCGGCAATATTAACACTGTCACCTTGCAAGTTGCTGAGAAGAGAATATTGTTATGGAAGTTAGACAAAAATGTTATGAAGATTTTGGATGGAATACCCAAAAACTCAGAATGTGGCAGTGGAAACGGACATTAGAACTAGATGTGACTGAAGTGGTCACCAAGCCATGGGAAAATATTTAATACAGATGTTAATGTTTTATAATTATGGTTGGATGTCATATGAAACATTATTGCAGAACCAGATATGCAAATGTTTAGGACATTCTAAGTGGAACTGTTGTGACAGGAGCTGACAAGATATGTTAAGAGAAAGTTGAGTACGTTTTTGTTAGATTTCACTTATTTGTGACAAGTAAGAGTAGATTTGGTAAAGTGGAATTAGATTTGTGTGCAGCCTGCAAGAGTATTTATAACAACACCAGACAAATTCTGCTTAGTAGCAATGTGCTGAGTTTGGAAATACGTGCAAGATGCATGGTGTGTTTTAGAATGTTTTTAACGCCATGCTCTGGTATTAGTAAGCTATCATAATAACCTAGGAAACAGATGTTTTGTATTAGGCATTTTGTCTGCTACCAGCAGAAATTTGAACTGAGAATCACATAAATAACACAAAAAACCTCTGTAACAAACTGTGCAACATGAACGTATTGCCAAACTCAACACGATGCTACATAATTCTAGTTGTTTGCTGGTTTTATGACTACTCTTGGCAGGAAGTGCACAGGCCTTGTTAATGTAGGTGGCATTGGCTGTACACCAATATATTACACAATGACATCATCCCTAGCCTGGCTGTAAGGGGAGAGATACGCCAGTGGTATGCATGACTCTTAGTCAGTTTAAGTAATTGGCTTCCCCAGCTGCAAACCCTTCTTATCAGGATG
The DNA here is from genome assembly GCA_026315105.1 of Locusta migratoria. Classification (NCBI taxonomy): domain Eukaryota; kingdom Metazoa; phylum Arthropoda; class Insecta; order Orthoptera; family Acrididae; genus Locusta; species Locusta migratoria. The sequence continues at coordinate 735,103,718 of CM048755.1, read as the reverse complement.
GCTCTGACAAGTCTAACAGCAGAATACACTGCACTTGTGATAGATCTTATGTGCACATTGTTTAGTGAGGATTTCTTACTGAACTACCATTAGTGTCATGCTTGGTCTCCTGGGTTCTCGAACCTGAATCTGTGAGATCATCATCATTACTAGACCGTGGATTTTTAGGCAATTAAAAAAGTACGTTTTAGGCACCTAAAATATTCATGGTTGACATATGAGCATCTTATTAATCACTAAAAACAAAGAAAATTAACTAAATCCTTTTCTAGGTTTTCTAGTGAAAAACTGTGGCACGTGTCAGTCAGAATCAATTTATACGCTGAAAAAGAATTTTCTACATCAACAGATGTGACAGGGGCGTACTTCATTTTCGGCACATGTTGGACAGGAATGCTGCAGACAGGTGAGCTGGATTTTCCACTAAGTATGTACACTGCTGCACACAACTCCTTCAGGCCGGTGTGCATTTTTACTCGTACGTTTTCCCCTCTTCACCTGGTGCATCATTAATTTTTATTTTCACTTCTACAAGAAAAGAAATGTTTTCGTAGAAAGCTCTACCTGAGACTTTCAATTGTGAAATTATTCTTGTCATAAATGTGTTGTTGACTCTAATGTAAGACAAGTCCCGTTTGACAGAAAACTCTTTGAGTAACTCCATTGCAAGAAGATAATAAGAAAAGAAATAAAGATTGCAGGGCAAAACTACTGGAACCACTACAGAAGCAATAAATTCTTTATCAAACGAGAGACATGCTAGAACAGAGAAGAAAGGGGAAGTGATGGAAAACAATGAACAAGGAAAGACCACAGACACATACAGTGTACTAGGAGATAACGAGTGCAAACCAGACCGAGACAAAAGTCAGAGAGGAGGGGAACAGTGATGGATGATCATGACAAGAAGAAGAAATGAACAAGAGAGTAGATGGGAAAAAGAGGTAAACAACTGAAAAGAAGTGGACCTTGGAACAGTATACCAAAGTAAGAGGACAACACATAAAAGTCAACAGACTCTTCACAGGATTGAGGAAAGAAGACTGTGAACTGGAAGCAGCAGATAAGATGGCATGGCTCTACATAGGCAGACTAAAACAAAACACCAACACAAACAATATTTCAAATTTCCTAGAGAGAAGCGATATTGAGGGAAATAGCATCGGCTTTCCATTCATTTACGTAGAAGACACTCAAAGAAGGGGCTTCTGGGCACAAGGAAGACATAATAAATATGGTATCAAAAAGTACTGAGCACACAAAAGATGAGACAAATATCATACTAGCCGGAGATATTAACTGTAGAATAGACAAGCATAACACCAAGACAGATATACTGCTAGAAATGCTGGAAGAGGAAGGTTTCAGGCTTGCAAATAAAAAGGAAATGCCCACATACGTAGCTCATAATGGATCCAGTGCAATAGACCTAGTGTTTTTTAAAGGAAGAAACTTAACAAACAAGAAGTATTGTGGTCTTCTGCAGCAGCCCCTATAAGAAAACATGTACCAGTAATGACGAGCTTTCACATTGATACATCACAACTACGACAAGAAGCTACTGGACAAAATAACTACTCCAGAAAAATACAACAGGAAATAATAGAGCTAAACAAGGAAAAATAACAGAGCCATGAAAATCAAAAGAAAAAGATAGTACCAAGAATGGTTTGACTGAGAATGCTACAGGGAAAGAAAAGAAATGCACTATATGTAATGAAACCACATGATGACAGATTTAGCAGCGTATGCAGAGAGGAGGAGAAAATACAAAGATAGAATTAAAAGGAAAAAAGCAGAATACAATGAGAAGGCAAGAAAATCAGACCCATTCATAGCCATAAAGAAGAAAGCCTCACCCACAACAGGAGAAATCCACATGAAGAAATGAGACACACATTTCTTGGAAATACTGAACAAAATGAAAAACGACAAGGCACACAAAATGAAATAAACAGAGAATTGACTCAACATGGAGTTCATAACAACAGCGGAGGTCAGACAATCTGTTATACATTGCAGTGCATGGCAAGCCAAACTCCACGTTGCCGCCTGTGAGTACACTGCCAGCTGCAAGACAGTGGCCACCTAGTGGCCGCTGGCACCAGAAAGCCAACTGAACTGCAACACGGCTCAGTGTTCTAGTATGCTCCAATAGAGGTATATGCTGCTCTAAGAGTGTGAACTGATTGTGTGCTTTCATCTAGGCCCTATACAAAGTGAACTATCATCTGTATTTTACCGTAAACTGCTGGCACAACTGCTAGTGCTAATTATAACACTATTGAAAAGTTACTTCATTGGCGATGAGAGTAGGGTTCGAACTTGTGCACATTGTTTGACCTGCTTATCCTCTACAGAGCAACCGTATGCCGCTAGTTTAGACATTCCTATTCTGCCATGGTGCCAAATTCTTCATAATGGCTTACAGTCTCTAGTAGACTCTCTTCAGTAGTTAGTCGCCATTCGATGACACAGGTGAGCTGTACGGATAGTCTTTTGTTTGTGGTTAAAACCTTAGCTTTGCCCCCCGCGGCGTCGTTGGCTACTTGTGCCCATTCAGATGCTGTTCCTTTTCCACCTCCGTTCTCTGGGTTCGATTATAATCTCGAGGAACTGGGATTGTTACGAAAAACGATTGCAACAGCACTTCCTTGCTTTTGCCATGTCTGACCTGGATTTGTGTAAAGCCTTGTTATTGTCATGGATTTTCCCATGTATCTCTCAGTTGTTATACCAGATAGCTCCCCAACAGGAACCAGTGGCATTTTCTTTTGACGAAATGTGCCACCAGCTGTCTTCCTATTATCGGACCCGCACTCATGTTATTGTGGCCTAGTCGAGTTCTCTAAGGCACTCAAGAAGCCTAACCAGTCTTACCATGCTTGGGCAGCTGAACTTCATGAACTTAGCCGTCATATGTTTGTCACAGCTACCAATCACGAACCCTACATTGATGATATCGTCCGCGATGCCATTCTTCGCTTAGCTCTGCACTGGGAAGTGTGCCAACAGGCCTTGCAATTAGACACTCCTACACTAGCTCATGAACTTCACATCGCTCAATCTTTCAAGATTTCTCGTACTGCAGGGAATCAAACTGAGGCATGCGGGAACGTCACAGCTATTTCTCCTGATGAAGTTCACTCTTCCGCTTCTGACGTAGCCGATGGTGCTGTGGCGCACGACTGCCAACGACAACCTAGTAAACAATGCCAACGGTCTGTGCCACTTGGGCAACCTCTACTGTACTGCCAGTTCTTTTTTGTTGATAATGACAGGGCATCTTGCCCTAAACGCTAGGTGACTTGTAATAAGTGTCAAAAGAAGGGCCACATGGTTTCAGTATGTCGTTCTTAACCTGTTTCTGTGGAAGGCGATATGGAAATCAATTTGGTGCAGAAATTGCAACTGTCTCCTACGAAACTATTTGTGGAAGTGCAAGTTTCTCACAAATTTGTGACTTAGCAAGTAGAGATACGGGGGCCTCAGTCTCCTTGTTACACTATCACACCTATGCACGGCTAGGCAACCCCCCCCCCCCCCTCCCCGCCGTTATACCTGGTGGAGTGCTGCTTGTGCAACTACTATAGTCATCAACGCAGTCCCATGTTGGGACAATTTACAGCTACAACTGCATACAAATCTGTGGTGCATCTGATCACTTTCCTTATGGCTGATGAGATGGCCGCAGTGAACTTATTTAGCCTTGACGCCTTCACAGCCTTCAGATTTTCAATTTCCAATTCGGTTAACTTAGTTTCAGACTCTGTGCCTTTCTGTCACCTTGAGTCACTCTGTCAAGAATTTTCTTCTATATTTTATGGTGATTTGAGTTGTGCTTCTGACTTTACAGCGCACATTAATATGAAGCTGACAGTGCAGCCAAAGTTTTTTCGCACCCATCAGGTACCAGTTGCCTTGCACAATCAGCTGAAGGCCGAACTTGATTGTCTCCAAGGCTTGCAGGTGCTTCGCCTGTATACGTGAATGGGCCACCCCACTTGTCATTGTATGGAAACCCTCAGGTGCCTTATGTATTTGTGGCGACTACAAGGTCATGATTAACGCACAGTGGATCATAGACTTATAACCACTGCCACGCTTTACTTTCAGGGTCACTTTTATTTCTCAAGTAGATTTGGCGAAGGCTTATCTCCAACTTCCCCTCAATGAGGAATCCAGGTGTCTGCTGATGGTTAACTTACCTTTTGGCCTCTTATCAGTACCAACATTTGCCATTTTGCCATGGCCAGCACACTGGCTATTTTTCAATACCACCTTGTGTTGAAACTGTTACGCCCCATTCCAGGTATAATTGTGGTAATGGGCTTGTCACCCATGAAGCACCTTCATAAATGTGGGTCCTCCTTTAATTTTTCCGTTCTGCTGGGCTCCGTTGCACGGACCACATAGCCGCAGTTGCCTCTCTTCCGCAACCAGCGTCCCTCAAGGATGTGCAGGTTTTTCTGGGCAAAGTTGCATACTACCACTGCTTTCTGTCCCTAGCTGCTACTGTAACACAACCTCTCCACTGCGTCTTCCACAAAGATGTGCCCTTTGTCTGGTCGGTGGACTGTGACCGAGCTTTCTGCACTCTCAAGATTTTTTTAGTGTCAGCCCCTTGCCTGGCAGCATACAATCTCGTCAGCACCTATAGGTGTCCAGTATGGGTCAGGACAGTGCTGGGCCGTAAATTTCCTGACAGGTCGGAATGCCCTATTGCTTATGCCCAGCAACGATATTCTCAGATCGAAAAAGAAGCGTTGGCCATTGTTTATGCCTTTAAAAATTTTCTCGTGTACTTGTATGGTGTCAAGTTCCACCTTCTTATGGACCACAAACTGTTGGTTTCCCTTTTTCATCCTACTGTCTCTCTACCAGATAAGGCTGGCTTCATAGCTGGGCTCACTTTCTGTCCAGATACATTTATGAAATTCACTTCCGGCCTACCTCTCAACGTGCTAATGCTGATGCTCTGTCGCATCTTCCTATTGGACTTGATCCCGAATTTGAGTGTGAAGAACTTCTCCACTTTTGTCTGGACGAGGAAGCAATAGCTACTGTGGATAGTTTTCCTGTTACGTGCTCGGTACTGTTTGCTGCCATGACTTCTCACCCGGTGTTACATCAGGTCTTCCATTATATTCGTACCAGTTGGTCAGACATTCCTCTGTGCCAAGCCTCTGACCCCTTGTGGAATTATTTTTCAGTTTGGCTAAGTGTGTGTGAATGTGACAGGGTCATCCTACTGGCTACTGACGGCCTGCAGTCTCAGGTGGTTGTGCCGGAGACCTTACATTCGTGCATGTTGACGCTGCTACACGAGGGACATTGGGGTGCCCCCGCACTAAAACCCTGACTCAGCAGCACGTGTTTTGGCCCGATATGGACAGCAATCTTGTGCACCTGGTGGCCTCCTGTTCGCAATGTGCTTCGCAGTGCCACGCACATCGCTTTCACTTTGGCCTCGGCCTCGACAGCCCTGGAAGTGCACGCATGTGGAATATGCCAGCCCCTTTCTTAATTCCTATTGGTTTTTTTGTCGTGGATGCTTACTCTTAACTTCCCTCGTGTCATGGGCTGCCCTACCATGTCTATGGCCACGACTATTCAATCTCTTTCTTAGGTTTTTGCCATTGAAGGCCTCCATCACACCTTCGTTTTGGACAATGGCCCTCAGTTTACCTCTTCTGCTTTTCGAGATTTTTGTGCCCAGTTGGGGGGTCCGCCACGTTCCTACCCCGCCTTTCCAACCCTAGTCTAACAGTGAGACGGACCAGCTAGTGCACAATTTCAAAATCCAGATGCGCAAGTATGTGATATCTTCCTCTGTGGACGATGCTGTGTTTCGGTTCTCATCTTCTTACCACTTTATGCCAACGGAGGATCGTAATTCGGCTGAACTACTCCGCGGCTGCCAATCGAGGATGCTGCTCCGCCCGCATATGCCATGACCACGGCCTGCCGTTGCACTGTCCCCGTACCGCTACTCTCTTGGCTCCGCCGTCTGTGTGCAAGATTTCGGGCACAGCCCCGGCCGACTGCTGGGCATCGTCACGGACTGCCAGGGGTGACGCATACGCTCAGTGTGCAAGCCAGGAGGCATGGTGGGCCATCAGTGGGACCAGTTACACCCTCAGGCTCCCGTGTGGCCCACACTGCAGGCGTCGCCACCGCTTCTGCCAGCTGCCAGTCTCCACACCTCCCTCGCAAGTGCCGCATCCAGTGCTCCCAGCGGTCGTCACACCCTCAGTGATGCTGACGCCGCTTATGGGTGCCACTCCTCTGACCGCAGTGCCTGCTGATGCCAATGGCAGCTCCACCTCACCAGCTGTCGTCCTTGCTGCGAGAGAGGCCACTGCTGGGCAGTCCGGCCCTGGTGGACCATTGCCAGGCATCTCGATTGGGCCATTGCTCCCATCTCCAGTACTGAGTTCATCATTGGTAGCAGGCTCTCCTATCGTAGTGAGCTGCATCCCACAACAGACGAGCCACCACTGACAGCCACATCCCCACCAGTATCGCCCCTATGGCCAAGTACCTCTCACAGTCTCCTCAACGAACACACACCTTCTGCCAATGTTGCCACACACGATGGACGTCGCCAGGCTCCACTTGGTGTCAGTTGACATTTATCCCTGAGGGGAGAGGAATGTTATATATCACAGCATACAGCGAGCCTAACTCCGCACTGCCGACTGTGAGTGTGCCACCGGCTGCGAGACCGCGGCACTTGTGTCGGCTGGGCCGCCACCTAGCAGCTGCCGGCACCAGAAAGCAGACCGAACTTTTACGCGGCTCAGTGTTCCAGTGTGCTCCAATCGATGTATTCACTACTCTAGGAGTGTGACTTGATTGTGTCCTTTCGTCTATGCCCTATATAAAGTGAACTATCGTCTGTATCTTATGTTCAACTGCAAGCACTACTGTATCACTATTCAGAAGTTATTTCACAAGCGATAAAATAAGGAAGGAACAAGAAAGCAGAAGGCCCAGACAACATATATATGGAACATCTTACAGACTCCAATCGACAGCATGCGGGAGCTATGGAAGGACCTGATGAACAAGTGCCTACAGACAAGAAAAATTCCTGAAAGGTGGAAAAAAGCGACAATGAAGGTACTGTACAAAGGGAAGAGGTACAGAGAATCACCGGATTCGTTCAAAGGTGTGGCACTAGAAAACACATCGCTCAAAATATTCACAAAAATCCTAAACAAAAGACTACTTGGCGCAACAGAAGGAAACATTCCAGAATGGCTATTCGATTTTATGAAGAGCAGGAACACAGTACAGGCAGTAAAATATTAAATAGGCTATATAGACGACAGACTGAAATACAAAGGAGGAAAGTACTATGCAATCTTTGTGGATCTCAGGAAAGCCTTCGATTCAGTAAATAGAGGAAAACTAATAAAAAAAAACTGAATAGAATAACAAGATAGGGGGCTCCTTTGGTGAGAACAATCAAGGCATGTGTGATTATTGGTTGTGGGGTGCTAAAGGACAACATGTGATGGCAGTTTATCATATCTACAAATAAACTACAGGTATTGCTGATTAATGACTGTTGATATGTTTAGCACTGCTTACAAAAAATATTGTCTTTACTAAAAATCAATTGTAATGCTAATTATTGCTTTTGTGAAGTGCCACATGTTGTTCTTTTGTGCACATTTTTGGACTTCAATAAAATCCCATTTCAAATGTCTCCATTTTTAACTTTATACCTACATTACTGAGCAAGGTGGTGCAGTGGTAAGTTACTGGACTGAAATTTGGGAGGATGGTGGTTCAAATACATCTATGGCCATCCAGATTTAGGTTTTCCGTGATTTCCCTAAATTCCTCCACACAAATGCCGGGATGGTTCCTTTCAAAGGGCACAGCCAATTTCCTTCCACATCCTTCCCCAAAAATCTGAGCTTAAGCTCCGTCTCTAACGACCGCACTGTCGCGGGGACGTTAAACCCCAAGCTTCCATACCTATATTATTATGCCACTTACAAGGAGATCTTCGGGTCTTGGAAATTCATTTTGGAATGAGACTTGACTTGTTAGTAGCATAAGTCAAGAGCGTACATTCATAGGAATTCTAAAGTGCACTATCTTCAAAATTACGAGAAGAAAGGCACCAAAGTTTAAGCGCGACTCAAATACAACTTATATACTGTCATAGAGATACGTAATGCAACATGTCGAAATGGCTCAGGCAGTAGTGTGCCTGACTGTCATGGGTATGATTGGGATTCTGTCCTGCCTGGGAGAACATTTTAGTTTTATTTGTTTTAAAATATAACATTTATAAAAAAATTGTTGATATAAAATATTATCCAATATTTCATAAAGAACTTCATTTTATTTAGGAAATGATGGTGGTAGCTAATTAAAATTTTAATTACAATATAAAGTCAAATAATTCCAAATGCATTTTATAATTAGTGTAGGTAGATAAATATTATTGTCATTAAAATTTTATTGCAAAGTTAGGCGATATGAAGCTGTGGAATGATTATAAATATTTGTTGTACATGGTTTATTCATGGAAAAGCAGAGTATAGACATTGCCCTATAGTTTGTATACAAACAGGCAGACAGTAAGGAAGAGTCAAGACTGCATATGCAATCTATGGTCCATCATCAGCTGTCATCAGCAAATTTTAAAGAAATTATCTGATACACCTGGTTCGCTTCTACGCATTTTCACAAAAGAGAAGTTTTCTGGAATGTTAACAAAGTAGATTTTCCCTCAGGCATTTTGGAAAAACTTTGTTACTGTAAACAATCGTCCTTCATTAATTGTGCAATATGTCTAAATATGTTTTATTTTAAATGTTTTTATGACAATCATCATTGTGGTGCTTGCAAAATACAAAATAGACAAGCGAACATGCTACTGTGAAAAAAATATATATAATTGCAACTCCATCTAGAAACTTATGCCAGGCAAAATTAATTCACCTACATTACAAATGCATTTGAAATTATTCACCTTACTAAAAAGATAATGTGAGTGTAATTTTCATTTTAAGTAGCCGTGATAGCCATTTCAAAAACCAAATTAAATTATTTACAGTTTAATCAATAATATTGTCCCTAGTACTATGTGGGCATTGTGACCGTTTATTAATGAGAGCAGTTCTGGGACCTTTCTATAGACGCTTCTTCAGTTAACTACTACTACATTGATCTTTTCACTCCCTGTTGTGTTCTGCCTACTGCTACCTTGTTGCGACTCAGGAGGCGTCTTGTCGAGCCTAAGTAGGGAATCCTCTAACCTAAAAAACCACCGTGTGCACTCCACATGTACTCCGCTACCCTTGTAGCCGCTTCCTGGGTGTAGTGCACGCCTGACCTATTCAGGGGAACACTACATTTCTCCACCCAATAGCGGAGGTCAAGAAATTTGCATCCTAGATCTCTGCAGAAGCGTCTGAGCCTCTGGTTTAAGCCTTCCACTTGGCTCCAAACCAGAGGAACGCGATCTGTTCTCGGAACAACACTACAAATAGTTAGTTCAGATTCCACCCCGCGATGAGGCTTTCAGCCTACACAAACTTCACCAATTGCCTGTATGAACTGAGGATGACCTCTGCACCCAGCTGGCAGGAGTCATTGGTGCCAACATGAGCAACAATTTGCAGTCGGTTGCACCCAGTGCTCTCTATCGCCGCCGGAAGGGCCGCCTCCACATCTTGGATGAAACCCCCTGGCAAACAAACAGAGTGCACACTGGCCTTCTTTCCGCTATTTCCCTAAAGGGCTCCATCACCCACCTAACATTGGAGCTCCCAATCACTAATATACCCCTTCTCCCCGTGTGCCTGCTCGGAGCCTGTTGAAGGAGCGGTCACATTTCCACTCACAGGCAGTGTGGGTGATGTCGCACGGTCAGCCTCCACATTGACCTTTCGCCCTGAGTGACGCGAAAGCCGTTGAAGCCGCCACACCCCTTGAGGAGAGGGTGGCTCAACCGCGCCCGGCACGCGCAAAGATGTCCCGACAGCAGGGACCATGGGTGAACCATGTAACGCACCAGAGCCCCCAGTGCCGCAACCCTCCAGCCTGAAGACTGCTGACCGCGACCAATAACACGCTCAGCTGTTTGCGAACAGCGGCCAGCTCCTCCTGCGTCCGTATGCAACAGTCACACATCCTATCCATCCTAACAAATCAACAACTGCCTGTAGAGAGTAAAGTATCTTGTTACTAGTGCAAGTTTAAAAATTAACACTGCTCAGCCCACAAATAAATTACAATAGTTCGCTCCTGCTCCTGCTGTAACTCTGCTGGTGTTGCCGTGAGTGCTGCTGACACGCCCAACACTATCAAATACGCAAGAATGAACTATTAAAAGCAGGAGAACAAACGAAATCTCCCAAGTACATGGGAATAAACCTTTAAAACAGAAGTACTAACAAAAATGAAGAACTAGACTGGCAAATTAAATTTGACACAAATTATATTATGATACTTAGTGCTGTTTACGATGTGAAATTGGCAACAACTGGCACTGGATATAATTTATTGCTGTGTGTAAGATGGTCGTTATTCACAGAGTTTTAATGTTTTCTTCAGAATGTTACTAAAATGACAATATTACTCAGTATCCCTCAACTTAGGGAACAAGCTGTTAGCCAAAGTATACTACTACTGACAATGCCTATTGGCAATGTGTAACCTACAGACCATATCTGTGTCAAATGGTTATATTAATGGGGGAGGGGGGGGGGGGTTTCAATAGTCACTCCAATGAAGAATTATTGTAGTGCATGTGTACCATTTGTATAAATTAAAATTAAACTGTCTGTATATTTAAAAAGAACACTACTAAAGCTAGTTAGACAAAACATGTACAAACTTTCACTTACAGTTCCCAAAATTACTTCCTTTTTATAATCTGACTCATCAGCATCATCCTTGGAATAATCTTCACAAATCTGAACTGTTATACTCTCTCCAGAGATTGGCACTGAAAGTCCCTTTATGACTTTAACTGGGACAGGTGTTTGTGAAGGTATGATCAATATTTTCTCATTGTTTACCTAAAAAAAGTGAAGTACAAATCTACACAAAAAATTTTGTTTGGCATATTAATATATTCAGAGTGTTTAACATTTAATTCAGTAAAGAAACAAGAAGGATGGAAAACTAAATAAATGGACAAAAAGGAAGCATTTAAAACAAGTAAAGGAGAAAACTGATATTAAAAAACTGACAAAAAATTAGAAAAGAATATATATTTATGGGTTGTGTACAGTTTTATGTTCTCATAACAATACAGGCTATCTCAATCAAATCATTCCAGGTATTCACACACTAGCCATTAAATTTAGTAACTCTATTCTGGTCTACTTGGAGAAAAAAAAATCAATTACTAACTAAGGTTAACTCTCTACATCACTTTTTAAAGAATTTTCTGGTGAAATCATCCACTCTTGAAACAGAAACATTTGTATAGAGCTGACAATGCATCTTGGAAGCTAGCAGGGATAAAATACAGGAAGTGAGATGTTGGCGACATCCTGAATAGAACTCAAACTAGTTGAAAAGTAGTAGTAGATCACAGTTTTATTCAATGTGAATATTGAGCAAGTATTAAATGAACCCAATGAGAAATTTAGAAAGGCAATAGAAGTTCCAGTGAAGAAGATATCAATACTTTGAGGTTATCTGATGTTGCTGTAATTCTACTGGAGATACAAATGGCTTCCAGGAGTAGTTGAAGTGTTGAATAGACTGGAAAGTGTTCTAAAATGAGGTTATATAAGGGTTTCCAGCAATTAGAAGACAAAAACATTGCCTACATTTTCCAGGTATTATTTTGAATTTGTCCAGGATTGTGTTGTCCTTAGTCCCTCGCCAATTTTGAATCATTTTATGTCAGAATCTACAAATTTTGTCAATATGTGGGGTTAAAAAAGAAACAGCAACAAACTTTAAATGATTGTTGAGGGTACCTTCAAGACTGCATTAAAAAAAAAAAAAACATGTTTCCGGACATTATTTTCCTGTTTTAGTTCATACTACCACCTCTCAAAAGTATGGAAAGCAAAGAGCACACAGTAGAAGAACTTATTTCACAGTATTGAAGATAAACTGATCATTGCTCTTAAGGTACGCATTTCTCAATACAGGTTCCTACCCTCAATTTTTTCTGCAAGACAGCGTCTACAACTTCTTAATGCTTGTCATATTTTTGGCTTTGTATGTAGGAACAGAATGAGGTTTTTACTGACTGAAGAAAAGACACACACTTAAAACGAGCGTAGCTTATTTTAACTTAGAAATAATATTACCATGTTCTGACATGAGAATTCACTAAAGTAACATGAACAAAAATACATAAAATGTAAGAGCATTTCCTACTTCTGTAAAAACAGTATATTATTCTATCAGTTTACCTTACTGCAAATAAGCTTATTGTTAATGCTTATTGAGAATGCCATGATTATGCTTAACTATAATCTACATATTTATAGATTACATTATATTATGGTAAATGTTACTACATTCACATTTCTATTGGCATTTAATTATGCAAATGAACACACACAGTCCCGTCAGACTTCCTGGCATCTTACAACATACCATACATTAACCTATGTGTTAAGAGAGATATTTAATGTAATGTTACATTGATACCGTACAGTTTAGTAACATGCGAGTTTAAATACAAATCCACCAAGTATTGCACGACATCTTCAAAAGTGTGAAATGTGTGTTGCGTAGTGTGATATGCATTTATTCCTCAAGCAGAGTACTATATAGGACATGTGAACTTATAAGCTAATAACAGTGTCACATTATCAACGCTTGACCACAAATGATGAAAAACACTGAACACGAAGCAGAAATGTCTTATTGACAATGTGCAATAACAAACAAAGCCATTTTATTGCTTATCTCTAATGGTGAGGACAGAGAAAGGTGCCGGTTTCACTGAACTCTACGAACCAATAGTCACTAGTCCAGCTTGCAGCACTCTTCCGAAGAATTATTGTATCACAGTTTTCCTGGCGGCAACAATTTTCCTGCCCCGACAAATAAAATGTCACGTTTTGAGGGGAAAATCCAATGAAATTTTGTGAGGTGTGTTTGATATTTGTAGGTAGACAACAGCTAACATAGGTTAGTGAGGCTTCCCTGTTCGATATAGCGGAACCTCTCTGCTTTGAGAGGGCATGCGCTAGTGGGCTTGAGAGAAGAAGGAAACTGGCAGGTCGAGCAGCAGATGCTGGAGGGCTCAGGAGGGAGTTCGGCAGCCACAGGAGTTGTCGGCATTCGATTTGGCCGAAAGAGTTCCTGTCGGCAACTGGGGCTTCACTGCCATGCTGAGAGACCAGAACACAGCAGTGCAATCCTGTTAACAGAGGAGAACCTCGTACTGGCACCACAATGCAGAGGATGCCATTGGCAGCAACGCTGTCACCGGCATCGTGCCCAGGTGCCAATGACTATTCTTGTTTAATCCCCCCGCTTTGGACAGAAGTTGCATCCAATTATACCGGTTGAATGTATTAGCGAACTAAGCTCGGGTTATATTTCAGTGAGGTGACTTCTCTCCCTGCGTTCTTGGTACTGTGTTGCAAGCTGCAGCTAGTTTGATGTGCACCTTTAAGGTTAAGAATATTTTTCTAGCATTTAATTTTTATGCCCAGACCATTGATTGCGTTTTGCTAATGATCTAGTGTAACAAGCGTTCATGTTTGAGGGAATTAATTTAATAACTGTGAACCTAAATGGCAACAGCATGTGTAAAGTCATGTGCTACAGTTTGCGTAATCGTTTGAATTGTTAGCTTAACATGCATTGCTGATGACTAAGCTCTGTTTCAACATGTAGTTATTTATTACTGATTTCTAGTGGTTAATTGGTGATGTTTAGTGTACCTGGACCGTGGAGGTTGTTAATCGGTGGGTGGTCGTCATTTGCTGTGAACTTATAGAATTATTATATGTGCAGATATTTAAATACACTGTATGTAATTAGGTTTCAGAACCATCTTTGCAATAGTAACAATAAACTATAGTTGGGTCGGCATAAGTTGATCCCTGGCAGGTGCATTGCTGTTGCAAGCTTCCAACAACTAAATGCAATCTGCTTGAGACTAAAACACCAATACAGAGTTGTCATATCGACACATACGAAATTGCATTACACGACAGGTGACAGTAGGTGCATGAAGATTTGGCAACCGTATTATTACAACTGACAAGGATCAACTTACAGCAACTCAACTATAGTTACCATGAGCTTGTTACACTCAGATACCTGTAAGAGGCCACAGGCATTGTCCTAGGTCTACATTATTTGGAATATGAACAACTCCACTCGTTAATGATTTAAATTAAAGTGGTTCACAGCCATGCTCAGTTTCTGACACCAAAGTTTCCTTAAGTACTTAAATTGTGGAATATATATTTCATAGCTCAATTAAAAATATAATAGGGTAGTAACAGGAATATTTGCATTTTTAAATCCATATTATTGCCTTGCCTTGTTTTTACATTTTTTTTTTTTTAAGATTCTGCAAACTTTTGTTCTAGAGGTTACCAGTTCCCACGTAACTAACCTGCCTCTACTGTGACATACCTGCCTTCAACGCCAGAGTTCTTGTCCTGTTCCCAGGCATGCTACCCAGGAAAAGCATTGAAAACTTTGGACTTCAAATCTTGGCTTTCTTTGCACACATTACTCTTGTCTTGTGTAATTGTGTGGCACTCACTATTTTAACAAATGTTTTAATCAAAGCTCAGTAAATCACTCTACCCTTTTCCTCTGTGGCCCAGCAACCAGTTACAGTATGAGATTTTGACTACACTTTTTGCGCACAATGAAAAATTTGGGTGTAATTGGCGAACTAAATCAAGTGTCTCATGCAACAATCAATGAACTAAAGCACATAGCAAGCTACATTTCACACTTTCCAAAGCTAATGTGTCATTTAGTGGATTTTGTATTTATACTTAAGTATTAGTAAACCATGCCATGTAAATGAAATGCTACATTATAGATCTCTCTCTAAAAAGTGTACTTTAAGATATGCAAGTTATAAAATGTTAGGGAACCCAATGAATTGGGATGAAAATTTTAACCGATTATGTTGTACGACAGCAGAAACGTGTGCCATTTCTCTGAAGGAAAATATAGCTGGAGATATGTACCAAAGTCCACAAAAACTGGGGGGGGGGGGGGGGGGGGGGGGGAACACAACACTGAAAGCTACATAATGGGATCTCCAGAAGTACTACAATGGTAACCATAAAGATTTACCTATGTTTACTGCAAATGTGCAAGTGTGTTTAAACAAAATTTCATCAAAATCTATGATGGTCAAGCAGTAACGAGAGCCCGACTCTGCAAAACAATAACTTATATGCAAACTTATAACGCTCTAGTATTTCTAGATTAAAATAAATGGATTCCAATAGTCTATGAACTCCAAAAGGACGTATGTCTTTTATCATAAGAGAGCGATACTTGCTTTTAAACAGCTGAAAATACAGACAATAAGATTATTATTTACAGCTTGCTATTTAACTCACATCAAACACACACACTGTGGCGCAAAGACAAAAGAAACCTAGTCAAACAATGCAAAACTTCAACAAGCTCATGTTGGTACAGTAGGGCTCGACACTGTGGGAAAGCATCAAGGTGAACAAAAGGCAAACATATACATTAGCCCAGAGGTTATTCCAAATTTTATTTTCTTTTTCTTCTTTTTTTTTAATCAAAAAATACAAACATTCTTTGAGATTTCCCGGGGGGGGGGGGGGGGGAGGGGGGGATTGTCACTGAG
This sequence comes from Locusta migratoria, assembly GCA_026315105.1. Classification (NCBI taxonomy): domain Eukaryota; kingdom Metazoa; phylum Arthropoda; class Insecta; order Orthoptera; family Acrididae; genus Locusta; species Locusta migratoria. The sequence goes on along the minus strand of CM048755.1, from coordinate 735,087,907 downwards.
TTTTCTCAGTTTTAGGATCCTGGAAACCCTGTTATAAGATGAATATAAACTAAAGTAATACAATGATAATGGAACAATGTCAAATTAAATCAAGCAATGCTAAGGGAATTAATAGGAAGTGAGACATAAAAGAAGTTTATAAATTTTGCTCTTTGAGAAAACAAATTAGTGGATTAGAAAGAAATTCATTTCTGCCCTTAATCGTGTACACTTTTCGGGTTACGGGACTGGAGTAAGTGGTGGTGGGAAGGTGCATAGGGTACATTTTACACCGGGGGTGGTTACATGGGTAGGAGCCAGAGGGTAGGGAAGGTCCAGTCCCGTAACCCGGAAGGTGTAAACAATTAAGGGCAGAGCCACTTGCGATAGAACCCACGTGATTTACCAACTGATATGCCTGCACTGTGAAACATTATATGTGGGAATGACCAGCAACAAACTGCCTATTCACATGAATGGACACAGGCAGACAGTGTTTGTTGGATGAGGATCACCCTGTGGCTGAGCATGCCTTGGTGCAGGGCCAGCACATCTTGGCACAGTGTTACACCATCAGGGTTATCTGGATACTTCCCACCAACACCAACCTTTCAGAACTCCAGAGATGGGAACTTGCCCTTCAGCATATTCTCTCTTCCTGCTGTCCACCTGGTCTCAACCTCCGCTAAATTCAAATTATCACCCACCATTCTATAACATCTTTGCCTCTGTTCTCTGGACAGAGCCTCTGCCTCAACTGGCATATCTGTCCAACTTCTTTGCTTTTTACAAATGCCTGCCTTGGTGTGTGTGTGTGTGTGTGTGTGTGTGTGTGTGTGTGTGTGTGTGTGTCTTTGTTTGTTTACCTTTCCTTTTTTCCCCTAAGGTAAGTCCTTCCAGTCCATTATTGGAATGACTCCTCATCCACTCCCTTAAAACCCGCATCCTTCCCTATTTCCTCTCCTTCCTTCCTCTTTTCCTGATGAAGCAACAATCAGTTGCGAAAGCTTGAATCTTTGTGTTTGTTTTAATTTGTGTATCTGTCTACGAGTGTGAGCTTTGGGTAAGTTAAACAATATCTATTTTTATAAATAATAATAATAATAATAATAATAATAATAATACGAACTGTTCTAACCACTAAGGGTGTTTCTAACTGTTGATCTTCAAATGGAGACATCATTAACATAGTGACAGCATAAATGAAAACTATGCTAAATGAGAACCTTACCTTCATAAAAATTGATTTTGTTACAACTGGGATATCATATGACAGATGATCACAACCTGGGTCAAATGGTTCATTTAAATAACTACCATGTTTTGCAGCACCCATTGCAATTAGTTCATCAGGGTTTACACTACACAAGAGCTCTGAATTGGGAAACATCTCTGAGACTGTTTGCTGTATAATAGGTATTTTTGCAGATCCACCACAAAGGAGTACCTAAACAAAATATTTCAGAATGGTATAGTACACAACATAAAACAAATAGGAAAAAGGTCTTAAAATAATTAAAATAGAGACACAAGAGAGAACTTATGTAGCAATTATATAAATATTTGACCAATAAAGTAATTCTTAAACATTTCAGGAATTTGTAAGCTACTTAGCACTGATTCTAAATGTCTTTTTCCAAACTCATTTCACAGAAAGAGGTTGAAATGGCAGATATCAAAATGAATGAACACAGGACGAACACAACTGAAACAGTTCAACAGAGGATAGGCAATAAGACACACAAAACTATAGGCTTGAATCTCTAACATCAATTCGTTGCGGAGGTTTGGGACATGTTTTATGATTGTGTATTATGACATTTTTTGAGACTGAAAACTCTGTTAATAGGAATTAAGGTATAAATAAATAGGAGTTACAAAAAAACACACGATTGTATGAAACCCAGCTCACTCTATTTTTCCATGAGACACAGAAAGCAGTAGATACAGACTCCCAGGTAGATGTTATATTTCTTGATTTCTGTCTGGCATTCGATTCCGTTCCAAACTGTTATCTAATGAACAAAATATAAGTGTAAAGAATATCAAACCAACTGTGTCATTAGATTCAATAGTTCCTAGCAAATGATAATTTCTGTTATGCCACAAGGTACTTTTATAACACCATTAATTTTCACAGCATATGTAAATGACCTAGTAAGAAACATAGGATCTTAAATGGGACTTTTTGGGGATGATGCCTTTGTAGGTAAAGAAGTTGCAACACTGGAAAATTGCAATGAAATGCATATCGATGCTTCCTGCAAGGCATGGCAATTTACCTTCCACATAAACAAATGTACTGTATTGCAAACACACAGAAATAATGATCTTTTACTGTATACTTCAAAATTTCAGAACAATCGCAGAGAGCAAGTTGCTTCCATAAAATATCTGGGAGTATGCATACAGAGTGATCTAAAGCGGAAAAATTAATTATGGCAAAGGCAGCTACCAGACAGATTCATTGAAAGAATCCTCAAAAAATATAGTCCATCAACAAAAGAAGTGGCTCACAAAACACTTGACCATTACCCCTGCTGATTTCAGACTTTTGAACATATTCCAGTCAACATAGCCAAAAATTTCTGCAAAACTAAAGAAGCCACAAATGTAGGCTTGCTTTTCCTTAATCCATCTTCTACAGTAAGTCATACGGTTGGTATTGTCTGAATGTTCCAACATTTCTCCTAATCCAAACTGCTCTTCCATGAGGTCAGCTTCTACTAGTTTTTACATTCATTTGTAAATAATTTGTGTTACAATTTTGCAACCATGACTTATTAAACTCATGGTTCCATAATTTTAACACCTGTCTTCACCTGCTTGCTTTGGAATTGGGATTATTAATTTTTTTCCTAAAGTCTCAGGATATTTCACCTGTCTCATAGACTTTGCACACCCAGTGGAATAATTTTGTAATGGCTGGCTCTCCCAAAGACTTCAATAACTCTGAGGGAATGTCATCTACACCAGGGGCCTTGTTTTGACGCAGGTCTTTCAGTGCTCAGTCAAATTCTTCTCTCAGTCTAGCATGTATGTCATCTTCATTTATTTCCTCTTCCCTACTGTCTCAAAGTGCATTTCACTTGTAGAGCCCCTGTATATATTCTTTCCACCTTTCTGCTTTCCCTTCTTTGCTCAGCACTGGTTTTCCTTTTGAATTCTTGATGTTCATACAGCTACTTTTCTTGTCTCCAAATGTATCTTTTACTTTCCTGTAGATAGTATATCATTCCCCAAGTTATACATTCTACAGACTTACATTTGCTCTCTAGCCACTCTTACTATGCCATTTTGCACTTTCTGTCAATCTCACATTTTAATGTTTGTGTGTAATTCGATGGGACCAAACTACATTCGTCATCAGTCCCTAGACTTCATATGACAATAAGGGTGAAAGCTGACAGATAAAAGACAATACTAGAACAGCAGTAAATATAGCAATCTGACCACAAAAAATGACAGCTAGCAATATGAAACACATTAAAAACTTTCCATTAAAAATTTCAAACTTGATTAAAAATTTAACACTCATTTAATTGCAAGCTAATTGCAAGCTAGAAACATTAGCTGGTCCCCACTTTAATGTAAAGCTCTCCTCTCATTAAAATACAGAAAACACTTTACTGGAACATGATGTAGCAAAATGCATAAACGACAGGCAACACTCACTGAAATAGATACCCAAGCCTCGGAAGATAACGCCCTGTACAGAGATAGCCATACAACATTTAATCTTTTATACATGAGCAGGAGGAGAAAAACTATAATTAGACAGCTAATTTTTCTGACTACAGACTACTGTGTGTCATTTTCAGCAATTTTTCTTTCCATCACAGCATGACCTGGTTTCACTGTAAGGCAGTGGATCACAGTGAGCTGAAAAATTCATAGTGCTTCTCTAAAGCATTGTAAAATAATTTTTTTTTTAATTACAATGAGAATGATCTCCTTTTAAAAATTACAAAATGTATGAGAAAACTATGGCTATGGGACTGATAAACTCACAGTTCAGCCCCTTTAAACAGCAACAACAAAACTAAGTCCCATACGAGATGAAGGTGCTCCATCTTTGGCATGACACATCAAAGAAGGAAGGAAGGAAGATTAGTGTTAAACGCACCATCAACAATGTTATCATTAGAGGCGGAAATTATGCTTTGATTGTTTGGGTTGAATGGGGAAGGAAATCAGCTGTGCCCTTTGAAACGAACCATCTCAGCATTTGGCTGGAGCGATTTAGGAAAATCACGGAAAACCTAAATCTGGATGGCCAGAGGTGGATTTGAACTGGTTCCCGATTGCGAATCCAGTGTGTTACCACTGTGCCACCTCACTTGGTATGACACATCAGTATGTTTCAGAAATTACTAAAGGTTACTTTTTTATGTAGTCTGTATTCCATAGGGCTTTGATACTTGTTCACAAATGTTTATTCAGAGTGGATTACAACTGATATGGTGAGCAGGTGCCTTGTGTACTATTCTCAAACACTGATGAGTTTTGAAAATGCAAAATAAGTGTCAAGAACATTTTATTTTATTTGTTTCTATTCGGCTTCCACCAACACCACAGCTAACCTATCCACTTACAGTTGTTGTTGATACTAAGTTTCTCCAAAGGAGGTGGTGGGGGAATTGTGACTCCTGGACAGGGTGTAAGACACAGTGACCATTCTGGTACACAATTGCCAGTATCCAGTGCAGACCAAACACTAAAACTACTGTCTGTGACACAAAACCCAGTACTCCCAAACTCAAAGGCAGTCAAGGTCCAAGATGAAGGAGTTAGAGCAGTGTCCATTGCTAGCATCCATAGAGTAGCCCTGCTGGGCTGTGGGTACCAATAGGAGCTGCCTGGCAGGCTATAATAATAATAATAATAATAATAATAATAAATAATAAATAATGCCTCTTTACCAGGGAACTCTTGTATATCTTCAGTGCCTGTCTAAAGAAAAAAAAATCCCACTATTTGTTTTGGAGTGAAAATGGTGGTGGGAGAAGGGGGACAAGCACACACTGATTGCCTGACTGCACACAGAACACCTGAGACACAAACTGGCATCTATTGTCAGAAACTAGGATAACCAGTAGGGCTTTCATGGAACATATTTTGTAGAGGGCTTGAATAGTGATCTTCGTAGTGGGCAATGAGCGTCAGAACAAGTTTGAGAAATGCAAAAACACATCCATGACAATAAGCTAGTGTAGTACTTGACTGTCAAGTTATGTATAATTCTTAACTTTGTGCTTATTTTTGGTTTTAAGAGCTTTGTTCTTGAGTTTTTGTTACTCTTAGTGTAAATTCACAGAATTTGTAGAGACCTAGTGGATGATTTATTATCTGAATAGTCAGATTGTTGCTCCTTCAGGCAGTCAGTGTACGGATTTGCAGGGGAACTGGCCACTGCTCGTAAACAGCTGGAAGCTGCACTGGCCACAGTTGGCAAGCTGTAGAAGCACTGGGGCTCCTTAGGTGAATGCTTTGGTAACTATGGAACCTATAGCACCACCTGAGATCTCCGATACCGCTGTGTCTTCTGATTCCCATGTTTCTGCTGTCAACAATTGGCCGATGGTGATTGGTGAACTGTGGAGGGAAAGTGAAAGCAGGGACTGGCTGCAAGACTGCCATGTTACACCTCAGTAACAAGTTTGAGGTTTTGTGCACTGGTGGCAGTATCTCTGAGCCAGCAGGAGCTGCCTCACATGTTACAGCAGTGGCTGACCTTCCTCAGAAAGGTGGACAAGAGCAAAAGGTAATTTTGTTTATCTTGGGAAGCTGCAATTTTATGTACGTGATGAAGCCCCTTAGGAAAATAGTGGGCAGATTCCACATGACTGACTGTAGGGGCACTGCTCTCAAATAATGCTACAGCAGCGCAAATCAGATCGCAGCATGGGGAAGCACGTAGCTACAAACACAGTTCTTGTTCAACCACTTCAGTGTACACATGTATTTGCTTTTCAAGTATGTTTCGTTATGTACGAATCCCGCAAGTGGAATTAAAGTTCATTTAAAGTTACTACACTTTATTGGTGATGAGGTTGGGAGTTTCTGTCTCTTTTAGTAAAGTGAACGTTAGTGTTATGGCAACTCTAGAGCAGGTTCTATGCAACTTAATCGAACAGCAACAGCTTCTCGCCACTGCTATACGAGAATTCGTTTCTGTCCACACCAAGGCACGCCTGCCATCTTTGCCAGTTTCCACTTTTCCCCCATACGATGAAACAATGGAGGACTGGATAGACTCTGAGAAACACCTTCGGCAGCATTTCATGGCTTTCAGCGTTGCTGACCAACAAACCTGAAAGGCTTTATTCCTTTCATGGACATCACCAAAGTTGTATCAACTGTTGTCTCAACTCAAGCATTGTAAAATAATATTTTTTAAATTACAATGAGAATGATCTCCTTCTAAAAATTACAAAATGTATGAGAAAACTATGGCTATGGGACTGATAAACTCACAGTTCAGCCCCTTTAAACAACAACAACAAAACTAAGTCCCATGCGAGATGAAGGTGCTCCATCTTTGGCATGACACATCAAAAAAAGGAAGGAAGATTAGTGTTAAAGGCACCGTCGACAATGTTATCATTAGAGGCGGAAATTATGCTTTGATTGTTTGGGTTGAATGGGGAAGGAAATCAGATGTGCCCTTTGAAACGAACCATCTCAGCATTTGGCTACTGAATTACAAGGACTCAGTCGCTAGTGTCAATTTTCGTAACGGATATTCACAAGGAATCATATCCTGACTCTATGGTTAGGGATGCTATTTTGCGTTCTGCGCCGGATAAAAAAGTTCACCAATGAGCTCTTCAGTTAGACAGAGTAGAATACTAATGAAAATTAAATTTTAGAAATAAATAGTAAACAAACATTATCACAAGGAAAACATATTGCCGCGAGAGACCAAGTACGCCGACTGCCGGCGTGGCGCATGGGATAGCGTCACGGACTGCAATGCTAAAGGTTGCCGGTTCAATCCCGCCCCCCGGCAAAAATTTATTTCTTTGTAATTAATAACTCCAGAATGTTCTACATCTTTCTTATGTTCACTTGTAAATTTTCCTTGTTTCTTATGTTAACTGTTCTTCTAATTTCTGGTAAATTCTGTCTGTGTATAAATAGCAGAGCACTCTGCCCGAGAGGAAGTCAGTGCTGCGTGTATGTTAAGTTTGTAATAAGTAAAAGGATGGCATGTGGCGATTCTGTGTTGACTATCGGCGGCTGAACAGAATCACAAAGAAAGATGTCTACCCACTGCCGCGCATTGACGACACCTTAGACTGCTTGAAAGGAGCAACATACTTCTCAACTATGGACATGCAGACAGGTTACTGGCAAATCAAGGTTGACGAAGCTGACAGGGAGAAGACGGCTTTTATTACACCTGACGGCCTCTATGAATTTAAAGTAATGCCATTTGGATTATGTAATACTCCAGCCACATTCGAACGCATGATGGACAACTTGCTTCGACACCTTAAGTGGATGACGTGTCTTTGCTATTTAGATGACATTGTCGTTTTCTCGAAAACATTTGAAGAACATCTGAGTCGCCTGTCAACTGTGTTGAAGTGTGTTCAGGCTGCAGGACTCCGTCTTAATCCAAAGAAGTGCTTCTTCATCGCCAAAGAGATAAAAATCCTTGGGCACCTAGTCAACAGAGATGGTGTCCGTCCTGATCCAGATAAAGTAATGGCAGTCACAGAATTTCCAACTCCTCAGCACATCGTGACATGAGACGTTTTCTCAGGCTGTGCTCATACTACCGATGTTTCATAAAAGGATTTTGTAACAAGGCACATCCATTACAAGAACTTCTGCAGGGAGACGCCAAGTTTCACAGGGATGAGACAAAAGAAAGAGCTTTCCGGGCACTTAAGGAGGCTCTAACTTCCACACCAGTGCTAGCCTTGTACGACGAGAATGCAGAAACGGAACTTCACACAGACACCAGTGGTTATGGGATTGGTGCAGTGCTTGTACAAGTTCAGGAAGGTGCTGAAAAAGTGATGGCCTATGCATCAAGAGTACTCTCAAAATCCGAGATAAACTACTCTACAACAGAAAAAGAGTGTCTTGCAGTTATCTGGGCTATCAACAAGTTCCAGCCATATTTATTCGGCAAACAATTCACCGTCGTGACAGACCACCATTCTTTGTGTTGGCTGACTAGCTTGAAGGATCCATCAGGTCGACTAGCAAGATGGGCACTAAGACTCCAAGAGTACGATGTCACAGTGGTATTCAAGAACGGGCACAAACACAAGGATGCCGACTGCCTTTCGAGGAATCCATTAGTGGAACACAACAGCATGAATGAAATATCAGCCCTCGCTGAATTAGATGACGTTACAGCTGGACACAGGGAAGATCCAGCACTAATAAAAATGATACAGGCTTTGGAGAAAGGAGAACCGACCAATGGAGAGTCCCAACTTATAAACGGAATATTGCGTGCGGCTCCGTAGCACAGTGGTAGAGTGCCAGACTACAAATCCGAAGGTCCCGGGTTCGATCCCTGCCAGGTCCTAGGATTTTTATCTGTCACTTTCCACTTCTTTCACCTCTGGTAGTATTGCTCATGTGAAAAATACCGAGTAGCACCATGGTTCGGAACCCACGTTAAACTGTAGGTCCCCCTATAACTGGCTGGGTAAGTCAGTTCGAAGGTCGGAGGAAGGCAACGGCATACCACCTCCAAACAGGACCATACCTAGTAAAGCACTGTGGTGTTCAAACCAATCTGCGGATTGATGACTGCTTTACCTTTATTGTATAAGAGCAACTACAATCCACTGGGCACCAAATGGCTACTTGTTGTTCCATCTCATCTCCAGCCAGCTATTCTCAAGTATTTCCACGATTCTCCAATATCCGGTCATCTGGGATTCATGAAGGCCCTAGACAGAATCAGACGCAGGTATTACTGGAAAGGTCTCTACCAATCTGTAAAGCACTATGTGAGTCACTGTAAAGACTGCCAGCGACGGAAGCATGTGCCGCAATTACCTCCAGGACATCTCGTACCGATTCCGCCAGCAGCAGCTCCATTCCACCGAGTTGGGATCGATCTTTTAGGGAGGTTCCCGAAGTCAACAACCGGCAACCATTGGATAATAGTCTGCACTGACTACCTCACACGCAACGCTGTCACCAAACCTGTGCCGACTGCAGAAGCTCCAGAGATCGCAAATTTCCTTGTAGAAGACATTATTTTGAAGCACGGAGCACCACGTGTGTTGATATCTGATTGTGGAAAAGTATTCCAGTCAAAACTAGTATCAGAAGTAATGTCACGGTGCGACATTGTCCACAGAATAACAACTGCATACCATCCTCAGCCAAATGGTCTTACGGAACGTTTTAACAAGAAGTTAGCCGATATGCTGTCGGACACTGGATGCCCAGGAGAAGGACCGTCAGCGGTATAATGACAAGCACCGACCTGTTGTGTACAGCCCAGGAGATCTTGTATGTATTTTTACCCCTGTACGGAAGGTTGGACTGTCAGAAAAGTTATTGAAGCGATACTTTGGTCCATATCATGTCATACGCCGCCTGTCAGGCATCACATACGAAGTTGAGGATTATGAGCCGTCGTCGAAACAACAAAAGTGAAGAGACATTGTTCACGTCCTGCGCATGAAGCCTTACTACGATCCTGAAGAGCAGGTAGACGACAATGGCTTCTTGTTCAAGGGCGCTAAGGATGGTAACTTTATTGATGAAGCCACGACAGGAACGTCTGTTGTCGATAATCGTGGAGAAGGGAAGGATTCCCTTGAACTGCCATACAGAGGACCTATGACATGGTCAAGATCCAGGACATTGCAGCTGGCTCCACAGGGAACGAAACAGCGGGTCGCTGTTTTTCCAGGAGAGGGAGCAATGCCGCGAGAGACCAAGTACACTGACTGCCGACACGGCGCAGGGGATAGCGTCACGGACTGCGGTGCTAAAGGTCGCTGGTTCAATCCCGCCCCTCGGCAAAAATGTATTTTTTTGTAATTAACAACTCCAGAATGTTCTACATCTTTCTTATGTTCACTTGTAAATTCTACTTGTTTCTTATGTTAACTGTTCTTCTAATTTCTGGTAAATTCTGTCTGTGTACAAATAGCAGAGCACTCTGCCCGAGAGGCAGTCAGTGCTGTGTGTATGTTAAGTTTGTAATAAACGTGCTTTCAGTATCAGTGCTGTGTTCAGTTGCCTTCAAAGTCAAGCCTGCTCCCATTTCAAAGCAACAATATGATTTGGGATTGCTTACACACAGTATAATAGGGGAGGGGATGGTAGAGGGATGGGGGACAACACTGAGGGAATGAGGCACTGGGGAAAGAAGGGAGAACATGGTATTAACTCTGTCATAGGACTCACCTTGTCAATCGTTTGGAAATCAATCTTTGCCATCGTCAAAGCCTCTTCTATGGGGCTGGTGCACGTTTTTAAAGCTGCACTAATCAAGTTTTCAAATCGTGCTCTTGTCACATTGTAGCTGAAGTCTGTGCCTTCACAAAGAGATTCAATAAAGCAATGAGCTGTACTCATTGTGGATAAAATGTGTTTGCATTGCTCGGCAGAATTGTACAATTTGGCCATAGCACGCCGACTATCGTTAGGATCCAACTTCCATTTTCTACAACAAAAAGAAAGTATTATGCTTAAAAACACAGTGCATACTGAATAACAATATCATTACTTACATTTTATCAAAATAGAACAGAGAACTGTTCAGTATATTATACCAGTTTTAACCATAATTGCTCATTTTTGATGTGTTACAACAGAGTATTGTCTAAAAGCTCTATTACAAAATTATTATGTAAAACTTAGGGGAATGATAATCCTATATCAAAATGTATGAAGAAGAAGTTGAGTGGGGACACAGGCATTTTGAAATAATGCTGCTCAATACAATAAACTTTCCTCAGATGTAGAAAAGGAAGATTAGACAGTGAGATCATTACAGGCAGGGCACAGGCTCATACTACAAAAGGATGGGGAGGGAAACTTGTTGTGCCTTTTTCAAATGAAATCTCAGAATTTGCCTTGAGTGATTTAGGGAATTTATGGAAAATCTAAATCTGGATTGCCTGATGTTGATATGAACATAATCATCTTGAATTTGAGTCCAGTCTGCTAATCATTGCACTGTCTGCCATTGTCATCAGCTGTATAACCCCCCCCCCCCCCCCCATTTTCCAAAAGAAAAAAAAATCACATTATGTAACAATATTTGAAGGACCTAGATTTAAAGACTACAAAGTATACTTATTTTGAACATGAATTTCGAAGCAGCATATAATCTTCTGCATACTGTTTATTAGTAAACAAAATACAAAAGAGCAGTTACATGCAAAACAGTCAGCCCCAGAGATGGTTACTTCATAAAGTAGCCAACTAATAGTAAAGCTCTTACAAATCAGTGAGACAGCAGAAAAATGTTCATATTCAGAAACATCTGACTTAACAAGATTGTGACAGAGAGGTGATAAAATGCAGATACGCATGTTAACTTTGTGCCGTGTTCTCATTAAGGGCATAATGCGACTTTTAATGCTATTTCTCTGAATTTTTGTCCAAGAAAGGAGCAAAAAGTCAATATTAATAGGGAAGACCTTTAGTGAATTGCAGATTAACATGTGACAATGACATTCAATTTACTGTACATCATCACATGGTACATATTTTAGTGCATTTTGGATGTATTGTGAGGCTGCTCTGTATCTGTGGCAGAACAGAAAATAAGAACAGTAAAATACATATGGTATGTTACACAGAATATTTACAATATTAATCTGTCTTCGGGGTGTTAGTTACATTTTGGAAAACATTTTGCAAATGCCACTACACTGCACAGATATTTCCACAGACAGCAACTCTCACATCTTTTACAAATTGTAAACTAACCACAGAGTATGATTAGACTAGAGGCTGAGAGATTTTGTGTGAATACAGAGACTTTGCTCGTCATCACTCACACTGATGAAGAGGGAGAGATAGGAGGAAGAAAGAGAGAGAGAGGGTAAGTGTGAAGGGTGTGTGTGTGTGTGTGTGTGTGTGTGTGTGTGTGTGTGTGTGTGTGTTTTCGGTATATGTTTCTGAATTACTGTTTAGTTCTACAACTTTAAACAGTCTTCGAAATTTTAGAAGAACGAGTTGTTTCTTCATTTAGAATAGCGTGTGATGATTTATATTTGTGGGTGATAAGCTTTAATGGTTTAGAAGGCCCGCCTTTATTCCCTTGTCTACATGGTGTATGTTATGAAATTTCGTTTGTTATGACTGTAATGGAAGGTTTGTTTACTGCTAGGTGGGTTGCAAAAGTGGATTTTTGTTAAGTTGTTTAAACAGAGTGCATCAGTGTGCTCTTTGTATCAGTTTTTAAAACTTCTTCCTTTCTGCCCACAGTAGTAGCTGTAGCAGCAATCACATGTTCATTTAAACATACCAGATATGTGAAAGAGTGTGCTGGCTCTTTTAGTGTTATGGACTCTTTTGTTTTGTATTTTTTTTAAACACTGTATTGTTGAAACAGCTTATCAAGTTTGTATGATAGGTTACTGAGGAAGGGCATACAGACACATTTGGTTTCTTCTGCTTCTGAGGACTGGTTTGCTAATCTGGTTGGATCCGGCTGGGTCATAAGCATTGTTTAATGCTATTATTTTCAGAATATTTATTTCTTTAGTTTTTGTAGTAGTATTGGGTTAAAGTTAATTTATTCGTTTAAGTACTGATTTAAATAACACTTGTTTATGCTGATTCAGGTGGTGTGATGTATTATTTATCATGACACGATGTGTTGTAGGTTTCCCATTTGAAATTTATGTTTGTTCTCTTGATGTGCTATGCATAGGTCAAAAAAGCTGATCCAGACTGAGTTTCATATTCTACTGTAGTCTAACCATACTCTTTGGTTAGTTTACAATTTGTAAAAGATGTGAGAGTTGCTGTCTGTGGAAATATCTGTGCAGTGTTGTGTCATTTACAAAATGTTTTCAAAAGTAATACACATAATGGATATAGTTATAATGAATCTCCCAACTGTAAGTAACACCTCAAAAACAAACTTATATTGTAAATATTCTATGTAACATACCACATTTAGTGTTTACTTGTTCTCATTTCCTGTCCTGCCAAAATTTTGGTTTGGTTTGCTTTGCTTTTGAAGGGACTAAACTACAAATGACATCAGCCCCTTGTTTTAAAATTACACTCATGTAAACAAAAACCATGCAACAAAGAAAAACTATCACAGGAAACCCAAGGATAAATAAAATCCCAGAGTCTATAGGAGGCAATGAGAATTACAATGGACAACACAAGGGAAACACAGTGGGACAAAAGGTAGCGGGACAAGGAGTTGGAACCTTATAGTAAAAGGCCACAGTTTGTTGATCGCAATGATAAGTCAGTCACTCTGCAATACACAAGCTCCCAGCTGAAGTCCAAACACAACACAGAATTAAATAGTACAGACAACAAATTAAAAAGGGGGAGACAGATAAGAATTGCAAAAACAGTGAGGGCCTGAGAAATCAAGCTATGGCACCCACCCCTTAGATTAAGTAATAAAAACACCTTCCTGGATAAAACTTAAAATACTGAGTCACTCATTGAGGCACTGTCAGATAACACCAAAGGCAGCACATCAGGAATATTAAAATTATGCCTCAGGGTGACCAGATCAGGACAGTCCAACAAGATGTGGACTACTGTCAATCACATACCACGACGACTGTGGCACAGTTTTGAGTGTCTATGACGATTAATACAAACTGATCCACTTCAGATCATCCATCCACCTACCTACTTCACACTTTTTAAATTTGTGGTTAAGTTGAATGTAACAGCACAACGAAAGTAAGATGAAAATGCAGATTTGTTTACATATAGAAAGGCTCAAGAATGACAATAACCTTGCTCAAGTGCAAATGCTTAGCTTACAACTTGAATCCAACAACTGTAGCTGTATTTCAACTTATTCTATCTAATTTGTATCTCGTGTTATAATGAACCAACTTTGTTTTGATTTTTGAAGTGTGGCCTACAACATTTTTCCAACTTGAAAGTCAAGTCACATTTTGGGTGCACCTTAGAATTTGGTACTTTTTTCCTCAGATTTGGGTCTCTTTTTCAGGTGTGGCTTGGATTCGGGTAAATGTAGTAACTTCAATCTCTGCAGTTCAGAAAAGCTGGTGGTAGAAGAGAGGCTCCAGATGGGTGTTGATACAGCCACTGAAATCAAGTAAGTTATTAAACACAAGGAGAGGCACTGAATTAAAATTTGTGCTGTGGCCAGGATTTGAACCCATGACCTCCTACTTATTAGGTAGGCACTTTAGACCACTCAGCTAACACAACATTGCAGACAAAGCGACTAGATGGACTATCTTAAAGCACATCTCCCTCCACACCACATACCTTAATTCTGACTCAATGTTCCCTGTGAAATACATATCAATTTGCTGAGGCTCTCCTATACTGGAACAGCACCCTAGCAAACAATGTGAATGGCAACAGTCCTGCCTAGTTCCTCAGGCCATGGTGATATAAATATCAACAACAAATCAATAATTCATTTCCTTGAGACAACATTGTATCGTAATACCAGAGGTATTAACACAAGGAGAGGCATAGAATTAAAATTTGTGCTGTGGCTGTGTAGTCACTTTGTCTGCAATGCTGTGTTAGCTGCGTGGTCTAAAGTGCCTACCTAGTAAGTAAGAGGTCCCAGGTTCGAAACCCGGCCACAGCACATATTTTAATTCACTGCCTCTCCTTATGTTTAATACCTTTGGTGTAACGAGACAATGTAGTCTCAATGAAATGTATTATTGTTGATATTTACAAGTTAGTTATGTTCAGCTGCATGTGACACAGGATGGTCTACCTGCTCATAGTCACAATTCAACAGTGGCCATTCATCCTGATACAAAGTCATACCAATATAGAAAGCTGAGCAATGGCTGCAGCAGAGCTGGCATATGACACAGCTCCTTTGTGGCACAGCCTCTGATGGTGTAGGATAAATCTGTAGTAGGACTGGAATAGGATGTGCTGGCGAGTAGATTGGGCAGGTCTTGCACTTGGGTCTCCCACAGGAGTAGCAAGGGATGGACTAGGATATTTAGGTGGTTAATAACACTCCATTTCAGAAAGGATGGAAAGGACCGTAGGTTGGATGTCCCTAATTTCAGGGCAGGTTGGTGAATAATCAAATCCCTGACGAAGTATGTGTTTCAGATGTGTTTCAGTTGTTCCAATCTTGGGTGCTATTGGCTGATGTATTAGGAGGGGATTTACTTATATATATATATATATATATATATATATATATATATATATATATATATATATATAATTTTTTTATTTTTTTTTTTTTTTTTTTTTACTTTGTTGCCAGTTTTTGCAGTTGGTTGGAGGACTGGAGTGGGGGGGGGGGGGGAGGATATGATGCCATAGGGAGGTTGTGGTGACAAGACTACGGAGGTCATCAGTCACCCATTCCATCATTGGGAATCACAATAATTGGCATAAGTGTAGATAAAAGTGGTCAGACTTAACAATAGCAACAAGAGGAAAATCCCACTCAAACTGTAAAATGCCGACAACACGAAATGAGATGATCACTGAAACACTGAACATTAAAAGGAAGAAAAGCAACCAAGCCAATGTCTGTGGTTGACCAAGTACGAGATTAAGAATAGGAAGTTTGTTGGGCATGGTCAGAGTATGCCCAGTATTCCAAAGCTTAAAATTCCGATGGTACAAAACAGATCGGACATAACCAATAGAAACTCATCAACGGCCTGTTTAGCAAGCCTGTCAGTACATTCATTGCCTGGGATACCAACATGATCTGGAGACCAGACAAAAACCACTGACAAACCAGACCTGTAAAGAGCAACAAGCATCTCCTATATGGCTAAAACCATAGGAGAATGTGGGTAGCACTGGTCCAGAGCTCGCAAGCTGCTCAGGGAGTAGTGGCAGATAAGGGAAGACTCACCTGAGCAAGACCGTACATGCTCGAGAGCTCGGTAAATGGCACCAGTTTCGCAGTATAAACACTTCAACCATCAGGCAGAGAGTGCTGTTCGATATGCCCGCCATGAATGTTTGAAAAGCCAATGCGAACCTCAACCATTGAACCATCTGTGTAGACCAGGTCGTATCCAGTAAACTCAGCTACGACAGCGAAGAACTGATGGCAGAGTGCCCCTGGAAGAACTGAGTCTTTGGGTCCATGAGCCAAGTCCAGTTAAGTATGCGGCCTTGGCGTGCACCATGGGGGCGTGCGTGTGCGGGCCCGATACAGAGAAGGAAGAGGAGAAG
This sequence comes from Locusta migratoria, assembly GCA_026315105.1. Taxonomy (NCBI): domain Eukaryota; kingdom Metazoa; phylum Arthropoda; class Insecta; order Orthoptera; family Acrididae; genus Locusta; species Locusta migratoria. The sequence goes on along the minus strand of CM048755.1, from coordinate 735,071,566 downwards.
ACTCAAGTTCCAACAGAAGGACCAGATGCAAAAGGCAATTGTATGACCACTTTTTTTTGTGTGTGTGGTTTTATGGTGCTCAACTGCAGTGGTCATTAATGCCCGATTCTGACCCTAGATTGACTTGAAACAAGGTTAAAAAAGGTGCCAATAAGGAGAATTTCAAAATATCACCAAAACGAGGAATAAAAACATCATGAGAAGAAATTAAATGTCCTTGGACAAATTAGTCATATGTATAAAATGTAAAACTCTAGCAGCTGCCCGTGCGTCATCAGCTAAAACGTAATCCAAAGTGGACGGCAGGTTTACTGCAACACAAACATGATTAAAACTGGGGCAGAACATTAAAACATGGCGTACTGTCATCAGGTGAGCGCAGGAACATTCTGGTGGGGGGTCGCCTTTCAATAAATGTCGGTGGCTGAACCGGCAATGACCGATTCTCAGCAGGGTCAAGATTACCTCCTCCCGCCAGGAGGGGTGGGAGGAGGTCTTCCAAACTGTCGGAATCGGTTTTATGGTCCTAAGCTTATTGTCCTGAAGCGAGGACCACAGCCAATGCCATGATGCAACAATACGACTGCAAGTAGCCCCTTGAATATCATTTGATGGGACACAAACAGTAGCTGTCTGAGATAGGAAAGTGGCAGCCCTGGCCGCAGCGCCAGCAGCCTCGTTCCCAGCACACCTACGTGCCCAGCTAACCACAGGAAGTGAACGCTAAAGCCGTCGTCAGTTACCAATTGCACGGAGCCTTGGAGTCGGAGTACAACAGGATGGACCGGATACGGGTCTCTAAGACTCTGAATGGCACCGAGGGAATCTGAGCAGATGACGTAAGAAGGGTGATGGTGGCGACGAACATATTGGACTGCCTGATAGAGAGCAAAAAGCTCAGGTGTGAAATTTGAGCATTGGTCGATGAGCTTGTATTGAAAGCTGTTGAACCCGACAACAAAGGCGGATCCGACACCATCAGTGTTCTTATTTATTTATTGTTTATTGGTCTTTTCTGTTCCATAAGACCCAACTGATGAGTGAGACTCCATGGTCATGGAACAAGTCAATACATTAATTGTTACACAAGAATGGTAATAGAAAAATTTTAAGTAGTCCTTTGCACACGACAATCTTAAGAAAAAGTGAAAAGAATCAATAAAGAAAAAATGAATTAGCTTAATTGTTTAATTTTTCTAGGAGTTCCTCGACAGAATAAAAGGAGTGAGCCATGAGGTAACTCTTCAATTTAGATTTGAAAACGTGTGGATTAGTGCTAAGATTCTTTAGTTCTTGTGGCAGCTTATTGAAAATGGATGCCGCAGAATACTGCACCCCCTTTCTGCACAAGTGTTAAGGTGGTGTGATGCAAATGTAGATTAGACGTCTGTCTAGTATTCACCAGGTGAAAGCTACTAACTCGTAGGAATAAGCTGATATTATTAACAACAAACGACATTAAAGAAAAAACGTATTGTGACGCCAGAGTCAAAATTCCCAGACTACTGAAAAGGGGTCGACATGACGTTCGCGAACTTACACCAGATATTGCTCGAACCGCCCATTTTTGAGCCAGAAATATCCTTTTTGCATCAGGCGAGTTACCCCAAAAAACAATGCCGTACGTCATAAGTGAGTGAAAGTAAGCGTAATAGACTACTTTTCGTGTTGAAAAATCACTTATCGCAGATATTGCTCTAATGGTAAATATAGCAGAATTTAGTTTTGGAACAAGATCCTGAACATGGGCTTTCCATGACAGCTTACTGTCTATATGAACAACTAGAAATTTGAACTGTTCAGTCTCACTTATCACATGCCCATTATGTGTAATCAGAATGTCAGCTTTCGTCAAATTATGTGTTAGAAATTGTAAAAACTGAGTTTTACTGTGATTTAACATCAACTTGTTTTCTACTAGCCATGAACTTATCTCTTGAACTGCATTATTTAATACTGTGTCAAGATTACGAGCAACATCCTTCACTACCAAGCTGGTATCATCAGCAAACAAAAATATTTTGCAGTCACCTGTTATACTCGAAGGCATATCATTTATATAAATAAGAAACAGCAATGGTCCCAAAACAGACCCCTGGGGCACCCCATACTTAATTGTGCCCCATTGGGATTGCACGTCATAGCCATTTTCTATACTGCGGAGAATTACCTTCTGTTGTCTATTATTAAAGTAAGAGGTGAACCAGTTGTGGGCTACTCCCCGTATTCCATAATGTTCCAACTTCTGCAACAATATTTTGTGATCAACACAATCAAACGCTTTTGTTAAATCAAAGAAGACGCCTAATGTCCGTAGCCTCTTATTTAACCCATCAAGTGCCTCACAGAGAAACGAAAATATAGCGTTTTCAGTCGTTAAACCACTTCTAAAACCAAACTGTACGTTTGACAATAAATTATGTGAACTGAAATGATCAATTAATCTTGAATATACAGCCTTTTCAATAACTTTAGAAAAAACCGATGACATAGAAATAGGTCTATAGTTGTCTACATTATCCCTTTCTCCTTTTTTATAAAGCGGTTTCACTACTGAGTACTTTAATCTGTTAGGAAACTGACCATTCTGAAAGGAAAAATTACAAATATGGCTTAGTACTGGGCTAACATATGGAGAACAGTACTTTAGAATTCTGCTCGATACCCCATCATATCCACAAGAGTCCTTAGTCTTTAGTGATTTAATTATTGACTCAATCTCACCTATGGAAGTATCACGAAGGATCATTTCAGGTAACAGCCTCGGAAACGCATTTTCTAAAAACGTTATATGGTTACCTGTAGAAACTAGAGTTTTGTTTAGTTCCCCTACTATATTCAGAAAGCGATTATTGAATATGGCACATATATCTAACTTGTCAGTAACAGAAACATTCCTACTATGCACTGACGTTATATCTTCTACCTGCTGCTGCTGACCAGACACTTCCTTCACGACTGACCAGATAGTTTTAATTTTATTCCGAGAGTTTGGTATTCTTTTTGCATACCACATACTTTTTGCATTCTTAATGACATTTTTCAGAACCTTACAGTACTGTTTGTAATGAGCTACTGCATCTTCATTATGACGATAATGCAATGGTAAATCGGCAGCTTCTGCATAGAGGCATGCAATAGGGCTGGTATAGAAGGCTCCAATCGCTAGGCGTAACCCTCAATGGTGAATTGAGTCAAGACGGCACAAGATGGATGGCCGTGCAGATGCGTATACAATGCTTCCATAATCCAACTTCGAGCGGACTATGGACTGATAAAGGTGAAGAAGGACATTTCTATCAGCTCCCCATGACGTACCACTAAGAACACGGAGGACATTAAGAGAATGTGTACAAAGGCCAGCCAGAGAAGACGTGTGGAGACCAACAAAGTTTCCTATCCAACGTGAGTTCTAAGAATTTCGTTGTCTCCACGAATGGGAGAGCGACGAGGCCTAGCTGTAGAGATGGTGGAAGGCACTCACTGTATCGCCAGAAGTTGATGCACACTGTTTTCTCATTAGAGAAACAGAAGCCATTTGCGATGCTCCGAGATTAAAAACGGTCAAGACAATGCTGGAGACAGCGTTCCAATAGACATGTTCTTTTAGCGCTGCAGTAGATTGCGAAATGGACCACAAAGAGGGAACCAGAAACGTCGGGTGGAAGGCAGTCCATAATTGGGTTAATTGCTATGGTGAAGAGTACTACACTTAAAATGGAGCCTTGTGGCACCCCATTCTCCTGGCAAAAAGGGTCTGACAAAACAGAGCCCACTTGTACCCGAAAATGTTAGTCCATTAAAAATGTGCGGATAAAAAGGGGGAGATGGCCGCAAAAGCCCCAGGTATGCATGGTGCGGAGAATTCCCGCCCTACAACAGGTGTCGTAGGCTTTCTCCAAATCAAAGAACACTGCCACCGTTTGACGCTTTCTCAAAAAGTTATTCATAACGAAGGTCAGCGAGGTGACAAGGTGGTCAATTGCAGAGCAATGCTGACGAAAACCACATTGGACATTGGTAAGGAGGCGTCGGGATTCAAGGAGCCAAACCAAACGAGCGTTAACCATGTGTTCCACCACCTTACAGACACAGCTGGTAAGAGAAATGGGGTGATAACTGAAAGGAAGATGTTTGTCCTTCCCTGTTTTGGGGATGGGGACAACAACAGCTTCACACCAACTTGTGGGGACCTGACCTTCAGTCCATATGCGATGACAGGTGCGGAGAAAGGAACATTTACCCGCAGGAGAAAGGTTCTTCAACATCACAATATAAATGGCATCGGGCCCCAGAGCAGAGGAGCGGGACATGGCAAGAGCATGATCTAGTTCCTGCATAGTGAAGGTGTCATTGTAACTTTCGCAATTTAAAGATTGGAAAGAAGGTGGCTGTGCCTCCTCTGTCTGTTTTCGAGGGAGGAAGGGAGGGTGGTAATGAGCAGAGCTCGAAACCTCCGCAAAAGAGCGGCCTAAGGCATTGGATATGTCAACGGGATCCAAAAGGACTGTGTTTGATACTGGCAGCCCTGAAATTGGGGACTGGACGTTAGTGCCAGATAACAGGTGCAGGCTACCCCAAACAACCGAGTAGGGAATAAATTTGTTAAAAGAACTAGTGAAGGCAGTCCAACAGGCTTTTTTGCTTTCTTTTATAACACAACGGCATTGCGCCCGCAGTTGTTTGTAATGGATGCAATTCTCCATCATTGGGTGGCGTTGAAAGGTGTGTAGAGCACGTCGCCGGGCTCTAATAGCGTCCCTGCATGCTACAGTCCACCAGGGGACTGGGACGCAGTGTGGAGAAGAGGAAGTACGAGATATAGCATGTCCGGCAGCAGTGAGAATAATCTCTGTGAGGTACTGTTCCTGACTGTCGCAGCTGGTGAAATGCTGGTCATGGAAAACCGCCATGGAAGAATAAAGCCCCCAGTCAGCTTTGGAGACGTTCCAGGTAGTGGAACGTGGAGATGGGGTATGACGCAGTAGGTGGATTACACAAGGGAAATGGTTGCTCGAGTACGTATCAGAAAGGGCGTACCGCTAGAACCGATGCACTAACGGAGGAGTGCATATCGCGAGGTCCAAGTGGGAATAGGTGTGCGTGATGTTGGAAAGGAATGTTGGTGAACCAGTGTTTACGCAGACAAGATTGAGATGGTTGAAAAGGTCTGCTAGAAGGGAGCCTCTTTGGCAAGATGCTGGAGAACCCCATAGGGGGTGGTGGGCGTTGAAGTCTCCAAGCAAAACAAAAGGTGGAGGAAGCTGGGCAACAAATTGCAGCACATCTGCCATAGTTCAAATTCAAATGTTTGTTAAGCTTATGGAACTTAACTACGGGGTAATCAGTCCCTAAACTTACAAACTACTTATGAACTAGGACGGCACAAATATCCATGCCCGAGGGGGGATTTGAACCCCCGACCATAGTGGCCATGCAGACCATGGAGCGCCTCAGTCCCCTCGGCCACCGCGGCCAGCTCCTGCCCTAGTTAAGGCAGACGATGACGGGGTATAGATATTGCAGAGAGAGAAGGATAGGGTAGGCAGAGTGATGCGGATGGCAACTGCCTGTATGTGAGTGTCCAGAGAGATCGGATGGGAATAGATGTCATCCCGAACAAGCAACATAACCCCTCCATGGGCTGGAATACCATCCACAGAAGATAGGTCATAACACACAGTGGTATATTGAGGGAAGGCTATACGATCCTGCGGACGTAACTTGGTTTCTTGGAGGTTAACTATGAGCGAACAGTGCAATCTAAGGAGTAATTTTAATTCCTCGCGATTGGAGCGAATGCCTCAAATATTCCACTAAAGAAGCACCATGATAAGGATAAGAGGAGAAAAGAGAAGAACGAGGCATAAGGGGGTCAACTCGATGGCCGCTGAGGGCCTGATTCCGAGGGAGCACTGCTATCGCAATCCATTGGTAGAAGATCTTGTTCCATCAGTGTGACTGGAATTTCTGCCGCCTTCCCGAGTTGATCAGTAGGGGCAGCATCCTCCGCTAGTAAAGAGCCGGCTCCCCGGCTAACAGTAGTGCATCCTGGCAAGAGAGAGGATGACCAGGGCCGGTTACTCTTGGGCGGTGTGACAGATGAGTCGCACCTCGGCAGGGAAGGAGAGGGACTCTTTTTTTTGTTAGCTCTTTTAGAAGAGTGACATTGAGAAGATGAGGTAGTTGACGGGTGAGAAGCCTGAGTACGTAGGAAATCTACATGGACAGGTTCTTTTTTTGAAGTTCGTGTTGGTGTTAGCTGGTTATCGACCTTTTTCAACACTCTATGCACGGCTGTTGCACCCTGATCAGACATGTAGTTATCTCTTTGTCTGATAAACCATCAATGGATCTTGTGAATACCCCCCGTGATGAGTTGAGCTTGCGATGCGCTTCTACTTGGACAGGAAACGTGTGTAGTAGCGTAGTCCTTATCAGTTTTTGCGCCTGGAAAGCACTGTCCACTTCGATCAACAATGTTCCATTGTGCTGCCGGGAACAGATTTTAACAGGGCCAGCAATCGCATCAACACCATTCTGAATTAGGAAAGGATTAACAGAAGAGAAATCTTGACCGTCAGTTCGAGAGACAACCAGAAATTTGGGAAGATTAGGCAACGTTTTCTTACACTGGAGTGAATCTATCTTTCTTTTTTGGGTCGAAGTCAGAGTAGAAGAGAAGGAAGTCATCACAGAAATGTCCCCCATGATTACTGACGTCTCCGATGGCGCACTCTTTCCTAGTGGGGACCCTCACTGAGGGCTTACCCGCCTTAGGTGATTGTTCACACCTCAGGTCACACCTCCCGAGAACGGACGGAGGGACAAATCGACATGTTTGGAAGGTACCAGCTCAGGTAATCACCCCTCCCTGGGTCTGGTCTTTACCAGGGGGTATGTACATGCCCTACTTGTCTACCCGGGCAGGGAATTACACATTACCCTATCACCTGCTACGCATGAGAATGCATGGGTCGGCCGTCAGACACGCACAGGGAGGAAAGAAGAACAGAGGAAGTGAAGAGAAAGATAGAAGAGAGTGGCTCAAACGCCAAAGCAGAGACTAAATGAGGAGAAAAGGAAGCCTAAGAGAGTACAGCAAGGAGTGAAAGACAGAAGCAAAGGTTAGAAAAGGAAGAAAGCAAGGAAAGAGAAAAACTATGACAGGAAACCATCTTGACTTGCAATGGACGCCCGTCTCCGGGTTAAGGCATGAACCGGGAGGGGAAATGAAGCAGCCTGGTGCGGGAAGGAAGGCTGCTTCGGCTCGGGGCCCTGTGCGCGCCACACACGTACCCACAAAAGAGCTGTGGGCCCCCTGGAGGAGTCAGCAGGTTGTGTCATATGCCTTGTGCATATCAAAGAAGACAGCTACAAGAGGTTGGCGTCTGGAAAAGGCTGTGCGGATTGCGGACTCAAGATATACCAGATTATCAGTGGTAGAGCAACCTGGCAGAAACCTCGTTGGCATGGAGAGAGTAAGTCGTGATTCTTGAGGACCCAGCACAACCACCTACTGACCATATGTTCCAACAGTTTACACAGGACATTGGTCATGTTGATGGGCCGATAGCTATCCACATGAATAGGGTTTTTGCCTGGTTTGATCACCGGTATGATTATACTCTCCTGCCACTGTGATGGGAAAACCCCATCGCACCAGATTCGGTTGAAAAGAGCAAGGAGATTACCCTGACTGTCTGGAGAGAGGTGTCTCAGCATTTGGGCATGGATGCTATCAGGCCCAGGGGCCATGTCAGGACATTGTGCAAGAGCACTGAGCAACTCCCACTCCCCGAATGGAGTGTTATAAGTCTCAGTGTGGCGGGCAGTAAAGGAGGTGGACTGGCATTCTACCCGCTCCTTTAATGTACAGAAGGGTGACGGGTAGTTTGCGTAGCAGAGGCGCGAGCATAATGCTCAGCAAACATCTCTGCATGTTGGCTGGGTCCATACATATAACGCCATTCATGGAAATCCCAGGGATACCTGCTGCCATCTGGGGCGGAAGGCTGTGATTGCATATCGATAAATCAATGACCAAGAACGTGCCATGTGCCAGTATTTAAGAGGCAGAGATTGAGTTGAGAAAGTAAGTCTTCGACAACTCTGCCAAGGCCAGAAATCGTGGAACCACCCCACAAGGGATTATAGGCATTAAAGTTCCCCAATAGCAAGTAAGTTCAGGGGAGTTGTGATATAAGTCAAAACATTCAGAGAAACATCGCCATCTGGAGGGAGATAGAGACTGCTCTTGTGTTGTCCTCACCCTGACAACCAAAGCTTCTAAAGGCATCTAAAGAGGCACGGGTTCGCTATAGACAGTGGAAAGGACATATACACACACTCCACCTGAGACCCTGAGGGCAAGGATCTGCATTGCCGGAAACCATGTTACCTGGAGGGCAATGCAGAGAGCAGGTGGGGGGGGGGGGAGGGGGGGGGGGGTTCAGCTGCAGTTTCACTGGAGGATGATATTTTCCAACAACTGGAAAGGCATAAATGATTGGAGTGGGCTACTTACACCTCATCACGTGCATCCATCGGTTGAGACGTGTCTGCTTCTACATCCATCATTTCTAAGGCATCCCCGAGAGCACGGTCCTTGGCAGATCCAAGAATCTCTACCAGGTCCTCAGGAGCAGCAGAAGAAGAGGGTGGTGGTGTGAAAGTCACCGTGGTGTCCATCGTCTTGTTTTTCTTTCCTTTTGTTGTCCTATTCCTCTTGTCCCTCGGGGGCTTTGCCAGTGGTAATGGCTTCTCAGCTTCAGTTATGCAGTTTCGCCTGCTGCTGACTAGTGTCGATATCAACACTGGGAAGGGAGCGAGCCCTTCTGATCGAGGGAAGGGTTGGTGTTTCTCCGACTGAGGGGTAGGGGGTGTTCCCAAAGTAGTAGCCTTGGGAGCAGCAGAAGGAACAGAGCCCCCAACCACTGTGGGGACAGGTGTAGGTTGGTGGCCCTGGGTGCCCACAGAAAAGGATGTAGTAGGGACCACGTAATTGCCAAAGAGGGTGACGATGACATGACTGCTGCAAAAGAGGCTGTCATTGTTACAGGGTGCAACCACTAAAATTTGTTATTTGCCTCAGTATATATGATCCGGTCCAGGGTCTTGTATTCAATTATTTTCCCCTGCCAATGAAGAATGGTGCATGCTGACGAGAAGGGAGGATGTTTCTACCCACAATTCATGCAGATGGGAGGCGGTGTACATGGAGCGTCCAGGTGCACTGGACACCCACAGTCCCTACTGTAGTGGCCGAACTTCCAACATTTGTAGCACCTCTTAGGGATAGGAACATACGGTTTCACATCACAACAGTAAACCATCACCTCTTGACCTTTTCAGGCAATGGATCACTCTCAAAGGTCAAGATGAAGGCCTAGGTGGCAACCATGTTCTCCTTCGGACCCCTACGTACACGCCGTATAAAATGATCCCCTCGCCGTTCAAGATTGGCACGTAGCTCATTGTCAGTCTGAAGCAGCAAATCCCAGTGGAAAATAACACCCTGGGCGATGTTCACTGCAATATCACCCTCCTGGGCAGGCGATACCGTGTGGATCAACATGGAACCGTTGCGCATTTTCGACAGTGACTCCATTTCCCCAAACTTATTCTCGAGATTAATTACAAAAAACTGAGGCTCGGTTGCCAAGAAAGAGTCCCAATCAGTCCTGCTACACACAAGGTATCAGGCTCAGCCTGGTTTGTGGCCCTTCGTTCTTCCCACGGTGTAGCCAGTGAGGGTAACGATTGGGGTCGTACACTGAGACATTAAACTTTTCTTGCTTTGAGATGGCAGTTGTACGACTGCCAACATAACCCGACTTAGATCTCTTCATTGTGAGTCATCCTCCCTGATGCCACCCACTCTCATCCGGGGCTCTCCTCACGGGTGCTCTTCGGATGAATTTTGTAGATGGAGGGTCAAACCCACATGGGTGACCATTGATGTATGGCCGTAACATGTGAAGACTCCTTTTCGTCGCCTCTTATGACAGGCAGGAATACCGCGGGCCTATTCTTAACCCTGAACCTGCAGGGGGTGATGCCACAGGGAGCTCTCTCTACAGACTAGGTCTGGGGGAGATTTCCTGCCTGTGAAGGCCTTTGTGAGCCCTTCAACATACTGGGAAAAGGAGTTATATGCCATCCAACCTGGCCACTAGTGGACTCTCATGTATACAGCTTGAAATGTCTGACTGCTTTGCAAATGTTAAGCATGTAAGCAAATAAGCTTAGAAAAGGTTCCAAATTATGTTTAAAGTGTGTTGGATGAGTATAGTCTGGATAATTTGCACTTTGTTTTAATCAAAAGGTAATTCTTCACTCATATTGATGTTGACGGTGTCATATTTCTTGAACTGTAAGTCATACAATGATATACTTCAAGTACTTCATTGGTATATGTGGAAAGTATCTGCATAACATATCATGAATAGTATGAGTAAGAACTTATAAATTATGGTAATGCTGGTGAAGTTTTTATGCACAAACAATAATCATTTTTACTTTTATCATTTTGTATAGAATTTTAGCAAAATATTGAAAATTTGCTGGTAGTCATTAAGTTCTGTCATTCTCAAATACTGGGCAAATATAGTCTGAGTAGTTTGTGCACTGTTTCAACTTATTAATTCTGTCATTAATTATGTAAAACCCTAAAAATCGATGGAAGCCATTATATAGGCAACCTTCAATCGCGAGTTTGTACCGTGTACAAGATTAGCTCTTCAGTAAAATAGCTAACAAGACAAATCAGACTTTTTTAATACACCTCACAAATGAAACTTCCTGGCAGATTAAAATTGTGTGCCGGAACCGGGACTCGAACCTGGGACCTTGCCGCCCCACAACTTCACTTCCGCCAGTACCTCGCCTCCTACTTTCCAAACTTCACAGTGAGTCGTGTCGGGATAGCACAGTCGGTAGTGCGCTTGCCCGCGAAAGGCAAAGGTCCCAGGTTCGAGTCCCGGTTCCGGCACACAATTTTAATCTGCCAGGAAGTTTCATATCAGCGCACACTCCGCTGAAGAGTGAAGTTTCATTCTGGACACCTCACAAATGTTTTACAATTTATGTTGATTTTTCACTTTTAGTTGACACTGAACCAAATTAGCAGCGAAACACTATATTTTAAAAGGCATAGTAAACTTTTAAAAGTACCTTGAAGCATTTTCTACATCTACATAGGATACTCTGCAAATCACATTTAAGTGACTGGCAGAGAGTTCATTGAACCACAGTTATACTATTTATCTCCCATTCCATTCTCAAATTGCGCGCGGGAACACCTGAATCTCTCTGTTCGAGCTCTGATTTCTCGTATTTTATTCTGATGATCATTTCTATCAATGTAAGTGAAAGTCAACAATATATTTCCACATTCGGAGGAGAATGTTGGCGATTGGAGTTTCGTAAGTAGCCCACGCCGCAGCGATAAGTGCTGTTGTTGTAATGATTCACATCCCAGATCCTGTATCATTTCCATAGTGCTGTATCCCCTGTATTATGACAATACAAAATGAGATGCCCTTCTTTGGACTCTTTTGACGTCCTCCGTCAAACCCACCTGATAAGGATACCACACTGGACAGCAATACTCCAAAAAAGGACGGACAAGCATAGAGTATGCAGTTTCTTTAGTAGTTCTGTTGCATCTTTTAAGGGTTCTGCCAATAAAATGTAGTATTTGGTTCGCCTTTCCCATGACATTATCTACGTGTTCTTTCCATTTAAGTCTGAAGTAATAGTAATTCCTAGGTATTTAGTAAAAGGAAAAAATGAAAATTGAGCCAGCACAGCCCAATAAGGTTTATATTTTTAGTAAACCATTTTATTTCTTAATACAATAAGAACAAAGAAAGAAAACCACTGAATTAAATATCCTATCAATATTGATATCTGTTGTGATTTATCACAATTGACTAGCGTTGTGAAGAAAATTTTGTTACCAACACATTGATTGTTCCTTGTGTAGATTTTCCACTAAATCATTTATGTAAATAAGGAACAGCAATAAAATTACCCTGTGGAATGCCCGATATCACCTCTATTTTAGTCAATGCCTTACCATCGATTACTACAAACTGTGTCCTCTCTGACAGGAAATCCCACTATCCAGTCGCAAATTTGGGGCGATATACCATGACCAGGCAATTTGATTAAAAGCAGTTTGTGAAGTACGGTGTCAAAAGCCTTCTGGAAATCAAGAAATACGGAATGGATTTGTGAACCCTTGTCGATAGCACCCATCACTTCGTGTGAGTAAAGAGCTAGTTGTGTTTCACATGAATGATATTTTCTAAATCCGTGTTGACCTTGGGTCAATAGCTCATTCTATCCGAGATAATTCGTAATATTTGAATACGGGATATGTTACAAAACCCTGCTGCAAATTGACATCAATGAAATAGGCCTGTAGTTTAGTGGGTTACTCCTACTGCCTTTCTTGAATATAGGTGTGACCTGTGCAACTTTCCAATCTTTTGGTACAGATCCTTCTTTGAGAGATCGGTCGTATATGGCTGTTGAGTAAGGAGCTATCGCTTCAGCATAATCAGATAGAAATCTAATGGGTATACAGTCCAAACCAGAAAACTTGTTCTTGTTAAGTGATTTTAGTTGCTTCACTACTCCGATGATATCTACTTCCATGTTACTCATTACGGCCTCTGTTCGTAATTCAAAATCATATTGTTAAAATGACCAATGAGAGTGTCACTAGAAATAAGTGTCCCATACATTAAAAATATCAAAATTAAGTACAGTCAATAAGAGATATCTTGAACTCACTGATGAAATATTTGTGCCAGGAAGTTAGCCAATATCTCTGTGAACTTGTCACCTCCAAAGTTGCCTTTGTACACATGGCCTTTCACTGTGTACATTCCTGCACAGCAGAACACAATTGTAACATCCAGTGTAGCTCCTCCCAGACGGTAAATAAGACATGTCCTGCAGGAAGACAGTGCTTGATTACAAACAATGTAATGTTAAACAGTGATTATTCAATTTCTGGATAAAAATAAAATTGCTAAAATTGAAGTTAGCACTTTATTTTTATGAACTGGCAATATTAAATGTGGAATTACAGAGATCTGTGTCACCATCTTACCGTCTATATTAAAGTTGACATAAAACAATGTAAAAATTTCTCATGTGAATTATTTCAACTAAATTACATAAAACAAAGATTACCCTATTCAACAACTGACCTTGGAAGATGCTGTTACTGTCTAACAACAGTGTTCATGCAGACATAACTGGATAATACATGCATTTATTTCTGAGATGTTTGTTTATCGTATTTGATAAAAGGAAAGAAATTTAAGACTTTAAAATTCTATCAACAACTATTTGCTTTGAAATATACACAGATATATGAAGGAAATAGTCATGGGCAAACCTCTGAGCAAACAGACTCACCTGTCCCACGTCACCGCACAATAGAGGGTATCACAAGTCACTTCTGAGCCAACAGTCTAACATAATGGTGTCACTATGTTTTTGAAACAGGAACAACAGATTTGGATCAAGACTGAATGTGCCAGAGGTCGTACAGCATGACAGTGTCACCAAGATCTTCAAGAGGGAATTGGCATTGCCGTACAGAACAATGGCACATTGGGTAAAAGCCTCCTTCAATGACGGTTGGCAAACTGTGACAGACATGCATCGGGCAGGTCGTCCTAGCGACTCTGAAGAAGTGCATACTGTTGCCATGTTAGTGGACAGTGATTGACGCCAGATGATTCGTGAGCTCGCGCATGAAACCGGATTAGGACATACGACTGTGCTTCACATCCTCAAGGAATGGCTGGGCACGCAAAAATCACGATGGGTTGCACATGAATTGACGGAAATGCAGAATTGAATGTGTTACAACACTGCATACTGTTGCCATGTTAGTGGACAGTGATTGACACCAGATGATTCGTGAGCTCGGCCATGAAACCGGATTAGGACATACGACTGTGCTTCACATCCTGAAGGAATGGCTGGGCACGCAAAAATCACGATGGGTTGCACATGAATTGAAGGAAATGCAGAATTAAATGTGTTACAACACTGCTCAGATGCACTTGGAGCACTATGAGTGAGAAGGAGAGGCTTTCTTAGCCATATTGTAACACTGAATGAGACATGGGCTACGTCATACGAGCCAAAACTGAAACAGCAATCCAACGAATGGCTTCTTTATCAGTAGGTGCGAAAGTCAAAAGTGTGTCAGAGCCCCAGTATGGTGAAAGTTATGGTGATTTTTGTCTACGACTGTGATGGTGTTATCCTAACTCATTATGTTCCTCCATGGCAGACTGTTCATTTTTGGAGCATCTTTCTGTGTAACCCACTCATCATTTTGCATGACAATGTGTGGGTGTCTACAGCACAAGCTGTGGCTGCTCTGATCGGCCGATGAAACTGAGAAGTACCATACTATCCACCATACTCCCCCGACATAAGTCTTTTGACTTTGATTTGATTCCGAAGATGAAGGAACCACATCATGGCATTCGCTTCAGAACTGTTCCAGAGATTCAACAAGCAGTAGACCACTCCATTCGCACCATCAACAGAACAGGCTCTGCTAACAGTGTACTACACTTTTCCCATTGATGGTGACTACTTTGAAGGACAGAACAGATGCAAACATGTAACACTTTTGTATCAGTTGTGAATAAATAGTTGCCACTATTTAAGTTCCAACCCTTGTATTTTACAACCATAAAAAACTGAGACATGCTATTAAAGTATACTTAATAACAAATACAAAAACAGGCTGAACTTCAGAATGCAAAATAGCTACAAAGCTAATAATATCCCTCCTTAGGTGCCATATCATCTTCATATACTTTAGCAATGCACAGATTGTTACCTTCCAACTCATGTTATTTGTGTAACTGTTACCTGCAACATTATTTAGTTACTACTCTTACGTGAACTGATCCATTGCAAAATTTACAGTATAAACAGGACTCTGTACACACAACTCTGTCAATTCACAAATTCTTCATGTACATCCATTCACAATACAACTGAAAATGAAACACCAATAATAATTCTCAATTTCAACTAACACTCATGTGGATTTGTACTGCCAACTTAAACTCAAGATTTTTCCCTTCTGCATCTACATCCGTACTCCATAAGCCACCTCACAATGTGTGGCGGACGGTACTTTATGTACCATTCTCACTGCATCCTCCTATTCCAGTCATGTATGGTTCATGGGAAGGAAAAAAAATATTGGTGTCAAGCCTCCTTGTGGGTCCTAACCTCTTATAATTTTATCTATGAGATCGTTTTGTGAGATATACATTGGAAGAAGCAATATATTGGTTGATATTTGAGAAATGCATGCTCTATCCACTTTGAGAGAAGCCCATACCATGATACAGATCATCTCTCTTGTAGCGGCTGCCTTTGTAGTTTCATAATCATCCCTATGACACTTTCACGCTTACTAAAAGATCCTGTAATGAATGTGCTGCTCTACATTGCATCTTTTCTAGGTCCTCTATCAATCCTACCTGCTACTGAACCCACATTGATGAGCAATACTCTAGCACTGACCGAACATGAGTTTTGTAATCTATGTTCTTATGTTGATGTACACTTCCTGAGGATTCTTCCTACGAATCTCAGTCTGGAATCCGCCTTGCCCACAATTAATTTTATATAGTTGTTCCATTTCAAATTGCCCTTTATGTCTACTTCCAGATATTTTATGGAAGTAAATACTTTCAGTGTTTGTCCTGATATTACATAATTATATAATAAATGATCTTTATTTTTACATAAACACAGCACTTTACACTTGTTTATGTTGAGGCTCAATTGCCACTCCCTGCACCATGCACTGATACGCTGCAAAGCCTCCTGCAACTTGTTACCCTTTCCATGCAGTGACGTCTTGATAAATTACAGCATCATGTGCAAAAATTCTCACTGAACTTCCGATGTTATCTACAAGATCATTTACATCACTTGTGAAAAGCAGCAGTTCTATAACACTCCCCTGGGACATGCCTGAAATCACTTTCATGGCTGAAGACTTCTCTCTGTTGAGAATGATATGCTGCATTTTGTTAACAAGAATCTAATCCAGTCACAAAGTTGGTCGATATTCCATATGTCCAAACTATATTTGTAAGGTGATGGCAGAGAATGATACTGCACACCTTATGGAAGTAAAGTCAACTGCCTTCTGGATCTTGTGGATGAATAGAATGAGCTGGTTTTCACTTCATTGTTGTTTTTGGAAACCAAGTTAATACCTACAAATGAGATTTCTTGTCTCCAGAAATGTAAAAATACTCAAACAAATGTACTCCAAAATCCTACAAGTGACAGACTTCAGAGATATTGGTCTACAGTGTTGCGCATCAGATAAATAACACTTCTTGAAAACGGAAATGACCTGTGCTTTTTTCCAATCCTTAGGAATGATTTGCTCCTCTAGAGACATTCATTACACTGCTGATAGAAGGGGCACAAATTGAATGGTTTCAATTGCTTTTCTATCCCTTTGACATTTATTTCTATATTTGCCATTTTGTCATTCATGCAACAAAATTTCTTAGGATTTTCTGCCATGTCGGTACACTAAATATTGCTCTCAAAGTCGTTGAATGCCTCCCACATGGCAGCCTTTACGCTACTTTTGGCTTCATTTAACTTTTGCTTTTCTACAAGAGTTTGGCTATGTTTTTATTTGCAGTGAAGTTCCCTTTGCTTTCATAAAAGTTTCCTAACTCAGTTGTTGAATCACAGTGGAGCTTTACCATCCCTCATAATTTTACTCAGCAGATACTGTTCTAATATGTATTGTACAGTACTCTTGAACTCTGTCCACAAATACTCAACACTGTCTGTGTTAGAGACAAAACTTTCGTGTTGAGCAATGGAGTACTCTGAAATCAGTAACTTTTGTTTTTGCTATACAGGAAGATCTTCCAACCTTTCTTCATATTTCTATTAAAAGCTGTGTTCATTGACACTGTAACACCCTTACGACAGCAGATTCCCTATTTCACACTAGTTGAACTGAAAAGTTTGGGTCTATTTGTCATCAGCTGGTCTGACACGTTATCTCCACGAGTTGGCTCTCTATTAGTACAATATTGCTTGATTCTATGTCCCTACCAGCCGTATTAAACACGTTTGTCTCACAGTCAATATCTGATAAGTTAAAATCTCCATCTAAAACTATAGCATGACTAGGAAATCTATGGGAAATAATTTACAAGTTATTTCGAAGATGTTCCATCACTACTGTTGCTGAGCCACATGTTCTTAACACTGACCTGCCCAAATTATTTTACAATTTCAATCTGTACTAATTTAACTCAACACAATCATATTTTTATTACTATAAATTGCCTTCCCCTTCAGAGTTTAGCTGACCTCTGTTAAATATGTTTCAGTCTGAGTTTAGGTTTCGTAACTACTGAAAGCTGGTTTGAGCCAGCTTTCCATCCCCAGGACTATGTGGTGTTATACAGCCATTCAAACCACATTAGCATTGTTTGAACTTTCACTTTTCACTATATCCTCGTTTAGAATTAAAAGTATCAAAAACTCAATGAAAACATTCCACAGTATTCTCTGGATACTAAAGAGCAATCACACTTGTGGGGGAAGTAACCTATCTCAGAAGGCCACAACTGTAGGTCCCAAGAATAAATTTCCTATCTAATAATGCTTTATCAAAAAATTACCTTGAGCAGTTAAAAAGGCAGTAGACTCTTGAAGGTAAGATCGAAATTAGACCTGGTGATGAAAAACAGACCTCTAACTTTTTAACTCGGTGCAGAGCAGGATATCTTGATAATAAATCAATACATCATCACTGAATACAGCTGTAAATAGGAATATTAAGAAAGGTAGGAAGATCTTTCAGAGTACAGTGCAACACAAAAGTTCTGTCTCCAGCACTGATAGTGTTGAACATCAGCAAAGTTCATGAGTGTTGTACAACATACTTGTGTCAAATAAAATTACGAGAGATGGGAACGATCCACCGTGGTTCAACAAGCATGTTAGGAAATTTCTACCAAAGCAATGAGAACTTCATTGCAAACTTAAATATAGTCAAAACTTAGCAGACAAGTCAACATTTCACAATATAAGAATTTGTGTAAGGAGAGCAATGCATGATGTGTTTAAAGACTTTGAAAGTGAAGTTGTATATACTGACTTCACAGAAAATCCTAAGAAGTTTTGTTTGGTCTGGTGTTACATTAGTGAAAAAATTGGAACTGCATGTCAAGTCACTTTATGACAGTCATGTCATTAAAAATATGATGACACAAGAATTGGTCAAATTACTGAAATCTTTCTACAAAACTGTTTAACAGACGAAGACTGCACTGTATCTCCCCTAAATTGACACATAGGTGACAAAATGGTAGATATCTTGATAAATGAAGGAGGGATAGAACAGCAGCTGAAATAAATCAACAGAGGAAAGGGTGCTGAACCTGATGAGATACCAATTCTATTTCACACAGAATATGCAAAGGAACTTGCACCTCTTCTAAGAGCAGTGTACCATAGGTCTCTAAGAGGAGCAAAGTGATCCTAATGATTTGAAAAAAGCCAAGATCATACCCATCTTCAAGAAGGCTAGGAGAACAAATTCTCAAAACTATAGCCCTATATCTAACTTCGGACTGGTGTTGTATTATGGAACATGTTCTCTGTTGAAATACATGACATTTATGGAGATTGAAAATCTTCTATACAGGAATCAACACGAGTTCCAAAAGCAAAAATCATGGGAAACCCACAGAGCTCTATTCATCTAGAAGAGCCAGAAAGCAGCACATACAGGTACCTGGTAGATGCCATTGTTTCCTGACTTTTGGAAGGTATTTGATACGCTTCCACACTGTCGCCAAATGAACAAAATACTAAACCACTGATTAGCAGACCAACTATATGACTGGTCTGAATAGTTTCAAGATAACAGAATGCAGCATGTCATTCTCAATGGAGAGAAGTATTTTGATAGGAAAATAATTTCTGGCATTCCCCAACAGTTAGTCACAATTTGGATTCTGACCCTCTCTACTGAACACACAAGCTAACATTTCACTGGGTGTAATTAAAATACCACACCTTGTTGTGGTTTTCAGTCCACATAATGGTTTGATACAGCTCTCCATTCTACTCTGTCCTGTTCAAGCTTCATCATCTCTGAATAACAATGGCAACACACATCCATTTGAACCCGATTACTGTGTCCCTGACTTGGTCCCCTTCTGTGATCTTTACTCACTTCACTTTCCTTCAATACTATATTGATAATTTATAGATGTTTCAGAATATGTCCTAACAACTGATGCATTCATTTAGTCAAGGTATGCCAAAAAATTCATTTCTCCCCAAATTCTGTTCAGTAGCTCCTTATTAGTTATATGATCTATAGTACCATCTAAGCTTCAGCATTCTTCTGCAACAGCAAATAGTTTCTATCCTCTTCTTGTCTGTACTGTTTATCATACACATTTCACTCCCGTACAAGATTGCACAGCAGACACATGTCTTCAGAAAACAGTCCCTAATACCTTTAAAATGTAAATATTCTTAATATAATTGTTTTTCTTGACCTACTCCACATCCACAAGGGCAATTACATTTGGGATCTGTGGAAGGTACATTAGCACATGTGCTCTCTTTTTGTAAGTATATATTGTGTATTTTCTTCTGACATGTTCTACATCCAAAATGATTTTCTCAATTCGGATCTACCAGAACAAAAAGTACATATAATCTAATCTAACACTCAAATTAATATTCAATATTACAAAATTCTCTTCTTCACAAATGCTCTTTTCCCCATTGCCATTCTGAATTATATATCTTTTCCACTCAGGCCAGCCAAACTATTTTTCTGACCAAATAACAAAATGCATGAACTACTTTTATCACCTTGTTTCCTAACCTAATTCCCTCGGCATTGGCTGATTTAATTCGACTGCATCTCATTAACCTTGTTTTTCTCTTGTTACTGTTCCTCTTCTATCCTACTTTCAGAACATCGTCCATCTGGTAAATTGCTCTTTCAGGTCCTTTGCTGTCTCCAAAAGATTTACAATGTCATTAGAAAACCGCAATGTTTTTATTTCTGCCCCTGGAACTTTAATTTCATTTCCAAATTTCTCCTTGCTCTTCTTCACAGCCTGCTCGATGTATATAGTGAATAACAACAATACAACCCTTACTCCCTTCCAACTGTTGCATTTCTTTCATGCCCATTGACTCCAAATAAGAGCTGTCTGCTTTCTGTACAATTTACGTATAACTTTCAGTTCCATACATTTACCTCTGCTACCTTCAGAATTTTAAAGAGTGTACTCAAGTCGACATTATGGAAAGTTTTATCCAAAACTTTAAAAAGCTATAAATGTAGATCTGCCTTTCCCTAACCAATCTTGGATCTTTGGCGTGACGTCACGAGTGCTGGACTGCTGTGCGTATCGCTCTCGATTTTTTATATAATTTTAGGATTAATATAATTATTTTAATTGTTATTTCGTGACAATATTCAATCTAGAGGTGTTCTAGTAAAGGATCGTCAGTTATTTTAGCGTTTGTTGTGCCGTAATTGCTTTAAGTGGTGTTATTTGTGTTCGCGTGTGCGCCGGCATCGACGTCTTACCGCTTTGTTTACATCTGGTGGCGAGTGGTTCCAGCCGTAGCGGTCTCCGAAAGCTAAGTTCCAATAAGTGTGTGTGTATTGTAGTTAAATTATTCAAGTTTTAGATTTCAGGAGGTGTTATCGCGCTAGTTGTTTATTAACTTTAGTACTTTTCAACAGGTGACTTGCTGTTTTTAACGTAGTTGAGGTTGGGAAACTTTAAGTTACGGTATTTGATAACTCTTGTACTCTCACAGTATTTAGTTATTTTATTAGTGACGCTTGAATTTGAACTTGTTTATACAAGCAACAGTGTACAGTTTCTGTGGTAGTGTTATTTGCTCTTTTCTGATACTATTAGTTGTTGTTACTTGATTTGTAGAGACTGAGGTTTGTTGATTGCTGTAGTTAAGAGGTACTTCCTACTTATTTTGTAGAAACTTAACTTCATAACGTAGACGTCTAGTTTTTCTTAACAAATTATTGTAAAATTTTACCATGAGTGAAAAGTGTGGGCTCTGTCGTAGGGTTGTGCGTAGTGGGCTGCAGTGTGGGATTTGTAGTAAGTATTTTCATGGGGGGGGGGGGGGGAGTGCAGTGGGGAAGACAGTGGGCATTGTGGTGAGGTTCTCTCCTGGAAATGTAGGATTTGCAGTAGGAATAAGTTAATAGAGGAGCAGGAGCGTTTGATCTGCGCCCTTCAGGTGCAGTTGAAAAACGCTGAAGAGGAACTAGGTAGGTTGAGGAAGGGAAGGGGGTCTGGGGAATGGGAACTGGCAGTTGGCAAGAAGGTAGCTAGGAGAAGGTATTCAGATAGCTTTGCATTGCAAGTTGCAAATAGGTTTGACCAACTGTCAGAGTTGAGTGGAGATGAACCTCCTGTAGCTGTAGGTGTAGGAAGTACGCAGCAGACCTCAGCTTTTGGTAAGCCGAAATCTGTAGAGAGGTCTCTTAGGAAGAAGAAGGTTCTGCTGCTAGGTAGTTCTCATGGCAGAGGTGTTGGCCAACAGTTGCAGGAAGTACTTGGGAGTGAGTACCAGGTCACCAGCATAGTGAAGCCTAGTGCAGGGTTAGCTCAGGTCACTTGTAACATAGGGGACTTATGTAGGAATTTTTCAAAAGAGGATCAGGTAGTTATAGTGGGTGGGGCCGGGAATAGTCTTGATAGGGACGGGGAATATGATATAGGTGGTGATCTGGAAAGGATAGCAACTGAAACTGGTGGCACGAATGTGCCTTTCGTGCAGCTGTTTCAGCATCATGATAGGCCTTGTCTTAATACGGCTGTCAGCCGTCTTAACATGGGGCTTGAGAAGGCGCTGATGACGGAGGGCATGGATCACATTGCAGTGGTGTCAGTTGAGACTATCCAAAGGTTGGATTTTACTAGGCACGGTCTGCACCTCAATAGGTTTGGGAAGGGGAGGTTGGCAAAGCTCATAGGTGACAGTGTAGTAGGGGGTGGGGGTTTCACTCATGGAAAAATTCCTGTAGTAGTTGGTGTTAGGGCTGCACCTTTTTTAGACTGAAGACAGCTGATAGATATTCCTGCTTAAAGGAAGTCCCTCTAAGAAATGAACCACCTTTGACAAAGTCTAAGAATATAAGTAATAAGGGAATTACTGTTTTTCATCAAAATATACAGGGTATCAGAGATAAAGTTAATGAAATGCTTATTGATACTGATTCTGACATTATTGGAATTTCAGAGCACTTTTTAAGTGGTGTGACAATTAAGAGACTTCCTTTGCCAGGATACAGATTAGCTGCCTTCTACTCTAGGAGTTCCTTGCAGTGTGGGGGAGTGGCCATGTATGTAAAAAACGATTTTTCATCGGAGTCAATCGATTTTTCTAAACACTGCACAGAACAGATATTTGAATGTTGTGCAGGAGTTGTTAATGTTAATGGAACTAAACTAGTAATAGTTGTTATTTACAGATCCCCTGACTCAGATTTTAAAATTTCTGCCCAAGCTGGAATTGGTTCTGGGTTCATTGTATAGGAAGTATAAAAATTTAATTGTGTGTGGAGATTTCAACATTAATTGTGTAGGTGATAGCTCAAGGAAAAGTCAGCTTTAGATCTATTTAATTCCAATAACATGATGCAAACAGTATTTTTTCCAACGAGAGTGCATGGAAATAGCAGTTCTACCATTAACAATATTTTTGTTCATTCTTCATTATTAGAGGGGCACTCTGTCAGCAGAATAGTAAATGGCCTATCAGACCACGATGCCCAACTTTTAATTCTAAAAAGTATTTGTTCTCAAACAAATGTTAAACATAAATATATAAATATTTATGTTAAATATTTATGTTAAACATAAATATCAACTACTCAGAAAAGTTAATCCAGTTGCAATTGAGACCTTTTTAAGCCTAATTAAGGAACAAGAATGGCAGGATGTTTATAGTGCTGATAATGCAGATGATAAATATAATGCTTTTCTGAACACATTTATTATGCTGTTTGAAAGTTGCTTTCCGCTAGAACGCTCAAAACAGGGTACTTTCAGTAACAGACAGCCAGGGTGGCTGACAAAGGGGATAAGAGTATCATGTAGAACTAAGCGGGAGTTATATCAAAATGTTAGAAGCAGTCAGAATGAAGATGCAGTAGCTCATTACAAACAGTACTGTAAGGTTCTGAAAAATGTCATTAAGAATGGAAAAAGTATGTGGTACGCAAAAAGAATAGCAAACTCTCGGGATAAAATTAAAACTATCTGGTCAGTCGTGAAGGAAGTGTCTGGTCAGGAGCAGCAGGTAGAAGATATAACGTCAGTGCGTAGTAGGAATGTTTCTGTTACTGACAAGTTAGATATATGTGCAATATTCAATAATCACTTTCTGAATATAGTAGAGGAACTAAACAAAACTCTAGTTTCTACAGGTAATCATATAACGTTTTTAGAAAATGCGTTTCCGAGGCTGTTACCTGAAATGATCCTTCATGATACTTCCATAGGTGAGATTGAGTCAATAATTAAATCACTGAAGACTAAGGACTCTTGTGGATATGATGGGGTATCTAGCAGAATTCTAAGGTACTGTTCTCCATATGTTAGCCCAGTACTAAGCCGTATTTGTAATTTTTCCTTTCAGAATGGTCAGTTTCCTAACAGATTAAAGTACTCAGTAGTGAAACCGCTTTATAAAAAAGGAGAAAGGGATAATGTAGACAACTATAGACCTATTTCTATGTCATCGGTTTTTTCCAAAGTTATTGAAAAGGCTGTATATTCAAGATTAATTGATCATTTCAGTTCACATAATTTCCTGTCAAACGTACAGTTTGGTTTTAGAAGTGGTTTAACGACTGAAAACGCTATATTTTCGTTTCTCTGTGAGGCACTTGATGGGTTAAATAAGAGACTACGGACATTAGGCGTCTTCTTTGATTTAACAAAAGCGTTTGATTGTGTTGATCACAAAATATTGTTGCAGAAGTTGGAACATTATGGAATACGGGGAGTAGCCCACAACTGGTTCACCTCTTACTTTAATAATAGACAACAGAAGGTAATTCTCCGCAGTATAGAAAATGGCTATGACGTGCAATCCCAATGGGGCACAGTTAAGTATGGGGTGCCCCAGGGGTCTGTTTTGGGACCATTGCTGTTTCTTATTTATATAAATGATATGCCTTCGAGTGTAACAGGTGATTGTAAAATATTTTTGTTTGCTGATGATACCAGTTTGGTAGTGAAGGATGTTGCTCGTAATATTGACACAGTATCAAATAATGCAGTTCAAGAGATAAGTTCATGGCTAGTAGAAAACAAGTTGATGTTAAATCACAGTAAAACTCAGTTTTTACAATTTCTAACACATAATTTGACGAAATCTGGCATTATGATTACACATAATGGGCATGTGATAAGTGAGACTGAACAGTTCAAATTTCTAGGTGTTCATATAGACAGTAAGCTGTCATGGAAAGCCCATGTTCAGGATCTTGTTCCAAAACTAAATTCTGCTATATTTACCATTAGAACAATATCTGAGATAAGTGATTTTTCAACACGAAAAGTAGTCTATTTTGCTTACTTTCACTCACTTATGACGTACGGCATTGTTTTTTGGGGTAAGTCGCCTGATGCAAAAAGGATATTTCTGGCTCAAAAACGGGCGGTTCGAGCAATATCTGGTGTAAGTTCGCGAACGTCATGTCGACCCCTTTTCAGTAGTCTGGGAATTTTGACTCTGGCGTCACAATACGTTTTTTCTTTAATGTCGTTTGTTGTTAATAATATCAGCTTATTCCCACGAGTTAGTAGCTTTCACTTGGTGAATACTAGACAGATGTCTAATCTACAGTTGCACCACACCACCTTAACACTTGTGCAGAAAGGGGTGCAGTATTCTGCGGCATCCATTTTCAATAAGCTGCCACAAGAACTTAAGAATCTTAGCACTAATCCACATGCTTTCAAATCTAAACTGAAGAGTTACCTCATGGCTCACTCCTTTTATTCTGTCGAGGAACTCCTAGAAAAGTTAAACAATTAAGCTAATTCATTTTTTCTTTATTGATTCTTTTCACTTTGTCTTAAGATTGTCGTGTGCAAAGGACTACTTAAATTTTTTCTATTACCATTCTTGTGTAACAATGTATTGACTTGTTCCATGACCATGGGAGTCTTACTCCTCAAGTGGGTCCTATGGAACAGAAAAAAAAAAAAAAAAAACAAATAAAAAAAAAAAAATCTTCTAAGATAAAGTGAGTATTGTTGTTTTGTCAGGCCGATCCTCCCCAAGGTCAGATTCTACCATTTTTTTCCATTATGCTGTAAATAATTTGTATTAGTATTTTGCAACCATAATTTGTTAAACTGATAGTTTTGTGATTTTCATGTCTGCACATGCTTACTTTGAAACCGGAGTATTTCAACAGCCTGATACAACATACATACCAGGTGGAATAGATTTGTGCTGGCTGCCTCTCCCAAGTATATCAGCAGTTCAGAGGCAATCTCATTTACTCCAGGAGTCTTCTTTTATACTGATCTTTTAGAGCTCTGTCAAATTATTCTTGCTGCATCATATATCTTATCTTCATCTACTTCCTCTTTATATTGTACAATACTTCCATCACGTTCATTTCCCTTGCAAAGCTCCCATTTATATTCCTTCCACATTTCAGCTTTCCCTTATTTGCTTAGTACTGGTTTTCCACTTGAGCTCTATACATCACACAGTTGCTTTTCTTGTCTCCAAATGTCTGTTTTATTTTCCTGTAGGCAGTATCTATCTTTCCCCTAGTTTACATTCTTCTATAGAGTTGCATTTGTCCTCCAGCCACTACTGCTTAGCCAATTTGCACTTCCTGTCAACCTCATTTTTAGTCATCTGTATTCCCCTTTCCGCTGTGTTTTTATATTGTCTTCTCCATCAAATAAATTCAATATCTTCTGAGATATACAAGAATTTCTGAAAGACCTTATCTTTCTACATATTTGGTCCTCTGCAGGCTTCACTATTCCAACTTTCAAAGCTACCCATTCTCCTTATAATATACTGCATTCACCCATTTTGGTCAATCATTTTTAATGCTGCCTCTGAAACTATCAACAATGTCAGGTCTCTTCAATTTATTCTGTTTCCATCTCCTTACTTTTCTACCCCTTTAGTGTTTTTTTTTTTTTTCCCCTCTCTCTTCCATCTGTAAAGTTCATAACCAATAAGTTATGGTTACGTTGTATATCATTTAAAACTTAGTTCTGAAATCCATGGCTTAACATTATGAAATCAACCTGTGACCTTCTTGTTGTTGTTGTTGTTTAGAGGGGATTAGACTGCACGGTCATCAGTCCCCTGTTGCAAGCAAAGCCAATGCGGTATATTGCAAGATGAAAAAGATAAGCATTGAATCACACTGAATTGATGAACTGAACTCATTGAATTTGCTTGAGAAAGCAAAACGGGTACGCAATGACGAGGAGCATTGAGTTCATGACACACAAAGAAGAAAACTCAAAGAGTAAATAAACATAATTGGACTAAAAATTACAGCAGAATATTGTGGCTGGCTGATCACGAGGATAATAAAGGATGAGCCAGCCACTCTGCACATTTTAAAACATACAAATAAAAGCAGGTCAGACAACACAAAATAAGAAGGGTAAAAAGTTGTGAGAGATGGGTGCCTGAGAGATCAGACTAAGGAACCCACCTTTAGATCAAATGGTAAAACCCAGCTGCACGGATAAAACGTAAAACACTATCAGCTGTAGCAGCGTCGTCACCAAGAATAAAAGGAATCGCAGCTGGCAGGTCAAAGAACTGTCGTAAGGGGACAGTCCACCAGGATGTGGACCACTGTCAATAACGTGCCACAGCGACTCTGTGGAGGATCCTCCCGTCGAAGTAGATGGCCATGTGTCATCCACGTGTGACCAATACGCAGACGACAAAGGACGACTGATTCCTTCCGAGAGGCCCTCAGGGAGGACTTCCACGGAGCTGTAGAACGCTTCACTGCAAGGAGCTTATTTGGGGCAGGTGAGTCAACCCACTCAGTGTTCCAAAGCCCAAGTACCTTCCGGTGGAACTCTAATCGGAGGTCCCTCTCTTGAAGACCAATTTCTAAGAGGCTGGAAGTAATTGCCTGCTTAGCCAGTCGATTTACACGTTCGTTCCCTGGAATTCCAACGTGTCCAGGGGGCCAAACGAAGGCCACTGTGCGGCCAGACTGGACGAGAAGGTTAATAGAGTCCTGGATGGACCGCACCAGGGGGTGTTTTGGAAAGCACTGGTCAAGAGTTTGCAAGCCGCTCAGGGAGTCGCTGCAGATAACATACGACTCCCCGGGACAGGCTATAAGGTGCTCAAGTGCTCGACAGATAGCGATCAGCTCCGCAGTGAAGATACTACTCCCACAGGGTAAGGCGTGTTGTTCAATGTCCTCATCATGGGTGTAGGCATACCCACAACGGCCACCAACAAGAGACCCGTCTGTGTATACAACTTCGGCGCCATGGAAAGAACTCAGTATTGCCTGACACTGGCGTCGGAGAGTCAACGGTGCAACAGAGGTTTTACACTCACGAAGCTGCAGACGTGGTACAGACCAAGGAGGAGCACGGGAAGAGTAGTGAAAAGCGGGAGGAATAGGAAGGGATTCAAGTGAAGAGAGAAGGGATCGAACACGGACCACGATCGGGAGACCCGACCTTGGCCGCCGTTGTGGGGAAGGGAGGACAACATCCGGAAAGAGAAGCCTGTAATTTGGATGGTGGGGTAAGGCGTGTACATGGGCAGCATAGGAAGCTAGTAAGCGCTGCCGGCGGAAACGCAGGGGTGGAACCCCTACTTCGGCTAGCAGACTTGTCACCGGACTCGTGCGAAAGGCCCCTGTCGCCACACGGACACCACTATGGAGGACCGGGTCCAATACCTGCAGTGCTGATGGCGCTGCAGAGTCATACACGATACTCCCGTAGTCCAGGTGCGATTGTATGAGGGCCTTGTATAGCTAGGAGAAGTGTTGGGCGTGATGCTCCCCAAGCCGTGTGGCCAAGACAGCGGAGGATATTCAGATGTTTCCAGCATTTCTGTCGCAGCTGACAGAGATGCGGCTGCCAAGTCAGCCGGGCATCAAAAACCATACCAAGGAAGTGGTGCGTTTCTTCAACACGTAGACGTTCATTACCTAGGTACAGCTCTGGATCGAGGTGAAGTGCCCGACGACGACAAAAGTGCATTACTCGGGTCTTAGAACCCGAGAAGTGGAAACCGTGGGCTGAGGCCCATGACTCTGCCTTTCTAATGGCTCCCTGCAGCTGCCGTTCAGCGACACCAATAGTGGCGGAGCTGAAATAAAGGCAAAAATCATCCGCAAATAGGGAGGAGGAAACTGATGACCCAACTGCTGCTGCTAGACCATTGATTGCAATCAGGAAGAGGGGAACACTGAAAACAGAGCCCTGCGGTACACCATTCCCCTGGATATGGGGAGAGCTGAGACAGGTGCCTACACGAACCTGAAAAGAGCGGAGCGATAAAAAGTTCTGTATAAAAATTGGAAGGGAGCCCATCAGGCCCCAACCGTGCAGTGTGGCCAAAATATGGTGGCGCCAGGTTGTATCATACGCCTTTCGCAGATCGAAGAAGACCGCAACAAGGTGTTCGCGCCTGGTGAAGGCAGTGCGAATAGCCGATTCCAGCGAGACGAGGTTGTCAATGGTGGAATGGCCTTGACGAAATCCCCCTTGTTGTGGGGCTAGAAGTTCCTTGTCTTCAAGGAGCCACATCAACCGCCGACTCACCATTCGCTCGAGTAGCTTGCAGAGCACATTGGTAAGGCTGATTGGGCGATAACTGTCAGCTACCAATGGATCTGCTCCAGGTTTCAACACCGGGATCACGGTGCTTTCCCGACACTGTGAGGGGAAAACCCCATCTGCCCAGATACGGTTGAACAGGGAGAGAAGGTGGTGGTGAAACTCAGCCGAAAGGTGACGGAGGAACTGACTGTGTATCCAACCTGGTCCCGGAGATGTATCGGGGCACGCAGCCAGAGCGGTTTGAAGCTCCCATTCGCTAAACGGGGCGTTGTAAAGTTCCTGGCAGCGTGTGCGGAATGACAACTGCTTCCGCTCGACCCTCTCTTTGAAGGTGCGGAAGTCTGCACTGTACGTTTCAGTTGCAGAGCAACGGGCATAGTGATCTGCCATGCACTCGGCTATGGCTTGTGGATCAGTGCAGAGAGCACCCTGAATGGTGAGCAATGGGATTCCAGGCGGTGGGCAATATCCGAAGAGGCACCGTACTTGGGTCCAGACCCGAGAAGGGGAGGCGCGAGTGCTGAAAGAGGCTACAAACCTCTCCCAGGAATCCTTCTTACTCTGCCGAATCAATCACCGAGCCCGTGCACGGAAACGTTTAAAGGCGATGAGGTTCTCTAGAGAAGGGTGTCGCCGGTGTCGCTGGAGCGCACGCTGACGTTTCCGAATGGCCTCAGCGATCTCCTGTGTCCACCAAGGGACCGACTTACGTGTAAGTGACGCGGATGCGGTTGGAACAGTTTTCTCAGCGGCGGAAACTATGGCCTTCGTGACTTGCTGGACAGTCACTTCAATGTCAGCCGAAAGTGGAGTCGTAACCACCGCAGCTGAAGCATATGCCGGCCAGTCAGCCCTACGAAGCAACCAATGAGGCAGTCGGTTTGCGGCCTGAGTCTCTGGGAGCAACAGAAAGATGGGAAAATGGTCACTGCCACAGAGATCATCATGCACAGTCCAATTTAGATGAGGGAGAAGACTCGGGCTACAGATAGACAGGTCGATGGCCGAGTATGTGCCATGAGGTACGCTGAAGTGCGTCGGAGCACCCGTGTTCAGAAGGCAAAGGTTCCGCTGTGTCAGGAGCATCTCCACATCCCTACCACGCGCCGAAGTCTGTGTCCCACCCCACATCGGGTAGTGGGCATTAAAATCCCCCAAAAGGAGAAACGGTGGGAGAAGTTGAGAGATCAAGGCACCAAGGTCAGCAAGACAAACAATCTCATCTGGCGGGAGGTAGAGGGAACAGATCGTTAGTTCCTGCCTTGCTCTGATCCTAACAGCCACTGCCTCGAGATTCGTGATGAGGGGCACAGCTGCACTGGGGACAGTGGCAAGGACATAGAGGCACACACCTCCGGAGACCCTGTCACAGAAGGGGTGATTTTTGAAATAGCCCCGGTAGCCACGTAGGACAGGGGTCCTCTGTGCAGGAAACCACGTTTCCTGAAACGCTATGCAGAGCAAAGGGAGTTGGCACATTAGCCGTTGCAGCTCAGCCAGGTGGTGGAAAAAACCGCCGCAATTCCACTGGCGAATTTGATGGTGCATGACTTTAAAGGCCATGATGCAAAGTATAAATAATATTACTGCATGGGCTCATCTGCTGCAGCCGATTTGGAGCATTCAGCATCCAGGATCATGCGTTCTGGAGAGTCAGTAAGTGCAAGATCCTCACGTGACGCGAGGATCTGTACCTCATTGTCCGATGCAGAAGATGAGGTGGCGGGTGGCTTTAGAGCCACCGAAGACTCTTTGGTCTTCTTTTTCCGTCCCTCTCGCTGGCCCTTAGGTTTGCAGGGCCGGGAGGGCTTCTCTATAGTGGCGTCAGTGGTAGATGAAGAGTGGGAAGCCCGTCTACCAACGGGTTTGGGATCCTTCAGCCATTGGCTGGGATCCGCTGGATCACTAAGAGAAGCCTCGGAAGGGAGTGCCCCAAGGGACCCCTTCCGAGTGAGGGGAGCCGGAGGAGGCTGCTCCTTCTCCGGCTGGGAGGTGGGGACTGGTGTCCCCGATGTTAGTGGTGGAGTGGCCCCCTCAGGTGGTAGTGGGGCGGGCAGTGAGAGGCGTGCCCCCGACCTTGACAGAGGCAGGTGAGCTTTGATGGCCCTTTGGGCCCACAGATGGTTCTTGCACGGTAGATATCTGAAGAGGTGGCAATGATGCGACAGCAGCGAAAGACGTCGTCATAGAAACCGGGTGAAGCCATTCATATTTTTTACGCGCCTCCGTATGTGTCAGTCGATCCAGGGCCTTTATTTCCATTATCTTCCGCTATCTCTCAGTCTGGAGAAAAAGGTGGATGTTGCTGCCCACAGTTTACACAGATAGGTGGAGGAGTACACGGAGCGTCCGGGTGTGATGGACGCCCGCATTCCCTACATGTGGGGCTGGAGTTACATCTGGAGGACATATGTCCGAATTTACAGCATTTAAAGCAGCACATAGGGGGAGGAATATAAGGCTTTACATCACACCGGTAGACCATAACCTTGACCTTTTCGGGCATGTATCACCGTCAAAGGCCAAGATGAAAGCACCGGTGGCTACCCTATTATCCTTCGAACCTCTATGCACGCGCCGGACGAAGGACACCCCGTCGCTCTAGGTTGGCGCGTAGCTCATCATCCGACTGTAAAAGAAGATCTCTGTGGTAGATAAGACCCTGGATCATGTTGAGCGATGTGTGGGGTGTTATACTGACCGGAACGTCACCCAGCTTATCGCAAGCAAGTAATGCTTTCGATTGGGCGGATGATGCTGTTTCGATCAGTACCGAACCGCTCATCACCTTGGACATACCCGAGACTTCACCAAACTTATCTTCAAGGTTTTCAATGAAAAAAAGTGGTTTTGTTGACATGAAGGTTTGCCCATCCTTTCTACTGCAAACGAGATACTTAGGAGAGTAAGACTCATCCCTACCTTTAGCCCGCCGTTCCTCCCAAGGGGTGGCCAGGGAAGGGAACGTTCAGGGATCATACGTCGCTGCATTATAAGCAACTCTTCCTCTCTTAGAGACGGCGTTTTTGCGACCGCCCATGCTATTTATTGCTCGTTTCATTTCCGTCCCACGAGCAGCTAGGGAACTAAAGGTCCACCCAGGCAGAGCCCCGCTTGCCTGGGTAAGCCTTATACAACTGAGGTGCGGCAGGTTCCTCAGAGGTTGCTCGCTAGCGGCTGTTCAACCTCAACAGCCATGCATCTCCTCGGCACATAGCACACCTTGAGATTGAGCGGTTTTTTATAGAGGTTTGTACCGACCTCGCGACCCGGGCGATTAAACCAAGATCCCCGGGCACTGAAACGTACAACGTTCCACCGTCGCACCGAACGATGGTCGTTGAAGCACGCACAGAGCTTACGGTGTAGCGGACTGTTGGTGCGACACAGCCCACAGCTCAGAACCCCGGGTTCGCCAAGCCCGTACTCAGCAAATTAATGCTGAGCCCCTGAGGGGTGACCTTCTTGCATCACCTGGTGTCTTCCCCATATATAACCTTCATTCACTGTTCTTAAACCAACTGTTTGTAGCAATTAATACTTAGGCAGCTATTCTCAATTATTCAATGACTGATATCTTAACAGAAAAGTTCAATCAGTTAACAAGGCATTAATACTTTATCTGAATAAATGTGACCCATAAATAACTACCACTGTAAAGTGTTCATCTATCAACTCTATTGATGAAAAAATGTATTAGATTATGTGTGCTTGCCATCCACTTGCAACTTGTCAAGACAGCTTTGGGCACGGTCCTCGAAGAGAGGTGGAAGTCCAGGAGAAGACACACAGAACCGCAAATGAATGTAGGTAGGTCAGTCAACAGTGGAAAGAATAATGCCATATATGATAAGTGTATTCAAGACTTAATAAATATTAATGCTGAATACATCTATTTGTTGAAGATGGTGTAAACCGTCTTAAAACATATCACTGATATAAAAATTAACAGACTGTTTCTTAACACCTACCCTCTCTCATCTGGGTTCTCAACACCATAGCCTTGGGCAATTAGGGCTGCTATAGGTTCACTGATAACTTGCAAAACATCAAATCCTGCATCTTCGGCTGCATGTGCCAGCAGCTGACGACTAGACTTTGGAAAATTTAATGGCACACACAGGACTGTACGTAGATCTGAGTCTGTAGGCACACAAGTAGAAGCAAACCCTGAAACAAATTAAAAACAAACAAGTGCATTACATAATCCAACACCGCTAGCTTCATCTTTGTCTAAGAACACCATATTTATTGTTGACAGATAGTTGTCTGCCTGTTGTGTTAACACCTACACAGCTTATTCTCAATCAAACAATATAAGGAGGAAAATAAATACAGCACTCATAACTTGTGATGCAGCAATGCTATACCATCAAAAGCAGATTCATTCATTCATTCAGAAATTAGGTAATTACGTCTACAAAGTAGCTTGATCTACTGTCAAATTCCTTGGAAGTTGCAAATCATAGAATTAACCAATTGATTAGTGTGCAACCAAAATGAAAAATTTGTAATTAATTTACCATATGAGCTCTAAGATTTTGAGTAGGTGTCAATAAGTTGTATTTATTTCACTAAAAGAGAGCTTACTAACTGCTGTGTTTAAAAGAAAAGGCATCTTTGTATTGTAGTAGAGTGAGAAATAATGGGTGAAAAGCAATTGATTCCAATCTTTCTGTCTATTAGAGCATTCTTATTCCCATTTAACTGATTACGAACGTAAAAACACATTATAGCATTGTTAAGGTGGTCAGCATCTAGAAGCCAAAACTATGCTTGTGGCAACACAGAATGAATCTATTAAACCATGAGTATAAAAATGCTCTTATGACATCACTACAAAAAGCGAATAGGTCCTGGACAGAAACAAATGCATAAAAGAGGAGAAATAGATTCTCAGCTTATCTATCAGTTTCAGAAACAGTTAAATAAAAATATCTTGAAATAGTCACACTTGTGTAAGGTAACACAATTCATAAAATAGTATTCTATTACAGGGCATATGGCATTATGTCATCTGACGTGGTATTTCTCATGTCATGCAATTTGACAATATATGCCACAGAGATTAAGGATGCATGCATCCCCACTCAGGGATACTCACTATTGCAGATGCACCACCCTCGACAAGTCACTGTGCTGGGGAATTACCTCATAAGAAAGTGTGTATTTCACCTTTTGTTGTGGTGTGACAGAGACATTTTTCATTATGATTCCCCACTTTTACTCCACCATAGTCGATTAGCTGTCACAGTCAACAGTGGATACAAATTACAAGGCCTTCAAAATTCCTTGATGAAAAATTAAAGAAACAGCATCTTCACAATTTCCATACTGAACTTTCTTACAAGCTTACTGCAATTAACATATAGAAAATGAAACAATAATTAACTGGTGAAATACTATCCACTTTTTAAGTTGACCATTGTATTGTCTGAGTGTCAGCACATACTAAATTTAGCTGGACTTTAAACCACAATATCTTGAGGGTGGATATTGATTATACGATAGAGTAACATTGTTTATACTTTATCAATTTGTCTAACTTTGAAACAATTTGTAAGAAGTTCAAAGAGTAGAAATGACACTCTTCAGACACCACACTCACAAACATGTTTTGTGCACATATAAATGGTGCCATTAGCTGATCAGGGTCAACTGAAGCACCTGATACTGCCCACTGGCTTTGACACCTGATGTTGGTGTGTTGTGTTGTATGACTTGAAACATTGATTATTTTCCTTCCACTATGAATGTGACAACACTTTTTACAATAATAATTAATCAACTTTTGCTCACCCATCCACCTACACGAGACCCATGTTTTAATTAAAAACACTAATCACTTGAAATGTTGATCATTAGTAATAGAAACTGTTTGACAGAACACTATTGCAAAGGAAAGTTTCTTTGTGTGCAATGGAAAGTTTTATTTACAAGTATTGTTTTGTGTTTTGGAATGTTGTTTTACACATTTTTTTCTGTTTAGTATGTCCCTGCCAATGACATGGATCAAAACACACAGGTGGTATCACGTCCTTCAGTATTTCCTTCAATCATTCATTTTGAGCCAACTGACATGGTTTGCAAAAGGAATTAATCAATTCGCAAAACTTGCTCGGGTGTCAGCTCCAATTCATTGTTCGACAGCTCAGCTTCAAACAGGTGTATCTCAACAACACATAACAATCATCATATACAAAACAAACAAACAAAATTAAATTTGACTTCATCCATTTATCTACCTAAAAGCAACAATTGAAAGGATTTGTACAAGTCTAAAGGGTAAAAAATGAAGTGCTTCAAAAACTTCCAAGGAAAACAGTCTCTCCCCCCCCCCCCATGCACACACAAAATTCATGTATTAGCTGTGCATGAAGTTCAGCCAAATTTATATTTTTTTGCAAATGGAGTTATTTGATTCAGATAACTTGACTGGATGCCAACTCCAGTCCATTGTTGAAACTTCACTTGCATACAGTAACACAGGTATATGTTCTAGTGGACATATAATGGGTATGGGTCCGAACTAAAGGAAAACCTTTTGACTCCATGATCCCAGCTCAAAGAGGAACTGAGCACCACTTTGTATACTACAGAAGGTACTATTGCTTTTGCCAAAGTTCAGTAAAAATATTTCATATAGCTTGTTTTGATATACGTATATGCGCAGTACTTCCCTGGTCACCTCCTCTTCCAAGTGAGTCACTCAAAGGGAGTATTGTGTACGAAATGGGACACAGCACATTGTACATAGGAAGTATGCGTAAATTAAAAAAAATACATATATAAAACTTGTGACCACCAAATACTTTTAGAATTGGTTGCTTTGTCAGGATCCACTTCTGCACAGACTGCTCACAAGTATATTAAAATTTGTATGTTGAAATTTTGAACGAACACCACATTCTTTGATGCTTAGTCTGAGAATGGAAAGATCAAGCATTTCATCACTCCTTGTAGTCATATGTAATGCACCATTTATTTATTTGAAAAAGTTGGAGATAAGGGTACTACAAGATCCTAGGAAAGTAATCAGCTAAAATGATTTAGGAGAACCACAGAAACCTACATCAGGATCTGAATAACCTTCCTATAAAATACATACATGTGATGCCCGTTCTTTCAGATATGTTTGAAAGAACAGACACCACAAATATAAGCATATATAAATAAGACAAGGAGGACCAATGATCCTTTCTTCAGTGCAGATGAACACTGGCCCCAAACTCTTAGCACTGAAACAACAACATGACACACAATTACAGGAGCTACTGCAGGACGAACACACTGCATTACAAATGGTAAATTCACGCTCCTTATTGCTCTACAGGTATTTGGTGTGATACAGCGTATAACAAACAGCGACCATACATTCCGAAAGAGTTTCGGCGAATAGTCTTCCAGGCATTTCACAATTTAGCACATCCTGGAATCAGAGCACCGGCTAAACTTGTTGCAAGTAAAGTAATATGGCCGGGAATCCAGAAAGACTGCAGAGAGTGGGCACGTAGATGTTTGGACTGTCAACGTAATAAGATCAATAGACACGCATACCCACCAATAGCATCTTTCCCAGTTCCATCACGCAGATTTTCAGATATACATGTGGATATCTTGGGACAACTGCTGTACTCAAATGGACATCGTTATTTCTATAATCGACCGTTTTACAATGTGGCCAGAAGCCATTCCAATATCAGATATTACAGCAGATACAGTGGCCAAGACACTAATTGGTCGCTGGTTTACAAGGTTCGGACAGGGGTAAACAATTCGAAGCACAGTTGTTCCAAGAGCTTATGCAGTTTTGTGGATGTAACCACTTATGTACAACCAGTTATCACCCATCAAGCAACGACATGGTGGAAAGATTACATCGCACTTTAAAAGCAGCCCTAATGTGTTATGACTCTACATGGTCAGAAGCTTTACCACTCGTTCTACTCGGACTGAGAACTGCAGTAAAAGAAGATTTACAATGCTCACCAGCTCAGCTGGTGTATGGAGAACAGTTAAGAGTTCCAGGGGAGTTTTTAGTACCAAGAGAACATAAAGAACTTTCAAAACAGATTGTTAAAGAATTTGCACGTCAATTGAGCAGACAAATGTCTCAGTTAAAAACTGTGCCACCACGCAGACATGGTGACAGGAAAGTTTTCATACACAAAGATTTAGCTACTGCCTCCCATGTTTGGCTCAGAGACGACTCTGTCAGGCCGCCACTATGTTCACCATTCATGGGACCATACAAGGTGCTAGCAAGAAGTCAGAACACTTTTACAATTGATCAGAACGGAAGACAAGAAATAGTATCATCAGAAAGAGTTAAACCAGCATACTTGGACTTAGAAGAGACACACTGGATATCCTCACCTGGCACATCAACCAACAGTGAACATGCAAGACAGGAGTCAAGGGAAGAGTTCACACCACTGGTAGAAGACAACACCAAGCAGTCACCACTGCCATTCATCACCCGAGCAGGGAGAAGGGTCAAACATCAGTACCCCAACATACCGGGAGCACCCGGCTTTAAAATAGGGGGGGTGGGGGGGGGCGACGTTAGACACTGTGCAAAAGGAAGAGTACAGGATCTTTGCCGAAAGCAAAGAAATTATACATTAAATATATAGTCTCTGTTCTTGATTTTGAGATTTTTGTTCTCATGGTTGGTGAATAAAGTGTTCAGTTTTCTCCAACATCTTTCGTTGCATTTTAGTAGTTAGTTATAGCAGAACTAACCACAAGTTCACATCCATAAAACTGAGCCATTTATGATGTATCACTCTACACTTAGTATATACTGGGGACAGAGTGTCAGTTGATGGTAAAATGACAATTTAAGTCAGAAGAGACAGTTGTTGTTGACCAAATAGGCAACAAAACTAAAACATTACAGAAGAAGAGTGTGGCAGGTTGATCACGAGGATAATACAGAATGAGCCAGCCACTCTGCACATACTGAATCCTCCAATTAAGAACCAGACAGAAACAAGAAATCAGGCAAATGAGCCCACCACTAAATAGAACGGTAAAAGCCAGCTGCGCGAATAAAACATAAAACACGGTCAGCCATCAAGGCATCATCAGCTAAAATTGACAAAAGTGCAGTTGGCAGATTAAAGGAGTGCATCAAGGCAGCTAAAAGCAGACATTACATTAGAATGTGGACCACTGCCAGCAAAGTACCGCAACGGCACTTTGACAGGTCATCTCGGCGAAGGAGGTGACCATGTGTTAACTACGTATGGCCAATACATAGTCCACAAAGAGTAGTAGATTCCCGACGAGAGGCCCTCAGGAAGGACTTCAATGCGCCTGTGGAGGGTTTAACTACGTGGAGCTTATTTGGTGCACTCATGTCAGCCCATTCAGTGTTCCAAAGCCCTAGGACCTTGCAGTTCAACTCCTGCCGGAGATCCCTGTCCTGGAGGCCGAATCTGCAAAGGCCGAGATGTGGTGGCCTGCTTGGCCAACTGATCAACACATTCATTCCCCCTTATGCCAATATGGCCATGGGTCCTAACAAAGGTCACAGAATGGCCTGACTGGACCAGGGTGGAGACCCAGTCATGGATAGCCTGCACCAACAGGTGTTTCGGAAAACACTGGTCAAGTGCCTGCAAGCCACTCAGGGAGTCGCTACAAATGACGAACGACTCCCTGGGGCAGGCTTGGAGATGTTCCAGACCTCTAGTGCTCTAGTGACCAGCTCCGCAGTGAAAACACTTCTCCCACTTGGTAAGGACCATTGTTCAACAAGGTCACCATGGATATAGGCGTACCCAGTGTGGCCATCTACCAGGGAACAATCAGTGTAGACGACTTCTGCACCACAGAACGAGTCAAAGAGTTCCTGGAACTGGCAACAGAGAACTGATGGTGAAATGGAGGCTTTCGAAACCCAGCTCCAGAGGAGGAATACACCAAGGAGGGGTATGGGAAGCGTAGTGGAAAGTGGGAGGGAAGGGAAAGGATTCAAGTGAGGAGAGAAGAGATTGGACACAGACTGTGATCGGGAGACCCGTCCAAGGCTGTCTTTGAGGGGACGGGAGTGCAACAGTTGGAAAAAGGAGCCTGTAATTTGGATGATGGACAGAAGTGAGGACACGGGCAACATACAAGGCCAACAACTGTTGCCGGTGGAGCTGAAGTGAGGGAACCCCAGCCTCAGTGAGTAGGCTCGTCACTGGGCTCAAACGAAAAGCCCCCGTTGCTAAGCAAACACCAGCATGTAGGATGGGGTCTAAGACCCGAAGCCCAGAAGGGGCTGCCGAATCATACACCTGGATCCCATAGTCCAGGCGTGTCTGGATAAGTACCTTATAAAATTGCAAGAGGGTTGGACAGGCGGCTCACCAACCAGTGTGAATGAGGCAGCGCATTATGTTTAAGTACTGCCAGCACTTTTGTCAAATCAAACAGCATACCCAAGAAGTGCAAAGCGAAAGGAAGTTTTAGATGAACAGCGGAAGTGGACCTCTCAAGCCCCAGCCATGCAGCGTAGCCAGAATAGGATAGCACCAGGTAGTATCGTAGGCCTTTCGAAGATGGAAAAAGACCGTAACCAAGTGCTCATGTCTGGTGAAAGCAGTGTGGATAGCCGACTCCAGTGGCACTCAGTTGTCTAAAGGAGAACGGCCGTGACAGAAGCCCCCATTATGGGGCAAGGAGTCCACGGTTTTCAAGAACCCACATGAGCCGCCTACTCACCATATGTTCCAGGATCTTACACAGAACGTTGGTGAGGCTAATCGGGCGATAACTGTCAGCCACCTGTGGATCGGCGCTAGGTGTCATCACTGAGATGACGATTCTGTCCCGCCACTGAGATGGGAAAACACAATCTAACCAGAGGTGATTGAACAGGACAAGAAGTTGGTGTTGAAAGTCTATTGACAGGTGATGCAGGGCCTAGGGTGGTTGGTTGGGGATAGAAAGGGACCAAACTACTATGGTCATCAGTCCCTAGTTCCAATCAAAGAGATGACATGAAAGATCATTAAAATTTGACAGAAAGTGTTAAAATACGGCAAACAGTAGATGGAAGACGTCTTAAATAAAAGAAGCAAATAAAAGGGGGAGAAAGAAGAGATTTAAAAGAGAAAACCAGAGTGTCTAGGCTGCGAGGTGGCAGAGATAAAAGAACGTCTAGACACTAACACATTGAAACCACCTGCTTAAACAAAAATTAACCAGGTGCAGAGCAAATATATAAAACATAGTCTATCAAAATCAGATGGACTTATATAGTCCACTACTATGAATAAAATTTAAGACACCATCAGCCACAGAGGCATTGTCACCTAAAATAAGGTTTAAGGAGTCATGGAGATTAAAACACTGCCTTTGAGTGGTGAAATAAAGGCATTCCTTCAAGATATGGGCGACTGTCAAATGCTCACCACATCAACAACGAGGAGGGTCCTCGCGACGCAGAAAGTAACTGTGCGTCAACCAAGTATGGCCGATACAGAGTCGGCAAAGGACAACAGAGTCCCTGCGAGTAGTCCGTATAGAGAACCTCCACACGTGCGTTGTCTCCTCTATTGCCCATAACTTGTTGGGTGTTTGGAGGGACCGCCATTCTGCATTCCACAGCCCAAGAACTCGACTGTGCAGCTGCGAACAGAGGTCATTAACTGTGATACCCATAGCCAAGATAGGCTTATGGATAGCCTCCTTTGCTAACCTATCAGCTAGCTCATTCCCGTCGATACCAACGTGTCCTGGAGTCCATAGAAAGACCACTGACCGCCCACGTCTTGGATGGCGTGAAGCAAAGTATGGCAAGGGAAGCACTGATTGAGAGCCTGTAGACCGCTCAGGGAGTCACTGCAAATTAGGAAGGACTCCCCGGGGCAGACAGAAATATGCTCAAGTGCACGAAGGATGGCCACCAGCTCTGCTGTGAACACACTGCAGCCCTCCGGTAAGGAGCGCTGTTCATTGTGTCCCGAGTACATATAGGCAAAGCCAACAAGACCTTCTGCCATCAAACCATCTCTGTAGATAACCGTGGAGCCCTGGTATCCGTCAAGAATTGACAGAAATTGGCGGCAAAGGATTTCAGGGTGGACAGAGTGTTTGGAGCTCTGCGACAAGTCCAGTCGAATAACAGGTCGAGGAATACACCATGGTGGCATACGCAACTAGAATTTGATCAGAGATGGCAGAGGAAGAGACTCCAGGTCACTCAGAAGAGACCAAACACGGGCACTAACCGTCAAACCCTACCTCGGCCGCCGCAGTGGGATATGGAGTACACCGTTCAGAAAAAGTAGACGGTAGTTGAGATGAGTGGGGATACCATACACATGGACTGTGTAATTCGCCAGCAGATGTTGCCGCCTGATTTGCAGAGGAGACACCCCAGCCTCCACAAGGAGACTGTCCACAGAGCTGGTTCGGAAAGCCCCTGTCGCGAGCCTAACTCCACAGTGGTGGATACAGGGTGGCCACCAAATCTTCATTTTCAAATTCAAGGTTTTTTCCAGGTTTTCCAGGCTAAAAATAATTATTTTCCTGGTTTTCACGAAACTTAATTTTGCTCAAAGAGGTTAGCAAACAAATACACCGTAAAGAAACTAGTTACATATTTTTAAAAAAATATGTTATCCAAGCTGAACCATGTTACGTTGTAATATACACCAAGCAGTGGTGATTCCAGGATTTATTGGGGAGGGGGGGGGGGTTAGAGCTCATAAAAATTGTGGCATTTTACTTCAAACTGGTCTAAAAAGAACCAACTCTTATGTGGTTTTCCTCATTATTTTGGGGGATCTGCAGCCCCATAGACCCCCCTTCCCCCACCCCAGATTCGACACTGACACAGTGTATAGTACATGGTGTACATTTTAAGTTGACAAACCAGAATAACTAGAAAAAATAACAGTATATATTCAAAAATGTTCAAATGTTTGAAGAACTTATGGGACATAACTACGGGGCCATCAGACCCTAAGCTTACAAACTACTTATGAACTAGCTAAGACTAAGGACGGCACAAATATCCACACCCGAAGGGGGATTCGAACCCCCGACCATAGTGGCCGCGCAGACCGTGACTGGAGCGCCTCAGTCCCCTCGGCCACCGCGGCCGGCAGTATATATTCAACAACGGTTTTCACCATTATGAACGGCCGGCAGAGGCTTAGGAAATGATACTAAACTTGAACTGTCTCCACCATTTGGAAGCGGTGTGAGTGGCTGGTGTAAATTTTTAAATGGAAACTCCCATTGTTAATTGCAGATTCAGATTCTACAGACCAGATAATGTGTAGTTTGGTTGAATTTTCTTCTTCTTTCAATTGGCAACATGTTGCACTGTAATGGTAAGAATTATTTGCCATACTGCTGAAGAAATGTACTACCCAGGAAAGAAAAAGGTTAATCATATTGATGATGCTTCAGAACCCAACCAAATGATAACAGATGTACATTTCAAATAAATGTTTTGTCGGCAATTCATAACTGGTATTCAGACAAGGGCAATCTGGACTAAGGTATCACTTTGGAAGACTGCCCAGTCCATTGCGGGGATAGGGAAGGATCACTTTGGGGATCATTTGGTAGCATTCTGAAGTATAATGAATATGGTTTTCATTTATTTTATTTCCTGTTTAGTACATTTCTTCACCAGTATGACAAGCATTTCTTACTATTACTGCACCATCTGTCGTAAAAATACCCACAGACTATACCTGATGTGGGTTAGCCGTCGCTCTCGCTAGGTTAGGAATGGCAGAACAGCCAATCAGGAGTCTATGTCGGCCAATAAGATTGCGTGTTTCATGACGAGTAAATCTGGCGTCAATTTCAAAGTTTATTCGACAATTTCGGTGCGGCGTTTGTATGATTGTAATTCATTTTCCATTTATAAGGGATTTTTAGACAATTGTGATATTATCCCCATAAGTGACCTATTATTAATACACCACAGCAGTCAACCATAGAACAGGTATAGCATTTTCTATTTATTTTATGATCTGTACGAAACAGTGATCATCTTAAGTGAGAGTTGGTATAGGTTAAACGAGTAGTTTTTATTTTTAGTGAGGGTGCTTAGCGCCCGTATCTCTGGTTCAGAGACACTCAATCGATTTACAGTTGACGCTCGATATATCAGTCTGAGCTATCTCGATTGCAAGCATTCTTGGAAATTACCGCAATTACTTTTACTGACCGGACAAGGGTACATATAAGAACCTGTCAACCACAGAGCAGGTATAGTATGTTTTATTTATTTTATGATATGTTCGAAAAAGTGATAAATTTGCATTCATACTGATGGCAACTAACTTGTTTATCGTCAAAAACTTTTGCATACACCTCTTTGATTTGTTTACATTAGATAATTGTAACGCTGTTTCTTATTGGCCACGGCATCATGACTCCTGATTGGCTGCTCTGCCGTTGCTGACCAAGAGAGCGGGACGGCTAGCCACTGCAGCATAAACTGCATTTTTACCCATGATGTGGGCCTTAAAATCCGAATCTGCAATAAAAAATCTGGGTTCCCATTTAAAATTTTACACTTGACACTCCCCACAAACCGTGGAAACTGTTCAGGTTGAGTATTATTTCCTAAGCCTCTGCCATCCGCACATGTTGACACTCCCCCCCCCCCCCCCCCCACACACACACAAACTGTGGAAACCGTTCAAATTGAGTATTATTTCCTAAGCCTCTGCCATCCACACATGCTGGTGAAAACCAATTTTTAATTTCTACTGTTTTTCCGAGTTATTCCGGTTTGTCAACTTAAAATTTACACCCTGTATAATGGACCAAGTTGAGTTCAAGTAGTTGGAGGATACTGCACTTTTCATGTGAATTGCATTAGTTTATGCAACATGGCCCGTTCATTTATACTAGACTTCCCGATACATTAAAATACAGTCACATCTCATGAACCAGTGATCAAGAACTCAATACATATTATTATGATTTACTTTACCTTCAGGATATGAAAAACATTTTCACCTCTTTTAAAATTTTCATTTAGATTTTTTCCAATGATGGTTTTCAGTTTCCACGGCCCATACAGTCATATAAGTTTTGCCTTGGAAAACTCTACTAAAAGATCAATTAATGTTAATGACCCAGCATGCATAATGCACAATGTTGTCGGTGAGTTCTTGAACTTCGCGGAGATGAAATCGAGAATGCAAAAACATATCTGGAGCAACAGCTGTGTGGTATTTGCATTCTAGTTTCATCTGATAAAATAACACTCAACAGCAGATTTTAATGCAAACATTATTTTGTTTTAATGAATTTGTTTCATTTTTTAAATTCTTGTAGTACTAAACAGACAGTGAAACATATATTGTGGAAAGCAACAGACTTCCGTTTGTTTATGGAAAGTTTGTTTTTTGCTTCTTGCGTGGCTGTTCAAAGCACTCTTCCCCATTGAAGAAATATTTATCTTTGCGTTGCACCAAGAGCATAATGCATTAGTTTGTGATTTGGGATCACATGTA
Source organism: Locusta migratoria (assembly GCA_026315105.1). Classification (NCBI taxonomy): domain Eukaryota; kingdom Metazoa; phylum Arthropoda; class Insecta; order Orthoptera; family Acrididae; genus Locusta; species Locusta migratoria. The sequence goes on along the minus strand of CM048755.1, from coordinate 735,027,129 downwards.
ACCCACGGATACACTGTCTCGTATGAGCTCTGATATCGAGTTATACTCTTTTGACATGACCGACAAACACTTCACTATAAAACACGTTGAATTACGTCAACTGTGCGGACATAGGTAAGGTCGATTCACGCTTGGATTCACTCTATTGTTCTCTGCAACGATTGTTTCACTCTTTTCCATCTCAGAAAGATGTAGATGGTGTTAGTCCCTAACTATATTTAACAATATTCTGAATGTATTGTTATAAGACGGCTGTTAAAGCAATAAATTACAACTGAAAGAAATTGACTTTTCGCAAAAGTTGCGTACTTTTGTAAGTTATACTTACATCTTTTTGGAGGACAATTAGCATGTCAAAAAGTCGCTATCAACAATGTTAAAACTTTCATATGGGCCCGGCTACTGCTCACTAGGTGGCGTTGCGTGTACGTATGCTTTTTGAAAATCCATTAACATATAACGAGGGGAATAATCTTTTGTGTTGACCATAAAATAAATAATTAACGCTGTTCCTGCTCTATGGTTGACAGGTTCTTGATGTTCCCTTGTCCGCTAAGTAAAGTAATTAGCCTCGTAATTGTTACCGCGACTTCTCATTGGCGCTAGCCGGGCCCGCATGAAAAACAGTTTAGCCATCAACAATACGTACATCATGACTGTGTTTACTATTTATATATTACCAATGTCACGTCAGTCACAGTAATCTTCTATAATTATTACTAACGAACATAGGCGCCGACTTTTGAAAATCTTGGGGTATGCTTAGTGGCGTACCCAGGTATTCCTAAAGAAAAGTAAATAAATAAATAAACACAAAGAAAAGCCAAAAACCTCCCAAAACAAACAAGCTATCAATTCCATACCACCGTCACCATCACGATTATAAATCGAAGTCCTTTTGTATTTCACAATGTACTTATCCATTTTAATGATTTTCACACGCAAGACATTAACCCTTTTAACCCCAAATTTTATTGATTTATGAACAAAAATATTTCTTTGCATATATCTATAAATAATGATTGGATTAATGTACATTTGACAGAATTTTTGATTATTTTTAGTTTTTGGATGGAAATTTGGGATGACTACAGATGATAGTGTGCAGGATATGTTTCCTTTATCGTAACTAATAACATTTTCAAACTGTTGACTAGTAATTTAGACATTAGACAATTATTTAGTAATAAAGTTTTTTAAATTATTTTGTTTCCTTTTCCTCGATACTATTATTTGAAAGTATTGTTGCATTTACTCCAACTTAGACATCAAGCAACGATATATATTTTGACAATGCATTGTAGCCTAATGCTTTTTGTTTCCTCAAGGTAACGGTAAAAAATCTAGTCACATGAATTATTGGAAGCCCTGCAAAGTTATTTACAATCTTTGTTCAAATGGTTGTGGCTAGAGGGACAGATAAAGATGAGGGAAGGGAAAGGGTTAAGACGTAATTCCATGCACAGGTGACACAGGTCAAAAAGAGCAGAAACTAAGATCCGACTACTACGTTCAATTGTTGACAAATTGTTGAAGCCTGAAAATTCAAATTCAGGAAAAAAATCTATTACTAGCTGTTGCGTTTGGAGAATTTTGTAGAGCTGCCGATTAAAGCACAAAGACCTTCGCAATTTGTTCTGAGGACAGTCTGTTTACAGAATGTTTTAGCTAGAAGGGATAGGGCAGTCTTTGCAGTATGTCGGCTCACTGGTAACGTATGTGGTTGTCAAAAGGTTATATCAAAAGATACCGGGAATTAAATTTGTAGTATAAACATTTTCAAAGTATCGTACCAAACCCAATTCATTTCTAGTTTTTTAATAAAATTAAAGGTTGCCGCCTTCAGTTTACAATATTGACTTAACAAGTGGAATTCCATTAACATTCGGACTATTTATAAAATGATCACTTCACTCACATGTGAACGTGGATTGTAATGCCTACGAATTCAATTACCTGTTTAAAATAATCTATTTAGAGTGGTGTCTTACAAAAGCCAACCAGCCATCAGTGGGATGAGAGAGTCGATTTTAATTACAGTCAATAACTATAAGGTAAAGAAAAAATGATACCAAAATTTTCAGTGGGTTATGCCTGGCATACCCATGTAAATTTTGGGATATGCTTGAGCGACCCTAGCATACCCGTAGTCGGCGCCTATGCTAACGAAGCATCACAATAACAATTTTTACGGTGTTTATAGTTAAAATCAACAAAATGCTTCCGTGAAGAGAATCAGACAAACGAGACCTGTGTTGATGAGTATCATTCTAGCTGCGATTTCGTAGTCGCGCCTTACGATAACATCGCGTCTCTTCGACGTACATCGCGAGGAATTGAGTCGCGTGGGTTGAACAACACTTCGAGATAAATACAGAAATAGATAACGGAATACGTAACCTATAATTATAAAACATTTCAAACTGCCGAGAAATATATTTGAAAATGTTTTTGTACACAAAAATAAAGCGATGAATATTATTTAACCCGCGGGCAATAGCGATCTGAGCATTTAGGTCACCGTAATTTTAAAATGACTGGCATTTTGTTACTTTTAAATATTAAACTTTGAGGTTTTTCTTACTAAAACTACAGGAATTACTTGTTTACACTTATTAAGTACATTTTGAACTGGTTGTGTAATCTAAGCAATAGGCTATACACGCGAACGATCGTTTAACTCTTAGAGCCGCAAGATCTCGTGGGTTAAAAATCCCGGTTTTTGGCTGAAATTCAAGGTTTTTTCCCCGGTTTTCCACGGTTTTTTCAAATTCAAGGCTTTTTCCCGGTTTTCCCGGTTTCAAGGTTCGGTGGCCACCCTGGGATAGGATCCAACAACTGCAGCGCCGAGGGCGATGCGGAACCATATACTACACTACCGCAGTCCAAACACGACAGAATAAGGGCTTTGTAACAACGCAGCAGGGTAATACAATCTGCACCCCAAGTGGTACTGCTAAGGCAGCGGAGGGCATTGAGGTGTCGCCAGCACTTCTGTTTCAGCTGGCAAATATGTGGTTGCCATGTAAGTCGGTCATCAAATACCAGTCCTAGAAATCGATGCGCTTCAACTACACTGAGTAGTTGGCCGTCAAGATACAATTCTGCATGTGGGTGGACTGGCCGTCAATGACAGAAAAGTGCATAACGCATGTTTTGGCAGCAGAGAATTGGAACCCATGAGAGATAGCCCATGTCTGCGACTTTCGTATGGCTCCCTGCAGCTGTTGTTCTGCAACACACATGCTAGACAAGCTAAAATAGATGCAGAAGTCGTCAGCATACAATGAAGGGGATACTGACGACCCAACTACTGTCGCTAAGCCATTAAGCCTTTAATGGCCACTAAAAAGAAAGGAAGACTTAAAACAGAGCCCTGAGGCACCCCACTTTCCTGGACATGGAGGGTGGTAGTGGACGCACCAACTTGAACATGAAAGATACGGACAGCTAAAAAGTTTTGGATAAAAACTGGGAGTGAGCCTCTGAGACCCCACCCATGTAATGTGGTTAAAATGTGGTGTTGCCAGGTCGTATCATATGCCTTCGACAAGTCAAAGAACACGGCTACCAGATGGTGACATTGAAAGAACACTGTCCGGATGGTAAATTCAAGATGGACTAAGTTATCCAAGGTCGAGCACCCCTAGCGGAAACCACCTTGGCATGGAGCCAGCAGGCCCCGAGATACAAGGAGCCAATATAACCACCGGCTCACCATGCGTTCTAGCAGTTTGCATAGAACGTTCGTAAGGCTGATGGGTCAATAGCTGTCTACATCTAGCGGGTTTTTACCCGGCTTGAGCACTGGGACGATGGAACTTGCACGCCACTGTGACGCAAAGACACCATCGCTCCAGACGCGGTTAAACAGTGCAAGAAATTTGTGCTTGGAGGCATCAGATAGCTGTTTTAACATCTGATTGTGAAGTCTGTCCGGCCCAGGGGCGGTGTTAGGGCAGTGAGCAAGGGCACTAAGGAGCTCCCACTTGCTAAACGGCACTTTATACACCTCAGTTTGGCGTGAGGTAAATGAGAGTTTTTTGCGTTCCATTCGCTGTTTTAATGTGCAGAAGGCAGGCCGATAATTTCCGGATGCAGCGGTGCGAGCATAGTGCTCGGCAAAAGCCTCTACGAAAGCCCCTTGATCCGTACATACAGCACCTTGGATAGAGATCCCAGGTATTTCTGCCTGGGACTGGTAGCCATACAGGTGTCAGATCTTTGTCCATAATTGTGAAGGAGAGGTATGTGACCCTATGGTAGACACGTAACATTTCCAACATTCCTGTTTGTGCCTCCGTATTATCTGGCGAGCACGAGCACGGAGTTTTTTAAAAGCGATAAAATTCTCGAGCGACGGGTGTCGCTTATAGCGCTGAAGAGCACGCCGATGGTCTCGAATGGTGTCTGCGATTTCCGACGACCACCAAGGCACTGTCTTTTACCGACAGTATCCCGATGAAAGGGGGGATTGCATGCTCTGCAGCAGAAAAAATGTTCTGGGTGACAGTCGCAACCACCACGTGAATAGAGTCATCCAGGAGATGTCCAAGAGTGGCAGCAGGCACGAATTGATCCCAAGTTGCTCCGTTTAAAGCCCATCTGGGAAGGCGTCCAGGGCAGTGACGATGGGGTAGTGATATGAAGATAGGAAAGTGATCACTACCACACAAATCGTCATGCGTCCTCCAATGGACAGATGGCAAGAGGCCAGAGCTACAGACTGACAGGTCAATAGCATAAAAGGAGCCATGTGCCATACTGAAATGTGTGGGAGCTCCGATGTTTAGAAGAAAGAGGTGGAGCTGGGATATCAAGTTCTCAACCTCTCTGCAGCAGCCACTGACTATTGCATCACCCCACAAGGTATTATGGGCGTTAAAATCACCCAGAAGCAGAAAAGGCAGCGGAAGCTGAGGGATCAGTGTAGCCAATGTATGCGGTGGTACATCACCATCTGGTGGAAGATACAGGCTGCAGATGGTTATGTCTTGTGGTATCCTTACCCTGACAGCCACAGCTTCTAATGGTGTCTGGAGGGGCACATGTTCACTATACACAGAGTTAAGGATATACGCAATGACGCCGCCTGAGACTCTGTTATACACACGCCGATTACAATAATATCCCCTGTACCCACGAAGGGCAGGGGTCCGCATTGCTGGAAACCAGGTCTCCTCGAGAGCAATGCAGAGAGCAGGTGTGATGCTCTAAAGTTAATGCAGCTTAGCCAGGTGGGAGAAAAAACTGCCGCAGTTCCACTGGAGAGACAGTGTCTTTGAGCTGATGGGCCATGATAAAAATATAGAGCAGGTTATTCCATGGGAACATCTGCTGCCAACCGTTCCGTCTCTGCTGAATCCAGAATCATAGAATCTGGAGCATCAGTCAGAGCAAGATCCTCAGGTGATGTGAGGATCTCTAACTCATCTTCTGAAGTAGAAGATGAGGGAAGCTGTGGCTTCGCAGCCACCACAGATTCCTTCTTTCTACATGGTTTTGGCTTCTTACCCTCTTGCTGCCCTTTTGGTTTGATGGGCTGGGAGGGCTTCTCAGTGGCTTCAGGTGTGGAGGAAGAGCGAGAAGCCCTTTGACTGGCAGTTTGGGGATCCTTGAGCCTCCGGCCAGGATCCTCTGATCCTTTGTGAGAAGTCTCGGAAGCTGCTGTCCTGAGGGACCCCTTCCGAGCGAGAAGTGTCGGAGGAGGCTGTTCCTTCTACGGCTGGGAGGTGAGGACTGGAGTCCCGATGGTTGTGGGGGAGTTGCCCCCACAGCAGGTGGTACAGGAGCGGATGGAGGAGAGCCCCCACCCATCGATGCAACAGCGGCAGATTGATGGCCCCTAGGGCCCGTAGAAGGAGGTGGTACTTTCGGAGTCGTACTCGGCAGAAGTGGGGAATACGCATCAGCAGCAAAAGATGTAGTCAGGCGCACTGGATGGAGCCGCTCATACTTTCTCCTCGCCTCAGCATATGTGAGTCAGTCCAGAGTCTTGATGTCTTCCGTTCCTTATGCAGGATAGTACAGTCAGGCGAGCAAGGCAGATGTAATTGCCCACAGTTCACACATACGGGAGGTGAAGTGCATGGAGCGTCTGGATGAGATGGACGCCCACATTCTCTGCATGTAGGGCGGGAAATAAATCAGGAGGACATATGCCCGAACTTACAGCACCTGCAGCACCTCACAGGGGGCGGAACATACAGTTTGATGTCGCACCGGTAGACCATTATCTTGACCTTCTTGGGCAGTGTATCGCCTTCGAAGGCCAGAGTGAATGCACCGGTGGCAATCCTATGATCTTTCGGTCCCCTATAAATGTGCCTAAGAAAGTGAACACCTTTCCATTCCAAGTTTGCGCGCAGCTCGTCATCTGACTGTGACAGGAGATCTCGGTGATAAATGAGACCCTGGACCATGTTGAGTGTCTTGTGGGGTGTGACAGAGACGGGAATATCACCCAGCTTGTCACAGGCAAGTAATGCCTTAGACTGGGCTGGGGATGCCGTCTGAATCAAGACAGCCCCACTCCTCATTTTGGAGAAAGACACCACCTCACCATACTTGTCTTCGAGCTGGTCGCCGAAGAACTGTGGTTTGGTGAACGAGAAAGATTCACCGTCGGTACGGGAGCAAATGAGATATTGCGGCGAGTATGGCTCTGATCTGTTAAGACCCTGCCTTCCTCCCATGGTGTAGCCAGGGAAGGAAACATCTTAGGGTCGTTTTGCTGTGGTATCAAACCCTGATTTCCCGCGCTTAGAGATGCCGGTTGTACGACCGGCAACGTTTTGTGTTCGCTTCATGGTGGTCCCACGAGCAGCTAGGGATCTAAAGGTCCACCCGCGCGGAGGCCTGCTTGCTTGGCTCCTCAGAGGTTGCTTGCTAGTGACTATTCAACCTCAACAGCCATGCCTCTCCTCAGCACGTAGCACACCTTGAGATTGAGGTTCATTCTTATTCTTATTATTCTTCTTCTTCTTCTTCTTCTTCTTCTTCTTCTTCCTTTTTTGAGGTTTGTACTGTCCTTGCCACCCAGGCGGTTAAGCCAAGATCCCCGGGCTTTGAAACGTAGAACGTTCCACCGTTGCGCCAAATGATGTTCGTTGAAGCATGCACAGAGCTTACAGTGTAGCGGACTGTTGCTACGACACAGCCTACAGCTCAGGACCCGGGTTCACCAAGCCTGTACTCAGCAAATTAATGCTGAGCCCCTGAGGGGCCACAAAAGAATCTCGTCTGGGTTGTTTCAAACAGTGAAAAATTGTAGTTTCATTTATTACCCAAACATCCTTATGTAAACGCACCATAAAAGGCCACTGATTGTTGTTAGGTATTAAAATGTTACCATCTACAACTTTATCCATAATCAGTTTAATGTTTTGGCAAAGTGAATGTTATAAACAGGTTAATTACAAATTTGTCAAAAGTGGTAACTTGAACCCATTGTTTCCTCTTGTGACTGAGCTCAAGTAACCTTGCATTACATTTATAAACTTCCAATGCGAAATCAATGTTGGCCCAAGTAACCTCTAAAATACATTGAGATCCACAAGTTTGTTACTGTTTGCAAAAAGTAGGTTATGAAACAGTTTTCCTTGGCAGTGGTGGCAATGTTCTATGGAACACAGAAGCTGAATTAAAGTTTGTGACATGACAGAAATCATGCTTAGACTATTCCGAGGCGCCTTTATTGCTAGTGATGTGGTGGTCTAGCAGTGAGACTGATGTGGTGGTCTAGCAGTAAGACGTGTGCCTAGTAAGCACGGAGATCCAGGTTCGATTCCTGGTCGCATCACAAATTTTAATTCAATGCTTCAGATTTATCATTAATGTCTTTGACATATTCGAGATGAAAATCCGTCTCAGGGATTGTATATTTGTATTTACATTGATATAAATATCAGTTAATTCACTTGAAAAACTGTTATCTATGGACGAAAGTAACATTTCTGAAAAAACAGTCACCAGGATTTGAGCTAGTGCAAAAGAGAGACTAGTAGTTACCTCAAGTTTCATTAATAATTAGAATCAAATGAATACAGTCGCAATATTTACTACAATGACATATCTTACTTTTATGAAATGACAAATGTTATGACTTACATCTAAAATTATTTTCAGCTGGGGATTGTTCTGTTGTGGTTTGGTTGGAGCACGATGGAAGGCATCAGATAAAACTTTGCTAGATTGCGCTGGTGGATGTACTGATCTTTTTGATTGAGACCCTGATGGATGCCTACATGACGGCACACTTTTTAGGTCCTCTATAATTGTTGTGTGAAGGCCATTCATTTTAGACTAAATGTTTCACCCAACAAGTGCGGAGGGTACAGACTGACTGACTCTTGCCCCCATATAAGCAGTCCCATTGCTCCCTTATCCTCGTTCTGCTACTAGTTCTTTCCTCCGTGTTCTCGTTTCCTTACATAACTACTCATTACTATTATTTTCACCCTAATCTATGAAATGTTTGCATGTCAATGTAAGCTTTTGTATGTGGCAATGGTCTCCTGAACTCAGCAAAATATGGTTTACCTCCATCAACCCGATAAGCATACAAAATGGGGCGTGTCTGTCCATATGCAGAATGGTGCACAGAATTCTCACTGACACTGAATAATTCACACTTCAAAAATGTGAAGGTGTTTGTAAGCTTTTGTGGCAAATATTCAGATGTTTGAAAACCCAAGTGTGCATTTTACTATGGTGTACATTCCAGACGTATTGGTTGGAGCAGATTTGTCTGTATCGTCAATGCCTGCAACCATGGAACTGCTGACCAGGGCACATTTGTCAAAGCCACAGGTCTTTGCCAATCGAGAATGTGAAATGTCTAATTACTTGGGGTTTGATGCCAGCTAGCTGCACGGTTTTTATGTTCAACAATAGTTTTCCTACTTTACAATGATCACCTCCACCCTACTACTGGTTGCCCTCTCCAGGTCATCACTATGGTCTCCTCAACCAGAGCTACAGAAATTGTACCCCATTGCCTAAAATATACTTGTTTTGTTACACCTCAACTCTCACGCCCCAGTACAACTTACCAGTCCTCTCAAAACCCATCCAGATAACACCCACTGTCTTCCTGTTCCTGCACAGCAGTGCCTCCCCAATATTATTCCACTTGCTCACAGCTTATACCTGTATTCCCGCAAGGGTCGAACATTCTTTGTGCATCTGCACTGAATTTGTCGCTTGTTTACAAGGACGCCCTACAAAGGGATTCAAAAGCACTGGCTCAGGACAAGGCAGGTCGACCGAGCACTACTGAGGCGGAAAAGAAACAGACTGTTCTGGAACAAAAGGGATGAGGGGGATGGCGCAGGGGATACAGCTCTAAATGAGAGTGTAGCCATCACCCATGCAGTATCTTGGCCAGGCTGAGGTTGGACTGACATACTGAGAGTTGTGCAAGGCTATGCTGGCAGACATCTACAAGGCCTTCTGCAGTTGCATTATTTAATGTATGTGGGAATTCCTTGGCATATGTGTCAACGACACAGCAAACGGGAGTGGTGCTCAGGTTTTTCATACAGTTATGGTGACAAAAGGTCTAGAAATGCATCAACTGAAACTGAGACTCATTATCCAACACCTCTATGAGGCCTTCGGCATATTAGGTAAGGCCTTCACAGACAGATATTACCCTACTGACGTAGACCATAAACAGATTCCCTGTGCCATATCCCCACACACCACCAATCCTCCTTCCAACCCCAATAACCAGTCACAAAGGAGTGTCCTTGTCATCCAATACCAACCCAGACAAGCCCACATCCTTCATCAGGTCTTTGATTATCTGCCGTCATACCCTGAAATGAGAGACATCCCACCCGAGATCCTTCGAGCTCCTTCTAAAGTGGTGTACTGCCGTTCACCCAACCTCCACAACATCCTAGTCCATCCCCATGCCACTCCCAACCCCAACCCATTACCAAAGGGATCATATCCCTGTGGATTACCCGATGCAAAACCTGCCCAATCCACCTTCCCAGCACTTCCTATCCGAGTCCTGTCACGGTGGTAGTGGTGGTTGTTATGTGATCAGGATACACGTGGTAGTGGTGGTTGTTATGTGATCAGGTCACACGACGTCGAGATCTTTAGTGCCCGGACAAAGACAGAGTGAGACGAGTGTCAAACAAGATAAAAGACAAGCGAGTTAAACAAGGTCATAAAAATCCTTTGTATCACAGTTGCCAAGAGAGGACTAGGTAGTAAAACATCAAAATGAATGAGCACGGCTGCCTGACCACACAAGGAGGAACTCACCCCGCCACTTCGCATCAAACCTTAGACCATAGTGCAGACACTTCACAAAATCTTAAAACTCTTTTTACACTCACCTCGTCATCAGCTAAAACAGAGGGCAGATCACCACTAAGATTGGCTTCTACCCTCACAGCAAGAGATATATCGCTAGATCTCGAAAAATTTATAACTGACAGATAGATTATCAAGGGAAAGCTAAAAAACAATTAGAAGGGTTAAATATCCTTTGATAAATTGGCCATGTTGATAAAATGCAAAACTCGAGCAGCTGCTCGTGTGTCATCAGCTAAAAGTTCCTCCAGAGTAGACAGAAAGTGAAGGGCTACACGGAGATTATTAAAATTAACACAAGACAGTAAAACATGTCGCACCGTCAGTAATTCACCGCAGGAGCACAGCGGTGCAGGGTCAGCGGTTAGCAAATGACGGTGGCTGAATCAGCAGTGACCGATCCGCAACCGGGCCAGGATGACCTCCTCTCGCCGAGAGGTTCGTGAGGTCCTCCAAGCGGTTGGGATCGGTTTTACAGTTCTCAATTTATTGTCGTGGAGTGAGAACCACGTACTGTGCCAGGACGACAAAATACTCCGGCGAACAGCCCGTTGAACATTGTCTGGTGGGACGCAAAAAGTAGCCATGCGAGGCAAAAGAGCTACTGTCTTGGCTGCTATGTCGACGGTCTCATTCCGGCATAAAGGCTTTCAACAGGGCTGGTATAAAATGCACCAGTCGATAGGCATAGTTCCTGATGGTGAATGGAGTTGAGATGGCGGAGAATGGATGGCCGTGCAGAGGAGCATACAAAGCTTCCGTAGTCGAACTTCGACTGAACAATGTCCTGGTAAAAGTGAAGCAGGACGGTACGATCCGCTCCCAATGATGTGCCATTGAGGACACGAAGAAAGTTAAGGGATTGGGCACAACGGGCAGCCAGGTAGGACACGTGTGGGGACCAGCAAAGTTTCCGATCCAACATTAGCCCCAAGAATTTTGTTGTCTCCACGAATGGGAGAGCAACGGGGCCAAAACGTAGAGATGGTGGAAGAAATTCCTTGTATCTCCAGAAGTTTATACACACCGTTTTCTCAGTGGAGAATCTGAAGCCGTTCGCAATGCTCCAGGAATATAGGCGGTCAAGACAGCGTTGAAGGCAACGCTCCAGGAGACAAGTCCGCTGGGCGCTGCAATAAATTGCGAAATCATCTACAAAAAGGGATCCAGAAACTTCGGCTGAAAGGCAATCTACGATCGGATTGGTTGCAATGGCAAAGAGAGCCACACTCAAGACGGAGCCCTGTGGCACACCAGTCTCCTGGCGAAAGGTGTCTGACAAAACAGAGCCCACCCATACCCGGAACTTGCGATCCGCCAAAATCGCTTGAGTAAAAAGAGGGTCATTCCATGTCAAGGGGACCAGGGCTTCCAACTCGACCATCTCCAAATCTAATGAAATTTGGTGTGAAGGTTCTACATGGTCTTTTATAGTTATATACCAAATTTCAGTTCAGTATCTACAATGGTTGAATTTTTATGAATTTATAAAGAAAGGCTAGTCATCTTTGCGTCATTGATGAAGGTGCAAAAGTGCCATGTTTGGTAAGCTTTTGTGAACAGTCTAGTAAACATCTGGTAATTTGCTTTAATATACATAGACAACTCCACACACTGGATCACACCATGGCAAAAATTTGAGGTTTAGACTCACCTAAATATAGATACAAGCCTCTAAAATGGCTAAAAAATTTGTTGCACTGTTCTGAAAGCCAAGGTTCTCGAGACCACTGCTACTTTTTATATTAACCAATCACATCAGAACTTGAGACGGTTATTCCCACCTATGATGTCTATATATACATCAAATTTCATTAACACTGAATGCTTAGACTATCAGATATGCATCTGCAAAGATGGCCAAAACTTTCAACATGCAAATTTTTGGGTATTTTTAGGGTGCAATATCTCAACTGTGTCATTTTCTAACCTTTTTCTCTTGCCACAGATAGAAAGAGCTTGCTTTAAGCTTTCAAAGCTATATCGTTTAATTTCTGGATCTTGCATTTTGATGAGTAATAATACCTTTCAAAAAGCATGGGATACGGCCTATTGATAAATATAAAACATTAATAAAAATGAAGTTGTAAATCAAAATATGACTAACTTGTAGTGTCTTTTAATAGTATAAGATATGTCTGGGGTTTAGGGAATTAACTGTGGCAACAAGGAAATTTTTTATATAATATTATGGTATAAAATATAAATATAATGAAACCTCATAAAATGTTCTTAGTTTCTGTATCTTGCATTTTTATAATTAAGAATATCTTTGATAAGTTATGGAAAGGTACATATTTTGCTCATTAAGTCTGAGAACAATTGAAACAATTTTTTAAATTCAAGTTTATGTATATATCTGTATCAAACATTAATTTATCACAAGCCACAGAAACAAGTATAATACACAACACAGCAAATTTTCAAAACAAACATATTAACAAGTCAGTTCATTTCTTGGTTAAACAGTTCTAAAATTTTGTCAAGTACGGATTGTGGATAAGTGTATTGCCTTCCAGATGATGTTGATGGTGCTTCTAAAGTCTTGAAAATATGTTGTTCAGGAATCCAGCAGGTGTCTTTTGCAGTTGGCCAGTGGAACGAGTGAGCAGGACCATGTGGGTGCATAAAACTGATGAAGGCATCTTGTTGTTCATGTGAAATTTCACACACATTACCAACCCACCAAAAATTATCATACAGACATGCAACATACTGTCTCGGTTGTAAACTTGCAATTGAGATGGCTGGAATTTCTTCATATGCTTTGATAACATTAACTGTGAATGCTGTAGCATCATTGGAAACTCTGCTTACTCTGAGTTGATTAAAATTAAGTGGCATAAATTGAAGATTTTTCTCTTGTTCCAGCAAGTGTATGCCCCCTGGAAAATCTTTTTTCTTGATCAGAAAAAAACTTAATGCCTTGAATACTATCATTACAGAATTTGAATAAATCAATTGGAGTCAATATTTGGTTATCCAAGGGCCTCTGTAGACTAGCACAAGCTGCTAGTCTTTTTGCTGTTCCTCCAATCCCGTCACAAGGTGACTTTCCGTGACTTGTTCCAAAAAAAATTTCATTCAGCAGTGATGCCGTAATCCTTTTCATGAAAATCCTTTTTGTAATTTTTATATTGGGCAGCTGAACCATCACTAAAATAATAAATCATCTTAATGTTCTCAATCTTCGTCTTTAAATATGCTATTAACTTTACTTGAAACCTGTGGACAGCAATGGTATCATGATGGAGGCAATCACTGATCATACAAATGCTAAGTCTTTGACACTCTTTGCCACCACAGTAGACAACAAATGGATGTAATGTGGCCTGACTATTGTCCCAATGAAATCCTTGCACAGTGTCTTGAATCACAAATGAATAGTTCTCAGCAAAATCCGTCAATATGATTAATACATTTTCTGCAAGATTTCCTTTTAACTTCTTAAGGTATAACCTTTGATGTTTTTGACACAAAGTGATGGCTTCTCAAACTGATAATTTCTGAAATCAATGTATCCATGAAATCTTTAAGAGTTCTCTGTCATGTCTCCACTGTGTCTGACAGTGTGGATACATTGTTTGAATTCTATTGTTTCTTCAGGATCATAGTCTTTAAAAGTGTTCTCAAGAGAAGCCTCTAGTTGCATTTTTCCTAGACATTCCTCACAACGTTGCAGCATAGTCTTGATTGCAAACTGCATACAGTTTTTTTCATCAACTCCTTGTAGTCATCTTGGATGGCTGTTGCTGAAGCCAACATCAATTTGAGATTTGATGAATTGCACATACACATACTGAATGTGATCCAGAAGCATCAGCATTACGATAGTACATTTTCAGCAGCTAAGGCAACACCACACAGGAGACTGACACTGAGGAAATAGTCAATAATGAAAGCAACAATTGAAAGTTGTGAGATTCAGCACCCCCAAAAAACTATTGTTGCTTAATAATGCTGATTCAGATAGGCAGAACCATGCATTGTAGGGTTACAATATTCTACAGAAACTTAACATTCCATAATAATGTACTCTCTAACAATGTTAAGAACATTATTGAAGTTTTATTGTACTTACATTTTATACTGTAAAATACTATAAAAATATTTCTTGTTAGCATAGTTATTCCCCTAAGCCACAGGCATATCTCATACTATTAAAAGACACTACAAGTTAGTCATATTTTGATTTACAACTTTAATTTTATTAATGTTTTATATTCATCAATAGGCCGTTTCCCATGCTTTTTGAAAGGTATTATTACTCATCAAAATGCAAGATCCAGAAATTAAACAATATAGCTTTGAAAGCTTAAAGCATGCTCTTTCTATCTGTTACAAGAGAAAATCGATTGAAAATGCCACAGTTGAGATACTGGACTCTAAAAATACCCAAAAATTTGCATATTGAAAATTTAAGCCAACTTTGCAGATGCATATCTCTTTGTCTAAGCATTCAGTGTTAATGAAATTTGACCCATATAGAGACATCATAGGTGGGAATGACCATCTCAAATTCTGATGTGATTGGTTCATATAAAAAGTAGTAGTGGTCTCTCAAATCTTGGCTCTCAGAACAGTGCGACGAATTTTTTAGCCACTTTAGAGGCTTGTATCTATATTTAGGTGAGTCTAAACTTCAAATTTTTGCCATGGTGTGATTCAGTATATGGAGTTGTCTATGTATATTAAAGCAAATTACCAGATGTTTACTAGACCATTCAAAAATGCCTAGCAAACTTAGCACTTTTGCACCTTCATCAATGACGCGAAGATGACTAGCCTTTCTTTATAAATTCATAAAAATTCAACCATTGTAGATACTGAACTGAAATTTGGTATATAACTATAAAAGACCATATAAAACATTCACACCAAATTTTATTAGATTTGGAGATGGTCGAGTGGGGACACTTATTAATATTGGTCCCTTTCACATGGAATGACCCAAGAGGGAGGCGGCCACGAAGGCCCCATGCGTGCAATGTGCGGAGAATGCCCGCTCTCCAACAGGTATCATAAGCCTTCTCTAAGTCGAAGAACACTGCTACTGTTTCACGCTTCCTTAGGAAGTTATTCATAATGAAGGTCGACAAGGTAACAAAGCGGTGTCGATGAAAACCACATTGGACATTAGTCAGGAGGCGTCGAGATTCGAGGAGCCAGACCAACCGAGCATTAACCATGCGTTCCATCACCTTACAGGCACAGCTCGTCAGAGAAATGGGGCGATAACTGGAAGGAAGATGTTTGTCCTTCCCTGGTTTTGGGATGGGGACAACAATAGCTTCACGCCAACTTGTGGGAACCTGACCTTCAGTCCATATGCGATTATAGGTACTAATCGGTGGTGAGAGAAACACTGGTTGATCTCCTCCAAGCAACTCAAGGAGTCACTACAGATGACAAATGATCCCCTGGAGCAGGCTTCGAGGTGTTCCCTTAAAATGGCGACCAGCTACTCTCGTGCAGCAGAGAATGCTGTTCAACATGCTCGTCATGCAGATACGCATACGCAGCACAACCATCTGCTACAGAACCACCAGTGTAAATGGCTGCAGCGCCATGGAACGAATCGAGGAGGTGCAGGAAATGTCAACGGAGATGTATTGGGGAAACTGAGTCCTTCGAGGCACGGGACAGATCCAGACAGAGCTGCAAACAAGAAAAGGACCAAGGAGGGGTTTTAAAGGAATATTGGAATGTGGCAGGGGGTGGATAGGATGTGATGGACGAAATAAGGGAATGAACTTGAACGGCAATCGGGTAACTCGCCCTGGGCCATCATGGAGGGCTAGGGAATGCAGTGTCTGGAAAAAGGAGCCGGCGGTTCGGGTGGAATGGTGAGGCCTAAACAAGGGCAACATAAGAAGGTAGCAGGTGCTGACGGTGGAACTGCAGAGGAAGAATCCCAGCTTTGGTAAGGAGGCTTGTCATAGGGCTCGTGCAAAAAGCCCCCGTTGCCAGACAGACACCACAATGCAGGACTGGGTTCAAAGACTGCAATGTCGAAAGCGGGGCTGAGTCATATACGATGCACCCATAGCCAAGGCACGACTGGATGAGGGCCTTGTAGAGCTGCAGCAGTGTTGGTTGTGCAGCTCCCCAAATGGTGTGGCTCAGACAACGCAGGACGTTTAGATGTAGCCAGCACTTTTGTTTGAGCTGCCAGAGATGCGGCACCCAAGAAAGATGGTCATCAAACAACATTCCTAAAAATCTGTGCGTCTCTTCGACACGTAGCAGGTCACCAGCTAAATAAAGTTTGGGTTCCGGGTGTACTGCTCGACATCGAGAGAAATGCATCATCCGCGTTTTCGAAGCAGAGAACTGAAAACCGTAGGCAAATGCCCATGACTGCGCCTTTCGAAAGGCTAGCTGCAACCACGTTCAGCGACGCCAATGTTGGTAGAACTAAAATACATGCAGAAGTCCTCGGCATACAAGGATAAGGATACCGATGACCCCAGAGCCACAGCAAGACCATTAATCGCGACTAAAAACAGAGGGACACTAAGAATGGAACCCTGTGGAAACACCATTTTCTTGATAATGAAGTGAGCTGAGACAAGTAGCAACATGAACACGAAAAGAATGCAATGCGAGGAAGTTCTGTATGAATACAGGAAGTGGATCCCATAATCCCCAGTCGTACAGTGCAAACAGTATATGGTGGTGCCTGGTGGTGTTGTACACCTTCCGCAGGTCAAAGAAGACAGCAACCAGATATTCACGGTGAGTAAAGGTTGTACGGATGGCTGAATACAGCGTCATGAGATTATCGATAGCGTAGTGGCCATGACGGAACCCACCTTGTTGTGGGGCCAAGAGTCTCCGGTCCTCGAGAATCCACATAAGCCTCCAACTCACCATGTGTTTGAGGAGCTTGCAAGGAACGTTGGTGAGGCTGATCGGTCAGTAACTATCAGCCACCCGGAGATCCGCCCCAGGCTTCATCACCGGGATGATGATGCTATCCCGCCACTGAGACAGGAAAACACCCTCAACCCAGAGACGATTGAGCAAGGCGAGAAGCTGGTGCTTAGAATTCGCTGATAGGTGTCGGACGAACTGGCTGTGAATGCTATCAGGTCCAGGGGAGGTATCTGGGCAAGCAGTAAGGGAACTTTCAAACTCCCATTCAGTAAAAGGAACATTGTATGCTTCCCAGCGTTGCGTTCAAAAAGATATCCGATTTTGCTCTGTGCGCTCTTTAAGGGCGCGGAAATCTGCACCATAAGCAGCAGCCACTGAGGTGCGAGCATAGTGGTATGGTGGTATGCCAAGTGCTCAGCTATGGTGAGAGGGTCAGTACAGATTGTACCCTGAATGCTGAGACACGGTATTCCCGCCGGTGGGCGGTGACCAAAGAGGCGTCAAACTTGCGACCATACCAGTGAAGGAGATGCACGGGAACCAATGGATGCGATGTATCACTCCAGGCCCTCTTGCTTTGCCGGATTAATCGCCGAGACCGTGCCCAGAGATGCTTGAAGGCGATCAAATTATCGATGGAAGAGTGGCGCCAGTGGCGCTGTAGTGCCCACCGACTTTCCCGGATGGCCTCGGCGATCTCCGGTGTCCACCAGGGCACCAACTAACGGTGGTGATCGGAGTGAGGTGGGAACAGTTTTCTCAGCAGCAAAAATATTGGCCTCTGTGACCTGCTGAACAGCGGCATCAACATCAGCCAAAAGACGAGAGGCAATCGCAGCAGTCATGGAATAAGCTGTCCAGTCAGCCCTACGGAGGGAACAGAGAGGCAGACGGTGAACAGGTGCACACTGTGGAGCGACAGGAAGATTGGAAAGTAGTCTCTGCCACACAGGTCATCATGGACCCTCCAAGTAAAATGTGGAAGCAGGCTTGGGCTGAAGATAGACAAGTCTATGGCAGAATATGTTCCATGCGCTACACTAAACTGTGTAGCAGCACCAGTGCTGAGGAGGCAGATGTTCAGCTGCGTTAATAGAGTCAACATCTCTACCCTACTCCGAGGTCTGTGTGCCACCCGACAAAGTGTGTTGAGCGTTGAAATCCCCGAAAAGAAGGAAGGGTGGGGGAAGTTGGGCAACCAAGGCAGCGAGGTCTACAAGAGAGACATCCTCATCTGGTGGAAGGTACACAGAACACATAATAACATCGTGCACTGCCCGGAGACGAATAGCAACAGCCTCTAGAGATGTCTGAAGGGGCACGGCAGTGCTTGGGACAGAGGCCAAGACATAGACGCAGACTCCACCAGAAACTCTGTCATAGGTGGAACGATTTTTAAAATAGCCCCGGTATCCTCGAAGGGCAGGGGACCACATTGCTGGAAACCAGGTTTCCTGGAGAACAATACAGAGACCAGGTGTTAGGCTCAAAACTAATATATACCCAAGGATAATAAGCCTATATGCAAACAGCTAAAACATAGGATAAAATACAACAAAAGGAAGAGCTAAATGTCCTTTGACAAATTGGTCAAGTTGATAAAATTCAATACACGAGCAACAGTTCGTGCGTCATCAGCTAAAATTTATTCCAATGTATCCAGTAGATTCAGTGCAAGCGAAACATGAGTAAAATTTGAACAAGACAATAAAACATGACACACCGTCAGCGGGTGACTAGAGGAACACAACACAGCAGAGGATTCATCGAACCACAATTATACTATTTATCTCCCATTCCATTCTCGAATAGTGCGCGGGAAGAATGAACACCTGAATCTCTCTGTCCGAGCTCTGATTTCTCGTATTTTATTCTGATGATCATTTCTACCTATGTAAGTGGGAGTCAACAACATATTTTCACATTCGGAAGAGAATGTTGGCGATTGGAGTTTCGCAAGTAGCCCACACCGCAGCGATATGCGCCATTGTTGTAATGATTCCCATCCCAGATCCTGTATCATTTCCGTAACGCTGTCTCCCCTGTATCATGACAATACGAAACGAACTGCCCTTCTTTGGACTCTTTCGATGTCCTCCGTTAAACCCACCTGATAAGGATCCCACACTGGGCTGCAATACTCCAAAAATGGACGGACAAGCGTAGTGTATGCAGTTCCTTTTGTAGTTCTGTTGCATGTTTTAAGAGTTCTGCAAATAAAATGCAGTCTCTGGTTCGCCTTTCCCACGATATTATCTACGTGTTCTTTCCAATTTAAGTCTGAAGTAATAGTAATTCCTAGGTATTTCGTGGAGTCTACGGCGTTCACATTTGATTGATTTATCTTGTAAACAAAGTTTAAACGGAATTCTTTTCGTACTCATTTGGATGACTTCACACTTCTCATTATTTAGAGTCAATTGCCAATTTTTACACCATACTGATATTCAGATCATTCTGCAGTTGGTTTTGATCTTCAGACGATTTTACTAGACGGTAAATGACGGCGTCATCTGCAAACAACCTAAGAGAGCTACTTAGATTTTCCCCTAAATCATTTATGTAAATAAGGAACAGCAGAGGACCAATAACACTACCCTATGGAACGCCCGATATCACATCTGTTTTAGCCGATGCCTTACCATCGATTACTACGAACTGTGTCCTCTCTGACATGAAATCCCCTATCCAATCGCAAATTTGGGGCGATATACCATAACCACACAATTTGATTAAAAGCCGTTTGTGAGGTACGGTGTCAAAAGCTTTCTGGAAATCAAGAAATACGGAATCGATTTGCGAACCTTTGTCGATAGAACCAATCACTTCGTGTGAATAAAGAGCTAGTTGTGTTTCGCATGAACGATATTTTCTAAATCTGTGTTGACCTTGAGTCAATAGATCGTTCTGTTTGAGATAATTCATAATATTTGAATACAGGATATGTTCCAAAACCCTGCTGCAAATTGACGTCAATGAAATAGGCCTGTTGTTTAGTGGTTTACTCCTACTGCCTTTTTTGAATATAGGTGTGACCTGTGCAACTTTCCAATCTTTTGGTACAGATCCTTCTATGAGAGAGTGGTTGTATATGACTTAAGTAAGGAGCTAGCGCTTCAGCATACTCAGATAGAAATCTAATGGGTATACAATCTAATGGGTAACCAATGATGTCATATCTAAGTTAAAGATGGTAGTTTGTTTACAAGCAGAACATAGATTATGATTTTGTGTTTATAAAGTGATCTGTAGGTTAACCAAGAGAATTTTTTTTTCTTCGCAAGTGAGCACCGAAGATGGGAATTTTTGAGCTGAGACATACGATTGATGGTAGATTCTGTTGTGGTAATCTGTAATTTTCGAGGATAATAAGAGATTATTCGTTATCTACAATACGTATGTACTGTAGAACCACAGTTAACTGAACTAAATGGGGGGAGCCCAATTTAGATACCAATTTTCGGTTAAGCCATGAACATCTAATATGCACAACAGTTTTTTTTGCATTGTAATAATAGATGCATTTTCAAAAGGTTTTGAACGTCAAACAAAATGTAATACAGTACCTCTTTAAATGCTACACTCATGTTCTTTATTTAAGTTAAATTTACAGTACATTTTTAGATTAGTACAACAATTTACAGCAAACAGTGCCTAACAATTTTTGTAACATATAACATTCCTATTAAAAAAAACTGTGTAATTATTGTTTGCTTCTCGCGCTGCTCAATATGTTTCCTAGCAACAATGTCGTGCCATCTTTTCATTAACAAAACGTCAGTCAGTGTTGCCTCACTGCACTGGTCTACGAATCTTAGGGCAACCAAAAAGAAACACACTCGTACTGTAATGTCTGTGCTGAGCTACTGTATACACAGTGAACTTTGAAAGCTAATAAATTCTTAAATTAGACTTACATACCTCTAGTGCTTGAAAACCATAGTCAGCTGTCACCCTGTCATCCACCTCACCTACTTCAGGGTATTTGACCACATCATCAATTTTCTGTAATACTGTATCTACAATTTCATGGTCCATTATTTCTTGGGAATTATCTGTGACAATCCATTCATCAAAATGTTCAAATGTCTGTAGAGCTTATGGGACTTACGGGCTCACCAATCCTTTAACTTACAAACTTCTTATGAACTAGCTAAGACTAAACACAGCACAAATATCCATGCCGATTCGATTCGAACCCCCGACCGTAATGGCCGTACAGAACGTGACTGGAGCGCTGCAGACCGCTCGGCCCCCGCAGCCAGCAACCCATTCATCAACCTCGTTGTTATTCATGTCTTCGCATCCAGCAATTCGGTTTACCATTTCAGTCAAATGTTCAACATCTTCTAAGAAGTGTTCTTCAAGGCCATCATACAGTCTCCTCCAACACCTTTGAAGGGTTTCTGCTTTCACATTACCCCACAGCTGAGCACACCAATAAATTATGTCTTTCATATTGACCACCTTCAGCGCTTCACTTACACTTTTGTTCTGCAAATTGCTATCTTGCAGAATGCTTCTCAAAAGTAGGCCACTGTAATGCCGTTTCAATGTCGCTATTATACCTTGATCCAGTAGCTGAATTAGGCTGGTAACCTTTGGGGGAAGAAAACGCACAACAATATCAACCTTTTTAATTTGCAATGATGCGTAGGCGGGTTGTCAATTAACAAGATCGCCTTTCTAGGCAGCCCTTTTTCAGTTAAAAACTTTTCAAC
This sequence comes from Locusta migratoria, assembly GCA_026315105.1. Classification (NCBI taxonomy): domain Eukaryota; kingdom Metazoa; phylum Arthropoda; class Insecta; order Orthoptera; family Acrididae; genus Locusta; species Locusta migratoria. The sequence goes on along the minus strand of CM048755.1, from coordinate 735,005,197 downwards.
TTTCAGTACAAACTGATCATTAAACCATTCGCCAAAGAGTTCACAAGACATCCATGAACTCTTTTGAGATCTATAAAAAAACTCAGCACATTTGAGGCAACATCCTTTTTTCGACTTCCGGTACACACTGGTGCCAGTCTGTGTGTGCCAGAAGCATTTGCTACCAAAAGAACAGTAATCCGTTATTTTTTCATTTTGTGTCCTGGGGCAGAAGTTTCGTTTGAGGAATCTAAGAATTTAGTAGGCAACATGTTGAAATTAATACCAGTTTCATTGTCACTGTAAATTTGGTCCTTAGTGTAGCCTTCGGTGTAATCTTCTTCAAACTCTGTTTTGAAAACTTCAACCGCATCTCGGTCTGCAGATAGCTTTTTTCCACATACATTCAGTTGTCGGATACCGTATCTGTTTTTAAACATATCTTACCACCCAGAGCTTGCCACAAAATCTTTTCCTTCCTCACCTAATAACACAGTCAGCAGTTTAGCTTTTTCATGCAGTATAGGACCTGTCAAAGACATGCCTTTTTGTTGCTGTTGGATGAACCATAGGTGGTGAAGAGCTCCACCTACTTTTTCAAAGTCTGATGTTTACAATGTTTTTCTGTGATGATTTTTCACTGCTTGTTCTAGAAATTTAGATTTCATCCAGTCTGACACTCATACCTGCCAACGTTTGAAAAGGACTGTCAGTAAAAGTCACGCACGACAAAAAATCTGACCAATATCGATATACCACGGGTCCGCTAAAATAATGACATATATACTTATGCCGTAGGCCAATGTTTCTAAAGAAACATAACGAACAAGAATAAATCCATGTTAAGTAGCAGCAGGAGTGGTGAATATTTGTTTGAAGCATATACAAGCAGGGCTTCCTTGATATTAAGATGTTAGATACCAACAAAAGCAACAATGAATGTAATACGTACTGCAAATTACAAGCTAGTTGGACTTTAACGTCGTAGTCGTCGCCTTCTTAGATTCCTGCAAGAAGACTTGGGAAGATGTTTTGTAAAAATAGGGACCAGAAGTATCGCTCTTCAAAAAAGGAAAACCTCCAGAGAGCCACGGTGGAGTAGCTGAGCGGTCTAAAGCACCTCGCTGCAGAGCGTGCGGGTGCTCACCGTGGAGGTTCGAGTCCTCCCTGGGGCATGGGTGTGTGTGTCCGTAGGTTAGTTTACCTAGGTTTAAGTAGTTTGTAAGCTACGGACTGATGACCATGCAGTTTGGTCTGATAGATTTACAGACATTTGAACATTTCAACCTCCAGAGATTCAATGGACATGGGTGGTTTGAACTCATCATATATTTCTTCACACCTTGAAAACACATTCATATTATAAACGGCTTTGAGGTGTTCGTGGGAACAGAGAGCACTGCTTAAGTATAACCGAATTTCTAGGGAAGTGCATCGTCTCCACGAATTCTTCATATCTGTGACCAACTGGTGTCACTTGTAGCATCTTGATTTCCGACCTAACACATCTGTATGAAGAGTCTCTGAAGCTAATTGATCAGGTCATCTGTTGCTTCATTCTGTCCGTTGCATAACGAGATAGGAAACAAACTTCCTTACAGATTAATATTGTGTGCCGGAACCGGGATTCAAACCTGGAACCTTTGCCTTTCGCGGGCAAGCACTAACTCACTATCCTGTCATGCTAGACAACCGGTCTCCATAGCTTGCCACGAAGTCGTAAAATAACACCGTCCATCCGTACAACCGTAAAATGCTGAAGTTTCCGTAAATTTTACAGGCAAACCGTAAAAATTGGCAGGCATGGACACTGTACACACACACACACACACACACACACACACACACACACACACACACAAAGTCTGTAATTAGCTGCAAACCTTTCCAATAAACTTCCTTGTTCCACTTCTTTGATAGCAGCTCATTTATCAGAAAAAGTAATCACAACACGCTTCCGTTTAGTCGCCATGGCACAAAATATGTACACAAGTGACATAATGAAATGATAACTTGAATGCACATTTATATCGCAGATATGTGTTCACAGCTACTGACTGGAGTTGGCGTTAAGCTAAGTACAGATCACAATGAACCATTGTTGTGGGTTATTGTTGTACGCTCACACGAAGAGAGTAAAGAAAACAAAAATAAAATATCCAAATTATAGTAATTACAGGCAAAAAGTTTTTCTTCCCCCCCCCCTCATTTTTGCCGTCAGTGGCGTTTCGGATAACCCAAGTTTTACTATATTATGATATTATCCCCTATGTTTATATTTGTTGATAGTGTTTGTTTTGCTAGTTAGTATATCTACGCAGCGTATGTTGTGGGACATAGAGATGACATCATTGGTCAAAGCCAACAGGTTGTATCATGGTCTTCAATTATGCCCTAACTTGTCATGCAGCTCAAGTTTTAAGTTAGATCCAAACTGGTTGAAAGTTAGTGAAGTTAACAAATGTGAAAACCAAATAAGGCTGTGATGACAAAACCTAATGTTTACTACTAACAGTTGGATGAGACAAGCACTATAAGCAAAAATATTTGTACATACCAAATAACTTCTTATATATGGATGTCATGGTCCCTTCTGGGGTATAAACTGCAATCTTGTCCTCATCCCTGATTTCGTATTTCAGTCCTCCTTCAGTTACTATTTTGCACTTCACAGATTGGATATGTTCCTCAAGTTCGTCATCAGGAATGTTCTCATTTAAAAGTCTCTTGTTGCGAACGATCGTACACGGAGCATTTCTAACAAGAGCTGCCTTTGCTGGCAAGCCAACCATCTGGAACACATATCCAGTTTCTTTAAAAACAAATTATATGAAAAAAGCATGAAATGAGTAAGAGAATAATGATAAACAGCTAAATTGAAAAGTAACAGGCAATTTCAATTTAAAAGGAATCAAATGGTTAAAAAGTTTCTTTACCTCTTCTCCATCGACGAACGCCAGTATTGCCGGCATCACTCGATTGCCACTATCGTCAGCAATAACATCAACTTTCCCATCCTGAGAAATAAACTTTAAATTACCCTTGAGGTTACACTGTTATGATCAGGTTTATAAGAAAGTTAAAAGTGCATACAGAAATGTATGGAATTTAGCAAAACAAGAAATCAATTGAAAATTCCTGGCAAATTAAAACTATGTATCGGGCAGAAATTTGAACCTGGGGTCTTTGCCTTCATCGGCAAGAGCTCTTCCTACTGACTTACCCTCAGGATCCCACCCCACCACTTTACCTACGCCGGTACCTCGCCACCTACCTTCGAACCTTCATAGAAGTATCCCCGCAATACCTTCCAGGACTTGCACTACTAGAAGAAAGAATATTGTGGAAGCATGGCTTAGCCACAGCCTGGAGATCTATTCAGTTCGGAGAGTAGGAGGTGACCTACTGGCGAAAGTAAAGCAAGACAACAACATCAACAGTGGGTAGCTGCCTGACGCCTAGTAGTCCATGTGGTCAATTGTGTTTGTATTGAGTGTGCAGTTTTCATTGTCATGCTAGGGTAGCTCAATACATAGAGTGCTTGCCCGCGAAACGCAAAGGTACCAGGTTCGAATCCTGGCCCGGCAGATAATTTTAATGATCTAGGAAGTTTCATATCAGCGCACACTCTGCTGCACTGTGACAACATCAGTCAATAATTGATTTATCAGATATACTGCCGTTAGCTGCCCTCTTGAACTATAGACATTGCCAAGGTAAGGTGGCTTATGTGCCTCAACGATACAGATAGCCGTACCATAGGTGCAACCACAGCGGGGGTGGGGGTGGGGGGTTTGTATCTGTGGACAGGCCAGACAAACATATGGTTCCTGAAGAGGGGCACTAGCCTTTTCAGTAGCTACAAGGACAACAGTCTCGATGATTGACTGAGATTGCCTTGTAAATTAGCTAACATGGCTTTGCCATGCAGTTACTGCGAACAGCTGAAAGTGAGGGGAAACTACAATCATTAATTTTCCCAAGACCATGCAGCTCTACTGTATGAATATATGATGATGGCATCCTCTCGGATAAAATAGTACCCCATTCGTGGACTACTGAAAAGGATGTCGTCACCAAGAAAAATAAAACAGGCATTCTACGGATCAGAGCAGGGAATTTTCTAACCCTTAATTGGGTAGGTAAGTTAAAAAATTTGAAAAGAGAAATGGATAGGTTAAGGTTAGATACGTTGGAGTTTAGTGAAGTTCGGTGGCAGGATAAAAAGGATTTTTGGCAGTTGGTGGTAACACAGGAGGAGGTGTGATAATGAATAAGAAAATAGGGCTGCAGATATGTTACTATTAACAGCATAGTGAATGCATTAGCTTACCAAAGATAAACACGAAGGCAACACCGATCGCAACAGTACAAGTTTATGCCAATAATGAGGAGCTCGAAGAAATATATGAGGAGATACAAGAAATTATTCAGGCTGTTAAAGGAGAAGAAAACTTAATTATGATGGGGGACTGGAACTTGGTAGCAGGAAAGGAAAGAGAAGGAAATGTAGTACGTGAATATGGACTGGGGAAAAGAAATGAAAGAGAAGATTGTCTGGTATAATTCTGTGCAGAGTACAAGGTAATCATCACAAACACTTGGTTTAATCATCACGAAAGAATGTTATATAAGTGGACGAGGCCAAGAGACACTGATAGGTACCAGATTGATTTTATAGTGGTAAGGGAAAGGTTTAGAAACCAGGTTTTAAACTATAAGACACATCCAGGAGCAGATATAGAGTCTGACGGCTAAAATCTCAATCAGCGGCATGGGGAGCGTCGCGTTGCGTCCGTAGCAGCGTTAGGTTGGCAACATAGTTCGAGTAGCCAATGGTGCGTAACTTTGACATAACCAATGAGAAGCGAGAATACACTTCGAATGGCCAATGAGAAGCAAGAAAATATCCAATGTTTTTATAGCACCAGAATTAAAGTTTGTTTGTGCTGTTGACGAGTGTTTGTGTGTTTTCGTCTGATTATGGCAGGCAATCCACTTTATTGGATGGACTTGACTGAACTTATACTGCAAGGCAACATCATTCAGTGGTGTATGTGCCGTGGATTGATAGCCGAGAAAAGGCAGTGTAAAAAATGCGGATTGGATATGATACTACAAAGGTTGTGACATTGGCTTGATGGTGTTGCATGGAAGTGCAATAGAAGTGGGCATTTTACTACATGTTCAATCAGAAATAAATAATGGTTTGCTGGTAGCAGGTTGACAATTGCTACCATTCTGCAATTCATATATTTGTCAAAGACATTATTGATAGATCTGAAGCATTGAATTAAAATTTGTGGTGCAGCCGGGAAGCGAACCCGGACCTCCATGCTTACTAGGCACACGTCTTAACCAGTAGACTACCACACCACTAACGATTAAGGTGCCTTGGAATAATCTATGTACGATTTCCCTCCACAACACAAATTTTAATTCAATCTATCAACAATGTCTTTGACATATTTGAGACGTAAATCCGTCTCTGGGATTGTTTATTTGTATTAATTGATATTTATATCACCGTAACAGGATTGTTCCACCATGTCCACTGCTGAGGTGCTATTCCGGTGCATGGAGAACCTTGGCAGTAGTGGCAATTATCTTTGGAACAAAGAAGCTGAATTCAAGTTTGTGTTGTGGAGGGAAATCGTACATAGACTATTCCAAGGCACCTTAATTGTTAGTGGTGTGCTAGTCTAACAGTTAAGACGTCTGCCTAGTAAGCATGGAGGTCCGGGTTCGATTCTCGGCCGCACCACAAATTTTAATTCAATGCTTCAGATCTATCAATAATGTCTTTGACATATTTGAGATGTAAATCCATCTCTGGGATTGTTTATTTCTATTAATTCATATATTTGTGTTCAAATGTTTGTAAATCTATCGGACCAAACTGTGTGGTCATCAGTCTGTAGCTTACAAACTACTTAAACCTAGGTAAACTAAACTAAGGACAACACACACACCCATGCCCCAGGGAGGACTCGAACCTCCACGGCGAGCAACCGCGCGCTCCGCAGCGAGACGCTTTAGACCGCTCGGCTACTCCACCGCGGCCATATATTTGTGGGTGTACAAAAGGCAAACAAAGTTTAATGCAAGAGAACTTAAATTAGGGCATCAAATAGTAGTCGATTAGCAACAGTTTTGTCGTGAAGTGAGCACAGAAATGTGTCCGTCAGAACGAGAAACTACGTGGTGAAGACCGCATGGTCGAAATTGATGAATCCCAGTTTGGGAAAAAGAAGTTCGGGAGAGGGAACAAGAAAACCGGAAGATGAGTATTTGGTGTTATTGAAACAGGTACTTATAAGTGTTTCAGAGTTGTTCTTAGGCGTTCCAAGAATGTTGTTCTACAGTTGATAAAAGAGAATATTTTGCTGGGTACAACAATTATTTCAGACTGTTTTTCCTCTTACAAATGTTTGGAACATGAAGGTTTTAAAAACCTTACTATCAATAACAAAGTCTCATTTAAGGATCCAGAAACAGCTGCTGACACAAATACAACAGAAGGTACGTGGGCTGCCATCAAACACACGTTACATGGAACAAGGCAGTGTAAAAATCATTTTGATGCCTAACTTTTCGAATATGTATGGAGGAAACAGCACAAGAATGAAACAGACTTATTCTCATGTTTTTTTTTTTTTTTTTAACTGTAGCAACCGTGTAAGATCCAAACAAATAAGTTGTATAAGTCAATGCTGCTTAAATAAATAGTATTTGTTTTGTTACAAATGACTCATTACTTGTTTACGGCTAAACTGTAGAGTCTGTTGCCCACATGCTGCAAATGTTGGCAACACTACAGAATATGTATACACCACAGCAGGCAACCATAGAGCAGGTATAGGTTCAGAAATACTCAAAGTTCCAACCTACGTGTCATGCTAATAACATGGGCAACAGACTCTGCAGTTTTACCCTTTTTACAATACATGTTCCAACTTTGTAGTCAACTGAAGCATGTGATATGGACAGAAGTGCATACAGGAACCAGTTAACATAGAGCAGGTATGTCACTTTCATTTATTTTATGATCTGTATGAAGTTGTAATGAAGTGATTCGAAATCTTCATTTTTCAAGAACAATTAATGTTAGTGACCGGACAAGGGTACATACAAGAACCTGTTAACCATAGAGCAGGTATAGTATTTTTATTTATTTTATGATCTGTACGAAACAGTAATCAAGTAAGTTTAAATCTTCCTTTTATGAGGCCAATTACTTTTACCGACTGGACAGGGGTACATCGACAAATATTATTATTTTTATGAATATGTCATGATTTTCAAGGTTGTGGTTAGGCAGGAACCTAAGAGTACAGCTTTAATGGATGTGAGCGAATGTTATGATTTTTACGAAAATGTCGTGATTGTAACGGATGTGGTTTGACAGAAATCGAAGAGTTACAGATTACATTATTGCGAGCGTTCTACAAAATTATGACATTTAAAAAATCATAGTAATTCGTATCATTTGAGAGTCTGGCACACATATTTCGTAACAAAATTTTACATCTGAACAGAAATACATTGCATGGGGATAAACATAGATTTGAAGTGTGTGATGTTCTACATTCCAATACTGTGATTCATTTCGAAAATTAAATCATTGAAATGTGATATTAACACATTAATTTTCACATCATGTAAACATTGTGCCGCCATTCATCCCAGCATCCACAGTGACTGTTGCCAACACTGCCGCACCATGTCATGCAAGTACATTAGGCCATGCCGCTGATCGAGTCTTTTACCGACTCTGACCATAACTTATTGGTTATGAACTGTAGATTAAAACTTCTGACTGCAAATATTTAGAAAATTAAGGAGGTGGAATCTAGACAAATTGAAGGGAAGTTTTAGAGAGAGCACTACGCAAAGATTGTCTCAAGCGGGGTAAAGTAATACAATAGAAGAGGAATGGGTAGCTCTCAGAGAGTAGTTAAGGCCGCAGAAGGGCATAATGACAAGGTCTAATAGAAATTGTTGGATAACACAGGAGATACAGAAACTTAGCTAATGAAAAGAGAAAATATAAAAATGCATCAAGTGAAGCAGGTAAAAGGGAGTAAAGACATCTGAAAAAATGAGGTTAACAGGAAGTCCAGACTGGCTAAGTAGGAGTAAGTTGAGGAGAAATACAAGGCTGTAAAAGCATGTATAACTAAGGGAAAGATGGATACCACCTACATGAAAATAAAAAAGGCATAACTGTAGACTGGGATACCACCCATCTGCTTTGACACGTGACATCAAGATGCCAGAAAACCAAAATACGGGATATCTTAATACTACAGTGTTGTAGATACAAATAATCTGTAGTTATTATAGATAACAGAATGTACCATCGATCACAGGTCTTAGCCCAAAAATTCGCACTTTCGGCGCTCACATATGAAAAAAAATCTCTTGGTTAACATACACCTAACCATCAAAGAGAAGCTACAGATCACTTTTTAAATACAAAATATTAATCTGTTTTGTTTGTAAACAAACTATTGTCTTTAACTAAACCACCACATAATCACTCACGCCTTCTACAAAAACGTACGCACCTCAAAACTACCGTGCTGCAATGACATCACGGGTCAATGCTGAAGGGCGGTACCCCCGTCTACAGGTGAGCCAAAAAGGACATTTGGAGACAAGAAAAGCAGCAGTATGAATATCAAGAACTCAAATGAAAAAACAGTAGGCTACAAAGCAAAAGCAGAAAGGAATATATAGAAGGCCTGTACAAAGGAAATGAACTTTAAGGTAGTATTTTAGAAATGGAAGACGAAGCAGAGGAAAATAAAATAGGAGATACTATACTGTGAGATGAATTTGATAGAGCACTAAACGATTTGAGTTGAAACAAGGCCCCTTGAGTAGATGATGTTCTGTCTGAACTGCTATCATCCTTAGGACAGCCAGTCTTGAAGAAATTGTTCCACCTGGTATACAAGATGTAGCCTATGAGACAGGAAATACCTACACATTTCAAGAAGAATATAGTGATTCCAATACCGAAGAAAACAAGTGCAGACAAATGTGAAAATTACAGAACTATCAGTCATGCTTGCAAAATACTAACACAAATTACACAGGTCTGCGACATAAAAGTTGTTTCAAATTTAATAAGTGATTTTTATAGTGTTTTTAAAGTTGATTTTGGAAAAAATAGTGAAATAATTCCATCATGTGCAGGTATTTCACAAACTACTTGTCTAGTTTTAGCTTTTTTCGGTATTTATATAGATACTTCAGCACTCTAGTGAGTTTGAATTTTGATTTGTAGGATCTCCATAAACTCTCATTTAGCCGTTTTTATACTAGATATAAGTCAAATAAAGAGTTTCAAAATAGAATATGCTCCTGATGAGCGGAGACTTTTCACTGATTCTTCAAAAAGAAGTCTTAAAACAGTACTTCTAGACAACGGCAATAAGTATACTTTCATACCAATTGGACACACTGTTCACTTAAAAGAATGATTTGAAAACCTTGAAATGGTTTTAAGCAAACTCTGCTATTCAGACCACAAATGGACACTAAGACGTGATTTAAAAGCAATTCCAATGCTGCTTGGTCCGCAATGTGGCTATACAAAGTTCCTTTGCTTTCTCTGTGAATGGGACAGTAGAGATAGAGAGCAACACTATATAAAAAAGCTTGGCTTCTGAGAAAAACTTTACAAGTAGGGGTTACAACTGTTGAGAGGAAAAGCCTCGTGGATCCCAAAAAGTTGTTACTTGCACCACTTCACATTAGACTGGGGCTGATGAAACAATTAGTTAAGGCATTGCCAAAAGAAGGGGAGTGTTTCAGACATCTTTGTGGACAGTTTCCTGGTTTATCCGAGGTAAAGCTAAAGGAAGAAACCTTTGGGAGACCAGGCATTAGAAAACGAATGACAGATCCCAACTTTCTGGACAAAATGGAAACAAAACAAAAGGCAGCATGGACATACTTTAAATTAGTTGTTACCGATTCCCTAGGAAAGGAAGGAGAGATCCAAACCACAAGACAATCGTAGCAGACATGTCCGACAACTTTAAGAAGCTGGGCTGTAAAATGAGTATTAAAGTTCATTTTATCCACTCACATCTTGACTACTTCACTGCAAACTTTTCCCCAGTGTTGTTAAGTCTGTGCAATGACCAAGGTGCGGAGGAATGCAAGGAGAAATTCAGAAAAGGAATTAAAAGTCCATGGAGAGTGAAGAAAAACCTTGCAGCTTGCTGACGACATAGCAATTCTGTCAGAGAAAGCAAAGGGCCTGGAAGAGCAATAAAACGGAATGGGCAGTGTCTTGAAAGGAAGGTATATGATGAACATTAACAAAAATAAAACGAGGGTAATGGAATGTAGTGTCAGTAAATCAGGCGATGCTGAAATTATTAGATTAGGTAGGTAATTAGACAGGAAAAGTAGTAAATGAGTTTTGTTATTTGAGTAGTAAGATAATGGATGATGTCCATAGTAAAGAAGAAATAAAATGCAGATTGGCCATGGGAAGAAACGCATTTCTGAAGAAGTGGAATTTGTTGACATCCAATATTAGTTTAAATGTTAGGAAGTATTTTTTGGAAGCATTTATCAGGAGTGTAGCATTGTATGCAAGTGAAATGTGGACGATAAGGGGTTCAGACTAAAAGACGATAGAAGTTTTCGAAACGTGATGCTACAGACGAATGAAGATTAGATAGGTAGATCACATAAATAATGAGGAGCTGCTCAACAGAATTGGGGAGAAAATTAGTATCTGGCATATCCTGACTGAGAGGAGGGATAGGTTGATGGGACACACTCAGAACATCAAGGAATCGTCAACTTAGCATTAGAAGGAAGAGTGGTGGGTAAAAATCGTAGAGTGACGAATACAGTACGCAGATTCAAAAGGATGTTGGTTGTCGTACGTATGAAGAGGCTTGCACAGGACAAGGTAGCGAGGAGAGCTGCATCAAACCAGTCTGCAGCCTGAAGACCACAATAATATTGTTGTCAGCTGTATGCATTACATTAAGATACGTAAAATTGCGCCGCAAGGCGACAAAACATAACATGGTCAAACTCGTATTGAAATAAGTACACATTGTTACTCGTAATAAAATGGGTTCAAATATTAGAATGAGCAACAAATGTAAATTAATTACCTTACAATACGCCAAGCAGGTTGAAGAATTTCCGACATGGATTCCAAACACACAACTCATTTTCCTATGCTTTCACGTCTATAACTTAAACACACAATAAACTACACAAACAACTGCCGCCAAAACACAAATAGTCACATGTCTTTGTTTACTAGTACTACCGCAGAGTGTTCAAAGATAAAAACTATTTTCCTGTCAAAGACAAGAGACTTGTCAGCTGCAAGAAGTTGAAACTCTCTGCTCAGCTGCAACACGACCAAAGATGATACAAATCAGTATTGCAAGATAGATTCTAGCCTCCTAATTTGCATGAAACACGGCATCGTGAATATTGAGGAGGCCGTGCAAGTAACGATAGACTTTAGGTATGATGACACTGGCCACAAAAAAGCTCCATTTAACTTACATCACGCAAAGAGCTAGTGTCAATTGCTAATTTTTGTGTGGCTCCACTCAAGTGTCGCCACTTAAAAAAACTTCAGATCATTTGAACTTTGTGACGCCATTTCTCTGAATCAAAACAAACCGCCGCCATCATTTTCGAAGGCTATTACTGTATTTGGTCTTTTCGTCTATTTATGCCTATGTTTTACAAACAATGTGCATTTCAATTGCTCAACAAATTAAAGATCTTCCCAAAATATGAGCTTTAACGTGTGGTTTATTGGGTAATAGTGAGACATTGGAATGCAGGTCAATGTTTTCATGAGCATAATGTAGTTAATTTGCGCATTTCATGATGCCCTAATACAGTGTATGCTTAAGATTTGTGTGTGACTAAATAGGTGTTATTGAGTGACTACTGAAGGGAGATTTGTAGTTACAGAACAGCCTACTTAATTCTAAAAACGTGGAAAATAAGTGTGGTGCTGGCAGTATATTCATATTCTGGAATTTGCATCTTCATTGCTCATATAAACACTTGCCATTGGATTTTAGAAAGGAAGTGACAAGGTCCATCTCCACGAACCACAGACATTGCCGAGATGGGGTGGCTTGCGTTCCTCAGCGATACAGATAACCATACCGTAAGTGCAACCACAGTGGAAGGGTATCTGTGCAGAGGACAGACAAACGTGTGGATTCTAAAGAGGAACATCAGCGTTTTCAGTAGTTACAGGGGCAATAGTCTGGATGATTGACTGAGCTGGCCTTGTAACATCAGCTATCGCTTCGTCATGCAGCTACTGCGAACAGTTACTATGAACGGCATAGTGAATGCATTATTGTAGCATATATGGACACATTACCGTAGTAAAGATAGACATGAAGCCAACACTGACCACAGAAGTACAATTTTATATGCCAACTAGTTCTGCTGATGATGAGGATATCGAATTAATGTATGAGGAGGTACAAGAAATTATACAGAAAATTACAGGAGATGAAAACTTGATTTTGATAGGGGACTTTAACTCGGTAGTAGGAAAAGGAAATGTAGTAGGTGAATATGGACTGGGAAAAAGGAATGAAAGAGAAGATCACATGGTAGAATTTTGTGCAGAGCACAATTTAATAATCACCAACACCTGGTTTAATCACCATGAAAGAAGACTGTATACATGAAAGAGACCAGGAGACACGGGAAGGTACCAGACTGAGTTCATAATGGTAAGTAATAGATATAGGAACCAAGTTTTAAACTGTAAGACATACCCAGGGGCAGATATAGATTCTGACCATAACTTCCTGGTCATGAACAGCAGATTAAAACTTAAGAGACTGCAGAAAGGCAGACAAGTTACGAGATGGAACCTGGACAAATTGAAGGAACCAGAAGTGGTTGAGAATTTCAAAGGGAGCATTAGGTAGGGATTGGCTGAAACAGGGGAAAGTAATACAGTAGAAGAAGAACAGGTAGCTCTGAGAGATAAAGTAGTGAAAGCCGCAGAGGATCATATAGGTAGAAAGGCAAGGCCTAACAGAAATCCCTGGATAACACAGGACATACTGAACTTAATTGATGAAAGAAGAGAATATAAAAATGCATCAAGTGAAGCAAGCAAAGGGGAGTACACACGTCTGAAAAATGAGAAAGACAGGAAGTGCATACTGGCTAAGCAGGAGTGGCTAGAAAACAAATGCAGAACTGTAGAAGAATGTATAACCAGGGGAAAGATAGATACCGCCTACAGGAAAATAAAAGAAATATTTGGAGACAAGAAAAGCAGTGGTATGAATATCAAGCACTCGGAGGGAAAACCGGTACTAAGCAACGAGGGAAAATCTGAAATGTGGAAGGAATATATATAGAGGGCCTAGACAAAGGAAATATACTGAAAGGCAGCTCTCTGCCTCTTTTTATTTATTTCAATGTTTGCTCACCTCCCTTTGAAGTTAGAGGCTTTGCACATGTTAGATTCTATTTTCAATTTAAAAACTTATTGGTTTTTTTACTATAAGTTAAAGTATTAACCTTCATTGACATGTTGACATGCTCCCCACCCTGTATTTACCCTGTGTGTGAGTGATACGCTTCACTTTCTTGACGGATCTCAACCTTGGTCCGATGGTTGTGCATGCTAAGCATTTGCTGCTATTCCTGCTGTACCTGAAACATAGGAAAAAGTATTAGAATCTGGCTGTATGAGAGGACTTAGACTGTCAGATTACTGACGATGTATTATTATATATATTTTTTTTCCTGGTTTGCTACGAGATTTTTGTTAATCTCGCTGCAGGTGAGTGATACGCTTCTACTGCGTTCTGTGCTTGCCTCGTTTCGACGCTGGAGCGTTGGTGTGCACCCCGCGCACGCCTCGTTCAGCCACTTCCCACTAGGGACGCTGCTATTAGTCGTGCGTGCACCAATCGACCTCACACAGGCAGCTAGACGCTTTGCGCGAGTACGGTATGTCTCCGCGATGCTCTTTGGGACCTTTGGCGCGAGGATTCGTACGTATCGGAGTGGCGTCGTCACTCTCTCTCCGGTTTCGGCGTAGGTAAGAGGTTCGTATGGTCTAAATGGTGAGCCACAGATAGGTCCATGCTACGCTTTGTAGCAGTAATAAGTTATATGTGCTTTAGATGTGTGTGAATTATGTTATTCTCGGGAATGTGGCGTATTCCCCTCGTGTATGTTTGCCGGTGTGACTTTGATTTCTGTTAAAAACGGTAAATGATGACTAGTAAGTTTTAGTTTGTTGTCCGTTATGGCATGTGGAACAAAGACCTATTCTTTGTTCAACGTCTTCCAGCCCTTCAGGCGTTGAAATAATGCTACCTCTTACTATTTCCGTAATATCTTTCCGCGTCCTTCTGGCTTCTTATCAGTTCACTCGTGTGTAAGGTTTGTGTGAGATTTAGTGGTCCCTTCCGGGTATTGGAAGTGGAACAGAGTGCATGTGGTTATGAATATCGTAACTTGGCAGATTCGGCTTATCTGTCTGGATGTGCAGTATTTCATGTCGCAGTCTTCTGTGAGAGTAATTTCGCAGCTACGCGCTTGTGAATGATTGTGTCCCATGTCCTACCAATCCTCCTGTTTCTTATATGTTTTACAGCCTCGTTTTTGCTTATCCTACCCCTCTTGGTGTGTGAACAAAATTACTACCTTGTAAATTAGTGGGATTCACTTTTATTGTGTATTTAAAATTGGTGTTGCCCCCATTTCCATGTGAACTGGCAATAAACCAGCTTAGTTAAATGTTCCCTTGTTTGTAATTTAACCTCAGATCCGTTTTATTATTATGGTTTCCCTCTGCTTCCGGGAGGACACCTCATGTATTCTGTTGCGCAAATCTCTAGTCTTGGATCCCTTTTGCTAGGACTTGTTAGTTTTAAATAACTGCAGCTCTTTTATGTGGCGGTTTCCAGCCATGATTCGTCATTCGAAATTTAAGAAACGTCTTTTATCTGGCAGAGGCCTCTTTTAATACTTCAAGGTAGTATTCTAGGAATGGAAGACGAAATGGAGGAAGATGAGATAGGAGATACGATACTGCGAGAAGAATTTGACAGAGCGCTGAAAGATTTGAGTCGAAACAAGGGCCTCTGGAGTAGATGACATTCCGTCTGAACTGTTGATGTCGTTAGGAGAGACAGTCGTAAAGAAATGGTTCCATGTGGTATGCAAGATGTATGAGACAGGGGAAATACCCTCAGACTATATATATGGAATATAATATTCCAATTCCAAAGTAAACAAGTGCAGACAAGTGTGAAAATTACAGAACTATCAGTTTAATAAGTGATGGTTGCAAAATACTAACAAGAATTATTTACAGGCAAATGGAAAAAATGATGGAATCCAACTCTGGGGAAGATGAGTTTGGATTAAGGAGAAATGTAGTGACACAGGAGGCAATACTAACATTACAACTTATCTTTGAAGATAGATTAAGGAAAGGAAAACCTGCGGTTTTAGCATTTGTAGATTTGGAGGAAGCTTTTGACAATGTCAGCTGGAATACACTCTTTCAAATTCTGAAGGTAGCAGGGGTAAAATATAGGGAGCGAAGAGTTATATTTAACTTGTACAAAAACCAGACTGCTGTTATTAGAATCGAAGGGCATGAAAGGGAAGTAGTGGTTGGGAAGGGAGTAGCCTTTCCCTAATGTTGTTCAATCTGTACATTGAGCATGCAGTGAGAGAATGCAAGGAAAAATTTGGAGATGGAATTAACGTTCAGGGAGAAGAAATAAAAACTTTGCAGTTAGCAGATGACATAGTAATTTTGTCAGAGACTGCAAAGAATCTGGGAGAGCAATTGAATGGAATGGACAGTGTCATGAACAGAGAGTATAAGATGAACATCAACAAGAGTAAAACAAGGATAATGGAATGTAGCGTCGAAAAAAAAAACAGGGGATGCTGATTAGATTAGGTAATGTGACAATAAAAGTAGTAGATGAGTTTTGCTATTTGGGTAGCAAGATAACGTCTGATCGCCGAAGTAAAGAAGATATAAAATGCAGAATGGCTATGGGAAAGGAAGCGTTTCTTAAGAAACGAAATTTGTTGTCAGCCAATATTATTTTAAATGTTAGGGAGTCCTTTCTGAAAGCATTTGTCTGGAGTGTAGCATTGTATGGGAGTGAAACATGGCCGATAAGGAGTTCAGACAAAAAGATGATAGAAGTTTCTGGAATGTCCTGCTACAGACGAACGATGAAAATTAGATGGGTAGATCACATAACTAATGAGGAGGTGCTTAACCGAATTGGGGTGCAAAGGAGTTTCTGGCATACCCTGACTAAAAGATGGGATAGATTCGTGGGACACATTCTGAGACATCAAGGAATCGTCAACTTACCATTAGAGGGAAGTGTGTGGGGTAAAAATCGTAGAGGGAGACCGAGGAACGAATACAGTAGGCAGATTCAAAAGGATGTAGGTTGCTGAACTTGTTCTCAGATGAAGAGGCTTGCACAGGATAGGGTAGGATGGAGAGCTGCATCAAACCAGTTTGCGAACTGAACACCACAACAACAACAACAGTGACAAGGTTCATGTTGTAATTTTTGATTGAGTGAGTCTGTTAATTAAGTGAATGAAATGTATTACAGTAACTGTCAGTGCAGTTCTACGAAGCATAACCTCAAAATTCGATATAAATGAAGAAGACGAGGTAGCTATATTAGGCTTCAAATAAGCGTCTGTGACATTATAAACAGCATCCAGAACATTACATCAGAATACTGAACTTGGTTTGATGACAAGATATCAATTTTGAAGAGATGACAGGTAACGGTCAGGTGTCAAATATCACAAGTACATTTGTAGTATCGGTTGATCAAGTACTGCATCTCTAATGTTGATATCGGACTTTCTTCAGCGCTTGATAAGAAAATTCCATTCGAAATTTCCTTTTTTTAACGTAATTGGTTCAGTAATGGAGCTTTGTTTACATGTGCTACAGGGTTTATACCTGTCTTTAACATATGAGTGTTGTTTATCGCAAAATACATTTCCAAACAACAACATTTTCCAAACAATACTTTATTTCCCTCTTATTGTAGTCTTATATCAATTCTAATACGATAACCTAAATAACAACTCCCATGTCTGTTGGAAAAATCTCAGATGACACCATATTGGCAGTCATGCAACTAGAATTTTGACAGGAATGAGTGGAAACGGCTGTGATAGCACCACTAACATA
Organism: Locusta migratoria; assembly: GCA_026315105.1. Lineage (NCBI taxonomy): Eukaryota > Metazoa > Arthropoda > Insecta > Orthoptera > Acrididae > Locusta > Locusta migratoria. The sequence goes on along the minus strand of CM048755.1, from coordinate 734,987,961 downwards.
TAAGCTGTATGCGCCATGCGCCGTTTTTGTGCACAGTGTAAACCCACCTTTACTAAATAAAAATTAGATGAAGAAGGATAAAACAACACCGTCTACAAAACAAGGCCTCACAACTTGCTGTGCCTACGTCACACCTAAAGGCCGCGGCCGCCAGTTGACTGACTGGCACGCACACCCCTGCGTGGCGACCGACCAGTCAGCTAGCGTTCGCGGCCTTCTGCTGTGACGTAGACATGGGCAGTTGTGAGGCCTTGTCTTCTAGGTGCTGTTGGTTAAAATAACCTTCTTGAAAGAGACCGCTCGGTAGCTCTAGTGTCGCGTTTCCACATTTAACATGATAGAAGCCGCCATTTGCAGGGAAAAAGTGCATAAACATGGTTCCGTCATGTGCTGGTTTTAATTGTAACAGTAAGAATGGAAGCAAAGACGAATACGGAAACAATGTTCCAATTCCAAGTGAGGCATTATTATTGCTTGTTACTTTCTATTACTTGCATACCATATAGTATTTTCATGGAGAAATAATGCATTACGAGCGTTGTTTTTGTTTCTGTTTCCCCTTACAAATGATTCTCTAATTCCCAAATAGATAGTTGCTACTCAAAGAGAGTACTTCCAGCCGCCAGCAAATCATTTACTGTGCTCTCTTCATTTTGAAGAGAATTGTTAGATGGAAAATTATGCAAATAGATGACAACTGAAGGACAGTATTTGGATTTCCACTTCATTTGAAAAAGGTATAGTTTCCTGCAAATACTGCAGTACAGGCCTATATGTAAATAATTGCTTTTAGACACTTAACAGGTGATGATTGTACTTCATAAATCGTTAAATATTTGAACAAATGTTGCATACTCAAGCTCAACCACTTTAAGAGGTAGGCCACTATCTCTGTTAAAAACTACTTTGGGAATGAAATACCTTTATAAAGTTATATGGGTTGTTATAATTATCCATACCCAATTTCGCCTTGGTTGCACAGTCTGAGAGTGCCAGACTATAAATCCAAAGGTCACAGTTCAATCCCCGCCAAATTCTAGGATTTTTATCTGTCACTTTCCCCTTCTTTCACCTCTGGCAGTGTTGTTGATGTGAAAAATACCGAGTAGCACTGTGGTTCGGAATCCAAGTTAAATTGTAGGTCCCCTTTAACTGGCTGGGTAAGTCAGTTCGAAGGTCGGAGGAAGGCAACAGCATACCACCTCCAAACAGGACCATGCCTAGTAAAGCACTATGGTGTTCAAACCAATCTTCGTATTGTTGACTGCTTTACCTTTTCTACCTTATCCAAATTCGAGCAAGTTGAGAGAAAAAATCTGTATAATTTGGAAAGGAGTGTAGACAGAATTGTGCTACACAAAGATAAGTGAGAAAGAACGTACAGAGTAGTTGGAAAAAAGTAAACAGGAGCTAACAGAAAATTACGTGAATTAAATAATAATCGTTGTCTCTGCTGCTTTGTAAGTATCATGCAATCATCTTATACAAATAACTCGCTGCAAAATCACCCCACCTAGTCAGAAAAGAGCCTTAAAGTCTTAAATTTCGTGTCGCCATGTAGACATATTTCGGAAATTAGGAAACTTAATTTATTTAAGAATACTTTTAAAATAAACTCCAACATTCAATAATATTTTTAAACAAACTTGCGTCTATTTTATGCTTCCTTTTGCTCTTGTTTCGTCTCATATACTTCAAATTACTACCCCAGTACTGGCATTCATCCCTGCAAATGGCAGAGATAAGTTGCTTGAATTGTAGGCCAGTTGCCTCACTTCTCCGCTAAGGCGTTGTAGGAGCTTGCATGAGACGGGACTGTCTTGTGGCAGTGTACACTTGACTGTTTTGACATTTGCTGACCGGAAATTAATATCATGTGACCAATCAACGTTTTTCAAGATGTCATCCATATTCCGTTCTGTTCTTTTCTGTCACACTGAATGCTCCGTTTAACAGCATACGTTGTTGCAATATATTTTGTTTTCACTTCATTGCTGTGTTTTAAATTCGTTGTCGCTGTTTTTTTATTTTTTCGTTGTTTCTGTTTATCGTTGAACATCAGTGGTTCGTGTAAAACCTTCCAAAAGTGAGAGGTATGCAGTTCTGTGTTCGAAATGTGGAAGAGGTTCATGAAATTGAGAACTTTCGTGTGTCGAAATATGGAAAAGGCAGTATCCACAGTCCAGAATTGAATTATCAAGATGCAGTTTATAAAATGACATCAAATAAAATGTTAACCCACTAGGCCTATGCACCATTTGAGTAACTTCCTACCCCATAATATTGTGGCATCTCATTACTTGACATAAAACTGTATTACACAATGAAATATTGTCCTTTGCCTACAAAGGTTTGGTATATTATTTCAGTAGTAAAGAAAGTAATGGGAATTCTGTCATGATTTTACTGTATTACATAAGAACCAAGTACGAAAAATTCGATGATGTCAGGTTACAGAGATTCCATGTCAATAACTTGATGAAATGTTCTGGTATTTTCAGTGTTTAACTGTCAAGTTTATTATGTCAAAATATCACACACAGAGCATTTTTTATGAACATGATTAGTGATCATGATTTTAGAATATTAATAACTATACTTAATTATGTTCAGTCACTACATGTGCGAACATACTCATTCTCTATGAAATAGAAGTCCTTAGGCACAACTGGTAACAGTTAATCTATTACTTGTTAATTATTTAAGGATATTGCCTGTTTTGGCCAAATGTCACGGTGAACAGCTTACATGTAAAATCTTCGATCTACTGACAGTGACTCCTAGTGCAGGTTATGTTGAACAGTGATAGCTGTTTTGGGATAACCAACAAATGTGAATAGGAAATAAGGCATGATGGCAAACTGATCTGCAGTGTAGCATAGTGTCAACATTTATGGCCACATTTATTTTGACAGTTTTAGCACATTTTATTATGAGAATTAAAACTTCCAGGTAACCACAGAAAAAAAGAAAATAAACATGTGTCCATTAAGTATTTTGGTTCATCCTCTAAAAATGTAATATATAAACTAAGTAAAGTGCAAAGACGGCCTCCTGCATAAGTTTTACCCCGTTTTGTTTATTGTATATGAAAAACTACAGTACAGCATGAGATGAGAATTACACAGCTCACACTTGAAAGACGAGAATCTGTCGCTAGATTAGCATTGTGTTAAAACTAGAACCCCTCTCTTTTCCAGGCATGAGGAATAGCATTTTTATTTCATGTTTTAAAATATTAGTTTCTGAAATGTTAATTATCACTGCTAGGATTTTGTTATTTTAATAATTTATTATTGTCGCTGTGAGAATGCGTACTGGTTTTACTTTTAAGTGGATGTGCAAGAATCTAATGGCAGTCTGAATGTGGGTAGTGATAGCTCACTTTGCATGGTTCTCTCTGGCTCAGAGTCGATAGTTAGTCTTCACCAACCCCTGCTGCTGATGCGACCAAAGAGGTTTCTACACCCTTTGGTTAAAAGGAAGTCGACGAGCTCTCTCCAGGGCGAGTCTCACGATCTCCTCTCCCCACCACAGCTGGGTTTTGCCAGTTTCCGGTAGCTTTCTCGCCTCCTGGCCATTCGGTCTTCACTTTGTGTTGGGATCGTGGTGAGGTAAAGTTGGTTCTGCTCTTGTGTCAGTGGAGATGGTAGCGATTCGTTGTCTAGTATGTTTAACTTAAACTTAGATTCATTTTTTGGAATATTCCTTCCGATCATTCACGGAAATGTGTTCTAGTTTTTCAGTCCAGTGATTTCCAACAGATAAACGTGGTGTATGTGTTACTAGTTGCAGTTTGATAACGGCCTGGTATATTCAAACATTTTGTGATTATGTGGCGGTGTACGAACTCTGTGTAAATTCTTTCTAGCTTTGTGGGGCCCGATTTCTAACAGACGATATGTTCATTTTGTACAGTGCATGTAAAAATCTTTCTTATAATTTCCTTCTGTGAGTGATATGTATTCCACGTGGATGGTTCTCAGAACAAAGCCTTCAGCTTCCACTATTGTTTGTTCCATGCCTATCAGGCAGTTAACAATGCAGTGTAATAATTTATGTTTTGATGTAATGAGACATGAAGACGATGGCACCAGAGTGGAAGTATGGGTAAATGAAATCAATGCTAACGATAACCCTTCAGTGCTGTTCTACAAGCAACAAGATACAAGCCACCAATATCATTCACTTCTGAGAATGGAAGACTTTGTCGTTATTATTATGGACAATGGCCATGGTGAAATATTGAAGAAGTACGGCAGTGACTGTGTTTGTATTGATGAGATGCATGGAACTAACGGTTATGGTTTTAAGTTAATTACACTTGTTGTACTTGACGATCTGAGACAAGATTTTTCCTTGTGCATTTCTGATTTCAAACGGATTTGAACAAGAGGTGCTGTCATTGTTTTCTAATGAAATGAAAACTCAAGTGGGAAAAATACATCCTCAGGTATTTATGCCTGATTTAGCTGAGGCGTTTCAAGTGCTTGGATTCCATAAATGTAAGAACCTGTGAGAAGACTCTATTGCTCATGGTACAGTGACAGGGCATAGAGGAAAAACCTATGTTTGAAAATTAAATCAAAGGAAAAACAAGCTGAAGCTTATAAGCTTGTGAGGAGTTTGATGAAATGGTAAGAAGAAGTGCTCAAGTAATCCAAATTCGCTCATGGTAACAAACATAGAATGCACAAACAGATACAGTGTATTACAAGAAAATACGGACGGTCAGAGTGTTGTAAGTGATGATGCTTGCAAGCCAGGCCATGCATGTCGATCTCGGTGACTAAAAAATGACCGCTTGCTGCAAAATGCGGCCGTAAAATACGGCTGTCACTACAAACAACAGTGTGCCAATGTCTCACAAGACAGTATCAATACTGTTTTGCTCACGGACAGTCACAGAAAAGGTCTTGCCGAAATTATTCGTTATCAGCATGATATCAGTGTAACTAGCATTGTGAAACCAGGAGCTTGTCTAAAAGAAGTTATAAAAAAAACCATTGAAATAAGAAGTCGCCAAATCAGTGTACTATAATACTAGGTGGCTCAAATGACGTTTATAAAAATGACCCAAATGTATCAAATAGAGCTTTGAGAGAGACATTAACTCAGTAGCGTATCAAGGATCGTGGTTTGGGGGGAGGGGGGTTAAGTCAATCACCAGGCTAAGGATCGCAGTCTGGTGGAGGCTGAGGAGGTCAATCACCGGGCTAAGTATCATGGTCCTGGAAGGGGGGGGCTAAGGTCAAAGGTCAATCACTGGGCTGAAGTGATTTATATATATATATATATATATATATATATATGGTGTTTCACTAAGTGTGTTTGCCTCTGTAACTTATAAAATAATAGGTGACGGGAAATTTTAATGCGGTAGGTCAACACAACAAATGTTACACTTTCTGTGGAGCTATGAACATAGTTTATTGTATCATTTTCCAAAGAGTTACAGCTCAAAGATATAATTTTTTTAAATGTAACAATAGTTTTTTCTGTCGTGCATTGGATTCGTTGAAACCAGCTGTGTCGAAATCAATTTAAACTACATTCCTATCACTGTTAATTTGGGAACTACAACCCTTCAAAGTTTCAGGAGCAGATACCACAAGTGCTGCGCATAATGCTATGCAAACAGTTTCATTTTGGTGAAAAAAAAATTGCAGACTGAAGTCCTAGAAAGGAATAGATTACATTTTTTTCCAAAGGGGAAGAATCGTAACTGAAGGTTTCCATATAACACTATGGATTCGGAATTCAGTAGTATTCGACCATTATGCACCGAATCCGAAGCCAATGTGCTAGATTTGGCGATTAATGGATTCGGCCGAACCAGTTGGACACAACCCTAATATGTATATATCACTAGTATGGATTATACTATGGGTTGAAAATCTTTACTTTCTGAATTGACTGTTAGACAATGTAAAATAAATGTCTATTCAAATATGTCTGTAATAATGAAGCATGTAAGATGCCTTATGCAGCTGGCAAGCTGTCCACAGGCTAATGAATATATGAATAAAAGACGTTGTGACTTTTGAACATGTTCTTCCCTTAGCACTAGAGGGACTGATTTCTGATCCTTGTTTTATTTGTCCTGTAGGTCAAACATTTGTAGAGTAGAGCACACAATGACATAGGGCAAGTCACTAAGAATAAAACACTTTTGTACCTTGTACAATAAAGCAAATGGTGCTATAAAAATTAATTTAAGGCTAAGGACATGGAGTTACAAGACTTCACATGGCAGAAAAATATAAGCAAAATAGTTATAAGAAGAGAAATAAATGCAAAAATAATTATAAGCAGAAAAAGAACGGTACTTGTTTAAATTAATGAAAATATCTATAAGGTGACGATATTGGTTCTTAAAAAATTCTTTTAGCTATAACATATTACATTAGTATAAGAACATGCAGACTTCACATGGCAGAAAAACATATGCAAAATAATTATAAATAGAAAAAGTACAATACTTGTTTAAATTGATCAAAATATCTATAAGGAGGAAATATTAGTTCTTTATATTATCATGGATAATTTAGTATGCAAATAATTTAGCTATAACATATTACATTAGTACAGGGACATGGAGTTAAAGACTTCACGTGGCAGAAAAATATATGCAAAATAATTATAAGCAGAAGAAGTACAGTACTTGTATGAATTAATCAAGATATTTATAAGGAGAAAATAGTAGTTCTTTAAATTATCATGGATAATTTAGTATGCAAATTCTTTTAGCTGAAACATATTACATTAGTAAAAGTGTAATCCACAGGATTTGCGAAGTTACCATAATAGATTAATGTTTCAATTTAGCACAGGAAACATTGTTGCAGAGTAGAGTACAGACAAATAAGACATTATGTGTAAATCTTATAGCTATAACATATCAATTCATAGATATAACCTAGAATTTTGTCTCCAGAAATTCCTGAAGAGAATAGACGTAGTGATGTAGTAATAGTTACTTTAATTTAATTCTCATTATTTTTGGATTTTTGATTGTTTTTAAGTTGGGAGGGAGGTGGTTATGAATTTTGATGCCCATATACTTAGCCCCATTAGCATATAGTTTAGTGTTGTGAGGTATAATCAGCAGGTGGGTTTTATTTCTTGTGTCATCTGTGTGCTGGTCAGCATTTCTGTTGAGGGATTCCAGATATTGGACAGTACAACAAGCCACTTCTATTATATAGGGACAGGGGAGTGGGAGTATTTTTAGATTTTTGAACAGTGGTTTGCAGTGTTCAAATCTTTTTCAAAGCTATTATTCTAACCACTTGTTTTTGAATTTTGAAAATTACAAGTGATTCAGAACTACTTCCCCAGAAGATCAAGCCATAGCTCAAAATGGACTCAAACGGGGCATGGTTTATCAGCTTCAAACTATCTTTACTGACTGTATCTCTGATTGATCGTAGTAAGTAGCATGTTTTGTTGAGTTTCTGTGACAAGGCCTCAATGTGTGGTTTCCAGTTTAGAGTATTACTTATGGTAATTACAAGAAATTTGGTGTCCTGTTTGTTATCAATGGAGTCTTTACCAATGGCTACTGCTGCGTTACATGGGGTAAGAATTGTCTTGTGTGAAAATTCATGCTTACAGTTTTCTGTGTATTTATGAGTAATCTATTTGCTTCAAACCAAGAGTGTAATTGAGCAGTGGTCTCATTTATGGCATCTTTATATGTCGACATTACCGGTAATCAAGATATTTGTATCATCGGCATACAGAAAAGAGCTGGCATCAGGTATGTGTTCTGGGAGGTCATTGATGAAAAGAAGGAAGAGGTTGGGGCCAAGAATAGACCCCTGAGGCACGCCATTCCTTGTGTGTTGTATATCTGACCTGCAAGCCCTGGATTTCTTTGGATCTTTTATTTCGACGTATTGCTTCCTTTCGCTGAGGTAGCTACCAAACCAACTGTGGGCTATACCCCTGATCATGTAGTTTTGGAGTTTCATAATGAGCAGCTTGTGGTCAACCATGTCAAATACCTTGGATTGATCCTGGTATGACTGAGTTTGGGTTGTATTTGCATTAACATTATTCTAAAAGTAGCATGTGCTGAGCATATTGTTATAGATTCAACAGCGGGATCAACACAAACATGCATATTGAAAGGATACACAAAACAATAAAATACAGTTATTTGCATGGCAAAAACTGTGAAACGTCTCGACAAGTGCATACATTTATTGATGAGATTCCTCAGGGACAAATTATTTGATAGACTCATTTTGACAAAGGGTCTCTTCATAGCGGAATGGACAGGCAATGTCAGATAGCTGGTAGACACAGGATCTGACTTGTCTATTTCCCCCCCGCTCTATGTTAGGAGACCGCAGGAACACGGAAGCCCTGTATCGCATGGCGGCCAACAATATGCCAATCAAAACATACAACACACACCACTGGAATGTAGATCTTGGCCTCTGCCGTACGTTCTCATGGAGATTCACAGTGGTTTACGTAAACATACCGATTCTGGGCACCGATTTCCTCGACCACTGCGGAAGGACTGCCATCAGTGGGCACGTGCCTGCACTGCTTGTCTGTGCACTAAAGTTGGCAGGCACACTCACGCACCTGCCGGCGCATTTCCCGCCGCCACAGGACGTTTCGCCCACGTACACGGGGACATTGTAGGACCCCTGCCTCTGTCACAAGGCAAGCGCTACCTTTTGACCATGGTGGACCGTTTCACCCGATGGCAGGAATCGACGCCCATAGCCGACATCACACCCGAAACCGTCGCCTCCACTTTTGTAGACACCTGGGTGGCACGCTTCAGTTGTCCCAGCGACGTCACAACGGACCGAGACCGGAATTTGACTATGCATTATTTACGCACGTCGCCCGACTGTGTGCTGCTCAGCTGCATAGAACTATGAGCTACCACCTGGCTGCTAACGGCATGGACGAGCGCCTGCACAGGACACTGAAAGCCGCCCTAACATGCCACAACACCGACTGGATGGAAGCACTTCCTCTCGTGCTCCTCAGCCTACGGGTAACACCGAAGGAAGACATCGGCGCCTTGTCGTCTACGGCCAGTCTCTCAACATTCCAGGCGAATTCGTTTAAGAAGCACTGCCGCTGCAGGATGCCACGGCTCCGCCACTCGCAGAACGACTGCGAAGCCACACGCCGGGCCTCCGACCGCACGCACCGCCGCGCCACGGCACTGGCAAGACGTTCGTACACGCAGACCTACAGCACTGTACCCACGTCGTGCTGTGCACCGACGCGGTACAGCCGCCACTGCGACCTCCATATTCTGAGCCACACGGCGTGCTCACACGCGGCGACAAAATGTTCACAATTGAACTCAACGGCAAGTCGTCAACCGTTTCGATCGACTGACTGAAGCCAGCTTACGTTTTGTCCGCTCCAGACGCCGTTTACTTCTACAACCCGGCAGAGAACGAGTCGACGGACGACACTCCGTGCGCAGCCGGCCAGGCAGAGACAGCTGTGGATGACGTGCCCGCACTGCCAGCTGTCAGTTGGCCGCCACGTGAGCCTCAGGCTGCCCCCACGCCAAGGCCGCCGATTGTTCCCGCATCACCGCCTCCCCCATCTCTGCCAGCTGTCAGCAGGCCGCCATGTGCGCAGCAGCCGCATCCTGTCCCCACTCTGCAGCTACCAGCTGACGCCATGCCGCCGCCTCACCACCGCAGCTGCCCACAGCGCGCCCGCCTCAGGTGCACGGACAGCCGCCACCTCACCCGCCGCCGGCCGACTACGTCACGCGTGCTGCCCGCCGCGTCAGGTTCAAATGCCCGTGCTGCACCACTGTGATGTAACGTCGCTCGTACATGGCACTGCATGCCGATGAGATGCTACTCGCTTCCAGCGGACCGCCCCACCAGCTGTCACCATTTTCCCGTCGAGCTCTGGCCACCGCTCGTCCATCGCAGCTCCGGGAGCCGTGTTCGGGCCCTGCAGGCCCGTTTCACTCTCCGGAGCTCCGCTACCTCGAGCGTCGAGCCCGGATCGTGGATCGCGTTTAGCTTCCGCGTCAGGCGTCAGTGAAGACAACAATAAACAATGTGTAACCACTGACTTTTATTTGTATAATTTTATCTAATGTTTTATATTGTGACTGAACGTATGTACATGTTTACTCGAACATTTTCGTTTTGTGCTGCTTCTACACAACTACACTGATTTGGTGTGCAAATTAACATTGTTTTCCGTGTGGAAGTGTTCCCCATACGGACACCTGTGTACCACATCTGTGCCCCCATCATGTCGGGCCACAACAACTCCTGCTCAGGTTCCCGTGCATGTGCTCCATCCTATTCCGGACATTGGCCGTCGCGCCATCGGCCTCGTCCGTTGTAGTTCCGAGCCCTGCGTGGCGAACGCCACGATACGGACACGCTTTCTGACAATAACGTACAGTTTCCGTGCCTCCACTGCCGCGAGTGTCGAGGCCAGACGGTTTGCCCCGCCGAACTACAGTGTGTCGCTAGTGCTCCAGTTTGTGAAGAAAGTGCTACACACTGCGCGCATACAGCCCGACCTGCCACCGCTGTCAACAGTCTGCCTAACGCGGCACAGCCATGTGCTCGCCGCCCGCTGCTCGCAGTGACGTCGCTCTCGCCGCCCAACCACCGCGCTCCGGCCTTCAACCATTGCTGCTCTGACGTCATCAGACCAGCACACCAGATCCAAACTACAGCCAGCCGCCAGACCAGCGCCAGCGTTTTCTCTCAGCTTCGGAGCTCCGCTCTGCAAGGGCGGATCTATGTGGCAGCCGCGTCGAGAAACGCGCCCGGCAGAGCAGCGGCACAGCCACCTGACTTTCCCATGAATCTCCGACACCCTCGCAATGTCCCGTTACGCGGCAGGGTGGCAACGGCGCTAAAAAACGCGCGCGCCCGTGGGAGAGAGTACGAGTCGGGTGATAGAGCTGTGTGGACCTTCGTGTGTAAAGGCCAATTCACACTGTCCATCATGTCACGTCACATAACCGTCCGTCAGAACATTCCACAATGCATTTCTAATGGCGGCATTCACACTGCCCGTCACCGGACCGTCACGTCACGTCAACGTCATGTAAAGCTTTCTCGAGAAGAATGTTTTGACGGAACGGTCGTCTGCTAACATCGGAAGTTAACCTATTTTCGTCACGCGAATTACATGTTGCAGTCGACTATTTCACTGTTTATATGCAAATGTGTCGTACTCATCGTTATTTTGTTGTTATACTTCGTTTTAGGGGTAAATCTCAAATGTTTCATGATGACTTAAATATTTTTGTCAATTGAGTGTCCCCGTAAAATCGAGGTCGGATATCTGAAATCAAAAACTGGTTTAAGTTACGTAGCATTGTAACAGAAACGACTGAAGCAAACTGTTTATTTGAATAAGATTGTAATTTGATTGGGGATTTTTCATTAAATAACATTTTAAATGAAAAAGTCAGATCTAATGAAAGACAAAAATATAGTTGTTTACGACGGTATTAACAATGCCAACGGGCAAATCGTAATGGATAAAGTAAATAGGCACTATTTATGCTCTTATAAGTATTGTTCGATGTTTTCATATGTTTATTTTTTCGCTTGAAAATAGATGTCGATGTTTCGAAATGTTGTTTCAGTAAGTTGATCAAAAACATACACTCTAAAGTTTTCTTTGGCCGTCAAAAACATTTAGCGTTGTTGTTCCCTCATTTCTAGTATTAAACTATGACTTCCTACATAACAGATCGCCACTCATAACCTCACTTTCAACATCGCGTATTGAGATGGGCGAATTGACGTGACGGACACGGACGGACAGTGTGAATACAACTTGACGTGACGGTGCCGTGACGTGACGTTGACGTGACGGACAGTGTGAATTGGCCTTAAATCTGCCGCGTCACCACGTGGTTCGAGCTGTCCGCAAGCTTCCCACGCATGTACGCGAAGTTAATGCTACGCCGTTCGCATTTTACGACACGACTCATTTCGCTGCCGTGTTTTAGCGGACACGCGTCCTCGGTTTCTCACGCGACGAGACGATTCGGCAACTGGGGAGTGTGTACCCTCCAGGACCAGTGACCGTAGGCGCCACCCAGGAATCAATGTACGTCGAATTGTCCTGCTGCATGTCGTAACGGGTGAAAATAAATTGTAACTACTGCAAACACAGTTATCACTTCGTCATTTATAACGTCACGACTACCCACGTGAACAATTAGTTGTAAGTGGCGAGGATAACTTGTTACGCTTCATAACATATAGGTGATCTACATTTGTGGAATGCATATTGGTATGGTTATGTGTTAGGATTTGGGTGTATTTATCTCGTCTTTTAGTGGTGTTTACTTTACGAATAGACGCCTCTGGGTAGCGTAGAAGAGATGCTTACGGTGGTAAATTATTGTTCTTCGGTCGAGAAGCCTCGATTTCAATAAATCCTATAGTTACGTGATTTAAAGCTGGGTAGTTACCCTTGTTGGAAGGCGCGTTTCATCGTTTATTTATACTCTAAAGCATTGCTCTTGGCATTCGATAAAATTTTCTCGGGTGTTGTAGTTGTTCGAAATGGTGTAGACTATGTTGCACTGTTGATTGTAAGGATTAGATATACGTAAGAAAAAGAGCTTGGTGTTGATCTGGATCTTCCTTGTTATCTGCTGTATGTATGTCAATCATTTTCACGATGTAATTGGCTGTGTTACAGATGTTTATTGAGAGTATTGATTTGTTAGAATGAGAGAATACGTTGGCTGTTTTTGCATGAGTGATTGTTAAACGTACTAGGTATGAGGTCTAGTGACTGATAGAAAAGGTTTCAGAAATAATGTCTGGTGGAGGATGCAATGTATAAAGATGCATGATGAATCGGTTGGGTGTTTGAGAGGGATCCACCAACAAAGCAGAGATACGGTACCGAGATTGTCGCATGCTAGTTAGTTTGGAACTTTAGTAAAAAAAAGAGAAGGGATCGCTAAATCATTTTGTTGTTGGTTAGTGTTGATTGCAGTTGTAGTTCGGTCGCTGGGTTGGAAATAGTTGTTGTTACAAGCGTTTACACAGTGTTTAACAGGCTAGTTGAGCTAGAATTTAAGTAAAAATTGTTTGAAATACTCTAAAATATGCGATGCAGTGTCTGTTTCCAGTTGTGGACAATGTTGTGTTGTGACAGAGCTCTAAAGTAGGCGATTTAGGAATATGTTCATGTGGTTATAAAAACTTTGCCCTTGTACGATATTTGATGTTTTGTCGAAGTATTGCCTGTTCGATCTTGTGTTTGTTGTGTTTACGACTGGTGTCATTTATGTAGCGTAGATGCTTGTGGTGGTAAATTATTTCTGATCTTTGAACTTATGCCTGTGTAGTAAATTCGACAAGTTCGTGATTGTAAGCTATGGAAATAAGGCAAAGTTGTCATTTCTCCTATCTTTGTGACATCACATGGAATACTGGAGCGAAACTGGCAAGGAGGAACTGAAAAACATCTCGAGCCAATATGTAATCCTGTAGCTATACCTTATATAAAGTGGAACTAACTGATGTTTTTGCTTTCGCCTGGAAATATATAATACATTTATTTGTCGAATCAGGAGTTCTGGTCTCAATAAAATTACAGGATTAGATTAGTCGTTTGTTCCATAGATCCATGTAAAGCAGAGCCTCATGTTTGTGGATCATGCCAATTTTTTTAATTTTCTTTTTTCTTTTTTCACGAGTTGATAATATAATAATACTAATACAGCTACATCCATTTTTAACAAGTTGATAATTTAATAATACTGACAGTAAGAATACAGATACATGCATCATTTGGTTCTATTTAAGAATTCGTCAGTGGAGTAGAAAGAATTGGCCACTAGAAATTCTTTTAGGCTCCTCTTAAACTGATCATTATTTGTAGCTAATTTTTTTATGGTTATTGGTAAATTATTGAAAATATGTATTCCCGAGTAGTGGACCCCTTTTTGAACTAAAGTGAGTGTTTTTATGCCCTTGTGTAAATCATTTTTCTTCTTAGTATTGTATATATGAACTGAGCTGTTTGTTGGGAAAAGGGATTTATTATTTATGACAAATTTCATTAAGGAATAAATATACTGAGAAGCAGTAGTTAATATACCCAGTTCTTTGAAGAGGCTTCTACAGGATGTCCGTGAATTTACACCACAAATAATACGTATTACATGGTTTTGGACTCTGAAACTTTTGCTTGACTTGAAGAGTTACCCCAAAACATTATACCATATGACATTATGGAATGAAAGTAAGCAAAGTATGCAAGCTTTTTTTATTTTTAAGTCTCGTATGTCTGATACCACTTGTATTAGAAATACCTTATCGATTTTATAAAGTGTCATGACATGCATTTGTTTAAGACTTTTACTTCTTCGTTTGATTGAGAACAAGTCATTACCAGGCTGGAGGCTACAAAATACACTACCGTTTAAGTCTTTCGAATGAGGATAGCCGATATTTACGAAGTGCACCACTGTATAGAGTGTCAATCCCATCCATGTGGTCTGGGCTAACAAATTCCTTAGAGAACAGTTGTGTTCTGTTCAATTTAAATTCTGTTGACACGATGATTTGCAATGATGAACAAGATAAAAGAAAATTTGCAGACGCGACCTCAGGCACAAGACGTAGTGGGACAGCTCCTGCTAGTGTAAACGGCGTCGGCAGTGGTGGACCTGTTTGGACGAGACTATATGGAGGTAACCTTGCACAGCAAATAAAAGGTAAGCGTACACGAGGTCTGCCTGCTTTTCGTTTAACACATTCCACACTGCTATGTATGTACCTCGACTGTGCAGGTGAACTGGCGATTTTTATGTAACGTTAATGAATAACTGTACAGTAACAAAGAGCCAGAAAGGCAAATTTCTAGCATCATTTGAAACTCCATATTTTATAGATTAGGAAAAATGTACGCTTTAATGTATGCCTGCATCGGTAGAGATGTACCAGCATTCCAAAATACATGAGAAACCTTCACATGGAAAAAATTTTTACATTTCATAACATGATTTCTGGTGTTTATAATAAAAAGAATTTGGTTCACAATAGGTTTCTTTATTCCATATTTTATGATATAAAAAGGTTACATATATGTTATACATAATTCACTTTCAAGTGGTAATCCTGAAAACACTGAGGTACGCAGAGTCCTACGTTGCAGTCTTGGCACCACCATCTGCTTTCCTTTCTTACCCGCATGCCAGTCTCTTTCTTCTATTTGTCGGGGCAAACTTTGCAGTACCGTGTAGTATTTACTTTGTTGGCAGTGTGAGGTACATTTTCTGGAAAGTTCTGTCCAGGCTAGTGCTTGGTGTTGGCTCTACAGATCTAAAGCCTCCACCTTTTTCTACCAACGTCAAGCTTACGTTTTTCATGAAGTCCACAAGAGAGATTTTCTGTTTACTGACGTGTTTGAACAAAATAAAACTGCTCACGACAGACATTAGGAAAACATGAAAGAACAGTTTCTTCCACCACTTCATTTTTTTTCCTGCGAATGGGTAGTAACTGTACAGCTGATCCACACAATCTACACCAGTCTTGTTCTTATTGTAGTCAATTACAACATCTGGTTTCATTACTGTTGTAATCACGTACTGGGACGTCTTTTTGGTAGCCTGATGTTTTGTAGAAAGGCAATATACATCACGATTATTTTTCCACTTCAGCGCTAGAATGGGCCAATTCCTCAAAAATATTATAGTGCTGATAATGCAGATGATAAATATAATGCTTTTCTGAACACATTTATTATGCTGTTTGAAAGTTGCTTTCCGCTAGAACGCTCAAAACAGGGTACTTTCAGTAACAGACAGCAGCCAGGGTGCCTGACAAAGGGGATAAGGGTATCATGTAGGACTAAGCGGGAGTTGTATGAAAATGTTAGAAGCAGTCAGAATGAAGATGCAGTAGCTCATTACAAACAGTACTGTAAGGTTCTGAAAAATATCATTAAGAATGTAAAAAGTATGTGGTACGCAAAAAGAATAGCAAACTCTCGGGATAAAATTAAAACTATCTGGTCAGTCGTGAAGGAAGTGTCTGGTCAGCAGCAGCAGGTAGAAGATATAACGTCAGTGCGTAGTAGGAATGTTTCTGTTACTGACAAGTTAGATATATGTGCAATATTCAATAATCACTTTCTGAATATAGTAGAGGAACTAAACACAACTCTAGTTTCTACAGGTAATCATATAACGTTTTTAGAAAATGCGTTTCCGAGGCTGTTACCTGAAATGATCCTTCATGATACTTCCATAGGTGAGATTGAGTCAATAATTAAATCACAGAAGACTAAGGACTCTTGTGGATATGATGGGGTATCTAGCAGAATTCTAAAGTACTGTTCTCCATATGCTAGCCCAGTACTAAGCCATATTTGTAATTTTTCCTTTCAGAATGGTCAGTTTCCTAACAGATTAAAGTACTCAGTAGTGAAACCGCTTTATAAAAAGGGAGAAAGGGATAATGTAGACAACTATAGACCTATTTCTATGCCATCGGTATTTTCCAAAGTTATTGAAAAGGCTGTATATTCAAGATTAATTAATCATTTCAGTTCACATAATTTCCTGTCAAACGTACAGTTTGGTTTTAGAAGTGGTTTAACGACTGAAAACGCTATATTTTCGTTTCTCTGTGAGGCACTTGATGGGTTAAATAAGAGGCTACGGATATTAGGCGTCTTCTTTGATTTAACAAAAGCGTTTGATTGTGTTGATCACAAAATATTGTTGCAGAAGTTGGAACATTATGCAATACGGGGAGTAGCCCACAACTGGTTCACCTCTTACTTTAATAATAGACAACAGAAGGTAATTCTCCGCAGTGTAGAAAATAGCTATGACGTGCAATCCCAATGGGGCACAGTTAAGTATGGGGTGCCCCAGGGGTCTGTTTTGGGACCATTGCTGTTTCTTATTTATATAAATGATATGCCTTCGAGTATAACAGGTGATTGTAAAATATTTTTGTTTGCTGATGATACCAGCTTGGTAGTGAAGGATGTTGCTCGTAATATTGACACAGTATTAAATAATGCAGTTCAAGAGATAAGTTCATGGCTAGTAGAAAACTAGTTGATGTTAAATCACAGTAAAACTCAGTTTTTACAATTTCTAACACATAATTTGACGAAAGCTGACATTCTGATTACACATAATGGGCATGTGATAAGTGAGACTGAACAGTTCAAATTTCTAGGTGTTCATATAGACAGTAAGCTGTCATGGAAAGCCCATGTTCAGGATCTTGTTCCAAAACTAAATTCTGCTATATTTACCATTAGAACAATATCTGAGATAAGTGATTTTTCAACACGAGAAGTAGTCTATTTCGCTTACTTTCACTCACTTATGACGTACGGCATTGTTTTTTGGGGTAACTCGCCTGATGCAAAAAGGATATTTCTGGCTCAAAAACGGGCGGTTCGAGCAATATCTGGTGTAAGTTCGCGAACGTCATGTCGACCCCTTTTCAGTAGTCTGGGAATTTTGACTCTGGCATCACAATACGTTTTTTTCTTTAATGTCGTTTGTTGTTAATAATATCAGCTTATTCCCACGAGTTAGTATCTTTCACTCGGTGAATACTAGACAGATGTCTAATGTACATTTGCACCACACCACCTTAACACTTGTGCAGAAAGGGGTGCAGTATTCTGCGGCATCCATTTTCAATAAGCTGCCACAAGAACTAAAGAATCTTAGCACTAATCCACATGCTTTCAAATCTAAATTGAAGAGTTACCTCGTGACTCATTCCTTTTATTCTGTCGAGGAACTCCTTGAAAAGTTAAACAATTAAGCTAATTCATTTTTTCTTTATTGATTCTTTTCACTTTGTCTTAAGATTGTCGTGTGCAAAGGACTACTTAAATTTTTTCTATTACCATTCTTGTGTAACAATGTATTGACTTGTTCCATGACCATGGAGTCTTACTCCTCAAGTGGGTCCTATGGAACAGAAAAAACCAATAAAAACCAATAAATAAATAAATATTATTTTGCTTCAGTTTCTTTGTTTTGATGCTTGTTGGTAAGGCTTTTCTGTTTTTCACAACAGTTGCGACAGCTAATGTATTGTATACAACTGATATACCGAACACATAGGCTGCTGCTTCATTTAGTGAACAAAATATGAATTACAGCAGTTATCTTACAGCCGACAGCTATGTGGTGCGGTGAAAAACTCCTTTCAGCGACCATAAAAGCGACGCCTGTACGGGATACGGGCGCCGCTCACACAGCTGAAACTTGCGCGCCCGTATACCGTACGGGCATAGTGTTGTATGTGTTAATTGTGGCTGTTCCTTCTAGTTTGTTGTGCAATTTTATCAAGGTCAGAATGTACCTTGTGAATTTTTTGCACAAGGTACTATACTCCGTTCACTCTGACAAGGCGGCTCAAGGTCATTTGGCTGGCACTCCGCACGTCACGTGATCACCCCCTCCACAACGCCTTCTCCCCTCTCCCCAGCGCACCGTCCATCCCTTCTGCAGTTGTGCAACAACAGTGCAGTAGCGTTTCTCTGCGTTTACATTTAAATTTGCTACAATGTCAAGTCTATGTGGTATTAGACGTCAGTTGAAGGACATTGTGTATAAAGTATAAATTTTTTCAAAGCTTTGGAAAACTGTCAAGAAAAGGTTTGTGATTTTTTCAGAGATACTCAAAAAACAACCACAGAAGCCTGTCAGGAGTCGGTAAGAACATACAACACATCTGTGAGGTAACACATGAAAGTGTAATCGAAAATGAAGATACCCTAGGGCTAAGCTTTTTCTCTCCAACAAAAAAACGTTGCACGCCAAAAGCCTGTCACAGAGTTAGACGATTTCCAAAAAGACGTAATCCGTCCCTCAGTTCATGAATTTTACGATGATGGTGAATACCCAACACTTAAAAAACATAAAGATATTTTAAAAGGTAAAATAGACTATGCAGGAAGTATTACATCTTTGCATAAAATTGTAAGAAAACTTAGATTCAAATACAGAAGAGCTAACGACAGTCGAAGATTTTTGACAGAGAGCAAAGATGTTGTAGCCTCAAGAGCCTCATTTTTAAGAAGAATGCATGAAATAAGGAATAAAGATGATCCTCGACCTATCATTTACATCGACGAAACATGGGTAAATCAAAACCATTCTAAAAGTTTCATCAGGCAGGATTATAAAAGAAACAGTGGTCTGAAGGTCCCATTAGGTAAAGGATCACATCTGATTCCGGATAAGCCAAATATGTTTTCATGGAGGGAGCAGAATTGGTGTTCCAATCTAAAAGCGGTGTTGATTACCACCAAGAGATGAATAATTCTTTAGGGAATGGTTTACTGATCTCATCCGAAGCCTGGAAGAAGGATGTATGATACTTATGGACAATGTAAGCTATCATTCCATGCTTAAAGAAAAATTCCCAACTCGAGTTTCAAGAAAGCCGATATTTTGGAATGGCTGCAAAGCAAAAGCATACATCATGATCCCAAACCCACGATATCCGAATTGCTTTGCAGTGTTAGGTAACAGAAGCAGTTTTAGACCATATGAGCTTGATGATCTAGCTGCAGAAATGGGACACAAAGTATTACAGCTTCCTCCTGACAGTACAACCCCATTGAAATGGGCTCAAATAAAGCAAGAGGTAGCAGACAAGAATTCTACGTTTAAAATTAGAGATGTGACAAAATTATTAGAGGACGCCATTAAAAGCATGACAATAGAAGATTGGCAGAAATGTGTTGTCCATGCGGAGCGATTGCAGGAAGAAGACCTTGCAAAGGAAGCTCTTAGAGGTGAACGTATTAAGAGTATTTTAAGAAAACTACGTGAAGATAGTGACGAGACTTCCAGTGACGATGATGACGACGAAGGTAGTGAAGCTGACGTCCAACCACTGTAGTTTTTGTTTGGTGAGTTACATATAACGTTTTTACTATTTCTCTTTATTAATGTAATTATTTTAGCATAATAATCTCTGGAGTGATGTATTTTATATACATATTGCAACGAACAAAACGAGGCTAACTAAAATGTGGTAAATTAATTTTAAAAACTGACAGTGCTTATTATTGTTGGCTACCTGTGCTGTGTGTAGTAGGGGAGGGAGGGTGCAGAGTGGGGATACAGCTGCGTTAGTCAGTTGCTACAGTAGGAAACACCTCAATCATGGTGGGGTAGCAATATATGTAAAGTTACCTCTTACACAAAATTACAGTAAGCTAGATCTCAACACTCTCTGTGAGGAACTGCACTTTGAAACATCAGGTATAGTAATTGAGTGCCTTAAAATAGTGGTAGTAGTAGTATACAGGTCACCCAGTGAGGACCCCAAATTGAAAAATTTGATGACCTCTTAATGTTCCTCTGTATACCAAAATGGGATCAGTATAATATTGCTGCGAGAGTCCATGAACACCGACTGCCGGCGTGGCACAGGGGATAGCGTCACGGACTGCGGTACTGAAGGTCGCCCATTCAATCCCGCCCACCGGCAAAAATTTATATCTTTGTAACTAACAATTCCAGAAGGTTCTACATCTTTCTTATGTTCACTTGTATATTCTACTTGTTTCTTATGTTAACTGTTCTTCTAATTTCTGTAAATTCTGTCTGTGTATAAATAGCAGAACAATCTGCCTGAGAGGCAGTCAGTGCTGCGTGTATGTTGAGTTCATAATAAACGTGCTTTGAGTATAAGTGCTGTGTTCAGTTGCCTTCAAAGTCAAGCCTGCTCCCAGTTCAACGCGACAATATTGTCATTGGAGGGGATGTGAATTCAAGTTTTGATATACTGCAGGAGAAAAAATCTGTGACAGAATTCAAGGATATGCTTTGGCAATATAACCTTCACTATGCTAACTGTAAACCTACTAGGGGCTCCGCTTGTCTCGATAATATATTTACAACTATTAAGAGAACTGATACATCTTCAGATGTAGTTAGCTTTCATTTCTCAGACCATGAAGCAGTATAATTATAGGCAGGTCATTAATGTGGCTAAGAAGGTATATAATACAGCCATCATTGAAAAGTCTAGAAACAAATGCAAGAAAGCATGGAGTGTAATTAACTCTATTAAACACAGCACTGGTAAAGAAAAAATGATATTGCTATATCCCCAGATGAATTCAATAAATTTTGTGTCCAATGTATTGAAGAAATATGCAATATCATAAGCAAACCTTGGAGGCCCGTGAACGCAACATCCATTTTAACCTATTTTAAATGTCAATATAATCATGTTTTAACAGTGGACAACGTACAGATTTTATCAGTCATTTGCTTCATGCAGTGTATTGTTACGGCTGTATAAGGCCTATGGTTTGAAAACGGACGAACAAGTCCGAAACTAGTTACCAACTTCTAAATAGTGCAACTGTGACTAAAAAAGAAAAATAAATGGTTTTCATTACATATCCAGTTACTGATCCTGTCCCATCTTCACGATGAATTTTCTAAAAATTCATTTGATTTGATTTGTGACCCTTGAGCCGCCTCGTCAATGTGAACGGAGTATAGTACACAATCTCCTGAACGACCCATTCTGCAGTCACTGCTCCTCTGCTGACAGCCTTATCTGGCTCCAATAGGGTGGTTATTGTACAACAGCTTACCAAGCAGGCTAAAAAATATATACCAATATTCAATACAAAACAAAGAGAATATATGAATACAAGATGTCTGTACAGTGTCAATGAATATTTTGATACTAATACAAAATAAACACAACAAAAATCTAGTCTCTAAGGCAATATAACATAAATGTGCTACAAATAGGCCTACCTGTAAATGATAATTTCACATGTAATCAATAATGTTTTGATTAGCACACTAGAATTAAAGCAGCAAGGGAAAATATATACATATGCTAGTTGTATTGTAGTAATATTACATTGTATTGTTTTGTATAGTATTGTACTACATATGCTTATTATATTGTAATTAGGCTACACTGTAATTGTAAAATACACTTGACGAATCGAGTACCGCCCGAAATAGCGATCAAACGATAAATAAATAAATAACATCAGCAACTGCTGTGTCAAAATTAGGATACTGATGAAAGTCTAAATGGTTACAGTAGTTAAAATTAATGAAATAATGGTAAATAAGTGGCATGTAAAAAGAGAGGACTTGGACAGATGTGTACAAAACAATTTAAGCCTGGTTTGAACTTGCAGTAACTACATTTCAACTTAGTTATTTTCTTTGATGAGAAAAATAATTAGTGATTCTTAAGGGTATATTACACGGAGCGTATTTGGACGCTAGTCGCTGGCGTCTGTTGTCGCTCGGCGTATAGGCAAATAGCGAATGAATAGGCTGACCCAATGACACGCAGCAACAATTGAAACGTGACGTAGCATGGATACATTGTTTTGGAGGTTAGTGATACCAAACAGTTCTGTTTCTCGCGAAACAAAATATGAAGTGGAGTTGTAATCTATTTTCTGGAAATTTATCAAAGTTTTCCAGTATTAAGGGCATTAAAAATGAATATTTAAATACTAAACTTAAAGACACTCAATTTAATCAACTGTTTGACGAGTGACGAAGAATGGGGGATATGGATACCAAACACCTGAAAACAAAAATCAAACGATAAAATATCTCATCTTCATTATATTTCTGTAGCCAGAAGGATCTCCGAACGATAATTCACTCAAAAGATTTGCAGAAGCACTATATTTATCCCTCCTCCCAATCCACCTTCTTATCCATTTTCTTTTATTGACCCACTTTAAGTTACGGTAGTAACACTAAAAGTGGGCCTTTGCGATCGTTTTTTGACAGCTCGAAATTTAAATAAAAATAACGGCTTAACAATTCACCTGACACAAAAATTGAATAACCGAACTTGATATTTGCAAAAATAACGACGATTTTGGGATGTATGTCTGTCCGTCTGTCTGTCTGTCCGTAACGTGTTCCCCGTTTTTAAGACGAACCGTTGAACCGATCAACACCAAATTAATTGTAGGCCGCCAGAGACCAATTTTTTCGGACAAAAACTACGGTAGTAATGCCAAAAAAAAGCCGTTTATAATATAATTGTAATTGCAAATGAACGGTTCATCTGAGACGAAAATTGAATGACCTAATTGGTAGAGAGGAAAATTCTCTACAACTTCGCTCTATTATGTTTTTTTCATATCTTGCATAGTTGCAGAGATATTTGCAAAAATAACGGCGATTTGACGATGTCTGTCTGGTTGTAACGTGTTCCTACTTTTTAGGTCGAACCGTTCAATCGATTGGCACTAAATTTTACAGACATAAATGGTGTCTACCAGAGACCAGAACCTCGCTTTTTCAAATATTTCCGACAAGAAATACGTTAGTAATATTAAAGAAAGGTCGTGTGTAATGTAATTTTAATTGCATGTAAACCGTTCATCTGACGCTAAAATTGAATAACCGAATTTGTAGAGGAGAAGATTCTCTACAGCTTTTTCCCTTATATTTTTTTCATATCTCGTATCGTTTCAGAGATATTTGCAAAAATAACAGAGTTTTGACGCCCTCCACAGAATTAACGAAAACCAGCCGTTCGCACATGTCACGTGACATTCCTCGCCCAGAACTCTCTCTGGCATAAGCCATCTTGCTTTGCGTATTTGATGATTTTCGTATTTTAACTTACACGTTTTCATTCCAAAGCAATGGCGCACTGAAGAATTAACAAAAAGACGTCATTCTTCGTACGATAAATGATAAACTAGTGTCTACAAATGTCATATTAGCATCAGTTAATAACAGCTATCAATAGTATAAGATTAAAGGACGTGGCTTTTAAGTATTGGACGTAGTTCCATCGCGACTGCGGCCAAGTGCGGACGGTGTTTACCTGTCGCTCGCGGCACGTGCTTTCTGACGGTGCTATTCTACTTTAAGTGCTGGTTACGATATTACTATGCAGTCATCGATTAGACATTGTACGTTGAAATTTGGTTTTCCATTTGGTTATGAGCGTCCTAAAGTGTACGGTATTGTCGATTGGCTGTTTGAAGAAATTGGTTTAAGAGACGAAGACGTCGTGGGAATGCAATATGATTTCTTGGAGAATACACTGTACGTCAAAATTGTAGACGAGGAAATCTGTTTGCGAATGATGAGAAAGACAGACGGATCTACAAACTTTGTTCACGAGAATGGGGAGGTTTACAAAGAGTCCATCAGCTTCGCTGGGTTAGGTCTTCGCTCTGTCCTCATTTTCAATGTGCCTTTTGAAGTGCCACTTGAAATGTTCCGACAAGCTCTTACCCCACACGGCTATGTTTTGCAGATTGAACGGGAAAAATGGACGGGTCTGAAACATTTCAATGTCGATAATGGTGTCAAAATAGACTTACGGCAACATATACCGTCACAAATTATGGTGTATGGCTTTAGGACTCTTGTAGTTTACGAAGGACAGCCGAGAACTTGCGCCAAATGCAATTCCCCCGATCATCTTCAAGCTGACTGTCCGAACATAAGGGCTAAAGTCTCGCTCAGCGGCATGAGAAGCGTCTCGGTGCGTCCGTAGCAGTGTTAGGTTGGCAACATATGATCTGTACGAAACAGTACTGAAGTGCGTTTTAACCTTCCTTTTACGAGGCCAATTACTTTTACTGACTGGACAGGAGTACATCGAAAAATATTATTATTTTTACGAAAGTGTCATGATTTTCAAGGTTGTGGTTAAGCAGGAACCTAAGAGTACAGCTTAAATTGATGCGAGTGAACGAACGAATGGACAAGGGTACATCGACGAATATTATTATTTTTACGAATATGTCACGATTTTCAAGGTTGTGATTAGGCAGGAACCTAAGAATACAGTTTAAATTGTTGCGAGTGTTATGATTTTTACGAATAGGTCATGATATTAAAGGATGTGGTTAGGCAGGAACCTAAGAGTACAGCTTCAATTGATGTGAGCGAATTTATGATATTTACGAACATGTCGTGATTGTAACGGATGTGGTTAGGCAGGAATCGAAGAGTACAAATTAAAAGGTTGCTTTCGTTCTACCAAATTATGACATTTAAAAAACATTTTAGAGATAGTTGTTACGTAAATTCAAATGCGTATGCCTAAGTGTTACATCTGAACGGAAAGATATTGCATGTGGAGAAGCGTAGTATTATAGTGTGCAATGTTCTACATTCCAATACTGTGAAACGTGATATTAATACATTCATTTTCACATCTTGTAAGGATTGTGTGCCGCCATTCATCCCAGTATCCACAGCGACTGTTGCCAACACTAGCACACTACGTCACGTAAGTACATTAGGCCATGCCGCCGGTCGGGACTTTTACCGAACATAAGGAATGTGCGCAGAACCGTCCACCCTGTGCAGCTTCCCACAGCTCGCTCTGAGTCGGACGGCACGTCGTACGCGGCAGTCCTTTTGAGTCCTGCTCCGAGACAAAATGTGGAGCAACAGTCTCCTGCCGTGGAGACGTCTGAGATACACCGCGAATCAAGTAGTGCGCCTCAGGTTTCCGAGCCTACTGGCGGCGGTGAAGTCACAGCGGATAAACAGGAGGGGAGCAGACTACCGCGCCGGCTGCGGCACAGCGCCCCATCCGACAGCAACAGCAGTAGCAGCACACGACGACACCGACACCGCCAGCCGGCCAGGCAATTTCGCCGCAGCGCGACCAACAGACTCCGTCCATAACTGTACCAGTCCCTCTCCCGATACCCGAGTCTGGCACCGAAATGGACACTTCAGAACCAATGTTCATTTCTGAAATGTCCGAGCAACCTGCCAATACCAGTACAGATAATAGTGAAACAACTGACAAACAACGTTTGACCGTCGACTCTTGTCAACAGAAAACTAAAATCCGCCGCGGTGGAGTGGCCGAGCGGTCTAAAGCGTCTCGCTGCGGAGCGCGTGGTTGCTCGCCGTGGAGGTTTGAGTCCTCCCTAGGGCATGGGTGTATGTGTTGTCCTTAGGTTAGTTTATCTAGGTTTAAGTAGTTTGTAAGCTACGGACTGATGACCACGTAGTTTGGTCCGATAGATTTAAAAACATTTGAACATTTGAACTAAAATCCAAAAAGATCAAGAAACAGTCTGAAGAAGAGTTCCAAGATCTAGAACGGAAGCGTCAAAAAACTAAAAACACCTTTAAAAAAAGGAGACGCTGAATCTGCAAATAAGAAACAAGGGGAAAGGGAGAAGCTACAGGTTGATGAATTTGGCCCACTTTAGGTTACGGTAGTAACACTAAAAGTGGGCCTTTGCGATCGACTTTTGACAGCTCGAAATTTAAATGAAAATAACGGCTTAACCATTCATCTGACTCGAAAATGGAACAACCGAGTTTGTAGAAGAGAAAATTCTCTATAACTTTCTCCCTTGTGTTTTTTTCATATCTCGTATCGTTTTAGAGATTTTTGCAAAAATAACGGCGATTTTGGGATGTATGTCTGTCTGTGCCTACCGTGTTCCCCGTTTTTAAGACGAACCGTTGAACCGATCAGCACCAAATTTTACAAACATGATTGTAGGCCGCCAGAGACGAGAACCTCCCTTTTTCAAAGTTTTCGGACAAAAAATACCGTAGTAATACAAAAAAAGCGGTTTGTAATGTAATTTTAATTGCAAATAAACCGTTCATCTGACGCAAAAATTGAATAACCGAATTTCTAGAGGAGAAAATTCTCTACAACTTTGTTGCCTTAAGGTTTTTTCATATCTCGTATCGTTTGAGGAATATTTACAAAAATAATGGAGTTTTGACACCCTCCATTGAATTAACGAAAACCAGTCGTTCGCATATGTCACGTGACATTCCTCGCCCAGAACTCTCTCTGGCATACGCCATCTTGCGTTGCGTATTTGATAATTTTCTTATTGTAACTTACACATTGTCATTTCAAAGCAATGGCGCACTGAAGAATTAACAAAAAGACGTCGTTCTTCGTACGATAAAATAATAATCTAGTGTCTACAAATGCCATATTACAATCAGTTAACAACAGCCATCAATAGTACAAGATTAAAGAACGCCGCTTCTAATTGTTGGCTGTAGCGTAGTGGGCAAAGCGTTGGATTGTGACGCGAAAAGTTAGTGGTTCGGAAACCGCCACTACATTAACTTTTTTTCTTAAAAGGATTTCAGACACTCTTATTAATTGATTTTTTATTATTTAGATTATTATTTTGGTCCATAATGTTTGCAAAAACTTATAAATCTACAAATATAAAGTGGGCCGTAAAACACGTCAGTGCGATTTTTTTGTCATCCAATACTCAACCGCCACAGGACGAACCAAAGGGGACAACCCGTCAACGCCCGCCAGATACATCTACTTCTTGGGAGGAACACACAGAGGATTAAAGCTACACTCACCAATGCAAGACTACAAAATTGCAACTTTAAATTTACATAGGATAGAATCGGACAGGTTACTACAAGCTCTAAAAGACTACATTTATGCTGCAGATATTGACGTCCTAATGCTTCAAGAGGTATGTACAACCAAACTAGAGAACATACACGGATTTGACGCGATTGGACAGGACAGTGGAACGGCGGTATTGATACGACAAGGAATACGATACGAAGCGAAAGCAGTTTTAGCCAACGGAAGAGGCATGACGTTACAGTTACAGGATCTACTATTAGTTAACGTCTACGCTCCGTCAGGTACAAGTAGTAAACGCAATAGAAGTTACTTTTACCTAGAAGAAGTGATCCACATCATCACTAGCTCCTGCTCAAGCATTATTTTTGGGGGCGATTTTAATTGCGTTTTACGCAAAGAAGACCAAATTCCTAACTTCAATTAATGTGAAGAACTAAAAATTCTAAGGGATAGCCTCCAATTGATCGACACTTGGATACATCTCAGACACAATTCACCTGGATATACCTTTATTACAAATACGTCTTGTAGTCGATTAGATAGGATTTGCTGTACGGCAGATCTCTCCAGCTACGTGACCAATTTTGAAGTATGGCCTGTGTGTTTCTCTGACCACAGTGCTTATCACATATGGGTTAAACAGGCTCGGCAGAAATCCTTCCTTGGCCGCGGTGTATGGCAGCTAAATTTGTCGCTTCTTAATGATGCAGCTTTACGAAATAAGATAATATACGTATGGGATAAATGCGTTCGCACGATGCACAGATTTCAGCAATGTGTAGTTTGGTGGACCAGTTACGTTAATCCACAGCTAAGAAAATCGATACTACAGTACGCAAAAAAGAAAATCTACTGGAAGAAGAGGACTATTGAATTTCATTTTAGCAGCCTTCGGGATTTACATAGAAGTTCACTTAACCCTTCTAATAATATTATTCAAATTCAACGTGTTAAAGCCAAACTCATATCGCTAACTAACGATTCTCTCCAGGGCAGGATTGTGCGTGCTCGAAACATCAACAACCTTCAAAATGAAAAAGCGTCTCTTTTCCATCTCGTTCGATAAACAAAAAAAGCAAAACAAAAACTAATAATTAGTCTTACTGATGACCAAGGAAATCTATATAACGATCAACGTGCTATTCAACGATATGTATTCAATTATTTCCAACATCTCTATTCGGAACAACAAAAGCAAGTCGAGGCCGAAGATGAGTTGTTATCTGGATTTACGACGCAAATAAATGAAAACGACAATGCAGAGATATCTGCACAATTCACAGATGAAGAAGTCAGAACATCTTTAAAGCAGGCGCCGCGTAATAAGACCGCCGGAATAGACGGCTTGCCTGTTGAGTTTTACATAACTTATTGGGACATCATAGGTACAAAACTGACAAAGATATACAACGAGCTTCTGACGATTAATGAGATCCCGGCTACCTTCACCGAAGGCATGGTGGTCTTAGTTCCTAAAACACCACGCAGTACGATGATTACGCAATATCGGCCGATTACATTGCTCAATGCTGACTTTAAAATATTCACTCGCTTAATCAATGACAGTCTGAAGCCAACATTACCAAAAGTTTTCGGATCATACCACGCACATCCGGCCACAGGAAGGACAATGTCTCACGTATTGACGGAATGTCGGGATCTAATTCATCTTGTTTGGATCAGTAAAAGTGAATTAGCTCTTGCCTTTCTGGCTTTTGATAAAGCTTTTGACAGGTTGAGCCATAAATTTTTACTACACACGATGCGAAGATTAGGATACAACGAGCAAGTTGATCACATAATTTAGAATTCGATAGGTCGCTCCTATTCGAAAATTAAAATAAACGGACAGTTGACAGCCGCTGTGCAGATTCAGCGTGGTATACGGCAAGGTTGTCCTCTTTCGTCAAGTCTGTATGCCATTGGCACAGAGCCGCTACTTAGAAAATTTAACGAACACCTACGAGGTCTCCAGACTTTGCACTGTCGGTCATAGTGTCATTCATACGCCGACGACATCAGCCTCATTATTAATAACGAAGCAGAATTGGACGTAGCAAGACAAATTGTAGAAAGTTACGCGAGAGCAACTGGTGCTCAATTAAACATTCGAAAGTCCAAAATCCTGATGTTACGACCTCATCCACCCTTGATAAAATCTCCATGGCTTCAGCGTACGGAGGAAAGGACACAACTGGGATTCCGTATCACCACCAACCCAAGAGATATGAGCATTGTTAACTGGACACGGAAACTTAATGCGTTGCGGTTCATGCTCAAGGACCACCAAGTGAGATCACTGGACAGGCTCCAGAGAGCAGATTTTGTTAACATCTACGTGCTGAGCAAAATATAGCACTTTGCTGCAGTACTGCCCTTACCATCTGACATTGCGGCAAGATTACTAGCGACGGCGTGTTGGTTTATTTGGAGAGGCAACATCTTTAAGCCTCCGTTCGCCACTGCCACATTACCGCGTCTCAATGGTGGGCTAGGAGTTAAAAATATTCAAGCGCAATGTACAGCAATCTTCATCCACGCGACCACCAGAATATTACAACTAAACCAAAACACTTTAACGAAACGTTTATTCTCTTGTCTCGATCCAGGTGATAGAACGCCACCGGTAAACGTAGGTCATATAAGCAACGAACTAGCATATGTTCGCCAATACTATTTGGAACTGAGTTACTTAAAGGAAAATGGACGTGAACACAAAACGAAGGAACTGTACCGTGCACTGACTGCGAACCAACCGACCCATCCGATTCAGAGAAAATACAAAACTTTCCTTTGGAAAAACATATGGAAGAATGTCCATAACAAGGCGCTCCCTTCTAAAGTTCGAGCCGTGTGGTATGAAGTTGTAAATGAAGTCATCCCTACCGGCGAGAAACTACATAAAATACACCTTCGACGGATGCCATATTGTGATAAATATCAGCTTGTTGATTCACTTACGCATAAATTTACATGCAGAGACCAAAATGAAGTATGGAATTGGACACGGAAAAAGTTGGCACTTATAACCCGAACAACAGCAGCCCATATATCACCCACGCGCATACTTCATCCGGACTGGACTTTCTTCCCTAATGCAAAAAACAGTAGTTAGGTATGGATTCTTGGCAACTACGTATACTATACTATAATTTTTAAGTGTGAATCGCTCTGTGACTTTTTGCACTACTTGTCAAGTGAACATCATAAATTACTGAAAACCCCAAAGTACAAAGATATGTTCCATAAGTTTCTAGTAATTGCATTATCGGCGAACAACATTCCATGAATATGATAAATTGACGACACGACATACGAAATATAAGAAGTCTATTTTATTTTCATTTGAGAATTATTATTTTCCATGACTTTTAACTTAGCTGTCATTCTTTTTTGTGCACTGTATGCCCCTTACGAGGTCGACAAGTGTGTGATATAATCCACACAGTGTTGACGTTTGAAATTATGCGTCACGCTAGAGGGGCAAATCTTTTCCTTATTTACGTTGGTGAAGGAAGCTGAGAAACGCAAATGTCATATAAACTATATCAATAAAGAAATAAAACAAAAATCCCAGTTCCTCACAATAAGAAAATGAAAAAAAAAAAAAAAAAAACATAAAAAAGAGAAGAAAGAATATATATATATAGCGTAGTGGGCAATGCGTTGGACTGTGACGCTGAAGGTCAGTAGTTCAAAATCCGCCACTACCTAAACATTTTGGTTCCCTAAAAGGGTTTCAGCCATTCTTATTAATTAATTTTTTGTTGCTTACATTATTATTTTGGGCCAAAATGTTTACTAAAACTTATAAAACTACAAATCTAAAGTGTGCCGTAAAACACGTCACTGCGATTTTTTCCCCTACTTTTCCGTTTTGATTGTGGTAGACTGTTCTTTTAAGACTTGCAAGAAACACAATGCCAGCATTTATTACTTTCCTTCGACATTTTGATTCGACTGGCGGCTACTTTATACGCTCCTGTATGTGACATGGGGCGAACAACACTTGAGAGCGACCAAAAACGCCATCAACCAGCGTCTAAAGTAGCCCACCCTTCAACTTTAGACGCTCGCGTTTCGGAGCAGCGACTTTGTTCGCTGTCCTTGTTTACACGGAGCGAATTTAGCAGCTGCGTACAAATTCGTCAGCGACTAGCGACCAAATACGCTCCGTGTAATATACCCTTTAGACATGTACTAGGACTGGCACGCCGATAAGGTTGTTTGTTTGGATCAGGGGGACCAATTTGCTAGGTTCATCAGTCCCCCGGTGGAGAGGGGAAGGAGTGAGGGTAAGAAATGAGGGGAAGGGAAAGGAAATGCAGTCCAGGGAGGAAAGAAGGAAGCCCCCTCTGGGAGGGGGGGGGGGAAACAACGTGAAAACTATATTGTCGCGTTGAAATGGAAGCAGGCTTGACTTCGAAGGCAACTAAACACAGCACTTATACTGAACATACACGCAGCACTGACTGCCTCTCGGGCAGGGTGCTCTGCTATTTATACGCAGAGAGAATGTACCAGAAATTAGAAGAATAGTCAACATAATAAACAAGTAGAATTTACAAGGGAACAGAAGAAAGATATAGAACATTCTGCAATTGTTAACTACAAATAAATAATTCTTGCCGGTGGGCGGGATCGCACCGGCGACCTTCTGCACCGCAGTTCGTGACGCTATCACCTGCGCCACAGCGGCAGTCGGTTTACGTAGTGTCTCGCGGCATTGCTCCCTCTCCTAGAAAAACAGCGACACGCTGTTTCGTTCCCTGTGGAGCCAGCTGCATTGTCCTGGATCTTGACGTTGTCATGGGTCCTCTGTATGGCAGTTCTAGAGAATCCATCCCTTCTCCACAGTTATCGTTGACAGACGTTCCTGTCGTGGCTTCATCAGTAACATTACTGTCCTTAGAGTCCTTGAACAAGAAGCCATTGTCGCTTACCTGCTCTTCAGGATCGTAGTAAGGCTTCATGCGCAGGACGTGAACAATGTCTCTACGTTTTTGTCGTTTCGACGACGGCTCATAATCCTCAACTTCGTATGTGACGTCTGACAGGCGGCGTATGACACGATACGGACCAAAGTATCGCTTCAATAACTTTTCTGACAATCCAACCTTCAGTACAGGGGTAAAAATCCATACCAGATCTCCTGGGCTGTACACAACAGGTCGGTGCTTGTCGTTATACCGCTGATGGTCCTTCTCCTAGGCGTCCAGTGCCTGTATGCGAGCCAGGAGCCGGAAAAACGACGTGAAGCCTGTGGTGTCTTGCCTTGAGGTATTGTAAGCAAATGTCACGACTGGCAGAATTGTATCCCAATCCATGTGCTCAACATCCACGTACATCGACAGCATATCGGCTAACGTCTTGTTAAAACGTTCTGTAAGACAATTTGTCTGAGGATGGTATGCAGTTGTCATTCTGTGGACAATGTCGCACCGCGACATTATCTCTGATACTAGTTTTGACTGGAATACTTTTCCACGATCAGATATCATGACACGTGGTGCTCCATTCTTCAAAATTATGTCTTCTACAAGGAATTTTGTGATCTCTGGAGCTTCTGCAGTCGGCACAGATTTGGTGACAGCGTAGCGTGTGAGGTAGTCAGTGCAGACTATTATCCATAGGTTACCAGTTGTCGACTTCGGGAAACTCCCTAAAAGATCGATCCCAACTCGGTGGAATGGAACTTCTGCCGGCGGAATCGGTACGAGATGCCCTGGAGGTAATTGCGGCACATGCTTCCATTGCTGGCACTCTTTACAGTGACTCACATAGAGCTTGACAGATTGATAGAGACCCTTCCAGTAATACCTGTGTCTGATTCTGTCTAGGGTCTTTAAGAATCCCAGATGACCGAATATCGGAGCATCGTGGAAATATTTGAGAATAGCTGGCTGGAGATGAGCTGGAACGACCAGTAGCGATTTGGGGCCCAGTGGATCGTAGTTGCTCTTATACAATGTTCTGTTTATAAGTTGGAACTCTCCATTGGTCGGTTCTCCTTTCTTCAAGGGCTCTATCGTTTTTATTAGTGCTAGATCTTCCCTCTGTTCAGCTGTAACGTCATCTAATTCAGTGAGGTCTGAAATTTCATTCATTCTGTTGTGTTCGCACTCTTGGAGTCTTAGTGCCCATCTTGCTAGTCGACCTGATGCATCCTTCAAGCTAGTCAGCCAACATAAAGAATGGTGGTCTGTCACGACGGTGAATGGTTTGCCGAATAAATATGGCCGGAACTTGTTGATAGTCCAGATAACTGCGAGACATTCTTTCTCAGTTGTAGAGTAGTTTATCTCAGACTTTGAGAGTACTCTTGATGCATAAGCTACCACTGTTTCAGCACCTTCCTGAACTTGTACAAGCACTGCACCAATCCCATAACCACTGGCGTCTGTGTGAAGTTCCGTTTCCGCATTCTCGTCGTACAAGGCTAGCACTGGTGCGGAAGTTAGAGCCTCTTTAAGTGCCCGGAAAGCTCTTTCTTTTGCCTCATCCTAGTAAAACTTAGCGTCTCCCTGCAGAAGGTCTTGTAATGGACGTGTCTTGTTACAAAATGCTTTTATGAAACGTCGGTAGTATAAGCACAGCCTGAGAAAACTTCTCACATCACGAATGTGCTGAGGAGTTGGAAATTCTGTGACTGCCCTTCCTTTATCTGGATCAGGACGGACACCATCTCCGTTGACTAGGTGCCCCAGGATTTTTATCTCTTTGGCGACGAAGAGGCACTTCTTTGGATTGAGGTGGAGTCCTGCAGCCTGAACACACTTCAACACAGTTGATAGGCGACTCAGATGTTCTTCAAATGTTTTCGAGAAAACGACAATGTCATCTAAATAGCAAAGACACGTCGTCCACTTAAGGTGTCAAAGCAAAGCAAGTTGTCCATCATGCATTCGAATATGGCCGGAGCATTACATAATCCAAATGACATTACTTTGAATTCATACAGGCCGTCAGGTGTAATAAAAACCATCTTCTCCCTGTCAGCTTCGTCAACCTCGATTTGCCAGTAACCTGTCTGCATGTCCATAGTTGAGAAGTATGTAGCTCCTTTCAAGCAGTCTAAGGTGTCGTCAATACGCGGCAATGGGTAGACATCTTTCTTTGTGATTTTGTTCAGCCGCCGATAATCGACACAGAATCGCCACGTGCCATCCTTATTCTTTACGAGGACCACCGGAGACGACCAAGGACTCTCCGAAGGTTGGATAATGTCATCTTGCAACATCTTCTCCACTTCCTCCCGAATTATCTGTCTTTCAGCTGGCGACACTCTATACGAACGCTGGCTAATCAGTGGATGATCCCCAGTATTTATACGGTGCCTTATCGTGGGCCGTTTCGTCTGATTTTTCCCCTGCTGAGGTGTGAATGCATCCGAAAATTGACGTAGTATAGCTAACACCTGCTGGCGTTGTTCCTTGGTCACTCGGGGCCCTATTGGCAGTTCCACGTTTGTTTCCTCCAGCGTGTTGTCTGTACTAACAGCAGAGCATGGGTGAGCTAACCGTCCTGGATTGGTACAGCTGTCCCGATACACATTCCTTTGGGGATACGTTGCCACTGCTCGTGACAATTAGTGATCCAAATCTCTCCTCGACCTCCAGTAATGCTTATGATAGCCGCTGGTGTGTAAATTTCTTTGGCGAGCCTGATAAACTTTTTACTATCAGTTTAATCGCTCATCTGTATTTGTGACTGCAACTCTTCTCATCGTCAAAGGCGGGATCGTCGCATTGTCAACGGCAAATAACTTCAAAATGTTCAAATGTTTGTAAATCTATCGGACCAAACTGCGTGGTCATCAGTCCGTAGCTTACAAACTACTTAAACCTAGGTAAACTAACCTAAGGACAAACACACACACCCATGCCCCAGGGAGGATTCGAACCTCCACGGCGAGCAACCGCGCGCTCCTCAGCGAGACGCCTTAGACCGCTCGGCTACTCCACCGCGGCGCAAATAACTTCCTAAAAAATTCTGTATGGCGTGTATCCGTCGGAATAACTTCTTCAATTTGCAGCTCAGATCTTCCACAGTCAATGATAGCTTGGAATGCCTGAAGGACGTTCCATCCGAGGATGACATTGTGACTACATTCCGTTAACACGACAAATTCAAACGGCTGGGTCCTGTTGTTGATGGTTATTCTTGCAACACAAGTCCCTGCTGGCTGGACGTACTTTCCATTCGCGATCTTCAGCACAGTTGCTCCCGTATCACAGAACATTGTCTTCTTTAGTGTGCGGCGGTAATTATCGGACAAAACAGAGAAAGACGCTCCTGAATCGACAAGTGCCCGGACAGGTTGGCCGTCTATTATGACGTCGATGAGGTTTCCCGACATCTTGGCGACTGTCGTCCATGGAGGATTTTCATCTGCGGCGGCCTCACCTCCGTAGATGGTCGCCTCGCTTAGTTTTCCTGGGCGCGGCGGCTAGGGGAGCGGCTGGTACCTCTGTACGGCGACGGTTAACGGCTGCGGCGCGTCGGGGAGCGACCTCGTCTAGGGTACGGCGATGGGCTTCTTCCCATAGGTCGACTGAAATCATCAGCAGGTGATTGCCTGGAATAGAACTGCTCTGATGGCTGACGTCTTGCGGCAAAATAATCGTCGAATACTCGCTTCCTCTCTCGGCAGTAGCGTACGACATGTCCAGGGCGCACACAGTGGAAACAAAGTGGTGTGTTGTCTTCTGTCCCCCAGACATCTGTTCTTCGTCCCGGCGTCATAGTTGCCGGGGAATTGGTTTGCGGCCGCGTCGGTCGGTTCATATGCTGCCGTTTGGCGGCTGCAGCATAAGTCATAACAGGGCGACGCAATTCTTCACGTCGGGAGCGTCTGGCGGGGCAAACAGGAGCTAATGTCTGAAATACCTCTTTCTCAGCAGCGTCGGCTCCCTCGTCACTTACAGGGCTTACATCCATGGCCAGTGGCGTAGCTATCATAGGGCTAGGCGGGGCAGTGTCCCGGGGCCCCCGACTTCCAGGGGCCCCTCGGCCTTCGTGAGCGACGAAAGTTACAGTAGAGCGGCGAATTTTTTATATAATTTTTTTACCCTCCCACCCTATCGTCCATCATACCCCCTTCCCCTCAAACCGAGTTTCCCACAGCAGCCGCACTGGGCCACTGGCTGGCGGCTGGCGGAACAGTGCTTCTAATTGGGCCTTCACAAGACGCGCTGACGACAGGCGAAGGTGGCAGTCAGTGTGTCCAACAATCGGCACACTTTAGTCTGCAGAAGTAGCGGCAGCGTCCACAGAAACAGCAGCGTCTTCCAAGTGTTGTGGCGCGGCGTGCCGGCTCAGCGCAAAGTGAAGGAACGCGCTCCTCCAAACACAGTATAAATAAATTTACTGTACAGTACTTCTGATTGGCAAATAGAAGTGTACATTTCGAATATCCGAATAAACCGGTTTTCCGAATATCCATGTCCCCACATTACTTCGGATAATAGACGTTATACTGTATATAATATTTTAGTTGAATGAAGGAATTTCGACTTTTAATTTCTCCTGCCGAAATTGACCCCAACATGGACAGTTCGCCAATTATGTAAGGAAATTATAACAAAATATTCATTATTAGAATGTGAGGTTACGGAAGTATTGACCGCAGTTTTATTCTTCTGCAGCAGCCGAAAGGTGGTTCAGCAAATTAAAAATTATAAAAACGCATCTGAGGTACAGTATGGGTCAAGATTGACTCGGACATTTGGCACTCATAGGAATCGAAAACAAGGCTGCATAAAGTCTAGATTTAACACACCTTACCAGTGGCGTAACTTTAGGGGGGTGGATGAGGGTGATAGAACCCCCCTCCCACCCCAGAACCATGAAAAAAAAAAAAATTGTATAACAGCAATCTGGTAAAGGTAAAGATTGGAAACTCGGGGTGTTTTACCATAAGCTTTCGCTGGATGGGAGTGAATTAATCTTCAACGGGGTGATACATGGTAGTCTGTCTGGAAACTGACTGTAAAATTTTGCTCATCAAGCAGCTCTATCCCCCCCCCCCCTCCAAAAGCCAAGTCCTAGCTACGCCAATGCATCTTATTGATGATTTTGCAAAAACCGAAGCCAGGAAAAGATTGTAAAATAATTGTTAAAATAAAATTGACTACTTTTTAATTGTGTACCCATATAATTACTATAATCTACTGCAGTCACGAAAAACGCTTACCGATAATTACCGATCAGAAATCATTTCTTTGCCAACATCTGCAATCTAACAGTTTGAAGCATTGTATTACTCCAGTAGGTATTCTTTCATTCTGACTTTGGTGCGTAAGATAACACGAACGAAATCCCCACGACTTGAAAAACGCCACTCATTAAGTTCGTGATACACAGTGAGGCGCGAAAAATAATTATGAATTGTTTTTTCAAAGACTAATAATATTCGTGTTACAAGAAATAGAAAAATTCCCAACTTTTAGAAAACAACGTTTTAACACATTGACTGCCTTGTGAGTTAAATATAAGACACAGGAAGTCTTCTCTTCGGGCCACGTGAAGTAAATACAACTCACGGACAGTTTTTCATTTAAAGCTCCGTGGTGCAGTTGTAACTCACAGTAGCGTGATGTGACTTGGTGTTACAGTACTTTATGGCCCCAATAACAAATCATGTTCGTGGCCTCCAGTTTTCAAGAGCTCAAGAGTAGTTATTGACACTTGAAATCGTGAATTATATGTAACTCACATGGCCCAGTCTTATTGGAGTTTCCTTGTTTTTATAATTTTTTTGTTTGGTATTAGATATTACTTAAACAGTAGATTGTATATCACATACAATTTTAATTACATTCTCCAACTCTAATTGCAACAACAATGAAACAGACTGAAAAAATTGGGTAATTCCACTTTGTATCTCTAACACCTGCATCCACTGTGCTTTATGAAGAAACACTCTTCGCAAGAATATAAGTCACAATTTCTTACATTTCCATGTAGTTTGTTTGCATTTCTTGACAGCTTGCTCTCGTCCAAATTCATTCTTCAATTTTCGTAGCATCCGTACACCTATGACTTGGTGCTCCCATGTTCACTATAGCACAATCTGCAGGCAGCTCGGTGGGTACGGTGAGAGATTTCTCAGGGGCATCGGCATCTTCTGTATCGAGTAGTCTCAAAGTCACTTCCTCTTTGAATTCTGTGATTGAGATGAGCTTGTTGTTGATGTATCGGTAAATCACAAGAGCATTTAGCAGTGCTAACCCTGTCAACAGTTCAATTGCAAGCTTCCTGTACCATTTTAAACCCCGCCTCAGACAATATAGGAGTTCATTTGGTGATAGAGAGCTATAAATGACTGATTATAGTCAGTTACCATTGCTGTTTTTTTCTTTGTGCCCCTCTTGGTTTGAACTTCAGCTTCTTCCTCTCCATGAACAGTACTCAGCGTCAACACATTCCTCCTATTTTTTCCATTTAAGTAGTATCTTCATCTTCCTACCTCTCTTATGTCCATAACTTTATTAAAAGCATCTGTGCATGCCTTTGTTCATCTATATAACTTCTACGAAACACTTTGGTGGTGGTGATGGACATGAGAGACCAAACACGAGACACTTTCTTCTGCTACAATATCACTGTGTTGCGGAGCAAACAACACTGAATAAAGACTGTAGTAACAATGCAGAAAAACAATAAAATTATTACCGACATAGCAAATGACACACCTGGAACTTTACTCTGACACCAGGTGAGTCATATGTAACTCACACCAAAAAACAAAAACTAAGGTACTAAATTGCAATATTTTCAACTTATTTGTACTTAAATAGTTTGCTTCAAGCAAACTAAAGCAGAATATGGAAAAAAAAGTAAATGGTCCCCGGGGTCGGTAACCCAAGTATACCTTTGGCAGCCAATATGTTAATATAGTTATTGTTGAAGAGAATGGACTAAGACAAAATATTAAATGTATACAGCATATTTAAGTACAGTAGAACAGTACTGGGCATATGATTTGTTGTGGGGATGTGACAGGTGACAGCAGGAAGGGTTGGGGGGCTGGAGGGCACACAGCTGGAATGGTCAGGCACTGCCGTTCTTTGAGAGCCTGCAAAACGAATAGCGAGAAAGCGAGTCCCCACTCTGTCTTTCCAATTACGTCGCAAAAGGAAATTACAAGGTGTTTTGCAAAGTTATACCGACCCTTCCACAGTGCACCTCATAAATCACATATAACGTACTTTGCAGACACACCTCGAGAGTGCGCTTTTTCGACAAAATGCGTTGCGCCAGAAAACAGGCATGTTTATTTTCCA
Source organism: Locusta migratoria (assembly GCA_026315105.1). Lineage (NCBI taxonomy): Eukaryota > Metazoa > Arthropoda > Insecta > Orthoptera > Acrididae > Locusta > Locusta migratoria. The sequence continues at coordinate 734,948,294 of CM048755.1, read as the reverse complement.
CAAATACGTTAATACTGTAACTTCTGCGTGAAAGCATAACAAAGAAACAAACTTTCACAATTATATTACAGAGTACGATTAAATATTACCTGCTGCGTGACACATACTAATTTACTTAGTAGTATTTAGGTTTGCCTCATTATGTCTTCCAGTGGGCGGTAAGGAGCTGATAATGAAGTAGTTTTGCATCTGTACAGTATTAGTGTAAAGAGGGCCCCAATGTTATTTTTGCCCCGGGGCCCTTGGTGACATAGCTACGCCACTGTCCATGGCCATAATCTGATGCTCGCTCGATATAATAGTCCCGGCTGCCGTAAATTGTTGTAATTCTTCTCTCACAATTTGTCATGTGAGAGAAGCGAAGTCATCCTGGTCTTCCACAACGGCCATGGGGACTACATTCGGCAGTCTGTCATACTTCTTTCGTCCAACCCTCCTTTGTTGCATCTCTTCAATAAGCTGGCACCACTTAATGAACTCTTCCGTCGTAGCGACATCTTTTATCAAAAGAGATTTGTACATGTCTTCTGCAATACTTTTCATTAGGGATGGGCAATATTTTTAAAATATCGATATATATATATTGTACCGATATTTATCGAAAATATCGATTTTATCAGATTAAAAATATCGATATTTCGATATATCGGTGAAATCTTTACATATAATGCTAAATTAATAATTTTAATCAAAACCACAGAAATTATCAACATACAATTAAAAATTGACAAATATTTTATAATTTTAAACATTAATCAATAAAAAAGCAAAATGTATAATCAATAAAAGACACGCAATGTAGAGTAAGATATTTATTTGAAAAGAATTAATTGATCCAGTAGTCATCAATAATAGACATTAGGAGAGCTCTTTGCTACTTCTGTTGTCTTGCACCACTAACTTGATCAATGAAGCCACTCTTTCTGACGAAACAGGCTTCGCATATCAGGTACTTCTGCGCAATATCTGGTAAAATTGGCGTGTCGAGTTTCAGCCCAGAACTTCAGAGGATCACTGTTACGCTCTATGGTTGATCAAGGTACTGCTTAGCTCATTTGGAACAGAATCATGGCTGGAATTTTGCCGTGAAACTTAACTTTGGGTGAACAATTTTTCATGCCGCGATCAAACGGAAGTCTTCATCGGGCTTTCTTATTCAACATGAAAGCGAAATGCTCAAGAGAGAATTTTCCTTTTCGCGTTTGTTCGAAACGAATTTGTTTGCTAATATGAGCTACTGCAGCTGACACTGCAAGTGGGGATTCAAAATGAATACACTTAATCTGGGAGTCCAAAATTGTTGCCACAGAGAGAAAAAAATTTTTTCCAAGGGGACTAACCTTTCCAGAATTCCTTCGAATAGAGATTTTTTTACTGACGCTCCTAAATCAGTCAAAGGAGTTGTGAACTCCATTTCTTGCCGAAGCACGTTTGTGATGGGAATACTCAAGCTTGCAATTACCTAATTAGTGCCACTTATTTGTAGTATTTCCAGACGTTTTGTAAATTTTACCACATAAGTTGCACCAAACAGGTTTATTTTAGCTTCTTTTGTAAAGAACTTCCAAACAATGGACATAGCTGACTTGAAAATAGCCTGGTTGAAGTCGAATGACATACCAATAAGATATTGGACATGCCGCCACACAACTGATCAAATGAACTAGACGGTGGCTTAGCTACACTAGGTAAAATCCCGATAACGCTCTAACATCTAACAATAAAGAACACGCAAACAAAGGGAAAAGCACAGTGCAGACACAAAAACTTGGCCTCTGCCTGTGCCGTTTCACAACAATTACGCCTAAAGATCGGAATTCGTATTTCTACCAAAAAACTCTTTTCCAACATTGTGTGAGAGTGATATCACTAGTTAGTTTTATTTTACAATGAAATAAGCATGACATTTGTCCATTAACATTTCTGTAACCCACTTTCATAAAATTAAACTGATCAGTACGGTGCAGTGAGCACAGCTCAGGAGTAAAGAGGTTGCCAGCACTGAACGTCTGTTCTCCGCGCATTCTATGCCTCCTTGCTACCTATCAACGCCCAGATTTGACAGTTCCTGGAGTGCTCAGTGGCAAGTTTTTATGTTTTAATGGACGGGACAAGGGGCAAGGGCGTCAGGTTGCCTAATTCAGTTCTACACCGTGCTTGATAAGCATTTATTGGTAATAATGACACACATAATTTCGATCAGATGGAGAAGGTGCAGTAAAATATGCAGCATTTACAATTTCTGCTACTATAGTTTCATTACAAGAATGTACTAATTTCAGAGTGCTAGTACACTAGAGTCATTAAAAGAGCAGAACATCAGATTGCTGACACGGTATCATAAATTCACGGTATAAACAGTCACAGTACATCTTTTAAAATGAAAAACAAAACAAGAATAATTACGATAAGAGTGAAATTTCTCACTGAAATTGTTCTCTTTTCTTCGCTGAAGATTACGTATGATACAGTAATATATGCCAAAACTAGCCGCCACCTACTTTGAGGCGTTGTGTCACGAGCATAATCGAGACTTGGACTCGTAAGATGCAAAATTTGTATTGGCTCTGCATTTTTACATCCTTTTCGCCAACTCCTGGGCTCCGGCCTACTACCCAGACTATCAAAATGGACGTGTCTTTATGTCATTAGTTGGCTAGCGTGTCTTAGCCTTCCTTTCTTTCAGTTGCCTTACTGTGAAAATGTTCTTGGTCGTCATAGAACCAACGTCAGAAATGAAAGGGGTAAGTTGTCTCAGGAATGAGATAATTGTGATATGCAGACCTATTCTAAACAATAAATAGCATGCTTATCGTAAATGAACAGACAGCATTTTCCATAAAAACCCAGGGCAGTTTTCAGTTGTCTGTCACGTCGAGAGCAGGGGGCACTCTACATTCTGACCCATAGTGAGGAACGGAGATTCGTAACTTAAACCAGTCTAATGATTTGCTGAAACAACATTTTCTATCTGGTGTCCTTTTTTACTAAAGAATATTTTACTTATATGTATTATGTAAGTACTCTATCTTAAAAATATTTATGTAATATTCACACTGACGAAGCCAATAGTATGGAAAACATACCAAAAGGCCATTAAAGAATCTAATCTAATTTTTAAAAAAGGGTGGCAATTTAATATCGATATATCGGAAAATAAAATATCATCGAGAAATATCGATATTTTTTGCCCATCCCTACCCTTCATCAGGTGCGTGATTTTTTCGGCCTCGGTCATATTCGGATTCACAATGTTACACAGGGCCAAAACATTCTGTACGTACGATTGTGTCGGCTCGCCATGTTATTGGGCCCGGTTCTTCAGTTGTTCTTCCGCCGAACGGATTTCTCGCTGGCAGACTCCAAACGTCTTCTTTAGTTCCTCCTGGAACATCTCCCAGTCACTCGACTTGTCTTCGTTGTTTTCAAACCATTGCTCGGCTGTTCCGTCCAGGTAGAAATAAACGTTGGCCAAGCACATCGTATGATTCCACATGTTGTACTTGGCGACTCGGTCGAACCCTTTTAGCCATTTGTTGGGATCCTGTCCAGCATCTCCAGAAAACACTGACGGGTGTCTGATGTGCAGCTGGTTTACCGCTGGTTTCGTGTCCATGGTTCTTCTGATGATACGGAGTTTTGGAAGGATGTACTCGGTGTATCCCTTGTATTTCAGTTCCAGTCCGTGTAAGCGACGGCTTTTACTTTGCCTAATCGGAGCCACGGTGATGCAGCTGTTGCACAGTATACCCGGCGCCTCCACCAAACAATGTCGCGTTGAAATGAAAGCAGGCTTGACTTCGAAGGCAACTAAACACAGTACGTTTATTACGAACTTAACATACACGCAGCACTGACTGCCTCTCGGGCAGAGTGCTCTGCTATTTATACACAGACAGAATGTACCAGAAATTAGAAGAATTAGAATAAAAGAAATAAATTATTGCCGGTGGTCGGGATTGAACCGGGGAGCTTCAGCACCGCAGTCTGTGACGCTGTGCCCTGCGCCACGCCGGCAGTCGGTTTACGTGGTGTCTCGCGGCAATATTATTGACAGCTCATGGCAAACCAATCTCTATAAATGTTACTTGAATAATTATTAAATGTATCATTATACTTTTGTATGCTACTAATTCACTGTAATGGTAAATTTATTATCATAGTGTGCTGGTTTAATTAATGACGAAGAAGTAAATATTGTTGTCCACCTCATTGTAAGAAATAAGTCAGAACAACGTAATAAATTCCGAAGAATTCGTATCGACTGAGTCAACTTAATTTACCCCCCCCCCCCCTATAAGAATTGCTTATTTAAGCCTGTTATACAAAATGGAATACAGCATATTTTTACCTAACGAGGATGGGCACTTATTTGATTTGCTTGGTTATATAAAGTTACTGTACCTCTCGGGAGTTTCCTTCTTATCATCTACATTAAGCTGTTCATTAAAACTGGGCATGTATTGGAAAGTCTCTGTATTACAACGAGAAGAAAAGCAATTCTGCGCCGTGTTAAACTGTCCTTGCACCCGCATGAATTTGAATGTAGTGCGTAAAGTGGGAGGCGGAACAGGATATGGCGTTACAGCGTCTCCAATTGGCGGTTAAAGAAACTACCCAGAAAAGTATACAAGATGTGACAGGGAACAGGAATGGTTTTCACAATGTCAGATTTTTTAGCGGTTTTTTCGTTAAATTTTTACATAGGCTATCATTAAATGACTGATGGTTTTAAATTTCGTGTGAATAACGGCGGATTACTGTACGATGAATATCACGATTCATTGTTGTTTATATGAATTAACTATATCACAAACCAGGCGTACCGGTCTGTTACTACCGTAACAATGTTCGCTATATTGCCGATAGTATCAAAAGTGGATTTAATTTCCATGAAGCTTCAGAGGAAAGGATGAATTGGTAAGTGTCAGTTTAAGTCAATTTTCTCTTGTTTTGTGTACGACAATTGTTATTTAGGAGCACTTGCTTCACAGCATCCCTCTACACTGATTTGGTAATTGTGTAAGCAAAGTGTGTGTGCGTGGGCGCTTGCGTGCGTGTGTGTGTGTCATACACAGTCCCTGTTGCAGGTTTGCTCGTATAATAGCTTACCATCCATATGTAATTCTAATTGGAGTTGCAGTATTTGCGGCGACATGTATTGTCATTCCAGTGACAACCAGAAAACCTCCAGATTTCTCTGATCCTACTTCGGTAAGCATTCTAGCAACGCATAAGCAGCTGTTTGGTGTTAGAAATACAGTTTTCTGTTGAGTAGTGGTCAGTGTTTAGTAAATATGTCTAGCAGATTTTCTAAAATCTCTTTTAAAGACGCTTAGCTGTTTTGAACTATTCTCAGATATCGCTTGTTTTAATTATCAACCCTATTTAGTTTGCAGTAAATGTGTTTCTAATTTTGTAAAGTTACTTGTTTCAGCCATGTGTAGAGATTCAGAATCATGGGGTATTATTATTATTATTTTTTTAATGAGCTTGCGTCCTTACTATCTGTTACATATTTGTATCAATAATGCTTGAGGACAGTTATTGTTTCTTGCGCTGCAGGTAACAGAGAAAACATTTTCTTGAGTTGTGGTCTCGGTGAGCCCAATACTTGTTTTATTGGCTGTGCTATTTTAAGTTTTGTTTAAACAAGCTTTCCATAGTAGTGGCATGTTTCATGTAAGAACATTAAATCACAAAACTATGTGTTTCCTCTGATTTCTTGAAAAGATTCACTTAAAGAAAAGGGGGGGGGGGCGGGGCGCAAGAAAATCTTTCCTTAAGGAGTGCTTGGTTTTGTGTGTGTACGTGTGTGTGTGTTTGTTTGTAGCTCTTACAGTAGCCACGTTTGCAAATTAAATTACAGGATATCAGATCTAGGCAAACAACTTATTTGCAAGTTGCATAACAGGTGTGCTTAATATCCATTACCAATGATTGTTGACAGTTTCTTTTTAAGTTTATTGAAGGGTCAGTACACATATAGGCCTAATAAGTGAACCATTATATTGGATTAGATTAGGCTAACACTTGTTCCATAGACCATGATACAACACTTCGTTAACATGTCAGGTTAATGAACAGTGTCTGTATAAGACGTTAGATTACACAAAATATCACATGACAGATTTTTTTATTTACTAATTTATATCTAAAAACTCATCCAGTCAGTAGGAGGAGTTGTCATTCAGAAATTCTTTTATTTTTAAATGCTAGCTGGCTATCTGTCAGGCTTCTGATGCTGTTTGGTAAGCAACGAAAGACTTTTGTGGCAGCTAATTTACCCCTTTCTGTGCCAAACTCAGATTTAGCCCTACATAGTGAAGATCATCCTTTCTCCTGGTGTTATAGCTGTGCACACTGCTATTACTTTTGAACTGGGTTGGATTATTAACAACAAATTTCCTATGAAATTACTGCAAGGATACCTAAATCATTAGATTTCTGCAGGATGATCATGGGTGGGCTCCAGCAATTATTTTGATTACACTCATTTGTGCAATGGATACTAGTTTACTCAATGATGAATTACTCCAGAATATGACACCATACGAATGCAGTGAAAGAAAATAGATATAGTACCAGTAAGCTAATTTACTGAGATTTTTATCACCAAAATTTGCAATAACCCTAACAGCATTTGTAGCTGAACTCAAAACATTTCAGCAAACCATTTGTGTGTTGCTTCCAGTTTTATCTCTCATCAATGCACACACCTAAAATTTTTGAAAAGTATACCTTAGTTACAGAGTTTGCTGAGCTGCTTAGAGACCATGTCTCTGTGTAGTTTCTAACTAAGTATATCGCTTATATGTATTCCAAGAAATTTCGTTGTTCAATTTTTACATTGATTCTTCCCATCTGTACATCAGGGTTTGCGGAGTGGTGTTTTGTTTAGTGTGTAAGCTGATGTAGATTGTTTTTTGGGCATTAGTAAGTAAATTGTTTGTGTCAAATCAATACTCTAGATAACTGTTTTCTTGTACTGTTCGCTGTATGGTGTCTTTGTTATTTTATATCAGTATATTTAAACATTGGAAATTCCAGGAAGTATTGAACAATTTTTTTGAGAAGGATAGGTTGCTTACTTACCACAGAGACATCCTATGAGCCACAGAAAGGCACAAATAACAGAATAGAACATTGGAGCTTTCGACCGTTAAGGCCTTCGTCAGAGAGACACAAACATACATACACATACTCACACAGACACGACCACCGTATCCGGCCGCTGTGATCTCTGTAACTGATGTAGGCCTTAACGGCCAAAAGCTCTAATGTTGTATTCTATTATTTGTGCCTTTCTGTGGCTCATCGGATGTGTTTGTGGTGAGTAAGCCAGCTATCCTTCTCAAAAATATTACTATATTTGTATCATCTGCATACAACAATGTTTTAGTCTTGGGAATGTGTTCTGGAAGGTCATTTATAAAAAGTGTAAATAGGATAAGATCGAGGATAGAGCCCTGTGGGATGCCATAGGTTGTACTGAGTACATTGGACCTGTATGATGCTCCTTGCTTCCGGTTCCTCACTTCAACAATTTGTCATCTATCTTCCAGATAGCTCCTTGAAATCCATATTGCTCAAGCTTTTTTAGGAGACCTACATATTTAAATTCATGATGACCATTCAACAACTTGGCGATAGTGTGTGTTGTTCCAGGTGTCCAGTTGTGCATCATGCACAAGTTGTATTGAACATCACATCATATAATGGATTTAGGCCTACTATGTTCCAGAAAATATGTTTGAATTTCATGTTGGATGAAGTGTAGTATTGTTGCTGATTAGTGAAATTAGATTGACCCCCTTTTTTTAATATCTTCGTAGAATATTTTGTGCAAATAACAATTTATGTTCGTGTTGTTGTACATTGTTTCTATACAAACAAGCATAATGCAATGCTCATGTTTCCTTATTTGTAAAAGGATCGGTTCAACTGAAGCATGGGGTATCACCTGTCGGTTTGATCCCTGATGTCTGTGTGTGGTGTTGTATGACTCAGAATATTTTATCATTTTTCTTTTGTTACAAATGTGTCCAGGGGCGGTGCAAGGCACGTGCGAAACGTGCGGTCGCACGGGGCGGCACTTTCCCAGGGGCGGCCAATCTAACACCCACCCCTTTTGTTTCTTTATTTTTCTGTTTTTCTATCTTTTCTTTCTTCATCTTCTTTAGGAAAAATTCAAAATTCATGCCCAAGATAGGGTTCGAAACAGAACTTATTCTTATGAGTGGAGCGCTGCTAGCCTATTACGCGGTGTGCGTTTACTCACAACTAATTTTGCAGAAGACGAAACCTAATTTCGAAATTTGAATGCAATGTTAGATACTGCGGTTACATGTTAAGCCTGAATCAATTTTGCTAAGTCCTTCTATGGCTGTTTATGAGTGTTTTATTCTTCCCTCATTATGGAAAAAATTGTTGAACATTACTACAGTCAAACATGTCCCACAACTACAATGGCTAGAAGTATTCAGAATGGGTAAATATGCTGCGAGTAATTAAAAAGGGATAAAGACGTTGATTCTGATGAAAACCTGAGGAAGTATGGTCTTTTAGCAACAATGCCCTCTTGTCCGCACGAAACAAAACGTTAATTTTGACACCTTCTAAAATGAAAATCCACAGACAGAACATTGCTTCTAAGGGTTTCTTTGCTAGCTTTGAAGGTAATTACCGTTTGACAAAAGTTGTGCAGTTTACGCAAAGTTCATATTTATCTCTGTTGTTCGTAATGCCGTAGAAATTGCTGCCTGATAATACATTTATCCATATCATCGGTCACATACTGATTTCTTCAATCAGTTTTGACTCTAATTTTGAGCTGGTACCCAGTGACTGTTTTGTACCAATCTGTAGGAAAGGTCACCAGTCAGTCGCAGTTTTTGTTTTTGTATTCCAGATCTACATAGATGTCGGGCACAGTGTGGCTATTCTCAATGTTTACATCTATACCATCATGCCGAACATAGCTGTTAACATGACGGTTTGATACTGGCCACTCAGCGGCCGAAACCTAGGTAGATGTGAAAAGTAAAAACAAAAATTGCTATTGATTGCTGACATTTCCTGCAGATTTTTAAAATAAAGTTCCACAAACATTTTGTAAAAGAAAATAAAAATAGATAAAAAAAATTTTAAAAAGGAAAAAAACCAGGGGTTGGGGAGCGGCAATTTAGCAGCTTGCACGGGGCGGCATTTGTGCTTGCGCCGGCCCTGAATGTGTCATTAATTTCTATAGTACATTACAAATTGATCACTTGGGTCATTTATAAGACGTGATTCCACCCGTGGCATTGGTTTGTTGTGTCATAGGCAAAGTACTTTTGACAAGCTAGACTGTAGATGTCTATTCCAGTTGGCAAAAGTACTTTAATATGTCATAATTTTAAAGGATATGGTTTAGCAGGAACCTAAGAGTACAGCTTAAATTGTTGTGAGTGAATAAGAAATGATGGCCCTGCGGTAATCTTGTGTTCGAAATGTACCAATAGTAGGCTGCAACTGCGATATGCAACGCTTCTTCCAAATTACTAGTAAAATTTTAATGAGCCCTGTGGTATAATTAAATACACTAATCAATTGGAACATTGATTATTTACAGTTTGCTATGACTGAAACATGGGTTTTCCGACATGTTGAGGAGTCATGGGTCAAAGCAGATGGGTGGAAACGTGTCATAAAATTATGCTGATCCATCCATCTGCCTACCTGTACCCCATGTTTTAATTAAAAAAACACTTATCACTTAAAATGGCAATTACTTGGCAGAATACTGTGGTGAATCAGTTTCTTTGTGTGCAATGGAAAGTTTTATTTTACGAGTATTGTTTTGTGTTTCGGAATGTTGTTTTTTTCTGTTTAGTATGTCCCTGTGCATGACAACATGGGACAAATCAGACAGGTGATATTGGGTTATTTAGAATTACAAAATGATCAATGTTACATTGTGATGTGGGGTAACATTAACCCTTTCAATATGTTTTGTTCTGAACATGAGCATAACAGTCCTGGGATAAATGTACTTTTAGTACACTAATATTATGATCCCTTTAATTTAATCTCAATGATCCCCATTGAAAACTGAATGTTAAGCTATGTATCAGTGAAACACACATCTATATGAATATGATTATAAATCCTTTATTTAAAACACATGATTAAAAAACTTCCATTGACAAAAAAACATTAAACTTTTACTAATATCCTCTCGGAATATTTACACAGAATTTTACACACACAAACCTGTAGTTTTGATGTAGACAGAATGGGGACATTAATATCTCATGTTCTTTTAGATCAAATACAGTTTTCATAATGTCAGTGGAGTGAAGCCTCATTACTTCAACTACCTTTCCCTTTGAAACTTCCTGGTAGATTAAAACTGTACCAGAACTCGGATTTGAACCACCAAGGAGCTTTGCCTTTCACAGGCAAGTGCTTTACCAAATTTGCTATCCCGGCATGTGGGAATAAGGAACACCTAAATCTTTTCGTTTTCAATCCTTTCTAATTAATGTTCTTTGTAATCACTAGGTATTTCGTTAAATTTATGACCCATAGATTTGATTTGTTTATCATGCAAATGAATTTTAACAGATTTCTTTTACTGTTTGTATGACTGGACATCATCCTTATCATTATTTAGGGTCAATTGTCAATTTTTGCACCATGCAGATATCTTATCTGAATCATTTTGCAGTAGCTTTTGATCTTCTAGTGACTTTACTGGCCAATAAATGACAGTAATGTCTGCAAAGTCTAGGGAAGCTTCTCAAATTGTCTCCTAACTCATTTATAAATGTAAGGAAGAGTAGAGGCCGTATAACATTTCACTGGGGAATGCCAGATATCACTTCTGTTTTACTAGATGTCTTTCACTTAGTTACTGTATACTTTTTTTTAATGGGTAATCATAAATCCAACCGCACAACTGAAATGATACTCAATAAGTATGTAATTTGACTAGAAGCTGCTTTTGAGGTACAGTGTCAAAAGTCTTCTGGAACACAAGAAATATGGAATTGATCTGAGATTCCTGGTTGATAGTACTCATTACTTCAAGGTTGTTCTGGGTCATTTATAGTATGCAATTCCATCCATTGGCTTTGACCTGTGATGTTAGCGTGTCTTGTATGTTGTCATCATGTGCATGGTAGTTTTGAGATGTGTTTATTTATATGTGTCGTGTGCAAGTATCGTGTGACACTCTCTTGTGGTGGAGGTTACATAGAATGGCTATTTTGTCATAAGGTCATTCTTCTTTCTTTTGTCACATGTGTGGTTGCAATTTGTGGTATTGAGCTATTTAGAAATTAGTGCCATAATGTTATTTTGTCAGTTCTGTAATTTATTGTTTTAGTTGTGGATTGCTTGTGTTTAAGGATCGACGAGTAAATGTGGCATCAGTTTGGAAGTTTATTCAAGGATTTTGGTGCAGCGTTTCTATGATTGTAATTCATTTTTCAGTTATAAGTGGTTTGCTACTTTGCTACCCAGACAAGTGTACATTGACAACCTGTGAACCATACAGCAGGAACAGTATTAATTATTTACTCCATGGTCGGCAGGATAAAGGATTCCCATTGGTCTTCAATTTGTTTACATAGTGCAATTGTAAGGCTCTTTATTACTGGCCACAGCAACGCACCTTCTGTTTGGCTGCTCTGCCATTCTTAACCTCGCGAGTGCTAGCCGCTGGCACATAAAATTAAGTTTCTCCCTGAAATCTTCATTGTGGTGACAGCCTGATCTGTAGCGCAGATTAAGTTGGGATGCAACAATTTGGTTGTGATCTGGTGAAGCCAGTGAATGTGAGAGCCAAATGACAGTTGTGTTAACAAAATTGGACAGTATTTTATGATGCAATTCCACCCGTCTGCTTTTACCCATGATGTCATCAACATGTCAGAAAACCCATACACAGGATATCTTAATACTTCTGTATTATAGGTAATAAATAATCTGTAGTTATCCTCTTAAATTTCAGATAACAGAATGTACTATCTATCAGTTCTCAGCCCAAAAAATTGCATCTTTGGCACTCGTGCGTGTGGGGGGGAGGGGGGAGTCTCTGTTAACCTATACCTTACCATCAGAGGGACGCTACAGATTTCTTTTTAAACACAAAATATTAATCTATACAATCTGTTATGTTTGTAAACAAACTATCATCTTTAACTCAGCCACCCCATAATTACTCACGCCTTCCACAAACACACACACGCACCTCAAAACTACCGCGCTGCAATGACTTCACGGGTGACAGCTGACAGGTGGAATCGCGTCATAAAATAATGCCTTTGACTTGTTATCACCTTCTTCATTTTGGGAGTAATATAGGTCAATTTTAGTATTTAATACATTTTAATGTTGATGGGAAATCGGAGGGCTTAGATTGGTATTGTTTTCTTGATTTTACATGTGGTATAGGTTAATTGAAGTATTCAATACTATTTTTCTGCTGTTTGGCAACAGTGTTGATTGGTATCGCTATCTTCATTTGATTTTCAGATCAAGTGAACTATTCAATTCCATGCATACATTTTAGGTCGTTTTTGATTTTTATATTGCGTATTTTGTGTGTGTGTGTGTGTGTGTGTGTGTGTGTGTGTGTGTGTCTGTGTGTCTGTTTGTGTGTGTGTGTGTGTTTTTTAATAATGACATTTTTCTGTTTCTTCGGCTGATTTTATGTCATATTTTCCCACATAGAATGTCCCCGACCAAAACCCCCACATTCCCATGCTTGTCCTGTTAGTGTCATTTTACGTTAATTTTTGCGTGTTTCGCGAGTGTTTTGGTCACCATATTAGCTACGACTACATGTGTCATTGCTGCCATTTTGATGATGTCAAAGCAGACGGGTGGAATCGTATTGTAAAGTATTGCTGTTGTTCTCTTCGAGGTAATTCATAATGTTCAAACAAATTATGTGGTCCATAATCCTGCTACAAATTGATATCAGACATATGGCTCTGTTTGCTGATCACTCCCGTTGCTTTTCTTGAGTATTGTAATGAAATATGTGCAACTTCCCAGTCTTCAGGTATGACTCTTTTGCTGAACGAATGGTTGTATATGATACTAGCTAGATATGGGGCTACTGCATCAGTATTCACTGAAAGCAACCAAATTTATTTTACAATCTGTACCAGAAGACTTGTTTTTCTAAGTGATTTCAGCTGCTTTATTACTCCAAGGATGTTTACTTCTAAATTAGTGCGACTCGGTTGCACAGTGGTAGAGTGCCAGACTACAAATCCAAAGGTCGCGGGTTCGATCCCCGCCAGGTCCTAGGATTTTTATCTGTCACTTTCCACTTCTTTCACCTCTGGCAGTATTGCTCATGTGAAAAATACCGAATAGCACCGTGGTTCGGAACCCACATTAAACTGTAGGTGCCCCTATAATTGGCTGGGTAAGTCAGTTCGAAGGTCGGAAGCACTGTGGTGTTCAAACCAATCTTCGGATTGTTGACTGCTTTACCTTTTAGCAGCTGTTCTTGATTTGAATTCTGGAGTAATTACTTCACCTTCATGACAGTGATTGTATGAAACAACTCAGTTTTTTGTAGCCTCTTCTAGTTTGCTGTTTACTTCAAAATGAAAATGATTCAATATTTGTTTGATCCATGCTGCTGCTGAGTCCCATGAAAAACTGATACCAAACCTGCAATTGATCTTCTTACGTGGTGTACATGGTGCATAGACTGCTCACCACTGTCTCAAAGACAGGGCTGGTGGTGCTGCCCCTAGTAGAGCACCGACAGCTCCGTTATATCACACTTCACATATTATCGTCAAACACCCAGGTCGTATCACAAAACATTGTATTTTGGCATGATATAGTGCAAGGTTCCATCTCCTCTGCTAAGAGAATAACCCTTATCTCCTTAAATCAAATTGTCCAACAATCTAATTTCAACTGCCTCTTTGTAGACACTGTTCCAAAATAGGAAGTACTGATCACTATTAGTGTCTCATCAAGTTTCATTTTGTATCTCCTGGTTAAAAAAATATTCTGCTATCACTGATGTTTCAGGCTGTGGTGGCGATATTCCATGCACGTCTTGAACTGAGCAAGATGAACAGTCGATGTAAGCCTTGTTAGACTAACATGGAATTTTATAAACACCAAGCTTCCCAAGTCCCAGATCATCTATGACGTAGCCAAGCAGTGCCCCTGTTTGGGATGGTGTATAGAAAACTTGTACTATTACTACTCCATAAAGGTTTTTTGTAATCTTGAATGATAAGCTCCTTTGAAGATAATCCAAACTTTATAGCACAATGAATCTGTTGCTCGGAGTATCCATTTTCCTTAAAAAAATACTGCTTGTAAAATGTTAAAATTCCTGAGCCAAGCTGTCCACGTTGGAAATGGCGTATGCTCTGCATATCACAGACTGTTATATTGGTGCAATGGATGCCAACTCTTGGTATGCAAATATCAATCGGAATGTGTCGGTATTTAGTGAACACTATGCACTCATGCATTTTGTAAACAATGACATCCAGAAGTAGATACCTCCCTTCACTTTCAACCTCTATTGTAAATATAATGCTGGGGTGATGGCAGTTATAGTGGCCTAAAAATTGGTTAAAAGCATCATTTCCATGAAGCCAGATGAAAAATGGAAAGGGAGCATCCACATATTAGTTGCAAAGATGTTCTCAGTGCCATGTCCAGGAAGTTGTCCATGAATAAATTGGTGACTGTGGGTGATAGTAGGCTACCCATAGTCATCACACTGTCCTTCTGCTCAAAACTATTGCCATTAAATAAATAGATATAAAATAGATTTGGTTTACTTACCAGGTGAAAGAGCATTGGTAGGTAGGCAGAAACATAAACACACACACACACACACACACACACACACACAGAACTGAGCTTTCACAACCTTAGGTTGCTTCTTCAGAAAGAGCAGGGAAGGTGAGGGAAAAGAAAAGGATGAGGGTTTTAACGGAGTGGGTAGGGAGAGGAAAGACTTACCTTGGGGGAAAAAGGATAGGTAAACACACACACACACACACACACACACACACACACACACACACACCAAGCCAGACATGTGCAAAATGCAAAGAGGTTGGACAGAGATGCCAGTCGAGGCAGAGGCTCTGTCCAGAGATGGAGGCAAATTGTTGTAGAATGGTGGGCAGGAATTTAAAACTAACGAAGGTTGAGACCTGTTGGGCAACACAAAGAGAGAATATGCTGAAGGGCAATTCCCATCTCTGAAGTTCTGAAAGGTTGGTGTCAGTGGGAAGTATCCATATAACGCAAACGATTTAACACTGTGCCAAGATGTGCTGCCTGTCAGAGGTCTGCATTTTGGCGAATTTGCTTGCTTGTACTCGCTCGATAGCACCACGCTCGGTTTTTGCTTGTCCGATTATGAATGCTTGCTTGGCCAGCTGTGCTTGTTTATAGTGTTGTGGGGCCGGTGGACGGGGCAGCAGCTGGCCTATACCGGTGAGCTCACCGCTCCGCTGCCATGGCTGTGGCCCACACAGCAGCTCTGTGTGTCTGCATGCTACTACCGTTTCTGTTATACTCCTACCAGAAGATGGAACTACTCCCGTATCACTTTATTTATGCTATACTCTTACATTCTAGCAGAGTTACAATAAATAATAAGAAACACGAAAGTTTAAGAGAAAGGCTATGAACTTTCCTAATGTGAACATTATGGGAATGAAAAATTACATTTCCCACCCCGGTCAGAAGAGTAACACAATTTTAAAACTGACAGTTTTTAGTTTATCATTGATAAATATCTTTGACGAACTCCAACCTAGACCAAAAAGTCACATCTTTCTATCACAGTCTGTCCGATTGAGAATAGTATAATTTATATTTTCGGATAGTCCATAATATTCGTCATGGCAAGAAAAATTTTGCTAATCTCTAGTATTACAGTTTTGAGATATGTCACTGTTGAGGATGGCGTGTGGTCTAAGTTTCTTTCCTAATCTTATATACTATATTGGTTCATGTTTAGATAAGTCAGTATTTCCATCTACTAAATTAAAAATATAACAAATAAAACAATCTCCACATTATTCATTATTAGCATTATAATTACAATGAATAATCACGATATCATCGACCCATTTTCGATCAATTCTGATTCTTTTGTCAGAGATAAGTTTCCATGCAGCACTGAAACATCTTTCACTAGCCATATTTGAGGCCAGAACGCAAAATACTCTTTTTGCTAAACATCTAGCTTCGGAAGGAGGCTGCTGTTACGTTTTCACCTCTCAAGCGGATCATCGTCGTCCCCAGCATCCATTCAGTTTAAGTAGAACGCCACCTCATCTGTGGACTGATTATCAGCTGGCCCACATCTAGCCCCTCGGGAAGCAAAGACGTCATCTTTTTCGCTGGCAGGCGTGGGTGACAATCTCTAGATGGCCCTTCTTAAATGTCAGTTATATATCGCAAAAACAAAATATTACTGTCATGCTGCAACTTTGTTGTAGCATAGCTGAAATCGATATTTCACCACAATTTTTTCGCATAGCATTTAACATCTCCTTCTCAGCTTCGGATATCATTTTTAACTGTCGGAATGGTGGCCAAAGAAATGTTGCTATTCTGTGCAAGGTCTGAACAACCTTTTCCTCCATTAGGCGGAGACAACGCTCTTTCAGCATTTGTAGTACTTACAGTTAACGTAACACAAAGTATTTACTGACAAATACCAATACTGAAAGTGGCTTTTATTGTTAAATACAATAAGCATTTTCTACTCATATAGCACTTAAGAAACATGGAAATTATAGTACAGTAATTAAAGGTAACTTACCTCTGTATCACAAGACTGTCTAGTGCAGTGGCTCTTCATTTTATGGACCCACAACAAAACAAACTGAATTGTAGGATAATTGTCTCCTTCTAGCACTTCTGTGGCATCTTTGAATGGCTGCAGAAATGTCTCTAGTGTTTTTGCAATCTCATTGTCATAAGCGCAAAGTGTATCAGAGGCGACCTTCTTTGCAAGTATTTCCCGGATTTGATCGTACTGTTTAACTACAGAGATTAACCTTCTGAACAAGCTGTTCCATTTTGTATCCATTTCTTGTTTGAAGCTAGTTGGTAGTGCATTTACATCACCCTTTTTCTTCATGAAACGGACAGTATTTTTGGCAGCATGAATTGTGGCATAAACCACTCCCACCTCTTTTTTTAAATAGTCCTCATCGATAACGTGTTTTAGGACAGTGTTCAAAAGGTGTGAAATGCAAGCGTATTGCAGAAAGGATTCCAATGCCTTGCATAAATTAGCACCTCCCAAAACTATGTTTCTTAGTGACCACTGTTCATCAACGAAGTATGCAGTAACGGACACATAACAACTTTTCCGTATCAGTTGTGCATGCACATATATTTGCATCTACCGTCTGCACAATGCTGGAAATAAGATTTGCCCGTATTTCATCGGCTTGCCTTTCATTGTTTCGTGCCACTATCGTATAATAAAGCAGAATGTTGAAGACGTCCACCTGTCTAAATTCCAAACTAATATTTATAAGATCCTGACAAAAAGACCGAAATCCATTTCCTGTATTGTAAATGGACGAAGATCCCTGGCACACATTTTGACACATTTTTCCGTGACAGAGTCTTTAACTGAAGCCGGCAATGCTTCAGAACGTCCTTGTTCTTGTTGTGTTCTGCAGACGTGCCTTCAGGTGTGTTGTTGGGTTTCGATAAGATAGGAGAGCAGAACACTTGCCACAATAAACGTAGCCAACGTAATTTCCCTCCTTATCATTTACTAATGAAAATGTTCAAATGTTTATAAATCTTATGGGACTTAACTGCAGGGTCATCTGTCCCAAAACTTACAAACTACTTACGACCACAATTTCTTGTACTGAGAATATATTCTTTCGAATCATTTTTCGATTTCTCACTGTCCTTAGCCTCGTGTTCACTTGCCTTCATTCTTCAGCAGGTCACTGAATGGCAACCGCGTAACAGAGTAGACAGCGGGCAATGCAGGCATCGAATACTTGAGAGCACGAGGAAAATCAAATGCAATTGCAAGCAGCGGGCGAAGCGGTTACATTGACATCTACCGGACTATCACGGAACTATGTGATCGAGCAAGCATGACTGCTAGATGCAGACCTCTCCTGGCCGTGCACCAAGGCATGCTTAGCCACAGGTTGATCCTCATTACCAACAAACACAGTCTGTCTATGTCCGTTCATGTGAATGGACAGTTTGTTCCTGGTCATTCCCACATAGAAGGCTTCACAGTGCAGGCATGTCAGCTGGTAAATCACGTGGGTGCTGTCAGAAGTGTCTCTGCCCTTAATTGTGTACACCTTCCGGGTTACAGGACTGGAATAAGTGGTGGTGGGAGGATGCATAGGGCAGGTTTTACACCGGGGGGGGGGGGGGGCGGCGGTAACATGGGTAGGAGCTGGAGGGTACGGAAGGTGGTTTTGGGATTTCATAGGGATGGACTATGAGGTTACGAAGGTTAGGTGGGCGGTGGAAAGACACTCTCGGTGGAGTGGGAAGGATGTCATGAAGGATTTAAGAAAGTTAGGAAGTTGTATCCTTGCTGGAGAACCACATTTAGAGTCCGCTCCTGTCCCTGAAAGAATCCAGTGACAATAGGGGAACTATTAGGGTCCGTCTGTGGGAGGTTCTGGGTTTGGGGGGGGGGATTCAGGACTGGAGCAGACTTGTTTGCCATGAAGACCGGAAGACCGAAGCTGTAGGGAAGGGACCGTTTGATATGGAATGGATGGCAGCTGTCATAATGGAGGTACTGTTTGTTAGTGGATTTGATGTGGACGGATGTGTGCATCTGACCATTGGATAGATGGAGGTCAACATTGAGGAAAGTGGCATGGGATTTGCAATAGGACCAGGTGAATCCGTTGGAACCAAAGGAGTTAACGTTGGAAATTCTGGAGTTGTTCTTCACTGTGAGTCCAGATAATGAAGATATCATCAATAAATCTATACCAAATTTTGGGTTTACAGGCTTGGGTATCCAAGAAGGCTTCCTCTAAGCGTCCCATAAATAAGTTGGCGTACGAGGGGACCATCCTGGCTCTCTTTAGTTGTTGGTATGTCTGCACCTCAAAGTCAAGAAGTTGTGAGTTAGGATGAAGCTGGCTCGGGTAATAAGGAAAGAGGTTTTAGGTAGGGTTGCAGGTGGTCGGCATGAAAGGAAATACTCCATCGCAGCTAAGCCCTGGGCATGCGGGATATTTGTGTATAGGGAAGTGGCATCAATGGTTACAAGGTTGGTTTCCGGAGGTAACAGGCTGGGTAAGGATCTCAGGCGATCGAGAAAGTGGTTGGTGTCTTTGATGAAGGATGGGAGACTGCACATGATGGGTTGAAGGTGTTGGTCTGTGTAGGCTGAGACTCGTTCTGTAGGGGCTTGGTAATAGGCCACAATGGGACGACCAGGATGTTCGGGATCGTGAAGCTTGGGAAGTAGGTAGAAGGTGGGGGTGCGGGGTGTCGGTGGGGTCATGAGGTTAATGGAGTCAGGTGGAAGGTTTTGTAGAGGGCCTATGGCTCTGAGGATTCCTTAAAGCTTAGCCTGGACATCAGTACCTCTGAAGTTTGGGGCAGTAGACAAGCACTTTCCTCTAACAGGATGTAGAACCTTGCACTATGTAGGATCTAAATGCCACATTATGTGGTGCAGCCAGTGTGGGTGTGTGCTCCATCTATGCCAAAGATGCCAATGTAGGTTGATGAATTGCAGCTTTGGCATCAGTTTTCAGTGGGACTCAGCATCGGTATTATCTTGAAGATGGTGGACAGATGGATCACCAAAATATTAAACAGTTTTGATTTTATGATCCAACAGCAAACCTGTGACATTATTATGCTGTGAAAGCCTACAAAGTCATAACACAGTCCTTGAAAATACCTGCATTATTGTATGAAATTAAATCCTTGGTACCATGCAAATGTCAGTAAATCTTATAAAACATACAACATACTAATACCAGACGATTAAGTAAGTTTCTTTTTAGAGCAGTGCAGTATACATAAAAATAGCTATTTGAGATTAAATAATGTTGACCATTGAAACCATTTTTTAATCACATAAAAGAGAATAACATAACATAATATTGCTTTTGGATCATATATAGAACTGGCCATTGCCTGATTTTAAAGGGGGAGGCAGCAACAAATTTGGATTTTTCTGTTTCTTTCTGCAGTATCTGCTGTTTTTTAATTATTAGTACAGTTTCTTGACCCTTTTAAGCAGTACTTATATTCACAAAACTCTTTTCTTGTAAGATTAATGTTTTTACTGTTGTTTTATGCACACAATATTGCATTATTTATTCCTTTCAAGTAGAATGCCTTACTTTATGAATGCATTGTGTTCTGCCATTTGGATATTTATAAGATAGTTTATAGATATGAAGTCTCATCTGTCAAATATGCTGTGTTAGTTGTAACTGTGTAAAATGTGTGTTATTTTAAAAGAGTATTATCAGTGTATGTTGCCTGTTTCAAAATTAGTTTTTTGGTTTTTATTTGTAATGTGGATTAGATGGGATCTGTCTAAACAGTAAAGTACTTAATGTCACAGACAATTTTATATTGAAATAGTTACATTGGTATTGAAATGTGTATATCCCATTTTAATTACAAAGTGTCAAGGAATGTAGGCCTTTTATTAGCAAAAGTATCGAGAAGTAATATTTCAGGTTTCATACATACGAAAGAAGTCAGAAAATATGTAGAAGCCATGTGGAGAGACCATATACAACTCAGATGAAGAAAACGGCAGGGACAGAAAACTACACGAGATGAAAAGTGATGAGCTTTTGCTCATTTGTGCCAAAAACATGTATCAAATCTTTGTGCAAACTGGAAATTTTATTTTATTTTATATTGTAGGCAGCAGTAATGGTGGTTATGGGTGTAGCAATGTTGTCAGAAATGTACATCCATTTCTACCAGTGTGAAAGTTGCAAAACTGAGGAGCCAATTTGATAAATTCATTAAATACAAATTATATCTTTCTCGTGAAATAACACCAAAATTATCAGTTACTCCAGGTGATCTTAGTGTTTACATTGCAAGTCACTTTATTTTCCTTAAATTGTAAATCCAAGCAGACACACTGGAAAGAAGAAAGTGAAACATTAAAACAGATGCAAAACCTTAAGAGAATTGGAAATACCAAGATATTCCACTTACGGTTCAAAGTAAAATAACAGTCGAATACAGCTGTAAACATACATATATTATTAAATATATGTAGGACTGATCTTTTCACTTTACTTGTGTAGCACAAATGGATGTGAAGGTATTATTGCACCTGTTTGAACTGTACTAAATGACACTAATAAAAATTATTGCATGGGCTATTTGTGGGTTGAGGTTTTTGTTCTGTTACAATATTCTTGGCCTCATTGTTGAAATTAGATTTTTTAAAATTTCGCTACGGATCTAAGTATAAAAGTATATTTTCCACTCACATTAATGTGACCACCGGTAAAAGCCTGAGTAACTGCCTTTGGCAGCATGGACTACAGTGAGTGATCCAGGAAGTGTCAATGAGGTTCTGGAAGGTACTGACAGGGTGTGGAGCCATGTTTACTCCAGTACCTCCTAACAGATGCGTTAGGTTTCTCTGTCAAGGATCCCTGGCACAAATGCTCTCACAGATTCACAATCAGAATTAAACCTGGGGAGTTTGGTGGCCAGGAGAATATGGTAAACTATCCTGATGCTCTCCAAACCACTCACTCACAAGGCAAACTGACATGGTGCACTTGCAATCATTCTGAGGAAAAACAAGACTGCATTTAGGGGTGGAGGCATACCTGTCTTGATCCAGTTTGCCTTCTAGAATCACAAGATCACAAAGGGAATTCCTATACCATAATGTTTCCTTTTTTAGCACAGACCACTTGGACAATTGTTGCAGGGTGTTTGTTTTCAGATGTTTCGAGCCAATGAGGCATAAAATGTGATTTGTCTCTTACTTGGTGGACATCCAGTTATGGTAGAGCCAAACAAATTACATCCTCTGTCACCATTGAACAGCAGTCAACATGGGTGCATGAAATGGCCTTTAGAGGACTGTACAGAGCAAAGTTTGCTGAACACTTGTTGAGGACTTACTGTTGCTAGCTCCTGGGTTCTTGTGGTTGTTTGTACATCGCCTCAGCCAACGTTCATTCCTGTCATCTATGGCCCGTGGTGCACTCACTTAGATGCCTTAGTGCCCATTTTGGGTAGCGCCATTTCGACATTCAGAGTAGACTTTAATCACAGCAGCACACAAACTTACCTTTTCTGGAAATGTTTCTGTCCTGGCCCAAAAACCAATGTTATGCCCATTTGGACATCAGATAAATTACTCCATTTCTGCATTACAACTACTGCACTGTTTCGGGATAAAATAAGTCGAGATAGTACAAAATATTCTACGTTTTACCGGTTTCGACCTATGTAACAATTGCCTTCAGAATATACAGTCCATCTGGTTGGTGTCGTGACTACTTGGATTCATAGATTTTGGTGACACGATTGTAGTGTTGTTGTTGTTGTTGTTGTTGTTGTTGTTGGAGTTGGAGTGTTTAAAGAGGACTAAACTGCAGGGTTATCAGTTCCCGTGTGATTGTAACTGAGCAGTTACAGTGGACTACCAATGACTATGAAGCCAAGTAGCCGCAGCATCAGGCAGATGGGCTGTTAATTTAGAGGGTGATTATAACACAGGTTGAATAAAATAAAATAAAATAAAAATATTTTTTTTTATCTTGACTGTTAGTAGATCCAAATACAATTCATTGTTTTTTCACATATATTTGACATGCTTTATTTGCCCTCCACTGCTAGTGTAGTTATTTCATGCTTTTGTTAAACAAAGGTGGTGGTCATATTAATGTGATAGGATCTTGTGGCTCAGGTAATTCCCAACTCTTCCTCCTGATGACACCCTTCTAATACATACATATTCATGGCATGCTCTTTCACCAATATTAATAAAATAGTCTATTGTTGCAAATGATATTTTAAAGAAATAATTGTTCTATTTCACTTCCAAGTACTTTATAATTATATACATTAAACACCATTTCACAGATATGAAAAAAATAATTAAGGCTATTATGAATTTATCATATTGCACACTTGTTAAACACAAATAGAAAAAGTCTTGTATTATTTAACAAGTTTTATTTGATATAAATTTTTAATTTACTATTTTTACAACATCCTTGATACTATCGCTCTACACCATGAGGTGTTAGGACATCCAGTTTGGAAAGCTCCGGCATAGATGCTGATGATGAAATAAGACTACACACACAAAAATTGAAGGACCTCTTTGAATGAAATACTGTATTTATCAAGTACTATGTAGTTTCTGAGCTGCTTCCTTCTAATATGAAAGTAATAAAAATTTTGGTAGTCTTGACAAAGTGACCAATAATGGTTACTTTTAAAAAGTTTTATTTATTTATTCAGTTATTTATTTATTTTTTAAGTGTTGGAAAGCTACAATTTTAAGATTGTGATACAATTCTTTTAGGGATTTCAATCAAGAGGGACAGTTTTATCCCAAAGAATAACAGCATGGATCAATCTGAAAGATGCAACAAGACCATCTGGGCCACTCTCAGTAAATCCAAAAGGTAATTCTGTTGACTCGAGAGAAATATCAAAGTTAAGGAGACTTCGGCAGCATCATAAGGTAAATGACTATATTGCACCATATTTTGATAAATGAGAACAGTGATCTGATATAAATTTTTGTTTGTGTGTGTTTAGCAACTGGAGACCTTCATATTTTAAGCCACTTTAATGTCTTCAGGTTTGAGACGTAGTTATGATTGGAACATGTTAAATGAAACAACATTTTTATTGTTGTTTCTTGATGTACAAAAGAGATATAACAAAGTCTAGTGGCGGTCAGTAATATATATATACTTGTCAGTGTTGTTACTGTTTTATAATATCCCATTATATATCGGCATCAATAGGATAGTCAACCATTTTACAGTGGTACAGGAGATGTCTGGCGAAAACTCATGGGCAGTAAACCACCTGACATGGCTTGAAACCCAAGAATGTTTATTATTGGATATTGACACAAAAATGTGCATTGTTATTTTAAGTCATTCACATTTGCTACACTTAATTTCTGAACTGTCTAAAATGTATCAAACTGTATACTTTCACAAATATTTGTATTTATTAAGAATTATAAGAAATATATCTACAAAGGCTCTTCATCTCATATTTTCTTTTGTTAACATCCTGATTACACATTCAAAAATCATAGCCTTCATATTTAATATTGTAACTGTGGCCTTGGGCATATTCTATTATAATAATAATAATAATAATAATAATAATAATAATAATAATAATAATAATAATAATAATAATAATAATAATAATAATAATAATAATAATAATAATAATAATAATAATAATAATAATAATAATAATAATAATAATAATAATAATAATTATTATTATTATTATAATTATTATTATTATTATTATTATTATAATTATTATAATTATTATTATTATTATAATTATTATAATTATTATTATTATTATAATTATTATAATTATTATTATTATTATAATTATTATAATTATTATTATTATTATTATAATTATTATAATTATTATTATTATTATTATAATTATTATAATTATTATTATTATTATTATTATTATTATTATTATAATTATTATTATTATTATTATTATTATAATTATTATTATTATTATTATTATTATTATTATTATTATTATTATAATAATTATAATAATAATTATTATAATAATTATTATTATTATTATTATTATAATAATTATTATAATAATTATTATAATAATTATAATTATAATTATAATTATAATTATAATTATAATTATAATTATTATTATTATTTCATTTGCATTATTTCACCAACTTTTTACTAATCAGTTCTCTTAACCAAAGTGAAAAAAATATGGTAGTTCCACGCAGGATGTCTCTGTTGCAAGTAAGTTGACAGTGGATTAGCTTTTTTAGTCAGAAATTGAAAACTAGTGATATTCAGTTTCTTTGTTCTCTACTACTTCTTGGAATATAATGCACAGTTTGTGGCTTCATTGGGACATAAGAGCCAATTTTGTATCAGTGCCAGTAGTAACTACCACATGGCCGTGATTACCATTCTGATCCCCTGCCACTGTCACCGCCAAAAATGAAGTCTCACTAAATACACACTAAAATTGTGGTAAGTTTTGCTCAGGAGAGGTTAGGTTAAATTGTAATGACCACAGTCGCAGTGTGCACTTATAAAGCAGTGCCAGTTTGCTGTTCTTTTTTAATAATAATTTCAAACTGGAAAGGCTTTTGGATAGGCCAAGATAGGAAAATTTGCCATAAATTCTCATTGTTGAAGTAACAATGGCTTACCATTCTGCAGATACTTCCACTTGTTCCAGGTACTTGTTCTCTGGGTACTTAAAGCCATCTGTTGTTATGTCATTTTGCTTTTCTGGCAGCTATGAATGAATTTTTAACTTTTGATTATTACTTTTTAAATAATTAAAATACTACAGTCTAGATTGCGAGTTACTGAGTTTTTTATTGGCAGCCAGTTTTTGACCATCATCAGGTCTTTGGCATCTTGATGGCCTGTTCCAGCCACTGCCACCGTCCACCAACAAGGTGCCAAAGGCCTGATGATGGCCCTGTAGGACTGAAACTGGTTGCCAATAAAAACGCAGCAACTTGTGATCTAGACTATAGTATTTCAATTATTTATCACTGAGATTGCTGTAGCCTAAAATGCTTTCAAAAATTACTATTACGTTTTAACATCTTTATCCTGTGAAACCAGTACCATTCACTAATTATTAAATCTAGTTCCTCATCTGTCTTTTGTCTGGAACATTTTTAATATCAATAAAGGTACATATGAATAGGAATAATCAATTTTGGGAAATATAATTTGATAGATACAAAAACATCCACACTATGTGTTTGCAGGAGAAAACACAAAGAAAGGGTAGGACAGTGTGCAAGTCTTTGGAGTCATTTGCTCCTTCTTCTTGCAGAAAGTTATAAGAAGTCGGCAGAGCTATCGAAAAGTCACTCGGAACCTAGGGTCAGGGGGAGACTTGCCCAATGGGATGGGAACTCAAGATTATTTTTTAGGGGCTGCATGAGAAGAGATTTGAAAATCTGAGAGGGAAGATATGCCAGTAAGCAAGACAGAGATTAATGGGGGGGGGGGGGGGGGGGCACCACACAGCCCTGAGTGGCTTACAGGCCCTCGACCAGTTTCTTCCTAAACACACTGTGGTGCGAGCAATTCAAGATGTTGTCTTTACTCTTGGCGAGTCAGGCTGTTCTGTCACTTTTGTTTGGACGCCGGGTCACATAGGTATACCAGGCAATGAACGTGACAATAAGCTGGCCAAGCAGGCCACCACTTCACAGCCCCTGGATATTGGCCTCCCAGTCTCGGACCTCCGATCCCAGTTGACCCGCAAGGTCCTTAGGGGTTTGTAATTCTGAATGGGCAGACTCGACCAAACCCAATAAGCTCCATGTTGTCAAGCCCTCTACCGCTGTGTGGAAGACCTCCCTGAGGGGTTCTCGCAGGGAGTCAGTTGTCCTTTTCCGGCTCCGTATAGGCCATACTTGGCTTCACGCATGGTCACCTTTTGCGTTGCGAGGACCCTCCTCAGTGTCAATGTGGTGCCCCTCTGACAGTTGCCCACATCTTACTTGAATGTTGCAATTGAGCTGAAGAGCGGCGAACTTTTAATATCCCTGACGCTTTGCAGCTTGCTTTAGCCGACAATGCCGCCATGGTTGATTCTGTTTTAAATTTTATCCGTGAGTGTGGATTTTACAACTGCATTTAAGATTTGTGTGTGTCTGTCATTACTCTGTCCTCCACCTGCCTAAGTCTTCTAGGTAGGTGTTTTAATGTGTCCCAGAGTGGCTGGATGTGTTACTTATATTTCTGTGATCACCCAGCACCAACACTCTTGTACTGTTTCAGCCCTTTTATTCCTTCTTTGATTTTACTTGTATCCTTTCTTCATATTTAGCTGTGATTTTTAAACTTTGACTTGTTAACGCATTTACTTAGCAACGTTAACACAATGTTTTATCTCTCATACTGGAACAAGGGACTGATAACAATTGCAGTTTTGTCCCTTCCAAAAACCAACAACAACAACACCACTCACAGTAGCATGTTTGAAAACTCAGTTGACAGTGATCAGCTAATCGTGTGGTGACAGCTGCGTGATCAGTTATAGTTGCTGCACAGGTCACCCCCCCCCCCCCCATCCCCACCACGGGAAAGTGGAGTAATGTTGTGTTTAGTTCTCCCAGTTCTTGCAAGGAAGTATGGTGGGCATCTGGATCGCGTCTGATGTATTTGCATTGCTAGATTTGTAGACAGTATGTGTGTTGTTGCACATTTGCGTCAAGTGGTGTAGGGCAGGGCTGTCAGACATCCGGCCCGCCATAGCCTGACGAAATTGTGAGGGTATTTTATTTTTCAGCCACACTGTTAAGTGAGGACAAAAATGTGAAATTAACCTGCTTCGTTGTTGCACTCGAGCGTAAATAAATGTGCATGTGGGGTGAGAGGGTGGTTGCCTATCAGCTAACCTACTAGCTGCCCTCTTATACAACTGTTCCTGCCTCGCGGTTCTGTACGAGAGTGGGCCATTTCACTCTTCCCTGGCAGCCATATTGTCGCGTTCAAATGGAAGCAGTCTTGACTTCGAAGGCAACTGAACACAGCACTTATACTAAAAGCACATTTTTTACGAACTTAACATACACGCAGCACTGACTGCCTCTCGGGCAGAGTGCTCTGTTATTTATACACAGACAGAATTTACCAGAAATTAGAAAAAACAGTTAACATAAGAAACAAGTAGAATTTACAAGTCAACATAATAAAGATGTAGAACATTCTGGAATTGTTAATTACAAAGAAATAAATTCTTGCCGGTGGTTGGGATTGAACCGGCGACCTTCAGCACCGCAGTCGGTGACGCTATCCCCTGCGCCACGCCGGCAGTCGGTTACATGGTGTGTCACGGCATTGCTCTCTCTCTTCTTGAAAAACAGCGACCCGCTGTTATGTTTCCTGTGGAGCCAGCTGCAATGTCCTGGATCTTGACCTTGTAATGGGTCCTCTGTATGGCAGTTCAAGAGAATCCTTCCCTTCTCCACGATTATCGACAACAGACGTTCCTGTTGTGGCTTCATCAGTAACATTACCATCCTTTGAGTCCTTGAACAAGAAGCCATTGTCATCTACCTGCTCTACAGGATCGTAATAAGGCTTCGTGCACAGGACGTGAACAATGTCTCTTCGTTTTCGTCGAATCCTCAACTTCGTATGTAACGTCTGACAGGCGGCGTATGACACGATACGGACCAAAGTATCGCTTCAATAACTTTTCTGATAGTCCAACCTTCCGTACAGGGGTAAAATCCATACCAGATCTCTTGGCCTGTACATAACAGGTCCGTGCTTGTCGTTATACAGCTGACAGTCCTTCTCCTGGGCGTCCAGTGTCCATATGTAAGCCAGCTGTCTTGCTTCTTTGAACCTGGTGATGAGCTGTTTAACATAGTCATCCTGAGTGTCGTCCGGTTGGAACGGGAACAGCGTCTTTAAGAATCCCAGATGACCGAATATCGGAGCATTGTGGAAATATTTGAGAATAGCTGGTTGGAGATGAGCTGGAACGACCAGTAGCCATTTGGGGCCCAGTGGATCGTAGTTGCTCTTATACAATGTTCCGTTTATAAGTTGGAACTCTCCATTGGTCGGTTCTCCTTTCTTCAAGGCCTCTATCGTTCTTAATAGTGCCAGATCTTCCCTCTGTTCAGCTGTAACGTCATCTAATTCAGTGAGGGCTGAAATTTCATTCATGCTGTTGTGTTCCACTAATGGATTCCTCAAAAGGCAGTCGGCATCTTGTGTTTGCGCCTTTCCTTGAATACCACTGTGACATCGTACTCTTGGAGTCTTAGTGCCCATCTTGCTAGTCGACCTGATGGATCCTTCAAGCTAGTCAGCCAACATAAAGAATGGTGGTCTGTCACGATGGTGAATGGTTTGCTGAATAAATACGGCCTTAACTTGTTGATTGTCCAGATAACTGCGAGACATTCTTTTTCAGTTGTAGAGTAGTTTCCACTCCCATGAACCACAGACATTGCCGAGGTGGGGTGGCTTGCGTGCCTCAACGATACAGATAGCCGTACCGTAGGTGCAACCACAGCGGAGGGGTATCTGTGGAGAGGCCAGACAAACGTGTGGTTTCTGAAGAGGGGCAGCAGCCTTTTCAGTAGTTACAGGGGCAACAGTCTGGATGATTGACTGAGCTGGCCTTGTAACACCAGCTAATGTGGCTTTGCCACACTGTTACTGCGAATGGCTGAAAGCAAGGGGAAACTACAGCTGTTATTTTTCCCGAGGACATGCAGCTCTACTGTATGAACATATGATGATGGCATCCTCCTGGGTAAAATATTCTGGAGGGAAAATAGTCCCCCATTCGGATCTCCGGGCGGGGACTACTCAGGAGGATGTGATCATCAGGAAAGACAATACTGGCATTCTACTGGTCGGAGTGTGGAAGGAAAATTAGAAAATTTAAAAAGGGAAATGGATAGGTTGAAGTTAGATATAGTGGGGTTTAGTGAAGTTCGGTGGCAGGATGAACAGGAATTCTGGTCAGGCGACTACAAGATTATAAATTCAAAATCAATTGGGGGATCACAGGAGTAGGATTGATAATGAATAAGAAAATAGGAATGCGGGTAAACTACTATGACCAGCACAGTGATCGCATTATCATTGTCAAGATAGATACAAAGCCAACACCGACAACAGTAGTACAGGTTTATATGCCAACTAGCTCTGCCGATGATGAGGTAATCGAAGAAATATATGAGGAGCTAAAGGAAATTATTCAGACAATTAAGGGAGAGGCAAACTTAATTGTTATAGGAGACTGGAATTCGATAGTAGGACAAGGAAGGGAAGGGAAGATAGTAGGTGAATATGGTCTGGGCAAAAGGAATGAAAGAGGAAGCCGCCTGGTATAATTTTGCACAGAACATAATTATAACAAACACCTGGTTCAAGAATCACAAAAGAAGGTTGTATACGTGGAAGAAACCAGGTTACACCGGGAGATACCAGATAGATTTTATAATGGTAAGACATAGATTTCGGAACCAGGTTTTACAGTGTAAGACATACCCAGGGGTAGATATAGACTCTGACCATAACTTGTTGGTTATGAACTGTAGGCTGAAACTGAAGAAACTACAGAAAGGTAGGAAAATAAGGAGATGGGACCTGGATAAATTGAAGGAACCTGAAGTTCTTAAGTATTTCAGAGGGAGCTTTAGGCAACAATTGACAGAAACGGGGGAAAATAAAACAGTAGAGGAGGAATGGGTAAAATTGAGAGATGAAATAGTGAAGGTAGCAGAGGACAAAATAGGTAGGAAGGCAAGACCTACAAAAAATCCTTGGATATCACATGAGATACTGAATTTAATCGATGAAAGGAGAAACTACTGTTGTCGGTGTTGGCTTTGTATCTATCTTGACAGTGATAATGCGATCACTGTGCTGGTCATAGTAGTTTACCCCTTGGATATCACATGAGATACTGAATTTAATCGATGAAAGGAGAAAATATAAAAATGCAGTAAATGAAACAGGCAAAATGGAGTACAGACGACTAAGAAATGAGATTGACAGGAAGTGCAAAGTGGCTAAGCAGGAGTGGCTAGAAGGCAAATGCAAGGATGTAGAAGAATGTATAAATAGGGGAAAATAGATACAGCCTACAGGAAAATAAAAGAAACATTTGGAGATAAGAAAAACAGCTTTATGAATATCAAGGACACTGATGGAAAACCAGTTCTCAGCAAAGAAGGGAAAGCTGAAAGGTGGAAAGAGTATATAGAGGGGCTCTACAAAGGAAATGAACTTCGAGACAATATTGTAGGAAGGGAAGAGGATGTAGATGAAGATGAAATAGGAGATACTGTACTGAGAGAAGAATTTGACAGAGCCCTGAAAGACCTAAGTCAAAACAAGGTCCCTGGAGTAGATGATATTCCGTCAGAGCTACTGAAGTCTCTGGGAGAACCAGCCATGACAAACCTGTTTCACGTGGTGTGTAAGATGTATGAGACAGGCGAAGTACCCTCAGACTTTAAGAAAAATGTTATAATCCCCATTCCAAAGAAAGCAGGTGCAGACAGGTGTGAAAACTACAGAACCATCAGTTTAATAAGTCATGGTTGCAAAATATTAACATGAATTATATACAGAAGGATGGAAAAGCTGGTAGAAGCCGACCTCGGGGAAGATCAGTTTGGGTTCAGGAGAAATGTAGGAACACGGGAGGCAATACTCACATTACGGCTTATCCTAGAAGATAGATTAAGAAAAGGCAAACATACATTTCTAGCTTTTGTAGATTTGGAGAAGGCTTTTGACAATGTTGATTGGAATAAACTCTTTCAAGTCCTGAAGCAAGCAGGAGTAAAATATAGGGAGCGTAAGGTTATTAACAAATTGTACAAAAACCAGACAGCGGTTGTCAGAGTTGAAGGGCATGAAAGGGATGCAGTGGTTGGAAAGGGAGTAAGACAGGGTTGTAGTCTTTCTCCATTGTTATTCAATTTGTACATTGAGCAAGCTATAAAGGAAAGCAAGGAGAAATTTGGAGACGGAATTAAAGTTCAGGGTGAAGAATTAAAAACATTGCATTTTGCCGACGACATAGTAATTCTGTCAGATACAGCAAAGGACCTGGAAGAGCAATTGAACAGAATGGACAGTGTGCTGAAAGGTGCATATAAGATGAACGTTAACAAGAGCAAAACTAGGGTAATGGAGTGCAGTGTAAGAAAATCAGGTGATGCTGAAGGAATTAGATTAGGTAACGAAACAATAAAGGAGGTAGATGAGTTTAGTTACTGGGCAGTAAAATTACAAATGATGCTCGCAGTACAGAGGATATAAAATGCAGAATGGCAATGGGTAGAAAAGCGTTCTTGAAAAAGAGAAATTTGTTAACATCGAATATTGATTTAAGCCTAAGGAAGTCCTTTCTGAAGGCATTTGTATGGAGTGTTGCCTTGTATGGGAGTGAGACATGGACGATAAACAGTGCGGACAGGAAGAGGATTAAGGCTTTTGAAATATGGCGCTACAGAAGAATGCTGAAGATTAGGTGGGTGGATCACGTAACTAATGAGGAGGTACTGAACAGAATTGGGGAGAAAAGAAATTTCTGGCATACCTTGACTAAGAGAAGGGATAGATTGGTAGGACACATTCTTAGACATCAAGGAATGGTGAATTTAGCATTGGAGGGAAGTGTGTGGGGTAAAAATCGCAGAGGAAGACCAAGAAATGGATACAGTAAGCAGATTCAGACAGATGTAGGTTGCTGTTCTTATGTGGAGATGAAGAGGCTTGCTCAGGATAGGGTATTGTGGAGAGCTGCATCAAACCAGTCTCCGGACTGAAGACCACAACACACAGAGTAGTTTATCTCATTCTTTGAGAGTACTCTTGATGCATAGGCTATCACTTTTTCAGCACCTTCCTGACTTTGGGAACCTACTTAAAAGGTAGATTCCAGTCCGGTGGAATGGAGCTGCTTCAGGTGGAATTGGTACCAGATAACCTGGAGGTAATTTCCGCACATGCTTTCATCTCTGGTACTCCTTACAGTGACTGACATAGTGCTTTACAGATCGGTAGAGACCTTGCCAGTAATACCTGCATCTGATTCTGTCTATTGTCTTCACAAATCCCAAATGACCGGATATTGGAGAATCGTGGAAATACTTGAGAATAGCTGGCTGCAGATGAGCTGGAACAACCAATAGCCATTTGGGGCCCAATGGATCATAGTTGCTCTTATACACTGTCCCATTTATAAGTTGAAACTCTACTTTGGTTGGTTCTCCTTTCTCCAAGGTCTCCATGGTTTGTAATAATGCTGGATCTTCCCTCTGTTCCGCTGTAATGTCACCCACCTCAGTGATGGCTGAAATTTCATCCATGCTGTTGTGTTCGGCTAATGGATTCCTCGAAAGGAAGTTGGTGTCCTTGTGTTTGCGCTAGTTTTTGAATACCACTGTGACATTGTGCTCTTGGAGCCTTAGTGCCCATCTTGCAAGTCGACCTGATGGATCCTTCAAATTGGTCAGCCAACAAAAAGAATCATGGTCTGTCATGATGGTGAATGGTTTACCGAATAAACACGGTGGGAATGTGTTGATAGTCCAGACAACAGTGAGACACTCCTTTTTGGTTGTAGAGTAGTTTATCTTGGACATTGAGAAAACACTTGATGCATAGGCTATCACCTTTTCAGTGCCTTCCTGAATTTGTATAAGCACTGCACCAATCCCATAACCGCTGGCGTCTGTGTGAAGTTCCGTTTCCGCATTCTTGTCGTACAAGGCTAGCACTGGTGTGGAAGTTGTAGCCTCCGTAAGTGCCCGGAAAGCTGTTTTTTTTTTTTTTTTTTTTGCCTCATCCCAGTAAAACTTGGCGCCTCCCTGCAATGGGTCTTGTAATGGACGTGCCTTGTTACAAAATGCTTTTATGAAACCTCGGTAGTATGAGCACAGGCCAGGGAAGCTGTGCTGACTGCCCTTACTTTATCTGGAACAGGACGGACACCATCTCTGTTGACTAGGTGCCCCAGGATTTTTATCTCTTTGGCGACGGAGAGGCTCTTCTTTGGATTGAGGCGGAGTCCTGCAGCCTGAACACACTTCAACACAGTTGACAGGTGAGTGAGATGTTCTTCAAATGTTTTCGAGAAAACGACAATGTCATCTAAATAGCAAAGACACATTGTCCACTTAAGGTGTCAAAGCAAGTTGTCCATCATGCGTTTGAATGTGGCTGGAGCATTACATAATCCAAATGGCATGACTGAATTCATAGAGGCCGACAGGAGTTATAAAAGTCATCTTCTTCCTGTCAGCTTCGTCAACCTTGATTTGCCAGTAACCTGTCTGCATGTCCATAGTTGAGAAGTATGTAGCTCCTTTCAAGCAGTCTAAGGTGTCGTCAATGCATTGCAGTGGGTAGACATCTTTTTGTGATTTTTTATTCAGCCGCTGATAGTCGACACAGAATCGCCATGTGCCATCCTTCTTCTGTACGACGACCACCGGAGACGACCAAGGACTCTCCAAAGGTTGAATAATGTCATTGTACAACATCTTCTCCACTTCTTCCCGTATGGTGCCTTATCGTGGGCTGTTTCATCCAACTTTTCCCCTACTGCGGTGTGAATGCACTCGAAAATTGAAGTAGTATAGCTAACACCTGCTGGCGTTGTTCCTTGGCCAGTCCGGGCCCTATTGGCAGTTCCACTTTTGTTTCCTCCAGCATGTTGTCTGTACTAACAGCAGAGCATGGGTATTAGTTTTGACGTTGAGCTCACCGTCCTGGATTGGCTCAGCTGTCCCAATACACATTCCTTTGGGGATATGTTGCGACTGCTCGTGACAATTAGTGATCCAAATCTCTCCTCGACCTCCGGTAATGCTTATTATATCCGCTGATATGTAAAATTCTTTAGCGAGCCTGATAAACTTTTTACTATCAACAAGCACTTCAGTTTAACTGCCCATTTGTGTTTGTGACTTCTCATCTTCAACTGCGGGATCCTCACACTGTCAACGGCAAGTAACCTCCCAGAAAATTTGGTATTATGTGTACCCGTCGGAACAACTTCAATTTGCAGCTCAGATCTTGTGACTACATTCTGTTAACACGACAAATTCAAATGGCTGGGTCCTGTTGTTGATGGTTATTCTTGCGACACAAGTTCCTGCTGGCTGGACATACTTTCCATTCGCAACCTTCAGCACAGTTGTCCTAATATCACAGAACATTGTCTTCTTTAGTGTGCGGCGGTAATTATCCGACAATACAGAAAAAGACACTCCTGAATCAAAAAGTGCCCGCACAAGTTGGCTATTGATTATGACGTCGATGAGATTTCTCGACATCTTAGCGACTGTCGTCAATAGAGGATTTTCATCTGCGGCGGCATCACCTTCGTAGATGGTCGCCTCGGTTAGTTTTCCTGGGCGTGGCGGCTAGGGGAGTGGCTCGTACCTCTGTAAGGCGACGGTGAATGTCTGCGGGGCGTCGGGGAGCGACCTTGTCTAGGGTACGGCCGTGGCGCGCTTGTACCACGTCACACAGAGCAGGTTGCTATCACGTAGCTTAGTGGCTGGCTGCTAGGGCCTAGCGGGTTGTGCCCCACTAGCTAGCCACTCAGCTACGTGATAGCGACCTGTTGTGTGTGATGTGGCACGAGCGTGCCATGGCCTTCTCTTTCGGTGGTGTTGGTCTGGTCCTACCCCGGTCCTACCCCGGTTTTTCAATGCTATTTTGCACCTGGCATCGGATCGCAAGGTTCATCAACATGCTTTTCAATTTGAAAACCCAACTCTTGCTTATGTTTTGAATACTGCTCAGTCATTCGAGGTTCCCGTGCCGCTAGCGATCAGATTGAGGCATGGGGAGATGTTGTTGCTGTCCCTAACAATGCAGGTTAGCTGGCTGCTTCAGATATTGCCATCGTCACCACGCCGTGCTCGCAGCCATCAGTAGGCTCATGTTAAACAGCATTAACAGACTCTGCAGTGTGTACAGCCGTGTGCACCACAATCTCTTCCTTCTTGTCTGTTTTGCTTTGTGGATCATGACTGGGCGGCGTGCCCTAAGTGTTGAGTTGTTTGCAACAGTTAAAAAACAGTTAAAACAGTCTTAAAAAAGGCCACGTGGCCTCTGTGTGCCACTCGTGGGCCGCTCCTGCAGACATGGACATGGGCGTTAATTTTGTGGGGAGTTTGCAGGCTCGCCCTGATAAGTTGTTTGTCATTGTTTAATTGTTTGACAAACTTGTCACATTGCAAGTAGACACGGGCCCTCGGTTTTTCTTCTGAATTATCACACATACGTTTGCCTAGGTCATCGCTGTTGTCGTTTGTTGAACGTCACCGAAAACATGTTGACTACTATTCATCCTGACGTAATGGTACCAGCAGAAAAACTTAAGAATTGATTATGAAATGTCTGTTCATTCAAGACTGTAATAAAAACATGGGACCCCTCAGGGGCTCAGCATTAATTTGCTGGGTACGAGCTTGGCGACCCCGGGGTCCTGAGCCGTGGGCTGTGTGTCGCGCCAACAGTCCGCTATACCGTAAGTTCTGTGCGTGCTTCAACGACCATCGTTCGGCGCGACGGTGGAACGTTGTACGTTTCAGAGCCCGGCGATCTTGGCTTAATCGCCCGGGTCGCGAGGACGGTACAAACCTCTCTAAAAAAAACCCTCAATCTCAAGGTGTGCTACGTGCCGAGGAGATGCATGGCTGTTGAGGTCGAACAGCCGCTAGCGAGCAACCTCTGAGGAACCTGCCGCACCTCAGTTGTATAAGGCTTACCCAGGCAAGCGGGGCTCTGTCTTGGTGGACGCTTATTTCCCTAGCTGCTCGTGGGAACACCATGAAACAAACACGAAACTTTGGCGGACGTACAACCGCCATCTCTAAGCGTGGTCGAGGCGATTACAACGCTGCAAGCTATGATCCCCAAATGTTTCCTTCCTTGTCCACACCATGGGAGGAACGTCGGGCAAAAATTCAGGGTGAGGCTTATGCCCCGAAATATCTGGTCTACACTAGAAATGATGGGGAATCCTTTATGACGACGAAGCCGATGTTCTTCGTCGAACATTTAGAGGATAAGTATGGAGAGTCAAAGATGAGATCTGGATCGGTTCTGATAACGACGTCATCCCCAGCGCAGTCACGGGCTTTGCTAGCCTGCGACAAGCTGGGTGATGTTACCATTTCTATTACGCCACATAAGACCTTAAACATGGTCCAGGGTATCATTTTCCACAGGGATCTGCTGCTGCAATCGGATGACGAATTGAGAGCTAACTTGGAGCGGCGTGGTGTGCATTTCATCCGCCGTATCTATAGGGGTCCAAGGACAAGAGGGTTGCCACCGGTGCCTTCATCTTGGCTTTCGAGGGCGATTCATTTCCTGAGAAGGTCAAGGTGATGGTCTACCGGGTCGACGTAAAGCCCTATGTTCCTCCCCCTATGCGCTGCTTCAAGTGCTGGAGGTTT
The DNA here is from genome assembly GCA_026315105.1 of Locusta migratoria. Classification (NCBI taxonomy): domain Eukaryota; kingdom Metazoa; phylum Arthropoda; class Insecta; order Orthoptera; family Acrididae; genus Locusta; species Locusta migratoria. Next base: position 734,911,051 of record CM048755.1, on the reverse strand, counting down.
GGGCACATGTCCTCCCGATGTGATGCCAACCCAACATGTCGGGAGTGTGGGCGGCGTGCATCCCACCCGGACGCCCCCTGTACCCCGCCTCCAGTTTGCGTCAATTGCAACCGGCAGCATCCTCCGTGTTCTCCCAACTGCTCTGTACTCCACAAGGAGCGTAAGATCATGGAGTAAAAGACCCTGGACCGGCTGACATACGCGGAGGCCAGACGTAAGTATACAAAGCTCCATCCTGTGACCATGACCACCTCATACGCCTCTGTAGCTTCCCCATCGATATCCAGACCACCTGTACCACTAATTCCAGCGGGCCCCCAGGCCCGAACCACTGCACCTGCCCCCTTGGCAGTTGGGGGCCCAACACCTTCAGTTGCTCCCACACTATTCACGTTGGGAGCAACAGATAAGCCATCACAGGGGACATCGGTCCCCACCCCACAGCCGGAGAAACAACAGCCTTCTCCGGCTCCTCTCACCCGGAAGGGGTCCCACGGGACACTCCCTTCCGAGGCTTCTCTTCGTGGGAAAGTGGATCCCGGCCGATGGCTGAAGGATCCCGCGACTGCTGATCGAGGGGCCTCCACCTCTTCGTCGGCACCTGCAGCCCCTGCTGAGAAGCCCCCAAGGCCCTGAACACCCAAGGGCCAGCGAGAGGGTAAAAAGAAAGAGAAGAAGAAAAAGGATTCTTTGGTGGCTTCCAAGCCACCCACACCTGCATCCTCTGCCTCAGACGATGAGGTCGAGATCCTCGCTTCCGCTGAGGATCTCGCACTTCTAGATTCACCCAACCATAGGAGATCTGCACAGCCAGAATCACCTGATTCTATGGTCATAGATTCTGTTGAGCCTGATCATCAGGCAGCAGACGCTCCTATGGAATGATCTTCTTTTCTTTCCTTTTATGGCCTTAGAGCGTGGAGAACGAATTATTCTCCAGTGGAATTGCGGCGGCTTCTTTAATCACCTGGCTGAGCTGCGACAACTACTGTACCGCTACCCGGCATTTTGTATCGCCCTACAGGAGACATGGTTTCCAGCACAGCGCACCCCTGCCCTCCGTGGGTATCGGGGCTACTACCGCAACAGGACCCTTTACGACAGGGTGTCTGGCGGTGTCTGCCTGTATATCCTGGACACTGTCCCCAGTGCCCCCATGCCACTCACAACCACTCTTGAGGCAGTGGCTGTCAGAATCCGGGGAACGCAAGAATTCACTGTCTGCAGCTTGTACCTTCCTCCGGATGAGGCCGTGTCTCTCAACACCCTTACTGCTCTGGTCTCCCAACTTCCTCCACCATTCCTCCTCTTGGGGGACTTCAACGCCCACAACCCTTTGTTGGGTGGACTCCAGACCACAGGCCGCGGTAGGGATGTTGAGACATAATTGGCGCAACAAGACCTTTGCCTCCTGAATACAGGTGCCCCCACGCATTTTAGCGTGGCACAGGGCACATATTCAGCAATCGACCTCTCCGTCTGCAGCCCCGGCCTTCGACCACACCTTGGTTGGCGCGTATATGATGATCTGTGTGGCAGCGACCACTTTCCAATCTTTGTGTTGCTCCCGCAGTACCAAGCTGCAGACAGCTTACCCCGTTGGTGTCTCCGTAGGGCTGACTGGCCAGTCTATACTTCAACCGCTGTCATCGCTGCACCACTGCCAGATGACGTTGACAATGCAGTCCAGCAGGTGACTGATAGTATTGTCATGGCCACTGAGGTAGCAGTTCCACAAACCACCGGTTCCACAAGGCGTAGGTCCGTGCCTTGGTGGACATGGGAGATTGCTGAGGCTATCCGGGAACGTCGGCGAGCGCTCCAGCGCCATCGACGCCACCCATCCGTGGAGAATTTGGTGGCCTTTAAACGGCTCCGTGCGCGTGCTCAACTCATACAGCAGAGCAAGCAGGATTCCTGGGAGCGGTATGTAGCCAGTATCGGATCCCGCACCTCCCTGTCTCATGTATGGACGCAAGTACGACGCGTCTTTGGATACCGCCCACCGACAGGAATCCCATCCCTCACCATCCAGAGTGTGCTCTGCACGCTCCCGACAGCTATCGCCGAGCATATGGCAGAGCACTACGCACGATGCTCTGCGACTGCCGCGTACAGTGCCGACTTCCGCTCCCTCAAAGAGCGGGCCGAGCGGAAACAGTTGTCCTTCCGCACTCGTCGTCGGGAAATATACAACGACCCATTTAGCGAGTGGGAGTTCCGAACTGCCCTTGCTGCGTGTCCTGATACAACTCCGGGACCAGATAGGATTCACGGCCAATTCCTCCGACACCTCTCACCTGAGTTTCAACGCCGCATTCTCGCCCTGTTTAACCGTCTATGGGCAGAGGGCACTTTCCCGTCTCAGTGGCAGGAAAGCACTATCATCCCGGTACTGAAACCTGGTGCAGACCCCCTGGTGGCTGACAATTACCGTCCGATCAGCCTCACCAACGTTCTCTGCAAGCTCTTCGAACGTATGATGAGTCGGCGGCTTATGTGGATCCTAGAAGAGCGCGGACTCCTTGCTCCGCAACAGGGGGGCTTTCGCCAGGGCCGTTCTACCATTGACAACCTCGTGTCACTGGAGTCGGCCGTTCGCACTGCCTTCACTAGGTGTGAGCATTTAATTGCTGTATTTTTCAACCTTCGAAAGGCGTATGACACCACCTGGTGCCACCATATTTTAACAACTCTTCATGACTGGGGCTTACGGGGTGCCCTTCCTATTTTTATTCGCAATTTCCTCTCCCACCGCTCGTTCCGGGTTAGGGTTGGGGCATCTTTTAGCTCCCCCCATATTCAAGAGAATGGTGTCCCTCAGGGCTCTGTCCTTAGTGTCCCATTGTTTTTAGTGGCGATTAACGGTCTTGCTGCGGCTGTAGGGTCATCGGTCAGTTGCTCCCTTTTCGCCGAAACTTCTGCCTGTATTTCAGCTCCGTTAGCATCGGCGTAGCTGAACGACGGCTGCAGGGTGCCATCCGAAAGGCCCACTCATGGGCCTCTACTCACGGATTTCAGTTCTCCGCGCAGAAAACCCGCGTGATGCACTTCTGTCACCCTAACCCAGAGCTCTACTTGGGTGGTGAACTACTTCAGGTCGAGGAAACACATCGCTTCCTGGGCATGGTCTTCGATGCCCGGCTGACTTGGGTGCCACACCTACGTCAGCTGCGACAAAAGTGTTGGCGGCATTTAAATATTCTTCGATGCCTCAGCCATATTGGATGGGGAGCAGCACGTTCAACCCTTCTTCAGCTCTACAAGTCTCTTATTCTGTCTCGGCTTGATTACGGGAGCCTGGTTTATGACTTAGCAGCCCCTTCTGCCTTGCGGGTCCTAGACCCCGTCCACCACACGGGTGTGCGTCTCGCAACAGGGGCTTTTCGCACCAGTCACGTAACGAGCCTTCTAGCTGAAGCTGGTGTTCCCCCTCTGCGGTATCGCCGGCAACGGCTGTTGGTGAGCTACGTTGCCCGGGTTCATGCTTCACCCCGCCATCCGAACCACAGGCTTCTCTTCCCACTTTCTGCACTCCCTTCCCCACGACGTCGGCCCAGGTTGGGTCTCCCGATTGCGATCCGCGTCCGTTCCCTTCTCTCCTCACTTGATTCCTTACCCCTTCCTCCACCTTTCCATTACTCCCTCCGTATCCCCCCCCCCCCCCCCCCCCTAGAAAATTCCTCGCCTGGAGCTTCGGCTGGACTTGTCCCGGGATTCAAAATCCTCGATTTCACCACTGCTTCTCCGTCGCCGGTTCTATGCACTGCTCGATACGTTTCACGGAGCAAACATTGTTTACACGGGCGGTTCTTTGGTCGATGGCCATGCTGGATAGGCCTTTATGCATGGTGACCACATCGAACAGCGGTCATTGCCTTGTGGAAGCAGCATCTTCACCGCAGAACTGGTCGGTATTTTGAGAGCTCTTGAACACCTCAGAGCTCGCCCCAGGGGATCGTTCGTCATCTGTAGCGACTCCCTGAGTGGCTTACAGGCCCTCGACCAGTTTCTACCGAAAAACACAGTGGCGCGAGCCATTCAAGATGCTGTCTTCGCCCTTGGCGAGTCAGGCCGTTCTGTCGTTTTTGTCTGGACGCCAGGGCACATAGGTATACCGGGCAATGAACGTGTTGATCAGCTGGCCAAGCAGGCCACCACTATGCGGTCCCTGGATATTGGCCTCCCAGTTTCCGACCTCCAAACCCAGTTGACCTGCAAGGTCTTAGGGGTTTGGAATTCTGAATGGGCAGATTCGACTGAACCGAATAAGCTCCGTGCTGTCAAGCCGTCTATTGCTGCATGGAAGACGTCCCTGAGGGCTTCTTGCAGGGAGTCGGTCGTCCTTTGCCGACTCCGTATAGGCCATACTTGGCTTACGCACGGTCACCTCCTGCGTCGCGAGAACCCTCCTCAGTGTCGATGTGGTGCGCCTTTGACGGTCGCCCACATCTTAATTGAATGTCGCCATTTAGCCGCAGCACGACGCTATTTTAATCTTCCTGACACTTTGCAGCTAGCATTAGCTGACAATACCTCCACGGTTGACTCTGTTTTAAATTTTATGCGTGAGTGTGGACTTTACAAGTCACTTTAAAGTTTGTGTTTGTCTGTCATTTCTCTGTCCTCCGCCTGCTTAAGTCTGTTAGGTAGGTGGTTTTAACGTGTTCCAGAGTGGCTGGGTGTGTTCCTTATATCCTTGTGACCACCCAGCATAAACACTCTTGTGCTGTTTCAGCTGTTTTATCCCTTCTTCGTTTTTAATCGTATCCTTTCTTTCTATTAGTCTGTAAGTTTTAAACTTTGACTTGTTAATGCATTCACTTCGGATCGCTTAACAAAATGTTTTATCTCTTTGACTGGAAAAAGGGACTGATAACCGTCGTTGTTTAGTCCCTTCAAAAACCCAACAACAACAAAAACATGGGAACCACAGACAAGTTCAGTTGAATGTTTACACAAAACAATGAAGGGATACAAAAAAGTATTTTTACATCTCATCTAGTTCGTCGTGGTGAATTCTCATCTCATCTAGTTTGTTGTGGTGAATTCTCATGCTACGTATAAATTAAAAACAGATGTCAAAGGCACCATTGACAAAATTTCAATCAGAACTTATTAGACAGCTCATCAAGAAGTACAGCAATGAATTGAGGAAAAAATCCATTAGGGTTTCTTCTGTTGACTCATCTACAAGAGTGGCAGCTCACCACTTTCCACAATTACTTCCACCCATTCGTGGAAGAAAACAAAAGGCTCAAATATATTGTTGCATATCTTCTAGTACTCAACTGCCTCCAAAAAGAAGAATGGACATGAGATATCAATGTATAGAGTACAATGTCAGTTTGTGTATTATTATTTTCAAAAGTATCAGACATTGCAGAAATTCTAAGTAAATGTTTTTGTAAAGCTTTAAAAATAAATATTATTCTGTTATATTTAGCCACCTAAGAGTTTAATTTCTTTCTTTTGACAAGAAAAAATAAGAAAAAAATTTGACTGGGAATAAAACCGCTTTCGACGTACAGCGGAGAAAAAAAATTGACTGCGAGAATGTCCTTTTCTGGTGTCATATACTGGTATTATATCCACTTTCCCAACTTCACAGCGTAATGTTAATTCTGTCTGAGCATTATATATGCTTCTGTTTCAGGCAATGAAGTTATGATGTCTTGCACTTTGGCAGCATATCTATGATCTCACTGATTGACAACCAGATCAAATTTCATGGAATCAAACATCGCACCAGCACAAAGAGACCTCACCTCACCTCAACCTACTAGAACCGTAACACTGAGTTATGCAGTCAGAACGGGGGTTGCTGTTCTGCCACACTTGAGATTTGCAGATGCATCAGCTTCTGGCATATGTCACTTATAGTGTGTCTCCTTGTTTTGTCCTCGGATCTTGTTGAGGTCATCACTGTTGCAAGTCATGCTGCTGTGTGCCAGGCTTGCGGCTAAATTTTGTGTTCTATTGGTGGATGAATTAATCAGCAGATATAACATTCAGTAACTTATTCCTGGAATTAGTGTGTATTTGCTACAGAAAACGGAGCAGATCAAACATGTAAAATAAATTAACATTAATCAATTCAAAGCAATTCATAGTTAGTATGAAAGAGTTAACACTTCAATAAAACAAGAAGTGTATCACTAAAAGTTTACAGAACACAGATTTGCTGTACACGTAAGTACTCCCAGTGGCCGCCATGCAAACTCAGTTGACTGTGACCAGCTGATTGTCTGATGACAGCTGTGTGGCCCTTGTGGTTGTCACAAGTCTGTTAAAATTACACATAGACAAATATGTTGTTCAGTTATTTTTTATTTCCATTTCTCTTTGATATCATTTCCCTCATCTTTACATTCATTCCTCATAATCAATAAGTGCATCTTCCAAGTTCCTTGTCCCCTCGCCACTATTTTCAATCTCCCCAACCTTCTCGTAGGGAGGAATATATTCTGAAAACTTGGAGTGCTGAGTACTGTATTAAATGTTTCTTATAGCAGTTTGGGCCATTGCAGACTATGTGGAAAAGGATAACTTATACCTGCAGTTCTTGTTTCTTTATTGAATCTCTTTAAAAGGGAATCTAGGAGATTTCAGCATTTATGTGGCTTTTCCATAACTGTCTTACTAAAATTGTTTTGTTGAAAATTATTTCTTATAAGGCGCAGGCAAATGAAAACTAAACACCCACCGTAACAACACAAGGCTTGCAGGTTGTTACATTTCAACACAGTCACCACTGCAATAGAGGAATGGCATAGTGCCACATCATAGGTGCGTGCAGTTCTTTCGATGTGACCTAAGTTGTTTGCAGACTGGTCTACTGTGTTCATCCAGTTGTTCAAATGGAAGCAAGCGAATAAGAGCAGAGGGGTGTGGTTCATTTTCTGGTGGTTGAGCATGCTGGAGTACGCTGAATTAATTGTAGCATATCTGTGGTGTAGGATGAACACTGCAGATCCTAGAGATGTATGCATGAGTGGCAGAGATTATCTCGGGCAGTCCACACATCACTGTTAGACAATTCGTGCCCAGGACAGGCCCATTGAGCCATTACCCCAGATGCAATTGGGTGGATTGATGACTTTATCTGCGGAGACTGATGAATCGTGGAGCAAGAAATTCATTCCGGGTCAACATCAACTGTGGCTCCATGCATGCCATCATCAAAGACCTCTTGCAATAATGCAAAATTTGCATGCAATGGGTGCCATGTTGCCTGACAGAGGGACAAAAGATGGACAGGATTGTATCAAGTCTGAATCATCTGCTGCAGTACAAAGTTTGTCCCATACAGGGCCGGCCTGCCCATACAGGCAAACTAGGCAATTGCCGAGGGCACTCGAATTTGGGGGGGCGGCAAATTTTTCGTGCGGGACCAACCCTCATCCGCTCACGGTGCGGTTTACTTTGCTGTTGCGCAGTAGTTCTAGCAGGCATAAATTCCTGGTTACTACACATAGCCAGAGCAACAGGCAATAGACAAGACGCAAGTAAATGTTACATGCATTCTCTTTGACTCTTCAGAATTTTGCTAGTAAGTGCTTAATGAATAGATGAGTAACAGTTTGCAACTAGTCATCCCGTGATCAAAACTGGCGTGCCGCCAATCATGTCAGCTGGGACGTCCTCACAGCCCCGTGCAGTCCGCTGCTCTGTAGTATACAATGGGGCGCCATAAGACCAGACACATCGTCAGTGGTAAAAAAGAGTAGAAGGTTGAGGGCGCCAAATAACACAGGGTGTGCCTTACATATGTACATAAACAAAGGGGAAAATACAATAAATAATTTTTACCTAAGTCCTCCTGTATATTACTGCTGCCATCAGGTTATCAGTTTCTTGGTAAGAAAGATCCCCTTCTATGAAGCCATAATTAATTATTGTTAGGTGCAAGTATGGTTTTGTGATGCATAAGACATTGTGTGTTTGTGCCTCTCTCATTGAAGTGATAGTCTATGTCTCATCAAGTGAAGCAGGAGAGGGTTTTCCCAACTATGTATCTTTGTTGCTGTTGTAACTACACGTCCACAGACTGCAGGGACAGACCAGGATGAAGCATTTTAGTTGTAGCATTGTGTGAGTTGTCGGCTAGCCCCACTGCTGTCACTTGAGTGCAACTTGCCCGCAGGCACATGCAACAGTAAACAGAGTTTCAGTCTGTTACTCTGCTGTTATGGCCCTGTTTTTTTTTTGGGGGGGGGGGGGGGAGGGACCGTTCCCCCTTCCTCCCCCCACGAGAACCGCTCGCTCTGTAGTTTACGCACAGACTGATCGACTATACCCTTTCCAGTATTTTCTGTCCATTTCTCTTCCATGAGTGGACGAGACAACTTCACTGTGCTTGTTTTTAAATAGTGGAGTAAGCTCAGCATTTCCTAGAGCCTTTAAAGATATGTTTCTACCATCGCACCATTTACTTATAATGCCATTTAATGGTTTAGAAAGGTTCACGAATCAGAAAACTTCACGTAATAATTACTTTGTCACATTAGTTAGATGTGCATTACAGAAAGTTGTCTTGCACCCCACTGTCACGATAAGAAATGAATATGTCGACTTAGTTGTTTCATTCATTGACATGCACTAACATATACATCATGATGCCTGGCAGGGTGAAGGATGAATCCCAACTGTTCTCAACAAACATTTGAGCAATAGTCCTTTGCTGAAGCCACCCTCCTCCTCCTCCTCCTCCTCCTCCTTCATGCTTTAATCGGGTGTGACACAACCTCCACCATTTACGACAAAACCACTGTCTTTTCTTCAATGACTACATTTCCAAAAACAACAATTGTATTTAATTTAGTTACTGCTAAATGTTAAAACGATGAAAAAATAACATTGTTGTATAAAAGTGTATGATGTGCCCCATTTTATGTAATGTATATTGATTATGTATTTGAATAAAAAAAGATACAATGTGTATTTTTACATTGCGATTTTATTAAACGGGGTGCCTTAGAATAATTTGCCTAGGGTGCCAATTTTGTTCAGGCTGGCCATGGTCCCATATCATCAGAGGGGACAAAATGCTGTACAGTGTATATTTGACAGGACAGTCTTATTTAATATAGCAAATCAGTCCTGAACATGGAGCTGGTACATGGTTTAATTCTTACAACTGAACAGGCCCATCCAACCAGTCATCGTGGGCTCAAAGTTAAACACTTAACTTGAAGAACTTAATACGGGTGACCATCTATAGCTTTTATATATTTCGAAGAAATCATTTGAGCCCTTAAGCTGTAGGTTATGCCTCTTTACTAATCTAGCAGTTTCACTTGTTGCAAACGTCATAAGGAATTATTTTAAAATCCAAAACAAAAAATACATATCTTACCCATACAATCACAATGAGTAATTTATATAGGGAATTATAAAGAGAATGTAACATAATACATCTGCAACATCAGAATTATAATTAAACATTTTGTATTCCAAAGAAAGCAGGTGCAGACAGGTGTGAAAACTACAGAACCATCAGTTTAATAAGTCATTGTTGCAAAATATTAACACGGATTATATACAGAAGGAAGGAAAAGCTGGTAGAAGCCGACCTCGGGGAAGATCAGTTTGGGTTCAGGAGAAATGTAGGAACACGGGAGGCAATACTCACTTTACGGCTTATCCTAGAAGATAGATTAAGAAAAGGCAAACCAACATTTCTAGCTTTTGTAGATTTGGAGAAGGCTTTTGACAATGTTGATTGGAATAAACTCTTTCAAGTTCTGAAGCAAGCAGGAGTAAAATATAGGGAGCGTAAGGTTATTTACAACTTGTACAAAAACCAGACAGCGGTTGTCAGAGTTGAAGGGCATGAAAGGGATGCAGTGGTTGGAAAGGGAGTAAGACAGGGTTGTAGCCTTTCCCCAATGTTGTTCAATTTGTACATTGAGCAAGCTATAAAGGAAAGCAAGGAGAAATTTGGAGAAGGAATTAAAGTTCAGGGTGAAGAATTAAAAACATTGCGTTTTGCCGACGACATAGTAATTCTGAAAGATACAGCAAAGAACCTGGAAGAGCAATTGAATGGAATGGACAGTGTGCTGAAAGGTGCATATAAGATGAATATTAACAAGAGCAAAACTAGGGTAATGGAGTGCAGTGTAAGAAAATCAGGTGATGCTGAAGGAATTAGATTAGGTAACGAAACAATAAAGGAGGTAGAGGAGTCTTGTTAATTGGGCAGTAAAATAACAAATGATGGTCGCAGTACAGAGGATATAAGATGCAGAATTGCAATGGGTAGAAAAGCCTTTTTGAACAAGAGAAATTTGTTAACATCGAATATTGATTTAAGCCTAAGGAAGTCCTTTCTGAAGGCATTTGTATGGAGTGTTGCCTTGTATGGGAGTGAAACATGGACGATAAGCAGTGTGGACAGAAAGAGGATAGAGGCTTTTGAAATGTGGTGCTACAGAAGAATGCTGAAGATTAGGTGGGTGGATCGCGTAACTAATGAGGAGGTACTGAACCGAATTGGGGAGAAAAGAAATTTCTGGCATACCTTGACTAAAAGAAGGGATAGATTGGTAGGACACATTCTTAGACATCAAGGAATTGTGAATTTAGCGTTGGAGGGAAGTGTGTGGGGTAAAAATCGCAGAGGGAGACCAAGAGACGCGTATAGTAAGCAGATTCAAGTGGATGTGGGTTGTTGTTCTTATGAGGAGATGAAAAGGCTTGCTCAGGATAGAGTAGGGTGGAGAGCTGCATCAAACCAGTCTCTGGACTGAAGACCACAACAACAACTGTGAATTACAACACAAATCACTTTGTTGCTGTTAGTGTTTCTGTCATGTGACTAGTGTTATTCAATATTGTAAAACCATTGCTCTTAAAACCTGTCAGTTTTATGATAATGTGCATTGTGCTGTATGAAATTTTGTGCAGGCACAGCAAAATGAAATTTTATTGAAATTAACACTGTTATTGACATAAGTTGATGAGAGAAATCATTGAACTTTTTTCTGATTATGTAGTAATTTTAATTGTTTTTCACACAGGGCCAGAAGGTCAACAGAACTGAAATTAACAGAAATGTGATAGCTAAAGTGATTTATTCGGCTGATGAAAGTACTCATAATGTGAATGAAATACCGAATAAACTTGAGGATACAGGAAAAATTTCTTCAGTGTACTCCGTGGTAAGAGTTTTTGTTTTACAGAAATGATACAAATGTAATTGTGTAGCAACTCATTGGCTGTGTGTTTTTAAATACTGCATCCTTGGTGGCACTTTTCCATTTAATTCCCCTGAAATGTTACAATAGGCTGCTTTATGCAAAGAAAATCAGAAAAAATTAAAAAAGTGACAATTTTAATTTCTGTAACTTATTAAACATGCATTTTAATATAAACTCTTGTATTATTTAATCCAAGGTATTTTCTGCTTCTACCCTTTTTTATCACTATGTCATCCATAAATAAAATTGTTTCATGACAGTAGAGTATCTAGCAATATGTATCAAATAAGGTTTTCAGTTTCCACTGACACTGCATACTTTTGTGTGGCTGTGGATCACTAAAGAAAATGTTAAAATAAATTATATTTATACATAAAATGTAAGATGGAAATTTTTAGGTTGGCTTCATTAAATTGAATGCAGCAATATTTCAGGAGAAAAAGCTGTTTAACCAGTTTGTAAATATATAAATCATGATTTTGGATTTATATCCTCAGCTGAAAAATTGACGTTAAATTTATAAAATATCAGTTCTGACAAGACAAACAGAGAAAAGGATAGAAAGGAAAGACACCTTAATTTGTTTTACCTGTTCAGGCAAACAGAAAGTAATGAAGAGGAAAAGGTATATAAACTTTTTATGAGATAGTCTAGAAGGTCAGTTGGAATCCATATCAGGACAGTTTCAGCGGGGTAAATTTCTGTTCTGTGATTGGAGGTTAGAAAAATCTGTATTATGAGATAATCTCCACTGAGGTGTTACTGTGCTATTGTGCTTGCACTATTAGAGGAATTGTAGATAAACAAAAATGAATGACATAGGAATAAATATTATTCTGATCAAATTAATCCGTGTGTCTGTTTCTTCGTTGTTTATTTTGGTCCAATGTGAAAATAGGCAAGAAGGAAAGGTGCACTTCATGGATAAGGGATATATATACACTTATGGAAAAATAAAGACAGGGAATGTTCATTGTAAATTGTCAATATTCATGGACACCAGTCACACTAATCAAAATATTCTGGGGTGTTGTGCCGTGGTCAAATGAGGTTTTTTTTTTTTTTTTTTTTTTTTTTTTTTTTTGTTTTTTTCCCCAGAGAATGTCTGTTTTACACCTTAGTTCACTACTGACTGTAGTAAGCCTGGGTGTAAGTGTAAGTAGGGTCAAGTGACAAACCTACTTGAAGGTGACCTCTGTAAATAGCAATGAAACATTGGGTTTCTGCAAGAAATTAATTCAATCACATCATAATACAAATCAGTCAAAATTATTCAGAGACATTCAGAAGGAATTAGATTAGGTAATGAAACAATAAGGTGGTAGATGAGTTTTGTTACTTAGGCATTAAAATAACAGGGGTATGATGGTTGCAGTACAGAGGATATAAACTCCACAATGGTAATGGAAAGAAAGCGTTTTCAAAAAAGAAATTTGTTAACATTGAATATTAATTTGAATATAAAGGAAGTTTTTTCTGAAGGCATTTGTGTGTAGTATTGCCCTTTATTGGAGTGAAACATGAACGATAAATACTTCAGATGTGAAGAGAATAGAGGCTATTGAAATGTGGTGCTACAGAAAAATGCAGAAGATTAGGTGGGTACATCACTTAACTAATGAGGAAGTACTAAACAGAATTGGGGAGAGAAGGAATTTCTGTGATACCTTGACTAAAATATGGACCACCTGGAAGGACACATACATAGAGATCAAGCAATTGTGGATTTAGCACTGGAGGGAAGAGTGTGGGGTGAAAATTGCAGAGTGAGTCCAAGAGTCGAATACAGTAAGCAGGTTCAAATAGATGTGGCTTGCCATTCTTATGTGGAGATGATGAGGCTTGCTTAGCATAGAGTAGGGTTGAGAGCTGCATCAAATTAGTCTCAGGACTGAAGACCATAACACCAACACAGTCTAAATCTCATATTTAATCGTATTTTTATCCAGACTGTGGTATTTCGCCTGTCTTATTCCAAAAATAAGGCAGTTGACACATTCACAGATGCTTGTCAGAAATATACCGACGTGTTTCTATAAATATTTCACGATTTTAAAATACGTGGTTAAGTTGTACGTAGTAGCAGAGTGAAAAACGAAGTTCTGGTTACATGTAGGAAGGCTCCACATCTCTCTGCAATGGCACCCAATTAAGCCACACATGCTTTGCGTGAGTTACCGTGCCATTACCCACAACTACCGTCAACAGATAAAAAGTATTTTCACTAAAATAACCTTGCTTAAGCTCAGCTGGTAAGCTTAAGACTCAAACCCAACTACTGTTGCTATATCTTCATCAATTCTACCTAATTTGTACCTCATATTAGAATGAATCTGTTTTGTTTTAGAAATGCAGCCTACAACTCCCTCCCCTCCTCCCCCCTCTTGAAATTTGTGTCTCATTATTCAGGTGCACCTTAGATTACAGTGTATCTTAGATGCTTAGATTTGAATGCAGTTTAGATTTGAGTAAATACAGTATTTATAACATTTATAACCTGAAATGCTACATAACACATACCTATAATCTATATCTATAAATGTGAATGTCTGTTCGGTGTAAGTTTATCACGCCTGAACCACAAGACATAAAGAGCTAAAAATTTGTAGTTACTAATGTCTACCCGGGGAAGGCTTTAGCCATGGTTTTATGGCGATCGGAGATACGAATATTATAGAGGAAAAATTCCTAAAAGGAAAAATATATGTAAAAAATAGAAGAAGTCACTTACCAGGCGAAAGGGCACAGGCAGTAATAGCAACAAATAAACACACACACACACACACACACACACACACACACACACACACACACAAAAATGCTAGCTTTCGCAGCCTAGCTGCTTCATCAGGCAGAAGGGAAGGACAGGGAAAAGGAAATGACGAGGGTTTTAAGGAAGGGGGTAAGGAGCCATTCCAATCCCGGGACAGGAAAGACTTACCTTGGGGGAAAAAATGGAAGGTAAATAAATGCACATACACCCACACATTTACACAGACACAAGTACACTTAGGCAGAAATACTGTAGAACTGTTCTACAGTATTTCTGCCTAAGTGTACTTGTGTCTGTGTAAATGTGTGGGTGTATGTGCATTTATTTACCTTCCATTTTTTCCCCCAAGGTAAGTCTTTCCTGTCCCGGGATTGGAATGGCTCCTTACCCCCTTCCTTAAAACCCTCATCATTTCCTTTTCCCTCTCCTTCCCTTCTGCCTGATGAAGCAGCTAGGCTGCGAAAGCTAGCATTTGTGTGTGTGTGTGTGTGTGTGTGTGTGTGTGTGTGTGTATATATATATATATATATATATATATTAATGTGAATGTCTGTTCGGTGTACGCTTATCACGTCCGAGCGAAGCAGAGACTTAAATATTTGTACAGTTTCTAATTTATACCTGAGGAAGGGTTTAGGCACGGTCTTATAGCGATCTGATACATATTTAGTAATTTGAAGAATATAACGCGAAATGCGGAACAATAATTACTCTTTGAAAATTATATTTACTCTTTGAAAATGGTTCTATTGGTTGCATTGTTGCTTGAGGGTTGATAATGATGAAGTATATTGGGATGGAAAGTTATAGGTGTATATAAAATTCTACATGTGTGTGTGTGTGTGTGTGTGTGTGTGTGTTAATATTTTGCTCTGCAGCGAAAACTAAAGAACGCAAACTAATGGTCTGTGTGTAATTGCTGTACGAAGTCTCCCGTTGTTCCTTGCCGATACCTATGAGGGAGTGGTAGATATGGTGGTTGAAAGTTGTCAAAGTATAAAAAAAATTCGGACTGAAGGCCAATGATGATGTTTGCTACTATATACCAAAGAGGTTACATACAGAAAATGTCATGCCACAAACCATATCTTTGGTCTATGCGTACCACAATGTCTTCAGCTCTTTCTCTTAAGGATAAGTATACGAATAAGGAACTATAAGAATAAATAAATAAGTGAAGCAGTAAAAAAGAAATTTCTTTTAATACATCTCTTTAAAAAAATCGATTTGACGCTTCACGCATTACATCAAGTGATCTGTGATATTATTACAATCATGATTGTTGAATTTCGTGATTTGATTCTTCGAAACGAGTGCATTTTTATGTGTGATTTGATCTACACTACTTAACTTTCCTGATAAACGTTAACTGCATAGACGTCTGCAGTCGGATAGGAATAGTTTTCAGTTTGTTCCTAAAGAAGGTATTGTATTTCATTTCATCCTTCAGTCTCATAGCACACTACTGAAAGACAGCTTATCTATCATAATCAACCAACACGCGAGCAGAGCCGCGTGTTTAAGCTAGTTAGTAATATACATGACATTCCTATCATACTTTCTCATATTAAAATGTTTACATTCTTCATATACTATTTAAAATACAAATCTTTGGTGTGGGCATCCTGAAGGAAAACATTGAGAACTTGCATAAAAAATGTTTGAGATTCTACGTATGTGTAGAAAGAGCCGCATTATTTTAGTAAATGTATGGATGTTGTATATTAGTGAAACTGTTTCTGTAATTTGTTTTAATGCTGTAGTGTTGCATGGCTTAACAATTGGACACTGTTCCCATACAAAAAATTTTAATCTTTTGTAAAGAACAAGTGAATAATGGGACTTGCAAATGAATCACTTCTCTTTATTAAAGCCACAGATATGACATCAAGAACATAACTTGCCTAAGAGCATGAGCATGTGTTGAAAGTAGCTGTATAGGTAAAGGGTGAGAAGCTAAAATTTAGATTTTAGTTAATGTGTTTTCTACCTCCACAGTTTGCATGCTACATCTTCAGAGCATGATGTTAAGTATGTTGTTATTGGTCAGGTTTCTGTGGATGCTTTTTCATGTCATAACAAAGACACGTAATATTTTTGTAAGATTACACAATGTTCACATTCCATTAGGTCTTCTAATGGATACATTATTACCTGATAGATTATTATTTGTAATGGCCATAAATTGAATACTACTTCACTTTTTTAAATTAAATGTTATTTTGACTTCAGTTCGTACAGAATGAACATCAAATTGAGACAGAACCACCAGTAGAAGATGAATGGGAAACATTAACTCACTTAGGAGAAGATCTTAAGAGACGTGGAAGTGGACGTGAACATAAGAATCATGCGCATTTGGCTGCTGATGGTTTTTTCTGTTCTGATCCGAGTAAGTATACTGATATTTCACTAAATTCAGGGTAGTGGCAGTTAAAAAATTTTCTTCTCTTTGTCACAATTTGGTTACACTCTAGTTTTAACAGCTGTCTGAAGGTACACTTAAGGAAAGATAACTTGGATAAAAAAAGTGGTATTTTTTACATTTGGAAGGAATTATTTGCTTTGGTCTGTTATTGTACTGTGAATATTTTTTTTATTATGAAATGACGTCCTTTATAGTGTGACCATCTGTGTTAAAATTGATCAGCATAATGATGGTGGATGAGAAGCTTATTACAAACATGTTGTAGCCACATTGAATTTCGCATGCATCCATGCCTTTTATGAAAACATATCTGTTTAATTTTAAGCAGTGGGCTAAGCTTTTTACATTCAAATTAGATGAAAGGTATGAAATTTCAATCCACCAGTGGAACAACAATACAAAAGTTTCACATTTCTCAATTTTTGGTTGTTCTCTCTTCCTCATACATATGAAAGACACAGCACAGCCAATCAATTTCCATATTATAAGCTGTGCAGTTGGCACCTGAATCTTATTCTGTGGTAGAGAGTATAAGTAGATAGACTCTTTTGCTACTAGTGGGATAACATAAGCAACAAAATACTTCAACATGCATGCATTGTTTTTCACAGTGACGTTTAAAATGACAATATAAACTGACAGCTGTAAATTTCTGATTGAGTATGTTGATATAAATCTGTAGTGGACAAGCCACATTAACTGTGCTTGTGGAAAAGTCAGTAGTGGCTTATATTTCCTTAGTCAGCCCACAAATTTAGATCATAGCCAGATATTAAAGTTAGTTTACTGTGGAATGGATTGTCGGTTTTTAAACTGTCAATTTGAATTTGAGGCTATGCAGCTAATGTCCACCTAAAAATAATATTGTTGTTACAGAAATGAGCAGTAAATACACACACAGGATGGGTCATAGAGGATATATGTTTGCACAGTACAGACACTTAACAATATATTGTACAGTAAAACCCCGTTTTTACATAACAAGATTTTACGTTTTCCCACCATTTACACCATTTTTTGTTGGTCCTGTCAAATTTCCAATGTTCTCAATGTTTATTCACCCCCATTTTTGCGTTAACATATATACACTATCCTGCATTTTACACTTTTTGAAACCATGTTCGTGAAGAAAAATTAAGTAATCAACATAAATTGACGCTGGCATGGCTTTCACCTTAAAGTATAGTGTTTATAAATTTTACGCAGTCAAGTTTCTTTGCATTTATACAAATGTATATTACGCATTTCATTGTTAACAGTACGTGTCTAGTCAAGGAGGTTAGAATTTGCATCTAGTTAACTTACGACGCACCGATTAGGGGCAGTGTGGTTCCTCTCTCCGCCAGCTTCTTTGCCAGAGCGGCTGGCGTGTACTCAGACAAACAGAACCAGTTGCTTTGTTGATGTGAGAATAATAAGTTGCATTGTTTTTGTGATACATCTTGGGTATTATTCGGTTCAGCATCACCATAATAAAGTACATTCCTGAAAAATCGGTCTAATGTGGACTGAAAGCTGGCCGAGTTTGTGAAAATGCTGGATAATCCGCAACGGTATTAAAAAAGAATAGTTAAGAATTTTTTCTTATAAATTATTGTCTATTGTTACTTTAGAATACAATACAAATGATGGAATACAGTAGCACAGAATAAATGTAAGACAATATCTAACAAATGAAATTCGTTACTTACACTCTCATGGACTTCAAAACACGGTTTAGAAAAGACAAAGGCTGTGGACAGACTGAGCGGCAGAGCACGCGCGGGCCCGTCACATGAGTGTCATTGTTGTCTGCTGTAATCAAGTTCATTATTATCCATCACACCTAAGCTGCTTTTAAACGACACTGTGAAAAAATGCACTCCTGTACCTTTGGACAATACCGTTTTAAGTATGAGAAAGCAACTGCATACTGCATGAATGAAACTCAAAGGATTCTTAAATAGAATGTAAGTAGTACAAGAAAAGATTATTTCTGGTCCCTTACATAGCCTGTAACTGCTACACACTGTCATTTCAGTTCTATCCTGTATTATTTGAGCAAGGAATAATTCCAGGGGGTGTGCCGGGGTGTGGCAAAGTTATCCGGACAGCTGGGTTACCGAGTGCCGAGTTTTCGGGACTCTACTGTACACACAACCTCAAAAAAGTGATAACTGTGTGAGATGCCGACCCTATGCAAACGTCACAAAAATAGTTGTGCATATATTTGCTCTCCAGAACATGAATAAATTCTCTAATATTGTCGTGTGAAACACTGATGTTGTAACAGTATAAGTTATTGCACACACAGGACGGTACAATGTATACATCAATGACAGTACTGTGTTGGCAAGTCACGGACACAGCTAATGTTTACATGTGAAACCGGTGAGAGCTACAACATGACTGAGGCACGCCTCGCACACCGTGTGCTTGCCCGGTCGAGATGGCGCTGCAGGCCTTCAGAGGCGGCGCCATCATGCAGCGGACGCGGCCGTGGCGCGTCTTTCAGATGCCGCGAACGGACGGGACGCGGCTTGCAGTGGCGCGCTCCAACATCCCTGCCCTCTTCTGGGAAGCCGACATCGCCTCCATCGCCTCATCTGCATCAGAGGGGATGTCGTTAGCACGTCGCTGTGCGGCCAACCAGTCCGGGGGCACATAGGGGTGGAAGTGCCCACGCCGATTGCGACCAGGTCGTGGCAGGGTCCCCGCTAGCACAGGTGACAGTGGCGGAGAGGCCGGTCGCATCTCGATGTCGCCAATGAAGGAAGACGCCTCCCCTGCCGGTGCTGCCCCCACCGCCGGTGCCGGAAACGACACGGCTGCGTTCATAGCAGGACCCGAGCAGACAGGAGGTGGGGGCGACGGAGGGGCACCGGCCGAAGAGTCGACCCTCGTGGCGTGGAGAGAGGCCGCATCGTCGACCCGCGTGGCGAGGAGAGAGGCCGCATCTCGACGTCATCATCAGCGGCCGACTGTTGGCGTTGTAGACGCCCATCCGTAGCACCACTTCCCCGAGCCTTATCAAGCGTCGGCTCTGACGATAAGGCGTCGTCGTGGCGGTGGGAAGTGGGCGAGAACGCAGCAGAGGCTGCCATGCGACAGCTGTCGGCGGGAGGAGGCCGGTGCCACCGTGATGTCGGATGGATGCCTCTCTTGACCTCCGAATCTACGGAGGGGTATCTGAGAGGCACAGACTTGAGATTTGAAGGCGGTGGGGTGGGGCCTCACCGAGGACGGAGTTGGTTGAGATGGCGGGAGATCGTCTCCCCCGTCTGCATCTACCACGCTCATCTGTCGACCGCACGAACGCCGTACGACTCCTGGCGTCCACCCTCGGCGGTGGCCAACGGTGCGTGCCCAGACAGGGGTGCCTGGTACGTAACACCGAGTGTGTGTGTGTGGGCACCTCAGGTCGGGGCTCCGGGCACAGCAGGTGGAACAGTGTCCGGGGCTGGTGGCCATGGAGGACCTCCACCAGGCTCCGACCATTAATTGGCCTTGTCCGATATGTACTAAGAAATAAGGGGAGTGCCACCTCGGCGGATGACTTTTCCAGGCTCTTACGAAGTTGTGATTTAAAAGTTTGCACCATAAGCTCTGCCTCCCCATTGTATTGGGGGTGGAAAGGAGCCGAGGTGAGGTGGGAAATACCCTTATTAGTGCAGAACTGTTGAAAATAAGACGACGTGAATTGTGGGCCATTATCAGAGATGAGCGTCCGAGGAAGGCCTTCAATAGCAAAGATCTGTACCAGGGCTCTGACCACATCTTCTGCCGTAGTGGAGCGCATATGCACGACGTACAGACAGACAGTGCATCTACCACCACGAACCACATTGACTGACAGAAAAGGCCGGCCAAGTCCACAGGAATGCGGTCCCAGGGGTGCTCCGGAGTAGGCCACGGAGAAAAAGTGCGCCAGAGGGCAGCTTGCTGGGTATCACACTGAGTGCACGTACGAACCAACTGCTCAATGGCGGCATAAATTCCTGGCCAATAGACAAAACGGTGTGCAAGTACCTTCATGTGTGTGATACCCCAGTGATCCCGATGTAACAGAGTTAACATACGAGCCTGTAAGTCGGACGGAATAATGACACGAGGCTCGTCAGAATCAGTACTGAGGAGGACACCGTAGATAACTGAAAGCCAGTGTCGAAGCTGGAAATAGGTATGCAGAGGGCCAGCCTCTTTCGCGGACAATTGCTCAGGCCACCCGGCGGTGACATGCTTAAGCTTCTCCCATAGCACAGGGTTCCAACGGGTGGCTTGTGCAACTCTATTGGCCGTAATTGGAAGTCGTTCAACTGCGTCATGCAAACGTTCGTCAATTGGAAAAATCGCCACTTCGTCTTTGTCGAAGGAAGGGTCGGGGCCCATGGGCAGACGGGACAAGGCATCAGCATTGGCATGGTGTGACGAGGGCCGATAGTGAATTTTGTAGTGATAGGCACTCAAAAACAGAGCCCAACTCTGGAGACGTTGCAAAGTCCGGTCTGGAAGATGAGAACGCGGACCAAACAGTGCCACCAGGGGTTTGTGATCAGTGATAAGGTGGAATTTAATCCCATACAGGAACACACAAAACTTCCGAACAGCGTAAACAATCACCAAAGCCTCTTTCTCAATCTGAGAATAATTACTTTGGGCATCTGACAACGTCTTAGACGCGTAGGCAATGGGCTGCTCAGAACCATTGTCCAGTCTGTGAGCCAACACCGCTCCAATCTCATGCTGAGAACCATCTGTAGCTAGGACTAGCTGTCGGCCTGGTGTAAATGTGCCGAGGCAAGGTAAAGACTTTAACATTGATTTGATGCATGCGAATGCAGCCTCACAAGCAGCAGATCACACAAACGGAACACCTCTATTTCGAAGTGCGTTCAAAGGATGAGTGACCTCCGCCACGTTAGGCAGAAATTTGGAATAGTAGCTGACCTTGCCCAAAAAGGACTGTAGTTCCTGCAAATTGGTAGGATGAGGAAGATGATCAATCGCCGTAACCAATTGCAGTGGCGCGCTCCAACAATCAAAGAATACAAAAAGAACAGAACTTGTGGAGTTTTTTCTACATAAATAATTAATGCTGATGAAAGGCTTGCTGACTAATCGATTAGAATGAGTGAAATTACGTCAAAAATTTTTACTTCCCTTAAAATTACCAGTTCCGCCAGTCACGTAAATTGGTAGAAATTTGGATAACCTTTATTATATAAAACTTCGTGGCGAGTATTTTGATGTCTATTATGTACATATATTACAAATAAACTACGAAAATGCAAGGCTGCTCCAGTAAGCATATTTTACCATTTAAAACATATTTCCTGCATTTTACACTATTTCACTGAAGTCCCTTGAAAAGTGTAAAATCGGGGTTCTACTGTATATACATTATATAATTTTTAAATTGTCTACATTGTGTGAAAGTCAACCAATCGAATGTAATAAGTACACTGATGTATATGATCACACTACCAGAATGTGAGACATCAGGAAATTATCAATTTAGCAATTGAGGAAAGTGTCTGAGGTAAAAATAGCAGAGGGAGACCAGGAGATGAATACAGTAAGCAGGTTGAAAACGATGTCGCTTGCCGCTTATTTAGAAATAAAGAGGAATGCACGGAATAGGGTAGTGTGGAGACTTTCATCCAACCAGTCATTGGACTAATGACCACACAACAACGTAAGTGGTTTTATTTGAAGAAGCAGCAAAAGAAAACCAATAATTATTGTTAAATTATTGTTTATTATGTTTGCAAAAGCAATCGTTTTGCTGGTTCCACACCAAGAAAATGTAAATAATAAATAATAATAATAATAATAATAATAAAAGAGATGGAAATCATTTGGTACAAAGTCTGGGCTGCTCTGCAGATGTTCAGAATCATTGATTTTTGTCATTTTAGTCCACCTTTCTGACTTGTTTCTGAATACACATGATTACTCTTTCCATACTGTCTGTTATATGAAATTTTGATCTCTTAAAAACTCATAGTATTACAACATGAATGTATTCTATTACCCAGATTTGGCCCAATGCAGCTTCCTTGTTTTCCTGAAACCAAAGAAGTTGAGAGAGTGATATCAGTTACTTATTTAGTATTTCACAGAACATTACAAAATTGTGGAATCTTCAAGAAAATTTCCATTGAATCCAACATATTTATTTTAATATTTCACTCATTTTTGAACACAGATTTTTATGTTGTACAAAGTTAAATCATTTCAAGCTTGCCATGCTATTTGTTTCACATTTCTTTGTTCTGAAAACACTTACTTTTACTTGAAAGTGAAGAGGACAGTGGTTAGGATCTGGTTAAGTGTGTGTGTGTGTGTGTGTGTGTGTGTGTGTGTGTGTGTGTGTAACTGTTGCCAATTTGTTTTTGACCAAAAATTTCCTAACTCTTAGTGCCAATTATTGTTAGTGGAACCATTGTCACAGCAGAAGAACCAATCCTTTGATAACTTAGGTGTGTTAACTGCTAGAAGGCCGAGCTCTCCCTAGCCCTGAATCAGTACAAATTGGTAGACATTGAAAGGTTTTGGCTGGCACTCTTTT
This sequence comes from Locusta migratoria, assembly GCA_026315105.1. Classification (NCBI taxonomy): domain Eukaryota; kingdom Metazoa; phylum Arthropoda; class Insecta; order Orthoptera; family Acrididae; genus Locusta; species Locusta migratoria. The sequence goes on along the minus strand of CM048755.1, from coordinate 734,888,096 downwards.
GTATTAGGGCTGCAGCCAACATTACTGACTGAAAATGTTGTATGAGGCAAGCATTGTCGTCTGCTTCATTATTGTTTGCATACCAATGTTCTGAGTGTTCTGTATTGTGCAGTACATGATTAAAATGAGTGATGATGCAGTTACTGGCCCATCTCAGAAGTATCCTACAACATCTGCCGGTTGACCTACAGTTAAAACTAAATCTGTACTATGAAGTGATGCTAATAGAATTATGTTGTGTGTGACTGAATGCTGCAAAATGGAAGAGAGTGACAGCGAAAGTGAGTGATCAGTAGTTTGAATTTTCTATATAAAGATCACTCCAATGAATGCCAAAAAGTTATCTGTTGCCATTACTTGTGTCATAAATTTCATACTGATTCCCCTTCCTTGTGATAAATTAATTTCTGCAGTTAGGATCTTTATCAACCATGCTTATATGTAAGAAGCTTACTTTTATTAAAGATCAACATCTAAAGTGATGTGCACCACACTTGTGCTTTCGCAGAAGCATGTGGTGTAGTTTGTGGTTCCAGGACATAGTAGGTATGGCTTGTAACCCCCTCTCCCCCTTCCCCCCAACTCGCCTCTCGTTGCTGCCATGGAATGAGGCAGGGCTTGTTTCATCCACTCCCCCCACGGAACTCTGCCATCTAACAGTTTAACACTGTTCAATACAGGCTGTGCTTTCAAACTAAGAAAATCACTCACAATCCAGTGTTCCAGTGACTGGCTCATTGCTTTCTATCTGTGTGCCCTCAAAACTGAGTTGACTGTTTCTAGTAGTCATTTTCTTAACAAGGTACAAAACTATTGTTAGAAAATCATCTGTTACATCCACATCAGAAAAAAATTTAACGTCTGCTATCACGATGCTTTCCACACATTGTCTGTAAGGGTATCTGTGCCGTCAATGTTTCCGCCTCTGTTTCCTCAGTATGATGACTTGACTGAATTCTGGGATGTTTATGAGAAGTGGCTTCAGCAAAATTTTGTTGTGTTTCGAGTTGTGGTTGCTAATTTAGTTAGGGCTTCATTTTTGTCCTGGCTTTCTCCTTGTGTCTATTGATGTAACATGTCAGTTGTTACTATAACAAAAGCACACACGTTGTCGCAGCTCGTGTCTAATTTTACTGCTGTCAGAAAAAATCCCACCAAACTTACCGCAATTGGGTCGTGGAACTTCAAGGTCTAAGTCAGAGATGTCTGTTCGTTACTGATGCTCACAAGGATTCTTATGCTGTTTCTATGATTCGTGATGCTGTCATTTGGTTGGCTCCTGAGAAGGAGGTTCATCAATGTTCTCTTTAATGTGAAAACCCATCGTTGGCTGAGGTCTTGAACACTACTCAGCCTTTCCAGATTTTGTGAGCAGTTGGTGATCAAATTGAGACTTTGTGTGATGTGTTGGTGGTTGTTCCTGTTTCTCCAGGTTCTTCTTTCATTGATTCACAGGGCAGGGAGGAGGATGTAGCAGCAGTAAACACCCCCCCCCCCCCCCAGTGCCCCCAGTGTTATTTAGACCAGTGGCCAGCTGCGTCAGAACAGTCACAGCGGGCAACACTACGGGCGTGCACTTTAGTTCCTTTGTGCCCTTTATGTTTCATCCAACATGACCGAAAGGTGTGTCCTAAACACAGTGCCACTTGCAATAAATGCAGGAAGAAAGGTCATATTGCGGCTGTGTGCCATTCTTCTCAGTTTACCATTGACTCAGACTCTGCCATGGACTTTAGTTGTGTTTTTCCTATAGCTTCTAGCGAGACTAAATTGTTTTAGAACTTAGTTTTGGGACAAATGCTCCACTTACAGGTGGATACCAGCACTGCCGCAACACTCTTAAATTCTCAAACATATGTAAATCTGGGGTCCTCTGCTCTCTATTCAGTTGATTGACACTTGGTCAGTTATAAAAAGCAAAGCATTCCAGTTCTTGAAAGGTTCACGGCGTCAGTGACGTGTAAAGATGGGGTTAGTCCCGAGACATTTTTGGTGGTAGGTGATCCTCATACTGCCAATTTGTTCAGCATTGATGCCTTTCGTGCTTTTGGGTTTTCTATATATGACTTCTTCCACCTCGTTTCTGAACATGTTCCTTACCAGCAAATTGAGGCATTATCCTCTGAATTTTCATCCTTCTTTACAGAAGGATTTTACGGCATATATTACCCTCAAACCTAAAGCCTGCCCTCAATGTTTTCGCGCACGTGCTTTACCTGTTGCCTTGCCCAAGCAAGTTAATTAGGAATTGGACAGGTCGACTTCTATGGGTACCCTGCAGCCTGTTCCTTCCAGCTAGTGGGCATCACCCTTAGTGATTGTCAAAAAGCCTAACACTCAATTACGTCTTTGTGGCGATTTCAAGAACACTGTTAACGCCCAAAGCATCATTGACACATACCCATTGCCATGCTCAGATGAGTTCTTTGCAAAACGTGCTGGGGGTAATTTTTTTTTTCCATCTTATCAGAGGCATACTTACAGGTTCCCCTGCACGAGCTTTCCAAACAATTTCTGGTACTCAACATAAACACAACCCTTTCGGTTGTACCAATATCTCCATCTTCCATTTGGAGTGGTCAGTTCTCCCGCGATCTTCCAATGTATTTTGGAACAATTGACAGTATCCATTTCATGGTGTGTTAATTATCAAGATGACATTGTCATTACAGGTGCCACTAGAGAATTGCACTTATGAAATCTTTGCACGCTTTCATGGTCCTTCAGACAGCTGGCCTCAAATGAAGCCTAAATCAAGCCTTTTTCCAGCCTTTACTTGTCTGTCTTGGCTTCAAGCTTTCTAAAGATGGCATCCATCCCTTGCAACATCATGTTGCTTCAATCAAGGCTATGCCTAGGCCTACTGATGTTACAGATTACAGGTCTTTTTAGACGCTACCGTAAATTTCTTCCTGATGCTACACAGTGACTCATCCTCTGCATGCCTTACTTCGTAAAAACACTTAGTTTCAGTGGCTGCCAGCCTGTGAAAAGGCCTTCCAACAGTTGAAAACTCAACTCAGATCTGCTCCTTGCGTGGTCATCTATCATCCGGCCCAGCACTTGGTTGGCTACAGGCACTTCACAGGCTTATGTGCTGTACTCTTTCACAAATTTGGTGATTGCTCCGAGCGTCCGATTACATTTATTTCCAAGACGCTCACTGCTACTCAACAATGATACTCCCAAATCGAGGAGGTGGTACTTGCCATTGTATATGCCGTTTAGAAATTTCATGTGTTTCTATATGGGTCTAAGTTTCACCTCATTACTGACCACAAGCCATTGTTTGTCTTATTCAGTCCTTCACCTCCCTTGCCTGACAAAGCTACCCACAGGCTCCAATGCTGGGTACTATTTCTTTCACGGTATAACTATATGATCCATTTTCGGCCTACTGATCAACATGCCAATGACGATGCGCTCTCTCTCTCTCTCTCTCTCTCTCTCTCTCTCTCTCTCTCTCTCTCTCTTTGCTTCTGATGGGCCCAGAGCCCTCCTTTGATAGCAGTGAGTTGCTTTGTTTCCACTTAGATGTAGAGGCTCAGTTCACTGTGAACAGGTTTCCCATAGACACTACCAGAATCACTGTAACTGTCACTAGGGGTTCGGTGCTCAGTAAGGTGGCCTCCTTCGTTCAGAATGGGTGGCTGGAGTGGGTTCTGGACAAGGCTTCTGATCCCTTGCACAATTACTTTGCTCTGCATTTCCACCTCAGTCTTTCTGGGTGTTTTGCTCTTGGCTGCAGACGGCTCAGCTTCCAGGGGGGTCATTCCGGCCACTCTTCTCCGGCAGGTCCTTCGGTTGCTTCACAAACTGCATTTGAGTGCCTCTCGCACCAAAAATTTGGCACGTCACCATGTGTTCTGGCCTAGCATTGATAGTGACTGTTCACACGGTTGTGGTGTGCCCGCTGTGTGATTAACTTCAAGTGGATCTGTGCTCCACTCTATTGCCATGGCTGCCCTCCCAGCACCCTTGGGAGCACATTCACGTTTATTTTGCTGACCTTTCTTCTCTTTGTATGGGCTGACCATTGTTGATGCCTTCTCAAAATTTCCTTGCGTGGCTAGTTGTGCCTACCCAACTTCGGCGGTCACTATTCAGGCTCTGTCCCATGTGTTTCCTATTGAAGGACTTCCCTCTATAGTCACGTCAGACAATGGCCCTCAGTTTGCCTCCTTATCCTTTTGGGACTTATGTACTTGGCAAGGCATTTGCCATATCCGAACTCCTCCATTTCATCCTCAATCTAATGGTGATGCGAAGAGGATGTTTTGCATGTTCAAGGTTCAAATGAGGAAAAATGTTGACAGTTCGTCCACTATAGAGGCCCTGACTTGCTTTTCGAGTTCCTGTCAGGTCGCTCCCATTGGGGATAAACGCCCTGCAGAACAGTTACATGGGCTTAAACCTCGCACCCTCTTTCATCCTCTTCGGCCTTCCTTGTGTCCATCTCCTCATGTTTCTGATTGGCAACCTTCTCGGTATGTCCCCGGAGCTATGGCCTGGGCTGAAGGGTTTTCGACACCACCCTAAATGTGTTCCCTCTGTGGTGTACAGTTTGCGAGGTTAACGCCGTTCTCAGGTTCGGACCTGTGATGGTGTGTTGGTGCGCACTATGATCAGCTGCATCTGTGGGTGGTGGCTAGCTCACCTGGTGGGCCGTTCCCAGTCACCTGTTCACAGCCTCTTCCTGACTCGGGTGGCACTCTTGCTGTGGAGAGGCTACTACCTTCTTCCTGTGTACTACCACCTCCTGTTGTCACCTCTGCGGCCCCCCGCCATTCCAGGTGCCGAGGGAATCATCCCCTTGGGTCTGTACAACAGACCTACCACCTCCTAGTATTGAGGCCACTGCAGCCCTGTTCCCAGGTGATGCAACACCCATTGCATATGTTCTGGGGGATAATGACCATCACTATCTGCTCTCACCAATTCTCGCTATAAGTCATCGAGTGCTCGAAGTCTCGCCAGTTCCATCCGTATCACAATGATCCGGCGTGGAACCTGTATCAGGACAGGACGCAAAATGCTGAAGTGCCAGATGATGAGATGCCGCCCGCACCACCTTCACCAGTCCTTGAACGAACATACAAATGTCCTAAGCATCGTCACTTTGTTCTGTACTCTTCAGCACTGGCAAGGAATCTCTCTTTACAAAGTGTGGACCGGCCTGTTTCTTCCTCCATGGAAGGAATGGAGATAAACTACTAATGTACTACATTATGGTTGGAGTATCTACGTACCAAAGGGGGAGGGAATGCTACAAAGCATGTTCGACCGCGACGTGGACTAGTTCAAATCTTGCCGACAATACTCAATGTGTCCGTCAGAGGTCTCGCTCAACGCTTGACAAGGCTACCGCCACACCACCTGGTGGAGAGCAGTGAGCAGAGCTGAGGCAAGGGTGGCTGTGTCATCAGTTGAGTTGGAGTCTTGTCACAGAAGGCTTCCTGTTTTGTGTTGTGAATTACAGCAAGACCGGGGATTTTTGGAGGCTAGGAAGGCTTCTTCAGTATGGTCCATAAACAGATTGAAACAGGACTATGCTATGCAGGTGCCCATGGCTGTACCACAGATTTGATTATATACTTTAATTTCAAAGGAAAAGTAGTTGTTTGTTAGGGTGCAGTTAGTAAGGCCTATAAGGAATGAAGTATTGGGTTTAGGGCAGCGGTGGACAACCAGCGGCCTATTTACTCGATCTGGCTTCAATCCAGAGAAATTCATGGAAGAGGGAGAGGTATTGTAAAAGTTCATAAGTAAAAAAAATAATGTTAAAGATGTGTAAATAATGTAAATATATATAAAATGGGGGGACATAAAATATATGTACGCAAAACACACGTTATTGGGCATAATTTAGATTCTCTATGTAGTGTGTCAGAATCTAGGGTTATGAATCTAAGTTTACCAGTCCAGGTAGTATTATTCATTTGAGTTCAGAGCCAGATAAATTTTGAAACTTGCCTGACATTAGGTCTCTGTGCCTTATTAGAAACCCTCCACCTTCAATACCGGTTTAATGCACCTCTCCACCCTACTCTATGCTGAGCAAGCCTCTTCATCTCCAAGTAAGAACGGTAACCCACATCCATTTGAACCTCCTTACTGTAGTCATCTCTTGGTCTACCGCAGCAATTTTTACTCTCCAAACTTCTCTCAAATACTAAATTGACAGTTCCTTGATGCCTCAGAATATGTGCTACCAATCAACCCCTTCTTTCAGTCCAGATTTCTCAGAAATTTCATTTTCCCCTATTGTGTTCAATACCTCCTCATTAGTTCACATGATCTACCAATCTGATCATCATAATTCTTCTGTAGCACTGAATTTCAAACAATTATATTGTCACGTTGAAAACTGCAGGTGGTCCGGAATTTGAAGGCTGGTCATTACTAGAGCACAACACTTTACACTTAGAACACCTTCATTGCTAACACAAGAGTACACTCAGTACAGACTGTCTCCTGCTTGGACTGCTCCACTACTCATACCTAGAAAGACTATTCTGGAACTTACAAGTACATCTATCATTAGTAACATGTAGAACATTCTAGAAATAGTAAAGACGAAGAAATAATTTTCTTTCTTACTATGGTGGGATTTGAACTGGAGACAGCAAGCACAGCAATCTGCGATGCAAACCACTGCGTCACGCATTCCATTGGAAGACTCGCGGCGTTGCTCCACTTCCTGAAAGAACAGCGACTCGCTGTTAGGTTCCCTTTGGTGCCAGCTGCAGTGTCCTGGATCTTGTCATGGGTCTTCTGTATGGTAGTTCTGGAATCCTTCCATTTTACCTGTATGCCTTTCTTACGATGACAATGACCGGTGCCAGACCCTCCTGTTGTGGCTTCATCATTCTCACAATGGTCTTCTGAATCCTTGAACAAGAGATCGTTGCTGTCTTATCTGTCCTTTTGGATCGAGGTAAGGCTTCATATAGAGTATGTGTACAATGTCTCTTCGTTTTCATCATTTTAAGGACGGATCATAATCCTCAGCTTCGTGTGTGACATCTGACAGGCAGTGTATGACGCGATATGGTCCAAAGTATCACTTCGGTAACTTTTCCAATAGCCCACCTTTCCATATAGGGGTAAAAATTCATACCAGATATCCCAGGCTATATACAACATGTTGGTGCTTGTCGTTATACCACTGGCGTTCTTTGGAATGGGAACAGCATATCATTGTTGTCTCAGCTTCACAAACATTGAGCAGGAAAAACGGTTTGAAATGTGTCTTGTCTTGCCTTACTGTATTATAAGCAATTGTCACGACTGGCAGTATTGTATCTCAATCCTTCTGCTCAACATCGATGTACATCGACAGCATATCTGCCAACGTCTTGTTAAAACGTTCTGTAAGACCATTCGTGTGATGATGGTAGGCAGTTGTTATTCTGTGAACAATGTCGCAACGTGACATTACCTCTGATACTAGTTTTGACATGAATACAGTTCCTTGATCACACTTGGTGCACCGTGCTTCAAAATCATGTCTTCTTCTAGGAATTTTGCAATCCTTGGAGCTTCTGTGGTTGGCATAGGTTTGGTGACAGTGTAGCGGGTGAGGTAGTTAGTCCAGACTATTATCCATTGGTTACCAGTTGTCGACTTCGGGAACCTACTTAAAAGGTAGATTCCAATCCGGTGGAATGGAGCTGCTTCAGGTGGAATTGGTACCAGATAACCTGGAGGTAATAGCCGCTCATGCTTCCATCTCTGGCACTCCTTACAGTGACTCACATAGTGCTTTACAGATCAGTAGAGACCTTGCCAGTAATACCTGCGTCTGATTCTGTCTATTGTCTTCACAAATCCCAAATGACCGGATATTGGAGAAACGTGGAAATACTTGAGAATAGCTGGCCGCAGATGAGCTGGAACAACCAATAGCCATTTTGGGGCCCAATGGATCATAGTTGCTCTTATACAATGTCCCATTTATAAGTTGAAACTCTACTTTGGTTGGTTCTCCTTTCTACAAGGTTTCTATGGTTTGTAATAATGCTGGATCTTCCCTCTGTTCTGCTGTAATGTCACCCATCTCAGTGATGGCTGAAATTTCATCCATGCTGTTGTGTTTGGCTAATGGATTCCTCGAAAGTCTGTCATGATGGTGAATGGTTTACCGAATAAACACGGTGGGAACTTGTTGATAGTCCAGACAACAGGGAGACACTCTTTTTGGTTATAGAATAGTTTATCTTGGACTTTGAGAAAACTCTTGATGCATAGGTTATCACCTTTTCAGTATCTTCCTGAATTTGTATAAGCACTGCACCAATCCCATAACCGCTAGCATCTGTGTGAAGTTCGGTTTCTGCATTCTCATTGTATAAGGCGAGAACTGGTTCGTAAGTTAGAGCCTCTTTAAGTGCCCGGAAAGCTATTTCTTTCGTTTCAGCCCAGTAAAACTTGGCATCTCCTTGCAGAAGTTCTTGCAATGGATGTGCCTTGTTATGAATATCTTCTATGAAATGACAATAGTACATGCAGAACCCGAGGAAACTTCTCTCTCCACGGATGTGCTGATGAGTTGGAAATTCTGTGACTGCCCTTACTTTATCTGGATCAGGATGCACACCATATCCCTTCACTAGGTGCCCCAGGATTTTTCTCTCTTTGGTGACGAAGAGGCACTTCTTTGAGTTGAGGTGGACACGCTTCAACACATTTGACAGGCAGCTTAGATGTTTTGCAAATGTCCTTGAGAAAACGACAATGTCATCTAGATAACAAAAACGTGTTGTCCATTTAAGGTGTCGAAGCAAGTTGTCCACGATTTTGATTTCATAGATACCGTCAGGTGTAATAAAAGCAGTCTTCCCTCTGTCAGCTTCATCTACCTCAATTTGCCAGTAACCTGTCTGCATGTCCATAGTTGAGAAGTATGTAGCTCCTTTCAAACAGTTTAATGTGTCGTCAATGCGCAGCAATGGGTAGGCATCATTTTTTGTGATTTTGTTCAATCGGTAATAGTCAACACAGAAATGCTATGTGCCATGCTTCTTCTTCACGAGCACCACCGGAGACAAGCAGGGACTCTGTGAAGGTTCAATGTCATCGTGCAACATCTTCTCTGCTTCTTCCCAAATTATCTGTCTTTCAGTTGGTGACACTCTGTACGAATGCTGGCTAATTGGTGGCCTTTTCATCTGGCTCTTCTCCTGCCTGTCCTGGAATACACCTGAAAATTGGTGTAGTATGGTTAACACCTGCCGATGTTGTTCCTGTGTCAGACTGGGCCCTATATGCAATGCCATAGTACTTTCCTCTAGTGCTTTTTCAGCAGTAACAGCATAGCATGAGACTTCGTTGATGACATTGAGCTCACCGTCCTGGACTGGTTCAGCTGTTCCAATACACATTCCTTTAGGAATTGCTTGTGAAAATTAGTGACCCAAAGTTCTCGTCAACCAAGTGTAATGTTATGATGTGTAGATTTCCTTTGTTATACTGATTAGCTTTTAGCAATCGACAAGCAGTTCACCGTCCAACCAGTCATCTTGGCTGCTGACTGGAACTCTTCTCAATGTTAATGGTGGGGTCTCAACATTCTCAACAGCAAACAACCTCCCAGGGGAGTACATGTTATGTGTACTCGTTGGAACGGCTTCCTCAATTTGTAGCTCAGATCTTCCACAGTCAGTGACAGGCTGGGATGCTTGAAGGAAGTTACATCTGAGGATTGCGTTACGACTACGTTCTGTTAAAATGCCAATTTCGTAAGGCTGGGTTCTGTTGATAGTTATTCTTGAGACACGTGTTTCTGCTGGCCATATGTATTTTCCATTTGCAACCTTCAGCACAGTTGCTCTTGTATCAAAGAACATTATCTTGTTTAGTTTGCGGTGGTAGTCAGTGGACAATCCAGAGAAGGAAGTTCCTGAATCGACTAGTGCCCGGGTAGGTTGGCCGTTGATGATGACTTCAATGAGATTTCCTGACATCTTAGTGACTGTTGTCCATGGAGGAGTTCCATCTGCGGGAGCCTCACCTCCATAGATAGTCGCCTCGTCTAGTTTTCCGGAACACGGCGGCTAGGTGAGCGGCTGGAATCTCTGTAAGGTGACGGTGAATGGTGGTGGCATTTTGGAGAGCGACCAGGTCCAGGATATGGCGAAGAGCTTTGTCCCATAGATCTGCAGTTGACTGCCATTGAAAGGACTGCTCCAATGGTTGGCTTCTTGCGGCATAATAATTGTCAAATACTCATTTTCTCTCCCTACAGTATCATACGACATGTCTGGGAAGACCACAGTGAAAACACAAAGGCGTGTTGTCCTCTGTCCTCCAGATATGTCCTCCTGCGAGGCTTCACATTTGCTGGAGGAGTTGGTTGTCGCCGCGTCAGTCAGTTCCTGGGCTGCCGTTTGTGGCCGCGTCAGTCAGTTCCGTTCCTGGGCTGCCGTTTGTGGCCGCGTCAGTCAGTTCCGTTCCTGGGCTGCCGTTTGTGGCCGCGTCATTCAGTTCCGTTCCTGGGCTGCCGTTTGTGGCCGCGTCAGTCAGTTCCATTCCTGGGCTGCCGTTTGTGGCCGTGCCGGTCAGTTCCGTTCCTGGGCTGCCGTTTGTGGCCGTGTCGGTTAGTTCCGTTCCTGGGCTGCCGTTTGTGGCTGCGTCGGTCAGTTCCGTTCCTGGGCTGCCGTTTGTGGCCGCGTCGGTCAGTTCCGTTCCTGGGCTGCCGTTTGTGGCCGCGTCGGTCAGTTCCGTTCCTGGGCTGCCGTTTGTGGCCACGTCGGTCAGTTCCGTTCCTGGGCTGCCGTTTGTGGCCGCGTCGGTCAGTTCCGTTCCTGGGCTGCCGTTTGTGGCCGCGTCGGTCAGTTCCGTTCCTGGGCTGCCGTTTGTGGCCGCGTCGGTCAGTTCCGTTCCTGGGCTGCCGTTTGTGGCCGCGTCGGTCAGTTCCGTTCCTGGGCTGCCGTTTGTGGCCGCGTCGGTCAGTTCCGTTCCTGGGCTGCCGTTTGTGGCCGCGTCGGTCAGTTCCGTTCCTGGGCTGCCGTTTGTGGCCGCGTCGGTCAGTTCCGTTCCTGGGCTGCCGTTTGTGGCCGCGTCGGTCAGTTCCGTTCCTGGGCTGCCGTTTGTGGCCGCGTCGGTCAGTTCCGTTCCTGGGCTGCCGTTTGTGGCCGCGTCGGTCAGTTCCGTTCCTGGGCTGCCGTTTGTGGCCGCGTCGGTCAGTTCCGTTCCTGGGCTGCCGTTCGTGGCCGCGTACTCAGTTCCTGGGCTGCCGTTTGGCGGCTGTGGTGTGAGTCATAGTAGGGCAAGGCCATTCTTCACATTGGGTGTGAGTGGCAGGGCTGACAGGTGCTAATGTTTCAAATACCTCTTCTTGAACTGCATCAGCTCCCTCATGACATACAGGACTGACATCCATGGCCATAATCCGGTGCTCACTTGGTCCAACAGTCCTGGCTGCCATAAAGTGTTGTAATTTTTCTCTCACAATTTGTCGTATGAGAGAAGCAAAGTTATGCTGGTCTTCCACAACAGCCATAGGGACTACATTTGGGAGTCTGCCCTACTTCTTTTGTCCAACCCTCCTCCGTTGCATCGCTTCAATTTTCTGGCACCATTGGATAAACTCTTTTGTCATCGAAACGTCTTTTAACATAAGAGCCTTATACATGTTCCACAATGCTCTTCATCAGTTGTGAAACTGATACCTACCGTATTTCCTCGAATATAGGCCGCACTTTTTTTACCAAATTTAGGCGTACAAAATCGTGGTGTGACCTATAATCGAGATTCAATCCTCCTCCTCCCCCTCAACTGCTCCTTTTCCCAAAGTCATTAGTTTCAAAAATTACACGCTCACTTTTATTTTGGTATGAGAAATGTAATAAACTAGATAGTCTTCAAAAATGCTACAGTAACAGTTTCACAGAATTGCATATACGTTTTTGTACATGTTTACGGAAATGGCGCAAGGATTCATGGAAGTCTATATTTTGATATAAATCAAATGGTGTCATTCTGTACCACAGCATACAAAAGCTGCTGACTGTATTTTAACACAGAGATTTTACTGTTACTTTTACATTGGTACGGCAACACCTACCGCGAGCGGTAATGGGAGGTTAAGATAGCGGAACAACTGATTTGTGTAGCTAATGCTGATGTTCAGTTCCAATGCTACGTTTTAAAATAACATATTTTACTATGACTAGATTCACTGGTTTCACATTCGTTGGGGATTATTTTCATGAAACGATGTACATGGAACTTGGGGCTGTTTTGCAGCCTTGCAACTGAATCATTTCTGTTGTGACAGCAAACCACAGTTCCTGTTTCGAATTATGAAGTCAAGCAAAGAAAGGGATATTTACATTTTAGCCCCAGAAATGCACAATGATTCTTCGAACATTCTAACATCGCTATACAACGCCCGGTAACACGGCTTGGTTCAGTGTCCCCTCACTTGGGGTGCCCGGATCGGACGGTCGTCTCGCTTATTTGTTGATTTACAGTTTTGCATATTTGTTTTGAGTTTATTGAAAAGAGAACATTACTTCGTTAACATTGTGTTTCTGATTATGAAAAGGTTCGATTATACAAAAATTAAATAAAAAATAAAACTAAATAAAATAAAAATTAAAAAAGACAACGGCATACCACCTCCAAATAGGACCATGCCTAGTAAAGCACTGTGGTGTTCAAACCAATCTTTGGATAGTTGACTGCTTTACCTTTTAAATGTTCATATTATAGCATCCTTTCAAGACAATGTCCATTATATAAATTTGCTGTTTCAGGTCCTTTCCAGTCTCTGACAGAAAGACAGTGTCATTGGCAATTTGAAGAGATTTTATTTCTTCTCTCTGAAATTAATCCTTTTTCCAAATTTCTCCTTGTTTTCCTTCAAAGCTTGCTCAATGTACAGTACCCTTCAACTCTTATAACTGCAGTATGGTTTCAGTGCAAGTTGTATATAAATTTCTGTTCCCTATATTTCACACCAACTGTCTTCAGAATTTGAAAATAATGTATTCCAATCAATATTATCATATCCTTGCCCCAAATCTACAAAAGCTATAAATGTGGGTTTGCCTGTCTGTTACCTATCTTCTAAGATAAAATTTAGGGTCAGTATTATCTCACGTGTCCTACACATCTCCTAAATTCATACTGATCTTTCCTGATGTCAGGTCTACCAGTTTTTCCATTCTTCTGTAAATAATTCATGTTAATATTTGCAACCATGACTTATTAAACTAATGGCTTTGTAATTTTCACATCTGTCTGTTCCTGTTTTCTTTGGAATTGGCGTTATTACATTATTCTTGAAGACTGAGGGTATTTCGTCTGTCTCGTAGATCTTGCACACCAGGTGGACTAGGTTTATCATGGCGGGCTCTCCCAGAGACTTCAGTAGCTCTGTGGGAATGTTGTGTACTTCTTGGAGCCGTCTCTTGACGCTTGTCTTTCAGTGTTCTTTCAAATTGTTCTCGCAGTATCATATCTTCTCTTGCTTTTTACGATACCACCTTGCAGTTCATTTCCATTGTAGAGTCCATACACACATACATACACACACTCAGTACTGGTTTCCATCTGAGCTCCTGATAGTCATACAGCTGCTTTTCGTTTCTCCAAATGTCTCTCTTCATTTTTACTGTAGACAGCATCCATCTTTTCCCCTAGTTATACATTCTTCTACAGACTTTCATTAATCGTCTAATCATTCCTGCTTAGCCAATTTGCTCTTCCTGTCACTCATTTTTTAGTTCTCTGTCCTCCAATTTGTTTTATTTCCTGCATTTTTAAATTTTCTTAAGTTGTGAACATTTTGACTCCTATTGAAAACTTAACTCTTAGGGGAGAGGCTCGAAGATGAGCCACTTAAGCCATCATTTATGTTTGATCTATTTTAAATGGTAACACATGCTAAAAACCAAGTTCCAAGGTTTGTTTACCATATTAAATTCAGTTGTTTAATAGAATTACAAATTATGCAAAAGTATGCCAAAAAGTATAATTATACTGCAAAAGAATTTTCAAAGCAAAGACAGCCAGTCAGGAGTTTGTAAATAATTGTATGTTGTGGTCATAGTTTTGCTGTGTTATAACTTGTTAGTTCCATGACTAACAACATACTATAAAATCATGACTCTTACGAAGCAAACAGTAAAATGTTTTTGACAAGCAATTGAAGCTGTTCCATTGGTTTCGAGCTAACAAGATACTCGTAAACCATAACATATTGAAACAAAACAATGAAGTTCTTTACGAAACAAGTTATAAATGACATTCTCATGAATTATGAAAAAACGATGATACACAAGCTGCAGTTACGAAACAGAGAAAATGGAAGTAATTTTCTCGTCTTCTTCTCAATGTAATGAAAAGTGTACCCATATTGAAAAGTGAATGTGAACTGGGGTTTTCACAAATGAATCTCATTATCACACCAACAATAGCTTCTTTTTATCTTTCTACCGACAGCAATCTGATGTTTGTCAAATTGGTTGGTCCTCTGCTGCAGTTGTTCCAACCTGTGGGGTATCTACGCTCTTGGTTTTTGAAACACAGTCATCTTGCTACGGATACCAAAAGTAAAGTAAGAAGGTGTGAAGACTATAGCAGCCATGAGTTAATTTTGAAGCTGTTGTAATGCTAGTAATGTAAATTAGAGTGATGTTTTATAGTTAAATAAATAATCAACTGTATTAAAAACTTAAATAATTTTCACTGAATTATATCTAATATGAAAGTACCCAGAGTACTGTTCATATTTCTGTCAAACTTCAGTTATCCCACTATATCAAACTTCAACTTATCCATTTCCCTTTTTAAATTTTCTGACCTTCCTACTTGATTAAGGAATCTTAACATTCTACACTCCAATCTGTAGAATGCCAGTTTTGTTTTTCCTGTTAGTGGCATATTCCTGAGTAGTCCCAGACTGAAGATACAAATGGGAGAGTAGTACCTTATTGATAGATAAGTATTAGAATTATTGAATGCTAAACTCTGTGAATTCATTACACAGTTGTAGATGCTTGGGTAGTGCTGGTGATAAAATATGAAATATAGCATAGTGGTTACTGTAGTATTAGTAGTAGTAGTAGTAGTAGCAGCAGCAGCAGCAGCAAAAACTGTCACTTATTGCTTCTTTTACCCCTACAAATTTCCTCTCTGGCTTGGCATGTACAGTAAACTGTAGTTCCCTCAATTAATGCCACATCTGGAGGGTAGCAAGTTTCATATTTTGTTTTCTTGGTGTGCCTTTAGAGTTTACTTCTTAAGTTAGTCTTACTGGGATGCATTATTTGTGAGGACACAGGATGAAATGACTGCAATTCATGAACAGTTAATGGTGCTTTTGACTACTACAGCCATCTTCAGACTGCATTCCTGGGGTAATGCAGTGGCAGAGAATGTCGTGTATCAAGTAGGACACCTCAGGTGCTGCTTGTTTTGTCTATGGGCTCTGTTGTCGAAGCACCTTCCAATGTAAAAGAGGTGGTGAATCCACCTTCACTGCATGTGGAGAGTTAATATTAAGGCAGGCAGGCTGGCTGGCCTCGCCCATTCACCCTGTGAACGGACAGTTGGCTGCTGCTGCTTCTGCAGGCTCCAAGCAGACATGAAGGGGCACAGAGCTTCAGTGTTCAGAGTGTTATGGAGCCCCTACAGAAATAAGCCAGGGCCAGAAAGAAATCC
This sequence comes from Locusta migratoria, assembly GCA_026315105.1. Lineage (NCBI taxonomy): Eukaryota > Metazoa > Arthropoda > Insecta > Orthoptera > Acrididae > Locusta > Locusta migratoria. The sequence continues at coordinate 734,872,424 of CM048755.1, read as the reverse complement.
AATTAACTCTTGGTTTGTCTCCCCGGAAAGGCCTCAATAGAGACACGGAAGCAGCCGTACCTGAGGCTGCTGAGAGTGCAGAGTGCATTAGTCTGCATGTTGTGGTTTGTGTTGGCACCAATGACATGTCACTTGTGTTCTGAGGCCATTCTCAGTTCATATGAGTGGCTAGTGAAAGTGGTGAAGACTGCTGGTGTGACAATTTGCAGTTTTGTTTCCATAGTTGATTGAGGTTATTTGGTTTGAAGCCAAGTTGAGAGTGTCATACGAAGGTGATGCACACGAGTAGGAAAAACAATCCCATAATGTTTGAATACAGCAATAGTAGCGAGCTTCTGGACTGTCGTGTCGTTCAAATATCTAGTTGTAACGTTGCAGAGCGATATGAAATGGAACGAACTTGTAAGGACAGTCGTGAGTAGGCCAGGCAGCCAACTTCGGTTTCTTGGGAGAATTTTGAGAAGATGTACTTCATCTGTAAAGGAAACCTCGTATAATGCGCTTGTACAACCATGTCTTTAGTATTACTCAAGTGTTAAGGATCTGCAGCAGATCAGTTTAAAGGAAGACATAAAGCAGTTCAGACGCGGGCAGCTAGATTTGTTACCGGTAGGTTTGATCAGTGCACAAGTGTCACGGAAATGCTCTGAGAACTCAGATGGGGATCGCTGGAGGAAAGTTGACGTTCTTTTTGAGAAATTCTATTGAGGAAATTTAGATCTTCCTGTCACCTACTTACATTTTGCGTAATTATCATAAAGACAAGATAAGAGAAATTACGGCTCATACGGAGGCATGTAGGCATTATTTTTTTTCCTTGTTCTATTTGGGAGTGGAATAGGAAGGGTAATGCCTAGTAGTGGTACAGTATACCCTCAGCCACACACCTTACGATGGATTGCGTAGTGTGTATGTAGAAATGCTTCATTGACTTTATGATGTTCTGGGCTGCTGATATCTATATCAGTGTTATATGGTGGAGAATTGTAGGATTTCCCTTGATAGGCCAGAGGTGCACTACACAAAGCATGTAGCATGGTAATGGAGTACTTATGGAGTGCATATGTTTTTTTCTTAAGCTAGTGGTTACTCTGATGACTGCAGGTAGTGAAAACAATCTGTGTTCATAGTAAAGTCATTTTCAGTAAATTTTCAAAAGGTTCATAAATAGTGAATTTACTGCTTTCAAGAAAATTGGTTGCACTCAGATTATTCAAAAGTTTGAGAGCTGGCTGACACTTGAATTAGAAAGCTCTGAAATATTTAGCAAGGCATGGAACATATCTTGGAAAGACAGAATGCTCTCTTTGTTGAGGTTTATTGAGGTGACTGAAGTTATGTGGATGTGTACAACAGATCTAGGTGAAATCAGGTAAATTGTTGGATGTTCTCACAGCCCACCCAATTCTGCCATCATAGTTTAGGAGTCATTCCTTTAATTCTACACTCAATAGAGTGTATATTGCCAGATCTTGCAATATTGGTTGTTGGCGACTTTAATCTTATGAATATCTACTGGTATTACAATGAATTTGTTGCAGGCAGCCTTGTGAAGTACTGTTTGACAAGTTTTCTGAAAATTTTCTTGAGCAATTAGTTCAACAGCCTACACATAAAAAAAATTTCAGACTTTGTGGTTACAGACAGGTCAGTTTAAAGGAAAACATAGAAGCAGTTCAGAGGCAAGCAGCTACATTTGTTACCTGTAGTTTCGACCAATGCGTGAGTGACATGGAAATGCTCCGGGAACTCATTAGATCACTGGAGGAAAGACGACGTTCTTTTCGAGAATTTCTGTTGAGGAAATTCAGATGGCCAGAATTTGAAGCTGAGTGTAGAACAATCTTCCTGCCGACTACTTACATTTCGCATAATGATCACAAAGACAAGATAAGAGAAATTAGGGTCATACAGAGGCATGTAGGCATTATTTTTTTCCTTGTTCTATTTGGGAGTGGAATAGGAAAGGAAATGCCTAGTAGTGGTACAGTGTAACCTCCACCACGCACCGTACAGTGGATTGTGGAATACGTATGAAGATGTAGAAAAGTAATAAACCAGTGAAGAAGGATATTTGCTAGAAAGAGCTTGCTAGCATCCCATTTAGATATTGGAATGGATAGCATTTAGTTGCAGTATGATGGGCATAGAATTAATAATAATGTTCTCTGTTCCACAGGACCTAATCGAGAAGTAAGACTCCGTGGTCATGGAACAAGTCAATACATGAAGTTTAACACAAGAATGGTAATAGAAAAATTGTAAGTAGTCCTATGTACATGACAATCTTAAGGGTAAGTGAAAAGAATCAGTAACAAAAAAAAAAAAAAAAAAAAAAATGAGAGAGAGAGAGAGAGAGAGAGAGAGAGAGAGAGAGAGAGAGAGAGAGAGAGAGGAATTAACCTACTTGTTTGGGCGTAGAGTAATGAGCATAGTTTTAATATATTTTAAATCACTCTGTGTAGAAGTACATGGTGAGTAAGTGCATGAAGGATGGAAAAGACTCATCATGGTTTAATAACAGAATATGGAAAATTCCTAGGGGATTAGAGGTGTTAAAGAATTGATTGAGATGATGACAGGCAAAATTTAGTAGAGATTTATGTGTCTGTAGTATGATGGATGCACAAAGCATGTAACAACTATCATCTTCATGCAACAATAAAAGATCTCGCTGAGAACCTGAGGAAATTCTGATTCTCTGTGTTGAATGGTCACAGGCTTGTATCCAGCTACTTGTTGATCAATCTGTTGTGACAATCAAAGACAACAAAAGAACAACTTAAGTAATAAATATGTGTTTAAGAAAACATTACTGGAGGACTGTATAAACATACTGTTGTTTTATCACCATACAGTGTCCCGTATGGAGAATATAAGGGATAGGTATCCATGGTGTAGAGAAGCAAAAGCTTCCCCTCAGGGGAAGCTGAGTACAGGCTTGGCGAATTCGGGGCTCTGAGCTGTGGACTGTGTTGTGCCAACAGTCCACCACACCGTAAGCTCTGTGTGTGCTTCAACGACCATCATTCGGCGCAACGGTTGAACGTTGTACGTATCAGAGCCCAGGGATCTTGGCTTAATAACCAGGGTCGCGAGGACGGTACAAACCTCTATAAAAATAAAACCCCAATCTCTAGATGTGCTACATGCCGAGGAGATGCTTGGCTGTTGAGATTGAACAGTCAATAGCGAGCCACCTCTGGGGAACCTAGGGCACCTCAGTTGTATCAGGCTTACCCAGGCAAGCAGGGCTCTCCCTGGGTGGACCTTTATATTCCTAGCTGCTTGTGGGAACACCATGAAACGATCTCGAAACATTTGCGGACGTATAACCGCCGTCTCTAAGTGAGGAAGGCCCGATTTAAATGCAGCAATGTAAGACACCCACTCATTCCCTTCCCTGGCCACCCTGTGGGAGAAATTTAGGGACCGTCAACAAGGTGAGGCTTATGCCCATAAATACCTGGTCTGTAGCAGAACAGCCTTTATTCTTCATGGAGCACCTTGAGTACAAGTTTGGAGAGATCGAGGGAATGTCCAAAATGAGATCAGGGGCAGTCCTCCCCAGCGCGTTCATGAGCATTGCTTGCCTGTGAGAAGCTGGGTGATATTCCCATTTCAGTAACACCTCACAAGAGTTTGAATGTGGTCCAAGGCATTATATTCCATAAAGACTTCCTGCTGCAATCTGATGATGAACTAAGAGCAAACCTGGAATGGCGAGATGTTCATTTTATTCGATGTATTGATAGGGGTCCGAAGGAGAACAAGATGCCACCAGTGCCTTCGTCTTGGCTTTTGAGGGTGATTCATTACCCAAGAAGGTCAAGGTGATGATCTATGGGTTCACTGTTAAACCCTACATTCCTCCCCCAAAGCGGTGCATGGATGCTTGTCATCTTTAGTGTAAGATAGTTCATAAGTAGTTTGTAAGTTTAGGAACTGATGACCCAGCGGTCAAGTTACTTAAGCCTTACAAACATTTGAACATTTTGAACAAAAGTAACTAACTTGTTACAAACCTAACAGATCATTTTTGAATTTCTGTAATTTTTTGTTCAAATCAACAGGATGAGCAGCAGTCGAAGACAGGTTTTATGACAGTGTCTACAGGATTTTACCAATAAATTAAACATTGCCATATCCAGCCTCTGTGACAACAGATATGCAGTGTGCCTTTCACTTTACATTGTTACATAGTATTGACATTTACATGATGTGATTATGTTGCCCTATTACATGTAATTGCAGTCAATAAAAGAAGACCACACTGAATGCCACTACACTGCAGCAGAGTGATGCGGCATAATGTGACCAAATATTCTTTGTACGAAATCATATGAGACAAAATACATTATATGGCATTAGAGCTGTGTAATGCAGCACAATGAGGCAAAGTTGACTAACTGGCCAACTGAATTGCATCATACAGTATTAAGCATTTCTGTTGTTGCTAGTGTGGTATAGGAAGCATCACAAAACTGTACATTATTGAAAAAATAGAAATATTAGTTATTTTGATGTTACTGCAAGGCATGTGTTTTTCATTATTTTATGAAAAGGACAATTGGGTGTTTAATTTTATAGTTGACACACAAGGCATTTAGTTATTGCTCATTTTCTCTTAGGTGACATCCCCTGTCGATTGTATCATTTTTTTCAAACCAAACTATCGTAGGAGGTAAATATACGGAGAGGCACTGAATTAAAATTTGTGCTGTGGCCAGGATTCAAACTTGGGGACCTCCTGCTTACTAGGCAGGCACTTAAGACCTCTCAGCATTACAGACAAAGCGACTACATGGACTTTCTTAAAGCATGTCTCCCTCCATACCACATACTTTAATTCTGCCTCAATGTTCCCTGCTAAATACGTATCAAATTGCCAGGACTCTCCTATATTGGAATAGCATCCTACCAAAGAACGTGAATGGGAACAATACCACCTTGTTCCTCAGGCCAAGGTGATATAAATATCAACAAATAATACATTTCCATGAGAAAACATTCTCTCATCATACTAAATGTATGAAATATAAGGAGAGGCATTGAATTAAAATTTGTGCTGTGGCCGGGATTGTGTTAGCTGAGCGGTCTAAAGTGCCTGCCTACTAAGCAGGAAGTCCCAGGTTCGAATCTCGGCCACAACACAAATTTTAATTCAATGCCTCTCCTTATATTTAATATCTTTGGTATTACGAGACAGTGTTGTCTCAAGGAAATGTATCATTTGTTGATATCTTAGGGGGTATTTACGAAATTGCTTCCTAAATGTTGAATCTCTCTTGATGATATCTCTTCAGTCGCTAATTGTCTAACCTCATTGTAGATATTGTGTCTGAGAAAGTAGTGCTACACTAGAGTAGCAACAATAATGTTGTCTACAGTTCCAGACTGAGAAATATCTTGCACAATATTTTGTAATCTTACTCTTTTTATTTCATGGGCTATTGTTTTTTTTATTATTCTAATTGTGTTCTGGGATATGGTCTCATCAAATAATTTTTAATGAAGAATCTTTGTCTCCAACAATAACGTAATGTAGTCAAACTCTTGTTTCTGGTAATTCTTTTGTGCCCGGTAATTCTAGATAATTATTTCAATTTTTGTTTCTAAATACGACTGTGGAGGACCGAGCCCTGCACTGCTATTCTTTCCAAATTCACCAATGTTCACATGTAAAAAGTCATAGTCTGCATCTACTGCAGCAAGAAATTAGTATCGTCCATTTTGGTTGGAGGTTGCCGAAGGACTAACATGTGTAATTTGCTATGTATTGTCACACTGTTGCAGTTAAAATGCAGTAAAATAAATAATGCAGTGAAATCATGCCATATTGCTCTGTTGCAATGCACTCATAACAAACAAACTGTTGATTATAGTTTCTTTTTTAAATTAATGTCCTTTCTACTGCTATTTCCCAGCAATGTTTTAGAAGTTCTGTGCTTATAACTTATGCAAAATTTTAATTTCTATATTACTGTTCTATTACAGATATCGAATTTTCACGGGTTGTACTCAGCTCCTTGGGTCAGAGTGGCTTGTTTAACTGGGAATCAATTCAGTCTATGTGCCAAATTGAGAAGAGACTTACTGAAGGTGAAGAGTTTGAAAAAATATGTGAAAAAGTCACAGATGAAAGATGCTGCCCTGCATGGTCCCTGGGAAATTATATAGCTCTTCTCCACAATAAATCTTCATGTTTCAGTATTACAGTAAGTGAAATTTTTTTTTAGTTTTTAAACTCACAATTCGAAGAGCAACTAGGTATACAGTAAAATGATAAGAAAGAACTAGTAACTTTGCTATTTGTTTTGTGCCAGACATGTAAGAAATAACTAGCATCTTTGTTATCTGTTGTGTGCTAGAAATAGGAACACTAGCAGAAAATTTCTTTTTTTACCTTATAACATCTGTTCCAAATGAAGAGATTGACAGTGATGATGGTCCACAGCCACATATGTTAGGTAATCAATTATGTTTCCAATTTGTGAAATCTGCCCACATTAGCTGCACTTCTTAAGGTGGTCTATTTTTTGTGACAAATGAAAATGTGTGCCAGACTAGGACCCAAACCCGGATCTAATGTTCTTTGCAAGTGTTTGCCTCAACCTCTCAGCCACTGAAGCACAAGTATCTCTCCCAGTAATAGGACTTACACTAAATGTGTCCGAGCACTTGGGGATGTAGGCATGTGTGACGTGGAAGTTTGGGTCTGCCCAAGGAACATGCTCGGGTGGCCGAGAGGCTAAGGCACTCTCTTGCGAAAAGTGTGAGATCTGGGTTTGATTTCTGATCCGACACAAATTTTCATGTATGCCAAAATAATAGTCCACCGTAAGAAGTGCAGCTAAAGTCAGCACGTTTTGCAAATTGCGAATAGATAATTGATTATTTAATTTCTTTGTTGTTGTGCTTTAATGTGTTCATCACTTTCAGTCATCCAAAGTGACAATTTTACTACTCTCCTTTCAATTTTATTCCTGTGTATTTATCCTGTGAATTATGTTACTTCCGGGCAGGGAACCAGTCAAGCTGCAGTGTTTTTGTTACCTTTCAGGAAGCACATTGTCTGAAAGCTTAACTACAATTTCAGTATTTTTATGTTCCCTTTAACTCCTCAACATATCAACTGTGTGTTGAGTGATTAGCTGTACTCGTTTGATATTTGTGGCCTCCTAATTATATAATTCTGCATATTTTGTTTCAGTATCTTGAGCCATTTGGGGGGGTTCCAGATTAAGTGGTTCATCCTATATATGCTGAAAACTGTTTTGTATTGCCCTCGCCCTACATGACATGCCCAAATGATGTAAAGTTCACATTGGAATATGAACAATGTTGTGAAAAGGATATATTGCTACACGCTGTAAGGACAAGTAGGGGAGAGGGGCGGGGAGTAACAGCAATCCCTTTCATGGGTTTATCCTACCCCACAGCGGATGGGCCACCAGTGAAAGCAGCCACATCATATACCACCTCTGCCGCAATCATTCACAGCATTGTATATTTGTGTGACTACCAACCAGCTGTCCATCAGGGTCAGTGGCCACCAGCAAACTATGACCAAGAACAAAGGAGATAACCCTGTAGCACATCATACAATATGCTTCTTTTCATTGGCTGTTTTACAAACTGAGCCATGTGGGCTCTCAGCAGCTTTTACTGAACTGTGCAGATGGGTGTTATTCTTACAGTACATTCTCCTATCCTAAAATTAACCAAGCTCCAATTACAGTAACTACTGTTCCCACCCCATCCAATCATCAGTCTCTGTTCCCTCTTGTTCTGTCACGTTCCAAATCCATGTCCTCTCACCTCCATTTTACTTTGCTGAGGCCAATACACTCACCTACTCCTCCCATTTACTGATCCTCTCCGCACCCCATTTCCACCTCCCCTCCCTCCCCCACAACTTCCTGCTGCTACACCTAACAATCTTGCCAACTAGGTTATAAATATAATAGGGGAAACTCTTCACTAAAATGTGTGACAGTGTTCCTGAGCACCTCCTAGCGGTGTGAGTTGTAAATTATAACTTGGAGTCAACAGCCAAATTACATTGCGAGACTCAGAACACTTACTTGTTTATTCAAAGAATGTATGACATTAACGGTGAATGGGTAAAGTTGAAATTGTGTACCCAGCTGGGACCCGAACCTGAGTCTCCCGCTTTTTAGGCAGTTGTCGTGACCCCTACTCCACTGGGTGTGGAGCCATGCAGAATGTCTGCATTGTTTAAGGCATCATGCTATGGATTGGGCGGCCATTCCCACTGGAGATTTGAGTCCTCCCCTGTGTGTGTGTGTGTGTGTGTGTGTGTGTGTGTGTGTGTGTTTTGTCCGTAATATAAGTTAGTTTAAGTAGTTTTTAAATCCAGGGGCTGATGACATGAGTACTTTGGTCCCTTACGTTTACAAACAGAAAGTAGACAGAGGAGAAAATATAACTGTCATCACATACAGCGCTGGCTGGCCTAGGCGAATTAGTTTAATGGCACCCCATTTAATAAATAAATAAAATTGTAACACTATTGATTTTTCTTGTTTCATTGCCACTGTTACCAACCATACATGTCCTTTAGGAGAAGCTGTGCTCTTTCACTGACTACAGACACAGGTAGCCTGAGCAACACTTTTAGCGCGGTAATTAAATTATGTGTACTGTCTGTAAGTCAATTTTTACAAACTACATAAACCCAGCCACACTTCCCTGTGGCTCAGCCTGATATGAAATGAATGGAAAAGTAAATGAAAGAATTCTTGCAAAAGTACTCTCACCGAGAAAGAAATCAAGCAAATCAATACCCTGCTTTGTGCTGCTGTGGCTACTGGAATGAAAGGAAAGTTAGAAAAAAAAAAGTTCCTCATACAATTATTTGTTCTAAAGCCAATGAATTTGCCAATTTTTATCCATAAAGATAATGATCAGTATGTTTAGTCTCTGGAATATGCAAGTAAAGCAATTGTTTCTACATTGTGTCCATCTGCTCTCTGTCCATCTGCTTCCCCTTTATCTATGTCATCCCCCTCCTCTTCTCTCTCTTCGTACTGTGTCTGTGTCCATCTGATTTCCTTCCTTCCATCTCCTCCCTATACTCTCCGACCATCTCATCCTTGTCTCTGTTTATTTGATCTTTTCCACATCATAGCTACTCAAAATTAAGAAATTAAGTATTAATAATATAGTAAGGACAGGTTACAACTCACCGCAAAGACGTGGCGATGAGCTGCGACAGGCATATACAAAAGACACACACATACAACACTTTCAGCTATCGGCCATGTATGACTGTGTTGTGTGCCTGTGTGATTGCGTGAGTGTTCTATTTTCTGAAGAAGGCCATGGCCGATAGCTGAAAGTGTTGTATGTGTGTGTCTTTTGTATGTGCCTGTCGCAGCTCGTAGCCACGGCTTTGCGGTGAGTTGTAAACTGTCCTTACTATATTATTAATTCCAACCTGGACTTTCCGAAATTAAGGATTAGGAACTTCAAAATTAGTTGGCAAGTGACCAGAAAGTTATTATTCTTATAGAAAAATAAGAGAAATAACAAAAACAATAAGCAGCATTATTTATCGATTTTGTTATTCTGATATTTTGATTTCCATTGCTTAACAGCATTATCAACCTAGCAGTTATCGATCTGGATCCTCACGGTATGCGTATGTTACTGCAAGTGAACCAGTTAAAAATGAACGTTTGTAGTCTGCAAATTCATAAAAAGTTTTTACTTTTGTGTGTCATTTCTACTGTAGCATGTGATTGGTACATATGGAAGAAGTTCCTATCACTTCAATTTTTGAAGTTCACTTGTGACAGTTGTAGATTTTAATGTGTGACATGAAAGGTAACAGAATTACAGATATGCAAACATATGTCATTTTCATATAATTCTCTTGGGTTTCCAGCCACGCCAAGTGGTTTGATATCCATGAGCTTTCAGCCGAACTCTCCTCGGCCATTGTCAAGTGGTGACTGTCTTATCATTGCTGTTGCCGTCATATACCTGCATGGCTTACTGTGACATCACTGGTGCCCAGCCGCGTCACCATATAAGGCAATGTTTTGGCCGTGTACCTGCCACGTCCACTTCAACCGTGCAATGGACGGGTCCCAAGCTGTGCTCAGCTGCTAGCCGCCATCTTTATTATGAGATTATTCAGATATTTTGAATCCACACCCACATGGTATCTTGTACACACCTGGCATTCCAAGGCCTAGATCATCTTTCACAGGTCTCATCGTCTGTCGCAATTTTGTAGGAGGCCTGAAGACAGTGTCGATCTTGTGTCTCTTAAGAAGCTGGTTAATCTTTTCCATTACCGAGCCACAAAACGGCAAAAATGCAAGCTTCTTTGTCTCCTCCTCGACAGTCTCCTGCTTGTGTGTCTTCGGATGAAGGGCTTGTGTTATCTGGCGGTTGCTGTAGCCATTTTTCTTAAACACTTTCTGTGGTGTCGCACAAGTCCAAAGTGCGCGCCACCTACTTTCGCTGCACGCCACCATGCACGCACGGCGCGGCGTTCTTAAGACATCAGCCACGAGCGCCCTCTGCTACAACTCCGCTCGTGGCCACCACTGAACGACATCGTTCACTTGGGACTGAGATATGAACCAGTTAACACTTCGGAATCAGATAGGCACCAGTGAAGACTTGGCTATCAGACAGGCACTAGGCAGGCCTCTAGCTCAACTATGTATCAGCATTCTGCAGTACTGAGCTATGTAAAAGTTAAGTATTGTATAAATTCTGTGCAATATATATCTCGTTCTAATTTACTCTAGTGTTTCTAGTTTCTGCTGTCCCACTGGCTGGTCACCTCCTACCTGCACGAGCGTGCATCCTTTATTCCTGTGTCGGTCTTTCTACTCGGCCACCGACACCTACGACGTAAACGAGACACAAAAGCGGCGATGAGGCTGGGACACAAAACTTTCCATAAGTGACTCGGTTCCTTCTGCAGATGTTCATTGTCAGAGACTACTTCTGCTCTGTGCACCAGCGTCCTTAGAGCAGAACGTTTTTGCGATGGGTGATGGTGACTCGTAGCGTGCAGATACAGGTCCATGTGGGTGGATTTCCGGTAGACACTATAGCTAAGGCATCCATCCGTTTTGCATCTGCCAAATATGCCAAGGAATGGCAGGACGCCATCTCTCTCTACCTCCATTCTGAAACTGATTTCGTCATGGATGCTGTTGATGTCCAAGAATTCATTCAGTTTTTCACGTCCATACGACCAGACAATGAACATATCGTCAAAATAATGATAGAAACAGCTAGGCTTAGCAGGAGCTGTGTCTATGGTGATATTCTCAAAGTATTCCATAAACAGATAGTTAATAATAGTAGCTAATGGGCTTCCTAATTTGACACTGTGAGAGTTGTAGAGGCAGCAAAAAATGTGATTTATGTCTTTAATCAGATTAAATCTCTTGACAATTCAGTTTAGTGTAGTATCCAACATTGCAAAATTAAAAATCTGGTGTATACTGTAAATCATAAGCCTTGAGGCTGCTGCACACTGTCAGCTGAGGTGTATGTGCAAACTACCTTAAATCGTTCACGTGTAATCGAATGAAAATTGTACAACTGAATCGAATAATTTCTTCCTCTGTATTGCACCAAGAAGAGTGACAACGTTTCATCTGTATTTTCATTGAGAGAGAGAGAGAGAGAGAGAGAGAGAGAGAGAGAGAGAGAGAGAGAGAGAAATGGAAAGACTTGCTGGACGCACAATTGTTGTAGCAGCAACAATACACTCTGCAACAATTTACCATTGCTGAATGCATGCCCTGTGTTGGCCATCTTAAGAAGTACATGATATGAAACTAATTTGAAAGCCCACTAAAATGCTGCATTTGGGTTAGGTGATGCCTTTGACATCACTGGACAGCATGCTGTTGTACTGTCATTCATTGTGGTGTCTCATTTTGTAATTAACATTTCAATTTTTTTGTATGTATTTTGTATGTATTGTGATCGCAAAATGAATGGCAATACTCTTACTGTGTCATTCAACCTGAGCACAGTTGTGAGTTGTTCGACAAACTATCATGACACAAACATTTTCAAATCAATTTGTAGCATGGCAGAATAGGTGATACTATAAATTTATCAGACTGAAATTCTTTAACAGAAGAAAACCTATACACACAAATTCTTCTCGGAAACTTGAATCAATAATTTGTGGGAATGGTTATAGATATGTGTTTTGAAACCCATGCTACTTAATTACACAAATACCTCTGAAGAAATTTGAATTGAATATCTACAATGCACATTTAATTTGAATTGTCACTTAGGACACCCAAGCCCGAGGTATATTTACGGAGCATGTGAACGTAATGATTAATGTCCTTTCTATATGTAAAATCTCCATTACAGCAATTAGGCACTGAAAGCTATTCACAGAGTTTAAAAGCTACGTTTACCATACACATGACACTTCAGTTATTCACTGTGGCTTCTTGAAACCACACAAATTCGTGACAGTAAAAATTTGAAGGATTGCTCCTAAAAAAAAAAAAACAAATGACGTATAAACCATTAACAACAGCCTTAAGTGTCATGCTTTGATTGAATTAAAAAATTAATTTTTCACCTCACTTCGTTATTGTATAGTAGTGTAATAAAATATTATCACCATTCATTTAAACTAAAGCATATAACATATCCAGGATGATGAACGGTAGCGGGCACGTTCGGCAGAGAGCGAGGTAGCACAGTCACCACTGTTGCTGGCAGCTGCTGGAAAATGGGCCAGGGAGAGTCTAACATATATGGCGTTCAGAGAAAGCAGTCCACCGAGTAATGTTATTGGACCAAAATGTTATTGCCTATATATCACACATCAAAATGTATTGCAGATATCCTTCCATTACACACACAGTTTTAATCTTAATCCTCAATGGTGCAGGTGGTTTCAATACCTAGACCAGTGTTTTTGTACCTGGGGGTCGCGGAGCGACACATGTGGGGTTGCGGCTGCAGGAGGAAGTAGTTGCGGTGCGGCCGGTAATGCGTCTTTCGTCAGCATCGTGTGCAGTGGTAGGATTGTCACACGAAAGTGTTCAGGGAATCGTGAAAGCACATTGTAAAGTTGCTCATGCTCAGATGTGGTAATTATTTGTAATAATGAATATGAATTTCATTGAAACATATTGAACTCTTCAAATACACAATATTAGCGGCCTTCACATTACGCCACTCGCTGGCACTGCTGCCCGGCCGAGCAGCGGTCTGCCACCTGTGCACATTTGACACGTGACGTCAGCGTAGCTGTGAGTGCCGGCAGCACCAAAGGAACAGCTGCCACAGCACTCGGTGGCCACCGGCTGCTGCATGGCAATGCGTGTGAAAGGGCACGAAGTTCTGTTCACATTGTATTCATGAGTTCACCGAAGGTGTTTGTGGTGAGGTGGGAAGTACCACATTAAGTTTTGGATGAGAACTGCGATGTGTGGCAATGTCCTTTCCCACACTTGTCACCTTTTTCATTTCTCATTCACCTTGTGTTAACTGTCAATGCCGTGAAATGAATCATCCGTATTTTGAGAGGGCTATATAAAGAAGTGAAACAAATCTGGCAAAAAAAAAAAAAAAAAAAAAAAAAAAAAAAAAACTAGTAGAAAACAATAATTTGGAATAAAATATACTACAGGGTGCCCAGTGTCCTGGAAAACCAGGAATTCTCAGGGAATTTTTGTATTTTCCCCAAAAACCCTGGAAAAGTTGCGGTACTTGATACGCTTTTTGGCAGAAACATTTGTTTGCCTTCCACTTGGCTCGATACATTTCCTCAAAAATAGGTTCGTTCGAGTTGCGAGAAATTTACGTCTTGAGTTTCTTACTACCTTTAACACGTTGGCTGCTGCGATGACGTCAGAAACACGCCACAGCCTCATGCTGTGGTTGCCGGTGCCACACGGCAGCCATCATGCTACTGCACATGCGCGGCCTCCGCCAGTTGCAACTGCAAATGCCAACTTGAAACAAGACTCTACAGCCAGCGTCTGCACTTCATCCTGCGCATGCGCAAAGCCAGCTCTCCCGCATATTCCTGCACATGCGCAGAGCCTTAGCGCTTTCCCAGCGCCTGTTGTACATCTCACCTTACGTATGCGCAAAGCAAATTTTGTGAAATGTCCAGTCATTCAGTATTGGTAACATTTTCATACAACATATGATTTTGTAGGCCATACTCTTTAGGATAATAATATTTATATCACTGTAAAATGAAACACAAGCAAAATTATGCAAATAACACCATTTCAAAATAAAACTTTAAGAAACCTAGTTGGATTTTGCAATTGTATTCCTGCGTTCGCCTGTATCTGTCAATTCTGTGAATGTCACTGTGGTCACCCGCATGATATTTTTGGTGGTAAAAGTGTAGTGACATCTTTATATCTTCAAGCATTTGAAAAGAAGAAATCTCTTCAAAACCACCAGAAAGTACAAATAATTAGGGTAATGGACTTACCGCAGTGAACTTAAGTTTTGTATATAGGCTAGTGTATGAACCCACTCAGTGTGTATAACATAGCATCTTTTAAAGTGACGTTAGGTTTGTAAGCCCATGAACTGGGACTTGATCTGTGAGAATGAGCTGTGCTACTGCGTCAGTACGTTAGTCCTGATCCACTGTTTATATCGTGGAACAAATTGCTGACGCTGCAGGAGATCCTCCTTTGGAATCCAATTAGGTATGTTCAAGTTTATTTTTATAATTTTACTTGTGTTTCATTTTATAACGATATTCATATTATTGTTCTAAACAGTATGCTGTCGTAAAAACCGTCGTCTGTAGTGGAAAATGTTAGCAGCAGTGAACGAAATTGAAGTTAATGGAAACATGTAGTTAGTTGATGTGGCCCCCTTCCTTCTCTAATCAGTACTAGAATGCAGAGGAATTCATTTACATGCTGACGCGCACGCGAGAGAGTGAAGCCAATGGGAAGGAGACTTTGCGCACACGCGGACTAAGGTGCGCTTTGCGCATGCGCAAACTAAGGTACGGACGCTGGCTGTAGAGTCTCGTCAACTTCAATGCCTGTTCTCGCGCTTTGTGTTTTGGCCACCTGTAGCGCTAGTTGACTCATTTACTCTCTAACCTGCGTTGATGAAAGGTTTACACGAGTCTTTATTTGTAGAACCATTTTCGAGTGGTACTGCAGCTCTCGCCTCAGGTGAATCGTGTAATGCAGCCTAATATCACATATTAATAGAAAATGGCAAAGTACTTTTGACAAGCTACACTGTAGATGTCTATTCTGACTGTCAAAAGTACCGTACTATTTTTTTATGAATATAAAGGATGTGGTTAGGCAGGAACCTAAGAGGACAGCTTAAATTATTGCGAGTGAACAAGCATCGATGACATCTGCAGTCTAGCTTGTCAAAAGTACTTGCCCCTTTTCTACAAATATCTGATATTGGGCCTTATTATACGATACCCCTGAGATGAGATCCACAGTACCAGTCGAAAACGGTTCTATGAATTCAGGGACGTAAGGTTTACGTCTTAAATAATGAAACACTGCAACAATACTTAACACTATGCCTTTTGAGTTTTCACTGGATGGTTAAGTACAAATATTTATGTGACTTTCACGTAAGTGGCATTCTGCCTATTTTGATCCATGTTGTGTCGTATTTTAGAGGTTATAAGGTACAAAACCAGTGAAACTTTCATATGGAAAATGGTGGTAGTGGTGGTGTTTGTGTGTGTGTGTGTGTGTGTGTGTGTGTGTGAGTTTAATGGAGCATGCCGTACTTTGTAATCTTAAGCCGATTACAGTGTGAGAGAGGCAATTAAATCCCAGAAATAGCCTACATTACGTTCGTAAAAGGTTTGATCTTCATCTTGAAAAGTTCTCAATACGTTTTCATGTAAAGCATAACATGCGTAACTCTTTCAGTGTTTCATTAATCAAGTAACAGCTATATAAAAACATCAGTTATATTTAATGAAATTATGTAAAATTATTAAACAAAACTCTTAATAAATAAATCCACACACTAGTTTCCCCATGATTGTCCTGTTTTACTTTACATTTTTTGATTAAAGGAATTAAATTGTGGCATTTATTTTGTCAGAAATTTCGCCATTGATTGGTACTAATTATCTGCTATTTATTGTCGTTGTTGATAAACTAAAATGTTGTTCTTGCCCAAATGTAATCAATGCTGTAAATTCTCTCTTTCCAAGAAAGATTAAGAATTATAACTCATTAAGTTTCTAGGAAGAGGCTGCAAGGTGTCCAGTGTGCAAACATATGACTGGTGCTAGAGATATACGTATATTGACGAAGTTGTTCACATGCTAGGGGGCTTTCAGTATGAAAGCTATTCATATTTCAAAAGAAACAGTGGTCAGTACCATACCTCAGAATGCTTTTCAGAGATACATTGTTGCTTTCAAAATATGGCCTTCCCACAGTGCAAGCTTTTTATTGTAGGTCAATCAGTAGTACTGTAATTTTGATCAAAACATTTAGCACTTCTATTTCTTCGCAAGTAGGTATTAAAAGAACACTGGTACGTATTTTTGCATACTAAGACTTCACTGCAATAGCGGTTGTGAATCTGTATCCATGTTAATTTCGTCGATTTAAATATAATGCATGCAGTTTGCTGCATATACCGAGTTTCCTCTAAAATATGGGATGTTAATGTGCACACGTCACTTATAGGGGATGAGTGTATTGCGTGTCCCACAGTTTTTCTAGTTTGTGATCCGATTCCTGTAAACAACAGATATCTGCAGAAAATCCTGTCACAAACGGTTGCAACTCGTTCCGCGCCGCAACTGGAATGCCTCACTGGCATGAAACTCTAACACCTAAGGCCCTATTCACACAGGGATACTCAAGTCTCTGAGCGACTGAGCTACTGTGCGACCATGAGACGCTGCGCGTGTAGTTAAATGGGGTCGTTCACATGAGGATACTTGAGTAGTGGGCGGCGTCACAAGTCACTGCGACTCATACTATGTGACCCGACATGCTGGTTGCAGTCTCCCAGTCCCTTGGTTGCAATTGCAAAATTTGGTTGTGCAACGTAAGAAAAAATGTTTAATTTGAAATTAGAGGTAGAAAACGTTTGCTAGCTTCCCAACGAGTTATAGACTTCAAACATTCAATAGCTCAGAACATAATGAAGTGTTTTTTTTAATGAGATGTGTAGCAGAGTTCACTTTCTGTACCACTGCTAGGCTGCATTCAAGGTTCTCAGCCGAGATGTGCAGGGCCGGCTGACACCTAGTCGCCGCATGCCGCCGGCCTGGGTGTTCACACTGCGCGCTGGGACAGGCCGAGCTGAAAAAAGGGTGAAAATACACTTTTCTGATTTTCACATTGTAAAAACTTTTGGCAGTATATAAGAACACCCCACATCATTTTATCATTGCCCCCCCCCCCCCCTTTCCCCCCGTACAATCTTTGGTTTGCCTGTGAAAAAATGTTTTTCATTTCGCGCGAGTTTTTAGTTTCTTAACGCTTCTCACTCGATTTTTATGAAAGTTTGCGGTTAAAAAATCCAATTGTTGGAAACATGGTAGTAAAACATCTTAGGCTTCTCATTAAATCATACACCTTTTTATAATTCATAACAGTCATTTTCTAATTACGCTGTTAGTCAAGTGTGTGTGCTTGATATACAAATTGTGTATTGAAAACGTTGGATAGCGGACAGCTTACTGTTCTGTGCATTTTAGACCATACATTACTGCAAATGAAATGGAGCTAACAGAACAGAAAATTTTATGAAATGGTGGTCGCACTGATATCTACTACCTTTCACAAGTAATTGCGAGTTATCTGAGCGGCGTTATGCCGCGATCGCAAGCCTCTGATCTTGGCAGATTTTGGGCATAGCGTGGAGCACTGCAGTGCCGAAAAATTTGAATTGCTGGCCACTTGTGTCGAAGAGAAGACAGTGGTGACCAAAACTTTTTCAGTGCTGTCTACTTAGAGCCAGCTAACAGTTCATTGATTTTGTTTTTATTCCATTTGTTCTCTCTCTGTATTGACTCATCGGATCTTATACATACAAGAAACAAGTGGTAATGGACTCGTCCCATGAATTTCGACTGACATTTAGGAGAGTTTTTCCTTATGAGAACAGCTACAAAAACATATTGAATTTTGTATTCATTTTATGGAATTAATAGTAACACAAGAAAAAATAAACAGAACACATTTTCAAAAGTGTTATTTAAAAAAAGGAGCTATCATGCAGAGAGACTTGTATTGAAAAGAGGCTGGAGATGTGAGATACTTGTGCTGCAGAAGCAACACCATAGCCCAATCGGCTTGTGCCTGAAACATTAAACATTCCAAATGTCGTCGGTTCGGAATGAGCTGGACGAACCGGAGTCATCGCGGTCTGGCCGGCAATGTGAACACGGCTAATTCTTTTTTCACTATTCCCGTCACTAATGTTTCATGCTAAGAACAATTGATGGTAAACTCTATATGAGCTCGAATCTCTCTAGTTTTTACCTTCATGGTCTTTTCGCAAGATATACGTAAGAAAAGGCTATATATTGATTGACTCACAGAAGAATACTGAAATTAACATGAAAGAAATAGATTTAAAAATTTTACGAGCGCTACACCAAAAAACAGAAAATACTTCTTTAAATGTCAAAAAAAGTCAAACCTGTTGTTAAAACCGAGTAAAAAGTATAATATAATTTCTCCTAAGCGCATAAGAATTCCTAACCCCATGCAGATAGCCTAGACATAAAAATTTGTGCTTGTGAATTTTAAATAGCTACGACAATACTTGTACAGTTGAAAACGTAAAACGTGGGGTACATGGAATAGAATGGAATAGAAGTAGAGGTTGGTTCTAGAGAAATCGTACAACAGTTCATAGCATATGTAGTGCAACAAAATCATAAGTGACTTTTGTGAACTACTCGTATCTCAGTTATATAAAGCATGCGTCTCAAGTTTTTGTTGTAAATACTGGTATTACAAATATTGAGCTAGCTATTAAAAATTGACAGGCACAAATTTCAGGCCTGTCTGCATATATACTGGTGGTAATAGTAAAACTATTACAATATTTTCGTCACTGCTAGAGTTTCTAGATATTGTACTACAGGCAGCAGAGTAAACAAAAAGCCGCGGTGGAATAGCCGAGCGGTCTAAAGCGTCTCGCTGCAGAGTGCGCGGTTGCTCGCCGTGGAGGTTAGAGTCCTCCTTGGGGCATGGGTGTGTGTGTTGTCCTTAGGTTAGTTTAGTTTAAGTAGTTTGTAAGCTACAGACTGATGACCACACAGTTTGGTCCGATAAAAAAGAAAAGTGCGCTTACGTCACGCTCAGGCAGTGAAACTGACTTAATTTTCATTGACGCCGCAAGCGACTCGGCAGTACGGGACACTAGAGTCGTGCCTGTTTGAATGTGATCGGCTACTTGTGTCGTAGTCTCCTAGTTGTCAGGTAGCTGGAGACTCAATTTGCATATCCCTTTGTGAATGGAGCCTAAGATTCATTGCAACCACAACTCAAACGAAGCTAATAGTTCACCCTTAGCTCTTTGTGAAGTCCTGGAATTTCCTACCCCTTTCCCTTCCTCAGTCCAATGCTATGGGCAGACCGCTGGGACTTTCCCATGATTACTTGGTATTTGTAACAAAAGAGAGAGAGAGAGAGATAGATAGATAGATAGAGAGAGAGAGAGAGAGAGAGAGAGAGAGAGAGAGAGAGAGAGAATACAAACACAAACTTACAGCTGTATACAATAACGGATCTCCAAGGAGACTTACAGTTTAAAATCGTCTGTTGAATTACAGCATTTATCTGTCAATAAATACATCAGTATATTTTGTAAGGTATTTAAAGTAATCATATTAAAATCAAATGGTGGTCTGCTCACCTTAGGTACCCCTCTTATTGTTCTTTGTTGTGTAAATGGTCTGTCTGTATAGACTGCTGGTGTTACACACCCACTATCAATACTATACCATACCGAATATGCAGAAGTATCAATGTGAAATATATTTGCTTTGAGGTTTTATAGTCTGCGGAGATAGAGACATATTTAACGAAATACATGTTTATGCTGAATTTCTTACAAATATGTTCCACACATGCTTTCTATAACAGGTGTTCACTCACAATAATACGGTACCCAAAAAATTGTGTTTATCTAAGGGCCAGTGGAGATGTAAATGGAGTACACCAAACATTTATCTGTAGATTATAGCTAAGCAGGAAGTGCATTGCCACTGCCTTGTTTTTATTTACAAGGTGATTATGTGCAGTAAATAACTCGACAGAATATTGTAATTGATTTCACTACTGTTGGTAGCAGTTTCAAATAGGCTGTTACTATTCTTTCCATAAGTCTTTTGTGCAAATTAAAATTTAAATTCATTATTAGTTCTATTTCTAAAAAGTGCAATTTTTTACTGAAGCAGGTAATTGTAGCAGGTAATTATGTCAGTGAGTATGCTCTTCAACAACTGATTGTTCTTAATATGTTCAAAACTTTGTAAAGCTTAAGGTACTTAACTGCAGGATCATCAGTCCCTAAATTTACAAACTACTGATAAACTACCTTATAATAAAGATGACAAAAACATCCATGCCCAAGAGGGGGATTCGAACCCCCGACAGGAAATGGCCTCGCACATCGGAGCAAAGTGCCTCAATATGCTCCGCCGTAGCGGTATGTTTGTATGAATGCCTTATTTCAATAGTGTTGGTTTAACTAATGTTGATATAATGAGGCTTAAACATAACTGGGTGAAGATAATTCTGCGATTAAGACACCTGAAATATTACAAGCAATTGATTGCTGTATTTCAGGTATCTCAATCACAGAATTATCATCACTCAGTTATGTTTAAGCTTCAATAAATCAACATGAGCTGAAGTGGAGGTTACGACTATTGAAATAAGGGTTTCAAATCTAGATTTAAAATAAGCCTTGTTAGATTACTACTTTCTTTTTTGAACTCAGAGTAAAACACTCATTATGTTCCTATATATCAACAACATTTGTAGATTCTGTTACAAAATGAATCAAATGTGATTAGTGACTAAGCATAATATGACCCTGAAAAAATACAAAAATTGACCTGGGAAACTCGGGGAATTTTATTTTTAAGAATCGCTGGACACCCTGTACTAGATCAGTTCCGTAAAAAGAAATTTTGTTTTCTTTTGAAACTGGCTGAAACTAAGTGAAATAAACTATCCAGCGCTATTCTGAACACCAGGGGGTTTAGAAATTGACTGTACAGTGGGGCCTAGCTTAACGAGAATAATTCTATCCCGAGTCTTACCTGCAATGCGAAACACTCGGACCGGCCGCGGTGGCCGAGGGGACTGAGGCACTCCACTCATGGTCTGCACGGCCAATACGGTCGGGGGTTCAAATCCCCCCTTGGGCATGGATATTTGTGCCATCCTTATGATAAGCTAGTTGATAAGTAGTTTATATGTTTAGGGACTGATGACCCCATATTTAAGTCCCATAAGCTATACAAGCATTTGAATATTTGAAACACTCGTTATGTGATACATTATTTTTCTGAAGTATAATGTATAATATTGTACACCCTTTTTACAAGGAAGTTGTCTAATGATTTTGTTTTTGCTTACTTTTCAAAATGAGTAGTGAACACTGACGTTTGTCACGTGAATGAAACATTTCAGTACATAATGATTAATACACCCTTTTATTGAACCCGTGTTGATTACTGTCGACAAATCTAAAATGCAGTTTATAAATTAGCATTTCAACATATGAATTAACATAAGTCTTCGAAGTTATGAAAGCTTGCAAGATTGTCAGAAATAATTTGCAAGAGGAGGCTGGTTCTACTGAAGACAACATTATGGCACTCCATGGAGTATCGCTAACAGTACATTTGAATACGGCATCATCACTTACAGCTTCTACTGTAGGAGTCAGAATGTCAAAGAACAGCGAGTGACATATTACCCAAGTATAGTGAAGTGATCGTTAAGCGAGATTTTATCATATTTTTGTTTGTTGTAATACTAATATAAACGTTATGCTATTTATTCTTCCGTGCTGTCTTAATTCATTCTAATTTCTTTGTCCCAGAGCGCAAGCCATACCATCAAGAGTAAAGTAAATGACAATAATGATACAGTGTTAATAAAATTAAACTTAAGTCAGTGACAATAATGGTACAGTGTCACCGAGTGATCTGGGGCACCACGTTGCGGATTGAGCGGTCTCCTGCATCGGAGGTTCGAATCCTCCCTCGGGCATGGATGTTTGTGCTGTCTTTAGTATAAGTTAGTTCATAAGTAGTTTGTAAGTTTAGGGACTGATGACCCCGCAGTTAAGTCCCATAAGCTTAACAAACACTTGAACATTTGGTATGGTGTCAATAAAATTCTTTGGGGTGTGAGACCGTGTTGTTGGATTATTAAACCGACGTTTTGGCCACCGCTTATAATAATGGTACGATTCAGTGATTACACACAGACGCACACTGCTTTACGGACACAAAAGTGGTTCAATGGCTCAAGTACCTTATTTCTATTAGATACTTATCATTTTTTATCTTCTTCTTCTTCTTCTTCTTTTTTTAGCACTTGTCACTCGTAGGCTAACAAGAGTGATACTTGTAACAGGTGCCACTATCCCAGATAAAAGTGAGAAAAGGATGTAGATCCTACATCACAATAAAAACACAACAATTTCAATGAGAAGACTGTGCCTGTTTGTTCATCACTAATTTGTCAAATTGAGGTTCCATTTTTGAGTTACAATCAATCAAATCATTTTCTAACTGAAGCCTATTTCTCTTCTTTGTTTTTATGTTAACCATTGTGGAAAATGCTACCCTCACATAGATAGGAAGTGGCAAATGGCACTAATAATTTCAAAGCTTCCCTTGCCAGCTGTGGGTATTCTTCTTTCCTCTTCATCCAGAAAAGTCCATCTCCTGTGAATTGAATTCCATTTTAAACATGCCATCAGCAGATAGGTCTAAAAGTGTTTATTTCATTTTCAGACTCGGGTCAGCCTGTTGCACTGACATCCAGGAAAGGATTTAGTATCCATCTGTACTCATTATCAGTTTCCATGTGCAGTTCTGGAAAGTAACTTAGGAGCTTCTCTTCCAAATTATGTAAGCTCTGTATTTTGATGGAGAGACCCCATGTCTTCCCAAATGATTCTGAACAATCGAGTTTGCAATACTTTTCCTTTAACGGAGTTCAACACTTTGATCAACTCTTAAAGCACATCATACAAATCTGAAGGTAAAACTGTAGCTGCTAGAGCCTGTCGATGAAGAAAGCAGTGTGACCATGGAACAGTTGGCATTATTGATTTTAATTTTGCAACGAGTCCAATTTTATTACATCATAGATTTAGCACCATCACTGGGCGATACATATTGTCCAATCAAACTCGTAGCCGCAAGTACTTTCTAAAAACATGTCATACATACACTGACCAGTAGTGTTTGCAGGAAGTGCTTTGCAAAAAAAAAAAAAGCTCTTCCATGATATTCTAATCAGCTTCAAAGCGCACAAATACCATAAATTGTGCAGTCTGAAACATTGGTAGATTTATCAAACTGCAAAGCAAAATATTGGCTCTTCTTTAATTTTTTGACCAACTATTTTCAAATGTCAACGGCCATGTCGTTTATTCTGCGTTCAGTGGTATTATCAGACAACTTGTTAGCTTCCTGCTTACCAAACATAATTGCAACCATATCCAGCGCTGCTGGTAAAATAAGATTCTCGGCATCTCTATGCGGCTTCATTGCCTTAGCTACTCGGTATGCGACTCGGTAGCTAGCTAACAATGCTATCTCATTGACACTGGATACCTAAAATCAAATAATAATATTGTTAAATCAGAGAAACAAATACCTATTTAATAATAA
Organism: Locusta migratoria; assembly: GCA_026315105.1. NCBI lineage: Eukaryota > Metazoa > Arthropoda > Insecta > Orthoptera > Acrididae > Locusta > Locusta migratoria. Next base: position 734,848,519 of record CM048755.1, on the reverse strand, counting down.
AATATTTTTAGTCAACAAATGACAATACTCTTTTATTACCTGAATCAGAGTAGTTTGTTGCTGGAGAAGGGTTTTCAGTTTCTTCTCAAAGAAATACAATGGTTTACCAGCTTCCTTGGAATGCTTGGTTGAGAGGTGATGCATAAGCTTCGATCGCTTCGTACTCTCGCGTGACAGTACTTCACCACAAATTACACATTGAGGTTTATTATTTGCGACGGTAAAACTGTACTTCAAATAATTATCATCTTAAAATCTATTTTTTTTTTCCCCGTTCGCTTCCACCACTGCTACTTGGAGTTGCTGTGGAGGGCTGTGTGTATCTTTTGAGAAACTTGTCCAATTTTTTGCTCGCTCAGAACAAAGTGCAAAGAGACAATAACGATGACTGCACTCAGACAACTGACTGAAGCCAGCGTAAACGTGTACCTATGGGCCAGCTGACACCTCTCCCTCTCCCCTCTCCTCCCGTTTTCACTTTCATCTGCCTCTTCTGCAGTGCAGTTGATTTCTCCATTACTATAAAATCAGTAGAATTAAAATGAAATAAGTGGCAATTGCAGTCACTGATGTAATTTTATTACGATTCTGTGCGAGGGGGGGGGGTCACCTGAATTGTTTTGCTTGTAAAGGGGGTCGCGCAGTCGAAAAGGTTGAAAAACACTGCCCTAGACCTAGTATTTGAAGAGCACATGGTTTCTAACTAGAGATAAGACCTCTTGCAGGAACTGCGGCAGGCTGCAGTGTTGCCATATTGTGCAGACAGCTGGACTTAAAAGTATATTAGCACAGCCATGAATTTGTCCCAAAACCTCCAATTGGTGCAGACTCAGGCTCAGCGACAACCTGCTGCCAGTCATGTTTAATGTCAAAGAGCGTACATAAAATAGGGAGAGTAATATAAATTTTTAAAGTCCTATGTTTCGTAGACTACAAATTGTATTGTGGGTTTTTGACAACACTTTACTGCAGCTCTGCAATTGGCACTTACAATTTAGATATGGGTTGGCTTCACGATACGTAGTGGCTTGAGCTGTACAAGGTAATTTTTCTATTAGATAATTTGTACATATTACAATAAAGTACTGAACCACTTTTATTTTGTGAATGCTTGCCTGTGATGATGAAATTTTCATGCAGTTTTATTTTCTTTTTTTCTTTTGTCAAAGAAATTATTTAAGTAAATATCGAGTAAATAATAATGTATATATCTACTGCTACTGTTAATCATTGAGTAAATGTCTGGAATTTGTCCTCTGTAAGTCTAACCATCTCATGTGGATTTAATTGCAGGAGAATGATGTGAACTTAACTCTGGCCCTTCTTCAGTACTGTTCTCCTTACTTTTATAATCTGATGTTAACACCTGAATGTACAGAGGAAAGAAATGAAATATGCCAACAAGTGCCTCCTCGATGCAGTCAGTATAATGCTGTTTATAATATACTGTACTACCTTGTTGATGCTTCATTTTTACCACCAAATGTGAGTTGAATGCTATATTTTGTTTAGTGGAATTTGTGTTCATTTATGTTGATTCATTTAATGTGAATTATTAGTAAGGTTTCAGTTTATGGACATGTTAATAAATAGTGTTTTCATACAGTTGCCTATAGTTTAAAACGAGACTAATGTTACGTATTTTTACAATAGATGTTTAGAATGTAGCAAAATAACTTATTAACTTACTACATAAAGCAAATATGAATTTAAGATAGGCACACAACCAAGGAAATGTGTGTTTTATTGCGCTTCTGAACTTGCAATGTGCGGTACTTATGTTCTGTATGGAATAATTCAGCTGTGGTGTTAACAACTTTATTCACATGTCTGTCAAGTTCCACATACTATCTTTTTCTTGCCATTATTTATAATTCATCCCTGGGATTTCATCATAATTAGATAGAGGTCGATATTATATACTTGTATGTAAGAGTTGAGTGCTCTTAAGAGAGATTGAACAAGAAAAAAACATTGTGTCATAGAGATGTTACAAAATGAACTGTGACAAAGCAAAATTGCACGGTGAAATATTAAGACATGTGTCCCACATTTGTGAAGAAAGGGATTTGACTTCCTTTCTGGCTATGTAAATAGAGGTTTTCTGTAGTATTACATGTTTCATAGTGTTACTGAGGCCAGACAAACATGTGGTTCCAGAAAAGGGGCAGCAGCCTTTTCAGTAGTTTCAGGGACAACAGTCTTGATGATCAACTGAGTTGGCCTTGTAACATCAGCTGACTTGGCTTTGACATGCAGTTACTGCGAATGACTGAAAGCAAGGAGAAACTGCAGTTATTGATTTTCCCGAGGACATGCAGCTCTACTGTATAAATATATGATGATGGCATCCTCTTGGGTAAAATATTCTGGAGGTAAAATAGTCCCCCATTCGGATCTCCGAGCGGGGGCTACTCACGACGATGTCGTCATCAAGAAAAACAAAAGAGGCATTCTACAGGATGTGTGTGGAATTTTCAACCCTTAATCACGTAGGTAAGTTAGAAAATTTGAAAAGAGATATGGATAGGTTAATGTTAGATATGTTTGGGATTAGTGAAGTTTGGTGGCAGGATGAAAAGGATTTTTGGTCAAGTGAGAACAAGGTTATAAATACAAAATCAGTTCGTGGTAACACAGTAGTAGGTCTGATAATGAATAAGAAAATAGGGATGTGGGTAAAATACTACGAACAGCATAGTGAACACATTATTGTAGCAAAGATAGACATGAAGCCAGCACCAACCACAGTAGTACAAGTTTATATGCTAGCTAGCTCTAGGAAATCGAAGAAATGAATGAGGAGATAGAAGAAATTACTCAGACTGTTAAAGGAGGAGAAAACTTAATTGTGATGGGGAATTGGAACTCAGTAGTAAGAAAAGGATGAGAAGGAAATGTAGTAAGTAAATATGGACTGGGAAAAGGAATGAAAGAGGAGATTTCCAGGTAGAATTTTGTGCATAACTTACTAGTTATGAACTGTAGATCAAAACTTAAGAGACTGCAAAAAGGTAGAAAATTAAGGAGATGAAATCTGGGCAGACTGAAGGAACCAGAGGTGGTTGAGTGTTTTAGAGGAAGCATTAGGTAAGGATTGTGTGAAATGGGGACAGTAATACATTAAAGAAGAATGGGTAGCTCTGAGAGATACGAGTAATGAAGGCCACATAAGATCATTTAGGAAGGCCTAATAGAAATCCTTGGATAACACAGGAGATACTGATGAAAGCAGAAAATATAAAAGTGCATCTAGTGAAACAGGTAAGAGGGAGTACAGATATTTGAAAAATGAGGTTGACAGGTAAGTCGACCACTGTATGTAACAAGAGCCTTGTTTAATCACTAAAATTAGTAAATGAGGTCCATGTGAACGACTGGTTACTACCTGCTATAAAAGCCTTGTTCCCTGGCTCAAACTGAGAACTGACTCGTTTCAAATTACTTCAATAACAGGAAGTTAATACTACAGTGGTCAATATACATAGCAGCTCACACGTTATTACACACAGACATTAATAAGCAAGCCACCACAATTAAAGGTATCTTAGAAAGGTGGCTAAGAAAACATTTATGGCGCAATGGAATTTGCACTTAAGATAATTTGCATCTGAGCTTGTTCTCAGCACTTGTGAACAATATTAAATAAAAGAGGGAAGATGCTCTAAAACTACAATTTATAGCCAACTTACGGATTATGCTGAACTTCTACTTGTTTATTCAGATAGAAAACAAGCAAAATGGGGAACCATTTCAGCGTGCTGAGACACAAAATATATAAAAACACTTTGAAGATGGCTCTGGTCTGTTGTGCCTGTTTTGAGATGGTGCGTGTGTATATCCAAGTTAAATTACATCTGAAATGGACCACGAGCAAACACGCTAACATGGCTGCGTTACATGAACACACTCCACTGAAGGAGAAGTGGTTGAATGTCGGATTCATTATACAAAATCACGGTGGATTCTTAAGTTGCAGTCTGTTAGAAATTGAGCTAGGTTTTGGTTTTATAAGAGAAGTGGCGTGAACTCGGGCGACTAGCTGCATACCCCGGAATTCGGAACTCGGACCCACGTGGTTCCGAAAACCGATAAAATTGAATAAATTCAGTTTCCGAAAAATAAAGAAAATTAACTACAGCATGCAACCCATAGAAATTCTTAGAAATATATAAGGAAGTGAATGAAATACAGCTACACGGGATAGGGGGCGATTGCGGAGACGGATGAAGTCCAGTCTCAGAAAAACCACAAAACTGAAATAATTACAAAGTCGGAAAAATAAAATAAGAATTACATCATTCAACCCATAGAAATGTTTAGAATTGCACGAAGAAGCGAAAGAAATGCAGCTACACACGCGATAGGGAGCGATTACAGAGACGGATAAGTCCAGTCTCCAAAACTCGTAAAAGTGAAGTAATTTCAAAGTCGGAAAAATAAAATTAAGAATTGCAGCATGCTACCCATAGAAATGTTTAGAATTACATAAGGAAGGTATTGAATTTGGGGAGGGAATGAAAGTGCAGGGAGAGGGAATAAAAACCTTGCAATTTTCTGATGACATAGTAATTCTGTCAGAGACTTCAAAAGACCTGGAAGAGCAATTAAATGGAATGGACAAGGTCTTGAAAGAAAGGTATAAGAGTAAAACAAAGGAAATGGAATGTAGTGTCAGAAAATCAGGCGATGCTGAAGGAATTAGATTAGGTAATCTATATAAATGTGAATGTCTGTTCAGTGTACGTTTATCACGTCTGAACCACAAGACATAAAGAGCTAAAAATTTGTACAGTTACTAATGTCTACCCGGGGAAGGATTTAGGCACCGATTTATGGTGATCAGATAGCTATTTATCTATATACAGTAAAACCTCGTTTTTACATTCTTGGTTTTTACATTTTCCCGCCATTTACACCATTTTTTGTCGGTCCCGTCAAATTTCCTATGTTTACAATGTTAATTCGCCCTCGTTTTTGCATTAACATATTTACGCTTTTCCCGCATTTTACACATTTTGAAAGCATGTTCGTGAAGAAAAATGACGCAATGTATATCAATTGACACTAGCATGGCTTTCCCCTTAAAGTATAGCGCTTAAAAATTATTCACATTCGAGTTTCTTGACACTTTGCGTTTGAATAAACGTATATTTCGCGTTTTGTTGTTGACTTAAAGCCACGCCGATTTGTGGCAATGTAGTTGTTCTTTCACCAGCTTCTTTGGCAGAGTGCCTGGCATGTACTCAGTCAAACAGAACGGTTTGTTAACGAGAGAATAACGCTGATTTGTGGCGGTGTGGTTCGTCTTTCCACTAGCTTCTTTGCCAGAGTGACTGGCGTGTACTCAAACAATCAGAACCAGTTGCTTTGTTGAAGTGAAAATAAATAGTTGCATTGTTTTTGTGATACATATTTCTGATTAATAAAGAACTTTATCTATCAAAGTTGGGTATCATAATACCCACAACCTCAAAAAAGAGATAATAGTGATTATAATGAATGAAATTACGTAAAAAAATTCTACTTCCCATAAAATTACCAGTTTTGCCTGGCGCTTAAAATAGTAAAAATTTGGATAACCTTTATTGTATAATCAAGTCCCTGGCGAGTATTTAGATGTCTATTATGTACATATATCACACACAAACTACGAAAATGCAAGGCTGAGCCAGTAAGCATATTTTACCATTTAAAACATTATTTCCTGCATTTTACACCATTTCATTGAAGCCCCCTGAAAAGCGTAAAAATGAGGTTCTACTGTATATTACTGTGAATGTCTGTTCGGTGTACGCTTATCACGTCCAAACGACAAGATGCAGACACTTAAATACTTGTACAGTTACTAATTTATACCTGAGGAAGATTCTAGGCACGTTTTTATAGCGATCTGACAGATATTTAGTAATTTGAAGAATACAACACGAAATGCGGAACAATAATGATTATTTGAAAATTATATTTACTCTTTGAAAATGGTTTTATTGGTTGCATTGTTGCTTGAGGGTTGATAATGATAAAAGGGTGGAGTATATTGGGATGGAAAGTTATCGGTGTACATAAAATTCTACGTACAGAATGCAAATGAATGGTCTGTGTGTAATTGTTGTCCAAAGTCTCCCGTTGTACACCATAGCAGTTCCATGCCGACAGCAATAAGGGGGTGGAAGATATGGTGGTTGAAAGTCATCAAATTATAAAAAAATTCTGACTGAAGGCCAGCGATGACGTTTGCAACTCTATAGCAAGGAGGTTATGTACAGCGAAACGTGATGCCACAGACCATATCTTTGGTCTATGCATACTACAATGTCTTCAGCTCTTTCTTTGTAAGGATAAGCATACAAATAAGGAAATATAAGAATAAATAAATAAAGCAGTAAAAAAGAAATTTCTTTTAATACATCTCTTTAAAAAAATCGATTTTACATTTCACGCATTACATCAAGTGATCCATCTGTGATATTATTACAATCATTATTGTTGACTTTCATGATTTGATTCTTCGAAACCAGTGCATTTTTACTTGTAATTTCTTATATATTTTCTGATAAATCCAACATGTTTTTAGAAGAAAGATGGTCAGATAGAGAAAGTGGATACGAAAAGTACTAACTGAAGGTTCGAATAAATAAATAAAGAAATAGAGTTTTAGGGACCTGATAATTTAGTATCTATTTTTCCAAAATTAGCATATATTTGTCAGACATCATGTAGCTTATTTAATAAGTATCTGGTTACTTTCTCTTACAAATGTGCAGTATATCACACCTTTTATGTGATAAATGCTTTATTAACTGTTATTTAATCAATCTATTTAAGGAAGGAAATGAAACTGATATTTTACAACATATTTTAAGATTTTTTAATATTTTATTTATTTATTTATTTTTTTCAAAAGAAAGGATTGTACATATTTCAGCATATTCTCTTTGAGATTGCATCTCCTATCTATCACTACTGTATTGTAGTCAGAAACAATATGCTCACTGTCAACATTTTTAGTTAAAGTCCACAATAAAGTCAAACAATGTTTTGCAAACATTTCATTACCTTTTTCAATGGCACTCAAAACATCCTTGATATCGACACTATCACTTTATTTAAGCCACTGTTGTAAAATTCTTTTTAAATGGGCATAGCCACTAGACACTGCTTGTCTTGATAAACATAGTCTCCATTAAAACAGCTTTATCAGGATTGTTTAGCCGCGGTGGAGTAGCCGAGCGGTCTAAAGCATCTCGCTGCGGAGCGTGCGGTTGCTTGCCGTGGAGGTTCAAGTCCTCCCTTGGGCATGGGTGTATGTGTGTTGTCCTTAGGTTAGTTTACCTAGGTTTAAGTAGTTTGTAAGCTATGGACTGATGACCATGCAGTTTGGTCCGATAGATTTACAAACATTTGAACATTCAGGATTGTTTAAAATGATATTCTTTGGAAAAAGCGTCTGAGCTATAGACTCAAATCCCTTATGATTAGGGTCTTTGCTTCTCAGTAAAGCCAGTTTGCTCTTAGCAGAATTAGCTGCCTTGTTACACACATCTGTACATGCAGGCTGCTCTAAAGTATTTAGAGGATGCAATGCTTGTGTTGTTCCTTCTGAGAACTGTCTTTCACATATAGTTCCCAAATTTTATTCTAGATTGGCCAGTTTTGGGTACAGAATATGAGCTGTATGATACATTGAGCCCTCAAGCAATGTTAAGAACTGTGCAAGCTGCTTGCTTGTGTGTGTGTGTGTGTGTGTGTGTGTGTGTGTGTGTGTGTGTGTGTGTGTGTGTGTGTGGATTCTTTGAGAGATTCTGAGATTCTCTGAGAGACTCATTAAGACAAAACCTTGCCTCACAAACCGTATTTTTGATTGTAACATGTAATCTTAAATGTGGTCTGCTATGTGTGAGCTGTTGCAATATTATAGTAACTGTAATGCAAACATACAGAAATTTTCCAGTAAGTAGGCATACTAATGTATCTTGTTTTGTAGCTAGTGCCAGATATAAAAGTATGTGGAACATATGATTTTTTGCGTAAAAGGAAGTTCAAAGTTCTGTTAACTTCAATAAGTTGAGGATTTTTATGTTTTAGTTGCGGGGAAAATTCATCACTGGTTACAGGTAAGATGATATTCATTTGTCCCCGAGTGCTACCAATTTTTCTTTGTATCTCCTGAGTTTCCGTATAACCACTGTGGAAAATAAAGCCTGCCTCAGACAATGTTTGATTTGCTGCTGGAATCCGTGTTTGATTTCCCAGCAGGTTGTCAAGCATGGTGTTGCGCTGGACACTGCGATGGCTTTTGTGCGAGGTTGGCTGCACACGATGCTTTGTTCACCGTAGATTGGCAGAAGACAAGCGAGACTTGATAGTGTCAACATGGACGCTGTAATAGTGGAGGTAGCAAAGCGTAGTTGATGAGAAATGAACGTGTTTTTATTTATTGAAGAAAACAACTTGAGAACGCTAACCATAGATTGTAGAGTCATTTTTGGTTATCTCGCCATAACGTGTTTTGATGATGTTGATTGATGTACTTGCCAAAGTCACCACAATAATTAAATTTGCTTGAAGAAAAGGATTTGTTAATAATTACACTTTTGTAAACAAATGTCTTTGTACATTTTTTAATTTTGACATGTTGTATGAAAAGTTCTCCATTAAACTTTTTATTTTATAACGCATATCTTGTCTGATAATAGCCTGCTACCAACACAAATTTGTCACCATGATGCTTGTAGCACACAAATAAAGTAGCATCAGTAGACTCTAGTGGAAAGCTTGGAAAACACACGCTCATGTGACAAAGTGCGTCTTCCTCATTCGCTAATGTCAAAATCCACCACAGACAACAAGCCACAAAATAGGACATGTCCTATCTCCGAATTCCAGCCCGCAAGCCCGTAGCGGGACCAGCAATAACGTCGTCTTCCATCTCAGAAGCCATCACTGCTGCCATCGTAATTCCCAGCATGCAATCCAGTTGTAGCAAATCGAGCATCGTCTGAGGCAGGCTTAATAAGCGCAGCTTTCCTCTCACTGCTACTCGCCCGGCAATTTAAACGGCACAGCAAGGCATGCGCCTCTGCTGCTCTCGACATCCACTGCATGAATCAATAATTTATTGTGACTAAAAGCAGCAATTCATATACCTAATGCTAGCAACGAAATACAGGAACAGAAACATTTTGCAGTGGGCTTATTCATGAAAATGCATTCTACTGAAGGGTAATTAAAAAAATAAATAGGTTAAGAAAGTCGTGACATTTAAAAAGTAAAAGCTACCGTACTAATTTTGAAGAGTATCGAACAAGGGCACGAATTATATGTTCAGAATATGTGTTTCTTGCACACATTACTTGAACTGCGAACATCCATTTGTTGCAAATAATGTGAGACTCTCGTTGCACACAAACATCGTATATTCTACGGATAACATTTAGTGCACCGAAATTAAGGACTGTTTTAATATTATTATTTGTAACATTCACGATACTGTCAAGTCACAAAAGCAAATATTTCTTATGCAATGTCTTTACACATGGTAGATATTCGTTAGATATTTCGTTACTCCATGACCGTATGGCTTGATTTTAGAGCTTTTCAAGTGGAATGTTGGCTTTTGCAAACACTTCAAGAGTTCTTTTTCTAATTTTCTTCTTTTAGCACTGTTTAATGTTTCAACAATTAATAACTGTGCTTAGAAGCACTAGCATTTTATTGCACATGAACAGATTGCTTCTCTGATTTAATGTGTTTTTCAATATTGTCTTTCTTTCACCACCCAATTTGACACATTCAGAATTTTGGCATTGGTTGCATAGAAGCATACTGTTAAGCCCTTTCATACGCATTCACAGCCTTGCGACCCATATTCGACAGTGCTACACAGCAATGATAAAAGCAAAAGCAATTGAAAGATAACCAATACCAAACTGAACGCTGGCACAAATTCTTTTCTTTGTTAGATGTCAGGCCCCAAGTGACACGAATGCGACCTACATTGCCATATATGGCATTTATCTTGCACAGAGCTTGCTCCATCTTGAAAGTTAACATGCCATCCCAGCTTGTAGACTTAATTGTATATTCTGGAGTTTTTGCACGGGTGCACTCCCCATACCCCTCCCATCCATACTTCTCTCGTTCCAAATCATGCGATACTATACAAATGAAAACTGATAGCTTTTTAATGAGTTTTATAGCCAGAAAATAGTGGCAATATAGCATTTATTATGTAATTTCACATTTTTCACATTTCGAGCCGGAAATTGCATATAAATTTGTGAGAAAATAGCATTTATTATGTAATTTTGTATTTTTCACATTTTGAACCGGAATTGGCATCTAAATTCACACTTACCTGAAGTTGCGAATTTTTCAGGTCCCTAGTTATTATAAATGTGATTGCAATATGTGTATGTGTAGGTAGAAAAGTAATGGAATGGAACAAATTACCAGGAACATCCTCAAAGCATTCCTCAAAAACATTGCTAAGTTCACTGTTATATACACTTCTTAATGTAATCCTCTACCCCCAGTTTATCATTTTTTCGTCACATGTCTGTGGCCACCTTATCCTCACACCCTTGTCTGGTAATCTTATCCTATCCCCTCTTTGCCCTCTCTCTGGCCAACTCGTCCCCCCCTCTTCCGCCACCGTCTGCGTGCCCCCGCTCTTCCGCCACCGTCTGCGTGCCCCCGCTCTTCCGCCACCGTCTGCGTGCCCCCGCTCTTCCGCCACCGTCTGCGTGCCCCCGCTCTTCCGCCTCCGTCTGCGTGCCCCCGCTCTTCCGCCTCCGTCTGCGTGCCCCCGCTCTTCCGCCTCCGTCTGCGTGCCCCCGCTCTTCCGCCACCGTCTGCGTGCCCCCGCTCTTCCGCCACCGTCTGCGTGCCCCCGCTCTTCCGCCACCGTCTGCGTGCCCCCGCTCTTCCGCCACCGTCTGCGTATAAGAAATTACAAGTCAGCTGTAGATGACTGCAGTGAAGTGGCTGAGCACTCCGAGAGGCCTTGCTGCTGAGTGCGCTGTTGCTCAGTCGGAGGTTCGAGTCCTCCCTTGGGAATTGTTTTTTGTGTGTTGTCCTTACCATAAGTTAAAGTAGTTTGTATGCCTACGGACTGATAAACGCAGTAGTTAAGTCCTTTAGATTTACAAATATTTTGACATATTTTTCTAGTGATAAAATGGAAGAAGCTCTATGATTTTAGTAGATAGTTCTTGTTGGGAGAAACAGGATTAGTTCTGTTCTACTATGGATCCATGTATGTAAAGTGGAGGTGGTTTATTTGCATGTGCAGAACACAGCAGTTTGAACAGACTGTCTGTTATTGTTTTTTATCTGAGGTCAGCAGATGAAATACATGGTGAGCTCTTGAGGACTCATTTGGCTGTTGCAGAAGATATTCTGCACATATTTCAGTGAGTAATTTGTTGATAAAAATTCTTTTCTTTGTATTGACATTTCTATGGGTTGGTCACTCCGTATATATTACTTGAATTTTTTTTTTTTTTGTAGCCTGCTCTGTATGCTCCCTGATTAACCTATATGGTTCTATGAGTTGTCCCTATATATTGCATGCATACAGCCTTTGGATGTATTTATCTTCATCATGAGACAAACATATATATAAGTTGCCTGATCCTTGCTATTGTAAGGTTCTGCCCTATTTCCCCACCATTGGGTTGAAACTAGTTGAGAATAAATGAACAACATTGCACTCTAGGCTTTAAAAAAACCATAAGTGCATTGCTTCCCAAAGAAAACAAAAATGTTTCCAAAAATATATTTTATTGTCTTTTTATTTGGAGTACTCCAATTTTTCTTGTAGAAAATATCAAAAGGGCCAAAACTTCATGGTATACTGTTTGTGATCCATGAAAAGTCTTTTGATTGAAGAGAAAGATTGTGAGTGTAATCCAGCTTCCTTTAACACCATTGAGTGACATTTTGCAACCCTTCAGTAAGTTTATTTGTTGTTTTGGGTGGTGTCCCCTCCCTGCGGGTATGGTGGTAAGAATAGGCCCATGGTATTCCTGCCTGTCATAAGAGGCAACTAAAAGGGGTCTTCACACATTTTGCCCATACATCTTTGGTCCCCTATGTGGGTTTGACCTTCCCTTTTCAAAATTTTCCGAAGAGCAAACCATTTGGGGAAGGACACTTTACATGGTGCAACCTGTATTAGTCGTGCATTGCCAACCTATGCACCCATTATGGAACGGCCTCATGGCTGCAGCTTGTATTCAGCCGTTGGGAAGGTTATTTCTTTTCAGCACAAGTCATGTCCGTTGTGCTCCTTTTGTCATAATGGTCTATACAGCACCAGAGATCCAGCACGGTAGCCAGTCCATTGTGGTGGGGTCGTCAAGTACCCTCTTGGCTGTAGCCCCCTAACAACACAGGGTTCGCTCTACCGATGCCAGAGCTGAATCATCCTCATGCAAGCCAAGGACTAGATGCTGTCTCTGTGGGGCATCAGGACTCCCGGCAACAGTCATCCCGCCAGGTGAATTTTGCTGCGGCTGTGTGGCGCCTATGAGGAGAGACCCTGATTGGAGTGAGTGGCATTGGGGCAGATGACCTGCAATGAAAAGATCAAAGTTGGGTTACTTTGGTGGACTTACAACAGCAGTCTCGAAGCTTGGAAAGTTCAATGCCTCAGTGTACGACCCCCCTTACATTCCCCTTCCTGTCTATGCCATGGGAGGAACGTTGAGCAGCAAGACAGGATGAACAGTATGTGTCAAGGTATTTAGTTTGCTGCAGGACTGATGGGACTCTTTTTCAGCAACCAAGCCACAGTTCTTCGTGGACAATCTTGAGGACAAATTTGGGGAAGTGGAGTCGCTGTATAAGATGTGGAATGGTTCGGTGTTAATCCACACTGTAGCCCCAGCTCAGTCACGGGCGCGTCTCGCCTGTGACGAGCTGGGTGATTTCGCAGTAACCATCACTCCCCCATAAGTCTCTTAATATGGTCAAGGGTGTAATCTTTCATGGAGATTTCTTGCTCCAGACTGACGACAAGCTGCGGTCAAATCTTGAATGATGAGAAGTTCATTTTATACAGCACGTCCATAGGGGTCCAAAGGAGAATAGTGTTGCCACTAGAGCCTTCATCTTGGCCTTTGAGGGTGAGACATTTTCCGAAAAGGTAAAGGTGATGATGCCTAACCGCTGTGACGTGAGGCCTTATATCATCCCCCCCCCTCCCCCCCCTTATGAGATGCTTCAATTGCCGGAAATTTGGCCACATGTCCTCTCGCTGTACTTCCAGCACTATGTATAGAGACCATGGACGACCAGCACATCCGGGCACTCCATGCGCACCGCCTCCCATCTGCCGGAAATTGTGGCCAGAATCATCCTCCCTGCTCGTCGGAATGCTTCGCTCTTCACCAGGAGCAAAAAATAATTGAATATAAAACCCTGGACCGTATACCATATGCTGAGGCCAAGAAAAAATTTGATCAGCTGCACCCTGTCTGTAACCATGACAACTTCTTTCTTAGCAGTGACGTTGTCGTCACCTTCTGTGGCAGCGACAGTGTTTCCGAACACATCCATTTCTGTGGGCCACCAGGGCCGCCGACCTATGGCTGCCCCCACAGTGGTTGGGGGTTCACTTCCTTCCACAGCTCCCAAGGTAATTGCTTTGGGAGCAGCTACCGCCCCTCAGCCGGAGAAAGACCAGCCTTCTCCAGCTTCCCTCAGTCGGAAGTGGTCCCTCGGGACACTCTCTTCCCAGGGTTCTGCTGGTGTTGATAACAACACTATCCAGCAGCTAGCAAAATTGTTGGTTGCTGGACGCAGGGCTTCTCGTTCTCCGTCAGTCCCTGCGACTGAGAAGCCCCACCACTGGCAAAGCCCCTGTGGGAGGACTCGAAATAAAAAAGAGAAGGACAACACAACTACGGATACCATGGTGGCTTCCGCGCCGCCACCTCCCTTCACCTTCACCTTCACCTCTACTTCTGAAGATGAGGTGGAGATTCTCATTTCCCCTGTGGATCTTGCTCTTGGGGATGCATCCGAAAAAATGGAAACAGAAGTCAACAAAGCTCCATCGGTGGATGCAAGTGATGCTGAGGTATGACCTGCCTCCTTGTCACAGTCATGTCTTCCCAGCACTCGAACGTCATCCTCCAGTAGAACAGTGGCAGTTTCTTCCCCCAACTGGCTGAGCTACGGCAACTTCTGAGCATAACCCCTGCTTTCTGCATTGCTCTGCAAGAAACCTAGTTTCCAGCAATGCGGACCCCTTCCATTCGTGACTACAGGGGATATTACTGCAATCGTAGCACCTATCACAGGGCCGCAGGTGGAGTGTGTGTGTATGTCCTCACTTCTGTTTATAGCGAACCTGTGCCTCTTTGAATGCCATTGGAAGCAGTGGCTGTCAGGGTGAGGGCAACACAGGAGATAACTGTCTGTAGTCTCTAACTGCCTCCAGATGGTGACATGTCCCTGAACGTTTTGTCTGCACTCATAGCTCAACTCTCCCCACCATTGGGCGCCCTCTGTTGGGTCTCTTTAATGCCCGCAATCCCTTGTGGGGTGGTTCCACAATCTCTAGCTGTGGCAGGGTTGTCGACGACTTACTAACCCAACTCGACCTCGGCTTTTTAAATACTGGTCCCCCCACGCATTTTAGTGTGAAGCACTGACGCACGGCACATTTTCGACCATTGATCTAACCATCTGCAGCCACAGCCTTCCACCATCTGTCCACTGGAGAGCCCATGACAACTTATGTGGTAGTAACCATATTTTCCTTTTCCTTTCACTCCCACCACATGAGTCCCCAGAACGCACATCCAGGTGGGCTCTGCACAGGGTTAAGTGGGAAGACTATACCTCTGCTGCCATCGTTGGACCTCCTCCACTAGATAACATCGAGAGCGACACACACTCCATTATTTCAGATGCAGAGGCCTACTATTCCTCCTCCTGCTGGGTGCCCCCAGCGGAAGACAGTGCCGTGGTGGTCGTTGGAGATCGCCGAGGCCATTAAAGACCGCAGCCGGGCTTTACAGTGGTACAAGCTGCACCCTTACCTGGAGCACCTCATAGCCTTGAAACAGCTCCGCGCCCGTGCCCGCTGACTTACTAAGAGATGAAAGCAGGAGTGTTGGGAGAGTTATGTCTCCAGTATCGGGACAGGTACCTCCTCCTCAGAGGTCTGGAGCAAAATCAGGCACATAAAGGGATACCAAATGTCAGCAGGAATCCCCTGGATCTCCATGATCGGAGCTGTATGTATGGACCCGGCGACGTTGGTGGAGATGTTCACTAAGCATTATGCTCACGCCTCTGCCTCTGCGAACTACCCACAGCGTTCCAAACATTAAAGGAGCGGGTAGAATGACGGTGCCTCTCCTTTGCCACCCGGCGCTCTGAGGCATATAATGCTCCGTTCAGTGAGTGGGAGTTCCTCAGTGCTCTTGCTCAGTGTCCCAACACGGCCCTTGGGCCTGATAGCATCCATGTCCAAATGCTGAAACACCTCACAGGAGAAAGCCAGGGTAATCTCCTCGCTCTTTTCAACCGGATCCGGTGCGATGGGGTTTTCCCATCACAGTGGCAGGAGAGCATAATCATCCTAGTGATCAAACCTGGCAAAAAGCCTGCTCATCTGGATAGCTATCGGCCCATTAACCTGACCAACGTCTTATGTTAGCTGTTGGAACATATGGTCAGTAGGCGGTTGTGCTGGATCCTCGAGAGTCGGGGCTTACTGGCTCCATGTCAGGGCGGTTTCCGCCAGTGTAGCTCTACCACCGACAATCTGGTGTATCTCGAGTCTGCCATCCGCACAGCCTTCTCCAGGTGCCACCACCTCATTGCTGTCTTCTTTTTTTACATACAGCGGGCTTACGATACAACCTGGCAACGTCATATACTCGCCACATTACGTGAGTGGGGTCTCCGGGTCTCACTACCTGTTTTTGTATAAAACGTTTTAGATGTCCGTACCTTTCGTGTTCAAGTTGGTGCCTCACGTAGCACCTCTCATGTGTAGGAAAATGGGGTTCCTCAGGGCTCTGTTTTGAGTGTTCCCTTATTTTTAGTAGCCATTAATGGCTTAGCAACAGCCGTTAGGTCGTCAGTATCCCCTTCCCTTTATGCTGACGACTTTTTTATCTATTTAGCTCTTCCAGCACCCAAGTCGTGGAACGGAGGTTGCAAGGAGCCATCCGGAAGGCGCAGTCCTGGGCTCTTGCCCACGACTTCCAATTCTCTCCTGCAAAGACGAGTGTTATGAACTTCTGTCGGCATCGGGCTGTTTACTCTCACCCCGAACTTTATCTTGACGACCACTTACTTGAAGTAGTGGAAACCCATAGATTTTTAGGGTTGATCTTCAATGCTCGGCTGACGTGGCTCCCCCACATTCGTCAGCTGAAGCAGGAGTGCTGGCGCCATCTGAATGTTCTTCTCCACATGGGGTGCCAATCACTCCACGTTGTTGAAGCTGTACACAGCACTGGTACAGTCTTTGGGGCATTGCCTACGGGTTGGCATCACCTTGGGGTCCGCATTGTGACGGGTGCCTTCCGTACCGGCCCCACAGTCTACTTGTGGAGGCTGGTGTCCCACCTCTGCGGGTTTGCCGCCGAAGATTGCTCACGGCCTATGCAGCCCACATGCATAGTTCGTCCAGCCACCCGAACCATCGTCTGCTTTTCTCGGATCTGGTAGTCCATCCTCAACGACGACAACCCGGATCAGGTCATACCATTGCCTATCACATCCGGTCTCTTCTGTTGGATCTTGAGTCTTTCCTTCTTCCTTCTCCATATCGGGTCCATGTGCATACACCCCCTTGGTGCATGCTGAGGCCGCGTATGCGACTGGACCTGGCCCAGGGATGCAAAGACTCAGTTCTTCCAAAGGCTTTCCACCGTCAGTTCTTTGCAGTTGTAGCTCAGTTCACCAGATCTGACCTGATCTACACAGATGGCTCAATGGTTGAGGGCAGTGCTGGCTTTGCATACGTCCATGTCAGCCATATTGAACAGCACTCTCTGCCTGATGGCTGCAGTGTTCACACTGCAGAGCTGGTAGCCATTTACTGAACTCTCGAGCATGTGCGGTCCTGCTGAGGTGAGTCTATCCTCATCTGTAGACTGCGTGCCCTGGACCAGTGCTACCCATGTTCTCACCTGGTGCTGGCCATACGGGACATCTTATCTGCCCTTGACCAATCTGGTCAATCGGTGGTGTTCGTCTGGCTTCCGGACGTCTGACCTTCGGATGGTGTTGCACCATCGGATTTGTAAGGCTTGGGACACTGAGGGGCATACCCTGAACATGTCTAACAAATTTCGGACTGTCAAGAAGACCATGGCTGTGTGGCGTTCCTCCATGCACGCCTGTCGCTGGGACTTGGTAGCCCTGTGCAGTCTCTGCATTGGCCATACTTAGTTGACACACAGCCATCTTCTTCGTGGCGAGGACCCACCTGAGTGCCGCTGTGGCTCTCGCCCGACAGTAGCCCACATCTTGACAGATTGCCCTGTTTTAGCCACCCTGCGGCGGACTTTTAATTTTCCTGCACTTTTATCTGATGTTTTATGTGACGATGCGAAAATGACGGATACTGTTTTTTGTTTTATTCGGGATAGTGGTTTTTATCACTCCATTTAATGCTTTGTTTCAGTACACTGTCTGTATTCCTCATGTCCTCTGATTGGAGGTTACTACGTGTAGCTGCGTGGTTGACATTTCCTCTTTTTAGTCTCACGGTCGGTCAACCACGGACATCAGCTTTTACTTTCTATTCCTCGTCGTTTTTCTGTGTAATTGTCTCACTATTTGTTGTCCGTTGTTGCTTTTTATTGTCCTTTACTGACTAGGGGGGGGGGTTCTTTCTCCCCTTTTGCTATTTTATTCTCTGGGCTCTTTTCCCCTTTCTGCCTTTACTTGTAATGCCCAGTGATGGCATGGGGGACTGACGACCTTGGAGTTTTGACCCCTAAAACCTACAACCACCACCTCACCCTTCAAAAGTGCTGTAATACTATCTTTGACATGACATATTTGTGCAGCAGTAGACAGTTACATGTAAACACACAGTCATAAGTTCATATGGATTGACAACCAATACATCCCATATGCACTCTTATTAGAAAACTTTTGCAAACTAGAAACCTGACACACTAAAGCTGTCCTGACACAGGACATATTGTTCTACGTAGAGTACATAAGATGTGCTGTCTATCTAGCTTCTGCACACTCTGAAACGAAATGCTACATCCTCCGAAATGTACTATTCATCGTGATTTGTGTCTGCAATCCTCTCCGCCACAGTGGAGTGGCCGAGGGCATTGAGGTGCTATGCTATGATGCGCAAGGCTGTTCCCCGTCGGGGATTCAAATCCCCCCTCTGTCATGGATGTTTGTGCCGTCTTTAGTATAAGCTAGTTCATAAGTAATTTGTAAGTTTAGGGACTGATGACCCCATAGTTAAGTCCCATAAGCTCTACAAACATTTGAACATTTTTTTTTTTTTTTTGCAGTGCTCTCCTGTGCATAAAATTGCATGGTATCTCTGTTAGCGGTCATCGCTTTTTTATGTCACAAGTAGAGCTTGCACATGGCATGTAATAATCTTCCAGAAATGTATTTTTTCTTTTCAAGAAAGACAAAGACAGTACATATATCTGAAAGCAGTTGATATTTAAAAAAAATTGTTACAAATCACTTTTGCCAAAAAATTATAAACTACTAACGGTGAAATACATCATCTGCACTATAGTCGGCGTCAGCTACGAAGTCGGGCCTCCATTACCACAATGAGAGCCAATAAGTTCATTCTGTAGGCACGACACTGGCCGCGAGTTACGCAGTGTTTCTCCTGCAGGCGCAACTGTTGGCACTTGGCTGTAGCTCCTCCCATCCATACTTTCCCTATCACTCCACTTCTATGCGCCAAAGCGCATTCTTATTTGACGCCAGGTATAGTTCCACTTGTCTTATTCTGTCTCATATTCCGATTTTCCATTTTGTACATATTCTGCATATTCAACAATTTAGTTCAATGTCCCTTTATAGATAATGTGTTCTGCCTGATACATATAACTTGTTCATGCATTTGGGATAATGTCTCAGCTTGAAAATGTTTGTTGTGATAATTTTTGCTTTTAGTATTGTATGTAAATACTGTTACTCCTTTACTTCATCTGCTTCTTTGACCACATGTTAGCCATGTTCTCTTTGCACTATGAAAATGAACTAGTCCAACTCTGTATTGAACTGCAACAGATTGAAAATGCCATGGGGAAAACTGAGTGACATAGGGTATTATCTTGAAATTTATTTGTTCCTGTACCCTAGAATGAAAAACTCAACTAATTCTCTCATTGACATAGTTCATTGTTGTGTGTAATAAATAATGTGGAATATTGTTATAATTGTATTACATTAATAAAAATCCATAAACTGTAGTTAAAACAAATCATTGAAAAATATATCTGGGAGGGAGTAGAGACAAACCTGTTATTTACATCTCTTTTCCTGCTAACAACCATGCTGATCTGTCTTTTTAAAAATAAATGACAATGAATATCAGATATTATATTAAATTAACAAGCAATCTTGTGATGCTACCAACTATGCTATTTCTTCTCTCCGTTGGGCTTACCTGATACATAGTACATATTACAATATATGCACCTAAAAATGTAATTAGTTATTTAGCTATGACATTGCATCACAAATACACGTCTTTGATAAAATGGTGGTGTACCGTAGCATAGAAGTGATATTCTGTCATGGTACACAAATTATAACACCAACAGACTTTAAATATAAAAGCTACCAGTATATAGTTTCCAATAATTTTATTGCAATAAATCATATCTAAAATGACATGTTTTCAAAAGTTCCTCAATTTTTTGATGCTTTAAAAATCTTACATTAATACATTGTACACTGCAATAAAGATGGCAAGAAATACAGAGTTTGTTTGCAATATGGTAGCTCAGAAGCTCTGCTTGTTACATGAAAACAAAGTAGTATCTCACTGGCCACGTTTCACTCGATGAAGCAAAAATTTAACATGCCAGATCCTTCATTTCACACTTTGCAAGGTATTGGAACGTGGAATTCCACACTGTGATGTTACTAAGTTCTCGTCCACATGAGTTTTAACAAACTGTGAGAGGATGCCATAAGGCTGTGTTTAACCCAACATAGTTTCTGTAATTGTTGGCTATTTGAGGAACCATTTATCTGCACTGCCAAGGTAAACTACTTAAAAATAAAACCAGTAACCTTCCTTGAAATATCTGCATCCAGTGAATTGGCAGATTTTTTAAGACCACCCCCCCCACACACACACACACAATTAACATTTTACTGTAAAGAGGCTTGCAGAGCTGCTGACAGGCGCGAAAAACAGTCAATCACATTCACACAACTTAAATTTTCAGCTATGGCCTTTATAAGAAAAAGAAATGCATACATTCACACACTACAGACAGCTATACTCGCACAACCACTGTGTCCAGCCACTCCAGCGCCACAAGCATCTAGACTGTGAGTTAGGTGGGAAGTGGAGGTGGAAGGATGCCATGTAAGAGTGGAGATGGAAAGTTCCACGTTGCATGATGGATTGTAAAGGCTCTGATAGCCAAGAATTTAAATTGCGGCATTGAAACAATGAAATTCCCACACTCCTCTACACCTCCCTTTTATCCTTTCCCACCCCCTTCCGATCACTGTATTCAATGCCGCAATTCACTTTTCCGCCTATTAGAGCCTTTACAATTCATCATGCAACACGGAACATTTCATCCCATCATTCAGGCCCCTACACACGTTCCGATTAGTTGGTACCAATTTATCGGCGGTCTGATGAATTGAATGTGTGGAGGCACTTTCCGACCAACTTGTCTTGTTGGATTGTTGGTCAGGCTGGCCATTAGACATCCGCGCCCATCCCCCCCCCCTCCCCCCACTCCACCTGACAAATTGTGCTGTGTGTAGTGCTACCCGACCAACTTCCTGCCTGCAGTTGTCTGCACAGCAAACAAAAACTGTTCGATACCACAATAGGGAGATGCTGCAATTGTTGCTTGCAGTTGTTCGGAACGCAACAAATTTGGTTGTTTGTTTTGGCATTTGGTTGGTCGGATGATAAATCAGAATGTGTGTAGGGGCCTTTACTTGGCCTCCTTCCCTCTAAATTCCCCACTTCAGTCACAGTCTGGATGCTTGTGGTGCTGGAGTGGCCAGACGTGTTGGTTGTGTGTGGGTGTATAGTTGTCTGAGTGATGAATGCTTTTTTTTCCTGATGGTCATGGCTGAAAATTTAAGTTGTGTGAATGTGATTGTCTATTTTTGTGGCTATCAGCAACTCGGTGAGCCTCTTTATGGCGAGTTGTTATCTATCCTCTATTATTGACATTCCTCTTATCTGCAGTATATCTTGAATAGATTTATCAAATGTCCTTCTGTGCAGTTGATCTTGATTTTTCAGAAATTCATTGTTATAATAGAAATACTCTTGCATTATATTCTAATTGAATATTTTAAATTACTAATGTAATAGTGACCAAACCTCAATAACATGAGAGAATGTTCTACATTTCAGGTATAAAATTTTGAGCCATGATTTAAGCTACTATTTTTAAGGTATAATGTTCTTTCAAAATGCATCTCATATTGTTAAAATGTCACTTAGTTCAAGTGCAATAGAATTGAAATGCTGAGTAGGACCTAAGACTTACCATAATAAATATGTTATGTACTGTGTTAATCTTTTAACCTTTACTACAAGGAAATTTAGGATTTAATGACAATGGAATATTCATTTATATATTTGACAACATTTCATTTTATTTTGTAGAAAAGTGTCGGCAGTCTGGACAATGCAATGATCATTCTGCCATTTGCACGAAGCAGTGAAACGTTGGACTATTACAGTAAAATTGACAGTGCATCGCTGCAGTATAAGGATATCAAAGTTACTGGTATGGAATTAGGTCAGTAATTGTCCTGTTTGGTGTTGTTGTAATTACCTTTAGTTGCTGTTGCATGTTTGAAACAAATCATATAAACATTATTTTTTTAAATAAATGTTTAATCATATTACTCTAATTTGCAGAGTATTTTAGGATGTTGCATAAAAGACATTCTAGTGTTTGAAGCAACCGGACCAGAACTAAAAACTCTTTGGTTCCCTTCCCTAATTTTTGCAAAGTGACTATTACAGTTTTTAGTCTTTCTATAGTATGAGGTATAGAAAAACATTCTTAAAGTTACTTGTAATAATTAAATATGTATTTGTCCCATCTGTTAAGTGTACAGTGAAATAATAATACATTTAACAATTATTTCTGTCCTGGTAACTAACATATTCAAATTCTGTGCACAAACAGTGAAAATCGAAAATAAAGGTTTAGTGGTACATGCAGGTTTCCTTGAAACAAGAAAAAAATACCATAAATAAAGTTCAAACTCTGCATGCAACACAATCGTAGCCATTCCGAATAACGTAATATAGAGCTGGGAAACACATCTTTAGGCAAACGAGTTTTATCTGCTCCTCAAACAATTTGAAAATATGCCAATTTACTAGGTTCTTTGTAGTAATAGTAATGTTAATATGGCATATGTTTGCCCAAATACTAAACAGCACGAACAGTGGTGTGTAAAGTTCTTAAATGTGACTTACATACTCTGCATGTCATCTGAATGCTTTCGTACTTACTCTTTCTTTATGGCAAGGGGAAGGATGCGGGGGATTTAGGAATGTGGGCAGCATCATGCTTTCCATCACCCAAAAGAATCTTGAACATACTTTGTGGGATTCAGATAATGAGATAGTGTTCATTTCATACAGGGTCGTGTAATAAAACCTCCTGCATTTGACGTAGCTGGCGTGCAAGTGGCAGCAAGGATACAGATGTGGAATGTGTTTTGCTTGAAAGCGGTATACATGCCATTTTCATTGTGCATCATGGCATGGCTTATTGAACAATGTGCATTTGTTGTGGAGGAATCTATTAGTAATAATGGTTCTGTGACTAGACTCAGTGAACTCAGTGAACATTTCTGAGACGATTTGCCGGCCGCGGTGGCCGAGGTGACTGAGGCGCTCCAGTCACGGACTGCACGGCCACTACGGTCGGGGGTTCGAATCCCCCCTCGGGCATGGATATTTGTGCCGTCCTTAGTATAAGGTAGTTGATAAGTAGTTTGTAAGTTTAGGGACTGATAACCCTGTAGTTAAGTCCCATAAGCCTGACAAACATTTGAACATTTGATTTTTTGAGACGATTTGAACTTGGCTGACATGATTGTGTCCCACTTAGAAAAACTATTTAACAGTGAGTGTCAAACTTTAGACAGGTTCAGTGCTGAAAACAATACCTAATGGCTGTTTTCAGACTGCAACAATGCCGAAAAATGTAGCACGTGTGACAGTATGCGTGCAACAATCACCATTGCATTCAGCACTTAAATATGCAGATGCGCTGGGATTGTTGTTGTGGTTTCGCGCGCAATGTTTGAAATGGCTGCCGTGAGATTCCATGTGATGGACTTCAGGGGCGCTGCTCTCAAAATAGTGCTATGGCAGCGCCAACCGGAAGGCAGCACGGGGAAGCGCGCAGCTATGAGCACAGTTCTTGTGTGACCACTTCAGTGTAAACATGTATTAGCCTTTCAAATGTGTTTTGTTATGTATGGGGAATTCCGAAAGTGGAATTAAAGTTCATTTAAAGTTACCACACTTTATTGGTGACGAGTTATGGACTTTCCGCCTGTCATTGTTGACAATTCCTTTTGTTTCCCCTGTATGATGATGAGGCGGCGGAGGACTGGATAGACTACAAAAAACATCTTCGGCAGCATTTCATGGCTTTCAGCGAAGCTGACCAACAAACCTGTAAGTCTTTATTCATTTCATGGATATCGCTAAAGGTGTATCAAGTGTTGGCTCAACTCGCACAATTGAAAGAACCTTCCTCGTTGTCGTTTGATGAAATGTGTACTCTTCTAGCAACATATTTTCAATAACAGATGCACATTGTTGTCTCTCGTCTTTCATTCTACAGGTGTAAAAAACAGCCTCATCAGACCTATCGTGCTTGGGCTACTGAATTACAAGGACTCAGTCGCAAATGTCAGTTTGTAACAGAAATTCACAAAGAATCGTATGCCAACTCTATGGTTAGGAATGTGATTTTGCATTCTGCGCTGGATAAAGAAGTTTGCCAACGATCTCTTCAGTTAGAAAATCCCATGTTAGACAAAGTACTTTCCATAGTTCAGTTCTTTGAAATCACTCGTGCCGCGGGCGTTCAGTTAGAAGCATGGGGTGACGTCGGTGAGATACAGTCAGGTCGGCCAGACAATGACGCGCCAGGCGCTAGCGCGCATGAGGGTGTTGCTGCAGTAAATGTGCACCTGTAGATTGGCCAGGCAGTAAAAACAACATGAAGCAGCAGATAAGAGGGTTGCATTATCTTCCTTCTTGCCCTCGTTGTTTCACTAAACTTGGGCGTGAATATTGCCCACAGCGTTGGGCGACTTGCCACCGATGCAAAAAGAAAACATGTTTCGTCTGTTTGCAAGTTCAAAAAAGTGCTTGATGTACAGGATGGGGTAGCTGATGATGATTCTATATTGTATGTAAATTGTTTATCCCCCGATTCCAGCAAACTTTACCTCACTGTGCAAATGCTGGGAAAGGACGTGGGGATGCAGCTCAGCGGCCACTATTATTAACTTGCAGATGTATTAAAAGCTGGATTCTCTGCCGTTGTCAACTATGCACTTATAATCAGCAGAAGGGCTCACTTCTGGGTCAATTCGACGTAGATATTTCCTACAAATCTCTTGTGCACACCGTCAGTGTGTTTGTTGTTGACAGCAGTGGTACTGAGAATTTATTTGGATACGATGCGTTTCGCAGTTTTGGATTCTCACTAGATGATAACAATGCACATTGTTTCCAATGACAGTCCTTATGCTCAGCTTGATCCCTTATAAAGGAAATTTTTGACACACTTTTCTCCTGGTCTAGGTTGTGCCAACAAATTTGAGGTACATATTACTCTGAAACCTGCTGCCTGGTTGTGGTTTTTTCGGGCCCAACCCATTCCTGTTGCCTTGCTTGACGTGGTCATATGGGAGCTTGATCGGCTGACTGTTTCAGGTGTATTGTGTCCCATCTCTTCCAGCAAGTGGTCCTCTCCCCTCGTTATGATTAAAATACCCAACGGCAGTCTTCGCCTCTGTGGTGATTTAAAAGCGACCGTCAATGCTCAGTGCTTTATTGACACATATCCTATGCCTTGCCCTGAAGAATTATTTTCAAAGTTTTCTAATATCGACCTATCTGAAGCATATCACCAGCCTCCATTGGATGCTGAATCTTGCCAGTTTCTTGTTCTCAACACTCCGTTTGGTCTTTATCAGTATCAAAGGTTGCCATTTGGGTCTGCTAGCTCGACCGCCATCTTTCAACGATTTTTGTAACAGTTGCTCGCCTCTGTTCCTGGCTGTATAAATTATCAAGATGACATGGGGTGACCACTGTTGAACATCTCAGCAACCTCTGTATACTCTCCACAGTTTTACAATCTGCGGGGTTAAAATGCAACCTCCAGAAATCATTTATTCAACAGTTGATTGTCTACTTGGTTTTTTTCAGTTATTGAGTCAAGGTATTCATCCTCTTTGACAGCATGTTGCAGCTATTGAGGCTCTCCCTCATCCGACATCGGTCAAGGAGCTCCAGGGCCTTTCTGGGACAAATAGCCTACTATAAAAAGTTTTGCCATCTGCTGCAACGGTGGCTCATCCACTACACTGGTTGCTTCGTAAGAATGTGCCTTTTCATTGGTCTGCTAAGTGTGACACTGCTTTTCTTCATCTCAAAGAATAACTGCAGCAGGCCTCTTGTCTTTCCACATATTGCCCTGGACAACATTTGTTTCTAGCCACTGACACCTCCCACTATGGGATTGGTGGTGCTTTGGTACATAGTTACACTGATGGCTCAGAACGTCTGATGGCTTATGCGCAAAAGACACTCACCGCCGCGCAACGGAAGTTTTCCCAGATAAAAAAGGAGGCTCTCGCTATCATGTATGCCTTGAAAAAGTATAGTGTCTTTCTTTATGGGGCAAAGTTTCATCTGATCTTCTCTCTTCAATCCTTCGGTCTCGCTCCCTGACAAGGCGGACCACCTCCTACAACATAGGGCTCTGTTCCTTTCTCGTTTCAACTACGAGATTCATTTTCCAACCCACTGCTCAGCATGCCAACACTGATGTGTTGTCCTGTTTGCCAATGGGCTGTGATGGGCTGTTGTGCTCTCATGTGGACGATGCCGAGCAAAGTGTTGTTGATGGGTTTCCCATCAATTCCGACACGTTAGCCATGCCTACTGCTTCTGATTCAGTTCTGTGTCGTGTACTGCGTTTCATTCAAAGGGTTTGTCCTGATCGCCCATCCGGAAATACTTCTGATCTGTTTCGTAATGGTCTCTCCACCGATGGGGCCTCACCGCGAATGGTCGTTCCTGTGTCCCTTCGGGATTCTGTTGTCTATCTGCTTCATCAGGGACACTGGGGTGTCTCACGCACAAAAGGGTTGGCGCGTTGGCATGTCTACTGGCTGGTATCAATGTGGACATCACATACATGGTTGCCGCCTGTGAACCACGTGCTAACCATGCCCCTGCTCCTAAGGCTCCTGGGCTCTATCTCCATGGCCTACACCCTCACATCAGTGGGAGCACATGCATGTTGACTATGTGGGTCCCTTCCTTAGCACCTACTGACTTCTTGTGGTGGATGCCTATTCTAACTTTCCCTTTGTTGTATGTTGTGTGTCACTTTCCACAGTAGCGATCACCCTGCCACTAGTCAGAATATTTTCCTTGGAAGGCCTCCATTCCACTCTGGTCTTGGACAATGGTCCACAATTTACTTCATCTGAATTCTATGATTTTTGTACTCAGTGTGGTGTTAGGCATATCACTGCTCCACCCTTCCATCCTAAGTCAAATGGTGAGATTGAACACCCTGTTCGTACTTTCAAATCACAAATCAAAAAATTGCTCACTACTTCTTCCTCTGATGAAGCCTTGTTCAAGTTCCTGGAGTCCTACCATTTTACTCCCATGGGTGACCACAGTCTGGCCGAGCTACTTCATGGCCGCGAGTCTCGTACCTTGCTCCACCTTCTTCACCCTCCACCCCATCAGCCAGGGCTGATTCTGTTCACAAAGTTTTCGGAGGCCGCTTCTGTTGGGGTTCGGCGGTACGGCAGGTGCCCAAAATAGATTCATAGTTGGATCTTGAGCTCTCGTGGCAAAAGCCTTTACAGAGTCCGCACAACTGCTAGGGAAGTGGTGTGCCGCGTGACCAACTTTAGTCATGAGTGACATCGGTAGCGGGTTCTACAGAAGCACCACCACCAACACCAGCTCCACCAAGAGCTGCTCCCAACAGCATGGAGGTGCCACGAATTGTTCCATGGTTTGCTGACACAAGAAGCCAACTATGAGCACAGTAATAGCCTCCGACAGTTCCTGTACTGGTTACCAACCCAGAATCACAAGAAGATGATGTCATGCACAAGCTTGAACAAACACCTCAGGAAGAGTCATCCTTATCCCCTCAGAATATTCAGCCTGATCAAGCACATGGCTGTCTGGTCATTCCAAAACACTCTCATGCATCATGTGTCCCACACCAGGAGCAGACATCTGGCAGCTCTCCAATTATCACTTCAAGGCATCTACCCACAAGACTGTGGTCTAGTCAGGGACACTTTTGTCCCATGGGTTAAGGTGCCTCCCAGAGAGTTCACAGACACGCATGTTGAACACATGGACATCAGCGATCTTCACACCACATACAGCAGCGAGTGTGTTGTAACAGTATAATTGGAAACTAGGAGGCGAAGTACTGGCGTAAGTAAAGTTGTGAGGTGGCATCGTGAGTCGTGGCGGGATAGCATAGTCGGTAGTGCTCTTGCCCGCGAAAGGCAAAGGTCCCAGGTTCGAGTCCCGGATCCGGCACACAATTTTAATCTGCCAGGTAGTTTCATATCAGCGCACACTCCACTGCAGAGTGAAATTTTCATTCTAGTATAATTTATTGCGTACGCAGGATGGTACAACATATACATCAAATGAACGGTACTATGGTGGCAAGTCACGGACACAGCTAATGTTTACATGTGAAACCGGTGAGAGCTACAACAAGACTGAGGCACACCTCGCACACCACGTGCTCGCCCGGTTGTGACGGCGCTGCAGGCCCTCGGAGGCGGCGCCATCGTGAGGCGGGCTCGGCTGTGGTGCGTCTTTCAGATGCCGCGGACGGACGGGACGCGGCTTGCAGTGGCCCGCTCCAACAGAGTGAGTGCTCAAACTAAAAGGAGGAGAAGTATTGTGGTTTTGCGCGCGATGTTTGACACGGCCGCCGTGAGATTCCGCGTTACGGACTGCAGGAGCGCTGCTGTCAATAGTGCTACGGCAGTGCCAACCAGAACGCAGCGCGGGAAGCTTGTAGCTACGAGCACAGTTCTCGTGTGACCACTTCGGTGTAAACATGTATTAGCCTTTCAAATGTGTTATGTATGAAGTCCTGAAGTGGAATTAAAGTTCATTTTAAGTTATTACAATTGTCTGACAGGAATGTAAGAAGAATCCTTTTATGTGCACCTCTTAAAAATGATGCGTACACAGGAATTAAGTGAAAGAGATTTTGAAACTTGCAGAGCTATATGTGAGGAAATTCTTTAAAACATTCTTCAGATGAAGCACATTTCCAATTATCAGGAACTGTAAACAAACAAAACTTCCGTTATTGGGCTACAGAAAACCTTCGTGAAATTCATCAGTGACCACTACACAGCCCTCAAGTGACAATTTGGTATGCCATTGCCGAATGATTTGTGTGAGGACCGTATTTTTTGGAAGGAGGTGGCCACATGGTCACAGAAAAAACTATTATTGTCGCATGCTAGAAGCTGTCCTCCAGCCTAGGCTAAACCAGTTTATTGCAGATCATATCATTTAAAAATAGCTTCTCTAATGAACCATACAAATATTTGTTTTGTGCCTGCTTTCATGTGGTATGATTGGGCCCCAATTGGAACAACTCTGTAGGAAAGGTCTCTATGGAGTTAGGTCAGCTGCTCAGGACAACAACTGGCTCAGACATTGGTTTGGTTTCTGTTGATGCTATTGGTACTATATGCCCACTATAACTTGATGATTCGCGCGGTGAATATTGGGAGAGGCCTTGACAGTGCTTTACAACTGCCATGGGGAGAGGAGGGGAGCAATGTTTTAACTTTAATGGCTGAGAGTTTTACCTACAGTGATAGTATTAGATATGCACGTATCGAAAATAATGAAAAATGAAAACAGATTAATGTCAGACTTACGACACTATGAACCACTGGCTTCCATTTTCTCTTGGGAGAGGATGGAGTTCCATGAGACCCCTGTGATGGTCCAGAGACTGTCTCTTGGCCCATTTTATTATGTCAAAACGATTTGTGAACACAGCACACACAAGCAAACAATACTGCATTATGCTACCATTATTTTGTAAGGCAGCAGCATACCTCCGCAGACTCTTTGTCATGGACACACCCACACCAAGTCAATCCTCGCTGATTTCACTAACTTCAAGAAATACTCTCTGCAAGTTATTGGAAACAATGTACTGCACGAAATGTCCTGCCATCTCAAAACTGTGTGCCAGATTGGTTTCATAGGTTCAAATCCCTGCCTGGAACCCAGTTTTTATGCAACAAGAAGTTTAAATCAGTGCATTGACAATGTAACTCAAATGTGGAGAGTTTGTGTTCACTAACGGTGTGAAATACCAGTGTTGGAAAGAATAGTATTAAGACAAACAGACCAAATCAAAAGTACCGTTGTTACTCTTTGTACAACAGGTGAGAAACATTCAAAATTTACATATGAAAGCCTCAGGAATTGTGTTCCAAGTGGAATCATTTCGTTTCAGATCATTCCTTAGGGCTCCTTGGTAACAGCCATACAAATTCCTCTGCATCCATTTATTCAGGATGACATTTATTTTATATGTTAATGTATCAGAATGATTACCACTCGTTAGTAAGATTACGACAGATGCTGGCTGCTCTTGTTTTCTAAGAATGACAATATAAAATTCCACTATTCTATTGTATATCGTGACTATAGCAGAAATACTTTTATACAAATAATACTAACATTTTTGTAACTTTCAGCGTATAGCCTACAGCAGTACTTTGTTTACATACACTTCATCAGGCAGCTTAGCATTGACAACACTCAGAGATAAAATAATGGCTTTCAACTAGTTTAGATTTTCTCTGCTTGTGGCAGCACAAGTGGAATCATCAAGTTATCGTGGATGGAATTTCACTAGATATGGCCTGCATTTCAATAAGGGGAAGGGTAAATTGGCTGAGTTGATAGCTAAATTAAGGGGAGACATGGCAGCTCATGGGATTACGTCGTCTTTAGGCTAAGATCGGTGTCCAGTGAGAAGCTCAGACAGGCAGGTACTATAGGTGTTTAAATATCACAAGATTCTCACAGAGGTAAAGTGAAAAATAATGTTAGTAAATTTCATCAATATATGTGGGGGGGGGGGGGGGGTTAAATAATAAAGCAGATGAGCCTATGGTTGGTTTGGAAGATACATAAACTGATAGATGTACTATGCCTATCTGAACCATCACATTATCACTGATATGGAAAAGGTAAATGTTAGTGGATAGAAACTATAGCACATGTAAGCAGAGACAATGAGAAAGGAGTAGCTACCACATACATTAAAAGTTATACAGTAACTGTGAAAAATTGAGAACAAAAATGTTTTCATAGAGCAACATATGTGCCTTTGTGCTTAAGGTAAATAATGGCACTTTTATAACTGTAAATTTGTATGAACAGCTAGTTACAGTATATGCCTAGCTCCATCCAGTAATTCAAAATGGTCAATTAATGAGAAAGGATTGAGGCAATGACTTAATACAAGGTGAATTAGAAAATATAAAAAGATCATGGCTGCATATAGCTAAAGATTCTAATGCATGGAAAACATTGAACATCATATGGTGGTGAAAGCTGCTGCTGCTGCTGCTGCTGCTGCTGCTGATGATGATGATAATGATGATGATGATAATGATGATCATCATAATGATTATGGTCCTTATGTTAAACATAGTTGCTTCTTGTCTCTTATTATTTATACTTTTTCTCATATGAAAATTGTGTGTTGAGCTTGTACTAGTATTTTGTTCCTTCCTTCTGACGTTAATGTAATAGAAAAGTTCAAATTGTTCTTATCATCCAATCCATCATGCAGTCACTTACAGAAGTGGCTGTTTTAACTCTGCCATGACCACAATCTTTGTGATCCTAACTGCATTTAATTATTTTTCTACACAGGCTTTTAACTCTTGGCTTTTTAGTACAGAATTAATAAACTCTTTGTTACTTTAACAAATTCTCTCATCCTATGATTCCTTTACCTGTTTTCACTGAAATTGTTTCTGTTCCTATTTTTCATGTGTGAGCTACAGTGGACACCTATGGGTGCAAATGAAGGCCTGTTTATTTTTATTGTTTATGTTTCAGCCGAGAAAGAGCTAAACAGAAGGTACCAAACTTCAAAAATGATACTTTATAATTGTCATTGGGAGCATAATTTCATTTGAACACCTCCACTATGTATTTAAAGATATTACATAAAACATTAACTCTTTGATTACAAAAACACAAATTTTGAAGACAATGTATAATGTAAATACTGAGTCGATGGAAACTGTGTAATGGGGAAGGGGGGAGGAGAGGAAACAATTTCGTGGTTATTATTTTATGTACCTCACAAAGTAAGCATTCAAGATGTATATCCACTTACCTCTACTCCCTCACCTAAAAAAAAAAAAAGTCTAACGTATGTCTTTTCTTGCTTTTTTCCAGGTTTGAAGAATGCTTTGTTTGACAGGTATCTCATTCAAGATACATACTTAGTAGGAGCTGGTGCATCATTTGTGCTACTTTGTATGTGGGCATACACTCACTCATTGTTTGTCACATTCATGACAGTTGTGGCCATATTATTTTCACTTGGAATCTCATACTTCGTATACACACTAGTTTTTGAGTTAGAGTTTTTTCCTTTCATGAACATTCTCGCAAGTGTCGTTGCTGTTGGTAAGTTGAAATATTTATTATTTCTTTTAACTTGTATCTCTTATTTTGTTTGGCAGAGCATTTTAGTATATGTTTTCAGTATGTCATTGTGAATATACAGGGTGAGAAGACTTAAAATGGTTTTCTGGAAATATCTGGAAAATCACAGGTCAGTTAATGGTGAGATTCTGGAAGCTCTGCCGAGTTATTTCCATTTTCTGCACATTATTTAAACAATTGATCCAACTGTCTTCTTCAGGTGTTGAGAGTTTTGCTTCTGTGTGTACTCGCTGCCTGGACTAAATACAGACTATGAACTGTTATTGGTTTCAAACTGCTGTGTGCAAAAAAGAAAAACATCAGCTCCTTAAAACACATGGAAGCTCATCATTAATCAATCATCCTAAGAAAAGCAGAGACATCAGAACAGCAATTCAAATTAAAGAGGGAAAAAAACATGGTTGTTTATCTCAAAGGAGTAGATCACATGACACAGAAATTGACTCAATGCCACACCCCAAGAGGGAGAGGAAACGGAGAAGGATCGTCTCTGAAATTTTAGAATAACTGCCTTTCTAACCTTCTTAGTTACTAAACTGACTTCTATTCATTGAAATGCACATTTTTTCAATGTTTTTAACCCATTTTAATTTTTTTTAATTATGGTGTCACCTATTACTTTGTCCCCTCTCCCCCTCTTTCCAGAAATCTGAATCTACAGTAAAGAAAAGGGTGGTTCCTATGAATATTTCCGTATAGGCTCCCCTCCTTCCTACCCCCTTCTCCTACACCTCCCTCCCTCCCTCACCTCCCCTTCCCACGCTCCCTCCATCACTCCCTCCCCCTCCCTCCATCACTCCCTCCCCCTCCCTCCATCACTCCCTCCCCCCTCCCTCCCCCTCCCACCCTCCCCTTCCCTAGCCCCTCCCTCCCCCTCCCACCCTCCCCCTCCCTCCCCCTCCCCTTCCCTCCCCCTCCCTCCCCCTCCCACCCTCCCCCTCCCTCCCTCCCCCTCCCTCCCCCTCCCACCCTCCCCTCCCTCCCCCTCCCACCCTCCCCCCTCCCTCCCCCTCCCACCCTCCATCCCTCCCTCCCTTCCTCCATCCCTCCCTCCCTTCCTCCATCCATCCCTCCCTCCCCTCCCTCCCTCCCTCCCTTCCTCCATCCCTCCCTCCCTTCCTCCATCCATCCCTCCCTCCCTCCCTCCCTTCCTCCATCCCTCCCTCCCTTCCTCCATCCCTCCCTCCCTTCCTCCATCCCTCCCTCCCTTCCTCCATCCCTCCCTCCCTTCCTCCATCCCTCCCTCCATCTCTCCCTCCCCTCTCCCCTTTCTCCCCCTCGCCTCCCCTCCCCTCCCCCTCCTTTCTCTCCCTCTGTCCCTCCCCTCCGTCTCCCTCCTTTCTCTCCCTCTGTCCCTCCCCTCCGTCCCCCTCCTTTCTCTCCCTCTGTCCCTCCCCTCCTTCCCCCTCCTTTCTCTCCCTCTGTCCCTCCCCTCCTTCCCCCTCCTTTCTCTCCCTCTGTCCCTCCCCTCCGTCCCCCTCCTTCCTTTCTCTCTCTGTCCCTCCCCTCCCTCCCCCTCCCCTTCCCTCCCACACACTGTATTAAAATGGGATGAGTCTGATGTCAATAACTAGTGCCCAGTCTCACTTCTGGCAGCTTATTCCAAAATTCTTTTATTCAAGAGTAGCTTCAAATACCGTATATACTCGAGTAATCCACCCACCCCAATTTTTGATGGGGGGGGGGGAACACGGATTTGTGTAGATCAGGATACCACTCGTTAGATTTGAACAAGTGAGGGCAGCCATTTGGGATGTCACGACTATTACATTTCAAAACGACACGTAAATATTGAAACAATTGACGCCGCACTGATTGAAAGAGAGAGTGAGAGAGAGAGAGAGAGAGAGAGAGAGAGAGAGAGAGAGAGAGAGAGAGAGAGAGAGGCACACAATGTTGTCATATCCAGAGCGTGCGAATCTCGCACTTATAGAATCTGAACCGTTAAATAAATGGAGCTGAGACTGGTATTACACTATCATATATCTTTTTAAAAGTCTATATGTCATGTATTTACATCAAAGATATTTGATAGCATAATAAGGAGCTTCGACATACATGTATTTTTGGTAATTTTGAAGGATGCTTGCACGGGCTGCAGTTTCCATAAATATCGAATGCGCGACCACACTTTCATATATGCTCCATGCACCAGTGAAGAATAATGTAAGTACTCTTACTACTGCCATTTCACATGTTTGTAGGTTGCTTGCCCACAAAGGCAATTAATGCTGTCCATGCCCTAGAGTTGACAGGTTCTTGCATGTACCGTAGCCTGCTAAGTAACAGTAACTATCCTCG
Source organism: Locusta migratoria (assembly GCA_026315105.1). Classification (NCBI taxonomy): domain Eukaryota; kingdom Metazoa; phylum Arthropoda; class Insecta; order Orthoptera; family Acrididae; genus Locusta; species Locusta migratoria. The sequence goes on along the minus strand of CM048755.1, from coordinate 734,813,970 downwards.
TAATGTAAGGACTTTGAAACTGCAGTCTGTTGCCCGTCTTAATAGCATGGCGTGTATGCTGGCAATTTTGAGTGTTTCTGAACCGGAGATTCGGGTGCTACGCGTCCTCACATCCTTAAAAAAAAACTTCTTGTTTAATCTACCTTTCACTTAAAATGATCACTCTTTCGTGCGTCAACGTATCAGATTCTCCCGCCATTTTGGAACATCAAAATGCACCATGTATCGAAGTGTGGTCATGCTTTCAAGATTTATCAAAATGTGCGTCCATGCAAGCGTTATTCACAATTACCGTATTTTTCATCAAAGAAAGGTCATCAAATGTAGCACCTCGTCGTATATTTGAATATAAAAGTTGCTTCTCTTCTCTCCACTCCAAATGTATCCACTCTGAATGGTAGCATTGCTGATGCTAATCGACGTGTGCGTGCGTTTGAACATAACTGCAATGCCGTGCTGTAATTAGCGTTTAAACAGAGTAGCAAGAAATCGCTGTAACCCTGTCTTCTCCAGATGTAGTCATTGTCATGTCCTGATACCAATGTGGGTAATATGGTGGTACTGAACCGAATAATACCTAACATAAGTAGATAACATACTTTATTACTCAGAAAGATGGCACCATAAACTACTCATTCTTACATAAAAAATGCAACTGTTCGGACGTGCCAGCTGCGCTGATAAAGTAGCTCCTGGAAAGATGTGCTACTCCGCTACGCTTTTGACCGGCTAAGGCAGCGCACAGTAAAAAGTTACTATTATCCGCTTTCTTGAAATATGGCGACAATAATACCCCTTTTTAACTCCACAATGAAGATTTAGGTCTAAGAAATATTATGAATGTTTGATCGAAATTATTATCGTGTAATACTGGGCTAAAGGGATTTTTTTTTAAAGCGGAGTAATCCCCACCTGGTGTGTTTTGTTGTTGCAGATGGAGAAATACCAACCTAAATTCGAGTAGTCCGCGCACCCCAATTTTTCATTCATAAATTCGGGAAAAAATGTGCTTGAATTACTCAAGTATATACGGAATTTGTAAAAATAAAGTACTAACAAAATGTCAGTTTGGTTTTCAGAAACACATTTTCAATAGAAAATGCTTTATATGCTTTTACTGCTCAAGTATTAAATGCTATGAACAACCAGACATCACCCATTCGGATTTTTTGTGATATCTCAAAACAATTGTGCTACGAGTGGAACATGCACAAATGGTTTAATTCTTAGTTAACTGGAAGACTTGCCATTCTATATTCACGAAGATTCAAAGCTAGTGCTATCTGCTGATGATACAAGTATTGTAATTATGCTCGACAAACAAGAATTAACCGACAAAATTGTAAATAATGTCTTTCATAAAATTATTAAATGGTTCTCTGCAGATGGACTCCATTAAGTTTTGATGAATCACAGTATGTATAGTAAATGGCATTATACCATTAATAAATATACACTATGGACAGAATTTTGCAGCTACGGTAGAATATTAAAATTTTTTAGATGTGTGAATTGCTTATGTTATAGAATTGGGAGAAATACATTGATGATCTGCTGAAACGTGTGATTTCAGCTACTTACTTAAGGTTACTGCAAATTCTAGTGCTAAACATAAATAAACTAACTTACTATGCCTGATTTCATTCACTGCTTTCATATGGCATATATTTGGGGTTAATTCATCACTGAGTAAGAAAGTGATCAAAACAATTCCTGGAGCCCACCCAAGATGGACATTTCTTTAACCCTCCGTTGGGCGCACCTCCAGATGAAACAAAATCAGGCGCACCCAGCCTGAGAGGCCACCCACATATTTTGTGGACTAGCTCCGCCATGTTAAATCAAATTCAAAATGCGTGTTGGCTAGTGTTGAGGAGGATCTAAAGGAAGGAATTACAGCAAACTTAAAGCATAATAATGGATTTATTGAACACAATACACCTTAAACTAAAGTGACCAAAATTACCAATTTCCCACAAAAAGCATTAAAAATTGGTCGAACAGACATCCATAAAAGTAATGAAGTTATTTTTAAAGGGCATTAAGCAGTCTATTTTGACATGGAATCATCTTTTCTCACCACATTTGCAGCCAAAAACCGATGCTATAGCTCCCAAATCAACAGCTGAAACAGAGATATGGCACAGAACGTATACGTCGCTCAAGCAGATTGGTTGATGACAAGATGAACATTCGTGATTCTTCATCCTCCTAACTCTCGTTTCAGCCACGTATGGTCGACGTTTTAGCCATTTGGGAGGTAATGTGGGAGAAATTTCTCGTTCCTTGTGGGGTAAAATTTTTTTCAGTCGAGTTTGCAGCCGAATCGACATTCCACATATATTCATAGCATACACAGACTATATTGTCCAGTTAGAAGTTGATGACACAAGGTTTTGCAATTGGTGGTGTCATTTGTAGCAATATCTTTTACATATATACATGTGGCGTCTGTTCCGAAAGAACAGACGACACTTCTGATCCTGCAGTTGTTATTATTATTTTAATATTCATAGAACATATGACATCAACTGCGATTGGGCAAAGCTGAAAATGTGTACCCAGCCGGGATTTGAACCCGGGTCTCCTGCTTTCTAGGCAGTTGCGCTGACCCATACACCACTGGGGACACAGTGATCACCGCACCTGCAAGGACTACCTAGGCACGCCTCCTGTCAGATACAAATTCCCAGCTTCGCCCTGCCCACAGTACTCAAACTCGTAGTTATGAAACTAATTCCCGTAGGAGTAAGGGCTTCAAACTTGCCCACCCCTCCCCACTAACGATAGGATCATTGCCCGTCACCGGCAAATTATATATATACATGTGGCGTCTGTTCCGAAAGAACAGACGTCACTTCTGATCCTACCCTGTGGGCAGGGCGAAGCTGGGAATTTGTATCTGACGGGAGGCGTGCCTAGGTAGTTCTTGCAGGTGCGGTGATCACTGTGTCCCCAGTGGTGTATGGGTCAGCGCAACTGCCTAGAAAGCAGGAGACCCGGGTTCGAATCCCGGCTGGGTACACATTTTCAGCTTTGCCCAATCGCAGTTGATGTCATATATTCTATGAATATTAAAATAATAATAACAACTGCAGGATCAGAAGTGACGTCTGTTCTTTCGGAACAGACGCCACATGTATATATATAATTTGCCGGTGACGGGCAATGATCCTATCGTTAGTGGGGAGGGGTGGGCAAGTTTGAAGCCCTTACTCTTACAGGAATTAGTTTCATAACTACGAGTTTGAGTACTGTGGGCAGGGTGAAGCTGGGAATTTGTATCTGACGGGAGGCGTGCCTAGGTAGTCCTTGCAGGTGCGGTGATCACTGTGTCCCCAGTGGTGTATGGGTCAGCGCAACTGCCTAGAAAGCAGGAGACCCGGGTTCGAATCCCGGCTGGGTACACATTTTCAGCTTTGCCCAATCGCAGTTGATGTCATATATTCTATGAATATTAAAATATCTTTTACACTGGATGTTGTGTAATAATGATGTGACTCTTCACAGTATGAATAGTAGAAGGTATCTACTTAGACTACTTCGTCGTCTTATTTCCAAAATAAAAACTCCTCACATATTTTCTTCTCTTCTTCATATTCCCGAGCTGTTCCCTAAACTTCCTGTTCAGTTTCTGAGTCCTCCTTGCCTTCTACCTCATCCTGAGAGTGGGTGTCTCTCTCATTGACTAAATCTTCGAGTGCGGCTGGATCCTCGAGGAGGCGCATTATTTCCACAAGATCATTGGCTTAGAGGCATAATATACTTTTCTGGACATTTCAGCAGAAAATATGGATGTGATAACGTAGGAAAAGAAAGGAAAACTGAAATTAGAACTCGATCAGGCGCACTCAGTCTGAAGGGCCAGGGTCGTCAAAGTCTTCTTTTTTTCCGAAGGTAATGGTGAAAATCACAGAGGACAGACTTATTTTGATTGAAACGAAGTAATGAAATAAAAAAATCTTGAAAAATCTCACCTTAAAAACTATAACGTAATCGGGCGCAGACAGCCTGTGAGGCCCAAGGAGTTCCCCGTGATCCGCGTGGAAATCAATGGCAGCCTGCGGATCAGCACTGTGTGAGGTTTCCAAAGTTATGCGAGTAAACGGAGAGGCAGGCCGCTGGGCCACCACTGTTAAGCACGGGAATCAAAAATGTGTTTTGCTGGCCTGTGAGGCCGACTGCGCCCGGCGGAGGGTTAAGGACCTAGAGGTCTTCACAGTAGTAAGTATATACACTTTCCAAACTTGTTATTAGTAACACAGCCCAATTCAAAAGTAACAACAGTGTGCACAATTGCAACTTTAGGAGAAAAAGTGGTCTTCACTGTTCAAGGTTAAAAGTACCGTATATACTCAAGTAATCCGCGCACATTTTTTCCCGAATTTATGAACGAAAAACTGGGGTGTGCGCATTACTCGAATTTAGGTTGGTATTGCTCCATCTGCAACAACACACACCAGGCGGGGATTACTGCGCTTTAAAAAAACATCCCTTTAGGCTGGTATTACACTATAATATTTTTGATCAAATCTTTGAGAAAGAAATGTCAAATATTCGTAATATTTCTTAGACATAAATCTTCATTGTGGTGTTAAAAAGGGGTATTATTGTCATCATATTTCAAGGTAGCGGATAATAACTTTTTATTGTGCGTTGCCTTAGCTGGTCACAAACATAGCGGAGTAGCGTATCTTTCCAGCAGCTTCTTTGCCAGCGTGGCTGGCGCGTACGAACAGTTGCATTGTTGATGTAAGAATGAGTAGTTTATGGTACCATCTTTTTGAGTAATAAAGTACATTATCTACTTTATTCAGTTCAGTACCACCATATTACCCACATCGTTATTGGGACGTGACGATGACTATATCTGGAGAAGACAGGGTTACAGCGATTTCTTGCTACTGTGGTTAAATGCTGATTGTGGCGCGGCATTGCAGTTACGTTCAAATGCATGCACATTGATTAGCAACAGCGATGCTAGCGCTCAGAGCAGATACATTTGCAGCAGAGAGAAGACAAGCAACTTTTATAATCAAATATAAAGCGAGGCGCTACATTTGATTACATTTCTTTGATGAAAAATACATGTATGTCAAAGCTCCTTATTACGCTATCAAATATCTTTGATGTAAATACATGAAATATAGACTTTTACAAAGATATATGACCGTGTAATACCAGTCTCAGCTCCATTTATTTAACGGTTCAGATTCTGTGTGTTCATTTTATTGTGTTACTGAATGTTTTCACAGTAATACGTTACAAATGAAATATTTTTCAGTTTGTACGAGAACATTTAGTAGGTAAAATACGAGAATTTTATGGGGTTGGTGAGAGTTTCGCATGCTCTGGATATGACAAAATTGCGCGCCTCTCTCTCTCTCTCTCTCTCTCTCTCTCTCTCTCTCTCTCTCTCTCTCTCTCTCTCTGTGTGTGTGTGTGTGTGTGTGTGTGTGTGGTGTCAATTGTTTTGATATTTACATGTCATTTTGAAATTTAATAGACGTGACATCCCAAATGGCTGTCATCACATACTTGTTCAAATCCGACAGGTGGTATCTTGAGCTACACAAATCTGCGTGGTTTTGTCCCCACCCCCACCCCCTCATCAAAGTGTAAGGTGTGTGGATTACTTGAGGGTGTGGATTACTCAAGTATATATTGTAACTGGCACAAAAAGGGATGACTTACGCTGTCACAAAAGTCTATGGTCACTTACACCAAACAGCATCAAAAGTCTGACTGAGGAAGGACAATCCTTCTCATCGATAAACCCATTTATAATTCAGAAAGGGGTTGACGTCATTGCTGGCCCAGTTAAATCCTGCACCCGTCTGTGTAATGGGACATTACTATTGGAAACAGAAGGTGGCCTCCAGGTGCAATGGTTGCTCAAGGCTAATTTGCTCCATAGTTACTCAGTTGTTGAGCTTCATCCAACCCTCAATTATTCCCAAGGGGTAGTCTACTCAGCCTGTTTGGACGGTCTGACTGAGGATGAATTAAAGGACTATCTGGCAGCGTAAGGCGTCATCACAGTGCATCGAGTGATGAGAATCCCCACTCGTACAGTGTTCTTGACCTTTGACCGAGTGGATCTGCCGCCGATGATCAAGGCGGGATATGAGGTAGTCACAGTACGACCTTATATCCCTAAGGCTACTCTGTGTTACCAGTGCCATCGCTTTAATCACACAAGTCAGTTGTGCAAGAACCCGGTAACATGTGTCACCTGTGGTAAAGATGCACATCAGGGGAATCGTCCACCACCATCCCCTCATAGCATAAATTGTAACTGGAATCATGCTGCCTCCTACCGGGAATGTCCCGTATTTGCCGATGAACGGGCCAAACAGGAAATAGGAGTCAAGGAAAAGTTTCCTATACAAGTTGGACGTAAGATGTACGCCAGTTGTAACCCTAATTACCCCACCGCTTGGCAACTACAGTACTGTAGTTGCAGCGCCTCCACCAACGCAGGACATGGCCACACATTCGTGTGAGCTACAGTTTACTACTGTAGTCGTCAAACAGTCTACATCAACAACAGCGGCAAGTTCAACGAAAAGTGTGAATGCCTCTTCCAAATCTTCATCTTCAACTGTGAAACCGCAGATTGAGATATGTAAGTCTAAGAAGGAGTATACGCGTGAGGATTTCTTCTGCACCCCTTCCAAAACATCTGAGTCTACAAAGGAACTTCTCCAGGGATTCCCCCCCCCCACCCCTGCTACCTCACCTTGCAATAATGGCATCCCCTGGAAGCCTATAGTCTCTCCAGGTGCATCAGCCAAAGATGGGGCTGCCGACCACGATCACGCGGTTGCCGTGGTCACCTCTGAGAACGTGGAGCAAGACCCTCCCGTCTCGGACACCACCAGTTGCGAACATTCGCATTGTGGCCCACTGCCTTCGTCGGGCTGACGTCCATCTCTATATCATTTTATCCTACTATGGATATTCTTCGATGGAACATTCGTGGTATCCGGTCAAATTTGGCAGAACTGAAACTTCTTACGGAAAGATATCACCAAATTATCTTCTCTCTACAGGGGACCAAATTGCTCCTTGGTACTCTAATTACTTTCCCACGCTATACTGCCATTCGCTTTGATCTTCCTCCTGTGGCAGGAATTCGAGCCCACAGGGGCGTAATGTTGCTCATTCGGGATGATGTACACAGTACACCTGTCCCTTTGTGTACTCCACAACAAGCTGTCGCTGTTCGGATAAACCTTCCTGGATTTATCTTCACACTGTGCAATATTTACGCTCCTTTCTCCTTTCCAGTCACTAGATCGGATCTTCTAGATCTTATTGACCAGCTTCCCCATTTGGGGCTCCCCACGACCCATGTCCATGGGGCTCCCTCCTGGCAGATGTACTGAACCACCTTCAGCTCATCTGCCTTAACACTGGTGACCCAACTTATCTTTCGGACTCCACAAACACTTTCAGCCACATAGCTCTATCTGCACTGCTCAGCTGGCACGGCATCTCAGCCATACATTCGAGCGATCATTTTCCGTGTGTAATTCACCTAATGACGGCTGACACCCTTGAGCATCCACACCGCTGGCAGATAACCAAAGTGGATTGGGAGCTCTATTTGTTTCTGGTGGATTTTGGTACTCATCAATTTCCCAGTATAGACGGCCAAGTGGAACACCTTACCACAGTTATTCTCACAGCCTCCAAATGTTGCATCCCCTGTAAGACTACCCAAGCAAGTCGTCCCCTTGTCCCATAGTGGATCGCGGAATGCCGTGATGCTCTGCGAGCACGGCGGCGTGCTCTCGGAACATTTAAACAATGACCCACGTTCGACAACTGCATCCGATACAAATGGCTGCTGGCCTATTGTCGTCGCCCCTTTTTTTTGTGACTGTAAACGCGCCAGTTGGCTCTCATTTATGAGCTCTTTTAATAGGTCTACCCCTTCCTCTATTGTTTGGAGTAACCTCAAAAAATTTCAGGCACTATGGCTCGTTCTCCGATTCCTGGTCTCTGTGTCGCAAGTGACACCATCGTCGACCCTCCACAAATAGCCAACACACTTGGTCGACATTTTGCAGAGGTATCTAGTTCTTCTCACTACAATGACACTTTCCTCACTAGGAAACGGACAGTGGAGGTGACTGAATTGCCCTTTACCTCTCAGAACCATGAATGCTACAATACCGAGTTTACTGTGCCAGAGCTCCACCACGGACTCTTGTCTTCACGGTCCTCCGCTCCAGGACCAGATGGCATTCACGTAGCGATGTTGCGACACCTTTCACCTACGGGCTTGGACTTCTTACTGGCCACCTACAACCGCATAGGGATAGAAGGCACCTTTCCGTGATGCTGCAAATTTCTCCCTTCTAGCTACCACCCCATTTCCCGCACCAATAGCGTATGCAAGGTGATGGGATGCACGACTCATGGGCATCTTGTATGATGGCTTAAAAATGCGACATCTCCTTTCTAATGTCCAATGTGGGTTTCGCAAGAACCGTTTTGCGGTGGATCATCTCGTCGCCCTATCTACTTCAGTAATGAATAACGTTTTACAGAAGCGCCAGACAGTAGTGGTGTTCTTTGATCTGGAAAAAGCATACAACACCTGCTGGAGAATGGGCATCATCTGCACTCTACATACATGGGGTTTTCAGTGTCGTCTGCCAATTTTTATCCGGGAATTTTTAACAGACCGTGTGTTTAAAGTGCGTGTTGGTTCAGTTTTATTGAGCACTTTTTATTCAGGAGAATGGGCTCCCCCAGGGTTCAGTCCTGAGCGTTGTTTTACTTGCAGTGGCAATCAATTCTATAACTGATCATCTACCACTGAGAGTGTCGGCGTTCCTCTTTTGCGATGACTTCGCAGCAGCAGCTCTGAGCAAACGGGTCTCCTGGAGCAGCGCCTTCAACGGTGCCTAGACACTCTCCACACGTGGAGTATGGACACTGGCTTTCGATTCTCGGCTGACAAGACAGTCTGCATGAACTTCTGGCAGCAGGAGGAGTCCCTTCGCCTGGGCCCCATAGTACTTCCATTTGTTGAGACCACGACGTTCTTGGGACTTGTATTTGACAGGAAGCTATGTTGGTCTCCCCACATATCTCGTTTGGCAGCTTGCTGTACCCGCACTCTCAATGTGCTGCGGTGTTAAGTGGCACCTCTTGTTGGCGAGCTGATCGGTCTACTCTCCTCCATCTGTATCGCACCATAGTTCGATCGAAACTGGACTATGGAAGCATCGTCTATTCTGTGGCTCGACCATCCATACTGCACCGCCTTAACACAGTCCACCACCAAGGGATTCGTCTGGCGACGGGAGTGTTTTACACTATCCCCATTGAGAGCCTCTATGCTGAGGCCGCCGAACTACCTCTTTCTTATCGTTGGGAACTCCTGCTTAGCTGTTACGCTAGCGTTTGTCATCCATGTGCAGACACCCAACGTATGCTGTTTTCTTTAACGACTCACTTGATGGTCTCTTTGCTGAGCGCCAGTCTGCTCTGTTACCACCGGGAGTTTGCTTGCATTCATTGCTTGGCCAGCTTGGCGTTAAAATGCCTGCTACTTTCTCGACTGGAGAGAGCACCTCTCCACCATGGCTAAGCCCTGAAGTCCGTGTTAACTTGGACCTTCATTCTCTTCCAAAGGACTCCGCACATAGTTTCGTTTACCGGAGAGAATGTCTCGCACTTCGGTACAAATTTGATGACAATTTGTTTATCTACACTGATGGCTCAAAGATAGACCAGGGTGTTGGGTGTGCCTTTGTGCTTGGCAGCACCTCGTTTAAATATCGTCTCCCTGTTTGGAGTTCCAATTTTACAGCTGAGCTGTATGCATTATACCAAGCCACCCAATATGTCCGCCGAAACTCGCTCAATAAGATTGTCATTTGCTTGGACTCTCTGAGTGCTCTTTTGAGCCTCCGCACGCTATATCCTGTCCATCCCCTGGTACAAAGCATCCACAATTGTCTTACCACTCTTTCAACGAGCGGAACTACTGTGACGTTTCTGTGTTCCTGGCCACGTTGGAGTGTTGGGGAATGAGTCTGCGGATACGGCTGCCAAGGAGGTAGTTCTCCTCCCAGGGCTGTCTACCTTTTCTACTAACTCGACCTTGGTGCTGGCGTCTCCTGGCGCATCATCTCACATTGGTTTTTACATTGGTCATCCCTGTCAAGGAACAAATTGTGAGCCATTAAACCTGTGCCTGATCTTGGTCAACGTCATCTCGACCCTCTTGCCGGGAGGAGGTTGTTCTGGCCTGGCTTCCTATTGGCCACTGCCATTACAGCCACTAGTATTTACTTCGTGGTGATCCTGCTCCCTTATGTGAGCATTGTGATGAACCTTTTTACTGTGTACCACCTTTTAGTGCAATGTCCGTTTTTAATCGTCTACGTCATGATCTGTTTACCATTTGAAATGTCTGATATTTTTCTGATGATCCGCATTCTGCTAACTGAGTTTTACTTTTTATACATCTTGCAAATATGGCGAAAGCCATTTAAGTTCTAACCCCGGTTCGATTTTACTATGGGCAGTGTGGGGTGCAAATGACCTAAAAAAAAAAAAAAAAAAAAAAAAAAAAAAAAAAAAAAAAAAAAAAATTCCTATGTGTTGTCATGCATTTGTTACATCCAGAATGACACTTTCACTCTGCAGCGGAGTGTGCGCTGATATGAAACTTCCTGGCAGATTAAAATTGTGTGCTGGAACCAGGACTCTAACCTGGGACCTTTGCCTTTCGCAGGCAAGCTCTCTACTACAGAGATACCCTGACAAGACTCAGACTTCTGTGAAGTTTGGAAAGTAGGAGGCGAGGTACTGACAGAATTGAAGTTGTGGGGCGGCACCGTGAGTTGTGTCGGGGTAACTCCGTGGTAGAGTGCTCACCCGCGAATGGCAAAAGACCCAGGTTCGAGTCCCAGTTCCAGCACACAATTTTAATCTGACAGGAAGTTTAATTAGTTACATGTATCTGCGCCAATACAGGATAGTTTCCCTATCCCCAGCCAGAATCCAGTCCCAAATCCTACTTCTACATTGCTACCTGGCTCATGGTATACCCCCCCCCCCCCCCAAATTACCCATCTCTGGCTGCAATCCTTACCTCCAAAATGAACTTCACCTCATCAGATTTCGACCAACCACAGCCCTCACCAACCTAATACCAACTGAATCCTACAAAACCATGAAAACAAGGCCCAAACAGCCTTTCAACACCTCATCTCCATCTGAAAAATTTTCTTGCTCTGCAACCCCAGTTACCTGCATCCTATATACCATACTGGCACCGTTGCCCTCAAAGTACTAGAGCAGCATTCACGTCACCTCAAAAAACTCTCTAACCTATTCATCTTTTACTCCCGCTTTGGTCTATTATTATCCACTCCCTCAACAAGAACCTCCAAAAACACTTCACAAGTCCTCCTAGCCGATAAACCCTGCTTACATTTACCACACCCTCCCAAACTCCCCCACACCACCACACACAATCCACAACCTAAACAAAAGCCTCAGTCCCATACAAGTGCCGGTCCTCTCCAAAGGCCTTCATTTTGTCCCACTGTCAATTTCAACCATCCACTCTAGATCCACCCCTACTGCCAACGTCGAGGAAGGTGGCTCGTTGTGTTGAGTAGGACATGTGAAGTGAATGGCTTGGAAGGTGTTGAGGTTTTGAAGGAATGTGGATAGTGTGCCCTCACCTTCGGTCCAGACTATGATGATATCATCAATAAATCTGAAGCAGATGAGGGGTTTGGGATTCTGGGTAGTCAGGAAGGATTCTTCTAGATGGCCCATGAACAGGTTGGCATAGGAAGGTGCCATATGGATGCCCGTGGCTGTGCCACAAATTTATTTGTAGGTGATGCCTTCAAATGAGAAGTAATTGTGGATGAGGATGTAGTTGGTCAAGGTAACGAAGGAGGAGGTAGCAGGTTTGGATTCAGTAGGGCGTTGAGAAAGGCAATGTTCAACAGCGGCAAGGCTATGACCATTGGGAATGTTGGTGTAGAGGGATGGTGGCATCAACAGTGACAAGCATGATTCAGGTGGTAAAGGCTTGGGAACTGTGGAGAGGAGGAAATGGTTGGTGTTTTTTTTTATATAGGAGGGTAGGTTCTGAGTAACAGGTTGAAGGTGTTGGTCTACGAGAGTGAAGATTCTCTCAGTGGGGGCACCATAACCGGCCACAATGGGACGCCCACACAAGGTGTGTGTGTGTGTGTGTGTGTGTGTGTGTGTGTGAGAGAGAGAGAGAGAGAGAGAGAGAGAGAGAGAGAGAGAGAGAGAGAGAGAGAGAGAGAGAGAGAGAGAGGGGGGGGGGGAGACAGGGTGTGTATGTGGAAGAATCTGACAGTTGGTGGAGACCCTCTGCCACACAGTTCTTGCGGTCTATAACCATAGTGGTGGCCTTTGTCAGCAGGAAGGATCATAAGGTCGAGATTGGTTTTTAGGTGGTGGATTGCACTTCTTTCTATGGTAGTGAGGTTGACATCCATCTAGAGGGATTTGGAGAATGATGGAACTGAGGCATACCTGTGACTGTTACTGAAGACTTGCAGAGTTTTTGCGTAAGATAGAATTTACGCTTGTTGATTATCTGTGATGTGGCTACCTCTTCTTTATACATACAGTGCCTGTGTATTAATTATCACTGCTTTATTCAGAATTTGATGAGATATTCACTCTTCACTTTCAAAACAAGAGTAAGGTCAATGTCCACATAAGATTTGTGTGGTACATGGTGGAGGGTACTTCACTTGCAGAATTCCAAAAAAATCTATAGTTTTATTACGATCTTGATTAAATTCAGCATACTTGACGTTCAAAACTAGGGGAAGGCCTTGTCTACAAAAGATTTGTTTGGTACATGGTGAAAGGTACATCCCTTAAGAATTCTCTAAAATATAAAGTGTTATTAGCTACCTGCCAAACTGTAGTTATTACATCAGAAAACAATAGTTTTATTTTAATTCTGTACGATTTTCTGTAGAAAAATGTATTAATAGAAAATGTAATATGCATTCGCTCCAGTTATTCCCTAGTAACATTTCAGATTTTATTTTATTTATTTATTTATTTATTATTTTATTACTTTTTTATTTCACACATTTTCCTTCACAAGAATATATTAAAAACAATTATACCCTTTTGTGCAAATGTGCTGATGCATTGTTTGACGGTAAAACAATGGCTTTAGATTCTTATTATTCATTTCGATTGCTTTTCTGTTTAAGAATGAGTTAACTGTTGTTTTATCTGTTGGATGTGTGCCAAGATCTGTTGAAGAACCATGTTTCATTTTACTTATAACACTTGTACGCCATTCGAAATAAATAATAGCAGAACACATCAACAGCTCACCGTGCCCTCAGCTGAAATGCCAATTATAAGGTGAATGGGTAATACTTTGACAGTACATGCTTTAGTATTCATCGCAAAGGGGTGTGATGGAGATGTTTCATTCTATGTGCGCAACCAAGCAGCACAGCGGCTGACCAGGTCGGATGCAAATTGAGACGGGCAGCACAGTGTGCGTTATTGTGACTTTTGCAGTCTAATGGGGCTGCCCATACTGCTGTGCCCTGCACCTGTGCCGGCCTGCGTGTCATTGTAGCTGAGGCACAGTATCAGCACCGCACGCCATACTGCAGACAACAGCACAGGCAGGAAGAAAGGGGAGGCGAAGGGCAGGCAAGAAGTCTGCTGTACGCTGTATATCGAAAGTGGCCCTATTATTGCCTGTTCAAAATGTTCCAATGTTCGTAAACATATTGGACCATACTGCTATGATCATCAGTCCAAAGCCTTACAAACTACTTATCCAACTTACACTAAGGATAACATATGCACCTATCACTGAGGAGGACATGAACCTCTGGTGGGAGCAGCTGTCTAGTCTGTAGATTATTGGCTGTCTGAACAATATTGCCTTACGATGGATAGTGTTTGTCATATACTAGTGATTTTTTTTTAACATTTAAGACTTCGTTCTTTTTTCATTTGTGGATTGTAATTGCTTATATCTGTACAGTTTTGTTTAGTGAAATATTGTAACCCCATATGATCAATAACCAACACAGAAAATTTTAATTTCATAGTAAGCCATCATCAATAATGTGATAGATAAATAAATAAAACCAATCATTTTGTTTCTAAGGAACTGGTAAAATTGTAGGTAATTTTGTCAGAATTGTGATAGTTACTGTAATAATGCTAAATAATTTTTGAATCCTTTTGTAATGAGGTCGGAATCTCATCTTAAAGCTCAGATCAACTTTCCATAGCTTCGGGAGTTGGTACGTTTTGTCTTTACTTAGTTGTCATTTTTGCTATCACTTATTTACTGGAAAATGGGCTTATGATTCAAAACCTAGGTCATTCTTTATTAATAAATGAAATAAACCTTTCATTTAGTTAACAGACAGACAATTGTGAGCTTTAATTGACTACCGTACCTCAAAAATAATGCTAGTTCCTATTCATTTGCAATTGTCTCTTGCAAATTACATTCATGTAAGTCAATGGCATGCTATATAGCTCATATGCAAAAGGTTTACTTAGGCGTGTGACAGCGAGATTACAAGGATCCGGAATTGATAAGCTGCTGGACGATCAAAGCAGTCAGCATTCGTTAAACCTATTCACTGCTCCGAAGCAATCGGTACACAATATCACATGCTTCAATGTGTCTCACCAATCCACGACCACCATGCGTGGGCTTTACAACAAATACTTGCACGGTGAACAACTTCTGGGAGATTCAGATTGAGAACCCAGCGTTCATAACTGATCCTGCTCTTCAATAGCAGGACGAGAAGTTATTACTCCAGTACAGATCAGCACACAATAAGGTCACAAATGAAAATACCGTGCAGTGGGGATAACACTGAGTGAGGCAACTCAACAAGTTCAGCCAGCATGCCCCGAGTATGTATGTATTGGAACTATCTTTCCGGGTACAACCGCTGCTAGTCCAGCCCACAAGGACGGCATGGTTCCCGATGAGACCTAGGCACCTCAGCACTCTCGGCACTCCCTGGGTCTTATCCAACCTCACCGGATGTGACGATGCCTGAGTGGAAATTTCTTCCCACCCAATATGGTGACCACCAACCGCCGATCCTCAGGCAGACTTCACTCCGAGCCGTGCCCATTTTATCTCGCCCCCCCCCCCCCCCCCAACAACAATAACCTGGGAAGGTTTTGAGTGATTCGATAGGCCTTATTGTGTTGATTCTCACTCAGTACTACCCACTTTGATCTGACTAAGGTGAGCCCATATCCTTTTTCAGGTGCATTTCTCTTGGAGCAAGAAGCTTATGGGATTAAGTACCTCAATGACCTCATATGACCCTACAAAACGCGGCAACATCTTCCCAGTAACTCCTTGCGCCACAAAACTCTGGCCCTGGACGTTCTTAACACATACCTTGTCCCCGACCACAATTTTCACAGCATGCCGCCCTCTATTGTACCTCATTGCCTGTTGCTAATGAGCCAACAAGATGGTCCTATGTGCAGACTCCCACCATGCCATCAGGTCCTCAGGGTCCACGTGATCCGGTAACAGATCATTCAAGCACCACAAATTGCTCAGAGGCGAATTTTCTTCATAGGAAAACATAAGTGTAGTGGAAGTGGTCTTAGGAGCTTCATGACATGCCATATTAAAAGCCAAACTCGGTCAACTGAGGGAGCTATCCCAGCGTTTCTGAGAATGCAAGTGGTAGATTATAAGGGCTGATTTAAGGTACTGATTAATGCATTCTACAAATGAGGGCTGAGGGTAGTACGGGTGGTAGTTATATGACAGATTCCGTGACCAAAACAAAACCCTTGAAACTCCCGCGACTTGAACCCTATCGCATTATCGGTAACTAACATCTTGGGTGGCGCAAAACTGACTAAAATGCTTAACAGATGGTTAATGGTTATAGTGTTAGTCGTTCCCTTACTCTGTATAAGCCGCACAAAGTGGGTAAATGTGCCCACCACCACGAACACTTATAGGTGCCCATTCTTAGTCCGTTTTAAGGGGTCCTAAATAATCTGCAAATATTTTCTCTTGGGATGGGTCAAACCCCAATTTTACCAAATCAAATCTGAATACCGAATGTTAAATAAAATATGCACCGCATTCCGAACCCGAATAGAATCATCCGAATCTCGAATCCAAATAATCTGTCAACTCAAGTACATGTATCTAAAAAGAATTACTACTATATCACAGCCAGTAATGAATATAAAGCTTTCTGGGGTGGATCCCAAATGATAATATTAACAGTAAAATTTAAGAAATTAAAATTTCATTTAGATTTTTATTTTAAATCTTAAGGATTTTTTTAATACCCCCTACCTTTAAAAGAAATTTGTATGGGACATTTTGATATACGTGTTTTTAGTTGGTCTAAAAGGTAATAAGAAACTTTCTTCACTTTACTACAAACTGTTTCATTTTGTTGAAATAAAAAGTAATTGCAGAATGAAGTTTAAGACAGGAAAGGATTATGTATTTTCAAAGGGGAAGAGTCAAAAATAAAACCTGAAAAGATGAGTAGATATTTTTGAAGTTGGAAAAATAGATTCTTATAAAATAGGACTGTAAATGTTAAATAGTTTTATAGTGACATATCAGGCATTCTAAGAGTGAAGGACATAGCCTTTCAGACACAGAGAAATCTGTGTTTATTCGACATGTGTGTACTAGTTATTGCCACGAAGACATTTCAGAACTGTGAAAAGTACTAAATGCGCAGATTGTGCGGTATTTTGTAGATTTAGTTATTCTTTCAAACATTTAAGATCATGTAACTTGTCTGCACAGAATTTTTATTCGTAGAAGATTTAAAAATCAGTACTAGAAGTCAGTTGCCGTGCTTCATTTCTTACTATTCCTGTTCAACTTAAGAATAATACAAATGTATACATTAACATGGTACATATATTCTCCCACGTTTGCTGTTGTCTTTTGTAGGTGTACGTAATTTAAATGTGGTAACAACTAACACGGAAGATTACGTGGCATCCCTTTCCATGTTTTTGTATCTTGGCCTTAGTTTTCTGAAATCCCAAATGCCCCCCACATTGGGACTGATGAAAGTAGTTAAACACAGCAGGCACCAAATCCTTGGATAAGCAAATCTTCTTCCTGCCGTCATACTTGGTACAAAAGCACAAGAGACCCTTCCCCAAAGGGTACCATGGTGCAGGACATCCCTCACTTAACTGCTCTCAGATGCCTTGCAACTCCTCATCTTTGTTCTGATCCACTTCAGTATTCCTAAACAATGCAGGCACCTTGGTTAGAACAGCAGCCTCCATCGAACCACCCACTACCTCTTCTTCAACCTTGGCCTCCCTGATCTCAGTATCCCCCTCTTTCACAGCCTCGTGCTCTCCCTCAATCATGCGGCTAAGACTATCAGCCACTATATTCTGCGTACCGTGGGTGTGTACCACATCAAACTGATACGCTGAGATTCTCACCGCCCAGCACACTATACACCCTATCTTGCGTGGCCTTGCCAGCACCCAACTAAGGGCTTGATTATTGGTTTCCAATCAAAACCTTCTATACTCCAGATAAAATTTAAATTTATCAAGTCCAAACAGGACCGCTAACACTTCCAGCTCGTACATGGAATAGCTTTGCTCAGAGTCCGTCAGCTCCCTTGAGGCGTAAGCCAATGGACGTCGACCCTCCCCCTGCTCCTGCAGCAAGGCAGCAGCAATTACCGAGTTGGAGGCATCACTTTGCACAATAAAAGGAAGATTAAAATCCGGGATCCCCAGAACTGGAGAGTTACTGAGTGCTTACTTCAATGCCTCAAATGCTGCTTGCTGGGTTTCTCCTCATTTAAACACCACCCGTTTCTTTCTCATCTGGTTCAGAGGTGCGCTAGTTGCACGAAATTGGGGATAAACTTTCTAAAAAAATTTACCATCCCGATATACCTGGCTATCTGCTTCTTATTACGTGGGACCGGGAACTTGTAGATGGCTTGAGTATGTGACTGGTCTGCCCTTACACCCCTTGCAGATATCAGATGTCCTAGAAAGCATATATCCATCTGAGCCAACGTCATCTTGCTCGGCTTAACAGTTAAGCCCGCAACCATCAATTGTTCCAGAACTTGCTTAAGACATTCCAAATGCTTGCGGAAACTTGAACTGTAGATTACAATGTCATCAAGATAATTATACACAAACTTAAACTTGAAATCCCCCAGAACCGCATCCAAAAGCCTTGATAACGCAGCTGCCCCGGTGGCTAACCCAAAGGGCACTCTATAAATTCAAACAGATTGTAGTCTGTACAAAAGGCGGTATATTGCTAAGACTTTTCAGGGAGGAGTATTTGATAATAAGCTTGATTTAAATCAAGCACCATGAAAATACGGGCCCCAGAAAACAATTACGCAAATCAGGTAACGGTACTGATTCTAGGACCACCTTGCGATTCAAATGCCGGAAATCCACCATTGGCTGGAACCCTGTAGTGTTTGGCTTTGGTACGAGTAAGATTGGCGAGGCATATGTGGACAGCGAAGGTTTAATTACCCCTTGCCTTAGCAGATCATCAACAACCTTCTGCAATTCCTTCATCTTGCGGGGTGATAGTCGGTACGGGGTTTGACGCACCGGCTTGTAATCTGTTAACCTGATTTCATACACAACTCGGTTGGTAACCCCCAGCTTATCTGTTAAAACCTCTGGGAATTGATCCAACAAGGCTAGAAGTTCAGCAGCATGAATAAATAATGATAAATAATGAATAAATAATAATAATGATAATAATAATAATAATAATTTCCACTCATTCTTCTAATAGTTTTAAATGGACATTTTACCTACATGAATATGGGCCATTTCACACTATTTCTGGGAGGTTTGTTCCCTCATACTCCATTTAAAAAGGGCAATTCCTTAATCAAATGTGAGGTTTTATAATAAGGTAGAATATCACTGAAATAAAAAAAATTTCTGTATTAGAAACATTATTATTACAATGAATATCCACTAATTGTGAGGTTAAACCACTAAACATCAAACAGATCCAACTTATTCTAACACAGAATGTTTTACAAGAATGAGAGGTGATGCCTCTACTCAACACAACTGGAGGTGAGGCCTTGTTCTTAACCCGACTAAGAATACAGAGCAGAAGAGAGTAAGCCGCACTCTGCCGATGCCTAAATGCACGGTTATGCTCGTGGCAGCCTCTTGCGGCCCGTACATAACGTGCGTGCCTGCTTTCGATCATACAGCAAAGATGTTACACAATGTAAAATTGGCAACAATTATCTTTGTAGTAGTTTGACATCATCCAGATTTTCCGTTCACTCTAATACAATTATTTGGTGATATGGATGTTTAATGCACTAATGAATAAAGCAACACATTGTCGCCAAAATGCGTATGAAATATGACGATTGATATGACCACATGATTTCCAAGGTACTTGTACCCTTTTAGATTGAAACTCTGTATGTTCCCAAGGCCCTCTAACCTAAAAGACCGCCTGGTCCACACCACATAGCTCCCACTACCCATATAGCCGCTTCCTGCATGTAGTGGATTCCTGAACTATTCAACGGAATCCGGAACCCCACCACCTGATGCTTTTGTGTCCCAGCCTCGTCGCCGCGTTTGTGTCTCATTCCGTTGTTGGTGTTGGTGGCCGAGTGGAATGAGACCGACACAGAAATAAAGATAGCACGCTGGTGCAGGTACGGAGAGGAGCAGCCAGAAACTAGAAACACTAGAGTAAATTAGAACGAGATATATATTGCACAGAATTTATACAATACTTAACTTTTACATAGTACTGCAGAATGTTGATACATAGTTGAGCTAAAGTCCTGCCTAGTGCCTAACTGATAGCCAAGTCTTCACTGGTGCCTATCGGATTCCAAAGTCTTTACTGGTTCCTAACTCAGTCTCAAGTGAACGATGTTGTTCAGTGGTGGCCACGAGCGGAGTTCCAGCAGAGGGCGCTCGTGGCTGTCGTCGTAAGAACGCCGCGCCGTGCGTGCATGGCGGCGCGCGGCGAAAGTAGGTGGCGCGCACTTTGTACTTCTGCGACACCACAGATGCCACAAATCTGCAGCCTACACAGTCGCAGGACCGCCTGAGCCTCTGATTCAGACCCTGCACTCGGTTCTATCAACTATACTGCAGATGGTGAGCTCTGGCTTCATATTGTAAGCAAGACTGGCAATCTTTACCACTTCAGATAGTCGCTCAAAACTGGAGAGAATCTCTTCCAATCAAAAGCTACACACACACAATTGGTACTGACATGAGCCACCACCTGCAGGTGGCTGCACCCCGTACTCTTCATGGCATCCAGAAGGACCCATTCCACATCTGGAATGACTATACTCAGTATGCACACGGAGTTCTCAATACATATAGAATTCCATTTGATATTGGGAATTCAAACCCTTTAAACATGTTGTGGGAACAATAAAGAACAGTGATTGCTAACAGAAGTACCTTGTGTTTTAATCAGTTTCCAAAATACTAAAATAAGAAGTAATACTAACATTATTGTATTCTCTGGCATCCGAGCCAATAGCAGAACATGTAAAAAGTTTACAGGGCCCTCAGCTAAAATGGAAATTGTAAAGTGAGTGGGTAATACTAAATACTTGACATTTGTTCAATATTGCATCTCACAGATTCTGTTAATGCATGACATAGTTGCCCAAGATTTTTTATACCAGTTCTGTGTCACAGGCAGTGAAAGTTCCTGCATGGAGAGACTTTTCAGTTGCAACACATTTACATACACAAGTCCCCACAAGAACAACTCGAATAGGTTAGATAAGCTGGTCATGGAACCATCTCTTCCTATCCACTTCCAAAAAATGTCTGATGGGGATTTTCACAAACAAGGTGTTTAAAGTGAGCTGTGGCTCATTTATGTAGGGACCACTTATGTGTTGGATAACTTGGAACAATGTGGAAAGTATGGGCTACCTGGAAAACCCTTAACCATTTTTGGGAAGGAGTGGTTTAATTCAAAACAACTGTTCATAGCAGAGCTTTCAAAACTTTCCCTAATGGTGACACCCTTTCACTAATATTAATAAGAGTGGTGTTGTTGTAATAAATGATATTGTAAAGAAATATTGATTTTCTGATTCATTACTACTTACAGTACACACTGTATTTTTTCCCACAATTTTAAGCTTGTTTAACATTTTGAATTTAGTATTTTCACTAAACCCTTCATGTGTCTACCCTGGGATGTCATGATGCACCGTTTGGACAGCTAGTATCAAAGATGATATGATAATTGAATCAGATCATTGCAGTTAAACATGACTGCCCTTCAAGCAGAATTGCCAGCACTTCTCAATGCACCTGAACCCACACAACAACATTGCTGTTTTAATTGTTTGCACCGATGTAAAGATGTGTTCAAGTATGTGCTACAAATATCTGATCTTTATATACATCCGAATTGTCATGTAACCCTATGCGAAGTTGTCAAAGGGCATGAGATCAGGTGAACGATGTGTCCAGAACCATGGTTAACCTTGCCCAATCCAGCATCCTCGAATGTCTCATGAGGAAATGTGTGTAAATTGGGGTAGGGTGTCACTTTGTTGAAACACCACAAAATCCGGAATGTTGTTTTTGTATCCCATCCTTGTCGCCACTTTTGTGTCCCGTTTCCGTCGTAGGTGTCGGTGGCCGAGTAGAAAGACCGACGAAAAACTTTTTTGACTCGTCATCAAGTGGAATCTGTAAGTATGCCTCTGCTAAATCAAGTTACATGTGCCACGAAGTCTTTTGCACAACCTAGTTCCGGCGAAAACAAATCACTGTACTTTTCACACAATGCATTTATTTTGTCCTGAGGCACTACTGATGAAATTTGAAGCACATCTCTTTGAATTGATAAACCAAACAAGTCAAATGCATCTAGTCCAAAAATGTTCTGTGTAGATTTGGCCTGAATAACTACAAAAGCAACTGTTTTTGTTACACCTTGAAAAGAGGCGGGCAGGCTACACGTTCCTAGCACGGGAATATTTTGACCTGTGTACGCAGTGAGCACTTGTTGAGACGGCGACAGTTTTGGCGAACCCAGAAATTCATAAGTGTCTTTATTTATTAATGTGACAGCGGAACCAGTGTTGAGCTGAAATTGCACAGTCTTATTTTCAATGGAAAGATTCACATAAAGTTTGCTTGTGGCGCTTGACAGGTGCGCGAATGTGGGCAGCGTCTGATACAGCTTGTTTGCTGCGCTTGCGCATGCGCGGGCTGCATGCGGTAGGAAGCGGCCCAGAATCGGCACATAGATTAATATCACTCTCACTAGATGGCACTACCGCCGGATTGGCGTCCGCGCAAGCATGCGAGGCTACTACAGATTCACTAACTACTGCACTAAACTTTTGAGTAGCTACATCAACTCTACTGTCACTAGCTACACAGTACTTGGCACCTTTACAAGGAGAAGTTGTAGAAGGCACTAGGTTCACTACAGGATTGCACTGTACATAGTCATTTTGCTTGTCCCGAACACTTTTCCGTTGCACAGTTTTACGTGCTCGTCGGCGCTTGCTACGTGCCTCACTACATAGTTGCAGAAAAACGTTCTTGCATTTGAGAATCAATAGAAGCACTGTTCAAATCCACAGCGTGTATAACATTTACTGTATGAACTGTTCTAGCACTCTGCAAAGCACTGTTCCAAACGGCACCGTTCGTAGAATTTTTAATCTGCATACACACTGTTTGTACATGTCCTGATTTGCCACATTGATTACAGGTTGCGTTGTGACTAGGGCAATGCGCACGCTTGTGGCGAGATACACACTGGGGGCAAGACTTACGAACATTTTTCTGAAAAGAGCGTCGGCTCCTGTTATTCAAATTACTTTGTGTCGCACTTATACACTGGCTACTGTTCACTGTCTGTTCAGCACGGCTGGTAGACATAGAAGAATCACTAGGGCTAGACTGAGAACTACGGCTAGGAAAGCGTCCGTTGCGGTGCACTGAATTAACACTGTGGCTTTGCATTTCTACATCTGCTAAGTCAAAAGTATCATGCGCTTCTATAAGCTGCAGTACACTGTCTAATGAAGGGTCTGACTGTTTTAGAATTGCTGCTCTAATTCTGGGGTCCTGAATGTTCTGCGTAATCGCATCTCTCAACATAACGTCACTATAAGCAAGTCCACAAGAGCAAGTAAATTTACATTGGTGGGTTAAGCCCTTCAACTCCATGATCCATTCCTGGTGTGACTGCTGCGGTAATTTTTTAAGTCTAAAAAATCGGTACCGTGCTGCAGCTACGAGAACTTTTCTCTCATAATGAGCATTCAGTGCATCTACTATTGCATCAAATTCTATATCGCGAGGAGATGCGTGGGGGAAAAGTTTCTGCAGTATCAAGAAGGTGTTGATGCCCACTACGGATAATAACAGATGCTTCACTCTCTGACCTGTAATTTGATGAGCCGCGACGAGTTCTTGAAACTGCGCGAAGTAGTCGCTCCATTCTTCCTGACGTTCGTTGTAATGGCGGAACGTAGGGAGCGATGCAGCGGCAGGTGTTGGCGGCTGATGTGACGGCTGTTGTTGTTGGTGAGCCGCCTGTGCCGTTAACTGCGACACTGCTTGAAGTAGTTGTGTGATTTGCGCCGTCTGTAACTGAATAATTTCCATTAAGTTTGGGTTCGGGGTAGTGGCCATGCTGACGGATTAGGCGCCGCGCATACAAGTAACTTATAACAAAACACAAATGCAATGTGAATGAGGACGCTCAGCAACAAAAAAGTCCACAAAACACGGAACAAAGTATCTTCCCCCAAAATTCTTATAATAAGGGTGGGTGGGTGGGTGGGAGCCATTTCTGCATGCTCCGACTGTTGTTGTCTGGCTGCTGCAAGCGGGCTGGTCCAAGGTTCTTCTATCACTCCTCGTCGCCACTTTTGTTTCCCATCCTCGTCGCCACTTTTGTGTCCCGTTTCCGTCGTAGGTGTCGGTGGCCGAGTAAAACGACCGACACAAGAATAAAGGATGCACGCTTGTGAAGGTAGGAGGTGACCAGCCAGTGGGACAGCAGAAACTAGAAACACGAGAGTATATTAGAACGATATATATATTTCTTAGAGACTTAGTAATACTTAACTTCTACATAGCTCAGTACTGCAGAATGCTGATACATAGTTGAGCTAGAGGCCTGCCTAGTGCCTATCCGATAGCCAAGTCTTCACTGGTGCATATCTGATTCCGAAGTGTTAACTGGTTCCTATCTCAGTTCCAAGTGAACGATGTCGTTCAGTGGTGACCACGAGCGGAGTTGCCGCAGAGGGCGCTCGTGGCTGACGTCGTAAGAATGCCGCGCCGTGCGTGCATGGCGGCGTGCGGCGAAAGTAGGTGGCGCGCACTTGAGACTTCTGTGACATCACAGTTGTTGGCAACCAATTGGGGCTGCAGTAATTATGCAGACATGCCCAGGTATGATATTGATATGGTTGTTTCTTCGGCAGTAGAGAATGGACTGTAAATGCACTCTTAGGTGAAGCCTAACCACAAGTTCACATTTGAAGTGCTATGCTCCAGTTCCATGATGATTGGTTGTTTATCAGCCCAAATCCTGTTATGCTGATTTATGGAGACCATATGTATGCAAGTTGCCTCATCACTGAACTACTTGTGTGCTAACAAATGTTCATTTGTTACTGCCTCATTAAGTTACGTGAGTTGACCATGCCTGCCATAATGTTATCAGGTTTGAGATGATAATGCACCTGGATGTGATATGGACAAAGTGCAAGAATTGCCACGCACTGACAATGTGTTTGGACCCTCTTCAATCACCTCGTATTTGGCCTCCACAGTTTTTTGTGATGTTGATGGCCACCCAGAATGTTTCTCATCACAAACATTTCCAGTTCCCTGGAACTCATTGACCAGATGGATTATGGTTGTTCACATTGGGGCTTCTGTATGGTAATGTTGGCCATTTGTGGACCATAGCAAAGTGCACTCCATTGAGCCTTCAGCGTATGACATTAATGTGTGGTTGATGCTTTTCAGATTACCTGCAACAGAAAGACAAAAATTAGGGTTTACTGAGAAATGGTGGTTTTATCCAAGAGGGAGTACATATGAGAAAAATTATTTTCACTCATAAAGTGCTGCAGTACCTATTAGCTCAAGATGTCAGAAGTCGGCAAAAGTTAACTGCACTGTGTGAGATACTCGTTTATCATGCAATAGATATACCTAGTTGAAGGCTCATGTAACTGAGCACTGTTTCTTCCAAGTAGGGAGTCAATACTGTTTGTTGTACTTCAATAGAGATATATTTTGTTACCACTGTCCTCATTTTCCGTAACTAGTAGAATGGTTTTAATGTACAATGTATATTGTATGTCTCCTGTATGGGTTCTCACGGAGTTCCTACAGTTTCCATTTGCTTATGTGTACACTAACATTTTGTCTACTAATTCTGTGACCAGGTTGGACATAATTCAGTTTTACATATTGTTAACTTCAAAAATGGGTATGTCATTGTACACAAATCATCTTCAGTAGTGGATTCATGGAGTTTTCTGCCTCTTCCACTGATAATCTACACCTGCTTGATGGCCATGTGTGCTTTCACTACAATGTTAGCTACTACACACACACAAATAAATTTATTGCATTGTATTAAAATGACTTTTTGGATTCTTGTTTTCCAATGATAGAAATATCTAATAAAATGTTGGCTTGGTACATTTTAACTCACTAGTGTGTGAACAAAATTAATTTGTTCTTCTCTACCATTGTTGAAAATTTATATTAACAATCTGGAAACACACTGTAGGAATATGCACTTTCGTTGTAGTTTGTAAGTGATGTTTCTATGGGGTAAACAAAATATGATACAGAAGACAAGCTCTTTTTAAATACCAAGAAAAACTTTCACAGTCTATAGAGAGGTGAGAGAATTTGATACTGTAAATATCAAATATACTGTGTAATTAAAAACTTCTAAGTCCCATTCCTAAAGAGTGACTTCTGGTTAAAAAGAAGAGATATCTGGTATATTTACTAGTTCATTATTTCCTTCTGCAGGTTTTGTACAGGATGAAGCTCTAAAATGATGATCCCTGAAGAGTTGACTATTTAATTAAAATGAGAAAATTAATAAGTGTGTATAATTTACAGCTATTATTTAAATAAACTATAGAATTTCTACTAACTTGAATGTTCATCTTGCTCCTTTAATTATGAATATTTACTTTTATCAGATATACAGTAAATCCCCATTCTTACTCTCTTCAAGGGACTTCAAATAAAACGTGTGGAAAATATAAACTGTATATTTTGCTTGAACACCCTTGCATTTTTGTAGTTTATGTGTGATATATGTACATAATAGGCATCAAAATATTCACCAAGATTTTTATGTTTATTTATTTTATTTATTATTATTTTATTTATTTATTTTAGCACCAAGTGCAAGTGGAACCGGTACTGGTAATTTTATATAAGAAGTAGAATTTTTGACATAATTTCATTGATCATAATCAACATTGTCAGCAAGCCTTTAATTTGCATTCATTATTTAAGTAATGAAACATTGCACAAGTTCCGTATTTTTTGATTCTTCACATGATAATCTTCGAGAATTTATTCGCTATCTCAAGCGCAAATATTTACACAAGTAATTATTCGCTATCTCAAGTGCAAATATTTACACAAGTAATTATTGTGACATTTGCACAGGATCGGCATTTCTCACTGTAATCATCTTTTTGAGGTTATAACATGCTGTGCCCGCTGCAATGTGCAGAAAAACATACACAAGCAAACCATTATTCTCACCAATTATGAAACATCTTAAAAACACTTACATAAATATTGGCACTTCGCAATAAGAATAAATTCTCTAAATGCATCATGCAAAATATGAAAAATTACCAGTTGCACAAACTAGGCTAAGGTGACACTCGGTGCGGTGACTAATGGGATGTTCCCATCAGCCACTGCATCATGAGTGAACTTGGCACGTACTGCAAACAATGAAACATGAAATATACATTTGCTGAAACACAAAGTGTTAAGAAACTTGACTGTGCAACATTTCTAAACACTATACTTGAAGGAAAAACCCACGCCAGCATCAATTAATGCCAATTTTGTCCTACTTTTCCCCCCCTAGAATCACGGTTTCAAAAAGCATAAAACACAAGAAACATGTAAATATGTTAATGCAAAAATGGGGGCAAATTACCTTTGTGAATATAGGAAATTTTATGGGACTGGCAAAAAATGATGTAAATGGTGGGAAAATGTGAAATCCGGAAACATAAAAATGGGGTTATTCTGTATAACGGTCCTGGAGGTCAAGGGAATGGAATTCTATATTCCTGCACTGGGGTTTTTGGATTCAGTCTTGTGTAAGAGCAGAGATCTTCCCTCATTCCAGTTCCTCCAGGATGGACCCAGTCCCAGTACTAGAGGTGTGTCCTGGGAATGAAGGGCAGCCGTGCTGAGGATCTTACCATCCCGCCCCCTCCTTGTGCTGTGGGGCCAATTCAGTTTGGCTCTGTAGTCATGTTGACCTCATGCCATGTGAGAGCCAGGTTTCTGTGCACCTCTTTCCCTCTAATGATCATGATGTTGACGGGATGTTAAACCCTATTCTTCCTTCCTTTGTTTCAGCACCTCCATAAAGTTTTTAATATGTTTATATTTATCCGTCTTATCCTTACATTGAAGTTTCTTAAAGTGAATTGCTAAACTCTGGCTATCCTTTTGCTGTCTTCTATTGCTACGCCAGTCAGATTGATGACTGACTGGATAAAATCCTTCAACCTGATTATTGATTTTACATAAGACCAGAATTTTCTTGCGTTCTTGGCAAAGTATTTTGCTAAGGTGTCAAGTGCTAGTTGTATGTTTTGTGCATTGTTCTTTCACAAACACATGAATCTCTCTTAATTTTTTCCTGTCTTCTGAACTGAGAGTGCAGCCACTTTCTGTACTCAGCATTATCTGAATTGTTATTTATTAAACAATGGCAGGTGTTTTCCATCCATAATTCACTTACTTGGCAAGTACTTCTCCAGATTGAGATTTACAATGCATCTAAACTTTGCCTATAATTCCTCTAGGTTCATTGTACTGGAACTAAATGATGCCCATTCATTGATTTTAACAACTGCTTATCTGCTCTTTTTAGGAAAAATAATCTTCTAGCCTTATTGAGTAATTTTTTAACAATAGTAACTGTTATCACTGTGATAACATTATGATACTGATAATTGTCTGTTAGGTCAAGTCTCTTTATTGGTACAAGGACTAAAATATTTCCATTATGTAGAAGCTGTTGATTTAGCTGCCCAAGATATTTTTCAGAAAAAGTGTTCAAAAGTGGCTTACAAGACAGTTTGTCTGTATCACCTTAGATGTTCTGTTCTATACTTGATAGTTTATAGTAACCTCCAACAAATATCACACGAAGCATATTCCACATTTATGTGAATGTAGACTGTCTTTGAAAGACTCTAGAAAGAACTGTCATGGTGAGACCAGATGGCTGGTAAAAACACCTAACAATTTACTGCTATACATGTAGTGATAACAGTCACACTCAGATTCGAACCCAGGAGAGAGAATATTTTTGTGAACTGCAATGAACACCGTCCCCCCCTCTCAACCAACAAAAAAATACCTGTAGTGTCTAATCTGCCTTTCAGACATATATTCAGTTGCTCTATAAGTATTTCAAAGCTTCCTATCTTGGTATTAAACCAGCTCTCAGCCGGAGAATGATTTCAGTGCATCAAATTTCCTGTAGTCTAGTGAACTTGAGGATTTGTTATGAACACTTTGAAAATTTACTGCCAATATTTTGATGGCTGGATTTGGCTCTCTTACTGTTGGGTGTCAAGTGTTCATCAGAAAACATCAAACCACCACCTAGTCTAGGAAAGCCATATGTGCACTCCACAATTAGTGCTTCCTGTCTGTAGTGCACCCGTGACTTATTGAGATGAGTCATACAGTTCTCCTCCACCCATTTATGCAGGTGTAGAAATCTGATGCCAAGACCGTCACTGAGCGAGGCGGCGCAGTGGCAACACACTGGTCTCGCATTAGGATGGATGATGGTTCAAATCCACCTCCGGCCATCCAGATTTAGGTTTTCCGTGATTTCCCTAAATCACTCCAGGCAAATGCCGGGATGGTTCCTTTCAAAGGGCACGGCCAATTTCCTCCCCTATCCTTTCCCAAAAATCCGAGTGTAAGCTCTGTCTCTAATGACCACACTGTCAACAGGACGTAAAACCCTAAGCTTCCTTCCTCCCTCCAAGACCATCATAGAGCCACTGGACCCTGTGGTTGAGAACTGCCACTTGCCTCAAGCCTAAGAACCCTGTTATGTATGAACTGAGGATGACCTCAGAACCCAAGTGAGAGGCGTCTTTGGATTTGATATGAGCTACAATGTGCAGATGATTACACCCCATAGGCTCAGTAGCTGCAACCAAGGGCTTCTCTACATCTCGCATGCATCGGATGAGACCTCCCAGCAGACATACCAAGTACATATATGATTTCTGCCACACCCTGTCCATTATTTCCCTAAGGGGGTCCACAATGCCCTTAACATTGAAGGTACAAGTAACTCCTTGCGCATACTCGGACCCTGTGAATATGTTATTAGCTATCACTGATCGTGTGGTGAGGTTGAACCCTCACACTGGCTACACAGGAAGGCACCTCTGCAGAAGAGCCTATGAACAAAACATGTGCCACATGAGGTGTTCCTTCCAATACACCAGTTTCTCTGCCATCACTTCACCCTGATGCAACAGCCTTGACTATAGTCAAAAGCGTCTTCAGCTGTCCACAAATTATGGTCAACTCTCCCTGTGTCCACACATGTGCCCCCTCGCGTGCGCGCGCACACACACACACACACACACACACACACACACACACACACACACACACACACTGTCTACCCAATTAATTGAAAACTGGAAAGGAATTCCCCTCTTATATAATTTGTATTCATGTCAGAAGTATTAATAATATATTTGATTATAGTGATGATATGTGTTCCAGGCATTGGAGCTGATGATGCATTTATATTCTGCAAAATGTGGCAGTGTATTAAAGCAGAAAGAACCAGCTGGACAGTGGTGAAGTTAATGGAGGAAGCATTATCTAATGCAGCACTGTCAATGTTTGTAACATCTCTTACTACTGCAGCTGCTTTTTACACTTCATGTGTTAGTTACATAACAGCAATAAGATGTTTTAGGTGAGCATTGAATTGATTTTTATTGGAATTTAACTCAATCATGTTAGTCATGGTTCTTGAGAATTTGCTAAACATTTATCTGCGGAGGAGATTAAAACATTGTTAGTGATTTGTGGTCTTTTGTTTCAGTATATTTGCAGGCACTGCAACATTGGCAAATTTTGTGATGATGGTTACATGGCTACCAGCTAGTGTTGTGGTATCAGAACATTGGTGCTGTAGAACTAGGCTTCCATTTCGGTGCCTGAGAACAGAAAATCTGTGTTCCTGTGGAGGAAGATTTTTGTCTTTTGACAAAGTGGTCGTTACAGTTGTACTTAAATTTAAATACATGTGGCTCACAATGTTAGGAATTTTGGCTTTAATAAGTGTTGTTATTGTATTTTGGTGGCCACGTTTTAGTCTTCCAGACACAAGAGACTTCCAGTTGTTTGACAGCAACCATCCATTTGAGCAGTATGACTTGTACTACTCTGAGAAATTTCTGTTTGAACGAATTAATAAGGTAAGCTGAAACGTGAAGGCTCATAATTCAGTTTTGATTGTATTGGATCAAGAGATATGTTGTTTTAACCAAAGACTGTAATTGATTCAACTATTTTGACTCTTCATTGTGAAGCAAATTAAAACTTGAACCCAGAGACCAGGATTTCAATGAATACACTCTAGTACCTGTGCTCTCTGATCATATCTCACAAACTAACTGAAAGTTTAAAATTTACACATGTCCCTCATCTTACTTTTCAAACTCAATTGCAAAAGTCATAACTGTGTGTTCAATATGATCACAGCATCAAACTTTCAATTTAACCTTAGTTTTATGTGAAAAACTGCATAGATAGTTTAATAAATCTTTTCATTTATTGTACCATGTTGACTACTATAAGGGGGATTCATTCATGTCTCTAGCCAGATGAAACTGCAATCTTTCCACAATATTTATGTGGTCCTCCTGGCTGGCATCATCAGGTGAGAAAGGTTATTGCCAGTCTTGCCATGACTGGCAGAAACTTTAACGAAAGAACATTTATATGCATGCGCCAAGTAATTGCACATGGGTTTGGTTGTAGCTGTTGAACTCTGGTGCAAGAGAAATTGCAGCATCTCCAGTGGTGAGTTCTGCTGAACAATGATATATTGTTAAATATTGGCTATCTGATTCAGAAGCCAATGTTTTTTCATATCTGACAACACAGGATTCCATGTTTTACTCAACTGGTTAATGATGTGGTGTTTACAAAATACCATACTAGTGCAGTAAAACATACATTGGCCAAACTATTTGTATCATCAATGACAGATGTGTTGGACATCATTGCCACATGTGATGTTTTCAGCCTGATAAATCCGCGGAGGCTGCATATTGCCTTGCAGAGGGACACAGGATGCTATACGATGAGACACCAGTAGTTGCCAATGCTTTACATTACTGGGATTGTGCTTTAAAAGATTCTATTGAAATAAGGCTAACAGATATCATCAATAACCAGGATAACGGATACCAGCTGAGTAAAACATGGAACCCTTTGTTGTCATATATGGAAAAAAAAAATCAGCATCTGAATTGGATGACCACAAATGCCAATCTTTAACAATATATTGGTTTTTGACAGAATTCACCACTGGAAGCTTTGCAACTTCTCTTGCGGCAGAGGGCAGCAGCTACAAGCAAATGCACGCACAATTACTTGGCGTTGCGCTTTCATAAATTTGCTGCATACAAATGTTCTCTTGTTTGTTGTTACTACCAGTCATGATGAGAGTGGCGTAACATTTCTCACCTGATGATAGCAGCCATGTGGACCGTAGAAATATTGTAAGAAGATTGCAGTTTTATCTGGCTGGAGAGCCGACTTGAATTTGAACAGCTGACACACTGGGAAAGTATACATAGCCACAGGATCAGCATTAACCATAAATTTCTAATACTGACATTAAACCTTGGTTTACTAATTCTAAGTTCTGCAGTATCTGACAACAGTTGTAACTTTAATGGTGTGATACATTCATAAATTTATTTAATTTTTCCTGGTTTCATTTAGAAAATATTCACATTGACTGCAGACTCATACAAGACAGTTATTTCTTTTATTAATATTAAACCTTGCTA
The DNA here is from genome assembly GCA_026315105.1 of Locusta migratoria. NCBI lineage: Eukaryota > Metazoa > Arthropoda > Insecta > Orthoptera > Acrididae > Locusta > Locusta migratoria. The sequence goes on along the minus strand of CM048755.1, from coordinate 734,781,538 downwards.
TAATGTTAAAATTTACCTTGCAAATCTACAACCTGATAACTTTTTTCATACTTAATTTCAGTGTGGACAAACAAGGTGTGCTAATGCATAACCATCTTGACATGTTGTTCTTTTTGTGATGACTTTAAGCAAAATGTTTTTTTCCTTGTAGCTTGTTGCTTATTGGTCTTGTACTGAGCATAATAATTTAGTAACATTTTCCACTCTTCCTTGTCTTTTAAATAATTTGTTTTTTGCATATCATATGACATTGTCCTCTGGTAAATGATCAAAAGTTCGTATAACCTAATTCAGTTTTATAATAATTTGATGCTATTACTGTTTGAATTTGACTGACTGGGGATGGTAGAGTGCTTAAGCTTTACACTCCTATTTTTGAAGGTTGAGGCTCAAATCTCTCTCTCACCCTCTGATTTAGACTTTTCAAGATCTCTTACAATCATTTCTAACAAACGGTCGAGTGCTCCCTTCATTGTGGCCTCAGCAGATTTGTTTCCCTTGTACAAATAACCTCAATGTTGATGAGATGTTGAAAGCCAACCTTCCTTTGTTTGCTATGTTTTTCATACTTTGTTGGACCAGACAATAAGTAGACAGTGACAAGACAGGTGAGTCTTTTCTTGGGCAGATGATATTCTCTAAAATTGCTTGCAGGACCAGATACCAGTTAAAAACTATTAGAATGCACTATGTAAACTGAAATGTGTACTGATGAATGTGCCAATTGCTATCACATACTTAATAGAAATCTTACTGCAGTCTGTTAACAGTTTGTTGTATCTTAGACTTCCATGTCATAGGTGCTCTTTTGTTTCACACCTTCCACTTTCTCCATTCCATTACATAAAAATGGAATGGAAATATCATCATCATCATCATCATCATCATCATCATCATCTTTCATCTACTCCTTCTTCTTCTTTCCATTATTATTTATCCTATTTAGTTATAAGCACACCTCTGGGTAGCATGGAGAGCGACATCAAATCAGTCTGAGGACTGAAGGCCACAAAAATTGCTTGAAGTTTGGAAAATTTATTTTATTTAACTTACCCTGTTTTGTTTTGGGACTTTTAAGAGGACTAAACAGCAGGGTCGTCAGTCACACTTAGTCATACCATTCCTAAATTACCTAAGAGAGGAAGGTTGTGTCTGCTACCTGTCTGTGAATTGTGTAGAGTTTATTCTGTGTATTATAGAATTTTAACTATTTGTGTCTTGTAGTTTCTGAGACAGAAAGTTAGGACCAGCACAGACTTTGCTTAACAAGTGTGGAAAACTGCCGAAAACCACACTCGGGCTGGTTAGTATACCATCCACAGTTGTTAATTCACTGCACAAATGTAATCTGGGTCTGGCTCACCTTCCTGTCTCACAGACTAGCATACTGTGCATTGCACCATACAAGTGAGTCAATTTTTGTTTGTTTTAATGCTAGTAAAATATTAACTGCTTGTTCTGTTTCAGGTTGGCATTAACACTAAACTACCATTGCGCTTTGTGTGGGGGATATTACCAGTAGATAATGGTGATTACCTCAATCCAGCATCTCTGGGAAACCTAGTATTTGATCCAACATTTGACATTGCAGCTCAAGAGTCTCAAGTATGGTTACTTGAATTTTGTCGAAATTTGAGAGCACAACAATTTTATCAGTCAACAAAAGGTCCACTATTGCCTAATTGTTTTATAGAATCTTTTATTTCGTGGATGCAGCGACGTTGCCGAGATCCTATTAGTAATATTGACAGGGCTCCGTGTTGTGAAACAGAGCAGTTTCCATATGTACGAGATGTGTTTGAGCTCTGCATTGTTCAAGCAATAAAGAGTCTTTATGAAACACCAGTTGAAATTTTGATGCCAGGTATGGCTGGTCCAAAGTTTTCTGCAGATCCTGGACAGCCACCTAAGATACAAGCAGTAGTTGTGGAATATGATAGTGTCCATTCTTTCTCTCTATCCTTCTCTGAAATGAATAAATTCTTCAATGAAGTTGAAAGCTGGATGCAAAGGCAGTTGGAAACTGCACCCCCTGGAATGGGCAATGGATGGTTTGTGAGTGATTTAGATTTTTATGATCTTCAGTTGACTTTGTCTAATGGTACTCTGGTTGCAATTGGTGTGTCCATGGCAATTAGTTTATTTGTGATCCTTTTTGTCACTCTTAATATTCTTGTTAGCTTGTATGCTGTTATTACTGTAACAGCTATAATATCAGTTACTGTTGGTTCACTGGTGGTTATGGGTTGGAAACTCAATATCTTGGAATCTGTTGCAGTAACAGTTGCAATTGGTTTGGCGGTAGATTTTAGTCTACATTACGGTGTTCATTATCGAATGTGCCCCAATGCAAAAGACAGAATATCGGCAGTTTCTTTTGCTCTGTCAAGAATGAGTGGTCCCACTGCCATGGCAGCACTTACTACAGCAGCAGCAGGAGCATTTATGTTACCGTCATCAGTATTGGCTTATATTCAGATTGGTGTATTTCTTGTGGCAGTTATGATTGTAAGTTGGGTTTATTCGACATTTTTCTTTGGATCACTACTGGCTATTTGTGGGCCACAACATGGCTTTGGTCAGTTTTCATACTCCAATATGTGGAAGTTTTGTAGCAAAATGTGGAGACCTGTAATTGCGAAATCTGATGATGGAGTCAGTGAACCAAGTAATACTGGTGCTCCTGCTTATAACAACATGCTATCAGAATCGACATTGTCAACATCGAGTACAGCTGTGCAAATTCATGTTTCTATTAGTGAAAGTCATGAGTTGGAAGCTCTAAGTACACATATGCAACAGCTGCGTCGTTCTGGTAGTCTCTCTGCAGTGTCAGTACCACTGATCCCAAAAGTAATCACTCGTCAGATCTCACTCCCTGCAGAACAGTCTGCTTTGACAACAAATGCAAATGATGAAAATGAAAGTGAACAATCACACAATAGATATTAACCATAATAATGGAGCCAACATTGTGTACTCACAGTCTGCTAATAATGAAATATGAATATGTTCTCTCTTCCACTGAAAAAATTAAGTGTGATAATTATGAAAAATTTGTCAGTATAGAATATTATCTACAACCAGATCTTTTGTATTTATTTTTTATATGTAACAAGATTTTTTTATTGAGAAGACTGTTTTTACAATTGACTATTAGATACTGGAATAGTAAAATTTGGGAAATGGAAAGAAGTCATTGATCTTTCATTCAGGAATAGTGAAGTATCATTTTGTCATTTTTCCAAGCCAGTTGTAATCACTCAACATGCTTGGCTAGGTTTATGATGTCGCCCAACATAAACACTATTTCATTTCAGGCTGTATGATTGATGATCTCTTTTCATGTATCCCTACTGATATTTATATAAATGTTTTGTTTGCGGTCCATTTTTATTGTGCCTTGTGACACTGATATTTTTAAGGAGTTCAGAGTGTTCAATTTAAATCATGACCAGTGTGTTTTGTACGATATGTAATGTAAAATAACATAACTTTTTTTTTATTTGTGAGTTCATTATTGTTCACATTCCATTTACTGCTTTAGATTATTAAAAAAAGTTTTTGTGGTACATAAGCATTTATAAGTTTTGTTGTTTGTATTATACAATGCACCATGCATTACGTTCATTCCATATGACTGTTCAGTGGGAATATTATTTCATTTGCTGACCTCTAATGCATTCCTTGCATATCAAATGTCCAGTGCTTCAAATCACCCAAAAAATAAATCTAAGCATCATTTTTCAGAATCATTATGAATAAAATCACCATCATATTACACATTTGTGGGTAACCATGGAACAGGTGGAAATATAACAATAACTTCCATTATTTGGGATAGGTATGGGGTTATGCATCTACTGTAATAATGTGATAGCTCATCTGATTCAAATATCCATGCTCAAAAAAGTGCTCTTAAAATGAATATTGTTGACAAGAACACAGAATAAGTATGAACAGAAATTTTATTTCAAAATGGTAAAAATACTATCATACACAGATAAAAGAAAAGTACTGGAGAGAAAGGAGGTAAATAACATTGAATCATGATTAAAGTGAAATAATTATCAATTATGTCAACAGCAGCTCTAACAACAACAGTCACAAGATGCTTGTGGCATATAATGTATTTTGGTGGCTAGATTGCACATAAATCTGTACATATAACTCCCAATTGAATGTGTTGTACTTTGTGTTGATAGAAATGTATATTTAATCATTCACTTCAAAAATAGCAATATCATTGCATGTTGTTAGGAAAATTAGATACCCTTGACCCTCTGGTTCTATAAGTTAGTATGTTTACAATTTTATATTACTATGATTGTTTCTTCTGTTGCTGCTTGGTGAGGACATTTTACCTACGCATGTTACAAATCAAATTTTGATTCTTGGCTTCATCAGTGAAATTAATAACTTTGATTTTCAAGTGTTCTCATATATGTCATTTTTAAGTTATAATTTTTCTTGTCAAACATATTTTTGGTTATATGTTCTGTCTTCTCAAATAAATACAACACATTGGTCAGTGTGCTGTGTACTAGGCCCATTCACTGTGCAGATTATGAGCAAGTGCCCCTCTCTCTCTGACAAAAGATTGTCTTTTTGGTGTTCATTACACATTGAAAAATACCAGCTTTTTACATGTGACTGTACTCTCGTTTTGAACTGTTGATAATTGATGACATTTATTTTATGTCAGCTGTCTCCCTCCATATAAAACCCAGTAGTTACGAACCATATAACATGAATGTATTGTTGAAAGAAATTGTTGTTGATTGGTGTAACAAAATAAAATTGGGTGCTGTACTGTGAACTAGATCACTAGATCAATTTCACTGTGCAGAGTTTTTGAAAACTCCTTTCTCTGACAAAAGAATCCCTTCTGGTGTTTGTTACACCTTGAAAGAAATCATTTTACATGCAAATGTTTTTTAAACCTCATTTTGAACTATTGATAATTGACATCTATTTTATGTCAGCTGTTACCCTCTCCAGATAAAACCTAGTAGCGATAAAATAAATAACATTAATGTGTTATCAAAAGAAGTTAGTGTTGAAAGAAATAATTGTTGATTGGTGTAACAAAATAAAATTGGATACTGTACTGTGTATTAGCCCACATTTATTGTGTAAATACCTACACCTGGGAAAAAATTCAGTTTTTGGTGTTCATTTCTCCCTGAAAGAAATAAGCATATTACATGCCAATGTTTCTTTACTCTCATTTTGAACTCTTAATAATTGATGTCATTTATTTTATGCCAGCTGTTTCCCTCTCCAGACAAAACCCAGTAGCTATAAAATAAATAACATGAATGTATTGTTGAAAGAAGTTATTGTTATCGGTGTAATAAAATTCAAATCAGACTTCTGTGCATGGACATTCATATGTAACTACTTATGGCCTAAAGTGTAAATTATGTATGTTTTGTGGGAACAAATAACAAAAACTAATATTTATAGCCATGTATGTATTTTTGAATATATTCTATGCTTGCCGTTCAGTTCGGTTTTGTGTATATGTTACAGGCCAAACCTGATTTTAGGATGAACTAGTTTCGCCTAGGCCAAACCATTTTCTCCCTACATGCGATAGGACAAACCAGTTTAGCCTAGACCAAACTAGTTCATCCTCTTACTGATAGGACAAATGAGTGTAGCCTAGGCCAAACTAACAATAGGCGAAATCAGTTTATCCTAGGTCGAATTAGTTTATCCTAGTTAGAATTTACAGGCTTTAGGACAAACCATTGATCTCTATACTATCTGGATGTTGAACTTCAGCTGTCTGAGCGTGCCAGTCATAGATGTTCATATTTAGTTTCTTGCCAAACTCAAATATGGCAGCTATAAAGTACTATAGAGAAAGCAAAAGACAAAATGTTTCGATTCTGTTCCTGTAACAATCTATTGCATCACATATTGACTAATAATTCAAATCAGGAGGTAAGCAAGCAATTCATCCAGTTTGTGTAGAGATCACTGGGACAAACAGGTACGTCCTAGTCTGAACTAATTTCGCCTACTTTGTATCTTTTACAAGCTTTTCAAAGCAAACTGAATAAAGGAATAGAAATAGAATATTCAATGTGATTTATAAAAGTTATTTATTAACGAATCAGTAATTTCACATCTGTATCAACTTACAGTATATTCATCCACAGATATCACTTTATCTGAAATTTGTTATTTACTTATTTTTGCAAGGTTTACTCTGGCGGCACTTAGAATTGCACAGTACTTTGTTTTTCTTACAAATGAATTTATTTGTTTGTACAGTCTTTCATGCTGCTGCATTTCACGAAGCCTTGCCCTGATCCAACAGAATGTTTTGTGGCTGCAGTCCCTAAAAATATTTCAATATCCTGGTTAATATCTCCCACATCTAAAAACTTCTGAATGTAGACGTCAAAATCAGTCCTTAAAAAAAGTTAAAATACATTTTTAATTTAATTTAATTTTATTTTTTTTTTTTTTTTCACAGAAAAGTATGAGAAAGTGTAATAAAATTATACCTGCTATAAAGTTCTTAAAGTACGCCATGTTTGGTGCCAACTTTGTAAAGACCCTCATCGGTCTTTTGAAGTATTACTCCAATTACATTTCGAAGGTCACCTCTGCCTTTGTATACATCTGGAATAGGTATGGTTACGTTGTCTCCAATGTTAGCTGGTGGATGGGATTTGTCAGTTGAAGCTTTCATTCTTTTTGCTTGTTTTTGTAAATTTTCTGACACTTTTCTTCTAGCATTTTTAATGTCATTTGTGTCAATTTTCACAATGTCAACATTGTCACTGTATTCATATTGTTCAGTTTTGCTGCCATCTTTGATTGCCTTCTTTAGGTCATCTTCAGTGGTATGCTCAATTTTTCATGAATTGGACATACCATAATCCTTCTGACGACTTTGTCGTATTGTTGTCCTTTAACCAAGAACTTAAAATACGTTCAACAGAACCCTGGCTTTGGCTGTGCCTTTGTTTTCCATGCACAATTTTCAGTTCCGACCAAAGATTTGCAAGTTCTCTTGTAACATTATTGACAAATTGAAGAATGCACAACACCCCTACAGTTAGGAATATGTAATTCAAGTGATAAGCCACTTCTTCAGCCGTCTTTGATGTTAATGCACAAAGGAGTAAAAATTTTGTGAGATGGTCTTGGTAGACTAAAATAAATTTAAAATTCTTGTCTGGTTGCATTTGGAAATCAATGAAATCAACTTGGCATCTCCTATTCATTTCCGAATAAAGAATTGGCTTTGAAGCTAGCCCCCTTTCCTGTTTTGCTTTCTTTTGTTGACAAACACCACACATTGATAAATAGTCCTATCATTTCCTTTGTGATATTGGCATATTTTTTTGAGGTCTCGGATAACATCCTATCATGACCACCATGACCCACAGCTATGTGAACTGTGTCAATCACATCATGAAGTTCAACAACTGGAAGATAGTATTTTATATTCCCTTCACACCGTGCAATGAGTTTTTTCACATCACCTATTTTCAAAACAGCGAATCATTGCAGCCTTCTTTTCTGTGATGATGATCTTTTTTCCAACTTTTCCGCGTCTTCTACTTGTTTAACCAAATCCGCATATTCGTCTGCTGATAACACATTATAATGAGAAGACTTTTCGTTTTCACTCTGCAAATTTTCCTCCAAAAACATTTCTCTCCATAGCTTTTGATTGGCTTGTCTACTACACAAAGGCTCATCCATGATAAAACGCCTCACAATTATACTAGGATTATAATAAACTCTCTTAAACGCAACCAGCAACTCAACACACTCAATCTTTGATGCAAACTAACGAACAGGGTGAGCGAAGAGTGGTTGAAGGGCGCGAGGGGCAGACGAGAGGTGATTCGGGTATTCCCTGTCCGTGCAGGCTGGGAGCCAGAGATGATTAGGGGATTTCCCATTCGTGCAGGCAGCGAGCCAGCGATGATTCGAGGATTTCTCGTTCACACAGGCAGCGACATTTGTTCCAACTAGGCAAAAATTAGTTGAGACTAGGATAGGGTGACCATATATTTCTATCAACAACCAGTTTGAAGGAATGGTAATTTGGTTTTTATACTAACAAGATCCTGTTAGTATTCCACTTCAGAAAAGTCTCTTGGTTCTTCAACATGCATGAAAGGTATGTGGAAATAGTAAAACATCTTGTTGACACGCGTTATTTCAAAATTTATGGGAAGGTTAGTAAAATATGGGACAATCTACACCCCGTATTTATTTTGTCGGGACAAGAGGACACTTGAGCTAAATAAGGAACAATCAATAAAATTTGGGACATCTGGTCACCCTAGACTAGCATGTACCAGTTTGTCCTAAAGCATGTAAATTCTAACTGGGATAAACTGGTTCGTCCTATTGCATGTAGGGAGAACTGGTTTGGCCTAGGTGAAACTAGTTCATCCTAAAATAGGGTTTGACCTGTAACATATACATGTTCTAAGCGAGAAAACTACTCTTAAATGTTACATGTTTATGTGTGTAATGGAATATTTGTATGTGACATTGAATTGTAGTAAGTTTACTCTGTAATTGAGATACAAAAATATAATGAATGTTTTGAAAGTGTCAGATAAAACTACTGTTGTGTGGATGTTACAGTTATCAGTTTCCTTGATTAAGGCATACATATAGATACAAACAGATTTTCCTTATTTTTTTTAATAGAAAAGCAATATAATTTGTATTTTGTCATCTTTTATAATCTGACAGTAAAATGTGTAACATGATGATTTTGGAAGCCTGTGGAACTAAAATATATCAGAAACAAAGTTACTCGACTGATTATTATTTTAGTATATTTACCTGTGTGTCCATGTAGAGGGGGGACAGAAAAGCAAAATAATCTTTAAAAAGAAAATGTGTATACATCCTGTATTCATATGAAGTTGTTTATTCACAATTATATCTTTGACTCTGAGACTTGGTGGCTAAGTTAGTAAATCTTGGAAACCAGAGGTTCAGCATTAAATTGCAATTGCTTCTAAGTTTTCTTCTGGCACCTTTTTCATCTGTGAAAATCTGTATATGTGAAAAGTGACTAGTTGTCCTATGGCTCTGATTCCTTGTCAAATTGTTGGTAGGCCCCTCTATAACTGGGTTAGTCATGTCAAAGGTTGTAGGAATGCAAGGGGCATACCAACTCCAATAAGACAGTGCGTAATAAAGCACTGTCATTTTCACTCTGATGGGTTTGTAGACAGCTTTAGTTATACTTCTGGATCCCAGTACTGTCCATATGGACATTAGGCGGGAAGAGGTCTAGATGGTAGAAAGAAATACAAATTCGAACCAGTAAATGTACACAGTGAACTTCCTGATATACACCCAAACAAGGTAATGTGGTATAAGCACCAGGAGAAATGAAAATTTTGAGAAATACTCAGGATTTTTGTGCAATTCCCGGACTCTTATTGTTTTAGTTACCAGTTCACTTTATGTAATTTTGGCTGGTAAGAACTGTAGGGTGCATACCAATTCCAAGATGTGTTTGAACTCCTTATATGAACAAAATACTCCTTAAAAACCCCTTAAATCATGATAATGGAAAACTATGTGACTTCCAGCATGTGTTTTGCTGCCAAGTATTATTATTATTATTATTATTTTATTTATTAAAATTTCTTAAAAACCTTTCATGATAGCAAAATGAACGGCAATGCTCTTATCGTGTCATCAACCTGAGCACAGTGGTGAACAGTTCAGTTAACCATCCTGGCACAAACATGTGTAAGTCACCTATAGAATGCCTGCCACATAGTGGCAGAATGGGCAATGCAACAAATCTACCAGACTGTTCCATTGCGGAGAAATAGGATGCATTCTATTCTGTTGTGGATACATGCATGTGCAGTAAAGATAGTTTATACACACAAGCACAGGACACCTCATTTCAAGTGGACTTTCTGCTTGTTGTTTTCAGCTGTGTAATCAGATGAATTACATGTGAGTGACTGAGTACTTTTGGCTACTGCAAAAGGTGTTTTACGCATATTTCAGCAAGTAATTTGTTTTAGAAAGACAGTAATGAAAATTCTCTTTGTATTGCTTTTGATATGAGTTGGAGACTCCTGGGAAACTCCTTGGATTTTTTTCCTTGCCAAGTCTATGCACCCTGGAACTGATGCCCAAATCAAGAATTTTATCCCACAAATATAGGATAATACTGCAGTGATACAACAAACAAGAGTAACACAAAGAAAATATTTGATTTGTAATAGAGACAGTGCAAACCCAAGCATTTGCCAACAACAAAATATGTCAAGGCTTTATGAGAAGACTATAATTATGTAACAAATCTGATTTCAATGAGTGTGACATCACAGCTTTGCGAAAAGTGATTTGAGAAACATTACTTTAAAAGTAAATTTTCTTTTACACAAGATGAATTCTGTTAAGAGTGAAAGTATGTGATGGATTTCTTAAATTAATGTCTGTCTGACTCTCATTTAAAACTTAGCACTCTAAGGACCAATCACTTAGAAATATTTTGGGCTTAGGAAATCGAACCATTTATGCCATTTAAAAATTATACCAGCACATTTGTGTTTCATATATCTTAAAGACTAATGCTAAAAAAGACTAAGCTTAAAGAGACTAAGCTTAAAGATTAATATATCATATTTATTTTAGTTCTTTCATAGATTACAAACTATGCAACAACTTACAATTTAACATATGTTCCAATTTTAAAAGTTGATATGGCTTCAGATGTTGTATTTTGGATACTGATGATATGAATAAACATGTCGTACAGGAGAATTGCCTGCTGCCCCCACCCCAAAGGGTCCTAAACCTCCCACCAGGAGACGACTGAACTCACTCCCCCCCCCCCCCCAAAAAAAAAAAAAAGAATAAATCATCAACACCCCTGCACATACCCTCAACTGAGGTGAATTTTTGGACACCTGGGGTGGTGGGAATTTTGGATAATATGGTTTATCTTCCCTTTCCCACTGCATGGCAATGAATTCCTGATGATTTCAACCTCCACACACAGCTTATTTTATGAACAAGAATGTACTACTTGCATTCTGTGCCTTGTATTGTGGGTCAATTGTTTACTGACATAACTGATAAACAGTCTCATTGTTGAAAGTTCACACTGTGTTATAAAGCAGATACTTTTTATTGTTGTAACCAGTGCAAAAGTATTATAGAGTCAGTTGCCAATGAAATCAGTACTGTAGGTTGCAGCACTGTGAAAAGTTCTGTACAAGTTTTTGAAAATTTTGTATGAAGTTACAAAATAACGGAGGTTTATACATAGTTTTGTGCCGTGTGGGTTGATTTCAAACAATGTTGAGAACATAGAAAAGCAAGAGAGGTTCTCAAGTTCAGTGTCATTATAATCTGGAACTTTTAAACAAAGAAGTTCGTGCTATTCAGCGTGACAAATTAATATACCGAGAAGCGAGTAATTTGTATGGTGCACCAAGGTTGACCTTACAAAATAATATGCAAAAAACACATTCAAAAAAGTTGGGAGGTCAGTCAGTGCTAAATGATTTCCTTTCAATAAATTGGATTTAGATATTTATTGAAAGGCTATGTCTACAGTCGGGGGTTCGAATCCCCCCTCGGGCATGGATATTTGTGCTGTCCTTAGTTGTAGGTAGTTCATAAGTAGTTCGTAAGTTTAGGGACTGATGACCCCATAGTTAAGTCCCTTAAGCTTAACAAACATTTGAACATTTGAAAGGCTATGTTGACAAATCTGGCTGAAAAGACAAGAAGTCTGTTGTACCCTGCTGCAGGAATTGAGTCAGGCTGTAATAGGACAGAGGTGGCCAAATAATCTGCAACAGGTAAACACTTATTATATAGCAAAATATAAATAATTTATTTACAGAATAGTTTACTTCTGACAGTTTAACAGTAGACAGGAATAATAGACTGACATAAAATATCTGACTACAGGAACATTAAGACATGAGTGATTATATATTTCTGATGTGCCTCAGACTATGATGATTGGAAGTGAAGTTATACCAGTAAGTACTAGTGATCATGCAAAAATGGAAAAAAAAATTCCTTATCTCGTTACTTATCCCTTATTGATATCAATAGACGTCTTTAAAATGTGTTAAGTCATTAAAATCAAAGAAAATAGAATAAAAAAGTCAATTTATGTCCAAAATCAGATCATACACTTCTAAACTCTGGATAGAGATTTAAAACACATTTGTCTGAAATTGCCCCAGTGCATGGGATGATTTTGGACTCTGTCTCAGGCAAACACAGGTAAACACATACTTTCCATTTTGAGTATATGTCCTTGCTTATACAAAATTTATGGTGAAAATAATTTCAAAAACTGTCCAAAATTATCCCATTTGATGGTACTCCAAATTCATGACACATTAAAGGCCCACTCACACGGATGCGGGATGGCGGGAGCGGGAAATGTGCGAAACATGTTTTCATTGCGTGATATGGGTGCCCACTCTTCTGACGGGCATGGGATTCCCCGCAGCCTGCTGCATCCCAGACACAGATCATAGTGTGCACGGTGCATCCCGCATCTACAGTACAGTACAGTGTGTCACAAACCAAGAAGCTCATCACTCTCATCAAGCAGTACCCACTTCTGGACGACCTCAGTCATGAGGATTACAGGAACAACTGGAAGGAGGGTTAAGTATGGGATGAAAATAGGAAGGAGCTTAATGAAGATGGTAAGTAGCTACACAATTAAACTAAAATTTCAGTTTACATCCAATTTTTTGACTTTGAAATAATTATTTTATTGTATAGATTACAATTTTGAAAGTAAGTTAATCAAAATTATCACAACTATTGACTGAAATAAGTTACAAATTTTTTGCGTACGTCAATTGCCAGATGTGTGGCTCGTCTTGAATTCTGTTCCAAATTTTGAAATGCATTTCTTGTGTCTTCTGATGGCTCCAGTAATTCAAAATATTCATCTTCATTAACTTTTGTTCTTAAATAGTTATGAAGAATGCAAGCTGTAGGTACAATTAATGTGTCATTGTTGACAAAGTTTAATTGGTCTGATATATTCTCCACTTTTGAATGAAAATACCAAAGGAATTTTCCACAACTCTCCTCACTATGCATATACTTTTATTAAAAACTTCTTTCCCTGTGTCTTGTTTCAATTGGCAGTATGGAAATGGTATCATTAAATACTCTTTTAGTGCGAAACCTTCATCACCTCTAACAACATGCCCCTAAATATTTTGTCTGTAGCCACACTGATGAGGACTCCTTTAAGACGACTAAGCCCTTGTTCTTCATGGAAAACTTGCAGGACAAATATGTTGAGGTGGAAGGAATGTCCAAAATGTGCTCTGGGTTGGTATTAATAACAACGTCATCCCCAGCTCAGTCATGGGCGTTGCTTGCCTTTGACAAACTGGGTGATGTTTCTGTTAGCATAACACCGCACAAGACCTTAAATATGGAGCAGGGAATAATATTTCACAGAGATCTTTTGTTGCAGTCGCATGACGAACTACGTGCAAACCTAGAATGGCGGGGAGTTCATTTTATTCGACAAGTCCATAGGGGTCCGAAGGACAACAGAGTTGCCACCGGTGCCTACATCTTGGCTTTTGAGGGTAATTCATTGCCCGAGAAGGTCATGTTGATGATCTACCGGTGCAATGTAAAACCCTACGTTCCTCACCCTATGCGTTGTTTTAAGTGTTGGAGGGTTGAGCATATGTCCTCACGATGTGATGCAAACCCTACATGTCGGGAGTGCGGACGTGCTGTCCATCCAAACGTCCCTTGCACCCCTCCTCCAGTGTGTGTTAACTGTTGCCTAAATCACTCCCCTTGTTCGCCTGTCTGCATGGTTCTGCACCAAGAAAGGAAAATTGTGGAATACAAGACCCGCAACCGACTGACCTACTCAGAGGCAAAGCGAAAATATCAAAAGCTCCACCCTTTGCACCAGGTTAACACCTATGCCATGGCAGCTTCGCCATCGTCGTCTACAGTGCCTGGTCTATCGTCTGTACCACCTATGCCATGGGCTCCCAGGCCCATCCAACTGACCATGCCCCCTCGCCAGCTGGGGGCACTTTCTCTTTGGTGGCTCCCACTCTTTTCACTGTGGGAGCAACCACCCCTCCAACATCGGGGACACCGGTCCTCACCTCTCAGCCGGAGAAGGAGAAGCCGCCTCCAGCTTCTCTCGCTCAGAAGGGGTCCCTCGGGACATCCCATTCCGAGGCTTCTCAGGGTCCTCTGAGGATCCTGGCCGAAGGTCCAAGGAACCCAAACCTGCTGGCTGAAGGGCTTCTTGCTCTTCATCCACACCTGTCGCCACTTCTGAGAAGTCCTCCCAGCCCCTCAAACCGAAGGGTCAGCGAGAGGAACGTGTCAAGAAGCCACAGAAAAAGGACTCTTTAGTGGCTCGAAAGCCACAGATACCTTTATATTCTGCTTCAGAAGATGAGTTAGAGATTCTCACCACACCTGAGGCTCTTGCCCTCATCGACTCCCCAGAGTCAATGATCTTGGATTCAGTAGGTTCAGAATCGGCGGTAACAAGTGAACCTATGGAGTAATCTTTTTCTTAATCGTTCCATTCATGGCCTTTAAAGCCAATAACACCATCCTCCAGTAGAATTGCGGTGGTTTTTGCCCCCGCTTAGCTGAGCTATGCCAACTCCTCAGCACTTCACCTGCATCTTGCATTGCCCTGCAAGAAACTTGGTTTCCCGTGATGCGCACCTCCGCCTTACGTGGCTATAGGGGTTATTATAGGAACCGCGCAGACTGTGATAGGGCGTCAGATGGAGTATGCACCTACGTCCTTACCTCTGTCTACAGTGAAGCTGTTCCATTACAGACGCCTCTGGAAGCCGTAGCTGGCAGGGTAAGGGCTGCAGTGGACATTACCATCTGCAATGTCTACCTTTCTCCTGATGGTGAAGTCCCACATGTCCTGGCTGCACTGGTAGCACAACCACCCCCACCTTACCTGGTATTGGGTGATTTCAACACCAATAATCCATTGTGGGGTGGTACCATGATTACTGGCCGTGGTAGAAATGTCGAATCATTGATATCTCAACTCGACCTCTGCCTTTTAAACAATGGTGCCCCCACTCATTTTAGCATGGCACATGGTACTTACTCGGCCATCGACCTTTCAGTGTGTAGCCCTAGCCTCTTCCCCTCTATCCTTTGGAGTGTACACGATGATTTGTTTGGTAGTGACCACTTCCCGATTTTCCCCCCACGTCGGGCCCCAGAACACCCGCCCCGATGGGCACTGAATAAGGCTGATTGGGGCCTTTTTACTTGTGCTGCCTCGGTTGGTTCTCCTACGCACTCCAACATAGATGCGGTAATCGACAGCATTACCTCAGCCAGTATTTCTGCAGCTGATTGTGCAATCCTTTACTCTTCGGGATCTGCCCAGCGGCAGTTGCCAAGGCGATTAGAGATCGCAGGCGAGCTCTGCAGCGCTGCAGGCGGTACCCATCTATGGAGAACCTCATGGCTTTTAAATGGCTTCGTGCATGAGCCCGACAGTTGATTAGATGAGGCAAA
Organism: Locusta migratoria; assembly: GCA_026315105.1. NCBI lineage: Eukaryota > Metazoa > Arthropoda > Insecta > Orthoptera > Acrididae > Locusta > Locusta migratoria. The sequence goes on along the minus strand of CM048755.1, from coordinate 734,765,974 downwards.
CAGGAGTGTTGGGAAAGGTATGTATCTAACATTGGATCACGTACCTCTCCATGGACGAAGATCAGATGTGTGTATGGCTGTCAGTATCCTCTTAGTGTGCCTGGGATTTCCGTGCATGTAGCAGTTTACACAGATCCAGATGCAGTTGCTGAACTGTTTACTGAGCACTACGCTCAGAGTTCTGCATCTGCGACCTACCCAAGGGCCTATTGCGCCTTGAAAGAGAGGGAGGAAAGACAGCGCTTATCCTTTTCGACTTGCAGTACAGAACTGTACAATGCTTCATTCAGCAAATGGGAATTCCTCAGTGCCCTCGCACACTGTCCTGACACAGCCCCTGGGTCAGATTGTGTCCATAATCAGGTGCTGAAACACCTGTCACCTGAGTCTCAGCGTAACATTCTGCCTATCTTCAATCTTATCTGGAGTTCTGGTACGTTCCTGTCAGAGTGGCGAGAGTGTCTGATACTCCCAGTGATCAATCCTGGTAAACACCCACATGAGTTGAACAGCTACCGACCAGTCAGCCTCACCAATGTTCTTTGCAAATTGCTGGAGCGTATGGTGACTTGATGATCGTGCTGGCTCCCTGAGTCCAGGGGTCTCCTAACTCCATGCTAGGGTGGTTTCCGAGAGCTGTGGATAACCTGGTCAACCTTGAGTCCGCCATATGGACAGCCTTCTCTCGTCGCCAACACCTGGTGGCTGTTTTCTTTGCTTATCTAAGACCTGTAGACATCACATCCTTACTACATTACATGGGTGGGGTGTTCGGGGCTCGCTTCCCATTTTTATTCGAAATTTTTTATCTTTGTGTACGTTTCGTGTACAAGTCGGTGCCTCTTGTAGCTCTTTGCATGTACAGGAGAATGGGGTACCCCAGAGCTCTGTACTGAATGTTCCTCTATTTTTAGTGGCGATAAATCATCTAGCAGCTGCGGTCAGTTCATCAGTCTCCACTTCTTTGTATGCTGATGTGGTTCAGCATCGCCAACAGCACTGCAGTTGTTTGACCCAGTCCATCACTGTGGTGTTAGACTTGTGACAGGAGCTTTCCGAGTAAGTCCTGTTAACAGCCTCCTTGTGGAAGCCTATATTGCTCATGTTCATGGCTTGCCTCATCACCCCACCATAGTCTCCTTTTTCCAATCAGGCCACTGCCTATACCACAACTCCCACCGCTCTTCAAGTTACAATCGCGTACTCCTCCATGGTGTGTACGCCATCCGTACCTTTGCCTTGAACTGTCACAGTTCCCCAAACACTCAGTTCACCCAGAGATCATTTGTTGCCAATTATTGTCTCTCCTTGACGTGTCACGGGGCTCAGAAGTGATTTACACTGATGGCTCGATGGTGGGTGGTCATGTTGGCTATCCTTACACACATCCAGGGCATAACAAATTGCGCTCCTTGCCGGCTGGCTGCAGTGTCTTCACTGCGGAGTTAGTAGCCATCTTCCGTACACTTGACCACATCCATCGTGCCTGCGCTGCTGGGGTGTCCTATGTCATCTGTAGCGACTCCCTCAGCGGACTTAGAGCTATTGATCAATGCTTTCCCCGCCATCCCTTGGTCATAGCCATCCAAGAGTCCCTCCATGCCTTCGAACAACGCGGGCGGTCAGTAGTATTTATCTGGACTCCGGGGCACATTGGGATTGCGGGAAATGAACTGGCAGACAGGTTAGCCAAAGGGGCAACCACTAAACCACCTCTGGCGGTCGGTATACTCTCTCCTGACCTACGCTCAATGCTGCGAAGTTGAGCCTGTGGTTTGTGGGATACAGAATGGCACACCCTCCAGATCCCCACCAATTTACGAGTTATAAAGGAGACAATGAACGTCTGGAGGTCCTCTCTACGGGCCCCTCACAGGGACGTTGTCGTCATCTGTCGGCTCCGTATCGGCCATACTTCTCCGTCGCGAGGCCCTGCCGCAGTGCCGCTGTGGCACCACTTTATCAGTTGCTCACCACCCAGAGGTGGGGTTTTAACCTTCCTGACAGCCTGAGCTCGGTTTTAGCAGATAATGCCTCTATGGTTGATAGAGTTTTAAATTTTATCCGTGCGAGTGGATTACATAATTCCATCTGAATTTTATTGAGTTTTTAGTATATATCATCCTCCACTTACCCAGCACTTTTAGGTAGGTGGTTTTAATGTGTCACAGAGTGGCTGGATGTTCCACTTTTATTACTGTGATCACCCAGCCCAGATCCTCAGATATCGTTTTTAATTCTATCTCTCCTTTCTTGGTGTTCTTTCCTTGGTGCTTTTATTCCTTGACATGTTAATGCCTTTGCTTGGCGCTTTTTATCGAATAGTGTTATATGCCTTTTTAGCAGTCGTCCCTGTACTCTTTACACTTGGAACAAGGGACTGATAACCTTTGTCGTTTAGTCCCTTTCAAAAACAAACGCCGGCCGCGGTGGCCGAGGGGACTGAGGCGCTCCAGTCACGGTCTGCACGACCACTACGGTCGGGGGTTTGAATCCCCCCTCGGGCATGGATATTCGTGCCGTCCTTAGTATAAGGTAGTAAATAAGTAGTTTGTAAGTTTAGGGACTGATGACCCCGTAGTTATGTCCCATAAGCATACCAAACATTTCAAAAATTTGATTTTTTTCAAAATCAAACCATCCATCCAATACTTCCGATGCAATTTGGAAATCCCCACATTGTTTCATATTTTGCAGCAGACATCTTCGATTTCCTCTGTTGGTGCAGGCATATAAATTTCTTGCATTTGATTACATATAGCTTTACATACATCAGTTACAATTTGTCAAACTGTTAAAAACCTGATATGAGAGCTGTGTCCAATTGTACTGTAGGAATCACCAGTGACCAAATACCTAAAACTTTTTTTAAATAATTTTTTTTTGTAGGAGAACAGTTTAAAAAGAAATTGAGGAATGTAAGAGACACACATGCTAAGTATTTGAGAAGTAAAAGGAACAAAACTGGCCACAGTGCCAAAAAACACTGTATAAAATGGCAGTGACCCCACACATGGAACCTTTTGGTAATTTTTTGCTTTTGCTGAAAACATGTCGAATTTTGAGGTCGATAACAGCAACCATACTGAGCCTGAATATTCACTGGACACACATTTTGATGAAGAGGTAGAAGACAAAGAACAAACTCCTGAAAATGTAGCTTTGCTACTTCAGAGTGGAAATAATGACTCTGAACACACATTACCATAAGTAATACTAGGTGAAAGGGAATGTAAAACAGCTCATACCAGAAGGAAAGTCATCGGGCAATGCTGTTCTAGAAGAGCTAAAAAATAAAAGAACTACTACAAGTATGGATGCCACTGATATTATTTTTCAAGGCTATGTTCAGACTCTGAATCAATTTTCTCCCAAAAGGCAGACAAAGGTTAAATTTAAAATAGCCACAATCATGGCTGAAGAAGAAATGTTGCTTAATGAAACTACAGATTTCATCGAAACAGTCAGGTGTCATTCTGAAGTAAATGTAAAATCTTTTAATATCTTTACAGAGTTCAGACATCAAAGTGTCATATTCTGTGGTGTCGCACAAGTACAAAGTGCGCGCCACTTACTTTCGCCGCGCGCCGCCATGCACGCACGGCGCGGCGTTCTCACGACGACAGCCACGAGCGCCCTCTGCGACAACGCTGCTCGTGGCCACCACGGAAAGACATGGGTCACTTCGGACGGAGATAGCAACCAGTTAGGACCTTCGTAATCAGATAGGCACCAGTGAAGACTTTGCTATCGTACAGGCACTAGGCAGGCCTCTAACAACTATGTATCAACATTCTGCAGTACTATGTAAAAGTTAAGTATTGTTACATTCTGTGCAATATATATCTCTTTCTAATTTGCTCTAGTGTTTTTAGTTTCTGGCTGCTCCCCTCCGTACCTGCACCAGCGTGCTGTCTTTGTTCCTGTGTCGGTCTCGTTCCACTCGGCCACCGACACCTACGGCGAGGCTGGGACACAAAAGCGGCGACGAAGTTGGGACACAAAATATTCTCCCCAAGTTGTATGTTTTGCATTGATTCATGTACCCATCTTCTTTGTTTCCTAAAATATATATAATTAATAAGAAACAAGGTACATCCTGGTGATTGTTTCATTGCCAATTTTTCTAATAACTTACTTAGTACGACGATCGTCTTCAGCTATAGCATTATAGACATTACATAAAACACAAACTTGTCTTAAAAAACAAAGAGTATTATTTTAAGTGATTCTGCTATGTAGGAAAAGTTTTCAGACTGTATTTGCAGGAAGAATCCCAGAAAACTAGATGCCATTCCTGCTGCAGTGTCCTGCAACTGTGGAGGGTTCTCGCTCCCACCATCCCACATCGGTGGGAGTGGGCCTTTCAATCCTTAAGATGCAAAGTATTGAGTGGGAAGCACTACTGACCATTGGTAACAGTCCAACAGTAGTGTGTTTTGTGGAGCAGAGAACAGAAAATATGTCCGCGTAATTTACAAAAGTATTGTACAGTATAATTTCACATTTTTGCAAGGCAAATGGGGGCAGCTGCATATACATGAAGCAATGGATTATAAACATTGCGAAAATCAGAGCTGACACAGTAAAACTCAGCAGTGAAAAAGATTTTAAGTGCTCAGCAATTGAAATTGTAATTCAGAACACAAAATTTGTCATCATCATTATTTCTGTACATCTGACAGTTATCACAAGTCATTATTAAGAAAATAAGATATTGTTTCAAATAAAGTTAACAATTACAAAGGAAGAAACAAAATAATATGGTGTGGCAACTTTAACATTGATTATAGGAGGGAATCAAAACTGAATGAGGATCTGTGTTGACCTCATTCTGTTTACATAACACAATTAAGAAATATGCTAGAATTACTGCAAAATTTCTGAATGGCAACTCCTACTTGGTTGATGAATTTTTATATAGAAATTAGTAATTTTACAAATATATAAATAAAATGATAAAAAATGTATGCCATGTAATGTTTTCTTTTACATTCCACCTCATTGTGAAATCTCATATTCATAATCTATGGAATACATCTTAGTCTAATCTAATCTAACTGCAAATAGTCCCTCTGCTATAGATTATATAACTATCATCATTCAGGCAGATAATTATTCAGTAACAGTAACTGGGAACCATCTGTCTGATCACAGAAACCAAATAACCTCTGTAGAACAATCTATGAAGACCACAAATCACAATGTTAAATACAACAAATGCAAGAGAGCAACATAAATACACCAAAAAACACCATGGTTAATGAAGGGTGGACTGGAATTCAAAATAAGAAAGGCAGCCTCTAAAATTTTAGATTCTCAATAACCAAATTTGTGAACAAATTAAGAGGGAATTCCCCATCAAAAATCTTTGTTTAACAAGCAAAGAAAGAAAGGAAGAACAAATGGATTGTGAAGGGCATCACTGTTTCAATCAAGATATAAACAGCTGATTGATTGCATTCAAAGTAGTACTATAAGGAAAATAAAAAATCTACATGAAAGTAATAACATATGCAAATAAATTAGCAACTGAACAGGAAATTATCAAACTTCCTGGCAGATTAAAATTGTGTGCCGAAACCGGGACTCGAACCTGGGACCTTTTCCTTTCGCGGGCAAGCGCACTACCGACTGTGCTATCCCGACACGACTCACGATGGCGGAAGTAAAGTTGTGAGGCGGCATCGTGAGTCGTGTCGGGATAGCACAGTCGGTAGTGCGCTTGCCCGCGAAATGAAAAGGTCCCAGGTTCGAGTCCCGGTTCTGGCACACAATTTTAATCTGCCAGGAAGTTTCATATCAGCGCACACTCCACTGCAGAGTGAAGTTTCATTCTGGAGGAAATTATCAATTTGCATAACATGGCAAAAATAGTGTGGAGGGTGACATTGTGTTATTGAATGAAACAGTATGAGGGAACATCAACAAAAATAGTTTATATGTTGTTTTTATGTAGTTTTTAGGCTTGACATGCTGATGTTCCCAGCATCCCCCTATTTTATTCCAGTGCCAATGGTTATCATGAGAATAATTTTAAGTCAACAATATAAAATATCTTATAATGGCAGCTTAAATCTACTGAAATCGGTAAAAAAAAAAAAAAAAAAAAAAAAAAAAAAAAGGTATTTTAAAGTGATCTTGGGCAACATATGCTGTATTGCAATTTTTCACAAACATCATACAGCTGACCAAACAGTAATGAATTAGTCTTAAAAATGAAAGAGAATGTTATTGAGCAAGTAACTTGTGTAGAATTTCTGGATCTCCAACAATGGAAAGTCCAAGCTGGAATTCAATAAATAATAAGGATAGTATGCAACTCACCACAAAGACATACACTGAGCCGTAAAACGCTCATAAAAGAGACACCCATACACACACCATTTAGCTTTCAGTCACAGCCTTCACCAGGAAAGAAACACATTCTATCATTCATACAATCGCACAGACACACTTCACAGAGACACGTCAGTCATCTCTGACTGCTGCATTCACCACTGTGGTGATGGGGTGGGTAGGGGAAGTTAAAGGTTGGAAGGCAGTGGTGAGGATGGGTACAGCATGGCATTATGGAGCAGGTAGGTACCAGATAGATGGAAAAAAGATCAGCTTAGGGATGCAGTAGGTGAGCAGAAAAAAATATAAATATGTACACACACACAAACACAGAATATACAAAAAATGAATAGGTTACCATAGGTTGAGGTTTTTATTATTTGGAGGCTGGAGAATGTACTCCCAGTTGGTAGGGAGGGGAGAGGATTCAGATGGCCTCGGTTGTGAAACAGCTGTTGAAATTTTTGTGTCTTGTTGCCGCGGGTTGTCCTAGGTGTCGGTGGCCGAGTAGGGAGAGATCGACACATGGAAATAGGATGCATGTGTGTGTGGGCACAGAGTCTGAGGTGACCAGTCAGTGGGACAGCAGAAACTAGAAACACTGAGCTACATTAGTACAAGATATATATTTAGCAGAAATAGTACAATACTTAACTTTGTTAACTGAAGACTAGTGGAATGCAGATACATAGTTTAAGTAGATAGAGGCCTGCCTACTGAGGAGAGTATTCTTGTGCCTGTCTTATTGCCAAGTGGCAGATGCAGTTCAGTGGTGGCCATGAGCGGAGTTGCAGCAGAGGGCGCTCGTGGCCGACATCTTAAGAACGCCGTGCCGTGCTTGCATGGCGGCGCGTGGCAAAAGTACATGACATGCACTTCAGACTTGTGCGACACCACACCCCTCCCCACCCCCACCCCCCAAACCGCCGCACCGTCGTGGCATAGGGCTGATGGCCACGGCGACGGCACTGGGAGGAGGGCCTCGGCCGGGGCGTTACTGGTGGGACGGGCGTTGTTGCTGAGGCTGGGATCGAGACGCCGCCCGTGCCCCGGTATCCATGTGGCGATCCTCTGGAAAACCCACCAAAAGGAGGGGAAGGGCACACACCTCTACCCAGAGGGAGCAGGTCTTTTTCTTATTCTGAGGTGCGTGGCTTGGGCTGGGGGGTCCTCTGCACGGTCCCGGAGTCCTTCTTGGTGATGCAGTCAGCAGGGGTGGGGACGACTGTATCGGAGGTGCATCGACCTCCATGGGGACGATCTCGTAGTCTGAGGATGCTGGGCCCGTCAGCGAGCGATGTGGCTGTGATCCCTGGCCGTGAACTGGGTCTGGAATTAAGAAACCAGAGACAGGTTCGCACGGCCTGTGCAAGTGCAACTGGTTTGCGTGGCGCCGCAGCTCCGACCCTGTGGAAGAACGTACAACAAACATTGTGACTGAGCATGCGCTGAATGGTGCCCGGCAACCATCTCTTCGTTCCAGCAAACACCCTGTACAGCACCGGCATAGAAACCTGAAAACGCGAAGCGCCATACGAACAGACTCGGTGTGTGGGAGGCTGCAGCAGGTGAAGGAGAGTGCGGTGACGGCGGCCGTGTAGCAGCTCGGCAGGAGACGGGCGGTCACGTGGCATGCACCGATACGTAGACAGGAAAATTCGAAGAGCTTGCTGCCTGGAGTGCTGACCTTTCATCTTTTCCATGTGAGACTTGAATGTTCGAATGAAATGTTCTGCTTCACCATTGGACTGAGGGTCAAAAGGTGCGGTGATGATGTGCTGAATGCCATTCCCACGACAAAACTGTTGAAATTCCGCACTAACAAACTGAGGTCCATTGTCACGATAGATTCAGGCAAACCTTCGATGCAAAACACTGATGTTAAGGCAATGATTGTACTAGACGCCATTGTTGAGTTCATGGAAATCACAAAAGGAAACTTGCTGAAAGCGTCTACAACGATTAACCAGCGTGTATTCCAGAAAGGTCCGGCAGAATCAATGTGTAAACGTTGCCATGGTCCCTTGGGGCGTGGCCAGTCCGAAAAACTTTGCCGAGGAGCCCCGCCTGATGCTCCTCACAAACCGTACACTGTGACGTCATGCTCTCTATCTGGGCTTCCATACCAACCCAGGTACAATGACGTCTGGCCAGTTGCTTTGTCCGAACAATACCCCAATGTCCGATGTGAGAGGCTTATGGTCGGTCAACAAATAGAATTTTCTGCCATAGAGATAATGATGAAACTTTGTGACGCCGTAAATGATTGCTAAGGCCTCCTTTTCTATCTGACTGTAATTCTGTTGCGTTGGCGTCAGTAGCTTGGATGCAAAGCCAATAGGACGCTCGTGATATCCAATACGATGTGACATTACTGCGTCCAGACCGTAAGACGAGGCATCCACTGCTACCACTACGGGCTTCTGAGGGTCAAAGGGAATCAAACATGCATCACTGAGTAGTGCAGACTTAATTTGTCAAAGGCAACCTGGCAATCTTTAGACCACACAAAAGGAACGTTTTTCCTACGTAAGCGATGCAGTGGAGTTGCAATCTGAGAGGCATTGGGAATAAATATGAAGTAAAAGTTAAGCTTTCCCATTACTGCTTGCAATTCGTGCACATTCTTAGGAGACGGCAAGTCTTTGATTGCTCTAAGATGTGACTGTAAGGGATGGATTCCTTGGGCATTAATCACATAGCCTAGGTACTCTATTTCAGTCTGAAAAAATGAACACTTCGCTTTATTACAACGTAAGCCTGCTGCAGTCAACACTTTGAAAAGGCACTCCAGGTTTGATAAATGTTCTTCAACTGTGTGTCCCGAGACCACAATATCATCAAAATAGTTCAGCTGTTCCAAAAACGTTGAAAAATAGTGGGGGCGGAAGAACTGCCAAAGAGTAGGCGCTGAAATTGAAAAAAGGCCCATGAGAGTATTAATGACGAAAAACGTTTTTGACCCGTCATCGAGCGGAATCTTTAAGTATGCCTCTGCTAAATCAGTCTTAGAAAAGAAGCGAGACTGTCCTAATTTGTTCATTAGTTACTCAGGTCGGGGCAGGGGGTAAGTGTCTACAACTGATTGACTGTTCACTGTTGATTTAAAGTCTGCACAGAGACGAAGTTTTCCTGTTGGCTTTACTAGAATCACTAAAGGTGAGGCCCACTGACTCGCAGAAACAGGAGAAATCGCCCCACTATCCTGCCAACGTTTAAGTTCTTCAGCAACTTTATCCCAAAGGGCGAAAGGCACTGGTCTAGCTTTACGAAATTCTGGAATTGCAGATTCTTTTAAAGTTACATGTGCCACAAAGTCTTTTGCACAACCTAGTTCCGGCGAAAACAAGTCACTGTATTTTTCACACAATGCGTTGATTTTGTCCTGAGGCACTACTGACGAAATTTGAAGCACATGTCTCTGAATTGATAAGCCAAACAAGTCGAATGCATCCAGTCCAAAAATGTTCTGTGTAGATTTGGCCTGAACTACAAAAGCGACAGTTTTGGTAACACCTTGAAAAGAGGCGGGCAGGCTACACGTTCCCAGCATGGGAATATTTTGCCCTGTGTACGCTGTGAGCACTTGTTGAGACGGCGGCAGTTTTGGCGAACCCAAAAGTTCAAATGTGTCTTTATTCATTAATGTGACAGCAGAACCAGTGTCAAGCTGAAATTGCACAGTCTTATTTTCTATGGAAAGAGTCACAAAAAGTTTGTGCTTGTGGAGCACGACGGATACGCGAATGTGGGCCACGTCTGACCAACACCACTAAGAGATAAGGCCGCGGCGCTCTCGTGTGACGTCAGGCAGAGTAGGTTGCACGCACACAGCTGACTGGGTAGCCGCTGGGGCACAGCCCACTATGCGGAAGCAGCCAGCCAGTCAGCTATGCGCGCGCAGCCTACTCTGCCTGACGTGACACGAGAGCACCGCAGCCTTCTCTCCAGATGGTGGTGGTCTTACACAGTTTGTTTGCTGCACTTGCGCATGCGCGGGCTGTGTACGGTAGGAAGCGGCGCAGAATCAGCACACAGCAGATTAATAACAGTGTCCCTAGATGGCACTACCGCCGGATCGGCTTCCGCGCAAGCGTGCAAAGCTACCACAGAGTCACCAGCTACTGCACTAAAATTACTTTGAGTAGCTACATCAAGTCTACTGTCACCAGCTACACAGTACTGGGCACTATTACAGTGAGAAGTTGCAGAAGGCACTAGGTTCACTAGAGTTGCACTGTACATAGTCATTATGCTTGTCCCGAACTTTTTTTCCGTTGCGAAGTGTGATGCGCTCGGCGGTGCTTGCGGTGTGGCTCACCACATAATTTTGCCATAGGCGCAGAACAACTGCCTTGCATGTGAGAATCAATAGAAGCACTGTCCAAGTCAACAGCGCGTATGACATTTAACGGTATGAACTGTTCTCGCACTCCGCGGAGCACTGTTTCTAACGGCGCCGTTCTTTGAATTTTTGTTCTGCATACACACTGTCTGTACATGTCCTGATTTGCCACATTGATAACAGATGGCGTTGCGGCTAGGACATTGCGCACGTTTGTGGCGAGATACACACTGGGGGCAAGATTTACGAACATTTTTCTGAAAAGAGCGTTGACGCCCGTTATTCACATCATTTCGTCCAACACGACTGGGCGACCTTTGTGTCACACTGTTACAGTGGCTACTGTTTAATGTCTCCCCTCAGGGGCTCAGCATTAATTTGCTGAGTACGGGCTTGGCGAACCCGGGGTCCTGAGCTGGGGACTGGTAAGCGCCGTCGGTCCTCTACACACCGTAACCTCTGGGCACGCTTCAGCGACCACCGTGTGGCGCGGCGGTGGAATGTTGTGTGTACCAGGGAATGGGGATCTTGGCTTGACCGCCCGGGTTGCGAGGATGGTACAAACCTCTATAAAAAACCCTTCAATCCCAAGGTGTGCTATGTGCTGATGGGATGCATGGCTGTTGAAGAGGAACAGTCGCTAGCGAGCAACCTCTGGGGATACTGCCGCACCTCAGTTGTATAAGGCTTACCTAGGCACGCAGGGCTCTGTCTAGGCGGACACGTACTTCCCTAGCTGCTCGTGGGACCGAGATGAGCAATTCCAATTTGTCCCTCGAACCTTCCAGTGGGATGGGTGTACCACTGGGGGGTACCAACACCCAATCCAAAAAGAGGGCTAGGATATCCAGTCCTCCTGATTTGGGACGTAAGAAAAAGTATTTTGTGAATAGTAACAGAACACAGGCTGTTGTGCAGAATGTGTTTATTGTTGTGAAACGAAAGGACGGCTCGTTTGAGGGTGTATCTCCCTTCTATATTCAAAAAGGCCTTGAGGGAATTGCTGGCAGTTTAAAATCAGTGAAACGTTTGCGAAATGGGACATTACTGATCGAAACATCGAGTTCCCAGCAGGCAACCAACCTGCAACAGGCGAAATTCCTGGGTGAATATGCCATAGAGGCGGAGTTGCATAATACTTTGAACTACAGTAAAGGCGTAGTAACCTGTAGAGATACAGTAAACACCCCTTTGGAAGAACTGAAATCTGAGTGGGCACAGGAGGGTATTTTGGATGTGCAAAATATTATGAAAGGGGTGGATGGTGAGTTGGTGAAATCGGACTCATTCATCCTTACCTTCAATAATCCCCAACTTCCAGATCATGTCAAAGCACGTTTTCTTCGTTTGAAAGTTCGACCTTACGTCCCCAACCCAATGCGCTGCTTCAAATGCCAGCGCTTTCGGCATACCACCCTGGGGTGCAAAGGTGAGGCCACCTGTGGCAAATGTGGCAAGGTGGCGCATGACGGAGCAGAGTGTACACCACCTGCCACGTGTATAAACTGCTCTGGGGATCACCCCGTCTGGAGTCGTAATTGCAAAGTCTTCCTTGAGGAAAGAAAGGTGCAGGAAATAAAGACCACGAAGCGCATCTCGTATGCTGAGGCCAAGAAAATCTTCCTGGCCATGCAACCACCAGCCTTTGCCGCGTCTTTCGCTTCTGTAGTCCAGAAGCCGATTGTCAAATGTCATGCTGTCACGCAAACTGAGTCTGTTTGTGTTGGTACTAGCACCTGCACTTGCCAGTGCACCTGCCAGGCGGCTGCTGCAGTCGTAGCATATTACAGTCCGGTTGGTCCCCAATCATCAGAAAAAAGGTACAGATCCGCCTCCTGTGGAGATGATGCCCCCCCCCCTGGTTGGGCAGAAATCCACCACAGCCACTACCTCTACCCCATAACGTCTCGCCGCCTCGGCGGAGAGAGAAGGTGATGGTGAAACCTCCGTAAGAAATGCCTCCCATACTACAATGGAATATGCAGGGCTTTAGGACCCATGTGGAGGAACTTCGTCTCTTATCTCAGGGTCGACCTCTGTGTATGTGTCACCAGGAGACAAATTTTAAGCCTTCCAACTCCCCTGAGATACGTGGTTACACTCTACATAAGAAGAATGACGTAAGTGGGGTGAGAGCTAGGGATGGAGTGGCTATTTTTGTTTGTACAGCCTACCACTCCGAGCCCCTCTCCCTCACCACAAGCCTCCAAGCAGTCGCGGTATTTGTATATGTGCGTCATCGACTGACTGTTTGCTTCCTCTATCTGCCCCCTCATGATACGCTTAATGAAGAGGACCTCAAGGACCATCTTACTCAGCTTCCCTATCCATTTCTTCTGTGTGAAGACTTTAATGCACATAATGTGCTTTGGGGCTCTGTCACTACTTGTCCCAGGGGAAGACCCATTCAGCGGCTCCTCTTGTCGTCGAACGCACATTTACTTAACACCGGTCAGCCCACACACTTTTGTACGGCGACAGGATCATTATCTGCCATAGACCTCACTCTTTGCTCTCCAACCCTTGCCCACACTGTAGAATGGGACGTGATCGATGATCTCCATGGCAGCGATCACTTTCCAATCTCCATTTCCCAACCATATGGAATCGAACCTGAAAGACACCCGCCGCGATGGATACTCAGTAGAGGGGATTGGGAACTTTACAGCCAACTTGCTCACCTTCAACATAGTGACAGTGTCACAGCATGGGTAAACCATTTTACTGCCGTGATGCACTTCGCTGCTGATGCATCCATTCCACAGTCTTTGGGACGTCGAAAACAGCAGCCAGTCCCGTGGTGGAGTGACGAATGCCGATCTGCCATCAGGACCAGGCGGGCGGCTCTGCGTCGGTTCAAGTGTCGTCCGACTTCAGAGAACCTTGCTGCTTTTCGGGTTGCAAGGGCCAAGTGTCGTCAGCTTATTAGAGAGAGCAAACGGAGGTCAGTTCCTGAGTTCCATTAACCATTATAAAACCAGCACGGAAGTATGGGAGACCATCAGGAGGATTTCTGGAAGAGGAGGAAGGTGCCCCATAGCTGCTGTAATGGATAACGGAACTTTACAAACACGACCAGCAGACATTGCCCAGACCATGGCTACTTACTTCGCTTCCGTTACTGCCACTGCTAGTCAGGATCCAGAATTCCGGCGCCACAGAGTGGCTGCTGAGAGAGGCCCCCTGGACTTCAGGTCCGGGATTACTGAGGAGTATACTGGGTGTATTTTTTGATATCGAGAAGGCCTACGACACTACTTGGAGGCATCTTATACTTAGGCAGCTTCACGAATGGGGATTTCGCGGTTGCCTTCCAATTTTTATTCGGTCATTCCTTTCTCCACGTTTTTTTAGATACCGAGTCGGTGGTGTGCTCTCTGACCGCTTCGAGCAGGAATACAGTGTCCCTCAGGGTAGTGCTTTAAGTGTGACGTTGTTTGCTATAGCCATTAACAGTATCGCTTGTGTTGTGAAAAGTCCTGTCCAGTGTTCACTATTTGTTGATGACTTCTCTGTCTTCTGTTCTTCTTCCAGCCTTGCAACGACAACTCGTCAGCTGCAGCTCACTCTCCGGCGGCTCGACTAATGGGCACAGAAGACCGGTTTTAAATTTTCAACAGAGAAGTCTGTGTGTGTTTGTTTTAACCGTTCTCGTTCTATTTGTAACTTACCTGAACTGCGGATGAGGGACACCGTTCTGAATTTTAAAGACACTGTGCGTTTTCTGGGTGTGACATTTGACTCTAAACTTACCTGGTTGCCACAAAGATTTGAAGAGACGGTGCCTCAAGGCACTAAGTATTTTAAAGTGTCTTAGCCACACTTCGTGGGGAGCCGACAGCACTTGTCTGCTACGATTTTATAGAGCATTTGTGCGTTCTCGCCTTGACTATGGGTGCACCGTGTATGAGTCAGCAAGACCCTCTTATTTAAAAATGCTGGACGTGGTGCATCATGAGGGACTTCGGCTCGCGACTGGGGCATTCCGCACGAGTCCCATACCAAGTATCTGCGCCGAGGCTGGTGAGCCACCACTTAACATGCGGCGACAGTTCCTCGTGGCACGCCAGGCATATACGACTTTGTCCTCGCCAAATACACCAGCCCATCCTGTCGTTGCCCACCCTCCTGCGGAACGGCTTTTTCGTACCAGGCTACGGGCAACGAGGCCTTTTGGGATACGTTCTCAGGATTGTCTTTTTGATATGGATGTGTCTTGTTTTAATGTTTTGCAGCGAGGTTGGAGTAAAAGTCCACCGTGGCTCCTCCAGCGGCCGAGATTACTTTTAGAGTTGACACATTTTCAGAAGCATTCTACTTCCGATTTTATAGTTCAATCTATGTTCTTTCATATTTTAGATCAGCATCGGGATTTTACCGTGGTGTACACGGATGGGTCCAAACAGGGGGACTCGATAGGCTGCTCTATAGTGTTCCCCAACACCACCATCAGGATTCGCCTCCCTCCTGCATACTCTGTTTTCTCAGCAGAACTCCATGCGATCCTGCGGGCGCTGGAACAAATGCAGCGGGTTCGTGGCACGAATTTTCTCCTGTGCTCCGATTCTCTCAGTGCGCTGCAATCCATACGCAATTTGTATCCAGCTGAGAAGATAGTGCAGCTCATTCATGACAGAATGTACACTCTCCAGCAGCGGGGGAATCAAGTGACATTCTGTTGGGTACCAGGACATGTCGGCATTAGTGGTAACGAAATGGCTGATCGGGCTGCCAAGGAGGCTTGCTAAGGTTCTGGTCAGATACATAGTTTACGTAGATAGAGGCCTGCCTTCTGAGGAGTGTGTTCTAGTGCCTGTCTTATTGCCAAGTGGCCAATGCAGTTCAGTGGTGGCCACGAGCGGGGTTGCAGCAGAGGGCGCTCGTGGCCGACGTCTTAAGAACGCCGCGCCATGCTTGCATGGCGGCGCGCGGCGAAAGTACGTGGCACGCATTTCAGACTTGTGCGACACCACAGAAATCAAGTATATGCTCAGCTGCATCGTCACCCAGTACCACCCTGAAGTGGAACACCTAAACCACATCCTCCATCCAGGCTTTGATTTTCCGTCATCACGCCGAAAAATGAGAGACATTCTCCTATAGATCCTCCCAACCCCTCCTGAAGTCGTATTCCATAGCCCACCCAAACTAAACATCTTCTTAGTCCATCCCTATGCCACTCCCAAACCCTTACCCCATGCCGTAGGGATCATATCCCTGTGAAATACCCAATCCATCCACCCAGCACTTCCTATTCCAGTCCTGTCACAGGCTTATCCTACCTCATCGTAGGCTGGGCAACTTGTGAAAGCAGCCATGTGATTTACTAGCTGTGCTGCAATCAGTGCACAGTTTTTTGTTTTTTTAATTGGTATGACCCAAGCAGGATGAGTGGCCACTGCCAAACTGGCCAAAAACAAGGTAGACCACCCTGTGGCATCTGAGTGTATGCTTCACTGCAAAGGCTACTTCACTACATGGGCCACGTGGAACCTCCCCATCACTACCAGCTTTTCTGAACTGCACAGGTAGGATTTATCCTTATAGTACACTCTCTGGCCCCGAAATTATACACGCATTAAGGAAGAAAGCCAGTATGGTTAATATTGAAGTCCTCAATTGCACAGTTTGAAGCCACAGTGCCATGTGGAACAGAGCTATGTGGAAGATCAGTAAGTTCAAATAAGGGACTCATCATACAGAAGAGTCATATATACAAAACTAGAAACTGTTGGAAACTCAGAGAAGTTAACAGCCAAATAAAGAACATTAATAACTGTAAAAATAAAGTGAGAGAAATATTAGATAAAAATCCATTTCACTCACTGAAGGAATTTTCTTATCATTGGAAAGAAAATCCAAAAGTATGAAACAACAAGAATAGATATGTAAATTGTAAGTAAATTTAAACATAACAGCCGGCCGCGGTGGCCGATGGGACTGAGGCGCTCCAGTCACGGTCTGCACGGCCACTACGGTCGGTGGTTCGAATACCCCCTCGGGCATGGATATTTGTGCCGTCCTTAGTATAAGGTATTTGATGAGTAGTTTGTAAGTTTAGGGACTGATGACCCTGTAGTTAAGTCCCATAAGCTTAACAAACAAACAACAAACATCATAAACATAACAAATCTGGAAAAAACATCTCATGAATGTACTAAGTTGTAATTTGCACCATACTCTGTGTTATTCAATAAAATTGTTAAAGGAAAAAAGAAACTCATTTATCATCAATCAAACTATCATCAACAGAATGCTTTAATTTGAACTGTATGTGCACTGAATTGTAGTATATAAAATTGGTATTTTAAAATAAATATGTCCGGGCCTATCAGTGGTGTTTATAAGGGGGGCGAGGGAGCAGGGGGCCTGCCCTGTATTTTTATGATTTAATGTCAACAATTAAAAATCTTGAGCTAAGTACAGTAAAAGAGGATTCAGCACAAATCCTCTGAATATGTGCAGCAAAACTGATACAAAATATAATGGGGTGTTTACTTAAAATTGCTTAGCTTTACATTAGTCTTGTCCCCATCCGCACCTGAAAATATATGCTATATTCACCACTGTATGTAAATATACGACATGTTTCAAGTGATACCCCACGGGATGAACAAACAAATAAATCAAGCTGTCCTACTAACCACATGCGAGATATGTTAAAAAAATTCCTTAACATTGGGAATTTTGCGCCAATGGAGTGTTGGAGCGAAATGTGGTTGGCATCCTTACACACACCTGTGTTGAATGTGTAACTGCTGGAAGTTCCATTATTGCATGTCTGTTGGTTATTGTTCTGTGTCGTATTGATTAGAACGGTGTGTTTAAGTTCACAAATTTCGAGATGGAAGAATTAGAGGAGCAATGCGCCTTGATCAAATTTTGCGTGACACTGAGGAAGTCCTTTACAGAAACACACCAAATGATGGCAGCCTACGATGATAAGTGCTTAAGCCATACTCAGTGTTACAAATGGTTTACATGGTTTAAAAATGGCTAGACGGAAGTTGAAGATTAAGCTCGTTCAGACCGTCCTTCGACGTCTACTGACAACGTCCATGTCATGAACATCAACGAAAAGGGCCCTACACACCATGCGATTTATTGGACCAATTCGTTGGTCACCCGATGAATTGGGCGGTTTTAGACGCTACCCGACCAACTTTTCTTGTCGGCCGGTTGGTTGTGCCTGACCGTCCGATCTCCGATTTCCCCACCACTTCTCCCGATAAATTGAGCGCGTGTAGCGCTACCCGACCAACTTGCTGTCTGCGATCGTCTGCACAGCGAACACGCGAAAACAGAAACAGTTCGACTGACAGACACCAGATCAAGAAGGCACTGCGTGCAGTTGGTCGGAACGTGTGTAGGCTTCTACCAATTGGTTGG
This sequence comes from Locusta migratoria, assembly GCA_026315105.1. Classification (NCBI taxonomy): domain Eukaryota; kingdom Metazoa; phylum Arthropoda; class Insecta; order Orthoptera; family Acrididae; genus Locusta; species Locusta migratoria. The sequence goes on along the minus strand of CM048755.1, from coordinate 734,747,901 downwards.
TTCGTTTGACAGTTTGTTGGTTGGACGATAAATCGGAGCGTGTGTAGGGGCCTAAATTGTGTGTGCCAGTCGAAGACTGACTGTCCGAGAGACTTTAGAAGGATGTAAGTAACATTTCATTGGGATCATGTCATGAAATGCGGCACAACACCTTGGAAAGTGTGTTGCCACCAAATTCGTCCCACATTTCATGAGACAAAACCAGAAAGACCATCGCCTCATAATTTATGAAGAGCTTCTGGATCACTCAAATCAGAACGAGATGTTCCTTAAGAGAATCGTAACTGGTGATGAGCCGTAGATTATGGTGTTGAGATGAAGGTTTAATCTTGACAATGTGACGGAAAAGGTTCTACAGGCGCAAAAAAATCTCGCCAAGTCAGGTTAAACGTCAAAAACGTAATGATGCTTTTCTTAGACTTGTGAGGATGGTTAAACTGCAGTTTATGCGGCTCGCGCTCGCTAGGTTAAGGAACGGCGGAGCAGCCAATCAAGAGTCGAGTTATGCCGGCCAATAAGATTGCGTGTTTCATGACGAGTAAATGTGGCGTCAATTTCGAAGTGTATTCGAGGATTTCGGTGCGGTATTTCTGTGATTGTAATTGATTTTCCATTCATAAGAGATTTTTAGATAATTGTATTACGGTCATAAGTGATATATTATTAATACACCACAGCAGTCAACCATAGAGCAGGTATAGCATGTTTTATTTACTTTATGATCTATACGAAACGGTGATCGTTTTAAGTTAGGTATAGGTTAAACAAGAAGTTTCTTAGTATATGAGGGCGCGTACCGCCCGTATCTCCGGTTCAGAAACACCCAATCGTCAAAAACTTTTGCATACACCGCTTCGATTTGTTTGCATAGTACAATTGTATTTCTTATTGGTCGCGGCATCGCGAATCCTGATTGGATGATGCTCTGCCGTTCCTTAACCTAGCGAGCGCGAGCCGCATTAACTGCAGTTTTACCAGAAGGATTAGTTTGTCACCAATTCATACCACAGGGACAAACTGTTAATCGATGGTACTATCCGTTCATGATGCGATGCCTGTGAGAAGAAAACGGCTTGAAATATTGTGGGACGTTACATTACAATAACGCATCTGCCATGCCTCATCCTCCATACTAGAAAGACCTGGCCCCTGCGAACTGTATTATTTTCAACACTGAAAAAGATTTGCAACAATAGATGAGGTGAAAGAATATTCACAGACGGCACTTCACGCGATCTAGCAAAATGTATACCAAAACTGCTCCTAGAGTTTGTAATGAATTTAGCCTTACGGAACATATTTGTTTGGTCAAGTGAACTTCCAGCTACCATATGTAACAGAAGCTTTACCTATGTGCAACTACGAATATATAAACAGATTATCACAACATGATTCAAAAATACTTGTCATACTGTTAACTTTGCTGTCTGGATCATTTTGTTAAATTACTTCTGTTCGTAAAAACATAATAACAAACATTTGCAATATAATGCAATTACCCATGATGTTTTTTGACAGATTTTCTCACTAATATTTTCTGAAGTTATTTAATATCTATTTAACAGTTTGTCATAGTCCGATTGTCTCAAAGTTTTGTTCCAATATTTGTAAAGCTTATGGGACTTAACTGCGGGGTCATCAGTCCCTAAACTTACAAACTACTTATAAACTAACTTATACTAAAGACGACAGAAATATCCATGCCCGAGGGAGGATTCGAACCTCCGACACAGGAGGCCGCGCGAACCGCAACGTGGCGCTCCAGACCGCTCGACTACTCCCGCGCGGCTCAAAGTTTTGTTACAGTTATAAAATTATCATATTTAAGTTATGTAAACAAACCGACACTGCTCTAATCGTAATCTGCATATACACCTAATTGCTGTTTTGATTTGATACGTAAACTTTTTAAAAATACTTTTGATTTATACTGAATAATTTACAATACTTCTTGTTTGTGAAGGATTTATTTATATTTGGCGGAAATACAATTCAAAATGATCAAATGTTTGTATAGTCTATGGGACTTAACTACGGGGTCATCAGTCTCTAAGCTTACAAACTACTTATGAACTACTTACGAACTAGGACGGCACAAATATCCATGCCCGAGGGGGGATTCGACCCCCCGACCGTAATGGCCGTGCAGTCCCCTCGGCCACCACGGCCGGCAGGAAATACAATTCAATATTTATTTTACATTACCTGATGTTATTCTGGAATATTCGAGAAAATCAATATTGTATATAATCATACGTGTGCGTCAACACACGCGAGTAGTCATGTTCCGAAACTCAAATTAAGTAGTCATTTTGTTATCAGGAGTCAGCGCTGTACTGAAGCCATGTTGTAAAGTTTTGTTGTAAGAATTTCATTCTTCCGAAATAACAGAAATCAATATATCATGGAGTCGCAATTTGTAGTTCCTTAGACGTAAAAAGACCGGGACTATTTATCAATTAGGACTTCAAAGTTTATTGGTAGGCGAGCTGACGGCGTGGCAGAACAACAACAGATGATGTAATGTATTTGATAATATAGTAAATTAAACAAATACGTTACAAGTTGAAAACGGCATTGGGAACGATGTATCAATTGTGGACGAGGCTGTTTCGAAGTAGATTATGCACAAAAGTGAGCGTAGAAAATTTTTGAGAACAAAGTCGTCGTACTCTAAAATCCTAATATATTCATACAAAACAGCAAAGTATTTTACAAAACGAAATAAATGATAAACTACATTCTCATTAATTACGTCATCTGAATTTACTGGCATTGGAACTTAATTTACGAAATGTAGGAAATAAAGAAAACAAAAAAACCTCATTTTCTGCCTGTATCCGACTTTGATTGGTTGTTCGTGACGTTTCATCAATCATCGTGCTGTTACCAACATCTGCACTTCACGAAAAAATCGCCGACACCGTAAGTGAACTTTTACCCCGCGCAGTTTGCTCTGGTTTACAAAATATGTACCTTTCAAAGGACCGATTAATTTTTCAGCTCCAAGGGAAAGTATATCCGGAAAAAAGAGTTTTCATTTGTGAAAAATTATATTTTAGCCGGAAAATTGTGTTTTCACTCCTGATAAATCTGCTAATACCGAAAAAAGTATACTCTAAATTTCTGCAGGTAAAAAAATATGGTGTAGCTCAAGGTTAGGTATTAGGACTTCTCCTCTTCATATTGTACGTAAATCACATGACCAGTTCAGTAAATGATGACACAACCTTACTAGTATGTAGTGATTCAGTGAAGAATTTAGGAAAGAAAGCTAGTGTTGTCATGTAAACGGCAGAAAGGTATTTTAGAGAAAATAATCTGCTCATAAATACAAAGAAAAGAAAATGTACAAATTTTGGAACAACCAGAAAAAAGCAGCTCTGCAAATTTTACTCTATATGTCGGGGATACAGCTTTAGAGGAAGTGGACTCAAATAGGTTTCTGGGAATAGAGGTGTACAAATATCTGACTTGGGAAAACCATATCAATAAATTCTGCTCAAAAATTAGCACTAATATATTTTTAATGAAGAAAATGTCTTGTACAAAGAAAGTATTAATACTCTACTAATACTACTAACATGTATGCTCATTAATTTGTAATTGTTGCTTTCATGCAAAGTTCGTCATTCGTTACTTGCGAACTTTGGAGGCAAGCAGTGTGGCAGCCGTACCACAGAGCTGGCAACCGTGGCCTGCGGACGAACGTCAAGCGCAAAGCAGTGTCAGTTGAGCTGTGGTTCCCAGAAAATTGGATCCGACAGTCTTACTTTGCTAGTCGAGGAATACGTGGGCCGAGCCTAACGCGGGTTTCCCAGTATCGGGCACGGCCGTATGCGAAATTAATTGCCATATTCGATTGATCGCTCGCATTTGCAAAAGACATTGCGATCTCCATAGCTTCTTGCTTCAGTAATGCTGTTAGTGAGTTGATTGCGTCGAAGCCTGCAAGAACTACGGAATTTCAGCAACACGTGTATGGGAAGTTAGCCCCCAACTTTGAAACTTTTTTGATTTCTTTTGTTGTTCTGGGTTGCTGTAAGGTTCCTCTACTTTGCTCCAGAGGCGCACATCTGTAAATTTAAAAATAGGCCAACAATTAAACAAAAACGCAAATTTTCACCAACCCCCACTTCTTGAAAAAAAAAAATCGAACTTTTTATGCTTGCTCTGAGTTTCCCTAGTTGCTCTGAACGTTTCTCCAGAACAACAACGTCCTCTGACAAATAGTTTTCAAATAACAAGCAATAACAGATTTTCCTCCAGCCCCCGCTGTTTAAAAAATGGCTTTTGTTACGCTTGCTCTGAATTGCTATTGTTTCTCTCAAAATAGCTCCAGAAGAAGTGTGTCCTCATACGTACGGTTGTGAAATAGGAAGTCAAAAACTAAATGTTGATAAGCCTCCACTTCTTGAATATATGATTTTTTCTATGTTACTCTGCTAGTTATCTCAGAAGAAATATTTCAACCTACTAGTAGTGTACAATTGGCCACCAAGATATCTTTTGCACTTTCTCTCTCTCTCTCTCTCTCTCTCTCTCTCTCTCTCTCTTACTGAAAAGCTGACATATTTGTGTGTGCTTCGCGTCGCTCTACGTGTTCCGAATATTGCTCCAGAACGGTTATGCCGAGAAGTAACCATTTCTGAAATAGAAATTAAAGCCATTTTTATCAACTAACCTTTTTGAGACTTTTGTTATTTTCCTTACTCTGTGCATATGTAGTTTTCCGAACATCTTGACATCAACAGTACGAAAACATAAATAGCATGCAAATGGGAACTATTTTCTAAATAGCCTCTTTTTGCTGAATGCAGGTAGATTTTAAGTTTTTTCTGACTTGCTGTAGTTCTCAACATTGTTCAAATTTGGCAATGGCGACGAAATATGTAACGCGGAAAAAAGAGAAAAATATTTTTCGCATTTTTAGCCCCCTCTCCCAGTGAAAAAAAAAAAAAAATAAATAAAATAAATAAATAAATAAAAAAAAAAAAAAATAAATAAATAAAAAAAAACATTTTGGCTTTCTTAGGAGGTTTCAGTCTTCTTCTGTATTGCTCGAAGCAGCATCTTAAGGCATTACAAAATCGATGACAACATTACTCTCAACATCACACTGTAGAGAAGGAAATTCTTGTAGAAAAAGCGCCAATTTTTATATGCGCTCACAAGTATGTGTACGTTTCTCCCTTTACTTTATTTGTGAGTTAGTACCGACTACTGCAAGAGCGAAATAATAAATAAATAAAATATTCCTTTCATTCGGGCTGTTTGATAGGTAAGGAATAGTTGAATATCCATAGGTGAGCGCGCGTGGAGCGTCGACGGCAGCAAACACTCTATTCTTCTCATTCTCATTCTGAAGAATGAGGCAGGCTGTTTGGGATCCGACCCACAATCATATAATATCCCGACAGTGTAGGAGGCAAGAGGAAAAAATCTAGTTCTCGCAGTTGGATTTACAGCTTGGTGTTACTTAAGAGCAAAATGTTACTCTGATCATAGCGCTTAGAAGGTCAAGTGCCGTCACTTCTGTTTCGTCGTATCTTCTGTAATTGTAGTTGCTGCGCTCTCCGACAGATTCCGCATCGATCGCTAGTGGCTGGCTGAAGTAGATTTCCAACAGGGCGCCTCGTGAGATACGTTTAGAATTGTTGTTGTGTGTAGCAGTGTTTCGTGATGTTAAATAATTTTCTATCATAAAATTGCGGTGGAGTAGTATTTACGTGTGTGTGTGTGTGTGTGTGTAGACTTTTTATGCATTTACTGATAATTTGTGTGGTGTACTGAATTATTGCCATCGGAGAAAGAAAATTGTGTTTGTGAATTATGCCGTGCTGTTTCGTTCCCGGGTAGGCACTTTTTTTAAACCACCATAGAGCGCCAGTGATTTTGCTAAATGGGCTGAAGTTATTCCGAGGAAGACCTTTCAATTAACAAGTAAATCATACGTATGTGACAGACATTTCGCTGATAATTTGCTTCTTAGAACTGACTCCTTCGTTATAGAAGGAGACAGGGTCGAAATACCGAGAACGAGATGGAAGTTAAAGCCAGATTCAGTGCCTCATATTTTTCCAAACTTGCCAAGCTATTTATCAACTCACTTGAAACCACACAGATTTCCTCCAAAGAGAGTAGTGAAGGAAACAGTTCCCTCGTGTACCGAAACATCAGCGATTTGTACACCAGTTGCAGTACCTAGTGCTTCCCATGTAGCAGATAGTGAGGCTGATGCAAGAAAAATTATCGACAGTTTCAAACGGAAAGTAAAAAATCTGAAAAAATGCTAGTGAGAACACACAATCAGCTATTGAAAGAGAGGGAGAGAGTAATTTTGTTGGAAAAAAAAGTTTCTACTGTAAAACAATCGAAATCATGTGCATGTAGTGCTTCGAATTTCCTGAGCAAAAAACAGAAGTTGGTCATAGACGCTATGCTTAGGAAGTGCCAAACAATCCCAACCGAAGTGGGATATAATGATGAGTTTATTTTGGAAAGCTTGCTTCTCAAAATTAAATCACCTAACTAAGGGCTGCAAACATTGTCGAAGGCACGACTTACTTAACTATACTGTTAAGTACCACCAAGCCGCTGAAACAACTGCGAGAATTAGATTTTTATCCTCTTAGCTCCTACAATAAAGTCCAGGGGCGCCGACTCCGTGGGTGCTCCGGTGCTGGTGCACCCCCCACCATGCTTTTGGGGGTGCTCAGCACCCACACAAAATAAGGGAGGAAAATAAAGTAGCACAAAACGTGGAAAAGTCATAGCTGTCAATTATGCATTTTTGCCATCACGACCTAGCCGCTAGACTGTTCCAACAGTGCCCCAAGGAGCACTCACTGCAGAGGCTTGGAGCCCGTTCGGAGGGGCGAGACCACTGACCCCTGGCCGCATGATGTCGTAACCGATGCAACAATTAGAGTTCGGTGACAACCATAGTTTGCTGTGGTAGCTCCGTTAATTCAGTTCATTAAGATAGAATGACATCCGCACTGTCTTTTACGTCAAAGTATTCAATTCTGCTAACAAGTACAGCATACTAGTATTGTGTCGTTACACACGACTTCACGTAAAACGTCGCGGACAGGTAGAGGGCGAAGCACCTGCAGGGCTAGTAGCCGAGCTTAATAATGACACATATACAGAAATGAACTGAAAAGTGAACCCAGGAAAGACGTTTTGACTATTCTTTGCTCCATTCACGAAGCGCGATTGTCTGCTGAAGGAATGCAACCAGGCGCCGTAATAAAAGACGTCACGTGAGCCAGGACGTGGAAACGTGGGGCAGTGAGGGTGTCTCAAATCTGGGAGAAGGTGAGTTCTGCCGTACCTTGAGGTTGCAATTTAGATAGGAGAACACACAACTTCCACCGGTTCTAGGATGAGAAATATGAGCGTTGATCAGCATCTTGGCTACCTGATGAATGTGGAAATGTTGCTTGATACGTTTTCGTAGGTTTCCCATTCCTCAGAATCTTCGTTAAATGCAGGGAATTGTGGTGGAGCTGCAGGCAGGTGTAGTTTGAGCACTTCTTCTAGTAAATGCGTTTAGCGAGTCCATAGGATGCTGTTTGAGCTGTTGCTGAAGAGCCGCAAATAGTTGGAAAAGTCCTTGTAAGAGTAGTTGCAGCCCTGAGTTTGCATCCTGGTCACTCTTGATATGCATTGTAACGTATCCACACTCGTCGCCACTGAAGTATACAGTGGCCAAGCTTCATACAACCGTTTTTGTCTTAGTTCTACAACTATACTGAGTACACTGGAACTATGACATAGTCGAACCTGGGTTACCACCACAATTCGTGGTGGCTGATTCTTCTTCTAATGGCAGTCTTCTTCAGTGAGGCAGGAGTCGTCTTCAGCTTGTAATGCGTTCGCGAAAGAGCGCATGCTAGTCTGGAGCGTGAATGCATTGACGTAAGTACAGACAGCCAGCCAACGGCAGCTTGGCAGTATGCCGGAAGCATACTAAGAAAAGGCGCCGCGTAAGCATATGCTGGCTTCTTATTGCTTCTGGCTCGATCCGAAATTTTCCAGTATTCGCCTGACAAGTGGATTGCCCGGTAAACTTCCATGTACGTTTGGTTGTCGGATGTTCAGGGGCTGTGGGCGCCCGATAGAACAAGTTATGGCCGCACGACGGAAATTAACAGACTTTGAACACGGAATGGTTGCTGCAGCTATATGCGTGGGACATTCCATTTCGGAAATCGTTAGGGAATTCAATATTTCGAGGTTCACAGTGTCAAGAGTGTACCAAGAAAACAAAATTTTAGGTATACTCCTGACCATTAAATTGCTACACCACGAAGATGACGTGATACAGACGCGAAATTTAACCGACAGGATATGCAAATGATTAGCTTTTCAGAGCATTTACTCACGTTTGGCGCCGGTGGCGACACCTACAATGTACTGACATGAGGAAAGTATCCAACCGATTTCTCACACACAAACAGAAGTTGACGGCGTTGCCTGGTGAAACGTTGTTGTGATGCCTTGTGTAAGGAGGAGAAATTCGTACCATCACGTCTCCGACTTTGATAAAGGTCGGATTGTAGCCTATCGCGATTGCGGTTTATCGTATCGCGACATTGCTGCTCGCGTTGGTCGCGATCCAATGACTGTTAGCAGAATATGGAATCGGTGGGTTCAGGTGGGCAATACGGAATGCTGTGCTGGATCCCAACGGCCTCGTATCACTAACAGTCGAGATGACAGGCATCTTATCCGCATGGCTGTAACGGATCGTGCAGCCACGTCTCGATCCCTAAGTCAACAGATGGGGACGTTTGCAAGACAACAACCATCTGCACGAACAGTTCAACGACGTTTGCAGCAGCATGGACTATCAGCTCGGAGACCATGGCTGCGGTTACCGTTGACGCTGCTTCACAGACAGGAGCGCCTGCGATGGTGTACGACGAACCTGGGTGCACGAATGGCAAAACGTCATTTTTTCGGATGAATCCAGGTTCTGTTTACAGCATCATGTTGATCGCATCCGTTTTTCGGGACACTGCGGTGAACGCACATTGGAAGCGTGTATTCGTCATCGTCATACTGACGTATCGCCCGGCGTGATGGTATGGGGTGCCGTTGGTTACACGTCTCGGTCACCTTTTGTTCGAATCGACGGCACTTTTAACATGTGGCCGTTACATTTCAGATGTTTTATGACCCGTGGCTCTACCCTTCATTCGATCCAAGGGGAAAACCGACATTTCAGCAGGATAATGCACGACCGCATGTTGCAGGTCCTGTAAGGGCCTTTCTGGATACGGAAAATGTTCGACTGCTGCCCTGGCCAGCACATTCTCCAGATCTCCCACCAACTGAAAATGTGTGGTCAGTGGTGGCCGAGCAACTGGCTCGTCACAATACGCCACGCACTACTCTTGATGAACTTTGGTATGGTGTTGAAGCTGCATGGGCATCTGTACCTGTACACGCCATCCAAGCTCTGTATGACTCAATGCCCAGGTGTACCAAGGCCGTTATTACAGCCAGAGGTGGCTGTTCTGGGTACTGATTTCTCAGGATCTATGCACCCAAATTGCTTGAAAATGTAATCACATGTCAGTTGTAGTATAATATATTTGTCCAATGAATACCCGTTTATCATCTGCATTTCTTCTTGGTGCAACAATTTTAATGACCACGTACAAAGCAGTGGCCGATGGCTTACAAGTAATGACAGAGAGCAGCATCGTTTGCTTACAGTTGTCATAGTTAGCAGACAAACTACTTTGCCTTGTATAACAGCGGAAATCAATGTTGGACGTATGAGAAATGTGTCCGTTAGGGCAGTGCGTCGGAATTGGGCGTTAATGGGCTATGGCAGCAGAAGACAGATTCGAGTACCTTTGCTAACAGCACGACATCGCCTACAGCGCCTCTCATGGACTCGTGGGGCCCTAGACGACTGGAAAACGGTAGTTTGGTCAAAATTGAAATGTTCAAATGTTTGTATAGCTTATGGGACTTAACTACGGGGTCATCAGTCCCTAAACTTACAAACTACTTATGAACTACTTACGAACTAGTACGGCACAAATATCCATGCCCGAGGGGGGATTCGAACCCCCGACCGTAGTGGCTGTGCAGACCGTGACTGAAGCGCCTCAGTCCCCGCGGCCACCGCGGCCGGCCCTAAACTTACAAACTACTTATGTACTAGCTAACTCTAAGGACGGCACACATATCCATGCCCGAGGGGGATTCGAACCCCCGACTGTAGTGGCCGTGCAGACCGTGACTGGAGCGCCTCAGTCCCCTCGGCCACCGCGGCCGGCTGGCTTGGTCAGTTGAATACTGATTTCAGTTGGTTAACACTGATGGTAGGGTTCGAGTTTGTAGCAGACCCCACGAAACTATAAGCCAAAGTTGTCAGCAAGTTGAACCGATCATTGGCTTGGAAATGGTTATGTTAAAATACTTAGACACTTTTGTTAGGCATTCGAGGACTTTGTGAAACAGCGATGGAATTTTTATGGATGACAGTGGATGTAACACCAGGCTACAACTGCTTGCAACTGGTTTGAAGAACATTTTGGACAGTTCCAGTGAATGATTCGGTCACCCAAGTCGCCTGACATGAACGCCATTCAACTCTTATGGGGCACAATCGAGCGGGCATTTCGTGCACAAAATCCTGCAAGCGCCATCGCTCTGGATGGCTGTACGGGTAGCGTAGCTCATTGTAGCTGCAGGAGATTTTCAACGCCTTGTTTAGCACATCCTACGTTGAGCTGCTGCACATCACAATGTAAAAGGAGGCCCGACACTATATTAGGAAAAATAAAATGACTTTCTCACCTCCGTGTAATTTCCTTAGGTGAACAGAAGATGTATATAAAAAAATAATAAAAAAAGGTAGTGTATTATGCGCACTTTCATTCCTTAATGTCACACTGGATTATTTTCTGGTGTAACTCGTCAGGCCAAGCTTGAGGTTTCTGACCCCAAAAACGTGTAATACGAATCATTTGTGATGTCAACTCAAGAACATCATGCATAGGGCTATTTAAGGAACTGAGGATGCCAACTACTGCTTCCCAATACATTTATTCTCTAAGAAATTTGTCGTTAAAATATATCTTTTTTTCAAACCAACAGTTCAGTTCATGGGATAAATACTAGAAACAAGTATAACTTTCACAAAGATTTAAAGTCACTTAGTTTGGCTCGTGTGGCTCCGTAGCACAGTGGTAGAGTGTCAGACTACAAATCCAAAGGTCGTGGGTTCGATCCCCGCCAGGTCCTGGCAGTATTGCTCATGTGAAAAATACCGAGTAGCACCGTGGTTCGGAACCCACGTTAAACTGTAGGTCCCCCTATAACTGGCTGGGTAAGTCAGTTCGAAGGTCGGAGGAAGGCAACGGCATACCACCTCCAAACAAGGCCATGCCTAGTAAAGCACTGTGGTGTTCAAACCAATCTTCGGATTGTTGACTGCTTTTCCTTAGTTTGGCTCAGAGAGATGTCCACTCTTCAGTAATACATATTTTCATTAACATGTCCGCAGACCCTCAACAACGTTCAGTTTGAATACAGTCTAAAGGATTTCTTTGGTGACCAACTCCTTCTACTCCACTAATAAATTTCTTAGCCGAAGTGGCTGATGTGAGTATGTTATTGAATACAATATTCACATTGTGAATATTGTGTTCAGTCTAATCTTGTGCAGTGATCATTGTAAATACGTGTAGTAAAAACATAATAAGGAAAGAAATAAACCCTAAGAATTATCGTAAGCACCAAGTACATTTAACATTTGGAATGTAGTAACAAAGTTTTTATCTTTTTTAAAATGTAAATATTCCTGAGATTTGTTTTTTTTTCTGACCGATTCCAGATCGTCAAGGACAATTACATTTGGGATCTGTGAAAGGTACATTAACACATCTTCTCTCATTTTGTAAGTATTTGTTTTTTGTTTTCTGACATGTACTGCATCCAACAGGATCTCCTCAGTTTGTATCAACTGAAACGGAAAGTACATCCAATCTTATCTCTGAACAGCATTTCTTTATTCTCTTTATTTGTGTGCTTGTACTCACAGAAACCTTTAAAAGAAAACAATTGGCTGATTGACCAGTGTGTAATTTTCAATCTGTTTCCATTTGTGTACTGTCAGCTCCAGGAAATGCTATTGTACCTCAGCTAGCTGGTCCTGCAACGCAGTGTGATAGTGCGGGAGAATCGAAGCCAGTCGTGTGTTACTTTTCTGTTGTGTGCGAGCTTTTAATGCACAACGTCCCCCTAGAGCACAACGGAAATTCACTCGGAGGTGCGCGCGATCTCCGTTCGAATGAAGCTGAAGAGCACCACCCGAATGATGTATCGTTTCCTTGATTTGGGTCGCACTCCCCCTTGCAAATAGTCTTCTGCGCAATTTATACATTGGCGCATCCAATGGGAACGCGGCTAGCGCAGACTACCTTGCAGTAAACCTTGTACTGTCACCAAATAGTAATCCTACGCGATCTTTCTTACGGTGGCCCGACGAGACAGAGAGCAGACAGAGCAGAGCAGAGCAGATCAGAATTGTCTTGAGCAGCAAAATGACAGCCCACGCGCAACGGAAATTATTTATAGATACAAACAGGCCTGCCCTTGTCGATGATTTCACTCTCGAGACGGGAGTTGGTGATCATGATATTGTTGTAGCGACAATGGTTACCAAAGTCGCCGGCCGCGGTGGCCGAGGGGACTTAGGCGCTCCAGTCACGGTCTGCACGACCACTACGGTCGGAGGTTCGAATCCCCCTCGGGCATGGATATTTGTGTCGTCCTTAGTATTAGCTAGTTCATAAGTAGTTTGTAAGTTTAGCGACTGATGACCTCGTAGTTAAGTCCCATAAGTTCTACAAACATTTGAACATTGGTTACCAAAGTTAATAAATCAGTCAAGAAGGCTAAGAGAGTGTTTGTTTTAGAAAGAGCTGATAACCAATTGTTAGCGTCCCACTTAGGGAATGAATGGACATCGTTTAGTTCTGGCACGATGGATGTAGAGAAATTAGGGGCAAAATTAAATGCATTCAAAATAAAGAGCTGGAGAAATAAGTGTCGACAAAGTGGATTAAAGATGGATCTGCCGTAGTTTGATAATAATATTCGAAAAATGCTGAGTAAGCAAAGGGAGTTGCACTCTGATTCAAAAAAAGTTCAAGCAAATCAAATAATGCGAAAGTTAGTAGAGATTAACGTGGCCATAAAAATATCGATGCACGAAGCATACAATAACTTCCACCGTCATACCTTTGTAAAAGATCTCGCAGAGAACCCGAAAAAATTCAGGTCCTATGTAAAATCGGCATACAATAACTTACACCGTCATACCTTCGCAAATGGTCTTGTCGAGAACCCGAAGAAATTCTGGTCCTATGTAAAATCGATAAGTTGATCAAAGGCCTCTATCCAGTCACCCGTTGCTCATTCTCGGGTGCTGATGGAAAACAGCAAACTGAAGGTCGAAGTTTTAAACTTAACACTTAAGAAATCATTCATGCAGGAGGACCATGCAAACACAACTTCATTTGATGGTCGCACTAACTCCCAAATGGAGGACATAGTAATGAGCATAGATGGTGTAGAGAAGCAGCTGAGAGAGTTGAAAACAAACAAGTTGCCAGGTCCAGATGGGGTACCAATCCGGTATTACAAAGAGTACTCTGCGGCGTTAGCCCCTTACTTACCTTGCACTTATCGCGAAACTTTGATCCAGCGCAAAGTCCCACTCGACTGGAAAAAAGCTCAGGTAGCTCACGTGTTTAAGAAAGGTAAAAGAACGGGCCCGCATAATTACAGACCAATACCATTAACATCAGTTTGCTGCAGAATTATTGATAATATTATCAGGTAGTAAATTTCCTTGAGGAAAAAAGCTTCTGTCCACGTACCAGTATGGATTTAGAAAGCATCGCTTCTGAAAAACTCAGCTTGACCTTCAGAGAACTGGGTATACTAACTACTGCCTCTCAGTATACTTATTCCTTAACGGAATTTGTCGTAAATAATATATCCCTTTTTCCAGTAAACAGCCCAGTTCATACGTATAATACTAGGAACAAAAACGATCTACACGAGGACTTAAAAGCACTTCCTTTAGTTCAAAAGGGGGTCCACTACTCAGGAACTCACATTTTCAGTAATTTGCCAGCAACCATAAAAAAATTCTACTTCATTGACGAATTTTTGAATAGAACCGAATGATGTATGTATTCATATTATTAGTATTATAATTTCAGATTGTAAGAAAATACATATTGATATATTCCACATCCACGAGTATCTTCTCAGTACGGATCTATGGAACGAACAGCTTATCTAATATACTGACATGACATCTTACGAGCCATGGACAAAAGGGCAACAAGCAGACTACATGTTCTTTGAGTTCTGAAAGGCGTTTGACACGGTGCCGCACTGTAGACTGCTAACGAAGAAACGAGCATATGGAATAGTTTCGCGGATATATGAGCGGTTCGAAGACTTTCTAAGTAATAGAACCCACTATGTAGTCCTTGCCGGCGAATGTTTGTCAGAGATTAGGGTATCAGCAGGAGTGCCCCAGCTAAATGTGATAGGCCCGTTATTACTTTCTATCTACATAAATGATCTGACGAATGGAGTGAGTAGCAATCTGCTGCGGTATACAGGAAGATGTCGCCATTGAATGATTGTAATAGGATGCAAGATGATTAAGGCAAAATTTCTAGTAGGTGTGAGGAATGGCAGCTAGCTTTAAATGCAGAAAAATGTAAGGTGGTGAAGATGAATAGGAAAAACAACCCCTTAATGTTCTAATACAGAATTAGTAGTGTGCTGCTTAATACGGTAAGGTCGATTAAATATCTAGGTGTAACGTTGAGAAAGGTATAAACAGAAGAGGCTTGTAAGTACAGTCTTGCGGAAGACGGATTATCGACTTCAGTTTATGTGATTCATTCTCTGAAAGAGACTGCATGTAAAATGCTTGTACGATCCCGTCTTGAATACTGTTCAAGTGTTTGGGATGCCCACTAGATCGGTTCAAAGGAAGACATAGAAGCAAATTAGAGGTGGCTGCTACGTTTGTACTGGCAGGATAGTCCAGTGTTACAGAAATGCTTCCGAAACTCAGATGCGAATAGCTGGAAGGAAGGCGATGTTCTTTTGGAGAAATATTATTGAGGAAATTTAGAGGGCAGGAATTTGAAGCTGCAGAACGATTCTACTGCCGCCAACTTACATGTCGAGTAAAGATCGCGAAAGTAAGATAACGAAATTTGGACTCGTACCCAGGCACACAGGAAAATGTTTTATCCCGTTCTACTTGGGAATAGAACGGACGAGTTGTAGTGACGCGAGGTTTAGTATCGTGTATTGTAAGGCAACCAAAGACTATTACGCCGCGGTGGAGTGGCCGAGCGCACTGAGGCGCTATGCTCCGATGCGCGAGGCCGTTCCCCATCGGGGGCTAGAATCCTCCCACGGGCATGGATGTTTGTACTGTCTTTAGTATAAGTTAGTTTATAAGTATTTTGCAAGTTTAGGGACTGATGTCCCCACACTTAAGTCCCACAAGCTTAAACATTTGAACATTTTTTTGAAATGCGAAATCGACGGCTGTCGATACGGTCACATATTACCAACAGTCACGTGTATCAAATACGAGTGGATGAAACATAGTTAAACAGTCGGCGCATGTAGCCTGTAGGGCAGATCCAGCGACTAGTCTACTACGATTCAGGATAGTCTGTTTTGCAGTGTCTGAAGACTTTCTCATGGACTGACACTTAGAAATTATCAACGACTGTCGAAGAACTTAGTATATTTCCAAGGACAATATCTAGACTTTCACTTTATTACTCTGATCGTACGTCAACAACGCACAAAAGCTGAATATTCATTTTTTGAACATAAATAATGCAGTCTGTCAAATGAGATAATACACTGTGGTTAGAATGAAAACTCTCGTAATCTATCTCCCTTTCCCTCCTCTCTCTCCATCCATCTCTTATTCTCCCATCTCTGTTCACTTCGACCTGCTCTCCTTGACCCCATTTCTTCCACTCCCTCCTTCCTCCTGCCACCTCGGTTCATCTCCTGGCGCCCTCTTCTCAATGTAAGACAAGTCATATATCTGTCGACATTAGTGGTGATCAGTGAAATAGAGTCAACTTTGATTACAAGATACCCTTTGCCGTGCACCAGACGTCCGTTTGTGGATAATAAAAGAAGCCTTTCCGAGGAAATATACGTTCATGAGCTAACTTACATTATAGCTAGTAAAACACAGACACTTTTGTAAGGCAGGCCTACACTCTACCATGCACCACACAAAACATTATGTAGAGAGTGTTTTTCCGCGAAAACAACATACATGAGCCAAATTTCATGGAGTTCGGAATAGAACCGTAGATTTTTTCGAATGCCATTCACAATACGAAATTTTATGTAGGCTGTCACCTTCAAAATGTTCAGATGTTTGTAAATCTATGGGACGTAACTGCTTGGTTATTAGTATCAACTTAAACTAAGTTAAACTAACCTAAGGACAACACAAACACCCACGCCCGAGGGAGGACTCGAACCTCCACGGCGAACGGTCGCACGCACCGCAGCACGGCGCCTCAGTGCGCACAGCTATTCCGTCGCGGCACTGTCACCTTACTCTTGTTTTTAAAGTCAAGCGTGCAAAATTTCATTAAGATCACAGCAGAACTATGGATTTTGTCAAAGTCCGCAAGTAAAGTACCCTCCGCCATGCACCGAACGGAATTTTATGTACACAGTGAGCTTTCTATCGGAATTTGATCAAGGTCGGAGCAAAACTGTGGATGTTGTCGAAAGCCGTAAGTACAGTACCCTCCGCCATGCATCGACAGGTTTGGTTAGGTTGATGTTCCTCTTGTTTTGAAGTTCGAGTGCGCTAATTTTCCTCAAGATCGGAACAAAACTATATATTTGCATGCAACAGAAACATACGGACAACATTGAAAAACTCATTCAGTTCTCCTCAAAAAGACAAACCATTGTTTAACATTGCAACTTACTTATCACACGGGCATTATTATAAAGAAATACGAAATAAGGAAAATTAGAAAAAATGAAACTTTAAAAGCAAAAAAAAATTATTCTGAAAATTGCTTTGAAATCAGTCATCACTTTCTTCGTTCCCCCGTGTCTTCTGCATTACGGTTACGTGTACAATAATTACATATCATTTGAGGTGTTTTGCAATGACGAGCCCCTCCTCTTGGGCTTGGGAGAATGTGACATATTTCTAGATTTTGTTTTGTAATCCAACCCTTTTGACTTATTTGCCGAAATTATGTCATCATCTTTAGCAATTAAAAATGTCAGGGCGTCCTAATGCAATTCTTCGTCGCATTCGTCCATTTAGTTCTGGAGCTACTGTCATGTTGATCGTCGAATGGTACTTCCTCTCTTACATTATCCAGCTCTTGTAATTCTTGAAGGATGCGATCAAGATCTTCAGAAGTCATGTGTCTAGCCCTAAATAAATAAATAAATAAATAACAATAATAATAACGACGATTGTAGTGACCACCACGGTTCAAGTTTTCACAACACAATTTATTTAAGTCAAAGGAATTACACTCTGGGTTCGTTCTACATCTACATCTACATAGATACTCTGCAAATCACATTTAAGTGCCTGGCAGAGGGTTCATTAACCACCTTCATAACTTTTCTCTACCGTTCCATTCTCTAATAGCGCGCGGGAAGAAAGAACACCTAAATCGTTCCGTTTTCGATCTGATTTCTCTTATTTTATTGGGATGGTCATGTCTCCCTAAGTAGGTGGGTGCTAGCAAAATATTTTCACATTCAGAACTAAAAGTCGGTGATTGAAACTTCGCAAACAGATCACGCCGCAATGAATAACGTCTTTCTTTTAATGATTTCCACCCCAATTCGTGCAACATTTCCGCGACGCTTCCCCCCCCCCCCCCCGTAACGTGATAAAACAAAACGAGCTGCCCTTCTCTGAACCTTCTCAATATCTTCCGTCAGTCCCACCTGGTGAGGGTCCCACAAGGGGCAACAGTACTCCAAGAGAGGACGCACAAGTGTGATGTAGGCAGTCTCTTTGGTGGAGCTGGTGCATCTTCGAAGCGTTCTGCCAATGAAACGTAACCTTTGGTTCGCCTTCCCCACAATATTTTCTATGTGTTCTCTCCAGTCAAAGTTGTTCGTAATTGTAACTCCTAGGTACTTGGTAGAATTTACGACCTTAAGGTTTGACTGATTTATTGCGTAATTGAAGTTCAGCGGATTTCTTTTAGTGGTCATGTGTATTACTTCACACTTTTCTTTATTTAGTGTCAATTGCCAATTTTCGCACCAAGTAGAAATTTTGTCTAAATGGCTTTGCAGTTGCTTTTGATCCTCTGTTGACTTCACTAACCGATAAACGACAGCATCATCCGCGAACAGTCTAAGGGAGCTATTCAGATTATCTCCTAAATCGTTTATAAACACGAGGAAGAGTAGGGGACCAATAACGCTTCCCTGTGGAACGCCAGATATCACTTCTGTTTTACTCGATGACTTACCGTCAATTACAACGAACTGAGTCCTTTCTGATAGGAAATCATGAATCCAATCGCACAATTGGGGAGATATTCCATAAGCATGCAATTTCATTAGAAGCCGCTTGTGGGGTACAGTATCAAAAGCCTTCCGGAAATCCAGAAATATGGAATCGATTTGAGATCCCTTGTCGATGGCACTTAACACTTCATGTGAATAAAGGGCAAGCTGTGTTTCGCAAGAGCGACACTTTCTGAATCCGTACTGACTATTGGTTAATAGGTCGTTCTCTTCGAGGTAGTACATAATATTCGAACAAAGTATATGTTCCAAAATCCTACTGCAAATCGACGTCAATGAGATAGGCCTGTAATTTTGGGGATCACTCCTATTGCTTTTCTTGAATATTGGAGTAATTTGGGCAACTTTCCAGTCTTTGGGTACGGATCTTTCGCTGAGTGATCGGTTGTAAATTATAGCTAAGTACGGAGCTATTGCATCAGCATACTCTGAGAGGAATCTAGTTGGTATACAATCTGGCCCGGAAGATTTATTTTTGGTTAGTGACTTAAGTTGTTTTACTACTCCAGGAACATCTACTTCTAAGTTTCGCATGCTGGCAGCTGTTCTTGGATTGAATACTGGAGTGTTTACTTCGTTAACCAGTGAAACGAAACTAAATTCTTCTATAGACGCAGAAATCCCCAAACCAAACACAGATTATAATCTGGTAGATCAAAGGCACAGTCACTAGCATAGTTCAGTTCGTCACTCGCAATCCACCAGGTAAACGTTCCAGCCGCTTCCGTCCGGGAGGCCGTCGGCGAAGTCGATAGGAGTCGGCGATCTAGCGTAGTGGAGACGGTCCTAGGCGGCGAGAGCGAACACACCAGCACTGGCTCATCGGCTGGCGATGCGCGCTTAAGTAGATACCTGGAGCCAATGATGAGGCAGGCGGAAGGATACTCAGTCGGTTCAAAGAGCCACCTGTAAGAAATAGTCCCTATTACATGTGCTTGTTTTGAAGTGACTGTGTATGTTCTGGTTTTGTTTTGGCATCTGGCAGGCGCTGGTTGGTCTCGCGCCGCCTGTCCAGTAGCTTTGCCCGCTTGACTGTCCTGTTGTGAGGTATGCCGGCTGGCAGGTGTTTGGCCGGCGGCATCAGAGCAACGATACTACTACTAGTAATAATCATAACAAATAAAATATAGATGTTTCGCTTTTGACGCACAACTTTTTCGATAAAAGGCTCGAAAACAGTGCTTCAAAGAATGTACAATCAGTAAAACACAAACTTTTTTGAAATTTAGTCTTACGTATCGCGGGGAGCGGGTAGACGTTGGACCTCATGGTGCGAACTTCAAACCCGTACTGCGACACGTTAACGGTAAGTACGTGAAGGAGCCAACGTCATCTAGCGGAGGAAAGTCTAATTAGAGAATACAGCCTCATCATACCGCCTTCTAAAGAGAAACATACAGGTAAGTGAATAGGCGGTTGAGCAACAAGGAAGCTGAGTAGTGCTTGTTCAATGCGATTATGAACAAGTGAATTGGAGCCTCGATTGTCGATACAGGCGATTCTCCAAATATTCCTCCACACAATATGCATATATAAGAAAGCTGAATTACGTCTCCATTCAAGTCAACGAGACACAAAAGCTTACTATACTAGCTGTGCACACACTCAGCGAAAACTGCGCTAAAAAAACAACTAGCCACGAAACGGTAAGAGGTATTTGACTTTGCCTGCACGTCGGCAGATCTCATTAAATCAGAAGTGAACAGAGAGTTTCTGGAAACTACTTCAATTTACTACCAGGATCGAAACGCACAAACAAGACTAAACAGTGCTCAAGCAAAATCTCCAGAGTAGTCACCTAAGCGACTGCCCAAGGAGAGATCCGTCAGACGATTGCCTTCGCCAGCGGCTCTCCCGGCGAAAGCTGGCTCGAAAACTATGAAAAATTCCCTCAAGAACTGTCTGCACCAATCACCGAGAGTCATTTCAAAGGTTAGCCTATGGGTGCCCGAGATCGCTCCCTCCACGTCTTACGTGGAGTGGTACATGGAGAAGGCGCTATTCGGCCTATCACCGCCTGCAAATATATCTCCTCAGGGTCATGCTCTGTGTCAGGTCGTTCACCTGTCTCGCTGACGGTTGGGCTGCGGCGTGTGTTTACGTAAGCAATCCACGTTGCCAGCGACAGTTGAGATACTGCGGCCATTGTGTGAATGCTGGCCGGTCTCCCGTCGAGTTCTATGAACGGCGGCTGCGGCTGAGAGCAAAACGTAGGCTCCCGCAGTCAGCCTCGCTCCTCCACTGCCAAGTCGAGCGAATATTACCCTAACTGATATTACGGCGAAGTTGCCGTCCAGCAATGACCATTTGCAATCAATTAAACGAGGTACATATACGGGGAGCAGTTGGGAAGGGGTGAGTGTTCACTTCAAGTAGGCAGGCACCTTACATAGACACCCTCCTGCAGTTGTTCCCATCTATTGGTACCTGCAATCAACCTTGCTACTTTCATGTCTAACGTCAACCTTATTAACAAGGTTCCCTGTATCCACCTAGCTTCCACTGCCATACAACAAAGTTGGCCAAAAGATTGATTTATTTGTAATTTCACATCTTAATAAAGTTGTGTGTTCTTTCCGTCAAAGTGCAACTACGCACGCTTGACCAATAACGCCCCCAGAATACGAGGTACCGCAACGCACGTACTGGTGGATTTTGGGGTGTGTATGTAGATGTAGGACAGCACAGTGTGACTACAGTTGACCTCAGATCTCAGCTGAACTTCAGTTAGAATCACTTTATACTCACAAGCGAGCCTAAGGAATTTCAAGTACTATTTAAAGTGACATCTCCTCTACCTACAAAATGTCCAAATGTTTGTATAGTCTATGGGACTTTACTACGGCGTCATCAGTCCCTAAACGTACAAACTACTTATGAACTACTTACGAACTAGGACGGCACAAATATCCATGCCCGAGGGGGGATTCGAACCCCCGACCGTAGTGGCCGTGCAGACCGTGACTGGAGCGCCTTAGTCCTCTCGGCCACCGCGGCCGGCCCTCTACCTACCCCGGAAGATTAGTTTGATTTATAACTCAACAGAATATTGTGCAAACATTTGCACCAGTTCAGTAAAATGTTCATTTTTATGTTGACACAATAAATGTGTGCTTCTCTTGTAATATTGGATGTCCCAAAAAGAATGACCCGATTTTAACAGAATTATTTATTAGGAAGGACTTGACACCAACAAATTGCACACTAAAATACTCACAAAAGACAGAAGTTTATAAAAATCCATCATAAATGTTCAAAATGTCCTCCATTGGCAGCACGAACGACATCTAGCCGATAGCCGAATTCATTCCAAACTGAGCGTAAGGTGTCTTCTGTCACTGAAGCTACAGCAGCTGATATTCTAGTTTTTAGTTTATAAATGCCACGAGGTGTGGGAGGAACGTAAACACATTGTTTAACATATCCCCACAGGAAGAAATCACATGGTGCTAAGTCACGGGACGTAGGAGGCGAAGAGTGTATAGTCTGGTCTCGCGGTCCTGTCCCACGTTGAGGCACGTTGGCACTAAGGAAACTGCGCACGTTGTTGTGCCAGTGCGGTGGTGCTCCATCTTGCTGATAGAAGAAATTGTCAGTCAAGTTGTGGGAATAACCAGTTCCACAGCATTGCAAGATATGATTGTCCTGTTACTGTTTCTTCCTGAAAAAAGTAGGGGCCATAAACCTTGCTTTGCGAAACAGCACAAAAACATTCACTTTTGGTGAATCACGTTTGTGTTCAATTGTTTCATGAGAATTTTCGAGCCCCCATATACGCACATTATGACGGTGAACCTTACCAGTAATATGGAACGTTGCCTCATCGCTGAATATCAACAGTGACTTACTGCACGCTTCAGGTCAGCGCTCGTGACGACGTCTAGTGGATTTTTTTTCTGAAACTCTAGATCATGTCGATTACATACAGAGCTGTTTCAATTCCCTAGTGACATTCTTATTGGGGCACCCTGTATGTTGCCAGTATGTTTCATTTACAAGATACTTCTGCGTGCCACTCGGCTACAATCCTGATTACCTGTGATTAAATGTGGTGTGAGGCAAGACAACTAATATATAAAAATGGATGTTTGTTTGCAATTCATCCATCACCGGCCCAGGGGTGTAAACCTGTTTGGCAAAGCAGGAAAAGGCACTAACCGGTCACTTTCGTGGTTTTTAGGGCCAGTAAAGTGACGCCAGGCGACATGGAGGACGCCAGCACCAGAGCCGCAGCCGAGCCAGGAGTCAACGCCGCCAGCACGTCCATGAGCGTACCAACACCTCCTCCCCGCTGCTCGCCCCTGGGTTTCAGTACTTGGACAGCATCTCCTCCACAAAACTTAACACTCCAATCACTGCCCTTGACATCGAAACAACACTCCGCACAAAACGCAACACAGCTCCCGGCCATGACCACCTGACCTACATACACCTTCAGGCCTGCCCCCGTTCTTTACACACAGCCTATGCTTCCCTCTATACCATCATCCTCTACACCGGCTTCTTCCCTGACGTGTGGAAACCCTCTCATATCCTCATGTTTCTTAAAACCAGCAAGCCACCTTATGACAACTCATCATATCGTCCTGTCAGTCTCAACTCAGTGTTCAGCAAGGTCTGGAAACCATCTTGTCCCGCTGCATCCACAAGCATCTCCATCAACACCATCTCTTTCCGGTCTCCCAGTGTGGCTTCTGACCTTCCTTCTCTGCCAGTGACTAACTCCTGCGCCTTACCCACCTCCTTTCTGTCCAGATGAACTCCCCTCGTGCCACTATCCTCATTTCCCTCGATATAGAGAAGGCCTACGACCGTGTATGGCATTGCGGTCTTCTTTTCAAACTCCAGCTTTATTTCCTTTCCGTTAATTATGTCCACTTCATCGCTTTCTTTCTCGCCCATCGCCGATCCTGTGTCACTGTCAATAACTCTAACTCCCGTTTGTTTTTCCACTCCACCGGGGTGCCCCAGGGCTCCGCCCTCTTCCCCCCTCCTCTACCTTATCTATTCGGATCATATGCCACAACCCCAGCCTCCTGTCCATCTCCTCCAATACTCTGACAACACTGCCTTCCTTGCCATCGCCCTCTCCCTCGCCTGCTACCAACATCTCTTTCAGTCCCATCTCTCCGAATTCTCCTCCTGGTGCAACCAGTGGCTCCTTACTGTCAACCCCACAAAATCTCAGGCAATCGTCATAGGTCTCACCACCCCATCCTTCCATCACTGTGACCTCTACCTCACACTCCATGGCCTTCCCATCCAGCAAACCAAAACCCTCAACTACCTTGGCCTCACCCTTGACCGCTCCCTCTTCTGGAAACCGCACTTCCAATCTGTTTGTGAAAAAGCCCTCTCCCACCTCAACCTCCTCAAACTCCTGTCCGGCCAGACATGGAGCCTTAACCCCTCCACCATCCTCTTCACTTACCGATCCATCATGCATCCTATCCTCTGCTGCTTCCATCCTGCTTGTGTCTCCGCCCCCCTGCCCACTACGAATCCAACCAGATCCCAGAACGCCACGCCCTCCGCCTCACTTACTGTATCCACCCCCATCCCCCACGCGGATCCTTTACGACTTGATTCCCTTTCGTCACCTTCTGAAGTTTCTTGAACACTCCTCTCCGCTATGTGTCCCGTAAAATAGAATCTCGCAACCCAGTCGTCTCCCACCTCTTGCTGCATCCTGGGCCTCTGCCACGCCGATACCTTATTATCCCTCCCTCCCTTCACCTCCACACTTTCCGCGTCCTCTCTGAGGGTAACTTCCGTCAACTCCACAAACTACCTAAGAATTACCATTACTTCAGACTTAAATTGGAAAGAACACGTAGATAATGTCGTGGTAAAGGCGAACCAGAGACTGCGTTTTATTGGCAGAACCCTTAAAACATGCAACAGAACTACAAAAGAAACTGCATACACTACGCTTGTCCGTCCATTTTTGGAGTATTGCTGTCCAGTGTGGGATCCTTATCGGATGGGTGTGACGGAGGACATCGAAAGAGTCCAAAGAAGGGCAGCTCGTTTCGAATTGTCACGATACAGGGGAGACAGCGTTATGGAAATTATACAGGATCTGGGATGGGAATCATTACAACAATGGTGTTTATCGCTGCGGCGTGGGCTACGTACGAATCTCCAATCGCCAACATTCTCCTCCGAATGCGAAAATATATTGTTGACTCCGACTTACATAGGTAGAAATGATCATGAGAATAAATTACGAGAAATCAGAGCTCTAACGGAGAGATTCAGGTGTTCTTTCTTGCCGCGCGCTATTCGAGAATGGAATGAGAGATACATAGTGTAACGGTGGTTCGATAAACCCTCTGCCAGGCAGAGTATTCCATGTAGATGTAGATGTCCCTCTCCCGGATGACGCCCTCTGTCCCGACATCTACCCGTCCTTTCAACCTTAATCCATCCCCGTATTTGTACATCTCGCTTCCTCCCCCCTCCCATCCCTGTCCACTCCCACGCTTGTGTCTCCTCTCCCCGCTCCTTCCTACTGTGAGTCCTTGAGTCTTCCCCCTCCTCCCTCTCACCCTCCCCTCCCATCCTTCTCTCACCGCGCTTTCCCTTCCTCCCCCTTTCCCACTGTGGGACCCCTGTTTCGACATATTTAAACAGTGCGCTGTTTAGTGTTGTGCCAGTGTTTGTGCTTCGTGCTCAAGTGGTGTTTTAATACTTCAGCAGCCGCCGATCAGACAGAATATTAATGTTGCCGTGTGTTTTCAACAGTGTCTTCGTCAACGTCTACTGTGCTCCACCAATATGATTTTAACGACTCTGGATTTTTAAATTCTATCTCTCTGTGAATTTAACCATCCTGGCTGCTTTAATTAATAATTGTTTGTAATTTTATCGGACCAAACTGTGTGGTCATCAGTCTGTAGCTTACAAACTACTTAAGCTAAGGTAAACTAACCTAAGGACAACACACACACCCATGCCCCAGGGAGGACTCGAACCTCCACGGCGAGCAACCACGCGCTCCGCAGCGAGACGCTTTAGACGCTCGGCTACTCCACCGCGGCGCTGCTTTAATTCTGTATATGTTTTACTTCAACTTCTTTGTTCTATGTATGTTCTCTCCATTTTACCATTTTACTCTCCATTCAAGTGCTTAAATTCAACAACTCTCATTACCTTTCTATGTTTTTAACAAACTATTTGTGAAGATTGTAAATGCACTCGGTTGAAGAGCGGCAATGAAGCTGCTGCCAGCCTGCCACCACCCAGTGGCTTCAAAATTTCAATATATATATATATATATATATATATATATATATATATATATATATATATATATATATATATTGTTCAAACGAGATAGATTGGCTGGCCAGCACTTACCTTTATGCTGTACCGCCGATAGTAACACAAATGAAGAAATAGAAAAAAGGGGACAAAAAGGACAAGCTTTCGGAACGCAGTTCATCCTGACAAAGGTAAGTACGGGCCACCCAATCTATCTCGTTTGAACAATATTTATCATCTCTGAGGAGAATTTTCATACCCGTTGCTCCCCCTGTTGCTCTGGCAAGAACGCTGCCTGCCGCTGCCGCTGCCGCTGCCGCTGCCTGCCGTCCCTGCGGTCGGCCGAGCGGCCCGCTGCTGCTCGCCGCCGCCGATTGCCTTACCGGGCACTCATCGCTGTCACTCTCGTCACCTGCACATGCTACTGGTGGTGCACTGCTGGGCCGCTCTCTCTTCGCCGACGTCGCCGCCTCCTAGAGCCGGACCATCGCCTTCCGCCTCTACCCCACCACCACGCAAGAGACAGAGCCTTCCTCCCTGGACTTCGCCTTCACCGTCTTACAGCAGCACCCTCGAGAACTTCGAGATCTTCACCACCGACTGCACATAACCCTTTCCTCGTTTCCAGTTTCCTCAACCCAGTTCAATGGCCACGTCCCCAACACTCACTACCACAACCACTACAGTAACGTACACCTCACTGTCCCAAGCCCCCACTACCATCACCTGGAGCAGCACTTCTGCTCACGCCCCGGTGCCCCCTCGCCGTCCTCCTTTCCGCTATCACTGCCTCCCAGGTCCTACCCCCTCCTCCTCCGTCATCTACCGTCGGTCTCCCACTCGACGATCCACACGAATTTCCTCCCTTCTCCCCTGCAAGAATCACCACTCGCTGTGCCACGGTGGCTGAATCGCCACAGTCTCTACCAAAACAGCTACTACCACAACTGGGCCCCTACCCCCCCACCACATCCCTGTCAATCCTGTCCCCCTCCCCTCCTCCTCCACCCCAGGCTCCCATCCACCTCCTACAATAGACTTACGACACTGCCTTCCTGGCCCTCGCCCCCTCCCTCACCTGTTTGCAGTACTTGCTCCAACCTCATCTCAGAGAGTTCGCTTCATGGTGCAACCAGTGGCTCCTTTCCGTCAATCCCAATAAATCGCAGACGATCATTATTGGTTGTACCACCCCTTCCTTCCGCCTCCACAACTTCTACCTTACCCTCCACTCCCACCCTAAAATACCTTGGCTTCATCCTCAATCGATTCCTCTCCTAGACCCTCCACCTTCGCATTGTCCATCAGAAAGCCATGTCTCGTCTGAACCTCCTCTAATTCCTCATCGGCCGGACGTGGGGACTTAGCCCCTCCACCATCCTGTACACCTATCGATCCCTCATGCGTCCTGTCCTTTGTAGCTTCCATCCCGCCTGGGTTTCCGCTGCCTCTACCTATTATAAGAACCTCCAGATCCTTGAGCGCCACACCCTGCGGCTCGCCTACCGTATCCGGCTCCCCTCTCCCACGTGGATACTCTACGACCTCCTTCCCTTCCCTCCCTCATCTCCTGCAGTACCTTGAACACATCTGGATCCTTTACATCATCCGCAAAATAGATTCCGTAACCCTTTGGTCTACCCCTTCTTCATTAATCCTGGTCATCAGCCTTGCCTCCATCACTGCATCCCTCCCTCCATCCAGCTGCGCGCGCTCCATATCCTCTCCCAGGGTAACTTCCGCCACCTCCCCCTACCTGATGCTGCCCTCCGTCCTGAAATCTACCCCTCCAAATGTTCAAATGTTTGTATAGCTTATGGGGCTTAACTACGGGGTCATCAGTCCCTAAACTTACAAACTACTTATGAACTAACTAATACTAAGGACGGCACAAATATCCATGCCCGAGGGGAGATTGGAGCCCCCGACCGTAGTGGCCGTGCAGACCGCGACTGGAGCGCCTCAGTCCCCTCGGCCACCGCGGCCGGCTCTACCCCTCCCTCCAACCCTGATCCTCTCCCCGTGGATGCAATGCCCCTGCTCCTGCCTCCTCTGCTTTTCCTTCTGACAGCCTGGCTATCCCCACTCCTGCCCCTGGGGCCCTAGGCTCCCTCCTCGCCCTATCCCACACCCTACTCCCAAGCTTCCCGCACTCTCCCCTCCCTTTCTCTTCGGGCACTTCAGTACCATCGTTTTAAACAGTGATACGTTCAGTGTCAGAGTCTTCAGTGCTTCAGTGTGTTTTAATCAGTGCGTCCACCGCGTGTTTCTTTGTGTGTCCAGTGTCCGATTTCTCACTGTGTTTTTATCGTCAGGATTTTACCTGACTACATGTTTTTATCGACTGTCTACTGTGTATGTTTCGTCAGTTACTTCTATATGTCTAGGATTTTAATACTCCATATTTAACGTCATATCACTGTTATTTTAATCTCGCCAAATCCATTGTTTTGTTAAATTCTCTCGGCTGAAGAGCAGCGCCTAAACTGTTGACAGTCTGCTGGCTGTATGTTTGTATAGTTAGCATGAAAATAAAAATAAAGGAAAAAAACCTTGTTTGTATTTTATGCGCTACCGTACCGTTTATCCAATTTCGATGAAACTCTACCAACATATTGCTTACCCTCTTGCAAAGTATAAAGACATAATTATGTCACTGTGTGACATAAAATTAAGGAAATGTGACGTCATGAGTACTGAGATGCGTGAAAAACTGCCGCATGATGAAAGACGTTTAAATTTTTTGTGTCCCAACTTCGTCGCCGCTTTTGTGTCCCAGCCTCGTCGTAGGTGTCGGTGGCCGAGTGGAATGAGACCGACACGCTGGTGCAGGTACGGAGGGGAGCAGCCAGAAACTATAAACACTCGAGTAAATTAGAAAGAGATATATATATTGCACAGAATGTAACAATACTTAACTTTTACATAGTACTGCAGAATGTTGATACATAGTTGTTAGAGGCCTGCCTAGTGCCTGTACAATAGCAAAGTCTTCACTGGTGCCTATCTGATTACGAAGGTCCTAACTCGTTGCTATCTCAGTCCGAAGTGACCGGTGTCTTTCCGTGGTGGCTACGAGCGGGGTTCCAGCAGAGGGCGCTCGTGGCTGTCGTCGGAAGAACGCCGCGCCGTGCATGCATGGCGGCGCGCGGCGAAAGTAGGTGGCGCGCACTTTGTACTTGTGCGACACCACACCCCTCCCCCCCAAACCGCCGCGCCGTCGTGGCGTAGGGCTGAGGGCCACGGCGACGGCACTGGGAGGAGGGCCTGGGCGGGGGCGTTACTGGTGGGACGGGCGTCGTAGCTGAGGCCGGGATCGAGACGCCGTCCGCGCCCCGGCATCCGCCTTGAGATCCTCCAGGGAACCCGCCGAAACCTGGGGAAGGGCGCCCGCCCCCGCCCAGAGGGAGCAGGTCATCTTCTTCTGAGGTGCGTGGCCCAAGCTGGGGCGGCACGCACGGTCCCGGAGTCCCTCTCGGTGACGCTGTCATCTGCGGCGGCGACAGCGGCGGCGTCGCGTCGATCTCCATCGGGACGATCTCGTAGTCCGGGGACGAACGATGTGGTTGTGCTCCCTGGCGGTGAACTGGGTCTGGAATCAAGAAACCGGAGACAGGATCGCGCGGCCTGTGCAGGCGCAATTGGTTTGCGTGGCGCCGCAGCTCCGACCCTGTGGAAGAACGTACAACATACATATTGCTACCGAGCACGCGCTGAATGGTGCCCGGCAACCATGTCTTCTTGTTTCCAGCAAACACCCTGTACAGCACCGGCGTAGAAACCTGAAAACGCGTAGCGCCATACGAACCGACTCGGTGCGTGGGAGGCTGCAGCAGGTGAAGGAGAGTGCGGTGACGGCGGCCGTGTAGCAGCTCGGCAGGAGACGGGCCGTCACGTGGCATGCACCGATACGTAGACAGGAAAATTTGAAGAGCTTGCTGCCTGGAGTGCTGACCTTTCATCTTCTCCATGTGAGACTTGAATGTTCGAACGAAACGTTCTGCTTCACCATTGGACTGAGGGTGAAAAGGTGCAGTGGTAATATGCTGAATGCCATTCACACGACAAAACTGTTGAAATTCCGCACTAACAAACTGAGGTCCATTGTCACTGACGATAGTTTCAGGCAAGCCTTCGATGCAAAACACTGATGTTAAGGCACTAATTGTACTAGAAGCTGTCGTTGAGTTCATGGCAATCACAAAAGGAAACTTGCTGAAAGCGTCTACAACAATTAACCAGCGCGTATTCCAGAAAGGTCCGGCAAAGTCAATATGTAAACGTTGCCATGGTCCCTTGGGGCGTGGCCAATCTGAGAAACGTTGCGGAGGAGCCGCCTGATGCTCCGCACAAACAGTACACTGTGACGTCATGTTCTCTATCTGAGCGTCCATACCAACCCAGGTACAATGACGTCTGGCCAGTTGCTTTGTCCTAACAATACCCCAATGTCCTTGATGCAGGAGGCGTAACACTTCTCGTTGCAGGGAACGAGGAACAATCACTCTTGCTTGGTCGTTGTCGGTATGCAACAACAGTACACCCTGACTTAAAGACAATGCATGACGTTGTGCAAAATAACGTCGAACCAGAGGCCGATCAATGTCTTTGGCTCTGGCAGGCCACCCTGAGCGAACAAAACGTGCTACCACACTTAAGTCTACATCCGCAGCTGTTTCCTGTGCAACCCGACGAGAGTTCAAAGGGAAATCTGCGACAGCGGAAGCATCTCTGGAGTCTATCTGACAACATGCCATGTCTGAAGAATCAAACGACACATCCTGGCCAACCGGAAGTCGGGAAAGTGTGTCCGCGTTAGCATGTTTAGTGGTAGGTCGGTACAAAATCTCATACTGATAATTAGACAATATCAAGGACCATCTCTAAAGCTTTTGTGCCGTTCGTGGCGGAATTGGCTTTGTGGGTGAGAACAACGACGTGAGAGGCTTGTGGTCAGTCAACAAATAGAATTTTCTGCCATAGAGATAATGATGAAACTTTGTGACGCCGTAAATGATTGCTAAGGCCTCCTTTTCTATCTGACTGTAATTCTGTTGCGTCGGCGTCAGTAGCTTGGATGCAAAGGCAATAGGACGATCATGACATCCAATACGATGTGACAGAACCGCGCCCACACCGTACGACGAGGCGTCAACTGCTAACACTACAGGCTTCTGTGGGTCAAAGGGAATCAAACATGCATCACTGAGTAGTGCAGACTTTAGTTTGTCAAAGGCAACCTGACAATCTTTAGACCATACAAAAGGAACATTCTTCCTACGTAAGTGATGCATTGGAGCTGCAATCTGAGAGGCATTGGGAATAAATCTGAAATAATAGTTAAGCTTTCCCATCACTGCTTGCAATTCCTGCACATTCTTAGGAGGAGGCAAGTCTTTGATTGCTCGAAGATGTGACTGTAAGGGATCAATTCCTTGGGCATTAATCACATGGCCTAGGTACTCTATTTCAGTTTGAAAAAACGAACACTTTGCTTTATTACAACGTAGACCTGCTGCAGTCAACACTTTGAAAAGGCACTCCAGGTGTGCTAAATGTTCTTCAACTGTACGTCCGGATACCACAATATCATCTAAATAGTTCGAACAACACGGTACAGAAACTGTCAGCTGTTCCAAAAAACGCTGAAAAATAGCGGGAGCGGAAGAATTGCCAAAGGGTAGGCGTTGAAATTGAAAAAGGCCCATGTGAGTATTAATGACGAAAAATTTTTTTTGACTCGTCATCTAGCGGAATTTGTAAGTATGCCTCT
This sequence comes from Locusta migratoria, assembly GCA_026315105.1. Taxonomy (NCBI): domain Eukaryota; kingdom Metazoa; phylum Arthropoda; class Insecta; order Orthoptera; family Acrididae; genus Locusta; species Locusta migratoria. The sequence goes on along the minus strand of CM048755.1, from coordinate 734,716,223 downwards.
GCTAAATCAATCTTAGAAAAGAAGCGAGACTGTCCTAATTTGTCCATTAGTTCGTCAGGTCTGGGCAGGGGATAAGTGTCTACAATTGTTTGACTGTTCACTGTTGATTTGAAGTCCGCACAGAGACGAAGTTTTCCTGACGGTTTGGGTATAATTACTATAGGCGAGGCCCACTGACTCGCAGAAACAGGAGAAATCACCCCACTATCTTGCCAACGTTTAAGTTCTTCGGCAACTGAATCACGCAATGCGATAGGCACTGGTCTAGCTTTACGAAATTTTGGAACTGCAGATTCTTTTAAAGTTACATGTCCCACGAAGTCTTTTGCACAACCTAGTTCCGGCGAAAACAGGTCACTATATTTGTCACACAATGCATTGATTTTATCCTGAGGCACTATTGACGAAATTTGAAGCACATCTCTTTGAATTGATAAACCAAACAAGTCAAAAGCATCTAGTCCAAAAATGTTCTGCGTAGATTTGGCCTGAAGAACAACAAAAGCAACTGTTTTTGTTACACCTTGAAAAGAGGCGGGCAGGCTACACGTTCCTAGCACGGGAATATTTTGACCTGTATAAGCTGTTAACACTTGCTGTGACGGCGACAATTTTGGCGAACCCAGAAGTTCATAAGTATCTTTATTTATTAATGTGACAGCGGAACCAGTATCAAGCTGAAATTGCACAGTCTTATTGTCAATGGAAAGATTCACAAAAAGTTTTTGCTTGCGGCGCTCGACAGGTGCGCGAATGTGGGCAACGTCTGCTACGGTTTGTTTGCTGCGTCTGCGCGGGCCGCGTAGTGAAGTAAGCGGCGCAGACTCGGCACGCAGGGGATTAACAACACTGTCACTAGATGGCACTACCGCCGGATCGGCGTCCGCGCAATGCGAGGCTACTGCACTAAAATTACTTTCAGTATCTACAACAAGTCTACTGGCACTATCTACACAGTACTGGGCACTATTACAAGGAGCAGTTGCAGAAGGCACTATTTTCACTACAGGAATGCACTGTTCATAGTCATTTTGCTTGTCCCGAACCCGTTTCCGTTGCACTGTTTTACGCGCTCGTTGGCGCTTGCTACGTGGTGCACTATATAGTTTTGCCATAGGCGCAGTACTACTTTCTTGAAATTGAGATCCAAGGAAAGCACTGTTCAATTCCACAGCCCGTATAACATTTACAGAATGAACTGTTCTCGCACTTTGCGAAGCACTGTTTCTAACGTGTCTGTTCTTTGAGGTTTTAATTTGCATACACACAGACTGTACATGTCCCGATTTGCCACATGGATAACAGGTTGCGTTGCGACTAGGGCAATGAGCACGCTTGTGGCGAGACACACACTGGGGGCAAGATTTACGTACATTTTTCTGAAATGAGCGTTGGCGCCCGTTATTCAAATTACTGTTTCTAACACGACGGGGCGACCTTTGCGTCGCACTTTTACACTGGCTACTGTTCACTGTCTGTTCAGCACGGCCTGTACTATTGTAATAATCACTAGTGCTACACTGAGAACTACGGCTAGGAAAGCGTCCGGTACGGCGCACTGAATTAACACTGTGGCTTTGCATTTCTACATCTGATAAGTCAAAAGTATCATGCGCCTCTATAAGCTGCAGTACACTGTCTAAGGAGGGGTCAGACTGTTTCAGAATTGCTGCTCTAATTCTGGGGTCCTGAATATTCTGCGTAATCGCATCCCTCAACATCACGTCACTATACGAAAGTCCACAAGAGCAAGTAAATTTACATTGGCGGGTTAAGCCCTTCAATTCCGTGATCCACTCTTGGTGTGACTGCTGCGGTAATTTTTTAAGTCTGAAAAATCGGTACCGTGCAGCGGCTACAAGAACTTTTCTCTCATAATGAGCATTTAGTGCCTCTACTATTTGTTCAAAGTCTACATCACGAGGAGATGCTTGCGGAAAAAGTTTTTGCAATAATACGAAGGTCCGGGGGCCCACAATCGATAAGAAAAGGTTCTTCACTCTCTGACCTGTAATTTGATGAGCCGCGACGAGTTCTTGAAACTGTGCGAAGTAGTCGCTCCATTCTTCCTCACGTTCGTTGTACTGGCGGAACGTCGGAAGCGGTGCGGCGGCAGGTGTGGGCTGCTGATGCGACGGCTGTTGTTGGTTAGCTGCCTGCGCTGTGAGCTGGGACACCGCCTGGAGGAGTTGCGTAATTTGCGCCGTCTGTAACTGAATAATTTCCATTAAGTTTGGGTTCGGGGTAGTGGCCATGCTGACCGATTAGGCGCCGCGTATACAAGTAACTTATAACAAAACACAAATGCAATATGAAAGAGGACTCGCTCTGCAACAAAAAAGTCCACAAAATACGTAACAGAATATGTTCCCCCAAAAATCTTATAATAAGGGTGGGTGGGCGGGAGCAATTTTTGCGTGCTCCGACTGCTGCTGTCTGGCTGCTGTAAGCGGGCTGGTCCAAGGTTCTATCACTCCTCGTCGCCACTTTTGTGTCCCAACTTCGTCGCCGCTTTTGTGTCCCAGCCTCGTCGTAGGTGTCGGTGGCCGAGTGGAATGAGACCGACACGCTGGTGCAGGTACGGAGGGGAGCAGCCAGAAACTATAAACACTCGAGTAAATTAGAAAGAGATATATATATTGCACAGAATGTAACAATACTTAACTTTTACATAGTACTGCAGAATGTTGATACATAGTTGTTAGAGGCCTGCCTAGTGCCTGTACAATAGCAAAGTCTTCACTGGTGCCTATCTGATTACGAAGGTCCTAACTCGTTGCTATCTCAGTCCGAAGTGACCGGTGTCTTTCCGTGGTGGCTACGAGCGGGGTTCCAGCAGAGGGCGCTCGTGGCTGTCGTCGGAAGAACGCCGCGCCGTGCATGCATGGCGGCGCGCGGCGAAGGTAGGTGGCGCGCACTTTGTACTTGTGCGACACCACAAAATTTATTAGTTTTTCGCTACTGAATGTATTCGCAACACATTTTACAAACAGTGTCCATTTATGCCAATGAATTTACGAACAAAATTTCTTCATTTTACGACTTATAGTTTAGGAAATATCATGAACAATGAAACTCATGGGGAACTGCTGCATTATGTCTGCTCATGTTGTATGCCCTTACGTACCGTTCATCCGATTGCGATGTAATTTTGCACACTGTATCTTCAAAACAAGAGGAACATCTTCGAATACCTAAGATTTCATACGGTGCATGGCGGAGGGTAACTTGCAATACACTTGGACAGCACTTCACTCATCACCATGAGACGAGGAGGTGATTGGCAGAGAAAGGGGAAGGTAGAGATCTGCAGAGAGACGGGTAGGAGATGAGAGAGAGAGAGAAAGGGAGGTACTAGCTATAGACAGAAGGAAAGAGAACGGCAACAGAGGGAGAGAAGGGAAGGACTAACTTAAGACCGGAATAAAGAAGTATCTGGGCGACGCCAGGTTTTCAGCTAGTTATCAGTAACATCCCCTTTACGTGAACGCCACACTTACCGAGTAAGATAATTCTAATGTTCAGATATTTGTAAAGCTATGGGACCAAACTACAGAGGTCATCAGTCGCTAGACTTACAAACTACTTATGCTAAGGACAACACACAGAAACATACACACCCATGCCCGAGGAAGGACTCGAACCACCGACGGGGAGCAGACGCGTACTCCGCAGCAAGGCGCCTTAGAGCGCACGGCCACTCTCGCGCCGCCGAATAACATATAATTATAGCATGCGCTTAAAGAAGACAAGCTACTGTTTGCATAGTAACGTACAACGAAAACGATTGTGTTGGTTAATGTCAAAGTTTACTTGATATGTATTTTACTTCTGGCCGAAATGTTATTTGGGTCGGTTAAGATAAATGGGACGCCATTCTATAAATGAAAAATTTTGTTTCATTGTGGGCTACATGCTTAACACTACTCAGTAAAAAGTGGGCTATCTGTTATTCGATGTGGAAGTAGTTCTAATGTTTCTCATAAGAATGCATGACGATCTGTGTGCCACCTGTTGTGAAGTAAAATCTGGGCTATGTGCCAGTGGCCAGAGGTGCAGAAAGAAAAAAATGTGCAAATGTTTGTAAATCTATCGGACCAAACTGCGTGGTCATCAGTCCGTAGCTTACAAACTACTTAAACCTAGGTAACCTAACCTAAGGACAACACACACACCCATGCCCCAGGGAGGGCTCGAACCTCCAAGGCGAGCAACCTTGCGCTCCGCAGCGAGACGCTTTAGACCGCTCGGCTACTCCACCGTGGCCAGAGGTGCATCTGAGCTTTCTTATTACTGTTTCAGTTGAGGTTCCATCGTATAGCAAGCAGTAACTGTTCGTTTTGTGCTGTTTTCTGCGATGGAAATGGTAAATAAGCTTAGATCAGAAGGGGAGTCCTACAAGAACAGCCGGAATGTGACAGTGCCTGAGAAACAACCTCCACCTGTTGCGGTAGGTTTAAATACCTTTATAACATCATAGAACTAAGTTGTAGTTTATTAATAGCTCAAAGTTGTATTCATTCGGCTTTTAATGTCGCAGTTGTTTGTATATGCGCTGTTGTTCTGAGTGCAAAGTAGTGAAAAACAGGTTATTAGACGCAGTGTTTACACTTCTAATGGCCTTCTTTTATGTAGGTTTCATGCCGATGCTCACATCTATGCAGAAGCGTTGCCTTCAAACAAAAACTAATTATCTTCAATCAGTTATATGAACTAGGAGATGGGAAACGTAAGTATTAAACGTAGGCGACATTGATCGTACACAGATTCGACAGAAAGTAGAAGGCAGGCCAGTGTATTTTATATGTTTCCTGATGGCAAAGGTGATGATAAACAAGTGTGCAAGCAAACATTTATGGAGATCTATGGCGTCACAAAGCACAGGGTTGAAACATTGGTTAAATGGAAAAAGCGTGGTGACGTTACGTACGTTGAACGTACGGGAGATAAAACCAAAGAGAGGAAGTACACAGGTAATGATGCACAATGTATAGTTGAACACACAGCAATTTCCCCCAAGAGGAAAATCATTACACAAGGGCCAAAAGTTCACTTATGTGTGGCCGAGGGCCGAGGGGACTAAGGCGCTTCAGTCACGGTACGCACGGCCACTACGGTCGGGGGTTCGAATCCCCCCTCGGGCATGGATATTTGTGCCGTCCTTAGTTGTAGGTAGTTCATAAGTAGTTTGTAAGTTTAGGGACTGATGACCCCGTAATTAAGTCCCTTAAGCTTAACAAACATTTGAACATTTTGTTTAAGCCAAGATTTGAATTATCAGAATATGTATGACGCCTTTGTTGACCTTCATCCAGACCACAATGTCCAATACAGCTTTCCATTTACTCGAATTTTGGACACAGCCCGGTTTTTACAGTAGAGGGTATTGCACATAGCCCTATTCTTATTTTTTATCAGGAAAATATTTTTTTCATAAAGATAAAAATTGAATGGTCAGTTTAACTGTAATAAGTCTTTAAAGATTAACGGTAGACACAAATTAAGGCGAAAAAAATTGTACATAAAGACATACTGTTCATTTTAGGAGGTTTTTTTGCGTTTTACTCAAACGCACTTAGCACGGATTTTATAGTCAGTCTACAATTTTGAATCCGTGTTGTTACTTTTTAACGACTCAGTGCGGGCACGCATCTGACCGCGGTTAGGTGTCACAGAAAAATAAAAATTACATTCTTCTTTACATGTTTGTCAAAAGTCTAGAGTTATAAAAAGAAGGCGATGGATTATTACCGAAATGAAAAGTTGATCCGTTAGTGCATTATTTTGCAAGAAGTGTACGCGTTGCGTAGGAAGGCGCGCAGCAGCCTGGGAAGGAAGGCCGCTTGCTCATTAGCCCCTGGCTGCAGGAGGGCTCTCCATGGGTCGTATGAATAAAAAACAGCACATGCTCCACAGAGCAAAAGAACGTTCTCTGAGTAAGTTCTCAATTTCGTATGAATAAAAACTTCAAAGCATATGCTCTGAGCAGGTAGTTCATTCTCGCTACCTCCCCTCCTACTTGAGTAAGTTCTCCGCGTGTCATGTCCGCCACAGATCAGCTGTCCAATCGTGTATTTCTTTAAACTAGCCCAATCAGGGAAATTATTTAGTGTACAAATATGGAGTAGGAATCTACATGTTCAGAAAGAACTGTACTATGTTTAGATATTAGTTTGTTGTGAAGGAGCATATTATTAAAACTAAATATGAACTTTTTACGAAAACGTATTCTCCTGGCGATACAAAATTTTCGTCACACGAGAAACTCGTTTGTTAATGAAGTAGGGTTAGCACAATTTGGGAACGATATTTTAAGAATGCATCACATATTCATCTGTTACAACGTGGAATGCTGTCGGAGTGTTCTAACATGAGATAGGCCTTGTTAAATATGACACCCAATGGTTTGCTCATAAGCGTTAGGCCATGCGATTTTGAACAAGAAACAGGCTGCTAGGTATGTAATTAATCAGTTATTAATTTTCCTGTCGTGTTTACTTACTTCTAACATGACAGAAGTTACGATTACGAAGTCAGAAACGCATCATAAATCGGCCACCCGCTTTGGATAGAAACAGTACTTCAGTAGGCCTACCTGGTATTGCACCAATGTTTATTTTGTGATAGAAACTGTGAAGTCCTGGGATACACTTTATTTGAAACTAACAGCATAAATAGACCCTATTTAAAAACAATATTATTTTGCTATCTGGCTGTTTACAATTGTAAATTTCCACACCAAACAAATGAGTAAACATGCAGCTGAATCCATTTGTGTTTCATTTTTATGTCGGTAATGAAAACACCTCTTACATCACTCTCGTCACTGTATAAAATGCTGGAAGTGTCACACGATTTTTCCGAAGGAAGATACTCGTCAACAAAATGTTTTTATTTGTATTAACTTTATAGATCCCCTCGTATTTCTTAAAGACGACATATAAAGGAACTTGTTTTTGCCTTCTAAGTAACAAAATTGTTGTTATTTTTATTATAAACTTGAGTAAAACGTAACCTTAATAGAAGTTACTCAGCACGGAGTATGCCATAGAGCTCACTCCAGAAATCTGAGAATGTTCTCCGTCGTGAGGAACTTCTGTACTTTTATTCATATGAAATTGGAGAATGTTCTCTGCTGTGAGCAACTTCTCCCACCCCGTTACTCACGCCGAGAACATACTCGGCTGAAGTATATTCTCCGACTCCCTTTATTCATGCGAACCTGAGTATGTTCTCTGGAATTCAGAGTATAAAGTAGATACTCCATTTTATTCATACGGCCCCATGAATACGTCATCTCCCTGCATTCGCAGAGCGCCTCGCCTGCTATCATATTTCCTTAATTCTTCAACCATGTGTCTAACAATGTTAACTACTGTCTTCAAAATGTTCAAATGTTTGTTAAGCTTATGGGACTTAACTACGGGGTCATCAGTCCCTAAACTTACAAACTACTTATCAACTACCTTACACTGAGGACGGCACAAATTTCCATGCCCGAGGGGGGATTCGAACCCCCGACCGTAGTGGCCGTGCAGACCGTGACTGGAGCGCCTCAGTCCCCTCGGCCACCGCGGCCGACAACTGCTGTCTTTAGCAGAGTACAATACCTACTCGTGATTTGCAAATAATTTTCTCAATTTTATAACAGAACTCGCTTCATATAAGTAACAACCAAACAAGCAAACCGGACAAAAATAGCCACCCCTAGAGAAATAAATAAAAACATAATTTAATACTGTGCAATTCCAGCCCAGGACTTTATAACTGCCTGGATTCAGTTAGGATGTAAGTCCATAAGGTTGTGTAGGTGTGTTGTATCCAGGTGATGTCATTAGTTGAGGATTGGGAAGGAAGGATAGCCGAGCGCACCAAGGCGCCTTGCTTCCCGTCGGAGGTTCGAGTCCTCCCTCGGGCATGGGTTTGTTTGTCGTCCTTAGTTTAAGTTAGTTTAAGTAGTTTGTATGTCTAGGGCTGATAACCTAAGCCTTTGAGTCCCATAGGATTACAGACATTCACACAATTGAAGGAAGAGTGGAATATTAGGGTTCAACGTCCCGCTGACATCTTGGTTATATGAGACGTCTGAGAATTTGATCGCGCTATTATACCAAATCGCTGGGATACTAATGATGACGTTTAACCAGCTGTTGAAAGCGTGTCGCACAGATTATGGGGTTCCAGTCAGGTGATTTGGCAGGGCAGTCGAACTGTTGTAGGTCGAGTGTTTAGAAAACCAGTCACATACTCCTGCAGCTCGATGAACCAAATCAACTTCCTGTCCGTACTTCAAGTAGTTAAATTACAAGACTAATAATAATTATTCTCTTGACAAGAACTCCAACATTTAAGTTACAGCCTAATGAATTTGAAATAGTTGAGAATTTTGAAATTACAAATAGAGCATATCAGAGCTTTATATTACAATCTCAACCGAGCTTAATGAGCGTAAACGGAATGTATACATCAAATTTTCCTTTTTTTAAACCAGTATAAAAGGGAGGTCAAATCATACAAATGTCCAATACATTTTACATAACAAGATAAAAAAAAGGACCTTCACGTCGGCACAGGAATATACATAGATTAACAATGCTCTTATTTAGACAAAACAGTACGCCTCTCGGGTGATATGGGCGCTTAATTACAAATGCCACAAGAATAGAACTACACGAGTAGGGGGCAGGGCGACCCACGTAAACACTAGCCTCTAGCCTCGGAGGTGACGGCAAATGTGCCAGTACAATAACACGAGATAACCTTTGGTGAGGTCAGTAATCGCCACCATATAAGCCATAAGATGGACATGATATTATCACAGTCAGATGCACTATAAATGTAAATAATAAGGAAGACTCTAATCGCCGCGCGGGAGTGTGCGTGCGCTCTAAGCCGCCTTGATGCGGAGTGCGCGTCTGCCTCCAGTCAGAGGTTCGAGTCCTCTCTAGGAAGAGGCTGTGTGTGTTGTGATTAGCACAAATTGTTCAAAAAATGTTCAAATGTTTGTTAAGCTTATGGGACTTAACTGCGGGATCATCAGCCCCTAAACTTACAAACTAATTATGAAATACCTCATACAAAAGACGACACAAACATCCATGCTCGAGGGGGGATTCGAACCCCCGACCGTAGCGGCAGTGCAGACTGACTGGCGCGCCGCAGACCACTTGGCCACTGCGGCCGGCTAGCATAAATTAGTTTCAGAGGTTTGTAAGTTTAGGGACTGATGACCACTGCAGTTTGGTCCCACAGCTTTACAAACATTTGCACATTTTATCCTCTAATCCACTAGGCAATTAGGTGACATACAATTATACATGGGAACTTAAAAACATGTCAGAGGCAAATAACGTTAAATAAGATTTAAAGGTGGTTAGTAAATGGTCGCAAGGTAAGGTGCACAAATCATGCAGTTAGGTTACACAATATTCGCAACAAACCCTGGAAATTTAAACAGGACAACCAATTACATAATATACCGCCAAAACGGCAGTAATTCCAACTAAGTGATCAATTTATACACACAGGCGCTTAAAACTACACTCCGAATGCACTCAGATTCCCGGAGCGGAACATGGAACTCAAGGAGAGGCATCCACGTCAATAGGCACCACAAGTGGACACACGATCACAATCTGGCGCGTCGGCGTGAGATCCTTAGGGCTACCTCGATGCTATATGAGCAACAGGAAACGAAGGCAACGACGCCCTTTCAGTAACCTTGAGAAAATGATTTATCCTTGCGCGAGCAACATATGTTCAAATGTTTGTGAAGCTTATGGGACTTAACTACGGCGTCATCAGTCCCTAAACTTACGAACTACTTATGACCTACCTTATACCACAGACACCACAAACATCCATGCCCGAGGGGGTATTCGAACCCCGAACGGGGAACGGACTCTCGCATCGCAGCACGGTTCCTCAATGCGCTCGGCCGGTCCGCCGCGGCCTTGCGCGAACCGCACGCAAGACCACCTTAAAGGAGAAAATATGCTACAGTGAACTACTTCCACGCATTGAGTAGCCGCAGCCATGCGAAAGCGTACAAACCAGCAGATACGACTGTTTAACTGACTGAAGTATCATTATAGTAATGAGCATAAGGTTTATTTCCGACGGAACACTCAAACGCCGGCCGCGGTGGTCGAGGGTACTGAGGCGCTCCAGTCACGGTCTGCACGGCCATTACGGTCGGGGGTTCGAATCCCCCCTCGGGCATGGATATTTGTGCCGTCCTTATGATTAGCTAGTTCATAAGTAGTTTGTAAGTTTAGGGACTGATGACCCCGTAGTTAAGTCCCATAGACTATACAAACAAAACAAAACACTCAAACCACCAACGGCGAAACACGACAGCCCTTACGGAAGTCATTGGACGGAATGACGGATAGATGATTCGCTTCCGAATCACATCGACTAACTACAGAAAGCCAGGATGATATACAAGGCACAGCAGATCCCCAATCAGCAGTACCTCCGACAAGAAACAACACGCGGGGGCACTATCCCCGCAAGGAGGACGGGAGAACTGCAGCTGGCCAGCTGGCAGCGGACCCTACCGGCCTCGCTCCTGTGTGCTCGCTGGCCGCGCGCTGCCCCACGCAACACGCCCTTCTGTCTCCCGCCCTGTCGCCAAAGCTAATCACGGCGCGATCGCGACGTTGCGGTCCGCTGGTAGACATCACGTGTTGCCACCAGCGACGACGTCCTTGCCTCCTCGCTATTAGTCTGAAGTCACTCCCATCTAACTCCAACTGGCACTCCACTCGGCGTAAACATCAAAGATCCAGATGATAAAAACATGTAGTCATTTAAAGTCCTTTTCTCTCCCTTCCCGTCCCTTCTCCCTTTCTCATTCCCCCAGCTGTCCCTCCGGATCCTCCTCTTACCGCCCTCCCCTATCCTCCTTCCCCGTGGCTTCCTGGGACATCATCGCCCCCGTCCGTTCCCCACCGGTCCTGTGGCTCCTCCCCCCCTCCTCCCTCTCCTCTCACCCCCCCCCCCCCCCACACACACCACATCTTCAATGCTGCGAGTGCTCCGCCATCTGTGGAACCTTCTTTGTGCTTCCATGTGAGTGCTTCGACAAGTGTGGTGCCTTTTAGTTACATTGTTTTATTTTTACAACAGTGAACGGCCAACCCGCAGCCGACACCATCGGTTTCAACTTGTGTGTTTCTCCGTGTGTGTATGTGTTTTTCGTTTTAATTCCACAATAGCGGACGGTCTAACCGTAGCCGCCACCCTGCGCTCATTTTAATTGTGTGTGTGCCACTGACCTTCGAGCAGCTGTTTTTATTCTCCACTATCGCCGATCCAAATCTTTTATGACGCCACCGTTTCGCTCCATTTTATATACTTTGTTTTATCTCCATTTTACATCTCCGTTTTATGTATGTGTTATCTCCTTTATATTTGTATGTTTCTTCTGTGTCAAATTTTATTTCTGTAGGCTGAAGAGCGCCTGTGAGCGCTGCCAGCCCGCCCCTTTTTATGGGAATTGAAATTACAATAAAGAAAAAGATCCAGCCGCGATCAGCAATGGAAATACAAGGGCCACCCATGGAGAAAATGGCGAACAATATCGCAAGAGTGTCGTCTCAAAACTGACACCCTGGAAACCGCACCAAGAAATGACGCAACATGGCTCAATACCACTAGAAACGCGGTTAAAAACATATACAATTTTTCAGTCTTGTTGAAGATACGTTCACCTCTCGAAATGAGCCGGCACGGCTCAAATCATTAGCTTAGTCATCATGCAGGTGTTGACTGGAAGCTCCCGTCGCAATGTCTACTCGCTAACAGGTTGGGGTGGACATTCATTCACTGTTTATAGCAAGCCCTGACACAATTACTTCGTCTTGTCAATTATTGCGCGGCCGCTCCTGTCGGAGGTTAGAGTCTTCCCTCGGGAATCGGTATGTGTGTTGCCATTAACATAAATTGGTTTAAATAGTTTGTAAGTCTAGGCACCGATGTTCTCAGCAATTTGGTCCCTTTAGTTTACAATCATTAGACATTTTTTGAACGCTTCTCCGGTCCCTCTTCATCGGGGTTTTTCCAACCACAGTTCTGACATCGTATTTCCTGGTCACTTCTGTTACACCATTGCTTGTAGACACCTTGAACACTTCCCCGTAAAGCATTAACAAATTCAGCAACTTCACACACCGTATGGCCATAGCAACGGCCAAACACGATTGCCCCGTTTTGATACTGTACCATATCCTTACACTTAACCATGTTTACGTATATCTGCTTTAAATATAAGTGTCTAACTACGGCCTTATGCAGACGCAGAGGCAATGCGCGCGTGTTAGACTATGTGTTTCGATCGCTGCGTCTTCAAATGTTCAAATGTTTGTATAGCTTATGGGACTTAACTACGGGGTCATCAGTCCCTAAACTTACAAACTACTTATCAACTAGCTTATCCTAAGGACGGCACAAATATCCATGCCCGAGGGGGGATTCGAACCCCCGACCGTAGTGGTCGTGCAGACCCTGACTGGAGCGCCTCAGTCCCATCGGCCACCGCGGCCGGCTTCAAATGTTCAAATATTTGTAAATCTATCGGATCAAACTGCGTCGGTCTCAGCCCTTAGCTTACAAACTACTTAAACTAAGGTAAACTAACCTAAGGACAAACACACACATACCCATGCCTCAGGGAGGACTCGAAACTTCGACGACGAGCAACCGCGCGCTCCGCAGCGAGGCGCCTTAGACCGCTCGGCTACTCCACCGCGGCTCGCTGCGTCTTCTGTGAAGGCATTGGCACTATTTGTCCGTCGAGCTTATGTAAGTAAAAAGCATTCAATTGCATCGTACAGAGATAATCTTGATATAACAGAAAATTGATATTTCTAATGTTGGTTCAAATTGCTCGAAACATAACATCACCTGAGGAGTAATTTTGGAAAGAATTACATGCTCGGAAATGAGGAGAATAAACAGATAGAGATGAAATCAATGAAGGCGGAAGCACAACTATGGAATCTGTTCATTTACGGTGAATGCGCAGTATAATGAATACGTCAGAACAATTGAAAAGCTATGCCAGACAGGGAGCCGAATACGTATGATATCCAAGTTAGATTCCCGTCGACTACAGTGGGAGCAGTGGTAGGGTGCAACTGCCTACTGCAAGCTCCATGCTCTGCAGATTATATCACTGTAACAGGAAAAATGGTTATTATGTCTATCATATTAAAAGAGTTCACGTACAATATCATGATTGTCCATCTCTTTAAACACTGACTGAATGCTTCAGTGTTGTTGTGGTCTTCAGTCCGGAGACTGGTTTGATGCAGCTCTCCACCCTACACTATCCTGAGCATCTTCATCTCCTCATAAGAACGGCAACCTACATCCATTTGAATTTGCTTACTATATTCATCTCTTAGTCTCCCTCTGCGATTTTTACCCCACAAACGTCCCTCCAACGCTAATGTGTCCTACCAATCGATCCCTTCTTTTAGTCAAGGTATGCCAGAAATTCCTTTTCTCCCCAATTCTTTTCAGTATCTCCTCATTAGTTACGCGATCCACCCACCCAATCTTCAGCATTCTTCTGTAACACCATATTTCAAAAGCATCTATCCTCTTCCGGTCCACACTGTTTATCGTTCATGTTTCACTCCCATACAAGGCAACACTCCACACAAATGCCTTCAAAAGGACTTCCTTATGCTTAAATTAATATTCGATGTTAACAAATTTCTCTTTTTCAAAAACGCTTTTCTTCCCATTGCCATTCTGCATTTTATATCCTCTGTACTGCGACCATCATATGGTATTTTACTGCCCAAGTAACAAAACTCATTTACCACCTTTATTGATTCATTACCCAATTTAATTCCTTCAGCATCTCCTGATTTTCTGAGACTTTATTCCATTACCCTAGTTTTGCTCTTGTTAATGTTCATCTTATATGCTAATATTTCGAACGAAAGATGTAATATTACATCTACATCTACATAGATACTCTGCAAATCTCATTTAAGTGCCTCGTAGAGGGTTCATTATCCACTTTCATAACCTTTTTCTACCGCTCCATTCGCTAATAGCGCGCGGGAAGAAAGAACAGCTAAATCGTCCCGTTTTCGATCTGATTTCTCTTATTTTATTGGGATGGTCAAGACTCTTTATGTAGGTGGGTGCTAGCAAAATATTTCCACATTCAGAAGTAAAGGTTGGAGATTGAAATTTCGTAAATAGATCTCGCCGCAACGAATAACGCCTTTCTTTTAATTATTTCCACCTCAAATCGTGCAACATTTCGGTGACACTTTCCCCCCTGTAACGTGATAAAACAAAACGAGCTGCCTTTCTCTGGACCTTCTAAATGTCTTCCGTCAGTCCCACCTGGCGAGGGTCCCACACTAGGCAACAATACTCCAGGAGAAGACGCACTAGTGCGATGTAGGCAGTCTCTTTGGTGGAGCTGTTGTATCTTCCCAGCGTTCTGCCAATGAAACGTAACCTTTGATTCGCCTTCCCAACAATATTTTCTATGTGTTCTCTCCAGTCTAACTTGTTCGTAATTGTAACTCCTAGGTATTTGGTGGAATTTACGACCTTAAGGTTTGACATTTATCGTGTAGCTGAAGTTCAGCGGATTTCATTTTAGTGGTCATGTGTATTACTTCACACTTTTCATTATTTAGTGTTAATTGCCAATTTCGCACCATGTAGAAATTTTGTCTAAATCGCTTTGCAGTTGTTTTTGATCCTCTGTTGACTTCACTAACCGATAAACGACAGCATCATCCGCGAACAGTCTAAGGGAGCTATTCAGATTGTCTCCTAAATCGTTTATAAACACAAGGAAGAGTAGGGGACCTATAACGCTTCCCTGGGGAACGCCAGATATCACTTCTGTTTTACTGGATGACTTACCGTCAATTGCTACGAACTGTCCGTCCTTTCTGATAGAAAATCGTGAATCCAATTACACAATTGGGGCGATATTCCATAAGCACGCAATTGCATTAGAAGCCCCTAGTAACGTACATTGTCAAAAGCCTTCCGGAAATCCAGAAATATGGAATAGATTTGAGATCCCTTGTCGATGGAACTTATCACTTCATGTGAATAAAGGGCAAGCTGTGTTTCGCAAGAGCGATACTTTCTCAATCCGTGTTGACTATTGGTTAATAGGTCGTTCTCTTCGAGGTAGTTCATAATGTTCGAACAACGTACCGGGTGGTCAAAAAACTTAATAAATCACGGAATAATGTAGATAGAGAGGTAAAAATTGACACAAATGCTTGGAATGACATGGGGTTTTATTAGAACAAAAAAAGGTAAAAAAAATGTCCTACAGATGACGCTTCATCTGATCAGAAAAGCGATTCTGTAACATATCGGCGTACTTCTCACCCGTCACGGTAGCAGTTACAAAACCAGATTCACGCAGTTCCTCGAAGAAAAAAGGCCCGACAATAATAGCTGTGGTAAATCCAACCTATACCGTGACTTTCTCGTCGTGCAATGGAGTTTCCACGACAGTTCTAGGATTTTCGGTAGCCCAAATTCTGACAGACCCTGGGAGCGTGAAATTAGCTTTGTCGGTCCACAGCACTTTACTTAACCAATCGTCATCTTCCGCCATCTTTTGAAACGCCCTCAGCGCAAATGCCCTCAGCTTCACTAAATCGCCATGTAACAGTTCATGATGCAGATGGATTTTGTAAGAATAGCATCGGAGGGTACGCCTAAGTGCCAACCAAACAGTAGTGTACGGAAAGCCGGTGTGACGTGCGACTGCACGAGCGATGACTCTCCCGCTACGAACCCGCTACAGTCTCCATTTCTTCCTGAACTGTCTCAGCAGCATTACGCCTTGTGCTCGGTCGGCCACTACGGGGTCTATCGTCTAAACAACGTGTGGCTTCGAACTTCGAAATCATTCTCGCCACAGCTGCATTTGTCAACGGACCTTTACCTTTACCCGTTCGAATCCCCTTCCTATGGCGATAGGATCGTAACGCTGAACTAGCACATTCCCCATTCTGATAATACAGCTTCACTAAAAGCGCCTTTTCAGGTAATGTCACCATGCTGCGACTGCTGGTGCATCTGATTCTCTCTCTCATTACAGCTCCTTTTATACACGATTTTCATGCGCAGTCACTGATGTTTTGCTGTCCAGCGCCATCTGTCGGACATTTTTTGAACTTTTTTTTGTTTCAATAAAACCCCATGTCATTCCAAGCATGTGGGTCAATTTTCACCTCTCTATTTACATTATTCCGTGATTTATTATGTTTTCAAATTTATACAGACTTTTTGATCACCTGGTATATGTTACAAAATCCTGCTACAAATCGACGTCAATGAGATGGGCCTGTAATTTTGGCGATCACTCCTATTGCCTTTCTTGAATATTGGGGTGACTTGGGCAACTTTCCAGTCTTTGGGTAATGATCAGATAGTATTTAATATATATATATATATATATATATATATATATATATATATATATATATATATAAGGTATCTATTTTATTTATATGTTTACCCTCAACTTCTCAAAAATGCTGTAAGTATTAACGTAGCACATTTCAGCAATACGTACTGTGTATAAATTAATAGCATGCTTTGCAAAAACGCTGATATCAACCTACTATGACATTCAAGTGTGTGATAAATTTATGGTAAATTCTGCAAATGAGAACTCTTGCTATAATAATAAGAACTATGCAATACTGAAAGGCAAGTACAGATAATATGCGTCACAGCAACAGTTCACAGGTATGTAGTCACGACATTCTCTATCAAGGCATGACAAGCACCGAATAATAGCGGCAAATACTGTAAATGACTGTCAACACTAACAAATTAAAATGAACACACAGCTGTGACGCATTCACGCTCAGTGCTGCAGATGAATCAGAATAAGAAGAGGCAGCCTCTCCCTGAGATGGACAGCCATGTACTCAGGGTTGACCACGAATTTGGCTCCGCATGGTTGCACACGGTCCACCGTCATCAAGTTCAACTGTTTGCAAATCTTAGGGACTTAACTACGTTGGTTATCAGTACCCTAGGCTTACAAACTACTTTGACTTATGCTAAAGACAACCCATGCCGAGTGGACGTCGTCCAGTACGCACCTCTCCAGCGACAGCACATTTTCAGTTGTAAGTGTAACCGGCTTCTCTCTAGAAGCTACATATTTTGACTTTTCAGTGCGCTTTCCCTTCAGTTCATTAAAGTTATTGTGAGCTCGCGTTTTTTATTTGATTCGTGTTCACGTTAAATTTCTGGTTAGTGTATTATACCGCCGTGTGAATCGCGTCGCGACAGTCGTCTCTCTTTTTTTTCTGATTAGAAGCGACGTATAGTATTTGATTTTCGTCTGCGCGTTCTCGTTTCAATTTGTAAATTTATACTGTGCTCTCGTGCATATTAGATTCAAATCCGGGTTTTAACAAACAATGTAGTCTTCCTTTGAACGCATCGCGACTGTAGTTTTTATTTTTGTCGGCACTGTAATCATGAATAGGGACTGTGACTGCTGTGTGCGGATGCAGTCTGAGCTGGTGACACTTCGCTCCCAGCTTCAAGCTGTGTTAACCTCGGTTGCAGAGTTGGAAGCTGCGATCTAGGTGCGTCGTTGTTGTTGGCCGGTAGTGGGGACTGAACGGACTCCCGTCGTCTCCACCGATCGGCCTGCGCCATCGACATGCCCTTATACTGCTAGCAGTGAGGCAGACACCCCACCCGTGGTTGCGTGGGAGGTTGCTCCAGTGCGTGGCAGGAGGCGCAAGACATTCCGGGGGACCGATCGTGAGGCCTCCCCGGTTCGTCTTGCGAACAGGTTTGAGGCGCTATCTGTTCAGGACAACGTTCCTGAGTCGGATGGTGTCTCTCATCATCATCCCAGCCTGCAAGATCCGGGCTTTCACAGAGGGTGGGTTTGCTTGTAGTTGGGAGCTCCAACTTTAGGCGGGTGATGGAGCCCTCTAGAGAGATGGCTGCCAAGAAAGGGAAGAAGGCCAAAGTGCACACCGTGTGCATACCGGGCGGATTCATTCCAGATGTGGAACGAGTCCTTCCGGAGGACATGAAGGGTACGGGGTGCAGCCAACTGCGGGTGGTGGCTCACGTCTGGTACCAATTATGTGTGTCGCTTCTGATCTGAAGAGATCCTCTCAGGTTTTGAGCGGCTATCTGAAGTGGTAAAGAATGCCATTCTTGCTTGCAAGATGAAAGCAGAGCTCACCATCTGCAACATAGTTGACAGGACCGACTGTGGACCTCTGGTACAGAGCCGAGTGGAGGGTCTGAATCAGAGGCTCAGACGGTTCTGCGACCGTGTAGGCTGCAGATTCCTTGACTTGCGCCATCGGGTGGTGGGTTTCCGGGTTCCGCTGAATAGGTCAGGAGTCCACTATACGCAGGAAGCGGCTACACGGGTAGCGGGGGCTGTGTGGCGTGGACTGGGCGTTTTTTTTTTTTTTTTTTTTTTTTTTTTTTTTTTTTTTTTTTTTTTTTTTTAGGATAAAGGGCTAAAGGGCTTGGGGGAAAAACAAAATAGGCAATCTCAAAGGGTGCAGGTATATCACTGGAGAAATGTAGATCTGGGAACTATCGGTATAACAGTTGTAAATTGTCATAGCTGTTGTCGGGAATGTACCAGAACTCCAAGCGTTAATAGAAAGCACCGAAACGCTCATCATTGTAGGCAGTGAAAGTTGGTTCAAGCCGGAAATAAGTTGAGCAGAAGTATTTGCAAAAGATCTAACTGTGTTCAGAAAGGATAGATTAAACAAAATAGGTGGAGGCGTGTTTGTCGCCGTCAAAAGTAGTATTTCGTGTAGCGAAGTTGAAATTGATAGTTCCTGCGAGCTATTATGGGTAGAGGTTGTACCTGAAAATCGTAAGAAGTTAATAATCGGTTCCTTTTACCGGCCTCCCGATTCTGGTGATACAATAGCAGGAAGGTTCAAAGAAAACCTGAGTCAAATTACAAAAACGTACCCGACTCACACGATAATAGTAGGCGGTGATTTTAATTTACGCTCGATCTGTAGGCGAAATTATATTTTCAAATCAGGAGGTACGCATAAAACATCGTGCGAAATTGTACAGCCATATACAACCGCTCTCTCATAGAAGGATCTGTACCTAAAGATTGGAAAGCTGCACAGGTCACACCTATATTCAAGAAAGGCAGTAGGAGTAACCCACTAAACTACAGGCCTGTTTCATTGACGTCAATTTGCAGCAGGGTTTTGGAACATATCCTGTATTCAAATATTATGAATTATCTCGAACAGAACGATCTATTGACCCAAGGTCAACACGGATTTAGAAAATATCGTTCATGCGGAACACAACTAGCTCTTTATTCACAGGAAGTGATGGGTGCTATCGACAAGGGTTCGCAAATCGATTCCGTATTTCTTGATTTCCAGAAGGCTTTTGACACCGTACCTCACAAACGGCTTTTAATCAATTTGAGTGGTTGTGGTATATCGCCCCAAATTTACGATTGGATAGGGGATTTCCTGTCAGAGAGGACACAGTTCGTAGTAATCGATGGTAAGGCATCGACTAAAACAGAGGTGATGTCGGGCGTTCCACAGGTTAGTGTTATTGGTCCTCTGCTGTTCCTTATTTACATAAACGATTTAGGGGAAAATCTAAGTAGCTCTCTTAGGTTGTTTGCAGATGACGCCGTCATTTACCGTCTAGTAAAATCATCTGAAGATCAAAAACAACTGCAGAACTATCTGAATAAGATATCAGTATGGTGTAAAAATTGGCAATTCACTCTAAATAATGAGAAGTGTGAAGTCGTCCACATGAGTACGAAAAGAAATCCGTTAAACCTTGTTTACAAGATAAATCAATCAAACGTGAAGGCCGTAAACTCCACAAAATACCTAGGAATTACTATTACTTTAGACTTAAACTGGAAAGAACACGTAGATAATGTCGTGGTAAAGGCGAACCAGAGACTGCGTTTTATTGGCAGAACCCTTAAAACATGCAACAGAACTACAAAAGAAACTGTATACACTACGCTTGTCCGTCCATTGTTGGAGTATTGCAGCCCATTGTGGGATCCTTATCAGGTGGGTTTGACGGAGGACATAGAAAGAGTCCAAAGAAGGGCAGCTCGTTTCGTATTGCCACGATACAGGGGAGACAGCGTTACGGAAATGATACAGGATCTGGGATGGGAATCATTACAACAACAGCGCTTATCGCTGCGGCGTGGGCTACTTACGAAACTCCAATCGCCAACATTCTCCTCCGAATGCGAAAATATACTGTTGACTCCCACTTACATAGGTAGAAATGATCATCAGAATAAAATACGAGAAATCAGAGCTCGAACAGAGAGATTCAGGTGTTTTTTCTTCCTGCGCGCTATTCGAGAATGAAATGGGAGATAAATAATATAATGGTGGTTGGATGAACCCTCTGCCAGGCACTTAAATGTGATTTGCAGAGTACCCCATGTAGATGTAGAAGGAATCGAACGACTGACAGCGAGCAACCGCGCGCTCCGCAGCAAGGCAACTTAGAAAGCTCGGTCACTCCACAGCGGCCGTCATCAAGTCAGCCAATACGGCCACTCTCCATATCACCTGCTATCGTAATACATATTACTCCGCAAACAAATTTTAATTAATATTCACCGAGAAAGGATTTATTCAACGGAATGTTTCCTTAAATTTCTGTGAACTGAAACAAAACGATTTGAGTACGACCAAGAAATTATTGAAATGAAATATAGAATTCAATGCTATTACAATAACGTGCTTAATGCGTTAATCAAAACGCTTGATGATGAACGAGATTTGTTGTTTATCAGCCTGGGTATTTGTTTCAATATTTCGTACATCTATGTCCTTTCCCTGGTCTCTAAGTCGATTTCTTCCCCTCCTCCTGATACAAACGATGGTACGTCTAATTCACAGTGACATTTCCTATATTATGCATTTATTCCATCCTTTCATTAGTTTTTCTCCTGTTCCTCCCCTCCCCTCTCCCCGTGTTTCTTCCTGCCTCTCTCCCCACCTCTCCACATCTACATCTACATAGACACTCCGCAAATCACACTCAAGTGCCTGGCAGACGGTTCATTAACCACCTTCATAATCTTTCTCTACCGTTCCATTCCCTAACAGCACGCGGGAAGAAAGAACACCCACATCGTTCCGTTTTCGTTCTCATTTCTCCCACTTCATTGACATGGTCATGTCTCCCTATGTAGGTGGGTGCCAGCAAAACACTTTCACATTCAGAAGTGAAAGTCGGCGATTGAAATCTCGCAAATAGATCTCGCCGCAACGAACAACTTCGTTCTTTTAATGATTTCCAACTCAAACGGTGCAACATTTCCGTGAAGCCTTCTCCCCTATAACGTGACAAAACAAAACGAGCCGCCCCTCTCTGAACCCTCTCAACGTCTTCCGCCAGTCCCACCTGGTGAGGGTCCCACACTGGGCAGCAGTACTCCAGGAGAGGACGCACAAGTGTGATGTAGGTAGTCCGTTTGGTGGAGCCTTTGCATCTTCGAAGCATTCCGCCAATGAAACGCAACCTTTGGCCGCCTTTCCCAAAATATTTTTTATATGTTCTCTCCAGTCTAAGTTGTTCGTAATTGCAACTCCTTGGTACTTGGTAGAATTTACGACCTCAAGGTTAGACCGATTTATCGTGTAATTGAAGTTCAGCGGATTTCTTTTAATGGTCATGTCTATACTTCACAATTCTCACCATTTAGTGTTAATTGCCAAATTTTGCACCATGTAAAATTTTTGTCTAAATCGCGTTGCAGTTGTGTTTGATCCTCTGTTGACTTCTATCTTTGTCCATCTCCTCCTCCCAGCACCCTTGGCTCTGTACGTCTCTTCCCCTAACACTTTTCCACCCCCTCTCTGTCACTTCCCCCCTCCTCGCAATGTCCGTCTACTCCTTTATCCCTCTAGATCCACCTACTGCTTTCCCATCTCTATGAGCAATTACAAATATATACCAACTTTAAGGGTGACCGGTCAAACATTGTCGAAGTCTATTGGCCACTCCTCCGCGGCGGTCTTGATTTAATAGTAAAAAAGCACTTACACTTTTTCCAGTTTTTCCAATTTTCATAATTTTCTTTCATACAAAACTTGTCCTGTCTATTATGAGGGAAAAAAGGACCAAATCCGTTGAGCCGTTCTCAAGTGACGATTATTTATACATGCAACTATTAATCTTTACTTAGAACTGTATAGGTTTTTGGCATAATTAAGAAATAATATGATGTTTACATGGTACAAATTGTCTACAGCCGCGGCGGAGTGGCAAAGCACATTGAGGCACTATGCTCCGATGGGCGAGACCGTTCCCCGTCGGGGGTTCCAATGCCCCCCTCGGGTATGGTTGTTTGTGTCGACTTTAGTATGAGGTAGTTCATAATTAGTTTGTAAGTTTAGGGACTGATGACCTCGCAGTCAAGTCCATTAAAGTTAACAAACATTTGTACATATTTGAATTTGAATTGTCGACAAATGCGCGAGTTATTTATTTTCATAATCGACAAACCGTCTTTCACAGGCATATGTCGATTGAAAAATTGGACCACTTTTATAACACCATTATGGAGACGTGCAAACTATCTACGGAAAGCAATGTAATCGACTTGGACACTTTTAACGTTAAAGTTTCATCTGCACAGGCAGGGACGATGTCGACAGAAAGGGTAAACGCTCTCGGAAACAGCTGCGAAATTGGCACTGTCCTCGAAACGTTTAGTACAGTATCCTTGTAATGTCTTCAAAGTCAAAATGAATTCTTCAGACCTCGAGTTTTCATTGACACCACTGTGCTTAAGGAACATAAAAGTTTTTTGTAAGAATTATTCCCTTCTACCATGCGATTTACTTTTTAATTGCAGCCAAAACAAATGAGGAATACCATGTTTTTCACCTCCCATTCGTTTTTGAGAGCAGAATGCACTAAATTCTAATGAAAAGGCGAGATCTCGGATCCATTCCGAATGTTCTAATTTTCGAACCTACTATCTTTTTCTATCGTAAATTCAACAATACGGTGTTTTACTTCAAAAAATCGTGCCAGGTGTTTCCCCTGAGTTAACCAACATACGTAACAGTACTGTTTAAAGTCTCCATACCATTCGTTCAATTCCACCGAAAACTGTTGCACCCGTCAGTGGCATAATACTTGCGACTTCGGAAAATTTACAATTCGTACCACCAATTTCTTTACATACTCCATGCCTGCTCATTTACTTCAATATGTAAAAACATTTAATCCCATCTGTTGATCGTAATTTTTTGCTCATTCAGCGTCAATGAAATCTTTCTGCATGGTCTTTTAATCTTGTTTCAAATATTAACTACAGTACCCTAACCATCGATATCGTGACTAACAGGTATTTAGAATTATTATCCTTCTTTTATATCATTCCCATTCATTTTTAAGGATTGACACACCACGAAAGTGATACGAAACGTCGTCACAAAATGATATTCATACGGGTATCGGCGTAAAATGTAAAATTGGAAACTTTGGCTGAATGTGTGCGCTGCAGCGCAGTTTCACCGTGCAGCTGACAAAGGTAATAAACAGAGGATGTGTCGGAACCAGGGTGTAAACGTTTTGCAAATTTCATTCCGTGTACTCAGCTGGCAGTAAATATGCATTGGGAAAAAAAGGAAGAGGACGAAAGAAAGTTATGACGCCACCCTATTATTAACTGTAGGTGGGTGAATTCGTTCTCTACATGACGATCTTCGAAAACATCCACGAAAGTTTTCTAATTTCTATCGCAAGTCGGTATATCCTTTGATGAACTCTGTGCTACTTGTGAAGCCATATTACAATGTGCAAGACACCAGCATCGGAAAATGCATTTCTCTTTAGGGGAGGAATTTCGAGGTTGTAAGGTAAGACGAAAATAAAACAACGCAATGAATCATATAAGAAAGCTTAAATCTTACATGTAGTTAATTTCATAGGGAGCATTGGGCAAAGATTAACTGAAACAGGGGAAAGCAATACAGTAGAATAAGAATGGTAGCTCTCGGAGATACAATAGTGAAGGCCGCAGAGGATCATATAGGTAGAAGGACAACGCCTAATAGAAATAATTGGATAACACATGAGCTACTAAACTTCATTGATCAAATGGAGAAAATATAAAAGTGCAGCGAGTGAAGCAGGCAAAATGGATTACAGACGGCTGAAAAATGAGGTTGACAAGAAGTGCAGACTGGCTAAACAGGAGTGGCTAGAGGAAAAATGCAAGTTCGTAGAAGAATGTATAACTAGGAAAGTTAGATACGGCCTACTGGAAACTAAAAGTGACGTTTGGAGACAAGAAAAGCAACTGTATGAATATCAAGAGTTCAGATGGAAAACCAGTACGAAGTAAAGAAAGGAAAGCTGGAAGGTGGGAGGAATATGTAGAGGGCCTATACAAGGGAAATAAACTTGAAGGCAGTATCGTACAAAGAGAAGAGGAAGTAGATGAAGATGAGATAGGAGATAAAAAACTGCGAGAAAAATTTGACAGAGCACTGAAAGTCTGTTGTGAGACCAAACAAGGCCACTGCAGTAGATGATACACCCTCTGAACTACTGAAATCGTTGGGAGAGCCATTCATAAAGAAACTGTTCCATCTTGTGTGTAAAATATATGAGCAGGGGAAATAGCTTCAGACATGAAGAAAAATTTAATAGTCCCAATTCCAAAGAAAGCGAGTGTGAAAATTACAGAACTATGAGTTTAATAAGTCATGGTTGCAGAATACTAACACGAATTATTTACAGACGAATGGAAAAACTGGTAGAATCCAACCTCGTGGATGATCAGTTTGGATTTAGGAGAAATGTAGGAACACGGGAGACAATACACCTTATGTTCGAATATAGGTTAAGGAAAGGCAAACCTACGTTTTTAACTTTTGTAGAGTTAGAGAAATTTTTGACAATACACTCTTTCAAATTTCAAATTGTGAAGGTAGAAGGGGTACAATATAAGACACGAAAAATTGTACACAACTTGTACAAAAACCAGACATCAGTTATAAGAGTGCGAGAGCATTAAAGGCACCCAGTGGTTGGGAAGGGTATAAGACAGGGTTGTAGCCCTTCCCCAATGTTATTCAGTCCGTATATTAAGCAAGCTATGAAGGAATGCAAGGAGAAATTTGGAGTAGGAACTAAAGTTCTGGGAGAAGCAATACAATATTCGAGTTTTGCCGATGAAATTGGAATTCTATCAGAGACAGCAGAGGATCTGGAAGAGCAGTTGAACTGAATAGACAGTGTCTTGCAAGGATGTTATAAGAGTAACATTAACGATAACAAAACAATGGTAATGTAATGGTGTCTTAGAAAATCAGGCGATGTTAAGGAACTGGATTAGATAATGAGACAATAAAGGTAGTATATGAGTTTTATTACTTGGATAGCAAAATACCTTCTGATGGCCGAAGTAAAGAAGATATAACATGTAGAATGGGTCATGCAGTGCTAATTTGTTTCCTGCAGTACTGTAGATTCTTCACTATTTTTCTCCTAAGCTCCACATTCACTGCTACACTGTTCATATTTACGTTTATCACACGTCAGGTAGAGCACATGGTCCGGATAACAAGTATCCCGTCGGAAAACTCTGCACAAATTTGCATCTGAAATATGACTGACTCTAACTTGTACTTTGACTCCGGCAAAATCCTCCAGCACTTTTAATAATATTTTACACCATACAATTTATTTAAATATTTCTGTTTATATTACGTAATTGTCTTGTGTTAAGGTATGTTTCTGTTGTTTAGAAAAGTCCTTGTTAGTTTAATAAAAAGATGACAGGCGCCACACTGTAGCACCTGGCGCATAGTGTTACACTGGCGCTGTCAGTCGAGACAGTGAACGCCATGTCAGACGAGTGCGTCCATCGCGTAAAATGTATCATGAAATGGTTAAATATATGTGAAATATCATCATACTGTTGTCGCTTTCTGTGTAGGAAAAGTGATTTATAAATGTAAATATGAAAAGTCTCTGGAATCTTGAAACTTCGTGTGACGAAAGCCATTGTAGAAAGGGTGACCAGATTTCCTAAATCAAAATACAGGGGTTCCGAAGATTATGAAACCAACACGCCTGTTGCCCCTCAAAGCTAATACAAAATGTCGGCCTTGGTGTTAGGTCTACTCATTAACACGAACACATGAATTAGAGCACACACAATATGGCAAGAAACAAAGTCATTGTTTCTGCCACCCCCTCCACCCCAAAGTGTCGTATTTGGTGGTTCTGGTATTTACATTTGCTTCTCTCGAAATCACTTCTTATTTAGCACTGTATGTTGTGTGTAGAAAGTGCTACTTTCGAGTATAGAAGAATTACCGCAACACGAAATATATTTTAGGGACAGGAGAAATTACTTATACGGCAGTCTCAATGGCTAAGACATACCAAGTCAAATGATAATACAATAATTAACCATTCATACTTTTACAACAAGAAACTAGTTGAATTACATTACTGCATTACTAATTAAAGAAATAATTTATTGCTTTATAGTTACCACAGGCAAACAAGTAACAAAGGCAGTTATTATTACTTACGCGGTTTTTCCTATTTCTTTCTCAATTATTTTTGCAGAAGAATATATGTAACTCAGGAATTTGGTATTTTCATAATAAACAACACATGAATTATTTCGAAAATGAGTTCTTGTTATTATTCTTTCCTTCACTATTTCCACACAAAACCTATTGTTTTCGCGATCTATAAAGTATTTGTGATGGATAACACTCTTTCTACAACAGCATGAGTGCCAGGTAGAGCTAGCACAAACCCAGTAATGAGCTGCAGATTTTTTTTTTACCATGTATATTCAGATCCAAGAAAGTTGAAAATGAGAGACCAGTTTTTACCACATAGCTTCAAAGTTCTCAGTTAATAAATTTTCTCATCACATATCATTTTAACATGGCTCACTTTCTCAAAAAGTTGATATTAACATCTTTGTTTCAAAATATTTTCATGAATTCCAGTAAATTTTTAAGACTTTACTGATCATATTTACAAAGAAGAGGATGTTTGAGCTCAATCCAGTTAAATGGTTTCAGCACATGAAAACGATAACCCCATTTCGGGTTATAATCAATTAATGTCTCGTGAAATGAATTCGAAATGTCCAAGAAATCAGACTCTTTCAGCACTTTATCTTCTAGCAATGCACTTATTAATGACTGACTGTTTGTAGTTGGAGAAGAAGAACCCGTCATGTGAAAGCATTGCGTACTGCCAACCAAATAAATTACATAATCGTGCCTCATTCACTTTTTCTTTATTGTTTAATTGTGAGCACATTTGATCTATGTTTGGTTATGGTATACATTTCTTAAAACACATTATTTAAGAATATACGGGACGGTTAGTAAAAAACAGGACAATGTACGAACCGTAGTGACTTTGTCGGGACAACGGAGTACTTAAGCTAGATAAAGAACAATCCCGTAAAATACGGGACGTCTGGACACCCTATAAGGAAACCTAGCCACATTAAACTACCATTTCAGACTCACACCGAAAAACAACGGATCTACGACTTGAGTGCTGCTTCTGCACGAGGGACAACAGCAGCGAAACAAGATATCAGGTTAGTGAAAAGAAGTTTTCTCTGCACACCCTGACGAGGTAGGAAGCAATACGGCCCCTCACGTGCAGTGCTTTTTCTATCACAAGCAGCAACAGTGACACGCAGTGTTTTGGTAACAGAACCGAGGGTAGATAGAAAGGAAAAAGACAGCAAAGTTCAAATTACCCTATGGACTCATTCACTTTCAAAATTAATTAATTCTGGCTGAAGGGAGACAGTTAAAACCTTACTTTAAACATATAACTCTGGCCGTAAAACCAGCTAAAGGATTCGCGTGAACTACTGACTACTTCCTGCAACATAATCATGTTACCTGACCCAGAATTTAGAACTGACGCAAACTTTACTTTAGCAGCTGGAAGACAAAGAGGCGGTGGCCAAAATACGTTGTAGATCACGAGAATTACACACAATTATTAATATACAAGCCACCCCGAACTAAACGCTTTCATGAAGGTGGCTGTGAGAACATTTATGGCACAACGGAATTAAAAATATGGTAATTTGCATCTGAATTTGTTCTCAGCACTGGTGATAAACAACATTGAATAAGAAAGGGAAGGTATTCGTTAACTAATATTCATAATTAGGATAAAATTTCACTGATAATAAATTATTTATTCACTTCAAACATGAGCCAATGGGGTCACCAATTTTGTTGAACAATAAAAATAACTTAAAGTAATCTGAACTGAACATCGTCGGAGGGGGGATTTACAATCAACAAGCATTCAGCCACTCACACGCGCGAAGCAAAGCAAAACTCACCCAACTCGTACTGATGCAAAGCAGAAGCAGGCGCCGCTATCGTGGGCGAAATTCAGCGTACCAGGATGTTCCACACAACACAAGAAAATATAAACTTCGTAGGTCGCTCTGGTCTGCCTTCCTTTACTTGAGATGGTACGCGATAATAGCGAGATTAATTTCCACTCAAATCAACCACGAGCATGCAGAATTATTGAGACACACGGCACGTGCCTGATACATATTTGCAGCCCACTGAAGGCGAAGTGCTTAAAGATCGGATTCATTGCAATAAAAACCAGCGGAATCACAGATTACAAAACAAGAATATACAATAGGAATGCACAGGTGTGAGAGCAGTGGCGAGCACTCAAGTGACTAGCTATAAACCCTTGAAGTCGGAGTTCGGAGTCATGTGGTTCCGAAAACCAGTAAAAATACAAAAATATAATTTCCGAAAAATAAAGAAAAACAGCTACGGCATGAAATCCTTAGAAATGCGTAGGATATTATAAGGAAGCTAAAGAAATACAGTTAGACGCGATTGGAAAGGTTTTACACGGATGGACAAAGTCCAGTCTTCAAAAATCAGAAAATTGGAATAACTTAAAAGTCGGAGTAAATCAACTAAGAAATACGGCATGCAGCCCCTAGAAATACGTAGTATTTCATAAGCAAGCTAATAAAGGGGGTCTTACAAGGCTAAAAGAGAATTTACTGGGGGAGTCTGAATGCAAGTTCAAGTTTGGAAACGAAACAACAATTTAAAAATAGACGGACAAGAGATCGCGAAGTACTAATGGAAATCAGAAAGATACATGCATAATTTCTTTCCTGAATGGCATAGAAACAGACACAGGGGTAGCTGAAGGCTTTGTTCTAAGAACACACCACGTGGAAAACATATCACTCGCGGAAGGAGAAAACGGAAAAGAATATTTCACATACACTACAACAGAATAAAAATACTCCCGCACATTAGTTGCATCCCACAAAGCTAGAAAGAAATTAACCCGAGTTCATACACCGCCAGCTAGTCTCACACAGGTCACCGATTCCCAGCAATTATCAAACCGAATTAGTTGCTTATTCACTGCGTTTACCTATGCAAAATCACCGAAATGAAATTGAATACACTTCCTTACAAGGTCGAAGAAACTTATTCTGTAAAATGAACCTAAGATCTGAAGTCTAACATACCAGACAACGAATCGCTACCATATCAAGGGAGGAAAGAAAATCAGAACATCTTACCAGGTCGAAGTGCAGCCACAGAATGGCCAGATCGGCCACCCAGTCTCCTCCACCAGCTGCCGGGAATCGCACTGGAAATCGGCAAAACCCAGAAAAACGGGGTGGTGGGGAAGAGCTTAAGCTCGCGCGTCTTGCCGAGGCTCCCTAACTGGGCATTGCCAATCCAACTTGTAACCAAAGGGTGGAGGTACCTCTTTGGTAGCATCAAAAGCAGAGGTTGATAATGAGTACCTATCGATACAAAGCCAGAGAAACACCAGTACCGAGCAACCAGCAGCCAATGACGAGAATTCTCATACATACACACAGACACAATGATAAATTATTAGCATAATAAAATCCCAGCAATATTACAGGAACTAACATTCAAAAACATGAAATGAAATGCTATTCCTCATGCCTCCGAACGAGAGGGGTTTTCGTTTAGCAAAAAAAGAAAAAAAAATAAAGAAAAAGAAAAAAAGAAAAAAAATTACAAAGTTAAAAACCCAGAGAAGACGGCAGACAGCCGTCTTTTAATTTCCCCCCTTTTTCTGTTTTTTACGCTACTCTATTTCCCTCCCTCATTTTGTGTGGATGCTGAGCACCCCCAAAAGTTTCGTATGGTGGGCACGAGCAACGAATGTCCGCCCCTGCTGCTTTGCACTTTCTTCAGAAATGCAATGTGCTACGGGAGCTGCTAGGGACAATCACACTGCAAGATTACATTAGAGCAGCCGTCCATTTCATACATCCATATAGAAAAGATCCTCATGGATATGTTTTATAAATCTGAAAAGAAAACACTAAAAGTATGAATACATACAATACATCATTTGATTTTATTTAAAAAATCGTCAATGGTGTAGAAGGCTTCATACTTTCAGCATATTCTGGATGGAAACCTGTTACATGTCCCGAACTGCAAGTAATGAGTCCTTTGAAAGTTTAATGTCAATGAGTTGGCTCTAAAACATGTATTAATGAAATATCATTAGCAGACCTTTCTAGAACTGTATGAATACATACAATACATCATTTGATTTTATTTAAAAAATCGTCAATGGTGTAGAAGGCTTCATACTTTCAGCATATTCTGGATGGAAACCTGTTACATGTCCCGAACTGCAAGTAATGAGTCCTTTGAAAGTTTAATGTCAATGAGTTGGCTCTAAAACATGTATTAATGAAATATCATTAGCAGACCTTTCTAGAACTAAAGCTTTACTAAATAACAGGCAGGAGGAATTACTACACATTGGGTCACAAGTCACTCAAAGTCGGGTTGGCCTGATATTCACAACTCTCATATGGAAAGTTTAGGCCAGTAAATCTGTACGTCCTCAATGCCATCGTCTACTGACTCCTGGCTGGATTTAGACCCACTCAAGAAGGCTTAGTATAGGGAGTGGATCTTGCACCTCTTCTATTTCATCCATTCGCAATACATCCTGGACACGGTTGAAAGTGTGAAACCGAATCTCTGCAGCACTTCAGAAATGGAAATTCTCATCCATCGGGCACCGCCCCATATTCCTTTCGAACGGCGTCAGTTCACGACTCAAAAGGTATCGTGTACCACTGGAACTGGCACAGGGGAGTGTGGTGCGCAAAGTACACGCATGCGCCGTTTGTTGCCCACAATGCCGTGGCTAGATCAGTGTAGCGGACCTTACACTTACTCATATTAAGTGCCATGTGCCGGTCTGTGCCCCTCCAGTTTACCCAACGTACCGTAGCAATGTTCTAACAATGTAACCTCCGTCCTCTGCTTTCAGCCCTGAATGCCAAGTGGCTCGATTCATTGCCTGGGGCTTACAGTTTTTATCGAGCATCTCGAACTGCACTAATCCTCCATTATCAACTTGTCATTGACGAGACCTAATACTCTATGCTTAAATTTTTTTCCTTCCGCACTCATCATGCCCCGGGTGCAGTTCGATGAGTTCTTTGCTTAACTATTTCAACATATAACCGAAAAGATTGTCAAGCAATCGTCCATTTGACAATTCAATGAAGTGTGTGTGTGTGTGTGTGTGTGTGTGTGTGTGTGTGTGTGTGTGTGGGAGGGGGGGGGGGGTAAAAATGGAAGAGGCAGACCAAGATGTGACTAAAGTAATTAAGTTCAAATGGATGGGGAGCACAATAGTTAAGTAGATATTAAGAAGCGTCTTGCGTGGAGATTTCATCAGACGAGTCTTCGGACTGAAGATTACAACAGCAGCAGTAACAACAACAACAATGACGACGACGGCGGCGGCAACCTAAAAGATGGTAGCTAATATCTCAGGTGTTTAGAGGCACTACGTTCTCGTTACTGGCAGATCCAGAATGCCGAAATTTTGTTATGCAAAAAAGTAGTTTTTTCGGCCCCTTTAAGTTGATTTCGTTACGGTAAACTACTGTAAAAATAAATAAATACATCTTTACGTGTCAGTGTATTTGTTATTTATATTGAGTTGTGTTGTGCGGGTGCTTTCGGTAAGGCGGCGTAGGTATACTTTAACAGAAAGATCCCAAAACTTCAGTAACATGTGAAGATTATCACAAATAAGTTAATACTCAACTTTTGTATAGACAACTGAGTAAATGGGCCAAAAATTCTAGGTCTCAATAAGAGAACACGTCTTCAGCTCTGTGTCAAGGTGAGGAATATGTTCTGCGTGACGTAGAACATTCTGACGATACGATGCACCCTGTCCTTAAACGAAGTACACTGTCCTGATTCGATGAACACAGTCTGCTGAATCGAAGCAGAATCTGTGCTACAGGCCGCATGCGCTGACGATGTAACTATGATTTCGCCAATCGGGTTTGAACCTCGCGCTAGTGTTCCTAATGAGCGGCCTCTTGCTGGAATGTAGGAATTGATAATGCCTACTGTCAGTGTCCCCGTCTGTATCGATAGTCGTGTGGTTGTCTTTGATGTCAGCGAAATCTGCAACGCAACAAGCAGTTTGATTGAGAATGAATTCAGAACGGAAATATAAGCTAACAAATGGAGCCAGTCCATAATGAGATGCCAGTACGTGTCGTGGTTCCAGAATATCTCGTGTGTGGTATGTGACTGTACGTCGAGCTGTGCAGCTTTCTGACCTGCTGCGGCGGACATTTTTCAGCTAGCTGCCTGGGATAATGACAGCCCGTCTTGGCGTTTTATGCGGCTTTCCGGCTGACAATGTTGCGTGCCTGCCCTGCGAACACGTACCACGTCCGTCGTAACTTGACCAGCATGTTATGGCTATTGCATTTGGGCTTTTTTACGGCTCGCTAGGGTCGTGGAGACCGCATGGAATAATGTCGGAGCGCACAGAAAAGTCACTTACGCAACCAGGGCGCGCAAGGAAGATGCCTAAATATGCCGCCAAGCTTCTAGTGTTGCGTGACCCTCTCGAGAAAGGACGAATTTCACTTTAAGTACTACCATCTTGGACGAAGTTCGGGACATTGGAAAGCAACGTAACAAAAGGTGTGCCCGATGAAAACATTGCTGGACCGCCGCTATATAAGATCTGCAAAGTAACTTATTGGATGCTGTCACCAGCTTTTTAATAATGATAGCTGTTCTTTGCAGAGACAAGTGACTAAAACACTCGTTTTATTTGATTTTGATGCTGTGGATGCATATCGTAATATTTATGAGACACCTAATTGCGGAATTAAGTACTTATTTTCAACCACATGAAAGTTTCCTTCATAATATGATGTATACTTTTTCTCTAACGTTGTGTTTCTGATAACACTCTCTCGTAGAAGGGGAAGCTACAGGTATCGGTGTCCTGATTAATGATTTTGTTAGATAAAATATGCTCTTGTGTACAGCTGCATCAAGTGATTAAAGTACAACGCGTTCGTGGGTTGCAAGTCGCGACTGGTTCGTCGC
Organism: Locusta migratoria; assembly: GCA_026315105.1. Taxonomy (NCBI): domain Eukaryota; kingdom Metazoa; phylum Arthropoda; class Insecta; order Orthoptera; family Acrididae; genus Locusta; species Locusta migratoria. Next base: position 734,682,705 of record CM048755.1, on the reverse strand, counting down.
GAGAGCATGCATTCGTATGCTGATTTTGTCACCTCCATGATACGCTGTAGCGTTAGTTCCCTGCTCAGACCTCGTCTGAGATAGTGGTGTTAGTGGTATAGATTATAGGATGTCAAATGATGTAGAACTGACAAAATATCCTTCTCAAGTTAAGTGTTGTATGTTATCGATAAAAAGGACAGAATAATACAACACAAATGTGTGGATGCGAACATTTCAGACAGAATGGGGTCCATTACGCTTGAACCTCACCTCCCGCCTTTGTTGGAGTGGAACCTCCTCTGTCAGAACCAGGCCCCCACAATGGATTGGTTTTCGGGGCAGGAAGGGGGGGGGCAGATCGGAATGCCAGTTATATAAAATTCAAGAAAACTAGTCTTTTACTAATATATTGCTGTCCATTGGACTACGGAGCCAGACGGCTTCATTAGAAATAGGCATATATACTTTCACACAGTCACATCTCGCAAACACGTGACCATTGTCTCCGGCAGCTGCGCTCCTTTTTGAGACTCTTGACTGATGAAGGCTGTGGACAAAAGCTAAGTTTCCAGAATGAAACTTTCACTCTGCAGGGGAGTGTGCGCTGATATGAAACTTCCTGGCAGATTAAAATTGTGTGCCGGAACCGGGACTGGAACCTGGGACCTTTGCCTTTTGCGGGCAAGCGCTTTGGAAAGTAGGAGGCGAGGTAATGGCAGAATTAAAGTTGTGAGGAAGGACCGTGAGTCGTGTCGGGATAGCTCAGCAGTAGAGCACTTGCCTGCGAAAGGCAAAGGTCTCAGGTTCGAGTCCCGGTTCCGGCACACAGTTTTAATCTGCCAGGAAGTTTCATATCAGCGCACACTCCGCTGCAGAGAGAAAGTTTCATTCTGGAAACATCCCTGAGGCAGTGGCTAAGCCATGTCTCCACCATATCCTTTCTTCCAAGAGTGCTAGTCTTACAAGATCCGCAGGAGAACGTATGTGAAGTTTGGAAAGTAGGAGGCGAGTTACTGGCAGAATTAAAGTTGTGAGGACGGACCGTGAGTCGTGTCGGGGTAGCTCAGTGCTAGAGCGCTTGCCCGCCAAAGGCAAACGTCCCAGGTTCGAGTCCCGGTTCCGGCACACATTTTTAATCTGCCAGGAAGTTTCAAAAGCAAAGGTGTTTGAATACGATTGTCTTTTCTATAAGCTTGCCTGCGGCTCAGCAAACGTCATTACAATGAGTTTCAACTTTAACCGCATTATATTTATATAAATAAAAATCATTTCTCGCAGGTACGAAATATCATTACTTGTGAACGGATTGACAGAATTGGCCGCGTATATCTTTCCATGTTCGTATAGAAACATGGGTTTGTATAGAAGAAAAATTTGGACAAGTTTACCAGAAAAATTTGATAAAAACTAAAGAGAGGACAAATGTGCTTGTGGAGAACTGGGAACATCTGAACATGTGGTAATTAGGTGCACCATGTACTCACATTTAAGACCATCACAGAATGACACCGATCTTCACACTATGCTACGTAATCCTGTGGAGTGGAACAAACTGAACGAAATCGCAGACAAAATATCCAAAGCCAAGCTAGAAGACAACAAAATCCATAGGGCATGGGTTTGAAGCAGCAAAATAATGCACAAGACGCTTAAACTCTGCAACATAGTGACCATCTCCTCCCTCCCCTTGCTAGGAGACATAATAACTACAAAAAACCTAATCTGTATCTATTTAATTCACCAACTTAAAGATTAAAGAGATAGCTAAATAGTAATCCTTATTTCATAAGGTGGCAATTTTAAATTGTATCTATTTTCCTGATGGGTTTTTCATGTTAAATTGTATCAAATTTCACCTGTTTTAAATTATATGACTGATAGTTTTAGATTTCAAACTGTCTTTAACTTTAGGCGCTTCCTTTTATATACAATCGACAGAGAAGCATACCTCCCGTTTATACGTTTTATATTCTTAATGTGTCTTTAAAATTATTAAAACACCCTTTTTATTATATAACTTTCTATTTGCATGATTTATGATCTTATTGTACAAGAAAGAATCCTGTATCTATATTTATATATACAACTCAGAACAAAAAGCATGTAAATGTAGTATGATTCCAAATCTGTTTTCTATGTAATTACTTTTTGTTAGAAATATATGTAACTACTATATTGTACCTGATTAGAATGCAACTCAAAGACGTAGCTAATTTCAGAACTGTCCCTATTTATTTGATGGATTTTTTTTTCTTTAATTATATCAAATTTCGCCCATTTTAAATTGTATGAATGACAGTTTTAGATTATCAACACACTTAAACTTTTAACCCCCCTTTTTATATACAACTGACTGATATGTAAATCTTCACTCCACATGTTATACATTCTCGATTTGTTTTCAAAATTTTCCAAGCGCCCATCTTATAATCTTTTATTGTATGATTATGATCTTATCGTCTCAGATAGAATTCTGTATCTATACGTGTATATATGGTTTCAATACAAAAATCATGTAAACATACCACGACTAAATATTAACTAAAAGATGTTAATATTTTGTTGAGACCAACTCCGTATTGCTTATACCTTTTCAAATAACAGGAATTGACTGCAGTTTTACTATACCATTGTCTTGAAAAATATTTCTGTACAATTTAAATCAATCCGTTTTCTATGTAATAATTCTTTGTTAATCACTACTGTAACTATGGTATTGTACCTGATTACAGGTCAGATTATTTTTATACTGATGTGATGCACCGTAAACAACTAAAAATTGAATACATCTTTATTATACTACTGATCTGTAGTATCTCTTGTTATAACTTAAATGTAATTTATTTTTAAAAATTATCTTAAATTAATTGTATACTTACCTAATTTTACCTCTGTAGAATTTAAGAGCAATGTTATTGTAGCTCAGCTTTGTAATCATACATTTTTATATTTTAAATTTCATATTTATTTCAAATGTTTATCTCAAAAATAACAATATAAACCATATTTGGTAGAAATAGAGCAAGCTAGGTACGGTTGCGAAGAACTGATTCGCCTCCACGTGGCTAGGGACGGGCAATGGCGTATAACACAAGAAGCTAATACTTCCAGTTCCTACGACGTCGAAGACACCAGCAACCGCTACCAATGCTACTAACTTAGGTAGTATACGACCCACCTTCGAGTTTCAAGGTGGTGGGTCACTCTGTGATTGTTAATGACCTGAATGTTGCACTCATGGAAGAATGGCGAAATATCCCTAAAGAGCTGAGCCAAATATCCCTCAAGAGATGATTGATAACCTCATACAGTACTTGTCACGCACGTGTGCAACTGGACTGGCCGTTCGAGGTGATCATACACCATATTAGCTGGCAACTAGAATAACTATTTCACTATTATGGTAGCCCCACGGCGCATCGCTCTAAGTAAACGCCTGTAAACCTCAAGTAAAGAGTTGAGACAGCAAAATATCGTACTGTATCACGCACAAATTACAGTTGTAACCAATAACTAATAAAATACGTAACCATATGAATACTGTGTATCATATCTCACCTGATCCTCTAATTATTTGGAGCAGTTTATTTTGGTAGCTCAACATGATATTTGCCACATATACGTATTTTTTAATGGACAAGTTTAAAACACAGTATGCTGCATGGCAGAGGCTCTCTTGCAATAAGTTTCTACATCTTTTGACCGATCTCCATGAAAGTTGACAGATATTTGTAATTTCTTATGGATAAGGGGTAACAGAAAATGTACAGAGAGAGAGAGAGAGAGAGCGAGAGAGAAGGAAGAGGAAGAGTAGGAGACTGACGTAGAGATGGTGCGAAGGTGATAGGTCAAGATACGGGGGTGGGGGGGGGGTTAGATTGGCAGAGAGGAGTTGGAGGAGCGGATGGTCACGTGTGAGAGGAAGAGATGAAAAGAAAGAGGGACGTAGACATGGGTAAGAAGAGCCGTCAGAGGGAAAGCGGAGGGTAACAGAGAGAGGGGGAACGGGGAGATGGACTCAAGGAAATATGGAATAAATACAGAATTTACTAATGGTAATGAGCATTACAAGTACCATGGTTTATATCAAGAGCAGGGCAGGAGGAGATGTATAGTGAATGGAGTCAAGTGTAGATGGACTAACAGAAGACTAAAACATATAAATAAATACCCGAATGGAAAGCAAAACGGAAGTCATTTATCACCAAACGTTGCGATGAATGCATTAAAAAAACACCAACAAATGACTATCAAAATAATGAATTTTAATTTCATTCTACGATAAATAATCATTGAAGTAAGCAATCACTTTTGCAACGGAGACAGGTCACTAATTTGTCATCCGAGTATTTCGTTTCAATAAATTCATGATTGTACTTAAATTGTTTCGTTACTGAATTTTTTTTTTTCAGATTTTAGGAAAGATTCGGTTGGATGAATCTCTTCTAGATGAACTGACTCAATGGCATAACTACTGGCGATATAGACACGTTATGAAATATTGTACTTAATACTTTTTCGCTAAGAGCACCTTTCATTTTATTCATTAGTAAATTGCACCCGTGCAAAGCTAGGGTGGGTCGCTAGTTTTTACAGATCGCCAATATTGTAGTTTGACCTTTACTCATATATTACGTATTATGGAGTTTAGGTTGAAGTCGCACTGCTCATAAAAATGTCACTCAAATGGCGATGGTCTCATTTCTTTCAAACTACAATTGCAAAATTCTATCATTAATAGCTGAATAGGAGAAATTATCTAATCTGATCAGCCTGCGGTGGCCATTTGCTGAACTGTAACCAAGTTCATTGTTTACTAGGTTATTATTAGTGGTGCCGCGCGCGAGTAGCCGAGCGGTGTGGAACGCCACGTTGCGGATCACACGGCCTCCCGCGTCGGAGGTTCGAATCCTCTCTCGGGCATGGATGTTTGTGTTGTCTTTAGTATAAGTTAGTTTATAAGTAGTTTGTAAGTTTAGGGACTGATGACACCGCAGTTAAGTCCCTTAAGCTTAACAAATACTTGAACATTATTATTGTTATTGGTTTTTATTATACAACTCAAGAATAGACTCTGATCTGGCAAATCTGAAATACAAAAAGCTGCACTTTGAAATCTACAACCTTTCCCCCCTCGGAATTTGCTGGCTAGTGCGCTTTCCCCCTTCTATGATTGAAAATCCTTCAAGAGTTTTATTTTAGCTAGACTTATGCTCAATGAATTACCCAGGTCACGCTTTCTTCTTGGATGTTACATCTATAGCGTCAACACGAATCTGGAACAAGGTCAGAGGGGCTGATCATGTTTGTTATACAGTATTAAGTGGATGAATCCGATTTCTGTCCAATGCTGAGATTCGGAACTTTAATTTGTATAACTTATGGTTTCCAGCTAGCTCTATAATTGAAAACAATATGTTCCAAGGCGAATTCAGATCTCTGATACGCATTTTATACTCAGAATAGATATTAAGTAATGTTTAGAAAAGAAGTACCTTTATATCTTGATAAAAAAATCTGGCTTAGAAGTGTCTATAGTGCAGATGAAACGCTTCATGCAATTATACTTATGAAGAACGGAAATAAAGAATTAAATAATTCGCACCATTCGTAATAATTGCAGATGCTACTGATCTACAGTACCAGCACAGTTACAGAAAGGACGCAAATCGTTGAACATGCTGGGTGACGAATCTGGCTTCTTCGTCGAAAACACACACAAACAGTAAATTTACTGCTAATAGCTAGTTAGGTCGATAACGGTCTTATAAGTTGATTGATGAAACATCCCTATTTAAGTGACTCCGAGCTAGTGGCTTCACTTTTTTATGTGGTTGGAGGTACTTCCTTTAACATGATTAGGCAGGGACTGAAGTATTACTCTCACTTTGATAGCTTTATTCACGACAGTTTCAATGACTCTCAGGGCCCCCTGAGAGGTCTGATTTTGGAGCCTCTTTTCGTTTTTTTTCCTAGAATATAATTTCGTTTAGACATTTCGTAGTTTTTATAATTACATAAATACTGCGCCACTGTCGGTCATAAGTCCAGCAAGAAAAATACGAAACATCCATGATGAAATTTTGCATGTGAAATAACAATTTATGTATGAAAGAAAGCATTACAGAACGACAAAAAACTCACAAAATTCATCAGGCAAAAAAAGTGGAGACATAAGAAGAAGCAAATGCGCTCCATAGAAAAAGACTTCAGAGGGTTCAACGAATGAGACTTTTACAAGACGTTAGCACGAAAGACCCGTATGTACATTCCATAAAACGTGTGCTTCCGACGAGATGCAAGGTTCGCACTGACTAACCAAGAAAACTGCATATATATGGCTATATATTTGTCAGAGATACTCAAATGTCCACTTGCAGTCTCATGAAGAGACTCCTACGTAGACAAATCATGGATCTCAACCACCCCTTGCCGCGCGGGTGTGGCCGCGTGGTCTAAGGCATCATGCTACGGACTGGGTGGTCGCTCCCACCGGAGATTAGAATTCTCCCTTAGGCATGGGTGTATGTGTTGTCCTTATTGCTGTTAGTTTGTAAGTCTACGGACTGATGACCAAAGCAGTTTGATCCAGCAGGTTTAGAAACATCAAGCACCCACCAAATATGAAATTCACGCACACATCCTCAGAGTCAAAAGATAACAGAACATCTGAAGAAGATGGCATAATTCCGTAACTCTTGAAGAATTTAGGTCCACGTGACGGTCTGACAGAAATTCTAATAGACATGTAACAAATGGAATCATATTAACGGAACTCCTGTCTGAAGGCTGGGAAATGTACAATCATTCATACACAAAAAAGTGACAAGTTCTACGTTAATAACGACAGTGGAATTTCAGTAGTTTAGATCATTTAGAAGACCTTCTCAGGTTGTCTTCGTCAGAGAACTAAAGGGCAGCTCATTTTGGGTAACGCCCAGCGGACTACCGACCAGGGTGATCCAGTGCAGAGCACATTTCCAACCTGAAAACAGATATATAAGCTACGTAGAAGCTCTCCTCCCATTTCTATGCTTCTTGACTTCAAAAAGGCGTATGATTCCATCAATCGACAATCCCTCTTTAATGTCCTAGAAGATCATAGACTTGGCACAAAAAGCTACTCCTCATCAAAAAAACTCTGATGAATTTTGTTTTGGTATCTCAAAGCTCTTCACGATAAAGACCGACATGCGATAAGGTGTCGGGTTGCTCTTCAACCTCGATAAAATCATTACAGAATGGGCGAAAGAACTAACAAATCAGAAGTACTACAAACCCACTCAACTTGGACAAGTGAAAGACGAACTCAAGATCAGTTTCCTGGCTTTCATAGCCAGTAGAATACATTTTCGTAAAAAGTGCATATTTAGTCTTAATAATATGCTCCTTCACAACAAACTAATATCTAATATGGAAAACGCCGAACGTGGCTTAATCTTAAATGTTTGTAAATCTATCGGACCAAACTGCGTGGTCATCAGTCCGTAGCTTACAAACTAGTTACACCTAGGTAAACTAACCTACGGACAAAGACACAGACACCTATGCCCCAGGGAGGACTCGAACCTCCACGGCGAGCAACCGCGCACTCCGCAGTGAGGTGCTTTAGACCGCTCGGCTACTCCACCGCGGCGTATTAATCTGGTTCTGTTTCCTGGCCGTTGAATTTACACCACCTGATTCAGGTTCTGCAAAACGGTATGTAGCGTGATAGTTATCTTGGTCCGACCCCTGTTTCTGTGATCGTTCGCGTAACCCATGGCTAGTTATACGTCATATATGAGCTCTCTTTGAACACTGCTCTTTATTTTCTTAATGTGTAATTCATTTTATTACCGATTTGTCCTACAGCAAGTCTAATTCTCGACCAACGGTTATATTCAGTGAAAACTTATGACAGGGCTGTCTGTCTGTATATATGTTTCAACCGACTCTCCCGACTTTTATTGTCTGTAACTTCCTTTACTGTCCTAATCTTTAAAATTAATCATCTACAAGGCAGCGAAACACTTGCTGAAGAAGTCCAATCACCTGGGACAGAAGATCTGCAGGTGAGTAATCTGTTAGGGAACAGTCTTAGTCGGTGCTTATTGAAAGTTAATTCGATTGGTTGGTTGGTTCGTTGGTTGTTTGGGATAGGGGGAACACACTGCTAAGGTTATGGGTCCCCAGTGGGGAGCGGACGCAATGAGGATAGGAAAGGAGGGGAAGGAAATGGAAATGCAGTCCATGGAGGAAAGAAGGAAGTTAATTATTCCAAATTTATTAATTCAGAGTCGTAAATAGAGTGACTGCATTTAGAGTAACTTCCATCCATATCCCCAGGCTACAGCCTGATGACGTTCTTGAAACGTTTTTACACACAGCTAAATGATTACTGACAGTACTGAATAAAAGGCCGTATGGCGAGTTAGATACATGGAGTGGAGAGGTACTGTTTGCCTTCAGAAGAGGAAAGCGAACAAGAGACGTTATTGGCTGTTAAGTATCATGAAGGGAAGATGTATCGAGAAGGCTACAGAGCCGCCCGCGGTGGCCGAGGGGTGCCGAGCGCTGTGGTTCAGCGCGTCCGGTCAGAGGGCTGAACGTCCTCTGTAACAAAAAAGCTGAGCCAAATGATCAACGAACGAAAAAGTGGACTGCGGCGCGCCAGTCACAGTCTGCTCGGCTACTGCGGTGGGGTGTTGGAATCCCCCCTCGGGCATGGATATTTATGCCGTCTTAGTGTCAGCTAGTTCACAAGTAGTTTGTAAGTTTAGGGACTGATGACCCCGTAGTTAAGTCCCATAAGCTATACAAACATTTGAACATTTTATCTGGAAACAGAATTCAACAGAGTGCAATGGCACAAGCTAATAGATATGTAGATGAAGAAGGCAGTAGACAGGAAACTAGACAAGGTTCTTGCTTCTCTGTTTTGTTGTTTAACTTGTATTTGGAATAAATTATTTCTAAATGCTTCAAAATGTTTCAAATGTTTGTATAGCTTATGGGACTTAACTACGGGGTCATAAGTCCCTAAACTTACAAACTACTTATGAACTAGCTAACACTAACGACGGCACAAATATCCATGCCCGAGGGGGAGTCGAACCCCCGACCGTAGTGTCCGTGCAGACTGTGACTGAAGCGCCTCAGTCTCCTCGAACACCGCGGCCGGCTCTAAATGCTTCGACGGCAAAAAAAGAGAGTATGTATTGGTGGGAAGAAAAAAGATTACTTAAAATTTGCTGATGACATAGAGCTAGTGGCAGAAAGTGAACGAACTGCAAATAACCTTATACAATATCTGAGTAAAACTTGTGTTGAATTTGGGACGAATGTCAACTCGGCGAAAACAAAAGTATGGTGATCCGCATAAGAGAGAGACTGGCAAATATTAAGATTGGACAGGTTGCTGTAAGCCAAGTATAATTATTTAAATATTTTGGAAGTACAATCAGTGACGACTTTGTATGTCATCTGCAAGTAAAAAGTCACATTGCTATGGCGAAGGAGAGGTTCAACAGAAAGAGATGGTTATTGTGTGGGAAACTTGGTATAGGTCTGAGGAAAATGCTTGGCACTTGTTATTTTATATAAGGGACCAAACTGATGAAGAAAAAAAAATGTTCAAATGTTTGTAGAACTTATGGGACTTAACTACGGGGTGATCAGTCCCTAAGCTTACAAACTACTTATGAACTACCTAAGACTAAGGACGGCAGAAATATCCAAGCCCGAGGGGGGATTCGAACCCCCGACCGTAGTGGCCGTGCAGACCGTGATTGCAGCGCCTCAGTCCCCTCGGCCACCGCGGCCGGCAACTGATGAAGTAAATAGTCCTTAGATTTAAACTCTACTGAAACTAACTTATGCTACGGACAAAACACACACACACACACACACACACACACATACACACACACACACACACACACACACACACACATGCCCGAGGGAGGACTCTAACCTCCGGCGGGATCTGGAGCGCAAACCGTGACATGGCTCTTCAGACCACGCTAGTGAGGCACATAAACATGGACACACTGAGCTGAGACGGTAGCTGAAACGGAAGAAAAGGTTGGAAGCATTTGGAGAATGGAGAGGATACGCTAGATGGAAAGAGTGCTGGAAAGGATTGGCGAGAGAAGTTATAACAGAAAGGAAGAAGAACTAGCTGAGAGTTGAGGCGGAACTGTTTGATAACAGATGCTTTTGGAGGATGAGTTTGTCGGAGAAGATTGAGAGGGAGGAGGAGATACAAGTTGCGAGTTGACTGAAGGGGAAGTGGAAGCCACGCGGACCACAAGAAGACGGCAGAAGATAGGACAGCATGGTGCACCCCCATGTGAAAACTAGCATACGGGCAGAATACAAATGATGAAGTCCCAACAGTATGCAGAGAATCTGAAAGTTTTGTGGAGAAAATGTTTCGAAATTAGTGACCAAATAAAACAGTTTGTACCTTTAACACTCTTGAAGCGCGTACTCTAATGAAACGCAACACAATAATACATATTCACATTCAGCACTTGAATGTATTTACGTGGAACGCCTACGACTTCCATTTGAATGTCAGTTGGTCGTGTTGTAAACGGCAACGTGATCACTCGTCTTGCTGTGAACTTGGTGCACCACGCCCTGTTTAATTCCACGGCGCACATTAATCAATCACTCCACTCAAACAGCCGACGAGATGTCATCGTGGCCGGCGTCTCCCCACTCTGTTGTCAGTGGGGCTACCCCGTAGTGATTGCCGAAGTAACCGCAAGGACTCGATCGGAAGATTCCGCTACCCACCTGGTTGCAATTGCTTTTAATACTAATTCTAATGTAAATAGCTCACTTGTATGTGGAATATAATTAGAGTTCTAGCTAACATGTCGAGAAAGTATTACGATATTGTGTTTCTGTGAAGTCGGATTTACTTTCAGCTCGGCGGCTCAGTGGTAAAGTGCGACTACAAAGGGCGCGAGTTCGATCCCCGATTAATTCTAGGTTTCCTCTGTGTCATTTCCCGCCTCTTTCACGTCCGGACATGTTGTTGATATGAAAAATGACAAATTGCGCCGTAGTTCGTAATCCAACTGTAGGTCCCCCTATAACTGGTTGTGTAAGATCAGTTCGAAGGTCGGAGGAAGGCAACGGAATACCACCTATAGAAGGACTGTGGTGCTCAAACCAATCGTCGTATTGAAGACTGTTTTACTAGTTTCAGCTCAGCACCCGCATACTAGGGAAAATTATCTAACCCATAGACTAATGTTTGCTATTAATTCGGCCGGTTAAAAGTTTAACAGTCAGCGAAATTCAGAGCTGACTTGATCTATGTGGAGGCCGGAGACTAGAAGTATGTGTGGCCCTCGCTGGCTTCTCGTATGCCTAATACATTTCTGTGAAAGTACATTAAGAAGGTCAAATGAATACATTTAGTTCCTTGACATCGACCATGCTCTTTATTACATGATATTGTACCTAGCAGAACTTTCCCAATGCGTTAAAAATGCCCCCTCCCTCCTTAATCCGGACCTGGCGAAGCTATAATTTTCAAATGCAGTACACATTCCCTTACCATTCTCGCATGAAAATATCATTTGTTTCTGTAATATTAGACAGACTATATTGTCCAAAGGTCATAATCAATGGTACCCATGGCAGTGCCTACTTGACCACTGTTTACATTTAACAGTGATACTTGTGTCAGAATTTACATCACAGTACTTTCCTAGGAGCCGCTGTCTCATTGCCTTCTGACAATCACTTATCTAGGTAACATGTGCTTTTTGAACATCTGTTGGTATAACGTGGGATGTGAAACTGGGCACACGATCAAGGCTTTTTGAGAGCCAGAAGTCATATCAAGAGCCAAGAAGGATCGAAAATTTGATCGGGCTTCTGTTGACGATGTTTCTAAATCATGGCGACAGCCCAGATTTTAGTTGCAACGACAAGTCTCACCTTAAGGCTTGTCTTCCGGGAGAGGACAGATGGAGACGTACAACTCCTGAAAACCGTATTGTATATAAACAGTCTGATTTACCTACTAAATATCTATAGGGTAAGGTGGTACAAATTCGATATAGGTACAATTCCGATCAACATAAGGTTTCGCGCCATTTGTCAGTCTCTTAGTGTTGGTAGCACTTGCCTTTGTGTGGCGTCGTAGTGTAGTAGGTTTCTACAGCTCCTCCTGTGTTTTCCAAGAATACACCACTTTGTACTACGGAGATATAAATTTTTTCTTGTTAAGAGGTAAGTGAAGCTACTTAGTCTAACGCGCTCTTATAAATTTTCTAGTTTCCACGCGCTTGCAAATTCTATATTAGTGAGGTTAGAAACTTGTTTTCCATTCGGGCGTGTTCTGAGGCACCTACAGAGAAAGCCTCTGTGACATGTGCTGCCACTTCCTCGCAGAATTCACTACTATTTACTCGTGAATTCAATCACGCCAGTAGTACATTTTCGATCAGAAAAATGGTACAATTTCGATACCCTAGTACAATTTCGATCAATGTAGTTTTTCAGTTTAGTCCGTCACGACTGGTTACCATAGACATATTATACACAATTATTGCAAATAAATTCTGCATATTTAAAGATTTCCCTAGGCGATTTTTAAAGCCACCTCCTATTTCCTAGATGCCACGAAAACGAGCAGAAAAGAAAATCTACAATAAATGGAGTCCAGCTGCATTAGATGAGCCAATAAAGAGTGTAATGAATGGACATTTGAGCCTTCGAGCTGCTTCACAATTATATGACATTCCTTTCAGCACTTTACATGGTAAAGTACAAATTAAAAAGAAAATGCAAGCTGGATTAACTCCAACTAGTCCTATAGAAAACATTACGGTTAGCTGAGAAAAATAATTTGAAACATCCATGGAACTTAGAAAGTAAGGTTGCTGGAATCAACTGATTTAGGGCATTTGTTAAGACTTACTCACCTTAATAATACCCTTTTGCAGAGACATTGTTCCCGAGGAGAAATTTGCACCTTCAACGTTATTCCAAGCTCCTGCTCCTTCGATCCCCACCAGTCCAGCTACTAACACCTTATGGGAGAAGAACCCTCATCGTCGAAAGATGTAACTGAAGAACACGGCAAATCCGTAACGCCAGGGTCCAGTACAATTTCTCAGCATGATGCTGTCAGGGACAAAGTCCAGAAAAAATATTATCGTCTCGGAAGAGAAAAACACAGACATCATCTAGACTCACTTCAGATGAAAACCTGGATAACCTCCGCAGTAAGAGGAAACTTTTTCAACAGGGCACAAGGAAAACAATGAACAAATGCAACAAGAACGAAAAACTGAAATATGGATTTTGTTTATTGAATTATTATAGTGCAGAATCAGTATCTAAGGGTGACTGGATTCGCTACCAAAAATGCAATGTTTGGTACCACGAAGTATGCGTTGATGCCTGAGGGAAAAAGTGCTTTATATGTGGAAGATGCAAGTGATCGAAATTGTACCAGGAAGTGATCACAGTTGTACCTAGTGTGGTACATTTTCGATCGATTCTTCTCAATTCTGTAACCTGTTTTTGTGTTTATACCAACTTAGGTAACTGTATAATTTTTGTGTTACATATTCATTACAAATCCAAGAACAAATGCCATAGCTAAAATTATTTCTTTTCTCAATATATTTTCAGTTACAATAAGAAGAGTCCGAAATGATCGCAATTGTACCACCTTACCCTACTATATCCAATTGTGACATGACCCACAACAATATACTGGCGTTCTGTTCACCAAATGGAGAAAACAGTCGGGGAGAGGTCTTGCAGCTCTTCAGCTGGTGAAAGAGGCTATGATTATTGTCAAAAAGAAGAAAATAATACTTTTAATAGACACTGAAGATATATACCGAGTTGGGATTTGGAGTGGATTATGGACTTAACGTGGAAGCAAATAACGAGTGAAATATCGGCCCAGTTAAACGATGACTTCATCTATACACATGTTTATCGGAATGATTTTAATCCTGTTGTCACTATACTCACTATTCTACTGATAATCTTTCCTAAATCTGCCACCAAGTCAATCGTTTTAAACCGATTGTTTCTGTACTTATTTTAACTGCAAATGTTCTTTTAATATGCTAATCCTACCTTCAATAAGCATCATCATAATCATTCCTGATTTGAGGAATTCCTTCACCCCAATTATTATTTACTAGTGCGCTCTCCTTATATTGTTTAAACTTCTGTCCTCAGAGTCGATTCACAAACTCTTGATATAATGAACCGTCGATATGTACTTCACTGCATCGGTAGTTTTTCGCAGACCAGTACTGGCTACCCAATCTTTGCTCCAGTACCAATTGTAATTCCTCTGCCGGTTCGTAGTAATCTATCATTACCTTGAAATCGACCTTTCGAATACTTATTTTTAAAGAACTCTAGTGTTATCTAATTCTAAGGGATCATTATCTTAAAGAACACAATGTACTTTGGCTTCGTTTTCATAATACAGTATCCAGAAGGAAGCTGATTTGGGTGCTACTAAAATGTAATTTCTTAGATTGGCATTCCAGATTCCAGTAAAGTTCTTGGTGATCTGTTCCAGATATCGAAATGAGATCTGGCATTGGTAGTGTGCTAAGTGACACGTTCTTTGGTATCTAGTAAAGAGTCGTAACAATTGTATCGATTGAGAGACTGAAGCGAGTATCTTTTGTAATGGATCCTTATACGTTTCCTAACAACAATCAGTAAGTCTTGGCAAGGCAGTGACAGCGATATAGCGCTTGTTAATATTGATGTCGAAACTGTTCGCAAAGAGAAAAGTAAATAAATAAATCAAAATGTAGAAAATGTTCTGAAACTAGAAAGTGATGCCATAAGAGTGGGTTATTGCTGTACAAATACCGCCAGGTAAAGCTGCCACGCCAGGCGTTGTAGTTACAATGATCAAGATAGGACTACGGAATTAAAATAAAACGTCATTTCCTAAACGGCTCAGATTCAGAAGTAGCTGTGATATCAGAGTTACGGCTCTTTATTACGTACCGAAGTACGTGTCCCTTAGCGCACTATCGTTTGCCAATAAGCGCTGTTGTTTTAATGATTTCCATCCCAGATCCTGTATCATTTCCGTAACGCTGTCACCCCGTCCCCTACAACCGTTTTGACTGCATTCCACGACAATTCTTCATTTCGATAGTATGAAGACGTCAGTCTACTGGCCAAGTACTCATAGCTCTTAAGGTACGCATGGTAGATATTAGCTTCACGAGATATTTTTCTATTGTTGCGACTGATAATATCTCGTCTTAGAATACAGAAAGCAGAGTGATTGCAAGAGTAGAGATTTATTTTATCGTTTGAAAGTCAAAGAAATGCTCTGCTCTGAGATCCTTCACGTACACCCGACTTGGTGGAGCTGACCTCAACCGCAGGGCGAGTGACGGGTTGTCACTCGAGGCGGAGGACGCCGTGTGTCTGGCCTCGTCTGTTCAAACCCTGCGAGAGGACACTTGACCACTCTTCAGCATTCAGCAGTCTCAGGGGTTGGTAGTTACTGGGAGCTCCGATGTCAAGCGCATTATGGAACCCCTTACGAAGATGCCGTTTAGGGCCGGAAAGAATTCCTGTTGTGACATTACGGATACCTGCTGCTATGCCGCAGAATTATTCTAATTCTGGAATTGTATGGAAGGCAGAGAGAGGCGAGCAGCTCCCGTTTAGGAGTGGGAGGGGAGAGATCAGCTGACCGCGTTTCGCCTCAAGCGCTTAAGAATACTTAAGATCCGGCTGCACCATGGGGAACCGCCGGAAATGGAAACCCTGTGCTTACAAAGGGGGGATGAGGCGACAGGGAACTCTCTTAACGGATGCTTTGGCAGCTGCTTAAAAGGTGGGCGCTCTCTTAACTTAGAAAAACATGAAAAGTCAAAATACTACCTTCCCATCAATTGTGAAGGCATCTACGGTGTCAGAAAAATTAGGCGCACCTCATGAAACAAAAATAATTTTAATATCTTGAAAACTACAACAGTTAATGTTTACAACATCGGAATGTAACAAAATTATACTTAATATTACCTCAAGCTATCATCTAGAAAGCAACACACTCGTATCTATTTAAGGATTTATCATGGAAATATACGTCAGATCATCGTATCCTCCACAGTAACTCAGCAGTTTCACGTAACTTGATATGCATCTCTTATCCTCATTTATGTGTATCTATTTAATGAATATTTGTATATTTTGCCCGTAACATTACGTAAATATTGTGTAGTATGAGCGGTCAAGCTCATTGAAGCTGGCTTGTTCATTTATTTCTCTCATGCCTTATTTGTACTGAATAGTCCCAAGGTGGATCAATGTTTATAACTTTTCTATTTAATAATATCAAAATGTTAAAGTAATGTGTAAGTGGTGACAGTTAAATCAAAACAAATCTTTTCTGTTGAGGACTCTCCCACTTTTGGAGGGCATGGCCATCTGCCAATGAGAGAGTGGCTAGGGCAGGAACTGCTGTAGTCAAGTAAAATACTTGGACAGTTTGTTAGGAGAGCCAAATGTTCAAATGTTTGTAGAGTCTATGGGACTTAACTACGGGGTCATCAGTCCCTAAACTTACAAACTACTTATGAACTAGCTAATCCTAAGGACGGCACAAATATCCATGCCCGAGGGAGGATTCGAACC
Organism: Locusta migratoria; assembly: GCA_026315105.1. Taxonomy (NCBI): domain Eukaryota; kingdom Metazoa; phylum Arthropoda; class Insecta; order Orthoptera; family Acrididae; genus Locusta; species Locusta migratoria. The sequence goes on along the minus strand of CM048755.1, from coordinate 734,666,070 downwards.
CCCGACCGTAGTGGCCGTGCAGACCGTGACTGAAGCGCCTCAGTCCCCTCGGCCACCGCGGCCGGCGTTAGGAGAGCCCCTTGGGACTATTTATGTATTGTATTGGAAGAGGGAGGGCCTGTCTAGTTAGCTCAAGTTCTTCGTTTGCGACAGTGTTACAATCTTGTGTGGCAAACGGCCGCTTTTTTCCGACTTTAACTATGGCAATTACATTACAGAATTGTAACTGCACAGCGTATGTGATTCTACACGAGAACTTAGGAGTTTTGATGTCTTATTCGTCGGACTAAGATACGAAATATTTTGATTTGACAGTTATTTCGTCTCGTGTGATCACGCAGTAGTGTCTGAGCATCGTAAATGAGATTTTTTACCGTTCTCCTAACGCAATTAAGACATCTGTACATCTGTTTTAATAATTTTACAAGGTTTATGTAGGACCACTTCCTTTATATAGGTACCTCTGCAGTATTCCACGTACGAAATGCAACAATGTCCCTCTCTGGAAAAGTTTCAAGGCTACTCTTTTTTGCATCACTTGTCCGAACCAATGGCTTCAGTAAGCCATCCGGATCCACCAGTCACTTCAAGACTTTTTATACTAAAATCAAATCTGGCCCCCACAAAAGAAATGGGACCATTTAAAATCTCCTCTCAGAAACTACTCAACTGATCTTAATGGAATTTTGCACGATATGTGTAATTTGGTCCAACATACAAGATAGACTAGTTTTTATCTCAATTAACCACAATATCTTTTTTATTCCAAAATTAATATTTTTAGCTAGAGTGTGTAAATATATAATAATGGACGCAGTTATTCCACTTGATGTATGGACTAGCCACAAGGTGGTGGGTCAAAAGCGGAAGGTCATGGGTTCGAGATTAGCTCTGAATTTTAACCTAGGCTTCACCTCTCAACGATGTTCAAAATGTTCAAATGTTTGTAAATCTATCGGACCAAACTGCGTGGTCATCAGTCCATTGCTTACAAACTACTTAAACCTAGGTAAACTAACCTAAGGACAACACACACACCCATGACCCAGGGAGGATTCGAACCTCCACGGCGAGCAACCGCGCGCTCCGCAGAGAGACGCTTTAGACCGCTCGGCTACTCCACCGCGGCTCTCAACGATGTGAGGAGTCGATAGAGACGACACGTGGTGAGAATTCCACGTTAAACTGTAGGCCCCCGTTTCCCGGTTGGACAACTGGGGGGCTGGCCGCGGTGGCCGAGGAGACTGAGGCACTCCAGTCACGGTCTGCACGGCCACTACGGTCGGGGGTTCGAATCCCCCCTCGGGCATGGTTATTTGTGCCGTCCTAGTTCGTAAGTAGTTCATAAGCAGTTTGTAGGTTTAGGGACTGATGACCCCGTCGTTAAGTCCCATAAGCTGTACAAACATTTGAACATTGACAACTGGGGTAGGTTAGGGACATGTTACTGCTCGAAGCGTCAATAGAAGACTTGCACTAGGTCACTGAGACACACGAATTTATTATTATTATTATGTTCGATTTAGAACGTCTCCTTGATTTTACAAATTATGTTTGACATTTTTCATCTACAGGAGAGGGAGGGGATGAACAGAGAAAGGGAACAGGAGGAGATTGGCAGAAAATGGGGGAGGTAATGAGACGCAGGGGTTGGATAGGTGGGTAAGGGAGAGGAGGAGGTGGGGGCAATGGGATGTAGAGAAGGGGAGAGAAGATGGACGGAGGAGAACATGGGCTGACTAATTAATGGAATATATAAATACCCGAGCAACGACAGGTTTTCAGGTAGCGAATAGAATGGGAAAGAAGGCTAAGAGGACAAAGAGGTAAGAGACACACAATTGAGATGGGGGATTGATGCACAGACAGATTAAGGAAAGTAGTGTAGGATGTGCATGGAGAAGAAATAAAAACATTGCGGTTTGCCGATGACATAGTAATTGTGTCAGAGGCTGCAAAGGATCTGGAAGAGCAATTGAATGGAATGGAAAGTGTGTTGAAAGGAAGATATAAGATGAACATTAACAAGAGTAAAACGAAGGTAATAGAAAGCAATGTCAGAAAATCAGGCGATGCCAAAGGAATTAGATTAGGTAATGTGACAATAAAAGTAGTAGATGAATTTTGTTATAACGTCTGATGGCCGAAGTAAACGAGATATAAAATGCAGAATGGCTATGGGGAGAAAAGCGTTTCTAAAGAAGCGAAACTTGTTAACATCCAATATTAATTTAAATGTTAGGACGTCCTTTCTGAAAGCATTTGTCTGGAGTGTAGCATTGTATGGCAGTGAAACGTGGACGATAAGGAGTTCAGACAAAAAGATTATAGAAGCTTTTGAAATGTGGTGCTACAGACGAATGATGAAGATTAGATGGGTAGATCACGTGACTAATGAGGAGGTGCTTAACCGAATTGGGGAGAAAAGGACTTTCTGGCATATCCTGACTAAGAGAAGGGATAGATTGGTGGACACATTCTGAGATATCAAGAAATTGTCAACTTAGCATTAGAAGGAAGTGTGTGGGGTAAAAATCGTAGAGGGAGACCGAGGGACAAATACAGTAAGCAGATTCAAAAGGATGTAGGTTGCCGAACGTATTCTCAGATGAAGAGACTTGAACAGGACAGAGTAGCATCAAACCAGTCTGCGGACTGAAGACCACAACAACAACAGTGTAGGATGTATATCCCATTCCCAACCACATGTAGGAATTGCGAAACATTGCCGGGTTCGCTAGTAGATCAATGTATCTGTCTGAATAAAGATTATTCAAGAAAGTTACCTGTCGTTGCCTACATCATTTGCAAACGTTAGAATAAAACTTCTTATTAATAAATAATTTATCTTTTTTTACATTTCATTATTATTTCTCAAAGAGTGTTTAACGGTAGGATCAAAGGTACAAGGTACTGATTGCAGCTATTGTACTTGCTGGGCATAAAAGACGTGTCGTTTCGGTCCTAAGACTACATCGAGTCATATTTCTTTAACAGAGACGTACATAGTCCAATACGTTGTTTGGCCGATACAGCATAGTCTGGTGAACACGTAAACTCACAGTGTGTGCCTTCGGTGTGCACGAGGGAGTCTGATCCGAGATGTGGAGGCGGTTATCGAGCGCACGGGCGCGGTCGTCTGCACCTCGCGCCGCCAGTGACGCTGCCACTGGGTGTGAGCCCATCCCGTGTATACGGGCGCAACTGCTGGCCTCGCACGTGCGGTGGAAGCACAGCTCGCCATTTGCAGACCCGGCCATGCAATATTTGTTGGAGGTGACTTTACTACTGAGTATATACTAGGACTCTATGGATTCACTGCAGGTGGTACGGACAAAGTCTAGTGAAATAATTTAAAATACGTCTTGCAAAAACTGTCTCCATCAGCTAAATCGACAGCCGATATACAATGGAAATTTTTTAGACCTTGCAGCTACAAAAGATCTGCCCTTATCCACGATGTAAGCGTAGAGACAAAGCTTAAAAGTGGGCCACTGAACGAAACAAAAGCTTAATTCTGGTAGGAGGTACCCAGATAAGAGTTTACTGTTTAAGAAAGCTTAATGTTAGCAGTAAAATTAGCAAAAGGTTGGTGTGAAGTACCGGCTACTCCCTATTGCAAAACCTCGTTCCCTGGCCCAAATTGAGAACTGACTTAATTCAAATCACTCCAATAAAAGGAAGTTAACGATACAGTGGCCAATATACGTAGCAGCTCACACGAAATTACACACAGGCATTAATAAACAAGCCACCACAATTAAGGTTATTTCATAAAGGTGGCTAAAGAAATACATTTATGGCGCATCGGAACTTAAACATAAAAAAATTGCATCTGAGCTTGTTCTCAGAACTGGTGAAAAAGAATATCGAATAAAAGGGGTAAGGTGCTCGAAAACTACAATTTATAGGAAAGTCAAAATTATACTGAACTTAACTTGTTTATTCAGGTCGAACGCAAGCAAAAATGGGGAACTAATTTTGTTAATACAATAAAAATGCATCCCATTTACATAATCTAATACTGACGACGCCCAGTATTGAATTTAACATAAATTACACAGAACTTAACGCTACTGGGGGGAGGAGTTACAAAAAACACTCACTCGTTCACACACACGCAATGCAACAGCGAAACTCACCAAAATCAGCATGCTGAAACGAGGCTTAGTCTCAAAACATGGAAAAGTGAAATAATTACAATGTCGGAAAAATAAAATCAATAACTACAGCATACAACCCTTAGAAATACATAAAATTTCATGAGGAAGCTATTCGTGGTGGTTGTACAAGGGTAGGAGAGAATTACTGACAAAGACTCAGTGTATCCTACGAGTTCAGAGATGAAACAGCACAATTAAAATAGGCGGGGATAGAAGATCGTGAAATGTTGCCTGATGGGCATGGAACAAACAATAGTGGAAGCTGAAGGCTTTGTTCTAAGAACCAACCACATGGAACACATATCACTTACGGAAGGAAACGATAAGAAAGGTTTTAAATGCACTGTACAAAAATGAACATATCGTCTGTTAGAAATCTGGCCCCCACAAAGCTAGAAAGAATTTACACAGAGTTCGTACCCCACCACATAATCACAAAAGGTTTGAATATACCAGGCCGTTATCAAACTGAAACTAGAATCACACACACCGCGTTTATCTGTTGGAAATTACTGGATTCAAAAACTAGAACACATTTCCGCGCACGTTCGGAAAAATATTCTGAAAAATGATTCTACACTCAAGTGTCTAAGTTAAACATGCTAGACAACGAATTGCTACCATCTCCGTGGACACAAGAGCAGAACCAACCTTACCTCACCACGATCCGAGCACAAAGTGAAGACCGAGCGGCCAGGGGGCATGAAGCGAAGCTACCAGAAACTGGTAAAACACAAGAAACAGAGATGGTGGGGACGTAAGACTCAACCTGGTGAGGGCTCGCCGACTGGCTTGTAACCGAAGGGTGTAGAAACCTCTTTGGTAGTTTTGTGTCCCAGCCTCATCGCCGCTTTTGTGTCTCGTTTCCGTCGTAGGTGTCGGTGGCCGAGTAGGAAGACCGACACAGGAATAAAGGTAGCACGCTTGTGCAGGTACGGAGGTGAGCAGCCAGTGGGACAGCAGAAACTAGAAACACTAGAGTAAATTAGAACGAGATATATATTGCACAGAATTTATACATTACTTAACTTTTACATAGTTCAGTACGGCAGAATGCTGATACATAGTTGAGCTAAAGGTCTGCCTAGTGCCTATCCGATAGCCAAGTCTTCACTGGTGCCTATCTGATTCCGAAGTGCTAACTGGTTCCTATCTCAGTCCCAAGTGAACGACGTCGTTCAGTGGTGGCCACGAGCGGAGTTGTAGCAGAGGGCGCTCGTGGCTGACGTAAGAACGCCGCGCCGTGCGTGCATGGCGGCGCGCGGCGAAAGTAGGTGGCGCGCACTTTGGACTTGTGCGACACCACAGGTAGCATTAGCAGCAGGGGTTGGTAATGACTAACTATCGACTCTGACCAGAGAGAACCATGCAAAGCGAGCTATTACTACCCACATTCAGCCATTAGAATCTCGCACATTTCCTTAAAAGTAAAACAAGTACACATTCTCACAGGGACAATAATAAATTATTAAAATAACAGATCCCAGCAATATTAACTAACATTTCAGAAACTAATATTTTAAAACATGAAATAAAAATGCAGTTTCTCATGCCTCGAAAAGAGTGGGGTTCTAGTTTTTAACAAAATGCTAATCTACCAACACCAAATAAATTGCAATTAAAAAAGAAATATATGGAAGACGACAGACGGTCGTCTTTCAAGCTCTAGAATAATAAGAACAATAATAATAATAATAGGGATAATATGGTTTTCCAATTGAAGAGCATGACTCCATGGTCATGGAACAAGTCAATACAGGAGTTTTAGCACAAGAATACTAATAGTAAAACTTAAAGTAGTCCTATGCACATGACAATCTTAAGCCTAGGTAAAAAGAATCAATAACGAAGTTCTTTGTTAGGATAAAAGGAGCGAGCTAAGAGATAACTCTTGAATTTAGATTTGAAAGTGCGTGGGTTAGTATTCAGATTCTTGAGTTTTTATGGCAGTTTATTGAAAATGGATGTTGCAGAATACTGTACGACTTTCTGCACAAGAGTCAAACAGGTGTGATCCAAATGTAGATTCGATTTCTGTCTAGTATTCATCGAGTGAAAACTGCTAACTCGTGAAAATAAGCTGAAATTGTTAACAACAAACCACATTAAAGAAAATTATAGGAAATACGTATTATGACGCCAATGTCAGAATTTGCAGACTACTAAACAGGGATCGACACGACGTTCGCGAATTTACACCATATATTACTCGAACCTCCCGTTTATGAGTCAAAAATATCATTTTTCAATCAGCAGAGTTACCCAAAAAAAGGTGTATGTCATAATTAAATGAAAGTAAGCATTCTAGACTACTTTTCGTGTTGAAAAATCACTTATTGCAGATGGGTCTACTGTTCTAATGGTAAATAAAGCAGAATTTAGTTTTTGAACAAGACCCTGAACATGGATTTTCCACGACAGATTACTATCTATCTGAACACTTAGAAATTTGAACTGTTCAGTCCCACTTATCATATGTCCATTATGTGTAATCAAGATGTCAGCTTTTGTTGAACTGTGTGTTAGAACTGTAGAAAGTGAGTTTTATTGTGATTTAGCCTAAATTTAATTTCTGCAAGCCATGAACGTATCTCTTGAACTGTGTCAATATTACAAACAGCTTACTTCACTACCAAGCTGGTATCATCAGTAAACAAAAATATATATTTTATAATCACCTGTTATACTCGAAGACATATCATTTATATAAATAAGAAACAGCAGTGGTCGCAGAACAGACCCCTGGGGCACTCCACACTTAACTGTGCCCCATTGTGACTGCACGTCATAGCCATTTTCAACACCGCGAAGAGTTACCTTCTGCTGTCTGTTATTAATGTAAGAAAGCATCGCTCGTGGGAAAATCAGCTTGCTCCTTCTTCGTGTATCATCTATGAAGATGTCGTTATGGCGACTATGGGTTCTAAAGTTAATCAGTCAAGAAGGCTAGGAGAGTGTTTTTGCTACAAAGAGGTGATAAACGTTTGTTAGCGTCCCACTTGAACAGCGAATTGAGATCGTTTAGTCCCGCTACGATAGTTGTAGAGGAATTATGTACATAGTTTAAATGTATTGTAAATAAGGCCGGAGAGATATTTATGGAAGAAGGAAGGAAGATTAGCGTGTAAATCCTGGTGACAGTGTGATCGTTATGAAGACAGAGCACAAGCTACGATTGCTTTCTTAAGGATGGGGGAGGAAATTGTGGTATTGCAAAGGAAACATCCCGGCATTTGCCTGGAGTAATTTAGGGACATCACAGACAGCCTAAATCTGCATAGCCGTAGGTGGAGTTGAACCATCTTCTTGCCGGATACGAGTCCACTGTGCTACAACTGCGCCACCTATGTGCCGATTAAGTGGATTAAGAATGGGAAAGACTCTCCGTGGCTTAATTATAATATTCGGAAAATGATGAAGAAACAAAGGCAGTGGCTCTTTCGGTTAAAAAAAGAACAAACGAATTAAGACAGGCAAAAGTAAGTGGAGATTCACCGGTCTGTTAAAAGGTCGACTCGCGAAGCATTACACTGCAGGAAAATATCTTGCCCAGGACCCGAGAAATTTAATTAACGGGTAGAAGAGCTGGTCAGAGGTGCTGAGTTTATAGCATAAGGATGCCTTTGCACGGGGAAATCAACGGATCGGTTTGCACCGAGTGCTTCCGGAGGAGTTCCACACGTACCATACAGAAGACGATGAACAGAACAATCAGAGAGGGACCACCGACGGTTTCGAAGACCTTAAGGAAGACCTGAAGTTGAAACCTTATTCCTTGAAACTGATATAAGTCTTGACTCCCAATGACAATGTCATATGCTTTGAATCTTCGGCACATTGCAGCAGATTATAAAAGAGATTGAATTTTTTGAAAAACTCACCTTCAGAAATGAAGCAATATTTTTTGCCAATGGTACAGTGAACAGGCACAATGTGCTTATCTAGTGGATAGAAAATTCCCACGCTATGAAATTCGCGATCCACCAAAAATTAATGCGTTCTATGCATCCTCGCGGATTAAAGTTTGCGCCATCTTTTTTTTTTTTTTTTTTTTTTTTTTTTTTTTTTTTTTTTTTTTTTTTTTTTTTTTTTTTTGATGAGGATGTTTTTATTAGGGCTGGAAAATTGGCTCGGCATAACTGGAAACCGAAAGTGTGGAGTCCATCTACCAAAAGTAAGATGCTCCATCCGCCTTATATCATTATCCTCGTGAATTCTTCAACATGGAACTGACAAACCGACGGATCGAGGGTGTTGGGGTTACTGTTGAGAAATTTATGTCATTGCCTGTGCGCTCTCCTGTCAAAATCCCAAGTCATTCTTTGCGTGGGTTTATGTGGAAGATTCACTGTTTACACCTCTTCTGCCAAAAAATCTACCAGAATATCGATCTGGCATTAACAACACTTTTGAACAGACTGATAGGGTCACGATGCGTCGGACGGGGGAAGAACTTGATTATCGAAGTGATATCTGCAACATCAATAGTGGGCCGTATGTGGAGCACTTATAACATGTCAGAAACGTTTTGTGCAGTGGCGGCTGGGGTATAAGAGTACAAGAGCACGCGAACTCCCTAATTTCTGACTCCTTGTGCATTTGTTTAATATTTTTGTTTGAATACTGTTAAACGTAATAAGGATGATGTAATCTTAAATAAACTGCACTTAAATCTACCGGGCTGTGCTAAATCACAGTTCATCAGGACTCCATGAAAGTTGCCATCGGAGCAAGGAGTACATCCTTTGGTGTGCTCCTTTTAAGGCGTTTCTGCGCACTGGAGTGACGTCATTGGGTTATGGACCCAATATATCTTTGTCTGTGGCCCAATACACAGGAGTCTGGTAGGCAATGTGCACGCTTCATTTCGTGCTCAACCGCTAGGAGGCAGTTCAGCTTCGAGCGCAGGAGCTGCATCTAACCGCTTTCATGGACAGACAAATTATCAAAATCTTGCCACCCTTGATAGGATTTGTTACAAATTAAATGACAAATGGACTGTAAAAGCTGTCACAAATTCTAAACTAATAAAACTGTCGGGCAGCGATGTTCATTATAGCGTGATGGTTAGAGGCGCGTGGTATTTAAAACGTAACGATCGCTGGTTAGAGTTCTGTTATGCATAAATAATTTTTCCTTTTAGCTTCCTTTTTGAAACATTCTGGGATCAGCAGTGGCATTCATCTTCTTACTTGACACAAATATTTACCCGGTTTTTCAAAATATTTCGCGATTTCAGAGGGTGTGGTGAGGCAAGAACCTAACATTACAGCTTAAATAATATTTATAATTAATCACTTGTCAAAATATTTACTCTTTATTTTCGAACATATTGCGATTACTTACGGTGTGGTTAGGCAGCAAGCTATTAGAGTAGGTTAGATTGCTGTGAGTGTAACGAGCAGCGAAGACAATTTTTATTGTTCTTCGTCAGCATAAAGTAGTTAAAAGTAGTTAACTGTTTGAGACGAGGAATGGAGGGTAGACTTCGCTCATGTGCAAAATGAGGTGCGGTACTATGTACAAGAGTCTCGTATTCTCCACTGACTCAGCTGTGTGACTCTTATCTATAGGCAAGATCTTCTTAAACATGAATGCATAAATATTCCTGCGAGTCTTCCGACGGAACTCTTGGTGCAGTGGTTAGCGTCGCAGGTAGTTGCACTGGCGGTCCTCGATTCAAATCCAGCCAGTGGCAGAAAAAATTACTTCTTTCTATTTAGTATTTCTAGAAAGTTCTACTTGTTTCTTATGATTGACTAGCTGATAACCCGACGTTGCCCGGGTATTTATTTATTTATTCCTGCCATTTTCAGGTATATATTCATTTGTATAAGGGCTGTATGTCTGTAAAATCTCTTGGAAATACAATTAGTAGTAAAGAAGTAACAGATTAAAACTTGGTGCGTTATAGGGCGGTTTTCCATGAACGTTATTGTTTATGTGCTCATATCTAAAGAACTACGTGTCGGAATGTGATACAATTTAGTAGGCACATTCAACTATATGTGTGTACACTGTAAAATTTCCTGCGGCTACAATTTGTAGTGTATAAATTATAAATTGTGATGTCATACCGAGAGCCGTAGTTTTACTCCATAAACAGCGGAAAAGTAGTAAGCGAGAAACTTTTTTTCCTTTCATCATTTTACTATGGTTGCCAACGAGAAAAAGTTTAATAAAGGTTTGAAATTATGTTTAAAGTTTGTTGCAAGTCGCTAAGTACTGCCATTCTCATACAGTGTATTTCGAAAGTCTCGCCGCATTATATGGCATTTTTTGCAATTTCCATTGGTTTCGACTTAATATCTTTTGAACCATGTGCCGTATGTGATTCTTAACCATGCAGCAATTGTCACCTTACAGCAAGGAATGTGTGTACCAAATTTGGTTGAAATCGGTCCTATGGTTTAGGAGAAAACGAGCAGCATTGTCGCAAAATGCAGCAGTTTTTCGCGCATCTCATTGTTTATGACGTCATATCTCGTGAACTATATATCCTATGTCATTCTTACACTTACGGCGACCGTCCTCATGGATTGAAGCTTACGTGTACAACATTTCATAAAGATTGGAACAAAACTGTAGATTTGTATGCAACACGTACAAACATACAGACACTCTGCTTTATATATTAGATGTACTTGTAAGTTCCAGAAAATTCTTTCTATGTATATACAGCGGAGTACTCCAACCAAGAGGCAGTCTGTTCTTAGTGTACACTTTTGTTAGCGATAAACATGCTCTAAGTGTAAAGTATTGTGCTCTATTAAGGACCCAGCCTTCGAATGCCGAACCACCTGCAGTTCTCAACGTGAAAATATTAAACAAGCTTTTCTTCTTAAGTCATACATACACTCCTCCGACCAACACAGGCCTCGAGGGCCCAACGGGTACCGACCGGCTGCCGTGTCATCCTCCACCCGAAGGCGTTAGCGGCTGCGGTGTGGAGAGGGGCGTGGTCGGCGCCCGGATCGAATATTAAAGTAAGTGTAAGGAGGTCTTTTCTGAATATATATGTGTGGATTGTTGCCTTGTATGGCAGTGAAACATGGACGATAAATTGTTGAAAGAGGAAGGGAATAGAGTCTTGTGAAATGTGATGCTACAGAAAAATGCTGAAGATTATGTGGATAGATCGTGTTACTAATGAAGAGTTACTGAACACAATTGGGGAGACGAGGAATTGATGGCATACCTTTTCTAAAATAAGGGATGGATTGGTAGGTCACATTATTAGACATCAAGAAATCGTGAGGGAAGTCTGTGGGGTAAAAATAGCAGATGGAGACCAAGAGACGAATACAGTAAGCAGATTGAAATGGATATGGGTTGCCGTTGTTCTGAGGAGATGAAGAGGCTTGCTCAGGATAGAGTAGGGTACAGAGCTGTATCAAACCAATCTCTGGACTGAAGACCACAACAATAACATTGAAGATATCCCCTAAATATAAACCGTTCAGTTCTTTCGACGTAGCTCCATATTCTAATGGAGATTGGGACTGTGGTTGGTCCAGTCGCGATTCGAAGTGTTTATATATCTTCCAACAGCCGTAAATTGTGGTTAATCTTTATTATTTCACTTACGCAATCGGTTTCCATATCACAATAATATCATCTTAAGGCCATTCTGTTGAAGAGGATTGCTGCTGTTGTGTTCATAAGTTGGATATCCTTGATTATCCACAGTTAACGGCTGTTGGTGGATGTATAAATACTTTGAATCACAACTGGACCACTCGCAGTCACAATCTCCATTACAGTGTGGAGCGACATCGAGTGAACATACCTTACTAGGGAATGGGACGAGCCCGCAGTTCCTTGAACAAGAAAATCCAACATCTGCAGACAAGAGCAGCAATACTCTTCAACAGAAGGGCCGGAAGATGATCATATCGTGAAATCGGAACAGGTATAAATTCTTTGAACGATGTTTAGTACAGGTCAGTAGGGTGTTGCGCCCTCTTTGGGACAAAAAGCCTATGTCCGCAGTTGTTGGCCATGTTCCTCTAGATCACGCGGGTTGACACTGGGATGGAGGCCCCTTCCAATGTCTTCCCCCAACTTCTCAACGATGGAGAGATCTGGGGATCTTGGTGGCCACGGGAGGATCTCAACATGCTGTAGTCAATCCACAGACACATGTGTTGAGAATGGGTCGTGCAGTGTACTGGACCATTAAAGGTAGGAGGTGCAGATGCTGAATGTCTGTGACGTATCACAGTGTTATCAATGTGTGCTGAAGCACGACTAGAGGTGACTGGACGTATAACCTGTGGCTCTCCACACCATGGTGCCAGGGGTTACGCCTGTGTGTATCTTCAAAATATTGGTAGGAAGTGCCCACTGCTCTTGACAAATCCAAACCTGAACACGGAGGATAGGGAGAAGTGGGACTCAGGACTCAGCATGATGCGACGCCATTCGTCCTCTGTTCATGCCTTTAGAGCACAGCATCACTACAAACGCAAATGTTTGTAAATCTAAGGGTCTTAACTGCTTGGTTATTAGTCCCTAGCTTACAAACTACTTAAACTAAGTTAAAAATTGTGTAAGTATTCGAACACAATGAAAAAACATCTGTCACCACAGGATTCGAACCACCGCCCGTAGTGTCGTAGGGCCAGAGCGCTATCACCTGAGCTACAGCGACATGTGCTGCAATTCATTTAATGATTGGTATTTGCGCTTATTTGCAAAACTTCAAAGTCGATTTTATCGAGACTTTTTTAGAGTTGCGTCCAATTGCTTTTGCTAATTGTTGAGTTCTGAACTTCACGTACCATAAATATAAAAAAATTCTAAAAACCGACACCCATGTAGTCTCATAGTGGAAGACTCCTCAGGAACTGCAGTTTGTCAACTAAGGGTTACAAAACTCTCGTTCGGCTGTCGTTTGAGTATTGCTCACCTAAGGACAACACATACACGCAAGTCAGAGGGAGGACTCGAACCTCCGACGGCGAACAGCTGCGAGCACCGCAGTACGGCGCCTCAGTGCACACGGCTATTCCGCCGCGGCGCAGCGGTTATCAGTCCCTAGGCTTACAAACTACTTAACCTAACTTGAACTACCTTATGCTAAGGACAACAAACACACCCATACCTGAGGGAGGACTCGAACCTCCTACGGATAGCAACCGTGTGCTCCACCGTGCGTCGCGGGAGTAGCCGAGCGGTCTGGAGCGCCACGTTACGGATCGCGTGGCCTCCCGCGTCGGAGGTCGAATCCTCCCTCGGGCATGGATGTGTGTGTTGTCCTTAGGTTAGTTTAACTTAGTTTAAGTACTTTGTAAGTCTAGTGACTTATGACCAATGTAGTTTGGTCCCATAGAATTACAAACTTTTGATATTTGACACTCCACCGCGGCACTCCAAACGCCTCGGTTGGTGTTTTGGTGTCAATGGTAACCACCCCAATCCGGCAGATGCGAATCGTCGAGACATTGTACGGGAAGTGACAGGATGTTGCATGGTCTCCAGTACATGTTGGCGGACGGCGGGTGCCGGGCTCATGGGACCCGACATTGCTTGGTGCACCATTCGACGATCCTCCCTCGTGGAGGTGTTTCATGATCGACCCCACCTGCATGGAGGTGTGCCATCATGTACCCACTGATTCTAACACCGGGCCACTGTTACATCTGGATGGCTCACATGCCTAGCCGTTTTACGATACGATCTCCCCGCTTCCATCAGTCCAATGGTGCGGCCTGTGTCAGAAGGTGTCTAATGCGTCTGGGAGCCATCACGGATGTACAGCTACATCTATACTCCGCAAGCGTGTGGCGGAGGATAGTATGCGTACCGTTGTCATTTGCTACTATTCTCGTCGCGAATGGTTCGCTGGAGAAATGATTGCCAGTATACTTTCGAGTGGGCCCTAATCTCTCAGAACGTATCCTGATGGTAGCTTCGCGAAAATTATTGGTTGACTCTTCATGAAACGTATGCCTTTGGAACTTTGGTAGTCAGCGTTTGCCATTGCAGACGCTTACTAAATGAGCCAGTAAAGAAGCATGCTGCTCTCCGTTGGATCTTATCTGTCTTCTATTCACCCTACCTGGTACGGGTCGCACACTGGTGAACAATACTCAAGCGACGGCCGAACGAGAGTTTTGTAACCTGTTTTCTTTGTTGACAAACCGCAGTTCCTGACGATTCCTCTAATGAATCTCATCATGAGACCACATGGGCGTCGAGTTTTTGAGTTTTTTTATATTTATGGCACGTGAAGTTCAGAACTCAACAATTAGCCAAATCAGTTCGATGCAACTCTAAACAATTCTCGATAAAATCGACTTTGAAGTTTTGCTAGTAAGCGTAAGTACCAATAATTAAATGAATTTGCAGCACATGTCGCTGTAGTTCAGGTGATAGCGCTCTGGTCTTACGACCGTACTGGCGTTGGTTCGAATCCTGTCGTGACAGATTCTTTTTCATTATGTTCGAATACTTACACAATTTTAATATCTAATTGTAATTTTTACGAAATGTGCACGTATTTCTGTTTATTCGTAATTTTCTATATTTTATAGAAGAGTGTTAATAATGATGGTTAGAATAAAAAACATAAGTTATATTTTTTAAGGTATTGGCTTCACTATTAGTTAACGATGGTAGTCTTTGGTTGTTCAGTTTGTGAAGAGCTACGACACTGTTCTTGGAAAGTCATCTCAAAGCTACTATCGTCTTTCCAAGCAGCTAACCTATTCAACCATCGTTTTACGTGACGACAAGAATTTCAGCTGGTCTATAAACACATAAACAAAAGCTGACACCAAACGTGGAATCAGAGATACCAAAATGTTTTATATAACTGAATTCGAAAACGAAATAATAATAATAATCTCACACAGTGGGGCTCGAACCACCGACTCTATGGTGGTGAGGCCAGAACGTTACCACCTGAGTTACACCAACAGATGTTACAAGTGTTTTAATTATTTGTCCTTTCATGTACTTTGCAAAACTTTAAAGTGGATTTTCTCGAGAATTTCTTAGAGTTGCGTCGAATAAGTTTGGCTGATTGTTATTTAAGTTCTGAACTTGAGGTACTATAAATATAAAGAAATTCTAAACTCCGATAGCCATTTACTCCCTTGTCAGTCAGGCATCTGCTTGACCCACGACTGGTTTTATATGGTCGTTCCATTTCAGATGCCCCTTATGTCTACTCCCAGATATTTTATGGAAGTAACAAACAGCAGGTATTTTCTGTGATTCGATTGTGTAAACCATAACATCCATTTAAGTGAATTAGAATTCTATGGTGTCATGGGAAATGCTACAAAATGGTTCATACCTCGCTAACAGGAAACAAAAGTTGTCAGTGCAAGGGACTTGTGAATTAAGTCATCAGTCATCATCAGATTGGGAAGAAATTACATGCACTGTCCGACAAGGATCCATCTTAGGGCCATTGCTTTTTCTTGTGTACATTAATGACCTCTCAACAGTTACACTGCTAGAAGCAGAGTTAGTTTTGTTTGCAGGTGGTACAAGTTTCGCAATAAATAACATGTCAAGCGTAGTTCTAGGAAGGACTGCTAATAATATTTTCATGAACATTAATAAATGGTTTAAAGCCAACTCATTGACATTAAACTTTGAAAAGACTCACTACATGCAGTTCAGAATATGTAAGAGGTACATAAAGTATAAAGAAGAGCAGATAGAAGAGGTTGACAGTATAAAACTCTTGGGATTACAGCTTGATGATAAATTCAGTTGTGACGAGCAGATCGTAGAACTGCAGAAACGACTTAACAAATCTGTATTTGCAATTCGACGGTTTTCAGACGTAGGAGACAAAAATAAAAAAGTTTCCATATTTTGCTTACTTTCATTCCATAATGTCATATGGTATAATGTTTTGGGGTGACTCTTCTAACCAAGCAAAAGTTTTCAGAGTCCAAAAGCGTGTAATACATATTATTTGTGGAGTAAATTCAAGGACATCCTGTAGAAGCCTCTTCAAAGAACTGGGTATACTAACTACTGCCTCTCAGTATATTATTCCTTAACGAAATTTGTCATAAATAATATATCCCTTTTTCCAACAAACAGCTCAGGTCATACATACAATACTAGGACCAAAAACGATCTACGAAAGGACTTAAAAACACTTAATATAGTTCAGAAAGTTGTCAAGTACTCTGGATCACACATTTTCAATAACTTACCAGCAACCATATAAAATTAGCTACAAATATAGATCACTTTAAGAGGAGCCTGAAAGACTTACTACTGGCTAACTCCTTGTACTCCATTGACGAATTTTTAATAGAACCAAATGATGTATGTATCTGTATTCATATTATTAGTATTATTATATCAACTTAAAAAAATATACGTATTTTGAGATTTTCCACATCCACGAGGATCTCATCTACATGGATGTATGGAACGAGAAACTTACCTAATCTAATCTACAGTGTGCGTCCTGCTGTTACATAGTTATGTAATAAACGATCTTTCTATGGAAACGGAGCACATAACATTTTCTTATGTTGTGGCTCAAGTGCCATTCCCTACAACATGCGCAAATACGGAGCAGATTATCCTGCAATTCGCTACGCTTTACCAGTTTTACGATTTCTCGTTAAACTACAGCATCATCCGCCAGAAGCCTCATTGAACTTTCGATGTTATCTGCGAGGTCATTGATATTGTCACGTCGAAAACTACAGGTGCTCCGGGATTCGAAGGCTGGTTGTTAATAGAATACTGTACTGTACTGTACTGTAAACTTAGAACAGGTTGATTGCTAACACAAGCATACTCTCAGAACAGACTGCCTCCTGCTTGGAGTGCACCATTGTTTATACATAGAAAGAATTCTCTGGAACTTAGAAGTACATCATACATAAGAAATATCTAGAACATTCTAGAAATAGTAAATACAAATAAATAATTCTCCTTTTCGCCCGTGGCGGGATTTGAACGGGAGACCGTAAGCACAGCGATCTGCGATGCTACCCACTTGCACCACGTGTTCCATGGGAAGGCTTGCGGCAATACATAATGTGAAGGGTAACGGTCCTATAACACTTTCCTGGTGAACGTCAGAGGTCACTTCAACATCTGAAGGCTTCCCCGCGTTGAGAATGACGTGCTGAGTACTGTTATCTAGAAACGCGTCAATAGTCACACTGTTGTTCTGATGTTCCATATGCTCGCACTTTGTTCATCAAACGACAGTGCGGAACTCAATCGAATCCTTTGTAATGCTCCGTAACGTTCGTAAACGTCTTGCTTCACTGTCTGACTCCGAGCAACAACAGGGTGATATCAGGAACGCACTCTGACTGGCGTTCTATATATTACAGAACCGTGTAATTACTCACACATTAATGGTATGCCTGTGTACCGAAATGTATTGCTATTCGACCACTCTTTCTGGTTACATCACTTCTTTTTGTCTGTCAGTGAAACAACAGAAAATGTGTGAAATCGCTTCCAATAATTTGTAATAACCTTGTATTAAGAGAGCTGTAACAATAAGCGTTCTCTCAATGCGAAATAAGTAAGCTCGTTCGAGGAGCTATGGCACACTACGTATTGTTACGACAGCACGTAACTTACTGTAGAAATGAAGACTCGTGACCTCACGCGTCATGTGTTAACGTAGACGGACTAATAAAAACATTAAGGGCAAAGACTAAATAGCTAGGTAAACAAGAATGGTCTCATCTGCGCCTTTCGATGGAGAGCATAAAATATTTTTAGTGCTCAGAAATCAGGGGATTAATCGGCGCGCCTTTTACGGCCTCATAAACAAGCGACTGGTGAACGCCGATGAGGCGACTCGGCGGAGACTCACTCTTCCAGATAACGGCCGCTTTCTTCGTCACCGCCCTCGCCGATCATACTTTGATCAGCAACTAAAAACATTTCTTTTACCTTCTATTTGAGAGCACTTTTCCATAATTTTCTATTCGAATTCAGTATCGTATTGACAGCAGATTCGGTCGAAGGCTAAGCAGATATATCCGAACGCTTCTTGTGGTTGATCTACGGTGGGTGCGATTTTATTTTCATCTACTTCGTTCGTAGCTACGTCTATAAGTTGGTCAGAATCAACGTGAGAGGTTTATGTGTAGCAGGTAGATTGTACTGAGAAATAATTGAAGGGTTTGGTGCAAGAAGGAGGTAGCTCCACTTTCTCCAGTTTGTGGCAAATTAAAAAAAAAAAAAAAGTTTTAAAAATTCAGTTTTCACCAAAACAAAAAAAAATTATCAGCCTTGTTTTAGGCTATGAGGTATCAAATACTACTGACGAGAATACACACTCAACTACGTGCCACAGAGTTTTGAATTTTGGAGCTACCTCCGTTTTGCTCCATAGTGAATGAAAAATGTTTGTAGGACCATTTTTTCATAATTCACCATATTTCAGTTTAAAAAACATTTATTAATAAAGGAAGTACAACATTATTGGCATAATACATTAATTTTACAGTTCTTCTTCAGTCTTTTAGCTCCCCTTCAGTCTCCTCAGGATCGTTTGAAGCGTCTGACGTCAACTCGTCGTAAAAACACATTTCGTTTTGCCCAACATACTTCCTGGCCAGCTCTTGAAACTTTTGGCCTGCAGAACAACACGTGTCACAACCTCCTTCCTGCTATTGTTTGGGGGGAAGAACGAGGCTGCTCCCGGAGCTGCCACTGTTTTCGCGCAAAGTGTGAGTACTGGCAGCTCCATCAGTTGGATTTCTCTGACACTAGTGGTTGGAGCTGCCTCTTTCTTGCACCAAACGAAGGGGCCTTTTTTATGCATGTGATAGAATGTTCAGCGCGGCGGATAGCCGCGCGTACTGGAGCGCCGTGTTGCGGTGCGCGCGGCCGTCAGCCGTCGGGGGTTCGAATCCTCCCTCGGGCATGGATGTTTGTGTCGTTTTTAGTGTTAGGTAGTTCATAAGTAGTTTGTAAGTTTAGGGACAGATGACCCCGCAGTTAAGTCCCTTAAGCTTTAAAAACATTTGAAAATTTGATAGAATATTCAACTCAATAGAGCCAAAAAGTGGAACTGCCTCCTTTTTGCGCCAAACCTCTCAATTGTTAACAAAAATTCGATACGTTGCGCCATTGTCGATTTAATTAGTATCGAAATTAGCCTATCAGGACATTGTCCGCATAAATTCAGGTAAATTGCTAGAGGCTGTGTTGCCAAATGAGTTTTTCGTTGGGTTAGCCTGTAAAATCCCAACAGTTACAATTTTTTATTATTTCCTTTGTAGCACCGTCGGATGGAAGTTAGGAAATCGGATTAAAATTAACTAGAACTGCTAAATAGAGCCGGCCGCGGTGGCCGAGGGGATTGAGGCGCTCCAGTCACGATCTGCACGGCCACTACGGTCGGGGGTTCGAATCCCCCCTCGGGCATGGATATTTGTGCCGTCCTTAGGATTAGCTAGTTCATAAGTAGTTTGTAAGTTTAGGGACTGATGACCCCGTAGTTAAGTCCCATAGACTCTACAAACATTTGAACATTTTGCTAAATAGATTAAATATTATGCCCCAAGGAACATTAGAGTACATGTACCATAAACTACTAAACATGCTATTAATGACACGTGCACGTTTACTTCCTTCCAATTCTTAAACAAAACCTCTAGTTCCTTCCAAATAATCATTAACTTGAGCAAGTCGTTAAAAGCAAAGTTGAATACTGCAACAAAATTTGATTTATTGATGAAACAAATACATTGAAGAGCCAACGAAACGGGTATAGCTGCATTTTATCGTGTAGGGCTCTCGCGAGCACGCAGAGTGCGCGACAGAACGTGGTGTGAACTGCATTAAGTCTGAAGTAGTGCTGGAGGGAACTGACGCCATACATCCTGCAGAGGGGGTCGAGATCACTTCTCAACAGCATGTTGAAGACATTCCAAATATGCTCAATAATGCTCATGTCTGGCGAGTTTGGTGCCCAGCGGAGGTGTTTAAATTCAGAAGAGTGTACCTTGAGCCACTCTGTAGCATTTCTGAGCATTTGGGGTTCGCATTGTCCTCCTGCAATTGCCCAAGTCCGTCCGAATAACACAATGGACATGAATGGATGGATGCAGGTGATCGGCCAGTACGTGTCACCTGTCAGAGTGGTAACTAGACGTATTAGAGGCCCATATCGCTCCAACTGCACGCGCCCCACACCATTCCAGAGCTTCGACCAGCTTGAACAGTCCCTTGCTGATGTGCGCGGTACATGGATTCATGGGGTCGTGTTCATACCCATACACGTCCATCCGCTCGAAACGAGACTCGGCACGCCAGGCAGCATGTTTCCAGTCATCAACAGTCCAATGCCGATGTTGACAGGTCCAGGCGAGGCGCAGTCAGCAAGGCTACACGAGTGGGCCTTCAGCTCCGATGTTGTTCCGCTGAATGGTTCGCATGATGAAACTTATCGATGGCCCAGCACTAAATTCGGCAGCAATTTCCAGAAGGTCTGCACGTCTGTCACGTTGAACGATCTCTTCAGTCGTCGTTTGTCCCGTTCTTGGAGGCTCTTTTACCGACGGCAGAGATGTCGGATTACCGGATTATCGATAGTTACGGTACACTTGTGAAATGGCGTACAAGAGAAGCCCCACCTCATCGATAATTCGGAGATGCTGTGTCCCATCTCCCGTGCGTCGACTATAACACCGCGTTCAAGCTCAGGTAAATCGTGATAACCTGCAACTGTAGCAGCTAACGCCTGCGTCAGATACCTGTTGTCTTGTACAGGTGTTGCCAACCACAGCGCCGCCATCTGAGTGTTTCCATGCACAAACTCGTTGGATCTTCATTGTAATACCACATTTATTCACTGATCAGACAGAACGCTCATGACCATCGATATAAACCCTTCCAGGCGGTAGCAGTGTCAGCTGACGAGGAATGACAGACACACGCCAGGTACATGTAGCATCAGTGAGTATGCTGTCCATCTATAGAATGAGTCATCTATCTGAGTTTGACCGAGGGCAGATTGTTATAGCCTGGAGACTCGCCACTGGCATTTCAGAAACTGAACGACATGTCCGTTATTCGAGGAGTGCTGTGGTGCGTGTCTTCAGGAAGTGGCGAAACCAAGGTGAAACCATGTCCAGGCGCCTAGGGGTTGGGCGCCCGATCCTCATTACAGATATCTGACGGCATAGGCTGGGCTGACTGCTAAAACGGGACATATGTCGAAGCTAACATCAGACTTTAATCTTTGGACGAGGACGTACGCTTTTGAACACTCCAGTGGACCGAAATTTCGTAACGATGGACCTCTGCAGCTGACCAACATGAAGACTACGACATCGGCAGCTATGACTCAAATGTGCGCGTGATTATTGTCACTAGACGTTGACGCAACCACAGCGCTGCATTGTCTGATGAATGTGGCCCAACTGCGCTATGGGGAACATTCAACTAATCAGCTATGGGTGTAGTGGAGCTCGTGCAAGGCACAATGACGGTCGAGAACTATCGTAAACTAGCTGCAGCTCACGTACAGCCCCTCATTACGGTCATATTTCCCCATGGTAGTCGCATTTTTCAGAGAAATAATGTGCCATACCACAAGACCAGAAGTGTGATGGGGTGGATCGAGGAGCACAGTGGCGACTTATACAATTGGTGTGCTGTCTCCCCAACCCGCAGTATCCGAACTCGAACGAACACATCTGGGACTGATTGTGGCATCAGAGACCACCGCCGCCGCTTCCCTCCCTGGAATTTACGGGAATCAGGAGTCTTGTGTTTGCAGATGTGGTGCCAACTGCCCCCATCGACCTACCAAAGCCTCATCGTTTCCATGCCAAGACGCGTCGCCGCTGTTAACTGTGGCAAAGGTAGACACACCGGCTATGAGGTAGGTGGCCATTATGTTCTGGGTGATCAGTATAACCGTGCGAGGTTACACGTGCTTACAACACTGGAATCGCATTCGGGATGACGCTATCCTCATTCACGTTTTTCGTCATTTCCGTAAATCACCCCAGGTAAGGAAAGTGATGATACCTTTCAAAGGGTATGGCAGATTTCCTTCCCCCATCCTTAGCAAATAAAAAACCTCAAAATATGTTTTGTTTTTAATGATCACGGTGTCGACGAGATGTTTAACCCTAATGTTTCTTCCTTCCTTTAGGGTTAGTGTCCTGTTCACTCACATTAACAATCACTTTCACAAGGCACAATGTATAGTGGCGTCAGCGGTCCGTACTAGCTGTGTTCCCGCTGTAACACTGACTGGCTAGCCGACTGTGTGACGGCCGACGCTACAATTTCCTTCTTCTGGAGTCTACACTAATGGGGGTTCCCCTATCAGAAATGTGGCAGCGCGTAAGGGTATCGACTGTACCCTTACAAACTGAAACCGAATGAAGAATTGCGGAAAACCATTGCACGGCAGCGAGAATCGAACCTACAGTCTAGTGGCTTCCATCTATGCGATGAAAACAAAAGACACTAATTGTTTCAGCTTTCGTAAAATATGTTGCGAACAGAGGGAGTGAACGAAATAACAATCGTATTTAGCTATTAGCTTGTGCTGTAATAATACGGTACCCTCTCATTGATAAAATTGTAATTATCTGCAATGTGTCACAGATATATTTCATATATTAACATACATTTTTTTTCGATTATCTCTGTAGAAATATATGAAACTAGCTTTTTGTCTTCGTTTCTGGTCGGCTTAACATCTCTTAGCAATTACGCTGCTACGGCGATATTCTTGTTGTAAAGGTATGAGTGTGCTTCAATAGTATAAATCCCCCCCCCCCCCCCCCCCCATTCTCTCTTTAAAATGCAGTTCATGAGTTTTAATTGTAGTTACAAGATTTCTGCTATCTCTCTGTATGCTTTTTCCAGCCATGTTGGAGTGCTCCAACAATGGATGGTTTGGTTTTCGTGTTAAATAAACCGTAATCTCTCGCGTAGCCCTTCTCTTAAAAATTCACATTTCAGATCAGTAGTATTGAATAGTCAGCAGAACCTGCAATCATTTTTCCGTAATTTTCCTGGTCCGATTTACGAGTGTTCCGAAAGTTCAATAACCATCTTTCTTTTAAAATGCAATATTTTACCCGGGAAACTGTTTAATAATACCAAACCACACCATCCACTATCGGCGCGTTGTTATCAAAACTTTAACTTTCAGCCTGCCAGGAGAAACTTCAATGCAGAGCTGTATAGGTAACTATTAGTCGAATTCTTTTTAATACAATGCCTGTATTACCGCCCACCGTTAAATAGTCTGTTAATCCGTTGTCTTTCATTTAAAGATTATTTCCAATTTTTTTCGATTTTATCACAGTAATTTTTGAATGGCTTCCAACTTCAATTTTTCCCCTTTGCCATGTTTTTAAATCACTAACTTAAACAGTCGGGCAGTGACATTAAAAATAATGTGGTGATCAACATGAAGGACCGTAAACTGCAATAGTTTCGTAAATTCATGATATGATTTAATTACAGTAAAATAGTTTTGATATTACATTATTGTCTGTCACCATTATCAGTGTGCTAATTGTTGTGTATAATTTCATGTGCTGCATCCACCGATCGTGACTGCTAATCTGATATCATATTTTGAGCCAAAAGTCATAAATTATATGGAGCGAATCGATTCTGATGACTAAACCGAAACGGGAAAAAAAAGAAAAAAAAAAAAAGGTTAACTTTGAAGACTTTGAGACCAAAATGAGCACGGAAGACACAATACTTCCTGAGATGCAGCTTTTCAAAAATTGGTAAGTTTTCATAACTTTTAAGATTTAAACTAATATTCGTGTTTCATTTTATGCTGTCATCTTTATATCTGCTATAACCTGTCTGAAATGATTCAGTGAGGTATATATTTATTCATTTTGCCATTTTGAGGGTCACTGGGGGAGATTTTCGGTGGAAGGTCGCTGTTCACAAGGCAAAAGAAACTGAAGAAATAAGTGTATACAAGATATTTGTTGAACAAATAATTACATCAGGTTGTATTAAAAGTGTAAATGAATTGAATGTCTACACGGAATGTTAATTAAAGACGTTCTCTTCGATGGACCTGGGCGAAATAAATCTACCAATCCGCATCCTTCAGTGTAATTTTTGTCTTGGACGTCCGACATAGAATGGATGTATTTGTCGATTATCCAAAGGTTAAACCTTGTCGAAAAGACCTAATATAAATACAACATACATGTTGATAAGTATTAACTGAAGGAAATAATGGTATCGATAACATATTTTGGGTATTAATTAATATGAATACAGGTAACTTTCAAAGCAATACGATTATAAGTATACCTGATATTGTACCTGGACCTGTTCGAGCAGCCTATCCATCTCGTAGTCGTCGTCGTCGTCATAGTCATTGAGCTCGTCCAAATTATGGATGTTGAGATCGACGTCCACAGTAATTTCAGGAAGTTTTTAGCATGATTGGCTATTGCAGGTTCCATAGACGATTGAACACTCCAAACCAGCTTTCCTACAGCTGCAAGCACATCTGCATCTCTTCTTGCTACTGCAAGAAATCATGGTAAGCAGGTGCGAGGGAGCTATTTGCCTGGATATCGTCCGTGGGAAAAGGCCTTGGGCTGTAGAAACCCACCCCATTCTATCTGATTCTTCTTGTGACCCAGCCAGTGCTGCACCTGGTAGTATGTACGAAACGAATGCAGCTTTGCACCATGCGTGGTAGGAAGGCTGGCCAATGTGAAACTGGCCTTGACTGCTGCCCTTGTGAAGAGCTGGTAGCGCAAATCGTTTAGGGATTGACTAGATCTTTCCCCACAGCTCAGTGAGGATTTTCTCTCCAACTTCATCTACCGTACTTCAGCAGGTGTTGCTGCTGAATTAGAAAAAAACTGCAACTGACTCTTTAAGGTCTCCATGTTTTTTCATTATCTGAAATAACTTTAATTTCCCCTGGCCAAAGAGGCACGACGTGGAATCACAGCCACTGAAGACATGAGTGAAAGTGATCAGGTGACTCTCCGCAAATGTTAAGGTTTTGAATGGAACGCAAAAGGAGGACAGGTTGGTAGACGGGGGAGGAGACTTTTTATTATTATTATTATTATTATTATTATTATTATTATTATTATTATTATTAATGCTCGCTTGTTTATTGCCGCTGTGACTGCCCTGTCGGGTGAGGCCGACTCCGGCAAAAGAGACAATCTGCACAACCGGAATTTTAGTTTTTCCGGTAAACATCATTCATACTACTTCATTACGACATAACGATGTCGTAACGCACTGAAATTCTTTAAAAAAATCTTATCATATTCCGTATAACAAGTGTAGATAAATCATCATTCGCTTCCTATCCCATTTTGTGAAGTCATTCCTCTATCTACTTGTCCTCCCCTTTCAAAATATTAAAATAAACAAATGATTACTTTGCTGATTTATTTCGGACTGGGTATTGTGGATATAAAGATAATTGCGTATTAAAATTAGCATAAACTTCTAAATTCTGGAAAATTTGTCAGTATTTAAAAAGCACTATCAAAGGAAGTATTGTCTTCCAAGCTAATTTTGGTCTCAAATTGTAGCAAATTTAATGTAGTTTAAAAATGTACTGAACAATGTTTGTCGAAAACGGTCTCCTTCATGGCATAAATGAGAAAAAACCGAAAAAAGTACGAAAATTTAGCGGTTTTTGAGATATTGAAAAGTGATCCCAGGGCCTGCGGAGGTCGAAAACTTGGATCTGGCATCTCAGTCACATCCCATACAAGAAAAAAATAAACCTACTACCCCCATTTGATGCAACTTACGATGTACTAGGTTACTGGACTATTATTTCTTCAGTTTCACTTGCCTTGTTGTGAACAGCGACCTTCCACAGAAAATCGCCCCCAGTGACACTCAAATGACAAACTGAATACATATATAACTCACTGAATCATTTCAGACAGGTTATTGCAGGTATAAAGACGACAGCATAATATGAAACACGAATATTAGCTTAAATCTTAAAGTCGTGAAATTTGCCAATGTTTGAAAATCTGTATCTCAGGAACTATTGTATCTTCCGAGCTCATTTTGATCTCAAATTGTAGAAACTTTAAGGCAATTTCAATATGTACTGAACTGTGTTTGTCGAAAACGTGCTCCTTCATGGTAAAAATGAGAAAAAACCGAAAAAAGTACGAAAATTTAGCGGTTTTTGGGATATTCAAAAGTGATCCGGGGGTCTGCCGATGTCGAAAACTTGGATCTAGCATCTCAGTCACATCCCATACAAGAAAAAAAAGAAACCTAATACCCCCACTTGATGCAACTTAGACGCCTCTTTCCGTGACAAGATTACTGGACTAAGAGCACGCAACGGACGCAACAATAATAGATATGTATATGGCGAGAAAGTACACGAAAGGTAACGCCAGGAGTCAGCTGTTAGCAGATGCCGCTGGCACCGATTCAGGCTTGTCAACATCCGCGCCAGAACACGCAGGCGCCTAATGTAATTAACAACACCAATGCACACACTCTCAGACAAATGACGCACAATTGAGGGGGGGGGGATCACGGTACAAAGAACCAGATCTGACAATAGGTACAATCCAGGTTATAATAACAGAGGGAATAACTCAAACAACAACAGAAACGGAGGCAGAAATTACAACACCAGCAAATCCAACCACAACAGTAATTACACAGAGAAACAATACAGCAATCATAACCCGCCGCACGACAACAGACGACCAGACTTTGTACCTGTAGCTTAAATTGCGTCTGAATGTCCACATCAAACTAATTGGGGGCCACCACATTCGACAGGGACAATAACCGATGAGCCTGAACCGACACAAATGACGTCCAGGACTGAAAGAAACTGATTAGGCTCATCTCACGCCCTTCGAGGTTGAGCGAGGATTAAGTGGAGGCTCGCAGAACTCGACGTTTCACATGATCCGCTATAATGATGGTGTCGATATTAAGGATGAATTGTTACAGGAATATACACCATGCAGGAAAACCCTGTTTGAAGTTATGCAAGTCAACGTGTTTGTGTTGGTTGATGGCACGTGTACAAGTGTATTGTTAGTTATTTGTTAGCACAAGTGAATACAGACAGAATCAAAGGTTTGTATCCACACAAAGACCTGAAGAAGCTTCGCATATAATACGCACACTAATATGCATCAGTAAAGAGCAGCTAATTTACCTATATTTATAAGTATTAAGTATGACCCAAAGTAAGTGCAATTAATATTCATTGTCAGCTGGCATAGCAACGGGTGATTAGTAGACAAGAGTAGCATTCAACACTTTCATGGATACGGATAGTTAAGGACTCATTGGTACTTTATTCCAGGTTCGGGTAATTTGTTGTGTTAGGAGGTGTATATTTTACATTTATGTGTATGTTTATGTATGTAGATTGGAGGCGAATAGATGATTTATTCTGGTTCGGGAACGGGAATTTTGATTTATTTCCGGGCATGGAGCATATTAGCTCACATACCTTATATACATTTCTATTTGCGCTTCCGAGTGGACGTTTAGGATGATTTGGTGTGTTGGAAGACAGGAGACATTGTAGAATATTTTACCCGATCAGAATAATTTTATCACTAATTATTTGAACTACCAGTAAATTATATACTCAGGTATAGGATTCTTGCCAACACTATTATGATTGATCAGCTGATAACAACACATGAACACGTAAAGCAATACTGCGTGATAACACACACACGCACAACATGTGTAAAGCAGGTACGACCTTAATTTTCAATGTCTACTTAGCTGTTGCGTGTGTAATATTTTTAAGCTAAACAGAGAACTTAAGGAGTAGGATACATCCTCTTTAATTATAACACAGGTCGTAGCTTGCTGCTTTTAACATAAATTTTGTTTATACTAAGCAGATTTTTCTGATTGATAACTGTATTGTGTCAGATATGTACAACTTTGTGGTTTCAGTATTAGATATAAGTATTTTATTTTCAGCCAAGAAGAGTAGACGAGTACTTGCTGCTGCCGTCGCTGGATTACTTTCACATTTTAACATCTCAACGTCAGGAGGCGCAATTAGATGAATAATTATACCATTCTCGACGAAGACGAACAGACACAGACACATACACACTAGCGGAACACGCATTTTAAGATCACAGCTATAGGATCAGTCATATGTGTGTATGTGATGATATTGTTTACAGTCATTTTCTTTGCACAGAATTGCATTTCACACGTAGGATCACGTTTAGACACGGCCGCAAAGAACCACGGATACGAGTGATATGGTGAGGATGAGGATTTGTCTTAAATGCTTTATGTTGCTTATTTGCGTATCATAGTTATTAGTAATCTTTGCTGTAGTAACTAAAATGATGGAACTGAAATTGTGCATGTAATTAAGCAAGATTTCTCTAACTATTTTTGTCCTCCCTCTTCCTAATTTAACTATTATTTCTACCGTACAAAATGGTGCAAATTTTGCTGTGTGTCTAACACCACGGTCGGGCCTGATCTTGTCTTGTCTGTAAAATTTTGTAGATGGCTTTTATTGTTATGTGTGTGTCTGATTGATTTTGTAACTGTATATCTGTATAACATTTGACAGATCACGAATTTTCTCTCATAGAATACCAATAGAGAAGGGACAGTAATAGGAGTCGATGACGTTAATCACTTACTTGTTGTAAACCAGATTAATTTATGAATCCGATTAAAGACGATGTAGGGATTAATGAATAGAAATGGCTGAAAACAGAATTTTCCCCTTGACACAATCTGACATGAGCATAGGCACACCATATGTTGTAAGTGTTATGCTCAAATGACATAACTGTTCGTGTATATATATATATATATATATATATATTAATGAGAAAACTTTTCAATTCTGTTCGAGTTTTTAATTATTTCAGTATTGTAAATGAATGATGCTACGTCGATTTGTTTTCCAAAGAGAGACGCTTATTTATTCAATTTTATATGAAAAGTGCTATGAAGCAGGGCAGTGAATATAGTAGTGATGATAGGACATGTGAGCTTAAGAGATAATTAAACCCATGTAATGTGTCAGTACAATGTTATATGACTTGTGAAAAGGACGCCGGACGGTGACTATCAATAAAAAAAAAAAAATCCCTCAGTGATGTCTGTAGAAGTGGAGTGTCAATGTTAAACTGTTTTCCGTGTGAGCGAAAAGACGCTATTTTTGTGGACCAATAATGATCGTATACTTCTGTGATCGAACTGCAAGGACCGTTAATTTTATTCAGGCGAAGACAATTGCAATTAGTGTGTGGTGGTGTAAGAGACGTTTGCGAACGTCACACCATAAACACTCACGTGTGCCGAATTTAAGCTGTGAATGTGACAGGCAAGATAGACGTTCTGGACAACGCACTTGCGTACGTAAGGAGGAAATCACACTGACAGATGCACACGAGCCATCAGGACAATGACGTGTGACGAATATGGCCGCCAGCAGGTGCTGTGGTATCAAAACGTGCCTAAACATTGCCTGCCGCAACTAAATAGTAAAAGTGCTGTACTCACTAAATGCAGTGTAGTGTGCACTCCCACCAAGTGAAAATTGGACACTCCCTGTGCAAGATGCACTACACTTTATTCCAGTGGTAACGCTGTGCGAGATTTTACGGGTGGAAATGTATCAACAGCATTCGCAATATCCCGCCACGATGAAACGACATTACAGACTGAGCTAGTGGCGCGAACAGGGTTGCCAGGTTTTTCCATTGCTGTGTCGCCAAATTTTAAACAAAAAATTTCTAAAATATCGCCATTTTGTTTACCAATAAAATGTCAAAATATGGCCATCTTTTCATAACTAAAATAGCCAAATTTCGCAATGTTTATCAGTTTAATATATTGTGCTGTGGTAATAACGTCTTGTGACTCTGCAATAATAATCCTAAAATTCTGGGCGTAAGCTGGTCACAAAGTAAAAAACAACACTACGGCACTCCCACAGAGACAGACACCAGACTGGACATTCCAAGGAACCTCGTTCTTCACGGAAGCATTTATGTGAGTCCAGCCAGGAATTGAATCCAGCCACATCAACTGAGTAATGAGGCTAGTCAAAATAATCGTATTGTAAATGTAATAGAGAGACTCGGGAGATTGAGTGGATACTAAATTTAAACACGGTTACAGTTAACTATCTTATTTATTAATTTGAGGACTTATAAAAATTATAACATAAAACTGTTCAAGAATCGTTTTACCAAACTTAGGCAAGGGATTTTGTCATGCATAGTTTCGATTACCAATCACTTTCATCTTCTTCAAAACGGATATTTACAGAAGTTATTGAATCTTTCAAAAATTTATTTACTACACGAAATATTTACAACATTTTGAGGTGAGGTGCAGTGTAATTAATAATAATGCATTAAGCATTTCGTACTTTGAGTTGAGACGGACTTGAATTCGTAATAATGCGTCATGAAACACTGAAAAATCAGCAATGAGAACGACAGGGAAGTATCGTGTGTTCTACAGCGACATTTTTATACTGCAAACGATTGTTAACCAATGTGAAGTGCGTAGCCACGGGTTCGCTCACATTAGGAATTTCTGTTGAGTTGACGTATGGAGCAGAGAAAAAATTACTGTTTAAATGGCTCTGGGCATGCTGTAATTAATATAATATTATCCTCACGATCTCTACATGAGCCATACATATGGGGTTGTAGTATATTGCAGCAGTCATCGTTTAAAACCTGCCCTTGAACCGTTGTAGGCTCTTTGAGGTAGTTTACGTATGTCTCGTAGAGCCTGCAATTTCAATTTCTTTGCGTCTGTGAGACACTGTCCCACAGATCAAAGATACTTTTGTGCCAACTTCTGTACGGTGATTACATTTCCCCACCTTTCTACCGAAGTTTAGTGGGTATCATTGAAACAATGTCTAATGATTTACTGTTTTTCCATTCGTTTTACTTTAAGTAAAATAAAATAGCCATTAAGTTGTTGTTGTTGGGTTTTTTGGGGGGACTAAACAGCTAGGTCATCAGTCCCCTTAGCCATTAAGTTTCCAACTAATTCTTTTACTAGCCAAATTTAATCGCCAGTCTCCAGAAAGCTAGAATGGCTACTTTTCTAAGAAAATGATAGCCAGGAATGAGAAAAAAATCGCCACTCCTGGCTACCCTGGGCGCGATATGCTGCATAATAACCATTGTTGAGCGCGTACTGCTTAAACAAAGCTTACAGACGCCGTATTCAACGGACGATTTTCAAATAAAATATGCCAAAATCATGTGCGAAACCACGCTTAACTGTGCTGCTTAAAGCAAAGACTGCCTGTATGGCTGAAATTAAGACATTAATGTCAATCAAACCCATTACTTTAGTTGTAAGGAGAACTTTCACCCATTTCTTAATACCAATCTATATATACGTGTCTAGTAACCGAGATATTTGAATATTTGTACCAATCTGTCACCTGTGTGAGGCACATATGATTAATTTTAAAAATCCTTATCATGTCTTCATAAAAGACATGTAAATTATGCTGTAAATAATTTTGTTCTGATATCTGTTGTAAATAGCTTGCTTTGAATTTAACTATGGACATACGTCATTTGCATTTTATTCGAAATTTAACTCTTTATCAATGATTGGCGTATGACCATGTCAGTTTGGTTCATTTCATGTTTTCCAATCAAAAGAAGCACACACACGCCTTGCATTAAAGTTTATAAAGCACGCTTAAAATCACACAATAGCCAACGCGAATGCACACGCTAAAATCCATAGTAAACAAACGTGTGAATGGATATAACTAATCACAATGTGCATTCTTTACAGGAAAATCTAATAGTTGCAATAGATTATGTGAAAGTGCTAGCTTTATTTTTGTTTGACCTCTGTCATGATTAATCGATGGAATGAGAAGATGCGATGGGCAGATGCTACCCCACCACCTGCTACTGGTCGCGCGCATGCCATGCTGCTGAAACGTCACCGCCGCATACAATACCAACCTAACAACGCCAGATCAGCGATGCTACAAATAAAATGTCTCCTCAAAACTGCTTAAAACAAAATTTCAAAGACATGTAAACTAGTACTACAGTATATATATATATATATACGAACCCTATTTTACGAATATTTCTCTAAATGTACAGAATAGTACGATATATAACAGAGCTCTACCTGTGTCCGGGAAATATTATGTAAGATAATATGGTGTACCAAAACTTTAATTTACTGATGTTATTGGTAAAACCTTTTACTATTCTTTATTATGTTATTCCACTATTCACTATGTTATTGATGTAACCTGTTTTTCTCATGTAATGTGTTTGGCATGGATTTCGGACGCTAATAGCTTACCTCAACCATGTCAAAGAGGGGCCGTGTAATAATACGCTACCCTATAACTGATAAAATTGTAGTTATCTGCGATATGTCACAGATACACACCCCTTCCACCACCCATCTCCTACAAATATTTTGCAGTGTGGTTCTTGCTGACACAACAGCAAGAGCCACTGAAAACTTTTTTCAAAAGAAACAACTATACATGTAAGGTGCAGAATGTGGTTACAAATGCCTGGGATGGATAACAAATTATGAACTGAAATGCAAGTAAAAGTAGAAACATATGCACAAATGACAGCAGTACAGTTGATTCTTATTAAATTTTGACAAAACACATTATGTACAGTTCCATACTGTAAATGGCACGACACTAATAATAAATATAGTCTGTGAACAGAAATCTGTTGCTAAGGTAGAATATTCAAAGTTTCTAGGTGTATGCATTGATGAAAAATTGAAAAAACACACTGATGATCTACTGGAACGTTTGAGTTCAGCAACTAACACTATTAGGGTTATTGCAAATTTTGGTGACAAAAATCTCAGTAAATTAGCTTATTATGCATATTTGCATGAACTGCTTTCATGTAGCATCATATTTTTGGGTAATTCATAATTGAGCAAACAATTATTCCTGTCACAAAAGCGAGTAATTAGAATATTTTTTCAAGTCCCGCCAATATCATCCTGCAGACACGTATTTAAGGATCTAGGGATCTTCATAATAGCTTTCCAATAAAGATAGGTTCACTTATAATATTTGTTATTAATAACCGAACCCAATTCATAAGTGAAAGTTTGATTTGGATGATCTACACTATTCAAGGTTAAATCTAACTTCGGCACAAAAGCGGGTGAATTATGCTGCCACAAAAGTCTTTCATCACTTACCAAATAACATCAAATGTCTGACAAATAGTCAACCGGTATTTAAAAACAATTTATTGAATTTCTGAATAACAACTCCTTCTACTCAGTAGATAAATTTTTACATAGAAATTAGTAATTAAAAACACAAAAAAACAAATTAAAACTTAAAAAACGTTACATTTTACTAAACTAACACGTTTCACATGATTACGAAATCTCGTATTCTTGATCTATGGAACGATTATTAATCTAATGTAGGCCTAATTTAAAGCAAACATAACAACAGGGCAATAAATAAATAAACAATAAAAATAAACAATAAATAAATAGTGACTATCATTACGTGGTGTAGGTGAGAAGTTTACAAAATTTCAGTGAGTAAGTACAAAGTGATGCAAATGCTGTAGATGCGTTAAAATGCGAATAACACTACATGGACGAAACAGATGTCACCAAAGGGAGTACAGTTATCGTATCTACATAGATTGAAATGCAGTATAGAAATGTATGTTCTTGATCACAGTTTGCAGTAATACAGCGTTTTTCATGGTTTTCAGCAGACAAAACGTCAATGAATAAAATCTGTTAAGAAAAATCTTTGTTATAAAAGCAGGTGTTTGCCCATTTTACAGTGTGAAAGCGACATACACTCATATCAGTTTCAATAAAGCGAAAAAAATTACATACTTTTGTCAGTTCAAGATAGCTACAGCGAAGAAAAGTACGTATGTCTATAGTATGGTACAAAACATCACAAAGGATCAAAGTCTGTTTGAAAATATTTCAATAACAGGTAGATGTTACTGCTGATTTTAGAGTAAAAAAGTTACATATCATTAGAGTATGTTATATAAAATCATTTATTTAACACTTATTGAGAAAATCTATGTGGAAAAAGACATGCAACGGGAGAGAAATAAGTGAATGCTACAGTACAAAATATCACACGCATTTCTGTTATATCAGACACATTAATCACAGTCCGATGAACATGTATGAATATTTTCCTGGGTCGGTCCCAGGACAGTATAGTACTTTGTCTACAATTTTTCCACTGAAAAACGACAGAGAATAAGTATAATAAGTATATTATCCAAGCAGACTCAGGAAGTAAGGAACGCCTTTAGAAGGTGCGTCTGAAATGGTCCCATATTTCAAACATTGAGGGACATGTCAACAAACGCTCTCTATCGTGAGAAAGACTGCAGTGAAGCGGTGGTACACGCTGCGACCCAGCTAACAGGGTCAGTGTGCGAACTCGTGTCATTGAAACATGGAGCGCAGAATGGAGCAACGCGATAACATCACGTTTTGTTTCATATTAGGTAAAACGGCGCCGGATACCAATGGGATGTTGGTGCAAGTGTATGGTGTTGAAGCAGCGAGTAAAACGTTTGTGTTTGAGTGGCTGCGGATATCAAAGAACGCGTGACCTCAGTGCTTCGAGTGATTCCACAAGAAGCGTTTGTTCAAAAAATTTTCAAATGTTTTTAAGCTTATGGGACTTAACTACGGGGCCATCAGTCCCTAAACTTACAAACTACTTATCAACTACCTTATACTAAGGACGGCACAAATATCCATGCTCGAGGGGGGATTCGAACCCCCGACCGTAGTGGCCGTGCAGACCGTGACTGGAGCGCCTCAGTCCCCTCGGCCACCGCGGCCGGCAAGAAGCGTTTGCTGGCAGTTTCCAACAGCTGTACAACATATGTCAGAAGTGTAATGTAGCCAATGGCGATTACTTTGAAGGCCAGTAAAGGTATTTTGTTTGAAACTCTTGTGTCCTATATTTTCTGAGACCATTCACCTAACTTTTCAGACGTAACTATATCAGAACCTCCGCTGACAACCCAGAAAACGTAGTATTGCTTCCGTTGCTGAAGAAATGCCGTAACGATCAGTACTTTCATGGGTCTATCTACATGTTCTCCCACGCGTGTCCAGAAGACACGAAACAAAATTTACAAAGGATTTTGGTAACTAGTTACATATATATTTTTTCCATAATTTTTGTCCTGGAAGAAACACACACTGATTCTTCCAGCCGTCATTCATTCAAAATCTTTATCCCATACAAAGAAGTGATTATCATGTAATGCGTCTGCAGTTTTATTAGTTTAGCAATCTGGCGTGAAATTGCACATGCACAATACATAAAAGCATTTGGTAACTTTTAAAATTAGATAATACTTCAATATTTGAAAGTGCATCACATAAATGTAGAGAGTTCAATGCCTTTACTTAGGTTATCCAACTATTTGCCTGGCCAGAATGTTATCTGCTACATTAATGCACAATACATCAAAATACGCCGCATCTGTCTAACTGTCCTTCATAAACTCAGGACTACGGAAAGGATTTTCATACGGTTTTTACCAATGGACGGTGTGATTCATGATGTAGGTTTCACGTCAATACGTTGGGTAGCAGAGTTTCAGCGTGGTGGGCAAAACTCCGCGAAGGTAGCAGAGTTTCAGCGTGGTGGGCAAAACTCCGCGAAATAGAGCAAAAAATACTTTTAGGAAAAGCTGTATTTTCAGTGACTTTGAGAACTTTACCGTGCTCGTGAAATGTGTTCAGTGTATTCATAATACGATGATTACGCGGTGTCATTATTAAGAGTAATAACGACCAAGAATGACGTCGTGTAGATTGATAACAAATACATTCGATTGAATCTCTCAGCTCGTTTTCCTCAATCAGCCTGTACT
The DNA here is from genome assembly GCA_026315105.1 of Locusta migratoria. Lineage (NCBI taxonomy): Eukaryota > Metazoa > Arthropoda > Insecta > Orthoptera > Acrididae > Locusta > Locusta migratoria. Next base: position 734,630,021 of record CM048755.1, on the reverse strand, counting down.
GATGATTAATAGATGAGGCAAAGTTAAAAAAAGAACATACAGAATCAAAGATAAAAATCGCAACGGAAAAGGAAAACGACTCTGGTACTCAATTCTAACTCGCCTCGACCAAGATCAAATGTAGTCTTATTGAATCCATCAAAAGTTGTCGTTCTTTCCCACTAAGAGACAGAAGTCCACGAATCCAGTTTTTGTATCCCTACTTTTGGATATTATGCTCCGATGTAGGGACCTGAAGATGGCATAGTGGAATGCCGAAACTGGTTGTGATACAATAAATATTTCATTATACATACGGCTGTTGGTATCTCAGTTCCTTCAGAAGATCAAATGTAGGATCACGTCGATACACTGAGAACTCCATGTTTTGTTCAAACGACTCAACGTAGGATTAACATGAATTACCATTCAGTCTTATAAAAATGACGGACGCAACAGGCTGATAGACTCTATGACAAAAAATAAACTGAGGCATATATGTTCTGCCTACCCGTGCTAAGCCGGAGGCGGTTGCATGTACACAATATTTGTGCAATATTACTCATTCATCGCCTTGACATAATGTATAATATTACTTCTCTTTTCTCCCTCAAATTAATTTCATCGCTCTAACACTATACAACATATGTACAGAGTTTTGAAACTATTGTTTTCTTAGTCATTTGATTGAATGTAGCCTACGTTTTGTAATGTAGAGCGCGTTTGCCGCATTAATAGATAGACTGGTGTGTGTTAAGGCAATTTCCGGATAATTTAACAGCAAAATGTTTTGTTCTTTAAAGCACATAAAATCAATAGAGGACAAATTCTTCGGACAGTAATAAATAATTTTCGTTACATTTCCTATTTTATTTACTTTAAAATCTTTTAATAACTGTTTCTGTTAAGGTTAAAATACAACCAAAATCTTACGTAAATTTGTGTAATTATAAACGAAAAAACTTAATTTATCATAGTGCATCAAACCACTAAAGAATTCAAAACCAAAGTCCCAATTTTGTAGATCTTGAGGAAAAACGTAAAACTTTTGAGGACGGACATCCACAGCTAAAACTGTTGATGATGAATGAAAGGGTCCGCTGCAGCGGCTTTTCATTTTCCTTATAAGGAATGAACGGTTTCGTGACCTGTAGTCACATCCTCATGTTATATACGAGGGTGCGTCAGTAAACAAGTTGCAAACTGAGGCAGACGCGCCAGTACTGCGCGTTGTGTAGGGGTATTTCTCTACCATTACGACACATCCGTTTTGTGCGTTACAGCAGTTTAAGGAACTAAATAAAGTTACATCTCAAGAGAGTCACTTATGGGATGCAAACCCTGCCACAAAAATTCCAAGCTCCAGGTCTTTAAAGCCTTCTCGAACGATGGGACGAGTGTTTAACTTTACAGGTGGAGTCAGCTGAAAAGTAATTTTCAGACTTGTAAACGCAGTACTGGCGTGTCTACCTTAGTTTGCGACTTATTTACTGACCCACCATCGTATAATTAAAACATTAAAATGGGATTCCATAATCTTTAAAAAACCAATCTCCCGGTTCCTAAAATTTTTTCACGGTTAAAGACATTTAGGCAAGATCCACCTCTGTCAACCAAACGAACAACATAGGTTGGAACGAAGCGGCTGGGGCTGACTTCCGTAAAGGGGTAATATCATTGGATTTCGGGCCATGGGTATAAGCATTTTCGACACGATTAAGTCTCTAAACTGCTCACGCGCTGGCGTAGTTAAAATATACCGTGTATGGCAAAATTGCGCTGTCTAAAACTGGCGCCGAGGCAACTGTGGTGCACACGCACTGCAGATGACAGGGGCGAATGAGGGTTGTGCAGATGTGCAACTGCCCAGCAGCTGGCCACTCAGGTGCACCAAGGAGCTGCCGACTATCTCTTAAACAGCCTTTAAGTGGACGTTGCCGTATACGGAACTCTGCAGCAGGCACCTGGTTCGTGTACCCATGTTTTTTGTTTGTATAGCTTATCGGACTTAACTGCGGGGTCATCAGTCCCTAAACTTACAAACTACTTATGAACTACCGTATACTAAAGACGGCACAAACATCCATGCCTGAGGGAGGATTCGAACCCCCGACGAGGAGCGGCCTCGCGCATCCTAGCATAACCCCTCAATGCGCACGGCCGCTCCGCCGCAGCCCCTTGTTTAATGTTTTAATCTATATATTTAATAAATGTTTGTATGTTCTCTATGTGTTCATAAACCATTCATTCAATTGCAATTAAAGTTTGGTGAACTGTTCACCGTACGCCCACGAAGGTTTCTGACCCAAAAAAGAAAAGAGCACGACACACAGCACAAGAGATATGACATCATAAATAGTGAGAGGCTACCGCGTGAGAATACCGATTTATACGTCAGTTATTGGAAAATGGGAGTAGTTAGGGACCTGCAAAAGATTTGCATGTAATTTAGGACGTTTATGAAGCGTTTTGTAACTGAACCCCCTACCCCCTTACAAAATGATGAAACGAAAAGAAGTCTATCGCTCACAACAGTTTCGCTGTAGATGCCGTAACACTGTCGCATCAGGCATGACCTTGTATCAAATAAAGTTAGCATTACACATTTGCATGTTACTATTTATTTTTGTCTACAAGTCTCCCTTATTTATCTTGCATCCAAAATTAAGCAATGTGTTTTCCTAATCTCTATCTAGGCGTATATAAAAGCGAAAGGACAGTCACTCACTCACTGACTAAACACGAAATCTCGAAAACTACTTCACCTATGAAGTTGAAATTTGGCAGGAATGTAGTTTATAGGTAGAAAACGTCATCTAAGAAAGTATTTTGTGATAGGTGCATGGCGGAGCATACTTCTCCTACAGACTCATGAAGTCTACAGTTTCAGTCCGATCTTTATAAAATTTTGCACGCTTGACCTTCAAAAGAAGTGGAAGGTCACCGTCTACCTTATGTTTCAACGATGCATGGAGGAGGGTACTTTGAAACATAAAAATGGATTCCTAAATACTTTACTCGCGCCATAACTTGAGAACGGCTCGACCGATTTCACATATCCTTTTTTTGTTGTTTTCATTATTCTCAGAACAAGGGTTGTATGAAATAAAACTGGAATATTTGAGAAAAAAGTGGAATACTTGAGAAAAACAAAGAGCGTTTTTCAATGTGATCCTGCGTTTCTATTGCATAGAAATCTATAGTTTTGTTCCGATATTGATGAAATTTTGCACACTTTACCTTAAAAACAAGAAGAGTATCACTGTCTGTATAAAATTTCGTTCGGTGCATGGGGGAGGACACTTAACTTACGGAATTTTACAAAATGCATAGTTTTGCTCCAATCTTTATGAATTTTTTCACACATGACCTTTAAAGCAAGAGGAAGATCACTGGGTGCATAAATGTTTGTATGGTACATGGCAGAGGGTACCTTGCAGAAAACTTTGCCGAGAGAGGGAAAGGTGGAAAGGAACATAGAAATGGAGAGAAAGAGATGGATGCAGATAGAGGGGGGAAAGGGAATGTTGACTAAGACAGTGTAGGAAGAATAAACACCCGGGCAACACCCGATTTCCAGCTAGTTATACAGGGTGTTACAAAACGGTACGGCCAAACTTTCAGGAAACATTCCTCACACACAAAGAAAGAAAATGTTATGTGGGAATGTGTCCGGAAACGCTTAATTTCCATGTTAGAGCTCATTTTAGTATTTCTCTTTAAATGTAAATTGAACTAATTCGTGCAGACAATTGTCAAAATAGCCAATTGTTTCGTTAGTATGTACTGTACGTCCTCGATTCACCGACAGTTGACTTCAGTGCTTGTGTTGACATGCGACTCATTCCTCTACAGAACTAACATCAAGCACATCAGTACGTAGCATCAACTGGTTAGTATTCATCACGAACGTGGTTTTGCAGTCAGTGCAATGTTTGCAAATGCGGAGTTAGCAGATGCCCATTTGATGTATGGATTAGCATGGGGCAATAGCCGTCGGGCGGTACGTTTGTATCGAGACAGATTTCCAGAACGAATGTGTCCCGACAGGAAGACGTTTATGGAGGCATTTGAAAGCTCTTGTCTACGCAACTCCGGTACCAAACGTAGAGACTCTTCGTGCTCGTATTGTGGACGGCTGTGATACAATACGCCATTCTCCAGGGCTGCATCAGCGCATCAGGGATTCCATGCGACGGAGGTGGATGCATATATCCTCACTAACGGAGGATATTTTGAACATTTCCTGTAACAAAGTGTTTGAAGTCACGATGGTACGTTCTGTTGCTGTGTGTGATTAATGTGATTTGAAGAGAAGTAATAAAATGAGAGAAAAAGAGAAGTAATAAAATGAGCTCTAACATGGAAATTAAGCGTTTCCGGACACATGTCCACATAACATATTTTCTTTCTTTGTGTGTGAGGTATGTTTCCTCAACGTTCGGCCGTACCTTTTTGTAACACCATGTATATAAACTGAGCATGTGAATACAGGTCACGAGACGGCCGTTCCTTTTTAAGAAAGTGAAAAACAGCTGCAGCGGATCGTTTTATTCACCCTCTAAAGGAAGAATAAAATTCACCGACAAAGAGGAATTATGTCGAAATATACACCGCTGTCCGTGCAAAATAACACCAAGAACGACCAGAGACACTACAGCCAAATTTACTCGGACGGTAACACGCTGTGTTGGGTTAACAGCAGTACACGCGCTTTTACATACTGACGAAGTTGATAAGCTGTAGCAGCTGTTGGTGAATCCCGGCCAGTCACTGAGAAATCACTGACCAGACATTTTCGATAGGCTAGCGATCGGGAGAACGGGGAGGCTCAGGCAGCAGGTCTATCCAGCAGACGACGAAGTGTTTAGACACGTGAGGTTGCGCTGCTTTGAAGCTTGCTGACGGCCACATTGCAACAGGTCAGTGTTTTTCAACCAGTGAGTCGCGACCGACAAAGGGGGTCGCTAAGTGTTGCTCGGGAGGGCGCCGTGAAAGAAAGAGGAACTTGCACCATAAAGTAACTAGCGGATCAGTAATACAGAAACATATGCCTCAATCAAATTTATTTAATGTTAAAATTACGGCGTTCATTATGTTACATTGACTATTAATTAAAAAGATCATAAATTGTTTTATGATACAGTGAGTTAATGTTGAATAAGGGAAATGCCCGAAAACAGTGTTCAGGAACCAATCGATAGGTAAAAGTACACGATACAAAAAGTAATTCTGAAACATTCGAAAAAATGTACTTCGTTACAAATTGTCTGTACAGCGGAACCTTTCTTAATGAGCATAATTCGCGTCTGACTATTGCCTGAAATGCGAAGCACCGGTTAAGCAAAAAATATTTTTCTGTGGGAAATCTTGTAAAAATAAGTAAATGTGCTCCATTCCGAGAAATAGACAAAACTACCTTCGTACAACAATTTAAAAGAAAGTTGAAGCAAAAGAAAGAAGATTAAATTTGTTTCCTCAGTATTTTTTTGCAATAACGAATTACTCTTAGCGTCACTGTATAAGGTATGGATGTTCTACCAAATGGTGGGATATGTAAATCTGTGCCGGGCCGGGACTCAAACCCGAGTTTCCGCTTTTCGCGAGCGGTCGCATTAATCACTTTTTTTTCCTGGTAGATCTATGTTTTGCGGTCGTCGGTTCAGTTTGTTCTTGGTCGTTCTTTGATCATTTGGCTCAGCTTTGACCACTAGGCTACCCAAACACGACTCCAGGACCGACCCAGACTTCCTTATGCCACATTGACTGCACATATGAGTTAACTACATTCATCCCTTAGCACTCGCAGCTTAATCTGTATTCCCGCACCAGGGAGAATGAAAACAACGAGGTATCAACCTGCGCTGTTATCGTCATTGCCTTGCTTAGGCATCTGTTAAATTACTGTATGGTGACGAATTACAGTGATGATATATTTTATCAATATTTTTCGCAATAGCGAATTTTCCTTAGCGTCACTGTATAGGGTATGGATGTTCTACCAAATGGTGACATATGAAAATCTGTGCCGGGCCGGGACTCGAACCCGGGTTTCCCGCGTTTCGCGAGCGGTCGCCTTAACCACTAGCCTACCCGAACACGACTCCAGGACCGACCCAAACTGCTAAGGGATGAACGCTGTTGACGCATATGTGCAGTCAGTGTGCCATATGGAAGTCTGGGACGGTCCTGGAGTCGTGTCGGGTAGTCTAGTGGTTAAGGCGACCGCTCGCGAAAAGCGGGAAACCCGGGTTCGAGTCCCGGCCCGGCACTGATTTTCATATGCCACCATTTGGAAGAACATCCATACCTTATACAGTGACGCTGAGAGAAATTCGCTAGTGCGAGAAATATTGATAAAATATGTCATCACTGTAATTCGTCACCATACAGTAAATTTGTTACCTTTGAAATAACATAGTTTTATCACGGTTAGTGAGGAAGGAGGGGGGGGGGGATCGGCAGAATATTTTTACTTGTTCAAATGTTCAAATGTCTGTATAGCTTATGGGACTTAACTACGGGGTCATCAGTCCCTAAACTTACAAACTACTTATGAACTAACTATTACTAAGGACGGCACAAATATCCATGCCCGAAGGGGGATTCGAACCCCCGACCGTAGTGGCCGTGCAGACCGTGACTGGAGCGCCTCAGTCCCCTCGGCCACCGCGGCCGGCTTACTTGTAAGGGGTGTCGCAATTCAAAAAGGTTGAAAAACACTGCAACAGGATATGCGCGACGACAAGTGGCACGCAATTTTCGTGACTACATTGCCGCCCATCGGATTACACAGCTGCCTTGCCCTCGCTGTTCTCCCGATCCCTCGCCTACCGGAAACGTGTGGTCGATGACTGGAGCGGCTGCCCGAGACACACCAACACCGCCGAAACACAAGGCCGCGGCGCTCTCTGTGACGTCACGCAGAGTAGACCGCCAACGCGTAGCTCACTGGCTGGCCGCCGGGGCACAGCCCTCTGTGCTCTAGCGCTGTAATTCCCAAACTGTGGGTTGCGGGATCTGTTGAGGTGGATCGCCGGACTGTGAAATATCTAAGTAATGTACTTCACCAACTGGCAAAGTATGGTAGTGTGTTTCGTGAGACATATTTTCATCCTATTTTTCACCCAAAAAAGAAAGTAAGAGTTACGCTCCACTGATTGTTGTAACAATTTAATATAATTTAAGTATATTACAGTTTATTCTACCGATACTCAGCTTTTTAAGATTACGATGTATGGGGGTTCTGCTCGCTGCAACATTATTCTCCTGGGGCGTCGTGGTAGAAATAAATAGTCGATATGTACAATTTTCACTTCTTCTTTAACCTGACTCAAACTTCTCCACCAATACGTCAGAACTTAGCTGCAGTACTTCCATTATCAAAACACAGAGTGACATGGATTCCAGAGCACTTGACAAACGACTCAAAATCGAACCCCCTCACGCAAGGCGGTGAGGCAAATATATAACATCGGCAGTAATGACGTAACATTAAGCATTGTTCATAACAATAGAATATACTGATTTACAATTACCAAACATAACAGAAAAACATATCATGTATACAAAAATAATCACAATATAAAATGAAAACCACGCAAACAATAATTTTAGATGGCGCATGTATTTTTAAGACAAAAATTCTGATCTTTCTGCGATGTTAAATGTCCATTAATTTGTTAATGAGTCCATCATACATGTTCCTAACATATATTGAGCTATCAATTATCTTGGAAATTCTCAAAATAGGTCCAAAATCTCAAGTGAGTCAATATATACAAAGAAATACAATATTCAAATCTCGAGTACATCATTAATTACACAATTAGCTGGTCTACACAACTTGTTGATGAGCCTAACATATATACAATGCTATTTACTTTCATGTCTTTATGTTTTACAAAAGATTTTACAATTCGTCTGTTTAAGTCTTGAAATAACATACAATGACGCAACTATTGTTTATAGAACTGTCTGGGAAGAAAATATGTGAATCTCTTAATTAATGAAATTTATCACTTGTTTTAATCGCAATATCACTGATTCCTACGCTGGCTATTACTTTTTTAACTTCACACGCAACATATATCACAACTGAACCACACGATTCCGGATGCGACGCAGACGGTATCGTAGGATGACATTGAGATGAGAACCAGGCAGACGGTATCGTACGGTAACATTGAGATGAGGAGGGTCAGCAGTATCGTTACATTGTTCATTTGAAATAATGATGGTTACGAGTTGAAGTTTTGAGTTTAAGGTTTTTCTAAACTGAAAGTTAATGCAAAAATACTACTTAAAATGGGCTCCTGCTTCAGAATCTACTTTCCGATAAGAAATGCTTTTTAGAGTAAAAATGTGTAAGCCAGCCGCGGTGGAGTGGTCGAGCGTTCCAAGGCGCCTTGCTGTGGAGCGCGCCGCTGCCCGCCGTCGGAGGTTCGCATCCTCCCTCGGGCATGAGTGTATTTGCTGTCCTTAGCATAAGCTAGTTTTAGTAGTTTGTTAACTAAGGGACTGATGACCACAGTAGTTAAATGCCATAGATTTACAAACATTTGAAAATTTTTTCGTGTAAGCAAATACTGTCAGCATCTGAGAAAGACGACCTAATGGAAGTATAATGCGAGTAGTTTTTGGAAACTTTTCTTTAAAGCCTCAAGCGCAATCCCATTTTGGATCAAAATAAAGGAAGAGTATCGAGTGCTTGGAACTACTGTTTTGAATTATTTAATGCGATTCGTAAGTACTCCATTTCTTACTTATGCGAGCATACATGTTTTTAAATAAAAATAGAAGCAAAATTTGCGTCGAAACTGATTTATACCTAAACTAGTTACAGTCAAGATATAGAAAACAATATTAACGTCAATACTAAAGAACATCAAATCTCATTGAGTTTACCATTTAAATTTTATGAAATATTTTCTCCCTGGACCAGATATTGTTTTTATGTTTAATAATGTTCCCTTAATAATTGTCAAAATTCTTGTTTGGCAAAGCATTTGTACCTATAGTAACTTCAGTTTAATATTAAATATATCGAACATTTGTCCAGAAAATATTTTTGGCCCCATAAGAAAACAGGCTGGGAACAATTGCTGTAGTGGCTAGCCAGTGTGCTGACTACTCCACGAGCGCGCCGCGCCTTCGGTGATGTTGGATACACACCCTCTGCTACACCACATCAACGTTGGCAAAAAGTTTAAGCAGAATGGATTGCTACACTGCAACAACACATCCAGAGCCTTTTTGATTCCACACCGAGGCGTGTAGCGACGGTTATAGCCAGCAATTGCGACAACATTCAGTATTGCTTTCTTCACTTTACTCACTTCACTTGGATTTCACTGTATTTTCCACCGTTTGATCTCTGTACGGCGTACTATCTCTCAAATCCGGCTTTGATATCTCTGCTCATTCTTGGTGCAGCCTTTTCGACGGCCAGCAGAAAAAAAAAGAACCTCAAGTCAGAAATTTTCATTTTCACTTTGGCCTCATTAAACTGAACTTATAAATGTATCATAAAGTAAGAATTTTGTTCTATAAACGTTCACCCCTCCTCTCTCTCTGACTATTAGTGCTATCTATCCAACTGCCACGACCCGCAAATAGTTACGAGAAACCTTTTACCCAGTGGTCCCACTTTATTAGAACAAGCGCAAGGAAGCCCCCCTCCCTTAAGAGAACACGAGTGCTTGACAGTGTGCAGATAATCAAGGACATAGGAAACTCCTGAAGAAGATCCCAGCAGAAGATAGATACTGTGGAAGAAATTGGAAGAGGAACCTGACGTGACGGAACAACCTAGAAAAATTTATCTTCAAGAAAACAAATATTTGAGTATTTAAATCTTCGTCATGTTAAACCATGAAAAGGTACCGGCTGGCGCTGTTTTCATATATCCCCCAGATTTTGCATTCATGCCGAGAACTGTGCTACAGTATTGACATTAAAACTATAGCATAAAATGTCACGGCTAAATAATGATTGTGCCACGTGTATGACCGATTTATGACATATCGGTCCCTCATTTTGTTGATATTTTATGACCAAGTGGTTCATGTAGTCGTGGAAGCAAATACAGAATGGAACTGTTTCTGCATCTAGTCAAAATTATTATATCGTGATAAACTCTCCAAAGCGAATTTTTTCTGTATTCAGGAACTGACCAACATGGAACCATTAACGATAATATCCACTAGAATATCTTTAGCTTAGTTTTCGAGTTTCATATCAGTCGGCCACGAATTAGAGGGAAACGGAAAGAGTAGCCGCTATAACAGTGTCTCTTTAAGGTCGTATAAAGCATTATTGTTAGTAATCGCCAATGAACCTGTCATGTAAATATTTTGTTTAGAAAGAGGCTATTTTACTACTGTCAGTTCAAGTAATTTTAAGCTTTGTTTTCCATTATCCAAATGAATAAATGCTACTAATAACAAGAGCGGCAGCTCGTTATAGTTTTATTTAGGTCCACAGCCTGATTAGAATCGAGTTTCTTAAATTAATGAAGCTTATTACCGTCTGTAATAAATGGTGATATGACAGCAATTACAGAGGAAACGCGGATCGAATAATGCGGCCACGTGGCTCCGCAAACTCGGAGAGACTGAGTGCTTCGCACTGGGGATTCTGTTTCAATTAATGAGGTATTTGCCAATGAGGTTTCAATCAACTGCGCTCTCAGCCTGCCACTGAATAAAAGAGAAGCCAGAGAAAACTTAGACTTTGCGATCACACGGCTACGTGACGGATCGATTCTGCTTCAGTTGAAATGGACACGTACTCGGGGGAACGGCGTTCAACTCTCACACCAACCTTAATCATTTAGGTCATATGTGGTTCCCTTAAACTAATTCAAATTTTAAAATCACGTAACTTATATCATTACTGAACTAAGAAAATCTAAGTGCCTACCTTTCTACCACACGCTGCTTGCCACTACTTGCGATTTATAACAAAAAGTAGGTGTAATACTTCAGTTAACTGGGGGTATACTGGAAATGTGCAGTAAGTCTCCAAGACTGCTGCTTATGATCACTCGTGCGACCCGTTTCAAAGTTGTGCGGTTTTTTTTAAATTTTTTATTTATTTATTTATTTTTTTGGTTTTTTGGACCATGTACCGAAACTGCCGATAGGAAACATCCAACGTATACAAAGAAAAACAGCATGATTAGTTACAGACAGGTCTGAGCAATGGCAAGGCTGCGGAAGATGGTGAAGCACCTGGAGCTGCCATTTTAACATTGGCAACGAAGCCTAGATATAAAGAGAGGACCCAGAAAAAAAATCTGAACAGATTGAAAGACTAGAAATAGTGAGTTCATATTCACAGGACATGTACATTAGTAAGCTCTACAGAAATAATTAGCACTTGGACCATGTCGGCCCGCGACTTCAATGACATCAGTATCCTGTCACACCAACACCTAAAGGCAAACTGCGCATGCGGCTGTGGTCGTCGCTAAGCGACTTGAACAATGTGTAGGATGCCTCGCAGACGTCGAGGCAGTGAGCTTTCAAGAGGGCGCGATATTGGCATGAGACAGTGTGGTGAGTCCATCCGGGATATTACTGCTCGAGTGGGACGAAGTGCAGAGTGGCTTACGGAAGGCCGTACAATGCGACGAGGCGGGTCAGGTTCAAAATGTTCAAATGTTTGTAATTCTTATGGGATGAAACCACTTTGGTCGTAAGTCCCTAGACTTACAAACTACTTTAACTGAGTTAAACTAACCTAAGGAAAACACACACATCCATTCCCGAGGGGGTATTCCAACCTCCGACGCGGGAGGGCGCGCGATCCAGAGCGCTCGGCTACTCCCGCGTGGGTCAGGTCGCACCAGCCAGACCATGCAAGAGAAGATCGAGCAGGCCACAGTGGGCGAGCGGTCTGCGGCACGCCAGTCACAATTTGCACGGCCGCTACGGTCAGGGGTTCGAATGCCCCCCCCCCTCGGGCATGGATGTCTTTTGCCGGCCGCGGTGGCCGAGGGGACTAAGGCGCTCCAGGTCACGGTCTGCACGACCACTACGGTCGGGGGCTCGAATCCCCCCTCGGGCATGGATATTTGTGCCATCCTTAGTATAAGGTAGTTGAAAAGTAGTTTGTAAGTTTAGGGACTGATGACCCCGCAGTTAAGTCCCTTAAGCTTAACAAACATTTGAACATTTTTTGAGAAGATGGACACTTCTTCCGAATGGCATGGCAGAACAGGTGTGCGTTCTCCTCGGCCATGCCGCAACAGAGGAGCAGTGTTACAGTGTTTTTCAACCTTTTTAGAATATGTGACATCCTTTCAATTCAAAATATTCCGGCGACGACCTTCCAATAATAAATATTCTGGAGCCCCGTTTTCATTATCGCTATGTTTGGAATCTCAAAGGCAACGAATTTGATTTTCGTTCTGTTGATGCAACTTTCTTGTAAATTGTTGGTCATTGGTCTCTGTGTATTTTTCGGAATAGATGGCAGTATTCTGTATTTACATGAATACCGACAGAAATATAAATTTTGCGTAATGAGTTTTTCGCATTTGAGGCATGACTAACAAGTACTTGGGCTCGAACAAGTACAAATACACGAAAATCGTGTGAGAGATAATGTGAAGGTCCCTTATTGCACTAGTGATACTCCCGCATCCCCGTTAGAGGCCTCTGCATGTTCCATGCCGCATTCCACACTGACCTGCAGGTACACCAGTAGTGACGGTGCAGTGTGCCTCTTAAGTTACGTTTTTTAACGTTATTTTCATATTGAAGCGTCAGATGGGTCAGCGATTGGTAATGAATTCTGCTAATATAGTTTGAGTGGTTTAGATAAAGTTACGAAGACACCTTCTTCGTGAAGATGGTGTAGAAGATGAATCATTCGCATGTTACCTGGTATCTATTATAGTGTTACTAATTTATGCTCATATTTCTGCACTATAAAAGATACCAGAAAACATGCGAATGATTCATCTTCATCACCAATACCATTTTCACGAAGAAGGGCTCTACGGAATTTCATCTCAACCAACTGCAATACATTAGCAGGATTGATTACCAATCGGCCACCCATCTGACGCTTCACTACACAAATAACGTCACAAAGCGCAACTTTAGAGGCTCACCGCATTGTCCCTACTAGTCACGACTTGTGTACCGGCAGCTCAATGTGCAATGCGGCGTGGCACACGCAGAGGTCTCTAATGGGCGACTGCAAAGTTTTGCAGATGCGAGAGTATCGCTAGTGTAATAAGGGACCTCTACATAATCTCTCACATGATTTTGGTATATTTGTGTTTGTTCGAGCCCGAGTACTTTCCTTGTAAAAAGCGAATTACGCTCATTAAGAAAGACGTCACTGTATAAACATATTATAAAAACGTAGATTCTTTTCCGAATTTCTTAGATTTAATTATTGTATCTTGTTCACTTCCCTATCGACTGGTTCCTGTAAACAGCTTCCAGACTTTTCTCTTATTATCGTTAACACATTGTACTATAAAATAATCTACGTTCGATTCAATTCAGAATTAATGTTTTACATAAAATTTCACTTAGGCTAGTATTTCTATATTACGGAACCCTTTGTATTGAGACAAGTACTGGACTGGTTGTTTCATGGTGCGACTACTGCCTCCCACGACGGCGAACTAACTTATACTAAAGACTACACAAACAACCATGCCCGAGGGAGGATTCGAAACTCCGATGCGGGGGATCGCGCGATCCCCAGCGTGGTGCTCCATACCGCTCGGCTATTCCCGCGGGGCTTCATACATACGTTTGCAGATATGGTATCTGTTCTTGCGGTTATCGTAAGAACCTACTGTTATCAAAAATCCTATGTTCAAATATTTGTAAACCTAAGGGACCAAACTGCTGAGGCCATCGTTCCCTAGAATCACAAGTTACTAAAACTAATTTACGTTAACGGCAAAACACACACACACACACACACACACACACACACACACATACACGCTTTAGGAATGACTTGAATCTCCGACGGCAGCGGCCACGCAATCGGTGACATTACGCATTTGACAGCACTGTCATTACCACCTGGTCTAACTGTTGCCACTGATGACAAGAGAGCAGCAGAGAGCCTGCATTTGGCGGTCTCGTGATGTCCACCTTTATCCTGGCTAGACACACGCGTGATCGTACTTGTGCTGCAAGCAGGCGCTTTCCACTGCTCCTTGTTGCCACAGTAGCAGCGACGTAGGCCAGGATTTCTTCCCCGCGTGATGATCGGTAGATCGCCACTGACCGCGCAGTGCATAAATATTGGTGTTCGTCTGTAGAACAGAGACGTCCAAAAACTGGTTTCAGGGACGGGAATTATCCACGTACCACTCTTGATAGCAGCTACACTCCACCGATCCACTGTTCCCAACAAATGCAGCAATCTGCAGATGCATCTCTAAAGACCACAATGTCGACGGGACTTTGAATTCTAATCTTTCCTCGCCGGCAGCGGTGGCCGAGGTGACTGAGGCGCTCCAGTCACTGTCAGCACGGCCACTAAGGTCGGGGGCTCGAATCCCCCCTCGGGCATGGATATTTGTTCCGTCTTTTGTCTTAGCTAGTTCATAAGTAGTTTGTAAGCTTAGGGACTGAGGACCCCCTAGTTAAGTCCCATAAATTGTACAAACATTTGAACATTCTAATCTTTCCTCCTTTCTATTAGAAGATACTTCCATGCTGCTTCTCTCGGCCCAACACTAAAACCCCATTGGGATGGCTGAAGTTGTTCAACATGAGGATGCATCCGTCGGTAAGTCATATTTATAGGCTGTTTAGGGCAGGGGGACCAAACTGCCCTTGTCATCAGTCCCTGGTGGTAAGGGGAGGGAGTGAGGACAGGAAAGGAGGGAAAGGAAAGGAAATGAAGTCCAGGGAGGAAAGAAGGAAGGAAGACTGCATTTGCTCGGGGCCCCGTGTTCGCCAAGCACATACGAAAGAACCGTCAGGCCCCTGGCGAACGTATTTATAACAAAGTGGTTTGTTGCGAATACTGTTCACCTTAAACTCAGCACGCTTACTCAGGCTTGGCAAGTATCGCATATTCCTCATGTTTTCAAGTATTTTGCTCTTTTTTTTCAGTATTCCGCCTCGAGCACTTAATGAAATTTTGCCCATATTTAAATCTGATATGATATTGTGTCAAAGTGAAAATTTTTTTCGGTTTTTAACGATTCAATATAGATTATCAAAATATTTTTATCGAAACATCGAACTGTACACACGTAAAGTTTGTTATCAACTGTGAATAAATACAATGATGTAAAAACAGAATTCTTTTGTACTGCTTGTAGCTAAACTGCAAACTGTAACATGTTTCATTTTAACGCGCTGAGGGTACATCAGATACGTGACAGATAAAGTTAAGTTTCTTTCTGAATGCTAATTAAATTTTAAATATTCGTTACCATGTTTTCCATTCATATGTTAGAATATGTTACACGTGTGAGAGTAAATACCATAAAAGACTAGAGATAGGAAGTTAGTGTTCAAAGAAAGTTATCATTAGTATCTTCTGAAAAAATGATTATCATTTGAGTCTCCTCTGTTCAGCGTGTGCCCTGTTGCCTAGTATGCGCAGGGTTCGCAAAGGGCGCTGATAACTTGTTCAGTGTAAAGCTCTGTATAGGGAAAGCATGACCAGCCTGCCAGCGGCAGACATGCTGGGCCTATTCCGCTGCTGCTTATATGCCGACCGCTACAACGTTCCCACCGCTTAACAATAATTATTAACTAATTTTGAGAATACTATTGCATAGCGTGATAGCGTGATATATTCGCTCGATAATGATCTGATTTTTTATTCATTATTACTTATAGTTTCCGTGGTACATCAAATGAAGGAAACTACTGCGCAAAATTTTGAAGAGTTTGCAGAGGAAAAATCGCATCGCGTAGACTTTTCGTATGGTTGATTTTAGCACATACAATGCCGCGGACGAAATGTAGGTAAGATATCGACATTTTATTTAAGGTTGAGAACAGAACGATAACTCTTAATTCTCGAGATACAGGGTGTTTAGTCAGGCGGACAGATGCGGGAACTTCGCGTAGTTCTGTCCATGCGGACCTGGCGGCTCTACGAAATACTTATCGTCCGATTTTAAGAAAACTGTTTGGTTCTGGCTCCAGATCTATAGAGTTCACCTATAAATTCAGATTGACCTGTACCGTCAACAAATATTCGAATAGACCGCGAACATGTCGTCATCGGAGCATAGTGTAAATGAAGTAAACAATTCAAATTATGGGTAAGTCTTTGATTAGAATTTTCTTGCGTATTATGTTCTTATATCTTACATGAACTACGAAAAATGCAAAAGAATACCCACTTCATGACATTTAGCAAAAAGAGAAATCAAAGGTGCCATTACAACGCCAATTACATTTGAACGTCTAATATTTGTCTTGTTTCAATTCTTTGTTTCCTGTAATGATACACTTCCCACATGAAAACGAATGAGAAAAGCTTACTTCAGGAATTATATATTAATTTCATATCCAAACGAGAATCTAGCTCAATCACTAATATGTCAAAAATTTGTGTGTTTTCGGCAACTACCTGGAGATAAAACCAACGACGCGTGAATAATTTAACCTCATGACATTATGCAGGAATTTTCTTCTGACTTTCATCAGTCAGACTGTTCATCTTCCTGCATTTCTGATATCGAATGGAAGTCCTATAATGTTTACCTCCCTTCTGCGCTTCTTAAGAACTGCGAAAACTACAACACTATGGCATTATTCAAACCGAAACATACGAATATTCACAAGACTTCTCATGGCAGACAAGCAAGGTATAGGACCAAGATGACGAAAAGAACCATGTGACTGGATTTCAGCCAATCACGAGCTGCAGACGGCGGCAAGCGGCGCGGAAAAGGATGGCCATACTTCCCCTATACAGAGCTTAAGTTCACTGAGTGATGGCACCGCTGCATTTAAGGCGCGAATGGTACCGCTGCCAGCGTTCATGTGTGGTGGCTGGCACTGCGCACAG
Source organism: Locusta migratoria (assembly GCA_026315105.1). NCBI lineage: Eukaryota > Metazoa > Arthropoda > Insecta > Orthoptera > Acrididae > Locusta > Locusta migratoria. The sequence continues at coordinate 734,613,017 of CM048755.1, read as the reverse complement.
CGCTACACCATATCCCACACATTTTATTGGCGGCAAGTCTGGCCAAAAGCTCACACCCTGTGGCACCAAGAAGGCACGTGTTTGCGCAGTGAAATATGACCAATTCCTGTCCTCAGTGGCGTCGTTCAATACACCATTGCCGTTTTGCACGTCGCTACACATTATTCAAAGGTACACGTGGAAGTGGACGACCTGCAGGAAACCCATGCCGTAATAAACGGGGATGGACGTGTTCCACTGTGTGGAGAAGGACTCAGATCTGTCCTGTAATGTTAGGGGTGATGCGACCTGGCTCTTCTTGTGTTCCGTAAACCATTCCGTGAACTACCGGTTGATCTGCTGAGACACTTCTTTCCATACGAGTAAAAATTTCCTTGATGAATTCATCACAGTTTCTCAGGCCTATAAAAATGACCAAATGTTTGTTAAGCTTATGGGAGTTAACTGCGGGGTCATCAGTTCCTAAACTTACAAACTACTTATAAATTACCTTATACTAAAGACAACACAAACATCCATGTCCGAAGGAGGATTAGAACCCCCGACGGGGAACGGCCTCACGCATCGGACCATAGCGCCTCAATGCGCTCGGCCTCCGTGGCTCATGTCAATAATGCGCCCTCTTCCTACGAGGGTTGGAACTTAAATAGTGGAAACACTGCTGTGATCAACAGTCATCTGGTTGAAAACTCTTAAATGCAAGTTCCAGGTTTCACACTCCCCAGACGCCAGTGGAGAATCATAAACCGCATCCTAACAGGACAAGGGAACTGCGGATATCTACAACACAAATGGGGCTGGGTAACATCTCCCGATTGTGACTGTGGAGCTGCCCTACAAACAATGAAACATATTGTAGGGGAATGCCCGAAACGAGCCTTTGGGGGATCAATAAATGAAATCCACCATGCATTACCTGAAGGGCTCAAGTGGCTCACCTGTTTGGACTTGGAATTCTAAGAACTTGTGTAATGCGTACATAATTTAATATAACACTGTACATCTGATCCTGTACATGTATTGTCCTTGTCATACATATCTTACAATGTATACAGTTCGACTTATGTACTTGAACCAAGCTCTGTATCATCATTCGATAAATAATAATAACTGCTGTGAAGACACTATGCAATGGAATGTAATATTATCGCTGATAGCACTCGTTCTTGACATACCTACCACACCAACAAGCAAATGGACTCGCCCGTCCCACGTCATCGGCGTGCGTACAGTCAAGGGAAACACACTCACTTGTGGGCGAACGGTCTAACTTAACGGTGTCACTATGTTTTCGAAACATACATAACGAAGTTGGATCAAAATTGAATGTGCCAATGAATGGTGTCATTATGGACCGCCGCGAAAGTCGAAAGTGCGTCAGAGCCCCAGTATGGTGAAAGTTATGCTGATTCTTGTGTACGACGGTGATGGTGTTGTCCTAACGCATTACGTTCCTCCACGCCAGGCCGTCAATGCATAGTATTACTGATCGATTATGGATATCACCTGCGACCAAGTTTGCGAAAGTAGCGGCAACACCTTCTGCGCAAGCTAACCATCATTTTGCACAACGCGCGGCCGCATACAGCTGTGGCTGCTCAGTTCGGTCGATGGGACTGGGAAGCACTGTACCATCCACCATACTACCCGGACTTAAGTCCTTTTGTGACTTGTTAGATATCACTATAAGCGATTGAAATATACCTCTGCCTCTATACTCTGTGAATATTCATCATTTTGTAGTCGAGGTTCTTTTTTCGTATTTATGTAATAAGGAAACGTGGTTCTACTTAGAGCAAGCAAAAATTATTCTTGTGTCAATATCGAAACATGTTTTGGAGAAGTTTCTCGATCTTTAGTGGGGCCATATATTCTATGGCGAATAAGAAAGAAGAATATTCTTGTCAGAATATTCAGAATGCCTCCCTGGGGCATGGGCGTGTGTGTGTGTTTTCCTTAGGTTTTTTTACCTTAGTTTAAGTAGTTTGTAAGCTACGGACTGATGACCACGCAGTTTGGTGCGATAAATTTACAAACATTTGATTTTCAATATATATATATATATATATATATATATATATATATATATATATATATATATATATATATATATATATTACATAAACGAAAGTATCAAGAGTGAAAGTACTAACAACCGGGAAAGTATTACCAATGCTACTAAGTGTTGAAGGCATGAACAAATTTAAACTTTTAAATCAATGCAACCACCACGTTCGGTGGCTGAGTTCAATAGAAAGACTTGTAACATGTCATTTTTATCGTTGTTGGTCTTCAGTCCGAAGACTGATTTCATGGAGCTCCCCACGCTACTCTATCCTGTGCATGGCTTTTAATCTCTCGGTAAGAACGGCAACCCACATCCATTCGAATTTGATTAATGCATTCGTTTCTTCCCTTCAGTACTAAATTGATGTCTCCATGTTGTCTCAGAAAGTGTTCTACAAATCGATCCCTTCTTTTAGTCAAGATGTGCCAGAAATTTAATTTTTCCCCAATTCTATTCAGTACCTCATCCATAGTTACGTGTTCTACCCATTGAATCTTCAGCATTCTCCTGTAACATGAAATCTTAAAAGCTTCTATCCTCTTCTTGCCTTAACTACACTACTGGCCATTAAAATTGCTACACCAAGAAGAAATGCAGATGATAAACGGGTGGAATGGCCGAGTGGTCTGAGGCGCCTCGCTGCGGAACGCGCGGTTACTCGCCGTTGGAGGTTCGAGTCCTGCCTGGGGCATGGGCATATGTGTGTGTGTTGTCCTTAGGTTAGTTTACCATAAAAATGTTCAGATGTTCAAATGTTTGTTAAGCTTAAGGGACTTAACTACGGGGTCATCAGTCCCTAAACTTACAAACTACTTATGAACTACCTACAACTAAGGACGGCACAAAGATCCATGCCCGAGGGGGGATTCGAACCCCCGACCGTAATGGCCGTGCAGACCGTGACTGAAGCGCCTAAGTCCCCTCGGCCAACGCGGCCGGCAGTTTACCTTAGTTTAAGTACTTTGTAAGCTACGGACTGATGACCACGCAGTTTGGTGCGATAAATTTACAAACATTTGAACATTTGATAAACGGGTATTCATTGGACAAATATTTTATACCAGAACTGGACATGTGATTACATTTTCTCACAATTTGGGTGCATAGATCCTGAGAAATCAGTACCCAGAACAGCCACCTCTGGCCGTAATAACGGCCTTGATACGCCTGGGCTGAGTCAAACAGACCTTGGATGGCGGGTACAGGTACAGATTCCCACGCAACTTGAACACGATACCACATTTAATCAAGAGTAGTGACTGGCGTATTGTGACGAGCCAGTTGCTTGGCCACCATTGACCAGATGTTTTCAATTGGTGAGAGATCTGGAGAATGTGCTGGCCAGGGCAGCAGTCGAACATTTTCCGTATCCAGAAAGGCTCGCACAAGACCTGCAACATGCGGTCGTGCATTATTCTGCTGAAATGTAAGGTTTCGCAAGGATTGAATGAAGGGTAGAGCCACGGGTCGTACCACATCTGAAATGTAGAGGCCACTTTTCAAAGTATCGTCGATGCGAACAAGAGGTGGACGAGACGTGTAACCAATGGCACCCCATACCATCACGCCGGGTGATACATCAGTATGGCGATGAAGAATACACGCTTCCAATATGCGTTCACCGCGATGTCGCCAAACACGGATGCGACCAACATGATGCTGTAAACAGAACTTGGATTCATCCGAAAAAATGACTTTTTGGCATTCGTGCACCCAGGTTCGTCGTTACGTACACCATCGCAGGCGCTCCTGTCTGTGATGCAGCGTCAAGGGTAACCGCAGCCATGGTCTCGGAGCTGTTCGTGCAGATGGTTGTTGACACGCAAACGTCCCCATATGTTGGCTCAGGGTTTGAGACGTGGCTGCAGCATCCGTTACAGCCATTCGGATAAGATGCCTGTCATCTTGACTCCTAGTGGTACGAGGCCGTCGGGATCCAGCTCGGTGTTCCGTATTGCCCTCCTTAACCCACCGATTCCATATTCTGCTAACAGTTATTGGATCGCGAGCAACGCGAACAGCAATGTCGCGATACGATAAACCGCAATCGCAATAGGCTACAATCCGACCTTTATCAAAGTCGGAAACGTGATGGTACGCATTTCTCCCCCTTACACGAGGCATCACAACAACGTTTCACCAGGCAACGCCGATCAACTGCTGTTTGTGTATGAAAAATCGGTTGGAAACTTTACTCGGGTCAGCACGTTCTAGGTGTCGCCACCGGCGCCAACCTTGTGGGAATGCTCTGGAAAGCTAATCATTTGCATATCACTGCATCTTCTTCCTGTCGGTTAAATTTCGCGTCTGTAGCACGTCATCTTCGTGGTGTAGAAATTTTAATGGCCAGGATTGTATTTATAGTTCATGTTTCACTCACGTATAAAGCAACAGTCGAAACAAATGCCTTCAGAAAAGTCTTCCTAAGAATAATAAAATATTCACCGTTTAAAATTTTCTCTTTTTGATAAACTCTTTTTTTCATTGCCATTCTGTGTTTTATATCATCTGTATGACAACTATCGTATGTAATTTTAATGCCCAAGTAAAGAAAAAGTCATCTACCACATTATTGTCTCGTTTCCTAATCTAATTTTCTCACTACCACCTCATTTTATTCGACTACATCCCATTATCCTAGATTTACTCTTGTTCGTCTTATACACTCATTTCAAGACACTGTCCATTCCGTCCAACTGCTCTTCCAGGCAAACCACAAAGTTTTTATTTCTTCTTCCTGAACTTTAATACCTTCTCCAATTATATCATTCTTTTTCTTCACAGCTTGCTTAAATCTTCAGATTCAATAAAATTGGAGAAAGACAACTTTGTCTTGGAGAAAGGCTACAACCATATCTTATTCCCTTCTCAAGGACGGCTTCCGTTTCATACCGTTCGACTGTAATAACAGCAGTCTGGTTTCAGGAAGAAGGAAACTTAGGGTTTAACGTACCATCGACAGCGTGGTAATTAGAGACGGAGCTCACGCTCGGATTTTTGGATAGGAATGGGCAAGGAAACTGGCAGTGCCCTTTGAAAGGAACCATCCCAGCATTTCACTGGAGTGATTTGGGGAAATCACGGAAAACCTAAATCTGGATGGCCGGAGGTGGATATGAACCACCGTCCTCCCGAATGAGAGTCCAATGTCTTACCACTGCGCCACCTCACTCGGTAGTCTGGTTTCAGTACGAGTTGTACATAACTATTATTACCCTTTATTTTACCTCTGTTACCTTCAGAATTCTAAATAGTGTGTTATAGTCAATATTATGAAAAGCTTTGTATAATTCTAAATTACTATAAATGTAGGTTTGCCTTTCCTTAACGTATCTTATAAGACACGTGTTATCGTATCTCATCATCAAGTTCATCCTCTTACCTTTTTACTAGAGTGCCACCAATTTCGCGTCGCTTGTAAGGGCCCTTCATATATTCCTTCCACCTTTCTGATTTCCCTTCTCTGCTTAGAACTGGCTTTCCATCCGAGTTATTGATATTCGTATATCTGCATTTTTTGACTCCAAACGTTTTTTGTTGTCCTGCAGATGGTGTATCTATCTTTCCCCTAGTAATACATTCTTCTACAGACTTGTATGTCCTGTAGCCTCTCCTGCTTAGCCAGTTTGCACTTCTTGTAAATCCCATTTTTTATCCTCCTGTGGTCCCATTTTGCCTGTTTCATATGGTGCATTTTTATACTTTCTCCTTTTTATCAGTTAAGTTCAGTATCTCCGGTGTTTTTCAAGGATTTCTACCTTCTATGTGACCCTCTGCTGCATTCCATGAGCCGGCCGCGGTGGCCGAGGGGACTGAGGCGCTCCAGTCACGGTCTGCACGGCCACTACGGTCGGGGGTTCGAATCCCCCCTCGGGCATGGATATTTGTGCCGTCCTTAGTTGTAAGTAGTTCATAAGTAGTTTGTAAGTTTAGGGACTGATGACCCCGTAGTTAAGTCCCATAAGCTATACAAACATTTGAACATTTGCATTCCATGATTTATATTTCAAAGCTAGGTCTCTTCAGTTTATTCAGGTTCCATCTTCTTCCATCTTCTCGCGAGGCGCGAGACCAGGGGTGGACAAAACAGGGCCGCTCGCTCAATGTCGCCGCATCTGTTTCAGTGTAAAGCGTGTGTGTGTTATGAGGGGTGATATTATAGTCTGGATAGAAATTACATCTTAAAGGACCAGTTGCTGAATACCAGCATGAGTATTAAGCTTTCCTATTCTATCTCTTTTTCTCTTTCTCGCCTGTATCGCGCAAGTGTAAACTCATTATGTCATCCTACATTTTGAATCCATGCAAGAAGCGATCAAAGCAGAAATCATTAATGTGTATAAAACGGAGCTGTTGTGTCCAGAAAAAATAAATGAGAGATATTGTTATAAACACAGCTGCATCTACGGGTGTTGGTCGTTCCTTATATGCTAATTGGGTAATTGATTACAAGGCCACTCAATCTTTGAAGTCTCAAAAAAAAAAAAAAAAAAAAAAAAAAAAAAAAGAAAATCACGACAGAAGGTTACAGAAAGTACTGATGTCACAGAAATGTGATACGAACGGAAGTACATGATTTCTTGTTTTGTTGACATAGTTGTTACTGTCGTAAACGAAAATGGAGATTTGGGCAATTTTCAGAGATTCTATGAATTATTAAAAGAAATGAGTTTTGAATATCTGTGGTGTCTAATATTACTTCTATATCGCAAAACACACAACTGCTTTGCACCTGATACAGCGGTTTTAATACCAAATTATTAACTTATCCACCAACAGCCGTAAATTTTATGTTCTTTTATTGGACGGCTGGTCTCGGTATTGCATTAAAACCATCTTCAGGCCCTATACAAATTAAGTTGCAAATCAGTGTTGTATCCATAACATCGTGCTGTACGTATGTCATACAAAAGCAGAATTAATGTAAACCGAAACCAGTCGTTAAATAAAACATAAACTTTACGGCTGTTGGTGAATGAGATAATAATTTGGAATTAAAACTCGACCAACAGCCCCAGTCCCTAATCCATTACAAGATGGAACCACATCGATTGATACACAGGTAGCGACAATGAGCAAGCCTCGTTTTTGTCCACCCCTGCTAACGCACCCCGGTCTGTTTGCAGGCTGTCTCTAGTTTCGGTGAACGGAGTATAGATCTGTCTCTGAATGTGTTAGTCACGCGGAATGGCCGCGTGGTCTAAGGCGTCATGCTACGGACTGGGCGACCGTTATAGCCGGAGGGCATGGGTGTGTGGTCCTTACTGTAAGTTAGTTTAAGTAGTTTTTACATCTAGGGACTGGTGACCTTAGCAGTCTGGTCCAGTAGGTTCACAAACATTTGAAGGTTTCTGAATGTGTGTTACAGTTTAAAACAGGGGAGGGCAAATGCGGTAATGCGAGAGCAGCCGCGACAGCTTGTCCGCGGCAACCACTTCCCTCTCCGCCTTCACCAGCCGCGTTGCTGGCGCGAACCCGATAACACGGGCCTCTTCACTTCGCCTCATCGGAACAGTGTTATCGATATTGAAGCCTGCTGGAGTTTCTGGTTGAACAAAATTATGATACGTATTGAAATATTTTACAAGAACTTTCCTCGAGAAGAGTTCCCCAAGTTGTTTAGACTAGCTGCACGAAACTGCAATATATGAGGAACTAAGTATTTGCGTGAAAGTGTTTTAAATGAAATTTACTAAATAAGGCCAGGCATGAACTTAGGGGTGCTCAACCGTCTGGAGCAATGCGATTTATGTCCAGTAATCCCACTCTAAACATCGACATGACAAAAAAATCATCAAACAGAATTAGAGATTAGTGAAAATACGGTTATCTTTCTTTTACATAATTACTGGGTTAGTTCTGAATTTATACCTATAATATTACTGAGAAGTGTAAAGATAATAACGGTTTAATTAAAATGCATGTATTCTTTTTTTTAATGTTTGTTAAGCTTAAGGGACTTAACTACGGGGTCATCAGTCCCTAAACTTACAAACTACTTATGAACTACCTACAACTAAGGACGGCACAAATATCCATGCCCGAGGGGGTATTCGAACCCCCGACCGTAGTGGCCGTGCAGACCGTGACTGAAGCGCCTCAGTCCCCTCGGCCACCGCGGCCGGCCATGTATTCTTTGTTTCTTACTTTATTTCCTTAGTTTCTTATTTAATATCAGTGTTCTTTTGGTGATAAAAAAATGAAGTCAACGGAAGTGATAGTTCCCCCGTTTCCCCCTCCCCAACCCGCTCACCAATGACATGAACGACAGAATTCTGAACGTAACTGCTGTTAACCAATTCAACGTATTGTTTTGCGACGCTGCTTTAGTCATTACAGCATCGCGCAATGAAAATATTTTTTATTCATTTTACGTTGTGTTGTGCTTCTATCTGAAAAAATTGTTGTAAGCTGAAATTACTTATGCATTCCGTGGACCCTTTGTACAATACGAGATAGGTCTATAAGGCAATACTTCCTCAAATGCTATGCAAATGTACTATTTCATCGTAAATATTGATTGCATTGTCATACTGTAGTGATGACATTGCAAAGAATACTTCTAACGTGACTACAGACACAAAAGTCTGCTGCCTATCGTGTTTTAGCGGCAATCTTCAATGCTGTTCGTTAGGAAGTGCCCGCAGTGCCCGTCCCTGATTTAAAACCTGGTTCTGAAATCTACGCCTTGCCACTATAAAATCAATCTGAAACCTCCCGGTGTCTCCTGGTTCCTTTCACGTGTACATCATTTTTATGATTGTTAAACTGTTTGTAACAATTAAATCGTGCTCCATGCAAAATTCTGCCAGACGAATTCCTGTTTAATTCATTTTCCCCAGTCCACATTCACCTATTTTTCCTTCTCTTCCTTTCACTTCTATCAAATTACAGTCTCTCATCACAATCAAATTTCTCTCCTCCTTAAGTTTCTGAATAACTTTTACCTCATCATACATTTCGGCCCACTTTAGGTTACGGTAGCAACACTAAAAGTGGGTCTTTGCGATCGCCTTTTGACAGCTCGAAATTTAAATGATAATAACGGCTTAATCGTTCATCTGACACGAAAATTGAATTAACGGGTTTGTATAGGAGAAAAAGCTCAGCAGCTTTGCTTCGATGTGTTATTTCCATAACTCGCACAGTGCAAGAATCCCCTCCTATCGACTAAAGTTATCAAGAAAGTGTAGGCGTAATTAGTCCATAGAAGATAGTATAGGGGGCGTGCAGATTTACCGGCCCACATTGTCCATCCGGGATCTGCAAGTTAAACTGACCCACCTGTGAGCCAGACTTATGAGCGGAAGTGTAGGCATTCCTCCTATCTGTTTTGTAGGAAGTGCTTTCGATGATGTAGTCCTTGCGCAGCTAGATAGCACACTGGAGTATTGTTGGAATTGCTATTAAAAGAGATGAAATTTAACTTGTTACGGGCAGGTGATTTATAGGTGCGACGGTTACAACGGAGCCGGCCGCAGTGGCCGAGGGGACTGAGGCGCTCCAGTCACGGTCTGCACGGCCACTACGGTCGGGGGTTCGAATTCCCCCTCGGGCATGGATATTTGTGCCGTCCTTAGTCTTAGCTAGTTCATAAGTAGTTTGTAAGCTTAGGGACTGATGACCCCGTAGTTCAGTCCCATAAGTTCTATAAACATTTGAACATTTTTGAATTTTTTTGGTTACAACGGACGATCCCACGGATGGGGTTCTGGAGCTTTCGCTACCCCACCTCCTCTGCCGACGCCATATGGTACGTCTTGGCCGTGGGCACTTGAACACTTCCTACTGTCGGCAACTGCCTAGCCGTTCCTAACTGAAAATGTATCTGCCGCCGACTCGCGCACAAATATCTGTTAACGACTTATTAAACAATATAAAATAAATATTGTACTTACTTCTAAGAACCTTTACAAGTTACAACCGTTACAAAGATATTTTCAAAAATAAAGGTGATTTGACACTGTCACTTGATTTTACGTAAACCATGCGTTCGGGAAACAGTCACGTGACATTCCTCGCCCAGAACTCTCTCTGGCATACTCCATATTGCTTTTTATTTGTATGATTTTTTTAAATTATAACTCACGCGTTGTCATTTCAAAGCAATGGCACGTTGAAGAATTAACTAAAACACGTCTTTCTTAGAACGATAAATTATAATCTAGTCTCTAAACATAGCATATTAGCAGTTATCACCCGCCATCAATAATATGAGAGTAAAGAAATAGTCATAAGTGTTTGTTGTAGTGTAGTGGACAGCGCATTAGGTTGTGATGCGCATGGTCGGTAATTAACATCTCGCACTTACAATTTTTTTTCGCCATTGCTCCTCAAAGGATTTCGGGCACGATTATTAATTAAATAGAGCCATGTTCTACAATATTTGTGCATATGTAAGAGTGCTCCCTCTAAAATGTGTGTTTTTTCCATTTCGTAAACATGCCATGAAATACGTACTAACGAAATGAACAGTGGTCTTCTGAAGCATATGTACATAAACTGGGAGGATACTGTAATAATGATTATTTTAAACAACGTGCTGATACTGGCAGTTTATATATAAATGAAGTCCTATATTTCTGTTGCAACTGTCGTCCCTTGATGCAAAGGAAGGGAAGTGTACATATTGCAACAGATTACCTGATTTTTTTTTTCTAAGCAATTATTCAATTTTTATGGAATATGTTGAAACTCAATTACAATCCATGCGTCTGCAAAATTGTTTGTTTTTGGCACGGTCGCTATGGACGCTTTTAATGTAGATTTTATTACCTTTTCTGTGGTTCAGATATAACTTTGTTCATGTTACTTTGTTCTGCGCTAAACTAAAGAGCAAATATTCTGTTTCAAACCGTAACTACGTTTTCTTTTACACGTCATTCACAACAGTCATTGTAACAGTATCTTCCCATTTTATGCACATGTGATAAAAAAGTCTATGTTTGCAATTCTTTGGTATGTATTTCATGGCATGTTCACAAAATAGTAATCTTGCAGAATATATTTGTGTTCAAGTAACAAGTGAATGCAAAAAAACTTTTAGCAAGCAAGCTGATAAAAAAATCTGCCAGTGGTGTTTTATTTCTGTTTTTGTTCTTCACGTAGATCGAAGCTTTGCGGTCGTTTGTTCATGTTTGTTGTGGGTTGTTCGTGGAGAATGTGGTTCAGTTTTTTATTACAGATGGCGCTGAGCCCTCTTTTTTCCTCTGTTTTCATTGGTTCTTCGGTTGGATCGGTCCCTTGCGGCCGTTGGTTCGTTTTGTTCTACGTTGATCGTTTCGTCCTTGACTCCGTTTTTTCGTTTCAGAGGACGTCGAGCCCTTTGACTGAGCACGTGAGCCACCAAGCCGGCAGCGCTGAGCTGCCGCGCCTGGCTAGTTTCGAACCTCCGCCTATGTTCGTACATCACAAACGAATGCGCCACCGGCCGCCGCCCATTATGCTGCGGGGAACAGCTGAGAGAGTAATCCGTAATTCTCGTACCATCGATGGCAGCTGTTAACTACTAACACGGCATTTTTATACATTAGATAATAATTCATTGTACTAAGAATGATGTGTTTTTGATCATTTTTAGTGGATCATTGCTTTGCAATGTCAACTCATGAAAAGCAAGATGGCGTATGCAACAGGCTACAGTCACTCGTCCGCACGCCAAACGTACGCTACGTTCCTTCCAGACTATAGTCATTGATAACCAGTACTGGCAAAGGAAATAAACTTAGAACAAACTACCAAGGCAAGAATAGTGATAATATTTTAACGGAAAAAAGATAATCACATTGTGGGAGAGATATAAAAATAATAATTTAAAGAGGTAAAAGATTTTTTTAAAAAAATAGTACGTTTGTCGAAGCTAAACTCAAATATCGAACAATTTTGGCTCTTTATTATAATACGGTCAGAGAGAATATTACATACAATTATATATTTTTGACGGCGTTACAGCGTTCATTTAATGAAATAAATCTCAATTTGCAATCGGTTATGGCTTCACTGTACTAGGTTTAGATGGAATACCAAAGTGCGGCGAATGGAAATTTGTGACCGGACTGTGTCCTCGGTGGCGGAGTGGTCGATGTGTGTGCCTAGTAAGCAGGAGATTCCGGGTTCGAATCCCGGCCGGGCACAAATTTTCATTCGCCGCACTTTGGTATTCCATCTAAACCTAGTACAGTGAAGCCATAACCGATTGCAAAGTGCGATTTATTTCAGAATATTACGTGTTTGGTGGATAGATATTATCAGAATAGTAGAGTTGCAATCGTATCGTCCAACATTTTTTATTATTTATACATTTATCTTTTGTCCGAATTGTTTGCAAAAAATCATAAAACTGCAGACAAATCTAAAGTGGGCCGTAAACACGCCAGTGAGATTTTTTACAATCTTTTCCTCATCAAAGTATAAACTTTCATTGCTGTAGTGAGTGTTGACTTTATGTCCGTGTTGGCTACGAAACGCGTTCACTTTGTTGCTCATAGTAGTTTATCTCCATCTAGATTTTCTAATTGATTATTAGACCACCTCCCACGTTACCCCAACTGTTTTGTATTTTTAACCCCTTACTCAGCTTACCAGGAGTCATGTTCATTCTGCCACAGAACTTCTGTAATCCCCACCAAACCTTACTTAAACCTATTCCTTTCACTTTAAAAATTTTCTAACTTCCCTACCGTATGAATGGGATAGAACATTCCACACTCCGGTTCGTAGAAAGGCTGCTTTTTTTCCTGGTGACCATATCCTCCTGAATAGCTCCGTTTCGGAAATCCGAATGGGGAACCAATTTACCTCTGAAATATTTTACCCAAGAGGACGTCATCATCAAGTAAGTATCCATATAACAGAAGTGTATGTCCTGACGATAGCCTTACCTTACTTTCAGCCATTCCCACTAAATGTAAGCGCACAGTCACACAGAATTATTTCTTGTTATCTGTAAACATGCTCCCAGGGGCCCCAATCTTTGGAGTACGCGGATGACAACCGTAGGATCCCGACCCGAGCCTGACATTGCTTCCATTTACTGGTGTCAGACTACTTCTGTGTTCTATCCTATCGGCCTTCCTTGGTCAACTCTTGCTTTTTCGACCTCGACGGTATTAGGTTTCGTGGCCTGAGGGTGTCTTTCAGTTTTCTAATCTTCCTCGCAGACTCATAACATCTTTCTTCATCTCTCATTATCACCTTTCGGAATAACATTCAGTATTGTAACTGCACTGCTGCCTTGCAGTTGGTAGAGGGATCTATAAAGGCTAAGAGAGGGAGACCCCTACAGAAAGAGACCCGGTCCTCCAGGTTGCGGGTAGTACGCAGGGCCAATAACCCGGCTACGGAAAACTCTAATATTACGAATATCTCACATATGCCTCGGATAAAAAATGGCCCCCAATGGAAATCATACATGAGTGTTGGGACATGGAATCTAAGGAGTACGTTTAAAACAGGATCCTTCCGAAGACTCAGCAAACAACTACACATTAACCATGAGCAATCGCAGCAATACAGGAAACTATTAGGCCGAAATATACAAGATATGGATAAGTACACAATATTCAACAGTGGTAAAGAAAATGGCTCCCATGAATTTGGAACAGCCTTCTGTCTACGAAATGATATTCTATCTACATTAATAAAGTTTGAAGCCATTGATGAAAGACTATGCTATCTTAGAATCAGGTCCAAGTGATTCAATTTGTCACTAATAAACTGTCATGCACCAACTAATGACAAACATGATGCAATGAAGGATAACTTCTATGAAAAATCGTTACATAAATTATTACTCAACTCTGCATTAATGCTTTTAGTAAATTAGGAACCTGATGAAGACTTATGCAGTATTTTTGAAACAATCGAGAATATTTTTGTTGCAAACGTTTAGAATCACTCACATCTTGCTGTTCCAATTGCATTGCAACCGACTAATTACGGATGGGAAGAAAAGGACAACATTTTTTTAAATATGCTTTTACGGTGAATACCTGCACTCTTCTATTGGGGATATTACCATCGAGGAAGAGCAACAAAGTTGTACATGTATGAATTATACAGATTTTTATGGAACAAACTGGACAATTGTTTATTATAGTCTACTATATACGCTATTGTATTCTAACTATATTTGTCTGTCGCATAATTATGTATAAAAATATAATACCTTTTTTGTGTGTAGTTCTTATGTGAATTATTACTATTATTATTATTATATCATCATCATCATCATCATCATCATCATCTGTTACAGTCGATGATCTGCAGATGCTCACTGACATAGATTGCAGCGACTATGAGACCGGTAATAGATTTGAGAGCAATAATAGGAAAAAGATGACACTCAGTAATAATTCGTTATATGCACATATAGTTTTTGTGCATTAATTTGTATAAAATTTATTTATATTTTTGGATAACAGAGATTCGAAAGAAATTATTTATTCTGTATAGTGCAATTGATGCAAAGCTTGCGCGACCAAGCACGCGCGGTATTCGCGACAAAAAATAATAGATATCGAAATTCAGGAACGTAGTACTACTACTTTGTAGTAGTACTTATTTATAGAATTTACCTGACAAGAGTCATCCACTAAATTTTCCGCGATGGAAAAGTGATCACTTGCCCAAATGAAATATATCACGCGCCTTTGAGCGCAGCAATGAGATGTAACTGTCGATTGCCAGATATTTTTTCCACCACGAAACATTCAGCGGACTATTTTTTCCCATAAAACTTATACAGTTAACTATCACTTCTCTAAATTTCAACTTTCTTTATATAATTTCACTTACACGATTTTTCCACCACCGTACAATCAGCTAATTTTTACGTTTCTAACCAACTTGATAAACATGTAAGAAAAGTATCAGGTTCCTTTTCTTTTTTAAATAATTATTCTACACATGTGGGTGACCGCTGCGGCTACACTTACCGAAATGCGCCAGCTGACGTTTATTTCCATTCTTAACATTACGTAATGAACTACAGGAAAAAAAGTTTAGCTTTCTTTCTATTGTTCATCAGAAATGACTGCTGGCTCCCGGACTACAAGGACGTAATTCTGACACGGGGAACAAAAAGCAAAAACTCGTATTGTATATGAAGTCTTACAAACAGATGCAAAGTTTGTAGCAGCTTAACCGGATATGTCTACAGAATGGTTGTGAGAAACAAAATGCCAGAATACTGCGTCACTGAGTCACACGGCAGTACCACATTCGAAAAAAAGTTATCATCTGCGGAAGTTCCTATGACTGGAGCACGATGCATAAGGAAATTAAGATATACAGAGAGATGTCTAAGATGATATCTTCTGCCGCACGCAGAACTGACTTCAGACAATGAAACTTCATTAGGGCTTATGGAATACTAAATACAATGTATCCGAATCTGCAAGGATTAATAATTACACTAATTCCATTATGAAAATTAAGAAAAAAAGAAACCTTTTCATTATAGCGTGTTACTTTCGCCTGATCTGAGCTTGGAAAAATTCAGCTTGAAAACGGGTTTAGAAATGTTTTGGGAAACATGTCTTACCTTTTATTTGACGAATGGTTCCACACGAAACTCTTGCTGAGATCGAACTGGGCGCTGCAGTTTATTACGTTCATCAGTGTGTACTGCCGTCGCGCTTATGCACAAAACTGAATTCTGCATCAGAAAGCTACGGCACAAGTAGTTTGCGCATACGATTGCAGTAGCCTTGTTTCTTGTCCGACAAGGCGGGAGGGGGAGGAGGCCGAAGTGTCCTTTTGGGAATTGCCGACGGATGCCGGCCAGGTACGTCACTAAAGGTCCCTTCACACGATTTATTGGACCAATTCGGTGGTCACCCGATACATTGGGCGGTTTTAGGCGCTACCCGACCAACTTTCCTTGTCGGTCGGTTGTATGTGCCTGACCACCCTATCTCAGATTCCCCCACCACTTCACCGGATAAATTGTACCGTGTGTAGCGCTTCCCGACCAACTTCCATGCCAGAGGTCGTCTGCACAGCGAACACTCGAAAACAAAAACAGTTCGACAAATAGACACCAGAACAGGGTGGCGCTGCGTGCAGTTGGTCGGAACGTGTGTAGGCTGCTACCAATTGGTTGGCCGGCCGCGGTGGCCAAGGAGACTAAGGCGCTCCAGTCCGGTCTGCACGGCCACTACGGTCGGGGGTTCGAATCCCCCCTCGGGCATGGATATTTATGACGTCCTAGTTCGTAAGTAGTTCATAAGTAGTTTGTAAGTTTAGGGACTGATGACCCCGTAGTTAAGTCCCATAGACTATACAAACATTTGAACATTTGAACCAATTGGTTGGTTCGTTGGACAGCTTGTTGGTCGTACGATAAATCTGAGCGTGTGTAGGGGTCTTAAGCTGCCGCAGTCTTGACGTTGTAAGAGGGGGGGGGGGGGGGGCGAGATTTTCCTGCGCTTCTGGGATGGCCTGGGTGCTGTTCAGGTCTGTAGTGTAGCCCAGCAATGGCATGTACAAGTAAGCAACAGGAAATTATTTGGGGATTCCATTTCGGCAATTTTCTGCATAGTTTTGCATTTGACTGGGCTGTGAGGCAGTGCTGATACTCACCAAGTGAGCGGTAAAGGCTGCAAGAAATGAAGCTTTTGCACACCATTTTCCAAGGGGGGGGGGGGGCAAGTGCTCCCTCTTGCCCCCCTCCTCCTATTTTCTGTCCTATATCGTTTTTATGCTCTTAACCCCATAGTTCGAAGTCCACGTGAAACAGTTGATGCACTACCGCTGCGTTTGGGGGTTCGAATCCCTCCTAGGGCACGGATGTTTGTGCCGTCTTTAGTATAAGCTAGTTCATAAGTAGTTTGTAAGTTGAGGGACTGCTGATCCCGTAGTTAAGTCCCATAAGCTCTACAAACATTTTGATCTATCGTTAATTTGCTCGATAAATTACTTCATAGGCTTGATGAAAGCTATAACACGTCCCCTCCAGCAGGATCAGTTCTAATAAAGCACCGTGGTTTTGGAATTAACCTACAGTCTACGGACGGTGTTACCTATTTTAATTGGGTAAACATCCAACATTTATGAGAAGAACTACGAGATTTTGTGACGAAGTTGATGACTGAGATGGTAACGTAAGTTGGGAGTTAATGACATCAAACGAAAATGTCGACTTGTGCTGTAATTTATAGAAACTGTTTCAGCACTGGTCTGGAAAGCTGAATAAAATAAAATAAAAAAAAATAACTATAGAAAAATATAGCTCGAGTGTGGATTCTAACGACTATCCTCTAAGAGTAGGGACCCAATTGTCACAGCTAGCTGAGTGTTTGGAATTGGGACGCGCGAGTTTATTTACTAGAGTGGTATACCGGCCTCGTGTGGGGATTACGCCACGCAAATGGACGGACTGCGGTTCCTTCGTACTGGTTGCGCTGTGTTATTTCACATGTGTTTATTTGTTTGACATGTATGGTCCCGAGTTACTTGATTAATTCTAGTTTATATAAACGATCGGAACAAATTGTGCAACTGTTGAGAACACGTATATGTGTTGTAGACAGTACAATCCCGTGTAGCATGTCAAGATATTACATTTTCAGCTAAATGAACTACTGTCGCATTATATATGAATTGGCAACCAAAAATCGAAGTAAACAAAATTACGAAAACACAAATATGAAATGCATCTCATACAAAACGCGTATAGTTATTTCTGATGGATATTTGGACGGACTAGAATATCTTCTACTACACGTTTTGTTTCCTCGTAGTAAGACAGTATTATAGTCAGACTTCCTAATGGTGAATACCAGAAAAAAAAACACTTACAGTCAGTTGGTCGGTAGTAATCAACAGGCAGGCCATTTACCCGGTGGAAATCTAAATAACTTCAAAAAAAATGTTTGTCAAGCTTAAGGGACCTAACTACGGGGTCATCAGTCCCTAAACTTACAAACTACTTATGAACTACCTACAACTAAGGACGGCACAAATATCCATGCCCGAGGGGGGATTCGAACCCTCGACCGTAGTGACCGTGCAGACCGTGACTGAAGCGCCTCAGTCCCCTCAGTCACCGCGGCCGGCCTAAATAACTTCACCATGTTTTCTGCAACAGTAGCTGAAGAAGTTGCTCCCGAAAATATTAGTAAGTACGCAAAAATCTACTTCAAGTACGGAGTCCTACGTAAAACGTAAGAAGGTAGAGGGCGTATCATGATATAAAAGACGGATACTGATGAAAGCAGACTTTCCAGTATACACGGCTTAACAAACGAGGTGTTGGTGATATAACTGTTATGATTACTTAAAATGTCAACTTATCGATTACTACTTTACACTTTGATGACAGAAGGCCGACTGTTTAAGGATGCCGGTGTTCAAAACTAATATTACAATCATTATCGGGTAAGATTTTTCAGCTTCAACAATGTGCATAATAGAAACTATGTGCCATACTGCATTCAAAATATGTAATTAAATATGCGTTAAGTGTATAATAAAGTGAAGTGAGTGAATACTATTTAAGTCCAGTATAGCTGGACCACGTTTTTCTAATGTGATTTTACAATGTTCAGGATCTGGTATACATCTTCCTAATACGCATATGACTTAAAAAAACTGTATGCATTTCTTCAGCTGTTTCACCGGTCACACTTAAAGTTATGGTGTTGTCTCTTCTTTTCCTCGTACGTGCATCAATCCAGGGAGTACTCGGGTTAGATGGACCACCTCCTAGGAATTGAGTGCCTTCTGGTATACGTTATTATACCAGGGTGTAGCAAATACAGGGCATCAGAGCTACAACCATTGTTTATTTTCAGGTATAAAGTTCTGCAGTCATTGTATTTCGAGTATCTCGCGTTCCACAGCAATCACAATTATTTTAGAATCTCGCGAAGCCCTCAATTGTTCAGTGAGAGCATGACACACACACACACACAAAATCCAATTTCCATCTTCTGTTTCCTTATAGTGTATGACGTCGTGTCAAAGAAGACACATGAGAATGTCTTTGTTCTTTCTTTCGTGTAAAATATCGCTTACATAGGTATTTCCCAACAAGTCATCTTCGATATATTCCTCATTTGTCCGCTCATCTACATTAGGAGGTAGAGCTACCATATCTGCCTCTATGTCATCAGAAAATAGGTATCCTATTGCCTCTTCAACAGATTTAAAAATTTGGTGAGACCTGACAAAGTAATCTGAAAAGCTCGAAAAACTTGGCGTTAAGCACAGAAGTGCCCATTTTCCTCAAACGAGGACAGCAAGTTTTCAAGCAGCGGGACACAAAGTGCAATAAAGTATTTTGACCTTCAGTACTACCAAACTCTTATAGTATCTCATTAAGCACCAGGCAGAAAATGACAGTGATCTGTCGTATATGCAGCCACTATAAAGAAGAATAAAAGTAACAAACAGGATCTGCAGAAACACGTGACTTTTGTTAAAACACGTGACTTTTCTTAAAACACGCGAACCCACCTACTGGATATATTTTTACTCGTCAGAGACGGTCCACTGGTATGAAAATGTGCAAAATCACAGATATACTAATAAATTTTAAATATAATCCTCATTAATGTGAATGTTGAATACTCGTCGCCATTTATTGTATCATCCTGGATTCCATTTGTTGAGTTCTCGTCGCGGTCTAGTTATCAGGTAAGGTACTGGTGCAGGATCGTGGTCAGCTAAAACAGTTCTATAGAGATTGGTATAACAAGTTTCATTGACTGAAGAATGCAATACTTCTATCTGTTCTTGTTGTGATTGCTTGTACAACAGAAAACTGTATTTCTGAAAAAAGAACTACAATCCGTGCTACTTCTGCACACAAAAACAACACAACACTTCTTTTCTAGGTCGTCAGAAGACTTCACTAAACTAGTAAGTAGGGCCCTATGACAAAGTCCTTACAGTCCTGGACAGTCCAATGGTAGACCTAAAGAGAACGAGGCGAGTACCCGTTCTTCGCAGTGAGCTGGATCTTCCGTTCCGGCGCAGGGATCATCTTTCTTCGGTCTTCAGGAGGCGAGTTCTAACCCATCCGTAGGCCAGGAAGAACTGGTGTGAGCTGTACCTGGTCGAGCTTATATAGCCGGCTTAGGCGTGCTGGAAACTTCCTCCTTCACTGGCGACCTCTGGAAAACAAACATCTAGAATTAACGGACAGTCGTTGTTGTCGTGGTGGCCCGACAGTGTTTGCTTGTAGGTTGTCTGGCAGCCTCGGCGCCTGTCGCAGTGAGGTCTGCCGTTCCGCTCATCTGCAGTGTTTTGCTGGTTGCGTGGAGCCAGCTTGCAGGGGTCGCTGGACGCTGGCCGAACAGTTCTTTTCTCGCGGCATCGTCTTCTGTACGATGCTAGCTGTGCTGTTTCCTGGTTACTGCCTAGTTCGTAGCCGAGTTCTGACTGGCGTCCAGACGCATGTCGGCCTAGATATGGTAGCTTGTAGAGGGCGCGCGTCTACGGTCACTCCCTCCAACAGGCGCGGCACCGGCGTGCAAGGGGCTGGCGGTCGACCACTGCCTTCTCCACGATCGTTTTCTTGCGTTTGGCGTGTGGCGCTGACTTCGCGCCACAACATCGCCCCCCCCCCCCAAGTGCCGAACTGTTGTTGTGTAGGGAGCTCGACAACGGGGGAGGAGGCAGGCTCGTGGACGTGGTGATGGACCGGAGTCTGTAGCTTCAGAGGATAGCAGACTACCGGCCGGGCCCCGCCATCCGGCCTGAGCTCGCGAGGAAACGTCCTCCGTGAAAACCTCTGAAGGGTCCACGTCCTCGACCTGAGGCCCAGATGATGACGTAGACGGTGACATCGTCGGCGACGTCGGCGTCGGATGCTACGTAGCGTGCTGGACCAGTTCCATCGGGACGCCGAGTTGAGACGGAGGAGGTTAGGGCTCCGTCTCCATGGCGTCGGGCCGCGGTGCCGTGGAGATCTGCTAGGGCAGCTAACGAGGTCGCACGGGCGGCGGAGGCCGCGCGGTCTGCGTGGTGCGTGAATCAACCGAGAGCTTACAGGGTACACAACAAGGGCGAATTTGGTTGCGGCTCCTGCGGACAATGCAATCGGTATCTGAAATTTCAGACACGTGAGCACCGCAACAGTAGATGATCTCGCCCCGCTCCCATCGTCTGCGACCGCCAAAAACTTTGAAAAAGACTGGGTGACGCAGAGTGAAGCGATACTTGCGTGTGGTCTGCTGCAGCTCCGGGCGGCACGTTGAGTGCAGCAGATGGAGCAGGGTGCGGGTCGGCGGCCGTGTAGACGTTTGGTCGGCGACGACCTTCTCGCGGATGCGAGGGATAGGAGGCGACGAACAGTTGCAGAGCTGCCTCCCGTGAGTGTTTCGAACTAAGTTTGGACATCTGTTGCTTGAATCTCCGGACGAAGCATTCTGCAGCGCCGTTTGACTGCGGGTGAAACGGTGCACTGGCGAGATGCTTAATTCCATTGTTTTCACAAAAGGAGCGAAATTCTTGCGATGTGAACTGTTGTTGTCAGGGACTATTAGTTCAGGGAGATCTTCCAGACAGAAAATTGAAGACAACGCTCTAATCGTGCTACTTGAAGTCGTAGGAGACATTGGTACTGCAAATGGGTAACCACTAAAAGCATCAACCACAATAAGCCACTTAGTGTTCCAGAATGGACCAGCGTAGTCAATATTCACTCGTTTCCATGGTGAAATCGTTTTGGCCACGCAAAAAATTTCTGAGGTGGGGCGGACTGGTTGGTAGCGCAGACTGAACACTGTGACGTCATCTGTTCTATATGGACGTCCATACCCTGCCAAGTACAGTGTCGTCGTGCCAATTGCTTAGTGCGAACCAGTCCCCAATGTTCTTGGTGAAGTACGTTCAATACTTCTGTCAGCAAACGTCGCGGGATCAACACACGCGATTGTCCACTGTCATTTGAAACTAGAATGCGACCTCTATGTCCTGAAAGTTCATTTACTCTGGCAGAATAGCGAGGCACCAGTGAATTTTGAACGTCACGTTGTTAACGAGGCCACTGTGCGGATGTAACGCAGCAAAATTTGTAAATCAGGATCTCTTTCTGTGGCCCGAGCAATTTTCCTATAGTCCAACGGAAAGGATTGCAACAAACTATCTTCCTGTGCATCTATCTGACGACAATAAGTCTCCGAGGTGTCATAGTCTTTGTCAGGATCAATCGGAAGACGGGAAAGTGCGTCGGCATTTCCGTGGCGAGTTTTGGGTCTGTACACAATCTCGTACTGATACTGTGATAAAAAACAATGCCCAAAGTTGCAATTTGTGTGCTGTGCGCGTAGGGATTGGCTTGACTGGATGAAACTACGACTCCAATGGCTTGTAGTCAGTAACTAATTAAAATTTTCTCCCATAAAAATAATGATGGAATTTTGTGACACCATACACAATTGCTAAAGCTTCCTTCTCAATTTGAGAATAGCTGCACTGTGTGTCTGCCAAATCTTAGGCTGCAAAAGCTATCGGACCGTCCGTATCCCTATGTCTATGTGACAGTACTACTCCTAGGCCAAACGATGACGCGTCCACTTGCAAAAGAACTGGTTTTTCTGGATCGAAGTGCACCAAACATCGATCACTGTGCAGTGCATCTTTTAACTGTTGAAATGCGCGTTGGCATTCGTCTGTCCAAACAAAACGAACATGTTTACGGCGTAGCCGATGCAAAGGGGCTGCAATTTGTGCTGCGTTGGGAATAAGCCTAATATAAAACGTTAACTTTCCCAAGACGGACTGTAAGTCTTTCACATCTTTTGGTGCTGGCAGGTCGCGAATGGCCAGCAAATGTGATTGGATGGGGTGCACACATTGACTGTTTATCACGTGTCCTAAATACTGCAGTTCCGTTTTGAAAAAGTCATACTTAACTAAGCGAGACTTGAGACCTGCATCTGACAAAACTTGAAATAATTTCCTCAAATTTTATGACGTTCGTTATATTTTTTAGGATTTTTGTATACGCAATATTGGATTTTTATAGGAATATTAACGTATTTATGAGCTCAGGTATTTATATTTGGGAAATTATTAGTGTATATGTGCAGTTATCATAGTAGGATTAGTTTTTCGGTTATAAAGAATATTTAAATGCAAAGTAAAGAAGGAAGTAACAGCATGGAGGATGCAATAGTCTCTGATATATTCTCCATGTTGGGGTATAGAAGCAAAATTCCGAGATTGTTACAAAAAATCTGCTATTATTTCGGTTCGTTTCGGAAGTGCGTTTTTGAGAAGTTTAGATGAAAGTTTATTTTCAGTTAGTTTCCGACTGATGAAGATATAACAGTCGAAATCAAAATGTTCAAATGTTTGTAGAGTCTATGGGACTTAACTACGGGGTCATCAGTCCCTAAACTTACAAACTACTTATGAACTACTTACGAACTAGGACGGCACAAATATCCATGCCCGAGGGGGGATTCGAACCCCCGACCGTAGTGGCCGTGCAGACCGTGACTGGAGCGCCTCAGTCCCCTCGGCCACCGCGACCGGCAGTCGAAATCAGATCGCATCTAAGATCGATACGGAATAGCGTGAGCAATGTGGCAAACATTATAAATACGGACAGATTTTCATCAGATAATTTATTGAATTGTGTGACTTCAATAGCGATAAGAACTTTAATTTAGATTTTCAAGCATGATTAGGTATCATTTCATCATCAGTCATTTCATCTGAAGTGAGAACTGTTAAAATATACGGAAGTGAACTTTTACTTATCGGTACAAACATTATTTCGCGAGTGTATCTTTGGTGCGAACATTATCCGAACGTTTAAAATACGGAAATCTTGTTACGGGAATGTATTATTGTGCAGTATTATTAATTTTGAATATGTAGAATATAAAATAACAGTGCGAGAAATGTGTTAATAAGTGTACTAAAGCTACTTAATGAATGTATCGCCAGGCAACGATAAGTAATATCTCTGACTAAATACTACAAACGAAATACGGACTAAAATTTTCTCGAATCAAGGCATGAAATTCACAAAACGGAGAATTCTGATGAACTTTAATTCACTGAAGAATCGTCTTGCCTTGTCCATCGAGTGTTATGACCAAAATCCTTGAAAACTATAACTACATGGCTGGGCTTAAGTACAGTGGAAAGTGAAGGCAGGGGGGTCATAAGTGGCGCCCAAAACGAGGCGCTCGAATCAGGACACCTCCACGACCTTGAGACTAAGAAGAATTAACGAAATTAAATCTTGGAAAAGAAGAAAACATTTCACAAGACTGAATTGGATTAACATTTACAAAGACCAGGTGAAGCCTTTCGTGGAAAAGATATATATAACAAAAAGAGAAGTTGATATACGACCGTCTGTCGTCTTCCATATATTTTTTGTATGTTTCTATAAAGTTATAATTTATTTAATTTCGCTAGATTATCATTTTGTTAAAACTTTAACCCCACTCTTTTCAAGGCTTCAGGAATAGTATTTTTATTTCATGTGTAAAATATTAGTTAATATTGCTAGGTTTTTCTTATTTTGTTGTGTTAATAATTTATTATTATATTAATTAATGTGGCATAAGTACGGCTTCTCCGCTACGCCACTGTCCCCGTGAAAATGTGCAGTTGTTTTACTTTTAAGTGGGTGCGAGAATCTGTTGTTGTCTGAATGTGGGGAGTGATAACTCGCTTTGCATCGTTCTCTCTGGCTCAGAGTCGATAGCTGCTGAAGCTACCAAAGAGGTTTCTACACCCTTTGGTTACAGTCTAATTAGCGAGCCTTCCCTCTAGCGCGAGTCTGGCTCTCCGTCCCCACCACCGCTGTTTTCTTGGATTTTCCGGCTTCCGGTGGCTTCCCGCGTCTTCCCGCGCCCAGGTGGCCGTGCGGCTGTTCACTTTTGGCTGGTCGTCTGGTGAGGTAAGGTTGGTTCTGCTCTTGTTTCTGGAGATGGTAGCGTTTCATAGACTAGCACGTTTAACTTAGATTCGTGAACTTAGAATCATGTTTTATTGGAATATTTTCTCCGATCGTGTGCGGATATGTGGTCTCGTTTTTCAATTCAGTGATTTCCAATAGATAACACAGTGTGTGTGATTCTAGTTGCAGTATGATAACGGCCTGATATGTTAAAACCTTTTGTGATCATGTGGCGGTGTATGAACTCTGTAAATACTTTCTAGCTTTGTGGCGTCTGATTTCTAATAGGTGATATATTCATTTTTGTACAGTGCATATAAAAATCTTCTCATTTCCTTCCGTGAGTGATGTGTTCCACGTGGTTTGTTCATAGAACAAAGACTTCAGCTTCCACTCCTGTTTGTTCCATGCCCATCAGGCAAATAACTATCCGGGTATCCTGATTTCCACTAATATTTCGCGATCTTCTCTCCCCACCTATTTTACTCTGTCTTTGCCAGTAATTCACTCTGAGCCTTGTACAACCTCCTTCAATAGCTTCCTTTTGTAATTCTAAACATTTCCATGGATGGCATGCTGTAATTCTTAATTTTATTTTTCGGACTTTGTATTTATTTCATTTTTGTGGTTTTCCTGAGACAGGATCTCATACGTCTCTGTAATCGCCCCCTATTGCGTGTAGCTGTATTTCATTCGCTTCCTTATATAATTCTAAGCATTTATATGGGTTGCATGCTTTAGTTAATTTTCTTTATTTTTCGGAATCTGAATTTATTCAATTTTATCGGTTTTCGGAACCACGTGGATCCGAGTTCCGACTTCTGGGATTTGCAGCTAGTCGCCTGAGTTCACGCCATTTCTCATATAAAACCAGTACCTAGATCGATTTCTAACAGAGTGAACTTACGAATCCACCGTGATTTTGTATAATGAATCCGACTTTCAACCACTTCACCTTCAGTGGAGTGCGTTCATCTAACGTAGCCGTGTGTCGCCATTAGCGTATTTTCTCGCGTTTTCTGTTCAGATGTAATTGAACTTGCTATACACACGCACCATCTCAAAACTGGCACGACAGACTAGAGCCAGCTTCAAAGTGTTTGTATATTGTGTTTTGTGCTACCCACGACTTGCTGAATTTCGCCTACGATAGCGGCGGCTGCTTCCGCCTCGTCTCAGCACGCTGTTTTTGGTGAGTTTCGCTGTGGCATTGCCTGTGTGCGAGAGAATGAGTGTTTGTGAATCCTTCCCCCCAGTAGCGTTAAATCATGTATAATTTAGGCTGGGCAACGTCCGTATTAATCCATGTAAGAGATGCATTTTATTGTATTAACAAAATTGGTTCCCCATTTTGCTTGTTTTCTATCTGAAAAAACAAGTTTAAGTTCAGCATAATCCGTAAGTTGCCTATAAATTGTAGTTTTAGAGCACCTTCCCTCTTTTATTTAATATTGTTCGTCACAAGTGCTGAGAACTAGTTCCGATAAATTTTTTTCTTATATATAAATTCCGTTGCGCCATAATTGTTTTCTTAGCCACCTTTCTAAGATAACTTTAATCGTGGTGGCTTGCTTATTAATGTCTGTGTGTAATAACGTGTGAACTGCTATGTATATTGAACACTGTAGTATTAAATTCCTGTTATTGAAGTAATTTGAAGCGAGTCGGTTCTCAGTTTGGGCCAGGGAACAAGGCTTTGTAGCAGGGAGTAACAGTAGTTCACACGGACCTTATTTACTAATGTTAGTGACAAAGAAAGGCTCTTGTTACGTACAGTGGTCAACTTTTAAGGTAATCATAGTCTCCTAACAAGGATAAGGTAAAGGTAAAATGGTTATGATTTAACTAAGAATACTTTGAGTAGAATTTTTACGTGTGTTTGTTTTGTAAACTGTTTATTGTCTGAAAGTAACTTTTGTTTCAAGTGACACTGCCCTGTGAAGCAAAGTGGACAATATCCAACCATACTGAGGACAACTGAGGGTGTAGTTAAAGGAACGAGAAAAGAACACTGTAAGTAATCAATTGACACCTACCGAAACCTGCCGTATTTTATTGATTTAATACCAGTAAACTAAACTCATTGAGTTATCATAATTAAATTCATAGATGGTAAGTGGAAGAATACGGCATGTTTTGTGACTGACAGGTGTGCCAACCTCAAATACTTAATTTAGTGCATCTAAACGTGTTATGGTGTGAATATTTATTTGTATTATTTGTTATGTCTAGTGGTAAATATTTTCTGAGATCCAAAATGAATACGAATGCTTCAGGCAGTAGTATACCAAACGATAATGTTAGAGGCATATCTCATTGTCATTCTGGTGCAGTTATATCTAGAGTTAAAAACATTTGTGTCAGTGATTCCGTTGAAGACCCTTCAAAAGAATCATCGCCACAATGGGTAGATGAAGCATCAATCAATAGATCGTCAATGTAGAGGACTGAATCGCTACCTCAAGCTGGAGAATTTAAGCAACGCGAAACAGAGTTTAGGCAGGAAATATTACAACAGAAGCTGAATTCAAGCAGGAAATTTTAGCAATTATGAAGGCAATCGGTGACAGGATAAATTTGAAGAAAAAATACAGGGAAATCTTTTTAAGATAGAGGGAGAATTAAACAATGTTGTGGAAATGCAAACTAATATAGGGGAAACGGTCGCTTGTTTAAATAATGACGTTGCCAATTTCAGAAAGGAAAATACTGAGGTAAAGTGAAAGGTTTCACAATTGACCGAGAAGGTAGAGTCCTTACAAATACGAGAACAAGAAACGATAGACAAATATATTTCCGAAAAAGCTGAGAAAATAGGAAATGAAATGGCCGAATGGATTGAAAACAAAACTATTGAGGCTAAATCTTTTATTCAGATAGCAATGGAAGGTGTTTTACAATCCATTAGGCAAAGCACCGATAACACCGAGGTGTCTCAACATTTGCACCTTTCACCGAATGGCTTTCGTACGTTTCGAGACAACATAGTAAGGTAGAACAGTCAGTAGAACGTGCGATCGTCAAATATTGACGCTGAATCGACTGATAGGGCGTGTGTAAATAAATTATCGAGACTGTCTCTGATGAATGAGACAAACTCAAACAAAAATAGACGCGTTGGTGTCAGCGATCAAATATTTTTGGATGGCAATCAAAGAGACAATGGCATGTCGAATACTGGACGACGTGTCCCTGTTAGAAGTTTAAAAGATGAAATCACGATATTTAAGACCAAATCATTTCACACGTTTTCGAATGATAGGAACAGTATTCATCCCATAATATTTATAAAAATTTCAGGAATGCGTTTCCGAGTTCTTAGACTGAACAGGATAAAATACAATTTATAGTATCCAAAATAAATGGTGTTTGGGTATCGCCGACGTGTGGAAAACGCAAAATGAATTCGAACAGTTATTTATTGAAAAGTTTTGGTCTGCTAGTAAGCAGGCGCGATTGAAAAATGAAATATATAATCCGGAATACTATAATCCTAAAAAGGATAATTTAAAAAGGTATTTCGAGAAATATTTAAATAAAGCACACTTCTTAGACAGCCCAGTACCCCACGAGGAGATTCTGAGTATACTAATGGGTAAACTACCGACATACTGGCGGGATAAATTAGCTACCGTCTCAATGGATGATTTGGATAAGTTTCTAGCTGTTTTCGAAACATATGACGTAATTCATGAAGACGATAAGCAGTTTGGTCATCAGGGTATTCAATTTTACAACAGTAATTGTGACTGTAGATTTACGAAAGATGTTTACCATAATAATAAAAACGGTAATGGAAATGGGAACAGAGGTAATTATTTTAATAATAACAATAATACAAACGGAGATCAAAAGGTTCGTTTAAATGGAAATGGTCGAAATAATAATAATATGAATAATATTAGTGATCAGAATGCAAACGGTATCAATAGGGACTGGGGCCCTGAAGATAAAAATCCCAGAATACTGGTGGAACGTAATGCTGTCAACAATAAGCCCATTGTTTTAGATTTACCGACAAACCAGAGCCAGCTTCTCTAGGCCTTCCAGGAGATGCTGGAAACTTGTCAGAAGGCAAAAATAAAGTTATTGCAGAGTTAAATAGAAGTATAAAGGAAGCCTAAACCGGTATGTCAGGCTATGATAGCTTACATTAGTGACGAGCCAATAAAAATATTGATCGATACCGGGGCAATATCTAATGTTATGAGTGTCGATTTATTTAAATATTTGAATGGCAAATTGAAGTTGCGAACATTGCCAGTATCTAATTGTACACTCTCTGGAGCAATAGGTCCACACTCCGTACATATTAAGGCTCAAACGCAGTTTGATGTTTATATTAAAGGGAAACAAGTGTGAAGCAAAACTTAAATGAAATTATAAAAATACGATGCTCGTTCTTGTTATCACTCAAATTATCTATGCCATGTATCTATGGCTGGGATTTCCTTAGAGACAAATCTATGGTGATTGATCTAAGGGAAGAAGTATGCAGATTGCTTCATGAAGATAAGTGGGTGACTACTAAGCTAATGAAGCTTTTGTATCCCATCCTCGTCGCCACTTTTGTGTGTCGTTTCCGCCGGTTGTTCTGGGTGTCAGTGGCCGAGTAGAGAGAGACTGACACAGGGAAATAGGATGCATGCGTGTGCGGGTACGGAGGTGACCAGCCAGCGGGACAGCAGAAACTACAAACACTAAGTTTAAATTAGAACAAGTTGTATATTTCGTAGAAATAGGTTAATACTTAACTTTTACAAAGTTCATGACTTCCAACTAAGTGTACTGCTGAGATAGTGGAACTAGGTAATGGCCTGCCTACTGATGAGACCTAGTGCCTGTCTTAAACCCAAGTCTTAATTGGTGCCTGTTTGATTCCCAAGTGGCCGATGCCGTTCAGTGGTGTCCACGAGCGGAGTTGCAGCAGAGGGCGCTCGTGGCTGACGTAAGAACGCCGCACCGTGCGTGCATGGCGGCGCGCGGCGAAAGTACGTGGCGCGCACTTAAGACTTTTGCGACACCACAGAAGCTATTAGAATAGAACAGAAAGTTTTGTAATGGGATACACTATAGGACGGAAATTTCAAGGGTCCCATTCATACGTGATGAATATATAATTAATAGTTTATCAACTGACGACATGACGGATATTGGTAATTTAATACGGTCTAAGGTACCTGAATCCGAATGTTTAACCGATAGCCAATTGTTGAGTCTAAAGAAATTGTTAGAAGAGTATATTGAAGTATTCGATAAAAGGCCAGGTATGATAAAGGACTGTGAGTATCAAGTTGAAGTATATCCACAGCAGGCATACTGTAGGGCTTCGTATTCTGAGCCATGCTCAAAGAAAGAAGCGGTATCTAAGGAGATTCAGAGGATGCTTGATTGTTGTATAATGGAATATTCAAACTCACCACATGGTAGTCCACTCATCCCAGTAATAAAAGCAGATATTAGCGTAAGACTAGTTTTAGATGCGCATGATATAAATAAAATTATAAAACCTTTTAGAACAAGACCGGAAAGATTTGAGGAGCTGATACAGAGTTTTTATGGACTTAGATATTTAAGTTCATGTGATCTTCGTAGTTCATATTGACAGATAAAATTGCCGCCAGATTCACAGAAATATACAGCTTTTATTTTTGCAGGACGAAGTTTCCACTTCCGAGTTTTACCGTTCGGTTTAAACATTAGTGGTGGCGTATTCATTTCAGCGTTAGACAAAGTTTTAGGTCCTGAATTATTAAAAAGAGTAAAAGTTTATGTTGATGATCTATTGATTGCCACAAAATCGTAGGAGGACCATCTACAGTTATTACGGGAAGTACTGGCTAAATTTAAAGATTATAGAGTTACAGTCAACCTAGATAAATTGAAGTTTCGTTGGATGAAGATAAAATTTATTTGTCACATTATCTCACCAGACGGGATAGTACCTAATTCTAAGAAGTTAGACGTAATAAAAAATTTCCCGTATCCTAAGAACAAACGTGAGCTTAAAGCGTTTTTGGGACTAATAACTTTCTGCCGTGGAATCTAGTTAATAATGACGTGTTATTGAACTTGTTGCGAAAAAATATTCCATGGAAATGGACTGCAGAATGTTGTAGAATTTACGATCGAATCAAGAATGTTTTAGCTAACGCCGAATTGTTGTTGCACCCGAACATGATGAAGAATTTTTGTGTAGCGACAGACAGTTCCGAAAACGGTTTGGGCGCTGTTTTGTTCCAAATGGACAAACATGAGGATACGAAAGTATAAAAATAATTGCATTCGCTAGCAGATGCTTAAATAAGTGTCAAAGATCGTACACTACTACAGAATTAGAGATTTTTAGCTGTAGTGTGGGCTCTAAAGAAGTTTAGGTACTTTGTATTCGGATGACTTGTAAACTACTACATTTAAGACTGATAAGATAGGTCTTATTATTACAAGAGTATAGGATAGACATTATGTTAAGGGCAAGGATAATATTATTGGTGATCTACTTTCGAGATTACCGAAAGGAGCTACCATGGATGAAGAAATTTTAGATACTAGTGATTGTAAGGTTATGCATATGAGCAGTACTATTATTAAAAATAATTTACGTATTTATGTAATAATTTGTTTATGTTACAACGGCAAGACCTAAAATGGAAGAGTATAATTAACAGACTGCAGCATGAAGAAAATGGTCGCATATCGGTTAAATACAAGCTGGAAAATGATATTTTGTACTATAGGAATAAATATTAGATATTTGGAAAGTATGTATTCCTGAAGAATATTTTAACATTGTAGGTTGGTATACTCACTTATACTGGAATCACATTAGTGCATCGAAGTGTGCGTATAAACTGGGACAATTTTGCTATGTCTTTAATATGGAGCATAAAATGCAGATGCTTTTGAAAAGATTTTTCCATCTAAACCTTTAGAATTAGTTTCATGTGATGTTATGGGTTCCTTACCAGTGTCCAAAGGAAGATGTAAGTATATTTTAGCATTATATGATGTATTTTCTAAACATCTGAAGATGTATCCCTTAAGGTCAACGATGTATAAATCCGTATTTAATTGCGTAACAAATAAGTACGTAAACGAGATTGGGACACCTGAATCAGGTATTACAAATAATGATTCATGAGTATTATCTAGCGGAACGGTATAGCTGATCTTGGAATGAAGCGCATTTTTATTTCCCGTTATCATCCGGAAGCATCCCTTGTTGAGAGGGTATTTAGAGAATTTAATCGTTACCGTTATACCGACATAACAATATCGTTGGATTGAACATGTGAATTCGAATGAAAATCTTTTCAATAGCATACCTAATTCTTCCACAAAATTCACACCACCTGAAATAATGTTCAAGTTGAGTCAAATGAGTGGCTCAAACCTTTACCAGTACAAGACAAAGTTCTGCCTGATAGAACTTTACTTATGAATACTGTAAAACATAATCTAACGTGTGCTGCATACAAACTGAAGGACTAATATGAGAGAAACTTGAATCAGACTGTAACTTATAATATAGGAGATAGAATACTACTTAGAAAAAGAACCCGATCTTCTAAGTTGAAAAGGTCTTTTGGTAAATGGTGTAGATTGTATGATGGACCGTACTATGTTTTGAGAATACCTCACAAAGGGAGTTACTTATTATCTAAGAATAGTTTAGGAAATAATATAAAATGACTTTACCCACAAAAAGCATTAAAAATGATCAGTAGCTAAGTGTTTCAAAATGAATGGTTGATAGAACGAGTCTAAAATTACATATTATTTATTATGTAAATCTTAAGTCAGTGAGTATTTGTAATTATATATGAGTTTTCAATAGTGATAGGATGATTTTTACTTAGACTAGTTGGTGTCGATTGATTAATTGCATTCTTGTGTTAATGAAGACAGTTTGATGTAAAGTGTATGGTGTCTCGCAGTAGTTAAATTTATTCCATATAACATTTGAACACTGATTGACGATTAAAGTGAGGTACGTGGTGCTGATACGAACAAAAGTCAGTTGGTATTGTAGACTTGAACGGTTGTGTGTTTTGTTGTGCTATAGTACTGACTTAAAGACAGAAACCGCATTGTTGCCGGCCGCGGTGGCCGAGGGGACTGAGGCGCTTCAGTCACGGTCTGCACGACCACTACGGTCGGGGGTTCGAATCCCCCCTCGGGCATGGATATTTGTGCCGCCCTAGTTCGTAAGTAGTTCATAAGTAGTTTGTAAGATTAGGGACTGATGACCCCGTAGTTAAGTCCCATAAGCTTTACAAACATTTGAACATTTGAACAGAAACCGCATAGCTAGCGGTTCACGATAATAGGATTAATGATGAACGATATATTAGTGGACATTCTGTGTGTTGACTAAAACAAATAACAAGAAAGGGAATAGAAAACATTTTTAGGATAAGGATTTATCATTTTTCTATGTTTGTGAATTTTCTGTTGCATATGAATAGCCATTCATCCATGCTGATTGATGGGGCGAGTTACCTTCGCCATCCGACGGACGAACTACCTACACCAGCGTGACGTCAATTGCGACAACACGAGCTACCCTTCATTGGCTGATGAAACCTGACGACAACGCAGATGGGGAGAGTTACCATCTCTAGTCTGTCTCCAAACAATGTCAAGATAGATCAGCGTTGTCGATAGAAAGGGCTAATGACTATCGACTAACGAATGTTGTTGATGGAAGACAAAGCTTTCATCAAAATGAAGAGACAGCAACACTGGTCAATATGGTTATAAATTGAAGTAAGATTCAAAATAAAGTAATATCAGAAGAAATAATGAAGTTAACATCACAACATGTAGACCAGGTGGAATTTACATGGGAAAAACATCAGAAGTAAAGGCGCCTTAAGTTATAAGAAGAGAGGTGACCGAACTACTGAAATTATTGGCCAATTATGATGCTTATTTGAACTGAAATTGATGTTACAATGACGACGAGCGTCTCAAGTTATAAGAAGAGAGATGCTTTATCTACAAGAATAAGTACTGGAGTAAAACTGCATCATAAAATTCTATTGTTAATGAAGATTGATGATAAAGCATTCCTGGTCACGCCTTGAGCAATAATTGATGATACTACATCAATATATAGTGTCATCACTTCAAGAAGAAATGTAAAGAGTATGACTTGTTGGCAGAAATGAAACCATATCATTAAATAACACTTCTTGAGAAATCAAAAAGAAATGTCATATGTACACCAGTGAATACGTGCTATAAGGCTATTAAAGAAAGAAGAATTTTAATATGTCACCTCTGTTGCAAGCGCACGGAGTGCAGCGTTTAAGGACATATTGCTACCGATTGGTCAACCGCCACCAGAGGGGGGAGCTGAATGCTGACTGAAGACACCGAAACACCATCACTTCTGGAAATTGTGTTCATATTGATATTTTATTTTGTGAAATGTGTTGATTATGTAATTTTATAATAGTATGCAGATATTTAAGTAACTAATTTAATTTGAAATACTTAAGATAAACTTCTGTAAGTACTTATTGTAATGTTTGATATAACCATGTTCATTTGTTCATTCATCATTCATATTCCATCGAAAATAAAAAGAAAATCCTCACCAAATAAAAAGAGAAAATCATAACCATATAAAAGGAGAAAATCTCACTATATATATATATATATATATATATATATATATATATATATATATACCCTACCTGATAAAAATATAAAGAAAAATATAATCCTCGTAAAAAGAAAAAAAAGTGGGGGCGATAGCTCGCGCAAGCGAGAGTGTTAATCTCGATAGTAAAATTATGAGATTAACACTCTGGGGGGCTATACGACATTCGTTATATTTTTTAGGATTTTTGTATACGCAATATTGGATTTTTAACGTATTTATCAGCTCGGGTATTTATATTTGGGAAATTATTGGTGTATTTATGCAGTTATCATAGCAGGAAATTAGTTTTTTCGGTCAAAAAGACATTTTATAAGTAAATTGAATGACATATTGGTCAAGCCGGAGTATATATTAGTTTCGACGTGATATCCCTGTTTACTATGGTTCTAGTCAATGAGGTGCTGCAACAGCTGAATCTCATCATTGCTCCAGACATTGAAGATCTGTTCAAATATTGCCTCACGAGTGCTTATTTCAAATGGGACGATGATTTCTATGAACAAACAGATGGTGAAGTTATGGGGAGCCCTTTAAGCCCGATTATAGCAAATTTCTGCATGGAAAAATTCGAGGAACAGGCAGTTAAAACAAACAAACAAAATGCCTTCTATTTGGGTCCGCTATGTAGACGATACGTTTGTTGTGTGGAGGCATGGTAGACAGTAATTTGATCGATTCCTTCAACACCTCAACGAACGTAATTCTAGAATTCAGTTTACCATGGAGGAGGGGGCAGACGGAATTCTGCATTTTCTTGACGTGTCAGTTTTCAGAAAGGGAATGGGAGATTGGCTCATACAGTTTATCGGAAGCCCCCCCCCCCCTTTCCCCACACACACCGTTATCTCCACAGGGATTCAAACCACCACCCACAGCAAGAGCGGGGCATTATAAAGACATTGGCGGACAGAGCAAGGAACATCTGCGAACCGGAATTACTCGACGCGGAGAATGGCTATTCGTCCACAGAGATAAGGAGAGCGTTGAGACTGACACGTAGAATTGAAAACGACGAAAAGATTCTTGTGAAATTTAAAGTTTTTCTGTCTTTTATTAAGGACGTCACCGACCGCATCGGTAAAATTTTGACGGAACGGAATGTTGCCGTTATTTACAAACCTACACGGAAGATACAGGATCACCTGAAATCGGCGAAGGATATTCGCCAACCGCTAGAAAAAGGTGGGTTCCTTGTAGCTGGAGAGACGTGTACGTGGGTGCCACAAAAAGAACAGTAAAAAAAACGACGAAAAGAGCACAAGGGTGACTGTAGAAGGGGAGAGATTGACAGATCAGCTGTTGCTGAATGTTTTTCAGCCAGGGGACCATCTTATTTAGTTTGATAAGACTAGGTTTTATCAGACACAAATGGATACCACGAAAGACTGTAGACAGAGGCTATAGAAATTGTAAAACACCCCACTAATTTCAATAGGAACTAGGAGGGCGTGAAACTAAATGAAATCTGCATTCTGGTGTTGAAGAAATCAAACAGTCTACCAACATGGGACGATATTAACAGACAACGGAAATCGGCAACGACGAATTGCGAGTTCATATCCAAAACATCTGACGTCACACTTCTGCGCGCGAGCCCTCGTAAACGGAATTTGGCTGCAGTCAGTAACGAGCAGGGTTTGCATCGGACATACAAAAGTGCCACCATCCCCTTGAAAATGTCCTCCGCTCATGGGGGCGAAACGTTGGGTTTGAGTAATAAATGAGACCACGGGATAATAGCTCTGATAATTTTAGTAATATTAACCTTTCCAGCTGTGAAATTTTACATTTTACAAACCCAACTGACACATCCAACTGGTTTGACTACCGTTCTGTTCTCGAAAAGCGTGCGTTTGTGTGTGTGTGTGTGTGGGGGGGGGGAGAACATCTAAATGTTTCCGTTTTTGATCTGATTTATTTTACTTTAGTGTTTCGTCTTATAGAGGTGAGTGCCAACAAAATTTGTTCTAATTCGGAGGAAAAAGTTGAAAGATTTCGGAAATAAAACTTGTCGCCACGAATAATACCTTTCTAGTAATTGATTTCCACACCAACTCTCGCATCGCGCAATCAAGCTATCAACAGCCGCATGGAAATCTTCATTGTGGTTCACATGTCGAGACTCAGGTGTTCTCTGCCGCCTCCGCAATGAACATACATGGTTGAACCACGGCATCATCTTAGCTGGGAGACTCAAAGTGTTGCTATGGTGCTGTGCTGATACTGGTCTATCTCCAGATGAACTGCCCATTTTGGCCCCTTGCGCCAGTCTAATCTATCAGGTGCGCTTCCTTTAGTTCTAGTTGACGATAGCTCCATGGCTAATTCTGTTTTATGTTTTACCCACGCAGCTGGGTTTTGTCATTCTATCTAGTGGTAGGTGTCTGTCCCTTAATTCTAAGCCCCTACCCCTCCAGCGACTTTTCTTTCCAACCTACAACTGTAGTGTCCTTGGCTATGTGTTGTGTCGGTGCCTTGTCCAATACACTCCATCTGGAATTTTAGTATATGGTCGAGTGGTTGGCTTGCCTTTCTCTCCGTGTGTTTTACCTGTCCAGGCATTATCTGTCGTCCTTCGCGATTTTCCCTGCTTCTTTCCAAGATTCACTCATTTTGTTATAGCTGTTCATCCCAGCTCTGTACACCTGAGAGTTTCATCCCCCCCCCCCCCCCGCCTTCTGGGCGCAGAGATCCGTCTGAATTTGTGCATAGACTTCTACGGACGTGTGTTTGCAACAGGGAACTGATGGCTTTGAAGTTTAGTCACCTTCAAACCACGAACATACATACGTACACCTCGAGTTTGAGCAGAAACTTTTTAAAATCAGACAACCTATAAATAACAGTTACAAGTTTTGTTCCACTGCAATAGACGACTCCTGCACAATGCGAATATATTTTCTGTAC
This sequence comes from Locusta migratoria, assembly GCA_026315105.1. NCBI lineage: Eukaryota > Metazoa > Arthropoda > Insecta > Orthoptera > Acrididae > Locusta > Locusta migratoria. The sequence goes on along the minus strand of CM048755.1, from coordinate 734,575,496 downwards.
AGTGGTTAAAAACGTTGATGGACTTGCGATATTACAGATACTGGGGAAGCTGATTGTTTCCATATGAAATGCGAGTTTTGCCAGGTTGTTGGGTTCCCCAGCCGGTCGGCTAACAGTTTGGACCTAGTGAATGTGATACAGGTAGTCAGGGTTTCCCTAATGTGCTCGGAAACAGGAAGCGACTGTCTGGATGAGAGAGGGCAGCTAACCCAAATTGCAACTGAAATACAATATAGCCACACAAATTATTCTAAAAATCCATATCAAATCATGGAATGATTAAATGGCAAATATAATTATATGAATGGATTCAGGAGACTTGGAAGAATCAAAAGCCGTAATTACAATTTAAATATCCCTTACAGATAAAAAGCCGATACATCTCAGTACTATAATATTATAAGACTTATAGTTACAGTTATTAATATGTAGTGTTTATCAGTAACAGATCAAGAAGCAAATGGGCAGCATTGCACCACGCTACCTATCTTAAAAGACGTACCACGTTATTTCTGTATTCTTTCAAAAAATTATTTTTTACTCTCTTGTTCTGCTTTTCGTTAATAATATTCTTGTGCCAGAACATAGATACCACCACAGAAACACAAAACCCAGCAAAGATCATTATATTTATATATGAATTTTATTATATTTAATGTTCTTAGTAACGTTCGTTTTTTATGTTGTAGACTGCCACTTAAATATACCATCGCTGACTAATTATAGTAGATATGCAGCAGATAATTTATATATAAACAATTACAAGTATTTGTGGACAAGAACTGAATATATTTGTATAAAAAGCCATGATCAATTAAATATTAATTGTGTAACTATATTTCGATGGCGGCAGTATATTTGAATATTGAGACGCCACGCTTAATGGCTATCTAGGCAAAGAACTTCAGTCTCAACCGTTTTTTAGTATTGTTAAATATGTTTCTTAAGTGTAAACAACATTTGTAGGGAGGTGGTCAAAGCATTTAATTCTGTGATATGTATAATATTTTGGAAGGGAAATTTTATTTTAAAGATGAGGCGTTAGGATGCGCGGCAGGATACAAATTCGGGAGCAGGTAGAAAACGCTTTTGAACGCTTGGGAAGGGACTCTTAACTTGGTCACGGTGGTGAAAGGTTGTGACGCTGGGCGGTCTGATGCCACGTTACGAACTGGTGATTTGAAGAGAGAGGCATGTGTGGACAGTAACTGCAGAATTTAGTCTCTGGTGAAAAGTTATAAACAATGCACGGTAGTAGGGCTGTGGAACTGTGATAAATCAGCAATCGCGTACACGTGTGATGACAAAATGTTTTATAACAAATACTGTAATCGCAGATTAATTTGGAACTGTAGTATTCGATGGACTTCACTAATTAACGAATGATAATTTGGAACTTTTACTCTAGAGTGCGTATGATACTTACAGTGCCTCTCATGAACAATAATTGGGGAAATATTCAGTTATTTACCGATGTATAAAGTAGGACCACCTCCGCAATTTCATGTCCAGAAAGAGAAATAAACTCCATTTATAAGGAATTACTTCTATTTTGCTGGTTATTCAGAGGTTTAATTTGTTTGTTTAGATATATTTTCACGTCATCATATGCAGATTGATAGACTGGCTAAACTACAAATTAATTATCGATCTTGTTTAAACAGATTGGGTATCTGTTTAGGGCATAGAAGCTGACATACATAACTCACCCCTATAAAAAGAGACAACGAGCCACAAACTTTTTACTACCCTGAGTTGTGTATTGCCCAATTCTTATTGGTGAGTACCGATAGGAAGGTCGCAGACAACTGTAATATAGTCTTCCATGTACATTCACTCCCCCACATTGCAAAAAGAAAAGAAAAAAAAAAAAAACTCGTGAAAAAACAGGCAGCTTGATTGTTCCTTGGTAAAAAAGCCTCTGAATTGTGACATTACTTAAGAAATGCTCTGATTCCATAATATCATAGTCAACTGCATATAGATGTTGACTAACTTTGTCTAATACATTGTATTTAGTGATGAAACATCTTAATTCTTTAATTATTTGGATATGTGACATTTGTCGAAAGTGGTTCCAGTGATAAAGGCGCTTACTTTAAGCAGGAACAGCTATCAGCTGTTTCAGTCAAAAATTGCAGCTCGAACAAGCACAATTACAGTAAGTTGCCGCATAAATGGTCCCCCACCCCCCACTAAGCTATAACCTGTAAGCTTTGCCAACCTCCCCTTTCCATACCTATTGAGGTTCAGGACTCGCCTGGTGAAACCCGACCTGCGGATAGACTCAGTTGGTACCACTGAAATGTAACCATGCCGTGTGCCATCAGCACCTACCAGAGCCTCGTGTTAATATGCCATATTGTTTTTGTCACTGGTTTTTAACTTAATGACCCCCATCACATTACAGGAAGAGGCATGTGATATTTTGTTTGTATGATAAGCCAAAAATAATGGTTGTGAGTAAGTGTAGTTTTTAAAAGTTTTGTGAAGGACGAAATAAGATCCGAACATGGCAGAAAAACTGGCAAAACCAGTAATCTAAATAAAAATTAAAACCGATCTTGGCAATTGTCATTAATAGATTAATAGTTTCTATTAAAATTTGGATAATCCGTTTCATATCCACCTCCCCTAAAACCCATCTATCAAATTAATATCGTCAGTAAATACTGTAAACTTTCGTGGTAAATTTCCTCAGAGTGCTACTGATAGTGTAAAAGGAGTCTAAGTAATATAATAATAATAGTAAAAGAAGAAGCAGAAGAAGCGCAGCAGCAGCAGCAAAGCTCCCAGAGTGGAAGACGCGAAGTAAAGGTGGTTCATTTTCAGTTCTTCAGGTTCTTTTTATTTGACCACTAGTTTTTCATTGTCGATGAGAATTTTCCTCTTCTTTCTTCACTGCATTTTGTTCCGGTTCTTCTGGTTTAACTTCCCGTTTTTCTACTTTTATTCTAAACTTGTTCCTTGGGACTTTCTTCTTCGGCGATTTTAGCTAATTCCACGTCTTTAACATACTGGATCCATTCTCCTTCATTAGAAAGGGAAACTATGTATTTTACTGTTCTTTTTGTTAGTCTGTGTTCTGGAAGCCTCAATATGTAGCAGAGATTTGAGACGTCGTTTCCTCATGTCTGTCTCTATATTAAAATACCCTTCAATTTTGGATGTTTTCTGTAGTCTATATCCATTCTCGGTCCATCTTAGTCCCGAAATTTTCATAATTATTTTACTTTGTTCTTTATATTTTCTATGTCCGTTTTCCTGTTTAGAGCCAAGTTTTCGCTAATTGTTTAATTACTGTTTCGTAGTGTCTAATTTTGCCATATAAAGATATGCAATTTTTAATTATAGAAGTTGTCTACTAATCCTAAACCTTTATGAGAGTTTGTATCCGTTCTTGTTGTGCATATTTTTCAGAGAATTTCCCCTAGATAAAGTGTGATACTCCGTTAATTTCTACATTTGGTTTATAACTTGAAAATTTCTAGATTTTTCTTTTCAAATGATATCTGCAGGCCGACTTATTATCTCGCAGGTCGAATTATTACCTCGCACTAAAGGACTTCTAAAAAAATTCTGGTTGTGTGCTTGCAAGCCGCTCAGTGAGTCATTACGTATGACAAATTACTCCCTAGCGCTAGAACGGGGGTACGCAAGAGCACGAATAATGGCGACCAGCTCTTCGGTTAAAATACTGCTCCCACAAGGCAAAGAATGCTGTTCAACGTGATCGCATTGTGCTTAAACAAAGCTAGTTCGGCCATGCACCACGGAACTATCATTGTAAACAAACTAAGCATCATTGTAAACACACTAAGCATCATGAAACTAGTCTATGAATGGCCGCAAACTTGCGACCGAGGCTCGCTGACGTACGAGGCTCTGGGGTCAAGCGCCAAATCCACAGAGCCTCAAGTCAGGAGGGATTTGTGAAGGATATTGGAAGGAGAGAGGGAGACTGAGTGGGAGGGAGGGAAAGGGACTAGAGCGAAGAAAGAAACGAGCGAACCGTGGGTGCCATCGGGAGGACCCCTGCTTCTACAAGAATGCTAGTCACTGGACTAGTGCGAAAAGCGCCCGTTGCTAGTCTGACGCCACAATGGAGGACTGGATCGAGGTTCTGTAATGCTGGAAGCGCTGCTGAATCATATCTCAAGCTCCCATAGTCGGGATGGGATGGGATTGGACTAAGCTCTTTAAGAGCTACCAGAGCTGTTCGTGCAGCCCTCCTAGAAGTGTGGCCGAGGCAACGAAGCGTATTGTTGCCAGAACTGCTATGGCAAAGGTGGGGGGTTCAAGTGACCTGGGTGTCGAGGAGCATTCCCAGAAAGCGAAACGTATGTTCTACGCTAAGTAGTTCATTGACAAGAAAAACTCCAAATGCAAGTGAAACGCCTGACTGCGACAAATGCATGGCAAGAGTCTTACAACGAGACCAGATGGGTGTCGGATTTTAGAATTTTTTGATATTTATGGTACGTAGTCAGAATACAAATAACAATCAAAGCCATTAGACCCAGCTTTGAAAAATTCTCGAGAAAATAGTGTTTGAAGTTTTGCAAGTACACATATGTACCAGTAATTAAAACAAACAAACAAAACACACACACACACACACACACACACACACACACACACACACACACTTACATCCCCCAGGGGGCTCACCGCTCTGTGGTGAGTACGTGCGGGGCGAGCACGGGGCCCCAGCCTTTGTGGCACTCTTTTCCGTGCTACACGACACTTCTCCAACTGTCCTTTTCCCCTCTCTTGGGGACCGAGTCAGTGCATCCTTCGGGGAACCGAAGTTCAAAAGTTTTTGGATAGAGTGCATCGGCGTTTGAGGCTTCTCCTCCTATGTCTTTCTGCCTCCTCCCTTAACACCTGAAGGACACCCAAATGGGTGACTGGGTAATGCTTAAGTCCCATGTAGGCTGCATGTGTACCCCTGGTTAAAGCCAGGCCAGGGGAGGGGGCGATTGCCTACGCTGATACCTTTCCGATTCGCCGATTGGTCCCTCCGTCTGTAGATCGGGAGGTGCGACCTGGGGTGGGAACAATCACCCAATGTGGGTGTGCTTCCATTGGGGGATCCCAGCAGCAAGGAGCGTGTCATCGGAGACACTGGCAATCGTGGGGGATACATCCGCGATGTTTTTCATTAAAAAAAGAAAATGTAAAGTCTCTGGAAGTTGACATACTGGATATTAGTGTATCTGAACAGAAATATTTACAATCGGTGTCTACGTTCCTTCTGGTTACCAGTACTGAGGAAGGACAATCATTCTCGTCGGTAAACCAATTTATCATTCAGAAAGGCGTTGATGCCATTGGTGGCCCAGTTAAAACCTGCAACCGCCTGCGTAATGGAACACTACTGTTGGAAAAAGAAAGTGGCTCCCAGGCACAGCGGCTGCTCAAGGCTAATTTGCTCCATAGTTACCCAGTTCGTGTTGAGCTTCATCCTACCCTCAATTATTCCCGAGGGGTAGTTACTCAGCCTGTTTGGACGGTCTGACTGAGGATGAATTAAAGGACTATCTGGCAGCGCAAGGTGTTATCACAGTACACCGAGTGATGAAAAAAGAGAACAACATTTTAATCCCCACTCGCACAGTGTTCCTGACCTTCGACCGAGCGGTCCTGTCGCCGAATATCAAGGCAGGATATGAGGTAGTCACAGTACGACTTTAATCCCTAACCCTACTCGGTGTTACGAATGCCATCGCTTTAATCACACAAGTCAGTCGTGCAAGAACCCGGTAACATGTCACCTGTGGTAAAGATGTACATCAGGGGAATTGTCCACCACCGTCCCCCCATTGCATCAATTGTAACGGGAATCATGGTGCCTCCTCCCGGGAATGGCCCGTGTTTGCCGATGAACAGGCCATACAGGAAATGTGTGTCAAGGAAAAGGTTTCTACACAAGTTGCACGTAAGATGTACACCAGTCGTAAGCTTACTACCCCACCGCATGATAACTTCAGTACTGTAGTTGCAGTGCCTCCACCAACGCGGGACATGGCGACACAGACATATGACTTACAGCTTACTACTGTAGTCGTCAGTCTACATCGACAACGGCGTCACATTCGACGAAAAGTGTGAATACCTCTTCCAAATCTTCATCTTCAGCTGTGAAACCACAGATCGAGACCCGTAAGTCTAAGAAGGAGGATTCACATAAGGATTTCCTGCACACCCCTTCCAAAACATCTGAGCCTACCAAGGAGCGTCGCTACGGCCCAAAGAAGTCAAGTAGGGGGAAAACTCCCCCCCCCATCTACCTCACAAAGCGACGATGGAATCCCCTGAAAGCCTATTGTCTCTCCAGGTGCATCAGCCAAAGATGGATCTGCCGACCACCCTCGCGCGGCTGCTGAGGTCACCTCTGAGAATATGGAGCAAGACCCTCCCGTCTCAGACACCACCAGTTACGAACATTCGTCGGGCTGATGTCCACCTCCATATCTTTTTATCCTTCTATGGGCATTCTTCAATGGAACATTCGTTGTATCTGGTCGAATTGGACAGAACTGCATCTTCTTTTGCAAACATAGCACCCAATTATCTTCTCTCTACAGGAGACAAAATTGCTCCCTGGCACTCTAATTACTGTCCCACGCTACACTGCCGTTCGCTTTGACCTTCCTCCAGTGACAGGAATTTCGGCCCACGGGGGTGTAATGTTGCTCATTCGGGATGACGTACACAGTACACCTGTCCCTTTGTGTACTCCACTACAAGCTGTCGCCGTCCGGATGAACCTTCCTGGATTTATCTTCACACTGTGCAATATTTACGCTCCTTCCTCCATTTCCATCACTAGATCTGATCTTCTAGATCTTATTGACCAGCTTCCGCTTCCGTTTTTGTTGGTGGTCGATTTCAACGTCCTGGCAGATATAGTGAACAACCTTCAGTTCATCTGCCTTAACACTGGTGAACCAACTTATCTTTCGGACTCCACAAACACTTTCACCCATATAGATTATCTATCTTCACTGCTCAGCTGGCACGGAATCTTGAATGGTCTGTTCTCTCAGACACACTTTCGAGCGATCATTTTCCGTGTGTAATTCACCTAATGATGCCTGGCACCCTTGAGCATCCACACTGATGGCAGATAACCAAAGTGGACTGGGAGCTCTACTCGTCACTGTCGGATTTTGGTACTTACCAATTTCCCAGTATAGACGACCAAGTTGAACACCTTACCGCAGTTATTCTCACAGCCGTGGAATGTTCCATCCCCTGTAAGACTACCCAAGCACGTCGTTCCCTTGTCCCATGGTGGACTGTGGAATGCTGTAGCTCTCTGCGAGCACGGCGACGTGCCCTCAGAACCTTTAAATAACGGCCCACGTTCGACAACTGCATTCGATACAATCGGCTGCGGGCCGATTGTCGTCTCTTTCGCGACTGTCAACGCGCCAGTTGGCGCTCATTCACGAGCTCTTAATAGATCTACCCCTTCCTCCATCATTTGCTGTGGTGTCGCACAAGTACAAAGTGCGCGCCACCTACTTTCGCCGCGCGCCGCCATGCACGCACGGCGCGGCGTTCTCACGACGACAGCCACGAGCGCCCTCTGCTGCAACCCCGCTCGTGGCCACCACGGAAAGACACCGGTCACTTCGGACGGAGATAGCAACCAGTTAGGACCTTCGTAATCAGATAGGCACCAGTGAAAACTTTGCTATTGTACAGGCACTAGGCAGGCCTCTAACAACTATGTATCAACATTCTGCAGTAATATGTAAAAGTATTGTTACATTCTGTGCAATATATATCTCTTTCTAATTTACTCTAGTGTTTATAGTTTCTGGCTGCTCCCCTCCGTACCTGCACCAGCGGGCTATCTTTATTCCTGTGTCGGTCTTATTCCACTCGGCCACCGACACCTACGACGAGGCTGGGACACAAAAGCGGCGACGAAGTTGGGACACAAAATTTGCAGTAAAATTTCAGGAACTATGGCTCATCCCTCGATTCCCGGTCTCTGTGTCGCAACTGACACCATTGTCGACCCTCCACAAATAGCCAACGCACTGGGTCGACATTTTGCAGAGGTCTCTAGTTCTTCACACTACACTGACGCTTTTCTCACTAGGAAACGGACAGTGGAGGCGACCCCACTGTCTTTTACCTCTCCCTCTCAGAACCGTGAATGCTACAATACCAACTTTACTGTGCAAGAGCTCCACGACCCACTCTCGTCTTCGCGGTCCTCCGCTCCAGGACCAGATGGAATTCACGTAGCGATGTTACGACACCTTTCACCAACGAGCTTGCACTTCCTACTGGCCACCTACAACCGCATATGGATAGAAGGCACCTTTCTGCGTCGCTGGCGTGAAGCTATAGTCATTCCCATACCAAAGCCTGGGAAGGACAAATGTCTCCCTTCCAGCAATCGCCCCATTTCCCTCACCAGTAGCGTATGCAAGGTGATGGAACACATGTGTCACGGGCGCCTGGTATGGTCGCTTGAAACGCGACATCTCCTTTCTAATGTCCAATGTGGGTTTCGCAAGCACCGTTGTGCAGTGGATCATCTCATCGCCCTATCTACTTCAGTAATGACTAACTTTTTACGGAAGCGCCAGACAGTAGCGGTGTTCTTAGATCTGGAAAAGGCATACGACACCTGCTGGAGGATGGGAATCATCCGCACTCTGCATACATGGGGTTTTCGGGGTAGTCTGCCAATTTTTATCCGGGAATTTTTAACAGACCGTGTGTTTAAAGTGCGTGTTGGTTCAGTTTTCTCAAGCACTTTTATTCAGGAGAACGGGGTCCCCCAGTGTTCAGTCCTGAGCGTCGTTTTATTTGCAGTGGCAAACAATTCTATAGCCGATCATCTACCACCGGGAGTGTCGGCGTCCCTCTTTGTCGACGACTTCGCGATCTACAGCAGCTCTGAGCGGAGCGGCGCCTTCACCGGTGCCTAGACACTCTCCACATGTGGAGTATGGACACTGGCTTTCGATTCTCGGCTGACAAGACAGTCTGCATGAACTTCTGGCGTCTGGGCTCCATAGTACTTCCATTTGTGGAGACCATGATGTTATTGGGACTTGTTTTCGACAGGAAGTTGGTCTCTCCACATATCTCGGTTGGCAGCACGCTGTACCCGCTCTCGCAATGTGCTGCGGGTGTTCAGTGGCACCTCGTGGGGAGCTGATCGGTCTACTCTCCTCCATCTGTATCACACCATAGTTCGATCGAAACTGGACTATGGAAGCATTGTTTATTCTTCTGCTCCGCCTTAACACAATCCACCACCAAGGGATCCGTTTGGCGATGGGAGCGTTTTACACTAGCTCCGTTGAGAGACTATGCCAAGGCCGCCGAACTACCCCTTTCTTTCCGTTGGGAACGCCTGCTTAGCTATTACGCTAGCCATTTGTCATCCATGCGAGGACACCCAACATACGCAGTTTTCTTTAATGACTCACTTGACGGTCTCCTTGCTGTGCGCCCGTCTGCTCTGCTACCACCAGGAGTACGCTTGCGTTCGTTACTTGGCCAGCTCGGCGTTACAATGCCTGCTATTTTCTCGACTGGAGAGAGCACCTCTCCACCGTGGCTAGCCCCCGAAGGCCGTCTTAACTTGGAACTTCATTCTATTCCAAAGGACTCCACAACTAGTTTCGTTTCTCGCACTCCGGTTCAAATTTGATGACCATTTGTTCATCTACACTGATGGCGCAAAGACAGACCAGGGTGTTGGGTGTGCCTTTGTACTTGGCAACGCCTCGTTTAAATATCGTCTCCCTGAGTGGAGTTCCATTTTTACAGCTGAGCTGTATGCATTATATCAAGACACCCAATACGTTCGGCGAAACTCGCTCAATAAGAGTGTCATTTGCTCGGACTCTCTGAGTGCTCTTTTGAGCTTTCGCACGCTATATCCTGTCCATTCCCTGCTACAAGGAATCCGGAATTGCCTTACCTCTCTTTCAGCGAGCGGAACTACTGTGAGGTTTCTGTGGGTCCCTGGCCACGTGGGAGTGTTGGGGAATGAGTCTGCGGATATGACTGCCAAGGAGGCAGTTCTCCTTCCTTGGCTATCTACCTTTTCTACTGGTTCTGATGACCTTTGCGCTGGCGTCTCCTGGCGTATCATCTCCCGTTGGTTTTTACATTGGTCATCCCTGTTAGGGATGAAATTGCGGACCATTAAACCTGTGCCTGATCTTTGGTCAACATCATCTCGACCCTCTCGTCGAGGGGCTTCGTATTGGTCACTGCTGTTATAGCCACCAGTATTTACTTCGTGGTGATCTTGCTCCCTTGTGTGAGCACTGTGATAAGCCTTTTACTGTATACCACCATTTAGTGCAATGTCCGTTTTTTAATCGTCTCCGTCATGATCTATGTTTACCATTTGAAATGTCCGATATTTTAGCTGATGATCCGCATTCGGTTGACAGAGTTTTACTATTTATACATTGTGCAAATATGGCGAAAGCCATTTAAGTTCTAACCCTGTTTCGATTTTACTATGGGCAGTGTTGGGCGCTAATGACCTCAGCAGTTGTGCGCCCTAAAACCACAATTAAAAAAAAAAAACAACACTTAAACACACACACACGGTGTAGCTTAGGCGGTAGCCTACTAGTCTGTCGACGCTAGGGTCTGTGGTTCGACTCCTGCTGTGTTCTAATACTTGCACAATTTTAATATCTAATAGTAATGTTTACGAAAGATGCACATTTTTGTTTATTCGTATTTTTTATATTTTATAAAAGGTTGTTAATAATTGTTTCAATCAAAATAGTTATTTAAATTTATTACAGTATTGGCCTCACTATTAGTCGACGACGGTACACTGTTTAGAAAGTAATCTACATAGCTACTAATGACTTTCAAAGCAGCTAACTTACTCAACCATAGTTTTACGTGACGACCAAGTGTTCAGCTCGTCTACATACACGTGAACAAAAAAGTGACAACACGTGTAACTAGAGATCACAAAATGTAACTAAATCCGAAAACAACGAAAAAATATTTCCCACAGCGGGATTTGAACCACCAACTCTATGCCTGTGAGGCCAGAACGCTCCCAGCTGAGCTACACCGATAGATGCTGCAACTGTTTCAGTTTTGGTACTTACGTGTACTTGCAAAAATTCTCGAGAATTTTTGACAGTTGCGTCAAATGGCTTTGGCTTATTGTTATTTAAGCTCTGAACTTTACATATCATAAAAATAAAAAAGTCCTAAAATCAGATACCCATGTTGGCTCCTTGTTAGATGTTAGGGAATTCAAAACCCTAAGTGAAGATCCAAGACTGCATTGGAGACGACTCCCTGCAGCCGCCGTTAATCAACACTCATGCTGGTGGATATACAGTATAAACAAAAATCATCCACAAACATGGGAACAGGAGACTGAGGAGCAAATTGCAGCTGTGAGACCGTTAATTGCCCCCGTTTAGGGCCAGGAGGCTTGGAGCTTCACGGTTCCCCATGAGGTGCCAACTCACCATATGTAAAAAGAAGTTTACACATTACATTGGTGACTTTGATGTGGGCGTTAACCATCTACCTTCAGTGGGTCTGTACCAAGTTTGAACACTAGTATGTTATACTATCCCTCCATTGCAATGGGAAAGCTCTCTTTATCCACATGCGATTGAAGAGAGCGAGCAGCTGACAATGAGAGATCGTTGAGAGGTGGCGGACCAACTGGCTGTGGATGCGATCCAGACTAGGAGAATTGTCGGCGCAAGCTGTAAGGGCATTTTGGAGTTCCTATGCACTAAATGGAGTGTTACACATTTCCTGGCGGCGCATGCGAAACGATAAATGCTAACGCTGAACCTGGCTCTTTAAGGACCTGGACATACATGCTTCAGCAATATGTTGCAGAGCGGCAGGTGTAGTACACAGCCAGGTGTTTGGGGATAGAAGCTGAGTCTGTACAAAGGGCACTTTAAATACACAGGAGATACCCACTGGAGGAGAAAGCCATAAAGGCGCCGAACCTTCTACCACACCCAAGATGGGGAGGTGCAAGAAACAGTGGTGGTAACATACCTTTCCAAACAGTCCTGTTTGCTCTGCTGGGTGATTGCTGGACTCGGGCCTGGAGCTGTTTAAAGGCAATGACTTTTCCATAGAAGGCTGGCGCTAGTGACGCTGCAGGGCGCACGCAAACGGTCCGTAGCCTCTGTGATCTCAGATGTCAACCAAGTCACTGACCTTTGCTGGAAGGAGCCGGGGCAGTTGTTGCAGCTTCGGAAACAATGGCCACAGTGACCTGCTGAACAGCAATCTCTATATCAGCACAGTGTGAGGCAGTGATTATGGTAGCTGAGGTGCAAACTGACCAATCAGCTCCACAGAGTGACTTTCAGGGCAGATTATATAATGGCTGAGACTGGAGAAGAGATACAAACATAAGAAAGGGGTATCTATCACAAAGGTCAGTGTGTACCCTCCAACTGAGGTACAGTAGCAGTCCTGGGGTGGTGAGAGAAACCTCGATGGCCGAGTATGTGCCATAGGCTGCAAAGTGTGAGGAATGCACTACTTCAGCCATGGCAATGTAAACAAAACAGTAATGTCCTGTCCTGGTCCTGTCCCTGACAGCCACTTCCTCAAGTCATGTTTGAAGTGGCACTGGGTACAATGGCAAGGACATACAGACTGACTCCACATGATACACTATCCTGTAATAACCCCTATAGCCACGAAGGGCAGAAGTCTTTTAGATGGGAAACCAGGTTTTCTGTATGGCTAGGCATATGACTGGGAAGTGGCGGATCAAATAGGTGGTGGAGAAAACCGTCGCCATTCCACTAAAGGGAGACTGCATATGCAGAGGTGGGAGACAAAAGAACCATTGGTGTAGTTCAGGTCTCAGAAATACCATCACCACCACCACCACCACCACCCACCAGCTGATATGAGTGAGATTGACGTGCATCACATCTGAGGATCCGCAGAGATCTCAGTCCTGAATGGACACAAGACGCTACATATCGTCCTAAGTTGCAGACCTGGTTTCTTCTTCTTCATTTCTTTAACACGGAAGGCTTTTCAGACTTCATCATGGATCAAGAAAGACCCAGAATCCCTATAACTCTGTCGGTAACACTTCTAGCCACTTGCTGGTGTCAGTGGGGGGGGGGGGGGGGGGCAGCGCAGAAACCGTGGGAGGAAAACAGCCAGTGTGTGCCTTCCTTGTCGGCTGTGTGTGTGTGTGGGGGGGGGGGGGGGGTTGTAAAGTTGAAGAAGGCTGACACTTATCTGGCTCAGGGATGGGGACTGGTGTCCCTGAACACTAATCTACCCAAGTGTCATGACTACAATTCTTAAAAGGTAAAAAAGTAACAAAGAGGTCAATAGTCTCTAGATTTGTTCGAATGCTAAAGTGCTTTATATGCATGGTATTGTTTGTGCGGGTGGTATGCCGTTGCCTTACTCCGACCTTCGAACTCGAACTGTCACACCCAACCAGTTACAGGAGGACATACAATTTAATGTGGATTCCAAACCTTGGTGCAAAATTTCGAGATTGTGTGATAAACTAAAGGCAAAGAGGATGAGAAAAAAACCAGAAGCGTGTAATACAACGCAGTTCATTGAAGATTGCGTAGTAAATCAAATTATTTTACAGTCAATGGAGAAGTAGTATTTGTAAGCAGTTATCCAAAATTGGTACCAGACGCAGTTTAATGCATTTTAAACAATTTTTTGACTATATTTGACAGCAGATAGTCCTTCATGCAGAAAGTATAATTCCGAACAAAGAAACATCTGAAACTATTAAATGGGTACGAAGAGGGACTGCTATTACTAAACAAATGATGTGTTGTTTTACTGGTGTGATGTAATATTCACATTTTAACCTTAAATTTATTGTATTTGTAACTATTGAGAGTGCTTTGAGCGTCTTCTCTGCCTTCGGAATGCATAACATTCCGAGTATTAAGTGCCCAGCGAAACTTGTTAAAATAATTGAATATGTTGAGTTGATGATGTCAACTTTACCTGAAACAATTTTTTTTAATACTGTAAATACGAAGTCAGATCCAGTGAATTGTCAATACATTACAGATGAAAGTAAACAAGTTGAAGAGACAGCATTTGATGTAAAATAACAGGCTACACATTACCTGTTGTGGCCGCCACAACGCCGGCGGTCTACACAACGTGAAGAGGCGATAAGTCGCGCCGCAGACTCGTTACTTCGGCTAGATATGCTGGCGACAGTCTGTACAAGAGTGGGCCGTACGGCAGTTCGTCAGTACGAGGCAGCCCCAGGAATACGACGCTTCCAGATCATCATAGAAGAGGCAGCAGCAATGCCGACAGCCGAGGGACAGCGGCGGTTGGTCCTTTCAGAAAACATTTCCCAGCCGCTTTGGTCAATACTTTTTCATTAAACTACAGTCCGTTTATTTGCCGCGATAAATTGAAAAATTAACTGTCAGTGATTTATCGTAATGATACATTTAGAGGCATTACATCGGTTTGTGAGCTATTTGCTTCCTTTGTGGAATATTCCTTTGAAGAATCGTTCACTGAAGTGCACAAAACATTGCAAGTGGCGCTAACTACACCAATTTCAACAGCAGAAGCAGAGCACAGTTTCAGCACCAACACTTTCGCTGCGGCTGACGCTATCCTACATTGAGCGCGGACGCTTATAAGCGCCAGCCGCAGCGAAGGTGTTGAATTAAAACCTTCCTCAGGAACTATAGGAGTCAGGATAGGCTGAACTCACTGGCTATTTGTTCCATTCACAAGGAGGAAATAAGTGATATTTCAAACTTCAACAGAGTAATTGACAAATTTGCCTGTCAGAAGACCGGACGCGAACATTTACTGTAAAAATAACTTGTCGGAACACAGACCTCATTAGTTAACGTGCTAGTTACGTAAAATACACATGAAACTGCTCCTAGCCAATATTTTACCCCCAGAGTTTTTACCTTGGCCGTAAGGCAAAAGCCAGGAGCGTCCCTGTTGTCCCTCTGGTGCATTCCCATTGGGGAAGGAGTCACATACGTCCTCCCACAGTTGATTTTGATTTTGACATCACAATCAGTACACAGAAGCGCAACTACAGTAAGTACGAACTTCAGCATAAGAGTTTGTGAACTTAGACACCCACGAAAGTACATGGAAAACCAGCGGAGCTGGTGAACCAGATCAATATTGTCGCGTTGGAATGGAAACAGGCTTGACTTCGAAGGTAACTAAACACAGCACATATACTGAAAGCACGTTTATTACGAACTTAACATACACGCAGCACTGACTGCCTCTCAGGCAGAGTGCTCTGCTATTTATACACAGACAAAATTTACCAGAAATTGGAAGATCAGTTAACATAAGAAACAAGTAGAATTTACAAGTGAACATAAGAAAGATGTAGAACCTCCTGGAATTGTTAATTACAAAGAAATAATTTTTTTGCCGGTGGGCGGGATTGAACCGGCAACCTTCTGCACCGCAGCCCGTGACGCTATCCCCTGCGCCACGCCGGCAGTCGGTGATCGTGGTCTCTCGCGGCAATATTCACAGTGGATTGTTTAACTGAGTGTGGGGGCAGCAGGAGGGGGGTTGCGCTCCAGTCCCCTCCACCCACCTGATTGCTTTCGCACAATTTGCGCCTCACTCCAGCATTCACACAGCAGAAGTCGGCAAACAATAGAAAACCTTCGGTCACACACAATTTTTACTTCACTACTCGCTCGCCGACCAAAATCTCCTACAACGCCGTTGCTAAATAGCAACAAGACCTCAATTATCAAGCCGCGGCGGAGCGGCCGAACTCATTGAGGCGCTATGCAACGTTGCACGAGGCCGTTCCCCGTCGGGGGTTCGAATCCCCCCTCGGCCATGGATGTTTGTGCCGTTTTTAGTATAAGCTAGTTCATAATTATTTTCTAAGTTTAGAGACTGATGATCTAGTAGTTAAGTCCCATAAGCTCTACAAAATTTGATTTTTTTAAATTGCTAAACAATGCTTTGTAGGCGACCACTGAATGAAAGTATGTAGCCAACCAACCTGTCCACATGTTTGAAAGAAGTTGAGTAGAAAGGCATCTCTTTGTAACATCTTCCCTAAATAGCACACAAAAATCGTGTCACGTCTCCAGAAAATTTCTGAATAATTACATTTTTCAGTTGACGTCTCCAGCATAACAGCTAGGACGCTTTTATATGCAATTTGTAGTGGAGAATTCATCCTAACTCTCCCTCTGTGCCTTTCGGATATGCTCAGTATAACATTACCTCCTAACGTTAAGCATTACTATTGGATAATCAAAGTATCCACGGGTGTACTGCCGGTCTATAGTGTCCAACGGGCACAATATTTCGGCGATCATACATGTCGCCATCATCAGGTGAACTGACGGACTTAGCTCCTGGAAACGCGCCGGCACGGAGATCCGCACGCTACGGCTGCTCGAAGGGAACTGGGTTCTAGCCCGGTAGCGGGCGATTTAAATACCCTCGGCCCGCGGAGCGAGCCCTCCGCGGTCCGCGCCCCGCGCCGCGGCCGCGCAGTGGAACCGATTGCGCCGGTGTCTGAGATGACGTCGGAGTGAGGGCTCTGTCCGCCGCGGTTGTCACTTCCTTACCTTTGCTAGATTTACTCTTAATTAACCCAATTGCTGGTTCCCAAACTTTGCTAAGATTAAAGCCACAGTTACGGTTTATGAGGTCGTCATTTGTGCGAATTTCAATGGCCTCTCTAACGACGCAGTTCCATTATTTCGACGTCTGTACCAGAATCCTAGTGCGTTCATACTCCATCGCATGATATTGTGCCCGTTGGACACAATAGACCGGCAGTACACCCGTGGATATTTTGATTATCAAATACGCCAGGAGAAACTGAAGAATCACATTACTATTGGAATTCAGACATTTAGGTCACGCTTTACAATTGCACATAAAAATGAAGAAACTGAAAATCAACTTCTTGAAGTATTTCAAACGTATACTCAATTAGTAGAAAAATAAAATAAAAAAATAGACACTATAAGTTTTGTAAACAGGCTTTTTTTACGTCAGGCTTTAACCCGACAGAAAATCAAGATGTACAGTGTTACATTCTAAGCAAGCTTTCAAGCTTCCAAGTTACTGTAACGGTGTATTAAACCCCCATAGCGTATATTTTACGTCCATGGAAATATTTGCTTGAAATATTTTGCTGTAATAATATAATTCATGTGGATACTGCAATTTTATTTCTACTCTGTACAATTATACTTATTTTGAAAGAAACATAGTATTGGAAAAATAGAAAAGTATCTGTTCAAGTCATTATAGATATTATTTTAAAGTATAAATAGTGCATTTTTTCAAATTTTAATGTATTACTTTCTGATTTACTTAGCAGCTCTACGTTCACAATTGCTAAGAGAACTTGTGGTATATTTTGTGTCCCAACTTCGACGTCGCTTTTGTGTCCCAGCCTCGTCGTAGGTGTCGGTGGCCGAGTGGAACGAGACCGACACAGGAACAAAGACAGCACGCTGGTGCAGGTACGGATGGGAGCAGCCAGAAACTATAAACACTAGAGTAAATTAGAAAGAGATATATATTGCACAGAATGTAACAATACTTAACTTTTACATAGTACTGCAGAATGTTGATACATAGTTGTTAGAGGCCTGCCTAGTGCCTGTACGATAGCAAAGTCTTCACTGGTGCCTATCTGATTACGAAGGTCCTAACTGGTTGCTATCTCCGTCCGAAGTGGCCAGTGACGATGTCGTTCAGCGGTGGCCACGAGCGGCGTTGCAGCAGAGGGCGCTCGTGGCTGTCGTCGTCAGAACGCCGCGCCGTGCGTGCATGGCGGCGCGCGGCGAAAGTAGGTGGCGCGCACTTTGTACTTGTGCGACACCACAGTATACAAGTTAAGTTATTGTGAATGACACATTTCAAGATATTAAACCTTGTTGCGAAAATAAAGCATTTTTTTATTATTTGATTTTTGAAATTATGAACAAAATAAAAAATAGTATCTTTCGAAAAAAATTCTTAGGTTTCAAGGGGAAGATCCTTTCAACTTCTTTGTGTTGTTGGCATTGGCTCCCACCCACAAAATTACATTAATCAGCCACTGGTTCAAATAGGGCCCCAGTTTCATTGTTTGTCGCATCTCCCCATCTGGGGTGTATTTTTCGGCTCCTTTTTTCCTTCGCCCTCCGGCGGGTATCTCCCGTCTCTCTATTCAAGGTGCCCTTTGTACCAAATCAGCCGGTATCGCCGACCACCTGACAGAGTAGTACGCCGGCAGTTCTGAACCATCTTGCTACAGCGCCGACCTCCGGGTCCTTCAAAATGTTCAAATGTTTGTTAAGCTTTAGGGACTTAACTGTAGGGTCATCAGTCCCTAAACTTACAAACTACTTATGAACTACGTTATACTAAAGACGACACAAATATCCATGCTAGAGGGGGGATTCGAACCCCCGACCGGTCGTGCAGACTGTGACTGGTGCGCCGCAGACCGCTCGGCCACTGCGGCCGGCTGCGAGTCCTTAAAGAGCAGGTTGAGCGTAAGCAGTTAGTGTTTCCCATGCTCCGCCAGGAAACTTATAACACTCCATTTGCCGGCCGCAGTGGCCGAGCGGTCTGCGGCGCTCCAGTCACAGTCTGCACGGCAGCTACGTTCGGGGATTCGAATCCTCCCTCGGGCATGGATGTTTGTGTCGTCTTTAGTATGAGCTAGTTCATAAGTAGTTTGTAAGTTTAGGGACTGATGACCCCGCAGTTAAGTCCCTTAAGCTTAACAAACATTCGAACATTTTTGAACACTCCATTTCGTGAGTGGGAACTCCAAAGTGCCCTCACAGCTTGCCCCGATACTTCTCCAGGCTCGGATCGCATCCACAGCCGATTTGTCTGCCACCTCTCAGAGGACTCGCAGGGTCAGTTGCTCGCCCTCTTCAATCTCATTTGGGCAGGGCGCATTTTCCAATCACAATGGCGGGATAGTATTACCATCCCAATGCTCAAATCTGGTCAGACCCGCTAAAGGCAGACAGTAACCGACCTATCAACCTCACCAATGTAACGTGTAAACTCCTTGAACGTATGGTGAGTCGGCGGCTCATGTGGATTCTTGAAGATCCGACACTTCTGCGCCAACGACAGGGGGGTTTCCGTCAGGGCCGTTAAGCAATTGACAATCTAGTCACCCTGGAATCGAATAGGCGTAGAGATTTCGCTCGGCGTGAGCATCTCATCACCCTCTTCTTCGATCTTCGAAAGGTGTAAAACCACCTGGTGCCATCATCCTGGCTACACTGCACGAATGGGGCTTACAGGGTGCTCTATCAATCTTCCTCCAGAACTTTCTCTCCCTATGCACCTCTCGTATTAGTGTTGGTACTACCTCCAGCTCCCCTCATATTCAGGAGAACAGTGTGCCACAGGGCTCCGTCCTAAGTGTCCCCATCTTTTTGGTGGCTATTAACGGCCTCGCAGCTTCAGTTGGTTCATCAGTCTCCTGTTTCCTATTTCCCGATGCTTTTTGCCTGTACTATAGATGCACCAACATCAGTGATACTGAGCGGCGAATGCAGGGAGCCATCCGCAAGGCACAATCTTGGCCTTCGCCCATAGTTTTAAAATCTCTAAATCTAAGACTCGCGTCATACATTTCTGTCGCCATCGGACGGTTCACCTCCATTTGGAGCTTTATCATGCCGACGAACTACTTCATGTGGAGGAAACGTGTAACTGTGTGGGCATGTTCCTTTATGCCCAGCTAACTTCGACTTCCCACCTTCACCGGCTTAAACAAGTCCTGGCGACACCTCAGTATTCTTCGTTGCCTCTGCCACAACTGCCTCAGCACGAACAACTCTCATGCAGCTGTACAAGGTCTTAGTCCAATTCTGTCTCGACTATGGGCGCTTGATATATGATTCAGCAGAGCTTTCAGTAATACAGATGCTCAATCCGATCCTCCATTGTGGAGTCAGACCAGCAATGGGTGCTTTTCCTACTTGTCCAGTGACTAGCATTCTTGTGGAATGCGATTCCGCCGGCAACAGTTGCTAGCATCATACGTCGCCCTCGTTCATGCCTCACTCACACATTCAAACAGCAGGTTCCTTTTTCTGCCTTCTGCACTCCCCTCCCCCACGACGGCGTCCCAGGCCAAGTCTTCCTTCCCTCCCTCCCTCCTTCCACTGCCCTTCCCAAATGTCTCCTTGGTCCCTCCCTGACTTGCCACTCTACGTGGGTCTGGTACGTGACCTCAAAGCCTCAGTGAGTCTCTATCGCCAGTTTGCGCCACTCAGCGACTCGTTCTGTGATGCAAATTTTGTTTACACTGATGGTTTTATGGTCGATGACGAACTGGGTTTGCCTACGTCCATAGTGATCATGTTGAACAGCATTATCTTCCTTGTGGGAGCAGTATTTTCACTGCAGAGCTGGTCGACATTAATGGTGTTCCTGAAAACCTCCGTTCTAGCCCTGAGGAGTCACTTGTCGTATGTAGTGACTCCCTGAGTGGCTTGCAAGCACACAACCAGTTTCTCTAAAAATCCTTTGCTGCCAGCTATTCAAAACACTGTATCCACCATTGGCAAGTCTGGCCGTTCAGTAGTCTCTACCACAGGCCACATTATCATACCAGAGAATGAATATGTTGATCGACCGGCCAAGCCTCTGGAAATTAGACTCATGGAACCGGATCTTCGGTTGGCACTACACCGGTAGGTGCGTGCAGTTTGGAGCTCCGAATGGTGTGCTTAAAGTGCGTCGAACAAGCTTCGCACAATCAAGCCACCCAAAGTCGCGTGGGATTCTTCAGTGAGGTGCACACGTCGGAACTCAGTTGTTCTCTGCTGCATCCGCCTTGGGCATACATGGTTGAGCCACAGCTATCTTCTTCGCCGTGAGACCCCACCCATGCACCCAAGTGTGGCTGTGGCACTTTGCTGACAGTTGTCCATTTTCTGATTGACTGTTTCGTTTTAGCCCCATGCTGCAGGCTTTTAATCTACCAGGTGCGTTCCCTTTAGTTCTAGGTGACATTATCTCCATGGCTAATTCTGTTGTACGCTTTACCTGGCAGCTGGTTTTTATCACTATCTATTGGTAGGTATCTATTCTCAGGCCTCCGCCCCTCCAGTGACCTTTATTTCCGACCTAGAACTGTATTGTCAGTCTTCCTTGGCAATGTGAAGTGTCGATGCGTCACCCAACACTCTCCACCTGGAGTTTTCTTTCAATGTGCGGTAGAGTGGTTAGTTGCCTTTCTCTCCATGTGTTTTACCTATCCAAGCTTTATCTGTCGGCCTTCAATCTAGTCAAGCACTTGCTCTGCTGCTTTTAAATATTCATTAAGTTCTGTTATTATAGTTGTGTTCGTCCCTGCTCTGCCCCCCTGAGAATCAGGCAACCTATAAATAACAATTACATATTTAGTTCCATTGCAATAGACGACTCCTACACAACTCGAATATATTTTCAGTGCAGGAATTAGAAACATCGATGGACTCACGTGCATGATCAATTGACACACTGCAAAAAAAAAAAAAAAGAAAACCTCCTGAAGCAACCTTCAGCTTACTTGTTTCCAGGTAAAGGGAACCTCTGAATTGTGACATTATTTTAGAAATTATCTGATTCTGATATAGCAATAATATCAGAGTCAACATCTATTAGCAGTACACTAACTTTATCTAATACCTTGTATATTTTGCTGAAATATTGTAATTATTATATGGATACGTGACATCTGTCGAAATGGTTCCTTTGTTAAGGGCACTTTCTTTAAGCAGGAATAGGTATCAGTTGACTTCAGTCTAAAAAAATAGAGTGCAGCTCTAACACCCACTACGATAGGAATTTTCCGCATGAATGATCCCCCACTCCCCACTAAGCTGTAACCTATAACCTTTGCCAACCTCCCCTTCCCATTCCTGCTGAGGCGCAGGCCATGCCTGGTGAAGTCAAAAATGTTCAAATGTTTGTATAGTCTATGGGACGTAACTACGTGGTCATCAGTCCCTAAACTTACAAACTACTTATCAACTAGCTAATACTAAGGACGACACAAATATACATGCCCGAGGTGGGATTCGAACCCCCGACCGTAGTGGCCGTGCAGACCGTGACTGGAGCGCCTCAGTCCCCTCGGCCACCGCGGCCGGCCTGGTGAAGTCCGTCCCGCACCTAGACTCAACTGGCACCACTGAAATATGAGCCATGCCTTCTGTCATCGGCGCCTCCCAGAGCTTCATGTTAATACGCCTGACAGCTGTATTAAGATGAGGCCGATCATGACTTCTAAATAAATGTATTACTGGCTTCTACTTACTGCCAACGGCACTTCTTTTAGCAGAGGAGGCGCTGTTTCTCGCAGGAAGTGCATATGTTATCCTTTAGTCGTCGTAAAAAGCAATGGAGAGGGTAAAATAAAATCCAGTGAACATAACCGTCATTGTCATGGGTCACATAACCAGGTTAACAGTTTACTATTTTTTGTAAAACCTTCCCTTCTTTCCCATCGTGAAAAAGATGAACCTGCAAGCACATAAATGTATGATTTTTCACATTTAATCCAGCTTTTGATGTGGTTTGCCAAAGATGATTTATTTTGACTATAGCATAAAAGATTAATTTGTTACATTTACAACACTGCCTCTTACTTTGAACACTAGAAAAATGACCATATGTTTTGGCGTATTCGGTAATTCCATGTACCAGGTGATCAAAAAGTCAGTATAAATTTGAAAACTTAACAAATCACGGAATAATGTAGATAGACAGGTAAAAATTGACACACATGCTTGGAATGACATGGGGTTTCATTAAAAAAAGTGTGAAAGATCTCTTGCGCGCGTCGTTTGGTGATGATCGTGTGCTGAGCCGCCACTTTCGTTATGCTTGGCCTACCACGTCCCCAGACCTCAGTCCGTGCGATTATTGGCTTTGGGGTTACCTGAAGTTGCAAGTGTATCGTCATCGACCGACATCACTAGGGATGCTGAAAGACAAAATCCGAAGCCAATGCCTCGCCATAACTCTACGGACATGCTTTACAGTGCTGTTCACAACATTATTCCTCGACTACAGCTATTGTTGAGAAATGATGCTGAACATATTGAGCATTTCCTGTAAAGAACATCATCTTGGCTTTGTCTTAATTTGTTATGCTAATTATTGCTTTTCTGATCAGATGAAGCGCCATCTGTCGGATGTTTTTTGATTTTTTTTTTGTTCTAATAAAACTCGATGTCATTCCAAGCATGTGTGTCAATTTTTACCTCTCTATCTACATTATTCCGTGAATTATTAAGTTTTCAAATTTACGCTGACTTTTTGATCACCCGGTATACCGATAAAGTTTCATCAGGAGTTCGGTCTTCAACAAGGAATTGAGGACAATCCTGCCCACATCGTGACACCTTATGCCCTTTTGACTGGTAAAACAATCCACTGGATAAGATGCCGTCTGGTGTCAGAGGCAGAGCAATGCATGGGCACAGAGTAACACATACAGAGGAGCAGCCCCCCATAAACCACTGTCCTATGCTCCCCTCGTAGTTCCGTAAGTTGCTAGCAGGTGTCAGGCGGTTCCCTGGCTTAGGGTGCCTCTCGCACGTCAGAGGGTAGCGTGAGGAGGCTGAGGGGAGAGCTTGTGCCGCCTGCCACGAGGCAACGGCTGTGTCCAGCTTGCTGGCGTTTGAGGGGAGGTAGTGGTGGGGACAGCCGCTACCTGCCGCCTGCTCTGGCCAGTTTAAAGAGCTGCTTCTGATCGCAGCGTCATCATGGGACATCTTACGGAACTGCTGGAAACCCTCCCTCCCCGCACCCCTGAGCGTAGGACCGGGCCCTTATGGAGGGTTCCCGTCTGTATATATTTGTCTGTGGCATGGGCGATGAGGCCGACCGCCTGCGTCCTCGCGGTCCTAGGAGCCACGCGCTTTCAACGTTTCATCCAGTTGTCTTTAACTTATGAAAAATATTCAAGTGTAAACATTAACATCCGAGACAGCAAACAAAGATTCTAGTCATTATAAGGCGATAAATCGCACTGGCTACAAAACGTTCACTTCCTGTAGAATGTATTAAGAGTGAATGGAGCGCTAATGCACGCTGCATTCTTACCATATGGTGCATGCGCAGAGAGTTCCTTTTAGACTGAGCGTCGTCTAAGGTGTCATATTACAGAGTAGGCGGTCGTTCCCACCGGCGGTTTGAGTCCTACCTCGGGCATGGTGTGTGTGTGTGTGTGTGTGTGTGTTGTTCTTACGTAAGTTAGTTTAGAAGTTTGTAAGTCCAGGGACTGATGACCATAGCAGTTTGGTCCAATAGGTTTACAAACATTGGAAAATTTGTGAATATCGAAAACATTGGCACAATCTGTTTCAGAGATTCATATAATTAATTTCTTAGCCTCTCATTATCTAGCATATAGAGGTCACAGTAAAACTTTCAGTGTGGGCAACGACTGTGGCAATTCTGGTAACTTCATAGATTTTTTTTAAAAAAAAAAAGCTATCTAAATATGACACTACATTACGGGAACACATTAAATGCATTGATACAAAACTTACTCGCCGTTATCTAAGCCACGATATTCAGAATGATCATACTGATCGGTTACCGACGAAATAATTCGTACGATAGAAGAGGCAAAATGTTATTCGATTTCCTTGACTGCACTTCACACTATAGGCGAACTGAACAACTGTCAATTATCTTAAGATATTGTAGCACATTAACTAGTATAATAGCAGAAAACGTCATCGAATTCCTGGCTGTTGCTGAGACGATTGGAGAATATCTTACCAATGTAATACTGGAAAAGCTAAGAAAAAAAACAGAGTATATATTAATAACTGTCGTGGCCAAGGGTACGACAGTGAAGCAAACATGGCGCGTATAAATAATGGAGTTAAATCTTGAATATTAAATATAAATGCCAGCGCATTTTTTACTCCCTGTAAGTCTCATGGTTCGAATCCGTTGTTGGTAGACGCAGTTAATTCTACAGCAGAAAAAAATTATTTTATTCAGAAAATTTCTTTGCTATATTCAATATACGGCAAACGCTGGAAATTAATCATAGCCAAATTAAAGCTTAATATTAAACCTTTATCAGACACAAGTTGGGAAAGTAGAATTGAGGCAGTGAAGGCCATAATATACCAATTTGATGATGATTTTGAACGCCGCGAAAGCTTGAAAAATCAGACAGAAGACTCAGACACACTCAGTTATTGTGAATCAGTTTTGAACGAAATGCTCAGCTTAGAATACATCATATCATTGCACTTACGGTATCAGTTATTATCACGTGTTAGTGTTATAATCAAATTATGGTAATCTGTGGAAGTACATTTCAATATTGCCCTTGATATTTTGCGACAGGCTCCTCAGTTTCATAAAAAAACAGTTATGATTTGCCAAAGGATATTAAGAATAAAAGGTTAGCCAATAATAACAGTATTCGATTACGAAATCAGTGATGAACAAACACAGTCTCCCACCGTTATTGATTCCTTATTGATCAATAGGGATTCAAGATTTGTATCATTAAAACAACATTGTAAGGATTTACATTTCCTCTATTATGCAAGTAATCTAAAATGTACTACAAAAGATTTTAAACAGCTGCCAACATTTACACACAGTCCTTCGAGTGGGTGAGAGCCGTCATTTCCAATCTTACGAACTGTATGAGAATAGCAAACAATGATCATAATTCACCCGACTTTTTTTAAAGATGTGAAACAGGTACCGAAACACGTAACTGAAAATAATGTAAAAGATATTTCCCCAAATATTGATACTGTCATTCGCATTTTGTTAATAATAGCAGTAAGTGCAGCCTCTGCAGAAAGGAGCTTTTCCAAATTAAAACTGATTAAATATTACTTAAGAAGTACAAATTCAGCAAAGACTTTCAGCTTTGACAATTTTATCTGTAGAAGCATATACAGCATCAAATCCGTATTATGATACAGTTGTTACCGAGTTCAAAATGTTCAAATGTCTGTAAAGTCTATGCGACTTAACTACGGGGTCATAAGTTCCTAAACTTACAAACTACTTATGAACTACTTACGAACTAGGACGGCACAAATATCCATGCCCGAGGGGGGACTCGAGCCCCCGACCGCAGCGGCCGTGCAGACCGTGACTGGAGCACCTCAGTCCCCTCGGCCACCGCGGCCGGCTGTTACCGAGTTCAATAAGGCTAAACGTAGGAAATCTTTGTTTCATTAAGTTACTGATTAATGTTACATGAGATTAAAATGTTTTCATTTTGTAAATCAAAGTTTGTCAGTTTAAAAAAAATCGCTTTCTATGTATGAAATATATGTTCTTGCGCCACGGTGTTTTGGTCTTGCCCCGCCACTAATGGCCCTGTGAAGGAATTTATAACGCAGTTATTCCTCATTTAGGTTAATGTGTATCCAAAACGCTTGACCTCGAAACTGTAAAAGACATGTCAATTACATTACTGTTCATATGGAGTTAAAACTACTTTTAGAAAGGGATTTCCTTGTAATTCTGGAATAAATTATTGTTCTCGCTGCCTATATCTACTGAGAATGGTCGAAACCACGTGGTCTTATATTTTATAATAACATATTTTTGGCAGGAAAGGCAGGAATTATTACGTCCTATAGCTTAGCAGTTTCATTACTGTACTGTAATTTACTTGATTATCAACGTTTAGAAACGAATAGTGATTGAAAAACCTACTAGACATAAATTCATTACAATGATCATTATATGGAACAACGCGTCTAATATAGCAAAATTCCTGCTGTTACTAATACGAGTAGTAAACACTGTTCTTGTTATGTTGTATATGTGGGATAAATTTGTATGCCTATAATATCGGTTAATATGACAACACCATGATCTGGCGCAACATTAAACTACTGATTTTTAATTACAGAGCCAAGACGGAAAGAGGTTGTCGTACAGCAGGACAAAAAGAGCGCGTAATAAGAATTCAGCTCCAGCTCAAGATGGAAGCGACTAAAATAAACGCCCCACGTCAGCCATGAATATGAGAGATTTTTCAGTGCGCACTTCTTTCTTCAAACGTAATAAAGCTGCATATTGCAGAGAATAAACTTGTATTTCAAACAAACTTTTTTATTTCGGAAGGAACTTTGAGTAAGCAGTGAGGAAAGTAATGATATACGTTGGCGCACACGTTAAAGGGCAGATACTTAAGCTGGAGAATAAAACTGCCACAACCATTCTTATCCAGAAGTGGTATCGAGAATTTAACAGAATTATAACAACCGATGGATCGACTATCTGTCAATAGGTTTGCTAATTTGACTCAATTACTACCGCATACTACATACAACGTTTTCTTTGTGATCTAAACTCCTTGCGAGCTCTGAACTGCTGTTCTTCTTCCTTAATATTGTTACACAGTCGGTGGGGAGAAGTTCCCCACTTAGCAAATGTTTGCCATGTTGCTCACTCTCACCCGCCACCTAAGTCCCAAATGCCTGCTGAGGTAGTGTACACTAGTTGCAGCTACTTACAGAAATAAGACTCTCTTGAGCTGTGACGCAACAAAGACTTTAGAGACATAGAGCCTACTGCTCACTTGTAATGTACATTCGCAAAGTGTCTCATTGATACTGATATAATATTAATTACAATGGAAACTTAAGGTGTGATCAATAATTACTACACCAATTTTCGCTGCCGTAGCGGTAATTAAACATGTTGATCAACCTAATCGATATTGGTGTAATAATGGGTAGCACAGGAAACACAGGTACCAGTTGGACATAATAATAATTATTATAATTGATTTACTCATTCCATTTACCTGTATGAACCTTTATGAAGCACATTTGAGGCTCTTGGTATTAAATCTGCTGAACAGAATCGCAGCCGACAATATACACACTGGATAATTGATGCCATTCTGCAGTTGGGTGTTGAGCAACATGTATCTTCCGTATACCAAACAACACTGTCAGGAACATCAGAAGCATCGTACGCAACTGGAAATGTAGCTTTCTTCTAGGCATGCTTGGTCATGTTATTTAATATGGTTGCACTAAACTGATTATGGATGAGTCCATGACGGTTGATGATAGCGCTGCCACTGAGGAGTCATTGTTGTCCAGTAAAACTCCGTCACAAAAACGTTAAACGATTTTTTGCACTGTGGAAACAAGAATACATCCAGATTCAACAATGCACATTGCGCCAGTTGTATGTATCAGGAGCTACGAACGGATCCTGTTGCTGGAGTGAAACATGAATGAAGAACGAAACATTTTATTCCGACATAGAGAAACAGTTATCACGCCACTGTTCTCGAAAGGAATATTGTAATTAGCTGCATCATCAGTAAAAGGCTCATCAATTGGTTCGACATCAGTAAAGTCTTCAGAAAGCATGTACACCAACTCATCCTCCAGGATATCGGTGGTAGTGGCATATTAAGATGGCATTTGCAGTGTCTCTTTCTTCTTCATGTACTTCACGTGACGAAGACGGTAATTCAGTCTGGTGTAAAACCCGTAAAACCTTGTTTGTATCACTTCTCATTGTGCACATTAGAAACACACATGCAAAATTCTACTTAATGTTCACTATATCACTCTCACACAAATTCAGTAGTGTCAGAATATACGGTACTTTTCTAGTACTACCACGGCACTATGTTGTGGCGCTCACGGATTACCTGCAACTGACGGTCTTTATTAAAAAAAAACACAAAAAATTAAAACTTGGAGATCCCCGAACCAGCATCATGGTGAATACCAGATCGATCACGTTGCCATCTCATACGTACATTACAAGAATCATCCATGCCTTTCACGTCCGACGAGATTCAAACATCGCCTCGACCATGACCTCTCAAAGAGAGTTCACAAAAAAAAAAAAAAAAAAAAAAAAAAAAAAAAAAAAAAAAAAAAAAAAAAATTAAAAAAAAACCTGTGTAAACCAATTTGATACATCCAAAATTAAAAAAACCAAGATCACAGAAAAATGGGAAAAAGAACCAATGAACAATTGGGCAGAATTATGGAGCAAAATTATCACAAAAGCGAAAGAATTAATCCCCCTTGAATAGAGGCAAAAACCCATGGTGGGATTCCATCTATGATCAAGTCATCAGCAGTCGCCGAATTGCGATAAAAAAATACAACAGCAACAATACGCTAGGAATCCTAAACAACTTCTTCGACACAAGAAGAATTCCAGTATCACACCAAAAAACTCAAGAACGGAAAGTCGTCAGTAGAAGAATGGATCAAAACAGAAATACTGAAAAATCTCGGACCAGGAAATCACACAGATCATTCAGGAAATGTTGCGGAGTGAAAATCTCCCAGACGACTGGAAAGGTGGACGTATCCACCCAATCCACGAAAAAAGACAAATCCAATGTCAACAACTCAAAAAATCAAATGTTCAAATGTTTGTATAGTCTATGGGACTTAACTACGGGGTCATCAGTCCCTAAACTTACAAACTACTTATGAACTACTTACGAACTAGGACGGCACAAATATCCATGCCCGAGGGGGAATTCGAACCCCCGACCGTAGTGGCCGTGCAGACCGTGACTGGAGCGCCTTAGTCCCCTCGGCCACCGCGGCCGGCGTCAACAACTACAGAGGAATTACCGTCCTGCCCGTCCCTTACAAAATCATCTCCGCTTGCTTTTACAACGCACACAAGAGCAACTTTAACTCGAAATGGTGAATACCAAGGAGGTTTCAGGCCACACAAATCAGGCACTGAATAAATTTTCAAATTGACTTCTACATTGAAAATGCGAGTTTACAAGAAATCTCCGGAAACTTACGACTCCATCGACCGATAATAATAATAATAAATAAAAAAAATTGAAATGTTTGTATAGCTTATGGGACTTAACTACGGGGTCATCAGTCCCTAAACTTACAAACTACTTATGAACTAGCTAATCCTAAGGACGGCGCAAATATCCATGGCCAAGGGGCGATTCGAACCCCCGACCGTAGTGGCTGTGAAGACCGTGACTGGAGTGCCTCAGTCCCCTCGGCCACCGCGGCCGGCGACCGATAATCCCTGTTGAGTATATTCAAAGAAAACAATCTGGATTCGAAAACATGACGGCTCACCCAACAAACCATAAAAGACACAACTTCCAAAGTAAAGTTCAATGGAGAATTCCCCATCAAGACTGGTGTCGGGCAAGGTGATGGCCTCTCCTCATTTTCTGTGACTCCGGGATGCTGCGTGGGAGGAGGTGGACAGTGAATAGCAAGGGAGTGGACATTGGTCTGTAAGTAAAAGAACTGACTGGCCCACATAATAATAAGTAACACAATGAAATAACCACTTAACTTTGATGTGCTTGTGATTATACAAAGTTCTTCCTAATCGCCCACCTCCGTAGTCAAGTGGACAGCGTGGTAGACTGCCACGTAGGGGTCCCGGGTTCGATTCCCGGTTGGGTCGGAGAATTTCTCCATTCATGGGCTGGGTGGCGTCACCTAAAGACTTGCACCAGTCAGGCCGAGCACGAACCCAGCTGGCGTCTAACGGCCTAAAGTGCCTCACGAATTCATCATCTTCCTAATCATTACTCATTTATGCAATATAACACTTAGTCTTGGCAATAGAATAATGTTCCGGCTTGTGCTAGACAGACTGCTGGCTCTAGTGGATGAACTCCTCTCTTGAATTCCTGGATCGAAACTGTTGAAACCTGAGAACGGTATCTCATTCCCTGTGTTGTGCTGTGTTGCGCCGGCGTATGTAGGCGAGCCCTCTTCTTCCTATTCGCCGGCGCGCGAAGAGGTACCGAAACTGTGGGCGCCACCGATGGCCGAAGTACCACAGAGCGATTTGTCGCCTCTTGTAGCGGCGCGGCGACTTGCCTGGGCCGCCGACGTTGTGGCGCCAAAACACTCCTCCCACCAATCCTTGTCAACGGGGGAATCAAAACGATGGCGGAGGGAAGGTGTGACCCTGGGAACAGATGAGGGACTGGGATTCAAATCTGTGCCCAGCTCGGAAACCACCGGTCGCGACCCGCCATACGGCCTGCGCTTGGCACGAAAAGCTGGGCGGAAAACGCACAAAGGTCCCACTCCCATGGTCACAGGCGCAGAGGGAAAAGATGCAGCTGCAGGAGCGACGATCGGTGCGGAGGCGGCCCCCTGGTAGATCGCTGGACCCTCGACTCGTGTCGAGGAGCCCGCGATGGCGGACTTCGGTTGCGGTGATGCTGAAGGCGAAGCGTCGAGCTCCGTGTGTTCGGGGCCAAGAAGTGAAGTCTGCCGAACACACGACGTTGGATGAGGCGTGGGCGCCGCCATGCGAGGGGACAGCGAATCTGTCGACAAAAACTAAACGGCAGCATTTTCTCGTACACAAGGACGACTTTGGTTTCCGTGTCGACGCTGCACGCCATATGCAACCTGCAATAAAAACGTGTTAGCGCCAAGCTGTCTAATGGTGGTTCCACGCTCCTAACGCCTGCGTTCGCCATAGGACCTGAAAAAGACAGGTGCGTTTGCGCGATACTGTGCCTGATTCTGCGAAGCAGATGTCGTCTGTGGTGGGTCAACAATGCAGCCGTGCGCGGTACCGCCGTTCGTGCAACAACTCCGCAGGTTACGGTCGGATAGGAGTAGGAGGAGGCGAGGAAATGCAGAAAAGCTCGAGTTTGGCCATCTGTGTCTCACAAAAGTTACAGCTTCACCACTTGATTGAGGGTGGAACGGAGTACTGGCCAGCTGGCGAATACCGTTGGCTTGGCAAAACTTTTCAAATTCCATCGACACAAACTATGGACCATTGTCCATCACTATCAGTTCTGGTAGGCCCTCTATACAAAAAACAGACTGAAACGCTTGGCGGGTGCTGCGAGCAGTCATAGAGTTCATGGGGACCACGATAGGATATTTATGAAATTTACTGCAAGTATCCACAATGAGGAGCCACCTTGTATTCCAGAATGGACCCGCAAAGTCTAAATGCTCGCGCTCCCATGACGCGGTCGGGGGGGGGGGGGGGCATTATGAGAAATGTTGAGGAGGGGTGGATTGATTTTCTGCACAAGCTTGGCAATGAGCCGTCATCCTCTCAATCTGCGCGTCCGTACCGATCCATGTGCAATGTCTGCGCGCCAATTGTTTGGTGCAGACCACACCCCAATGACCTTGGGGCAGTAACTGAAGCACCTGAGGTTGCAATGTCTGACTGTACGAAGCAAAATTACACCCTGTAACACTGATAACTCATGTTGAAGCGAAAAGTTGCGTCAGATCACCGGGAAAACTATCTGCATCTCTGCGCGGGTCCACCCTGTATAGACTTAGCGCAACATGATGGATCCGCCACTGTTTCTTAGCCAACCTTCCGCTGATCGAAAGGAATCTGATCGAGGATCTCGGAATCACTAGCATCGATGTGACAACAGGAAGCTTTTGAATCATCAAAATCAACATCCGGGTCAACAGGAAGATGTGACAGCGAATTTGGCATTAGCATGTTTTGACGTCAGCTGGAAGATATTTTCATAATTGTAGGAAGACAACACGAGCTCCCAACGTTGCAGCTTCTGCACTGTATGGGCTTGGCAGGATGGAACAATGACTGAAGCGGCTTGTGATCAGTTTGCAGGTAAAACTGGCGAACATATAGATATTGGTGGAACTTGGTAACACCGTAGATCATTACTAATGCCTCTGTTTCAATTTGCGAAAAACTGGGCTGAACTTTGTTCAGGATCAACATCTGCAAGACAAAGATCACTCAGTAAAGCGTCTTATAACGGTTGGGAAGCAATGTAACACTCCTGTGACCATACAAACTTAACATCCTTCTGCCGTAGGCGATGTGGCTGTGCCGCTAGTTGCCCTGCGTTATGAAAAAAAATTTATATGAGATTTTACCCAGAGATTTCAATTCTGTAATGTTTGTGGGAGCCTTGAGCTAGCGAACAGCTTGCAAATGCTACTGCAATGGATGAACACCCTGCGAATTGATGACATGTCCTAAATTTTCAATTTCAGTCTGAAATAAAACATATGTGTTCTTGTTAAATTTGAGACCAGCTTCCGATAAGACTGTAAAGCGTACGTAAATTGTTGAAATGCTCATCAACTGCGCAGCCAGAAACAACAATATTGTCTAGATAATTTGAGCAACAAGGCACTGCTTTTGTTAGTTGTTCCAGGTATTTCTGAAAGACTGCCGGAGCAGAGGAACAACCGAAAGGTAACCTGAGAAACTTGAAGAGATCCGAGTATTGGTAACTAGAAATTTCTGTGACTGTTCGACGAGCGGAAGTTACAGATATGCATCCTAAAGATCAGTTTTGGAAAAATATTTGCAAGCTCTCAATCTGTCCATAAGCTTGTGAGGGTGAGGCAACGGAGAAGCGTCAATCACAATATCTAAAATAAGTGATTTTTCATCAAGAAAAGTAGTCTACTACGCTTACTTTCACTCACTTATGACGTACGGCGTTAGTTTTTTGGGTAACTCGACTGAAACAAAAAGAATATATTTTGCTCAGAAATGGGCGGTTCGAGCAATATGTGGTACAAGTTCACGAACGTCATGTCGACCCCTTTTCAGTAGTCTGGGAATTTTGACACAGGCGTCACAATACGTTTTTTCTTGAATGTCGTTCGTTGTTAATAATACCAGGTTATTCCCACGAGATTGTAGCCTTCACTCGGTGAATACTAGACAGAAGTCGAATCTACATTTGCATCACACCACCTTGACACTTGTGCAGAAAGGTGTGCAGTATTCTGGAGCATCCATTTTCAATAAGCTGCCACAAGAACTGAAGAATCTTAGCACTAAACTAGACGCTTTCAAATCTAATTTGAAGAGTTACCTCATGGCTCACTGCATTTATTCCGTCGAGGAACTTCTATAAAAGTTAAACAATTAAGCTAATTCATTTTTTTTCTTTATTGATTCTTTTCACTTTGTCTTAAGAGTGTCGAGTGCATAGGACTACATAAAATTTTTCTATTACCATTCTTGTGTTAAACTTCATGTATTGACTTGTTCCATGACCCTGGAGTCTTACTCCTCAGTTAGGTCCTGCGGAACAGAAAACCATATTATTATTATTATTATTATTATTACTGTTTGAGGATTCACAGTGCGCTTGAAGTCCACACAAATTCTGAGTTTGCCGGATGGTTGTTTCACTAAAGGAGAAGCCCACTGACTTGCTGAAATGGGCGCAAGAGGACATTGATTCTGCCACTTTGAGAGATCCTGAGCAACATGATCTCGTAATGCAAAAGGAATAGGTCATACACTGCATAAAACTTGCCTGCGCACTACCTTTTAATGTCACATGTCACATGAGCGGAAAAAGTAGTTGCTTGGTGAAGAACGTAAAAAAATTGGGCGACGATGAGCATAGTTATGCGGCAAAGCGCGCCCGAGTCATGCTCGAGCCAATACCAGGTTAGCGAAAAAACATATTTTGATCGATGTTTCTTATACAGATGTAGCCTGTGGTTCCATTACTAACGTATGTCCTTGTTACAGACAATGGACGAGGAATAGACGTATATGAGAACTACAGTTTTTTTTATTTTTTTATTTTTTTTATTTGTTACAGAAGAAGACCATGACATCCCACAGCCAGGTTGGCTATTCGCCGGGGAAGCTCAAATTTCATGCCATGCTCGTGGCGAGGACGAGATGCCTGAGTGGGTACATCTAATGACAGATGAACTCGCGTGGAAGGCGGAGAAAGGCAAAGAGAGATGCTGAAGGCTGGGAGCAACGGTGGAAAATGTGAATATACTTATTTTTGTGTGTGTACAAAGGTATTCATATTGGTGGGGGGTAAAGAAATAGCTATCTGTTGTATCTTATACTTATATTTGTTGCTACAGAAACAACTCAAATGACCATAGCGCGTGTGTCGTGTCTGCAGGAAAACAACAGCCCCGCAGATGTGCATCACCATGTCAAGCACCGTTAACCACTGCACCGTCATCCATCGCTCCGCAAACGCAACAGCAGAAGGCAGCCAGCTGCTCAACGTCGTCGCCTCCTCTCCCTCCACTTGCTAAATCAAATGTTTGTAGAGCTTATGGGACTTAACTACGGGGTCATCAGTCCCTAAACTTACAAACCAGGTACAAACTAGCTAATACTAAGGACGGCACAAATATGCATGCCCGAGGTGGGATTCGAACCCCCGAACGTAGTGGCCGTGCAGACCGTGACTGGCGCGCCGCAGACTGCTCGGCACAAGCTCCGCATTGTCAAGCCCTCCACCGCTGCATGGAAGTCCTCACAGCGGGCTTCTCGCAGGGAGTCGGTGGTCCTTTGCCGGCTGCGTATAGGCCATACCTGGCTGACGCATGGGCACCTTCTGCGTCGTGAGGACCCTCCTCAGTGTCGCTGTGGTGCGACTTTGACAGTCGCTCACATCTTAGTGGAATGACCCAATTTAGCCGTAGAACGACGGAATTTTAATATCCCTGACGCCTTGACGCTTGTTTTAGATGGCAATGCCTCCATGGTTGATATTGTTTCAAATTTTATTCGTGAGTGTGGACTGTACCAATCCATTTAACGTCTCTTGCTTGTCTGTCATTTATCTGTTCTCCGCTTGCCTAAGTCTATTAGGTAGGTGTTTTAATGTGTACAGAGTGGCTGGATGTGATACTTATGTTTATGTAATCACCCAGCAAAAACACTCTTGTCCTGTCCCAGTACTTTTATCCCTTCTTCGTATTTATGTGAACCCTTTCTTTGTTTTTACATGTTCCTTTTAAACTTTGACGTGTTAAAGCATATGCTTTGAAACGCTTAACACAATGTTTTAGCTCTAAGACTGGAACAAGGGACTGATAACCGTTGATGTTTAGTCCCTTTCAAAACCACCAACCAACCAACCAGACTGCTCGGTCACGGCGGCCGGCCGGCCACTTGCTCAGGACACCGACCGACCTCGCCGGCCGCATAAGTTGTCCTCCCCAGCGTGTAACCGTTCATTCGCCGGCGCCGTCATCGTCATCGACGACTGGGTGGACGTCATCTACCCATCACCCTTTAGCAGTAGCTGTAGTTTTAATAATAATGCTCCTATGGCTAGCGGTAGTTCCCTCTGCCGCCCTGTTGATAATGTAGTAGGGCATCAGATTACAGGTCTTATGACCACACTTCAGTTCTTGGAGGTCTCTACAGCTTTTGAGCGGCGCATCTCTTTCACGAGGATTGAGAATCCTCCTGTGGGATATCGCGACCCACTTGTGTTCGTAGAGGCATGCTATCCCATGTTGGAGAGTGAGCTTCCTAAAGCAATAAGTAATCCACATAATCCCACCATTAAATACAATGCAGTCCTGCACTGTGAGTTAACGTATGCACGGCGTTCGCAGGGCATAGTGGGGGAAGAAACTAGTCTCCACTATTGATAGATCTGAAGCATTGAATTAAAATTTGTGGTGCAGCCGGGAATCGAACCCGGACCTCCATGCTTAGTAGGCAGACGTCTTAACCGTTAGACTACCACACCACTAGCGATTAAGGCGCCTCTGAATAGTCTATGTACGATTTCCCTCCACAACACAAACTTTAATTCAGCTTCTTTGTTCCAAAGATAATTGCCACTACTGCCAAGGCTATCCTTGCAGCGGAATAGCGCCTCAGCAATGGACATGGTGGAACAATCCTGTTACGGTGATATAAATATCAATTAATACAATTAAAGAATCCCTGAGACGGATTTACGTCTTTAATATGTCAAAGACATTATTGATAGATCTGCAGCATTTAATTAAAGTTTGTGTTGTGGAGGGAAATCGTACATAGACTATTCCGAGGCGCCTTAATCGTTAGTGGTGTGGTAGTCTAACGGTTCCAGTCTCGAGCCGGCCGTGCTCGCGGTCGGACGCTTTCGCGTGCAGCTCTCGCGGCAGCTCGTGCTATTTGCGTGCGCTTTCTTGTAGTAAACATGGAATCGAAAGTTCGTAAATTGACACTCCAGTTCAGTTTTAGAAACGATGTATCTCGTCCGAAAGTATACGATTTTGATATATGGGTTCACGATCAGTTCCGTCTACAAGATGGCGACGTGTACGGAATGCAGTACGACTTCATCGGTAATACTTTCCAAGTCAAGTTTACTCGACATGCTGTGTGCGACCGTATCATGGAAGAAACTCACGGCGAAGCTACGTACAAAGCGCTGTCGGGAGAGGTGAGTCCTGTTACCATATCATATGCTGGTTTGGGCCTGCGGGCGGTCAAAGTTCACAACTTGCCATTTGAAATTGAAAATGTGTGCATACAACAGGTGCTCTCTAAGTTTGGTACTTTGTACACTGTATCTAACGACCGGTGGACGAGCAACAAATATTTCAATGTCTTCAACGGTGTCAGGACTGTGAGGATAGATTTAAATTCGCACATCCCGTCTTACGTTAATGTCATGGGTTTCAAAGCGCTAGTTGTGTACGAGGGCCAACCGCGCACGTGCTCGTGCTGCAACGCCTCCGGCCACCTGCGGGCCGAGTGTCCGCGCAACGCGCCGGCGCAGCTGCCGCGGGCCGCGCTTGTTGACAGAACTGACCAGCCGGTGACGTATGCGGCCGTAGCTGCCGACGTGCTCGCTCCGGTGCAGGCTGCGGTCGCGCCTGCTCGCGCCACTGACAATCGTCCTGACACGGAAACGACGTCCGTGACTCGTCTGCCGGTGACGCTTATTACACCGAGAGTAGAGTGGCACGAGGAAGTTGAGGATGCTCCAGCTGAGGACGCGCATCTTGACACCGCTCTGACCGCCCCCATACAGAAGCCTGTCGCGATTTCTTCCAACGAACAGGTGAATGAATCCGACAGTACCCAAACAACACCTGTGGGTTTAGCAAGTACGGACCCTGTCTCGCCGCGCACCGTTGCGGATGAAGCCGGTATTACAGAGAAACTACCTGTGGGTTTGCCAGCAGACAACGGTACCTTGACCTGCCGTGTAGAATCATCCCAACATAAGAGCAAAAAAATTAGAATTGCCCGTGAAGGTGCTTCTGAGGTTGCCGAAAAACTGAAACCTAAAATCAGTAAGACTTTGAGTCAGTGAGGGAGGCTGGAGGCAACGTTACGCCCCTAATACCCGACAGATCGCCGCAAGAACTAATGTGCGTAGATGACCCGAGGCAGCAAATGCATCGCTGTCGCAGGATGGTGGTCCACAAGGACGGGGGGCTCACTCTCCTTCGGGTACTGTATAGGCCGCAGATGGGCACGGAAACGTTTCATCATACGTAAGAATCGAACAACGTTACGAAATTCCGGACACGAGTTCAAATTATGGACATTGTTAACAACTGCCTTACGTATGTCACTCATTATATCATTATACGGAAAAACAACTGTATAATATGGGTTTTCCTTCCCATACTTCTACTGCGTTTGATGGATTCCTGTTCCTATCAGTATGTGGTCGAACACAAACGACACCATTTAGCGTCGGAACTGATAACGACATACTATTTATCAAATGCTTAAATGCAATCTTATAAACTAGCAACTATCAGTATTAATAGGATAGACTCCCAAGTGAAGATTCAGTGCCTTAAAGACTATCTGTACGCGGCTGACGTGGATATTGCGCTCTTGCAGGAAATGGTGACGGAGAAAGTTAATAGGATCACCGGATACGAAACAATTCTCAACATCGGTAACGAGGCTGGCACTGCGATTTTATACAAAGAGGGCATCCCGTGCATAGGCGCCAACATTTTAGACACTGGAAGAGGAATCAGCGTCCATCTAAATGATTTATTAATCGTCAATGTCTATGCACCTTCGGGGTCGATTGGGAAACGTAGCAGAGGCATCTTCTTTAAAAGTGATGTTGTGAAACTATTATTGAACGTTCGGACAAATATCATCATAGGAGGCGACTACAATTGTATGTTGCGCAAAGAGGATCAGGCGCCAAATTTTAATGAGCTAGGCTTGGAAGATACCTGGGCATATTTCCACCCGCAAGTTGTGCGCTATACTTACGCTACTAGTGTTTCAGCAAGTCGCTTGGACCGCGTTTATGTCAGCAGGGAATCCCTGGCTAATGTAATAGATTGTGAGTACTGGCCAGTGAACTTTTCGAACCATGTTGCGTATCATATCACGTTCAAACACGCGAAACAACAAACTTTTCGTGGGCGCGGTACCTGGCAGTTAAACACATCCTTACTGCTAGAAGACGGATTGAAGCAAGCGATCAAAGAGACGTGGGCCAAGTGCCTTCGATTGAAGTCACGTTACAGGGACCGAATCACTTGGTGGGTTCAACATGCGAAGCCACAGCTAAGGAAAAGTCTTATCCAGTACTCCAGGGACCGATCGTATTGGACCAAGCGTACATCCGAATACTACTTCCACTGCTTACGCGATCTGTATAGCAGACCTTCTTCTCTAGCTTCAAATATTCTGGAAATAAAACGCATCAAGGCGAATATAACTGCCTTGGCAAGGAGGTCCTTAGATGGTAGCAAGATACGGTCGCGGACTATGGATTGTGTTCCTCACGAAGACACTTCCCTGTTTCACATTGTGCGGGAGATGAGACGGGGACAACAGAAGTTACTTAGTTGTTTGACGGATGATGATGGTACGGTGTACAAGGATCAGCTTACAATCAAACATCACGTGGAGACCTACTACACCGAATTGTACAACGCACAAAACGTCGACTCGGCTGCTCGAGAGGACCTACTGTCGACACTTCCCGCCACGGTGACCTTGGACGACAATAGGGAGATCTTGGACAGGATAACTCCAGAGGAAATCGAAGGTACTATTAAGGCTGCGCTGCGAGGGAAATCAGCTGGTTCAGATGGCCTCCCCGTTGAATTTTTTGCCTGTGTGTGGGACGTCATTGGTGCGGAGATGACGGAGGTCTACAACGAACTACTGACGGATACACTGCTCCCGCCTGCATTCACTGAATGGTAGTACTTATTCCGAAAACGACACGACGCGACAAGTTAAAAGATTTTCGTCCTCTGACGCTGCTCAATGCAGACTTTAAAATTTGTACGCGCATTTTAAATGCAAGACTGAAGCCGATCCTGTCCAAAATAATAGGACCTTATCAATCAAGCGTCCCAATAGGTAGATCTATGCTCGACGTTCTCTGCTCGTATAGAGAGCTTATTAACTTAACATGGATCTGTAAATGCCAACTTGCTTTAGTATTTTTAGATTTTAACAAAGCATTTGACAGACTCAATCATGATTTTTTATTGTCTACAATGACAGCCATGGGTTTTGATGATAGGTTTATACAGATCATTCGGAAGTGCATATGTGGCACCCATTCGAGGATCAAAATTAATGGTCAATTAACTGGACCTATTCCAATTAAGCAATCACTACGTCAGGGTTGTCCACTTTCCATGACGTTGTATGCCATAGCCGTGGAACCATTCCTCCGAAAATTGTATGAAGGTTTAACGGGAATCACATTATTCAATGTCAAAACGGTATGTCATGCCTATGCAGACGACGTAAGTGTAGTCATCAACACAAATGAAGAAATGAACGACCTGCGTAGGCTTCTGACAATGTACATGAGCTCTTCTGGAGCACAAATTAACCTGCAGAAGTCTCGCATAATGCATTTGAGCCCTATCGGCAGTAAAGTAGACACGTTATGGATTGAGGAAACAACTGGACTATTTCAGCTCGGGATGTACCTCATGCCAAACCCAAACGAAATGATTTCAGTCAACTGGTCAAACAAGCTGAACGCCATTCGTGGAATGCTCAGGGAAAATCATGTTCGGGCACTGGATCGCCTTCAACGGGCGCAGTTTATTAATGTATATGTACTGAGCAAAATTCATCATATAGCCGCAGTGTTACCGATTCCGCGAGTTATTGCACTCAAAATACAAGCGGTAGCGTGTTGGTTCGTGTGGAAGACGAATATCTTCAAAGTGTCCTTCAACACCACTACGTTAGACAGACACAGAGGAGGCCTAGGCGTCAAACATGTTCACACGCTATGCCAGGCTATGTTCATGAACCGAACCTCTAAGATCATCGAAGCGAAGGAGCCAGGGATTTGTACCTGCAAGCCAGTAGTTGCCACCAACCAGCACAGAAAAAAATTGTACTCAGAACTCTGGTTCACCGGGCACGAACTCTGTCAGATCCTGATAATTTGGCGATAGAGATGAAAACCTACAATCTGTATTCAACAAAAATGGATTCTCTTCTCGAGATGTCAAAAGGCACTCTGCCCTGTTTCACTGCCAGAGTCTCCCGCAGAACTATAAGAAGAAATGAAAAAGGTTGCATATTTACCATATGCCGGGCCAATTTGCGCTAAAATCAGCAGAATTATCCTCAAATATAATATCAAGAACGTGTTCCATCCACTCTCCAAAAATTACGGTTCTGCTAGGATGTGTGAAGAATGACTTAGGTCTACAGAAACCCGGTGTTTACCACATACCATGACCATGTCAATGTGGAATGGCATATATCGGCCAGACGACTAGGTCCGTTGACATCATGTACAAAGAACGCCAAAGGCATACACCAAAGAAGACGAAACCGGTATTCCAGATTTCTAATCACGAACCAAGTCTAGAATGAATAACGTAGAAGTAGACATCATCGGAGTAGTGACAAAATTGAAATCACTTAACAAGAACAAGTCTTCTGGTCCAGACGGTATATCCATTAGACTTATATTTGATTATACTGATGTGATAGCTCCTTACTTAACAGCCATATACAACCGCTCGCTCAGCGAAGGATCTGTACCAAAAGACTGGAAAGTTGCACAGGTCACACCAATATTCAAGAAAAGCAGTAGGAATAACCCACTAAACTACAGGCCTGTTTCATTAACGTCAATTTGCAGCAAGGTTTTGGAACATATTCTGTATACAAATATTACGAATTATCTCGAACAGAATGATCTATTGACCCAAGGTCAACACGGATTTAAAAAATATCATTCATGCGAAATACAACTAGCTCTTTACTCACACGAAGTGATGAGTGCTATCGACAAGGGATCTCAAATTGATTCCGTATTTCTAGGTTTACAGAAGGCTTTTGACACCGTACCTCACAAACGGCTTTTAATCAAATTGC
Source organism: Locusta migratoria (assembly GCA_026315105.1). Classification (NCBI taxonomy): domain Eukaryota; kingdom Metazoa; phylum Arthropoda; class Insecta; order Orthoptera; family Acrididae; genus Locusta; species Locusta migratoria. Next base: position 734,533,376 of record CM048755.1, on the reverse strand, counting down.
GTGGTTAGTGACTATCGCCCCAGATTTGTGACTGGATAGGGGATTTCCTGTAAGAGAGGACACAGTATGTACTAATCGATGGTAAGGCATCGACTAAAACAGAGGTGATATTCTGTGTTCCACAGGGTAGTGTTATTAGTCCTCTGCTATTCCTTATCTACAGAAACAGGAGAAAATCTGAGCAGCTCTCTTAGGTTGTTTGCAGGTGACGCCGTCATTTATCGTCTAGTAAAATCATCTGAAGATCAGAACCAACTGCAGAACGATCCAAATAACATGTCAGCTTGAGTGTAATAATTGGCAATTGACTCTAAATAATGAGAAGTGTGAAGTCGTCTACATGAGTACGAAAAGAAATCCGTTAAAACTTTGTTTAAAAGATAAATAAATCCCATGTGAAGGCCGTAAACTTCACTAACTACCTAATAATTACTACTACATCAGACTTCAACTGAAAAGTAAACGTAGATAATGCTGTCGGAAAAGCGAACCACAGACTGCATTTTATTGGCAGAACACTTAAAAGATGCAATAGAACTACTAAAGAGACTGCGTGCACCATGCTTGTCCGTCCTCATTTGGAGTATTGCTGCCCAGTGTGGGATCCTTATCAAGTGGTTTTGACGGAAGCCACCCAAAGAGTCCAATGAAGGGCAGCTCGTTTCGTATTGTCACGATACAGGGGCGACAGCGTCACGGAAATGATACAGGATCTGGGATGGGAATCATTACAACAACGACGGTTATCGCGGCGGCGTGGTCTACTTACGAAACTCCAATGGCCAACATGCTCCTCCGAATGCGAGAATATATTGTTGACTGCCACCTACATAGGTAGATATGATCATCAGAATAAAATACGAGAAATCAGAGCTCTAACGGAGAGATTCACATGTTCTTCCTTCAACGCGCTATTCGAGAATGGAATGGTAGATGAATAGTATAAATGTGGTTCAATTCTCTCTGTCAGGCACTTAAATGTGATTAGCAGAGTATCCAATATAGATGTAGATTTAGATAAAATACTTAGACAGGCAACCAAGTTAGCTGTTGTCGACCACTGTTTGGAACTAGGTCATTCTATGAAACATGGTGATGCCAAGATTATAACAAAAACACCGGCCGCGGTTGAGTAGCTGTGCGGTCTAAGGCGCCTCACTGCGGGGCGCGCGGTTGCTCGCCGTCGGAGGTCCGAGTCCTCCCTGGGGCATGTGTGTGTTTGTTGTCCTTAGGTTAGTTTACCTTAGTTTAAGTCGTTTGTAGGCTACGGACTGATGACTACGCAGTTTGGTCCGTTACATTTACAAACATTTGAACACAAACACCGAGATACTGGGATAGCGTCATCAATGAATCTGTAGAAATTAAGGTTACAGAGAATCTTATCTACCGTGACACAGGATACCAGCTGAGTTCGGCCTGGAACCCGGTGCTGGATCTTCTGAAGACGCAGCGAAAGCAACATCCAGTACCACGGGACACAAGCATAACGATGAACCTGTACTTGACGGCTCTCTATCGGGTCCAGAGCGACAATCTGAACACCAGCGGCCTGAAAAATAACATTGCAGCCGCTCCTGGCGGGTGAGGGCTCCGGAAGGAACTCCCGACACGGCGCACTACGGTAGCAGACCGCCCCACAGCGCAAGAGTAACCAGTTGACGCCCAGAAAAAGATAAACTCTTCTGAACAACTAGGAGGACATTCAGAACGGCATACTGAAGAAGCAGTAATGGATAATAACCACAAACTACGCGCACAGCCGTCGGAAGAGCCGCAGCCAGGAAGACGCTACTGCCGCTGCCATTGGTCGGCGCATACATCGCCGGCGTGCATGACGCAGCGCGGACGGCATAAATACCAGACACGTTCCACTGTTATCAAGAAACACCTGAAGAAGACTGCGAGGTACGCAGCAGAAATATCGTGCAAGAAAAGACGCGAATAACCGGCAGAATACCCAATTGTGCAAGATGACATCTCTTTCTCTGCCTGTCGTCACGGTTCCACTACACAAAGGAATACGGGCACTGAAGTCACCCAATAGTAGAAAGGGTGTGGAGAGCTGTAAGTCAGTTCAGCCAGTAATTGATAGGGTGCTTAACCGTCTGGAGGAAGGTAAAGGTTGCAGACGATATTTCCACTGTAGGTCTTATCATGACAACCACAGCCTCTAAAGGTGTTTGAAGGGGTACAGGCGTACTGTGAACGGAAGTAAGGACACACTGTCATAGTCTGCAAGATTACTATAGTAACCTTGATAGCCACACAGGGCCAGTGTCTGTATTATGGGGAATCTAGTTTTCCTGCAAGGCTGCGGTGGAGTATCCGAGCGGTCTAAAGCGCCTCGCTGCGGAGAGCGCGGTTGCTCGCCGTGGAGGTTCGAGTCCTCTCTGGGGCATGGGTGTGTGTGTTGTCCTTAGGTTAGTTTACCTAGGTTTAAGTAGTTTGTAAGCTACGGACTCATGACCACGCAGTTTGGTCCGATAGATTTACAAGCATTCATTTCCTACAAGATGATGCCAAAATAAGTCCTGTAGTCTATTGAGAAGGTGTCATAGCTCAGCCTAACTGGGGTAAAAACCACAGCAATTTCACTGGAGGATAACATTTCTAGTTAGGGGGTGGGGGGAGCGGGAGGAGAGCGCACGAGTGACTGGAGCGCATTTCATTCTGCACGATCACCTAGTGCCATCAGTTCAGAACTAGAAGAATCGAAGGCCATTGGTTCTGTGGATTCAGTGAGAGCTAGGTCCGCGATGGAGCTCTGTCTTCAGAAGCTGAAGATGTAGAAAGCTGTTGGTTAGATGCCACTGAAAATAATTTTTTCTTCTTCTTCGGCTCTTGATGCTCCTTAAGCCGTCGGCACACGGAGTGTCTACCAGAATGAGTGTGGCAAACGTGCTGAGTTTCTGACGTCACAACGTGCGCGCCGAATGTTGTCAATGCTTTCGCAACGTCTGGGGCAGTATCAAGTGTGTCAGAAATTCTCTGTGTGCGTCTGAACGTTTACTAATAAGATGGGAAAACGCCACCGACGTCACACCGCGTGGCTATCCGGGGAAGGGGGCATCTCTTTTCGGTAGAAAGAAGAAAGATGAAGAAGCCATATTGATCGTTAGTAGAAGCTCTTTTTTTTTTATACATGAGTGGTGCAAGTTCGAGACTTGCCACATCTCGATTTTTTTTATATTTGGGTATTTCTAATAGCTTCAAAGACTTTGTTATTCATTTGATATAAGTATACTGTATAATATTCGAAGCTATATAAGTAGCCTTCCTCTGAGGAGCGAGTTTGTTGAATTATGAACAGAACGGAAAGGAACACTCTGTGACAGAACAGTTCGCACCTTACGTAGAATACCTTCTTTATTGTTTCATATCCTGTATTTTACACGTTCTAAAGATTCTGTCACTGAATAGTAAAAGTGGTCGAGGAAGAATCATCTTTAAGTTTTACAAAAATGCGAGACAGTTGTGTAATGTGACGGCCTATTCTAATACTATATCGCACAGTTTGTCAAGTAACTTTCGTAAGTCGCTGTCTTTATCGACATAATTTCAACATTTCTAAGAGCTTTATGTTCATAGATATTTCGTTGTTATTTTTGTAAGTCTATATCACAGACATAATATGATGAACATATGCACAAGAGCGGAAATATGCGTTTTAAGAGAGCTATTGCAGGAATTACACTCATTTCGTAAACAGTGTGATTCCAGGACCTGATACCAGGACCTGATACTTTCACTGGAGTGCGCTGCGATCGCGTGCAGGAATTTGAGGCACACGGCCCATATGCACAAGTCACGACGTCTCCGAGCCTTCAGCCGCACGTTGGACTCAGCACGTTCGTCGCACACGTTCAGACACACGCTCTGTTTGTCGTCGGCTTTAGGTTTCTAGGGCCGGGAGAACTTCTCAAAAGTCGCTTAAGGGACTGAAGATCGGAAAACCCGTCGACAGACAGCCTGTGGATCCTTCAGCCAAGGCTGCGATTCTCCATTCAAATGGAGGAAACCTCCAAGGGGCCCCTTCCTACCGATAGTAGACAGTGAAGACTGTTAATTCTCTAGCTGCTAGCTGATGTTGGGGACTTGTCTCTCCTGTGGTTGAGGGGGGGGGGGGGGTTGCTCCCAAAAGAGGTATTGGAGGAGAAATAGAAGGAGATGGCCGGCCGCAGTGGCCGAGCTGGCTGAGGCGCGCCAGTCACGGTCTGCACGCCCACTACGGTCGGGGGTTCGAATCCCCCCTCGGGCATGTATATTTGTGCCGTCCTTAGGATTAGCTAGTTCATGAGTAGTTTGTAAGTTTAGGGACTGATAACCCCGTAGTTAAATCCCATAGACTTTACAAACATTTGAACATTTTTAGAAGGAGATGAATATCCAACCATCGAGGGGCAGTTGAACTGTGGCGGCCCTGAGGGTCCACAATAACTAATGAAAGTTTCAAGAAGGTCGTCACCGATGCGATGGCAAAGACGAGACTATAGCAAAAGATGAGAACATTTGCACAGGGTGAAGTCGCTCATAGTTTTTCTTTGTAGGACAGATTATCCAATGCCTTGAATTCCATGGTGTTTCTCTCTGTGTGTAGGTTTTTTCAGGATGCAGTCCAGCGAGCAGAGGAAATGGTACTGCCCATAGATGACGAAAATGGGAGGAGGAGCAACCAGATGTAAAGGGTGCACGGGGTCTCTGTCTGTAGGGATGGAGCTACAGCGGGAAGACATGTGCCAGAATTTCCAGCACTTGACTCACCGCATGTGGAGGGGGGTGGCGTAAGCCTTCAAGTCACACTGATATATCATCACTTTAACTTCTTCAGGCAAATAATCACCTGTAAGGTCCAGGTGAATGCATCATTGGCAACTCTGTTGTCCCTAGGCCGCCCGTAAACACGCCGTATGAACTGTACACCTCACCGCTCTACATCGGCTCATAACTCTGGATCGGGCTGCAGGAGGACATCAGTGGAAGACAATCCTCTGCTGGACCATATTGAGACTCTCATGCGGAGTGACAGAGACGGAATGACCCAGCCTGTCACAAGCAAGTAGCGCCAGTGACTAAGCAGGAGATGCTGCTTCTAGCAGAACTGACCCATTTCTCATCTTCTCGATTCTAAATAAAGAAATTAGGCTTTGTGGACGCTAAGGATTCCCCATCAATCCTTGCACACACAAGGAATTTGGTTGAATATGGTGCACATTTACTGTTGTAATTTTCGTTTGATTAACTGCTGCTTCCAGTTGAAGAGCTGATCCTATTCAAACAGACTTTATCTGGCATGACATAGGAAAACGATTTTACGCCACAAAGCTCAAGTCAGCAAAAGGCGTAATGGTGGCTAATGTTTTGTGCCCTGCTGCGTGCTGAGGCCAAGTGCAAGTATTCGATTTGAATTTCGTATGCTCTATGAGTTTTAGGCACAAACCACAGTTAACATGAATTAAATATTAATATCCACAACGGATAATAAAAACACGCACACAAGGCCAACGTACAAGCAACGGATTAGTAACCGCCTTCTATGTTCATGCGAAACATTCTAGTTAACTAAATTTCCTAACTGTCCTTTCCATTATTCAAACTTTACTGAGCTACTATTTTATTGTAGACTGTATTATCTCGGGAAAGGGGTTGTTTGTGGGACAATTAGAGGGCTGCATATGGAAGAGAACACTGACTCGAAATTGCGGGTAACAATTTCATTTATTACAAATTTAAATTCAATTCACAAACTAATCTACTACTCTCAAAATATGGAATGGAAATCTGTGTACTCAACGCTGTCGTCACATTGTTGATATTGCCACCAGTTGAATTTCATGGCTCCAAGGACATTCTGTTTCAAATGTTTGTATACTCTATGGGACTTAACTACGGGGTCATCAGTCCCTAAACTTACAAACTACTTATCAACTACCTTATACTAAGGACGGCACAAATATCCATGCCCGAGGGGGAATTCTAACTCCCGACCGTAGTGGCCGTGCAGACCGTGACTGGAGCGCCTCAGTCTCCTCGGCCACCGCGGCCGGCGGACATTCTGTAAACAGTTATCTGGCGACTACACTCTGTTTAGTTTGCACGGCAAATGAAACATAACATTCCTTTTTACCGATCGCTTTACATTTGTAATTGCGTCACAGCCGTTAATGTGTGAGTTTCAGTCACAGGTTACAAACGCGAACATAGGTACAGTACGCCACTAAAACAAATTTCACTGAGTAAATTCAAACATGGCGTGTACAATATTTTGACTGAAATGTCACAAGTCACATCTGGCTGAAAATTTGATGGCCAGAGTCGTAAAAATGCGAATTCATTGTACTAGCCACTGTGCCATCTTGCTCGGTAAAAAAGTATATTTGAATTACGTTAACGTTATACACTACCAGTCTACTTTCCAAGTACGTACAGTACACACATAATGTTTCTGAACACAGCTGCTAGATTACTTCAGCTTATGTAAGGTTATTCTTAACTTTCCGTCTGTCACACAAAATGGTCAATACTTTTCAGCCGCGCTGGAATGGCCGCTCGTGACCGACGTTCAAGTCCCCCCTCTGGCATGGGTGTCTGTGTTGTCCTTAGCATACGTTAAAGTAATTTGTAAGTCTAAGGACCGATGACCACAGCAATTTGGTTCCTTAGCATTACAAACATTTGAATTTTTGTTTATTTTTCATTTGTAAGGATAAGAAAGTGGCTAGCTATTATTTTTCAACTATTTTAGTCAATTACACAGGCATTAAGGGAAAATATGTGACATGTGACTGCTCAAACATGAATATTACAGTATTCGTGGTGGGTGGTAATACCATTCAAAATTCAGTAGAAAGAAACTAATCGCATATTAACAACAAACTGACCTGGAATCGAGACGGTCACAAAATTTAAGGTTTCTAGTAATGCCAAAAGCACCATAACTATCGGTTCATTTCAGCAGCCGCTGTGGAGAGCCGAGCGGTTATAGGCGCCCAACCGCGAAACGCACCGCTGGGCGCCGTTGGAGGTTGGAGTCCTCCCTCGGGCAAGGGCGAATTTGTTGTCCTTATCTTAAGTTAATTTAAGTATTTTTTAAGTCTAGGGACTGATGATCAGAGTAGTTGATTCCCAAAGATTCACAAGCATTTTAACATTTTCACATCCGGACTCCTAATGCCTGTAGTTTCCACTCCAGTACGTATTGCGTAAGTTTTATCCTATCGCCATCAAATAGGTACACTCTTGAGGTCTAATGCTTAGAATCTGCATGAAAACATGCTTAGAATAACACTTCATCATTAAAAATTCCTCTGCGTAACATACATGAAAATTTTCCATTCGAGCAAAACTGACTTTTTCAAGGAGCAAATACACTTTAGAGATATCAGTACGGTAAGAGAGAAATTACATGTAACTTAATGACATCAGTGTATCACACATATAGTGCCAAAGACCCTCTGTTTAAAGTTATTATAGCGCAAAACACAAACACCGTGCACAATTTATAGCGATTATATTAGTTTTCAAAGTGCAAATGTGTCATTTAGATCGATTGGTTTAAAATAAGTGGAAGAGAACAATGTGCACACCTCACAAAAGCTAGGTATTAACATTTAAAATCACTTTTTCGCTGAAGCAGTACAATATCAAAAGCCGTGTAAATTACAGTTGCAAGTGATGTGGGTATCTCAAGCATTATCTGACTTTCAACAAACATATTGCAACACAGGCTTTTTTTATACAGAATATTAATAATAAATCACATACTGAAATTTGATGATTAAATATCGACCATGCCTCTCTTCCACTTTATGTAACCACTTCATATTAAATCCGCATCTCTACTTTGAGATCTAATATAAGAACTATAAGATGTTAAGATATGTGTTTATCCTATTATAATTACTTTAAGCAAAGACTTTCCCACTGCAAATTGAACACTGATGCACTAACGTCATCGAAGCCGCGGCGGATTAGCCGTGCACTCTGGGGCGAGGTGCTGCCGTTCGCCGTCGGGGGCTCGAATCCCTCCTCAGGCATGGGGGTCTGTGTTGTCCTTAGCTTAGTTTACGTTAGTTTAAGCAGTTTGTCAGCTACGGACTAATGACCACGCAACTGAGTCCGATACGTTTACAAACATTTGAACCTTTTGAACGTCATTGTATTATAATGTCCCTCCTACGGTATTGCTATCTTGTTTGTTTCTTCCAGAATGAAACTGTCACTCTGCAGCGAAGTGTACGCTGATATGATACTTCCTGGCAGATTAAAATTGTGTGCTGGAACCGGAACTCGAACCTAGGACATTTGCCTTTCGCAGGCAAGCGCTCTAACGACTGAGCTATCCCGATACAACTCACGATCCCGCCTCACAACCTTACTTCCGCCAGTAACTCGCATCCTACTTTCCAGACTTCACAAAGCTCTCCTGCGAACCTTGCAAGACTAGCACTCCCGGAAGAAAGGATATGGTGGAGACATTGCTTATCCACAGCCTAAGCGATGTTTCCAGAATGAAACTTTCACTCTGCAGTGGAGTGTGCGCTGATATGAAACTTTATGGCAGATTAAAATTATGTGCCGAAATCGGGACTCGAACCTGGGACCTTTGCCTTTCGCGGGCAAGTTTGGAAAGTAGGAGGCGAGGTACTGGCAGAAGTAAGGTTGTGAGGCGGGATCGTGAGTCGTGTCGGTATGGCTCAGTTGCTAGAGCGCTTGCCCACGAAAGGCAAAGATTCGAGGTTCGAGTCCCGGTTCCGGCACACAAATTTAATCTGCCAGGAAGTTTAATATCAGCGCACACTCCGCTGCAGAGTGAAAGTCTCATTCTGGAAACATCCCTTATGCTGTGACTAAGGCATGTCTCCACCATATCCTTTCTTCCAGGAGTGTTAGTCTTGCAAGATTCGCAGAGCTTCTGTGAAGTTTGGAAAGTAGGAGGTGAGGTACTGGAGGAAGTAAAGTTGTGAGGCGATATCGTGAGTCGACTCGGGATAGCTCAGTCGGCCGCGGTGGAGTAGCCGAGCGGTCTAAGGCTCCTCGCTGTGGAGCGCAAAGCAGGGCTCTGACGTAAATACAGAATGTTTACTTCCTGGCTTGATAGTAAGAGCGGTAAGCAGAAATACAAATCAGGCCGTCTCACTGCGAGCAATCAACTCGAGATAGAGTCGTCGCTTTTACTGAAGAGAAGCTGGTCCGATGACGTACAGACTATATGTTGAGATGCATTATGAAAGAAACAAATAATAAGGGACTCTGAATAAATTATTCCTCCTTTAATTTTTTTTTACTCTCCTAAGTGAGAGAATATGGAATATCTCTTGGCAAGTGAAAAAAAATCTGAGTTTCTTTTTTCTTTGAGCTGCCTTTAAATTGAAGTTTTTTTTTTTTAATATACAGTTCCTTTATTATCCTGTTTTATTATAAATTTATATACCTAGAGACAGTTTTCCTTATCAATATGAAAGACATTGGGTGGAAGGAAAAGTATTGAATTAAAGTTAAGTATGGATGTATGGGTTCGATTCCAGCCCGTGGCACAAATTTTAATTTTGTGCTTCTCATTTCACTCAATATCCTATTTTTATTTCATTTACACACAGCCTCCATGCATAGAGAGTAATCAGTTTGGATGGACGCTGCGGTTGCTCGCCGTCGTAGGTTGGAGTCTACCCTGGGGCATGGGTGTGTGTGTTGTCCTTAGATTAGTTTACCTTAGTAGCCGGGCGCCGTGGCTCAGCGCGCCCGATCAGAGAGCTCAACGCCCACTGTAATAAAAAAGTCTGAGCCAAGAACTCATCATCATTTGATTGACAATGAGTTCTTTTGATTTTGCGCTATTTTAAATCCAGCTCAGGCACATTTATCGACGATTCCGTTTTCCCGCATGTCCTCTAGCTATGAAATGGGGGACTGATGGCCATAGTAGTCTAGTCCCCCTAAAACCCCCCAAACCAACCAAGAACACATCGAACAAGAACGGAAAAACACGATCAGCGTCCGTAACGAATAGAACTAATCATAGAGGGGAAAAAAATCGATAGCGTGCTTGCCCGCGAAAGGCAAAGGTCCCAGGTTCGAGCCCTGCTTCCGGCACGCAATTTTAATTTGTTTCTTCCTTTCTCATAAAAGTCACTTACGCTAAAATAAAAATATTTGCATAGAAATGAGAGATTACTATTTTATTTACGATGGAGTGTGATTTTTAACCACGGATACTTGGAGCTGCGAGCGTTCGAAGACTAAGGTATCGCTTGGTATGACCAGTTCGCTTTAGTATAACATTCATATTACCAAGATCGACGTTGACTTGGAAGAAGCATCGAGGTAAACTTTCAGCCACCTGTTAAACCGTAACGAGCACTGTATATGATCAAATAGCAGCGGTCAGCCAGTCAGTAGAGAGGTCCTGTATCTTGCGCGGGTGCGGCGCCATCCGCAATATCGGGCGATAAATTTGTGGGCAGCGATGGCTGGGTATGGTGCGTGACTATCGGCCGTGGAGAGCATATGGCGACACTTGACGCAGGCGCTGTGTTCATTGCGTGCCACCGCGCACTCCAAATATTTGCTGCGACAACACATGTCGGCTCCCGTTTATCGCGCACACTTCCCTATCAAAATCATATTACTCTCCCAGGAGCTTAACAGACAAACCGGTAAGAGCTGCCAAATTATGCTGCACTTCATAATACTGCTGTCAGCCGCGATGCGTGCTCTCTGTACTTACTTCGTTGTTAGCTAATGGAGGTCATTGTCGGTTACATACGCATACTACAGAAACTGTGTACGGAATCGAATGTATTTCCAATAATTACCGTGTCGTGCAGGAGCGCAGTCAACTGAACATCATCAGCACTGGACATTATCCTATAAAAAAATAAAAAAAAACTGAAAAAAAAACAAACACGAGCATGTTCACAGGTTCCTGTCTCTCTCTCCACACACACATAAAAATGTTCAAATGTCTGTACAGCTTATGGGACTTAACTACGGGGTCATCAGTCCCTAAACTTACAAACTACCTATCAACTAGCTTATCCTAAGGACGGCACAAATATCCATGCCCGAGGGGGGATTCGAACCCCCGATCGTAGGGGGTGTGCAGACCGTGACTGGAGCGCCTCAGTCCCCTCGGCCACCGCGGCAACCTCGCGCGCGCGCGCGCGCGCGCGCGCGCACTCTCTCTCTCTCTAAATGATACGAAGTATCGCACTCAAAACCTGCACTCTTCCTCTTGTTAGGAATTGTTTTTACATCGGTCCTCTTGTTTCCTTCAGTTTCTACGTCCTTCTCTTAATAAGTCTGCATACATTTGAGTGTAGTTCTTCAATACTGTATAACATCTCATATTGAAAGAAATATGGAAAGTATTCAAAAATAAAAAGATAAAAGAAACCTTTCGGTTCAGATTCATTACTGTAAGTCAAGCAAAAAAATCTCGTAAACAAAATGTCTAAAACGCATACTATGAGAACTGTGACCACTTATTCGACATAGATGCCATGAAAGAGTTCTACTACTGCAAGCTCTTTGCGCTCCATATTTTGTGAAAAGGCAGTATGGTCTAAAATTTAAAAAAATACAGTAAATATAAGCTGTAAAGTGTAAACCTTGAGGGTGCAAGACAAACAACTATATAAGGCAGAATCGGGCGTGATTGATACCCTCGTTGTACTAAAATAAGTGGCGAAAATTATTGTTAATAACTCTTCCGAGACGAGGCCTTCGCAATACCGTAACAACGATGAGTACTGCACCTAAGATCCCCTGTTTAATCAATTCAATTGTTCAATTCTTTGTATAGCTTATGGGACTTAACTACGGGGTCATCAGTCCCTGAACGTACAAACTACTTATGAACTAACTACTACTAAGGACGGCACAAATATCCATGCCCGAGGGGGGATTCGAACCCCCGACCGTAGTGGCCGTGCAGACCGTGACTGGAGCGCCGCAGTCCCCTCGGCCACCGCGGCCGGCCCTGTTTAATAGACATCGTTTTCTTGTTTTGGTCCATTCTACCTGCTTACTATATGTTTACTAGACCTTTTTGCCTTGTATTGCTGTAAGGAACCTACACTAATCAATCATCGTTTTCATTTTTATTGTTTTTTGTTTTGTTTTGGGAGACCCTGTATAGCTCCCCCTGTAGAATCAAAAAACAGCGGCATATCTAACAGGAATAAATTAAATAAATCACTTCGCACCCGGCCATGTACAGTCATGCTCAAAAGTATCCGAGCGACCTGAATTACATTTCGCCTGATTATCATGCGACTCAACTAACGTACCTGTCTTGCAGGTACTCTAATCGCTCCTCTGTACAGTCGTTTGACTATTGAAAATGGTTCCAAGAGGTCACCACTAGAAAACAGTGCTCTGTATCGCAATAACTAAAGATTTAAAGTTATACCACAGTACTACAAATATCAGGGAACACCTTATCACAGATAAGACTGCCCTTAAGGCTTGTAATCTCACATTTATCACACGAAATGACATACCTGAAATGTTACCACTCTCATTATTACGTCAGATAGGCAATGCCCGTAGTAAGTTGTTGTTGTTGTTGGGTGTTTAAAGGGGACTCAACTGCTGGGTTATCAGTCCCCTCCGTAGTAAGTTCAATGTAACATACCGTGCTTATTATTTAACACAAAATGACATTAAAAAATTAAGTTACCCACGAGCAGGTAGTTGAGAATATGTATGAACGTCAAATGACACGACGAACCGTCTTGTTCTGCTTATTGATTCAAATCCTGGTCATGCATAATCAGCAAAGATTTCGTGACTGACGGAAACTAATAGTCATTCGTGATATACCTCGATTTAGACAGTATCAGTTAGAAAATATCAACTTTAAATTAAACAATCTAATCATTTTTAATGGACATGAATTCCTCCTCAGCATCTATTGTCCCTCGTAACGATCTACGAGAGATGTTAACTATTGCTTCTTCAAAAGTAACTTACTTGAAATGCCGTGAGATAAAGCTCTAGTGTTGTTCAGGGCTTCGAACCCAGAACCTAATCGGATTGTTATCGAAGCACAATCAACTTTGATATATCGGATTTTGTCGACAGTAGCTAGATGTTTTAACTGAAATGACGACACAAAGTATTAATTTTTTCCTTCCCAGGACTCCAACCTGGTACTTATCGCTGTTATTTTCTACAGAAAACGAACGTTAAATATGGGTTTGTTACAACAGCATCGTCATGTGACCATGTTTGAACTAGAAATATGACGAAGAGTTCAGTGCTGACTGGGAATCGAACCCCACACATAACGTTTTGACTACACACAGAGAGACGTTAGCTACCAAATTTTTCTCCACCAGCAGCTCGGAGTAACATCCTTGGACTTACAGTGATCTCGCAAATAATTCTGTCTCACTGGGAGTCAGAAACATCAGATATCGTTAGTGTTGACAACGAATGAAAACACATTAAAAATTAAAATTATTATCCAACAGCAGATATGTGTTCCCATCTAGAGTTTGATAATACATAATGAAAACTTTAGTGCCGGGCCAGGATTCGAAAGCATTCACGCGCAATATGTGGGGATGATGAGGAATCTGCAGTTCTGAACAAACAACAAATTGTAGTCGAGCTGTATTGTTACGAAGGGATCTAATTCCGCGTTAAGAGCGGTCTGAGTTGTATCTCCAGTCCAGAACCAGTTTTATCGACATACAGAAGCTCAAATAAAAGATGGAATAAGTTTCCTGTGACCCTAAATAGTGTTTGTTTCGTCATTAGAAATAAATAACAGTAACTAGAATAAGAAAAGTTACTAGTGATAAGAGTTTCTGCGTGTCACCACTCCTGACTTCATTGAGGTTCAACCTAACCTCTACTTGGTGGAGAAGTAATACCATGTTTAATGTGAATTTCAGACCACAATGACATTATACCTTCTACACTTGGCGTAGCCAGAAGTGAATAGAATATGTCGCTCCCTACCAAAGTGCAAAGAAAAAAATCAATAGCTACATATTTCAGATTGGTGAATTTGACAAATATACCCATAAACTGAACCCACCTACCTGTTATAACTGGATCGCCTGCAACAGCATTGATTTAATGATATTGCTCTAAACGTTCCAGTGAAATTTTGATTATAATCTGTGTATCACAGTATTGAAAGCTTAGAATCGGAAATGAATTAAGAGGTGAAACTTCCTGGCAGATTAAAATTGTGTGCCGGAGCCGGGACTCGAATCTGGGACCTTTGCCTTTCGCGGGCAAGCGCACTACCGACTGTGCTATCCCGACACGACTCACGATGCCGCCTCACAACTTTACTTCCGCCAGTACCTCGCCTCCTACTTTCCAAACTTCACAGAAGCTCTCCTGCGAGACTTGCAAGACTAGCACTCCTGGAAGAAAGGATATGGTGGAGACATGGCTTAGCCACAGCCAAAGGGATGTTTCCATAATGAAACTTTCACTCTGCAGCGGAGTGTGCGCTGATATGAAACTTCCTGGCAGATTAAAATTGTGTGCCGGAGGAGGCAAGGTACTGGCGGAAGTAAAGTTGTGAGGCGGCATCGTGAGTCGTGTCGGGATAGCACAGTCTGTAGTGCGCTTGCCCGCGAAAGGCAAAGGTCCCAGGTTCGAGTCCCGGTTCCGGCACACAATTTTAATCTGCCAGGAAGTTTTATATCAGCGCACACTCCCCTGCAGACTGAAAGTTTCATTCTGGAATTAAGAGGTGTTCGAAGAGTATTCCTTGCATCTAGATGCAATAATGTGCTCGTCTCTACAATTAATTTCGAATTTTTCCGAAAACTCCTGGGTCATTTAGAAATGATTGACAAGCGTGTACAGCTCTCCGCTCCAGTTCTTGAACCGTGTTAACGGGTATGCTGTAACACTTCGCTTTTGAGGTGACCCCTAACATGAAATCCGAAAGATTTAGATCAGGTGATCTTGGAGGCCAAGGTACAGATCCACCTCGACTTACCCATCTTTGGCCGTATCTGCGTCTCCCAGCAGCAGCTCCATCACGTATGTACCACATACTCTGACGTTGCTGAAGGGGAACACCCTCAAGCAATCCTGGAAGATGACGACGCAGAAACCTAAGGTACCCCTGTCCATAAGTTTTGGTAGAAGAATGTGTGGCCCCGTGCGTTGATCACCTAGTACCCATAACCGCACATTCAGAAACTCTGCTGATGTGGTGACTCATGAACAGCATGTGGGTTTATTTCACACCACAAATGTGTATTATGATAATTAGAAACACCATCGCGTGTGAATCCTGCTTCTCCTGTAAATAAAATGTTGCATGCGAAACTAGGGTTGACTATAGTCCGCTGTTGCATCCACTGTTCGTTGGCGGTGGTAAGGGTACTGTAAACTGCGATGTAAAATTCTCCATACACTGCTGTGAATTAGTACAGGCACTTGCCGAGGTTCCTGGAGAGAGCTGTACTGCTTCCAACACCGTATCTGTAACTTCAGGCATAATGTGGACAGGCCTACCTCGTGCTCTGCCATGTGCAAAAATCCCGTTCTCTCAGGCGCTGATGGACCCTCGTAAATTTACGATTTAGGGGTCGTCTTCGATGAGGGTATGTTTCTTGAGAGAAGCATGTAGCCTCCCGTGCATTACCATTAGCCCTACCGTACACGTGTGCTGTGGTTCCAACTCCATCTCTCGGCAATGTTCCGTTGTGTGAACAGCTAACATAGGATGGCCTCAAGTGCCAAGGTGAACACCGTACGATGTTACAAACAATGCCGTCAGTGGCGTCTTGGAACCATACGTTCGTAATTACATCGCAAACGGCTCGCTTGTGGGCCCATGTTCACTGGGATATATTTGATTTTATTGTCGTGTACTGGGAACCGTGTAAGTTTGCTCCATCCTTTTTGATACACCATGTATAAAACCCAACAGCCAGCCGCGGTGGCCGAGGGGACTGAGGCGCTCCAGTCACGGTCTGCACGGCCACTACTGTCGGGGGTTCGAATCCCCCCTCGGACATGGATATTTGTGCCGTCCTTTGTATAAGGTAGTTGATAAGTAGTTTGTAAGTTTAGGGACTGATGACCCCGTAGTTAAGTCCCATAAGCTTAACAAACATTTGTTTTTGAACAAACACAACAGATTTGCACACTGATCTATTAGCAGCGTCAGTGTTGTTACCGATGGTTGCCTCTTTAACCACACCACAGCTTGTTCACTGGCCTGATGGATCTCCAAGAGTGAAATATTAAACTTTCGAAGTGGGCAATGCATAACGATATGGCTGATGGTATGTGTTTGCGAAGAAAACAAGTTCCGTTACTTAACATATCCTCACATTTATCGAAAAATAAGGAAGTCAGTAATGATGTCGCCGACACAGTATTGGATTTACTGTAAAAAATACATTTTATTCACAACTGAAGATAGAGTGTCGTTATCTTTGGAAATTCGTGTTGTTATATTACTATCGGAAATGACCATATCTGAGAATTCTTGCTACTGTAAATATTATGATGGAGAGGAATATTGACCTTGTAAAACCAGGTTGAGCGGAATTCAGTCCATTTCGAAGTTTTTAAAACTACCATAACAGTTCTCTATGTAGTCTAATTCAAAGACATAATAATGTTTGAAACTTAGCGAATTGCTACTTAGCAACGTGCGAACGTGATTTATGTTGCTTGAATATTATATCGAATTTCAAGGGGAATATTTAATTAAAGCCCTACAGATGTTATTAATGCTATGAACTATTGATTTAACAAGAGTATAACAACTGATACACAAGACTTAATGCGGACACAATTATCAGTATTTCCGGTTATCGGGCATTTTCTTTTTTGTCGTCATCCTTTTGCCGGGCATAAATCAATCGAATCAGTCGTCGGTGAAATCGAGTAGGCTACTATCGAGTATAGAACAGGGAGGGGAGCGACATGTCCTTGGTTTGAGTGGTAACTGAGCCTAAGGTGGAATTTGACTACATTTTCACTTACAACTTTATTCTAGGTCGTTTCCGGATCATGTTACATTCCCTGAAATTGATAAATGTACTCTTCTACATCATATCTGATAGTTTGTTACATCATTCTGAAATCAACCTATGGAGTATTGTGAATTCTGGTGATTCTTTTATAAAACAACCTGTATTACGTGTCTATTACTGGCAAGCATTGATAACACTTAACTGTCGAGTGCCATTGCCGTTTAACGTGTTGAGTAAACGCTCAGAATTTTTTAATAGTTCTCACTTAAAATATTATTGTATAGGGAATGTGTAACATTAGGGGATTGTTATGGTGACACCTCACGGAAAATGACTACGACAAATTTTACTGACCTTGTTCCGCTGACCCAGTTTCCAGTTCCACTAAAACTTGTGCCATATCAGTGCGTACATTTTTTCACTGTATTAAAGCTGCGCGTTAGCATCAGTGTGTGTAAATGAACTGGTCGTAGCGAACGTTTGTGGGTCGCAGTGTATGATAAGTACGGCAAACAGGGAGCACGTGCTGGCTAATAATGAAGCGAGGGCTGCGCCCGCCGCGGGCCGAGTGCAACATTAATGGCGAGGCTTTCACCTGCCCCATTGTCTGCAGCTCCCGCCCTCTTGTACGCTTCTCTTCGGCGATGATAAAATTTGAAGAAAGCTAAATTACGTCTGCGCGAGCCGGAAAAAGCTCTTATTTATACTTGCCCAGTCTGCTCGCTGCGCCGACGCTTCGCTTGCGACTCCTGTTTACATTCCCAGATAAGTCCAAAGAAACTCAGCAACGATATACTCGGTTGACGTCAATCATGGACCATCTCGAACAACAAATAACTCGATAAAAAGACTGCAGTTTTTGCGTATCTGATATTTGAACTGTTCAAAACCAAACTCCGATATTTCCACATTTCATTTACAGCAGTTTTTGTTCTTTAAAAAAAAATATCAGTACCGAAGTGATTTTGTTAACTTTTAAATAACGTTCATGTGGCATAAGTTCCTCGTCATTTTGCTGTACGAAAATGATGCGGAAATGTAAATACTAACAGCTACTCTGGGTTGTCAGACACAAATACAGGCACTTCTATTAGTCTTGTAGAGCACATGAAACGTCTTTTCTAATGCTTTACATTCATGTTGATAGGCTTAATACATAAGGAAGATTCAGTGAATTAAATCCAGGGAGGGGATTAAAACAACTGATAGTGATCCTGCTATAGAAACGTTCGGCAACCACTATGCATAGTGCTGACGTACCTGTAACCCTTAGATATATACCCAAATCCATTTCGTTGTCAAGTCTGCTTCCGCTATAAACGTTTTATATTCCTAAAATACATCTTCTATCATATTTTTTCGCTGTAATTTTCTCCAAACAAATTATTGTTTCCTGTAATAAAAATTACATTATAGACACGTTAATAGCCGTCCGCGGTGGCCGAGCGTTCTGCGGCACGCCAGTCCCACTCTGCACGGCCACTACGGTCGGGGGTTCGAATCCCCTCTAGAGCATGGATATATGTGCCGTCTTTAGTATAAGGTAGTTCATAAGTAGTTTGTAAGTTTAGGGACTGATGACCCCGTAGTTAAGTCCCATAAACTCTACAAACATTTGAACATTTGAGACACGTTAATATGAAATCAATTGGCACTGTTCATGTAATAGCATAGATTGTATGTGAAATAAACTTGTAAAACTGGCATGTTTCATATCATGTGATACGTTCACGGCATGGATCACCAGAATATGAAATAAACATATGTGAGTTGAAGTTGGTTGACGTCGGTACTGTTACGTTAGCGCGTCAGCCAATTTTCTTCGCTTTACTGCTTTTTATTTTTGCAGAAATATGATTTAACTTTCATGATTGCGCTGCGGTAGTTCCCCAAATGTAAGCGTCGTGGTATGGTGTGCTCTACTTTCTTCGGGTATTTACTGACGATAAATGATACCAAGTCTTCCAACATTTGTCTAACAATAATTCTACTACAGCCGAACAGGATAATTTTATTATGACATTGTGCAGTGTTGAAAATGATCTCGAGTTCTAAGTTTAGAGTTTAACCACCTGCAGATTATGATGAGAGGGAGAAAGATGAATAGCAGCTTTGCGAACAAAAGACTGAATTTGAAGTGTTCCGACCTCCAGGAATGTCTATCGAAGGAAAAGTGCTTCTTCTTTTCATAAGTATTGAGATTCATTTTTTGTGTTTGCTATATATTCGTTTCTAATGATTTAATGTGTACGAGTTACGCAGGAAACAGAATACGCTTCTTTAAACAATGCATTTTAAACGCTTTTTAATTAAGCATACAAATAGTTAAATGTAATTATATTATTAACTTTTATCACTTGAATCTTTTCATGAGTCTATCAGTTTCAACAAAACGTCCAGACATTTCCAAAGTAAAAGTGTTTTATTTATTTTATTTTTTCCTTTTTTTTCCCTCTTTTTTCTTTTTGCAGTCAGTGTTTTATAGTCTACCGAGTAAAAATAGCACAGCATAACATAAATTAATTTTATTTATTAACGTCAATAATCACAGCCTTTGGTTCTTTGACTACTGGATGGTCAGTATGACCATCATTACTGACGTAAATAAAGAAAGTTATGTTACACTACTGGGTCGCTGTTGGATTCGCGACCATGTCGCAGGTTGTAGAACAGCATAACGTACCGATTATGAGAGATCATGACACAAAATCATGATGAAGAGTATAAAACTTTAAAGTTTTATAATGATTGACGTGTCTGAAAGAAGAGACACCAATTATTGACATTAAGGACCGCAATTCTACGAACTCAAGTTTTTAAACATTTCGAGCATTTCAGGACATTGAATTATATTCAATGGCAAAGTAGAAAAATTGTGCTTTTTTTTTTATTTGCTATATGTTCTGTTCTTTGAGGTCGCTGATCGTGTTTGTTCGTTGTTGTTGGATTTGTTCTTGGCTCAGCTTCTTTATTACAGAGGGCGTTCAGTTCTCTGACCGTGCGCGATGAGCCACGGCGCCCTGCATGCTGCACTGGGATTCGAACTCGGATTTTTCGCCTTCTGGCCAGCGGTCGCTTTAACCAATTAGGCCATCCAGGCACGCTTCCCTTCCGACCCAAATTAACAACTCATAGCACATTATGACTGTAGTGCCCCTGCCCATTACTTCCTATTGCTAGCAGCCTATACTGGTTTCCCGCAAGGGATTGAGCGTATTAATACGTCCGCAATGGAATTGTCAAGTGCCTGTTGGAGGCATATTTACAATTACTGATATGCAGTCTGTTCTCTTCGGACATGTATAGTTGGTAAGTACTGGTTTATAAAATATATATTAACGTACGTGGTGATGTAAAATGTCTATGTTAACTAAATCTACATGAATACTCTGCAATTCACACTTAAATGCCTGGTAGAAGGATCATCAAACCATTTTGAGATCATTTCTCTACCGTTCCACTCCCGCATAGCGCGCGGGTAGAATGGACACTTAAATCTTTCCGTTTGTACTCTGTTTTTATTATGATCATTATTTCTTCCTGTGTAGGTGGGAGTCAACAAAACATTTCAGCATACGAAGGAGAAAGCTGGTGACTGAAATTTCGTATAGGTATTTCCTAGTATCTAATCATACCTTCGTCTTGATGATTCCACCCCAGATCGCATAACAAATACGTGACACTTCCTCCGCTATAATACAAAACGACACGCACTTCTTTTTCATTTCTGGATGTCATCTGTCAATCCAGTGTTGTATGGATACCTTAAGACGCAGCAATAGTCCAGCAGCGGACGTACAAGTGTAGCGTAGTCAGTGTTTTTAGTGGATGTGTTGCATCTTGTAAGAGTTCTGCCAAAAATCGAAGTCTACGAGTTGTCTTACCTTCATATTAACTATGTGGGCTTTCAGAATTGAGATTCGCACGATTTATCGTATATCTAATATTTGACGGATTTCTATTAGTACTCGTGTGAATAATGTCGCACTTTCCTTTGTTTACGGTCGGTTGCCACTTCTCACATCTTGATCACTTTCAATTAATATTGATCTTACGATGATTTTACCGGACAGTAAATGAGAGCATCACCTACAGACAGCAAGACTGCTGCTCAGGTAGCCACTAGTCCATTTATATAGATTCGAAACAGCACAGCTTCGTAGGGTTTGAGCCACACTGGAACGCTACCATCGGTTCCTCCCAACTGAAATCTGGACTTACCTGACCAAGTCATGGTTTTCCAGTCTCCTAGGGTCTAACAGGGGCCGACTAGAAAGAGAGGCTGCGTCGCATACTTCGCGTCACGCGATCGAGGTAGGCCTGAGGCAATGCTTTCGCTTATTGGCAGGGTGGCTGCTGGGGCACAGTCCACTGTCTCATAGCGGCCAGCCAGTCAGCTAGCGATCGTATTTTTTCAGGCCTACCTTGACCATGTGACGTGGCGTACGCGCCGTGCATTGGCCATGGGTCTAACCAGTTTGGTCACCAGCCCAAGACAAGCGCTGCAGGAGATGTAGTGCTGTTAGCAAAGGCACTCGAGTTGGTCGTCTGCTGCCATAGCCTCTTAACGCCAAATGGCGCGGACTGCCGTATCGAGTACGTTCGCGGTATGTCCCACATTGATTTCTGCAGTTATTTCACGCAGTGGCTGGTATCTGTCAGCACTGACTAATCTTCGCAAACGACGCTGCTCTCTGTCTTTTAAGTGCAGGACGTCGGCTACTGCGTTGAGGGGTAACACCTCAAATTGGTACTCTCTTCACTCTGTGGATTCAGAAATACTGAATTCCTAAGGCTCTCCGAAATGGAGTTGTTGCGGCGTCGCCATTCGCTCCAACGCCGACGGTCTACACACGTCGCCCCGCCACTTGTAGAAACTCGCTCCACAATACTTCGATCGCCGAGGGCACTTCAAATCTCGTACCTCTCTGCCTCGCTTCGCGCGCCGGCCAATCAGAAGAAGAGGGCTCTGCTAAATAGGCCGGCGCGCCACAGCCACGAGGGCCGTATAGCGCAGGTCAACGGAAGAGTTCGTCAGTACAGCAGAGATCCGTCTACAGCGAGACAGCTGTCTACGTTAGTACAACCCGGAACACTATTATCGACTGATGTGTTGCAGAATTATGTATTAGGTACGACCTCATCAACAAGCACACATAAAATTTGACTATTTATATCATTCGTAATAAAAGTACATGCAGACTAATCACTTCTTTCAGTTGCAGACCTTGTCCAAAATCCTTGCTAGTCACGGCCCACCTCCCGAACCTACCGCACACAGAGCAGCATCCCGAGTACAAAAAAAGAATGATCCTTGCATCTACTTCTAACTTTCGTTTCACGTCTCCCGTGGTGCGACCATAATCACGTGGGAAATCTTTTTACATGAATCACCTGACAACTCTGGCAGTTGGCAGCTACTTGCATCGCTGTCCCATTACTTTTAACCCTCAGTGTACAAGTGCGATCAAAATGTTTCTGCTGCGTTGCTACAGCGTGTATGCAACGTACTGCGACTCTGTTGTAGCCTCCTCAGCCCCTGCGTCCCCTAGAGGGGACATAAAACAAACAAAAATCTCGTGACAATATTCAAATGCTGGTCGCAGTGTTAAGCATCTCAACACACAAACAGAAGGTAGCAGCACTTGTTGAAACTGAAAAAGTCACACTATCTTGTCAATTGTTCACTCTGCAGCAGTGCTAAAATGGCTGACAGAATGGAAAGGCGGTTTTTGGCTATGTGAGCATCCAACTTTAAATGGAACTCTTTATAAAATGTTCAAGTGTTTGTAATCCTTATGGGACATAACTGCGGGGTCAGAAGTCCCTGAACTTACAAACTACTTATGAACTAACTTATACTAAATACAGCACAAACATCCATGCCCGAGGGGGGATTCGAAGCCCGACGCGGAACGGCCTCGCGCATCCTAGCATAGCGCCTCAATGCGCTCGGCCGCTCCGCCGCGGCTGGAACTCTTTAGTTAATGCAAAAATTGACCTATATTACTAAAAGAAATACCTAAAAGCATATTAACATAAAATGCATAGTTAAATGTCACATCCCATACTGCCTGTTGTGGTACCTAGTGTCCTGAAGTCCCTATAAGGGACATGAGTTTTTGTAGATTATAAGGAGTCAGGAATTTTTTAATATTTTTGATGCCTTTTTGGAATACTATTATTCATAAAATAAAAACAAAATGCAAAAATACTGAAAAAATTCCAGGACTGAGGCGGGTAAGTTCGGAAGTAACGGCATGCAGGCAAGAAATTAGTTCACAGCACTATACTGTAATATTTATATCCATGTATCATCCAAGTTTAAGCAACGGATATTAGTTGTATATGACACACATTTTGAAAGTTACCCCTTTTGTGTCCCAACTTCGTCGCCGCTTTTGTGTCCCAGCCTCGTCGTAGGTGTCGGTGGCCGAGTGGAACGAGACCGACACGCTGGTGCAGGTACGGAGGGGAGCAGCCAGAAACTATAAACACTCGAGTAAATTAGAAAGAGATATATTGCACAGAATGTAACAATACTTAACTTTTACATAGTACTGCAGAATGTTGATACATAGTTGTTAGAGGCCTGCCTAGTGCCTGTACAATAGCAAAGTCTTCACTGGTGCCTATCTGATTACGAAGGTCCTAACTCGTTGCTATCTCAGTCCGAAGTGGTTGCTAGCTCAGTCCGAAGTGGCCGATGTCCTTCAGTGGTGGCCACGAGCGGCGTTGTCGCAGAGGGCGCTCGTGGCTGTCGTCGTGAGAACGCCGCGCCGTGCGTGCATGGCGGCGCGCGGCGAAAGTAAGTGGCGCGCACTTTGTACTTGTGCGACACCACACCCCTCCCCCCCAAACCGCCGCGCCGTCGTGGCGTAGGGCTGAGGGCCACGGCGACGGCACTGGGAGGAGGGCCTGAGCGGGGGCGTTACTGGTGGGACGGGCGTCGTAGCTGAGGCCGGGATCGAGACGCCGTCCGCGCCCCGGCATCCGCCTTGCGATCCTCCAGGGAACCCGCCGAAACCTGGGGAAGGGCGCCCGCCCCCGCCCAGAGGGAGCAGGTCATCTTCTTCTGAGGTGCGTGGCCCAAGCTGGGGGGACCCGCACGGTCCCGGAGTCCCTCTCGGTGACGCTGTCATCTGCGGCGGCGACAGCGGCGGCGACGACTGCGTCGGATGTACGTCGACGTCCATAGGGATCTCGTAGTCCGGGGACGAACGATGTGGTTGTGCTCCCTGGCGGTGAACTGGGTCTGGAATCAAGAAACCGGAGACAGGATCGCGCGGTCTGTGCAGGCGCAATTGGTTTGCGTGGCGCCGCAGCTCCGTCCCTGTGGAAGAACGTACAACAAACATATTGCGCCCAAGCACGCGTTGAATGATGCCCGGCATCCATTTCTTCTTGTTTCCAGCAAACACCCTGTACAGCACCGGCGTAGAAACCTGAAAACGCGTAGCGCCATACGAACCGACTCGGTGCGTGGGAGGCTGCAGCAGGTGAAGGAGAGTGCGGTGACGGCGGCCGTGTAGCAGCTCGGCAGGAGACGGGCCGACACATGGCATGCACCGATACGTAGACAGGAAAATTTGAAGAGCTTGCTGCCTGGAGTGCTGACCTTTCATCTTTTCCATGTGTGACTTGAATGTTCGGACGAAACGTTCTGCTTCACCATTGGACTGAGGGTGAAAAGGTGCAGTGGTAATATGCTGAATGCCATTCACACGACAAAACTGTTGAAATTCCGCACTAACAAACTGAGGTCCATTGTCACTGACGATGGTTTCAGGCAAACCTTCGATGCAAAACACTGATGTTAAGGCACTGATTGTACTAGAAGCTGTCGTTGCGTTCATGGCAATCACAAAAGGAAACTTGCTGAAAGCATCTACAACAATTAACCAGCGCGTATTCCAGAAAGGTCCGGCAAAGTCAATATGTAAACGTTGCCATGGTCCCTTGGGGCGTGGCCAGTCTGAGAAACGTTGCGGAGGAGCCGCCTGATGCTCCGCACAAACAGTACACTGTGACGTCATGTTCTCTATCTGAGCGTCCATACCAACCCAGGTACAATGACGTCTGGCCAGTTGCTTTGTCCTAACAATACCCCAATGTCCTTGATGCAGGAGGCGTAACACTTCTCGTTGCAGGGAACGAGGAACAATCACCCTTGCTTGGTCGTTGTCGGTATGCAACAACAGTACACCCTGACTTAAAGATAATGCATGACGTTGTGCAAAATAACGTCGAACCAGAGGCCGATCAATGTCTTTGGCTCTGGCAGGCCAACCAAAGCGAACAAAACGTGCTACCACACTTAGGTCTGCATCCGCAGCTGTTTCCTGTGCAACCCGACGAGAGTTTAAAGGAAAGTCTGCGACAGCGGAAGCATCTCTGGAGTCTATCTGACAACATGCCATTTCCGAAGAATCAAACGACACATCCTGGCCAACCGGAAGTCGGGAAAGTGTGTCCGCGTTGGCGAGTTTAGTGGTAGGTCGGTACAAAATCTCATACTGATAATTAGACAATATCAAGGACCATCTCTGAAGCTTTTGTGCCGTTCGTGGCGGAATTGGCTTCGTGGGTGAGAACAACGACGTGAGAGGCTTGTGGTCTGTCAACAAATAGAATTTTCTGCCATAGAGATAATGATGAAACTTTGTGACGCCGTAAATGATTGCTAAGGCCTCCTTTTCTATCTGACTGTAATTCTGTTGCGTCGGCGTCAGTAGCTTGGATGCAAAGGCAATAGGACGATCGTGACATCCAATACGATGCGACAGAACAACACCCAGACCGTACGACGAGGCGTCAACTGCTAACACTACAGGCTTCTGTGGGTCAAAGGGAATCAAACATGCATCACTGAGTAGTGCAGACTTTAATTTGTCAAAGGCAACCTGACAATCTTTGGACCATACAAAAGGAGCATTCTTCCTACGTAAGTGATGCAGTGGAGCTGCAATCTGAGAGGCATTGGGAATAAACCTGAAATAATAGTTAAGCTTTCCCATTACTGCTTGCAATTCATGCACATTCTTAGGAGGAGGCAAGTCTTTGATTGCTCTAAGATGTGACTGTAAGGGATGGATTCCTTGAGCATTAATCACATGGCCTAGGTACTCTATTTCAGATTGAAAAAACGAACACTTTGCTTTATTACTACGTAGACCTGCTGCAGTCAAAACTTTGAAAAGGCACTCCAGGTTTGCTAAATGTTCTTCAACTGTACGTCCGGATACCACAATGTCATCTAAATAGTTCGAGCAACAAGGTACCGAAACTGTCAGCTGTTCCAAAAAAACGCTGAAAAATAGCAGGGGCGGAAGAACTGCCAAAGGGTAGGCGTTGAAATTGAAAAAGGCCCATGTGAGTATTAATGACGAAAAACTTTTTTGACTCGTCATCAAGTGGAATCTGTAAGTATGCCTCTGCTAAATCAATCTTGGAAAAGAAGCGAGACTGTCCTAATTTGTCCATCAGTTCCTCAGGTCTGGGCAGAGGATAAGTGTCTACAATTGTTTGACTGTTCACTGTTGATTTGAAGTCCGCACAGAGACGAAGTTTTCCTGACGGCTTGGGTATAATTACTATAGGCGAGGCCCACTGACTCGCAGAAACAGGAGAAATCACACCACTATCTTGCCAACGTTTAAGTTCTTCGGCAACTGTATCACGCATTGCGATAGGCACTGGTCTAGCTTTACGAAATTTTGGAACTGCAGATTCTTTTAAAGTTACATGTGCCACGAAGTCTTTTGCACAACCTAGTTCCTGCGAAAACAAGTCACTATATTTGTCACATAAAGCATTGATTTTGTCCTGAGGCACTACTGACGAAATTTGAAGCACATCTCTTTGAATTGATAAACCAAACAAGTCAAAAGCATCTAGTCCAAAAATGTTCTGCGTAGATTTGGCCTGAAGAACAACAAAAGCAACTGTTTTCGTAACACCTTGAAAAGAGGCAGGTAGGCTACACGTTCCTAGCACGGGAATATTTTGACCTGTGTAAGCTGTTAACACTTGTTGACACAACGATAATTTTGGAGAACCCAGAAGTTCATAAGTATCTTTATTAATTAAGGTAACAGCGGAACCAGTATCGAGCTGAAATTGCACAGTCTTATTTTCTATAGAGAGAGTAACAAACAGCTTGTGCTTCTGGCGCACGACCGGTGCGCGAATGTGGGCAACGTCTAATACATATTGTTTTCTGCGCTTGCGCGGGTTGCGTGCGGTAGGAAGCGGCGCATACTCGGCACACAGTGGATTAACCACACTGTCACTAGATGACACTACCGCCGGATCGGCGTCCGCGCAATGCGAGGCTACTGCACTAAAATTACTTTCAGTATCTACAACAAATCTACTGTCACTAGCTACACAGTACTGGGCACTATTACAAGGAGCAGTTGCAGAAGGCACTATTTTCACTACAGGAATGCACTGTTCATAGTCATTTTGCTTGTCCCGAACCCTTTTCCGTTGCACTGTTTTACGCGCTCGTCGGCGCTGGCTACGTGGTGCACTATATAGATTTGCCATAGGCGCAGAACTACTTTCTTGCAATTGAGATCCAAGGAAAGCAGTGTTCAACTCCACAGCCCGTACAACATTCACAGAATGAACCGTTCTCGCACTCTGCGAAGCACTGTTTCTAACGTTACTGTTCTTTGAGTTTTTAATTTGCATACACACAGACTGCACATGTCCCGATTTGCCACATTGATAACAGGTTGCGTTGCGACTAGGGCAATGAGCACGCCTGTGGCGAGACACACACTGGGGGCAAGATTTACGTACATTTTTCTGAAATGAGCGTTGGCGCCCGTTATTCAAATCACTGTTTCTAACACGACGGGGCGACCTTAGCGTCGCACTTTTACACTGGCTACTGTTCACTGTCTGTTCAGCACGGCCGGTAGAAAAATAAGAATCACTAGTGCTATACTGAGAACTACGGCTAGGAAAGCGTCCGTTGCGGCGCACTGAATTTACACTGTGGCTTTGCATTTCTACATCTGCTAAGTCAAAAGTATCATGCGCTTCTATAAGCTGCAGTACACTGTCTAATGAGGGGTCAGACTGTTTCAGAATTGCTGCTCTAATTCTGGGGTCCTGAATATTCTGCGTAATCGCATCCCTCAACATCACGTCACTATACGAAAGTCCACAAGAGCAAGTAAATTTACATTGGCGGGTTAAGCCCTTC
This sequence comes from Locusta migratoria, assembly GCA_026315105.1. Classification (NCBI taxonomy): domain Eukaryota; kingdom Metazoa; phylum Arthropoda; class Insecta; order Orthoptera; family Acrididae; genus Locusta; species Locusta migratoria. The sequence continues at coordinate 734,505,185 of CM048755.1, read as the reverse complement.
AATTCCGTAATCCACTCTTGGTGTGACTGCTGCGGTAATTTTTTAAGTCTGAAAAATCGATACCGTGCAGCGGCTACAAGAACTTTTCTCTCATAATGAGCATTTAGTGCCTCTACTATTTGTTCAAAGTCTACATCACGAGGAGATGCTTGCGGGAATAGTTTCTGCAGTAGTACGAAAGTCTGGGGGCCCACAATCGATAAGAAAAGGTTCTTCACTCTCTGACCTGTAATTTGATGAGCCGCGACGAGTTCTTGAAACTGTGCGAAATAGTCGCTCCATTCTTCCTCACGTTCGTTGTACTGGCGGAACGTCGGAAGCGGTGCGGCGGCAGGTGTGGGCTGCTGATGCGACGGCTGAGTTGTCAACTGCGCCACTGCGTTGAGAAGTTGTGAGATTTGCGCCGTCTGTAACTGAATAATTTCCATTAAGTTTGGGTTCGGGGTAGTGGCCATGCTGACCGATTAGGCGCCGCGTATACAAGTAACTTATAACAAACCACAAATGCAATATGAAAGAGGACTCGCTCTGCAACAAAAAAGTCCACAAAATACGTAACAGAATATGTTCCCCCAAAAATCTTATAATAAGGGTGGGCGGGCGGGAGCAATTTTTGCGTGCTCCGACTGCTGCTGTCTGGCTGCTGTAAGCGGGCTGGTCCAAGGTTCTATCACTCCTCGTCGCCACTTTTGTGTCCCAACTTCGTCGCCGCTTTTGTGTCCCAGCCTCGTCGTAGGTGTCGGTGGCCGAGTGGAACGAGACCGACACGCTGGTGCAGGTACGGAGGGGAGCAGCCAGAAACTATAAACACTCGAGTAAATTAGAAAGAGATATATTGCACAGAATGTAACAATACTTAACTTTTACATAGTACTGCAGAATGTTGATACATAGTTGTTAGAGGCCTGCCTAGTGCCTGTACAATAGCAAAGTCTTCACTGGTGCCTATCTGATTACGAAGGTCCTAACTCGTTGCTATCTCAGTCCGAAGTGGTTGCTAGCTCAGTCCGAAGTGGCCGATGTCCTTCAGTGGTGGCCACGAGCGGCGTTGTCGCAGAGGGCGCTCGTGGCTGTCGTCGTGAGAACGCCGCGCCGTGCGTGCATGGCGGCGCGCGGCGAAAGTAAGTGGCGCGCACTTTGTACTTGTGCGACACCACAACCCCCATCACAGTTTCTTGCATAGCAGTGGTACATCTCGCAGTCTCCTTGTTGTTCGTATCTAGTGGTCTGTGTCAACGTTTTGATAATTACACTGAAACATGTCACAGTCGGATCTTGACTCATATTTATAGCTTGCTGGAATTTGTCTTAATATCAACTGCCATTTTTTCGAGCGTAACTCGAAGCTTGATGTAAATTAAACAAACGGAAATATTGCACACATTCCTGAAGCTAAACAGTTTAAAAATATAAACAATTAAGTAATTACGAAAAGCCTAAATGTGTAAGAGCAGTGTTAAACGTTGCCAGTGTACAACAGAGCTACTGATGTCAACAGAATTTCGTATCTATTGTGTTCTTGCCCGCAATTTAAGTATCCGCGGAATATTTACTGTTTGTAGGCCTACTGCATTTAATGTAGTAGTATTTATCGTACAAATGGCTAATCTGAAACAATAAGAAGTTAAAAAAAAATATTTTTGGCGGTTTATCGTCAACACAATTACATACCATGTGAAGACTTACAATGATGCCGCTACTTCATCTTCCGTATTTATGTAACCATGTAACAGAGGCTGACGTCTGTAGAAGACGACCATAATCTGGCCTTGCACAGGTGGACTGCTGTGGAAACCGGCAGGGAAAGAGACGTTCACCAGGCGGAACATACCTCTCTCAGCTGACTTCTACAGCAGTCCACCGTCACAATACTCTTCTACAGAAGTCCACCGTAGTTAAATGGTTGATGAGTAGTTTAATTTGAACGTACTACTACTTAAGATGCAGATACATACGAAGGGAATCGGTAGATAATGATGAAACACGGTAGAATTTGAAAATATACTATAGAAAAAACGTTCAAATAATTGTAAAGCTATGAGACCGAACAGCAGTGGCCATTGTTCCCTCAACTACTTAACCCTTTCAGTCCCACATTATAAAATCAGCTTTGGAAAAATTAAAATTCATTGTTTTCTATATTAATACAGTGCAGTAAACATCAAAATATGTGTTTTAAAATTTATGGTCGAACTATTGATTTTTTATGTCACGTATTTCATGCACAACATAGACGTTTGTATCGATGTATTTTATAACTTGGGCGTTATTTTGTCGATAGTTAACACTGCCAGATCAATAATGCTATCATAATCTTCGCCACAGCTCCAAATACAAGACAATTCACTGCTGGAAAAAATAAAAGACCCACACTTACGCTCACACTCTCAGCCACATACAGATGGCAACGCCACACAACCTCCAAGATGGACAGATTAATGCCTGACAAGTGGCTACACACCGTACCAAGCGGCAAAATGTCATCCTAGAAGCATGTTGTTCATCAACAAAAATGTAACTTTAAGGACTGATGCACAAAATACGGAATAAACCAACTTTTAATACAACATTGGGAATGAAAGGGTTAAACTAATTTATACTAAGAACAACACACACACACACACACACACACACACACACACACACACACACACACACACACACACATGGCCGAGGCAGGACGAGAACTCGAACCTCCGACGGGAAGCAGCCGCACACCCGCGGCAAGGCGCGTTAGAGTGCACGGCTATTCACTCGCGGCATGCTGTTACACTACGGGCACTTAAAACTGTATGAAATACAGGCATATTAGAGAATAAATTTGCTGTGAATTTTATTCGAAGAATTAGCCATTAGGAAACTTTGTGTCAGACAATACAAGTATATCGTCCATCCCAAAAGCAAAAAACGTGTCACGTGTGTTATACACTTGCCAAAAGGAAATGTGACAGGCAAGTGTGGTGTCGCACAAGTCCAAAGTGCGCGCCACCTACTTTCGCCGCGCGCCGCCATACACGCACGGCGCGGCGTTCTTACGACGTCAGCCAGGAGCGCCCTCTGCTACAACTCCGCTCGTGGCCACCACTGAACGACATCGTTCACTTGGGACTGAGATAGGAACGAGCTAACACTTCGGAATCAGATAGGCACCAGTGAAGACTTGGCTATCGGATAGGCACTAGGCAGGCCTCTAGCTCAACTATGTATCAGCATTCTGCAGTACTGAGCTATGTAAAAGTTAAGTATTGTATAAATTCTGTGCAATATATATCTCGTTCTAATTTACTCTAGTGTTTCTAGTTTCTGCTGTCCCACTGGCTGCTCACCTTCGTACCTGCACAAGCGTGCTTCCTTTATTCCTTTGTCGGTACTCTTCTACTCGGCCACCGACACCTACGACGGAAACGAGACACAAAAGCGGCGACGAGGCTGGAACACAAAAGTGGCGAAGAGGCTGGGACACAAAAGCAAGTAACTTCTCGGCGATGTGTTGACGATAGTAAGAAAAATGCAAGCGTTCATGTACCTATTTGTTACTACGAATGAGCACTGGATTCAACACTCCACATCATAAAACTTACAACACTCACCGTAGATGAAAGAAGCTGATAATTCTGTAACCAAAAAAGTGAATAAAAATATATAATATATGTACCCGTGAAGAATGCTCGAAATCTTACACAGCAGCTCAGATACTTAAGTCTTTGTAACATAGGAGATCACAGAATGGAGTACCATCAGACAAATATTGTTCTACTTTTTAACAATTATAAGGTTATGAGTTATTTACAGAATTTAAAGTTCTCAATCAGCACCTCATTTGCTACACGTAACTTCAGCATCATTAAAATATGCGTCCAATTTTTCCCTAAGACATTTAATTTCTTACATTCAAAAAAATCTCTTAATAAAATTATTACTATTTTTTTCCAATTTATTCTTTTCTACTTTTACTCAGAATTTATCAAATAGGATGTATTTAAATATCGGTCTTTATTCCTTTAATAGGAAGGGTATATAAATCAACAGCAAGCAGACAAATTTCAATTTATGCTTGATTTGGTATTTCTTGACGTTTAAATTGCTAGCTGCAGGTTCGAGAAATATTTTAATCTTTCCTCAAATCACTAAGATTTCTCAGTATGGTGATTATTATCAAGCAATTTAATTTTACATGCAAAATTAAACTTCACACTGCTTAATATGACACTCTTTTGCCCATTTCCATCTCTTTCAATGGCAATGAAAATACAGACAAATAAACGTTTGTAATTTACAGGGAGTCCTGTTGTCTCTCCGCTCAAACAGTTTACGAAAGACCGGGTAAGTGTATTTCCCCTCTAGAACATGCAGTGTTTTTCACTAATTGCATGAAAAATATGTGGGAATGTCCTGAATTGTAAAGGAAGGAGGTCGTCTTTCTTGAGGACCAAACACGTTTGACCTTACTCGCTTATCGGTCAACACATATAGAGGATGGCGTTAAATAAATAATTTTACGAAATTACATGCAATACAGCAAGAAAGGAATTAACTTATATGTAACTAGCACAAAAATGTAAAACTGTTAATCAGTTTGCAGTAAAGACATAATTATTTCTAGACAGAGTTAATCCATATTCTGCTTCTTCGAGTAATGTGGGTCAGTGGATACAGTGATTCGACTCTGCTGCTCAGATGTACACATATAGACATCGCTTTCAGTTTGGTACTTGTTTAACAATAACGTTCATTTCGTCCTTACAACACGATATTTATTTCAAGGTTTTAGAGGATTCGGACGATACAACAGCTGATCTGCATTGATATCCGGAGATGCTTTATGAGAGTGCAGTCCACAGTAACAAATCACGTAAAAGTGGCAGCTGTTTCTCGTGCAGTGCGCTTGTGTAAGCTCAGCCGCACAGATGCTCCGCCAATTTATTGCGACGCACATTTTTCAGATAATCGTTCGTGTCTCTGTATGCAAACGCCACAGTTTTAGAGGCCTTTTATTATCGTCCCCTCGTACAGGGTTAGGTCAGCTGGTTATAACGGCTGGATACAGCAAACTGAGTGAACATTTTGATAAGAATAAATGTATATTCTAACTACACTAAAGTTCCTCTCGCCATGATCCACGAGACGTGTTGTAGACGTCCCGAGTAAAATGAAATATCAGAGTGTTTCATGGCCTTTTCTAGTTCAGTGAAAACAAATTTTTCAATGTTAGTAGAGTGATAAAAAGCTAATTAAACGCTTCGGCTTCTTAGAAAGATGTAATGTGATGGATGCTGTAGACAAAAGTCGAATCTTTGTCGTGTTGATATGTACTGCTCAATGAGAAGAGCAAATGTTAAGATTTAGAAATTTATCTCACCTGTATCGGTCTGTTTTATAATTAATTTTAATTATGATGGGAAACTGTTTGACAAAAGGATCGTTAGGCTTAAGGTACTTATCACAAACTGTCGAAACCGTTTCAAACTGTTTCCACTGAGCATACGTGCACACACTATACCAGTGAGAAAATCATTGAACGGACTGCTAACAACACTTTTCCAGGTTAAATATGGATTGATATTATTTCTCATTTCAGACAGAATCATGTGCCATTCTCAAATGTGCTTAAGCTAGTGCAGTTTCTCTTCTGCCTTTCCGGAAATAATGCTGTTACTGAAAGGGTATTGTTCTCGCATGAATAATATATGGACAAGTTACAAAACATAGCTTGCCGTAGAAACTGTGAAATCAATAGTAGTAACTAGAGTAATTTATTATAAAACTTGAGTAGAAATTTTTCACGTGTTATTGAAAAATACAGACTTGCTGCACTGTTAAATATAGTTGTTCTGATCGCATTCCTTCATCATATAAATTACTAATAAAGTGTAAGTTAATGTACTTTTTGTAACAACTTAAACTGATATTTTGTAATTATTACTACACTAAGATCTTCTAAATATAGCGATGCCGGTGATTAACTTACAGACATTATGACATCACTTTGAATGAAGAAAAAGTAGTTGCTGAGGCAGTTTGCATTTCATCACAGATTATCAATATGAAACCTGATACAAATCAAAGGACAGCTGAACAACTTCAGCTGTAAGCATCAAATTAATTCAGATCTCTTTTTGCCTTTCCTGTTTTTAATTTTGTAATACAAGATTTTACAATATTTGCGAGCTATGAACAATTTTTTCAACTATATTAACCAATTTTCAGCTCTCGTGGACCTAGAAAGTAATGAACTGGAAACTAAGATCATCAATCCTGTGGTGCCGCACAAGTCCAAAGTGCGCGCCACCTACTTTTGCCGCGCGCCGCCATGCACGCACGGCGCGGCGTTCTTAAGACGTCAGCCACGAGCGCCCTCTGCTAAAACTCCCCTCGTGGCCACCACTGAACGACATCATTCACTTGGGACTGAGATAGGAACCAGCTAACACTTCGGAATCAGATAGGCACCAGTGAAGACTTGGCTATCGGATAGGCACTAGGCAGGCCTCTATATATTCTATGTATCAGCATTCTGCAGTCGAGAACTATGTAAAAGTTAAGTATTACTAAGTCTCTATGAAACATATATCTCGTTCCAATTTACTCTAGTGTTTCTAGTTTCTGCTGTCCCACTGGCTAGTCACCTTCGTACCTGCACAAGCGTGCATCCTTTATTCCTGTGTCGGTCTTTTTCCACTCGGCCACTGACACCTATGACGGAAACGAGACACAAAAAATCCCATCTCAAATCCTTCAGATTTAGCAGATACTGGCAGCTTCTTTGAAATTCTGCCCATGTAGAGCATCTTCATTGTAGACCTGCAGTCTGTCAACCATAAAAGGATCCAATGAAGGTTCTCAGTACGTTTATGAGAAAAGCTGTAAGCAATTTTTTTGGTTGTTGAACGACATGTTAACCATAGCTGTTTATTTTTATGTCAATGCTACCTGTTTCGGTAATTTACCATTGTCAAGCGTTGTCAGAGTTTAGCTAATAGCTTGACAATTGTTTCGGTTCTGAGTAGAACAATTAGACATTTTTGTACGATTCAGGACCGGATTAAGGCAATCACAAGTACCGTGACCGCCGGGGGCCCCGAACTAGAGGGGAGCCCTTTATGATCGCCTTCGAAGTTTGTCACTATTTAACGTAGAGTCTTGTTTCCTAGTAACAGGAAAAATAATCATCGAATTTAGAATATTAACATGATGCATTCACACTAATCCCACCATCGAGAGCACCTTCTTGTTGTCTCTACTTTTTCTTTGACAGGACAGTAGTATTGAATACCATGGCAGTCTTACTTCACGTGAACCAGCGACAGTACACATTTCGATTTGTCGCACAGCCGGCCGCCGATTTGTATCGAAACACCAGACATCTTTGATCTCGCCGACAAGCGCAGTTCGCCTTTTTGCGAACAACGCGGCGCTTTAGGCCCAAAACAGTGGGTAGTGTCTGCAGAGGCTGCTCTCAGCCGGTGCAACATCTGTAGTAATCTACAGTTGCCTCTGCTTCTGCGAACTTTTTGTAAGTAAACTTTTGTTATTAGATGAAAAAGTCTGCATATTCATATCTGCCATGAAATTATCGTCAACGTATAGAAACACTACATCACACATTACGATACCGGATACTGCAACAATGAATTCTTATTTCGTCAGCCAGGGTGACTCCAGAAATATGCGAAGAGTAGTATATCAGATTTGGAAAAATATTTACCAGTTTAGTATAAAGCCATAAATAAGATAAATAAGGAATAGTTTTATTGTCACTGTAATATTAAAAACACCTAATACGTTGTTACATCCCTTTTTCTCTAGTTTTATGTTGTGTTGGTTTTAGGTACAAGTTTGTTAAGCTCATATTGATATATTTTGTTGAATATTTTCCTTGTTTTAGCTTAAATTTACCGCATTTTGTTCATATTTGAACACACACATTTTACTTGGCAAAGCCAACTCGTGAACTATCTGGGCGGTAGTACCGTCGTGTTCACTGCAGGAGAAAGAAGAAAGGAGGTGATGCGAAATTAATCTATCAGGTATTCTGAAAAGTACAGCTTAACTCTGTATGCGCCATTTAAAAATTATTTTACACTGGAAGAATCTAGAGGCCGAACTGGCCCCATTACCAGCTTTTCCCATGTGTCAAACCGTTAAATGAAATGAGTTGACTTCTGTGATTTTTTTCATTTTTTATATAAAATATTGTGCACCCTCTTTTAGAGTGTTCTACTACAAATAGATTCCAAAATATTACGAATACTACCTCGAACGACCGCAGGGCCAATTTGGCCCCTCATAGCGTTTCTCTGCATTTTCGGCATGTTTCCTTGTAATACTGTGTATGAAATAAAACCTTGTCTCCTTGTTGTTTCAATATGCGACAACAATGCCATACATTCCAGCACTGATTGCGGTTGGGTAGATGGGGATGGCGATCATGTATGGATGAGTTATGCTTGATGATTGATTGTCTGGCGAAGGTCATACCGCGGTGGAGTAGCCGAGCGGTGTAAGGCGCCTCAATGCGGAGCGCGCGGCTGCTCGCCGTCGGAGGTTCGGGTCCTCCCTGAGGCATGGGCATGGGTGTGTGTGTTTAACCTTAGGTTAGTTTACCTTAGTTTAAGCTGTTTGTAAGCTACGAACCGATGACCACGCAGTTTGGTCCGATAGATTTACAAACATTTGAATGAAGGTCATGGCCGAAAATTTACAAGTTGTATGAATGTGAATATGACTGTGTTGGAAGCTCAGCGATCATCTTTATGGTGAGTTTCTAACTATCCTCATATTATCAACATTCCAGTCTGGACCTTCCACTGTTAAAAATCAATAAAAGTACATGTGATGGTTACACTGAATTATCTTTCACAATCTGGCCATATAAGCAATAAAACTGCAAGGGGGCCAATTTGGCCCCAGAGGATCTTATACGTAGTAGCTTGCATGCAATCCTTCTAGTATTAAATGTCAAGTAGACTAGATAGGAGCTATAAAAACATGATATAATTAGTTGCTTTGTCCATTTTACTCTGGTTGTAATACCGGTTATGGATTTGTCCTCAAGTCACGCCATGGCGCAGTAGTTTGACGTTACTTCTGGCGTGCCTTGAAAAGGAATTGATAGATCAGCTTTCGGTGTAATGTAGTGATAGATTTTTTTTCTTTTCGACAACTTCCTGCGAAGATGAAATTTTCAAGTGTGTACAGCAATTCCGCCTTACCTGGCGCAGCGTCTGCCAGAAGCAGGAACAAGTGTTCATTTAAGCTAAACTAGGGCTTACTGGTGCCCAGGGCCATAGCCAGGGGGGGGGGGGGGCATGAAGGAGATCAAATTCCCCTCCCCCCCAACGAAAAGACTCACTATTCACTTAATTCCTGATAAAGTAATTCAAAAGTATGCTGATGTTGCTCCTTCGAGATTTGTATTGAATAAAATTTAATATTGTATCTATTGAAATACATCTGCGCCTTTAGTTCAACTTAAGTCGTAAAGCTTCACAAGTTAGAATATATGTCATAATTGGCTGACTGAGTCTCAATTTTAAGTAAAACAATTTTATAAATAAAACTTACCGTATCAAATTTATACCTTGTTATACTAAGTACATTCTAAAAAAGATGATAAATTAAGATATGAACTTGCAATTATAAACTACTGCACACAAGGGTAAACAAAGACGGGGGGGAGGCCCATCTCTGATGCTGGGTCCAGGGCCCGCAATCGAATGTGGGGGCCATGGCTGCAGCCATGCCGAGGAATGGAATGACTGGCCAGCTGCCTTTATGAGTTTCGAAGGCTGTCGTGATGGCTCCGTCTGCGAGAGATGCACAGCGCGAGGCCGTTCCTCGTCGGGGGTTCGAATCCTCCCTTGAGCATGGATGTTTGTGTTGTCTGTAGTATAAGTTAATTGATAAGTAGTTTGTAAGTTTAGGGACTGGTGACCCTGCCGTTAAGTCCCATAAGCTTAACAAACATTTGGACATTTTTAGAGATGCACAGATTGTTGCAAACTAGCTGCCATCTCATTCTTCTAAAACAGCGGAATCAGCGTTTTATTCTACGGCGATAATAAGTGCTATTGTGCGTTTTACAATCTTAGCGAGGTGCGTGTAGGCCTCTTTGGGATCCTTCCGCTTGGTTAACCGTCTCGGGTAGTAGTGCCGTAATTTCAATTTTCGTCGGCCGTTGTAGAACAGAGTGATGGCTCAATCCAGCCTTCTGCAGGCAAAATTATTGTAAAAGTTGTGTTTTGATATGAAGTACTCAATGAAGAGTAGCGTTCATTCATTCAATTTAGTCTTGTTTAAGTTTGTGGGTTGATACAACGAACCTTGTTTAAATGACGTTTCCTGGTACACGTTCATTGACGTAGGGGCTAGACTGATGCAGTTTATTGGGCAATTGTTGGTAATATCTTTAAGCATTATTGCAACTGGTCAGTATTGTTTGTAATCGAATTTGTGAGTCAGTTGTAGCTCTCATGTTGTGTACATCTGATCATAAACTTACGGTTAACGAGACAGCTATTGTTACTGTGTGATGTCTGAAGCCATGGAAAATGGCGTGAAATAATATGATGTATTCAAGTAAGACCTTCTGAAACTCGGGGGCCCATTGCAAGACAGTCAGCATGAATGTGTATTTGTGAAAGACTTACTGTTGTATTCTTGGCTGTGTTATTTAAGGTTTTCCCAAACATTCTTGTTTTGTGGATGATCTGTTAAACACCAACCCCTCGTACGTTATATTTATCTTAATTGCAATTTTTTAAAGTCACCATTCAGGCACTGCTTGCTTTTTTTAATTGCAAGAATATTTTGAATTAGCCCATCAGGCATGTCGGTTTGTTTAAATGATTAGCCCTTCAGGCCTTCAATTATTAACTTGTTGTTAAAACATGCCCTTGACGTATTGGTTTGTTTTTAAACGATTTTTTAAATGCCAATCAGGCATTTCTTCATTTAAAATAATTGTTAATTATAAAATTGTTTGAAACTAGACAATCAGATGTTGAAATAATTTAGTAACTGTGAATTTTTTGTTACTCAGTATTTGAGATTTTACCTAAAAGTTGCAAATGGAGAATTTAATCTACAAATTCTATTAGTAATTGTCTGTGTAAAAGGGTTTCTCGATTGTTATTACTGATTTCAGAGTAAATAAATTGTGTGTAAACCGTCCATCAATTATGTGCAAGTGAATAAAAAACAGGCTTACCTATTTCTTTGATCCTTTGCTTACGTGGGGACGTGTTACAGACTTGTCCTACAGAACAAGTTATGTACTTGATTTAGCATACGAACTGTCATACACAAAAGATAATAAATATAAATATATAAATATGTAAACAACGAGACAAATAATGAAGTTGGAATGTCAATAGCACAGGATAGACAACTCGCCGCAAAGACGATCGCCGAGACGCAGACAGCCACGTAAAATGGAGCATCACATTCACATATTTCATCAGAAAAAGATACACATACATTCACACAATCACTCAAACAACTCAAGCAATGTGACTGATTGTGTGAATGTATGTATATCTTTCTTTGATGCAGGCCGTGGGCGATGTGATTGTCTGTTTTAGGTACCTGTCTGCGGCTCAGCGGTTGACTTTATGGTGCGTTGGTATCTGTCGTCTGTTATTTACATTGCAACCCTGATATTTCATTGTTAAACAATGTTGTTTGGATGCAATGCAATGCAGCTTTCCGATGCAGTCCCACTCCGTTGAATGACATGCGTGACCACTGCATGATATGCCATGCGCGTAGCTGCATCGCTTATACATTCTAGTTTTATGTTTATATTATGAATGAGTGTCTAGGGAAAACATCTACTACATCTACATACATACTCCGCAATCCACCGTAAGGTGCGTGGCGGAGGGTACACTGTACCACTACTAGGCATTTTATTTCCTATTCCACTCCCAAATAGAACGAGGAAAAAAAGCATGCCTATGTGCCTCCACACGAGCCCTAATTTCTCTTATCTTGTCTTTGTGATCACTACGCGAAATGTAAGTAGGCGGCAGCAAGATCGTACTACACTCAGCTTCAAATTCCGGCCCTCTAAATTTCCTCAACAGAAATTCACGAAAAGAACTTCGTCTTTCCTTCAGCGATCCCTAATTGAGTTGCCGGAGCATTTCCGTGAGTCTCGCGCATTGGTCGAACCTACCGGTAACAAACCTAGCTGCTCGCTTCTGAACTGCGTCTATGTCTTCCTTTAAACTGATCTGCTGCGGGTCCCAAACACTTGATCAATACTCAAGATGTGGTATTACAAGCGTTTTATACGCGGTCTCCTTTACAGATGAAGTACATCTTCCCAAAATTCTCCCAATAAACCGAAGTCGGCTGTCCGCCTTACTCACAACTGTTCTTACATGTTCGTACCATTTCATATCGCTCTGCAATGTTACGCCTAGATATTTGAACGATGCGACAGCATCAAAAAGCTCACTACTAATGCTGTATTCGAACATTATGGGATTGTTTTTCCTACTCATACGCATCACCTTACATTTTTCTACATTGAGAGCTAGCTGCCATTCTTCGCACCAACTATAAATTTTGTCTATGTCATCCTGTATGTTATTACAGTCAGTTAAAGACGACACCCTCCCATACACCACAGCATCACCAGCAAACAGCCGCAAATTACAACTTACTCTTCCATAAGATCATTTATATAGATAGAAAATAATAGCGGTCCTATCACACTCCCCTGGGGCACGCCTGACGATACACTCGTCTCTGATGAACACTCGCCGTCGACAACAACGTACTGCGTTCTATTACTTAGGAAGTTCAAATCAAAATGTTCAAAGGCTTGATTCCATATTGGAATGAGTGCTCCACTACTGTATTTGATTTGTGGTAATTATTCAGCAATCAGTCGTCATAAATATAAATTCTTTATTTGTTAGCAAATCCAGATTTCGACCACTGTGTGGTCATTATCAATGCTTAAAATCAATTAAAATACTTAAAATATCTCGACCACCAAGTAGGAGGTTGCGTTTGTACCTCCTACATGGAGGTAGAGATATTTTAAGTATTTTAATTGATTTTAAGCATTGATAATGACCACACAGTGGTCGAAATCTGGATTTGCTAACAAATAAAGAATTTATATTTATGACGACTGATTGCTGAATAATTACCACAAAATGTTCAAATGTTTGTAAATCTATCGGACCAAACTGCGTGGTCATCAGTCCGTAGCTTACAAACTACTTAAACCTAGGTAAACTAACCTAAGGACAACACACACACCCACGCCCCAGGGAGGACTTGAACCTCCACTTAGGAAGTCTTCCAGCCAGTCACAAATCTGTGAACCTATTCCATAAGTTCGTATCTTCGTTAGCAGTCTGCAGTGTGGAACCGCGTCGAACGCCTTTTTGAAGTCGAGAAAAACAGAATCCGCCTGTTACCCTTCATCCATGTCATGTGAGAAAAGGGCAAGCTGAGTTTCACATGAACGATGTTTCATAAACCCGTGCTGATTCATAGAAAGAAGCTTTTCCGTTTCAATGAAATTTACTATATTCGAACCGAGAATATGCTCCAAAATTCTACATGAAACTGATGTCAACGATATTGGCCTGTAATTGTGTGGGTCAGTTCTCTTACCTTTCTTATAAACGGGAGTCACCTGCGCTTTTTTCCAATCACTAGGAACTTTGAAAGGGATACGGTGATCCCAGGCTTCCTGGCAAAGGACGGGAGGATAGCGTTTGACGTCCCATCAGCAATGTCATTATAAAGTGAGCATAAGCTCGTATCATGGGACGAAGGCGAAATGAATCTGCTATGTCACTTGTAGCCTAAATGTGGATGGGCTGAAACCGGCGTCGTCCTGAGTCTCATCAGTGCGCCTCTGCACTTGCTCCCACAGGTAAGCTGTTGCTGGCATGTCATCAAAGTGCCGTGTCCTACAAAGAGGCGGACCAAACTGCGTGGTCATCAGTCCGTAGCTTACAAACTATTTAAACTAAACTAACCTAAGGACAACACACACACACACACACCCACGCCCCAGGGAGGACTCGAACCTCCACGGCGAGCAACCGCGCGCTCCGCAGCGAGGCGCTTTAGACCGCTCGGCTACTCCACCGCGGCATTAAGAACATTCTGAAACACAGTGTGCAACATGCACATATTCCCAAAGTCAGCACAACGCTACGTAAGACAAATAGTTTTTGTTATGACTACATTTGCTTGGCTCCCATGGGGCTCACGGTTCTTTCGTGAGTACGTGCGTAGCGAGCACGGGGCCCCGAGCTAATGCAGTCCTCCTTCCTTCTTTACTTCCCGGCCTGCATTTCCTTTCGCCCTCCCCTCCTTTCCTATCCTCACTCTTTCCCCTCCCCACCGGGGGATTGATAACCTCAGTGGTTTAGTCCCCGTATCTCCAACAAGCAACCCAACCCCATACACTTGGTTGACAGCGCACATACTTTGTTAATTTAGGTGGGTTGACAATTCCTGGGCCCCGACAGCACAACGAGACTCATGCTGTTATCCGTGTAATTGGGTCCAACTGCCTGTAGTGTGGAGAATGGAGCGCAGTGGTAAGGCCCAGGTGGGCTTAGGCAGGCGAATGTGGCAGGATGCACGGTTCCGCAATGATCCTTCGCACACAATGTTGCACCTCGGATACGTCGGCTTACCAGCTGAGCGTTGGATTGCACCTCAGAGCGCGCCAGGTACCCAGACGAGCTTAGGACCTCGGGCCTCAACGTCACATCACGGCTCGTCTATGTGTGGGCAGTATAGCTGCGCTCGATTACTCTCGGCGCGAGCAACGAAGCGCACCAATTGGGACCAGGCGAGCTCGGGTGGGTAAATATAATAGAATGTACGGTTCTACTCAGGCCATCTCTTGAGTTCAAATGTTCAAATGTTTGTACAGCTTCAAGGACTTAACTACGGGGTCATCAGTCACTACAAACTACTTATGAACTGGCTTATACTAAAGACGGCACAAACATCCATGCTCGAGGGGGGATTCGAACCCCCGACGGGGAACTGCCTCGGGCATGGTAGCATAGCGCCTCAATGCGCTCGACCGCTCCGCCGCGGCCGTCTCTTGAGTTCACTGCCATTGAACTTCGCACACCATCCAGCCTGTCTACATTGCCGTTGGGCACATTCAACCTGAAATGTTATTGTCTGGAGGACAATTGTCTTCATTGAAGACAGTGGCGTAGTGTGGATTTCTGACACCCGGTGCCGGCCCCCATTTTGCCGCCGCACCCCCCCTCCCCGCTCCACCAACTACAAAAATTGTAAATTTACCCATAGGTACCAATATTATTTCAGTGATTATGAAAATAAAATAGGGACGCAGCAATTTATTTTCCCTACATAATTTTTTTCTTCTATTTTTTAGGTAATGCTCAATAAATGCTATTTGAAGATTATTATACGAATTATTTGTCTGAGGTGTCTGTAACAGCAAACAAAACCTTCATAAATGTAAGAGAGTTTCAACTAAAAAGGAGTCTTGCACTTTGTGATCATAAAAAAGCCCTGGGCGCACAAAATTGTTGTTTCATTTACTTATACATGACGCGTTACGCCCGGCAAGGAACGGTTCTTATGTGAGTAAACAAAGCTTGCCGGCCGCGGTGGCCGAGGGGACTGAGGCGCTCCAGTCACGGTCTGAACGGCCACTACGGTCGGGGGTTCTAATCCCCCCTCGGGCATGGATATTTGTGCCGTCCTTAGTCTCAGCTAGTTCATAAATAGTTTGTAAGCTTAGGGACTGATGATCCCGTATTTAAGTCCCATAAGTTCTAAAAAAAAAAAAAAATAAACAATAAAAATAAAAAAAACCAAAGCTTCGCGCGGCTAAATTAGGCTTTACTCCCTCCCCCAATTCTTGAGCAACAGTTACATTTGTTGTAAAGGTTCTATTTTACTGAATTTAATAATTTGATGCTCTGCAACCTCAGAGATAATTAATTTTATTTGTTGTGTTTAAGTAGTTTTTAAGCTACGGACTGATGACCACGTAGTTTAGTCCGATAGATTTACAAACATTTGAACTTTTTTTTCATTACCCCACGCCAAAACGTGAATTTGGCCATATGGCCTGCAGTTTATCACTCTGAACCTTCCCTATTCCTAATATTTCTTGCTTAGGAAAGATTTAACATATTTTAGTTCTGTTTTTAAACAAGTTTTTAATTTTTTTCCCTCTTTCAACTTCTGATTATGTCCAGAAGAGGCGAAACGCGTCATGTATAAATAAATGATACATCAATTTTGGCCGCGGTGCAGTAGCCGAGCGGTCTAAAGCGCCTCGCTGCGGAGCGCGCGGTTGCTCGCCGTGGAGGTTCGAGTCCTCCCTGGGGCATGGGTGTATGTGTGTTGTCCTTAGGTTAGTTTTCCTAGGTTTAAGTAGTTTGTAAGCTACGGACTGATGACCACGCAGTTTAGTCCGATAGATTTACAGATATTTGAACATTTTTTAACATCAATTTTGTGCAACCAAGACCGTTTTTTTTAATCAAAATATCTATTACGGTATCTGTGCCAGTGCCACAAAAACAGGGAGTGGAGTGATTTTAGTAAAATTTATGAGCCTGCAGAGCTTTCATAGCAATAAGTATTCTGAATAAAGGCGGGTGAATACTGTCACATGTATTAGGCGGAAAAAAGTTTCTTGTTAGTAGGCGTTCAGTCCCCATTACATGAGTCTGCTTAAGGACACACACACACACACACACACACACACACACACACAAATATACATACACTCCATTTTGTAGGATTACCAGTTTCGGATCTTTTAGCCCATTTTCAAATCCATTAAATAGTTCTACAACACACCCGTTGGCCACATCATTTTTCTGGATTGACAATAGATTTTTCGGAGGTATCCATATGTTACTTTGTAGAGTTAATGGTTTTGTTAGATTTTCATTGAGAGAAACAGATTTGTAGCTAGGGCAAAGAGGCAATTAGTTGTGATGGAATATCGAATATCCTTTTCTAGAGAATTAGGGCGAACCTATAAATATTTTTAGATCCACCAATTAAAACTGAATTAACAGTTCCTTTTCCAGTAGTGACGTAGCGGAGATTACTTTACGTAACGAAGTAGAGTGCGTCTAACTTCACCTCGAGCGCAGTGACGAGGATGACGGACGGTCTCGCGGATGTGGCGAAAACATGGGAAGGAGCTTCACGGCTTCACTAAGTCCTAATCCTCGACGTTGACGAACTACAGTGGTTGAAATAATTTAAATCGAAAGTTTACTCGCAATATCGAATTTCTAGCTCCTGTATTAGGTATAGATGTACTACTCATTAGAGACATACGAAAGTTTATGCCTAGCTGCGACACGAACCAGTATTAACCGCTTTTCGTGATCGATCGCCTTGTAACTTTCGGTTATACGACCACGTTTCTGGCATGAACTGCTACGTTTAGGAGCGATTGTACTAATTTCCATATGTTGACTAATACGTGTAAAATAAGGAAAGAAATTAGTTTTGGAATGCTTTTATTCAGAAACTAAGCTACCTTATAAAATATATCACATTTAAAATTGACATCAAATGTGTCGTGACCATTTTTCCAATCTGTATTTGCGAAATAAAATTCTGGAATCCTCTTACTTGTTTTTCAACCAAACTGAGTAAATAACTGATATGACCTCGGTGAAAACTTCATGAAAATATATTCCTTTTTATAAATTATTTTGGCCTAGGAATGAGTATTAAAGCGAACTGATTTCAGCAAGATTGACTAATTTAGAAGAAGTAAGTAATTTTTCGTAGCACAATTACATCTACATGGGATACTCTGCATATCAAATTTAAGTGCCTGGCAGAGGGTTCATCGAACCACCATTATACTATTTATCTCCCATTCCATTCTCGAATAGCGCGCGGGAAGAAAGAACACCTGAATCTCTCCGTTCGAGCTCTGATTTCCCGTATTTTATTCTGATAGTCATTTCTACCTATGTAAGTAGGAGTCAACAACATATTTTCGCATTCGGAGGAGAACGTTGGCGATTGGAGTTTCGTAAGTAGCCCACGCAGCAGCGATAAGCGCCGTTGTTGTAATGATTCCCATCCCAGGTCCTGTATCATTTCCGTAACGCTGTCTCCCCTGTATTGTGACAATACGAAACGAGCTGCCCTTCTCTGGGCTCTTTCGATGTCCTCCGTCAAACCCACCTGAAAAGGATCCCACAGTGGGCAGCAATACTCCAGAAATGGACGAACAAGAGTACTGCATGCTGTTTCTTTAGTATTTCTGTTGCATCTTTTAAGGGTTCTGCCAATAAAACGTAGACTTTGGTTCGCCTTTCCCACGACATTTTCTGCATGTTATTTCCAGTTTAAGTCTGATGTGCTAGTAATTCCTAGGTATTCTGTGGAGTTTACGGCCTCCACGTTTGATTGTTTTATCTTGTAAACAAAGTTTAACGGATTTATTTTCGTATTCATGTGGACGACTTCACACTTCTCATTATTTAGAGCCAGTTTTTACACCATACTGATATCTTATTCAGATCGTTCTGCAATTGGTTTTGATCTTCAGATGATTTCACTAGACGGTAAATGACGGTGTCATCTGCAAACAACCTAAGGGAGCTACTTATATTTTCCCCTAAATCGTTTATGTACATAAGGAGCAGCAGAGGACCAATAACACTACCCTGTGGAACGCCTGATATCACCTCTGTTTTAGTCGATGCCTTACCATCGATTACTACGAACTGTGTTCTCTCTGACAGGAAATGTTAGGGGAACTTAATATTTGAATGCAACATAATAACCACACCTTTAAATTTCCTGATCTCCTTTACAGACAGCATAGTTGATGTCGCCGAGTTAGAACCAGCTCGGCCGCTCCCTGCCGCCCGGGGCCATGCCCCCCCCCCCCCCCCCCGGTGCGCCACTGACTGAAGAGCCCGCTTAGAAGAGGGCTCCGATAACCAGTGAAGACGTGTCTGGAGACGTCCCAGGCAGCGGTGGTACACCAACCTGATAATCGTCCATCATAGAGCCGGACAAGCTGGAACGATGGTCTGAATGCCAATTAATTCGGTTGTAGGACTCCTTTGATTGTCATCCATGGCACCATTGCAGCAAAAAGATACGACGACATTTACGCCCCATTTTGATGCGCTTCATGGCAATCCAGGATTCACATTTCAGCAAGATAATACTGCTTGTATTAAAAAAATGTTCGAATGTTTGTAAATCTATGGGACTTAACTACTGTGGTTATCAGTCCCTAGGCTTAATATCTATTAAATTAACTTAAACTAACCTAAGGACAACACACACACCCATGCCCGACGGAGGATTCGAACCTCTGACGAGGAGAACCGCGTGCTATGCAGCAAAGCGTCTTAGAGCGCCCAGACATTCAGTCGCGGCTGCTCGTATTCGTTCTTGCAAAACGCTTCCTTGGCCTGCAAAGTCACGGGATCCCTCCTCCATATGAATAAGTTTGGATTTTGGCACTCTAAAGCTCCAATTCTACAGAATTTTCCACGATCAGATTATCCAACAACTCTATCAATTAATGTCATGCCAATAAATACTTGCATACGGTTCGTAGGTAGACCACCGCGTTACCGACTTGCTTACTTTGTGAAGCTCTTCCTCTTGTATAAATCATCTCATTTTTCTGAAATTTTAATATTTGTTTGTTTGTAATGTCCATGTATTGAGTTCGTCCCATTAGAATAATTCCTTCATAGTTTCTATTTGATTGTGACACGTATGGCCGTATTTTTTATTGCATTTATGTAGAACCTTACAATTCTTAATCCTTCAAATGATCGTATACCATAGTATTTGATACAACTTTTTATTTGATACCTCTACCCGTTCCTGAGAAATAAGAGTCTCTACAGATTGACAAACAAACAATAAATGACAAAAATATTTCTTATGTAACATTGTCACAAATTTTCCTTTGATTGCACAGTCAAATTTTGCTGATTGGATATTTTTTCTTGTCATTTTAAGACAACGGGAAGTACCCTGAAGGTTTTCAAGGGTGAGCATCAAAATATATGACAGGAATGACTGTATCTTTTTAATTTTTTGACCCAGGAGTTTTTCACGCCGCTAAAGGAGCACAGAAGTTATATTTTCAATTGATAACTCTATACGTACCTCAGAAAAAGAAGTATCAGCAGTCGGACAGACAGACGTATAGACAATTGACTAACGGCACAGAACCCTAAGAACATGAAACATTATTTATAAACAGGAAAACGAATGCGTAGGATTTAACATCCCGTCGACAGCATTCTCATTAGATACGGGGCTTACGCTCGGAATTTTGCATAAGGAGGGGGAAGGAAATCTGCCGTCACCTTTGGAAGGAACCACCCCCGCATTTGCTGGAGTGATTTAGGGAAATCGCGGAAAACCTGAATCAGGATGGCCGGAGGTGGAATTGAACCACGGTCCTTCCGAATGCGAGTCCATATGATTTACAGCGGGTGGACCAAATACAGTGAACACCTGAAAGAGACACACTATTTATTTATTAGTAAGGAGTCGGTCCGCTTTGGCTTTGAGAACAGCTGCAATTCTTGGACGAACATGTTCGTAAACTTTGTTTATATTTTTCAACAGATTATTATCCATTCTTCTACTAAACAATTCGTCACGTACTTCATCGATGTTGAAGCTGTAAATTTATCCCTCCTTCTCTGCCTACAACTCCCTTCTAAGGAACGTGAAAGACGATCTTAGACTCCGGATTTCGGAAGTGATACGTACCTTCATAGTGTGGGAAAGTTTATGTCGGGCAACCATCCGCACAATTAAACAAATTTTAACAGAACATAAACGCCACACCTACATCCAGCAGTCCAAAAAATCGGCAATTGCTGAGCATTGGTTTTTTGGACAACCACAAGATAAAATGCGAGATACTAACGTTCTGCGCAACACATCATGCTATTTGAACTGCGTATAGAAGGAGGCTATCGAAATCCGTCTACATGACAACCGTATCACTAAGAAAAGTAGGTTTCTACCGAGCCAAGCGTGGAATCTGGCACTAAAGTCACTCCGGCCACAGTGAAGGTGGATCACCGAATACAACAAAGCCAGAGCGGAGACTGGTCCACCCCTCGAGCCCCCAGCGCAAGTTCCCACTACCACCGCAGCATCGGGCGGTCTACACACGGTGCCAATGGAGGGGGAAGACGACCGGTATATATACCACACCATCTGTCAGTAGGAATGGTAATGGCACTTTAATGCGGCTGCATCCCCGAAAGTGTTGAAAAAACTACACACATCGTTGTACAATATTTCTCGATATCCTCAAATCGATAACACAAACAATATGCAAGATCCGCAGACAATGGTAAGGTGTACTGTCACGTGTACAGTAAAAAATGTGTTTGCTATCATACACGTGACTCAATGATAACGTATACAATAAATACCGCAAAACAGCCATGTATCGCGCACGGCACTCATTGTCGTAGTGCCCCACTACCAGTGGAATAGGCACATTCGAAAAGTTGTGTAATGGCGTCGTATGACAACGTAGGATGTGCAACTCTCCTTTTACTATTAATCACTTTGAAAAATGCGCGCATTTTATGTTTTTTTTTCATATTAATTACCGCTTTATTTCGATGTATGATAGCCTGTGACGTAATATAAATGACGGAAAGTGCCTATTTGAAATGGGGGATTAATATCAAAATAATGAGAGTACTTTTATTCTTTTGGATTACTAATTTACTTTCCGTATATTTCGTTGTTACACTATTGGCCATTAAAATTGCTACAACAAGAAGAACTGCAGATGAGAAACGAGTATTCATTTGACAAATATATTATACTAGAACTGACATGTGGTTACATTTTCACTCAATTTAGGTGCATAGATCCTGAGAAATCAGTACCCAGAAAGACCATCACTGGCCGTAATAACGGCCTTGATACGCCTGGGCATTGAGTCAAACAGAGTTTGGATGGCGTGTACAGGTACAGATGTCCATGCAGCTTCAACACGATACCACAGTTCATCAAGAGTAGTGAGTGGCGTATTGTGACGAGCCAGTTCAAAAAATGTTCAAATGTGTGTATGCTTATGGCACTTAACTACAGGGTTATCAGTCCCTAAAGTTAGAAACTACTTATGAACTAGCTAATCCTAAGGCCGGCACAAATATCCATGACCCAGGGGGGATTCGAACCCCCGACCGTAGTGGCCGTGCAAACCGTGACTGGAGCGCCTCAGTCCCCTCGGCCACCGCGGCCGGCCGGCGAGCCAGTTGCTCGGCCACCATTGACCAGATGTTTTCAACTGGTAAGAGATCTAGAGAATGTACTGGCCAGGGCAGCAGTCGAACATTTTCCGTATCCAGAAAGGCCCTTACAGGACCTGCAACATGCGGTTGTGCATTATCCTGTTGAAATGTAGGATTTCGCAGGGATCGAATGAACGGTAGAGCCGCGGGTTGTAACACATCTGAAATGTAACGGCCACTGTTAAATGTGCCGTCGATGCGAACAAGAGGTGACCGGGACGTGTAACCAATGGTACCCCATACCATCATGCCGGGTGATACGCCAGTATGGCGATGACGAATACACGCTTCCATTGTGCGTTCACCGCAATGTCGCCAAACACGGATGCGACCATCATGATGATGTAAACAGAAACTGGATTCATCCGAAAATTTGACGTTTTGCCATTCGTGCACCCAGGTTCGTCGTTGCGTACACCATCGCAGCGTTCCTGTCTGTGATGCAGCGTCAAGTGTAACCGCAGCAATGGTCTCCGAGCTGATTGTCCATGTTGCTGCAAACGTCGACGAACTGTTCGTGCAGATGGTTGTTGTCTTGCAAACGTCCACATCTCTTGACTCAGGGATCGAGACGTGGCTACACGATCCGTTACAGCCATGCGGATAAGATGCCTGTCATCTCGACTGCTAGTGATACGAGGCCGTTGGGATCCAGCACGGCGTTCCGTATTGCTCTCCTGAACCCACGGATTCCATATTCCGCTAACAGTCATTGGATCGCGACCAACGCGATCAGCAATGTCGCGATACGATAAACCACAATCGCGATAGGCTACAATCTGACTTTTATCAAAGTCAGTAACGTGATGGTACGCATTTCTCCTCCTTACACGAGGCATCATAACAACGTTTCACCAGGCAACGCCGGTCAACTGCTGTCTGTCTATGAGAAATCTGTTGGAAACTTTTCTCATGTCAGCACGTTGTAGGTGTCGCCACCGCCGCCAACCTTATGTGAATGCTCTGAAAAGCTAATCATTTGCATATCGCAGCATCTTATTCCTGTCGGTTAAATTTCGCGTCTGTAGCACGTCATTTTCGTGGTGTAGCAATTTTAATGGCCAGGAGTGTATTAATCAGATTGAAAAGTGCATGCAATTTATGTGTCTTTTTCATATTTATTACCGTTTTATTTCAATGTATGATAGCCTGTGGCGTAATATAAATGACGAAAGCGCCTATTTGAAATTGGGGATTAATATCAAAATAACGAGTGTGCTTTTATGCTTTTGGATTACTAATTTACTTTTTGTACTTTTCGTTGTTAATTTATCTGGGGTAGTTCATTGCCTAGCGTATATTCCTTTTTTCCAACATTGATTTTATCTTTGGTTACTTATTACAGTAATTACTTGAAATAACTGCCACTGTAGGTGTTGAGAAGCATAGCGTTCGAGGGCAGAGTTGAGAGGTGAAAGTAGTTGAGATTGCAATAGCCGCGGTCGTGTGGCCGAGCGCATTGAGGCGCTACGCTCCGATGCGGGAGGCCGTTCCCTGTCGGGGGTTCGAACCCTTCTTCGGGCATTGATGTTTGTGTTGTCTTTAGTATACGTTAGTTTATAAGTAGTTTGTAAGTTTAGGGACTGATGACCCCGCAGTTAAATACCATAAACTTAAAAAACAGTTGAACATTTAGACTGCTATACCAGTACAGAGAAAGGGTGTTCCGCTGACATGGTGCAGGAGAGTGGTAGATTGGCGGATATAGCGTCAACCCCCCAGGAGGGGATATAAGCTCTAAAGTGAGGAGACAGGAAAGTTACAAACACTCCATTGTTTCTGTGCACAGCTCTTAGTTTCAAACGTTAAATTACTTCTATGATCGAACGATTGACAAACTACTAGCTTACTCATTTCCATTTATCTCACTGTAAGTAATAGTTCAACAAAACGATTAGATTCACATGTATTTGTTAATGGTGAGGATTTATTTTAACGTAAGTTACTAAAAACTTTTCTTTAGTTGTTAATAAATAAAAGTAGTTTCAATTCAAATCGCTCATTTCAATACTTAGTCTCATTCATCGTTGATAACAATATAATAATTTTCATACCTCGAGAACATGAACTGAAATTTGACCTGAACTAAATCAGATTCTTTAAATGTCATTTAAAATCAAGAAACAAGACATTCTTATGTCGAGATTTCCACCGTAGTTAGCATGTTACAGGGCAAATTAAAGTGCTTAGTTGTCAACACATTTTTCCGTTGCGCGTTCGTTTTCAAACATTTAACTTACAGTGGTGTGGTATTTCACTTATATGCACACTGTTCTAAATGACGTAATTTTTAAAACATGTCATTTACAACGACTCTAAGCTGTAGGTGGCTGTTGCAAACTCGTATAGCTTGGCATGCCTTGAAACTTACAGCAGCCTGACTCAGAAGGTCAGAGATGGTCCTTTGCACTGTGTTATAGAGATAATTCTCACTGACCATTCTAATTCACCCGGCTTACATTCTAGGGGTGACTTGGGTTCTCCAGACGCACGTTGACCTTCATGTTGCAGTTACAGGTGAACCTTGTGAGGTATGGGATTATCATATATCATATGAATTCTAAGGCATTCAGAAAAGATGGAAGGTGTCATCTTCATAGAGCTTAGCCACCATAGATACTTCAGAAACACAAGCAGTAGCTTAGGACCTTGTAACAGGGACACTGTAGATGTCATATTGGCGAATTTCCACGACGCAGGCAACGTTATAACATGGAAAATGAACAGATGTCGAGAATTTTCCTCAGCGAAAACTACGACTCTTCTATGAGCAACCCACTATTCTATATTCCGTTGTTGGTGAGCACAACGACACACCTATTAAGCCAAAAAGGCTTAAGAGGGAATCAGATCGTGGTGGCAAAGTCTTGATACGTAGAACGTGCAGTTTGACGGGGGATATGTATTTCAAAATGTGACACGTGGCCCCTAGAGAAAGAAGGTGGTTTGCTAATTGGACGTCTTCACGCACTTGACGCAAGATTAAGATCCCGGAACTAGGCCGAAGCTAAACGTTTCCTTCCCCGAAATTGGGCTGCAGCTAAACGTTTCCTCCCCTCGCCGGAGCCTCCTCCACAGCCGCGAAGTGACGCGACGCGACGTTTAGCAACCACTCTACTTCTCCCTGCCTGTTCCCAGCACCTGATCTGCCAATAATCTCGCAACGTATTGTGCTTTCTCTGTGTATGCTTGTGACGAGAATACATCGTACAAATGTACGCAACACCTGGTACGACGATGTAGGTGTATTTTCTCTGTCGCACAGAGTGCTGAAGGCAAATAAATTCGTCCTGCTCTGGCACACCTAACAGAGGTGTTACAGATAAGCAATTTTTTTTTCTGGTAAAATAAGTGAAAGAAAATTTATATACATTAGGTAAACGTAAGAAATGACACTCGCTAGTCTCCTACTGAGTGACTTCCCACGTGGCGGATAAGCTGATCCTCAGCAGGTATGGTATCGGCGAAATAAAATACCCAGGTTTGACCAAAATTTACACCAGGGGCACGACGGTTCCGTATGTTAGTTTGGTACACCAACAGCGTGTGTTCCACATGTTAGTGGCGCCTGATATTTTCTGTGCGTAACAATAAATATTGTAGCACGGAGCTTGCTTCAAAATGTTCAAATGTTTGTTAAGCTTATGGGACTTAACTACGTGGTCATCAGTCCCTAAACTTACAAACTACTTAAGAACTACCTTATACTAAAGACGGCACAAATATCCATGCCCGAGGGGGGTTTCGAACCCCCGACCATAGTGGCCGTGCAGACCGTGACTGAAGCGCCTCAGTCTCCTCGGCCACCGCGGCCGGCGGAGCTTGCTTCACCCGAGGTGGGTGGCCTTTAACAATCAAGCAGGGAAAGGTCTTTTAGGAAACAATTTCCACCGTCCAACCCAGTAGGGAACGAGAAGGCTATATCGGTTTCGATGGGAAGCCAACTAAAAGACACAATGATTCGGAGCAATTGAGATCACTCAACTTTCATCAAGCACATAATGACAAAATAAACCAAATATGTTGACTATGTTGCAAACACATAATAATCTATTTATTGAAAACTATAAAGTTCAAGAACTTCACAAATGATTTCGATAAACGAAACATCACAACGGCATGGCTCCAAGAAATTAGATATACAACAGAAAATTTATTTGAATGTCAAGATTGTAAAGCATACAATGGAATACCAGGACAAAGAGTTACGAAATAGTGGCCAAAATTTGGAACAGAATTTATAGTAAATTTGAAACTGATAGGTTCAATATTGGTAATTTATTTTAAAGCTATTAATTCTCTATGAATCGCAACATTAACTCTGAAAACTACTAACGAAGTCTATACTATAATAAACGCCCATGCCCCTAACAGTGAGAAAAATTTTCTAACAAGAACTATGGTGGACGTAGAAAAATTCTAGGATCTTTTGAATCAAACAATAAATCAAGTCAAAAAACAACGCTAAGATCTTAACAAAGACTTTAAATGCCCATATGGAAAAGGAACGGAAATACAGAGAATTTAGTCCCCTTTAAATAAAAACAACAACAAATACAGAAACATAACTGGAAAAATAGGCTGCACATAAAGGAACCAATAGAAATCGAGAAAGACTTACTGAAATTGGAAGAACATATGTGTTCATCTCTAAATTGACATACCGGGTGATCAAAAAGTCAGTGCCGGCGGCGGTGGCTGAGGGGACTGAGGCGCTTCAGTCACGGTCTGCACGGCCACTACGGTCGGGGGTTCGAATCCCCCTCGGGCATGGATATTTGTGCCGTCCTTAGTGTCAGTTAGTTAATAAGTAGTTTGTAAGTTTAGGGACTGATAACCCCGTAGTTAAGTCCCATAGACTTTACAAACATTTGAACATTTGAAAAAGTCAGTATAAATTTGAAAATTAAAAAATCACGGAATAATGTAGATAGAGATGTAAAAACTGACACACATGCTTGGAATGACATTGAGTTTTATTAGAACCGAAAAAAGTTAAAAAATGTCCGACAGATGGCGCTTCATCTTATCAAATGTTCAAATGTATGTAAATCTATCGTACCAAACTTCTTGGTCATCCGTCCGTAGCTTACAAACTACTTAAACCTAGCTAAACTAACCTACGGACAAACACACACACCCATGCCCCAGGGAGGACTCGAACCTCCACGGCGAGCAACCGCGAGCTCCGCAGCGAGGTGCTTTAGACCGCTCGGCTACTCCACTGCGGCGTCATCTTATCATAAAAGCAATTATTAGCATAACAAATTAAGACAAAGCAAAGATGATGTTCTTTACAGGAAATGCTCAATATGTTCACCATCATTCCTCAACAATAGCTGTAGTCAAGGAATAATGTTATGACCAGCACTGTAAAGCATGTACGGAGTTATGGTGAGGTATTGGCGTCGGACGTTGTCTTTCAGCATCACTAGAGATGTCGGTCGATCACGATACACTTGCGACTTCAGGTAACGCCAATAATCGCACGGACTCAGGTCTGAGGACCTGAGAGACGAAGCATGACGAAAGTGACGGCTGAGCACACGATCATCACCAAACGATACGCGCAAGAGATCTTTCACGCGTCTAGGTGGAGCGCCATCCTGCATAAAAATCGTACGTTCCAGCAGGTGTTTATCAGCCACGCTAGGGATGATGCGATTCTGTGACATCTCGGCGTACCTCTCCCGCGTCACGATAGCAGTTAAAAAACCAGAATCACGCAGTTCCTCGAAGAAAAAAGGCCCGATAACGGTAGATTTGGTAAATCCAGCACATACCGTGACTTTCTCGTCGTGCAATGGAGTTTCCACGACAGTTCTAGGATTTTCTGTAGCCCAAAGTCTGGAGTTGTGGGCGTTGACAGACCCTCGGAGCGTGAAATGAGCTTCGTTGGTCCACAACACGTTACTCAGCTAATCGTCATCTTCCGCCATCTTTTGAAACGCCCACACCGCAAATGCCCCCCGCTTCACTAAATCGCCAGGTAACAGTTCATGACGCCGTTGGATTTTGTAAGGATAGCATTGAAGGGTACGCCTAAGCGCCAACCAAACGCCGGCCGCGGTGGCCGAGGTGACAGGCGCTCCAGTCACGGTCAGCACGGCCACTACGGTCGGGGGTTCGAATCCCCCCTCGGGCATGGATATTTGTGCCGTCCTAGTTCATAAGTAGTTTGTAAGTTTAGGGACTGATGACCCCGTAGTTAAGTCCCAGAAGCTTAACAAACATTTTAACATTTGCCAAACAAACAGGTTGTATGGAATGCCGGTGCGACGTGCGACTGCACGGGCGCTGTCTTCCCCGTGCATAAACAAACCAGCTACAGTCTCCATTTCTTTCTGAACTTACGCCTTGTGCTCGGTCGGCCACTACGGGGTCTATCGTCTAAACAACCCGTGGCTTCGAACTTCGAAATCATTCTCGCCACAGCTGCATTTGTCAACGGACCTATACCCGTTAGAATCCCCTTCCTATGACGATAGGATCGTAACGCTGAACTAGCACATTCCCAATTCTGATAATACATCTTCACTTAAAGTGCGCTTTCAGGTAACGTCAACATGCTGCGACTGCTGGTGCACCTGATTCTCTCTCTCTCTCATTACAGCTCCTTTTATACACGATTTTCATGCGCAGTCACTGACGTTTTGCTGTCCAGCGCCATCTGTCGGACATTTTTTGAACTTTGTTCTTTGTTTTTGATTCTAATAAAACCCCATGTCATTCCAAGCTTGCGTGTCAATTTTTACCTCTCTGTCTACATTATCCCGTGATTTATTAAGTTTAGAAATTTATAGTGACTTTTTGATCACCCGGTATTCCAAAATAATACCAAGCCAACGGTTGAGATGGGATCATCCAGACTAGATAAAAGGAGAGTGGTAGCTAGACCATGTCTGCATGGACAAATTCTTTCATCAGGAAATGCAAAACGTTAAAGTACTAAGAGTCTGACCATTATTAGTTCAACATAAAATCCAAATCCTACCATTATGGAAGAAAACGAAAGAGGAATTGGAGGTAACAGAAAGCATGTCTCACTTAATCAAAAATGACAATATTATCAAACAGAAAATATAATAGTAACAGATAATCTTGAGGTACTAATACCAATTTTAAAACAAGATGCAGAAAATCGTCTCCATTAAAGTAAAGTAAAAACTATACATGGTGGACCACGCATTGTGATCAAATTCATTATGAAAGACATCAAGCTTGGACAAAATTTCAGACTCGCAAAAGAGAAGAAAATACAATTAACCTCAAAAACATCAGGTCGAAACTCTCTTAAAGTGGCAACATCAAAAGGATCTATTGAATTACACTAAAAAAAGTACTAGAAAACCAATTTCAGAGCTTATTTCACAGCCCTTGATAACAACTGTGTAACAGCAATTCTACTATACTATTACCGAGAAATAAAGATGGAAAAATAACCTATAATAAAAAGTAAAGATTCAGAAATAATGGCAAAAGCATTCAACAAGCTCTTGAACTGTTATAAACCTGGAAAGCTTTTGACAATAGACACAAGTGCCCCTATAAAACCCGAAAAAGAAAATATAAACTCACCTACAGTACAATAAATAAAGATTGTACTTAAAGAAATGAAAAAAATAAAAAGCACGTATTAAAAATCAAGTGTTTTCCGAAATGTGAAAGTGTGTTGGTAAAACAACTAGGATATCTTTGTATTTTATTTTACAAAACACTTGGACAACAGAAAAATTTCAACAAGAATGGAACACAGCCATAATTAACTCACTTCATAAGAAAGGAGACAAGAGTGATCCAGACAACTATAGAGGAATATCGCATCTAGACTATACCTACAAGCCAATGCCAATGCCTTGTGAGCATACTTGAGCTCGATATTGCGCAGTTTAAGCATAATGTGATTTTCCTGCTGAGCCCTCCCTTATTGGTTGAGGTAACCTCTTTATGTGGATTGTCATGTCGTTTCGTGATGATGATGCCTCCCGGATTTACTGCAAGGAGGTTACTCCAGTAGCAGTTCAGGCCAAACCGTTGTCGGCCTGAAGTACTGTTGTTGGCCCAGGTTCCTGAGGAGCCGATTGCGGGAGTTGCCGGCTTTTTCGTAAAACTGTCGGGCCATCTGCCGGATCATCTCCCGAAGAGGTTTGATCCGTGTGTCTTCGGGTACCTCCTGTGGAGGCGCAACGCGAGATTGAGGGCACCCGTTGTAGCATTGCCACTATAGAGTCTGCGGCGTTTCCCCACACCACGGCCGCGTACTCCAAAACTGGACGGTCCAATGCTAGGTAGAGCGTGATGCCTGTTGTGGGGGCAGGGACGACCGAGGTTTGAGCAGAGGGCCGGCCGCGGTGGCCGAGGTGACTGAGGCGCTCCAGTCATGGTCAGCACGGCCACTACGGTCGGGGGTTCGAATCCCCCCTCGGGCATGGATATTTGTGCCGTCCTAGTTTGTAAGTAGTTCATAAGTAGTTTGTAAGTTTAGGGACTGATGACCCCGTAGTTAAGTCCCATAAGCTTAACAAACATTTGAACATTTGAGCAGAGGGCAAAGGGTGCGAAGGCGTCCTAACGGTCTGCACCTGACGTCGCGGATATGGGGTAGCCACGTGAGGCTTCTGTCCAGTGGGACCCCGACATATTTAGCCGTCGACATCCACGGAATGGGGCCTTTCGCAATGCAGACTTGCTGTAAATTGGGGGGGCAGTATTCTTTGAGTGAATACGACCGCCTGGCTCTTGGAAGCATTGAACTTTAGGCGCCATTTGGTGGCTCAGGCACAGCTCTCCTGCAGGCGTCTTCTCATGAGGTGAACATTCATGCTCCTGGTAAATAGGGTCGTGTCATCTGCTTAGAGCGCCAGCTCGACTCGTGCAATTCGTGCCACGTCTGTTGTAAACAGAGAGTAAAGCAGAGGACCTACTACCGAGCCCTTTGGTACTCCTGCTCGTATGGGCCAGACTGTCGATCTTCCGTTGCCATTCTTGACGTGAAAGGTCCATTTGGTGAGGTATGACTTTAGTAGGACCATGCCACACGGAGTCGAAAGCCTTGGAGACATCTCGGCATACTGCCCCAAGGTACTCACTTGTCTCCATGGCTCTGATGGCCGCCTGGACGAGCTGTAGAAGCTGGTGGGACGTTGAATGACCGCTCCTGAATCCAAACTGCACATCTGAGATGAGCTCTCCTTGGTTCACGTGAATCAGCAGTCTCTTGGCAAAAAGTCTCTCAAAGATCTTGGAGAGCGAGGGTAATAGCCTAACTGGTCGGTAATTGGTCGTTTTCAGTGTGTTCTTGTCCGTCTTTGGTATGGCCACCACTTCTCCAGGCAGAAGGGTAGACCTCGGAACGCAACACTGCGTTGAAGATGTCCTTCAGAAGAGAGAAGACTTCCGGTGGTAAGCTCTTCAGTAACATGTTGGTGACACCATCACAGCCCCCCCACCCCCCTGCCGTCTTCGTGTTCAGAGACTTGAGTTGCTCAGCGACTTCATCCTCAGTTGTTGGATCGATTTCGTCTTCGGCGGCCCAGGATGCCAGGAAGGTTGTAAGCTCCTCTTCTACTCATGTGAGGTGGTCTGCATCAAAGACCTCTTCTTTTGGAGTGAAACTGTCATCAAAGCCACCGGTCAAAATGTTGGCTTTGTCGTTGAGTTCACTGAAATATTCTTGTCCGACCTGTGGTGGTGGGATTCGCTGACGGGGTCTGAAGACATTATTCACCATTCTCTAAGCGCTTCCATCATCAAGGTTTAGAGTGGAGGCAAGATCTGCCAACTCTTGGTTCCTATGGGCCTCTACTGCCGCCTGGATATCTCATCGCATCCTACTGACTCGGAGCTTCGTTCCGGTTGGCGAGTGACCTACCACTCACGAAAAAGATGGTTCTTTTCCGATATGGCGGCTAAAACGTGTGGTGGAAGTTGTCGATAGAAGTCGCTTGGTGCTGTGGTCTCCTTGGTGCGGCTGCATCCGCTGCACTGATGATTTCCCGATTCAGAAAGGCGAGACTGGCATATGCCTCAACTTGACTTGGATCTTGAGCATCATGTATGTTGGCAAGAAGCATGGAAGCCAGGGGGGAGAGGAAAACGGAAATGGAATTTCGGGGACTAGAAATTTGGCAAAACATCTGGGACCAGGGCAAAACTGGAAGGAGGACCCACCAGTTCCTCCCAAATGTGTCAGAAAGACTTAAAATGGGATACTTCCAGCCAAGCAGAGGGTTGATTCACTTTCTCACCGGCCATGGCCCGTACCCGATATATCTATCTCGGTTCAGGAAGCAGGCGACTCCAGAGTGTGGCTGTGGAGCTCCGGAAGGAACTCCAGAACACGTCACTTTCGAGTGCCCTACATACGATCATATTGTCTCTCATCTCAGACTACAACTACCTAACTCAGACACATACCAACTCATCAGACATGAAGCACATTTTCAAATTCTCAATGAATTAACCGACAAAATCTCAAACCACATAAGACATGAATTTATAAACCGATTAAGAGACATTTTTTCCCAGTCATGACTGCTGCACCGCCGGCCACGGTGGCCGAGGAGACTGAGGCGCTCCAGTCACGGTCTGCACGGCCACTACGGTCGGGGGTTCGAATCCCCCCTCGGGCATGGATATTTGTGCCGTCCTAGTTCGTAAGTAGTTCATAAGTAGTTTGTAAGTTTAGGGGGGCACAGGCCAGCAAGTAGGTTTGTACATTACTGGCACACCTGTGAGCACTGCAGGGGGGGGGGGGGAGGGGCACAAAATAAGACACTAAACGTAGCAGTAGCGACTTCCACATGAAACACAACATGCCAACGCACCCTTGCATGACACAGCACGTACGGCAGACACAACAGCAAAAACAAAACGTATCATGTAGCTCAGTAGAAACATTAGAAGTAGCCTAAAAAGCACAAAAAATATAGTAGCATAAGAAGACCCATTTATGTATAGGTATTGGGTTATTGTATAATTAAAATAATAAAAGAAATAAATGCCTTCAGAAAGAAAAAAAAGGAGCTCTTCTTGAAAGCTTTCGATGTTCATCCTCCTATAGTTGGGTCGACTGTCGAGTAGAGCTACGCCAACAAGTTGATTGCGAAGATCAGTGGGACGTGATCCGACGACAGGACGTTTCGGCTTCCATCAGTGATGAAATGTCTAAATCCTTTCAGTATAGTGATAGCCAATACATCTGGAATGCCTGTCATAGAAAAATATGTTAGATCGTACAGCACCAATGAGATTGCACCGTTCCTATCGGCAATCTCTAGTAGACGTCTTCCATTAGCATTTGTGAAGTAGGAGTCCCAATGAGTGTGCTTTGCTTTGAAGTTGCCGGCTATAAAGTTTCTGCCAGCCATAGACAGAAGACATCGAAGTCCGTTTCTAAATCTACATCTAGATCGATACTCTGCAAATCACATTTAAGTGCCTGGCAGAGGGTTCATCGAACCACCGTTATACTATTTATCTCCCATTCCATTCTCGAATAGCGCGCGGGAAGAAAGAACACCTGAATCTCTCAGTTAGAGCTCTGATTTCTCGTATTTTATTCTGATGAACATTTCTACCTATGTAAGTAGGAGTCAACAACATATTTTCGCATTCGGAGGAGATTGCTGGCGATTGGCGTTTAGTAAGTAGCCAAGGTAGTCCGGCGACATCTTGATCGGAAGGTGCCGGAAGACGACCTTCAGAAGTTTCAGTGATTCCGTGTCATGAGTGTAGCAGTGAAGGTGGTCAACTCGAAGAAAGTCGATGAGTTGGGTGTGCTCTTCGATACTTCCGACTTTGTTCTCGTAAAAGTCAGTGCCTTGAGAAGTGATTTTTTTGGATGGAAATAAGCTCCCATACCTGCTAGTGGAAGACCTCATACTTGTCGGTCCACTGGGTGGTGATAGGAGGAGTTGGAGGCGGTTTCTTCGGTTGCGGTTGGACTGGACACTCTGCCGTTTCGGCCGCAGGAGCTGCAGCTTCCTGGCTTCTGTTGTTCCTCTCAGGCGGCGGCACCTACGCCAGCACTTCGGCCCTTTCAGTATGCCTGCGGCTGGGGCCGACGAAGCCTTGCTCATGAACTTGCTGCCGTTGTGGGGCGGCGAAATTTTTCAGTGGTGTGTTTCGTGTCGTTGTCTTCTTTTCCTAGAAAAATTGTATCATTCTTGTACTTTTCTTCGTCGCGAGCTGTTAGTTGCTTGCGGTTTCGTGCGATTCTTCTTCTTCTCCCGTACTGGCGCGACTTTCCTCGTGACCTCGGTGACATTCATGGGTTCTTTTGTGTCCCAACTTCGTCGCCGCTTTTGTGTCCCAGCCTCGTCGTAGGTGTCGGTGGCCGAGTGGAAGGAGACCGACAAGCTGGTGCAGGTACGGAGCGGAGCAGCCAGAAACTATAAACACTCGAGTAAATTAGAAAGAGATATATTGCACAGAATGTAACAATACTTAACTTTTACATAGTACTGCAGAATGTTGATACATAGTTGTTAGAGGCCTGCCTAGTGCCTGTACAATAGCAAAGTCTTCACTGGTGTCTATCTGATTACGAAGGTCCTAACTCGTTGCTATCTCAGTCCGAAGTGACCGATGTCTTTTCAGTGGTGGCCACGAGCGGGGTTGCAGCAGAGGGCGCTCGTGGCTGTCCTGAGAACGCCGCGCCGTGTGTGCATGGCGGCGCGCGGCGAAAGTAGGTGGCGCGCACTTTGTACTTGTGCGACACCACACCCCTCCCCCCCAAACCGCCGCGCCGTCGTGGCGTAGGGCTGAGGGCCACGGCGACGGCACTGGGAGGAGGGCCTGGGCGGGGGCGTTACTGGTGGGACGGCCGTCGTAGCTGAGGCCGGGATCGAGACGCCGTCCGCGCCCCGGCATCCGCCTTGCGATCCTCCAGGGAACCCGCCGAAACCTGGGGAAGGACGCCCGCCCCCGCCCAGAGGGAGCAGGTCATCTTCTTCTGAGGTGCGTGGCCCAGGCGGCGGCGGCACGCACGGTCCCGGAGTCCCTCTCGGTGACGCTGTCATCTGCGGCGGCGACAGCGGCGGCGTCGCGTCGATCTCCATCGGGACGATCTCGTAGTCCGGGGACGCTGGACCCGTTGACGAACGATGTGTTTGTGCTCCCTGGCGGTGAACTGGGTCTGGAATCAAGAAACCGGAGACAGGATCGCGCGGCCTGTGCAAGCGCAATTGGTTTGCGTGGCGCCGTAGCTCCGACCCTGTGGAAGAACGTACAATATACATATTGCGACCAAGCACGCGTTGAATGGTGCCCGGCAGCCATAGTTTCTTCTTGTTTCCAGCATACACCCTGTACAGCACCGGCGTGGAAACCTGAAAACGCGTAGCGCCATACGAACCGACTCGGTGCGTGGGAGGCTGCAGCAGGTGAAGGAGAGTGTGATGACGGCGGCCGTGTAGCAGCTCGGCAGGAGACGGGCCGTCACGTGGCATGCACCGATACGTAGACAGGAAAATTTGAAGAGCTTGCTGCCTGGAGTGCTGACCTTTCATCTTCTCCATGTGAGACTTGAATGTTCGAACGAAACGTTCTGCTTCACCATTGGACTGAGGGTGAAAAGGTGCAGTGGTAATATGCTGAATACCATTCACACGACAAAACTGTTGAAATTCCGCACTTACAAACTGAGGTCCATTGTCACTGACGATAGTTTCAGGCAAGCCTTCGATGCAAAACACTGATGTTAAGGCACTGATTGTACTAGAAGCTGTCGTTGAGTTCATGGCAATCACAAAAGGAACACTTCTCGTTGCAGGGAACGAGGAACAATCACTCTTGCTTGGTCGTTGTCGGTATGCAACAACAGTACACCCTGACTTAAAGATAATGCATGACGTTGTGCAAAATAACGTCGAACCAGAGGCCGATCAATGTCTTTGGCTCTGGCAGGCCAACCAAAGCGAACAAAACGTGCTACCACACTTAGGTCTGCATCCGCAGCTGTTTCCTGTGCAACCCGACGAGAGTTCAAAGGAAAGTCTGCGACAGCGGAAGCATCTCTGGAGTCTATCTGACAACATGCCATTTCCGAAGAATCAAATGATACATCCTGGCCAACCGGAAGTCGGGAAAGTGTGTCCGCGTTAGCATGTTTAGTGGTAGGTCGGTACAAAATCTCATACTGATAATTAGACAATATCAAGGACCATCTCTGAAGCTTTTGTGCCGTACGTGGCGGAATTGGCTTTGTGGGTGAGAACAACGACGTGAGAGGCTTGTGGTCTGTCAACAAATAGAATTTTCTGCCATACAGATAATGATGAAACTTTGTGACGCCGTAAATGATTGCTAAGGCCTCCTTTTCTATCTGACTGTAATTATGTTGCGTTGGCGTCAGTAGCTTGGATGCAAAGGCAATAGGACGATCGTGAGATCCAATGCGATGTGACAAAACTGCACCCAGACCGTACGACGAGGCGTCAACTGCTAACACTACAGGCTTCTGTGGGTCAAAGGGAATCAAACATGCATCACTGAGTAGTGCAGACTTTAATTTGTCAAAGGCAACCTGACAATCTTTGGACCATACAAAAGCAACATTCTTCCTACGTAAGTGATGCAGTGGAGCTGCAATCTGAGAGGCATTGGGAATAAACCTGAAATAATAGTTAAGCTTTCCCATTACTGCTTGCAATTCATGCACATTCTTAGGAGGAGGCAAGTCTTTGATTGCTCGAAGATGTGACTGTAAGGGATGTATTCCTTGGGCATTAATCACATGGCCTAGGTACTCTATTTCAGTTTGAAAAAACGAACACTTTGCTTTATTGCAACGTAGACCTGCTGCAGTCAAAACTTTGAAAAGGCACTCCAGGTTTGCTAAATGTTCTTCAACTGTACGTCCGGATACCACAATGTCATCTAAATAGTTCGAACAACACGGTACAGAAACTGTCAGCTGTTCCAAAAAACGCTGAAAAATAGCGGGAGCGGAAGAACTGCCAAAGGGTAGGCGTTGAAATTGAAAAAGGCCCATGTGAGTATTAATGACGAAAAACTTTTTTGACTCGTCATCAAGTGGAATCTGTAAGTATGCCTCTGCTAAATCAATCTTGGAAAAGAAGCGAGACTGTCCTAATTTGTCCATCAGTTTCTCAGGTCTGGGCAGAGGGTAAGTGTCTACAATTGTTTGACTGTTCACTGTTGATTTGAAGTCCGCACAGAGACGAAGTTTTCCTGACGGCTTGGGTATAATTACTATAGGCGAGGCCCACTGACTCGCAGAAACAGGAGAAATCACCCCACTATCTTGCCAACGTTTAAGTTCTTCGGCAACTGTATCACGCAATGCGATAGGCACTGGTCTAGCTTTACGAAACTTTGGAACTGCAGATTCTTTTAAAGTTACATGTGCCACGAAGTCCTTTGCACAACCTAGTTCCGGTGAAAACAAGTCACTATATTTGTCACACAATGCATTGATTTTATCCTGAGGCACTATTGACGAAATTTGAAGCACATCTCTTTGAATTGATAAACCAAACAAGTCAAAAGCATCTAGTCCAAAAATGTTCTGCGTAGATTTGGCCTGAAGAACAACAAAAGCAACTGTTTTCGTAACACCTTGAAAAGAGGCAGGCAGGCTACACGTTCCTAGCACGGGAATATTTTGACCTGTATAAGCTGTTAACACTTGTTGACACAGCGATAATTTTGGCGAACCCAGAAGTTCATAAGTATCTTTATTAATTAAGGTAACAGCGGAACCAGTGTCGAGCTGAAATTGCACAGTCTTATTGTCAATGGAAAGATTCACAAAAAGTTTTTGCTTTCGGCGCTCGACAGGTGCGCGAATGTGGGCAACGTCTGTTACGGTTTGTTTACTGCGCTTGCGCGGGCCGCGTAGTGAAGGAAGCGGCGCAGACTCGGCACGCAGCGGATGAACAACACTGTCACTAGATGACACTACCGCCGGATCGGCGTCCGCGCAAGCCTGCGAAGCTACTCCAGATTTATTAACTACTGCACTACACTTTTGAGTAGCTACTTGATGTCTACTGGCACTATCTACACAGTACTGGGCACTTTTACAAGGAGCAGTTGCAGAAGGCACTATTTTCACTACAGGAATGCACTGTTCATAGTCATTTTGCTTGTCCCGAACCCTTTTCCGTTGCACTGTTTTACGCGCTCGTCGGCGCTTGCTAAGTGGTTCACTACATAGTTTTGCAGTAGGCGCAGAACTACTTTCTTGAAATTGAGATCCAAGGAAAGCACTGTTCAATTCCATAGCCCGTATAACATTTACAGAATGAACTGTTCTCGCACTCTGCGAAGCACTATTCCGAAAGGCACCGTTTCTAACGTTACTGTTCTTTGAGTTTTTAATTTGCATACACACAGACTGCACATGTCCCGATTTGCCACATTGATAACAGGTTGCGTTGCGACTTGGGCACTGTGCACGTTTGTGGCGAGATACACACTGGGGGCAAGATTTACGT
Organism: Locusta migratoria; assembly: GCA_026315105.1. Taxonomy (NCBI): domain Eukaryota; kingdom Metazoa; phylum Arthropoda; class Insecta; order Orthoptera; family Acrididae; genus Locusta; species Locusta migratoria. The sequence goes on along the minus strand of CM048755.1, from coordinate 734,466,391 downwards.
ACATTTTTCTGAAATAAGCGGTGGCGCCCGTTATGCAAATTACTGTGTCTAACACTACGGGGCGACCTTTGCGTCGCACTTTTACTCTGGCTACTGTTCACTGTCTGTTCAGCACGGCCTGTACTATAGTAAGAATCACTAGTGCTACACGGAGAACTACGGCTAGGAAAGCGTCCGTTGCGGCGCACTGAATTTACACTATGGCTTTGCATTTCTACATCAGCTAAGTCAAAAGTATCATGCGCTTCTATAAGCTGCAGTACACTGTCTAATGAGGGGTCAGACTGTTTCAGAATTGCTGCTCTAATTCTGGGGTCCTGAATGTTCTGCGTAATCGCATCCCTCAACATCACGTCACTATAAGAAAGTCCACAAGAGCAAGTAAATTTACATTGGCGGGTTAAGCCCTTCAATTCCGTAATCCACTCTTGGTGTGACTGCTGCGGTAATTTTTTAAGTCTGAAAAATCGGTCCCGAGCCGCAGCTACCAGAACTTTTCTCTCATAATGAGCATTTAGTGCCTCTACTATTTGTTCAAAGTCTACATCACGAGGAGATGCGTGAGGGAATAGTTTTTGCAATAATACGAAGGTCTGGGGGCCCACTACAGATAATAACTACAGCTAAGTCAAAAGTATCATGCGCTTCTATAAGCTGCAGTACACTGTCTAATGAGGGGTCAGACTGTTTCAGAATTGCTGCTCTAATTCTGGGGTCCTGAATGTTCTGCGTAATCGCATCCCTCAACATCACGTCACTATAAGAAAGTCCACAAGAGCAAGTAAATTTACATTGGCGGGTTAAGCCCTTCAATTCCGTAATCCACTCTTGGTGTGACTGTTGCGGTAATTTTTTAAGTCTGAAAAATCGGTCCCGAGCCGCAGCTACCAGAACTTTTCTCTCATAATGAGCATTTAGTGCCTCTACTATTTGTTCAAAGTCTACATCACGAGGAGATGCGTGAGGGAATAGTTTTTGCAATAATACGAAGGTCTGGGGGCCCACTACAGATAATAACAGATGCTTCTCTTTCTGACCTGTAATTTGATGAGCCGCGACGAGTTCTTGAAACTGTGCGAAATAGTCGCTCCATTCTTCCTCACGTTCGTTGTACTGGCGGAACGTCGGAAGCGGTGCGGCGGCAGGTGTGGGCTGCTGATGTGACGACTGTTGTTGTTGGTGAGCAGCCTGTGTCGTCAACTGCGACACGGCCTGCAGTAGTTGAGTTATTTGCGCCGTCTGTAACTGAATAATTTCCATTAAGTTTGGGTTCGGGGTAGTGGCCATGCTGACCGATTAGGCGCCGCGTATACAAGTAAATTAGTACAAAACACAAATGCAAGATAAATGAGGACGCTCTGCAACAAAAAAGTCCACAAAATACGTAACAGAATATGTTCCCCCAAAAATCTTATAATAAGGGTGGGTGGGCGGGAGCAATTTTTGCGTGCTCCGACTGCTGCTGTCTGGCTGCTGCAAGCGGGCTGGTCCAAGGTTCTATCACTCCTCGTCGCCACTTTTGTGTCCCAACTTCGTCGCCGCTTTTGTGTCCCAGCCTCGTCGTAGGTGTCGGTGGCCGAGTGGAAGGAGACCGACAAGCTGGTGCAGGTACGGAGGGGAGCAGCCAGAAACTATAAACACTCGAGTAAATTAGAAAGAGATATATTGCACAGAATGTAACAATACTTAACTTTTACATAGTACTGCAGAATGTTGATACATAGTTGTTAGAGGCCTGCCTAGTGCCTGTACAATAGCAAAGTCTTCACTGGTGCCTATCTGATTACGAAGGTCCTAACTCGTTGCTATCTCAGTCCGAAGTGACCGGTGTCTTTCCGTGGTGGCTACGAGCGGGGTTCCAGCAGAGGGCGCTCGTGGCTGTCGTCGGAAGAACGCCGCGCCGTGCATGCATGGCGGCGCGCGGCGAAAGTAGGTGGCGCGCACTTTGTACTTGTGCGACACCACAGGTTCAGTATGAACGGGGTCGTGTAGCAGGACCTCCAAGTTAGCCTCAGATAGGTCTGTAGCGGTCGGTGTTGCTGCGGTCGAAGGTACAGCAGTCGCTTGTATGTGAGTTGTGACGAGGATAATCTAATTGTCTTATAATTATTTGCTATAGAGATGACCACCGATAGCCAGACGGTGTAGGGCGGCGATATATTCATCTGCTGTTGGTATGCGCATTTCCTGGGAGAGAACATGGGCAGCCGAAGTTGCGTCCGCCGGGATGCACAGTGCACATGTCCTGTCCGCGTCCGATTCGTTTCCCACTTCACGCCCGTCCGGTGTTCAAATGTTTGTAAACTTAAGGGGCCAAACTACTAAGGTCATCGTTTCCTAGACTTAAAAACTGTTTAATCTAAATTAAAGCAACTTACGCTAAGGATAACACACACACACACACACACACACACACACACACACACACGCCCAAGGGAGAACTCGAATCATCAGCGGGAGCGGCCGTGCAATCTGCAAAATGACACTCCACACAGCGGAAAGTTTTCACCTGTGAATATTTCGAAGTATGCATACGGCGTTATTTCATAAACCTACCATATAAAATTAATCGTGAGAGAGGCACATGCTACACTGTGATCGTTTGGAACGATACTCAGGAAGTGTAGTCCGTCAACATAGGAAGTAGCTTACACAGCTCCCTTTCGACTAGTGTGGATTTCATACCAGGTGGAAATAGTCGAGGAGCGAAGAACTTCACTCGGGGCGCCTTACGAAGTATTCATTTTTTTACTTCAAATGTACAAATGCTTGTAATTTTACGGGACTTAACTGCTTGGTTATTAGTCCCTAGCTTACAAACTACTTAAACTAAGTTAAGCTAACCTAAGGACAACACACACATCCATGTCCGAGGGAGGATTTGAACCCCCGACGCGGGAGATTTCTATGGTAAATCCACGTTCACAAATTGAGGTGCGGTAAACCGTAATAATATGCATTACAGGATGACAGAAAATCCTATGTGATTACGACATGTTGCTCGTCAAACGTAGTAATTTATTAATGTCTAGTGTGAATTCGTTGGAGATGAAATCCATCACTCCACAGGACTATGTAGTTACTGTGACAGATGTGACGTATTGAGCTTGTATCGCCGATAGTTTATACACACTTAAAATGTTGTTCAAGGCATTACAGGTCACGTCTGGATGCAGCATAATTGTCTGTTATTCACCTGATGTCATGCAAGAGCTGAACCACAGCTATCGTTGAAGATGGATCCTCACTCTCCCAGTAAATGGATCCTTGTGGAAACATGTGAAGAGTCGTGCTTGTCACCCAATTCACAATCTTACATGACTTGAAACAGTGCATCGGATGTATCTTGTCCCTCCATCAGGCCGCCAGCAGCATATGCAGCATCTTGCATGTACCCCTAAAACTGACAGAAACTTCATTTATATTAATTTGTACACAGTTAATTAAAATACATGATAGAAAATTAATTTTTCGTTTAAAAAATACAATTTGCTACTTAACTATAGCAAATAAGTAAACAAACTTTGTTCATAACTTTATAGAAATTATATATTTTACGTTTATTTATATAAATAAATATTACTTCAAGTTATAATTTTGTAATTTACACAAAAATATACTTTATTCGGACACACCCAATAAATTACTTGTTTTCGAGTTGAACCCTCACAGTTAAATATATACGTTACGAAATGTTTATTCATTGGCTTACATATACTTTATGAACGTAGGTATAACGGTAGACAACTACTGTTCGTTCAAATGGGATTAAATAAAAGATGACAACCACTATCCGAAATAAGGTACTACTTCGACGCAGAAATGATTTTCGGCAAATACAGGACGTACAGTGAAGAAGGCCCTGATTTCAAAATTAAATATCTCGAAAACTAATTTCGTTAGACCAGTACATCAAAAAGAATTTGTTTAGAATTGTCTGCAGAAGTTAAAAAAGGAGGGCGGTCTAAATAGTTTGAAAAGCTGCCGAGGGTTGGAACTGCACGCAACCCAGCTCGAAATAGTATCATCGAGATAATGAAATATGTCCGTCGCACACAGTGTTTGCAATCACATCACATTTTTTTTTACGAATTGTCCACCCTTCACGTTCCAGGGGTAGAACTGACGGCTCGGAGCTGAGGCGCACTGTTTGTAGGCACGCCGTGATGTGGTTCGACAAATATGAAGAAGTCTGGACGACTGAGATCCTATGAGTGTGGTGGATGTAAAAGTTGCACCACCCCGTTTTTTGCCAGGAACTGTTTGACGATATCGGCTGTGTGTGATCGAGCGAAGTCTTGCTATTTGTACATCCACCATACTCCCCGGACCTCAATCCTCCAGTCTTCTCGCTATTCCGTCAAACTCGCTTTGAAAGGAAAGACATTTGACGATACTCTTGACATCCAACGAATCGTGACGAAGCTTTTAAGCACCAGCCCAAAGGAAGGACGCATGCAAAGTTTCCAGGACATGTATCGCAGAGCTCAGCTGTGCATGGTTATGGGATGTGACTATTTCGAACGACATTATGACAGTAAGGTAACTGTATTCAAAAGTTCATCTACGTTAATGTTACAGGACTAATCACCGAACTTTGTTGTCAGAGGTAGTAGGTTTTCGTCTCCACACTGTAGTACAAAAACGCTGATATTAACAGCTCGATTATTGCAAAAATAATTCGTAATATAAGTATAATCCACTTACTTTCCGTATTATTTCTCTCTTCCACTACACAATAAAGGGTGTTCTACTCAACGTTTCAACCGAAAATATCTCTGGAAGTACAAATGATATTGAAAAATGACTTGCACGGTCATGAACGTAGGCAGGGGCTAATGAAAGTAAGTACTATAAGACAGCCAAAACCGTACATTAATATCATTTTCAAGACGAAATTATGTTTCTTATTTTATGGATACACCATATTATATCTTATGCAATTATTAGCACAAAAATCATAAAAATAATGGCGTTGGTTGCATCGTAATGTGAAACGAAGTTGACATTTGAAACATATGAAGTGCGCCGCTAGCGCGTCACCAGACACAATCGTCAGTCTCGCTTGAGTCTCGGGACGTACTAGCTGCGCGCATCATGTATTTAGATTTCAACTTCACTTTACATTTTCTACGGATGACACTGATTTATTGCGACTGGACCAACGCCATCCTTTTTGTGATTTGTCATGATATTCATTGTATAAGAAATAATACGGGGTATCCATTTAAGAAACGTAAGTTTCTGTTGAAAATAATATTGGTTTACGTTTTAGATTATCTCATAGGACTTACTTTCATAAGCCCCTGCCGTACGTTCATAACCCTGAAAGTCGTTTTTCAATATCTGTTGTAGTTCCAGAGATAATCTGGGTAAAAAAGTTGAGTGGGATACCCTGTGTATGGTAGTGTTCTGAACTGCCCCACGTCTGTAATGCACGAGGGCAAATCAAGAAGTAAGTTACACTTCCATGTTATCGCCATTTATGGAACCACCTATACAAAAGCAACACGGCTATAACGACATACAAAGTAAGTTCACTTTACCACATAGTCTCCAAGACACTGTAAACATTTATCGGAATGGTCAACCGACTTTTCGATTCCTGATGGATAGAAACCTCCTCCAGCGTTTTGTAAGCCGTTTTCACCTCCTCGTCGTTTCGAAATCATTGTCCACCAGATCGGTTTTGAGCTCACCTAAAAGATGAAAGTCGCATGGCACTAAGTCACGACTGTATGGAGGATGTTGCCATACCTCCTACTTGAATATCTGCAGCAGTTCTCACGTTTGGCGGGCCTTGTGAAGTGCGACTTTCATCTTTTCGGTAAGCTCAAAACGGATCTCGGTGGACGATTTCGAAACGACGAGGAGGCGAAAGCGGTTGTCTCTGTGTAGTTACAAAACGCTGGAGGAGATTTCTAAGCATCCGGAATCGAAATGTTGGTTGACCGTTCCGAGAAATGTTTACAGTCTTTTATATATATATATATATATATATATATATATATATATATATATATATATATATAAACTTATGGGTTATCAGTCCCTAAAGTTACAAGCTACTTATAAGCTACTTTATACTAAAGACGGCACAAACATCCATGCCCGAGGGGGGATTCGAACCCCTGACGGGGGACAGGCTCGCGCAGTGCAGCATAGCGCCTCAATGCCCTCCACCACTCCGCCGCGGCATTTACAGTCTCTTGGGGACTATGTGGATAAGTGAACTTACATTGTATGTTGTCATAGCCGTGTTGCTTTTGTATAGGTGGTTTAGTAAATGGCTATTATGTAAGTGCAACTTACTTTTTGATCTGACCTCGTATATGACATTTTGTTAATCTCCCGTTTGTCATACCTTACAGATTCCCACGAGAATAAGTGGTCGATTGCACTTCGTTGATGCATGCATGAAACGCAGTAAATACGTGAATTATCTAGATTACTGGAGCAGGAAGGTACAATCCAACTGCCGTTTTAAAACTGTGAAGTTTTGTAGGGATTTTGTAAAATTTTGGTTTGTCATTTCGTGATTCAATGGATACTTTGCACAAACTGCAATGAAATACAACAGGTACAGTGTGTACAATAATTTTAGGTAGCCGTGCTATTTAAATAGCGAAAGCATATTTTTTCAGCTTGTAATTGCTTCTTCCGAGGAGATAACACCTTACTAACACCACTGTAAGCATTGGTAACTATAGAGATGATATAACTAGCGTTCCGAAAACACCTAATTTTAATGTTACAGCCGCTGTAGTTGGTAAAGAAACAGTTATGGTCCTGGTATCCTTGCTCGTCATCTCACAGAGAAATGGAACAGTAGTGTCGCGAGCAGTGGTGTAAAATCTTCTCATCGCCTTTGATGATACGGGTTTGAGTGTTTAAACTGATCCTCCACCACATAAGAGGTTTATATTATTTTTCCCTATTCCTGTACCAGTACGTGAAATGCCAGAAACATACTTTAAATAGTACACTCCGGGCCATTAAAATTGCTACACCACGAAGATGTCGTGCTACAGACGCGAAATTTAACCGACAGGAAGAAGATGCTGTGATATGCAAATGATTAGTTTTTCAGAGAATTCACACAAGGTTGGTGCCGGTGGCGACACATGGCTGACATGAGGAAAGTTTTCAACCGATTTCTCATACACAAACACCAGATGACAGACGTTGCCTGGTGAAACATTATTGTGATGCCTCGTGTAAGGAGGAGAAATGCGTACCATCACGTTTCCGACTTTGATAAAGGTCGGATTGTAGTCTATCGCGATTGCGGTTTATCGTACCGTCACATTGCTGCTCGAGTTGGTCGCGATCCAATGACTGTTACCCGAACATGGAATCAGTGGGTTCAGGGTATGCCGGCCGCGGTGGCCGAGGGGACTGAGGCGCTCCAGTCACGGTCTGCACGGCGACTGCGGTCGGGGGTTCGAATCCCCCCTCGGGCGTGGATATTTGTGCCGTCCTTAGTCTTAGGTAGTTCATAAGTAGTTTGTAAGCTTACGGACTGATGACTCCGTAGTTAAGTCCCATAAGTTCTACAAACATTTGAACATTTTTTGTTCAGGGTATCACTAGCAGTCGAGATGACAGGCATCCTATGAGCATGGATGTAACGGATCGTGCAGCCACGTCTCGATCCCTGAGTCAACAGATGGGGATGTTTGCAAGACAACAACCATCTGCACGAACAATTGGACGACGTTTGCAGCAGCACGGACTATCAGCTCGGAGACCATGGCTGCGGTTACCCTTGACGCTGCATCACAGACAGAAGCGCTTGCGATGGTGTACGCAACGACGAACCTGGGTGCACGAATATCAAACATTCATTTTTTCGGATGAATCCATTTTCTGTTTACAGCATCATGATGGTCGCATCTGTGTTTTGCGACATCGCGGTGAACGCACAATGGAAGCGTGTATTCGTCGTCGGCATACTGGCGTATCACCTGGCGTGGTGGTGGGTGCCATTGCTTACACGTCTCGGTCATCTCTTGTTCACATCGACGGAACTTTGAACAGTGGCCGTTACATTTCAGATGTGTTACAACCTGTAGCTCTACCGTTCATTCGATTCTTGCGAAACCCTAGATTTCAGCAGGATAATGCACGACCACATGTTGCAGGTCCTGTACAGGCCTCTCTGGATACGGAAAATGTTCGACTGCTGCCCTGGCCAGTACATTCTCCAAATCTCTCACCAACTGAAAACGTTTGATCAATGGTGGCCGAGCAACTGGCTCGTTACAATACGCCAGTGACTACTCCTGATGAACTGTGGTATCGTGTTGAAGCTGCATGGCATCTAAAGCTGTACACACCATCCAAGCTCTGTTTGACTCAATGCCCAGGCGTCTCAAGGCCGTTATTACGGCCAAAGGTGATTGCCCTGACTTATCAGGATCTATGCACCCAAATTGGGTAAAAATTTAATCACATGTCAGTTCTAGTATAATATATATGTCCAATGAATATCAGTTTATCATCTGCATTTCTTCTTGGTGTAGCAATTTTAATGGTCAGTAGTGTATTTATTCTGAAGAATTTACGAATTTTTTTGGCCCAAGTGAAGACTCTTAATTACACTAACTTTTCCACATCTGTCAGATAAATCAGATAAATATTATATCAAGCATACATCGCAGTTGGGTGTAATGTATAGTTTTATTCGCTGTGAATATATCCACAACAGTTGTAGTAGTAGTGCTATGAACAGTAATAGCATCTGGATAAGTATGAATGGACGATATGTCGATTTCTTCGCTTTATGGCTTCTGCCTATTTCTGTTCCTGATCACTTAATGGAACTGCAGGTTTGTCATCTGCAAGCGCCGCAGAACCTCTTGCAGGAGACGTATAACGCTCTGCAGCTAGCATAAGCGTTAGGCGCTGTGGCAGCAGCTCGCAGGCTGAGCAGCCTAACGCTGTAGGTTACTGTGATCGAGGCATGAACATTATCTTCTGTCACTCAATTCCATTATTGCGTCAGTGGACAGTGATAGCTATAGTTGCTGTACTGTAATTGCCATTTTGTTCTTCCCAGCTAAGATGGTGAATCTGAAATGGGACAATGTATTTGCAGAGAGTCTGATTAACACCATCCTGATTTAATAGATGAGAATTAGACAGTTCTGAAAAAGAGGCTTCTAATCTAGACACAAGCTGATTATTATACTTTGTTGTTCTAGAGCTTACAGTAAGCTGAACTATTGAATCTGTGCATGAATTTAACTCTGTCCAAACCTAGTGTACAAATTCTAAATCCGATGCTGACATTAGAATAAAATCTACAGATGACACGTCAAATGACCGGAGATCACTTAAAATATTACTTCTTATTTCTCTTTGTAGTAAGTAATTTCAAATTCATCACCTCTTTCACTGAAGTTTCGCTAAACTATCCGAAATAAGTATGTTCACAACAATAATCGCCCCAACCTAAAAAATGTTCAGTTGTTTGTAAGCCGAAGAGACCAAACTGCTGTAGCCATCGGTACCTAGACTTACAAAATACTTTAACTAACTTATGTTGAAGACAATATACACAATCATCCCCGAGGGAGAACTCGGTCCTTTGACGGGAGTGGCCGCTTAATATGTGACTTACGGCATTAGATGGCGCGTCTCCCAACTTCATCGGGCGACATTTCCGTAAGCAGTGGGTGGTGTGGCTGCAAAAAATTCTCGGCATTGTCCCCGGGTATTTGACGCAGTTGCTGAGCACAAGTCGCTCAGTCTGTCCCCAACGCATCCGCCGCGCGGATTCTAACCGCAGCCGGCGTACTTCTCCGTCCCGAGAGTGGCGCTTTAACGGTGCGACTAACAAGTTGTGCGTTACGGATCATTATTAAATACAGTGGTTCTCAGCAAGTATTAGTGCACGGGACTTAGTTATTTAATTCAGTAATTTTAAATCAGTATCTCTTGCTGTTTTAACGTAATACCGCTACGGAAATTTTCGTTTATTGTTTTTCACAACTGTAGTGCATTCAGTTTTGTTAGTGTATCAGTGCACGCTTGAACTTTTTTAAGAGCATAGGAGGACGGAAGGAATGGAAGGAAGAAAGGAAGATTACGGTTTAGCACCATTAGAGAAAGAGCACAAGTTCGGCTAGTTTTTGTCAGGAGGGGGAAGGAAAGTGGGAGTTCCCTTTGAAAGAAGCCATCCTCGTAATTGCCTGTAGTAATAGGGAGCGAAGAGTTACATTCAACATATATAAAAACCAGACAGCAGTTATTAGAGTCGAAGGACAAGAAAGGGACGCAGAGGTTGGGAAGGGAGTAAGACAGGGTTATTGCCTTTCCACAATTTTGTTCAATCTGTACATTGAGCAAGCAGTGAAAGAATTCAAGGAGAAAATTGGAGAGGGAATTAAAGTTGAGGGATAAGAAATAAAAACCTCGCGGTTTGCTAATGACATAGTAATTTTGTCAGAGACTGCAACGGATCTGGAAGAGCAATTGAATGGAATGGACAGTGTCTTGAAAGGAAGATGTAAGATGAACATTAACAAGAGTAAAACGAGGGTAATGGAATGGAATGTCAGAAAATCAGGCGATGCTGAAGGAATTAGATTAGGTAATGAGACAATAAAAGTAGTAGATGAGGTTTGTTATTTGGGTAGCAAAATAACTTCTTATGGACGAAGTAAAGAAGATAAAAAATGCAGATTGGCTATCGGAAGAAAAGTGTTTCTGAAGAAGTGAAATTTGTTAACATATTAATTTGTTAATATATTAATTTAAGGGTAAGGAAGTCTTCTGTGAAGGCATTTGTGTGGAGTGTTGGATTGTACGGGAGTGAAACGTGGACGAGAAGGAGGTCAGTTAAATAGATGATAGAAGCATTAGAAATATGGTGGTACAAGCGAATGCTTAAGATTAGGTGGACAAATCGCGTAACTAATGAGGAGGTTCTGAACAGAAATGGGGAGAAGAGGAGTTTCTGGCATATCCTAACTAGAAGAAGGGATAGAGTGGTGGGAAACATTCTGAGACAGCAGGTAATTGTCAACTAGTATTAGAAGGAAGTGAGTGGGGAAGACCGAGGGATGTAGGTTGCCATTCGTATTCTCAGATAAAGAGGCATGCACAGAAGTAAAGAAGATATAAAGTGCAGAATGGCTATGGGAAAAAAAGCGTTTCTAAAGAAGCGAAACTTGTTAACATCCAATATTAATTTAAATATTAAGAAGTCCTTTCTGAAAGCATTTGTCTGGAGTGTAGCATTGTATGGGAGTGAAACGTGGACGAGAAGGAGTTCAGACAAAAAGATGATAAAAGTTTTTGAAATGTGGTGTTAAAGACGACTGATGAAAATTAGATGGGTAGATCACATAACTAATGATGAGGCGCTTAACCGAATTGGGAAGAAAAGGAGTTTCTGGCATATCCTGAGCAAGAGAAGGGATAGATTGGTTGGACACATTCTGAGACATCGCGGAGTTGTCAGCATTAGAAGGAAGTGTGGGCTAAAATCGTAGAGGAAGACCGAGGGACGAATACAGTAAGCAGATTCAAAAGGATGTAGGTTTCCGAACGTATTGTCAGATGAAGACACTTGTACAGGACAGGGCAGCGTGGAGAGCTGCTTCAAACCAGTCTGCGGACTGAAGACGACAACAACAAAAATTCAGGGATAATTCAGGATGGTCGGAGACGGGTTTGAAACGCAATCCTCCCAATTGCGATTCCAGCGTGTCACAACTGCGCCACCTCGCTTGGTTTTTAGACAAGGAATCGTGTTACTCTTGTTAGAAGTAACTTTGTAGAAACTGACAGTTGTGATTATTATAGTTGGTTCATGAAATCGTCCTATTGTGGTACCAGAACTTACAAAACACAGACGTTTAATTTTTCTTTGGTACCTGGTAAAATTTTACCTCGTGTGAGAACTGTAGGCTCTGCCGTCGGTTTGTGAGCAGTGAATTGTAATGTGAGTTTTGTGCAAAGTATTTTCATTGGAGAACTGCAGTGGGGAAGCCACTGACATTATAGTGAAAGCTTCTCCTGGAGCTGGAGTAAATGTAGCAACATGGATGGAAAATATCCACCGTGTTATAATAATAATGTTAGAAAGCTATGAGAAAGCAAAGACTGTTGCACTCTCGGTTCAAAAAAGAACACGCAAATGATGACAGGCAAAAGTTAGTAGAGATTCGTGCTCCTATAAAAAGATTGATGCGCGAAACATACAATAATTGCCACAGCCTTACCTTAGCAAAAGATCTCTCCGAGAACCCGAAAAAATTCTGATCCTATGTAAAATCGATAAGTGGGTCAAAGCCCACGATCCAGTCACTCGTTGATCGTTCCGGGGCAGTAATAGAAGAAACCATACGTAAAACTGAAGTTCTAAATTTAACCTTTAAGAAATCTTTCACGCTGGATGAACGCACAAATTTACCATCATTTGATTAACGCAAAACTCCCAAATGGAAGACATAGTAATAGGTATTTCCGGTGTAGAGAAGCAGCTGAGAGATCTAAATACAAAAAAGTCTCCTGGTCTAAATGGAATACCAGCTCGGTTTTTAAAAAAGTATTCTGCGGTATGGGTCGCTTACTTAGCTTGCATTTATAGCGAATCTTTAATTCAGCGCAAAGTTTCTGGTATTGGGAAAAAGCGCAGGTGATTCCCGTTAGTAAGAAAGGTAAAAGAACTACCCACATAAATACAGGCCAATATCGTTGACATCACTTTCCTGTGAATTTTGGAGCATATTCTCATTTGGAATATAGTAAATTTCCTTGAGACGGAAAAGCTTGTTTCTATGAATCAGCACGTGTTTAGGAAACAACGATCATGTGAACTCAGCTTGCCCTTTCCTCACATATCTTGCAAGCCAGGGATGAAGGGCAACATGCAGATTTATTTTTCTCGTTTTCAAAAAGCCATTTGCCGCGGTGCCACAATGCCGACTGCTAACGAAGTTACGTGCATATGGAATAAGTTCACAGATTTGTGACTGGCTGTAAGACTTCCTAATAGAACACAGTAAGTTGTTCTCGACGGCGAGAGTTCCTCTGAAAGGCGGACAGCCGACTTCGGGACCACGACTTGAGTATTGCTCTTGTGTTTGGTACCGGCAGCAGATCAGTTTTAAGGAAGACATTTCTATGTTGCTAATTACGAAAAAATATAAAAGTTTCTTTAATTTAAAGTTTTAATGTAAAAAGCTGCATAACACCTGACAGTTAAAGCAACAGTTACGCCAGATGTCAACATTAATTAACGTCCAAATATCGTAGACGCGCTTGAGAATGACAAACTGTCGAAACAGCTGTAGCAATATTAAATAAAACATAAGCAGCAATCTGGAACTTTATTACAATGTCTTTTTACGACATATATGATGCTGCAGGCCCAACAATTAGGAAATTTCTATGTTTGTTACTGGTAGGTTCGACCAATGCTCGAGTGTCACGGAAATGCTCCGGGTACTCAAATGGGGATCGCCGGAGGAAAGACGACGTTCTTTTTCGAGAAATTCTGTTGAGGAAATTTAGAGGACCGGAATTTGAAACTGGGTGTAGAACTAACTTTCTGCCGCCTATTTACATTTCGCGTAATGAACACAAAGACAAGAGAAATTAGGGCTCGTACGGAGACATATAGGAATTCTTTTTTCCACCGTTCTATTTGGGAGTGGAATAGGAAAGGAAATGCTTAGTAGTGGTACAGTGTACCCTGCGCCACGCATTTACGGTGGATTGCGGAGTGTATATGTAGATGTAAACAATAAGTTAATAGAGTAGCGGAACTAGATATGAAGTGAAAGGAAAAATGGCTGGGGAATGGGAACTGGAAATTGTCGAGAAGGCAGCTACAAGGAAGAGATATTGAGGTAGTTGCACTCTGTGCGTGTTTTTAGCAGTTTTTACCAACTGTCTGAGCTCAGAGAGAAGGAACCTGCATTAGGTGTAGGAAGTATGCAGTAGACATCAGCTGCTAGGAAAGTCAGAACGCTAGAAAGGGCTAATAGAAAGGAGAAGGTTCTGTTGTTAGGTAGCTCGCACGGCAGAAGTGTAGGCCAGCAGTTTCAAAAAGTGTTGGGGAGGAGTACCGACCACCAGCATTGTTAAGCCTAGGGCAGGGTTGGACCAGGTGGCAGTTATGCAGAAATTTTTCGCAAGAGGATCAGGTAGTGATAGTGGGTGGAGCTGGGAATAGTCTTGATGAGGACAGGGAGTATGACAGAGGCGTGACCTGGGAAAGATAGCTGCTCAATCTGGTGATACACATGTGCATTTTGTGCCAGTTGAGTCCATCAAAAGGTTGGAATTCATTAGGCTACAAATAAAGAACAGTTTAAGAGGAGCCTAAAAGACTTACTAGTGGCCGACTCCTTTTACTGCACTGACGTATTTTTAAATAGAACCAAATGATCTATGTATCTGTATTCATAGTATTAGTTTTTTCTCAGTATTAGTATTATCATAGTATCACCTTGTAAAAAAATTGTTTTGTTCCACATCTACTAGGATCTCCTCAACACGGATCTACGGAAGGAACAATTAATCTAATCTAAGGCACGACCTGCACCTCAGCAGGTATAGGAAGGGGAGATTTGCTAAGCTTACAGGTGGGCGTGTAATGAGGCGGCGTGGTATTACTCACCGGAAAATTTCCCTAATAGTTGTTGTTAGAGCTATATCTTCTGTGGACTTAAGTTATCTTATAGAGATACTTTCTTTAAGTAAGAATGTCTAAACAAAGGAACCACTTTAAATGAAGGGAAAATATCAAAGTAGGTATGGAATTAGCGAATTTCATCAAAATATACAAAGTATTGGAGATAAAGGTAGTGAACTGTTTATAGATGTTGACTCTAACGTTATTGGTATTTCGTATGTCGTAATTCGGAGATTACCTTTACCAGGATACAGGTTAGAGGACTGCTTTCCTAGTTACTTTCAGTATGAAGTCAGAACACTGCACGGAAAAATATATTTGAATTTTGTGCAAGTTTGGTTGAAATTATTAAAACTAAACTTCTAATTGTTGTTATGTATAGGTCCATAGGCTGTGATTTCAAAACATTTCAACTCAAGATACAGACGGTCCTAGATACATTTTATAGGAAATACAAAAAATTAGTTTTATGTGGTGGATACAATATTAATTATGCGACTATGCAAGAAAAGGATGCTGGTCCATCTCCTTAATATCGTCTTATGCAAACACTATTCTTTCCTAAGAAAGTGTAGAAGCACAATTTTAGACAACATTGTTTAATTTTTATTTTTATTATTTATTTTTATTTTTTATTTTTTAGTAGAAGGATATATTTAACAGAAAATTAATGGCGTTGTAGAACATGAGGTACATATTTTTACTGAAAAGGTTTCTGTTGTCAGCTGTTTACAAAAGCTAATTCAGTTGCAATAGAGGCCATTTTAAACCTCATTAAGGAACACGAATGGCAGAGTATTTGTAATGCTGATAATCTAGACGATAAAATATATTACTTTCCTCAAAACACTTCTCATGCTCTTTGAAAGTTGGTTTTCGTTAGAAAGTTTAAAACAGCTACTACCAAGAAAAGTCAGCCAGTATGGTTGACGAGAGGTACGAGAATTTCATGTAGAACAAAGGGGGAATTCTACCAAAATGTTAGAAGCAATTCGAATCGAGCTGCTGCAGTAAATTATATACAGTATTGTAAGGTTCTTAAAATGTTATTAGGAAGGCAAAAATTATGTTGTATGCAAAAGGAATAGCTATTTCTAAGGATAAAATCAAAACCAAATGGTCTGTCGTCAAGGATGTGTCTGGTCAGCAGTACCAGCTCGAAGATTTAAAGTCAGTGCGTAGTAGAAATGTTCCTCATTCTAATACGTCGGATACATGTAAAGTATTTAATAATCAAGGAAGAAAGGATGTGCTTCAGTTAAAATTTTTATTGCATCGGACAGTTGCAGTCCGTTATGTGGTGCATAACCGTAAATCATAGTCACGTACCGACTGTTGGAGTCTCAGGTCACGCGCGCGTATGATGATTTACGGTTATACGCCAAATGATGGGCTTTTAACTACCCGAAACCGGCCGTCTGAGATCCAGTAAAAACTGTAACAATCCAAGAGGATCCCCTCTCTTTCCTAAGCTCAGTTGCGGGTGTTCTGCCAACCGTATTCTATGACAGTAATTCACTTTCTGAATATTGCAGGCGAACTAAACCTTAGTTCCTATAGGTAATCGTATAACTCTGGTAAAATAGCTATCTGAGACTTATCTGAAATACGCCTCCATGATAATGACTAGGGGTAATTTAAGACAATAAAAAATGAGAAAGGGATAATGTAGACAACTTTACGCCTATTCCTTTGTCATCGGTATTTACTGAAATTATTGAAAAAGGCTATATAGTCAACCTTAATTGAACATTTTAGTTAGTCACTGCTGCTATTTATTGATATAAATGAAATCAAATGTTTCAAATGTTTGTATAGTTTATGGGACTTAATTGCGGGGTAATCAGTCCCTAAACTTACAAACTACTTATCAACTAGCTTATCCTAAGGACGGCACAAATATCCATGCCCGAGGGGGGATTCGAACCCCCGACCGTAGTGGCCGTGCAGACCGTGACTGGAGCGCCGCAGTCCCCTCGGCCACCGCGGCCGGCGATATAAATGATATGACTTATAGTGTAACAGGTGATTGTAAAATATTTCTGTTTCCTGATGACACTAGCTTGGTAGTTATGAGTGTTGTATGCAATATCAAGTAGTGCAGTTCAAGACGTAAGCTCATGGCAGTGTAAAATAAATAGCTGATAAATCACAGTAGGACTTGTTTTTTTTTTCAGTTTCTAATACACAATTCAACAAATACTGACAGTGTGATTAAACAGAATGGGCATCTGATTAATGACACTGAACAGTTAAAATTCTTAGGGGTTCATATAGACAGGAAGCTCTCTTCAAAGCCGATGTGCAGGATCTTGTTCAGAACTAAATTCTGATTGATATACCATACCATTGGGATAGTGTCTGAAATAAGTGATAGCTCAACTCGAAAAATAGTCGTCTACTTCGCTTATTATCATTCGCTTTTGACATATGGTGCTATTTTTGGGTTAACTCTTCTGATTTAAAAATGCAATTTTTGACTCAGAAACCACCAGTCCTAGCGATACGTATTGACGACCCGTGTTCAGTAGGCTGTGAAACCTGACACTGACCTCTTAATAAATACTATGTTTAATGATTTTTTTTGTTAAAAATATCCGCTTATTCCCAAGGGTTAACAACGTTCACTCAGTTAATGCTAGGCAGGAATCATATCTGCATTACATCTCATTGACTTTTGCGCAGAAAAGAGGCAATATTCTGCTGCATCTGATTCCAATAAAATATCACAATAATTCAAAAATCTTTGGAGTAATTCACGCACGTACAAGTCCGTGTAGTTAATTTAATTAAGCTAATTCCTGTATACATTGATTGGTTACTTAAACTTACGGCTTGACCTCCCCTTCCTATACCTGTTGAGGTGCAGGCCGTGCCTTAGATTAGATTAGTTGTTTCTTCCATAGATCCGTGTTGAGCAGATCCTAGTAGATGTGGAACAAGTCAATTTTTTTTACAAGCTGATAATATACTAATGCAGATACATATATCATTTGGTTCTATTTAAAAATATGCCAGTGGAATGAAAGGAGTTGACCATTAGGAAGTCTTTTAGGCTCCTCTTAAACTAATATTTATTTGTAACCTAGTATTCCTATTTTTTAATTTTATCTATCACTATGACTACAATTTCATGTACTGGCGTCTTTCCATGACAATGGAGACTTATTCGCCAATTGCGTTCTGCGAAACATGTTCACAGCGAACGCGGGAAAACATAATCAACGAAATATGCGTCATTTGCCTGCACACACGTTTGATGCCTGTAAAACACCAGATTTTGGCTTTTTTGAAAATTAAATCTAATGCTTGAGATCTGTATAACGTAGAAAATATCAACCAGATTTTTGTTTTCCGTTTTATTGCAGGAATTGTTTTTATTCTCTCCGATAGTCATATATCAGTCTTCTTGCTGAGGAATTGTATAAATCATCATATTTAACTACAGTGATATCTGCATCGTGTTAGGTGAATATCTAGCAAGTAAGCTTAAATAAATTACAACGCGACAATTTACAAAGTGAAACCTGCTGAAGAAAATGAAATGAACCTAATTTTAGTGTCCGTTATTCTGAAACTTCTGATTCGGGCGGGGACGCACTACTCAGGCTTCCGCGCTCCCAAAGACTGTAGGCAGCAACTTTGATGTTACGTAACCATTCAGCGGCCGTATTTATTTAATAACGAACTCATTTTCTCCGTGCTCGCGCTGATCAACTACTTCGTCTGCTGCTTCCAGCTGGCCGAATCCACGAATAATCAACATTATTCTAATTTACAACACATATTACATCTCCGTTTTGTCACTGCACTTGCTATAATCACTATAACCTGCCCGCATCAGGGTAAATGATAATTCCTTTAGTGAAAAATTGGGGCATTCACGAGAAGAGTTAATTCCTATGTGTTAATGAATATTTGCTGCCCATTTTCGCGAAAAAGTATTTAATAGACTTTGGAGTATTGCTAGCCAGTGCATCGAATTTTCATGACCTATTTAGCGTATGGTGGCTCTGCGTCATTTAGACTCTTAGTGGATTTGAAATGAGGACGTGATTCCACGTGCAGAGGTGGTAATTTCTGACCGGAAATTGCGCGGGGACGCTGCAGATCCTCAATTGATTCTGCTAGCTTTTCAGCCGTCGGTTGGTCTTACAAGGTAGGAAAGGCCCTCTAATCGATTTACGTCAACTGCAGAAGTTATCAAAGTCGGTGAAATTCACTTCCAGCAAAACCAATGAAATGGAAGATCCCAAACCGTTGCAACTTTTCAACAAGATTTCTTCTTTCACCTTCGACCGCTCTCCAATATCGTAGTGATACAGGATTTCGAGTGTGAAATTAGAGCGGAAGCTATATTTCATTTTGTTACAAATAGAACATCAGGAATATTTCACTGTCAGTCGAACGTGAATTCTTCGACTGCATGAGTTTTTTCCAGTGTTCAATCATTCGCTGGAAACACAACCTTAGAAAAAAAAACTCACTGGATTACCATTAAATGATGTTGATAGTTGATGATTTCACCAAGTTATTACTAAGCATACCATATTCTGCATGATTCGTACAATTGAAAAGACAAGGCATGCAAACTTCTACTGAATGGAAATCAAGTGATGTTCTGCCATTACCGAAGAAATGTAAATTAGATGGGTTTCTGGGAACTGAAGACGCAAAGTCCTTAAAATATTTCTACAACACAAAATTTTTATGTTAACTTTATATGAGCGTAGTATTACCGTCAGTTTTGTTGACGTTATCATGATGACTAGTCAAACATTTTTAGACTAGGTGCGATGTTTGATTTGTGTTGCTGTGGTACCAAAAAACTGGCTGTCGCAAACAACAGGGTATTTGACCGCTTTCTGAAAATCGTCTCAAATGGTGAATTATGTCACCTTGTACTTCTAATGCGCCTTGTTACTTTCGTGAATTTTGTTTCTCTGTAATATGAAAAAAAGGGATAGTATACATTCAAATAATTTAAAGGTCCGCTAAAATGCTCCATTTGAGTCATGTGACGTCTGTTACGTCCCTGTTCAGAAGTTGCTTTGAAAAATGGTTTTCAAATAGTGTGCACTACCACATTGTACACACGCATCGATAAAACCTCCTCACAAATCGTTTTTAGTGTTCCAAAGAATGCGAAGACTGGTAAAATATAGTTTCAACTCGATCGTAGAGATCCAAATGAGATAGTGGTCTCTACGTGTTTACTTATGTGAAGCTCATTTTGATGAAAGTAAATAGTCTATATTGAACTTAGACTTCTAATAGCATTAGTTCACGAGAGTGTGTTCATTCCAGTCTTGTGTTAGTGCAGTAAGTAGTAAGCCATAAGCTTCTTGTCTTTCATAATTTCAGTGGAGCACGCACACGTGCGAGTGTACAAACACACACACACACACACACACACACTTACATTAATATTTCTGTGTGTACATTTTGAAGTACTTTCCTTTATTTTTAACATAAGTTGCATCTAATTTCCAAGTAGTTGCATTCTGGTTGCCGTTAGTTCATCCTTCAAAAGTAAGAACAGAGTACAAAGATATTATCGCCCACACACTTATACATTAGCCAACTCGCTTCACTCTATATCTAACGAATGCTTTTTTGTACATTCCCTACACTAAGATTTTATCGAAAACTGTGAGCAAGATGACTCTTCAGAACATATTCTGAGCAGAGCACACTGTATATTTTATGAAAGTTTTCTTTAAATAATCTTTGAATATAGCTTTTTACAATGATGCTTTTTTGGTATGTTTTGACAATTATGATTATTCGAATATCTCTCTCAGTAAGGGATGACATTAACAACTCTTTCGTGCTCTTAATGTTGTAGACCACCGTCTGTGTGTAGATTCCCTAGTTTCTGTATTGTTTCTTGACAAGCATCAGAAGGCTAAATTATTATAACTGTTCCCGCTTTAAATATGTTTTATCAACATTAAGTAACTATTAATAAATATCAATAAGTTCTGCAACATACAAAAACATATTTTGGTAACTAGTTGAAGTGGAAACCGACAGATTCACTATCAGGCTTTCTGCAATAAATTTTCATAATAGTTTATCATAAAATCCAATAGATATAACATTCTCAGGTGAAAACGAAATTATTGTCACAGCACGGTGATGATTCTCGTTAATAAAATGTATTAATATACGTATGCCTAGAAACAAATACAGAGCAGAAGACATTTACATTAAGACGGAAGGCTTGCTATCTATATATACATCGCCAGGGAAGTGTTAGAGGGCCCCTACTGCTCCATATCCTTATAAACGATTTAAGAGACAATCTGTGCACCTCTCTTAGACTATTCACGGATAATACTGTCATTTATGGGTTCATAAAGTCACCAGATGATCATAAACAACTACAAAACGATTTAGATATCTACTTGGTGCGAAAATTGGCAATTGACCCCAAAGTTTCAAAAGTGTGAAGTCATCCATATGAGACTAAAAGAAATCCGTTAAACTTCATTTACACTATAAATCAATCAAATCTACAGGCCATAAATTCATTTAAATAGCAAGGAATTACAATTACGTACAATTTTAATTGGAAAGAACACACAGATAATATCGTAGGGAAGGCGAACCGAAGGCAACGTTTCATTGGCAGAACACTTAGAAGATGCAGCAGTTCTACTAATGAAACTGTCTGCACTACACTTGTGCGTCCTACTTTGGAGTACTGCTGCGCACTGCGGCATCCCACTAAGTGGGACTGATGGAGGATATTGACAATGTTCTGAGAATGGCAGCTCGTTTCTTTAATATCGCGATATAACGGAGAGAGCGTTACGGAAATCACTGGGGTGGAAGTTATTAACAGAAAGGCGTTATTAGTTGTGGCGAGATTTATTTGCGAAATTTCTTACACCAAGTTTCTCCTCCGAATGCGAACATATTTTTCTAGCACTCACCTACATAGGGAGACGTGATCACTATAATAAAATACGAGAAATCAGATCGAAAACAGAAAGAGTCAGGTGTTCCGTTTTCCCGCGCGCTATTAGAGAATGGAACGAGTCAGATATATCATAAAAGCAGTTCGATGAACCCTTTGCCATGCACCTAAATGTCATTTTCGGAGTAATTGTGTATATGTACTAGAAGTATATATTTATAACATTGGCGATCCCGCAGCTTCAACCAGCAATCAATAAATACTAATTCAGGTTCTTCTACCTGGAATAGAAGCATAGAATATGCTACCAGTATTCAGCTACTGAAATGGCGGTATTCTTTGAATAATATAGTTACCTTTTTTACGTTATGTTGTGAAAACGCAGACTAATTTCATTATTGCAACCGCACAACCTGAAATTTAAGTTCGATTCATGGTAATAGACATTCTCAAGGAAATTAATATTTTACAACTAGTAATGCTTATAACGATAGACCAATCATGATGCGACTTCTGCAAAGTACCGATTTACCCGGAAAAAGTAGTAAGGTGCCGCACTACAAGGCCATACGTCGCAGATTCGATCCCGTGTCAGTCCTAGGATTATGTCACTAATATTTCCCTTCTGCCAAAGTTGTTAATGTGAAAAATACCATGTTACGCCACGGCTCGAAATCCACGATAAACTATTCGTCCCCCCATTTAAAAACTGTAAGTAGGGAATTGGAGATTATGGAGAGACAACAGTCCACAATTTGTGTTAAGAAAATATAAAAATATCTTCCAGAGATTTTTTGAAAACAAGCACAGTAGAATGGAAGACTGCTACTGCCAAAATCAATCTTCATTAAAAGTTTAAAAAAATGATAAAGCTTAAGTACACTCATGCTCATAAATTAAGGATAATTGCAGATTGTGGTGCCACACAACATGGCACTACCCAAAACTAGCGCCAATTGCAAAAAAATGTGCAAATGTTTGTTAAGCTTATGAGACTTAACTGCGGATTTATCAGTTCCTAAACTTACAAACTACGTATAACTTAACTTATACTAAAGACAACACAACCATCCATGCCCGAGTGAGGATTCGAACCTCCGACGGGGAACGGCCTCGCGCATCGGAGCATAGAGCTTCAATGCGCTACTAGCATAGGCACATTGGGAACACACACGACACAAATCTGTAAGTCCACGGTATTGGTGATCAGTTGAGAAAACCGTCCCGAAACACATGTGCTACAAAACGCCACTGTTTCCTGCGAATGTACTCCGACATCAGTATGGGATATGATCACCATGCACACGTAGACAGGCCGCACAACGGCTAGCCACACTCTGGATCAAAGTGGTCGACCAGCTGCTGGGGTACAGCCTCCCATTCTGGCACCAGTGCCTGCGGAGCTCCTGAAGTGTCCTAGACGTGTAGCAATACGTCGACCGAGAGCATCCCAGACGTGCTCGATGGGGTTTATGTCTGGAGAACAGGCAGGCCACTACATTCGCTTGATATCTTCTGTTTCAAACTACTCCTCCACGATGGCAGCTAGGCGGGGCCGTGCGTTATCATCCATCAATAGGAAGGTGCGAGCCATTGCACCCCCGAAAAAGTGGACGTACTGGTGCAAAATGACGTCCCGATACACCTGATCTGTTCCTCTGTCAAAGACATGCGGGGATGTACGTGCACCAATCATAATCCCACCCCACACCATCAAACCACTACCTCCATACAGGTCATTTTCAAGGACATCCCGGGGTTGGTATCTGGTTCCTGGTTCATGCCAGATGAAAATCGACGAGAATCACTGTTCAGAATATACATGGACTCGTCCGTGAACATATCCTGGGACCACTGTTCCAATAAGAAGATACACTTGGAGTATTAAAGCAACTTCAAACACTCAACAAAAGTAAGTATCCCGTTCCCGACTGTACACCAGTTTGGTTCCTTTCAGAGTGTGCTGATACAATAGCCCCATACCTAGTTTTTATAAACTTCCTTTCAGTCAGTGAAAGATGGGGGAAACTGCAGGACCCTCCCCGAAGAGTGCGTCCACCGTTCAAACATCAAGCAATCGGGCGTCCCGTTGAAACGACGTAGTCGGCCAGTTCTGCAATCACCAAAACCAAGGATGCAAAAGCTCTCAGAAGAGTCCCAAGAAAGGCCTTTTTGAAGACCATCCCTTGTGACAACTTTCTGCAATATTGAAGGCTTATCTGTAAATAAGGAAATTCTATTATCTGACATCTGCAAGCGCAACAATTGTGTTTTAGTGTTGGAAGAAACACATAGAGCACCAAAGAGCTATAGACCAAAATACATGGCATGGAATTAGTTCTTGAGAGACCAAATGAAAAGTACGGAAGTGCAATTTTTGTAAAACCTAATTTTGTCGTACACTCTTTTGCACTGACTTGTGAAGAAAATCTGGACATCCTAACTATTCAGCTACAATTCTGCACTGTAATATATGTGTACAAAATACTTGGGGCTATGATAAGACGCATGAGGAAGGTCAAAAGTTGGAGATGTGGGCAAACCGGCCTAAGCTGAAACTGTTACATGATCCAAAGCTGCCTGCATCATTTAACAGCGGATGATGGAGGCGAGGATATAATCCAAACAACATTTTGAAATGGTAGCCCCAACAATGTGTAAAGCAAATCGAGGACCCGATTCCAAAATCGCAACACAGGTCAATAACTTGTTACATCACGGCAGCGATAATACAAGAAATAGCGTCCTTTAAGAGACGTTTTAATTTCAAAAAATCTCACTGGAACGACACTGGGGGACCTTGACAAGGAGATCTTGGAAATAAACCCTGAGGCACAAGCAAACAAAAAATTTATAGATCTCGTCCAGAATATCTCTCGAAGACACACACCTAGAGCGTGCCATACACAGTATATCGCCGGGCTCAATGGTAATAGCGAAAAGCTCTGAGAAAGTATGAAGAGCTCTGCAATAGGGATCCTTTCTCAGAAGAAACAATCCAAGCAGGCGACGTACTGATGTGTGGTATTTCTGAAACAAGAAAGGGAAAGTGGTGCAATCTTTTACAAGAGACTAACATGAAGGTCAGCAACAGAAAGGCATTGAAACATCTAAGCAACGAGCCAACACAACCACCACCAAATTATAGTAGAGTTACACTTAATCAAATAGCAAACCGACTGCTTATGAATGAAAAAACTAAAAAGAAGATTAGGAATTGCAAAATCAAAAGAAATTTTAATGCAGAGCGCACGGCTAATCCAGCGCGTCAAGTTGACACGGATTCAGAAAGTATCGTTCTTGTGAAACACAGATTTTGTGAAAGATATCGACCAGGGATGTCAAATAGATTTTTTGTTTCTAGATTTCCGGAAGGCTTTCCTCACAAGCTTCTTCTAATCATATTGCGTGCCTATGGAATATCGCAACAGTTATGCGAATGTATTCGCGATTTCCTATCAAAATGACACAGTTCGTTGTAACTGACTGTAAGTCATCGAGTAGAACAGAAGTGATATCTGACGTTCCCCAGGGAAGGGTTATAGGGCCCCTACTTATCCTTATTTTTATAAACGATTTAGGAGAAAATCTGAGTAGCTCTCTTAGACTATTCGCGGATGATGCTGTCATTTATCGGTTAGTAAAGTCACCAGAAGATCAAAAGCAATTCGAAAATGATTTAGATATCAGCAAGGTGCAAAAACTAGCAATTCACCGTTAATAAAGAGAAGTGTGAAGTGATCTGTATGATCACTAAAAGAAATTCGTTAAACTTCATTTACACGATAAACTAGTCAAATGTACTGGCCGTAAATTCAACTAAATATCTAGGAGTAACAATCACGAACAACTTAAATTGGAAAGAGCCGCGGTGGAGTAGCCGAGCGGTCTAAAGCGTCTCGCTGCGGAGCGCGCGGTTGCTCGGCGTAGATGTTCGAGTCCTCCCTGGGGAATGGGTCTGTGTGTTTGTCCTTAGGTTAGTTTACCTAGGTTTAAGTAGTTTGTAAGCTACGGACTGATGACCACGCAGTTTGGTCCGATAGAGTTACAAACATTTGAACATTTATAAATTGGAAAGAACACACAGAAACATTATAGGAAAAGAGAACCACAGGCTACGTTTCATTGGCAGAACACTTAGAAGATGTAACAGTTCAACTAAAGTAACTGCCTACAATAGACTTGTGCGGCCTATTTCGGAATATTGCTACACATTGTGGGATCCGCACGAGGTGGAAGTGACCGACTAATTCGAGAATGTTCAGTGAAGGGCAGCTCGTTTTGTATTATCGCGATATAGGGGAGAGAGTCTCACGGAAATGATGCACGACTAGGGGCGGAAATCATTAAAAGAAAGGCGTTATTCGTTGCGATGAGATATATTTGCGAAACTTCTTTCACCAATTTTCTCTTCCGAATGCGAACATATTTTGTTAGCACCCACATACAAAGGGAGACATGATCATCATAATAAAATAAGAGAAATCAGATAGAAAATGGAGAGATTTAGGTGTTCCTTTTCCCCGTGAGCTATTGGAGAATGGAACTAGAGAAATATCATGAAAGCGGTTCTGCCATGCACTTCATTGTGGCTTACAGAGCATTTCTGTAGATGTACAAGTTTCGATCTTCTCGGAGGGTGGTCGGGCGGTGCGGCCTAATCCGTCTCGTCTACATCTACATATATACTCTGCAAATCACATTTAAGTGCCTGGCAGAGGTTTCATTAACCACTTTCATAACTTTTCTCTACCTTTCCATTCTCTAATAGCGCGCGGGAAGAAATAACACCTAAATCATTCCGTTTTCGATCTGATTTCTCTTATTTTATTGGGATGGTCATTCTCCCTAAGTAGGTGGGTGCTAGCAAAATATTTTCACATTCAGAAGTAAAAGTCGGTGATTGAAACTTCGCAAACAGATCACGCCGCAATGAATAACGTCTTTCTTTTAATGATTTCCACCCCAGTTCGTGCAACATTTCCGCGACGCTTTTCCCCCGTAACGTGATAAAACAAAACGAGCTGCCCTTCTGTGAACCTTCTCAATGTCTTCCGTCAGTCACATCTGGTGAGGGTCCCACAAGGGGCAACAGTACTCCAGGAGAGGACGCACAGTGTGATGTAGGCAGTCTCTTTGGTGGAGCTGGTGCATCGTCTAAGCGTTCTGCCAATGAAACGTAACCTTTGGTTCGCCTTCCCCACAATATTTTCTATGTGTTCTCTCCAGTCAAAGTTGTTCGTAATTGTAACTCCTAGGTATTTGGTAGAATTTACGACCTTAAGGTTTGACTGATTTATCGCGTAATTGAAGTTCAGCGGATTTCTTTTAGAGGTCATGTGTATTACTTCACACTTTTCTTTATTTAGTGTCAATTGCCAATTTTCGCACCATGTAGAAATTTTGTCTAAATCGCTTTGCAGTTGCTTTTGATCCTCTGTTGACGTCACTAACCGATAAACGACAGCATCATCCACGAACAGTCTAAGGGAGCTATTCAGATTGTCTCCTAAATCGTTTATAAACACAAGGAAGAGTAGGGGACCTATAACGCTTCCCTGTGGAACGTCAAATATCAATTCCGTTTTACTCGATGACTTACCGTCAATTACAACGAACTGTGTCCTTTCTGATACGAAATCGTGACTCCAATCGCACAATTGGGGAGATATTTCCATAAGCACGCAATTTAATTAGAAGCCGCTTGTGGGATACAGTGTCAAAAGCCTTCCGGAAATCCATAAATATGGAATCGATTTGAGATCCCTTGTCGATGGAACTTAACACTTCATGTGAATAAAGGGCAAGCTGTGTTTCGCAAGAGCGATAATTTCTGAATCCGTGTTGACTATTGGTTAATAGGTCGTTCTCTTCGAGGTAGTTCATAATATTCGAACAAAGTATATGTTCCAAAATCCTACTGCAAATCGAAGTCAATGAGATTGGCCTGTAATTTTGGGGATCATTCCTATTGCCTTTCTTGAATATTGGAGTAACTTTGGCAACTTTCCAGTCTTTGGGTACGTATCTTTCGCTGAGTGATCGGTTGTAAATTATAGCTTGTTCACAGTTCTCTAGTCCCCCATAATTAACACCTTGCCCATTACGATTTAGTGTCCGACAGCTGTAAAAAGCGACGATGAAATCCCTGTGTAGCGACACGTCTCGGCAGCGTCGCCAGTACAAGCTGTTTCCTTGCGAGCGGCGGGCGCCGCAGCGCGCGTTCTCGTTCTGCCGCCTTAACTCCGGAACGTGATGTTTGCCACTACGTGCCTTACCTGCAGACGCTCTGCTCTCAACCCTTTTGCGTCTGCGGTCCGTAGAAAGTAAGGGAAGTAACACATAGATAAAACTGCAAATATATTCGCCACTTACAACGGGGGGAAACGAAAATACTCTAATTCGTATTGTTTATTTTCAGATGCAATCTTCTGGAGAAATTGTGACTATTAGTCCCAGCCTTTTGCCATCCAGTGACATGGTAAACATCTATATCATTTCTAGCTCTGGATTACATTTTACTTGGACTTTCCCCGTGCAGTCCGTAGCTCCAGTTCTCCTCTACTCTAATCAACATTCGGCCCATCTAAGTTTTCCACGATATCGCTAATTAGCCTGAGGCGAATTAAGGGATGGTTCCTTACTCGAGGCCACAGTCATCCTCGTTACTTTCCAAATCATATGGAAGTAAAATTTTGTCAAGCATTACTAATCATGATATGAATCTTCTGTGCCAACGACGAGTACCGTTCTTGCTGACATTTTAAATAATATTGGACACTCGAAGAACGGAGTTCCTAAATGAATTCCTAAAAGAATTCCTGCTGCAATCGTAATTTAGTTCAGGTTTCGGGATAATCGATAATTCGAAAGTATAATATTTCACTATCTCTATAAATATACATTATTTCATTTCGTACCTGATAACAATGTATTGAACTAGCTCTAAATATGAAACGCGGTGAAAGTTTTACATTGTGGGTATTAAACGCAAGAAAACATCATTTTTCCTGGTGGTTGTTTCAATACAATGGATGATTTTAGAAGCACGTGAAGTTGTGTACGCTAGGGACAACCATAAGCAGTTTCTGCCTATTTCTTGGACCTTTGTTTTGTTTGACTAGACGTAATGTTTTGTGCAGAGTTTGTAAATAATTTTATATCCGTACGGCCGGCCGCGGTGGCCGAGGTGCCTGAGGCGCTCCAGTCGCGGACAGCACGGCCACTACGGTCGGGGGTTCGAATCCCCCCTCGGGCATGGATATTTGTGCCGTCCTAGTTCGTAAGTAGTTCATAAGTAGTTTGTAAGTTTAGGGACTGATGACCCCGTAGTTAAGTCCCATAAGCTTTACAAACATTTGAACATTTGATATCCGTACGTTTCAGTTCCTTATCGGATTCATGGAAAATGAAGAGCTATATATTTTAAAACTGATTACATAACGTGTGCACGGTTAAGCCATACTCTGGAACGTGCAGCATTTTATACTTTGAAATGAAGGAATGTCTTTCACCATAGTCCACGAGATATTTGCCAATGAACTGAGTTTCTTGACTGTCTTGATAATTTTACCTGCCTTAAAATTAGAAACTGTGTTAATTTTCAGCAGCTTCTACAGTATTTCAAAATGTGTTTATCTTCTAACGGGTTTTTAATCATACTTCCTCATAATTTAATTTCTCTTCCTGATTATCGGGATGCAGTAGAGTAATAATGCGACGGACGCGCAAAACAAAGTTTTGACAAAATCTTATTGACTGTAACACTTTTACACTTCAACTGTCAGTGTGATACAATGGAACTTTTTATTTTTAGGAAGAAGCGTAATTTTCTAGAATAATTTGTAATTTTTCTAAAAAATACAGCAGCAAAATGAAAGTTGTCGCTATCTTTTAAAATGGCGAAATGTTAAATTCATGAAGTGAAGGCTTTCACGACCGGCTGAAATAACTGCTGTTGAATCTTCCGGGTTATGTGGTCGTGGTCGAAGAAACATATCTGCTCGTGACGTTTCGTCCAGAGCTGCGCTGGACATCCTCAGAGGTGCTACTGGTAGCGGTGAGTTGTCTCTGTTAAATTGTTACAAGACACACTCTCCCCTACAGAATAAACCTAACCATTTTGGTACTTAGTAGGCTTTATAGTCTTGCGCGCTGAGGACAACTTGTGACGTCAGCAGGCTGGTGAACGTTTTATTTAGAGACTGCATTCCACACAGGAAGCAGAAAGCAACCACACACATCGCGAGTACTGCACTTTCCTTACAACCAAATTCAGTTACTCGAAATCTATGGCAACATTTAGGAGGTCTTGGAAAGAAGATACAATATGAGAGATTTTTCAAACTACTATCTCTCGATATATAGCAATATTTCTCCCCCCCCCCCCACCACCCTGCCGTACTACTCATTGGCTACAAGGGAAGGAGATAAGGCAACCAAGTTTGTTCGTCTCTGACATGTCGCTTCTGTATGCACTAAAATGAAGGACTGTATGATATTGTGAGTCACTACATCCTAGATTTTGAGAAGA
The DNA here is from genome assembly GCA_026315105.1 of Locusta migratoria. Taxonomy (NCBI): domain Eukaryota; kingdom Metazoa; phylum Arthropoda; class Insecta; order Orthoptera; family Acrididae; genus Locusta; species Locusta migratoria. The sequence goes on along the minus strand of CM048755.1, from coordinate 734,436,280 downwards.
GTGTCCTCAACTTTCATGGCACTAAATCGACAGAAAATTAACTGCTATGTAGATAACTGTAGATCATTTTTCATGGCCTTAATTTATGTGGTCTTTTCTCACGTTTTATTTATTTTTTTATTACGTAGAGTGTCCAGCCGTCGGACCGAACACGTTGAGCTCATGTTACTTCACTCAGCTAAATGCTGCTTCCCGCTGAAGCATGATAACCTTAGTGCCTGTTTAACCAAGCTTTTCTAAATTTCTCGGGAAATGCGCATTTTCGGACAAGAAGCGTGGCGCAACCAGACAGTAAGTTTCCCTGCGTTTTTAAAACAGAGACAACATAGTAAAATGAAAAGTGGCTTCAAGTTGTCACCATCCGTCGCAGACCAGTAGCGTCCTTAAAACACTTGTTCACGGAGCTCATGCAATCTCAGATGCTGATAGTCTGCCACAAGAGCTGGCTCACCTCCAGCAAGTGTTGCGAGAAAACGGATATTCTAACCAGCAAATAAATAAGACATTTTCAGTTAGAAAGAAGAACAAGAAATTGGAGAACGAACAGGATACACCGGCAAAATCTCTTGCTTCCGTTTCTGGGTAATATTCCTTTCAAAATAGCAAGAATTCTCCACAATTTTCAGGTGAAAGTGATTTTTCGCCCACCAGACTTACTGGTTTCGGATGACTTGTTGTTACGAAAGACTGGTGTCTATAAAGTTCGTTGTCAATGTGGTATGGCTTACATAGGCCAGACTAGGCGCACTGTTGAAGGACGCTGCTGTGAATACAAACACAACACACGTCTTTTACAGCCAAACAAATCTGCTATTGCTGAACATTTTCTTTCCACTGGACACTCTATGGACTATGATAAAACCTTAATTTTGACAACACCAGCATCTTTTTGGGACTCCATTATCAAAGAATCTGTGGAAATACGTGTCGCGGAAAATCTGATGAATCGGGACAGTGGCTACCAACTTGACAAAGCGTGTAATCCCGTTATTTCTAAAATTTGCTCAGATCGAAGACGACAGAGAGCGCCGACGTCGGCTGTGAGCGGAAATGCAGGGGACAGCTGAAGTCCGCGGCTCCACCAGCGAGGGCGCTGCAGTGTGGCCTGCCTGCTTATAATGTTCTGACGCATGCGCTGTAATCGCCAAGTTCGTTATACATAGGGGAACGCTGGACGCTCTAATCAGTCTTCCACGACTCACCTGAAGATGGCTAGCAGGTAACTGGCCGAAAAATCGTGTGATGTATTAGACGGCGTCCGGCTGCATACCCGAAACTTCTATGAACAAGATCAGGACTGTAAGATGGATGATCAAACAACTCCCAGCAAAAAGAAATAGCTGGTGTGGCCGAGCCGTATGGGGACGAGCATTTTCATGGAGCAGCGCAACACCTGCAGTAAAAATTCCACGCCTCTGGCTCTGAATGGCTGGTCCTTCTTCTAGGGAGAGCTCAAGACGACTGTCACCCTCTGCTTCCATTCACAGACTGCAGGCTTGTACGTCACAGGAATACGAAAGTTCAACCCGCGATTATGACAAGTGGTTCCATTGTCTTGCTGACTACATCGAAAAATAATTAATTCAAATATTGCTGTATCTATTTCTAATACAGATTTACGTGTAACTATGTCGTCTTTGTTTTAAATAAATTGGAAATCTTGCTTTCTAGATACTCCTAGTACATTATGATAAAAAAAAGCTCAGTTTACAATTATGTAGCCATCCAGTTAATTTTGGGTCGATTTAAAGTCACGTATGGCGGTTTTCTGAAAATCTGGGAGGTAGTGAGCCAAAATAATTTACAGTCCTACATTTTTGTTAATACTCAAGCGCCCTGTCAAAACTGATCCGAATTAGTGTACCGTGTCTGACGTCCTACCCTTTTAAGTGGGACGCTGCTAATTGCTTATCAACTCTTTATCGCAAAACCACTTCCATTGCCTTCTTGACTATGATGACATCAAATCACTGTGTCTATACTGACATCGTTGATAACTGCAGGCCTCAGTAGAGACAATATTTTTGCGGCTGCAATAAACCCACACCGTCCTATTGCACCAAATCTGCCTTTCCGATATACAATCCATCCCTGGCAAAATATTTCAGAGCTCCCTATGTCGAGATTCAGCCTGCTCTCGGTCCCGAGGACATTTGAGCGCAACTTTATTCGGGAACATTATTAAGAATACATTCAAATTTTAACCCCTAATATTTCTACAGTCGAAGTGTCCTTTTTATTTTTTAAGACACCCTGATTTCGAAATCTGCATATTGACTGGTGGCTGTTCATCGGTACTCCTAAAAACTATGTCTCTAATGACCACGCTGTCGTCGGGAAGTTAAACCCCAAGCTTCCTTCCTCCTCGTAAAAACTACCGTCTAGGCTAATGCAGTTCCATGTTACCTGATTAGCTGCTTCCATCATGGCCTGTCAAGGGTACTTTTACAATATCCAACTGCATTACGCAGGCCCAGAAATCTGCAGCGAAGACTAACACAGACGCGGTCTTGTACGCTATCTTCCTAAGGATCTCCATAATGCGCCTAACATGAAAACTCCCAATTATTAACAGGCTCGATCCCATGGGCGTTTTCTCGGACCCTGCTGAATGAGTGGCTGTTTGTGCCCTCATAGGCTGAATGGGCTGGGCTAGTTGGTCAGACTTCACATTGGGCCTCTACGTCGCAATAGTGGACATGCTAAAACGCGCAACTAGCCTTGTGGTGAGGAATACTGCACAGGCACGCAGTAGTACACATGAAGGTGCCTCGGTATGAGGGGCTGTGATCAAAGCAAGCCACATCTGAGATGTCACACATAATGCACCAGATTCTCCATCTCCACTACACCCCGAATCAGGAACTTGAAGACGGGTGACTGACCTCAAAGGTGTATTCAACTGTTTGGGAACTACAGCCAGCTGCTCCTACTTCACACAGAAAGAGATCTATTGAACTTGCAACTACACTGCTGATGCACTAATGGCGACTGCCTTATGATAAATCTGTGATTAATGTTCACTTACTGTTCACAAAAAAAAAAAAAAAAAAAAAAAAAAAAAAAAAAAAAAAAAAAACCGGACTGACGTGTTTTACGGCCTACTTTAGATCTTCTTGTAGTTCTATGATTTCCTGATTTCCTGCAACCATTTCGAACAAAAATAATGAAAATATAAATAATAAATAATTATGGGCGACACGATTACTTCTCTACTATTGTGATAATATCTATGCACCCAGTACGTAATATTCTTTCTTACCGTATTTTAACAAACAGCCAAAATTATTTGATATAAATAAAATAATCAACGACCACAAAGGACCGATCAAACCAAAGAACCAATGAAAAGAGAGAAAAAGAAAGAGGGCTCGACGACCTCTGTAATAAAAATAAAAAACTGAGCAAAATTCTCAACGAACAACACAGAACGAACGTGAACAAACGACCTCAAAGCATCGATTTACCTGAAGAATAAAAAATATTAATAAATAAAAATAAAAAATGTAAAAACCCTCCACTGGATTTTTTTTATCTTGTTTCCTGAAACGTTTTCGCGCACTCATGTTAATTGAAAACAACTATATCTTGCAAGATTCTGAGTTGTTCAAATGTAACAGCGCTTTCTTTGAAAAGTGAATTTGTTGTATTTTGTGAACATATAATGAAATACATACCAACGAATTGCAAACATTGACTTCTTTATCACATGTCCACAAACTGGGGAGATACTTTTGCAATGACTGATGTAAATGACGAAATGATAATAGTAACTTTGTATATACATTAAGTATTAGTGCTTTGTGGAATTCGGTATTACCACATTTATTCCGTTAGTTTTTTTCGCTATAAAAGAAAACGTATTCACGGTTTTAAACAGAATATTTACTCTTTATTTTAGCGCAGAACAAAGTAACATGAACTAAGTCATATTTGAACTGCAGAAAAGGTAGTACAATATACGTAAAAAACGTCCATAGCAATCATTGTAAAGATAAACATTTTAATATACGCATTGATTCTAATTAATGACTTTCAACATATTCCATAAGTAGTGAATAATTGCTTAGGGAAAAAGACAGGCAATTATTTGTAATGTATACACTTCCCTTCCGTTTCATTAACGAACGACAATTGCGAAAGAAATCTAGGAATCCATTTATATATGAAACTGCCAGTATCTGCATATTATTTAGAATATTCATTATCACAGTATCCTCCCCGTTGTCGTGAAAATGCTTCAAAAGACCAGTGTTCAATTCGGTGCTACGTATTTCAAGGCATGTTCACGAATTAGAACAAATGCACATTTTAAAGGGAGCATTCTTATACATGCACAACTCTAAACATTCGAGAAGATAGTTCTATTTAGTTAATAAGAGTGACGAAAACCCTTTTAGGAGCCGAGGTGAGAATAATGGTATCGGCGGGCTTCGAAGTACCGACCACAGGCATCATAACATAACGGCCTACCCACTACACCACACGAACAACTGCGGCACTGTACTTTATTTCTCGCATTATTGCTGTCGTTGACTAACAGCTAACATGACATTTTTAGACACTAAATTATATTTTATCGTAGCATGAACGATGTTCTTTTGTTAATTCTTCAGTGCGACACTGCTTTGAAATGACAACGCGTAAGCTATAATAAGAAAATCATAAAAAACAGGAAGCAATATGGCGTATGCCAGAGAGAGTTCTGGGCGAGGAATGTCGCGTGACATCTCCTAACGCCTGGTTTACGTAAAATCAAGGGACGGTGTCAAATCGTTGTTATTTATGCAAATATCTCTATAACGGTGCGAGTTACGAAAAAAAAAAAAAAAACATAAGAGGAACGTTGTAGAGAATTTTCTCCTCTACAAATTTGTTTATTCAATTTTCGTGTCAAATGTACGGTTAAACCGGTATTTTCATTTAAATTTCGAGCTGTAAAAAGGCAATCGCAAAGGCCCACTTTTAGTGTTACTACCGTAACATAAAGTGGACCAAAATGTTACTAATAGAAAGTATTTTGAGAATCAAGCAATGCATAACACAGAAATACGCAAAGACTTTAAGAATTATTCTACTACTAGCTGAAAACCTGGCGTCTGCTGGGTACCGGTGTTAGTTTATTCAACACTCTCGGAGTCCATCTCCACTCCAAACCCCCCCCCCCCCTCTCCCGCTGTCTCTTTCCGTCCATATCTCCTTCTCTCTCTCTTTTCGTCCATATTTTCCTTCCTCTCTCTTTCTCTACCGTATCTCTGTCCATCTCTTCCTCTCCCATCTTTCTGTCCATCTCTTGTGCCCCCTTCATCTCTTCGTCCACCCTCTATTCACTTCGCATCTGCAGTTCATCTCCTCCTCCCCCACACATATCCGTCAACTTTTGTGGTTATCAGTAAAATGCTGTCGAAGTTTATTGCAACGTTGCAGTTCATACAAACCCTCTCCATGAAAACATTCATACATGAGTTAATTAATTCGTCATACGGTGTCAACGCCTGTTGTAAGGTACCCTCTTGTTTTGAAAGTAAAGTGTGCTACATACCATTAATATCGTAATAAAACTGTTGCTTTTCATGAACTGTAAACAAACACACAAAGGGTAACTGTTATTAACTTATTATAAGATCGGCTTTTGAAGCCGAAGGGCCGGCCGTGGTGGCCGAGGGGACTGAGGCGCTCCAGTCACGGTCTGAACGGCCACTACGGTCGGGGGTTCGAATCCCTCCTCGGGCATGGATATTTGTGCCGTCCATAGTATTAGTTAGTTCATAAGTAGTTTGTAAGTTTAGGGACTGATACCCCGTAGTTAAGTTCAAATGTTCAAATGTTTGTAATTCTATCGGACCAAACTGCGTGGTCATCAGTCCGTAGCTTACAAACTACTTAAACCTAGGTAAACTAACCTAAGGACAAACACACACACCCATGCCCCAGGGAGGACTGGAACCTCCACGGCGAGCAACCGCGGGCTCCGCAGCGAGACGCTTTAGACCGCTCGGCTACTCCACCGCGGCTTTAGTTAAGTCCCATAAGCTATACAAACATTTGAATTTTGAAGCCGAATGCCCAATTATGTGCCCTTCCTGACTGCTCGACAGAAAGCTTTTTACTCCTCGCCTAGGCCCGTCAACATAAACAATGGACTGTTAATGACTGAATACATATTGCATGGTCTGACGAGTCGAGTCCAATTGTATCGAGCCTCCATTTCAGCAGGGGACTGTTCGAGCTGTTGGAGGCTCTGTAATGGTGTGGGGTGTGTGCAGGTTGAATGATATGAGACCCCTGATACGTCTAGATACGACTCTGACAGATGACACGTTCGTACGCATCCTACATGGTCACTTGCATCCGTTCATGTCCATTGTACATTCCGGCAGACTTCGGTAATTGCAGCAGGATAATGCAACAGCCCACACGTCCAGAATTGCTACAGTTTCCAGGGACACCATTCTGAGTGTAAACACCTCCGCTGTCCACCAAACGTCCCAGGTATGATCATTATTGAGCATATCTGGCATGCCATGCAACGTGCTGTTCAAAAGAGATCTCCATCCCGTCATACTGATGCGTATTTATGGACAGCCCTGCAGGATGCACGGCATCAGTTCCCTCCAGCGCTACTTGAGATATCAGTCGCGTCCATGCCACTTCTGCGTGCTCGCGGGGGCCCTACACGATATTATGCAGCTGTTCCAGTTTCTTTGGCTCTCAATGTAAACACATGCTCTGCAATAAGTCTGCTGTCCGTCTGCTGAGCCAAATATTCAACGAACGATCAATAACGAACCAAAACGATCGACCGCAGAAGAAGAACAAAGGAGAAAAAAAATAAAAAGAAAAAAGGATAGCGTCAGCGATGGCAGTGCTGAAGGTCGCCAGCTCAATCCCGTCCACTGGCAAAAATTTATTTGTTCACTTGTAATTTCTACATGCTCCTTATGTTAACTATTCTTCTAATTTCTGTTGAATTCTGTCTATGTATAAGTAGCAGAGCACTCTGCCACATCTGACGAGGGCTACACCTGATAATGTTACTTCGGAGCTTCTCTATCGGCCGCAAATAAACTATTTCCCTCAGACGAAAAACAATGCCATCCACTGGATAATGGGTAACTATGTAACCTACGTAATTAACAATTTGGGCCCGGATAATGAAATAGATTTTCAGTTATACATGAAAATGCAATACGAAAGAGTTAAAAAATACCCAGATCAGAAAAAGAAATATGGGAACATGTTGAAAATCCTTTTTGAAAGACAAGGAATTGGTTAGGGTTGTTAGCTGATTTTAAAGGTTTTTGCTGTTTATTCCACGTTTGTTTACATACAGTTGTTTTAATTTCATGTTAAAAGAAAAAAAAGAGGCAGTCAGTGCTGCGTGTACGTTTCAGTTGATAATAAACCTGCTTTCAATATATGTGCTGTCTTCAGTTGTCAAACCTGCCTTCGAAAAAAAAAAAAAAAAAAAAAAAAAAGAAAGGGGGGGGGGGGGGGGCAGCCAGTGCTGTGGGTGTGTTTCAGTTCGCAATAAACCTGCTTTTAGTATAAGTGCTGTGTATAGTTGCCAACCCTGCCTTCGAAGTCAAGCCTGATTCCATTTCAACGCGATAATATCATGCAATTATCTACTTCACAGGTTCGTCCTATTCAGCTGCATCATCGTCATATTTATTAACTGTAAATAGTAGCATGAAGAAATTTAATATTACAGTGTTTGTATGTGCGGGACGTAAAAAGTGGAGCCCAATGGAAAGGCTGACCAATGAGCCACACAAAACGATTTTAATAGATTATGTAGCAGCCATTGAGCATCCGTGGGTTTCTTATGGGTTTTGAATGTTTAAGCAAAATATTATTTCCTTGTGATTCTTTTAATGCTGGTGCATAGATGACGATTCCAATTCGTTTCCTTTAAGAATAAAATAATCATTTTGCAAAACATATTGGAAAACTACCATCTAAATAATTTTATATGAATATTTTTAAACAGTTGAGTCTCATATTTTTTTAATATTTATTGTAAGCGGTTTTGGTCATGTAAGATGATCATACTGTCGCCACTCACCACCCATGGATACAGTATGAAGATCATCTTACATTAGCGAAACCAGTTACAATAAATATTTTAAAAATGTAGTTTTGACAGTTTATAAATATTACAGTCAAATAAATTCTGCTCTCGTCGATGACGTTATTAATCCTACAGGTTCCATTATAGGTCTCAGTGTAACATTTAACATTTTTTTCTGCAATTCTCGGTTCATGTCAGCCTTGAGATGCACATATCAAATCTTTTACCAATAAAGAACAACATAACAGGCCTTGATTGATTAATTAGTTACTAACAAACAAATATTACATAGTGCCCTGACCACAAGTATATCGATAACTCACCTGCTAGAGCAACGACAATTATATACAACCTATGAAAATCAATTTCGGTTAATACTCCAGTAATATTAACGTAGATGAACTATGAACTACAGTTACCTTAATGCCCTTCGAAATAGTCGCCTCCCATAAATATCCCCGGGTGATATCTGCGATACATGTCCTGGATACATTGCATGAAGTCTTCTTTTGCGATGGTGTTCAAAAGCCTCATCACGTTTCGTTGGATGTCAAGAATATCGTCAAATCTCTTTCCTTTCAAAGCGAGTTTGAGTCGATAGAATAAGAAGTCTGGAGGATTAAGATTCGGAGAGTATGGTGTATGTTAAAGATACACCATGTTTTACCAGAAACTGTTTGAAGATATTGGTTGTGTGTGGGCGGCCGTTGTCGGAGCAAAAAACCAGTAACCTTTTTGTATGTACGGGGATCGTACCATGAGTAGACGTTGCATTAAACGGATCAAAATTTCAATGTAGCTTGCAGCGTTCAGCGTCGTTCCTCAGTTACAAATTCCTTGTAGATAATACCTTGACTATCGAAAAAGGGTGATTAGCATCGTTTCATCATTTTGATGCGTGATATTTCGGATCTGACCTTTTTCCGACGCGGTGATGTTGCAGAACGCCATTTCATGCTTTTCCGTTTTGTTTCAGGGTCGTACCGGAGATACCAGGAGTAATCCTCAGTCACAATTTCAGGAAATTTTGTGTCGCGTCCGCCTTTTCAACAAACACTTGTGAATCCTCTAAATGTCCCTGCTTTTGGATGTAGCACAAGATGACAACATGTCATCTATGTAAGGATTTGTCGCACCCAATCACAGTTAATCTGCATTTCATCCATTGTCACGCGCATAGTTAATCGACAAACCCAATGTTTTAATCACTGACGGATGTCGCAGGTCGCCCGCTACGGGGATTGTCATCATCACTTTCCAGGCTCCTCGAAAACTGGGACAGAGCTCCATCCCCATGAACAAGTACGACCATCACATGCCTGTCTTTAGATGTCTTGGCAAGCTTAAAACATGACTTTTAATTGGTCCTTTTCTTGTTCATTGTCCTGTTCTCAGATCAGAACCAATGCACTAAACAAGCAATTCGTCCAACAGGTCTAACACGGAACACACACGGGATGCTCAACTGAGCTACAGTGGGGGCTGGTTGTTAACATAGGCCGCTACAGAAGTGTAGCCCGATTTACCGTTCGCCAGTTCGCCAGAAAATCACAACAAAGGATGCGGCCGGCGGCTCACAGCCTTCTAAAACAAACAAGAAATCGCGGACAGAAGACATGTCGGACCGCGCAACCGGAAAAGCGGCAACTTCAGGAAAAGACAAAAATCAAATGTTCAAATGTTTGTAAAGCTTATGGGACTTAACTACGGGGTCATCAGTCCCTAAACATACAAACTACTTATGAACTACTTACGAACTAAGACGGCACAAATATCCATGACCGAGGGGGGATTCAAACCCCCGACCGTAGTGGCCGTGCAGACCGTGACTGAAGCGCCTCAGTCCCCTCGGCCACCACGGCCGGCCAGGAAAAGACACAAAAGGTTTCGAAAAGAAGAATAAACCGATAGTAGCAACGGTTCAGGAGAAGGAGCGTCCGATCCCAGACAAACAAATGCTGGATTGCTAACAGGAAATGGAAGATGATGCCGAGGATCACGGCGGTGCTGATACAATGCAGGTGGAACCACACGGCGGACCGCCTCCTGGACAAGAGTCCCCGCCGCGGGAAACAGGAGATGACGACCCGGATGTTTACTAAAAGGTTCGCTATACATCTTGGATGAAGTTACGATGTCCTACATCAAGACATCCTTGCACAATGAATACCGACGGACAGAGGGCGCCTGAACTTCCAACTAGTTGGTTGACTATTCTTTCCGGCCTGTGCAAGTTTTTACTCGTGTTATAGGGGAACATCTAATCCTATCCCCATATATGTCACTTCTCAAAACATATAAAACGGCAACCTTGAACGTCAATAAAGTAGCGACGTTGCTGAAGGTTGACGCCCTCCGAGATTACATCTACAGCGCCGATATTGACATCGCGATGTTACAAAAGGTCGACAGTGAGTTCCAGCTAAATATTACGGCCTTGACGCGATTTTAAACACGATGTTGGATGGTGCCTTTTGGGCTGCATTACTGATTAAGGAGGGAATCGTAGTCTCTGATATAGAACGGATAGCAAACAGTCGAGAGTTGTCTTGCTTAATCCATGGCGTTCGTTTTATAAACATTTACGCTCCTTCAGGCAACCAGGACAGGGCGGAGAGATCAATTTTTTTATGAAAATGTCCTCCTGTATTTAATACGGCGACTGAAGAGGCAATGGTTTTAGCCGGTGATTTTAATTGTGTGCTTAAGCGAAAAGATCAGCATCCCAGCCGGCCGCGGTGGCCGAGGTGACTGAGGCGCTTCAGTCACGGTCAGCACGGCCACTACGGTCGGGGGTTCGAATCCCCCCTCGGGCATGGATATTTGTGCCGTCTTTAGTCTTAGCTAGTTCATAAGTAGTTTGTAAGCTTAGGGACTGATGACCCCGTAGTTAAGTCCCATAAGTTGTACAAACATTTGAACATTTGTTAACATCAACATTCTAACTTTAATTACAGCGCGGAGCTTAACCGCGTAATACGAGAGATGCGATTTGCCGACACTTGGGAACTTATTCATGGAGATCGTCAATATTTTACCTTTTATGCCCCCACCTCAGCTAGTAGAATTGATAGGATTTGCGTAACACCGTGCTTAACTGCAAATTTCACCCGACCTGAAACATGGCCAGTGTATTTCTCAGATCATTTGGCGTATCACAGTCCATTGAAAATGACTAAACAGGATATTTTTCGAGGCAGTAACATCTAGAAACTTAACGTCACTGTCCTCCCAAAAGATAGTTTTAGATTACGCATGGAAGAGGTATGGGATACCTGCATAAGACGACGACGAAACTTCCCAAGTACGATACAATAGTAGTGCAAGTGTGATAAACCAAAGATAATCAGTTGCTTAAAAACATATTGCTGTCAACGACGTCAAGACGAAAAGAGCGTATCTGAGTTTTATTTCCGTTGCCTCCGGGAACTCCACGAGTGTCGTAATCCAACAGCGGACACCATATTACGAATTGAAAAAGTGAAGGCAAAATTAACGGCGATGAAATGAAAACAGATGGGAGGCATCGCAATCCGGTCGGGAGACCACAACAGCTTTGCCGGGGAAGCGCCTTCGTTGTACCACCTCGCGAAGGGACAACGTCACAAGCGGAATAGATTGATACACAGCCTTCGAAGAGGAGACGGAAATCTGTTGAAAGATCACGGGGCAATTAAGCGATACGTCACTGAGTATTACGCGGAATTGTACGCTTCGGAGCCTGTCGACGATGAGTTGCTCAGACAGATTATGAACAGCTTACCTGACAGACTGAATTCGCAAGATGTGAAATCTCTGTTGGTGGACGTACCGCACAAGAACTAAGATCAGCAATGAAAAGAGCTCAGGGAAACAAATCATCTGGCGCGGACGGATTACAATTATAATTCTACACACGATTTTGGTACCTATTGGAAAACTTCTTCCTCGACATGTGCAACGAAATTAAGGACGGGAAAATTATACCGGATGGATTCAACGAAGGGATCATAGTCCTCATTCCCAAAGAATACCCCTGCAACGACTTGCATAAAATCCGCCCGTTATCCTTATTCAACTCGTATTACAAGATAGTAGCCCGTGTCATGGCAGCGAGGATGAAACTGGTGTTGCATAAAATCATACATCAAAGTCAGACGGCAGCAATACCGGGACGTACGATCCTTCTCTACGTAGGGAGCTCATAAGCTACTGTGCTCTTACACGTCCAGAAGCAGAAATCTTATCCTTAGACCTTAACAAGACTTTCAACAGAATGAGGCACCTTTTTGCAATAATGACCTGTCTGGTGTTTGGGGAAGAATTCGTCTTCATGATCAAAAATCTATTTGACAATGCCAAGTCGAGGGTAAATATAAACGGACATCTCACAAAACCAATCCCCATAGAGAAATCCATACGACAAGGCTGTCCTTTATCAATGACTCTCTTTGTCATTGCTATCCACGCACTACTTAGGAGACTCAGCCAACGGCTCCAAGGAATGAACATCTACGGCAGCACTCTCAAAGGCATTGCGTACGCGGATGACGTGGGAGTTGTCGTTAATAACGCGTGACGTGCAGACGGCGGTTGGCGAGTTTGAACACACTTCAGGATCCAAATTGAACATACGGAAAACGTAATTACTGGCATTAGGAACAGGTTTCCCAGCGAATGAGGTAGAAGGCTTACGTACGTACCGACTCCCTGGAACTCCTCGGAATAAACATGTATAATTATCCTCTGAGAACAACGGCTGCAACTTGAAGGGACATTTTAAATATGACGAGAGCATGTCTCCGACATAATTACGGTAGTATGAAAGATTTACCTGAAAGAGTTCACTTCGTTAACACCAAAATCCTATCGAAAATTTGGTACGTAGGCCAAATCCTTCTGGTCAGTGAAAAAGTAGCCCTCAGAGTGATGGCGGCGGAAGGTTGGTATCTATGGCGAAATGGTATCTTTAAAGTCGGAATAGATGTAACGACAGTTCCACCCAGGGATGGAGGACTTGGTGCAGAGCACTACTGATGAAACGAACTCTCCAAATTTATGACGAACAACCACACGGCGCTCTCCGATCAGTCACCGACGCATACAGACCACTTAGTTTAGAGGCTCCGATTAACCTTAGTGCCGTACCGCACGAACTCGCTCATACTCGTCAGTTCTTCCTTGATGCAAGCTACATGCGAAGGCAGAGCAGCACCACCAGAAATAAAACAACAGCAGAGATATACAGGTTTATGAATGACAACTGGAGGAGGAACAGGATGGAAACCAAACACGCAGATATACAGTGGGCCACAGTGTGGAAGAACATCAACAAGATCCTCGACACAGACATCAGATCAACATGGTACAGAGTCGTAAACGAAACAATAGCTACGAAGGAAAATCTTCACAGAATAAAGCTGGCCAAGACACCTAAGTGCAAGGGTTGCGACCTCATCGACACAATACAACACAGGTATATATGCGGGGAGAACACGAAGATATGGGGATTGTGTCGGCGGAAACTGGCTCTGATAGGCAGAACGACCACCAAAGAAATAACAATCGCAACCATGCTACAACCTGATTTCAACTATTTCCCAATGGCGAAACAAAACATGTGTACCTGGCTAGTCGGCCACACATCTATATCTATAAATGTGAATGTCTGTTCGGTGTACATTTATCTTGTCTGAACCGCAAGACATAAAGAGCTAAAATTCTTTAGGCACGGTTTCATGGCGATCGGCTAGCTATTTATCTATATATATATTAATGTGCATTTATCACGTCCGAACGACAAGACCGAACGACAAGACGCAGAGACTTAAATATTTGTACAGTTACTAACTTATACGTGAGGAAGGTGTTAGGCACGGTTTTATAGCGATCTGATGGATATTTAGTAATTTGAAGAATATAACGCGAAATGGAGAACAATAATTACTCTTTGAAAATTATATTTACTCTTTGAAAATTGTTTTATTCGTTGCATTGTTGCTTGAGGGTTGATAATGAAAAAAGGGTGGAGTATATTGGGATGGAAAGTTATCGGTGTATATAAAATTCTACGTGTGTGTGTGTTAATATTTCGTTCTGCAGCGAAAACTACAGAACGCAAACGAGTGGTCTGTGTGTAATTGTTGTCCGAAGTCTCCCGTTGTACACCATAGCAGTTCCATGCCGATAGCTATAAGGGGGTGGAAATTATGGTGGTTGAAAGTCGTCAAATTATTTAAAAAATTCGGACTGAAGGCCAGCGATGACGTATGCGACTCTATCAAATGTTCCAATGTTTGTACAACTTATGGGACTTAACTACGGGGTCATCAGTCCCTAAGCTTACAAATTACTTATGAACTAGCTAAGACTAAAGACGGCACAAATATCCATGCCCGAGGGGGGATTCGAACCCCCGACCGTAATGGCCGTGCTGACCGTGACTGAAGCGCCTCAGTCACGCGACTCTATAGCAAGGAGGCTACATACAGCGAAACGTGATGCCACAGACCATATCTTTGGTCTATACGTGATACAATGTCTTCAGCTCTTTCTCTGTAAGGATAAGCATAGAATACGGAAATATAAGAATAAATAAATAAAGCGGTAGGAAAGAAATTTCTTTTAATACAGACATACACCACTTATACAAATGAATACATACCTGCAAAATAAATATATCGTACGCATTTTGTATGTCATTTGTGTTTTTATTACTACCTTTCTTTGTTTGGATAATTATAATTTTGTACATTATGCGAGACAGTCTTATTTCTTATTTAGTCTCCGATAAATGGAGCATGTTTTTTAGAAAAAAGGAGATGGACAAGAGAGAGAGAGAGAGAGAGAGAGAGAGAGAGAGAGAGAGAGAGAGAGATAGAGAGAATAGAAGTACTAACTCAAAGCAGGAATAAATAAATAAATAGCAGGGCAAAGCCGGGTTTTCAGCTAGTTACATTATATAATTAATAAACCGGCGGAAGGCAGCTACCATGACTTTCGACTCTATAGTACAAATCAGGCTATGAAACTCCTCAACAAGCCAGGACACAGAACATTATTTGCAAACTACCCAGTGGCGCTAGAATTGACGCAGATATGAAGAACGGAGAGCAACGAACGACGCGCGGACGTTTCGGGGCGTGGCGCTGTCGGAGGTAAGACAGTACAAAAGTAAAAAAGCTTCTAAATGACAGAGATTAGAGGTATATAAGGAAGGAACATTTGATCACCAACAGGAATCAACCAAAAATAATTTACGAGAAGACGAACTCCGGTATTAGACAGTGCGCTAAAAATGACATATATGAAGACAGAAGTGTCTTTTTCTTCATCATATTTCCTTCAGCTATTCTTATTCTTGTTATTTTACTATGACAGAAGTTGTCCATGTAATTTGATTAATCGTCTGTGGATGAAAAAGTCACCAAGACGGTTTCGATTATTTTATAAGCGCAAGTTTTGTTTCGTTATGAATAAGAAGTTTCCTTTTATTTGCCAACGAAAACAAATATAGGTACAGAAGGCTATCATAGCGAGCGGAAGAACGGGTTGTAGGGGAGGAAGGAGACCCGGGAAAAAATGCGGTAAGAGATCGGATTTTTATTGAAAGGTTCGCGGGTTCGATTCCGCCCGGTGGTAAATATTTTTTTGCTCCTTGGCAATGCGTACACTACTGACTTCACAATTAACCTCAATCATATGTTTTTTTTTTGTATTTATATGTGTACAACTGATTATTTAAAACAAGCATATTATCTTGCAAACTTGGGGTTGTGAACGGCCCATAAGATGCAAACACGAATAATCGTGAGATCGACTACTATCACCCCGGTACATGCACTTGATCAGTTGCAAAAGACGTCCCCAAGTACGCGTTAACTACAGACCCTTTTTAAATGTTTGTAGTGCCGAATTTCATCCAATTCCCTTTCTTTTTTTGCTTATATAAATTAATAAAATAACCTGTATGATGTTGCCGTTAATTGTGACGTCAGTCTGCATCTACATCTACATCAATACTCTGCAAACCACTGTGAAGTGCATGGCAGAGGGTACGTCCCACTGTACCAGCTATTAGGGTTTTTTTCCCATTGCATTCACGTATTGAGCATGGGAAAAATGATTGTTCAAATGCCTCCGTGCGTGCTGTAATTAATCTAATCTTGTCCTCACGATCCCTACGCGAACAATATGTAGGTGTACGCATTGCCAAGGAGCATAAAAAAAATGACGCCCGCTGTAGTTGAACCCGCGACGTTTCCAATACGACTCCGATCTTTTACCACTGAGCCAAACACCTCTTCCTAAACACGGTGTCACAGGGACAGTTGATAAGATGCGTATGGGGATATATCCGTATCAAATTTCCTTTTATTTCCTAAACGCTTGGCCATCTGGAATTCCTACTTGGGGCACTTTCGTGTCTCACCACGCCCTACATATACCATAAATTTGGACGAATTCGGCGATGACGAGTAGACGTCCTCTCCTTGTAAGCAAGAATTTAATTATTGGGTTTTACACCACGGGAGAGGCAGTTGGTGACTTAAGACGACTGTGAGATCCGCGTCTCCTTATGCTTCAGTAGATGAAGGGACCCGATTACCAATCCTTATACTTATTCCAAATCTAGTGTAAGATAATAAGCAACTGTTTCCTGAGCGATACTTTCCTCTGCAGCGGAGTGCGCACTAGTATAAAACTGTCTGGCAGATTAAAACGGTGTGATTACTCGACAATGGAACTACGTACTAAAATCAAGTGGGGTACCTTACGGACCGACATACTGGCCCTTAGAAGCCTACCCCCCAAAGTTTATTGTAATTGAAGTTATCATTAACCCCCATATCTCTGTAATCCCAGGAAGTGTAAGTCGCCAGTTGGCGATGGGACTTCATCTACGTTGTTCAACTAAAAAAAAAAAAAAAAAAAAAAAAACACAACTGTGCGCCGTACCGGTATTCGAACCTAGGACTTTCGCCTCCCGCGGGCAAGCGCTCTACCAATTTCTTTTTCTTCTTAGTAGATCTTGTCCTTGCGGACGCTGATCGTGCTTGTTCGTTTTGGTTCTACGTGTTCTTTGGCCCAGCTTTTTGTATTACAGACGGCGTTCAGTCCTCTGACAGGGCGCGCTGAGCCACGGAGCCCGACTGCCAATTAAGCTACCCTGATACACTATAATATAACGGTTTATTGGTTGGTTGGTTGGTTGGGATAGGGGGACCAAACTGCTAAGGTTATCGGTCCCCCGATGGGGAGGGGAAGGAGTGAGGATAGGGAAGGAGGGGAAGGGAGAGGAAATGCAGGCTAGGGAGGAAAGAAGATTGAAATACTGCATTAGTTCGGGGCCCCGTGATCGCCACGCACGTACACGCGAAAGAACCGTAAGCTCCCTAGGGAGATAACGATTTATTAATACAGCTAATGGTTATAGTACAATTCTTCAAATTTATTGTGGCTGTAGAAATGTCGGACAAACGTGTGGGTTTTGAATGGTGACAGCAGACTTTCCAGTAGTTATAGAAGCAACAGTTTGAATGAGTGACTTAGTTGGCCTTGTAACATCAACTGTCGTGGCTTTGCCATATAGTTACTGCGAACGGCTGAAAGCAGGAGTAAACTACAGTCGTTACTCTTCCCGAGGACATACAGCACTAATGAATTGGTGGCGTCCTATTGGGTAAAATATACGGAAGGTAAAATAGTCCCCAATTTGGATTTCCGGGCGGGAAGGTGTCGTCATCAGGAATCGTAGCGTGGAATGTTCTGTAGGTTAATCGAGTAAGTAGGTTAGAAGATTTTCATAGAAATGGATATGATGACGTGAGCTATGGTGGCGATTAGTGAAGTTTAGTGGCAGTATGAAATGGATTTCTGGTCAAGTTAGTACAAGGTTATAAATATATCAGTTGAGGTTAACGCAGAAGTAGGTCCAATAATTAATAAGAAAATAGGAAAGCGGGGAAGCATAGTGAATGCATTATTGTAAGCAAGAGAGATACGAAGCCAACACAGACTACAGTAGTATAAGTTTGTATGCCAGCTAGCTCTGCCGATGATGAGGAGATTGAAAAAATGCATGATGTCACAATAGACGTTATTAAGACAGTGAAGGGGGCGTGGAACCTTGATTGCGTTGGGGGGCTGGAACTCCGTAGTAGAAAAAGGAAGAATTTTACACAGAGCACGATTTAGTTATCTCAGAAATTTAATGTAAGAATAATAAATTAAGTTTGTATATTTGGAATAGACAACGATACATCGGAAGGTTTAAAATTAATTTTATAATGATAACACATAGATTTCGGAAGGGACATTAAACTGCAAGACATATTTATATCCATGGGCCGATAGAGACTCTGACCATAAATTATTTGTTAGGAAGTGTAAATTAAAACTGAAAAAGAAACAACAAAAAGAAAGAAAAATAATGTGAAGGCCGCGGCGGATCAAATAGAAAGACAAGATGTAGTAAAAAACCTCGGATGTCACAGTAAATACCGAATTTAATTAATGAAAGAAGAAAATATAAAAATGCACAGAATGAAGCACGTAAAATGGAATGCAGACGACTAAGATGGGATGGATAGGAAGTGCAAATTGGCTAAACAGGATTGACTAGAGAACAAATGCAGGTCTGTATAAGAATGTTCAACTAGGAGAAAGATAGATACATGAAAATAAAAGAGAGGTATGGAGACAAAAAAATCCTTACACGTATTATGTACAGACGAATGGAAAACTGATAGAATCCGACCTCAGTTTGGATTTAAGAGAAACGTAGGAACATGTGAGGCAATACTTACTGTTACGACTTATCTTAGAAGGTCGGTTAATAACTTTTGTAGATTTGGAGAAGTCTTTCAACATTGTTGACAAGAATACCCTCTTTTAAATTCTGAAGGTAGCATGGGTAAAATATAGAGATCGAAAAGTTATGAACAAACTATACAAAAACCAGACAGCACTTACGATTTTAAGGGCATGAAAGGGATGCAGTGGTTCGGGGAATTAGGAGGTACTGAACAGATATGGGGACGCAAGAAAATTCTGGCATATCTTGAGTAAAAGAAAAAGGCTAAGAGAGAATTTTTGGTAGAAAGAGGAGGTAACAAATTGTTAGCATTCCTCACATACATTGAATGAGCATCATTTAGTTTCAGTATGATGTAAATAAAGAAGTTAAGAGCTATCGCGAGCACCAGAAGTATGCGCCAAATTAGTGGATTGAGGACGAAAAAGACCTACCGCAGTTTAATACCGAAATTCGAACAAAAGTGATCAAAGAAAAAAGGTTTCTTATCCAGTTTAAAACGCATACATAGTACAGGTGGTGTGGTAGATTTTCCACTAAAATGATACATGTTATTAGGCATTCAGTTTTTTTTGGAAGTATGGTCATCAGTCCCGGTGTCAAGATCGCATGCTTGTATTAGTGATTACTAGTATCGGATCGTTACTGACCACCTTCACATCATTTTTATAATGATACATAGATTTCGGAAGGGACATTAAACTGCAAGACATATTTATATCCATGGGCCGATAGAGACTCTGACCATAAATTATTGGTTAGGAAGTGTAGATTAAAACTGAAAAAGCTACAAAAAGAAAGAAAAATAAATTGAAAGCCGCGGCGGATGATATAGAAAAACAAGATGTAGTAAAAAACCTCGTATGTCACAGTAAACACCGAATTTAATTAATGAAACAAAAAATATAAAAATGTACAGAATGAAGTACGTAAAATGGAATGAAGACTTAGAAGGTCGGTTAATAGCTTTTGTAGATTTGGAGAAAGCTTTTAACACTGTTGACTAGAATACCCTCTTTTAAATTCTGAAGGTAGCATCCCTACAGTGTTTACGACCCAGGGGACAAAACAAAGTCTTAATATAGTATCCTTCCAGTTATTTTAAAAGTAATGAATGGTATGATGTAAAACTTAAAATACGTATCGTCCTGGTACACATAACTTGATGTCAACGAGGTCGAAAGTTTGAAGTCTTTGGTACAATAATTTAACAGCACAAGTTTGGCAAGTGGTTTTAAGTATAACGGTCTTAATGCAGCACAGGCGGATCCAATGGGGGGGGGGGAGACGAAGGGTTGCTCGCCCCCCCCCCCCACCAGCAGCTCCTTATATAAGCTAGCGTGCTATCACTGCCTTGAGTCGTCAAAACTGTGATACTTTTGTTTTGATTGAGAGTGAGGTAAAGAGGGGTGGCCAGTACTAGAAGAGTCTTTCTACTGAGCCAGAGTTTAGCTGACGATGAGAATTATTTAACGCTCACCCCCAGCAGGCCATCCTGGATCCGCCCCTGTAATGCAGGCATGACGTCGACGTACGAAACTCTGTCGTACCCATTCTAATATTCACAGTGTGGGTGGAACAATGTCGCAACCATCGAGAATTCTTTATTCCAGATCGTCTCCAGTCCTGACAGGCGTCAGGTACACAACACTTTTTAACGTGAGCAGACATGAAGAAATAAATCTAATTAATGTCCTGGCCACCACGCAGAATTACCTCCTCCTAGCCACTCTCAGGGAAGGTCTCATCCAGGTATTCACGAACCCTCAGTCCAGGGCAAGATGGCGTAACATCACGTAGTAACCACATACGTTGACCAACAACAACCAAAATAAGATTGAAGTATAGGTAATCTTAGCAACAGCATTGAGGCTACATGTATTCCAGTGTCACAAGTGTCAGCACAATTATATAGCATTCAACGGTCGTTTTCTCACTAGGCCCCTTACCTCAGTCACATTTACCCTTCACCATCATTCCTGCAACCATCACGCAATCACTCTGTATGTTTTGAGGTGATGTAGAAAATGAAACTCGAGATCAGATTTGCAATAATTTTCTATATATAGAAAAAAATTAAAAAATTATAAGCTTGTGTGTTTGTTGTAGTCTTCAGACCTGAGACTGGTTTGATGCAGCTCTCCACTGTACTATATCCTGAGCAAGGCTCTTCATCTCCTCGTAAGAATGGCAGCCCACATCCATTTCAGTCTGTTTACTACATTCGTTTCTTGGTATCCCTCTGCGATTTTCCCCCCTTACACTTCCCTCCAATGCTAGATTTACGATTCTTCGATGTCTAAGAATGTCTAAGATGTCTAATCTTCAGCATTCTTCTGTAGAACCACATTTCAAAAGCCTCTATTCTCTTCCTGTCTGAACTATGTATCGTCCATGTTTCACTTCCGTACAAGGCAACACTCCACACAAATGCCTTCAGAAAAGACTTCCTTACACTTAAATTAATATTCGATGTTAGCATATTTCTCTTTTTCAAAATCGCTTTTGTCCCATTGCCATTCGGCATTTTATATCGTCTGTACTAAGACCACCAAATGTTATTTTACTGCCCAAGTAACAAAACTCATCTACCTCCTTTATTGTTTCGTTACCTAATCTAATTCCTTCAACATCGCCCGATTTTCTAAGACTGCATTCTATTACCCCTGTGTTGCTCTTCTGAATGTTCATCTTACACGCTCCTTTCAACACACTGTTTATTCCGTTCAACTACTCTTCCAGGTCTTTTTCTGTCTCTGAAAGAATTACAATGTCATCAGCAAAACGCAATCTTTCTATTTCTTCACCCTGAACTCTAATTTCTCAAAATATCTCTTTCCTTTCCTTCACAGCTCGCTCAATGTACAAATTGAATAACATTGGAGAAAGGGTAGAACTCTGTCTTACTTCCTTCCCAACCACTGCTTCCCTTCATGCCCTTGAACTCTAATAACTGCTGTTTGGTTGACGTATAAGTTGTAAATAACCTGTGTATGGTTTTCAAATACATGTTTTCTTATTTTAAAAGTAGAAAATTTGCAAGAAGGCACTATGTCACCTTAGTTTTGTGCAAAATAAAATCAACAAAATCTGGAAGTAATAACTGAAAAGGAAAAGACAACAATTTCAAACATGTGCGTTTGTATTATGTTACTGTAACAACACATTTGTAAATATACTGGAGCCGTAAAAAATAATCTAAACACCGCCGCATGTAGAGTGTCGTTTTGAATGATGACCGCTACTGGGTTGAATATCGCCGTAAACTATGCCAACAACTGATCCCCAAGAAAGGGAGAAAGATTAATGTAATGTATTTTTTTAATGTACCGGTATCTCTGTTATAGAATGGAATGTCAGACTGTGGCGTCAGCGCGTGCTTGCTGTTGCGGGTCGTCAAATAGCAGAGCCAAAGATGCAGCGTCCGATGACATCCGAACCATGAACGATGCCAGAGATATAAATTGTGAGCATCTGGCCACTATACGTCTAGCTGAAGACTGCACGCCAATAACACATGATTGTAAAATGTGCAAAATCATTCTTCTTTTTCCTGTGATTAATAGTTCATCGTAGAAAGTTCTAGAGAGTCGCCGATGCAAGAGGAACACTGCTTAGTTCCAGGAGTAAGGTTTGGGAGTCGTGGGTTTAGGAGGCTCCAATATTTACTTGAAGAGGCTCTCGCTTAATGCTCAGGAGTAAATTGATTTTTCGGTAATATGTATTTCAGTGTCTAATTTTATAAGTAGAGAGCAGTATCGACTTTCAGCTTAATAGCTATTTAAAGTGTCTTTAAAGGGTTTTAATGTGTGATAAATGCTGATTTTTGCAGCATCAAGTATTAGCAGAAATTTATTTGCGTCGTATTCAGTCGATAAATAGACTTTGATGTACTAGGAAGGGATTTTATTTAACGTTAGTATCGGCTATAGTCCGATCTGGTTCCTTATTGGATGGTGCTAATATTGTGTCTGGTCCGGGAAAATTCAGCAGAAAGGCGAATTTTTCCCTGTTGGTGGTTTCTCGTGATATCGAGTATTGATATTGGTGTACGAATAGTATTGAGTGGTTTTACTGACGTACGCAGTGAGGCGATGCGTTTATTTGGACAGACATGTATTTTTATTAGCTTTGTGGAACCTTTTAATATTGAGTGGTGGCATCACATTTCCGATAATTGCCTTTAATTAAATATTCCGGCTGAGACTATTATTGAGAATTATTAATTGCTACTGAAAGTCGAAATTTGTTAAATTTCGTGACAGGAACTGGTATTATTAATGCGAAACTATAGAACGATATTGGACATAGATTGATGACGAATGACCTACTTTACTTTACTGGGATTTAGTTACGCCAGCACCTGAAGGGGATGAGTTTTATTTAAAATCTGTAATTAAGGTTAGTAGTAAAAGTGGTGGTGGCACATATGCCAACGAGTCCAGCGCAGCTAGTCAGGGATATTAATTTTAATAAAGGCACTCGTTCATCCAGACTGGAACTAATATTTTTCTATAACTAAATAGCCGGCCGCGGTGGCCGAGGTGACTGAGGCGCTCCAGTCACGGTCAGCACGGCCACTACGGTCAGGGGTTCGAATCCCCCCTCGGGCATGGATATTTGTGCCGTGCTAGTTCGCAAGTAGTTTGTAAGTTTAGGGACTGATGACCCCGTAGTTAAGTCCCATAAGCTTAACAAACATTTGAACATTTGATATAACTAAATTCACAAAAAAGAGAAAAAGAAAAGAAAAAAGAGCGGATAGCTCTATGAAAAACAAACAGAAATTATTTTTTTTTTCTTTTCTTTAGGTAGTTAGCAAAAAGTAATTTGACTGTGAGTAAAGATATATGTTGAATTCTAAAAGTATCTCGCATGTTCAAAATATCAATGTTAAAGATAAGAGTGTTATAGTAATATCTCTGACTTAGTAATTAAATTTACTTGATATTAGACTGAAAGCAATATTGAGATACATTTGAAATAACTTTATTAAACAGATTTATTGACTTTAAAGTACCGCAAAAAGACCTTCTGAATATAATATCACTAATGTTCAGTATTAATGATATCTGAGAAAGAGATCAGTTCGTAATTTGTATTGAAAGAGGTGCGCAATTCACAAGTTGATCTGTAGACAATTATTTACGTACGTATATTTTGAGCGAGTTTTATAAAACTCTAGTAGTGAGATTTGAAAGATATTTATGAGTTTCTGTTTCGATAGAGGTACCGGTTGTGAGACTTAAAACAGTAAACGCAGTAAATTATATCTCTGATATTTACACTACCCATTCCAACCTTTATAGAGAGTTATATGCCCGTCTCTTCGTGACACCTATAACAGAATTTCATTACCATTACCAACTTTTGACTTTTATGCACCAGGACAGTATAATAGAACTTTAAACATCCTTAAATCTTTCCCTGCAAGAAAATAGTAATCGACACGTTACACGCAGTAGGGGCGAGCGGGGCAAGACGGGGTATTTAAGCACTTAGTTATTTTTTGTAGGCTTAAACTTCAGTATTTCTAGAGTTTATAAAAAAATATAGGACCAAAATTGTTAGTATTTACTATTAAAAACACATTTTCCCAGGGTTTACCAAGTACCCCATGTTGCCCTACAGTGAGAGCAAGATGGGGTACGCAGGTGGGGTAAGATGGATTACGTCAATACTGTATAAGGCAAAGGTAATTAAGTGATTCATTGAACACAGGTTTACATATTTATAAAAGATTTATTTTAATATCTAATGAAAATGCATTAAGTAAACATTGTGTGATGTTAAAGTTCATTTTATTGTTATTCAGTTATTATCGACGTTTTGTGAGCAAAATCACACACATGATGTACCTCGGCATCCTCGTCCTCTTCTCCGTCACATGAACAGTGAGCCCATTTTTTGCAAGAGACGCATGACACCCATCCTTCTGTTTACTGCGACTAGAAATAGCCACAATACAGGCACGCAGTGTCATCCTCTTCTAATGTGCTTCCTTCTTCAATTTTCTTTATCTTCTTTGCCAAGTTCGTCATTGCTTTTTTATTCTTCCCACTTTTGCCTTTACAAACACAGGGATTTTTTAAGTCTTCTCAGGTGAACTCTTCCTTCTTGTTCCTTCTTTTTTCCAGGCTTAACTTTACTTGCACTCTCCACGAGTTCTCTTCTGTAAGGGGAACTAGTAACAACAACAGTTTTTCCTATTTTGCGGCCTGTTTTTCGGATTTTTTTTTTCTTTCCGACATGGGGGATCGGGACAATCTGTTCAGGTGAAACAACAAATGACCTTAATTGATTGGTGTTGCTCTCAGAAGCCTGCTTGTTTGTAGTGTGGAAATTGGGGTTATTATCATTTCAAAATGAGCACCCTGGGCTTAGACCTACAGCAAGCGCATCCTGCTCTTTAGTACCGGCTTGGTTGACAGGACAATAAACTGCTTATGTGAGCCAACTGAAGCAAGGCAGGGTAAGACGGGGAGGGCAAGATAGGGTACCCCGTCTTGCCCCCAGGAACCATTTTTACGTTAGGTTAATATTATAGCACCAAGGATATATTCAATTAGTTATTGCATACATTAATTTATTGCTAAACAAGTTTTTTCTTCATTGTTAATACTTAAGAGTATGAGAAAAAATTACTTCTCTTCTCTTCTCTGAAAATGACGAAAAATTATATCACCGCAGACGAAAAAACACGTTTGGATGTATTCACTCAAAATGGTTTGCTCAAAATGGCTGCCAGCACTGTCAGGCGCTCGCATAGCAAGTGCCTACTACTTCAACTATTCCCCGCTGGTTTGCAATATCTGTCGTGGTAGAAATTACAAAAACCCCGTCTTGCCCTCCACCCCATCTTGCCCCGCTCTCCCCTACACTCCATCTTGTTGCAAGTTGGCTCCTCTGTTAACTCTGAGACGTGAGCGCAGTGCACAAGTGGCGTACCAAGTCTTGGACTTTAACTTGCAGATGATTAGACGTTTTGGCTTGCAACTCAAATGATGGGTGACTTCCAAACAGGCCTACTCGATGCTGTGTAGATAGTGGGAGCACCTGGGACGAAACGGCTGCAGTGTTTAACGATTCGCTAGCGACAGTATCCTCGATAATGACAGCGTACACGATATCAGGCAAAACATCGCTGGTGAAGAGAAATTAACAGTGGGCGAAACCCAAAGTCAACTGATAACGACAGACGAGCGTTAGGAACAGTGGTGGCAAGACAACGTGAAAGTACCACGGTAAGAGACACTGCAAATCTCGACACTCAGTTGAGTAAAATACAGTACGACTGGAGCCTTACGTTCATGAAAGTTTATCACATTGGTGTGATGTCTGTTCTTTCTGACATGTGCGAAAGAACGGACACCACATCTTCTTCGCAGACATATTGCATTTGCAAATTATTGACGAAGGAGAGGAAGGAAGAAGGATTAGGAAGAAAAGGATTGTAGTTGCTGCATTAGGGCATTGAAATCAACCAATGGCGACAAGTGAAAACGTGAGCTGGGCTGGGAATCGAACCCGGGTGTCCTGCTTCGAGCCAGCGGTCGCCTTAAGACTTTTTTTTTTTTTTTTTTTTTTTTTTCTCCCACGTAGATCTATGCTTTGCGGTCGTTTGTTCAGTTCGTTTCTGGTTGTTAGTTGAACATTTCGTTCACCTTTTTTTTTTATTACAAAGGGCCTTTAACCCCCTGACCGGGCGCGATGAGCTACGGCGTGCGAAACAACAGATACCACACCAATATAATAAGTATTTACACGCGAAGACGGCGTTAGCTTCACTTAATTAACCGCAGATGCGGTCATACGTTCGAACTCGCATGGGAACCTGTAATGGCGAGTGTAAGAGGGCATGAACAATTCTCAACGAACGACCAAGTAAGAACAATGGGAACGACCGCACATCATTGATCTACCTGAAGAACAAAGAAAGAAAGAAAAAGTGGTTAAGGTGACCGCTGGCCCGAAGCGGGAGACCCGGGTTCGAATCCCGGCCCGGCTCACATTTTTACTTGTCGCCATAGTTTAATTTCAATGCCCTAATGCAGCCACTGACAATTCTTTCCTTCCTAATCCTTGTTCTTTCTCCTCCTTCATCAATAATTTGCAAATTCACGAAAGGGCTGCAGCTGCTAAACCCTTAATAACGAAAGTTAAGGCAAAGTGCGAAAGAAGTGGAGCCACGATTATAAAACCTGAATACTTGATGAGTGGAAGTATAAGTTATGATCCCATGAATGATCGTTTACGTTCCTTCCTACAAACAATCGTGTTTAAGTATCCCAAAGACGGTCACGATACAGCATGCTTGCCCTGCAGTCACTAATGGGGACGATTCCGTCATAATGTGGGCATCTTTACCGGAGTATGATTACCCTTACTGGTCGGATAAGTGTGGAGTAATATCTCATAATCGTCGACAGCAAACTGCTAACATATTACTAACAAACACTGCCTCATTCTGAAACGATGATGCGTCCAAGCACGCAGCCCAAAAGGTTTAGGTATACTTTTCAGAGCATCATAAAATTATCAGACATCACATCACCACGTCTCAACATAACTGATCTGCTACGGGGAGTTTTAAGAGCAGAGAGCGACAACCAAATTTAAAGCTCCAACATCGTTGAAGTAATTGGCGGTTTTCTTGTTACAAGAATGCATAACATTCTGTTGAAAACTATAAAGGCATTTTGTGAATATGTTCATCAAACAAATGGAGCTGTTCTCAAACCAAACGATGGGCCAATTCCTTACTAAAAAATTGATATTTTGTCTTTGTTAGGTGTTCATATTATTTTGATCACTCCCTGTATATCAAAATGAACACTGTCGAAAAATTACAACTACTTCACATTGAAACTTAACATTTTACCACTCGGCTACCTAGCCCATAATCAAATCCATTTTCTTGTGTTACGACAGATGACACGTTGTACGTCTTCAACTAGAAGTATGTATATTGTGACCTAAATTCATCGGAAAAACTGTGAAAGAAATCTGTCTTGTTGCCATTCCTCTGTAATATCTATATAACATGCACTCCGTGTAAGATTGTATTCGAGTGCAAAGACAGAGATGTCGATCAATATAAGCCAGAAAAGTTTACTTTTCTTTCTTTGTCAGAGCACGTCACACAGTAGTAGCAGTATGTGAGAAGCATTGTTGAAGGATGGAAGCTAGCGTACAGTCGGGTGGAGGCAGCAGTATTTTGAAAGGAGTTTTGTAAGAATATAACTTGAGTAATATGTTGTATAAGTGACATGGTAGTGATAGAAAATTAACCTACTCCAGTAATTCATTTCGTCAACATTTTTGCAACTGTGAAGCTACTTATTGTTAAAGCATTATCTATGATAGACATTTTAGTAGCAATTTTGTAATGAAGAATATGATTTGTCATCATAGTTGTACAAGTGGTAAAGAAATAATTGAATACATAAAAGTTATAGATATATATTTTCGCCATTTCGTTTAGAAATAATGGTTTTGTGAAGAAGGGTACAGTTGAAGCTTACCTGCAGTTTTTAACTTTCCTCTATCAGTGCTTAACGTCCCACATACAGTTGTTTTGAAGATCACACCTCGAGTTGTACACTGACGCCGTCTTATATTGTACATCGCATGTACGGCTAAAATCACTGCAGTAATTTTGAAGGCAATGCGCAGACGTAGGCCATCCAAATTAATTACTGTTAAAGGGTACATGTAGATTGTGACGTACTGTACAGTATTATCTGAGTACATTTGCAAAAAGGTATAATATATTAGTATTAGCTTTGTGATTTATTGTGAGTAAAAGAATTTTCAATCATTTATCAGAGAAGCCAGATCCGTTAATTTTCATTTCCTATGTAATTTTTTAAAAAAACTTTTATTACAGTGACTGATTGTTCAATTAAAATATAAAGTAGAGTAATATTCTGGAGTAACAACTTTATATATTATTTTATTTGTTAGTCAGGTAGCATATGTTAATTTCACTAAAAGCGAACAACACTCTTGCCGACGAATTGTTTGAGATACTGGCTAGTATGCATTTCACATCGTGTAGCGTGAGCTCCGCCTATTTCTGTTACAAAATAAATTGTCATTAGTCTCTTCTACCGTGTACAGCGATTTACACATTTCAAGATTAAAAGTAAACAATTTGGACGGATCACCGTTTTCAGGTAGTTTTTAGGAGGCGATCCACTTATAATATTGTAAAAAGATATAAAAAAGCCAAGATCGCTGTTCATCAATTTTTATTTACGACGACCGGTTTCGCTGAATTATGTCAGCATCATCTGGTCAAATAAAATATTTTACAAGGCCATAATCTTGTAATGTCAATCAGTTGTTATATAACAATTTACAGTGCATAGGTGCACTATGTCATTATAATAAAACATAATTATCACAGTGAGTGATAGAGTTTTCTGTTGTCACTCACTGTGATAATTATGTTTTATTATAATGACATAGTGCACCTATGCACTGTAAATTGTTATATAACAACTGATTGACATTACAAGATTATGGCCTTGTAAAATATTTTATTTGACCAGATGATGCTGACATAGTTCAGCGAAACCGGTCGTCGTAAATAAAAATTGATGAACAGCGATCTTGGCTTTTTTTATATCTTTTTACAATATTATAAGTGGATCGCCTCCTAAAACGTAAACCAATTTAAACATTTAATTATGTACACAACCTCTAACTTGCAAAATGTTCTTGTTACATTTTCTTCACGAAGAAAGCATTTTCTCACCATAGGAATAGTCCATATTTACATCTGCATGTGGCAGTCAGATCATAAATCTGAAAAAAATGTCTATCAGCTCCTTCTGTCCGTGTACGCTTTATTTCTCTTACACTTTGATGTATCGTGTCGGTCACTGCGTTGCACAGCTTACGGAATTCTATGTACGCAGATCTCCACGCTGCTCAGTACGAAGCAGACACTTACAAATATTACGCCGCTTATCGTTGTATAGATTCCACATTTCCTTAGCGCTTAATTCAAATTATGGAATATTTTCTGCAAGTCGCTAAGGTTGTCTCGTTGTATTTATGCTCACTGCTTCATTTGGAAAAATAAAGACGTCGATAAGACATTAAAGGCTAATAAGAAAATAAATTGTTAATCTGTGTACACACTCTTTGTTATGTCTGCTTATCTGATTCTCATTTTACGACTATAAACAACACGGTATCTTTTAAAGGATCTGTGGGTTTCACTAATATACAAATAAATCTATTTCCGTTAAAGTAGATTCCTGAAAGTACGACTGCTATTCAGATATTGAGAAAAATTACAATTTTTCAAAAATACTGAAATCTGTAAGTCATATTAGTTTTACTCTCAGATTTCAGCCATTCGTTGACAAAATTCGAGCCTATTGCGAGTATGGAAGTACCTATTAATGTAAAGCAATTTAAAAGTGGGTGCTTATCGAGACTTAATAATGCAGTAGTCCTTAGGCAGTGGACTGTACGAATGATAACATGCTGGTTTTTTCGCTGTAGGTTGTTGTTAAATCCCGTCTGGCAGACATCCCAATAAGGGAAACCTGATTACGCAGAAAAACTTCGCTTAGAACTATCCGTTACCTTTTAGAAACTCCGTTCCTTCTACTAATATATCCCCCATACTCTTCCCAGGCATCTTCCAAGTGCGTACATTAAATAAGCGTGACGGCTGGCATAATACGCAGATACCTATCCCCGGTGATATTTGCTGGGTGGCAAAGACGTTTATATCTAACTGGCCTAGCCACCCAAGAACCTGAGAAACTAGGCGGATGCTGTCACAGTGATGGGTCGATGAAAGCGAACTAACCAAAGCCAACGCTTCATTTCACTATTGACCACTATCACCACTAATTAAATCCATTTCCAGAAGAATTATTATTACTGCCTTTTCTCCACAGCCGTATCTCACAATGAAAAGGTCGTCACCGGCATTTTAATTCTGACAAACAGCATAGAATGGCCAATATCAAAGCAGTGCTCTGCCACAGACAATTTTTCAATATGTAAAACATGCGTGAGCTATCCGTGTTTTGTGTATTTTTTTCTAATATGTTAGCTTCGACTGCCTGGATGTGAAAGCAAACATTCACGGGGGATCCAGTTTTGAATGCAAAAAATTATTGTTTACGAAAGTGAAAAGACTTCGTAAGTTTTCGAGACAAGGTCTCAAATTTTCTTCAATCCCTGCTTGTCTCTTTAACAGATGGCACCAGAATAAAAAAATTAGATTACATTAACTATTATTTTCGTATATCCATAGTAACATGAACCTCGAGGATGCAGACCATCTCGTGAAAAACAACCTGAAATACATTTTTTTTCAAATAAATTGTGATATGTTAAAGTTCGCCCTCAGATGAGAGAAACTGGTGGTGTGTGTTAAGTCAAAAAATCTCAAACATATTTTTATGTAAACGGTAATAACAACCGCGTCATGAAACTTGTGAATGAACACCGAGGGGCATATGATACTAGTAATTATCAAGCCACTGCAGCGAATCATCACCCAAGAGAAAATTCAGTTGACTGCACTCGACATATAAAAAAAAATCAGAATTTACGTAATACATCACGCGATATTAGACAGTGAAGTAGACGTAGGTGACAAACAACAAACCCCTTGGGCTTCTCAAAACCAGTTTTACTTGTAGTTAAATTGTTGTGGGTAGTAGCAAGTTATTGAAATGGGATTCTGACTAATGCACACTCTTCTGGACCAAAGTATGCGACTTTAAATGTTTCTGAGATTATTCTTATTTTAGAAATGATTCCAGAGCTGAACTAAACTGTTGGTTTGAAAACGAGAGATACGATTTATAGTAAATTTCCTTAATGGAAAAACATATTTAGAAAAAGTAGATAGTATCCCCAGTCCGTCAACAGGCCACTTAATGACGTTGACACAACAAATGGTTCAAATTGCATTTATTAATGTCGTAAAATACACTTTCTAAAACTATACTTGATTTGTTATTTATTGTACACAAAACAAATTTGACATCTTGTTGTGTTACGCATGAAAGGACAGTGATACACACAGGAGAAAGTAAGGGCCCTAGAATGGTACCTTAATGGACATCGCATGTGGTTAGTTCACATTTGGAAGATGCTTGACAGCTTAACACAAGACTCTTTCCTACTGATACCTTTCGGTTCCTGTCAGAGATATATGATCTTAAGTCATTTTGCAACATTTTATCCTACATCATAATATTTTAACTAAGATAAATGTTTATTGTTATTTGCACAATCATATGGCCGCATAAACATCCCTGAAGTCTGATATTTAATGTCTAATGAATTAAGTCATTCTCACTGTATATGAAGATAGACTTCTCAATAGGTCATCATTTTACAAATACTAATTATTACTTTTAGAATATATTATTTATAGTCAAATAGCTAAGAAGCCCATCGTAAATTACCTTTTATGAAATGACATAAATATGGGAAAAATGATAAAGGACGGGCGTTTGAAAATATTTCCCCCTTTCTTACACAGATACTCCACCATTCGAGAAATATTATACTTATATATGACTTCATACACAAATAACATAAGATTTTAATATACTTATTTAACATAGTTGGTGTTCTGGCATTATGACTATTTTCTACTTATATTCTATTTAGTTTTAGGGTGGATATTACTTTCATTTTTGTAGTAAATGTCATGGTCATATTACCGTTTTTTTCTTTCTTTTTTTTAACAACTGATTTCGGTTTTGCAATTACACATTTCCGACACCACTTTATCATTTACTCTTAATTCTAATTTGCTCCTCCTCATTTGTAGTTCTATCAGACTCTGCCTTCACTATATACCCCTAAGTCTATATTTTTGTATTGAGCTATAACATCAACTTCGTAGCTTCTCTAACAGATATAATTTCCTTTTCCTCTTAGAAGATAAACTTATATTTTAAACCAGTACCAGACTAGTGCACGTCTCAGTACTACGGATTTCGTAACACGAAAACAAAGGTATAATAAAGGGAATGTATTTTATATTAGAATTACGTAATTATATGTTCACTTTAAATCTAAATTGAGTAGAACATACAGTGTTTTATAATATATACACCGTTAACGATGAATAAGCTCAAAGCCTAGAAACTATTTTCAAAAATTGATCGATAGCTAAATGAACAAGTTGCAATAAGTAATTTTGAGAAATAAAGAAAAGAACGATCTGCTTATTTACAAATTGACTGCACAAAGAGTCGTTGCTTGACGAGTATAATTAGCTTCAGTCTAACTTGAAATGATACACACTCGTTATGCAAAATATATGTCTCTGTCGGAGACCACGTAAAGATAAAGTAGGCCTAATGTAAAAAAGGATAAATCCTCACAGTCCACATCGCCAATGTTATTATATATGTGTGGTAATTTTACGATGGCATGACTGGATTGTTTCAATCATTAATATTAATAAAACTAAATGATTAAAACCCAGTAATTAGATATTGTAATTTTACGATGTAATGACTATATTGTTTTAATCATAGGACATGTTTTATTAATATGTTAACAGTCAGGTATTTTAAACAACTTCACGATTTGAAGATGCTCGTTAAGAGTCGAAAGTAGTAATCATGTAGTAAAATTGGTAATCTGGACTCTGAGTATGAATCCTGTTTCATATTCAATGACAGATCGCGGTCTCCAATGTCACAAACATGTTACAATAATGTGTTCTATTCCAAAATGTATAGTAGAAATTCCTTCTGTAAGGGATAATACTGTAGATTATAACTTACAAAAGAGTTGTTGATCAGGGATAAAATTACATTCGTCACCTTTGAGATCACACAAGTAGTAGTGTTATGACTTGGTGTATGTGTGTGTTAGGGAGGGGGGGGGGGTCGCGTATTTGAAAAGGTTGAAACCCACTACTTTAATCAGTCCATGACTGACAACAGATAGCAAAGAAATTTACAAGTAATCATTAACACTATGGTTAATCTATGAATGGCAAGAAACAAACTTAACGAATAGCACAACTTCAGTTAAATATATGCTATTTCACACTCTACATTACAATTCGGTATCACTATGAAACCCTTCCTTGAAAAAACTATGTAGCGCGGGAGTAGCCGAGCGGTCTGGAGCGCCACGTTGCGGATCGCGTGGCCTCCCGCGTTGGAGGTTCGAATCCTCGCCACGGGCATGGATGTTTGTGTTGTCTTTAGTATAAGTTAGTTCATAAGTAATTTGTAAGTTTAGGGACTGATGATCCCGCAGTTAAGTCCCATAACCTTTACAAATATTTGATTTGATTTGAAGTCTATCAGGATAGACTTCCAAACAAGGAAAGTTTTGGACTCACGGTCCTCATGCTAGTTGATATACTTAAACCAAAGTTCTCAATATTGTTAACATCCTAGACTCTAATACTCCAGAAACGCAATGATCGCATCTTTGGTTCCATTTTTTATGTTCAGAAGATACTTTTACAGATGATAAAAGTTACAATAAAATTCTTAATTTGTGGCTCCTAAATTTTTATCATTGATATGAGACGTAGGTTTTTCATTTTAACTCTAAGAATCTTCCGGCGCAAGATTTTGTCTTGTACCAAAGGAAATATTCCAGCGAGTTAAGAGTATAAGCGACTTGGTACAATTAATTAAGATCCGAAGCCGCACAAAACTAACGAAAATGAATCAAAAGCTTGATTTCGCTTAGAGTTTACACTGTTTCACCAAACACACGCAATGAGTGACTAACTCCCGCCACTCATGGTGGGACGTGGTACTCAATACGCGTGGAATTATTCGCATACAATTCGTGACATTGAAGTGGAGGGAACGCACGGTGATGACATATTGTTTTGCATGTTGGTGTGCAGGAAGTGCATAAATTAAGGCCTTTATGTTTGTCGGAAACCGAAATATAATTATACGTCAGCAGGAATGTGATTACGTGTACATTCTCTGCCATTAGTCGTCTGATAACACGGTTATATTTGAAATACCAATTAACAGGCCATTCACACGAATGACCCTACCCCTCTCTACATAGAAATGTTACAGATTACGCTATCGTTGTACGTAAGGTTTTACAGAGCTTAAGGTTCAAATCAGAAACACAACAAGTGTCGCTAAAGAAATCACCTATCAGTTTTTATTGATATTTATCCTTCACTGCACAAACTATCTAAGCGATAAATCTACAATGAACAATTATCGGCTTCCGCTGAACATCCTTGTTAGAAGAACCAGATTAAAAAATTGGCTATCGATTCAGTTTATTCAATATTATTTACCTGCCAGTATAATTCTCGGCGGTACGCTTTATCTTCGGAACACAGTCGTCCAGGAAACTGCTCATTGCAATCTAAGTATTATCCCTGCCATAACTTATATAGATGTAGTACAGCATCTCTTATGCTCTCTTACTTTTGTCTAACAACCGATAAATCAACAGTATAATAATTCAAATACACCGCTTCTGACGCAGTGATTAAGTCACTGAGTTAACATGCATGATTATTAACATCCTGATTTAGGTTACTCGTGTTCCTGAAACTGGATGAATTTTGCGATAGTTTGTTTTAAACAAGATACAGTCTTTTGTTAACTACTTATCAGAACTTGAGTTCTGTCCTTTTGGTCCTCGTTATCGGTTCGATCTTCCATGGAATACAAGACAAGTGAGGTACAAATTTACATTTTTGTTAATAATAACGTGCAGTTGCATTGAAACTTGTGCGGTGTCAAGAAGCTTACATTCTTATGTTTTTGTTCGATGTTTTCTTGCTACTCAATACATCTGTTCATCCACAGCTATTTAAGTGATTCATAGTATTTGTACTCTACAGACCGTAACTGAAAGACTTAGGCGAGAAGGCAGACGAACTTCCTAAATGACTCATTACAGTTTTCAGGTTTCTTTCCGTGAAAATTAAAATGTTTGTTGTTAAAATATTTGTTAAGCTTATGGAACTTAGCTGTGGGGTTATCAGTCCCTAAACTTACAAACTTCTTTATACTAAAGACAACACAAACATCCATGCCCGAGGGAGGATTCGAACCCCCGACGCGAAACGGCCTCACGCATCGGGACATAGCGCCTCAATGCGCTTGGCTACTCCACCGCGGCTGAAAATTATTGTAGGTTGATTTACATTAGGTAAAAGAGTCCTTTGTTGATAACATATCACGTCCTGTTTAGAATATGTGAATTATCGTAGTTCAAAGTTTTTCCGTAGAGGTAGCTACGGATATCCAATATTTACGACAGATGGCTGTCTCCAGGTTGATAATGTCAAAAATTATGATCTTTGTTGCTCTTATGGTTCAACACGTTATTGGAAGTCTCCTGAAGCAATATTTAGCATTGTTCCCACTAAAGGCGTCAGTAACTGCCAAATGTTTGCCGGTGTAGGATTTTCTGCACGAACTGACCTCTGCTTTCTATTCCATAAACGTTCAATGGGAATCATGTCGGACGATTTGGGTGTCTAAATGATTCGCTGGAATTGTCAAGAATGTTTACCGACCGAATTGTGAACAATTATCGTGGTCCAGTGACGTGGCACATTATAACAAGCAGGTGAAATGTTCAAACAAATGTGGTCCTCAACAAACAATAATAATCGACCGTATGGAGTGTGTATAGGTATACACAGCATCAGGGCAACGCCTACGGAATATGTAAACTTTGCTAGTATCCTTCAAAGATCGCATATTAAAATTTCAATTTGTTTACCGACTTCGGCAGATCTTGCCGTCATCATCCATAACAGTGTTTCTGGACTTGCGTAAGGCGTTATATACCGTTCCGCAACGTCGCCCAGAAAGTGCGAGCGTATGAAATATCAGACCAACTGTGTGAGTGGATTGAGGCGTTTCTAGTTAATACAACGCAGCATGACATTCTTAGGGGATATTAGTCTTCAGACGTTAGTGATGTCAGGCTTCCCCCAGGAGAGTGTAATAGAACCGTTGCTTTTAACACTATATATAAATTACCTCGTAGATAACATCGGATATTCAGTGAGGCTTTTTTCGGATGATGCTGTAGTTTATCGAGAAGTTGCAACACTGGATACGATAACGAAATGTAGAACGATCCGAAGAGTATCGGCGCATGGTGCAGGGAATGTCAATTGACGGGCTTGCTGCAAAAACCAGATAAGTCCATTTCTGGTCAAAAATGAGATATTATCGGCATAAGATATAACATCGGAAAGTGCATCTTTAGGTGCAAGAACAAGACTTTTGGGGACTTATCTTAATGAGATATTAATGGTTGCCAACAGACACCATACATAAGCTTTTCAAAATTTCACAGTATAAACTATTCCAGTACAGTTATGCTCACAAATACACATTTAAAGCCAGCCAGAATCAACACATGACTGTTATGTCAGAGTTTGCACCACTAAGGAAGGCAATAACAGGTGACATTACCTTCCCAGAGGAATCACTGCATGGTGGTCCTTTACCTCTTAAAAGGCACAAATATGATAATGTCAGGAAATTGGTTAGAAAGTACATTCCTACTGCAGATATGGGTTTCTATGAAAAACTGTTACCCTCTGCAGGGAATGATGATGGTGAGCATAGCCTAAATGAAATAGAGTAATAATACTTTAAAATGATCATGAAGCACTTTAACTGTAAATGAAGTAGGTCAACAAAATGTTTACATCGGGACAGAATAGTTTACGTTATAAGGCATGCAAAACTATATACAATTTTCCTGACAAAATATATTGGAAAATGTCTGATAATTAATAAAAAGTAAATTATGATTCATTATTTTTTATTATTATATTTCCATGTTATTTACCTCCGATTTTGCATTCATTATTTCAGATTTTAAAGTCTTTGGTGCAAAAAACCAGGTAAGTCCAAATATTTATAATTGTGATTTTGATTTATTTATGTGTATATTTTAAATTCCAAAATTTTACATATTGCACATAAAATACAGGGCTATAAGTCAGTAACATTGTCTTATATAATTTCTCCAAAATACACACCTTCTGTGGATGTCAAACTTTATTTTTTCAGTTTTCTCAGAAAGTGTACTCTGTGACTTTCCTGGTTTTTGCAGCACCCCTTCAACTGAGCTCAACATAAACAAGTGTAAAGTTCTGCGAATGCATAGAAAGAAAGATCCTTTACTAAATAACTTCGCAATAGCAGGACAAACACTGGTAGCAGTTACCTCTATAAAATTTATGCGAGTAGAGATAAGGGGCGATTTGAAATGGAACGACCATATTAAATCAATTGTGGGTAAGGCAGACGCCAGACGGATTCACTGGAGGAATCCACAGGAAGTGTAGTCTGTCAACAGAGGAAGTAGGTTACAAAACTCTCGTTCGGCCAGCGGTTGAATATTGCTCATCAGTGTAAAATCCGTACCAGGTAGGGTTAATGGAAGACAGAGAGAAGATCCAACGGAGAGCAGCACACTTCGCTACAGTCTCATTTAGTAAGCGCGGAAGCGTAATGGAGGTGATTAGGAAACTCCAGTGGCAGACGCTGCAAGAGAGGCGTTCTGTATCGCGGTACGGGCTTCTGCATACGTTTCACGAAGAGGCAACCAATATATTGCTTCCTCCTACTTACATCTCGCGAAGCGTCTAGAGAGGCAAAATTAGAGAGATTAGGCCCCACACGGAAGCTTACCGGCAATCATTTTTCCAGTAAACCACACGAGACTGGAGCAGGAGGAAGAGACAGTGGTACGCAAAGTATACACCGTGAGGTGTCTTGCGATATATGGATGTAAATGTAAATAAATAAAAAAGCAAATTATAACATCAATAGATACACCTGCATCGCTAATGCCCACGAACACTAAAACTCCTCCTTTACGAACAAATGTTCGAATTAGATTAGATTAGATTAGTACTTGTTCCATATATCATGAATACGACACTTCGTAATGATAATGATGTGGAACGTGTCAAGTTAATGAAAGTTGTCTTTACAAATTATTACTTTGTTCTCAATATTACATGACACAATATTTTATTTATTTTCTTTTTTATTTTTATTTTTTTTCGGATTTACTAATTTATATCTAAAATTCATCTGTAGTGTAGAAGGAATTGCCATTCAGAAATTCTTTTAATTTATTTTAAAATGCTAGTTGGCTATCTGTCAGGCTTGATGCTGTTTGGTAGGTGACCAAAGACTTTTGTGGCAGCATTATTCACCCCTTTCTGTGCTAAAGCTAGATTTAACCTTGAAGAGTGAAGATCATTCTTTCTCCTAGTGTTGTAGTTATGTACACTGCTATTGCTTTTGAATTCGGTGGGATTGGTAGTAACAAATTTCATAAGTGAATATATATACTGTGAAGCTACTGTGAAGATCCCTAGCTCTTTAAATAAGTGTCTGCATTATGATCTTGGATGGACTCCAGCAATTATCCTGATTACACGCTTCTGTTCAATGAACACTTTTTTACTCATTGATAGATGATAAATGATGCCATACGAAAGCAGAGAATGAAAATAGGCATAGTAAGCTAATTTACTGAGATGTATATCACCAAAATTTGCAATTACCCTAATAGCATAAGTAGATGAACTCAAACGTTTCAGCAGATCTTCAATGTGTGTGTGTGTGTGTTTTTTTTTTTTTTTTTTTTTTTTTTTTTTTTTTTCAGTTCAACCCCTCATCAATCCATAAACCTAAAACTTTTGAATATTCTACATTTGGTACATTTCTGATCAAAGTCTATATTTATATTTATTAATTGTATCATTCCATTTACGGTGCGGAACTGTATGTACTGTGTTTTATCAAATTTTAATGATAGTCAATTTGCTGAGAACCACTTAATGATTTACGTCGTTTACAATTTCTTCACTTAGTTCTTGTCTGTCAGATGTGATAACTATACTTGTATCATCAGCAAAAAGAACCAGCTCTGCATCTTCATGGATACAGAATGGCAAGTTATTAGTATATATTAAGAACAGCAAAGGGCCCAAAACCTAACCTTGTGGCACCCCATTTTTGATTGTTCCCTAGTTTCAAGAATCAAATGTTTGTAAATCTGTCGGACCAAACTGCGTGGTCATTAGTCCGTAGCTTACAAACTACTTAAACTAACCTAAGGGCAAACACACACACCCATGCCTCCATGAAGGGAGGACTCGAACCTCCGACTGCGAGCAACCGCGCGCTTAGCATCGAGGCACCTTAGACCGCACGGCTACTCCAGCACGGCCTAATCTACGATCAGTCTGATGTGATGCTTACATACTTGTGGAAGTCCTACTCAAGAAGTCGTAATTGCACAAGTACCGTGAAAATACACCACTTGTATCTGTACGGCGTAATGTGGCTTTGTAAAATTTGTTATCAGTCGATAGAACTGTATTTGATCGCCCCCACAACTCCCACCGCGCTGTAGCCCAGGGCACAACTGCGCGCGCTCTCGTCGGATTCACTGGAGGGCAGTTACCGATCTGACCGCTAGCAGCCGTACATGGGCCACGATGTCGCTGGCAATTACCATTACAATACAGCTAAAATAGCTAACGCGTGGGAAGAGGCGCTACTCATCTCACAACACATCATCACAAATTTTAAAGAAGTCATTACCTATCGTCTCCAGTTAATCGTTTGAGTACATTTTTGCCTTTGTGTTTTAAATATTTATACATTTTCATACTTTCTAATATTGATTTCTTTGCTTTAGCAGCTTTATGTAAAGTCTTCTTGCTTTGGCGCATGCTTTGGATTTTATGTTGCTCATCCCTAAGTGTTTCCCAAAAGTATTTTTATTATGATTGCCAGCATGCTTGCGAAAGTTGGTAGAAAATTACCACTCATCTGTCCACCACAAAAGCCTTCACAATCGCCCCAGTGTACTTTGTACAGTCCCGATTTCTCGAATTTATCCTCGCTCGTCCCAACATTGTGGTGCAGTTTTATTTATAACTTTTAATTGTACTAAAGGCCACATTAATGTTACTTTTCCAAAAGTTCCACTCCATCTTGTCGGAGACGGAGTCATTATATGCCACTGGGATATATTTCACGGTAGTGTGCCTTTTTTGTTTTCTGTTTTCTGTTTTTTTTTTCTGCACCCTACTATTTACCTTGCTGTATAATTCGTCAATTAATGTAGCTCTATAGCCATTCTTTTACTGGCAATATATCTCAGTAGCGCGATTTCGTAATCAACAGTCAACAGCAATCTGCTCCAACGGGAGATTTACAAGCTTACGTAGCATCAAATTAAAATATGCACTCTTTAACCTAGTTTGATGGGATAAATAGGCATTAATGACCATATCCGTGGAACGTGGTTTCCTATATACGTGAAAAGTTTGTTTACCCTGCTATTTATCTATCTTCAGATCTAGGATGTTTCGACAA
Organism: Locusta migratoria; assembly: GCA_026315105.1. Taxonomy (NCBI): domain Eukaryota; kingdom Metazoa; phylum Arthropoda; class Insecta; order Orthoptera; family Acrididae; genus Locusta; species Locusta migratoria. The sequence goes on along the minus strand of CM048755.1, from coordinate 734,395,023 downwards.
TTATTTGTTTCAGCCTCTAGAGGAATTGCATGTTTTAATGTATATTGTTCAGATCCCGTAACACTGCAACTTCCCTGTCACCTTTAATTAGGGTAGTGATGTTATTTACATATCTTTTGTAATATGCAGTATTGGAAATACATATTTGATACTTACCGAAAAAATTTCTTCCTAAATGATTAACAAAAATATCAGATAAAGTATCGGTGACGCATTACCCGTTGCTAAGCCTTTTTCTTGATAATAAAACTTGTCATTAAACTTAAAATAATGAAAAGAAGCGACTATTCCAAAAGCTCTACTACTTCAATCGTCTCTGCCATTGAAATTTTCTGCTGTTTGATTAGGTTAGATTTAATGATTTCAGTACATTACTTAACGGCTACGTTTGTATATAGGCTGTTAATATCAAAGAAGACTTACATGGACTTCTTCGGAACCTCTACACTGTTAAATACATATGTAATTCCTTGCTGCTTCTAATATTCTATGATTCCTTAAACACGTAAAGTAACTTAAGGTTTTTAATGAGAAATCTATTCAGATTGACATTGGGTGCCCGCCTACCATCAACAATAAGTCTCACCGATTTATCTGTTTTGTAGTTCTTAATTTGTGATCTCAATTTTGCTAGCTCAACTGACATGACTTTTAACGATCGCTTGTACCTCTCATCTAAGGATTAACAGTATAAATCGATACTGAAGATCCTTCTCAAGTAAAAGAAGGAAACGCTTACTGCGTAAAAATGATATTTATTTAGTTCCAAAGACTAAATACATCCCCATACAAATTTGCAGATTTCACCCTTCAAGAACGTTATTGAAATAAAATAAATAAATACTTTTTTCGTTTTTCGTGAGACGTTAGGTTTGTTGCACAAGTTTCATACAATTCTGATTTTTCAGCACTTGTCTCTCTCCCTCCTCTCTCTCTCTCTCTCTCTCTCTCTCTCTCTCTCTCTCTCTCTGTTACTCTCCCTCTCTCTTTCTAGGCAAAGAGGTTTGTTGTTATACGTCTGACACATCTTTGTATCCTATTAGTCCGACAAGATAAGAATTGTACACATTCGACAGTACGCAAGTACAGTCTAAAGGTACCTGTTTTTGTGCAATTACATGTTGTCATCCGTTAATTTCTGTAAACTGTAGAAATCACTAAATTAATGTAACGAACGATTTACGGTTATTATTAAGATTGTTTTGGCGCACAAAAGCGACAGCACTTAATATCCCGACCAAGGGTATTCAATTCCAGTGACTTTCCGCAACCTGCTTATGAGATGGGTTATGAATCATTTCCTGCAACCCTCTCCCAGGTGACTAGAGAGACGTTCCCTCTGATGGAAACAAATTATTTCCTCATAAAATGAGTATAATGGGGGCAGTCTCAAGTTGATACTCCAAAGTAGTGGATCCTAATCTTTCCTGAATAGAGGAAACACAATCTACCTGGAGAGAAATTTCGACCTACCACTACAGCGACAACAGATCAACTAGTAATAATATCAAAATTATATGAAATACAAAACTCTAGCTCTTATTCCATGTGGAAATGCTTTGACGACTAAGTGTTTTAAAAATGGTGAAGGAAACTTTATTAAAGAAATTTTTTTGTCCACTTTGAAATTCATTTTACACAAATTAAATGGTAAACTCAATGAGATTTGTGGTTTCTATATTTTCTTTAAATAGTACAAAGAATTAAAAACTAGAAAATGCACATTGTCATATGTACGTAGTTGTGAATACCATTAACCCCATAAACGCTATATTTGCAATCACTCCATACATTTCCTGAATTTTGTTACATAGGATTATCCTGCATAGGGGGGGGGGGCGAAGTTGTTCGCGTCCGGAAGTAATCCTCAAAGCTCCACGTGCCACCCGGGTGGTTCTAAACGGACAACAATCTTTGGTAGCTGGTCCTGTCACCACGGTGATCTCCCAGCTATGTCAGCTACCAAGACAATCCAGAATGGCTCTTGTCAGGGCCAACAAAATTGTCAACAAAACGATCTGAACAGAGCAATAGGTCCAGTCCTAAACGTGTGCCATTTGAATATTGAGGGGATAAGTAGGTCAAAATGTGAGTTCCTCAGTAAAAATCTTCTGAGTAACAATACTGACGTCCTTGCTCTACAAGAAACCCATGCAGAAGATCTTAAAAGCTGTTCAAGAGGCAATATCCATGGCTACAGAATTGTGGGAGAGATAGGCCATAGAACATATGGCGTGGCTACATATGCTAGACAGGACATGGATGATGTATCTATAATTCATGAAAGCTGTGACGATGACATATTTGTTTTGGCAGTGAAAGTGTCTGGAACTACCGTAGTTAATGTCTACAAGCCTCCCAACATCCAGTGGCAAGATACGGTTCTCCCAGTTTTCGAACACCCTTCCCTATATGTCGGCGATTTCAACAGCCACAGTAGCCATTGGGGGTACTCGTCTGATAATGAAAATGGAATAGCCTTAGCTGAATGGGCTGAAAATAATAACCTTTCCTTGGTTTTTGACGCAAAAGACTCCAGCACATTTTTCTCAGCCCGCTGGAAGCGTGGATACTCACCTGATCTGGGTTTTTGTTCCTGTGATCAGACATTAAGATCTCTATCAGTTACGAGAAAGGTACTTGGCACATTCCCACGGTCGCAGCACAGACCAGTGCTGATATCAGTTGGGATTAAGATTCCCCTAATAAGATCTTTTCCGAGACCCAGGTGGAATTTTCATAAAGCAGACTGGGAGGCATTTACTTCCAAATTAGAGGACAACATTAGATTCATTCCTCCTACAATAGAAAATTATGACAGATTCGCTGGACTCCTTAAAGCTACAGCTAAAGTCTGTATACCTCGAGGCTACAGAAAGACATATATTCCGGGATGGAGCCAAGAGTGTGAAGACCTGTATAATGAATTTATCAACACTGAAGATTCAAACACTGCCGACATCCTACTGAACTCCCTTGATAATGCCAGAAGAGAGAAATGGGTGAAAAAAGTTCAGAGTTTAGATTTCACTCACAGCAGCAGAAAGGCTTGGTCACTTCTGAGGAAATTGTCTACCAGTGTATCCGAGAAAAAAACTGCCTCCCACACACCCTGATCCTTCCGACATAGCCAAACGAATCGTAGCACTATCCAAGTCAAAACGGCAACAGTCTGACAGATTAATATCCTATAAACTAAATGAAATGAAGAAATGCCAGCAGGCTCCCCTGGAAGTATCAAAACCTTTTTGCTTAGACGAACTGCATGTGGCTATCTCTGATATGAAGACTGGGAAAGCTGCCGGTATAGATGATATTTTCCCAGAATTTATTAAACATGCTGGACTCAAGACCCGATTGTGGCTTCTAAAGTTATTTAATAACATTCTTAAAGACAGCTCTCTACCAAAAGCTTTTAAGAGATCTAAAGTAATAGCTGTTTTGAAGCCTGGTAAACCAGCCGAACGTGCAGATAGCTACCGCCCAATAGCACTTCTCAGTGTATGTTACAAGCTGCTCGAGAGACTCATCTACAATCGTATTGTTCCCATTCTCACTGCTAGTATCCCTGTTGAACAAGCTGGTTTCAAAGAAGGCCGTAATTGCTGTGATCAGGTCCTAGCACTGACATCTTTCATTGACACTGGTTTCGAAAAGAAGTGTACCACTTCCGTTGCTTTTCTGGATCTCTCGGCGGCTTATGATATTTTCGACTTGTGAACTCAATGCTAAGTGGCCGTCTGATCAAGATCTATCTCGGCAACACAGAAAGTGGGTTTAGACAGCTTCACAATGGCCTCCCCCAGGGTTCGGTTCTTGCTCCCATTCTTTTTAATGTTTACACCGCTGATATTCCAGCTACGCAATCTAGAAAATTGATTTATGCCGATGATATTGCCATAGCGTCACAACACAGAGACATCCATGTGACGGAAACTACTTTAACATCTGACCTAACTCTCCTCAGAAATTACTTCGCAATGTGGAAACTAAAGCCAAACCCAAATAAAACGGAAGTAGCTTGTTTCCATCTCAATAATAGGATGGCCGACTATAAACTTAATATCTTGTTTGATGGTGTTCAACTTGAACATAATGAACATCCAAAATACCTGGGAGTCATCTTGGATAGATCTCTTACTTTTAAGTACCACCTTCATAAAACAGCAGACGAAGTTAAAACTAGGAATAACATATTGCAGCACTTAGCAGGATCATCTTGGGGAGCCAGTGATAAGGTTTTGCGTACAACAGCTTTGTCCCTAGTTTACTCTGCAGCTGAATACTGTTCTCCTGTCTGGCTCAACAGTGCTCATGTGAGATACATTGATGTACAATTAAATAGAGCAATGAGATTTATCAGTGGCACTCTGATGGCTACACCACTTCAATGGCTCCCAATATTATGCAACATTGTTCCCCCAGATCTAAGACGGAAGGAAGCCTTAATGAGAGAGTATTATAAGATCTTGTCCACTCCTGAGCTCCCTATCCTGCAAGACCTTCCACCACCGGTAAGCCGGCTGAAATCACGTAAACCACCTCTTAAAACAGCTGTGCAACTACATGAGAGTGGCTTCTCGCCTAAATCAAACTGGGCAAGAATTAGGGATTCGTTTAATGGAAAAAACAGCATCTGGATAGACGATCCCTCTAAGCAGCTCCAAGGAATGGACCTTCCCAGGAGAGAATGGTCTTTGATCAACCGTTTCCGAACTGGTGGTGGTCGCTGTAACTATTGGAAATTCAAATGGGGACAGACAGACGACCAGTCATGTGACTGTGGAGCAGACATACAAACGATGACCCACATAATTACTAATTGCACATTACGATCATTCTCAGGAGGGATGACCGAACTCCATATAGTCAGTCAGGAAGCTGTCCAGTGGTTAAAGGAGTTGGACTTGGCTCTGTGACAGAGATATGTTTTATCTTATTAATTAGACACTAGTATATCTTACTAAAGTATTATATGTAGCTGACATTATACCATACGATATATATATATATATATATATATATATCCTGCATAGGTGTTGTTAATTACCGTGTCTTAAACTGCGAAAGTTGCATTGGTATTTTTTATTTATGTTTATCATTGTCCGGAGGATCCAGTTAAGGAGAAGGTCTTTATGGTTCTAGAAGGAGTCAGTACATTAAGTTTTAACAGAAGAGTAGTAATAGATAAAATGAAACGTTTAGGAATCTTACGCTCACGCTAAATGAAATCAACAATGTTACCCAGAAATTAGCCTATTTTTTAATTTTTCCAGGAGTACTTCGATAAAATAGAAGTGTAAGCCTTGAGGAAACTTCTCGGTTAACACATGTAAGTGCGCGCATTATTACTAAGATTTTTCCCGAGGCAGCTTATTGAAAATGGATTCAGCATAATACTGTATTCTTTTCTGCACAAGACTCAGCAAGGTCTGATATCCACTACTCACAGAGCCCAACATTCTCACTCACGGTAAAATTTTACTGTTATCGTATAACAAAACTAAACATGAATTATTTCTAATTTCTGATACTACAAAAAAACGACTTTATGAACGAACTACGCTTATCACAAATTTCTCTCTCTACTAATAAAGTAACTACTGCTATTAACAATATCAATCCACAGCATACAACACTACAACAAAAACTCCACGCAACTGGTTGACTAAAACAAATACGATCAGGGTTCATCCGATAAAGTAACAAAATGAAACTGCAGTAGCACATAATTTACTTGACACAGTAAGCGGAAGTTACCGTACCACTATTGCAGCAAGAAAACCGAGAAAAACCAGTTCAAAAGAACTAACATTAATTACTAGCTACCGAGAACTAACACATCTTCAAAGAACTAAATTTAATAACTAGTCACAAGTCCTCAACAACTTACAATAACTTATCTTTCGGTGACCGCCAGAGCCGCTACTACTCGCCGCGAAATGTAAACACACAACCGAGACCTCGCTCGGCGCTCACAAAAAATGTTCAAATGTTTCTGAAGCTATGGAACCAATCTGCAGTAGTCAACATTCCCTAGACTTGCAAACTACTTAAAGTAAGTTAAACTAACCTAATGACCACACATACACCCATGACCGAGGTGGAACTCGAACTTCCAACGGAGAGCAACCGCGCGTTCCGCAACAAGGCGCCTTAGTGCGCTCGGTGACTCCCGCGCGGCAGGCACAGACACTCACAAAACACATCACCGAAGACAAAAAGGAGCAAGTGACGCTGAGACGAATCGAAGTCCACAAATAACTCACTTATAGGTAAAATTTTATCACAACTGTTAAAAAATTACTGTCTGGAACCTAGTAACTAGGCCTATATAAAATTAGAAAGGGATTTGAACACGAGTCCAGCAGTTGTGACACGACACTCCATGTGCTCCGAAAGAAATCATATAATATGATGGCACTGAAGTGGGTGGTCGCTTATGCCAAATTGTTGAAAGACGTTAGACTTCGGAAGCCTTTAGGATTTGATGGTTGAATTCACAAGTATCGATATATGTGGCATAAAAGATCTTAGTATATAAATAAAATTCAACTTCATACATCTACTTGTTACTGCGGAAAAATTGTCATAAATCAAAGAAAAACAGACAGCCAAAAAACAAAGTTATCCTGTAACGATTCTGCTTTACACATGAAAACGACGACATTGGTATGATATACACTCCGTCAAATTTACAGTGGCTTCCACAGTATTTATGTAGACGTAGATGTAGATGACGCACTGTCTACAGGCTACAGTTGCTACTACATGACTCAGCACTGAATCAAAGAGACTTTGGATTGCTTCAAATGTTCAAACTTTTGCAGACCTATTGGACCAAACTGCTATGATCATCAGTCCCTACACTTACGAACTATCATCATTATCATCTTCCTTTCAGGGATTACGCTGTTGCCTGTTCCGAACTTACAGTCATTTTCATCTTTTCCGTGGTCTTCCAATACCTCTTTTACCATTTGGTTTGTATTTCAGGATCTTCTGGGGGATTCTGTGCTCTGGCATTCTAAGGAGGTGTTGCTCCAGTTTTCTCAATGTTGTGTGATTTTCACGTTGATGCTGAAAATAGTTAACTCTTTTCTGATGTCGTCATTCCTGATCGTGTCTCTTCTAGTGCAGCCCTTTGTTTTTCTCAGGAACCTCATCTCTGAACTTTGGATTTTATTCTCTTGTCTCTTTGTAGTAACCCAGCTTTCGCTTTCATAAAATAGTACAGGGACTGCCAAAACTTTATAAAATTTTAAAATAGTAGCTTTTTGTACTCTACTGCCAAATGTTCTGCTAATGATACCACAGACAGCTTGGAATTTTTCTATTTCTTTTTCAAAGTTGGAATCAAAATCGAAACTTATCTCACAGCCTAAATATGAGATCTGAGAGATTATTAACTAGTTAAACTAAAACTAACCTGAGGACACAGACATCCATGCCCGAGGAATGACTCGAACCTCCGACGGCGAGCAACCGCGCGCTCCGCAGTGAGGCGCCTTAGAGCGCTCGGCCACTCTATCGCGGCCTTTGGATGGGTTGTTAGTGTGTTCCTTGGTGGAAGAGCAGTAGAAAAACTTTCGCCTACCATGTCCGTCAACTCTTTCTGCGTTCATCTGTTCAGTTTTGTTAGTGTATCAGAGGAAACTTGGTATGACTTGTTTTAAACAACTAGTAGTGTGGAGTTCTTGTTTTAGTTTTATTTATTGCAGATTAATACTTTTAATAGTAGTAGTCTCTTTATTAGTGGAGGGTGAAATTTGGAATACCGTAGTAAATTCATAAAGTCGTACTTGTGAAACTGAAAGCATTTAAGTTTAGTTTGTTATACAGTAACCGTAAAATTCTACGATGAATGAGAAGTGTGGCCTCTGCCCTAGGTTCGTGAATAGTGGGTTATGGTGTGACATATGTACGAATATTTTCATTGGGGGCAGTACATTGGAGAAGCCAGTGGGCAGTCTAAAGAGATCCTTTCCTGGAATTGCATGTAAAGTACCAAGTGTATGTTAATAGCGAAACAGAATATTAGGAGCTGTGCCCTTTAGGTGCAGTTGGGAAACGCAAAGGAGGATTTAGATAGGTTGAAGAGGTAAAGGGGGGCTAGGGAATAGCAACTGGCAGTTGGCAAAAAGGCAACTAGGAAGAGGAGGTTTCCAGATAGTTTCACATTACGTGTGAACAGTAGATTTGACCAACTGTCAGAGTTAAGTTGAGAGGAGTCTCCTGTAGCTATAGGTGTAGGTAACATGCAGCAGACCTCAGCTGATAGGACAGCTAGAACGGTAGAACAGTCTAATAGAAAGAAGAAGATTCTGCTGTTAGGTAGCCCGCATGGCAGAGTTGTAGGCCAGCAGTTGCAGGAAGTGTTGTGGAGTGAGTACCAGGTCCCCGGCATTGTGAAGTCCAGTCCAGGGTTGGATCAGGTTGCAGTTAACATAGGGCAGTTATACAGGAATTTCTGTAAGGGTCTGAGGTAGTAACAGTGGTTGGAGATGTGAATAGTCTAGTAGGGATGGGGAGTATGACGTAGGTGGTGATCTGGAAAAGATGGCTACTGAAATGCTGGCACAAATGTGCAATCCGTGCAACTGTTTCGCCGTCGTCATCGGTCTCATCTTAATACAACTGACAGGCGTATTAACATGCGGCTCGGTGAGGCGCAGACGGCAGAAGCCATGACTCACATTTCAATGGAAGCAGTTGATTCTATCTGCAGGTCGAGTCCATCTGCAGTTAGGTCCATCAATAGGTTGGTTTTCACTAGGCATGGATTGCACCTCATCAAGAATTGGGAGGAGAGGTTGGCAAACCTTATAGGTGACACCGCAGTAGGGGAGTAGTAGCGGGTGTTACAGCTGCATCCTTTTAAACTAAGTCAGCTGTAACTGTTTATGCGTAACGGAAGGACCTCCAACAAAAGGAACCACGTTCCACAAATGCATGTGTCTAAATAAAAGAGGAATGAGCACATTTCGCCAAAATATACAAGGTATTGGCGATACAATTAGTGAACTGCTTGTAGATGTTGACTCTGATGTTATTGCCATTAAAGAGCACTTTTTAAACAATGTCACAATACAGAGGCTTCCTTTACCAGGGAAAAAGTTAGCTGCCTGTTTCTCCAGGAGTTGTTTGCCGTGTGGAGGTGTGGCCATGAACGTAAAAACGGTGTTACAGTTGAGTCCATTGACGTTTCTAAACACTGCACTAAAAACGTATTTGAATGTTGCGAAGGTATGACATAGGCAACATGTTTATTGATTCTTCATCATTAGAGGCGTATTCTGTTATCAGAATAGTGAACGGTGCACAAATTTTAACTTTAATAGGTTTTAGTGGTCAAACATCTGTTCAACATAATTTTCCACACTTAATTGAGGAACGAGATTGGCAGGACGTTTACAGTGCCGATAATATAGACGATAAATGTAATGCTTTCCTTAACACATTTTTTGTTCTCTTTGAAAGCTGATTTCCGTTACAACACTCAATATATGGTACTACCACTAATATGTAGCCTATGTGACCTACAATTGGAATACGAATATTGTGCAGAATAAAACGGAAATTGTACAAAGTGTTAGAATCAGTCAGAATCAAATTGTAGTAGCTAATTACAAACGGTATTTTTAGGTTCTGAGAAATGTCATTATGAGGGCAAGAAGTATGTAGTATGCAGAAAGAACACTTAATTCTAAGGATAAAATTAAAACCATATGGTCTCTCATAAAGGCGGTATACGGCCAGCAGCACAAAGTTGAGGATATAAAGTAAGTCTCCAATGAAAATTTTTATGTTACTGATAAGTCATATATTGTACAGTATTTAATGATCATTTTCCTGAATATAGAAAGTGAATTAAAAAGAACATTAGCTTCTACAGGTAATCATTTAACTCTCGTAGAAAACAGCATTCCGAGACTGTTACTTGAAATAGTCCTCTGTGATACTAACGAGGGGGAGATTGAGTCAGTGATTAAATCTCTAAAGACTAAGGGCTCTTATGAATGTGATAAGGTATCTAGCAGAATACCGACGTATTGTTCCGCCTCTGTTAGCCCAGTACTTAGCCATAACTGTAATCATTCTTTTCGGAATGGTCAGTTTCCTGACATATTGAAGTATTCTGTAGTGAAACCAGTTTATAAAAAGCGAGAAAGGGATCATGTACACAACTTCATACCCATTTCTGTGCCATCAGTGTCTCCTAAAGTTATTGAAAAGGCTGTATATTGTAGATTAATTGTTCATTTAAGTTCCCTTTGTTTGCTTTCAAATGTACAGCTTGTTTCAGAAGTGGTTTAACAACCGAAAATGCTATATTCCTTTCTATATGCGGGACTTTAAGGATTTTAAAAAAAATTAATGCTAGGCGTATTCTTTGATTTAACAAAAGATTGATTGTGTTGATCACAAGATATTGTTGCAGAATTTGGAACATTATGGAGTAAGGGGAGTAGTTTATAATTGGTTCCCTTCTTACGTTAATAACAGACAGCAGGAGGTAGTGTTGAAAATGTAGTGTAGTGTTGAAAATGGCTATGATATGCACTCAAGGAGGTAGATGAGTTTTGTTACTTGGGCAGTAAAATAACAAATGATGGTCGCAGTACAGAGGATATAAAATTCAGAATGGCTATGGGTAGAAAAGTGTTCTTGGAAAAGAGAAATTTGTTAACATCGAATATTGATTTAAGCTAAGGAACTCCTTTCTGAAGGCAGTTTTGTGGAGTGTGCCTTGTATGGGAGTGAAACATGGACGATAAACAGTGCGGACAGGAAGAGGATAGAGACTTTTGAAATGTAGTGCTACAGAAGAATGCTGAAGATTAGGTGAGTGGATTAGGTAACTAATGAGGAGGTACTGAACAGAATTGGCGAGAAAAGGAATATCTGGCATACCTTGACTAAAAGAAGGGATAGATTGGTAGGGCACATTCTTAGAAATCAAGGAATTGTTAATTTGGAGGAAAGTGTGTGAGGTAAAAACCGCAGAGGAAGACCAAGAGAAGGATACAGTAAGCAGATTCAGACAGATGTAGGTTGTCGTTCTTATATGGAGTTGAAGAGGCTTGGTCAGGATAGGATATTGTGGAGAGCTGCATCAAACCAGTCTCCGGATTGAAGACCACAACAACATGCACTCACAATGGGGCACAGTTAAGTGGGGGCTACCCACGCCATGGATGCATTGCCGCTGCTGTTCGGATGAGATCTCCACCTTGTTGTACTCTTAGGGATTTCCTGCAGGATGCATCACGTCAGTTTCCTCCAGCAATACTTCAGACATTATCCGAGTCCGTGCCTTTCATGTTGTGGCACTGCAAGGTGCTCCCGGGAACTACACGATATTACGCAGGTGTACCAATTTCTTTGGCTTTTTAGTGTATTTCTAAGTGTCAAACCTTGAGCATGTCTTCAGTTAATGTTCCGCGTAACATGGGACATTGTACGGAATTGTAGAAGTCTATCTGCTGGATCGAAGCACCGCTGAATCAAGGCACACACTTGATGAACACTATCCATAATCCGGATGAACAAGGTGCAATCTCTACGATCACGAGGCGTAGTCCACAGGCCGTGTTCGGCGACTATTTAACCACCCATCGACCAATCAGGTTTCGCACAGGTGACACAGTCGATACGTGCGCTGCCTCTAGCAGGAAGCTATAAACTTTCGCTGCCAGCTGTTAGTGTTCCCTATCAACACTCCTGTAGTAGTCTTTGGCTGTCTCACAATACGCGATACAGAATATAACGTGCTATCCCCCAACTACATTTTGGTTACAATATATCCGATCCACATCGAAGTTGCATTTTGAATAGACAACAGTGTATTAAGCTGGTATTGACAACCGCGTAAAAAAATGCAAAAACATCGGGTAAAAATATTCAGCGCTAAAGTAGATTTACAAAACATTTGCGTGACCTTGTCTTCCTTGAAATACCTTTTAAGAATGTGGAACGTGACGCAGAAGGTTAATTTTACCGCATTGTGTAAACAGTAGACACCACGGTGAACATTTCTGTCCGACCACAAGGGGACAAGTCTCTTATGCTGCGTTAACTGCAGTCTATATCGTGAGAAAATTTTTCAACACAGGTCTCATCTATTATTCTAAATAGGGATGAATTTTGTATAACCGTGCAAAACACAAGACAAAAGACTTGTTGAAATCTCGTGGGTGCAACTAGGTATCTAAATAGAAATCTTCCTCTTCGTCAACGATTTTACTGTTTTCTCATCGTGTAGATATGTGGCACTTTTCCCTTCTTCATGCGAGTCCTACAATCATTTTAATTCTACGCCAAGAGCATCGGATATGTGTAGTGGATTTACTGGCTGCTACTCTGCTTTTATAAAAGATTACAATAAAATTCAAAATTCTGCTTGTAAATAACGAGAATGAAGTAAGAGAGATTAAGAAATATAGTATGTCATTTTCCTGAGGTCAGTTCAATAATGGGCTAGGAGAGATTAATGTTAATTTTGGTGGAAAGTAACCTCCGCAACTTAGTGTAAAATCTGTACGTAGGCCTTTCTATGTAAGTATACACTTAAATAAGAGAAGTCTGTATATCTGTTGGTACAACGATTAAACGACTCCTGTTCTAATTTTAAGAGTGTTCGCTGGTGTGGTTGGCATCGCTGATGTGGCTGACAAAACTCAAATTGTTTAAAAAAAAATAACGTAATAGAGTGAAACATCGGTACTGTCAATAGAAGTGATTAAACCAACTCCATATTATAACATTATCTGATAATATTTTGTGACTTTAAAAAAAGTGCTCAAATGTTTGTTAAGCTATGGGTCCAAATTGTATCATCGGTCGCTAGAGTTACATATTACTTAAACTAACTTAACGATAAGGACAACACTCCCGTGCCCGACGGAGGACTAGAACCTCCGAAGGGAATCAGCAGCCCTCTCCGCAGTAAGGCGTCTTAGAGCGTACGGGCTTTCCCATGCAGTAATGTGACGTTTTCGTCAGCACTCTTTTTAAGCCGTCGAGAAGATTAGAGAGGAGGCATTGAGTAAAATTTAAAAGGATTGAGAAATGATAATCAGAGGCTTTACTAAAGGGTATTTTCCATTATTTCCACCGCGCGAAATTGGCTGATAAGCCTAAGACGCCATGCTACGGATTGCGCGGTCGTTCCCGCCAGAGGTTCGAATCCGCCCTCGGATATGGATGTGTCTGTTGTCCTTAGTATAATTTATTTTAAGCAGGGACTGATGACTATAGCAGGTTGGTCCCATAAGTTTACAAACATTTGAACTTGTTTTCAGTATTTCAGTGTTCTGATTCTACTCAGGCAATCACGAAAATCGTAGGCAGTAACTATTAGAGCAGAATTTTAACCCACTCCTCCTGTCTTAACTACTACGTCATGTCGGTCGGTAATTACGGTGATTGCTAAGTTTTGTAAGCATTACTCTCGTATGGTTTTGCGAACAATATCTTTGATGCTATTTTTCAAAGTTGGTGTGCTACACTGAAACGACAGAAACATTAAAATTTCTTGCAAAACAGTATTAGCTAGGTGTCGACATTTAAAATAACTTGACTTCATTCCTGTAAGATTCTCATGTTTCAGTTGATCATTGACTGAATGGATTACAATGTGTTTCTTATTGGCCGATATCCATCCGTAGAAACAACGTTTTCAGAAGGAAGGGTGAAATTCCACCTCAGCAGCAGCGCCCTAATGGGAGAAACCTCCCACTCACGACAATGGTTCTGCAAGGATACTCCAGCTTAATGGCACACGACTCCCTAATGGAAGATAGCTGCTCTCCCGTCTCTAAATGTGGAGTACGTAAGACGAGCGACATTTTAAACGCAGCTGAAAACGTCTGAGAATACCCCAAGAGTAACGCGGTGTCTACTGCTCCACTTCTGTTACGGCGCTTTGCTGTGTGCTTGCGATGCCATTCACATTAATTATGGCCCATGTTAGTTACCCTGGCTCTATTCTCAGCTGTCACAGCTCTCCTGCAAATGCCACAGCAGACGTGTATAAATAAGACTTCTGCATCCTTCTGCATCACCCTATATCAGAAAAAGCGATAAATAAAACAAGAACATGAATTTAGTCCGCTTCCTTGTAAAATTTCCTCATAGTTTCAAATTAACAACATTTCGTCCTTCAGTAACTTGTAGGTCCGTTTGTGTCCAGTGAATATTATAATATCTACACCTCAAACGTACAATTCATTGATATGAGGGAAAAAATGTATGAAATAATGAAACAGCTGCTAGGAAATGTGTAGAGAAGAGACGTATATTCGACACTAACAACATTTATTCAGACATATTTTTTTCCTAGAAGTGAACATTTTAATAATCCCTACTTGAATTTACAGTGAAGTTTAATCGACTTAAAAAATCTGTGACTAAAACCGTTATTTATTTTCCAAGCACGCATAACTGAACAACATCGCCTAATAAAACATGACAGCGAATAGGCTTCTTCACGTACGCGACAGTTAACACAGTTAAAAGGTTCCCACAGTTTTTCACCGAGTCTGTTGGGTGAAATCCTTTGTGAATTTAATTAAATGTTCCATCTAAAAACAACTCTGGTGAAAAGTTTCGTTAGGAAGATGCTAGCCGGCCGCGGTGGCCGAGGAGACTAAGGCGCTCCAGTCACGGTCTGCACGACCACTACGGTCGGGGGTTCGAATCCCCCCTCGGGCATGGATATTTGTGCGGTCCTAGTTCGTAAGTAGTTCATAAGTAGTTTGTAAGTTTAGGGACTGATGACCCCGTAGTTAAGCCCAAAAAAAAAAGGAGATGCTAAATAATTACACTCCTACTTCCTGCAATATACTTTTCACGATGAGTTTCACGTGGTAAATACGGCTACGTATGTTCGAGTGCTTGCTCGAGATCTGTTGAGAGTTGCCGCATGCGGTACAGACTGCGAGAACCCCCCCCCCCCCCCTAGTTTTGGTAAATGCCGCCACAGTGCGTGTGTAGGCGCTTTACAGTTCCGCAGTACACGATGGGCGACGAGGCAACTGCTTTTGTTTCAGTAGTGGTAGTTTTAACCAAGTTAGTGTTAATAAAGAAGCTAAGTCTCTATAGCTTTTTAGTGTTACGGTTAGTTATTAGATATTTTTTAATATTTTAATAATGATTTTGCAGCCAAGATCGCATATTTCATTTATATATATATATATATATATATATATATATATATATATATATATATATATATATATATATATATATATATATATATATTATTTGTGACTACTAATTTTATGTTTAGTGATGCCTCAACCGGGATGTAATCTTTTAGTATATACAAATGTCGTGAAGTTATGTAAATTACGACAGGTCTGAAGACGGCGTCGAGCACGCCGAAACCGGTAACATAATAAATGAAAAATGTGATCTTGGGTGCAAAATCATTATTAAACAATTATAGATCGCCCCATTGAACTATGAATTCCTTATATTTTTAAATATCTGAGTAGCTGCACGAACAGTAACTTCTGTTGGTTGCTAATGATGGAGAGGATTTCTTTTGAAAATCGATGATGATGATGATTGGTATTTTAGGGCCCTCAACATCGAGGACATCAGCGTCCGTCTGATTAGATCTAAGCTTAATCATTGAAATTAATTATTTAATTTAAAATTTAATTCAGTGTTTTTACAATCTTTGATACTTATTGTGTTGACTGTGGCAGGGAAATTAGGAATGAAAGCTAATGATGGAGAGTATTTCTTTTAAAAAACTGTCATAGTTCTATGTTTAAACTTAAAAAATATTTTAAAATTTAATTCAGTTTCTGATATGAAAAAAATAAAGAATTTGTTTGCCAATTCTTCCGTGTTCATTTCTATTCTTCAATTGTTACAGCCATAAACCACATATTTTGTTTAAAAAATTATAAATTTCAACAAATATCAGGTGGCAAGTCACCCATAAGGGTGCCGCATCTCACCCTAAGCCTAAAGGGATAGATGCTGCACTGTAAGGTTTTCTGGATGGTCAATCCCATGCCGAATGAGTGCATGTAAAATTCTCAAAAAAATGTATTTTAAGGAAAATGGTTTGTTTACGTGTAAGAGAAAATATTGTGACTTAACTGCATTATGGGATTTTTTTATGAATAATTTCGAAAATCTGGTCCATCTCTTCCGGATTTACCCTAGACATGTAACACCTAAAGTAACTGAGCAGTGTACACAGACAAACGAAGTAACAGATTTCTTCAAAACGAAAGTTTTATCACACGAAGAGAATTAGAATTTTCAATTTAAAATGTCTAGCGCGTGGTTAAGGATTTCTAAATAAGTAGTTAAGCTCCCCAAACGCCAGGACAGTAGGTAACTTGTTCTCAGTACTTCAGTACTAGTCGGATGGCAAGAAAAAATTAATTAATAGAGGCAGTACTACTTACACTAAACCTTTATAAAAATTATGCAAATTAAACAGAATATTTCTCCAATTCGTAGGACATCAGCACATTCATGACCTATCTGAAAAATCCTTTTTGGTAACTGATTGGTGCAGTGTGACATAGATACGGTGTCTTGAAGACGATAGTCTTTAATTGCCATATTTTTCAAATAATGTCATCCTTTAACACACCGTTTACCACCACGAGTCCTTCATACATTGGTTTCATGACATCATATGGTATCTGTGATCAACATATCTTAAAATGTTAGCTTATCAAGACACTTGTATCAGTGGTGCTAAATGCTAAATAGTCACAAAAGGTCAGCATCTACTTTGTGCTAGTATTCAGACCTTCAGTAACAAAAATGAAAGAAAGGTAAACAAAAATTATGGTTTCGATAAATAAAACTAATTCGGTTGTTTTACGAACGCGTTGCAGTACATTTCTCGACTGTATTTAAAGCTTAACCTGCGTGTGACAAGGAATTTCTTCCGGCTGCCTTCGTAACACTAGAAGGAGAATTTTTTTCGCAAACTTGAAGAAAAAAAGAAAAAAAATCACAAGCAACTGGGTTCAGTAGCTCAACACAGAAGTTTCTTCATTTAATATTAAAGCTGCCAATGTTCTGGTAGCAGCTGCCGCAAACCAATACGGAACACACCGCTCTGAGTTCTATCACTGCTCCCATCTTCTTAATATATAAAGCACTATTCATGTGTTTGTGTGTAAGTATTACATACAAATCAACAGTTTTGTTCTAATCTTTATGAAATTTTGCACACGTCAGCTTCAATCCATGAGGGCGGTCGCCGTAAGTGTAAGGATCAAGTACAACGCATAGTTAAGGAAATATGACGTCATAAACAATGAGATGCGAGAAAAACTGCTACATCACGCGACATTGTTGCCCATTTCCACCTAAGCCACTGGACGGATTTGAGCCAAATTTGATAAACATATTCCTTACGGTGAGGTAACGGTTACTGCGGGTTTAAAAACCACATACGACACATGGATCAGGAGATATTACGTCATAAGCAATAAGAATCGCAAAAAACTGCCACATAATGCGATGAGAATTTATTCATAAACTGTATGAGAATGATAGTACTTAGCCACTTGCAACAAACTTTAAAGATAATTTCAAACCTTCATTACGTTTTTTTCTCGCTGACAACCACAGTAAAATGATGAAAGAAAAAAGTTTCTCGCTAACTAGTTTTCCGCTGTTCATGGACTAAAACTACGGCATTCGGTATGACGTTACAATTTAAAATTTCTACACTACAAGTTGTAGCCACAGGAAATTTTACAGACATTATACACACATACAGCTGAATGTACCTTCGAAATTGTATCACAGTACGACGCATAGTTACATAAACAGTAATATTCACGGAAAACCGCCCCATAACACACAAAGTTTTAATCTGTTGCTTCTTTACTACTAATAGTATTCGCAACAGATTTTACAGACATACAGAACTTATACAGATTAATAAATATTTGAAAAATTATACAATTGTACAATATAATACTCAATAAATATGAGATCGTACGAGTCTTATATGTCATTTCTATTTTGATTACTATCTTTCTTTGTTTGGATACTGCACTTATAAGTTTGTACATTATGCAAGACAAACTTATCTTTATATATAAAAATGAATGTTTGTCTGTATGTCCTTTATGTGTTCATAAACCAATCATTCGATTTGTTCACCGTACGCCCACGAAGGTTCCTGACCCAAAAACAAAAGAGTAGGACACATAGCTCAGGAAGATGACGTCATAAATAATGAGAGCCTACCGCGTGAGAATACCCAGATTTTTATATGTAATTTCGGACGTTGATGAAGCGTTTTGTAGCTGACGCCCCCACAAAATGATGAAACGAAAGGAAGTTTATCTATATAAAAGCGAAAGGGCATTCACTCACTCACTGACTGAACACGAAATCTCGAAAGCCACTTATGAAGCTGAAATTTGACAGGAATGAAGTTTATAGGTAGATGAGGTCAGTTAATAAACTATTTTGTGATAGGTGCATGGCGGAACATACTTCTCCTACAGACTCACGAAATCGACAGTTTCATTCCGATCTTTACGAAATTTCGTACTCTTGACCTTCAAAATAAGAGGAAGGTCATAGTCTACCTTAAGCTTCATACGGCGCATGGGGAAGGGTACTTTCCAACATAAAAATGGATCCCTAAATACCTTGGTTCCGCCATAATATGAGAACGGCTCGACCGATTTCACAGATCCTTTTTTTTTCTTCGTTATTATCAGAACAAGTGTTGTATGAAATAAATCTGGAATATTTGAGAACAACAGAGTGCATTTTTCAATGTGACCCTGCGTTTCTATTGCATAGAAATCTATAGTTTTGTTCCGATATTGATGAAATTTTGCACACTCTACCTTAAAAACAAGAGGAATGTCACTGTGTGTATAAAATTTCGTTCTGTTTATTACGTAATTTTACAAAGTGCATAGTTTTGCTCAAATCTTTATGAATTTTTGCACAAATTACCTTTAATCCAAGAGGAAGATCACTGGGTACATAAATGTTTGTATGGCTCATGAAAGAGGGTACCTTTCAAAAAACTTTGCCGAGAGAGGGAAAAGTGGAAACGAACAGAGAGATAGGAGAGGAGGAGATGGATACAGAGAGAGGAAGGAAGGGGAGGTGGACTACGAGGTTGTAAAATAAATAAAGACCCGGGCAACGCCGGGTTTACAGCTAGTTTCTTATATATTCTCCGATAAATATAAAATGTTTTTAGAAAAAAGGAGATGAGCAGAGAGAAAAGGGATAGGAGAAGTACTAACTCTAGCCAGGAATAAATAAATAAATAAATAAATAACCGGGCAACGCCGGGTTTTCAGGTGGTCGTTTCTAAATGTTGCCAGTCAAGAGCAACTGTTGATGGCCCAGCTTCCCTGAAATTGAAAAAGGGAATTTTTTTCTGCGGCATAAGTTTAATTAGATACTTAAGAACTTCTCACAGAAATTATTTATTTGAACAGACTCTGGGCCTCAAGATAAACCGTTCTATAAAAAATACAATAAATATCCCTGTTTTCTTCATTTGTGGGACAGTCGAGCCGAAAATGAACATTGGAGAAGGAAAGACTGGTCATCGAAAATGAACCTGACTTTACGCAAAGATAAAATCGTTCATGAACCGTTATTCAGACGGTAAAAGAATCAATTTTCCTCGACTACTTATTAAACTTGAGTTTATAAAACAGTATGTTAAAACTGGGTGGATGTACGTTCCACTAACACTACCACAAGTTGTACATGACGTCGATCTCATTTGTCGGCATGCAGTTTCCTTATGCCGCTTACAGCGCCATCTATTCATAAAGTTAGTAACTATTTATTTTTTATGTATTCCATTGCGTTTCACCATTCAAGTACCTTCACTTCAAATCTGCAGACATTCTGCTCAAATTCAAATGTTTGTTAAGCTTATGGGACTTAACTACGGGGTCATCAGTCCCTAAACTTACAAACTACTTATGAACTACTTACAAACTAGGACGGCACAAATATCCATGCCCGAGGGGGGATTCCAACCCCCGACCGTAGTGGCCGTGCTGACCGTGACTGAGACATTCTGCCCTGTAGTTCTTTTTGTACAGCATTTTGAAAATGGAACTTAAATTATGGACACCTTATATTTATTTAAAAAAATAACGTTCTAAATTCAGTAAACTTAGGCATTACAGCACTGAAATTAAAAATGAATATGTTCATGGAGCAGAAACTTTAATTTTAAACAGAAAAAAATGTTCAAATGTTTGTTAAGCGCTTATAGGACTAGACTGCGGTGTCATCAGTCCCTAAACTTACAATCTACTTATGAACTATCTTATACTAAAGACAGCACAAACATCCATGACCGAGGGAGGATTCGAACCCCCGATGGGGAGCGGCCTCGCCTATCGGAGCACAGCGCCTCAATGCGCTCGATCACTCCGCCGCGGCCAAACAGAAAGAGGGATACTGAAAAAATTCAGAAAAAAAGATATTAGGAAAATAATAGAGCCAAAATTACTGACAGAGAAACTTATAGGCTGAGAACTGATGAAAGACGCTTCTTCCTGAAAGGATGGAACAATGGAAATTCAACCATCAAAAGCTACACTGACTAATTGTACTTCGCGTGATCCTATTGGGCCCATATGTGAATAATAAAAAATTTCCATGATTGTTTGAAATCATCGTGTAACTTTAAAATAAACGTTTTAAAATATTCTCCTTCTTTGGTATGGATGGATAGCGTTTCACTCAAAAGTAGAATCAATTCAACAAAAATAATATTATTTTCGTATTCAACAAATCAAGATTACCTGGAATTTATTAATAAGGTACATGTACCAAATAAGGCCCGGTTCCTAATAAGGCCCACTCTCATTTTCTAGCATAGAAAATTTGAAAACATTGTTAAACGTCGTTGGTAATTATAGCTTGTGACAACTAGTGGACAAAGCAACAACTACTTCCGCATCCGCTCTCGTGCTGGCCATTTCACTTTCAGTTGTGCTACTGCGTTCAACGAAGGTGGGCTGCTTCTTATTTTCACGGTACGTTCCATCTAATGCAATCGCTTCGTCATCAAGCATTTGTACTGGTAAATATGTATATGTGTACAAAAAACTGTGCTGTATTATGATAGTGGCATAATCTCCCCCCCCCCCCCAAAAAAAAAAAAAGTTTCTTTTTGAACAATAAACACACACGCGTTTTAAACGGGTTGTTCCCAATAAGACCCATCATAGAAAATGTAAAGATTAGACTTATGTACCTATTAACTTACGATTAGGAAACTTACTGCTGTCAGAACAATTTTGGTTGCTGATTAAATTAATAATGTTAAGAGGTTAAGAAGGTTGTATACATGGAAGAGACCAGGAGACACCGGAAGGTATCAGACAGATTTTATAATGGTAAGACATAGGTTATAAACTGCAGGACATACCCAGGGGCAGATATAGACTCTGACCATAACTTGTTAGTCACGAACTGTAGGCTGAAGCTGAAAAACCTGCAGAAAGGTAGGAAAATAAGAAGATGGGACTTAGATAAATTGAAGGAAAGTGAAGTTCTGGAGAATTTCAGAGGGATATTTAGGCAACAATTGACAGAAACAGGGGGAAATAAAACAGTAGAAGAGGAATGGGTAGCATTGAGAGATGAAATAGTGAAGGCAGCGGAGGACAAAATAGGTAGAAAGGCAAGACCTACAAAAAATCCATGGATATCACAGGAAATACTACAGTTAATTGATGAAAGGAGAAAATATAAAAATGCAGTAAATGAAACAGGCAAAATGGAGTACAGACGACTAAAAAATGAGATTGACAGGAAGTGCAAAATGGCTAAGCAGGAGTGGCTAGAAGCCAAATGCAAATCTGTAGAAGAATGTATAGCAAGGGGAAAAGTATATACCGCCTACAGGAAAATAAAAGAGACATTTGGGGACAAGAAAAGCAACTCTACGAATATCAAGAACTCAGATGGGAAACCAGTTCTCAGCAAAGAAGGGAAAGCTGAAAGGTGGAAAGAGTACATAGAGCAGCTCTGCAAAGGAAATGAACTTAGAAACGATGTTGTAGGAAGGGAAGAGGAAGTAGATCAAGATGAAATAGGAGATAGTATACTGAGAGATGAATTTGACAGAGCCCTGAAAGACCTAGGTAGGAACAAGGCCCCAGGAATAGATGACATACCCTCAGAGCTACTAAAGTCTCTGGGAGAGCCAGCCATGACAAGATTATTTGAACTGGTGTGTAGGATGTATGAGACAGGCGAAATGCCCTCAGACTTTAAGAAAAATGTAATAATCCCCATACCAAAGAAATCAGGCGCAGACAGGTGTGAAAATTACAGAACCATCAGTTTGATAAGTCATGGTTGCAAAATTTTAACACGAATTATCTACAGGAGAATGGAAAAGCTGGTAGAAGCTGACCTCGGGGAAGATCAGTTTGGATTCAGGAGGAAAGTAGGAACCCGGGAGGCAATACTCACTTTACGTCTTATCTTAGAAGATAGATTAAGGAAAGGCAAACCTACATTTTTAGCTTTTGTAGATTTGGAGAAAGCGTTTGACAATGTTGACTGGAATACACTCTTTCAAATTCTGAAGTCAGCAGGGGTAAAATACAGGGAAAGGAGAGTTATTTACAACTTGTACAAAAGCCAGACCGCAGTTATTAGACTCGAAGGGCATGAAAGGGAAGCATCAGTTGGGAAGGGAGTAAGACAGGGTTGTAGCCTTTCTCCGATGCTATTCAATTTGTACATCGAGCAGGCGGTGAAGGAAAGCAAGGAAAAATTTGGAATAGGGATTAAAGTTCAGGGGGAAGAAATAAAAACATTGCGTTTTGCCGATGACATTGTAATTCTGTCAGAGACAGCAAAGGACCTGGAAGAGCAGTTGAATGGAATGGACAGCGTGTTGAAGAGTGCATATAAAATGAACATTAACAAGAGCAAAACAAAAATAATGGAATGCGGTTTTAGAAAATCAGGCGATGCTGAAGGAATTAGATTAGGTGACGAAACATTGAAGGTGGTAGATGAGTTTTGTTACTTGGGTAGTAAAATAACATGCGATGGTCGCAGTACAGAGGATATAAAATGCAGAATGGCAATGGGCAGAAAAGCATTTTTGAAAAAGAGAAATTTGCTAACATCGAATATTAACTTAAGGGTAAGGAAGTCTTTTCTGAAGGCATTTGTGTGGAGTGTTGCCTTGTACGGGAGTGAAACATGGACGATAAGCAGTGCGGACAGGAAGAGAATAGAGGCTTTTGAAATGTGGTGTTACAGAAGAATGCTGAAGATTAGGTGGGTAGATCGCATAACTAATGAAGAGGTACTGAACAGAATTGGTGAGAAAAGGAATTTTTGGCATACCTGGACTAAAAGAAGGGATCGCTTGGTAGGACACATTCTTAGACATCGGGGAATCGTAAATTTAGCATTGGAGGGAAGTGTGTGGGGTAAAAATCGCAGAGGGAGACCAAGAGATGCGTATAGTAAGCAGATTCAAGTGGATGTGGGTTGCCGTTCTTATAAGGAGATGAAAAGGCTTGCTCAGGATAGAGTAGGGTGGAGAGCTGCATCAAACCAGTCTCCGGACAGAAGACCATAACAAGAGTTAATAATCAGTAAGTAAGTTACCAACAGTTCTGTATGAAGCGTTTGTAAAAAAACTGTAAAAATAAAATTCAGTGTATCATCTCATTGCACTTATGTCGAAAATAAAATTACATTACAACTCGTGCATTGTATTCCAACAGTTTTCCTTCTATTTACGTGCCTCAGAATGTTAATATGAAATAGATGTGGCTACGGGCCATATACAGGGTCTAACAAGGCCCACTTGCAGGGGTTAAACATTTTCTTTAAAGTGATGATATTAGTTATATAATCTTTCCATTTTAATTTATTTTTGAACTGAAATTGTTGCAGGATGTTGCACGTACGATCTAGGAATATTATCACTTACACATACTGCATACGAAATTCCTATACGTTAGGTAGGCCTCATTTGGTTCACGTACCTTACATCCCATGCAGCAGAATCAGTGCTACAGATATCAGTAACATCGTTTACATCTTAAAATGCATCGTCTACGTCATTAACATCTGGGTAACTTCAAAGAAACCGTCACTTTTCCACTTCACATGATATCAATTCACAACGGTGCAGTAGGTATAAAGCAGCATATACAAAGTCAGCAATTAATTCACGCTGAGAACTTCGAAACCGACTCTTGTATCAATACGGTTTCCTGAATAGCACTACCTGCATCCATTTGAGCAAAATCTGTCACTTTCGATTCTTTTTCACTGCTCTGGCAATTAATTAAGTGTGAGGTAGCACTTCAATACGCTCAATTGACGTACCAACGGTCACAGTGGCCGAACAGGCGCACGTATGTGGTGTCCATAACCTTGGCTGCTGAGGAAACTACGGAGCATATTCAGTAGGGATGATATAACTTTGTTCGTGAGGGTCAGAATTCAGTTTGAAGAGGCCGTGACAGAATATGCATGAGGCGGAAGGCTACGTGACATGGATATCGGCGTGTTCACCGCCCCCCCCACACTATTCACGCTTTCTTGCTCTTCATGTCACACAAGGAACTGCTACTTTCTTGAAGCAAGCGCAATTTTTCATTTGACTCGCGTGCATTTTAGAGGATTCTATTTGGTTGCAGTGATTCTTTTCGCGAACAAATGTTGGATTAGGATCTTCTTTCCCGTATGCAAAGTGCGCTGAGAGATTAAGACTACTGAATTCTGAAATTAGCGCCCATCTAATTTATTTTAGTTCCTTCGGAAGCGTTATTCGGGTTTAACCTATAATTTTAAATACTATGAAATAGATATGTACTTAGCCGGCCGCGGTGGCCGAGGGGACTGAGGCGCTCCAGTCACGGTCTGCACGGACACTACGGTCGGGGGTTCGAATCCCCCCTCGGGCATGGATATTTGTGACGTCCTTAGTATTAAGTAGTTCATAGGTAGTTTGTAAGTTTAGGGACTGATGGCCGCGTAGTCGAGTCCCATAAGCTATACAAACATTTGAACATTTTGAGATATGTACTTAAACAAGTTTTATATATGTCTGTCCTTTCGGACATGTACTATTTAAAGACATCACATATACAACTTATATAATCAGGCGATGATGGCCGATGCTCATTTCTTCCATGCGGATGTACACCAGCCCTAACTCAGCTACATGGTGTGAGTATTAAGAGATAATGGGTAGGGCCCCTACGTTAGTTATGTGTCGATAAATTGAGACTTTTACGTCTGGCGGGAGGCGTGTAAAGATAACCCACGCAGCCATGGTGATCGCTAGGTCACCAGTGGCATCGTAGTCAGCGCGGGAGGGCACGGGTTAGAAACCCGACTGGGCACAAATTTTCAACTATCTCCATCGAATTATTTCAGTGCCCACTAGCAATTGATGTCGTAAATTCCTTGTGTATGATTGACTCCAACGGCAAAATTGTTGATGGAGTAAATGGAACTGGTGTAAATGGCAGCGTACTTGTCACACGGTCAACGATGTTCGATTTTATCTCAATCTATTCTACAAGAAAACATGAATGACTGAGGTGAATATAAGAACTAAATGGGCGCCGACAAATTATTTCAAACACATCTCGGATCATAAATGTTGTTGTTGTGGTCTTCAGTCCGGAGACTGGTTTGATGCAGCTCTCCACAATACCCTATCCTGAGCAAGCCTCTTCATCTCCACATAAGAACGACAACCTACATCTGTCTGAATCTGCTTACTGTATCCATCTCTTGGTCTTCCCCTGCGATTTTTTCCCCATACACTTCCCTCCAACGCTAAATTCACAATTCCTTGATGTCTAAGAATGTGTCCTACCAATCTATCCCTTCTTTTAGTCAAGGTATGCCAGAAATTCCTTTTCTCCCCAATTCTGTTCAGTACCTCCTCATTAGTTACGCGATCCACCCACCTAATCTTCAGCATTCTTCTGTAGCACCATATTTCAAAAGCCTCAATCCTCTTCCTGTCCGCACTGTTTATCGTCCATGTCTCACTCCCATACATAAATATATCTGCAGATTAAGAGTTTTCATTCAAATCATAATACATGCGCACCGACGAACAGGCAAGTGATAGAAAAAAAAACATCATCTCATTCTTTTTCTTCTTGACTATACTTTCTACAGTTCATCTCTTCATTCTGTAGACGTACTGGTCAAGCTGCTATGTCATCTCGTGGGTGGTCGTGCGAGAAATCATTTCCTTGGCAGTCGTTCAAGTTTACAAATTTTAACTATTTTTGTGGGATCCATCCTTTCCGCATGATACCTTTCCTTGTCTGCGTCCATTTATTTGTATCTTGTATTCGGCATGGGCCCCTTATCGATACATTTGTTCTTTTGTCGCACATAGTTACTCCTTGGGTCTGTCTTAGTACTTTCGCGCTTCCACTCTAGTTTCTGCAGTCTAAGACATTTCTCCACTCGACACATAGTCGACTAATAAGATAAAATAGTTCAGAATACCTTCGGAGACATTCTGTTCGGTAGATTACCTTTTGACTAATGGTACATTATACAAATAGTATCTGCTCAGATAGCTGAGCGTGTAAAAGCACCAACCTCCGGGACGGTATTGGGCACCGGCCCCAGTTCGAATCCGCTCGGTCAGTCGTCAGATGGTTTTTTTAGCGGTTTCCTACATAACACTAGGTGAAAACCGGGCAGGTGCCCAAGTCCCGCCATAGTTACATAATTAGCACATATTTATACAACAACCACACATATAACACTAAATGCAGACATTGGGGAACACATTTCCTCTGCGTGGGGGGGGGGGGGGGGGGGGGGGGGGAGTGTTGTCAGTTTTCTTTCCATTTATACTATTAGCTAAAAGGCTACAGAAATATCAGGGAATTAACTTAGGTTTTGTTATCAAGATTTGATTATATTGGGGGTGTTGAAACTGTTGTGAATAGCTCTTTATTTCCAATTCTGATGAAGGATCTCCGTCAACAACCTGGACAACGAATTCTTCATCGGCTAAGTAACAGCTAGTAACTGTAAAGGTGTGTGGTATTTTATTATGGACAGTTGAGCTTAGGTTTTAATTACAAAAGAACCAGAAGATTAATCGTAAAGTAAGTTATGCCATAATCTTAATGTTTAATACTGCGTTAGGTTATATGAAAACTTTGATATTACACTTCAATAATTTTCCTTAGCGTAAGTTAGTTCAAGTAGATTATAGACTATAGCAGTTTGAGCCAATATGTTTACGAACATTTGAACATTTTAATATTATTTTACAATAAAGTAATTTCAGATAACAAACATTTTATGTGGCCGGCCGCGGTGGCCGAGGTGACTAAGGCGCTCCAGTCACGGTCAGCACGGCCACTACGGTCGGGGGTTCGAATCCCCCCTCGGGCATGGATATTTGTGCCGTCCTAGTTCGTAAGTAGTTCATAAGTAGTTTGTAAGTTTAGGGACTGATGACCCCGTAGTTAAGTCCCATACGCTTAACAAACATTACATTACCATTTTATGTGGAAAGCAGAATAAAAACAAACAACTTTTTGACCTTTATACATTATCAAACACAAAGGCATTACAGACATTATCTGCCTGTGTCCATTGAATTACATCAGTGGGAAAAGTAGAAATTTGTGCCGGAGCGGGATTTCGAACCCGGGTCTTGTGCTTTTTAGGCAGCTGCTCTGATCACCACCAACATCTTGACACCACGCACTACCATAGCGCGCCTCCCGTAAGTCCTAAATGTTCGTCTTATCCACACACTACCAACGAAGTGCCCATGGCCGCTCTGAATTGCCGTGCAGTTCCAGGCGACCTGTCAGGAACCGCGTGGCCGTTCCCACCGGAGGTTCTAGACCTCCCTTGGGCATAAGTGAATGTTGTGTTGTCCTTAATGTAAGTTAGTTTAAGTAGTTTCAATGTCTAGGGACTGATAACCACAGCAGTTTGGTCCAATGGGTCTACAAACCTTTGAATTAGAGTTTTGAACTGCTCCTGCTCATCATCCTCTTTACTTCTGGCGTTCGTCGATTCCCATAACAGTTGGAACACGGTGTGCTTACACACTCAAGGGATCCCCGACCGCCATCGCTTTAATTATTATGCGGCGTCCTTTCTGTTTTTACTTGAGCCTCAATAGGTTTAGATATACTCCTATGCATTATAAACATCAATAAATGGAAAAATTATGATATACACCGCTGTCTCTCTTCACTTTTGTCTGCGCTTTTTTTTAATGTTTCATGTTAAAAAGTGGGAGCTAGGCGCTACATCTGCTTCAAAGTTTGAATTTAAATGCAGGATCTGTAATCCCGTATTTTTATATTCATAATTAGTTTGTAAATTATAAATTTCTTAAAGTTGTAAACTGTTCCATTCTCATTTTACGGTATTCAAAGAAGACGGTACGATATGCCTTCTCTGACCACAATATATCTCATGTAGGAATCTTGAGGACAAGACAAGTGAGATTACGGATTGGGATCGGTATACAGAAGCGAATTTCAAATTCTAATATTTGTAAATGTATGAGACTTAACTGCTGTGGTTACCAGTCCCTAGGCTTACAAACTGGTTAATCTAACCTAAGGACAACACACACATCCATGCCCGAAAGAGGACTCGAACCTCCCACGGCGAGCTACCGCGCGCTCCACAGTAAGGCGCCTTACAGCGCACAGTCATTCTACCGCGGCAGAAGCGAATTTCTGACTCTATGCACGTGGTTTGCAGATATTTAAAAAATATATATTTAACTTTACATTGTAATGTGACCCAGGAGTTTGCTCAAAAATAAAGATATACCGTGGGATTCACAGGATTCCACTTAGTAAAGCACGGAATCGAGTGTTCAATAATGAAGAATCACAGAGACATAGGCACCATATTGTGGATCGTAACTGGAAATTGCTGTCAACTTTAGACAGTCAGTTGGACGATCAAAATGGTGGGTATAGTGGAAAATTCGGAATTTTGTAGAAATTTGACGTTCATATTTATGCAGGCTGAGATCTAATTTTTGCTAACCGAAAATTCGAAAAAAAATCAGGGTACATCTTTTATTTGATATAAGATGTTATTACGTAAAAATGCATTTTTTCTCATCATAGTCCCCTTGTAAGCCAATGACTTTGGTTGAAGATTCTTGAAGATGTGTAAAATATCCACCACTGTCTACTTTAATCTCTCTAATGGATAAAAATATTTCTCGTGTACAATTTTTTTCCTATTTGGAAGTCGTTTTAAGTGTGCAGAGTAGTGTAGATGTAACTCCAGTTCATACTTCAAACTCCTTAGTTTCCTCGATGTCAAGTTTTCCTATATAATCATGAGTACTGTCCTGAAATAAGATGGTAAAAATAAGCGTGTTCTCGTGTATCCTAACATAAAATTGGTCTTCACAATTTTCGTGACGCACACGTTATTTTCCCATTTGCTAGGTAATCAACAAGAAGACTCCTTTCTGCATTCCAGAGAACTGTATACTGAATTCCGGTACTTGCAGTCAGTTCAATAATTTTGAGCAGGGGAAGAGGCATCTAATCTCTTCTTTGATAGCTATATCGTTTCATGTGTAAGTTCTGTACCCAGGTCTCACCGATGGAAACAAATTAGTGTAAAAAGTCAAGATCATTGTCTAATCAATATGGAAAACTTAGTTTTCAAATTTACTTTTCATAATTAGTCAATAAATACCTTACCAATCTTAAAACTTTTTGTTTGCTATTCACGTAAAATATGTGGTACTAGTTTTATTAACTTGCGTAATAACAATTCGAAAATTAATTTGAACACCACAGTGCTTTACAAGAAGTGGTCCTGCTTGGAAGTGGTATGTCATTGTATTGCTAAGACCTCTGAACTGACTTACCCAGATCTATCGGACCAAACTACGTGGTCATCAGTCCGTAGCTTACAAACTACTTAAACCTAGGTAAACTAACCTAAGGACAACACACACACCCATGCCCCAGTGAGGACTGGAACCTCCACGGCGAGCAACCGCACGCTCCGCAGCGAGACGCTTTAGACCGCTCGGCTACTCCACCGCGGCCAGCCAATTATAGGGGGACCCACAGTTCGCCACAGTGTAACTCAGCATTTTTCACATCAACAACACTGCCAGAAGGTTAAAGAAGTGAAAAGTGACAGATAAAACTCCTAGAACAGAACGGGAATCGAACCCACAACCTTATCATGCATAGTCACTACTGTGCGCGTCAAAAATTTAATGGTAGGTAATCTTTAACCGTTTGATATTTGCCTCTATGATTTCAGTTTCCGATAGTTCTTCATGTGATTATTTTCGACAGTATCAGTGCCACCCTTGAATTCAGTTGTTAAGTAGTCCATCTCTTAACCATAGCAAGTCGAGAACTATGTACCTTAATTTTCATGGGTGATATTACGTGCCAAACAAGTTTCCAACTTCGTGAAATACAAACAAATCGCGCCACTTCCCAAACGTTATTGTTCGCAGGCTCATTACGCAGACCAAACTGACGCAAGACTTAGATTATTACACAATATTTCCTAATACAACATCATATTTCGTGATACCGGGATGACAACGTTCCGTCTTGCCCTCTCATCATCCGAGCAATGAAATTCATTTTTCAGTGGTATTATTAGAATGGATGCTAATAATCTGAGCTCTGTTGATGGGAACCACCTTAAAACAATATCCACTGGAAAGTTATGTCCTAAATTCCAATGTGTCTAGTTAGTGTTGTTCGGTTTGGTTTAAGGTTGTTCAATAATTCTTGTAAGTATCCAAGTGTATCATATTAAGTCGCAAATTAGTTTCTCGTTTGATAACTATATTTTTCACATTATGGTCTATTCTTCCCCCCCCCCCCCCCCCACTCTCTCTCTCTCTCTCTCTCTCTCTCTCTCTCTCTCTCTCTCTCTCTCTCTCTCAGAAACACGATTTCTCTGAGCTGTAGCCGAAAGTAATCAGATATATCACACTAACCACGAGATGTTCCGTAAGCCTTGGATCAAATATGCACGATGAGGCACTTAAAGCTGTTTTTGGGACTGTTGTTGTTGTGATCTTTAGTCCGGAGACTAGTTTGATACAGTTCTCCACACTACCCTGTCCTGTGCAAGCCTCTTTATCTGACCTACATCCCTCGGTCTGCCCCACTCACTTCCTTCTAATACTAAGTTGACGATTACTTGATGTCTCAGAATATTTCCCACCAATCTATCCCTTCTTTTAGTTAGGATATGCCAGAAACTCCTCTTCTCTTCTTAAATGTACAAATTGAACAATATTGGGGAAAAGCTTCAACCTTGTCTTACTCCCTTCTCTACCACTGCGTCCCTTTCATGACCTTCCACTCTAACAACTGCTGGTTGGTTTTTGTACA
Source organism: Locusta migratoria (assembly GCA_026315105.1). Lineage (NCBI taxonomy): Eukaryota > Metazoa > Arthropoda > Insecta > Orthoptera > Acrididae > Locusta > Locusta migratoria. Next base: position 734,363,614 of record CM048755.1, on the reverse strand, counting down.
AGTTGAATGTAACTCTTCGCTCCTTATACTTTACCTCTGCTATGCCAGTAGTCTTGAAATGGAAGTCTGAAGTAGAGGTAGATGAGATAGGTGATACGATATGCGAGAAGAATTCGACAGAACACTAAAAGATTTGAGTAGAAACACGGCCCTTGGAGTAGATGATATTCCGTGTGAACTGCTTGTATCGATAGGAGAGCCAGGTATGAAGAACTTGTTCCACTCGGTATGCAAGATGTAAGAGATGGAGGAAATCCCCCCCCCCCCCTCGTACTCTGAGGCTCATAGAAATAAGGAAGAATCTCGTTAAAGGTATACTAATCTGTTCCCTGGTAGCAATGTTCCTTCTGCAACGACTCTGCGCAGTATTGTCCACCTGTTTGCTGAAAATGGAAGTGTTAAGCCTAGAGAAAGAGACGGATGTCTTTTTGAACGAGATATTAAGGTTTTTCAACAATTTTTATATCATTTTCGTTTTTGGCGATTACAGTGCCGTCCATTATCAAAGGAAGAAAAATGTTTCACACTAATGTTACATATTTTTTTCACGTAAAATCCAAATCTGCAATAACAATAGGGATTACTGTTGAAGATTTCAAAGCAACCCTCCCCCCTCCCCATCCCGCACCCGAGAGTGCTGTAGGGTCGTCGAGCTTTATGCCAATTATGGCGTTCTAAATGTTCAAATGTTTGTATAGCATATGGGACTTAACTACGGGTCATCAGTCCCTAAACTTACAAACTACTTACGAACTAGCTAACACTAAGGACGGCACAAATATCCATGCCCGAGGGGGGATTCGAACCCCCGACCGTAGTGGCCGTGCAGACCGTGACTGGAGCGCCGCAGTCCCCTCGGCCACCGCGGCCGGCCATGGCGTTCTCAGTGGTAAACAAATTTTATTATAACTATCAGATTTGTATTTTTTTAATAGTCCGAAAACCAGTTTTAAATGTCTCTCTCTGTACTTCAATTTCTTGTATCCAACACAATAAACAATACTCATTTCTCGATTCGTTACTGTAACACTAATTTCAGATGCAAACATTAACCATTAGAAAATCTTCCCTTAAACAGCACAGTTTCAGACAGGGAGTACTGCAGAAGCCCTGTACTGCTTACTATCCGGGCGTATTTTATGACAATAATTTGTCATAATTAATTAAGTAGGTTCCTCCATTTCCAAAATGAAAACTTTCCTCGGCCTGAAAAATTAGTTGTCATTCACAATAATGCGCCCCGTGCAAATAAAGGAAATATTTTCGAATGATTGCTGTTGTCTACTACCTCTCAAAACAGTCCCTGAGCAATACGATTTCAGCATGGAATCAAACTTTATTAAATCTGACATGTAAACTAACAATATGTATAAATAATCTTAGAAAAAAGAGCTACCAACATGACTAGTTGGTCGTGAAGCTTCTTTTTTTTTTAAATACATATAAAGTATTTTACGTCATTAAAAACTCGTATACTGTGGAGAACAGCTTCGGTGACTGTCTCGTTTCCTGAATAATTCATATTTCTGCAAGTGAATACAAACTTTACGTCCTTTGCGCAAAGGCTTTGAAGCTTTGGCCAGCAAGTCCCGTTTCGTACACAAGGGTGATGGTCAGGCTAAGCCGCTAACGTGCCCTCAGAAGCAGAGGGGACTCCAAGCAAAGAAGCTTACACAACTTTTCAGCACAAACTTCAGTCGCAATTACACCATACACTCTTGCCGAGATCACGCCTGCCTCCCTTAAGTCGGAGAGTCTATTTACAGCGAGTTAGCAAACAGAATCTTCACTCATAAAAGCGGACCGATATTTACGAGACCGATGGTGTTACTAAGCAATTAAATAGGAATAATTTTAAACCGAGATCTATTACGTCTTTTGCTAAGAGCTGCGTGGTGTTCAAATAAAGGAAAGTACTATTCTGAGAGACTTTTTTCGTGTGGCAGGTGTTTGTGAAACTAAATTTAATTGATGAATTGAGGCTACATTATGGAGTAATAACCAAAGTCCAGCGCGCACTAGTGCAAATAGTTCTTTCGTCCGTTAATTCTTACGGTGTCTCTCTTAACATAGTTCCCTCAAAACTCATATATCGTACTGTATCATTAAGAAAGTACAATTGTATCCAATATCTGAATAAAATACGCTACCACATGTATATAGTTTATGATATCTCACCTGATCCCTTAATTGTTTTGTGCAGCGTATATTTTATCGGTTATGTATTGTCATCCTTATAATTTGAATGGGAGTAATTGAAACCACACGTTTTTAATTCTGTGCGTTGAATTTCATTTTTCAGTTTGTTTCCACAAAATAAATGACTATTATACAGTTCATCTGGCGTCAATGTACACCAACAATAAGGATGGTGAATACCAGAAAAATCAAGGGACGTACGGTTGCATGCACAGAAGCTTATTACATCGCTCTATTTTCTAAATGAAACTTTTATAGAACCGTTCATTTGCACTGAATTGAGGCGAGATTTAATTGCGAAGTTTCTTTCGCCAAATTTGTTCTCCTGGTGTGAACGTATATTATCAGCAACAACCTACATAGGGAGAGATGATCATCATTATAAAATAAGAGAGATCAGCTCGAAAACGGGAAGACTTTGTTGTTCCTTTTTCTCGCGGGCTGTTATAGAATGGAGCAGTAGAGAAATATTATTATAGCGGTTCCATGAACTCTCTACCAGGAAATTCAGTGTGAATTCCAGAGTAGCTATGTAGATGTAAGTTATGTTCAAGAGATGTCTCTGATAAGCTCTGACCATATATTTAACTGTCACAGGTATATAACTCCCGACTCAGTCGTTTGCAGGGGTAAGGTTGAGAATTTGTATCTGGCGGGATGCGTACTTGGGTAATACCGTGCAGGTGTGGTGATCGCTGTGTCATTAGTGGTGTAGAGGTGTTCGCAAGTGCCTAGAAAACAGAAGACCCGGGTCCGAGTCCTGGCTGGGTGCACATTTTCAACTTTGCCCATTCCCAGTTAATGTCATAAATTCCGTGAATATGAATAAATTAAAACTGCTGGATCAAAAGTGACGTCTGTTCTTTCGGACATGTCCGAACTTAGACTAGAGTCTGTTTCCTCAAACTGATACATCTATCATTCTGTACATTTTCCCTATGGTATCTTGGTTCCTTGGCGCAACCAGGCAGCATTCAATCTAAAATGTTCAAAGCTTGCATAACTAAGGGACCAAATTGCTAAGGTCATCGGTTTCTAGACTTAAAAACTACTTAAACTGACCTGTACTAAGGACAACACACACATCCATGCCAGAGGAACGACTCGAACCTCCGGTGGGAGCGGCCGCTCGTTCCCACGCGCTCAGCATTCAATCTAACAGTGGGAAATGGTGTTCATATTATTTGACTAATCATGGTGCAATTTAATACGATAATATAAAATACCGAAATATTTAAAAATAACTGCAAGATACTTTTATCCATTGTGTAGGAACCTGCGACTGTTTATTGAAATAGGTTTCAGAAATTACAGCAGCCAGTCGCCTGACTGGTTGCTGTAATTTCTGAAACCTAACTGCAAGATACATCGTGTGATCTAAAGGTCGTCACCGTTCGAAGGCCGTATAGTGCAGAATCGGTATTCCAGACAGGCAAAATTGCCGTAAGCAGTGAGACATTCACCAACCGGCGCACCCACTAGAAGATTCTGGTTTGGTAAAACACCGCTTTCTGCTGCGAGAAGAAATCTCTACTTGCCAACTGCAAATCTTCATAGAACCTTAAGAGCCATTTTCAAGGTATCGAAGGTGCCATAATAGCATGAGACCAGGACTATAGGGCGGACGCATGAGTGACTTCCATTTGAGTTGGTGTGATTCCTAGATCAACCACCGTCTTGTGTCGAAAGCGATTAGCATGACTGATTTGATTTGATTTGATTTTTCCAGGGAAGCCAAAACAGTCTTGATCCAACCCGCCACTGCCCGCACCGAAACTAAGTTTATTGTGCGGTATCGCTCCCTGTATATCTAGTAAAGCTAACCAATGCCCTTGAACAGTGCAAGGAATCCCTTTACCAGTTCTTTATTAGACACAATTTCTTCGGGTCTGTTTGTCCCAAATGTTCTGTGCCTTTTACTCTCCAAAGCAATGCATTCGAAGATTAGATGTGATGCAGTTTCAACAACGTCATCACAGATCCTACATTTAGGATCCTCTTCTGTTATTCCCATTGTATGTAGTGTTTTTTTTAATTCCCATGGCCTGTCAGCAATCCAACCATGAGTCTAATCTCTCTCCTGCTCAGGCCCAGGATTGCAGAGCTTTTTTTTTAAAACATGGCTTTGGCATCATTACCTTGCCATGTTTTTGTTGGTAGACTTTGGTCCAATATTCTACGTGCTGTCTTCTGAGCCAGTTACGTAGCTCCAATTTTATCATTGCCTTGGAGATTGTCAGGACAGGTTCCGGTCCAATAAATGAAGTCTCTTCCCCCATCCCGGCTAATCTGTCGGCACGTTCGTTGCCACTGATCCCCGAGTGGCCAGGGACCCACAATAGGTTTACTCTATTGCTTTCCCCTAGCTCCACCAGAACCCTGTGACATTCTGCAACAGTTTTAGACCTTGTTGCAGGAGCTGCCAGTGATCTCAGGGCTGCCTGGCTGTCTGAATAGATACAGATGTTACGATCTTTGTAGCACCTACGCAAATTGATCAGCATGACACTTGGCATACCATTCCACGGCATTGATTTTCGGCTGCCAAGAAAAGAATAACAACATCTAGGGCCTGTATATAAGCTCGTGTACCAACGGCTTCTAGTTCTCCTATCCGCAATCACCGCATGATTTACGGGTTCGTGGCACCCTCCATCAGTAATTCTGGAATTCAATATGGTGTTGACCCAAACTTAGTCTTGATGACAGCTCCCACACTCACAGGCATACGTTCAATCAGGTGGTGGAGGGTTTCTTGGGAAATGAGAGCCTATTCTCCACGGAGTGCTGCACTGAGGAGAGGTATCGAAGTCGGCGTTCTAAAACATCCCAAATGTGTTCAATAGCATTTAAGTCGTGACTCAGTGCAGGCCAGTCGATTACAGGGATGTTATTGTCGTGTAACCACTCCGCCGAACAGGTGTTCGTTCGTGTTGAAAGATAGGGTCACCATCCCCGAATTGCTTTTCAACAGTGGGAAGCAAGAAGGTGCTTAAAACATCAGTGTAGGCCTGTACTGTGATACTGCCAGACAAAACAACAAGAGGTGCAAGCCCCCTCCATGAGAAACACGACCCTGCCATAACACCACCGCCTCCGAATTTTACTGTTGGCACTACTCACGCTGGCAGATGACGTTCACCGGACATTCGCCATACCCACACCCTGCCATCGGATCGTCACACTGTGTTCCATCACACTCAACATTTTTCCACTGTTGATTCGTCCAATATTTACATTGGCATTGAACTGCGTGGTGTGCGGCTTATGATTCCGCGAATCGTCCCATTCTGACCTCTCACAACGTCTAATGACTACTAAGGTCGCTGATATGGAGTACCTAGCAGTAGGTGGCAGTGTAATGCACCTAATATGAAAAACGTATGTTTTTGGGAGTGTCCGGATACTTATTATCGGATATTGTATGTGTAACAACTTGAACCGGACCTTAATGATCGCTTCTTACAGTAAGAGTAAATAAAAAATAGATTTTACGTAAAGGTACTTTTACACTGGTTTTCAACCAAGATTGGTTTACACTCCTGGCCATTAAAATTGCTACACCACGAAAATTACGTGCTACAGACGCGAAATTTAACCGACAGGACGAAGATGCTGTGCCGGCCGCGGTGGCCGAGGGGACTGAGGCGCTCCAGTCACGGTCTGCATGGCCACTGCGGTCGGGGGTTCGAATCCCCCCTCGGGCATGGATATTTGGGCCGTCCTTAGTTGTAGCTAGTTCATAAGTAGTTTGTAAGTTTAGGGACTGATGACCCCGTAGTTAAGTCCCATAAGCTGTACAAACATTTGAACATTTTTTGAAGATGCTGTCATATGCAAATTACTAGCTTTTCAGAGCATTCACACCAGGGTGGCGCCGGTGGCGACACCTACAACGTGCTGACATAAGGAAAGTTTCCAACCGACTTCTCATACACAAACAGCAGCTGACCGACGTTGCTTGGTGAAACGTTGTTGTCATGCCTCATGTAAGGAGGAGAAATGCGTACCATCGCGTTCCGACTTTGATAAAGGTCGGATTGTAGCCTATCGCAGTTGCGGTTTATCGTACCGCGACATTGCTTCTCGCGTTGGTCTCGATCCAATGACTGTCAGCAGAATATTGCATCGGTGCGTTCAGGAGGGTAATACGGAACGCCGTGCTGGATCCCAACGGTCTCATATCACTAGCAGTCAAGATGACATGCATCTTATGCGCATGGCTGTAACGGATCGTGCAGCCACGTCTCGATCCCTGAGGCAACAGATGGGGACGTTTGCAAGGCAACAACCATCTGCACGAACAGTTCGACAACGTTTGCAGCAGCATGGACTATCAGCTCGGAGACCATGGCTGCGGTTATCCTTGACGCTGCATCACAGACAGGAGCGCCTGCGATGGTGTACGACGCAACGATGAACCTGGGTGTACGAATGGCAAAACGTAATTTTTTCGGATGAATCCAGGTTCTGTTTACAGCATAGTGATGGTCGCATCGCGGTGAACGCACATTGGAAGCGTGTATTCGTCATCGCCATACTGGCGTATCACCCGGCGTGATGGTGTGGGGTGCCATTGGTTACACGTCTCGGTCACCTCTTGTTCGCATCGACGGCACTTTGAGCAGTGGCCGTTACATTTCAGATGTGTTACCCTTCATTCGATCCCTGGGAAACCCTACATTTCAGCAGGATAATGCACGACCGCATGTTGCAGTTCCTGTAGGGTCTTCCTGGATACGAAAAATGTTGCTCTGGGTACTATTTCTCAGTATTTATGCACCCAAATTGCATGAAAATGTAATCTCATGTCAGTTCTAATATCATTCTGGTATCCGCCTTACCCACGATTAATTATATACTAATTTTACACTATCGCGTAGTTATATAATAAAGCGTCTTCCTTTTTATGCAAACGCAGCAATTAACATTGGCATAGAAATACTAAAGTTGGACGCTCGAAGCACGGAACAGGTCTGTATTAGTGCAATTCGCAGTGTAATAGCACATCTAAAATCACACTATATGGTAAAATGAAATGATCTCCTCTGGAATTGTTTGGCAGCCTAGAGCAAGTCTTTTTACTTGACGCCACTTCGGCGACTTACGTGTCGATGATGATGAAATGATGATGTGGGCCACACAACACCCAGTCCCCTGCCGGGAATCGAACCCTGGCCCCCGCATAGTAGTCAGCGACACTGTCGACTGCGCTACGGGTGTATACTTACTGGTTATTTGTGCCGTCCTAGTTCGTAAGTAGTTCATAAGTAGTTTGTAAGTTTAGGGACTGATTACCCCGTAGTTAAGTTCCATAGACTTTACAAACATTTGAAATACTTACTTTTAACAGATCTTTATCCGTCAAGCGATGGACGTATTAACGCGTGGGGAATCCTTACACGAGGTTAAAATGAGACTTCTCTCACGTCTTACATCGTCTGTTAGCGGAAAATACTACATAAACTTTTAGTCTAATCATGTCAACCTGTTTTTCATTTACGAAAGAACGAACACCATAAGACAGCTAGCGATTGTTTCTTCAGTGAGTATGCACTCTAGGCCCTAACTCTATGGGAATCTGCGAAACAGCGTGAATAAAATACTAGGGAGACCAGATATCCTGCACTTCGCAGGGTACTCGTTTTTCTTAAGCTTTATTCTGCGACCTGCTGTCGTCTGGGAAGGCGGCAACCCGTGGTACATCGTCGCGCGACTGGTCGCTGAGAATGTGTATCTCTTCTGGGAATGAAGGTGTCATGCGAATGCTGTCCAGTTAGTAAATTACCGTATTTTGTTACATAGGCGAAAATAATTTTACATATGCGAAACGTTAAGTATGGACTTTTTGAAGTTTCCAGAGTGCAAGCGCTTAATGTCTCTGTCTTCTGACATACAGGGTAGCTGCACGACCGTTTCAAAATGGCGTCTATAAGCGATGTACGTTACCACCAACGTGCCGTCATTGAATTTCTCAGCGAAGAGAAAGAAACTGCGCCGCGGTGGAATGGCGGAGCCCTCTAAGGCGCCTTGCTGAGGAGCGCGCGGTTGCTACCCGACGGATGTTCGAGTCCTCTCTCGGCCATGTGTGTTTGTGTGTGTGTGTGTGTGTGTGTGTGTGTGTGTGTGTTGTCCTTTGGTTAGTTTAAGTAGTTCGTACGCCTAGGGACTAATAACTTCAGTACTTCCGGAGGTTTACAAACTTTTCAAAATTTTGAAAGAATCTGAGGGGAACATTAAAAGACGTTTGTGTAAAGTCACTGGAGCACACACAAACACACATGGCCGAGAGAGGACTCGAACCTCCGACGGGGAGCAACCACGCATTCCTCAGCAAGGCGCCTTAAACTCACCTGCGTGCTTATCAGTCCGTAACTTAGAAACTACTTAAACCAAGAAAAACTAACCTAAGGACAACACACACACCTATGCCCGAGGGGGGACTCGAACCCCCGACGGCTAACGGTCGCGCGCACCGCAGCACGGCGCCCCAGTGCGCACGGTTGATCCGCCGCTGCACCAGCAACACAACTGCGGGAGACCACACCACCAGCAATAAACCAATTGGTGGAAGGGAATACCCGAAAAACGCCAAAGAAAAAGGCCGAAAGAAGAACAGACAAAAACCCGTGAGTAGCTGGGCAAAATACGAGGAAAAAGGGAACTGAGGAGTGAATTACATACACTGTCATTGTAAAGCGGCCTATACTTTCTAACAGTTACAGTTGTTTCCTAATACTTATTCTGTTTCTTTCAAAAATACAGACAATGTTTAAAATTCTTGTATCATATTCGGTCACCTCACCCTACACGAGACAGCCCTTGAAAATTAAATATTCATCCGCATCTAACAGTTCAACAGTTTGTCTAAGAAAAATATATCCACCTTTCAACCTCCACTATTCAGAGCTTTCAAGAACTACTAAGTACATTGGCGGCATCTAAGTTTCACAGTTTAACAAAAATTTGATAGTCAATTATTAACTTATCATTACCGGACATTTCAGGAAGGAAGCGATGTAATTGGGTAAATCAACAACTCGCATAACAGAATGTAGGCATGGTAGCTTTTTTGCAGTCCTTTATTTCTTGACTGCCAGTTACAATGAACTATGTCATCATCTTCAGATCAAAAGTCTACAAAATGTTGGTCATTCACTTACGCATGTTTGGAGTGACGTTAAAACCTCTATGTGAAAACACTGCAGGAAGTCATAAAAGCAAATTAATTTTTTATATTCACGTTAGAACTCTAGCTATAGTTACCTACAGATAGAGCTGAACACAAATATTAAAAAAAAAAGTTTTCTTTTATGACTTCTTGCAATGTTTCCACACAAAGATTTTAACGTCACTCCAAACATGTGGAAGTGAATCACCTGTTTCGATGCCATCGTACAACTGTTTCACTAATTATTAATGAAATCACGCACCAGTTGTCAATAATAAAATTTATATGTCAGCACGACATGTTTCGAGTGGACATTATCTCTTTATCAAGTTCTGTAAACCAAGGAAACATAAAATAAAATAGGGCGCTATACATCGACGACTCAACTACTAATATTCAAATTATACTAACCTACCATAAAACTTATCTGCCCCAAGCAACATCATCAAACACAATAATAGAAGCATATGTGCTTCGTCGTCGATATATAGCGCCCTATTTTATTTCATGTTTATTTGGTTTACAGGACTTGATAACGGGATAATGTCGACCCCAAACATGACGTGATGACATACAAATTTTCTTACTGACAATTGATGTGACTTTCATTACTACAACACACATGTAAGTGAATGACCAAAATTTTGTAGACAATTGATATGAAGATGATGACATAGTTCAATGTAACCGGAAGGCAAAAAATAAACAAATAAATGTACTGCAAAAAAGCGATCTTGGCTACGTTCCGTTATGGGAGTTGTTGATTAAATTATTAACTTCATGTCTCAGTCACTTCATTAAAATCTAACCTTAAATTATCGCGGACTATTCCTTTCTCTAACCAATCATTACGGTAGCATGCTGGTTTCGTGTTCTACAAAGTCTGAATTCTGTGTTTAAGTACGTCGTCCATTCTGTGTATTTCAGTTACCGTGTTTTGTCTAAATCACGGAGACAAAATTGCGAATTGTAGCCTAAATGAAAAAAAAAAAAACTATCGGCCTATCTCATGTAACATTATTTAATTAAAGTTTCATTCACTAAAAGAACGATCACCTATATAGGAAAGCAGTCAAACGGAAGTAAATCTCAAATGTCACAAATTTGAAAACAGTGAAGTATGCAGAAAGGAGCAGTACTGTAGATAAGACAGATGAATGTTGCGTCGTTGTGACGTTACCGGTTGTTTCACGAAGTGAGTGAGCTATGTCTTGCAGCTGCAACCCTTTACCGACCTGTGTGCAGTGATACGCTACCAGCTGCTGCTATGTCAACAACATTTATGTAATGCAAGAACACAAGTTTTTTTGCAAAATCTGTCCTTCATCTAATCTTATGTGGCGTAGCGGAACGCCACGACGCCGGTGGTTCCTGGAAGATAACGCACCTGTTGAAAGTTCGCGATAGGTCGCGTAATAGCAAGTCTACCGTCTTTGCCAGTCAGGTTAACCCAGGGAAAGTTTTAAGCCGGCAACACCCAAGCGTTACTTCTGCTGCTAGTAGTGTTGTCACGTAGTTCACAGAGTATACAGCCAGGCCGTGACTTTCAGTTCTCGTATGTGCCAGCATCACGCGAGTTAGTCTGCTGTCGGAGAAGTAGTCATCGACGTTCAGTTAGTAGTTGCGTACTGCAGTAGCTGTCTGAGTTAGCAACCAATGATAGAACAGGACATCACGGAGCTACTAAAGTGTGAATTCTGTTTGCTTGACAAACTGAGCACTTTCTGAACTGCTTTAGCTAGCCACCGACAGAAGAATTACATTTAGGTAATACCTTTTAGATGAATAGGCGTACGATTCAAGAAAGAACATCTATTCCACAAGCAATGTCAACCTGTACAGCAGCAAGTTGAGTACTTCCAGTTATTAATAAAGAGTTGTTGTTGATTAATCTCGTATGTGCTGTTGTGGAATACCACGACCACAACGTTTCCTGTGTGTGTACTCCTATTCCAATCGCACTAGCCGTAGAAGTTGACAGACAAGGGGGCAACAAATAGATTTAATAGATCGAACACACTGGAGCCACAAACGTACAAAACAGTGCGAATAGCGCATTGCCTGTTGACTTCCGTATGGGGATCTTCAGTCGATGTTAGTTTAATGACTTTTCTGACGCTTTCCCAGCGCGAGTGGCCGAAATTCTCAAAAATACACCCGCCATTGTTGCTGCTGGAATGGACTCGATCCTACGGCTGAGTGTATTTATGTACGTGCCGCGCCAGGTCTGAGGGCCATTTGCTGGTTATTATAGCTGTATCCCCCCTTGTTATCCGCAGCGGCCGTGCTCTGGGGCACGGGAATCTTGTAACAAATTATCTCGAGGCCTACTTCCTCGTTAGAACTGTTTTCATGTTTCTAAATTTCAATGGTGGCCCGCAGGACATCACCGAACTGGCTGAGGCGTATTTTTGAACGAGCTGCTCCACGTGGACTGGTAACTTCAAACTGCCGGAAGGCAGCGCACGGGTCGTCCATTTGGTCCGCTAGTTGCCAATTTCTTCGTCCTGAATGACCTGCAGACGCACTTCCGAGGCGGTCCGGAGAAAAGGGCGCATCACTCCGAGCGCGTAAACTGCAAAAGTATTCAACAACCGAGGTACAGGCGCCGAGACAGCACCGTGAAATTCTATTGATGTATGTACCAAATCCAAAGTCGCGTTTGACCGTAGCGAAATTGTGCCAACAATTTGGGAAAAGTTACTCGATTCCACATTCATGCATTAGTATATCTACCAAGTTTCGGTGCCACACGACAATTACAGTAGACATCTATGAGACGCTGCACCTTTATTTACAATCGCCTAGTACATTCATACCAGCCCGCAACAAGAGCACTCACAAGAAACACAAATAAATCAAAATCGTGTGAGAGATGATGTAAAGGTCCCTTATTGCAAATGTTCAAATGTTTGTATAGTCTATGGGACTTAACTACGGGGTCATCAGTCCCTAAACTTACAAACTACTTATGAACTACTTACAACTAAGGACGGCACAAATATCCATGCCCGAGGGGGTATTCGAACCCCCGACCGTAGTGGCCGTGCGGACCGTGACTGGAGCGCCTCAATCCCCTCGACCACCGCGGCCGGCCCCTTATTGCACTAGTGATACTGGCGCATCTGCAAAACTCTGCAGTCGTCCGTTAGAGGCCTCCTCATCTGCCATGCCGCAATGCTCATTGAGCTGCCGTTACGCCGTTCGGGACCAGTAGGGACGGTGCAGTGTGCCTCTGTGTTTTGTGGCGTTATTTGTGTAGTGAAGCGTCACATGGGTCGGCGATTGGTCATCAATCCGGATAATGTATTGCGATTGGTTGAGACAAGGTTACGAAGAACCCTTCTTCGTGAAGATGGTATTGGTGTAGAAGATGAATCATTCGCATGTTTTCTGGTATCTATAATAGTGCGGAAACATGAGCATAAGTTAGAAACAGATGCTGTTGTAACATATATTGATGATCATTGGGATGATAAGTGTCATTAACGTGGCATTCAACACTGATATTATAGAATGTGGAAATATGGCTTGCGATCAACTTTCATTTCTTCACTGTGCATTGCAGTCATTCATATTGCTCGGACATTTTATTTACATTCCCCATTTACATTTATAGTTAAGATTTCTGCATTGCGTATGACGTCTACAATTACATCTACAGTGGTATCTCGAGCGTGACTGCAGAGTTTTGCCGAAAAAAGACACCCAGCAGCACATTAAGGGGTACGTGACAGCCTGTAACCATTGTTCATTCAGATATGTTTGTTTTCGAGCCCAAGTTCTTTCATTGTCAGTAGTGCTTGTCTGTTTTCAGAGATGAGCCACGTGCAAAACATGAATTACTATGTGCACTTCCACTTGGTATTTTTTTTACAAAAAATTCAAATGTTTGTAAAGCTTATGGGACTTAACTGTGGTGTCATCAGTCCCTAAGCTTACAAACTAGTTACGAACTAACTTATATTAAAGACAACACAAACATCCATGCCCGAGTGAGGACTCGAACCTCCGACGCGAGAGGCCGTGCGATCCGCAACGTGGCGCTCCAGACCGCTCGGCTACTCCCGCGCGGCTCTTTTGTACAGTTGTGGGGCGAGTTACTTGACAGTGACAATTGTTTTAATGCATGACTGCGCGGAACGCAGTTGATGGTTATTAAAGTAAGAAGAGGAAGAAACGAAGGAAGATTTTTGTGTTACTCATTTATCTTACATTTATTGTTAATCATTCATTTCTGTGTAAACCTTATGCTTTTGATTCATCAGAGTTCCATATTTCGGTAAGCTTGTCGTGAATTACATGGTGATTTCCTTCAGTCTTTGTTACACAGCTAGACAGAGACTCTTAAGTATGCTAAACGTCTGAGCTGGTCTTTTGGTATTACTCAGTTTTAAATCATTTTCGACTATATCTGCTTGACTGATTTAATTTAATGACCTGGTACTATATCAAGTATAATAACAAAGTCAATGGTAGGAAATGACTCTTTTAACTGAGACAGGAAATTTTTTTCCCCAGAAACTTTAATAAAACTGCTGTTAATTTACTGAATTCTCAACAATATAGGGACTACCTTTGGAAACGATGACACAAACTACAACAGATTTTGCTTGTTTCGCCATTTTAGTGTGGTCATACAAGACAGAACACTCTTCGTCTGTCTCTTCACATACCGTCTGACTTCTTTATACAGGGTATTTCCGTAAGGGAGTATAAAAATCTAACGCATCATAGAGAATGCTCCACTGAAAAATTTGAGGTAGGCAACCTGGGTCGCATCAGCCAGCTTAGGGAGGTAATAGGAATACAATCACACTACTCTGTACTTATTTATTTAGATTCGTTACAGTTAAACTGCAAATACCACCACTGACAAAATGAACGTACCTTTTTCTCTGTACTTACAAAATGTGCTGAAACTGGCGGCCATCAACCTCAGCGAACAAAATTCTGACGCATCTTGACAAATGTCCCTGGTGTGTTTCGAATCGCATCACAAGCAGCTACAATACTGGCAAATAAATCCATTTCTGTATGCAGTGGGGTTTCATACGCAAGTGATTTTAGATGTAACCATATGAAATACTGAAGGGGATCCAGGTGAGGTGATCTCGCAGGCTATGGGATAGCTCCTCCACTTCCAGCATGACGAGTTCAATTGTTTACACGCTCTTAATGAAACACCCTGTATATGGAGGATATTTTTCATAGGAAAATTGAAAATGGACAACCTGTTTTACAGACATTCATGTGACAAAATCTGAATAGTGCACGGAAGATCACACGACAAGTAGCAGAGTTTCTGAAATAATGTTAATAAAAATGTTTCATGAAATGAGAAAATAAATTACAATTCAATGGAAAGATGTTGTAAACATTTCAGAGGGAAAAATTGCGTAATAGATTACGAATAAGTTTCTTTCGGGTGAAGGACACTAATAATTTGGAAATTTTTGCAACGAGTCTCATAATTTCCAGAAATATGAATTTGGTAATTTTCATATACAACATCCAAAATAAACTTTTATATTCACCTTCAGTTTTATGCATTCAGGCAACTTATAACGCGCAAGAAGGTGCAGCTTGAATGTGTTCCAAGACAATTACGGCTTTTATATGCAGAGACTTTAGTTATAATGAAATGTCCAATATAACTGCTGTAACTTTAATATTTATTGCGACTGCTGTTTCAGCAGTTTCCCATTCTCAGGCGCTTACGTATATATAAGTGACACATACATTAATTTAACGTATTGTTACGAATATTAAGTGACTGAATTACATATGAAAATTTGTCTGTTAGCAAAAATTACTAAAAATAGCAACCGACACAACTTCAAAATTTTAAAGAGCCTACCACCAAAAATTGCATCGTAAATGCTGACTTATCTCATCGCATGTCACATAAATTAACATATGATTAACAAGCTAATCAATGTATCTATAAATAAAGAAACAGCTAGTAAATTGAAATACTTCCATACATAGCGTGCAAAAAAAACTTTTATCCTAAAATTATCACTCAGTTACATAACAAATAAATAAAACAAAAAAGATCAAATATGCAAAGACATCCACGTAGCTAAAGAAGATTGAATACATACCAAATTAATACGTACTCACAATATATTCAACAAAATTAACGAACTTTTCAAAAACATCAGAATTAAATTCGCCTTTCGCACTAACAACAATTTAAGAACAAAACTAAACTTCGCAGTCACTAGTAATTTCCCACACATAGAACCAGGCATTTGCAAAATCACATATGACAACTTTAACAGCTTTTACATTGATCGGAATGAACGTGATTTCATCACAAAACTTCACGAACACGTAAGAATAAGCGGAAACAAGCAATCAAGTTTCTGTATACATCTAAAAACGAAAATCACTAAGCACATAAAATCGAAAATGCACTAATCATATTACATAAAATAACAAAATGATTAGAAATTAAAATTACGGAGGAACTTGAAATATACATTCACACTAAAAGTTATCCAAACAAAATACTGAACTCACCGATTTCAGACATACAAATTACCTAGTTAATTTTATTTACTGCACGGATAAAAATGGATGTGAATCAGTGATATGACAAACGACCAGAGATGGCTAAAAAACATAATCACCTCTGACCAGTGCGAACATTAAACTTCTCTAATGAGATAGTTGGTCACACTATAAATGTTAAATATAACTGTTAAATAATAATTAAAAAATTATGAACGTAAAAAGTCAAGAATGAATCATAAAATCTACAATGGAAATAACACCAAGACAACGTAGAAGTAGTCAAATTTTCAAAAGTAATTTCGTCATTTAGGTTTCGTTATAATATGTGAAATTAATGTATGTAATTCTTATATACAAGCAGGGACTTAAGTATGGAAAACTGCTGAAACAGCTGTGACAATAAATATTAAACTTTGCCTCTCATTACAATGGCCTTTAAAGACATTTACTCCACTACAGAACCAACAGTCAGGAAGAGACTTTACCGTTATTCCAGATTGTGTTTCATTAAACTACATTATATTAGATTAGTTTTTCGTTTCATAGATCCATGTTGAGGAGATCCTCGTGGATGTGGAATATGTCAAGAAACAAAATTTACAAGCTGAATAATAGATAATACTAATAATATAAATACAGATACATACTTTTTAAAGGTTTTTTTATAATAATACTAATATAGTATGAGTACCGATACATGCATCATTTGGTGCAATTTAGAAATTCACTAATGAAGTAGAAGGAGTTGGCCACCAGAGAGTCTTTTAGGTTCCTCTTAAACTGATCTTCATTTCTAGCTAAATTTTTTATACTTGATGGTAAATTATTGAAAATGTGTGTTCCTGAGTAGTGGACCCCTTTTTGAACTAAAGTAAGTGCTTTTAAGTGCTTGTGTAGAACATTTTTATTCCTAGTATTGTATGTATGAACTGAGCTGTTTGTTGGGAAAACGGATATATTATTTATGAGAAATTTCATTAACTAATAAATATACTGGGAGGCAGTAGTTAATATACCCAGTTCTTTGAAGAGGCTTCTATAGGACGTCAGTGAATTTACTTTTGACTGACTTGAAGAGTTACCCCAAAATATTATACCATATGACATCATGGAATGAAAGTAAGCGAAGTATGCAAGCTTTGTTATTTTCATGTCTCCTATGTCTGATAACACTCGTATTGAAAATACAGATTTGTTGAGTGGTTTCTGCAGTTCTGTGGTGTGCTCCTCCCAACTAAATTTATTTAAAAGAGCAGTCAACAATCCAAAGATTGGTTTGAACACCACAGTGATTTACTAGGCATGGTCATGTTTGGAGGTGGTATGCCGTTGCCGTCCTCCGACCTTCGAAATGACTTACCCAGCCAGTTATAGGGGGACCTACAGTTTAACGTGGGTTCCGAACCACGGGACTACTCGGTATTTTTCACATGAGCAATACTGCCAGAGGGGAAAGCAGTAGAAAGTGACAGATAAAAATCCCAGGACCTGGCGGGGATCGAACCCGCGACCTTTGTATTTGTAGTCTGGCACTCTACCACTGTGCAACCGAGGCGCACCTAAATTTATTATCAAGCTGTAGTCCCAGGAATTTAATACTGTCAACCTCTTCTGCATCTACATCTACATAGATACTCTACAAATCACATTCAAGTGCTTGGCAGAGGGTTCATTAACCACTTTCATAACTTTTCTCTACCGTTCCATTCTCTAATAGCGCGCGGGAAGAAAGAACACCTAAATCGTTCCGTTTTAGATCTGATTTCTCTTATTTTATTGGGATGGTCATGTCTCCCTAAGTAGGTGGGTGCTAGCAAAATATTTTCATATTCAGAACTAAACGTCGGTGATTGAAACTTCGCAAACAGATCACGCCGCAATGAATAACGTCTTTCTTTTAATGATTTCCACCCCAATTCGTGCAACATTTCCGTGAAGCTCCCCCCCCCCCCCCCGTAACGTGATAGAACAAAACGAGCTGCCCTACTCTGGACCTTCTCAATGTCTTCTGTCAGTCCCACCTGGTGAGGGTCCTACAAGGGGCAACAGTACTCCAGGAGAGGACGCACAAGTGTGATGTAGCCATTCTCTTTGGTGGAACTGGTGCATCTTCGAAGCGTTCTGCCGATGAAACGTAACCTTTGGTTCGCCTTCCCCACAATATTTTCTATGTGTTCTCTCCAGTCAAAGTTGTTCGTAATTGTAACTCCTAGGTATTTGGTAGAATCTACGACCTTAAGGTTTGACTGCTTTATCGCGAAATTGAAGTTCAGCGGATTTCTTTTAGTGGTCATGTGTATTACTTCACACCTTTTCTTTATTTAGTGTCAATTGCCAATTTTCGCACCTTGCAGAAATTTTGTCGAAATCGCTTTGCAGTTGCTTTTGATCCTCTGTTGACCTCACTAACCGATAAACGACAGCATCATCCGCGAACAATCTATCTGCTCTTCTTCATACTTAATGCATATTCTGGCGGGAAATCTCTTACATGTTCTGAACTGCATGTAGTGAGTCTTTTCAAAGTTTAATGACAATGTGTTGGCTGTAAACCACTTATTACTGTTCATGAAAAATCATTAGCAGACGTTTCTATTACTATGCTTGATGAACTTTTTATTGCAATACTTGTATCATCTCCAAACAAAACGAACTCTGCTTCTGGTAGTGTAACTGATGAGAGGTCATTAATGCACACAAGTAAAAGCAATGGCCCTAAGATGGATCCTTGTGGGACACCACATGTAATTTCTTCCCAATCCGACGATGACCGTTGGTTTAATTCACTAGTCACTTGCACATACTCCGATAGATCTGTAAATCTGAAATAATGAGCTTATCAGCAATCGATCAGACAGGTATTCCATCACTTTTTGTAACTGATGAGAAGTCATTAATGCACACAAGAAAAAGCAATGGCCCTAAGACGGATCCTTGTGGGACACCACATGTAATTTCTTCCCAATCCGACGATTACTGTTGGCTTAATTCACTAGTCACTTGCACATACTCCGATAGATCCGTAAATCTGAAATAATGAGCTCATCAGCACTCGATCAGACAGGTATTCCATGACTTTTTGTAACTGATGAGAGGTCATTAATGCACACAAGAAAAAGCAATGGACCTAAGACGGATCCTTGTGGGACACCACATGTAATTTCTTCCCAATCCGACGATTACTGTTGGCTTAATTCACTAGTCACTTGCACATACTCCGACAGATCTGTAAATCTGAAATAATGAGCTCATCAGCACTCGATCGGACGGGTATTCCATCAATTTTCCCCCCCGAAGAGTGTAAACAGAGTCGATTTGTTAGCGAGGCAATTAGTTCTCAATAATTAGATCATCTTAAGGAAGGGGTCCCCCGGTAAGGACGTGGAAATAACGAGGCGTGAGCGTGGCGGCGGTAAGTGTCCTCGTACAAATTGCGGTGGCCGGCGTCTTCGACCAGCGGTGGTCAGCCGGCGGGCGGCGCGGCGCGGTGGTGCGCGCGTGGGCGGAGGGGGTGGTTGGTGGGGCGGTGGCGGGGGCGGCGCCGGCCGCCTATAAGAGGCGGCGCTCCGGCGCGCTCCGCACTCGCCTGCAGACCTCCGCCCGTCGCAGCCGCAGCCCTCCGCGCACGTGAGTACAACAGGTTGCCGCGCTGCCACACGAGGCGACGGTGCGGGCCCACGGGTCGCCAGGCAAACGCACTCTCTAAAATATCCGTATACTCCCCACATTGCATCAGCTGAGCACTTTATCCATCACAGAATCTACGGTTTATATCAGGTTAAATTAGACATCGTCCAATTGCAGGATCGTAGAATTTATTTACAACCGCTTTCGGGCAACTATAGCCCTTCTTCAGGTGTATAAAAATGTTCTATACGAACCATCTGAACATGAAGGATAGACACCACTGTCTACCCTTCGTGTTCAGATGGGACATATAGGACACGTTTATACACCTCAAGAACGGCAATAGTTGCACGAAACCTGCTGTAAATAAAATCAAAGACCCTGCAACGAGTTGTCTTATTTAACCTAATATTGCATCACTTTCTGGGGGCGGAATAATTTTATTAGGTGTGATTCCATGTCTGATTCACATGCTCGGCTATTATAGTATGTGAATGATGAACAGTTATCAGTCCCAGATATCTCTTTACTGGCACAAATCTCGATTTCGGTCACTGTACGATCATTATCAGTGCTATAAAACGAAAAACTTGCAATCAGTTAACACGTGAGCCGCATTACACATCAGTTGTACATGTTTCACATTTCGGACAATAAAAAAACACATACCTCGAAACGTAGTTTGAAGGGTACAAAATTTTTCAGTCTTCATATTTGGAGATTGTAACACCTACCTCAGGTGAATGTAATCTTCGAACATGAATATTGAAAAATTTTGTATGCCTTAAAACTACGTTCAAGGTATGTATTTTATTATTTTCCGAAATATAAAACATGTATAACTGATGGGTAACATGGCCTGCCTGTTAACTGACTGTAGCTGCTTCTGTTTTTTTCGTATTGATAATGGTCACACAATGACCGAAATCTAGATTTGCGTCAGTAAAGAAATATTTGCGACTGATTGCTGTTCATCATCCTCGCGATGTAATTTGTTTTTGTAAAATTTTATATTTGTGGTATTTCATACTTAACATGCTGATTTTCCTGGCTACCTGTCACTCTAAGATAAAAAAAAAATCATTGTTTGACTTGTAAAATCGTGAAATTCTATGCACTATATCTAATGATAGCAGCGTAGGCCGTTCAAAATCAATAGTAAATAAATGCTTTAAACTAGTTTTAAGCAAATCTGATTACCCACTTTATTGTTAACATTTACATTTTTCTTTCAGTTTTCCCTTCTTTCCCAAATGTGTAAGTTGTTAACGGTAAATCTGTAATATTTTTGTCTTGGAAGTAATAGT
Organism: Locusta migratoria; assembly: GCA_026315105.1. Taxonomy (NCBI): domain Eukaryota; kingdom Metazoa; phylum Arthropoda; class Insecta; order Orthoptera; family Acrididae; genus Locusta; species Locusta migratoria. The sequence goes on along the minus strand of CM048755.1, from coordinate 734,342,788 downwards.
TCTCGTACTGCGCTTGATTTTATTTCATGTATTTCTATTTAATTCTTTGCTACCATTTAGAGTCTGCAGCCCATTCAGCGACCATTCTTGTAATAAGCCGTCGTCAATCTGAAATGGGCTGCGAATCCGAAACAAGGGGCAAAGTAAGAAATACAAATATCTAAAATAAACATAAAGTGTAGAGGGGGGAATCTCCATTTCCAAAACAAATGCTTTATCAATAACAGCGCTGCAAATACATTACTCATTTTAAAAAATAAACAATAACATTAAAAATCTGTTTTTCAGCAACAACCTGTTTTTATCCAATGATAAGTAGGTGAACACCTGTTTAATAGTTTCCCAAACTTCTGTTTGTCACATGGATAAAAATTTAAAAAAAAAATTGATGTCGGAAGTCACTTGCAGTTCGAAAATATAAATAGCCACTGCAGCTTCCAGTATTTAGATACAAATAAACAAATATATTACTAACTCAATCTATCTCTGCTAGCAAAGTAGCTATTTTCAGCTGTGTGACTTGCATTTGGGTGAAACTCATGTATGGGGCTCATTTCAAAGGTGAAGATTCCTTCATAAGGAAATGCCCGGTTTTCGAACAAAAAGGTCTTGCATTATGAGGTATATGTCAGTATTGCAGGCCAACGACAGTGTTATTGCCTAACTGACGGAAAAAGACTGTCTAAAACATTAATGGACACATTTCATTATTTAAACAGCGTTTTTCCGTCAAATAGGAAGTAACACGGCTGTATTGTTTGCCTGCAAAACTGATATTTGTATCATCAATGACTGGCCTTTCTACTCGAAAACTATGTATTTCATTTAGAAGGAATTTACACCACTGCGTTCACCAACTCGAAATGAGCCCGATGTTTGAGTTTCATCCAAACACAGTTCACAAAATTCAAACCCACCAAAATCGAATAACAAATGTTCATAACAGTGCGATTTGTTATACGATTTACTACTATCTCCTCGCACATCATTTGTCCTCCAGTCAGACCCGCTGAAGCAAATTAAAAAGCGATGATTCAAAAAACCACCTGTAACGTAAGCTATCTGTCACTCCTGAGTAACTACTCTGTAAAATCAAACAGCAAATGCTCGAAATTCCATAGCAAAGTATGATTTACTACACTCTTTTGATGCTCTGTTTGACACACTTTTGCTTTTGTACAATGTGATAAATTGAACCAACGAGTCTATTTAGTTGCTCTTTATTTTCTACCATAGCTATTTTAAATTAAATTTTCTTGTATAAAAATATTTTCCAAACGCTTTAATAAAAATGTGTAGATAGTATTGAATTACAAGGAGCAATGCTGATTCGCAGCAGCATCTGTAGTTTTTTGTAGTAGAATAGTTCTTAAGAGAGTACTTTAGAAGTTACTGCCGGCGTCGGAGTGTTGTAAGCGCTGACTGTTTCCAGCGCGAACCTTAAGTATGAAGACAAAAAGATGATGCCCAGCAGCAGATTCCAGTACTCATTACGGCATAAAATAATCAGCAAAAGCTACAACTTTACCTGAAACGTGGTCTAGTAGTCTCACTTAAAATAAACCTAATTCATAAATTGCATAGGCCACTCAAAGGATTTGTCATTAAAAGGTTGATCCATTACGTTAGCAAAATAAAAAGCAGTTCTGGTTGCACTTCAAACAGTGTAGATGTAATACGTAAAGGTATTCTGATCCCTCACTGACAGAATATAACGGTTTGTAAGAATAAAGCCGCAAATTTTATCGGGAACGAGCGAGTTCTTGATGGTGAATGATATCTGCAATTTCGAGACTCAGTTCACTAACTTAAGATTCTTTTCTAGTCAAGAGAAGAAAAGTAACTAAAATGTAACATTCTGAAATGAGGCCTAAATTTTCGACTTCGTTAGACATTTCAACATTGGATTGCAACACTCTCCGTATCCTTTAGTAGCAGCGTTTTAATATAATGCAGTAAAACTACTCGACGCACAGGAAAGGAAAAAGGAACTGTCCATGAAAATAGTCGGTGCACGCGAAGATAGGCAATCTAAGAGTATGGCGTACCTATCCTCTTAGGCTTGCCTTACAAGAGTTTCCCTTTATTTTATAAAACAAAGATAAATTGGAAAATCAGCTTCCTGCGAAATAAATGTTTATTAGCCTGTTCCGTAAACGAGAATCACGGATGAATTTACCGCATAGAAACCGATGAAACTGATTAAATAAAATCTAAAATAGTTCCCAAAACTGCAGAACGTCCTGAATTTTACTAATGAAACGCTCTCGTCAATGCCTTGATTGTAACTCCAACAAAACCAACGCCGACTCCTTTTCTCATCTCTGGTGAAGTATTCCCCCTCCTAATGTCATGTTATCGACGGAATACACTCCAAATTACCTTACTTCTCTTTTATTCACATATATAGGGTGAATCACCTAACACTTGAACCGCAAATATTGCGGAAACGGAAAGTGCGATTGATGTGCGGTTTTCGCAGAATGGATTGGTAGTCAGGAGCTCCTATCTTTAGCCAACAAACAGATTGTAATATTAGTTAGAAAGTGTATTTTTAATGCAAACATACGGTTTTTAAATGGAACAATGGTTGTTTCTATCATGCACTGGAATTTTTGATACCAGCTATGTACAAAGAATTTTGAATGACATTTTTATCACGTTTAGTTTGGCAGCTACAACCGTTCAAAGTTTCTGGGGTGGAGACTGCGATAGCGTAGCTGACTGGCCGAGTGGCTAGCCCCTGGGGCACGGCCCACTGTCTCATGGCCACCAACCAGTGAGCTACGCTGTCGTAGCTCCGCCGCAGAAACTTTGAACGGTTGTAGCCGCCAAACTAAACGTGATAAAAATTTCATTCAAAATTCTTTGTACAAAGCTGGTGACAAAAATTTCAGTGCATGATAGAAACAACCATTCTTCCATTTGAGAAATTGTATGTTTGCATTAAAAAACCAGTTTCTACGTTTTTTACGTTTGTTGGCTAACAATACGAGTCCTTGACTACCAATTTATTCTATGAAAACCACACATAAATCGCACTTTCCGTTTCCGCAATATTTGCTGTGCAAGTGTTAGGTGATTCACCGTGTATAATCGAAGAACGTAGTTGTATGTAAGTCTACTTACTCGGTAAATTCCCTTTTTATATCAGGTATTATAGAAACAATACGTTTTATTCCGTCCCTTTTAAGACATATAAGGAAAGCATTGGCATCCCTTCCAGATTGACGCAGGCTACCACGTCGGGAGGACGTTTGCTGGCAGAATGCAAACAGAAAATTAATGTTGAGTTTTTCATCTGGCCTACTGAATTCATACGTTTTTTTCCAGAACGCCAATGGGCTCCGCAACAATATAACTTCAGTATGTCTCAGACTCACTGGTCCTCCTAGCTTGTTCAGAGCAAAAAATGTTCAAATGTTTGTAGAGCTTATGGGACGTAACTACTGAGCCACCAGTCCCTAAACTTACAAACTACTTATGAACTAGCTTATGCTAAAGACGGCACAAACATCCATGTCCGAGGGGGATTCGCAGCCTCGACAGGGAACGGCGTCGTGCATCGTAGCATAGCGCCTCAATGCGCTCGGCCGCTCCGCCGCGGCTGTTCAGAGACAACTATTTTTCCAGTTTCACTTTAAACCTTTCCAAATTGCAAGAAGAAAAACTGAAAATTTTCTAACGAAGGTAGGTTATCTAAGAAAAGTGAATGTAAAAATATAAAACGGACTATTTGTAAAATGCTAAAAGCCAACAACAGGCATATGGTTTGATCTTGTCAGAAAACCGGTTTCGCAAAAAATTGTGGTTAAGTTACTAAGAGGAATAAACTAATCAGAAAATTCTTAACTGAGCAATGATTAGAAATCGATTCTCCATGCAATTTTTCTCCTGAGCGACGTTAAGAATCAAAGAATATCGCTAAGTAAAATACCTTTACCTTTTTACAGTAGATGGGATGTGAATGAGTTGTGAGTCTCTTGCAGATCCGGAAAGAGATTCTCGCGTCCTACTATATCTCTTTACGAAGAGTTTTCTTTGAAAGGCAGCAGTTGGAGCAGGCTGCGTGAGGCCTTCGGTCGGGAGCAGTGGTTCGCGAAATGCACAAAGCCAATCGACCGACCAACGCGGACGCACACTGACATTTTCCCGTCAATGGCTCAAGTGTCACACAGCAAGTTCTTTGCCCACATTCAGTGCACTACATCAACTATCAAATGCACCGTGATACTTTCACAAAAAAGTACAAGAAATCCGTGAATGAACGGTTAGAGTTTTTAATAAATAACTACTGACTCTCGAAGTTGCGCCTTGAAAATATGTCTCAATACTCTCTAGTTTCCACAAAGAAGAGCAGAATTTCTACAGAAAGCTTGGCAATTATTTCTTAACTTAAAAAAAAAAAAAAAAAAAAAAAAAAAAAAAAAAAAAAAAAAAAAAAAAAAAACTTTCTGGGTGATGTTTAGGTAGCGAAAGTTATTGCTTAGCCTTTCGAAATACAATATTCCTTCGACTTACGTGTTAATTAATTAAACATTCTAGTACAAAACACCAGCGAAATCTAACACACGTTAGATTTTTTCCGGCGTGCCGAATTGGAAGTCGGATTTAATTATCATTGAACAGAACGGCTAATAGCTGGCTGGAATAAAAGGTTAAAAAGCGTGTATACGGATGAGTCGGTATCTCATTTAACTTGTCTCTTAAAAAAGGAGCACATATTTGCGTGCGCTGTGTAAGCCACCTTTTTGGCTGAGAAAATGTTTTGCAAATGAGTAAATGGAGGCTGTGGCTAAAAGCAAACAAGAAATCGAGCCGCCGAATCACAGTTTTTAAGGTAAGCTGCGATTGTTCATAAACAAAAATTTAAAAAAGGGGAAGGAAGGCCAGTATTTAACGTCCCGTTGACAACGTAGTCAACTAGATACGGATCACAAACTCGGATAGATTTATTAAAGGAAATTGGCTGAGCTCTTTCAAATAACCAAGCGGCAACTGCCACTAGTGATTTAGGCATAACACGGTAAACATAAATGTGGACAGTTAGAGGCGAATGTGAGTCCAGAGTGCTAAAGACCTCACTCAGTAACCACAAACGAGAGCAAGAAATAACTTATTATCGTCACAGTTACTAAACACGTGTGTTGCATTGCCGATTTATACAAAATAACCATCTACATCTACATACATACTCCGCAATTCACCGTAAGGTGCGTGGCGGAGGGTACACTGTACCACTACTAGGCATTTCCTTTCCTATTCCACTCCCAAATTGTACGAGGAAAAAAAGAATGCCTATACGCCTCCGTACGAGCCCTAATTTCTCTTATTTTGTCTTTGTGATCTTTACGCGAAATGTATGTAGGCGGCAGCAAGATCGTACTACACTCAGCTTCAAATTCCGGCCCTCTAAATTTACTTAACAGAAATTCACGAAAAGAACGTCGTCTTTCTTCCAGCGATCCCCAATTGAGTTGCCGGAGCATTTCCGTGACACTCGCGCATTGGTCGAACCTACCGGTAACAAATCTAACTGCTCGCCTCTGAACCGCCTCTATGTCTTCCTTCAAACCGATCTGCTGCGGGTCCCAAATACTTGAGCAATACTCAAGACGCGGTCGTACAAGCGTTTTATACGCGGTCTCCTTTACAGGTGAAGTACATCTTCCCAAAATTCTCCCAATAAACCGAAGTCGGCTGTCTGCCTTACTCACAACTTTCTTACATGCTCGTTCCATTTTATATCGCTCTGCAACGTTACGCCTAGATATTTGAACGACGCGACAGCATCAAGAAGCTCACTACTAATGCTGTATTCGAACATTATAGGATTGTTTTTTCTACTCATGCGCATCACCTTACATTTTTCTACATTGAGAGCTAGCTGCCATTCTTCGCACCAACTAGAAATTTTGTCTAAGTCAACCTGCATGCTATTACAGTCAGTTACAGACGACACCCTCCCGTACACCACAGCATCATCAGCTAACAGCCGCAAATTACAACTTACTCTGTCCATCAGATCATTTATATAGATAGAAAATAATAGCGGTCATATCACACTCCCCTGGGGCACGCCTGACGATACACTCGTCTCTGATGAACACTCGCCGTCGAGAACAACGTACTGCGTTCTATTACTTAGGAAGTCTTCCAGCCAGTCACAAATCTGTGAACCTATTCCATAAGCTCGTATCTTCGTTAGCAGTCTGCAGTGTGGCACCTCGTCGAACGCCTTTTTGAAGTCGAGAAAAACACAATCCGCCTGTTGCCCTTCGTCCATGGCTCGCAAGATGTCATCTGAGAAAAGGGCAAGCTGATTTTCACATGAACGATGTTTCCTAAACCCGTGCTGATTCATGGAAAGAAACTTTTCCGTTTCAAGGAAATTTACTATATTCAAACTGAGAATATGCTCTAAAATTCTACATGAAACCGATGTCAACGATATTGGCCTGTAATTGTATGGGTCAGTTCTCTTTCCTTTCTTATACACGGTAGTCATCTGCGCCTTTTTCCAATCACTAGGAACTTTGCGCTGAATTAAAGATTCGCTATAAATGCAAGCTAAGTAGGGGGCCAATGCCGCAGAATAGTATCATCGGTACAGAATGCCATCATCGGTATCTGGTTACCAGACAAGTTTCTCGCAACCGTATACTGAACATATAAGTGAAAGAATAGGCTTTAGTCTCTCTTGTCTATCCCAGTGTTCATTGGCACTGGTGCACTCTACACAGATTATTAAATATCGTACATCTAGGAGAAAACTATACGCCGCAGTTAAATCTACGATAAATGCAACAGTGCCAGACGCAAATTGCTTGTTGGTACACAGTTTTATCAGTTAGAAAGTTTTATCTTTCATTAAATTATTCGTGTTATTGGAAATGTTCCATGAGACAGAAACAAAATTTCAACGGAAGCTATAGATCTGATTTCAAAGCATCTCAGTCAACTTCAAACTATACAAAAAATGTGTCTCCGTAAACGTATATCTTAATCCTTCATGTCTCACATATTCAGAGTTACAACATTACTAAGTACTTTTCTCGAAGGAGACCACCAAGATTACAAACATCTCGAGACAAAAAATCTCATAGATCATTGTACATGAATCATCATAAAACATGCGTAATATGCAAAATCTCCTTTCCAACAAAAGTCTAGGACTGTTCCCCATCTGGCTATTCGGATTCCAATATGAATATTAGAATGGTTCCTTCAACTATACTGTAGCCGATGTATCATCCCTCATCATCAATCACAGCTAGTCCTCCATTTTTATTAACTTCACAACAACTGTTACGAAAAATACATCGAAACTATATTTCAAATACGTGTAATATACTAAGAACCTGAAAATGAGAGGGATGTATTCATCAACACTATAATATGACTGAGTGAATAGCTTTCCGCGAAGTTCTGTGTTACACTTGGGCGCGATCACATTAGTTATCCCAACATACATACATCTGCATAGGCCTATAGGCTGTGCAAACCACTGTACAGCTCTTTTGTTCCAGAGAGATGTGGGAAAGGAAGGGACACGTACTCATAACACTTCTCTACACTTATTGCATAAATTTTGTGTGGACTCACCAATTCTCCATTCGAATTGTTTTCAAATTCCAATTTCTGTGCAGGTGAAGTGCCTTAACCTCTGTTAACTCTGTTCATGATGTTGGCAGTCCTGACAATACCACCATGTAAATTTAGGCTTTGCGAAAATTTGATTAAAACACGTTTGCATTTCAGATGAATTAGTCTGTCGCCTTCATATGAGAATTTCAAATGCATCCGTTCGCACATTCATCGATAGCTTTTGAAAAGTTCTCTTAGGCGTATTTAGCTTTTTCAGATATCTCCCGCTTCGATGTTTACAGGCCAATGCGATTCGATTATAATAATCTACACTCGTGTCCAGTACGTCCTTCGAGTAGAAAAATTTTCTTTCATTTCTCGACTTTGCTCGGGTGGTCAGTAACTCCATCTTCGTTCCCGCGCCTTTCCCACCTCCCTTCATAAAAAAAACACATTTATGACTTCCAACTAGTTCAGTTATGATACGATGTCCGCAGGGAAGTTTTATTGAAGGAAAAAAGTTATACATTATTCTGAGTAAAGGAAGATGGTAGTCCTATACACAATTTGATGAGTTTACGAACTTTGAATAGCCTTTTTCGGCTGTGTACTCCGAAAACGAAATTCGTATATTAATTGCAGTTCACATTTTCATGATTAATAATTGTTTCTCTGCGGGTACACCCTTTCTGACTTGGGTCGAATAAAATGATGAAAGGAAAGTTGTTCAACAGTGCACAAAACCTCTACTGTCTACATCTTGGTATTCTATATTATGCAGATTTCCACAGCAGCAAATAACTTTCGCATTAAAAATTTATGTGAATACAGAGGAACTGCCGAAACAGTGAGGTTGTCACGGTAACGAGCCGCTATTCCGGTGAGTTGTAACACAAAAGCAAAACATTTGTGCTCTGATTTCAATTTTCAATTGACTCTTAGTTATTCAACATGAATAATGTTTTGACTTGCTCGTCATCGTGTCATCTGAGTAAGAAATTGGACGAAGACAAAAACTGGTAACACATTAGATGTCTCACAGTCAGAACAAAATAGTTAACAATTCTTTCTTTCACAAACGTTTCATAATAGATAGTAGCTGCTTTTGAATCAGTTTAGCAAAGCATTATAATGACAAAAGTAGTTTTATCTAAAAAAAAAAAAAAAAAAAAAAAAAAAAAAAAAAAAAAAAAAAAAAAAAAAACTATACTATATGAACAGTACCAATACGGAAGACTTCAGAGAATAGAAGACACATACCATATCAATTATCCAATATATAAAATACAGAAGACTTATAATTATGATCAAATAAAGAGAAACGATGGCTGATTTTTACAGACATCGGTACGATAACCGCAAAATATCAGTCGCAACTTACAGTATCTTCATTTATGTAAGTAAAAATACTCTATCCGTAACACAAGGCACTGCTTTGTTTAATTGTGGAATTAGACGTTCTTTCCACGTTATCTACTACAGAAAAGGTATTAATATTGGACTAATAAGTCAGCTACTAAGTTGCGTAAATACTTTCAAGTTGCTAAAAAGCAAGATGAGATGATTCTATTCGCAATCTTCGGTTTTAATTGTTTGACTGACTTCGAGTGATGAGTAAACTCAGTTTTCCTTGAGAACGCCGTTCCTTTGAAATTCTGGTAAATCAATGAGAGGAGAGAGCATCCAGAAATATTGTTTGTGGTCTGGATTAGCTCTTCAAGTAAAGTATTCTTCTAATATCAGGGAACGTATCCATGAAAAAGAAAAAATTATTTCAAAAGAAAGTTTTACGTGAATCAATTTTTCCTGAACTGTAGCGGTTGGTTTCCCTGCCTCTCCACTGCAAAGTAAAGCTAATATAGGTTCGTTCATTCATCGTAACATATTCAACACTTACCCCAGCAGAGGTCTCCCCGACATGCAAGGTAACGAGAAAAGTTTCGCTTCCCGCAAAATATTAAAGGCCGATATAGTAATTAGTTGGTACGCTACGGGAAAAATTCTTCCTTCTACTCGTCTTCTGCTCTAAGTAGCAACCTACATTCCTACATTGTCCACTAGCCCTTCGGTATGGCGAATTTCTCTACGTAGTTTAATTTGTCCACCAACAATTCAGTACTGACACGGTCAGAAACTATAATTTGGATACGTCCAAAGGCCGTATACATCGTCATTTATGCTTGGCAAAACGTTATAGTCTTCCAGCAAAAATATTTAATTGACAAGAAGGAAATACTTACGCTGTGTGATTCCCATTCTTGTTTAGCTCGTATTTATTGTACCTGGTAGTGCAGAGGCATATGTTGCACATAAAGTTTTCTTGGGAAATTGAAAATGCTCTTGAAAATAAAACTGTCCTATACTAATTTCACAATAAAAGATTTTTTTTTAAATTAGAACTGTGATATACTTGAAGTAATCAGCAAGTACCAGAAGTTAGTGTACAGCAGTTCAAGCTAGTTCTCAGTTTCTAAAATAATGAAATATGTTTCACTGTCTTGGTGTTATTTTCTTTCTGCCACGAGGTCACTATATGTGGGATGTTCAGAGCACAAGGGTATACAGAGCAGAAGTCCATACTTGATCATTTAAAGCTAATTCCACATTTAAGCACTATTTACGTAGCTGCTTGCAGAGAGTAAAAGATTCATAACTTAAAAGGAAGTTGTCCATCCCATGCTACATTTTTGTTATATCTAACTGGAACCTCTTTATACGAAATATCGGCCAATAACAAAAGCGAAGAAAAAAAGGACGTGAAGGATTGACTGCCATACATTTTGCCTGTATATCGCGAAATTTTTCCTGTTTGTAAATATTTGTTAAAGCAGACACAAAGAAAAAAAATTAAAATCCTATATTCAAGAAATGTATTTTCTTTATCGCCTCCTTTATAAAACCTGAAGACTAGAATGAAGAGGAAGATACTAGTCCATATGAGGTATCTCAAGGTATCTCAAATTTACCCTTGTTCCATATGAGAATACATATCATTTAACCATTTTAAAGTGGTGTGAACTTTGACTGTAAGTAATTATTCAGTGAAAACTATTTTCCTCTGATGTTCCTTATTGTGACTTCATTCCCCTGCTCTTTGAGCGCCCCATATGTACAGTTACTTCGACCTGGAAAGGGTGGAAGACGTACAAACAACCGCCGTATTGAAGGATTCACCCTGGTGTTTGCCAGAACTCATTGAGTTAGAATGCCGGAAAACGACATCTGAATAGGCAGCTCTCGTCTTGGAATCGCCCCCTACGTAATATGACACCGCACTCCGGCCGTGGCGTATATCGTTTCGCGAGATAGCAGTGGTCAGGACGTCGTGGATGCAAAAAAAAAAAAAACTGTTCACGCGATCCTTTATGTGACGCACGCACGGGGCGGGTTCGTTCTCTGAGATACAAATGCAATTTCACGCCGCTATCTCTCTTTTTGCCACACGGGTCATCTGAGACCAGCTTTGCATATTCATTCTAACTTAAAATTACGAGAGTGTGGGCGGTCCCAGAGCCATCGGACAACGTGCTCAGGCTTCCTGGAATGGTTCCGCTCCTCTGACTCCCGCTGCGCCCAAAACCGTAACTTCAACTTCGCAAGCCACCGGCGCTGATAGCCTATTCTTCGTCTGACACTCGGCAGATTTCCTCTCGCAGTTTTGTGCACCATTTACACCATAACTGGTCAGCCCTCTTTAGGTCCGAGTGTCTTCCTGACAATATATAACAAAGAAAGGGCCGATGAAGGTAAGAAGTTTGGATTTAATGCTCCGTCGTGAGCAAGTGAAAAAATTTCGTCTCTAGAAGGGATTTCGTTAATGTCCCTGAAAATTGTTGTTGTACATACGTAATAATGGCACTAAAGTGTCAGTCTAAACTTATCGCGCACGACTATTATAGTGCCCTCTGTCAATTATTGGACTTGCTTGCAGCTTTACCTGTATTCCCGCAAGGCATATATACATTTCTAGATATGATGCCTATAATAATGGATAGAATTTAGCCGTCCTCCACTAAAGGCAAAGTTGATATCATATTTTCGATGCATATTGTCTACGTCTTTCTGGGATTAGAAAAAAGTAATCTTCTTCATTACTATTTTCGAATGTGTAATGTAATAATTAGATGCTATTATGCAAGTCTTCAAAAATGTTTGTATAGTCTATGGGACTTAACTACGGGATTATCAGTCCCTAAACTTACAAACTACTTATGAACTAACTAAGACTAAGGATGGCTCAAAAATTCAAATGTTCAAATGTTTGTTAAGCTTATGGGACTTAACTACGGGGTCATCAGTCCCTAAACTTACAAACTACTTATGAACTACTTACGAACTAGGACGGCACAAATATCTATGCCCGAGGGGGGATTCGAACCCCCGACCGTAGTGGCCGCGCTGACCGTGACTGGAACTAAGGACGGCACAAATATCCATGCCCGAGGGGGGATTCGAACTCCCGACCGTAGTGGCCGTGTAGACCGTGACTGGAGCGCCTCAGTCCCCTCGGCCACCGTGGCCGGCCTGCAAGTCTTGTCGAGCAGGTTTGTGAAAATTTAAATTACACGATACACAGATGCTTCGGATAAAAAGCTTTTATCAGTCAGACAATCGGGCCAACTACGTGATTTGAAAGTAGGAAAACTGACAGTTTGACAGTACTAACTGTTGGAACGTCCACGAGCTTCACCAAATGTGGAACTATCCTTCTGTCTGTACCCACAAGTAGAAAAATATGTTTCTGAAATACATTTACCGCAGAATGAAAACGTTATAACGTGTATTGGAATTTTGCAAACTTTTATTACTGATTTTAAGTGCTGGAATGTAATTACTTAAACAACTTTGAACAGAATTCATTGATCCAAAAGTGGGTCCAATCCTAATTAACTCGTCATCAAAAGGAGACTAACGGTAACCTTCCTCTTTCTGATTCTTTGCATCATACCGTTCAGGATCAGCGTAAGTGAAATATTTAACAAAATTACACATGGATACCTGTCTTTTTGATTGCATATACTATACTTTGAATTAAAATTGGGCCTCTTAACTGACCATATGTAACCTATTGCAAGTCCTAAGTGTCTTTAAATAATACATTTTTTGTAATTCCTTTTATCAAGCTAATGTACTTACTAACTATTGCAAAATTCCTAAATTATGAACAGTTATATAAAAATATTAATTTTAATACATGATGACATTCTGTCCATCAGTATCGACTGCTTCGGGACATAATGGATTTTGTACAACGGGTCTTCATCAATGTTCTACCGATTCTGCCTTTCCATAACGTCTCGTTCCAAGATGTATCAGTTACGGTACTTGAACACATGGAATAGTTTCATCTAGGACTATGAGAACGAACATACGCTCTCACAAATAAAGTAATTTGGACAGGAATGATTGGTGTTCAAAATTTAGGGCCAGAACTTGTGTCAGTGAGTGTCACTGAATCAGGCAGCTGTTTCCAGTAACCTCTTGTTCCAGGGATTATGTATCCGCTCTGAATTCCAATCTTGATACTTGAACAGAGGTAACTGTAGACTTTGTCGGGTATCGCATAGGTGGAGACAAACGACACATTTTCATTTAACTCTATTTGTGACATATATAAAATTATCTAGTTTATTACAGAGTTCCTTAAACAGATTTGATCGTCTGTGGAATCAAAGGACATGAAAGCGAAGAAGACGTTGAGGAGTGGATGGACCAGTTCTGTAGTCTGCCCCTCATGTTATTCTGTCTATACTATAAACGTATAGAAACGAGGACCTTGAAAACCCCAGAAAAATGTGAAAGAGAATGAATGTACTGGGGGGGGGGGGGGGAGTAAAACTTCACGGTCTGTCAGTGACGTTGTGGAGCTGACAGAGACAGCAAAGGACTAGGAAAATCAGTCGAATAGAGAGGATAGTGACTTGGAAAGAAGGTACAAGATTAAGAAATCTGAAACAAGAGAGTTACTGTGTGGTCGGTTTACTTCAGGTGATGCTTAGATAATTAGGTTAGAAATGAGGTGCTCAAGGTAGTGCACGAGTTTGGTACATGTGAATAAAATAGTTGACGGCTAAACAAATTCATATAAAAGGTAGATTAGAGTGACATTATTGAGAAAGATAAATGTTTTAATATCTGATGTGAATTAAGTGTAGCCTTTATTTCTCTAAATCTTGTGTGAACTTTAGCTTTGGTAGTGAAAGGTACACAGTACAGAAAGAAGAAAATAGATTTTTTTTAATGTACAGCAATAGAAGAATGCTGAAAATTATATGGGTAGATCGTATAAATGAAGAAGAGGTGTTAAATCCAATCTGAGGGCATTTGTATGGAGTGTTGCCTTGTATGGGAGTGAGACATGGACGATAAACAGTGCGGACAGGAAGAGGATTGAGGCTTTTGAAATATGGTGCTACAGAAGAATGCTGAAGATTAGGTGGGTGGATCGCGTAACTAATGAGGAGGTACTGAACAGAATTGGGGAGAAAAGGAATTTCTGGCATACCTTGACTAAAAGAAGGGATAGATTGGTCGGACACATTCTTAGACATCAAGGAATTGTTAATTTAGCGTTGGAGGGAAGTGTGTGGGGAAAAAATCGCAGGGGAAGACCAAGAGATGGATACAGTAAGCAGATTCAGACAGATGTAGGTTGTCGTTCTTATGTGGAGATGAAGAGGCTTGCTCAGGATAGGGTATTGTGGAGAGCTGCATCAAACCAGTCTCCGGACTGAAGACCATAACAACAACAGCACAAATTGACTGAAAAGAGGAGTGATTTGATAGGATATTTCCTGGTGCATCAGTAAATAGTCAATTTCGTAATGGAGAGTTGTGATTGTGTTTCTTCCAACGAAATCCCTATGTTAATGTCTAGCAAACTTGTAAAACCAAATATATAATTTCAGCGTGTGAGTCTCAGCATAATGGAACAAAACATACGAAACAAGGAACACTGCTAACTGTTCTGTTAATTCGCTTTAACTCCTGGGTTCCTAAAAAGATCACTGGAAAGAAATCCATCAATTGAATTCCCACATCATCATTTTAAGAAGAACTTTCATTCCCAGAACGCTGAGAATTTCAACAAGAATAGAATTTGTTTTTCTTTTCCTTTTTATTTATTTATTTATTTATTTTCAATTTTAAACGGAAATTACTTTCACGTACTGCTGTGCAAATATACTTCTTTCACAGAAGAGTTCCGTTTTATTTTTATTATTATTTAAGTTACCCGAAATGTTTCAATATAGTTTTCTTCACCAATAGTGGCCATTGCTAGATTTAGAAACTATTTCGTTTTCTATTGAAAGGTGTCTCCTCTCGTTGTTCTAATACTTTTTATTTGAAATAAGTCTTAATTTCAGCAGTTGCTTGCGGGAAATTTCCACTGCAACTAATTTGGTAAGAACATGATGGAGGTTTTGGTTACAGATGTACGGGGCTTTGTAAGGTTTCACTTTCTTGTGCAGTTTTACGTTTAGAAAAAGTCTTCTTCACTGACTGCCAATTAAATCTTCCGGCCGAGGATTCCGCGTAAACAAGGCGGAATTACGAAGCTGCGCGTCGTACGTAAGAGCTGAAATGCATATTGTTAGTTGCACAGTTACGTCTGAGCCGTGCAGGGCATTAAAATAAAGCTTCAACGCGCGGGTAAATGTGTGGACATGTTGTATTGACACACCTTACATAAGGGTGAGAACTGGAGCTGACAGAAGCTCGTTTATCGAGTGTCACCGGCCAGTTGGAAGGCACACGTATCGCCAGGGACCGATACAACACAAAGGGTGCACATTCATACGTGTGCATCCATACTTCCGCAACACATGATTACTTTCTAAAAGTTACCGCATAAGTCTCACCCGGCATTGTTTACATTAAATAATGTTTCGTGCACTGAAATATCTATTTCTATTTACTTTCCTTTAAGAATCTTCAAATATGCTTGCAGAATGTCAGTAATAGGTAATGTTTTATTTGCGTTATAAAGGAAGAAATGTACAAATGTTTCAAAAGTTACGGGACCTAACTGCAGTGGTCATAGTTACCTAAGCTGATAAACTACTTAAACTAACTTATCCTAGGAACAGACCACACACACACACACACACACACACACACACACACACACACACACAAACACAAACACACACACATTCCCGAGGGAGGTTTCGAATCTCCGACGGCGAACGGCCGCGCGCACCGCAACAAGGCGCCTTCATAGGCACGGCTATTGCGCCACGGATATGAAGGAAAAGTTTATAATTTGGATAACGATCATTAATCTTATTTTTAGGTTGTACTGTGCGACGAACAGTCCTAAGTGATATGACAACGTGAGCCTCTGAACAAAACTTCATCCTTTCTTCACCATTGTTTTTTGTTTCACGTAACAAGCACAGACCAACAGATCTATTTTAGAACATATAGTGACAAATTTAGTTGTTTCTGCTTTAACACATCTGACTTTACTAACAAGATTCCAGAAACTGTTTAGGGTTTTATGGATTCGTCTTAGCAGAACGAGTATATTAAAATCTATTAACGACTTAGTCATCTTTATCGTTAACGTTAAGCGGTACTTCCCGAAAAATTAGTATATACTATAAAAAGCTACCTATCACCTGCGATATACACTGTAAACTTTATCGCAAACTGGAGCGTCTTTGATAACTAATATCACAATATGTAATGATCCTACTCAAGGCTAATGACGCTAAAGAAAAAGACGTGATGCTACGACTGGGCGGTCGTTCCCACGCAGGTTGGAGTCTTCCCTCGGGCATGAGTGTGTGTGTTGCCGATAGTGTAAGGTAGTTTAAATAGTTTGTAAGTCTAGGGACTCATGACCATAGCAGTTTGATTCAATGAGTTTACAAACATTGGTACATTTTCTAAAGAAAAGTTTTCACTCGTGTGGCCATAATGTCCGTAGTTGATTTAAATTATGAAGAGTATTATTTGTCCGTCTATTCAACTAGAATAAGATGAGAGCTTCTATCACCAGATGAGTTTGGTTTAACCGAACATGATACATATTCTGTTGTCTGAAATGACAGATATTTACAATTTCAGTTGTTTCCATAGCTCTAAAAAGAGTTCGTAAAATTTTTTATAGCTGAAAAAAGTTTGCAACTTATTGTAGTTGCATAGAAGGACAAATAACTCTTCATAATTAATGAGTACAGATTGAAAGAGAATATTGTTATTTAAATATTTAGCACTCAAATCTGTTAATAAATTACTCACAAAATAAAACTTTTAACCGTTTCTGGTCGTTGTGTAAAATTTCTACCTCTCGTTTAATTAAGTAACAAGCGCTATGGGCAATCAGCGCTGTACAGGTTGTCTCACGAAAGACGTCTGCCAGGTGTCCGCGGATCGCGCGGTACGGCTCCCGGCCGCCGCACCGCATTTGCCGGCCACGGCAGCACCCGATTCTCGGATTCTATTGTCCCGCGGACGCATACACTGAGTTAAAGTCTAAAAAACATTGCCATCTGAGTAATCTAAACTTACCTTTATTTACAGAAGATGTTCAAAATGAGTAAATCTCTCCAGTTTCACCACAATCGTTAATATGCCAGACGTTCACGAGAGAAGTAATATTTCTGTCTTCTAGCGTCGGAGGGCACTCCACTTTGAGTTGAGACATCTAGGTTAATGAAGTAATCCACTTATTAGCCTCAGGTGCGGAGACGGAAGTTTAAATGTGTTGGTTCGACAGCCAAGAACGTGGAATATTTAAGCACTGCCGCCCTGGATACGCAACAAGGATGGGAATACGTCTGCGAAACCGCTAACATACGGTAACGTAAGAATGTTGCCGTCGGAATATTTCCTTTTGGACAAAATAGGAGCTGACAATATGAAGTAAAGCGGTGCGGAATATTTCCGGATCATACCCTTTGTCGTGCCTTGTTAAAAATGGAGCTCCTCGATTAACCACTTGAGATGTGTACTAGTCTATTAGATAATACGTGAGTGTAGGTCCATCGGGCTACAATAATGAAACAACAAAAATAAGGAGCTTGATGAGCTGCATAAGCTCGGTAATTTTTTTCCAAGTGTAATTCGTGTTTCAGAAGAAATTCTTCTCCCCAGACATGTACATAAGAGTATGATAGCAGTGGTACGCTATTTGAGAATTATTCTCGCTTTCCATGAAAACCATGGTTATCACTGTAGGCAACATGGATGCTAATGAGTACCCAGATCCCTCCAGTGTTATTGGGCATATCTTTTTCCTGCTGGACAATATTTCTATAAACAATTATGCTGCGCTCATTTTAGGAACATAATGACGAATCATAGATAACATACCCATCCCGATCCACAATTCACTGCTCATTTGTACTAATATTGGGTACACGGAAGATGTCGCTGATTGCCTATTGATAGCTTTTCAAAGCACCTTCTGATCCGTTGGAACGATGGCGATGCTGGATCCGTATTGCTCCTAATACTTAGCCAGGCCTTCTAGAAATCATTACACAACGAACCACTACTGCTCTACCGGAGAAATTTGAAAAAACACTACCGTATACATGAGAATAGTAAACATGATATCGGTCACAGACCGTTTCATTCATCCCAGAAGTTTACGCTGAAAGAATTATCGTGGTAATTGCCTCAAAAAATCTAAGGTATCAACGAAAACTTACCACTGTCTTATCTAGTATCCAATATATTTGTAAATCAACCCGAGATTGTTAGTAGCGTAAGCGACACTCTCCATTATACTACATACAATGTATTCGTATGTAATCTCTTACATACGTATTTCCCATTTAATTCGTAATTGGAACGGGTGACTTACTCTCGAACTTTTGATTACTGGTTATTGGCTCAACGCTGGTATGGGAAATTTGATATCGGCGACGAATTTGGTGGCGACTAATGTGAGTGAGTGGAACAGGTGGCGCTATTGGAGTGTAGGCGCTGCTCTTTGATCTGCTACCACGCCATTTCTGTAATAAGGCCTCACCTTGGCTCTGCATCAGCTGGGCCCGCAAACTTCTGCACCACTTCGCACATTTGCGTACGTGTAAGCAATGCCTTGTCTTGCCCACATCTTTAATTTCTTCAAATTGACACCATTTTTTTTTCATTCCTCACTGGTTGTCATAATGCCATCAGACAACTTGATAACTTTTTTGATATTACAGGGCTGTTGATTTTCTTTGGATCAAGTAGCACAATTATCCTTTCCCTTCAATATTCACCTTATTTTCAAACATGATAATTTGCGCTACATCTTCTAACAAAATTCTTCTTTTCCAACATATTGTCAGTTTAACACGTACATGGTGCCCTTCTAAAAAAACTGGAATCTTTTCTCTTTAGGCTCAGTATTTTTTTCTTTCAGTTTTACTTTATATTGCGATGCTAGGTAAGTCCATAAGCCCAGAACCACACGCGATTGGCCCATCTTCTCACACCTCTTGTGTTAACTAATTCTGCGATTTCTAACTAGTTAGTTTCCACTATTCACGTACAGTATCAGACCAGCGATTTCAAAAGAAACGATTCAGGTAATCGTGGAGAACCCAAATATTAAAAAATTATGTTAATTAATTTTTCAAAAACTGACATTCCCTGGAAATAAGATCTGTAATCTTGTGAGTTTACTTTTAGGACCGTAGTTTTAGCTGTTGTGTCTGCCTTAGATAATCTGAATTTCAGGAAAACAATGAAATCACTAGTGTAATTATATTTCTTTTTTATTTTTAGACTTTCAAACTCACGTAACTGCCACACTTACTACGAGTAGCTCATCATTCACTACTCCGCTGATTTATTTCTAATAGGCAGGTTAACGTTAATACGGTGTTAGAAGATATAGTGGAACTATAACTGGCGTCCCCTTGTATCATATACGACACATCTGTCTAAACTGAACCCTGCCACATTGTGTACTGTTTTTCGCAATAAGACCCGCTGCATCGTATTCGATACAGTCCACAGAATAACCAGTTCACCGCTTGAGCTTCTCAGATTGATTTCTATGTTTCAAGAGAAGTGAGTGTTTTTTGAATGGGTAAATAAGGCTTTAAAAAAAGAAACAAAAAGGAAAGAAAGAATGCTGTTAATTTGTCATTCATTTCTTTCAAAGCTCCGAAAAAACTGTCGTGTAAAGCTGCCCGACTATAACTCTATCAAAGAACGTGATTGGGAAGACGGATTTCCTTCCATAAAAGTCATATTTTATTGCATGTATCACATATGATGCATCGGTTCTTTTGGCTACAGTCAGTAAGCCTATGAGGCGAAAAATAAAATGGGAGTGGTGCAAGGTCAGTGTGGCAAAAAGAGGAATAGCTTGTTCAAAGCTAATAAACGTGAAGTTTACTGAACATAGTGTTTTTTCTGCCTTACTTCATTAATAACTTTTCAAAAAATTTCATTCTTCATAACAATATCACGTAATAATTCTCAAAATTCGTAAAACAGGTGTAACATTTATAATTTTGTTATCAAATTTTTTCGACAACAACATGTAATGAGGCAATTTGCAACAATTTTGATAATTTTACGGCACAAAGAAGAATTTTTGTCATGTTAATAAGCAGAAAGGAAGAAACAATTATTTCCTTTTGTGTATCATTTTGGCTGAATTGTAACCTGATAAATCGCATACAATACGTGGCTTGTAAAAATGTATAAATAGTTTTAAAAAATATTATTATTTCACCATGAGTGTTTCCAACCAATGCATTTAAGGTTTTTTGATATAATTTATATTTCTGACTTTAGGTCTCTACAGGATACGTTAATAAAACAATATCTTACAAACTGGAAACAAGGGAGCAGTGAAAATTACCACATCTACTAAGGAGATTCCAGCTCCAAACAGACACAATTTATTTTAGGCGTCAACAGCCGAAAATGAGTAGCTTTTGCAATATATACATGACGGATTACATAAACTCCATGTCGTACAGCTAATAATTTGAGCTGAATAGAAGGACTTATTCGAATATAATGCCATAGAAGTGGGAAAACAGCTTAAGAAACACAAGAAGACCTCAAACGTCAGTAAGGAAAGAGCGAACATAAACCCACTACATGGTATTCAGAAGACACCGAGTGTCGCATGTAAAGTAAATTAATAATAAATCGACTTGAACGTCTCTCATTATAGGCTCCGTATCACATAAGAAAAGTCGCTGCCCCATGTGCTCGCTCACATTCCAATCACAAACCATCTCATTTAAAGAACATTCTTTAAACATAAACTACCTATGACATACATGTACTAAATGGTCTGAGCTTATAGAACGTGACCAAGATTGGAAACAGTCTAAAGAAATTTACATCGTGGAATTATATGTTCCAGATCTAGTCTCCATTTTATCAGTGATAATGATGTAGGCTGAAACATAGAATTAAAATTTGTACCTAGGCCGGGATTCGAACCCGGGCCCTCCTGTTCTGTGTCATTAGTTTTAGTATAGTGGAGGGATACATATTTCGGTAGTCCTTGCCGTTGTGTCAGAGCGGTGCAGTCGGTAGGCCCAATTGCCTACTGAATCCCAACCTTGGTGTACATCTTAGTCCGATGCATCAGCCTAAATTCATTATCATTCTAGAGTAAACCAAAAAGTTACGAATTTAGAAGAAGTTGTTTAGAAATCAGTATAAAGTATTAGACTAGTAATGTTTTTATGCCATCGATAGGGACAGTTACGAAAATGCGTAGAGAAGAAATACAATGTCAAACAGTGTATGTGTTTTCTAGAGTGAGATATATTTTGGAGAAAAAATAGCTAAGCTATGGGTAGAAGTTGGGTTGTGCGTCACAGCAGTAGCTCAGAGTTATCGCCGCACTGTTGGCGGCACTGTCCGCTTCCCGTAGGAAGTGCTCCTAACAATGCAGCCGGTCATTGCTGGAGGCGTAAGGGGCGCTATACGGCGTCCAAAGTTTGCTGCTCATTTTCGCGGCTGAATAAGGCAGTTGCGTTCATTTACAGCGCTTGTAAACCACGCAAGTGCTTCGTTGTTGCCGTAAAATACTATTACTCGCTGTTACTTGTATCCTACCGCCAGTGGGACCAGCAATTCTGAGGACACAATAGTTATTATGGGAGCCTCTGATTGGAGCCACAGTCCCTGAACTGAGGAGATGAAGAAGTAATGCACTATGGAAAGCTAAACTTTTATAATTTCTTCAATACGCGTTGCTTTCCTACTGTTCAAGAGCTCTCTCCCGCCTAGTAAATATTACTGTGATCTGTTTATAAGCTGACCAAGATTTCTTTGCTCTTTGCATTACTCATACCGAATATGAATTACAAAGGGTAGTATTCCTTTAAATGCTCCCTCTATGCGTAAAAACTGTGTTTTTTGTTGGTTTTTTTTTTTTTTTTTTTTTTTTTTTTTATTGGAGTTGAAGACTTTATTTCTCAGTACTTGATCGTTCTTGTCTACCTTCAGCAAACGTTAAACCACGTCACTTTCAAAAGAAGAATCTGTTGGGGTTAAATGTGAGTAGAAAACGAGTAATCACTAGTTCTTGACATGGAGGTAGCCATTATAATTCGCACATTCGTCTTCAAAATTTGTCTGACAAAGGAAACATATATGTTGGCGCACAATTTGCGACCGACTAATTGTGCACAAACTCTTAGTTTAAATCACGAATCTCTTTGCAGTGATTCATAATGGAATGGGGTGTGGTATTGTTGATCGCTAGAGCCGGATATAATGGTCGGAACTCAAACAAAGCATTTCACAAGGATATACCACAATAATTCACACGATGCAAAAAATGTTCAAATGTTTGTAAGTGTATCGGACCAAACTGTGTGGTCATCAGTCCGTAGCTTACAAACTACTTAAACTAAGGTAAACTAACCTAAAGACAACACACACACCCATGCCCCAGGGAGCACTCGAACCTCCGACGGCGAACAACCGCGCGCTCCGCAGCAAGGCGCCTTAGACCGCTACTCCACGGCGGCACAGACGATGCAGACAGACTCAATAGTAGGTCAGATGAAGGCGAGCATGAAAATATTGCGAGCGATGTAAATGGTACTACTAAATTTTAATATAAGCGTTACTTAAATTGAGTTTTAGACTAACATAATTAGTTCTATATAGTTGGAATTTTGCAGAAGTAAACTGTAAGCTTTAGAGTCTAGGAATACGAAATAAGGCCATTTCTGTGTTTATGAAGTTTATACAGATTGCTTCAGGAGGAATAGTAAATATTTTAGGAGGCGGTAGTATAGACGAATTTCAATAAAAATACCACATATGTTCAATTTTTCTTCAGTAGAGAGAGAGAGAGAGAGATTTTAGTATGTAACTTAAACAAAGTGAAAGGAAAGGTAAATGAGGACATTATCGCTGATTCTTCCGTCGACTCTTGCTAGAACATCATCATATTCAATTAAAAACACAATTTTGGGTATGGTCCACAAGTTTATTTTTATTTAGTTAACCAGTTTTTTGCTTACAAGGCCATCCTCAGAGTTTAAAGTCTTGTAAGCCGTAAACTGGCAAACTAAATAAAAATGAACTTTTAGGACGTACAGAAAATTGTGCTTCTGATTCAGTATGATATTTTTCTACCAATAAATAACGGAATAATCAGTGAAAAGTCCTCGTTTACCTGTCCTTTAAACTTGGTTGGGTTGCATACCAACAGCTGTATCTCTTTACTCAATAAAAATTGGACACCATTTTATGGCATTTGTATTGCAATTCTTCTATACTGCCTCCTCATATTCCTCCTGAAACACCCTGTTATTATGACGGATTCTTCAAATCTTCAAATGTTTGTAGAGAAATGTTCAAATGTTTGTAGAGCTTATGGGACTTAACTACGGAGTCATCAGTCCCTAAACTTACAAACTACTTATCAACTACCTTATACTAAGGACGGTACCCGAACCCCCCGACGCGGAACGGCCTCGCGCATCGTAGCATAGCGCGTCAATGCACTCGCCCGTTCCTCCGCGGCAACGGATTCTTGCCGGTAAAAAGCGAAATACTCACTGACAAAGCCGCACTCTAATTTATTTACTAACTCGATGTCTGTCGGAGAAACAATTAATCTAAATGATATTATTTCCAGAATCTGACATTTATCCTCATCCGAAAAATGCGTCGTATGCAACGAAGAGCCGGCCGCGGTGGCCGAGGGGACTGAGGCGCTCCAGTCACGGTCTGTACGGCCACTACGGTCGGGGGTTCGAATCCGCCCTCGGTCATGGATATTTGTGCCGTCCTAGTTCGTCAGTAGTTCATAAGTAGTTTGTAAGTTCCATAAGCTTAACAAACATTTGAAACATTGGCAACGAAGATTTTAGCAGACGCTGCGCTCCGTGTTCGCCAAGCTGGCAGCTGTGTGCTGAAAGAGCGTTGCGATTAAGACGAGTGCGAGGAGGCCGTTATTCGTGTATGAGGGGGGCAGAGGGTGACGAACCGTCATCTGCGCGGCGTGTCGCGCGGCTGGAACACCGCCGCCCTAATGGCTGCAGAAAGACGAGCCCACAGCCTTCTCGACTTTCGTGTCGGCCCTCAACACGCGCCGCTGAAACCGAAAGCCGGCGTCTGCTCTCGAGCGTTTGTCCGTCTCTGGCGGTTGGCCAAATATTCGCCGGGATTAACGAGCCACGGAGCACGAGCTCTTTATACGGCAAGACGATTGTCAGCCGAACTGTCTCACATTGTTCCGGGAAACAGCCTCAAATCTACCTGCGTGTAATCATTCAATCATCGGATAACCGTAACAGCGATGCTCAGACGAGGAAACGTACAGAGAACTTGGAATTATCACTACTTGCGCCGCGTATCTCGTTTGTCGTCTTACAAATATATACGTCTGCATGCACAGTCTCCCAGACAACCTCTAATAAAACTTTAAAAAACTTAAATGTTGAACTAAAACGAGATTTGCATCCATTATAATTAATTAACCAGAAGTAATGCGTATAAAATTAGAAACATGTATCCTTTCCCAGTGCACAACTATAAACTACGGTGACACTCTTCATACACTTTAATCTACCCATATCACAATGGGAAAATGTTAGAATGTTCGTAAACCTATTGGACCAAACTGCTGTGGTCATCGGTCCCTAGACTTACAAACTAATTTAACCAACTTACACTAAGGACAACACACACATCCATGCCAGAGGGAGGAATCGAACCTCCGGCCGTGACGGCCACACAGTCAGCATGGCGCCTTAGACCATGCCGATGACAATGGAGATGACTGAGTGTACCAGTAGAGTGAGCCATTGTGGTTGGTTCCTATAGAAAAGTGCTGTGAAGTAGGAATTTCAGAGTGTGTCACGACTGCACACATCTCAGCAAATGAACAAAATAATGTATTTCGTAATTTATTTTCCCCAGGTGATCATTGAAATGTTATGGACGCCATCTTAAGTGCGGCGAATGGAAATTTGTACCCGGCCGGGAGTCGAACCCGGGATCTCCTGCTTGCTAGGCAGACGCGTTGACCACTCCG
Source organism: Locusta migratoria (assembly GCA_026315105.1). Taxonomy (NCBI): domain Eukaryota; kingdom Metazoa; phylum Arthropoda; class Insecta; order Orthoptera; family Acrididae; genus Locusta; species Locusta migratoria. The sequence continues at coordinate 734,317,716 of CM048755.1, read as the reverse complement.
CCACCGAGGACATAGTGACCAGCCCGACTGCAGAGGACTCTTCCCTGCACGTCTCCCGCCACACCGTCTCTTTCCTATTACCACAGTCTCTTAATTCTGTATTGCTCGCAGCCACAATACTGTATTCCCGCATCAGTGAGAACAGACCATGAGGTATCGAGACACATATAATTGTCGTCAGGAGCCCAGGCTCGGCTTATATATATATTTGACGACGTTGCAGCGTTCATTTTTATTGAAATAAATCACAATTTGCGATCACTTATGGCTTCACTGTACTAGGTTTAGATGTAATACCAAGGTGCGGCGAATGAAAATTTGTGCTCGGCCGGGATTCGAACCCGAGATCTCCTGCTTACTAGGCAGACGCGTTGACCACTCCAATGTACATTCGTTATGGACGTTGTGTGTTATAGACTTATGTATTTTGCAAAACGCCACACTGGTTATGCTTGGCGCAATTGTAATCTCAAAAATAACTTAGACTGAACTTTTGTGTAGCATGCTATCATTTTATCTAATAGTAAATTATTATCTGTGGTATACTGTTTCTGCTGCACGTGCCAGTTTGTATATCGACGTACTGTCATTTCTATTCAGGAAAAATTGCTATAAAGACAAATGTTTGTAAACTTAAGGCACCAAACTGGTAAATCATTGGTCCCTAGACGTATTATCTACGTAAACTAACTTACAGTGCGGACAACACACACATTCATTCCCGAGGGAGGTCTCGAACCTCCGGCGCAATCCGTGGCATGGCGCCTTAGACAGCGCGACCATTCCCGCGAGGCAAAGTTGCTATAAATGAAGTGTGGTGACACCAGCTAATCCATTTATCGCGTGTCGGACACCAAAATAAAAATTGACGCTTCCCTCTTTCTTACTAGCACACATATTGATGAAAGAACAGCTTTACATTTATCAAGTCCTCTTCAGCAACAGCGGAGTGTAGAACAGGAAGCAGTGGAGTAGCAGGTGTCGTAAATCACGCGCTGGCGTCCACAGAGCCCTGGAGAGCGGGCCGTCCGCACTCCCTGGAGAGCGGGGTCAGCAATCGGTTTGTCGTGCTCAAGTCGATGACAGGAACCCACGTGAGACCAGGGGAGTCTGCATATAAATTGCACTGCCCGCTGTTGTCATTGTTCAACGCTCGCTGACATCTAGCCACAGGAGACTCGGGCCCTTCTGCATATAACTCTGCCTTCTCACAGATGTCATTGTTCACCAGTCGCCGACGTGAAGCCACAGGAGATTCTGCTCCTTATATGTACATCTGCATTTATACTCAGCAAGACACCTCGCGCTCTGTGGCCGAGGACACTTTGTATGCCCCTGTCACTTCCGCCTTTTCTATTGCAGTCGCCTACGATTCGCGGGACCTCATTTTCCCGCGAGTACGCTATCAATCGTGTATTGCCAAAATTTATTCAGATTCTAACCTCTAGCGATGTGTAGCGACGGAGAAGATTATTCTAAAGTTCCGTCGTCATTCTTACGGGGAGACTCATAGCCTATCAGTATCTAATGCCGACACAACGACTTACCTACATTGTCAACCAGTTGTCAAGACTCGCCCTAACCAAACCCGCAGTTTCTGAACTCACGTGGCACTTGGATAGAAATAGTTTAAGATGGTTTATGTTATGCTATACGACGCTTTGCTAAGTTTATCCTATGAGCAACTGCTCGTCAGTCGAAACCGATATAACCATCTAAATATTTATCCGAGGATTGACAGAAATATACTTTATAGTAAATAAATAGTGATCTCAATTATGTTCTCTGCCGAAATCACGGCAGTTATGCTGATGTGATCAAAAGTATCTGTACACCCCTATGTAATACGGTTGTCACCGCAGGTAGACCTGCCATTATAAAAGGAGGGGGGGGGGGGCGTGTTGCCTTGTCAGGAGAACAGCAGTAACAGCAGACCGGTTCAAACAGAAGAGCTTAGTGACTAAGAACGTGGATTAGACATTGGATGTTAGCTAGGTGACAAAATCTTTCGTGGACATTATAGTCCATCTTAACCTACCCGAATCGATTGTTGGTGAAGTGTTGGTGAATTGCAAATGCGAAGAAACAACCACAGATAGACCCACTACGAGGCAGACCTCTGGTACTGACGGTGAGACATCGTCAAGTACTGCGGTGGGTGGTGGAAACAAATCCCACGCAGTCAGCGAAAAGAATCACTAGTGAGGTGGTGGTTACGTAGCAATCCAACCAGCGCAGCGACTGTAGGTGGGCAGTTGAAAGGAATGGTGCGCAGTGCTGCACCAGTTACTCATAACTCACTCACTTCCGTAGTCAATGCTAAACGATACTTGAGATGGTGTACACAGCGACACTGGCTGACTAATCGCGCTGTACCCACGTGTCAGTCAAATGATTTGGTGAATACCAGGAAAAGATTACCTTTCGTCATGTGAAGAGGTGCTATTATGGCGTGGAAGCATTCCTCGTGGTTAGCGTGCGGTCCCCTCATTGCATTTAAGAAGGCAGATAATGTGGAAAGATCTGAACATATCTTACAATACCGTGTACTGCGTACAAAAGAGCAACAGTACGTAGACGATGATTGCATTAACATGGCAATGCACCCTTTAATAAAGCTGTTCCTATGAAGCAATAAACATAACAGTTTATTAGACGGAGATCCACAGTCAAACGTTTGCATGTTGGATAAAAACCACTGCAGCTGTCGTAAAGCATTAATTAAAAGTACGACATGTTTCGTAAATTTAAATTATATATCCCGCTGCAAATGTTGTATAAAATTACTGTTAGTCGAGTCACGTATACAGTAAGATCCAAATCCTTTCTTTAAATTTCAGGGAAATTTCTCAAAAAGCGACAGTCAGTGACAAACGCGGCTCTGAAACTGGAACCTCTTCGCAGTCGTTCCGGGACGTGACAATGCGACTGCCATGCTCGCACACAGTAATTTTACACAATAGCTGTACCTAATTAAAAATTACGAAACCAATCTTACTTTTAATAAATGGTTTATGAGAGCTGCAATGGTTTTTATTAAACGTATTAGGCAATGGTGTGTTTACAATTACATTCCTGTTGAGAGTCCCGAACTTAACCCACTGGTCACCCTTTGGGATGAATTAGAATGTCGACTTCGGTCCAGAACCCAGGGTCCAGCATCACACTACACTCTCTGCTCTCTGATTTTAAGGATGAATTGTCAGCCATTCCTCCATTGACAGACAGATACGTCCAGTGATCTCTATATAACCTGGATGTATAACTCTGGTGTATGAGCACAGGACTGTAGCGTGCCTACACATTCATGTTTTGCACTCGAATTTGTATTGTCTGCCATTTTGTAATCAGTCAAACGAATTTCCACCAGTTAGTTCGTGACAAATAATTGCTAGATTACCTCTGGATTTGAAATTTATGTCAATAGACGAAGTGAGTAGGGAATCGAAATATATTTCCTTTTCGTTTTCTTCTAATACTTCACAGCAGCCACGTTGTAATTAGTCAAGAAACAGAATATGAACATCTTTGGCTGGAACGCTCAGACATCTGTAGTTCATCATTCAGGTAGTATAGAGATCACTGGATACATCGTTGAAAGAGTGTCCATGTGTCCTACACAGTTCATCATAAAAGTGGTAAGTGTCCGAATACATAATGATTATCTTATTATCACGTAGAGTATGAACGTGCTTTAGACAGTTGCGGACGGTAGTGGCAAGGGAAGTTAGTTTTCGTTAAGTGATTTTACTCATGTCCTCCCAATTTTAAGATGCAGAATGTATGAATCTCGTTACGAACGTTTTACATAAAAATTGAAAACCTTACAACATTTCCCTAATACTGAACGTTAAAGTGGAGTGTGTGAACGGTATAAGAATCCAAGCCATTTCTCGAATGTCAGTCCCTTCGTTATTACAATCCATGTATAGTTAATCGTACCTTCAAGTCTCCGTACTCGTCACACTCAAATTTGAAGACAGGGCGGTTGTAGTATAGACCTACTCCCCGAGACAACAACTTGATCCTCTTTCTGCAATCAGTGTCGAGATTCAGGTAGAGGTTGTGGAAGACATTCTTATTGCTTTCTGGATATGTAACACCGAAAACAAGTTGGAGAGTGAACGTTATGTAAATCGAAACAACACAGTACCACACCATCGTGTATGGTCAGGATAAAATGAGCTCAACAACAATTCTCTGAAGATTTGTAAGTACCATCACCTTACTCAATTTGAATGATGAGAAAGTCTTCAGGAAAGCCGTTACATCCCTTTACACTGAATATCTTGTTCATACTTGAGGCTCAACTTCACGCGTTTATACCAAACGCTGTTGACTTTCACTCTCGCATTTTAATTTTGTTGCATAAAATAGTAGTGACTGGAGCTCTCATATAACGGCTCAACAAACTCTCAACGTTTCCTTAGCATTATTTGAAGGAATGGAGTCACTAAGGCCCTGTGGGAAGGCAAATGATAACTAAACACCACCTTCCTGTCGGTGAATAAATTTTACATTACCCCATTAAATTTACCTCAGCCAAGTTCAGTGGACCTGCAAGACGATATTTTCCTACTGGAGGTACATTAAAATATCTTTAATTGTTTCTTCTAAAACTACGACGACTGGTGAAAATTTATTAAGCATTCTCGTGTACAATATAAAGAAATGACATAATTAACAATAGTTATTTCGTTATCAATATCAGTTTGACTTCAGTACACATTACAACGATGTTACGGAAAAAAACAGAATGCAGTAACGTTTAATACCAACAATGACAGGCAGCCAGTTCCACAATCTCAATATTTTATTCTTATCTTTGAAGTTACCTTACGACGCAAGTTGCAGGTTATCTTTGCGTCCTTAATCTGTAGAGAACAGAGATGGTACGAACAATATGAAATCTCCTGATTCCAAGAAAAGCGCTACCGAAACGAAGTTACTGCACTGGTTGATTCGATTTCATTAAATATGTTTTCGGAATTATATCCCTTCTACGCGGAAATAAAGTTATATTGGAGAAACAAAAACTTCAGCAAACAATTAAGTACCGAGAGCTTTCTCTCAGATATAGACGTTTTCTGGCAGAGATTTCCAGTGGACCTTTACTTTCTCTCTCTTCCTACCATCCGGAAAAGACCCGACAATCTTGACAATGCTACAACTGACGTAGCTTTGTACGCATGTAAACTTCTCGGGATTCATATTTTCCAACAGTTTCGAAATGGACTTTTACCGCCAATCTTATTTGATATAGAAGTAATTGGTCAATAAATTGAAACCTTAGCGACAGATAGGAAAATTAGATGTTGCGAGAATAAGTACGGAAGAGATATGAATGTGAATACAGCTTGAGTAACTTCCTGAGAAAATCCTATACCTGGTATGACTATCAGATAATGAGTAATTATATTATTTATCAATATATGGGAATCTTTCTGTAATATCTGTATTTTGTATGTGGTGAGGCACATTATTAAATGCTTTCCGGAAAATTATGAGTTTGTAATCTACCTTCACCCATAGGTCATTTTATAGCGTGCGAGAAAGTGGCAAGCGGAGTTTCTTTTTGAGTGATGCTGATTTATAGACACAAACTTTTCAGTTTCAAAGAGAGATACTTTATTTAGAACTTAGAATATGTTATAGAATTCTGTAGCATACCGATCTGCAATTTTTCTGGTCCGTTCATTTGCCATCCTTTTACTGTTCAAATCAAATGTTCAAATGTTTGTTAAGATTATGGGACTTAACTACGGGGTCATCAGTCCCTAAACTTACAAACTACTTATCAACTACCTTATACTAAAGACGGCATAAACATCCATGCCCGAGGGGGGATTCGAACCCCCGACCGTAGTCGCCGTGCAGATCGTGACTAAAGCGCCTCAGTCTCCACGGCCACCGGGGCCGGCACTTTTTCTGCCTCCTGTTGTCATACTAGAAATGTCAATGAGTGACTGCATAGAATCTTTCGACCCGCTTAGTGATTTTACGAAGGACGAAAATTTTATTGGGTTCTCGTCATGGTCTTATGGTCTTTTACTATGGAATTGTACTCTTCGTGCATCGCTCTTTTATAGATGCATGATGTTCTATTAACTTTTACTGTCGACATATACACGTTCTTGTTTGACTTGAGAGTGCAAGAATCTCTGCTTCCTCATCATTTTTCTTATTTTGCTATTAAAACACGGTGGATGCTATCCGTCCTTAATTCACTTAACTCGTCACATACTCCTCCAGAACGCGGTTGACGATTATTTCAATTTTTCCCCATATTTCTCTACTATCGTCATATTGGAACTAAATAATGTCCATTCATTGACTAATGGAATGATAGCATTGCTTGCCTGCTTTCAACAGCATAAACTCTCCTAATCTCATTGATGGAATTATTAACATCACTAATCGTTGTCACTATTATGGCTCAAGTTCATAAATTCTTCTCTCTACACTATCGACAAGGTCAGATCTATTTTTTGCTACATGGTCTAAAAGCTTTCACCTGGGTGTGGGTTGTCGAACTAATTGGTCGAGACAGCTTTCTGAAAACGCGTTCACAACTACTTCAAAATACTGTGTCGCGTGCACTGACTTCAAGTCTAAACAAGGTACGATAATCATGTGCAATTCAGAATATGAAAAACTATTTTTTTAATTGTTAAAATTCTAAACATATGAACTTGTTCAACCTGCATCCACTTCCACGTAGGAACTACTGGGGTCGTGAAGGGTGTCTCCAAATGTATCCACTGTGCTGTGCTAATGCCACAAAATTAGAAAATCGTAAGTGATTTCAAACGGAACAACATCGTTCGATAGGGTTATGATCGCCTACATGATCGTGGTAGCTCCGCGCACCTGAGCGTAGATTTCCTTTGAATGGGTCTACAGCTGTTATGGCACAATAGGTAGATCAGTAAAGCACACGATGATTCACTTGACGTCATCTAGGACGGTTATAAGAATTCTCACAATCTCACAGTTAGACTTAATTTTAACCTCAATAGAGGCAACATTCTGTCACTGTCGATCTCACAGTGTAAATGTACTAATTAATTTCTTTCTTAGTACTTATAGATCAGTACCATTTCAATAAATAAACTTGCAAGGTCTCCCTGAATAAGATTTTTTAGTTGCTAATTCCAATCTCCAGTGAATAGAATAAGGTAAGCAGTTGTAAGAAAGAGAAAGTTCTTAGTAGTTGTGCATTCAGGGACGTTCTCGCGGGATCATAACGCTTACAGCATTTCACAACGGCGATACATGCGTGCTGTCTCGGACACACGACCACTAAACCTAAAATTTTTGTTGAATTGAAAAACCTATCCGGACAATTACTGAAAAAAGATTTATCAAGCAGCAGTCTACATTTACACACCGCAAGCTACCTTTCAGTGGATTGGTTGGGTGCTTGGGGTAACACTGTATTTCCACCTTCTCTGGTCCATTCACGAATGACTCGGGGGAAAACAATTACCGATAAATCTAAATATGAGTTTAATTCATCTAAGACTCTAGTCGTCGTCATTTCCTGATATATATATGGGTACATATACATAATGTGTTGGGCGAAAGTGTTACAATAATACAACAGTAACTTGCGTTGTCATTGATATAATCTGATTGTCATAAACATGTGAAACTTTGCCATATACATATTTTTAAAAAATTTCTCGGCGTCTCCAGAAGGACTAAAATGAAATGGAAACTCCCTTGTGTTCCACATGACTATTCCATTTTCTTCCTTCTACTAACATAGAAACACTGAACAGCAAGTGCGATCGTCGTTGCCCTGGTCTCTGAGGGCTGAGCTCGTTAGCCGTTTGCGACATCAATATTGGTGCCATCAACAGAGCCGGCCTCCTACCTCGTCCATCCGTCCCTGCTCGCTCTTCAAACACGCCGCAGATTATATTTCCTCGGCCTTCTTGCTAGATTCCTTTTGCCTGCTTCTTAGAGCATAACTGATTTGTCATCTAAATGAAAATGAGGGATAGCTACACGCCATCCTTGAAACTACCGTATGTCATTTTCTCATTAGATGTATACAGTATGTTTCCGTAAGTGCGTGCAAAAATTTAAGTCAACAAGTTGAGGTAGGGAGCCTAGGCTCGTAGAAGCCAGCTAAAGGAGATAATTTGATTACAGGCACATTACTGTGTACTTTTTATATACATGATAACAGTTATTGAACTATATGAAATGAAATAGTCACAACTTCTGTACGATTTGCGTTAGGACATTCCAACTGCACGGGTGGCCGTGGGCATAGTGGGAATTACTACGACGACTTCTGACGAGAATAATTTTGTTTATCGCCGAAGCACACTTCCATTTGGATGGCTTCATCAATAAGCATAATTAGCGCATCTGGGGGACGGAGGATCCGCATTTCTCGATCGGGAAGTCTCTTCACCAAAATCAAATGTTTGTAAATCTATCGGACCAAACTGCGTGGTCATCAGTCCGTAGCTTACCAACTACGTAAACTAAGGTAAACTAACCTAAGGACAACACACACACCCATGCCCCAGGGAGGACTCGAACCTCCACGGCGAGCAACCGCGCGCTCCGCAGCGAGACGCTTTAGACCGCTCGGCTACTCCACCGCGGCCAGTCTCTTCACCCACAGTGGCTGAATGTGTGGTGTGCAGTGACAGTTAAGGAATAATCGCACTAATATTCCTTGATGTCTCGGTGACTACCGAACGGTACATGAACGTGTTGGAAGGTGATTTCATTCCATTATCCAAAGTGACCCTGATTTAGACAGGCTGCGGTTCATGCAAGACGGAGTTCGAGTCCTTCGAAGCAGGAGGTGTTTGGAGTCCTGGAGGAGCATCTTGGGACCGCATTCTGACTCTGGAATACCTGGAGGCCAGTGGCATGGGCCGCGTTTCGCCGCCGTACTCTACGGATCTGAACACATCCGACTTCTTTTTGTGAGGCTGCACTAAAGACATGTTGTACACCAATAACTCCAAAATCACTGCTCAGCTGTAAACAGGCATCCAGAACGTCATCGACAGCATCGAGGTTCCGACACTTCAGTGGGTCACGCAGAATTTCGCTACTCGTCTGCGACACATCATCGCCACGGAAGGCAGGTATATTGAACCTGTCATAACCTAATCCGAAAATCTGTAACGACGCTTACATGAAGAAGAAAGCGTGTGCACACAGTAGTTTGTAACTAATCTACGTTTTGTTTTATATAGTTCAATAATTGTCATCCTGTACACTAGTCACAGTGAACTGGAAATACCCTCACTGACAGAATGAACGGACCATTTGCACTGCATCTCACAAAATGCAAGAAGGACATAGCCGAACAAGATTTTGACCCATAATGACAAATCTCCCTGCAGTGTTTCGAATTACATCACAAGCAGCTACAATCGTAGCAACTTATTCCATCTCCGTATCCACTGGGGTCTCACAATCAAGGAGCTTCAGTCAGGTAACTAGCCATCCATGGAATAGGACTTCCCCTTCCAGGCCAGTGATCAGGAAAGACAGCAATAAAATGGTTGCGGACATCACACTGGAATGAGGCGGTGCCGCGCAGAATGGCCGCGTGGTCTAAGGCGTCGTGCTACGGACTGGACGGCCATTCCTGCCGGAGGTTCGAGTTCTCCCTCGGGCACGGGTGTGTGTATTGTCCTTAGTGTAAGTTAGTTTAAGTCGTTCGTAAGACTAGGGATTGATGACCATAGAGGTTTGGTCCAACAGGTTTACTAACATAAACAGTGAGGCGGTGCCCAGTCATGTTGTATCCACATCCTCTGACGAACAGCCAAGGCTATGTTCTCCAGCAGCTCAGGTAGAGTTCTTTGTATGAAGTACAGGTAGCCATTCAGACGGCCAGGTGGTAGATATGAAGAAATGAGATGGCGGCTACAATGCCGAACGAGATATTCACAGCAAATCGTACTTGATCGTGTGACTCTACGAGAGCATGAGAGTTTTCCTCATCCCACACATGGTCATTCCTGCTGTGCAAAATACCATCACGATCAAATGAGCCCTCGTCAGTAAACAGTCTATTGTTGGAGCAACTACTGACACAGTGGGACGCTTGGTGCAAAGTCAGTGACAAGCATTGCGTGGACTCGTTGTGGTTGATATGGGTGTAATTGTTGTTTGTGGAGTACTCGATATCTCCCGCATTCATCGATCGAAATAAATAAACACTCGTCATGACGGATGATACCTGTTACGAAATCGTTTCCTGTACCATCTTTCAGCAGCGAGAGCATTAGAACTTTCTTCCCCATACACAAAGTGCATGTCAGTGAGTTCTGAGAAACTGTGCCGGAACCTCTCCATTTATTGTACTGTACTTCTCTGAATAGCACTGAGTAATGAATGGGCCTGTCGTTCATTCATAGCAGTTTCTTCTTTCGTGGGAAACGATGGACAAGTAAAGTAAACGAAGTCTGTATCATGACTTCCTAGCAATCAGGCTAGCCCTCCTCCTTTCCTTGCAGGAAATAACGAACGTATATTTAAATGAACGGCACAACACATGTAAAAGTGTACGCACATTAGGTGTAAATAACCAGGATAACAGATATGCGACACAATGAGTTTATTTGCATATCTCCGCTGGCTTCTCCGACCCCAGGTGCGCTAGCTCGGATTGTTGAGTGTAGCTTCCCTGTGCCCCGTTAATTTTTGCACGCTCTTACGAAAACACCTTCATAATGGCACAGTTTCAACTAAACAGCACGGTGCAGTTGTTGTCATATAAACCGTTTTTCAACGAGTTCCTGAGACCTCCACCTTGAGTTTTATATCTCCTCTGATGATCCTACTCTTCAAATGTATTCCAAGTTAGTGTCAAGGTTTTTGCTCCGAAACTGGTTTGAATTATTGGAATTTTGTTCTATTAACACCAGTGAGAGGAAAATATACTTTCTTATAATCAACTTGGAATTTTATTATTTACTTTCTAGAAATGAAATTATTTCTGTGTCAATCTGCACACAACGCAGGCAGAAATGTTTTCTGGCATTTGTCTGTGTATTTCACAGTGTTAATGTTATTAATGATCTGCAGTGCAGAATGAACAGTTTTGTCCTATAGGCCAAAAAAAGCTAAACCCTTAGGAAAAAACTTTTTTCTGAAAATTTGAAAGGTAAAATTTTTATTGCATCTCATTTGACTTACATAGGCAAGTAATATATTTAGAATTATGTTATGTTTATTTAACTAGGAAGTGAAAGGAAGAAATAGGTGATTGATGTACAGATCATGATCCACTTTTGGTTGGGCTTAGACTACTGTGGATAGTGGTCATTTAAAAGACCAACTTATGTCTGGAATAGATAACTAAAAATGCCATTTGGAATGCAAAGAAGATACAATTTATTAAATAATTTACTGAATTACAAAAATGAAACATTACAATATTCAAACAATAAAACATTACTAAACAATATGAAATATTACAAATTCCAGTGGTAAACTTGTTATTCAGAATGAAACGGCTAAAAACAAGGAAGGCAAAGAGCAACGTACACTGTTTCACACTTGTGGTAGGTGGCCAATATGTCGACCACTATCCTATAAACGGTTAAAAATGACGAATAGGGCACTTGCATATGATAAGGGTTCAAAACATTTCTTAAAAAGAAACAGTATAGCGTAATCATTCTCAATGGTGCTTTAGTGTTTATTCTCAAAAAGACGTAACAGTGTAAATGACGTATTGATTTTATATAGATACTCTGAACGTGTCATTAATTTCCAAGAGAGACCATCTGTTTAGTGCCATTAAATACTGGACATAGGTGTGACACAGAATGAAACTTTCACTCTGTAGCGGAGTGTGCGCTGATATGAAACTTCCAGGAAGATTAAAATTGTGTGTCGGAATGGGGACTCGAACGTGGGACCTTTGCCTTTCGCGGGCAATCGCACTACCGACTGAGCTATCTCTATACGACTCACGATACCGCCTCACAACTGTACTTCCGCCAGTACCTCGCCTCCTACTTTCCAAACTTCACAGAAGCTCTCCTGCGAACCATGCAAGACTAGCACTCCTGGAAGAAAGGATATGGTGGAGACATGGCTTAGCCACAGCCTAAGGGTTGTTTCCAGAATGAAACTTTCACTCTGCAGCTGAGTGTGCGTGCCCGCGAAAGGCAAAGGTCTCAGGTTCGAGTCCCGGTTCCGGCACACAATTTTAATCTGCCAGGAAGTTTCATATCAGCGCACACTCCGCTGCAGAGTGAAAGTTTCATTCTGGAAACAACCCTTAGGCTGTGGCTAAGCCATGTCTCCACCATATCCTTTCTTCCAGGAGTGCTAGTCTTGCATGGTTCGCAGGAGAGCTTCTGTGAAGTTTGGAAAGTAGGAGGCGAGGTACTGGCGGAAGTAAAGTTGTGAGGCGGCATCGTGAGTCGTGTCGGGATAGCACAGTCTATAGTATGCTTGCCCGCGAAAGGCAAAGGTCCCAGGTTCGAGTCCCGGTTCCGGCACGCAATTTTAATCTGCCAGGAAGTTTCATAGGTGTGACACATTTGTAGTTCGCCAGAGAGAGGCCCCCACTCAGTGGCAATGCGTACTGTGCGTTCAGTAGTGTGAACCCCCGTAAAAAGTTGATTATGCTAATTATAAACGTACTTACATATTTAAACAGTCATTCTTCGTGTATTTCTCATTTGAGATCATTTTATCTGTATTTGAAAAGCATTTGTATCATACTAAATCTTTCACGTCGTTCAGGTAACACGGATACAAGCAAAAGCGCTGTCCAGGCACTGGTGAGATTGAGTTTCTGTTGCAAACCGCAGTGAGTTACCTGCGGCAGGAAGGGCCGAGAGCAAACGTCGTTAGCTGCACATGCCGTGGTGGAAGAACCGCATCCCGGCCAGCCACTCTGGCAGAAGCCCACCAGCTGAAAGGCTGCACCACATGGAACATGTGGTCTGAATATCGGCTGCTTAAAGGCATTAGCAAATTGAAGATCTCTTAAAAGTATCGTTTTAATATAATTTGCTGAAACAAAATGATAATAAACTATATATTAGTAGTTAAGGATTCTTTTATTAATAACTAGTTTAAACCCGCAGCTCCGCTCGCGTGTTCGTTGATTATGGTAGATAATGCGCGAAACGTCAAATCGATTTTTTTAAAGAGGTGTATTAAAGGAAATTTCTTTTTTACTGCTTTATTTATTTATTCTTATATTTCCTTATTCGTATGCTTATCCTTACAGAGAAAGAGCTGAAGACATTGTAGCACGCATAGACCAAAGATATGTTCTGTGGCATCACGTTTCGCTGTATGTAACCTCCTTTCTATGGAGTCGCAAACGTCATTGCTGGCCTTCAGTCCGAATGTTTTTATAATTTGACGACATTCAACCACCATATCTGCCATCCCCTTATAGCTATCGGCATGGAACTGCTATGGTGTTCAACGGAAGACTTCGGACAACAATTACACACAGACCATTCGTTTGCGTTCTGTAGTTTTCGCGGCAGAGCGAAATATTAACACACATACACGTAGAATTTTATATACACCGACAACTTTCCATCCTAATATACTCCACCCTTTTATCATTATCAATTCTTAAGCAACAATGCAACCAATAAAACCATTTTCAAAGAGTAAATATAATTTTCAAAGAGTAATTATTGTTTCGCATTTCGCGTTATATTCTTCAAATGACTAAATATCTATCTGATCGCTATAAAACCGTGTCTAAAACCTTCCTCAGGTATAAATTAGTACAAATATTTAAGTCTCTGCGTCCTGTTGTTCGGACGTGATAAGCTTACACCGAACAGACATTCACAATAATATATATAGATAAATAGCTATCCGATCGCCATAAAAACCGTGCCCTAAGCCTTCACCGGGTACGCATTAGTAACTGTACAAATTTTTAGCTCTTTGTGTCTTGTGGTTCAGACGTGATAAACGTACATCGAACAGACATTCACATTTATAGATATAGATGACTATCATAACCTCAAAACATTAGTGTTACAATTTGGGTACTGTGAAAGTATACCGTTTCACTGCTACTGCACAATACTGATCAATAAAAAGCTCGTCGTTTCGGTACTATTTCTCGTAGTAAATGAAATAATGACATTTTTGGCGCAGCGTGTGCATAGTATAACCATTAACAGAGAAAAAGGCGGGATATCGAATTGGCAGCGAAGTTGTTAGCATTGTGCGCGCCGAAATCCAATATAGTAGAATCGCCTTTACCTGATTGCCAATAACTTTTTCCACATTTGGATTTCTAAAAGATTCGCCACGGAATAGGAAATGAATATGGGCTTCTTCTACAAAACATACAAGAGATTCTTCCCCATAAAAGTTGTCAGCCTTATTTTAACGTAATTTTGGAGCAATATGAATATTTTAGGTAAACTAGAAAATGGAATTATTTGGAAAGGAAAACTGCACACTTTAGTTACCCAGGCACTTGTGACTTCATCTACCAATGTCCCTACTACAGTTTTGGTTTCGTTTCCTCCTCTTCAAAATGAAGGATATGGCACAGTTGTAAGGCAAGGGTTCATATTCAAGAGAAAAGAGGTTCAAATTATTATTCGACCATCCTTAAATCGCTTAAAGTGAAGCTGTACAATTGTACAGGAAACTATAATTTTTTCAGAACAAAAAATAAACCACTCCACTGATGACAGCACAAAATGTGCTGTCACATGTTTGGGAAAAATAATTAAAATTAAGTATTTGCATACGGCGTAATATCCTCACCACTAATTGGTTAAGGCGACCACTGGCCCAGAGCGGGAAATACAGATTCGAATCCCGGCCAAGCACAAATTTTCAGCTTCTCCATTGAATTTATTTTGGTGCCCTGTTAACAGTCGGGATGTTTGAATATTTCGAATTCGTAAATTTACAGCTATTGATGTCAGCCAATAGTGTCTATTCTGTCATATCGTAAATAATAGACAGCACATCCATAATGGAAAATTATTGTGTTAGATGGCACAAGTAAGGAAATGAGCGCGTGGAGGCAGGTGAACGTGGGCGCGCGTTCTCTCTGGCTTTTCCGCATTGATCTTAGCGCCGATCGCTACGGCCGAGTTTGCTTTGTGTCTTCCGTGTGCGCCCCTTTGAGGCACGCATTTGGCAATTATAAGGTTGACACACAAAGGGCAGCGGTCAGGCTTGCTCGCAGGCCGTGTTTTCCAGTGGCTGAATTATTCATCTGACGCTGGAGCCAGGCATTTAGCAAATGGAGGAGAAACGCAACAGGTCCGCGGGCTGGATTTGTTCCAGTACTTAAATCTCGGCCCATTCGTGCGATGAGGTGGGCTTAATTTGCTGTCACCGGCTCCACTTTTTAACAGCTGACGGCCTATAAAGCCTCGCTTTCATCAAGCCATAGTAAACACTTGTCTCGTAACATATATACTTCCTGGATCACGTCACGCAACTCTTTAAGCGACGCTGTCACTGGGGATTTAGTTTTCTCGAGGATGACTGCGGCGCAGGTACACGGAGTTTACTAACGATGAGGGACGATAAGCAAGTACTTGCTAGTGGCTGAAATTTCCAATGCCGATTCTTGATGAAGATACAGAACAAACTGTTCGGACATACAGAGTGCTGCAGTGCAGCGGTTACAAATTTCAGGGAGAGATAGGGTAAAGTTTAGTGATGGAAAATCGCATAGAAATGCATCGTCGGAAAAACTTTCCTGGCGCCGCGGTTGAATTGCCGAGCGCTCTAAGGCACCTTCAGCGGAGCGCGTGGTTTCTCCCCGTCGGTGGTTCGAGTCCTCCCACGGTCTCATATATATATATATATATGTGTGTGTGTGTGTGTGTGTGTGTGTGTGTGTGTGTTGTCCTTAGGTTAGTTTAAATAGTTTGTAACCGTTGGGACTGATAAACACTGTAGTTAAGTCCCATAGATTTACAATCATTTGAACGTTTGAAGACCTTCCTGGCGCGTTCATGACGCCACAAAACTCAAGTACCTCAGTTTTATTCCTATCTTGAAGAAATTTTGCACAGTCGACCATCGAAACAAGAGGTTACCTCTACTTGGTGCGAAAATTGGCAATTGACAGTAAATAAAGAAAAGTGTGAAGTAATACACATGACCACTAAAAGAAATACGCTGAACTTCAAGTACGCGATAAATCAGTCAAACCTTAAGGTCGTAAATTCTACCAAATACCTAGGAGTTACAATTACGAACAACTTTGGAGAGAACAGATAGAAAATATTGTGAGGAAGGCGAATCAAAGGTTACGTTTCATTGGAAGAACGCTTCGAAGATACACCAGCTCCACCAAAGCGACTGCCTACATCACACTTGTGCGTCCTCTCCTGGAGCACTGTTGCCTCTTGTGGGACCCTCACCAGGTGGGAATGACGGAAGATATTGAGAAGATTCAGAGAAGGGCAGATCGTTTTGTTTTATCACGTTACGGGGGGGAAAGCGTCACGGAAATGTTGCACGAATTGGGGTGGAAATCATTAAAAGAAAGACGTTATTCATTGCGGCGTGATGTGTTTGCGAAGTTTAAATCACCGGCTTTTACTTCTGAATGTGAAAATATTTTGCTAGCACCCACCTCCTTAGGGAGACATGACCATCCCAATAAAATAAGAGAAATCAGATCGAAAACGGAACGATTTAGGTGTTCTTTCTTCCCGCGCGCTATTAGAGAATGGAACGGTAGAGAAAAGTTATGAAAGTGGTTAATGAACCCTCTGCCAGGCACTTAAATGTAATTTGCAGAGTATCTAAGTAGATGAAGAATATACTTAGACACCGTTTTAGTAATTATTAGAATGTTCGCTCATATATAAACGTTTTCATGAAGAGAGTTTTTATAACTTGTAGCTGCATATTATTTTCAACATTTTGTGAGTGAAGCCTGCATACTGTCCAATACTGCAAATATAATATTTTACAAGTCGCAAGTCACCGTATGATGCTTTGGTAAAGGGTACCCTTGTAATGAACTTTGAAAGTGTTTCACTGATCATCACCATAGTTGATAGGTGGGAGAAGAAGATGAACTGAAGAGACGGAAAGAATAGTGAGAGGACGAGGAGATTTGGTGGGGGAAGGGGTGGGAGCGGAAGAGATAGACAGAGAGAGGGGAAAGAGGAGGTGGCAGAGAGGTGTGGCAGGAAGAGATGCACACAGAGAAATACAGAGCTGGACTGTGACAGTATGGAACAAATGAATACCCAGGCAACGCCGGGTTTTCGGTTACTACTTAATAAAGTCTCCTGTAGCCATGCGCTGTTCCACAACCGCAGATTTTGTTGGTTACTGAAGTTTGGCGTGTCCTCTGTGTTCGCAGTTTAAGATCACACACCTTTATGGTGACGATTGTTGTCAGTTTTTGTTCGTCTTTCCTGCATCGCTATGGCGATTTCCCGTCGTCTAGCTATACTATATCTCTCCTTAAAGTCTACAACCGCTGTACTGAAGCACGTCATATAATTACGAACTTTAACTGAATAAAGACACGGAATGTCATAGTGTATCAAAGTTGACGAAGAAGATTCATTCGCAGTTGCCGTGGACTACACCCGTGATTTCTCGTACTTGGTCAGGAACGTGTCAACAATGCTACAAAAATAACAATTTCTCATGGATCATAAGAGCACATTAAAAATTACGACGGAGACGTGCACTTGACCGTAGCATAAACACTTATCCGAAAAGCACTCACGTACATAATCTATTCGGTAACACTGCTATATCGAAAATTTTCTCGTCTAAAATTATCCCAGTTTATTTTGTTTTTATGTCTGGTTAGGACCTTTAATGCATTGTATAAATGTCTGAATTACTTCCTGTTTCTGAGATAGGTCGAATTCCCTAACGATTTCTGTAACAGGATGTCACGCGTCTAGCTCCAACTACCGTTCCGCGTGGAACGTCTATTAGTTCTAGTCGTGTGGCTATAAACACGTCGGAAAACTTTTCAAATGAAACACCGGAATACAAATGACAGCTCTGACAACGCGCCTTGTGCACGAGATACACCGCCGTCTATTTGTACATACCGTTACCCAATCACTTCTGTCACGTAGCTGCATATTATTTTCAGAATTTTGTGAGTGAAACCTGCATACTATTCAATACAGCAAATATAATACTTTCAGTTTGTGAGGTAAGCGTGATCAACACGTAACGCTGTGACCTCTGTGTGTAATACCGTTCCCAAAGTAATGCTCTAGTTACTCTTTGTGCTATTTTTTTTATCGCGCTAACAATCTCTCTGGATCGCCCCATGTTGCGTACGTTTAGTACGTGCACACGTGTCTGTGTGTGTGTGTGTGTGTGTGTGTGTGTGTGTGTTACACCTTTTCCGCCGCAGAACGTTCATCCGGGATCAGAGTACATTTTGTGAAAAATTAAACGTCAGTCGTGGGCCTAAAATCTCCATATATAGAGGGTTGTTGAATATTTCAAAGGAAAAGCTGGCCGCTGGGCGAGGGCGCTTCCCAGCTCGGCACATCCGCTGCTAATGCTAACACCAACACCAGCGCCATCACCAACACTAATGTCCAGGACAGCGGCCGGCGCGTGGGGACGTTTTACGCGCTACTTTCCTACTTCATTACTAATTGTGGAATGTCTTTAAGGAGTCGTGCGCACTAGTTAGCCACTTCTGCCGTCGTTGCGTCTTTCTGATATTATCGCTGTGTACTTGACTCCGACAGTTATTACTGTGTACCTGTCATGTGCAAGTTTTCCCAGCTGTGAAGGGCTGCAACTAATCTATATCTATAAATGTGAATGTCTGTTCGGTGTACGTTTATCACGTCTGAACCACAAGACATAAAGAGCTCAAGATTTGTACAGTTACTAATGTCTACCAGGGGAAGGCTTTAGGCACACTTTTATGGCGATCGGATAGCTATTTATCTATATATATATATATATATTAATGTGAATGTCTGTTCGGTGTACGCTTATCACGTTCGAACGACAAGATGCAGAGACTTAAATATTTGTACCGTTACTAATATATACCTGAGGAAGGTTTTAGACACGGTTTTATAGCGATCAGATAGATATTTAGTCATTTGAAGAATATAACGCAAAATGCGGAATAATAATTACTCTTTGAAAATGGTTTTATAATTTTATTGGTTGTATTGTTGCTTGAGGGTTGATAATGATAAAAGGGTGGAGTATATTGGGATGGAAAGTTATCGGTGTATATAAAATTCTACGTGTGTATGTGTTAATATTTCGCTCTTCAGCGGAAACTACAGAAAGCAAACGAATGGTCTGTGTGTAATTTTGTCCGAAGTCTCCCGTTGTACACCATAGCAGTTCCATGCCAATAGCTATGAGGGTGTGGAAGATATGGTGGTTGAAAGTCGTCAAATTATAGAAAAAAATTCGGACTGAAGGCCAGTGATGATGTTTGCGACTCTATAGCAAGGAGGTTACATACAGCAAAGTGTGATGCCACATACCATATTTTTGGTCTATGCGTACTACAGTGTCTTTCTCTGTAAGGATAAGCATACGAATAAGGATATATAGGAATGAATAAATAAATAAAGCAGTAAAAAAGAAATTTCTTATAAGAAATCTTTTTTTTTAAAAAATCGATTTGACGTTTCGTGCATTATCTATCATAATCAACTAACAAGCGAGCGGAGCCGTGGGTTTAAGATAGTTTGTACATAAAACAAATTCGTATCAAATTGCCAATTATGTGTTTCATATTCCGCTTATTTATAGCGTGCTACTTTCGTATAAAAGTCAATCTCAATTTTGTGACAGCGAATATGGACTTTTTACTGTATTACTGTAGGGGGTAGTCATGAGATTTTAATTATAAAATAGACATAAATCGAGCTGTGATCACGAAACTTATAGATTGATTTAGTCCTTCTCTATATATTGACCCTCTTCCTATAAACAGACGTCCTTCAAACACGATCCTTTTTATTCCGTCGATGGCTGACTTTGTACAGAACTTGTTCGTAGAAATCTACGTTTAGGATTTTACGTTCTAGCTCGAAAATTTCCACATCCTCATTTTACAAAATCTTTTCGGAAGAATGCCGCGTCGTGTTATGAATAAAATTAGTGTCTCAACTGTCTTTCAAAGTTTATTCATCAGAGCAACCATGATCTGTTGTGATTATCTCCTACTGGACCCTATTTACTGTTTCATTTCGCATTCGTCTTTCTGGTACTATAAAACCTGAAAACGTCCATGAGCAGTCGCAGGTAAGGTGCATAGAACCCGTTGCATGACCAATAGTATCGATTTATTCGATACTTCTAGATTCCTGGAATGTTTGTATGTTACAAGTCTCTTGAATACCACTACAATCGTCGCAATAGACTTAAACAGATTGTACAAAAAATTACTGTTTTTTTCAACAAATGAAGTCTGTAATGACAATCAGTTTATAGTACATATATGGAACACTTTTTGAAAACTGTTTACTACTTCAATATTTGATACGCTATTCACTTGTTTTTATGAACCACCCGGCACCTACAGAAACAGAAAACGCAACCTGAATTGCAATGCCCATGTCTTTTCTCTTCTAAAACGTGAATATACAGTGTCTAAATGATGATTCGGGCTATATGAACTGCATCACTAGAAACAATACAGTTATCTAAGCTTTACAAAATTGCAGTAATATTCAAAGTTCGAGAAAACTTAGCTTGCGTTTTTAGGCAAAGAAATCTGAAGTTCTACATTTAGATTCCATACAAAACAGTGCGGTACATATCGGAATACCGCTGCAGTGTATGAACCTTTATTACACGGAACTAAGATGCATTATGAAACGAATGCAAATAAGGGCGTAGCGGTTGATGACGTTCTTGTTTAAGTGTCGAGAGTGAGTAACAGAAATGTTGGAAACCTCAAGTGACAGGCACTCGAAAGAAGACACTGAACATCTCACAAAAATCTTCTCAGAAAGCATAAAAAAAAACATCTTTCAAGCAAAAAGTTGGAATAACCTTGTACTTCTTCTCGGGTAGATAAAGGTGACATTAGGTGACAACTTGCAAAGTCTACCAAGAACATGGCAGTGGTTCGCAGGAAACATAGTGCGCAACTTTTTCGGTATTCCACCATTTTGGCCCAGTACGACTTACAAGATTGAAATTTAGCTGCCGGCAGCGGTGGCCGAGGGGACTGAGGCGCTCCAGTCACGGTCTGCACGGCCACTACGGTCGGGGGTTCGAATCCCCCCTCGGGCATGGATATTTGTGCCGTCCTAGTTCGTAAGTAGTTCATAAGTAGTTTGTAAGTTTAGGGACTGATGAACCCGTAGTTAAGTCCCATAGACTATACAAACATTTGAACATTTGAAATTTAGCTAAGCGCTGACCAGAACCTTCCTGTGTAGTGGTGGAAATGTGCGGCGCCCTGCAACGCGACCCCTGGGCTTAGCTACGCTTCAAACACCACGTTGTCCAGAAATCCGAAAGAAAGGTCAGAGCTTAGAACTGCAAGCTAGTTTTAAGGTGACCACATGATGGCACATTTCACCACAGTGCTGCTCAACGCTACCGCGTGTGTCACGCCTCTGGCAGGCCGTCGCACACGCGTCCTGCTCTTGTCTGCATTTCACACCATCTTTAGACGCATCACAACCGCGATGCTCAGCACTGAAAGCAAGCTGTTTAAACGAACACAAAATCCCTAAGGATTGGGGATCCAACACAGATGCTCGAAATTTAGCAAGGACTTCAATGCGAGATGCCTACAATACTTTTCACAACGAAACTTCCTCAAAATTTGACTAAAAACCCAAAGAGATTTTGGTCATATGTTAAATATACTAGGGGCAAAACACAAACAATACTATCACTACGTGATAGTAATGGCGATCCTGCCGATGATAGCGCTACTAAAGCAGAGTTACTAAACACAGATTTTCGAAACTCATTCACCAAAGAAGACGAAACCAATATTCCAGATTTGGAATTACAAACAGAGGCGAGAATGATTAACGTTGAAGTAGATATCCTCGGAGTAGTGAAGCAACTTAGATCATTTAACAAGAACAAGTCTTCTGGTCCGGACTCAATACCCATCAGACCAGGCAGCATTACATTCATAACTGCAATCCTGAGAAACCAGATTCACTCGATAGCTATTTGTAAGAAACCACCATCTTCACCCCCAAAGGGAAAATGGGCTACTTTTCATTCGGAATTGGTGCTAAAAATGTGATATATCCCGTGTCTTGTCTAAACGTCCCATTAATTGTGAAACAATTCATCCGAGCTGTACCGCGTGAACTGGCGTTTCACTTGCAAATTAAGCTGGCATCTTCCAATGAACGAGGTGGCGCACACGACTCGTATTCGTGAAGAAGAAGATTCAACCCCCCCCCCCTCCCCCCACGGCTAAACTAATATAGGTTTCCCGTGAGTTCCCTATGTCACTCCAGGCAAATGCTTGAATGGTTTCTTTCTTCCAACCCCATTCTTGACGGAAACACTCAGAGCGGATGCTCCGTCTGTAATGAACACGATGTCGACGGGATTTTAAACCCTAACCTTCCTTTTCAGCATCTTCCCTTAGAACAGTTCTGGGAAAAAGTAACATTAACAACGACTTTTACTGAAATATTTATTTACTTAATTTTTTTATCCTTAAATGACTTACCTTTCTCTGTAAATTAATTTCGACTTCAACACATAAATTACCTAGGTTTTTACGTTCCGTATTATCACATAATTTACGTAATACAAGCAATACAGGGCTAAAAATGAAGTTTCCACGGTATTCTATGTTCGGGCACTAAGCTGCATGTTTGTTATCACAAGGGAACAGTTTTTTGCTACAGTCTGATACGTGGCAAAATTGGTATTTTTTTACTGGTTAGTAACGTCTACCAAACTATACACAAAGAGTATATCTCGAAACATGTATTACGCAAATATTCTGCCCGCTAAAACACATTCGCTTATGTAAAAAGGTATTGAAAGGAGAAGCAGATTATTTGTTTCCATTGTGCGACTTCTGCTAGCAGTGGAGTTTCTACCTACGTCTCTCACACTGCGAGTTTAAACTCCTGATATGTTTGAATGAGGGCGAATTTTGTGCTCCAACAAAATCGATTTCTGATTCGCGGAATCAACTGGTTAATCAAGTTTTTCCAGAGACAGGGTAACGCGTTTACCCCAGGCGGCGGCGTTCGTGCTAAGCGCAGACAGGCAGCTGCCAGCTTCGATTCGCTCATAGTGAAAAATGTTTTCATTTTGCGATAATTAAAAGAGCCTTCCTTCTAAACAGAGTTGAATTTTCGACACTTTTTAATCAAATACGATTTATTACAGCTTTAATATCACTGACGAACGATTATTTATGTCATCTAAATCCGATTATACGTTAGATGTCTTTTGTTGTATCTTAGGCATTATTGTGTTTGCTGTGAATACTTATCCCTTGTAGCAAAGTAATGCATTAAATTCATCATGTCTTCCACAACAATGGACTCCAATGAAAAGTCTGTATCGCAATTTAGGATTAAATCGTAATACCAAAAATTAATTAATCAAATAATGGACAGTGACACTGTTGTTGTAGTGGACTTTCTCTGAGAGATGTCATATGAGCTGTTGGCCGTTTATTTATACGTACTAATTCGAAACATCAGATGAACATTTCGTGCCAATTAACTGTCGTAAAAAAATTAATCGTCTCCCCGGCGTACCATCTAGTAATCAAACCATGAAAACGTGGCGGAAGAAACTGCCATCGGCGCAGTTTTCCGAATAAAGAGACTATCTCGTTATTGTTCAAAATGTCCAAATGTTTGTTAAGCTTAATGGACTTACCTGCGGGGTCATCAGTCCCTAAACTTACAAACTACGTATGAACTACCTTATACTAAAGACGTCACAAACATCCATGCCCTACGGGGAATTCGAATCCCCGACGGGAAACGGTCTCTCACATGGTAGCATAGCGCCTCAACGCGCTCGGCCACTACGCCGTGGCACTCGTTACTGACGTGCTACGAAAAATGAAATGTAACCGTCTGTAGTTTCCCTTACTGTATTTTGACTTGCTTATTGTATGTGTTTGCTCCGATTCCATCATCTTTCCCCATCTTTTTGCCAGATTCTAATCATGGAAATTTCTCTCACTGCCGGGAATCAAATACGATATTTTCAATACAAAGTCCTCCCATCTACAAACGTATAGTGGCCTGATCAAAGAAGCTGTTTTGTTATACTATGTGGGATGTTTCATGACTGTGTCTCTAAACATAGGGTTCGACACTGGCGATGAAAGAAATCTAAATCCTTAAAATCCGGGCAGCTGAAGAAAGTGCTTTCACAGTGTGAAGTTGATGATACCTCAATTGATTAAACTTCTGTGCTAAACTACAAATATAATCTTTGAGAAATACAGGTGGAGGAACCTCTTTATTGTGATCCAAATGCGAGCACAGAGTTTTTCGTAGAGAAAGGAATATGAACATTACCATATGTACCTTTCTTCCTTATGGTCGTTCAAAATGTTCAAATGTTTGTAAATCTATGGGACTTAAATACTGTGGTTCACAAACTAGTTGCCGGCCGCGGTGGCCGAGGAGACTGAGGCGCCCCAGTCACGGTCTGCACAGCCACTACGATCGGGGGTCGAATCCCCCCTCGGGCATGGATATTTGTGCCGTCCTAGTTCGTAAGTAGTTCATAAGTAGTTTGTAAGTTTAGGGACTGATGACCCCGTAGTTAAGTCCCATAAGCTTAACAAACATTTGAACATTTTTGAACAAACTAGTTACACTAACTTAAACTAACATAAGGACAACACACACACACACGCACACACACACACACACACACACACATTCCCGAACGAGGACTCGAACATTCGATGGGGAGTTACCGTGCGCTTCGCAGCAAGACGCTTTACAGCGTTCTGCTAATCCGATCTACCTGTAACAACACGAACAACAAGTAACATACAAGAGCAAGTGTTTGAAAATAAAACTGACGTTTAGCTACTAAGCGCGTTAGCGAATGTGCGAGTTGCCTTCCCACAAAAATATTGCATGTAACGTAGGCTGAATCACTGAACATTACACGTTGGATACACATGGTATACGTAGGTTAGGAGTGGAAACAGTAAGCCACTAGCAAAAGCACTATTTAGCGGGGAAGGAAGGGAGATTTGGGTTTCAAGACCCTTCAATGACCAGGTCACCAGAGACCGATCACATCTAACTGGCGAAGGATGAGATAGGAGATTTCTTTTCAGAAACCAGCTCAGCATTTGCCTTAATGGATCTAGGAAAAACACGAATGACCAGTCGGGAATTTAAACCACGCCTCTGCACTATTCTGGACAGACGCATTGTTCCGAATGCTGTCTCAGTGTACGAGGCACTGTTTTCTACTTGTATGCGTACGAAGACGAAACGATCCTGTCAAACTGTAGGAAAACACACTGATAATATCTTACGTACATTGTACCCAACTATATATCAAGAGTACAAAAAACGTTATTCACTAAAATATGTCAGTTCACGTCAGCATATGAATGCTGCTCGAAACGTTTAAAGGTAAAAAATGGAAGCCTATTTTGCATTAATTTCCGATATTTCTTAGACAGATGCACAATATTTTACAGGATTGCGGAGAAGTGCAAATATAACATTGCTTCATTTCACAATTCTTCCACCACCTAAACGCTAATTTAAAGGTTCTGTGATATCTTCTGCGATACATTCGGAGCAGAATGGCAATAAAACGATTCCGGAACTGCGAGGAACGATAAAACCGGAAAAGAGGAGTAGGCACGTTTTGTTACACTCGATTTAGTCTCCGCTGTTGAAAAAAAAAAAGAGCGTAGGTAAGGGTTTAACTTTCGGCCTTGTCCTCCGACAAGGAACAAATTAAGCTGTGTAGGCCTATTGATCAGTTCAAGGCAGAAATAAACCAAACTCTGGTATAAGTACAAATCTGGTATGTATATAAAGAACATACGATCAAGTAATTTCTTCTGCGTACTGTATTAGAAAGAGGTATTTTTACGTCGGTATAATGTGAAGGTACCCCATAATATAAGAGTGTTAGCCATATATCACTGCAGTACATAATTTCAGACAGTAAAAATAAAAAGTAACACTTTATTTGCATAAAATCTGTCTTAGGTTCGAAAAGTTATTCAGCTTACAGTATCACCCTTACTGCAACAGCTATGAATTTCATGTTCATATACCGGGTGATCAAAAAGTCAGTATAAATTTAAAAACTTAATAAATCACGGAATAATGTAGACAGAGAGGTAAAAATTGACACACATGCTTGGAATGACATGGGGTTCTATTAGAACAAAAAAATGTATTGCTAGACGCGTGAAATATCTTTTGCGCGCGTCGTTTGGTGATGATCGTGTGCTCAGCCGCCACTTTCGTCATGTTTGGCCTCCCAGGTCCCCAGACCTCAGTCTTTGCGATTATCGGCTTTGGGGTTACCTGAAGTTGCAAGTGTATCGTGATCGACCGACACCTCTAGGGATGCTGAAAGACAACATCCGACGCCAATGCCTCGCCATAACTCCGGACGTGCTTTACAGTGCTGTTCACAACATTATTCCTCGACTACAGCTATTGTTGAGGAATGATATTGCGCATTTTCTGTAAAGAACATCATCTTTGCTTTGTATTAATTTGTTATGCTAATTATTGCTTTTCTGATCAGATGAAGCGCCATCTGTCGGACATTTTTTGAACTTTTTTTTGGGTTTTCTGTTCTGTTCTGTTCAAATGTTGGACATTTTTAAATTTTTTTTTCTTTTTTTTTCTCCTAATATACCCACATGTCATTCCAAACATGTGTGTCAATTTTTACCTCTCCATCTACATTATTCCGTGATTTATTAAGTTTTCGAATTTATATTGACTTTTGATCACCCGGTACATTTTCTGCTCTTCCGTTACATTTCCTTATTCGTGTCACTTAGTTCTCTCTCTTCTACCCCTTCCTCCGTGACCGTTGCTACTAGCAGCCATAATTAAAACTCTACCGTTTTGTATACCTGACGTGTTTGTTATTTATCAAATACGAATATAAACTGTGTATATGTCCAGAATGAAACTTGTGTATATGTGTATATGTCTTTTTTGTTTATTTGTTCTCTTTGAAACTTTTAATTCTTCTAGATTTAATATTACTACTGTAATATTGGAAACATAAAATATGTAGAACGCCTGGTTAGGTGTAAGAGATGTCCTGAAGGTCCTAAACTTGCCAGATTAAATAAATGAGTAAATTAAAAAATTAAATTATTTTTCTGTGCACAGCCTTAAAATGCAGTTTGCAGAAAATCCGTGATACACAGGGCACTAATTTTCTCATAATGCTCTAGTTGTTGAATGGCTGACTCCTATGAAGTAAGTGCTCTGATGTCGACTAGGGCGTAATTCACGTGCAGGAGCCGCGTATTAGCCGTGCGCACAGGGGCGCCGTGCTGCGGTGCGCGCGGCCGTTCGCCGTCGGGGGTTCGAGTCCCCCCTCGGGCATGGGTGTGTGTTGTCCTTAGGTTAGTTTACCTTAGTTTAAGTAGTTTCTCAGTTACGGACTAATAACCACGCAGTTGAGTCCTATAGATTTACAAACATTTGAACATTTTGTGTTGCTGTCGTCTGGGAAGGCGGCAACCCGTGGTAATCGCCGTGCGGCTGGTCGCTGAGTCTTACCGACTGTGTATCTCTTCTGGGAATGAAGGTGTCGTGCGAATGCTGCCCAGATAGTAAAGCACCGTATTTTGTTTCATAAACGAAAACAATTTTACGTACGCGTAACGTTAAGTATGGGCTGTGTAAAGTTTCCTGACTGCGAGCGCACAATTTCTGGGTCTTCTGACACAAAGGGTAGCTGCACGATCGTTTCAAAATGGCGTCTCTAAGCGATGTACGTTACCACCAACGTGCTGTCATTTTTTGGAGCTTCGGAGAAAGAAATGTCTTATGCAAAGCACTCTTCCGGGTATTTATCTCAAGTGATTTAGAGAACCACGGGAAATCTAAACCTGAACGACCATACAGGTGGCTGAAGCCTGCGTCTCCAGCAAGTGAATCCAGCGTCTTTCAGTGTTGCCACCTGTCTTGTTGTTTCTGTTATTAAATTTGTAAAGGCGCTAAAGTAAGATGCGCTCAACTGTTTGTATAGCTTATGGGACTTAACTACGGGGTCATTAGTCCCTAAACTTACAAACTACTTATGAACTAACTAATACTAAGGACGGCACAAATATCCATGCTCGAGGGGGGATTCGAACCCCCGACCGTAGCGGACGTGCAGACCGTGACTGCAGCGCCTCAGTCCCCTCGGCCACCGCGGCCGGCAAAGTATGATACGTTACACAAGATTGTCGAATTTAGTTGTCTAATCAAAATATGTACTAACTCGACGCCTTAATGGTTCTAGAAATACTGATCCTAGTCCGCCACCAATTAAAAAAGTACAGGCACGCAATAAACAGACGGTTAACGTACGATAACTAACTTTATTTTAGAAAATGAAGACTTGAAAACAATCAGTAATGTGTGTGACAATACATTCACAGATACAGCCAATATTTTAAACCTACAGATCAGCATTTTCAAACGTTTTAATATATATCGTTTCAAAGAGTCGATTCAATCACTGGGGGCCTCTCCGTCTATATTATGTTATTTATTTCTTTATTTTCTTTTTTTGCTCCGACCTCAATCTTCTGATATGCTTCAAAACGACTTGGAATTAACGTACAGGCACCGGTCTTCCTGTTTTTGTTGTTTCCGTTGACTCTTACACCGCCACCAGATAGCAGCACTTCTGAGCGAGGTTTGACGAGGGAGGAAAAAGTCGTTCCAGGTGAGCAGCACATATTTTTGCAAACCTTAGTCAATACATGACATTATTACATGAATATAATGACCACACTGCTGCCTTTTCATATAATTATTTTGCAAGACCAGACAAAATTCTGTATTCTTTACGAAAAACAAAACTAAAAATGTAGACGACTCCAACTGGAGTCCGATGCAGAGCGACCACATTAAAATTATTAAAACAGGGAGAAACAGCTTTGGTTGCATTGAAACCTTTATTTGAATTACAAATCGATTTCAGTCAGTGTCTGACCATCTTCAGTGCTGTAATAAATAAAAAATTCAAAGTTGACGTCTGTAGACGTAAAGTCATTACAATATTAAGAAACGTCTGCATATAGTTTCTTACGTTGCGTAATGTTGTAATGACTTTACGTCTACAAAGGTTGATTTTGTATTTTTGATTTATTACAAAACTGAAGATGGTCAGACACTGAATGAAATCGATTTGTAATTTAAATAAAGGTTTCAATGAGACCAAAGTTTTTTCTCCCTGTTTCAATAAAACTGAAAATTCGATTCAGATCTGGGGACACAGTAAGAAAATGTCTATATCACTCACTAGAACAAACAACAAAATATTTCCAATCTGAAGTCTATAAATTGACATGTAAGGGCTGTGAAAAGATATATATCGGTCATAAAAATAGACATTTTAAAATAAGATTCCGAGAACACATGAACAACAGTGAAAACAATCCCGCAGCATTTACTAAATCACGCAACGATGGACAGTACAATGCATGCCAACCCTACACATTGCTGACAAAAGCAAATATCTAAACACTCTGGAAGAATTATTCAGATGGAAGAAGATCCGAAAAATGACCTTAACGAACAAACTGACCTAAAGAATAGCCATTTTATCGAAAATTTTGCGAATATTCTCATCCAAAGATGAAATAACTATCCAACTAAATATAATAAATTTCATACCATGAAAATTTACACAGTTTACACTTCATTGACTGTATTTTATATATT
Source organism: Locusta migratoria (assembly GCA_026315105.1). NCBI lineage: Eukaryota > Metazoa > Arthropoda > Insecta > Orthoptera > Acrididae > Locusta > Locusta migratoria. The sequence goes on along the minus strand of CM048755.1, from coordinate 734,287,849 downwards.
TTCACAACAGGTATAAATAAAATTGCAAAGATTGGCAAATCCAAAGAGAAAATACACAGATATGGATATCTATGACATTTTAAACAGCAAAATATATCGCTGAGTAATAAAGCACGATTTTCCTGACTTAAAGTAGTAAAAACAAATAATTTTAACTATGGCACTTGTTGTTGGATGTTTAATGAATATGTAACACAAATATTAGACAATTACAAATGTTGGTATAAACACAAAAAAGGTTACAGAATTGAGAAAAATCTATCGAAAATGTACCACACTAGGTACAATTGTGATCAAATCCTCGTACAATTTTGATTACGGGCATCTTCCACATAAAAATCACTTTTTCTGTCAGACACCAACGCATAGTTCGGGGTACCAAACATTGCATTTTTGGCAGCGAATCCAGTCACCCTTAACTAGGCAATTTATAAGAGTGCGTTAGAGTAAGTAGCTTGACTTACCACTTAACAGGAAAAAATTTATATCTCCTTAGTACAAAGTGGTGTATTCTTGGAAAAGACAGGAGGAGCTGTAGAAACCTGCCACACTACAATGCCACACAACGAGATACTACGAGACTGACAAATGGCGCGAAAACTTACGTTGATCGGAATTGTACCTATATCGAATTTGTATCACCTTACCCTATTTATGCATCTTCTGGAGGACCACTGACGATTAGTATGTGTTCAAAAACCGGTCTGGTAAAATAAATATATAAAAAGGAACCAGTCTAGTCGTTACAATCACGTAATAATACCGTTTATTAATCATATGAAGACTGCAAGGCACCTCGAATACAAAATATAAAACAGAGTTGTTTAGGCATTTTATTTGTATGGACTTGTTTAAAATTATGTATAGAAGATTTTGCAATCAATAAGTAATCTTAGTGCGCCTCGGTTACACAATGGTATATTTATCAGACTACAAATCCAAAGGTCACGGGTTCGAACCCCTCCAGGTCCTAGGATTTTTATCTGGCACTTTCCACGTCTTTCACCTCTGGCAGTATTGCTGATGTGAAAAATACCGAGTAGCACCGTGGTTCGGAACCCACGTTAAACTGTAGGTCCCCCTATAACTGGCTGGGTAAGTCAGTTCGAAGGTCGGAGGAAGGCAACGGCATACCACCTCCAAACAGGACCATGCCTGGTAAAGCACTGTGGTGTGCAAACCAATCTTCGGATTGTTGACTGCTTTACCTTTTTTTATCTAAGTAATCTTAAACGTTTGCGCCGTTGATTTGCATTAAATTTATAGTTTCAGGATTGCACGAGGTTATTTTGGTTAAATTAGTGGTGAACGAATTTCTGCACTAATTTTGTCAGTTTCTTTAGGTGAAAATATTCTGTTAAGTCACTTAAATATAAAATTTTCTAAAACATATTATCAGGGTGGAAAGGGCAATGGGAATGTGCGAGAGGTGAGGAGCGCTTCTGGCAGACAGACTGGATTACCGGCGAGAGCGCGCTGTTTGCCCGGCCCTCTCATCTCGCCGGCCAGCCTCTTACTTAATGGAACACGCTCCCATGCAGCCAGCCACCTCCTCCACCGGTTCGCCAATTGTGAGAGCTTCACTAAATGGCTGCGCGAAAACTACAAACTCTACAGACAAATGGCAAGGAGCATCTCTCCTGCTCTGGGTTCATCCACTTCTAGCCGCGGTGGAGTTGCAGAGGGCATAACGCGTAGACAAATCTACATCTACATGGGATACTCTGCAAATCACAATTAAGTGCCTGGCAGAGGGTTCATCGAACCACCGTTATAATATTTATCTCCCATTCCATTCTCGAATAGCGAGCGGGAAGAAAGAACACCTGAATCTCTCCGTTCGAGCTCTGATTTCTCGTATTTTATTCTGATGATCATTTCTACCTATGTAAGTGGGGGTCAAAAATATATTTTCGCATTCGGAGGAGAATGTTGGCGATTGGAGTTTCGTAAGTAGCCCACGCCGCAGCGATAAGCGCCGTTGTTGTAATGATTCCCATCTCAGATCCTGTAACATTTCCGTAACGCTGTCTCCCCTGTATCGTGACAATACAAAACGAGCTGCCCTTCTTTGGACTATTTCGATGTCCTCCGTCAAATCCACCTGATAAGGATCCCACACTGGGCAGCAATATTCCATAAAAGGACGGTCAAGCGTAGTGTATGCAGTTTCTTTTGTAGTTCAGTTGCATGTTTTAAGGATTCTGCCAATAAAACGCAGCATCTGGTTCGCCTTTCCCACTACATTATCTACGTGTTCTTTCCAGTTTAAGACTGAAGTAATAGCAATTCCTAGGTATTTTGTGGAGTTTACGGCCTTCACTTTTGATTGATTTATCCGGCGGGAAGTAGCTGCTCATTACGATCAAGTAGCCTTAAAGCTCTCGAATACTCACGCGCGGCAGATTGTTTCATTTTTGTGTATGAACAGAAGTGAAAGACTGTAAGGTATTTTGGTTCATTGCCTCCCAAATTTTAAGGTAACCTCCATTAAAATTAATGACACCAAAATGACTTAAAGTAGCTGAATCAATAGATAATTATAAAATGAGCATTATTCATCATCATGTATCTTGTCCGTAAATGCGTATTTTCCGAGAAATCAAGAGAAGAAACTTTTACGACTGTCGCTTATACACGCATTCTTCAGTGAAAGCGGCGCTAGACGAAACACCTGGTTTGTAAACGGATATGGCGTGTTCCATTCGTACACGGATACTACTTCTTCTTTTCTTTTGCGTTTGCAACTTTCTGTGTTTCAGAATTTGGTTGGAATTAGAGAATAAATATTGAATTATTACATGGAAATGAAACAATTATGTCAAGCTATTTCAATAGCGGAGAAGTAATATTTTAAGCTTCGGTGTATAAACACAGGTCCGAAAAGGACTGCTGCGAATTCTTCACGACGAACCACAGAAACTGAGCATGGGACTTACACTTACGTTCCAATCGCCAAGTTAAATATATATATATATATATATATATATATATATATATATATATATATATATATATATATATATATATATATATATATATATATTGGCTACAAAATTCTCATTGGCTTCTTAAAAGAAACCGGAGATTTGTACAACCGAGGAACCGCAATCATAATGCATAACATTATTCATCACTTTTAGTGCCAGTTTTTCGGCCGATGTTACCATATTTATGGAACTAATCAAAATAATTCCCGACGAATAAATATTTTTATATGTGAATCAAGTCTGTTGGCCAATATGCATCTTATTTGTGCGGGCTCATTGTACGCAATGTGTGGGCGTTACAACTACGCTATACCAAGCTGTTACCTCAGAGACGGCATCGGTTTGAGTGTTGTTGCATTAATTTAAGTTTCGTGCTGCTAATTGCATATTACAGACTTACTCACAATTGAGAAGTTACATTCACAGAAACAAAGTCTACCGCAGAAAATGGCACGCCATTTGTAACGGAGAGGAGTCTTTCCTTGGGTTTCCATGGAAGTGTTACATGGCCGTTACATTTCACAGTATATTAAATAACCTAGCAGATATTATTGAAAGTTCAGTGCGGATTTTCGCGGATGATGCTGTAGTATATAAACAAGTCAAACGCTGCTAAATTCTACGAAAAGCAGGAGGATCTGCAGCGTATTAACGATTAGGGCAGCACGTGGCAAATAACCCTCGACACAAACAAAATAACACATCGCAAATACACAGATAGGGCCTTTATTATGTGATTACGCAACTGCAGGTACTTCAATAAAATACCTAGGAGTATACCTAAAGGATGATTTGAAGTGGAACGACCACATGAAATTAATCGCGAGTAAGGCCGATGTCAGACTAAGATTCATTGGAAGAATACTTAGGAAGTGTAGTCAATCAACTTATAAAGTAGCTTACATAACACTCGTTCGACCATTACTTGAATATTGCTCTTCAGTGTGTGATCCGTACCAGGTGGTAATGAAAGAAGAGAGAGAATCCAAAGAAGAGTAACACTATTTGTTGCAAGTTTAATTAGCAAGCGACAATTATCCACAGAGGTGATCGGCCAACTACAATGGCAGACGCTTCAAGAGAGGCTCTCTGCATCATAGTATTGGCTACTGTCAAATTTCCGAGAGAGTTTCTAGAAGAGTCCTCCTGCGTATAACTCGGTAAATCATCGTGAGGATAAGGTTAGAGAGGATAGACTCTGTGGGGACGTTTACCTGTAGTCGTTTATCCTGCGAACCATACGCAACTGGAACAGAAATAGGACGTGACACCGATGCAGAAATTGTCCTCCGCCACACACTTTTCAGGTGGCCTCCGTGCTATAGATGCAGATGAAGAACTGGAGAAGCGTCCGAATGTCATACTTACGTTCTTAATCTGTAATGAGCCGCCGAGGGTTACGAGTGGCTTATAGTACAACATTTAGATTACATCCCTGAAGAACTTCCAGCATTTCCTCGGTATAACTCTGTGCGCATGCGTACAAACTTGGTGAACAGCCTGCAGACAGGTGGTGATAAGGCCGCTCTGCCCTGTCCTTGTTGGAATTGCCCTTTTTGTCTTTTACTGCCATTTAAAACGCACCGTAACGAGCTATAACAAATGAATAGTTCTCTTAAGATTCGAAGTTTGAAACACGTCTGAAACTTTGGCATGTGAGCGGAAAATAAAGCTTTCAGTTTCAGAGATGCATTATGGTTTTTATTTAGGTCTCCACTGAAAGTTCTGGCTACATATAATTCACAATTAAATCTGCGTAAACGGTGCAGTTTAATTTGGAGAGTGATTCTATCAGTTCCCAATATTGAAGACATTCTTGCTAAACGGAATCATGAAATACCACTACTTTGTAAAGGGGTGTTTGGCAGCATAGTTCTACAAGTAAAGTGGGAATTAAGCATCTAGCATTGTTACCAGTTTAATCCTTTTTAATATCCCTCCACGCACAAAGTACACAGCACCAACTGTTGGATACGTCCATTTCAAAACATGACATAATTAGGAAAATGGCTTACTCTTTGTTACCATTAACAATTAACTCATTTTCCTTTATTCATTGAAAGTAATATGCGATAAACTCCGATACTAATTTGTAAGTAAACACTTCTAGACAACTGTACGGTGTCGAAAAAATTATCTAGAAAATTTATTTTACATCTTTTAGGGAGTAAAAATACACTAAAAACCTAGCCAGACCTGCTAGCATGTTTAAGGATTAGCACATCTCTGTATGGAAGACATTCCTCTTCTATAGTGAAAAAGTGACAAAACCCTTTATGAAAGGAGCCTCGGTTAATTTTTTCATTACAAAGGACGAGTCCACTTTAGGTGCTATAAAATTTCTGCAGTAAAATTGTGAATGTCAGTGAAAAATTAATAAGCACAGTGACAGAAGAAAGTAAATGAAGAAAAAATACTGAGTGCGATATAACGTCGATGACTTGTTATTAGACGTAGTAAGGCAAAGACAAATAATTCTTTTCTCACAACTAGTGTCCCTTTTCAGTTCCTTTTCTGATATACATGAGAGCTGAAATATTACTTTTAAAAAAATGTACTTTTGTTGGGCAGAGATTTGCCTAAATAAGCCATACAGGTCATGTTAGTATATCAACGGTATGAAGTAATATTGGTAAAATAAAGCAAAAGTTTGAAATTTAGTGGCACCCTACAACCTAATAACTGTCTCTATTTTGCTATTAAATATAATGTAAAAGTATTTACGTGAGACATAATCTCAAATTATGTCAGGATACCCCCCTTGACAAGCTCTGGTTAAAATATTTATAACCATAAATACGACAAACATCACAAGCTTGCAAGATTAATATTATAAATATGTCGGTAGATCGCTTTTATTTATTTTAAATGACCAATTTCGGGCCACCTGCACATCATAAGATTAATTTGTTATAGTTATATAGTGATACCGAACGTAAGTTCACTGTTGCAAGATTAAGTTGCAGTTCTGTATCAAGACGTGGCTGTGCAACTATATAAATTAATCTAAAGATTGGCAGCTCACCAAAAACCGGTCATATAAAGGTAAATAAATGCGAAATACAGACTGAAATTGCCAAATCAGGATCGCGGACACTCCCTTATAATGGACGTGTATAGTTTTGATACGTAATCCTTTGGTGTTTCCAAACAGCTATATTTCCTATGGAAACCGCCCGCTAAATCTTGTGATGTTTTCTCTCAGCTGTGTTAACAATCAATATCAATAACAAAAAAAATGTTCAAATGTTTGTAGAGCTTATGGGAATTAACTACGGGATCATCAGTCCTTAAAATTACAAACTACTTATGAATTAGCTAATACTAAAGACGGCACAAATATCCATGCCCAAGGGGGGGGGGGGATTCGAACCCCCTGACCGTAGTGGCCGCGCAGACCGTGACTGGCGCGCCGCAGACAGCTCGGCCACAGCGGCCGGCTATCAATAACACAACACCCATTTTGCTGAAAGCTTTTCGTAACTAAATTTTCTGTTACACTGCTGTATTTGCTTTCGCGGTAACATCCAGTCGAAAATTCTGTAAAAAAACGTTCGTAGCCTTTGCAGACTGTTGTTTTAGTCTCCATTGCTGTTGGGTGGCCACAGTGCACAATAACGTATGTTGGTTTTAAAATCACTACATTTTTATAAAACTTCATATCAGTCCGTCTCTTACTGCAACAAAGTTTGTCTTATTTAAGCTTTTATGTTTCAGTTTGTCTTTTTTTGATTGGCGACTTCGCCAGTTGCCAATTTCTTCTTAGCTTTATATGTACTGTGTAGTTATTTTTGCTTGAGGTCTAAGTATACAAGTACGAAGATATAAATTAGAATAATACTGTAGTAAATAAATACTGCAACCAGCCACATGATATTTAAAAATCAATTTATTGCACCGTTACTCGTTTCGTCCCTTAGCCCATCATCAGATGGTAGTGCTGATATCAGGTTTCCTAAAATAACAAAGTTATTACAAGGTTAAATAGTTTTATCCTAAATACAACAAAGTTTTCTTTCCTGTATTGTTCACACTTCAATTGAGACTACATCCATTGCTTATACATTGAACTTACTTCATATAAAGGTCTTCCTTATAAATTATTATAGGAGAGAGATATGTATATTTGTTTCTCTCCGTGTTGACCTGTGAGGTTCACTAAATTCGAGATGGTGGCGTTTGTTTCATCAGCTGATTTGGTGCACCAAAGAACATAACACATTTACAGATATGGCTACTGCAGTGCAAGTGCAAAGATACTTATGCTCATTCTTAAAAAATACATTTTAATTTTACATTTTAAAACAGCTTCTTATGGGCAATGAAAACACTTTCCTGACAGTTAAATGTCTTATTTCTTAGTTGAAATTATAAAATTTGTATGAATTTTTTTATAATTTCAACCAACTATAACATAGGATATACTTTTGTATTCCTGTGTTTAAAAAACTTGCTCAAATATTGTTGCATCTGTTACCGATAAAGTTTTTCATGTTATTAAATTTATAAATTATAATGTTATAAATTTATAAACCCAGAGACTGTTTTGCGTTTCTAAAATGTCAAAGACATTAAAGTTAAAGGTGAAGCACTGAATTAAAACTAGTGTTGCGGCCGGGAATCGAACCCGGACCTCCATGCTATATATCTATGTTGTCTTTGTTTAAAAGAATAGGGAAACGTGACTTTTTGGATAAACCTCGTACTTGACAAACCGCCGTGTTAAATGTTACAATTAGGAGCCCTCTAGAGGCAGACGGTTGAAACTTGCATCAGCGAAACGGCAAAGTGGAATGGCGTGTAATGTGTCAATCGATATTGCGAACTTTTTTTTTATCGGAGGCATTATTTTTCAGCGCGCTGTCGTATTAACAAACGTTACTTCCATATTTTATCTCATTAGCTCACTAAAATCCGACAGAGTTTAATGAAATGAAATTTTTTTTCGATTTATTTCAATATTATTTTTAGTGGCATTTCAGTCTGATAGCCCCTCATACTGTGTCTAAAAATCATATCCTGTGTTTTGCAAATGTGATGGAAGTACTATTTCTCTTGCACTCAAGGAAATAGTAATAAACGGCAGATACAGCGTTTCAGAAACAACCTAAAAACCATTCCCCTGGAAATTTTTTCGTAACAGTATCTATCAGGAGTGAAATTAAGATACGAAAAAAATTATACCTGGGATATCCCCCACGAGTGACTAATGACAGAATTTACTTTATCAAAACATTTCAGAAAGTACTCAGACTAAAGTATTATCGTCTCAGATTAATACGGTTTGATACTGATAATAAGCAAACCTAAATTAATAATAGTATAACAAAATGTTAAAAACTTTCATTATTTACACACTACCGTCCTAAAACGACCAGTTTTCACAAAAAATTCATCTGCAGGAGTACCGATGACACTACTAATTGAATTCTGTCTCCGAGATCCTGAACAAAATCAAAAATCATTTGGCACACAAGGATTTGCTTAACTGCAGCATCTGAATAACAAAGAAAAATGTTTTCCTTAAATTTAACAAGAAATGACTCTCTTCCAGGCTGATAGGGAGCGATTGGAAGTGAACAAATGAAATATGCTGCGTAAATCATCTACACTGGTGGCAACGTGCTGGAGAGGTTATGTTTTGCTGCTATCGTTTGATACTGCAATGGCTGTCGGTAAACACCACGCAACTGGGTCAAGTTTTATACTGGCTATTTTTTAAAGTGTAAATGCAGTGTTTGTATGAAAACTTTACACTATCCCAATCTCTCGTAACTGGAACAAATTTACGACTCGTTTTAATAGTCCTGCTTACTTTATTGCCCCGTTTGCTACGTCCACACACTCGATGCCATGGAGTCGTAACAAATCATCCTCTTAAATAAAAAGACTAAACGTGCAATTGCGTACCAGCTAATCTCGTGACTAACTCTCAGCTAGAATACCTACAATATTGCCGCGGCGGAGAGGCCGAGCGCATTGAGGCGCTATGCTACGATACGCAAGGCCGTTCGCCGTCGGGGGTTCGAATCCCCCCTCGGGCATGGATGTTAGTGCTGTCTTTAGTATAAGGTAGTTTGTAAATTTAGGGATTGATGACCCCGCAAGTTAAGTCCCATAAGCTTTACAAATATTTTTGAACCTACAATTTTATATTCGATTTCGCAGATAAGTAGATCACAGACACCTTATTAGTTCATAAGGTTGAAAATATTCAAAGATTCGTGAAATAGATAATTGTATGGTAAAACATTACGAAATCAGTCAGAAGCCTATATATGTATTTTTATTTATTTTAACTGTTGTGTTTAGTGCAATACAACTTTATAGTCGTCGTCCACTAAAGACCTAGCTGTCGTGTGTCCAAAACCTTCTATCCAAGTTTACAGTCATCCTATGGTACAGAAATGTTAGCACACTGTGATGAGTATGCTACATTTCAAACAAATTACATGAATTAGTTTACAATTTAACTGCAAAATGGAGCATTTCTCCGCAAAGCAGTTATCAAAAATGTTCAAATATTTGCTAATCTAAGGGGCCAAATTCCTGTGAACATCACTTCCTACACTTACAAACTACTTAAAATAACTTATGCTAAGAACAACACACATATATCAGAGGGAGGACTCGAACCTTCGTCGGGAGCTGCCGTGCAGTACATTATATGGCGCCTAGGATAGCACACCATTCTCGCGCGGCAAACCAGTTATAACACACACCTGTTTAAAGGACACACACAACAAATTTCCTTATGCAGATTCACAAACACCATACTTTACTTAGAAAAATCACTCTTTCAAATGAACTTCCGGTCTGTCGTGCTTGAAGATGGATTTGATGTTTTGTGGCAAGTGAAATGTGATGTTCGCAGTCGTTTCATGATGTTGCTTCTTCTGAACCTAATTCTGTGTCTATAACAAAAGTAGTTGGTGTCTTCCATTCTTACACTGACACAGCCTTACAATGGCGTTTCTTTCATGTTGATTCTGTGCACATTTTACAGGAAACACGTATGTCCAAATATCATTTACGAAATCACAGCGAAGGCTCGTTTCAACAACTTACCTACTCTGAAACCCGTTATATTTGTAAACTGAAATGACATGAGTCAGTGTCACAGTACCTAAACAGTTCAAAAAACTACATCGTACATCAAACTAAATGTACACATCTTGCACACAGATTCGGTCAACGGCTTTCCTACCCATCTGAGGATAAATAACAGTGATATAGCAGGAATAGGATGAAGCGCATTCATGGTCTGAGTGTCCGCAAACAGGGAGTAACACAAAATGAATATCGGGGATATTTTTATTTCTTAAAATAGAACATGGGGCAACTGACAGCAAAACAAAATGTCGGGAAATGTGTAAATGTATCGGACTGCGACGAGGCAAGGTCCGGCGTCAGATAAATGATGATTCCTGATATAGCTTGTGATACAGCTGGTAACAAAAAACAACTTTCACATGCTTCAAGATTATCAAACCCTGGCTGAATAATTTTATTCTGGCTAAACAATTCTATCCTCGGCAGAAGTATTTTCGGCTCAATTAATTTTATCTGTGGGTTGTAATATATGTTCATATACGTATACATTATTGACTAATTATTAATTTTAAAACATTACCATATATTGAAAGGTACGGAAATTATTCGCTGAAAACAGATATAGGTTTCAAACATGAATATTTCACTCTGCGCCGAAGTGGTAGCTGTTGCGAAATCTCCTGACAGATCAAAACTGTGTTACGGATCACAACTCGAAGCTGCAAAACGAGGATCTTGCTCGAGTTTCGATTGATCCAATACCACTAACCTGTCAGGTACTTTCACAACATATAAGCTAGTTTGCCTTTTCATTTTCTTCCCATGTTAATTATTGTTATTTTGTTTCGGTTCGTAATGACGTTTGTTATCTGTATTATTTTTATTCTGGCAATGTATAGCTCAAAGTTTCGTTTTCTTTTAATAAGTACTATGTTTGGTCAGTTATATGAGATTACGAAGCTGAGAGAGATAATCAGTTAAATAAAAGTGAATTCAATCTGTACCTATACACAAAAGACGTACTGTCGGACTTCTCCAGGACTTCCCACTGCCGCTCAGTCGTGATTGCGGTGGTAGATACCTTTTTTATTAGTAACGGAGTTCGTTCACGGTGTATGGTAGTGGATGTGTGTGGCGAGCAATCTTGTGGAAACGTGTTTGTTTCATTCCTCCGATATAATTTGATACCTGCGCGGTTGCCTCATACAGACTTCAATAACGAGGCGTAACGTTAAATAGATACGTTCGTAATCTCACAGCGTGTTTTCGTCAATCACATTTACCGACGATCGACAAAGACGGAAAAATAAAAATCCAGATGGACTCAAAGATAAAAAATACTTGTATAAATAAAAGTATCAGTTTGTTTGTAATTCATACAAATCTACAGTTTTATTACGATCCTGATGAATCTGAACACTTGGGCTTCAAAACAACAGGAATATCACTGTCTACATAAGATTTCGTCCGGTGTGTGTCAGAGAGTTCCTTAGATTTTGACTCCGTTCGACCAATCATCATGAATGTTGGTGTTTGAATGTATGTTTACGTGGAGAAGATTTTTGTACTTCGTAAACTACCGTGAGCTATATAGCTGAGGGTCAATTACAAGAGATTTTTACACCGTTTGATTGTTCACCATCAGAGCTGGCACATGTATGTATTTTTTCCTGGAGAAGATTTTAATACCCTGCAAGCCATTATATTGTGCGTGAGGTACCTTGCAATAAACTCCCACAGCGTGTCATCCATCACTGTGAAAGTTGACAGATGTAGGCAAGTTTTCATATACACGGCAAGGAGGGCATAGACTGAGAGAGATGGATAAATAGAGAAGAGAGGGGATGGAGGTGGAGAGAGAGGGGAGAAGGAGATGAACAGAGGGGAGAGGGGGAGAAAGCGGTGGGAGGAAAGGTATGAGCAGATGGATAGAAAGAGTCTTAGGTCGAAAGAGTGGGAGGTGGAAATGAACCGAGGTAGCGCGAGGGAAGAGACTGGCAGAGACAGGAGGAAAGACCAGATGAACACAGAGAGAAAGGAAGTGCAGAATGACTATACGGCGTGGTCGCAGATGAAAGGTTGATAGAGAGTTTGATAAAAGTAATTGGAAAGTTTTTCGTAAGTTATCAATCTCTCTAACACTTTCCCTCGGAGGTATTACTACCGCACTCGTGCCAATGTAGCAATATTTTATTATGTAGTACTGCACGTGAGGGCCGTAGAACTACATGCATCGTCAGTGCGTGCAGTTCAAGTTTCTTTACACTGTCCTGGCTTCTTCTTTTCCGTTGTTGTGCCCACGCAGAGGCAGCGCAAAGGTCGTTGAACCTTCTATCTTGAAGTGAAGTGCTGTGGAGCTTTTAAAACTGTGGCTACTTTTCAAATAAGAAGGAACATCAGTTGTTTCAGAACATTTATTTATATGTCGTGAAACAACATGCGACATATGTAATACTGTCCACGATCTTCGTACGCTTGAATTCTAATCCCAGTAATTGAAAAATAAGTTTGAACTGCCTGGCAGACTATTTTAAGAACGCGACTGCCATAGTTGTCAACGCGAGAGTCGTCTGTGCTGGACTGCCTGCAATTGGGCACTTCTGGTCTCGCGTACCACCAATTTTGGCACGAAGTGCACTTTCTAGAACGTCTACATTCAACTGTTTTTATTAACCAGAGAATAATTACATAAACAAAATATACCATAATAAAGCTTCTTGTAAACACATTAATTACACAAAATCACATTAAGTTCTATTCAATAGTTTATCTAATATTTATAATTTTAAAAAGTAATAGAGGAGATATGGTACAGAGGTAGGGGCAGCCAATCAGAATACGTCTAGGCAGTATTGGCCCAAGTTCTCGAGGGAATGCGAAATCTACCAGCTGTGGAATTTCTTAGCAACTCATTACCTATGAGCCAGCCAACCTACAACTAACAGAAGTTCGCAATAAATTAAACACCCGGGCAACTACAGGTACTAATCTTAGTAAATACATAAAGATATATCATACTTGATCCCCTCTTTAATGAGCACGCTATCGGTAGGACGCTAAACCATAATGTTCCTTCCTTCTTAGTTGATGATATTTGAGCCGCGGTGGAATGGCCGAGCGCTCTAAGGCGCCTTGCTACGGAGAGCGCAGTTGCTCCCCCTCATAGGTTCGAGTCCTTCCTCGGACATGGACGTTTATGTTGTCCTTAGGTTACTTTAAATTAGTCTCAGAAGTTTGTAAGCGTAGGGACTGATAACCACAATAGTCAAATTCCATAGATTTACAAACATTTCGATGATATTTGACTAGGTCGTATTCCAGGATAATATCTGCTAGCGATTCTCAGTGCGGAAAAAACACGTAAGCTAGTAACATGTTGTGATTTTTGAAACAAGAGAAAAAGTGTTGATTCGTCAATTATTATTACAGAACACTTTCACGCCTTCATGACTTCATCTTGCACGTAATCTACAGAAAATTGTACCTTTTGTTAACTTCCGAACACAAGACAAGGATATGTGCTATAAGAAATAGCAGTTGCAAGTGTCAAAAGTGGGACCCTTTGGTATTTTCAGGTTGTTCATACTATCTGAAGCAATTAGTTTACGCAATGAGTTTAGTCTTCTTTCCATGTTTTATAAGACGTTGTTTTCGATCTCCAAGACGAAGCAGACGCATAATAAATAACAAAATACTCATTTCTCCGTGTGCCGAACCGTACATTGCACCATTTCTTCTGTCTACTTCCGACATGCTCAGTTTTATACCATCATGTCTTTATCAAAACCCGAACCACAGATTTATAGTGGCAGACATTTTATAAATTTGCATCAAACATTTTTATAAACATGCAGACTTTTTGTAACGTGTAATGATTTGCGTTGCAGTTGCGGAGTATAGTACTGAAATGCCTATAGTACTTCCATAATCGTATTACCCTTGAAAAATTAGTCCTTTTCTTTGGACATTAAGAATACCAAAGAATCAAATTATGCAAATGCATTTATATCATTCTACTGATAGTGTTAAAATATGTTTTCCGCAATTCAATGAAAATAAATAGGGTTCAACCTAAAATAGGCAAATATGAGAACTAATTATTGTGAAATCATGAGAACAAGTTTCGTCCGTTTGTAACGCTTCGGTGAATGTCACGAAACAAATAAAACAGCACGGCAGATAAAAGTTCTTCAGACAGTCACTAAATTATCAATTCATGAATGATTTCCTTTTTAGTGAATGCCAGTTGTAATACAAGGAATGTGAATTTTTTTCTGTAGCGTGTTTCCAGCAGAAACGGCAAGAACACAGCATTGGGCATGTGTTTGGTCGTTACCGAAAGCTCAGCAGGACGGCAGATAATCGTGCCTCTGGGCTTACATGTCCACATAACGAGCACAACTTCGCCCGCGAGTTGCTTTCCTCTTTATATCGAAAACTTATCCCGTTCGGTTTGACGCCTTAGGCTTTGCAGTCTGACTAAAGTACGAATGGATTAACCAAAAAATAATTTTAATATGTTTCAACAAAATATATTTCACAAAAAATGAAACCGCCGGACGTTTCCCCAGTGCGTACGTAGCTTACAACTTACATACATATAATTACCCGAAAAAACATCAGCACCTAACCATACTTTGCATTCCTGTGTCATTTGAGTGACTAATTTATGAGCACCATTATCATCGATTCCCTTAGTTCATAGCAAAACATAATAATTCTCGAAACCCTCCAGTTACTTAGTTACGAAATATTTTCTATCTGTGTTTTCTCTCCTGTCTGAATTATCAAGCGATTCTGATTTTTAATGCTTCTCCTGATTATTTTACGCCCTTCTCAATAGTGCCAGTCGGTCTTTTTTGTGTTGTAATCGCCTTCATTTCAATTTATTTAGTTCTACACTTACTGGTCTTTGCTAACTAGACTTCAGGAACTTCCCAACATTCGGGCACATAGAAATTGCGACGGAATATTAATATGAGATACAGACAGTAATTTTGCAGCTTTGTGAGGTTTCTCAGTGATTTGTTTGTTCCAGTCACATATATTTAACAGTAATAATCTTAAATGAATATGGGCCATGTTTGTTGATTGCAGCATATCATTCATATTTCCTTTCCAATAATTCCATACAAATAAGAGAGAATACCACCACATGAGCCATATTAAATTAACTCTTGGACCTAAACAGGAACATGTAAAGAGCCGCACGACGTCAAAAGACAGAGAGCGAGAACAGGAAACGTATTTGGCCTTTGGAGCAAGCAGCGCATAATGGCCTTGTTTCCCTTTGTTGGTCACCAAATTACTTGGCTGTGAGAGTACTGTTTCACCAAATGACGAACAGAAAGGGGGCGTTCTCATTTTGTGGCCAGCCAGGCTAATGAAGAGGGGCTCTGCAAACAGGGCTAGCGTTACCACTTCAAGTACGTCTTCCCGCATGCTCATCTGTTCATTTAATCACTACTCGACAGCTACAAATAATACGCTCACCCAGATTATGCTCCCCTACTTACCCAGTTCTCTGACGTCGGTGTTTACGCACACAGCACCACTGTTTGCAAGCCGACAGCGCGATATTTTATAGCGTTTTAATTACGCATATTTTTAAGAGAATAAAGCATTACAACCCTCGTCATTGTATAAAATCCAGCATACGAAGAATCGCCTGCAGGGTATTACAAATTCGCAGTAATCGAGACGAGTTACAAGTAAACTACAAGTCATAGCTTGTTGGCCATCTTCAGCAACGATACTACACTGAATGTATTTAATTACTTACGCGTGGTTTTATTTATTGCATTTGTTTATGTAATTATTAATATCATTGCATGTTACAATTTTACCTATCCATCTTACTTAATGACGTATAACTCTACAATTTTCTAGGCGTGTAAAGTGTTTAAACAATTACATTGTATGTACACAAACAACTACCGCGTAATTTGAATGCAGTTTTTCAGTTTTAGAATATTTAGTCCTGCAGCAAAGGAAATATAATTAGCTAATGACATTAAAAAACTACGAACACAACTATAGTAAGTACACATAAAATATTATAAGGAACGTAATCAGTTGTCGTTTTTGTTATTTGTCGTCGTGTACAGCCCTTTGACATACGAAATCCTAAACATGAGAAGTAGTAAACTGGTTAAACTTTGCTACAAGATAACGCTGTCAGTCGGCTGATATCCAGTGTAGAAGTCATCAGTACAAATATATTGATAGAAAGAAGATATAGAGTACTTTAACTTGTCCAGCCATCCGATCTGGATTTTTCGTAGTTTATTCAAATCATTCAAGGTGAAGTCAGGACAGTATTTACTAATAGACTATGGACAACACTAATGTGCCTTTCCTGATATATTATTTTATAACCAAATACATTATTGTGTGTGTTTTATCATTATTATTATTAGCATTTTTATTCTGGGATTACATAGCTCCATGCTGTATTATTTCGATTTGTTTCCATTTGGTAATCTTCGTGTGTGCTGTGACGCATTCTATGAAACTGTGCTATTGTAACAGATATCTGATTGTTCTCATATGGAAGTCGTGTAAAACAACAACATTTCTACAGTTTGATATAAATCATGTCGGAGATATGATCATCAATTAGTCAGGACTAATGCATTAAAATCAGATTCTATCGGGACCATGTGTACGTGCTCGGGATTACGCCACATCGACATCAATGTAAATAGCAACGGACCACTGTTGGATTCGACCGTATATCGAGGAAAAAATGCTCATGCAGTTTTCAACGTAGTGGACTTTAACGCAGATTCGCTGCGTCGCATCTCTCTATCAACATCGAATAACTACATTCTTCACAATCGATATATTTCTGAAGGTATTAACTGATATTCACCATACTTCACATCCAACATAAAATGAGACAGTTCATGAAATATTCAGTTACTAGTAACTTATAAATCACGTCTTAAGATCCTTGGGATATCAACTAGTTTAAAATACACAGAGGAATTAACTACACATTTTTTTAAAGTCTAATTAATAAAATATGTTAAGCTGATCCACACTTTAGACGAACATATAGTGAATAGTTTCGAGTTACGTGGCTACACGAACATTGTATGCATGCATAAAACAATCTTTAAACAATAACAGTAATCTTTCGGTATAATAATTCTGTACTATCACCATTGATTTCAGGTAATAAATTTTCTAACCAAGACTTGGTACTTCGAATCGCCAGCTACAGTACTCCCGATGTAAAGTGAAAATGTATCTTGTTTCGCATAATAAGTAGATATCCACGATTAGATGAAAAATATTTATTCAAGAGAATAAGTGAGATAAAATGAAAGCACACAATGAGAGATAGCTCAATGCTCTACGTCCAGATACCTCCGTAAGTCAGAGAGTTTTCTTCCCTTAACACTACTCCAGTGTTATTCGGTCCTGACAGCTAGATAAATTTTATCACATTCACCACATACACTCATATCGACGTTATCATTGTCTGTCATATTTTCCTAAGTGTTTCAGTTTTATTTTCTTGATATAAATTTATTCGCACACTGAATCCTAATACGAACATTGTAGTGCTTCTTTAGGATTGGTCGTGTTGGAGGTGGTATACAGTTTCGTCTTCGGACGCTTGAACTAATTTATAACTTCTAGTGGACTTTGCAATACGGCACAATTGGCCACTTTTTACAAACAAAGATACATGATAGAAATGAAAGAATTGCTGAACGACAGTAAGTTAAAACCCCTACGACCAACTGAGGATTTAGCTCTGTAAATTACTTTTCTTGTTTTACATTTACTCCCTTAGACGGCTAACCTTACGTTTCTGGTTCCTTTTTTTCCACAGTGGTGACTTTGTACATATGTCAAATTTTTTTGTATACCAAGGTTCTGCATATTTTATCGCAATTCTGTAATTTCATCATTTCGTTGAAACGTCTTTATGTTATATAGACGTCTTATAAACCCCTACCATATGGCTCTGCCAGCACTGACGAAGTCAAAACAGTTAAAGCAAGTGGTGTCCAACTTTTTCTTAAGTGTTGTATTTATGATACCAGTAACTCGGGCTGAAGCATTAAGTCATCTAAGCACGCACACTGAAAATCTACACAGAACAGCAAATAGGGGCACATCTGCAATTTGCAAATCACTTAAATAATTGGGTAGCTGGTAGAACAGGAATAATTCAGATGCGTAAGCGTGATCCCAAATCAAGATATAAAGTTACGAGAAGTAGGAACCATTTACTCTGAAGTATGAGGATTTCCCTTAATACCACCTTTCAGCTATAATACATAACACGAAAGAGAATCATGATATTTTTTGTGTCAGTGAACTCATTTTTCTCCTTGCGACATAAATATTTTATTCAAAGAAAATTAAAGAAAAATCCAACTACGATGTAATACGTAGACGTAGACACTACATAAGACAATAAAGATCAAAAGAGATAACTGTTACTGGGTATAAACCAGATGCTGCCCAAGGCTATAGTAAATTGGATCCTTAAGCTTCTTTGGGGTTTGCCCTTTTCCGAACAACAGAAAGGTGTAACATCAGCCTTCACATTATATGAAAATGAATCGTTTTGAATATTGTTATTGAAATCAAGAGGAGAGAGTTTTTTCTTGTTCAAAAAAATGTTCAAATGTTTGTATAGCTTATGGGACTTAAATACGGGGTCATCAGTCCCTAAACTTACAAACTACTTATGAGCTAGCTTATACTAAGGACGGCACAAACATCCATGCCCGAGGGGGCATTCGAACCCCCGACCGTGTCTGGCATGCCACAGACCGCTCGACCACTACGGCCGGCTTGCCTCGTTCCATTTTCTAGATTTTTTACAACTAGGCGTCAGCGTAACAGAAGTTAAACATTTTTCTTTCTTTACTTCATTTTGAAACTATAGTATTCACTTTAAATGTGCTACTACTCCGGGGTAGTGTTTTTTCGCAAATGTGAAAACCTGTTACAAGTTACACATGTTTATGCGAATTGAATATAAGTCGCAGGGAACCCGACACAGGAGCGAGACTTGGCGTTCACAGGCACAGCTGTCAGTAACTGTGCCGCCTCCCTCCTTCCCTGCTGCCAGCACCAATCCGGGCGGCTGTTTTCCTGTTTCGGTTTGTCTCCTGCTCTTGCACACTCGTGTATGAGACTATGAGAGGTGGCGCAGTGGTAACGCACTGGACTCGTATTCGGGAGGATGGTGGTTCAAATCCACCTCCGGCCATCCAGATTTAGGTTTTCCGTGATTTCCCTAAATCACCCCATGCAAATTCCGGGATGGTTCCTTTCAAAGGACACTGCCGAAATCCTTCCCCCATCCTTACTCCTGACTCCGAGCGTTAGCTCCGTCACTAATGACCAAGCTGTCGATGGGATGTTAAACCCCAAGTCTCCCTCCCTCCCTCCGTCAGTCTATGCGATGATTCATTCTTTACTTTCCCGATTCTCCTATTAACACTTAATATGTTTCTTCCCATTGATATCTTAGCAAACTCAAGTTTGTTTAAAGGAAGCCTTCACCTCTCAACGATGTCAGGAGTCGCCAGAAACGATACGTGGCTGGATTTCACGATAAACTGTAGGTCCTCTTTCTCCGGACTGATAACCTTGGTCGTTTAGTCCCTTCAAAAATCAATCCATCCTCTTTCTCCGGTTGGATAACTTGAGTATGTTAGGGACATGCAAGTCGCCGAAGTGGCGTCCGATAGAAAGACTTGCAACAGTCCACTGCGCCACAGAATGTTGTTATTATTTGAATGCTTATTTTTTAATAGTTCATATCACTAACTTCAGTGTATCTGGGAAAGCAATGCACAGACATATATGGATCCACTCCTGTACTTCACAAGCCACATTAAGGAGTGTGGAGGATGGTAATTTAAATACCCCTATTATTTCTTCCTTAGACCATTCGTGGATTTTGCGTTGGAGTAACGAATGTCGGTAATGCTCTCTATGATCTGCAATTTCTTTGCATTTGTCGTCGTCATAATTTCACGAGACGTATTCGGGAGGAACTAATAAGTTTATCGGTTGTTCTTTGAACGTACGTTCCCGGAAATAAGTTCACCGGACAAAAAAGTATTCCCTTAAGACAAACTGTTACAACCATGTAGCCGCGGCGGAACGGCCGAGCGCATTGAGGCGCTATGCTACGATGCGCGAGGCCGTTCCCCGTCGGGGGTTCGAATCCCCCCTCGGGCATGGATGTTTGTTCCGTCTTTAGTAGAAACTAGTTCATAAGTAGTTTGTAAGTTTAGGGACTGGTGACCCCGCATTTAAGTCCCATAAGCTTTACAAACATTTGAACATTTTGAACAACTATGTAATGTAGCATGTAATGCCGTCTCTGGACTTGACTGGATTAGGAAGTGAGACTACAAGGTTGCGCAGGTACGTCGCTCCCTGTTTAAGAAACTTACTGAAGATATGATCGCACAATTATACCAAACTTCAGGATGTCGCTGTTGACGTTTTACCCACTGCTCCAACACGACCCCCAGATTGTCTACAAAGCTCAAAGTGTGTGATCGTATTCTGTCAGTTGAGATGTAATTCGATGGTGGCGTGTTGAAAAACTCAGCCGCATGAACTCTGCCTTTACCGTCTTACAAAAGAGGGCCGCATAATGCAGATATTTACTAAAAGTTCCCGCCGCTCTCTTCTCTCGCTAATAAGTTGTTACGGACCTTCATTCACTTCCGCCGGCTGCAGTGACCGAGTGGTCTGCGGCGCGCCAGTCACGGTCTGCACGGCCGCTGCGGTCGGGGTTTCGAATCATCCCTCGGGCATGGGTGTTTGTGTTGTCCTTAGGGTAAGTTAGTTAAGTAATTGTGTGTAAGTCTAGCGACTGATGACCACGAAGTTTGGTCGCATAAGACCTCACATACACACATTCACTTCCTGCAACTGTTCCTGTCGGGTTTGGAAGTGATTTCGATTCACAAACGCCGAGAAACGCGTTTCTAGCCCGTCTACTTGACGATCATTATCAGGTCACATTTCTGACGTATTTCGTGGCAACGTGTGTTACACCACTGCTTGTAGACACTTGAAGAGTTCGCAGCGAAACATCTACAAACCCAGAAACTTCACACACCGTCTAGTCGTGGCTACGTCCTAACACGATTACCGTGCCCTTCAGTCACCTGTTTACGTAGAACGCCCACTTGGAACGAAAATGTCTCGCTGACCGCTACTCCCTTATGCTCGTGTGGAGGCCGGGAGCGCGCGGTCGACCGCGTAACTCGATCGCCGCACCCTCTGCAAAGGCTAAGCGATTCATCTGCGCGTGTGCGGTGGCGTGACTAATGTTTTGTCCCGTGAAGTGATAGCAGTATACTTGCCCGAGGTACAGAGCAACTCCAGAACATTCTTACGTTAAATAAACGATTCCGTGATGATAAAATGTTCAAATGCTTGTAAATCTATCGGACCAAACTGCGTGGTCATCAGTCCGTAGCTTACAAACTACTTAAACCTAGGTAAACTAACCTAAGGACAAACACACACTCCCACGCCCCAGGGAGGACTCGAACCTCCACGGCGAGCAACCGCGCGCTCTGCAGCGAGGCGCTTTAGACCGCTCGGCTACCCCACCGCGGCCCGTGATGATCGACGTTCTTCACGTGACTGCCAGTGTCTTTTATATCAGTCATACCTGGTGATGATTAATAAACATTATTCAAGAATCGGTCGAAGAACTGTCTTGTGAGCCACTTCCATCATTCAAGAATTACATTTGTTTAAGATTCTCCAACTGAATCTGAGGCACCCAAACACAACTACGCCACTATCGATAGGCCCACGGAAACAACGACAGTTAGTAGTAAAAGTTGGTAGACTCCGACAGAGTCCACACATTACGAACATTATCACGTGTAACAAACCTGACTGTCGGACGCGGAAACGCCCTATAATGCAGGGAGCGCATGAGTCAGCAGTGCGTTTAGATCCCGCAAGCAGTGTACTTTGATTCAACACGGTGCTACACTACGCGGAAGTCAGACCTCGCCCCGGTAAAGTGTTTCAACACTTATCGACGAAATCAGAAATTATCGCAGACAGGCAACGCAGCTTTGAAGTATTCACAAAATTCTCTACTTAAACTTTATTAGACTGATTGTGCTTCTCCAACGCCCAAAGTTGAGTATTCATTTATCTAATATGTAAAAATGAATGAATGTTTGTATGTTTGTTCGTATTTTATGCACTGCCGTACCGTTCATTCGATTTCGACTTTGTAAACATATTGCTTGCACTCTCGCGAAGGTTATCGGCAAAATTATTGAACTGTACGACACACTGTTCTGCAATATGACGTCATCAACATTGAGACGCGTGACAAATGTCGCACTATGAATGACCTTCAACTTTATAACTTATTTGGTACTAAATGTACTCGCAACATATTTTGATAACAGCAGCCATTTATGTGATTGAATGTACCTACAACATTATTACACTGTGGCATGGTCCTGTTTGGAGGTGGTATGCCGTTGCCTTCCTCAGACCTTCGAACTTATTTACCCAGCCAGTTATAGGAAGACCTACAGTTTAATGTAGATTCCGAACCACGGTGCTACTCGATGTTTTTCACATCTGCAACACTACCAGAGGGGAAAGAAGTGGAAAGTGGCAGATAAAAATCCCAGCACCTGGGAGGGATCGAACCCGCGGCCTTTGGATTAATAGGTGGCACTCTAGCACTTTACTAATGAGCTGAACACTGAGAAATGTAACTTCCAGAGAGAGCTGTTAGAATTTTTCAGTAATTTTATTTCATTCGAAACTTTGCCGCAATCTGAAAATTAACTGTTTAGTCACGGTAATAAATTGAAATGATTGTAGGTTCTCTTCAGCAGTAAATCAAATGTCTGTAAATCTATCGGACGAAACTGCGTGGTCATCAGTCCGTACCGTAGAAACTACTTAAACTAAGGTAAACTAACCTAAGGACAGACACACACACCCATGCCCCAGGGAGGACTCGAACCTCCGACGGCGAGCAATCGCGCGCTCTGCAGCGAGGCACCTTAGACCGCTCGACTACTCCACCGCGGCGCTTCAGCATTATGGTATTTTTATTTTACCAACTAGTTACGTAGCTATAGCCACGTCATCAGTGTTTCCTGGTACACAAATACAGCAAATCGGAATAACAGCCGCGTTTTGCTAAATTTACAATTAGACAGTAGGCAAAAAAACTGTAAGGAAAATGTACTCGCAGTTAATTTCCTTCCTTTCATAATGTTGTCGGAGTTGTTAACGGGAATGAGTTTCGTAAAATTCTGAAATCGTGAGGAAAGTTTTTTGCAAGTCGCTCAGTACTCTCATTCTCAAATAGTAGAGTTATAAAGTCTCGTCATATACGCTCCACTTGGTGCGGTAAAGTCTGCTTATCGTAATGGTTATGGTGACCGCTGACCCGAAGCGGGAAATCGTGGTTCGAATCCTGGTCTAGTACAAATTTTCTGCTCTATTTGAATCCTTGGATAATGCGATAGTGTTGAGTCTGCAACCTGCATTTTGCCTGCGACTCGTTTCGCTTACGAGCTGAATATAACAGGGGTACCGCTTTTAAATCCTTGCTGAATTTTAGAGCCAGGCTTTCAACTCCATAAATCGCCGTATAATTGAATAGGCGACAGACCTGAATTAATTTCATTGATATGAAATGAATCGAGGTAATGGAGATGAAATCAATAAAGCTGCAATGACATGAAATGGTATTGGAGAAGCAACGCTCAGAAATACTAGCTCCAGTATAATTAGTATATAATTGGTGCCAGATAGTTCTTTCGGACATGTCAGAAAGAACAGACACCACACCTATATAATAAGTATATACGTACGTCGCCTTAACAATAACACCCTCACAACAGATTCGTCGAAAACTACCTTCTGCTCACATTAGCGTGCAGTAAAACGCAACAGCTGGCGTGGCCTTTTACCTTATTACTTCATTGTTACTGATGCTATTTCCAACCCGTTTTGCATACAGTATACCAACATGTATCAGTAAATGCACCTGCAAAATTATATCACAAACATGAAACAGTTGAGGATGTATGGCTTCATAAATAATGATATGCGTTAAAGATATGCTTCTGATTAACATGGAGAGCAAATTACTCGTCCTATAATCATCCAGTGTTTCATAATAAGAGCACTTATGGACTTCCAACAAACATTAAGCTCAATTTTAAACATTTTTTCTCATTTACATGGCAATCGTCAAGAAGAACGAAATTAGAAAAAAAATGTTCAAATGTTCGTATAGTCTATGGGATTTAACTACGGGGTTATCAGTCCCTAAACTTACAAACTACTTATGAACTACTTACGAACTAGGACGGCACAAATATCCATGCCCGAGGGGGGATTCGAACCCCCGACCGTAGTGGCCGTGCAGACCGTGACTGGAGCGCCTTAGTCTCCTCGGCCACCGCGGCCGGCCGAAATTAGAACACTATTATGATTTGTTGCATTGCGCTGGGAGCAACATGTGACAAGTATCTTGACAAAACGGCAACTTTCCTACAGACGTTTCCTCGTCTGGCTGTGAATATTGAGGAAAGGGGCAGTATTAACATAAGGCAATGCAATAGTTGTAGAACTTACACAAGCCTACAACTGGGAGAGGTTTGCCTGATTGATCCACACCGTGGACTCTAATAAGTGGACGAGTTACGTTACCCTGCCTATCCTCATTGTGTGCTAACACAGGAGAGTCCCAGTCAATTTTGTTACAGGATTTCGAAATCATTTTATGTGAGTGGTGCTCCGTGATGAGTTTTTAACAGGTATTGACGAGAGAAAGTGATTTTCCAAATAAAAATGTACGGTGCTATAAAAAACAAAACAAAAAGATGTACTGCTGGCTGCGGCGAAATGGCCGAGCGTTCTAAGGCGCCTTGATGCGGAGCGCGCGGTTGCTCCCCGACGGAGGTTCGCGTTCTCCTCGGGCCTGGGTGTGTCTGTTGTCCTTAAGTTAAAGTAGTTTGTAAGCCTAGGGACTGATAACCACAGTAGTTAAGTTCCATAGATTTACAAGGATTTGAAAATTTTTTAGACGTACTGCTTCCCATATCTTCGGAAAGAACAAGGGTACAAGAAAGGAACATTTTCCCGAGGTATATAAATAACATTTTACTAATAAAAGAAAACAGGTGGACAAAATAATATAAGCACCATGCAGTATACTATATATTAATGTAGGTTGCCACTGCTGCCAACGTGATCACTGAGACGAGTAATTGACGTACGAAGTCTTGGACGTTATATCGCAGTATATTATATGTTTTGTTCTGCGACGGTCAACGCAGATTCCTCAGATTAGGCTTCCAGGGGCGAACTGAATGGTTCGCAGTTAGTGGAAGCATTTGACGTCCCACTACTGACAGTATCCTCGCTAAAGACAGAGCAAGGTGAAACATCACTGGCGAAGGTACAAAACTTGATGTGGCTGTTCCCTAGTGATTTTTTTCATATTTCCCGAACTTTAAGGACGAAACAGGCAGAGAGAAGCGAGAGGAGGAGACGAACTGAGAGAAGGGAGAGGATGATAACCACGAAAGTTAACAGACTTATACAACGCTTCACAGACTGAGGACGCAGTGGACTGAGAAGGTGGGGAAGGGGTTCAACAAAGGGGCGACGAGGTGACCGGTAGAGAAAGGGGAAGGTGGAGAGGGGAAGGAGGAGATAGAGAGAGAGCGAGGGCAGGAAAGGAGAGGAAGCAGGAGAGGGAAGGACAGATGCACTAATTTACGATTGGAATAATTAAGTACCCAGGCTATGCAGGGTTCTTTCAAATTTCAAAAGCTATTTTCACAGTTATTTCTTCTGTGGCAGCAACGCGTCGGGTACCACATACTACTCGATGAAATGTTTATAGATTCTGCCGTCTTTGTCGTATATTTTACTAGCTGAAAACCCGGAGTTGCCCGGGTATTTATTTATTTATTCCTGCCATTTTTCAAGTATATATTCATTTGTATAAGGGCTGTAGTCTGTAAAATCTCTTGGGAATACAGTTAGTAGTAAAGAAGTAATAGATTAAAACTTGGTGCATGATGGGGAGGTTTTCCATGACCGTTACTGTTTACGTGCTCATATCTCATGAACTACGTGTCGGAATGTGATACAATTTAGAGGGTACACTCAACTATATACGTATATACTGTCTGTAAAATTAAGTGCGCCTACACTTTGTAGTGTAGAAATTATATATTGTAACGTCATAACGAGAGCCGTAGTTTTACTCCATAAACAGCGGAAAAGTAGTAAGCGAGAAACTTTTTTCCTTTCATCATTTTACTATGGTTGCCAGCGAGAAAAAGGTTAATAAAGGTTTTAAATTATGTTTAAAGTTTGTTGCAAGTCGCTAAGTACTGTCATTCTCATACAGTGTATTTCGAAAATCTCGCCGCATTATATGGCATTTTTTGCGATTTCTATTGGTTATGACGTAAT
Organism: Locusta migratoria; assembly: GCA_026315105.1. Taxonomy (NCBI): domain Eukaryota; kingdom Metazoa; phylum Arthropoda; class Insecta; order Orthoptera; family Acrididae; genus Locusta; species Locusta migratoria. The sequence continues at coordinate 734,261,312 of CM048755.1, read as the reverse complement.
ATCTTTTGAACTATGCGCCGTATGTGATTCGTAACCATGCAGCAATTGTTACCTCACGGTAAGGAATGTGTGTACCAAATTTGGTTGAAATCGGTCCAATGGTTTAGGAGAAAATGAGCAGCATTGTCCAAAATGCAGAAGTTTATCGCGTATCTCATTGTTTATGACGTCATATCTTGTGAACTATACATCGTATGTGATTCTTACACTTACGGCGATCGTCCTCATGGATTGAAGCTTACGTGTACAAAATGTCATAAAGATTGGAACAAAACTGTAGATTTGTATTGAACACGTACACACATACGGACACTCTGCTTTATATAATAGAAGGAAGGGAGGGACAAATGAGAGCTTATCACGTCGCCTAAGCAGCAGGCAATGGAGTTGGCTTGTTTGAAAAGTAAACACCTGAGTGATTTGGGAAAACAAAACAAAATCTGGAAGATCATACGACGTTACTCCTCCAATACACGAGTTCCTTGTCTTAACCACGTCCTCCTCCGTAGTCTAGGGGACAGCGTGGTGCGTTGCCCCGCAGGGGGCCTGGGTTCGATTTCCGGTCCGATTGAAGATTTTCTCCGCTCGGGGACTGGCTGTTGTTTCGTTCTTATCATCATTCCATAATCACTGACACGCAAGTCGCAGAAGTGGCGTCAGATGAAAAGATTTGCACCAGTCAGGCTGAACTCGAACCCACTTGGGGTCTAACGGCCATAAATGCCACACCATCATCATCATCCCTTAGGTTCCCGTAGGCATCATCCAGTTGCTCTGAAAACAAATTATTCAGCCTAGTCAGAAAGTAACAATAATGTGAAGCATCTCCCACCATATACCGGTGCAGCAGATAACGGGGTATGTATGACCGGAATAGATATCACATGCCGGCCGCTGTGGCCGAGGGGATTGAGGCGCTCCAGTCACGGTCTGCACGGCCACTACGGTCGGGGGTTCGAATCCCCCCTCGGGCATGGATATTTGTGCCGTCCTTAGTTGTAGGTAGTTCATAAGTAGTTTGTAAGTTTAGGGACTGATGACCCCGTAGTTAAGTCCCCCCCCCCCCCCCAAAAAAAAAAAAAATGGGAGGAGTTCAAGGTCACAAATTAAAAAGTTGCTGACACTCCTTTACGCAACCAGTTTGTCCCTGGGTGAGAAATGTATAAATTCATCATCGTCCCACAACATTTTACAGTTTTAAGACTGACAGATGTCTCAAGTTCGTCCTATTTTTGTAACGATCTGAGACCGCGAAAGCGCCGGTCGGCGAAGATGGAGTTCGACAGGCAAAGTTGATTTATATCAAGATACTGTTGTGGTCCGTGATTGAAAAGTTAATAGACATGGCAGCAGCGATATATCGAGCGAGGGGCTACCGCCTTGACAGCTAATCACAACATTTCATCTCGCAGCTCCACCTGCTGACGTCATCTGATCTAACTACAACTATCACAGGACGCGGCTACATTCGGATGGGAGGCTGATTACTTTTCTTGTATTCCGTATTTCATATACACTTTTTTAATTTAATAGAATTGTCATATTAAATCAATCTCTTATTTAATTTTTTTTCCTAATTTTTTGCTAGGTCTTTTAAAATATAGTAAAATAGACTGAGGAATGTCGTTCTCTTATTACCCAAAACTCTCCAATTTTCAAGGTGCACTTCTGATTCCCAGTGAGAGAAATACGTCGTAAATTAATTTGATCACTATAGATGCAAGAACTCATCAAGCTTACTGTTATTGTGAGAAAAATGTTTAGTATTTTCGTTGGTAAATGTTGATTGTAGTTATTTACTTTTCTTATTTTTTATTCCCTATGAACCCTTTAACAGATTTTTTACATTAAATAATAATAACCGCGACAATAATGTTTAGCATGAAAAATTATTGTCAATGCACTAATAATGGCCTATGGATATGGCAGCACCTGGAAACCGTGCAGGCATTCTCGTATTATGTTTCATTCATTCCTTTTAACGAGGTCCATAGTTACAAAGATTTTATGGACCTGTGAACAGGGGCTTGAGAATTAGCATTTTGTCACCAAATTCTTATATTCACGGTAAATGTGTATTAAAATTGCGTTCTTAACGTTTTGCATGGCAATAAGCAATAACCTGCTCTCTTCATAGAAGCAATTTCTCAGTCTCGTTTTTATTACTTCATTCAATTGTGCCTTTGAAACACATACCCGTGGCCGGCCGCAGTGTCCGAGCGGTCTGCGGCACGCCAGTCACAGTCTGTACGGCAACTACGATCTGGGGTTCGAATCCCCCTCGGGCATGGATGTTTGTGACGTCTTTAATATAAGGTAGTTCATAAGAAGTTTGTAAGTTTAGGGACTGATGACCCCGCAGTTAAGTCTCTTAAGCTTAACGAACATTTGAACATAGTCGTTTCAACACAATCGTTTTTAAGAGAGTGGGCTTATTAGTCTATTGCGACGTTTTGTAAGAATCTTCCGCTATTTAAGTAATTTCTACATGATGTTGTTGACATAACTCCAAATTTGGTCGAGATGAGATGCTCTCTGAGTTCTCTATTTTTTTCGTTCAGTCTTCCGGATATATACCACACACATCAGCCAGAACATAATGACCACCCACTGTAGCGTCACCGAGAGGTAGTGCCACTTTGGGTCATGATGGAGTTGTTTGAACATACGGTGAGACAGAATTAAAGATTACACATTTTTATTGCCAAGTATCCTCCCTCCGTTGCTGCTACTGTGCTCAAAGCTTCCACAAAGCAGTTGCACTGACGTCTGTTGTGCAGAATCAGCCGTGAAATCCGGGTTGGAGTCCCGGTCCAGCACAAATTTTCAACTTCACCATTAAATTTATTGCAATGCCCTGAAACGATCGAGTTGTTTGAATATTTCGAGTTCGTCGAAAGTTTTTCGTCACTTACTAAATTAACTTCCGTGTTTTTTTTTTTTTTTTTTTTTCTTTTGGGCCTCCCTTCTCCCCTTACAGCCCATCCATACTCTCACCTTATTTACCTTCCTTAGCTAGCTTTTCCGCTATGCTTTTGTAAATTTATGTTATTTCTATTTTATTTTATTATTTTTTTCATATTTATTTTTTTTTTTCTTTTTTAGTGGTATCTACTGCTAACTGACGTCCTCAAAGTTCGTCTTCTCTTATATAATGTACTGCTTACGCAGTGGACTCCACAATCGAATTCGATTGTCTAATTTCATTCTTTCGATAATTCTTTTCCTTTTGCGTCTGCTCATAACTTTGTGGTCGTCTGTTGCTGTATGTACTGCACTAGGTTTTCCGTATTTCTTGTCCTGTTATTTGGGGCAAAGGTTGCACCATGCAATGTAGGTGTGTAAATAATATAAAGAAATGAATAAGAGCCTCTTCTGTGGCTTTTCGTACTTACTGTACATTTATAATGCTAAAAATAATATTTATTTCAGTTCATAATAAAAGAAAAGATAATTTCCTATGAAGTAAATAATTCAAAAATTTCCTTCAGGGTTTCCATCGTTGTCTTCTGTTTGTTCGTGGAAGAACGAGTAAAATACGACGTCAGTTAATTCTTAAAGTCAAACTGTTATCTGCTTACTGCTATCGAGAAGGAGGTTAAAATATTGTAGACGGCCTTTCCAGAAATTTAACAGATTTAATTCTTTTCGTGTACGAATGCAACCGCATTGCACGTTCATTGTTAAAGAACATATATCTGCCAGGTTCATAAACAGTCGGGTGGTTTTTACTCGGTGTGTCGGTGCAGCGTGTAATATTTCGTGCGCGAGATGTCGGCAGCCTGTTGTCGGTGACATACAGCGTCCTCCCCGTAAGTCGCGGTTCTGCGGTTGGCCGCGACGCGGGAAAATAAACATGTGCGGCTTTGCGGCAGGCGCCGTTACCGTAAAGCCAAATTACCTCTTGCTGTAACATGCATCGCTGATTGCGGGAACAATGTGCGTTCGTGTGGTGCGGCCGCGCTAAACCTCAGTTCAAATAAACCAGACGAATTTGCCCGCATTACGCCGTCACCTGCACGCCGCTGCAGTCCACACCCGCAGCCGTCTCACGTCGCCGTTTCCGGATTCGGTTCCACATTTGAAAATGAAATCGTTACCGAAAAATCGGGATGGCATTGCCGTCACGGAGCACGGGAACGTGCGTCGAATATAACGTGTTGCTGCTGATTAGTATCGGCTGCTGAGCTAAAGCCGTGGTTCCGAATTTCTTTCTGGTCGCCGATAATTTATTCGTCGCACAGCGCGGAAACATTTCGCTATTCTCTAATCAGTTTGCGGAGGTGCTCTCTTCGGTAATTGTTTTTCCCCGGATCTTTACTCTGAAACTTGGTCGCCGTGGTTCGCTAATTAAGACAATGGGCTCGTTTTCTAGAGGACATCACAATCCAGTTATCGTAGTTTATAACTTCCTTAGTTTACTCTGAAAGGTTTATCTTCCTATATTTGACTTTCAGTAGCTGGTGGCTTTGGAGGAACGTCGCATAAGACTCAAATATTGGCATTACACATTTCAGTTACGCATCAATGACTACGTAGGCTCTTAGAAACGACAGATCTAAGTTGCTCAATTGCAACGGAAGGTAGGCTAATATTTAATGTCGCGTCGACGTTGACGTCATTTGAGATAGCAAAAGATCTGTTTATGACGTTCCTGCCGTAATTATCCTGAAAACTTCTGATTCAAATATTAAAATGTTTGTACAGCTTAAGGGACTAAACTGCGGGGTCATCAGTCCCTAAACTTACAAACTACTTATGAACTACCTTATATTAAAGACGTCACAAACATCCCTAGGGGGGATTCGAATTCCCGACCGTAGTGGCCGTGCAGACCGTGACTGGAGCGCCTCAGTCCCCTCGGCCACCGCGGCCGGCGTGAAAAACTTCTGAAGTAATTTAGAGAAGCCTCCAGAAAGGCAGTATGGACGGCTGGCTCGTGACTTGTTTCCGATTGCGATTGCTACCTCGCCACCTGGATTGGTGTTCGGTATGGGAATCAAATGCATCTTACAAGTGATTACATATAAGAACTGAGAAACTTTAGCTTTGAAATTTACATAGTTTTCCAATAATTCCGCCACGGTGGAATGGTCATACTCTCTAAGGCGCCTTGCTGCGGAGCGCGCGGTTGCTTTCCGTCGGAGGTTCGAGTCCTCCTTCGGAAACGGATGTGTATGTTCTCCTTGGGATAGTTCTAGTAGTTTTTACCCCTAAGGACTGATAACCACAGTAATTAAGTCCCATAGGTTTACAAACATCTGAATATTTTTCGCCGGCCGCGGTGGCCGAGTGGTCTGCGGAGCGCCAGTCACAGTCTGCACGGCCACTACAAAATGTTCAAATGTTTGTATAGCTTATGGGACTTAAGTAGGGGTCATCAGTCCCTATACTTACAAACTACTTATGACTAACTAAGACTAAGGACGGCACAAATATCCATGCCCGAGGGACAATTCGAACCCCCGACCGTAGTGGTCGTGCAGACCGTGACTGGAGTGCCTCAGTCCCCTTTGGCCACCGTGGCCGGCACGGCCACTACGGTCGGGGGTTCGAATCCCCCCTCGGGCTGGATATTTGTGCGGTCCTTAGTATTAGCTAGTTCATAGGTAGTTTGCAAGTTTTGGGACTGATGACCCCGTAGTTAAGTCCCTTAAGCTCTACAAACATTTGAACATTTTTGAATATTTTTCCAATATTTCCTTAACCTAGGAGACAGATTTTTTTCCCATTCGTTTCCCAATCGCAATAGTTATTATTATGAATCTTTCCTAGTTGTTCAGATGCGGACACTATTGATTCCGTTCATAAACGTATGAAGCTACATCTATGTCAATGTACTCACATTTTATTCTCCTTTGGCTCCCGGCGTAGCCACATATAAGGAGTTCAGCGTAACACACTGAGAAACTAAGAAAAATCTGATAGAAAAATATTAGTGCGCGTTGAATTATTACATATTACACGAATCTGTAAATGGTGCGCCACGATGGAGTAGCTGAGCGGTCTAAGGCACCTCGCTGCGGAGCGTCGGAGGTTCGAGTCCTCCCTGGGACATGGGTGATTGTGACTGTAAATTATCCTCGCAAGAAGCCGACGACTTTCCATCTTGCTCTCGTTAATTTCCTTCTCCATCTACATTCACAATGCGTAAGCTACCTTATGGTGTGTATTTTAGGGTACACACACCTTCTTTGTTCCATGCGAGAATTCTACTTTAGAAGAATGATTGTCGGTAAACCACTGTACCAGCTTTAATTTCTATTAATTTTTACGTAGTAACTAAGGCACACTTAGCAACAAATAATACTTTGCCGGACACACTCTCTGGGAATCGATGACCCTTGTAGATTGGTCTCTTAATGCAAAAACCAAGCGGGACGTACTCTCTGAGAATTTCAATAGTAAACCTTTCCGCGACGCGTGGTGCCTCGCTTGTAGCGTCTGCCAGTGGTGTTTCTCCGCACAGAAGGTAAAGCAGTTTGTATAATGAACATAAAAACTCTCATAAAAATATAGATAAGGTTCTCAACAGCAACGTCTTCAAAAATAGTTTGAAGCGATTCGAAACCATACTGAAGTCGTACGTACATAATGTGCATTCAAACTTCCTTGCGTTAAGTCTCAACAGTACTACGACCTCTTGAATACCCATCGTTCCTCCAGAAAGTGTCTTTAAAGATTAAGAAATGCCCGACCTTAAATAGACATTCATGATTGCGCGGTTATTTCAATTTGCGGCAGCTTTCAATGCCGAGAAGGCAGCAACCAGCGGCTATAAAGGATGACAGACCAGCGGAGCTCATTATACTACTCGGGGTGAGGAGCCTGGGCGAGTCGTTAACCTCTGCAGTAACCAATTACGTTTAGTGGCGGCGCTTCAGTTGGGTGTAACTTCATTCCACCTTTACAGCCCCAAAGCCGCGGCCGCCCCCTCGTCAACGCAGAGCAAGAAATTCCACCAGCGGGACCAAAATGGGCAAGAGCACCACCGCTACGCGATCAACTGAAAGAACCACCCCCCGGCGCTTAAAGTGTACTTTGATTTATGTTACTGTAAACTGGGATAAGAGGCGACATTATTTCCCTCCCGGGCAAATATATTAGTAAGGAGAGTTGTATCTGAATGAAGAACAATAAAGGCTACGAGCAGTTGTTGGGGGCCCTTAAGCTACTGTAGGAGAAGTTAATATGTAATAGAGCATTTGTTTAGGAAGAAATGAAGGAAACTATGTGAAGCTTTAAAGAAAGATGGAGATTCAGTACTTACGTTAAACGTTCTACTGATAGAGTTTACGCAGTAACAGGACATTATTTATTTACGTATTTACTTCAGGTGACAATATGAAGGCTTCCAACCTGTCTTTTACATATAACAGATATCCATAAAGATTAAACATTACTCGTTATATCGTACAGGAATAACCTAATGATCATAAGAATAATTACAAAAAATATTCAAAGGGACAAAATTACTGAGGTCATCACTCCCTAGACGAGCAAACTATTTAAACTAATTTACACTAAAGACAACACGCACATCCATGACATAGGGAGGACTCGAACCTCCGACGCGAGCGTCTCCAGACACCACGGCCATTCCCGCTTGGCAATAATGACAACATTCATAGTAATGCATATATGTAATTCATAATTAACTCGGTATTAACAAATTACTCGGTACATTCGTGTCGACTGTGAGTAATGATGTCTAACAGACAAGTGTGATAGCAGTACAGAAGGAATCAGTGGCAATAAACTGAGTAGTTAAAGAAAGAACATGTGGCTTTCAAACCCCACTCATGATGCCACTCGCCTGCGGACACATGTTTGGATCTCATGTTTCTCATAAATCAATTACATTATATATTATAAAAATGTACGTGTGTATATATGCGCGTGTGTTTTCATCATCTCCTCTTAAAGTATTGGTACAATTTCAACCAAATTAGGTACACATGACCCTTACCGTCAGACAAAAGTCTCTATTGGATTAAGAAACACATACCCCCACACAGTTCAGGAGATATGACATCACAGACAAGAAAACTGCCACATCATGAGGCATTGACCCACATTTCCTTCTAAACTGATGGACCGATTTCAACGAAACTCAACGAAACATCATCCAATGACGCTACAGAGTGTCGAAGTTGCTGGAGGGGATGTCTAGCGACAGGAGCAAGTGCCTGTAACTTGGACTCTCCGTAGCGTCGTTGAATGGCATTTCCGGGCATGGGTTTCCATGCTCACTTTGTTCCTCAAGACACCCCCCACATCCCCAAGAAGTTTGTTGGTGTAGTAGTGTAATTCTGAAACACACTGACGTATGGGACACACACCCATCTCAATCTTCGACGTCCATTTACTGCAGGAAATATGCGCAGGACGAAATTTTGTGAAATATATTTCTTTATTGCTAGCATGTGAGGAATCGTGCTGCAAACCCCGATTTAGATTAACCCTGTATTGCGCATTCTACTAACATTTCTTAGACTGGAAGGTGATGTGCCTTTTCAGGGGTACAATGTAAGGCAACACAATGTGTTCTTCTTGGTGGACAACTTCCCTGGTCAGGATGATCTCGCCAACTGGGCACGTATGGGACATAACTCGTTCACCAGGGCCTGCAAGAACCATTACCGAACAGGCGCAAGATGCTCGATGCGTTCAGGAACCTTATGAATATTCACACGACATAATACATTTTGGCCAGAGAGATGGGGATGCGGGGTACAGTGTGTAATAATGCGACTGTTTGCGCACCCTTTATTTTCAGTAGTGTTTCATAGTGTCTGAATATTTATTTCAAAGAAAGAACCGATTTGTAATGGAGTACGATAAACTTTATTTACGAATGTAAATTTGGTCACAAACTATAATATGCAATTTTTTCACTTAACACAAATACCATGAACATTTAAACATATGACAAGTCGTGTCACGAGCATTTGGATCCCAGCATCAAAGAACTCTGCCGCCTGACAGTCACTTTTTCTGTAGAGAAGTTTGTCAGTAATGTGATAAACTACTGATCTTGAAACTGGTGGAAATTTCTTATTCAGTTAGTCAGTAGTGAAGCCCCTGTCATTGTGAATTGCCTCATCAACTTCTTGTGTCACGTCTTCGTTCATGGCAGTAGGCCGCCCAAATCAAACATGGTGGCTATTTTGATAAGTGAAAAACTGTGTATATCGTAGTTTGTGACACAACTTACGTCGGCAGAGTTTCTCTTACTCCGCTGGCTGGCAACGACATAGTGCTGCGCATGCGCAAGTCGTGTGCTGCGGCTCACAGCGCTGCCCAGAGAGTCTCACCCAGAGAGCAGCCCAGGCTGACTTTTTTTCCTTTAAACTTTGATAATAATGAGTGACATCAAAAACAATTTTAATATTCTTGCAAACAAGATTGCCCTTAAACCATGCGGAAATGGCTGAGCCCCATTCACTTTATGATGCTTCCTGGCCATAATAACAAAAGGCATCGTAGAAATAAAATACCTTATTTACTCGACTCGTCCGATAAGCAATCACAACTCCGCTATTAAAACTATCCAGACCCAAAACACCATTGGCATCACCACCAAGGGCAATAACCGTTGTAATCCAACTATTTCCATGCTGAGCTGCATCATTATTCGTAACGGTGAAATTCAATACAAAATTCAAATGTTCAAATGTTTGTAAATCTGTGGGACTTAACTACGCTGGTCATCAGTCCCTAGGCTTACAAACTATTAAACTAACTTATGCTAAGGACAATAAATACACCCATTCTCGAGAGAGGACTCGAACCTCCGACGGCGAACAGCGGTGCGCTCCGCTACTTCTTCTTTTCGGGTCTGTATCCTCCCCTAAAACCCGTCCGCCGGCCGCGGTGGCCGAGGAGACTGAGGCGCTCCAGTCACGGCCTGCGTGGCCACTACGGTCGGGGGTTCGAATCCCCCCTCGGGCATGGATATTTGTGCCGTCCTAGTTCGTAAGTAGTTCATAAGTAGTTTGTAAGTTTAGGGACTGATGACCCCGTAGTTAAGTCCCATAGACTATACAAACATTTGAAACCCGTCCTTGCGCTCGCCATTATAATCTTTTGCGGCTAGCTTCATTAGCTGTACCATTGTATCTGTATTCGTAAAAGAAGAAATTAATGTCTTCTTCTTCATAAGCAAATAGGACTTCTTCTTATTAAGAAATGGACAAAATTAAAATCTTCTTGAAGACTCCTTCTTCTAGAGTCTCCATGGAAGGAAGAAAAATTTTCTGTATCAACTAATCTTCCGCTTCTAAGTCACAGTGAAATAAAGTATCCTCTTCGCTTCTCCTGTACTTCCGTGAATGAACATGAGTTAATTTGCGTTCCGAGGACTTCAAGGTTGTCTTCTCGTATATGCTGCTAGTGCAGTTGATTCCGTTTGTCTCGTGTTTCTTCATCTTCTAATATATTTTTTCCTTTCATCTGACTTCTCGTATACCATGAAGTATCAGTTAGCAACGTCTCTGTATCACCCTTCGAAAATTACAGGAGTTTAAGCCATTTTCAGAATGTAAAAATAGAAATTAAAAAAATAAACAATAAAACTTGAATGTGTGGCACCCAAGTTATATTTCTGTATTAAGATCCTGAGTAGAAAATTCGCGTCTTTTCTCTATATTTGTTCATTCGTTTTAATTTTTCATGTTCTGTCAAAAGATGCACCGAATAGTCTTCTTCACTCTTGTTTTTCTCGGAGAAAATATAATACAGGTGCCTTGGAACGCTCGGCCACTCCACCGCGGCAAATTCAATACACAGTCCATGAAAACAGAGGGCCCATGCTAAACAACTTGAGCCATTACACTGCTCGACGTAATAACAACTACGGTTAGTACTTTAATAAATGACCCTAGTAGATAAGCTAGATAAGGCACAACTTGACTAGGAGACGTAATAGGTTAATATGAAACATCCTCAGACAACAAGGAATAGCAAAGTAGGGGGAAGTAAATATCGTAGAGAGAGGCCAAGGCTGTGAGCAGGTCTAGGTGAAGGTCGGCAGGACACGAGCGTGCAGAACGGAGGGCCACAACAACAACCTTACGAATGTTAGCGGTGTTTTCAGCAGCTGCGACACGTGGAGATAAAAGCGCCGGAATGGACACTAGCGGAGCGATTGCGCAGTCGGCAGGTGCGCTGCTAGCCGGCCAAACTGCGCCCATGTCTGCTTACATGGCCGGCTTTACGGCGCTTTTAAGAACCTATTTAATCCTACTCCACTTTGTTTAATGGCCGCCGCGCTTTATAATCGCTTTATATACATTTAAATGTTGACGTTACGGGACGAAATAGGGAGAAGCACCCTGATCCTTCGCTATGGCCAGTAACGGGACGAACGTTAATGCTTCCTTAAGGAAAACCACTGAATTAATCGCCACCGAAAGCCGTAAAGAAACCGACAAACACTCACAGCTTTCTCATTCAGACGTCTCGGTAGCAGTTCCGCGTAAATGACAGTGTGACTCCAACACGTGCCCTGAAATTGTGCTTCTTGTATTCGAACCTCAGACGGGAGAAACCGCGCGCTCCGCAGCAAGGCGCCTTAGAGCTCTTGGCCAATCCGCCGCGTCGCTGCTTTTCCCGTGTACGACTGTATACATAGTGCGCTTTACTGGCTATTATTGAACATGAAGATTTACTTCTATCTACAGCTACATGGGATACTCTGCAAATCACATTTAAGTGCCTGGCAGAGGGTTCATCGAACCACCTTTAACTATTTATCTTCCATTCCATTCTCGAATAGCGAGCGGGAAGAAAGAACATCTGAATCTATCCGTTCGAGCTCCGATTTCTCGTATTTTATTCTGATGATCATTTCTACCTATGTAAGTGTGAGTCAACAATATATTCGGAAGAGAATGTCGGCGATTGGGGTTCCGTAAGTAGCCCACGCCGCAGCGATAAGCGCCGTTGTTGTAATGATTACCATCCCAGATCCTGTATCATTTCCGTAACGCTGTCTCCCCTGTATCGTGACAATACAAAACGAGCTGCCCTTCTTTGGACTCTTTCGATGTCCTCCGTCAAACCCACCTGATAAGGATCCCACACTGGGCAGCAATACTCCAAAAATGGACGGATAAGCGTAGTGTATGCAGTTTCTTTTGTAGTTCTGTTGCATCTTTTAAGGGTCCTGCCAATGAAACGCAGTCTCTGGTTCGCCTTTCTACGTCATTATCTACGTGTTCTTTCCAGTTTAAGTCTGAAGTAATAGTAATTCCTAGGTAATTTGTGGAGTTTACGGCCTTCACTTTTGATTGATTTACCTTGTAAACAAAGTTTAACGGATTTCTGTTCGTACTCATCTGGAAGACTTCACACTTCTCATTATTTAGAGTCAATTGCCAATTTTTACACCATTGTGATATCTTATTCGGATCGTTAAGAAGTTGGTTTTGATCTTCAGATGATTTTTACTAGGCGGTAAATGACGGCGTCATCTGCAAACAATCTAAGAGAGCTACTTAGATTTTCTCCCAAATCGTTGATGTAAATAAGAAACAGCAGAGGACCAATAACACTACCCTGTGTTACGCCCGATATCACCTCTGTTTTAGTCGATGCTTTACCATCGATTACTACAAACTGTGTCCTCTCTGACAGGAAATTCCCTATTCAGTCGCAAATTTGGATCGATATACCATAACCACGCAATTTAATTAAAAGCAGTTGCACAGAGTTTTTTACGTAGTGATTTAGTGTTTTGAGAGGTGTCTTACAAATGAAGACTTCAATAGAAAAAATTGAGCAGTTTTGGAGCGACAAACCGCAACACAGCAGAAAGTGTCTAACAAAAAAACCTATACAGGAGAAATATTCAGTTGCTTTTGGTATTTTTACAAAAGTAATCAAGCGGGAGAAATTTTCCCGAAAGATTATCAGTGCAATATGCGCTGAGCAACATTTTTTACAAAGGTATAACGGGAAGCAGCAAGGGCTGTTAACGAGATGCGCACTCTTGGCAGAGCAGCGTGTAATGCGACTTACAAAGCAACAGGCAATTGGGAAACATTGGCTGCAGCATGGAAATTGTAGGCAGCGGCAGAGCGGCGCTTTTATTGGATGGCCACTCCGCAGATCGCAAGTGGCCGTTTTAAAGCTGATGTGGTTCCGCTCACCTGCTGCTGGCCGCGCGTGTCACCTCACGTGGGAATACATTAGCTTCCTATCGTTGCATTTACATTTAGCGCACATGACTGCACACGCCTAATACCACTCACAAACTAGTGCCTTACATTTTCATAATTCAACACGACTAGTCGACAATAATGTAAAAAGATCACTATTTCCATATTAGTTTTGTTTTTTATATATTTTTCAATTAGATATTTAATAGTTAAAAAATACATGCAGCTACGAAATTATTATGCAAATGAAAACGTAATACACACGCTTTTCCAGAGAAAAACTGCTTTTCCATTCATTCCGTTTACTTTTTCAGGCAAAGGATTAGAAGAGCATTAAGAACTCTCCTAGTAGCTAACTTTTCCTGATGTATAACTTACATTTTTTTTTATTTATGAAAAGGACGTATGCAAATGTCATTAATATAAAATAATAAAAGAGTAGATGACGCTGCAATTATTAGAGAAAAATCATATTTAAAACGCAGGTGAAAGGAAAATGGTATCACACCAGCAATCACTTGGAGTTTGAAAACCACGGAAAATATGTCGGTTGGGAATCTCCGCGATTACAGATCTTAAGTACTATGTCCTCTCGTTCAGTCTGACGAGAAAGACATCAGCTAACTAAAAGTTAGACAAATGAGATTTGCGGGTTTCACCGTTTTAGGCACTTATTTTCCAATGCCTACATTTAGATAAACATGTAGACAAATACTTTGCTAGCCACCTTATGGTGCGTGGCGGAGGGTACCTCGTACCAGTAGTTGTTTCTTCATTTCCTGTTGATCTCCCAAACAGATGAAATGTTCAAATGTTTGTAAATCTTATGGGACTTAACTGCTGGGACATCAGTCCCAACTTACAAACTAATTATGAACTAACTTGTACTAAAGAAAACACAAACATCCATACCCGATGGAGAATTCGAACCTCCAACGCGGGAGGCAGCGCGATCCGCAACGTGGCGCTCCAGACCCCTCGGTTACTCCCGCGCGGCTCCCAAACAGAATGAGGGAAAAACGAATGCTGACACTTATCTTTTTGGTCTTGGTGCTAAATGTAAATTCACAACAGAAACAATCGTTTAGAATTCAGTATGAAATGATGGGCATCTAACTTTCCTCAAATACTCTGTCCCGAAAAGAACGTCGCCTTTTCTCCTAACACTCCTATGTGCGACCCCGAAGCATCTCTATCACACTAGCTTGTTGTTGAACCTCTCAGTTACAAATCTGGCACTCTGCATCTGAATTTCTTTTGTGCCTTTCTTTAAAACGAGCTGCTGGCGATCCCAAACAACGGAGCAGTACCCAAGAATGAGCCCCAGATCCACAACTTTCCGATGAGGGAGAATGGCGACTTCACTCCGCACTCCAGCATCCAACAACAAACCCTTTTCTGGCTTTGAGTCTTGAAGAAGAATGAACATCTTCGACAAACATTCTGACGCCTTACTGAAAGTGCCACCAGTGGAGTTCAAACCGCCATAAAAAGCGCAGTGTGGCCACGTCCCACAGTATGTTCACTAACAGGGGTCCGTATACCTGTGATCAGATAATTTATTAGTAGTTGTCAGTGACCACCTGGGTCCAGAGGTAGACTATGAGGGGGCGGCGGCCCACATCGGTCATCTTTTTCTGGAGGGCCTCCAAATCTGTAAAGCTTCGAGACGTGACCACACCATTTGAATTCCAGGCAATGCCAAAATAGGTCCATTAAATAAGCGGACGCAGGAGTTGGAGGCCCTTTACGTATGCAAAATATACATATATGTTGGCTTACCTACTTACCTATTACATGGTTATGGAAATTATCTGTAGGTGAGTTCAGAAGCTTTAGAATGTTTCTAAAACATCGCACGGAACTTAAACACTGTACAACAGCTACAATTTTTCTGCTAGAAATATTTATTGTACGTGAAACATTTCTTCGTGCCTACGATATCTACATAGGTTTCCTATACGTACCGTAAGATAATACGCTCACAAGTGAAGAGCTTACCAGTGATTTATTAACCTTTTCAACTAAAATATTATATTCAGAAAAATTAAATGATTGAATGGTGTCTATTCTTTCGGACATGACCGGAAGAACAGACACTGTTTGTTTACATTAACAGCAGTAAATTTATGAATTCGAAATATTGAAACATCTCGACCGTTTCAGGGCATTGAATTAAATTCAATGGTAAAGTTGAAAATTCGTCCTGGACTAGGATTCGATCCTGGATTTTACGCTTACAGCCAGCTAGCAGCTAATACTGTCGGATACTCGGAATTAGTGAACGAGTGAGGGTGAGTGCAAAAGTGGGGGAGGGGCTCATTGTTTTGCCGCCCCGGGCCTCCGACATGCCTAGTCCGCCACCGCCTGTCTTCTCCCCGTAGTTAGTAGATCACAGTGTATTTGAAGTGTTATATGAAATGGATGTGTTTTGTGTTGCAGCATGCAGCTCACCACCGTCGTCGCCGCCCTGCTCGCAGTGGTCGTCCTGCTCGCCACCCCGGCCAGGCCAGCCTGGGCCAACCAGCTCTCGTGAGTACACGCTGCTTTCTAACCAGCTGCTCAAGTTACGCTTTTCTTCTTACCAATAACCCATTTGGAGGGTACGATAAATCAGCTTTCGCTACTCTTCATTGTATTAGACTTCCCTAGTTTCCAAATTTCCTTCAATCTTTTTAATACAAATAAACAATCCCTGAGATGGAATTTCGTCTCGAATATGTCAAAGACATTAATGAGAAATCTGAAGCATGGAGGTCCGGGTTCGATTCCCCGCCGCATCACAAATTTTAATTCATTGCCTCAGATTTCTCATTTATGTCTTTGACATATTCGAGACGAAAACCCGTCTCAGGGATTGTTTATTTGTATTAAATTGATATTTATATCACCTTAACAGGATTGTTCCAATATTTCCATTGCCGAGGTGCTATTCCGCTGCATGGAGAGACTTGGCAGTAGTGGCAATTATCTTTGGAACACAGAAGCTCAATTAAAGTTTGTGACGTGGAGGGAAATCGTACTTAGACTATTCCGAGGCGCCTTAATCGTTAGTGGTGTGGTGGTCTAACGGTAAGACGTCTGCCTAGTAAGCATGAAGGTCCGGGTTCGACTCCCGGCCGCATCACAAACTTTTATTCCATGCTTCATATTTCTCATTAATTCCTTCGTTCTTTTAGAGTGTTGTTCCCTTTCTTCTTGATTCCACTTTCGTCTAGTTGTTTTCTTTAGCTCCTGAAATTCTGCCTTTTGAACTGCCTTTCTGAAAAAATGTTCTGTTTTCTATTGTCTCTATTGTAATTACAGCGTTTTCCATGTCCTTTTCAGTCTCTATGAACCGTGCGGCCTTGGATTTGTAGCTATTGAGTAGTGTGAATATCCGCTTGGTTAGTCTGTTGTTATCCATTCTGAAAATATGTCCAAAAAACTGTAGTCTTCTCTCCCTCATTGCGTCAGTTAGATTTTCAGTTTTCAGGTATATCTCTCTGTTTGGTTTTAACGTGTATTCAGAATTATCGTTTCTTTTAGGTCCCAGTATTTTCCTTAAAATTCTTTCTACTTTCTCTAGTTTCTAAAGATCTCTATTTCTTGTTAGTTTAAGTGTTTCTACTGCATACACAGCTTCAGGTCTGGCCACTGTTTGGCAGTGTTTTAATTTCGTATTCCAGGACAAGGATTTTTTTGTTATAAATATTTTTGTTCATATGAAACACTCTTTCCATTTTATGCTTTTATGTTTTTAATAAACCTTTACCATGGGTACAGAAGTACTGTAGATTTGACTAAAAATCTCTTCAAATTGGCAGTCAAAATGTTCAAATGTTTGTAGAGCTTGTGGGACTTAACTACGGGGTCATCAGTCCCTAAACTTATGAACTACCTAATACTAAAGACGGCACAACCATCCATGCCCGAGGGGGGATTGGAACCCCCGACGGCGAACTGCCGCGCGCACCGCAACACGACGCTCTAGTTTGTTTGTAAATCTATGGACCAAACTGCGTGGTCATCAGTCCGTAGCTTACAAACTACTTAAACCTAGGTAAACTAACCTAAGGACAAACACACACACCCATGCCCGAGGGAGGACTCTAACCTCCACGGCGAGCAACCGCGCGCTCCGCAGCGAGACGCTTTAGACCGCTCGGCTACTCCACCGCTGCCTGGCAGTCAGTCCTGTAGTTATACTGATGTTTTAAATCATTTTGACATTCCCTTGATTATAGAGATCTTTACATTAATATTAATTGTAGTGAAATTTACACTACTTCTGAAGAAGACAGGTATAAATCTCTTGAATCCATGGTAAAAGTTTATTAAAACCACAATTTCAGCAAGGGGTTGGCTGATTGTATGATTGCTATCCATATAACTGTTGTTGAGGTGCAGCCATGTTTACAAATGTTACATCATGATTGGAAAAGCCCCAAACAACGTCCGGTGATTGAAATTTGACCGTGCTGGGCAGCGAATCCTGTGGTGGCGTAGCCTCGTGAGGCACTAAAGCTAGTTAGCTACGCGCAGTTTTTTTACAGAGAGGCCTATCCGTCTTAGAGGGTACAATTAATGTACAGTTTAGCAGTGAAGCAGTGTGAGAGGCGTTGTTCCAAATTTCTCTTTAGTAAAATGTATCAGAAGTAGACTAAAAGTATGGTTGTTACATCACGATTCGTTGCGAGCACAACATCAGCAAACGTTTCAACGAAAAATCATATTTGAAGACGTCATTATTAACTGTCATTATTTATGGCACACACCTTGCTTAGGATAGATTTGAAGGCGAATTAACCTTAATCAGGCGTTCCAAAATTGTCGTCTTTCTCCCTCGCTCACTGATATCATATACGATTCTGTCCATAAACGGAGCTTGTTATAGTCATTGTGACATCTGTAATAACATCCACAATTTAATTTCGGTAGCGTCTCATCTGCTTTCTGTTAGAGCTTCAATTGTCGAAGAAGAAGCAAACTGCCGTATGAAAATTTTAAAAGATTCGTGTATGATGACCAAATCAGTGAAGAAGTAACTCGAAAAAGGGGTACAACGTATAATTTACACCAGAGTGAAAGCAGCCTTCATCCAGCGATGGCACTGACCCAGTACCAGGAGTGAACCATTTCCACTATGGCAGTCGAGGAAACTGCCCTTTGCGGAAAAGCAATATAGAGAGCGAGCGAGAGAGCGGAAGTGGTGTTGTATACGTGTGGGCCGCTGCCGCTCCGATATTTTCTGACAAATAAACTTCCGGAGACATCGGGTTCCCTCTCTGGACGTGACACCGGCTACCGTCTTGACAGACTCTCGCGATTTCAGCCAGAGGTGTTCTTCCTGCTATACAGAAATGCGAAAGGCAAAAGCAGGTGTTGTCCGTACCAGTTCGCCGGATCCATGCCGGTTTTTTTTTTATTCTGAAGCTACTCTTACACTTTTCTTGGACTAATCGAAGCGAAGTTGATTCATCCTCACTTCTAGAATCACCTTGCGATGCTTATCACACTGCAATCTACACTTTTCTTGAGTTTAATCATTTCCCACATTAACATATGTTTTCTCACTAATGTAGCTAGTAAGTCACTGGCTCATAAATTAATGTACTATTATGAAACAGCCACCAATACAGTTGTTGTTATATGCTACCTTACTGTAAATCAGATCCACACGCTACCCACTGGTAGCTATGAATCATATGAAACTGCTCTCTTTAGTTAATAAGAGGAAGAGCGAAGTAGGCGTTGTATTGTGCGAACGTTAAACTTCGAAACATCACGACAATCAAGGGAGAAGCACAACAGCGACACCAAGCATATCAAAGAACACAAGCTTGTACTCTCGCTAAGTCACCCCGTTTTCCCAGAAAGTCGACCCATCCGACGTGGAATTGCTGTTTCAGACATAAGCCAGATGCTAATAGGGCACTGTTAGAAGCTTTCCTATTTGGCATCACAATTACCTCAAGACTTCGAGCACTTAAGACTGACTACATATGCCGATAGTTACTTAAAGTAAATAGTATATCAAATCGAAACGTAGTTTCTTTCACTTTGAGTTAACTTATTGTAGAGTAATTGTTGAATTATTTTACATACAGCACAGTATGTTCTGACGTGACGGTATTGTCGTTAAGGTTTGGGCCTTCTCATAAGAGACCAATGTATTTTATTCTTTTATGTGAGCCTACAGGAATCATTCTTTTCAAGATAATAGTTACATGCACCTTGAGGTCCAAAATAATGCACGCTGAGAAACCTCTACGGTAACTTCTATCTATTTGCGAGTTCGGCTAACCAGGCCTATCTCATCTAAAAGAATTTACTAACAACCTAACATTTACAACAATAAAAATAACTAAGTACACACATAAGCAGCCTATGTTCTGACATTTTCACAATTGTCTCAGAGTTACGAACCATTCCAACCTGAAAGACAAAAGACACACATCGTCGGAAAAATTAAGCTAGTCGCTAACTATAATCAACTAAGGCAAAAAATTCCTATGACACTTACAACATGCATCTATGGAACGATGTACCTTATCTCACACTCAATAAAATGTGTCTTCCAAATGCGTATCAGCTATAATGAAACAAAAAGGTTTTCTGTCAAGTTATTCATCAGCAAAAACGCACACAGGTACTACATGCATGTACTTTTTTACTAAAATTAGTTATAGTTACCTGGAAATACAGTGACACAATGAAAATACCATTTGCACGGTATGTTACAAAATTCGGTGAAATTGACTGTCATCAACCTCAATGTAAGCATGACATCGGTCAACAAGATTCTGGTGTAGCCTGACAAATATCCCTGGTGTGCTTGGAATCACATCACAAGGAGGTACAATTCTGGCAGATAATTCCATCTGCGTATGCACTGGTGTCCCACACACAAATGACAGATATCTCCATAGGGAATAACCTGAGGTGTTCAGATCACCTCACAGGCCATGTAATAGGTCCTCCCCTTCCAATACAAATGTACATGTAAATAAACAACACAGTACGTGTAAACTTATAGACATATTAGATGTAAATAAGCTGGAAACAGTAACTGGGGACAAAACGATAGACACCTTTACTTTCTTATGCCTCGAAGCCAGCTTCTCTGAGCATAGGTTCCCTACCTCAAATTATTCGATGGAGCATTCTCTACGAGCTCTTGCAGACACCCTGTATAAGCTACAGCAATGCCCTCAGACTGGATTGCCCATTGTAACAATAGTCATTGGTAGGCTTTCGTACGTAGTAAACTATTAAGTTGTCGTAACGTCATACTTTTAAAATTGATTAAGCCAAACCTGCTTTTATTTGTAGGGCCCATGAATATAAGTAGTGATAAATAATTACAAATAAAATCACTTGTCTGAATAATGAAGCTATCATAACAGTGCCTACATATATCTTCTGTTTTCCAGCAACAACTACGTGTCAGACTACGAGATGGAACAAACAGCGCCCCTTCTCAGCATCCTTGAGCTGATCTCCAAACTGCGACAGACAAGCAGCATCGCTGAAGACCCAGCGTAAGTTAATAATCCCAACCATGCATTTCACTTAAATCATTGGGAACATCGTTTATATAGTACTAAGTTAATAACTGACCGTAACTTACCTTAACTGGAACTAATTGTCATGGATCTATACTAAATGTTTCGCTTGAAACGTAGTGAAATACAGTTTGTATCATGTAACTCTTGTTTAATAACTGTAACAACTTTACATTGCGTTGTTTGATGCTTTGTGCCGTAGCCGGACAATGTTTCTTTCAAAAATATTATTTATATTATTTTTCACTACAATAAAGTCGATTCAGTTTCGCGACTCACTAGTGAAGTCTTGTTGCTTATGAACAGGTGCAAGATCGGAAGAACTTTCTTATAACGGAGTAATTTTCGAAAACTAGGGGCGTATAGTGACTCCTACCAAACGGCTAATTCTTATCAATATAGAGCGTTATTAAACAGAAAAGTAGCTTCATTGTTTGTTGGACAAACTTCATCAACCGTACAAGAGTATGTTCTCACAGATTTCAAATTATTGCTGCTGCAACACAATACCCCCACTTATTTAAATGACAATAGTATTGGTGACACTCTAAAGGTTTTGCGGTTTCCAATAATTTCCCCGACGATTTTCTCTCGAAAAGTAGTTACTCCCCCACAGGGTAAAATAGCGTATATTCTTTTCCACCACTTTTCTCCCGTTAATTAAATTCCTTCGTAGTTGAGATTTCTTTGTGATTGTTTTCAAACTCTCCGACGCGATTTATTGCCCTGGTTATTAGTACGTTAAGAATAGGGAGCTGGCCTGAAAGAACTATTCTCTTACAGACTCTTTAGGAAGCGGCTAAGCTATAGCGCGCTCGCCACAGGCTCTAACCTGCACCCACATGAGCGTGGCTAAAGTAAATTCTAAACTCAAACAACGCCATCTCGCAACGGCATACAGATTAGGGAGAGGTCTACGTATCGTGGGCAAATACCGTCGGAGAGTTTGTCTCCGCTCAGCTAAGCTGACTGTTATTACGAACGGCAAAGAACAATACAAACCACCCACAAGTCGTACATTACTACACACAGCCTCCGACATCGACAGTTGAAATGTCTGTTACCCATGGCACTCAATGCCGAAAGAGGAACAGGAACGGCAATACATCTTGGTAACGGGAGTAGAACACACCAACGCGCGGGTCTTCGTTCGCGCAGAATTCGCGAAGCTGACAAAATCAAATGTTCAAATGTTTGTTAAGCTTAAGGGACTTAACTACGGGGTCATCAGTCCCTAAACTTAAAACTACTTATGAACTACCTACAACTAAGGACGGCACAAATATCCATGCCCGAGGGGGGATTCGAACCCCCGACCGTAGTGGCCGTGCAGACCGTGACTGAAGCGCCTCAGTCCCCTCGGCCACCGCGGCCGGCTCGCGAAGCTGACAAGCTGCTTACAGATATTAAAGTATAATTATTACATTTCGGTATACGCGCTACTTTTAAAGTATCAATTTGTATTAGATAGGTCAGTTAACTGAAATAACCCAATTATGAAATGTACTGTAACTACCGACATTTGACAATTTGTACATCTTCAGTTTGGTGCTCAACGCATAATTTCCGAAGCAATTAGAATTTAGACTTAATAAAGACCAAATTGAAGCAGGACAGACAATTATTGTAGTTCGTGAAATAATAAATGTTGTGGTCCTAAACCACTTTCGAAACTAAAGTAATCGTCTCAGAGCATGTAGATATGATATGCAGTGTCCACATTTACCACTGTAAGCAATTCAAATGTCCTTCGATATACCTGTGTGACTGAGGGTACTGACGCTACGGCGACTTCAGCTACCAAGATGTTTGTAAGAATAGCACATGGTTAGCGGGAAATTATGGTTCAAATCGCGGTCCGGCACAAATTTTTGATGCCGCTTCATATTCGCAACTGCGAATACATTTTTATTAAAAAATAGAAAGAAGCGGACTTACGAAGTAAGATATCAGAAATTTAGACTGAAAAACCATTTTAAGAATATATGGTTATGTTACTGTTACTGTGGTCTTCAGTCCGGAGACTGGTTTGATGCAGCTCTCCACCCTACTCTATCCAGAGTAAGCCTCTTTATCAGCATTGTCAAAAGCTTTCTCCAAACCTACAAAAGCTAGAAATGTATTAATCCACCTTCTAAGATAAATCGTAAGGTGAGTATTGCCTTACATGTTTCTATATTTCTCCTAAATCCAAACTGATCTTCCCCTAGGTGGGCTTCTATCAACTTTTCCATTCTTCCGCAAATAACTCGTGTTAAAATTTTGCATCAATGGCATATTAAACTTTTCAAGAAAGACAGTTTTATATATTGCACCCAAGCTGCTTTTTTTTTATTGAAATGCTAACTAGTTTCGGGCTTTTCCCATTTTCTTAAGCCACATTATTTATATTTGGGCACAGTGTATGTTACGCTGTTTATTTCAAATACTTTGGTGTAATATTAAACTGATGCTTCTTAATTTTCACACCTCTCTGCACGTGATGTCTTTGGAATTGGTAACATTACATTTTGCTTAATGTCTGAGAGTATTTCTCCGGTCCCAACATCTTATAGATTGTTAAATCAAATTTAATTAAGCAACAAGCATGTTGGAATATTGAATTTACACAGATACAGAGCAGATTGCCGGAGCCATTTTTGTGATATTTAAACATACAGAAAACCATACATGGATAAATTTGCAAAATAAAACAAAATCTAAGCTGAACTAATTGATTTTGTCGCGTCCGTACGTCAATAAACGACTATTGTGAACTGCATTAAATCTAGAAGAGTAAATACCTAGACGCCTGCATAATCCAGGACGGAAGAGCGGTAAGACTACACATGCAAACAGCTTGAGTAAGTGAACTCTGTCGCCGTCCAACACGTGTGTTTCACAGGTTTTTATACGACTGCTCGTATTTAACTTTTTGTCCTGTATTTTCCCTGATACAATGCAGGAAGTCGTGTTTGTGTAATACATCAGCAGGGTAGTAACAAATACTAAACTTGAGGTGATATCACACATAAAATAACTTCGACACATCGAGTATGGTGGTTCCAGTATTCTGATTATGCAGATACACAGGCAAACAATGAGATGCACGGTACTGACAAATAGAGGTCTCTGACGATGGAAACAACTATAGTTGAGCTAGCTATTATTACAGGGAATTTGTGGGGTGGGTTTCGCCAGTGATGTTGGTGGCGTCGTGTACGCGCTGTTACCTTTCCGTCCCAATCCTCAAGAGTGCTATTGGCCTGAGGTGGGCTGAGGGCATTTAGCCAAATCTCGTTCGAGATCTCGGCCGCAGCGGTGGCTCTGTGGAAAAAGCTCTTCTCCAGACTAAAGCGAAGCACATCTTGAGACCGATCAATATCTGCATTATCAAACTAGAAAGAACGATTACTGTATGGGATTCGCTAAAATGTCACACTGATATAATTCCTAGTTCAGGAACCAGATTTGATTGGTATATGAGGCATTAGCCTCGTTCAGTAGTTAAGCACTGTGGGTCTGTCTGGACCCACGAAAACCTACCAGCGTGTCCTGCAGGAACCACAGCTCTATTAAAATTACTAATTGTGTTCCAGATACCTAGTGCACAGATTTATGTGTTTATGTCTACTAAAAAAATTGTGCGAAAATTTATTCCATACAAAGAGGTCAGAATAAATGGAGATGGCATTATCTATGCCGAGCACATAAGTCAGTTGAAGCCTGTCTGCCATCTTGGTCAGTTTTTCAATGCTATTTCTCCGTTAAAAATAAGCGTTAAGTCGACCCTCTTACTGTTAAGGCGTTGAACTGATAGTCACTTCAAAGTAGGTACTTTCAAACAATATACTTTCTTGAATAAACAGTAATAAATACTCATCACAATATATATGAAAATTTAATTTTAACGGCTAATTTTCACTCATTTAACACGATGTACTACCATGCGCAAAAATATCCGAACGACCTGAATTGCGTTTCGCCTGATGTGCATGCAACCCAACTAACGTATGTGTCTTGCGGGTGCTCTGTTCGCTCCGCGGTATAGTCGTTCGACTATTCAAAATGGGTCCACTACAGAAAACTGCTCTTTATGGCAATCATTCCAGAAGTAATTTAACACCATGATTTTGCAAATAAAAGGAAACACGTTATTAAGTACTTAACGTTTATTAAATCCAATTTATTACAATGACATATCTTAAGTATTATCACACTTATTACAATCTGATATAACAAACACCGTCACATGAAACATTAATTAACCCTTAAACAACATTTAATATTGTTACAAACAACAGATTTTACTATAGTAACGGAAATCCTAAAGTCCTGTAGAAATTCGAAGTACTTTTGTTCTGAAATTTCCTGGCAGATTAAAATTGTGCGCCGGAACCGGGACTCGAAATTGGGACCTTCGCCTTTCGCGGGCAAGCGCACTACCGACTGTGCTATTCCGACACGACTCACGATGCCGCCCCACAACTTTACTTCCGCGAGTACCTTGCCTCCTACCTTCCAAAATTTTAACTTAATAACGTGTTTCCTTTTATTTGCAAAATCATGGTGTTAATTTACATCTGGAATGATTGCCATAAAGAGCAGTTGTCTGTAGTGGATCCATTTTGAATAGTCGAAAGACTATACCGCGGAGCGAGCAGAGCACCCGCACGACACATACGTTAGTTGGGTTGCATGCACATCGGGCGAAACGCCATTCAGGTCGTTCGGATATTTTTGCGTATGGTAGTACATTAGAACAATAGCTCTACAATACGAAGACTTTTCCAGAACTTATGAATATGGCTTCACTTTTTCAGCGTGTCTCCCTGTATTCTGACCTCCTTGAGTCCATATGCAGGTAATGTCTTTGGCTGTATGTCGATCACTGGTAGTCGACTGCGAGAGTCGAGACCTCTTTGACAGAAAGCTTGCAGCTGAAGTATAACGCCTGCACGGCCGCGGAGTGTGTATAGTAGTCTGCGCGCCAGGGGCTACTTCTGAACCGGGCATGACAGTGCGGAACCGAAATACGCAAGGAAAACATTTGTTCCAATTTCGGCTACTAGGTGCAAATCTGCCGCAGTGAATGGCAGGGATCTACATAAATGTCGCCAGTAATATATTAGGAGTAGGAAATGGGTAGAGAAAGGCGAACAAATCAGAAAGCCATAATGTTGATTTCATTATTAACAGCCGCTAATACAATTTGTTGATATAAAACACACTTACTTCCGCTAAGTTCGCTAGTTTATTTGCTGGTTTTTTACCGGTTTCGATGGACTATGTAATCATCATCAGATTATTTATTTATTTATGGTGAGCGGTCGCATTAATCATCACGCTATCAAAACACGTTTCCAGGATAGACCCAAACCTCCCTATGCCACACTGACTACGCACAACACAGTCAGCTAGATTCACCTCATAGTGCCCACAGACTATACTGTATTCCTGCATCAGGGAGAACGGGAGCATTATCCTACATTGTTATTGTCGTTGCCTCGTTTAGGCACTTTAAATATTGGTATATGGTGACGATCTACGGTGGTCGATATGATTTTAACGAAATTTATTCGCAGTAGCGAATTTTTCACAACAGCACTGTATGATGTGTAGTATGGCATATGGTGATTTGGCTCTGTGCCGGAAACGTGTTCGGTTAGCGTAATGGTTAAAGCGACCACTCGCGAAAAGCTGGATATTCCTGTTAGAGTCCCGAACCGGTCTGGCACTATTTGCTGGAGCATCTACGTCTTATACAGTGGAGTTGTAAGAAAAATGACACTATATCGTATAAATTTCCATAAAATTATATCGAACACTGTAGATGGACATATAAGGCTGCTATAGAATTTAGCGGTACTGACAAGGAAAGTACATGGGCTCGAACAAACATATCTGTATGAACGTTTGGTTACAGGATATCTACGTGCACCTCAATGTGCTGGTGGGTGACGTTTTTCTGCAAAGCTCTGTAACCATGCTCTAGATAGCACTGTAGATGTAATTGTAGACGCCATACGTAATGCAGATATCTTAACTATAACTTATGTAATAATCGTCGTACATATTCTCGAGCGTATTGTCATAGAAAGCCGTGATGATAGTTGCAACTTTAACCTTATTCCCGAAAGACTGTTGGTATTCACTGCCACTGCTTCCATGGCCTCTTCCCGCACTTACCGTAGCACTACCGCTTACAATGAGTTGTTCGTCATTATCATCCCTATTATCATTATTATGAGTTTGTAACAACAATATCTAACTTATGCTCATATTTCTGTACCGTAACAGATACGAGAAAGCATGCAAATGATTCATCTTCTACACTAATACCATCTTCACGAAGAAGGGTTCTTCGTAACTTCATCTCAACTAATCGCAATACATTAGCAGGATTGATTATCAATCGCCGCTCCATCTGACGCTGCACCACACAAATGTCACAAAACGCAACTTCAGAGGCACACTGCACCGTCCCTACTGGCGAACCGACAGGTCAAAGTGCAATGTTGCATGGCACACGCAGAGGCCTCTAACGGACGACTGCAGAGTTTTGCAGATGCGGGAGTATCACTAGTGCAATAAGGGATCTTTACATTCTCTCTCATACGATTTTGGTGTATATGTGTTTGTTCGAGCCCAAGTACTTTCCTTGTGAGTGCAGCCGCGGTGGAATGGCCGGCGGACTAAGTCGCTTAGCTGCGGTTGCTCGCCGTCGGAGCTTCGAGCCATCTACATCTACATCCATAATCCGCAAGCCACCCGACGGTGTTTGGCGGAGGGTACCTCGAGTACCACTATCGATTTTCCCTCCTATTCCAGTCACGTATTGTTCGCGGAAAGAAGGATTGTCGGTATGCCTCTGTGTGGGCTCTAATCTCTCCGATTTTATCCTCACGATCTCTTCGCGAGGTATACGTAGGACGGAGCAATATACTGCTAGACTCCTCAGTAAAGATAATTTCTGGAACTTCGACAAAAGCCTGTACCGAGCGACCGCGTCTCTCCTGCAGAGTCTTCCACTGGAGTTTAGCGATCATCTCCGTAACGCTTTCACGATTACCAAATGATCCAAATGATGATCGAAGATGCACCAGCTCCACCAAAGAGACTGGCTACATCACACTTGTGCGTCCTCTCCTGGAGTACTGTTGCCCCTTGTGGGACCCTCACCAGGTGGGACTGACGGAAGACATTGAGAAGGTTCAGAGAAGGGCAACTCGTTTTGTTTTATCACGGGGGGAGGGGGGGGGGGAAGCGTCACGGAAATGTTGCACGAATTGGGGTGGAAATCATTAAAAGAAAGACGTTATTCATTGTGGCGTGATCTGTTTGCGAAGTTTCAATTACCGACTTTTAGTTCTGAATGTGAAAATATTTTGCTAGCACCCACCTACTTAGTGAGACATGACCATCCCAATAAAATAAGAGAAATCAGATCGAAAACGAAACGATTTAGGTGTTCTTTCTACCCGCGCGCTATTAGAGAATGGAACGGTAGAGAAAAGTTATGAAAGTGGTTAATGAACCCTCTGCCAGGCACTTAAATGTGATTTGCAGAGTATCTATGTGGATGTAGATGTAGATCCTGTAACGAAGCGCGCTGCTCTCCGTTGGATCTTCTCCACTTCCTCTATCAATCCCGCCTGGTACGGATCCCACACCGGTGAGCAGTATTCAAGCTGTGGGCGAACAAGTGTACTGTAACCTACTTCCTTTGTTTTCGGACTGCATTTCCTTAGAATTCTCCCAATGAATCTAATGTCCAATGTCCGTCGGACATATGTGTGTTTGAAACTTCCTGACAGATTAAAATTGTGTGCCGGAACCGGGGACGTTTGCCTTTCGCGGGCAAGCGCACTACCGACTGTGCTATCCCGAAACGATTCACGATGCCGCCCCACAACTTTACTTCCGCCAGTACCTCGCCTCCTACTTTCCAAACTTCACAGAAGCTCCCCTGCGAACCATGCAAGACTAGCACTCCTGGAAGAAAGGATATGGTGGAGACATGGCTTAGCCACAGCCTAAGGGATGTTTCCAGAATGAAACTTTCACTCTGCAGCAGAGTGTGCGCTGATATGAAACTTCCTAGCAGCGCACACTTCCTCAGCGCACACTCCGCTGCAGAGTGAAAGTTTCATTCTGGATGTGTGTGTTTGTTGTCCTTAGGTTAGTGTAACATAGTTTGTGAGTCTGACAGAGACTGTGTGCCGGCAGGGCGAAGCGCGGGCTGGACCTGGGCATCAACCGCGGGTTCTCGGGCGCGCAGGCGGCCAAGCACCTGATGGGGCTGGCGGCGGCGCAGTACGCCGCAGGGCCCGGCCGCAGGCGCCGCGCAGCCGCAGCCGCAGCCGCCCCGCAGTTCCAGCAGCCGCCGCAGACCACCACCGGCGCCACCTCCGCGTAGGCAGCCGCAGCAACCGTAGCACGCCGTAGCCCTCCTCTAGTCACGCGAGTCGTCCAATAAAACACTCTGTAGACAGCTGCTCGTCTCTCATTTCACTGCCCACACTCACCCGTCCTCTCCCACTTCCCTCTGTCTAGGGAGTGAGCGTAGCGTACGGTAGATGAAGCCTGACTTTTGGTAAAAGGCCGCTATTAACACTCCGCGAAGAATCGTCAAAACCTTTAATATTTGTCCACGTCTGAACAAATATTTCTATTTCAGGTGCAAATCGAAAGACTTGAAAGAATTAACAGTTAGTTTTCATATACAAAGGGTGTAACTAAATATGTGGGATTAGAGAACCCGACAACAAGCAGAATACGTCCTGTACACGTATGGCTACTTGCTTTCACTACCTTCTTACACGCAGTTCTTGTTGGGTACATAATACAGACGACCTCACTACGCAGTATGGTCATTTACTACGTACAGTTCTCTACAGAAGGTGCTCAAAATGACTACCACGAGCTGTAATGTAGGCGTCTATGCGCGCATCGTTGACTATCTCACTCGTTACCATATGCCAGGCGTCGTCGTATCTGCTGTCACCCTTGCTCTATGTGATGACGCAGCAATTCCACGTTATGAATATGTGTGGCATACCCAGTGGCTGATTACTGGGCAAGAAATATCTAAATTTTAAAATTTATTACACGGTGTTCTGGACACGAAAAAAAAAAGAACAATGGCCTCCAAATGACCCCATAAGTAGAATGGGTTGAGCACGAACAGGCCGCGATGTGGGTCCTTGACGCCCTATCCATTTTTTGGAAAAATTGCTCTAGCAACACGAGTACCCCAATCCATTAGACTT
This sequence comes from Locusta migratoria, assembly GCA_026315105.1. Lineage (NCBI taxonomy): Eukaryota > Metazoa > Arthropoda > Insecta > Orthoptera > Acrididae > Locusta > Locusta migratoria. The sequence continues at coordinate 734,231,351 of CM048755.1, read as the reverse complement.
CTACTTATGGGGTCATTTTAAGGCCGTTGAGTATGCTACACCTATTCATAATGCTGAACTGTTGCGTGAGCGGCATAGAGAAAAGGGGTCAGCAGATACGACGACGCCTGGAATATGGTAACGGGGAAAGTCAATGACGCCTGCATTACAGCTCGTGGCAGCAATTGAGTACCGTCTACAGAAAACTGTATGCAGTAAATTACACTGTAACAACACAAATGACATATGTGTTATACACAACACAGCAAAACCTGTCACACGGTAACGAAAGCAAATAAACTGTACGTGTAATGGGCATATTCTGCTCGTTATCAGGTCATCTATCGCGACCGCAGAGCTTTCGCACATATTTAGTTACACGTAAGACGTTCAGAAAGTTGCATAACATTGAAGGCAGCGTACAATTGCCACTAAAATTCTGTTCCGTACGTTTAAATGCTCACTCCATAGACAAACCTATTGTGTTTAACTAAGTGGAGCAATTATGAAATATATATATGGAAGCAACACTCGACGTTATTTTAATAATCTAAAGAAATGATACGACATGTTCATGTGGTGAGACAAGATGCTATCATTGTATGACATGTAATGAAAAAAGACTGGGGGAAAGTGACCATTTCGAAGACCAAGAATGAGTTGTATGGATGACGTCAGGAAGGATCTGATCAGTTGTACATGAGCCTATAAACCAACTACAGTTGTAATGGTCCTGGCAGTAAGTAAAATAGTGACACACACACACACACACACTTTTACATTTCAAGGCAAGCCTAGATCAAGGTTCTATGGTTTTTAACTTTGGAAGGTGATCGAGTATCAGCTACAACATATAACTATCATTTGTTCAGAGTATTAATAAAAGTTAATCACACTTACTTAAGCAACACCCTGGTACATGATATCAGAACACCATGAATAATAGTCCAAGACAGAAAAGTTCTCAGATTAACCAAACAGTGTAATATCACTCACTTGTCAGTTCTGAGCAGCAACACGCACTCACTGCCGTATCTGCACTACTAGTGGGGAGAACAACGCCGCACTCTGGGTAAGTCGAGTAGAGGCAGCAGCGGCGTGCTCAACTTCCTGACGCCGTGTCCTGCCGACGTTGCTGATTGGCGGCTGCGTCTCTGACTGTCTGCTGCTTGTGTCGCCGTCTTCAGGTACCAAAAGTACTCTGGAACCTCACTCTCTGGATCATACCACACACACTAAATCATAAGAACATAGTTATGACATTCATCACAGTCATAGCACTCCTTGACTGTGATTTAATCCAAAACAGGAAGGCAGCAGTCAGGCGCAGAATAGACTGTCCCACTAAGTCATTACACCAGGTTTGCTTTACCTTTATTTTTATAATCCAAAAATATATTTGAATTGCTGGTTGTAAATGAACGTCAGGCGATGTTTACCCTCTACGATATGTGTTATGGTTGGTTGTATAGGTCAGTAAACGTTTCTAATTTTGAATTAAGCTGTGTATAGTCTAACATTTCATAATACCCTTTTTTATTCATTTTTTATTTTTATTTTATATATATATATATTTATTTATTTATTTATTGTTTATTTATTTATTTATTTATTCCATCATTAAGACTGCTTTAATGCAGCCTACAAGACCATAAGTATGTTGGGTTTACACGACTACTTTCAAACGAATCAGTATGTTTGCTTACTGTGGATTCTCAAGTTCTGCATAACCTTGACGTTGAACTCGTAAGGAAATCAGTGTCTGATTCCTTAGTATTTTTTTATATTTTAGTACTTACGATAGCTACTCTGCACCTTAAACCTAACCCAGTAATAAACTACAGATTGACATGCGACCGATTGCTGATTTCCTTCCTGTTTTGGACATGTCAGTATAAATGCGTCTTCACATTACACATAATACACAAAATATACTGGAAAGATTAAATTCAATACGTCTAAAATCTTTCTCATCATTAATTCAAATTTAATCCACAAAATATAACCAGCCACCAGAACAACAAAAACAAGATGTACAAATTGAACTGATCATGAAAATTTTCATTTATTTATTTGATAATATCAGAAAACCAGCATCATATAATCCAAGTACTGTATTTTCAATGCAGTTCGGGTAATACAAGATGAGGCAAATAAAAGACACTGGAGAGCAGAGTTTAGGGTATAAATGAAAACAGCAATAGGAAAGGAAATACAGTACTAAGCTGAGTATAGCAGACGTTTAAAGTGACCACCATTCGTCTCTGGGCACTTCTTTGGCCTGCTCAGCAGGTTGCTGAAGCTAGATCGAAGTTGAGCTGCTGGTATTGCTATCATCTGATTTGAAATGCTGTGCGGCAGTTGTTGAAGACTATTAGGGACTTGTGATGCACCTTAGACCAGAAGGCTCCCCACACACAGTAATGGCACACTGACAGAACCTGGGTGACAGCCAAGTCTGCAACCATGCGCGACGATTATGTACATGTGGCCCAAGGCTCGACCGGCTGTGCGGGAGTTGCGCCATCCTGTTGGAAATAACTGTGCCACAAATAGTATCCACTCGTCCTGGTCATTTTTATTTGCCTTACACTGTATCATCAGGTTTCAACAAATAGATATTAAGTAATAACACTCATTTCAAATGCCGCAAAAGCTTTGTGGGTAGCTGCTGTCAGAGTTTTTAGGTATCATGTACTTGAACACAGTTTGCAGAGGAGGAGCCGATCCATCATGGTTTGCACTTCACCTCATCTGCAGAGGATGAAGCCACAAGAAAATCCTCAGATGTTTAGGTTGGTCTTACACTTGCTGATACAGATCGTAGCTTATTGCGTGCTTTCAATGTCATTCAGCTTTCTTCATGATCAGAAAGTAAGTTCTTACATCTAAAATATAAATTAAATCCAATTCTATGCACACCGGAGAAAAATATGATCGCTTCCAGGATGTGTGCCTATATCGTATAACAAGGGCTCCAGCCAAATTAATATCCTCAATTTAGTGAGTAAGGCATTATTCAAGTTTCTTTCGTTGTAACATATCCAGCTGCAACCCGACACCGGTGATTGCATTCCGAACGGCTACCAAATTGCGGAGATATGGACTCCTATAACCCATCGGTTATCCAAAATAGTAAAGTGCGTTTTGTATTTGATTAAGATCTGGTCATTTAGTGGGCCGTTAGAGATGTGATATGCTGCCCGACTGTTCGTCAAACCAGAGCGATTCGTGAAACCTGTTGTTGTCATCCCGGAAGGCGGCACTGCCCATGGTATACTCTTTATCAATAAGTTGAAGAAAGAACGACACGTGGTCACCGAGAATTGAGAAATAAACATCCTAGTTCATGTTCAAGTAAACTGATTGATTCGGCCCATGCGACAGTACGAAACATATCCAAAACTTCACACAACCTGAACAACGTTCTCCATGCACTGAGGAGCCGGCCGCGGTGGCCGAGGGGACTGAGGCGCTTCAGTCACGGTCTGCACTGCCACTACGGTCGGGGGTTCGAATCCTCCCTCTGGCATGGATATTTGTGCCGTCCTTAGTCTTAGCTAGTTCATAAGTAGTTTGTAAGTTTAGGGACTGATGACCCCGTAGTTAAGACCCATAAGCTTAACAAACATTTGAACATTTTGCACTGAGGAATTTTGTTGTTGTGGTCTTCAGTCCGCAGACTGGTTTGATGTAGCTCTCCACGCTAGCCTGTCCTGTGCAAGCCTCTTCATCTGACAATACGTAAGGCAACCTACGTCCTTTTGAATCTGCTTACTGTCTCCCTCTACGATTTCTACCCCACACATTTCCTTCTAATGCTAAGTTGACGATTCCTTGATGTCTCAGAATGTGTCACACCAACCTAACCCTTCTGTTAGTCAGGATATGCCAGAAACTCTTTCTCCCCAATTCTGTTAAGCACCTCCTCATTAGTTACGTGATCTACCCATCTAATCTTCATCATTCGTCTGTAGCACCACATTCGAAAGCTTCTATCATCTTTTTGTCTGAACTCCTTATCATCCACGTTTCACTCCCATACAAAGCCACACTCCAGTCAAGCCACACTTCATAACATTTAAACTATTATTGGATGTCAACAAATTTCAGTTCTTCAGAAATTCTTTTCTTCCCATAGCCATTCTGCATTTTATATCTTCTTTACTTCGGTGATCAGATGTTATCTTGCTACCTAAATAACAAAACTCATCTACTACTTTTATTGCCTTATCACCTAATCTAATTCCTTCAGCATCGCCTGATTTTCTAACACTACATTTCATTACCTTTGTTTTACTGTTGTTAATGTTCATCTTATATTATCCTTCCAAGACACACTCCATTGCATTTAATTGTTCTTCCAGGTCCTTTGCTGTCTCTGACAGAATTAATACGTCGCCAGCAAATCGCAAGGTTTTTATCCATCTCCCTGGACTGTAATGTCCTCTCCAAATGTATCTTGGCATTCCTTCAAAGCTTGCTCAATGTATAGATTGAATAACATTGGGGAAAGTCTGCAACCCTTTATAACTCGCTTCCCAACCACTGCGACCCTTTCATGACCTTCGACTCTAATAATTGCTGCCTGGTTTTTGTACAAGTTGAATATAACTCTTCGCCCCCTATATTTTACCTCTGATACCTTCAGATTTTGAAAAAGAGTATTCCAGTCAACATCGTCAAAAGCATTCTCCAGATCCACAAGTGCTAAAAAAGTAGGTTTCCCTTTCTTTAATCTAACTTCTTAGACAAGTCGTAATGTAAGTATTGCATCGCGTGTTCCTACATTATTGCTAAATTCAAACTGATCTTCCCCAAGGTCGGATTCCACCAGTTTTTCCATTCATCTGTAAATAATTCGTGTTAGTGTTTTGCAACCATGACTTTTTAAATAGATAGTTCTGTAATTTTTCACATTTGTCTGCACTTGCTTTCTTAGGAATTGAAATCACTATATTCTCCTTGAAGTCTCAGGGTATTTCCCCTGTCTCGTACATCTTGCGTACCAGGTGGAACAATTTGTTCATGACTGGCTCTCCTAAAGATAATAGCAGTTCAGACGGGACGTCATCTACACCAGCTGCCTTCTTTCTACTCAAATCTTTTAGCGCTCTGTCAAATTCTTCTCGCAGTATCGTATCTTCTATCTCATCTCCCTCTACTCCGTCTTCCACTTCTAGAATACTGCCTTCAAGTTTATTTCCTTTGTATAGGCGTTCTATATATTTCTTCAACCTTTCAGCTTTCCCTTCTATGCTTAGTACTGGTTTTCCGTCTGTGTTCTTGATATTCATACCGCTGCTTTTCTTGTCTCCAAATATCTCTCTTATTTTCCTGTAGTCATTATCTATCTTTCCCCTATCTATCTTTGCTTAGCCAGTCTGGACTTCCTGTCAACCTTATTTTTCAGACGACTGTACTCCCTTTTGCCAGCTTCACTTGATGCATTTTTATATTTTCTCCTTTCATCAGTTAAGTTCAGTATCTCTTGTGTTATCCAAGGATTTTCATTAAGCCTTGTTCTCCTGCCTATATGATCCTCTATGGCCTTAACTACAGTATCTCTCAGAGCTAACCATTCTTCTTCTACTGTATTACTTTCCCCCGTTTCAGACAACCCTTGCCTAATACTCCCTCTAAAACTCTCAACTACCTCTGGTTCCTTCACTTTTTCCAGATTCCATCTACTTAATTTTCTACCTTTTTACAGTCTTTTGAGTTTTAATCTACAGTCCATAACCAATAAGTTATGGTCAGAGTCTATATCTGCCCCTGAATATGCCTTACAGTTTAAAACCTGGTTTCTAAACCTTTGCTTACCATTATAAAGTCAATCTGGTACATTGTCTCCTGGTCTCTTCCACGTATATAACCTTCTTTCGTGATGATTAAACCAAGTGTTTGTGATGTTTAAATCGTGCTGTGCACAGAATTCTTCCAGGCAATCTCCTTTTTCATTCCTTTTCCCCAATCCATATTCACCTACTACATTTCCTTCTCTTCTCTCTCCTACTACCGAGTTCCAGTCCCCCCCATCACAATCAAGTTTTCTTCTTCTTTAACGGTCTGAATAATTTCTTTTATCTCATACATTTCTTCGCTCCATTCATCATCGGCAGAGTTAGTCGGCATAACTTGAACTACTGCGGTCGGTGTTGGCTTCGTGTCTATCTTTGCTACAGTAATAAGTTCACTATGCTGTTCATAGTAACTTACCCGCATTCAAATTTTCTTATTCATTATCAGACCTACTCCTGCGTTACCACCATCCGATTATGTATTTGTAGTCCTGTACTCACCTGACCAGAAATCCTATTCATCCTGCCACCGAACTTCACTAATCCGCACTATATCTAACTTTAACCTAGGCATTTCTCTTTGCAAATTTTCTAACTTACCTACCCGATTAAGGCTTAGAACATTCCGCGCTCCGATCCGTAGAATGCCTGTTTTGTTTTTCTTGATGACGACATCTTCCTGAGTAGTCCCCGCCCGAAGATCCGAATGGGGGACTATTTTACCTCCGAAATATTTTACCCCAGAAGACACCATCATCATATATTCATACAGTAGAGCTGCATGTCCTCGGGAAAATTACCGATTGTAGTTTCCCCATGCTTTCAGCCGTTCGCAGTAACTGCATGGCAAAGCCATGTTAGCTGACGTTACAAGGCCAGCTCAGTCAACCATCCAGACTGTTACCCCTGTAACTACTGGAAAGGCTGCTGCCCCTCTTCAGAAACCACACGTTTGTCTGGCCTCTCCGCAGATACCCCTCCGCTGTTATTGTACCTGCGGTATGGCTATATGTATCGATGAGGAACGGAAGCCACCGTAGGTCGGCAATGTCTATGGTTCATGTGAGTGGCACTGAGGAATAAGCACTTCATTAGGCCTTAGCTCAGCGGTGGCCAACTGAAATTGCCCGAGTGATAAAAACAAAAGCGTTCCACTGTGTTTCTGACACAAAAACTAATTTCTTTTCAAAACATCCTTGCTGTTATTACTATTTCGGAAGAATTTAACAGTGATTACAGATGCTGCCAATGATTTTTTCTTAAAAACTAGTATTAACCTGTGACATAATGTTGTGGAAGCCACAATATGTGAAACGAATGTATGAACATTCTTTTTCTTAAAAAATCCACCCAATGCACACATACTTCGTACTATGCATCACATATATTTAAGTATCCTGAAAATGGTTTCCTTTACTTGTGGGAAATTCCTGCAATGGACCAGAAACTACTTCATCGCGACAACTAAATGATAGTACAGCACCATACTAACTACTTAATGACTACCACATTAGTGTAGCGTCTCCACAGTATTATTATTATTATTATTATTATTATTATTATTATTGACAGTGGTCAGACACAAAGCCTCGGGGGCGAGTTTTCCAATCTCTACCAGTTAGGAAGTAAGAAGGTCAACTGTCAAGTGAATTACAAACAATAAGTTTAGTACACGCGCTTCAACTCAGGGGTACAGGACAAGGACTAAGAAAGTGCCACTAGCGAAACGAGTGGCCCAGAGGAAGAACGTCTGGGAACAACTGACTACCTACAATCTGGGTATTTAGCGCTGGAGTCACAATCGTTAGTTGGAGGACTACACTACACGCTTCCGGCTTTGGACGATGGAATATGGTCAGCTCCAAGTTCATACACACCTACAGCATACTGCATGGAAAAATTACCATACCACAACCTCATACCTAACTAAGGGAGAAACAACAATAAACTTAGAACAGGGAACGGCATAGCCAGGTAGAAAGAACTGTTCATTACAGTCACAGTTTTATAAAGTAGTTTCACTATCCACTTACTCAATAAAACACATGAAATGCAATTAAATATGATTTGATATCCACGATAATGAAACTACCAAAAACAAGGCTTACTCAAGATGCAAAGTAGTAGCCTTGCAACACAAGCATTTAGAAAGCTTTCTGCAGAACAATAGAGAGCTTTAAAGAATTTACCGCTACTTGACTGACATATTGTTTATTTTCACAACCAGGTTTCGACCTTAGGCCATTATCAAGTGATGAAACTCTTCAGACAGGTTTACTGCCATGATAATGATAATGGCCTAAGACCGAAACCTGGTTGTGGAAATTAACAATATTTCAGTCAAATGGAGGTGAATTCCTTTAAAAAGTTTTATATGACTGATGCCCCAGATGCATACAAAATTATAAATGATTGGTTTATATACTGGATTACAATCGAATTTGCCCTCGTGGAGGAGATTACAAGTGAGGCGAGCCACTTAGATTACCCGTAAGGCTTCTAATGTCTGCCACAACCTTTTGTAGTAACGGCGAGACATCAGCTCGCGAATAACTTGAGGACACGCACGACAGGACATCAAAATGGGCGGCCTGCAATGTGCAAATATTAAACATTGCTCCGAAAACAAACTAGCACACATGGATCAGCTGTTAATAATAAGGCGTGCTCCAGAAATATGTAGTGACAACAATGATGACACTTTCTAAATCCAGTGCAGGCAGTGGCTCTAACAATGTAACTATAGTATTATTTCATTTAAACGATAACAGACAAGTACATTACGTAACCTTTAAGAAAAAAAAGTTCAAATGTTTGTTAAGCTTGTGGGGCGTAACTGCGGGGTCATCAGTCCCTAAACTTACAAACTACTTATGAACTGCCTTATACTAAAGAGACCAAAAACATCCATGCCCAAGGGGGGATTCGAACACCCGACGGGGAAACAGCCTCGCACATCGGAGCATAGCGCCTCGAAGCTTTCGGCCAATCCGCCGCGGCTAACCTTTAAGAGGAATAACCAAGTAACATCATAAAGATATAAAAATAATAAGCTTACAAAGTAAGGAAAGTAATACAAATATATCTTCAATGTCAGGTTGGCCTAGTGACTAGTAAGACAGAAGAAGGCTAAAATCGGAATTGCACTCAACAAGAATAATCCTTGCCCTTTTCAAAAAACTCAACTTACACCATAAAAGTGGACCACTGTACGTAATAAAAGCTTGATTCTCGTATGAGGTACCCCGATAAGAGTTTACAGAAGTAAAAAAAGCTTAATTTTAGCAGTGAAATTAGCAAAAGATCCGTGTGCACTACCGGCTACTCCCTGCTGCAAATCCTTGTTCCCTGGGCCAAATTGAGAACTGACTTGGTTCAAATTACACTAATAACAGGAAGTTAACGATACAGTGGCCAATATACGTAGCAGCTCAAACGAAATTATACACAGGCATTAATAAACAAGCCACCACAATTAAAGTTATTTCATAAAGGCGGCTAAGGAAAACATTTATGGCGCAACGGAACTTAAACATAAAAAAAGAAATTGCATCTGAGCTTCTTCTCAGCACTGGTGAAAAACAATATTAAATAAAAGGGGGAAGGTGCTCGAAAACTACAATTTATAGGCAAGTGAAAATTATACTGAACTTAACTTGTTTATTCAGGCGAACGCAAGCAAAAAGGGAAACTAATTTTGTTAATACAATAAAATGCATTTCTTTTACATATATAATACTGACGATGCCCAGGACTGAATTTAACATAAATTACACAGAACTTAACGCTGCTGGTGGAGGATTTACAAACAACACTCACTGGCGCACACACACGCAATTCAACAGCGAAACTCACCAAAATCAGCGTGCTGAAACGAGGTAGAAGCAGGCGAAATTCAGCAAACCCGGAGGTACCACACAACACAATATACAATCAAACTGCGAAGATGGCTCTGGTCTGTCGTGCCTGATTCGAGATGGTGCGTGAGTATATCAAAGTCAGGTTGCATTTAGATGAGACCGCGAGCAAACACGCTAACGGCGACACACGGCTACGTTACATGATCGCACTCCACTGAAGGTGAAGTGGTTAAAGATCGGACTCATTACACAAAATCACGGCGGACCCTTAAGTTGCAATCTGAGAGTAAACTATCTAGGTACTGGTTTTATGATAAGTGGAGTGAATTCAGGTGACTAGCTGCAAACCCCTGAAGTCGGAGTTCGGACCCACGTGGTTCCGAAAACCGATAAAAATGTATAAATTCAATTTCCGAAAAATAAAGAAAAATTAACTAAGGCATGCAACCCCTAGAACTGCGTAGAATTTCATAAGGAAGCTACTGAAATGCAGCAACATGCGGTTGGGAGCGTTCACATAGACGGAAGAGGTCGTCTCAAAACTCGGAAAAGTGAAATAATTACAAAGTCGGAAAAATAAAAACTACGGCATGCAACCCATATAAATGTTTAGAATTACAAAAGGAAGCGAATGAAATGCAGCTACACGCGATAGGGAGCGATTACAGAGACGTATGAAGTCTCCTCTCAAAAACCAGAAAAGTGAAATAATTACAAAGATGGAAAAGTGAGAATAAAAACTACGGCATGCAACCCTTAGAAATACATAGAATTTCATAAGGCTCGGAGAGAATTACTAACCAAGACTGAGTGCAGACTACAAGTTTGGAGAAGAAACAGCAAAATTAAAATAGGCGGGGAGAGAAGATCGCGAAATGTTAGTGGAAATCAGAAGGATACACGCATAGTTACTTGCCTGTTGGGCATGGAACACACAATAGTGGAAGCTGAAGGATTTGTTCTAAGAACCAAACATGTGGAACACATCACTCACGGAAGGAAACGATAAGAAAGATTTTTATATGCACTGTAAAAAAAAATGAACATATCGTATGTTAGAAATTGGGCCCCACAAAGTTAGAAAGAATTTACACAATGTTCGTACACCGCCACATAAACACATAAGGTTTGAATGTACCAGGCCGTTATCAAACTGCACCTAGTATCATATACACCGCATTTATCTGTTGGAAATCACTGGATTGAAAAACTAGAACTCATTTCGGCGCACGATTGGTAAATATTCCGAAAAATGAATCTAAGTTCAAGAGTCTAAGTTAAATATGATAGACAACAAATCGCTACCATCTCCGCAGACACAAGAGCAGAACCAACCTTACCTCACCACGATTCCAGCACAAAGTGACCACCGAGCGGCCAGGAGACCGGAAACCTACCGGAAACTAGGAAACCCAAGAAAACAGCGGTAGTGGGGAGAGAAGATCGCGAAACTTGCCCTGGGGAGTGCTCATCGACTGGCTTGTAACCAAAGGGTGTAGAAACCTCTTTGGTCGCATCAGCAGCAGGGGTTGGTAACGACTAACTATCGACTCTGAGCCAGAGAGAACTATGCAAACCGAGCTATTACTACCTACATGCCGGCCGCGGTGGCCGAGGGGACTGAGGCGCTCCAGTCACGGTCTGCACGGTCACTACGGTCGGGGGTTCGAATCCCCCCTCGGGCATGGATATTTGTGCCGTCCTTAGTATTAGTTAGTGCATAAGTAGTTTGTAAGTTTAGGGACTGATGACCCCGTAGTTGAGTCCCACAGGCTGTACAAACATTTGAACATTTTTACTACCTACATTCAGACGGCCATTAGATTCTCCCACAGCGACTTAAAAGTAAAACAAGTACACATTCTCACAGGATAGTGGCGTATCGGAGAAGCCGTACTTATTGCCACATTCATAACCACAATAATAAATTATTAAAATAACAAAATCCTAGCAATATTAACTAACATTTCAGAAACTAATATTTTAAAACATGAAATAAAAATGCTATTCCTCATGACTCGAAAAGTGTGGGGTTCTAGTCTTAACAAAATGCTAATCTAGCGACATCAAATAAATTACAATTTTATAAAAAATATATGGAAGACGATAGACGGTCGTCTTTCAGCCAGTAACTTTCAATATGGCCTTTCATTGATTTAGAGCACAGGGGAGTAGCTCCCAAAAGGGAACAACGTACAAGATTTAACAATGACTTATAGGAACTGCAATTTAGAAGAAAGCTGTAGCTTCTAAAAACACAAATTAATAAAAAAATTAAAAATAAAAGTAGGAGTTTAAAAGAAACTGCAGATGCTCTCAGAAAGGCATGCCAAATAACACACTAACAGTTTAGCGCACCAATAAATTACAGTTTGTCGTTGCTACCAGGATACCCGGCAAGGTTGCGCTAAAAGGAAGACACAGGTGCAACAGCTTACGTAGAGCTGGGGACACAAACAGGGAGCAGCAGTACAACGCGCCGACGGATGACCAAGACGGCAGTACAAGTAACCACTCCCATCGTGGACCACACACATGTAACTACAAGATAAGGTCTGCCTAAAATGGAGAAACACGGGCAGTATAAGTAACAATCCCAAACGTTACACTCTTACAGCAACGACAAACTGAGCCTCACAGCAACAAGCTGCATGGGCCAACTAGAAATAATATTGCCAAAGTAACAAGCCTCCCGACAAAGACGCGATTTACAATGAGTCAGTACTGGAGCTCACACTGGACCATATAATTGACGGCTGGTCACGCAAGTTAAATAATCTGCGATGGAAAGGTAATATCAATGTAGCAGATACAAATAAAATAGCACACCAGAAATAGAATAAATAAAGATTATAACTGGCCAATCATTAATGTAATGATTAAAGCTAAAACTTGTACAGATGACGCGCTGTCGCGCTGCTGTTCTCAGGTCTATCGATAATATCAGCTTCGCCACTGGTGATTCCAATAAGATTAATAATGTAAAAGGAAACGGAATAGTGTCGCAGGCAATACATTACGGGCATGCTGTTTTTGTAGGAGCGACCTTGAATTTTACTATAGGGAAGCAGAAAGTAGTTGGCTCAGTGTAGCTACAGTTCGTGTTGGATGTCTAGTTAATATTTCTGGCACTGATGTCAGTCACTTCCTAAATTTTAATGGTGGCTGCACTTTGCATTTAATAAAATAGCACGGGTACTTATTTATTCAATTTTTAAGTTAGTACACGTCTCTTTTCATTTTCTCTCTGTTATCTCCCCTACTCTCTCTCTGCCCATCACCACTTCATCTCTCTGTCAAACTCCTTCACCTCCCAGACCCATGCCCCCTCCTTCTGTGAAAAATTATACAACTCTTTTAATTGTCATGGTGAAGTGGTGTTTACATGGTGTTTACAAGGTACCCTCCGCCATGCACCGTATGGAATCTTATGTATACGGTGATGTTCCTCTTGGTTTGAAGGTCAAGTGTGCAAAATTTTATGAAGAACCCAATAAAACCGTCGGCGCTCGTAGATAAAGTACCCTCTGCCATGCACCATACAAAATTTTACGTAGAAAGTGACTCTCCACTTGTTTCGAAGATCAAGTGTGAAAAGTTTCATCCCAATTATATGAAAGGTATAGCAGCTCATAAAATACCAACAAACTTAATGCGGCAGTTTCGCGGTGTTGGTTTTTTTTTTTTTTTTTTTTTTTTTTTTTTTTTTTTTTTTTTTTTTTTTTTTTTTTTTGTCAAATCTCCTAAACACACCGGGTGATCAAAAAGTCACTATAAAATTGAAAACTTAATAAATCACGGAATAATGTAGATAGAGACGTAAAAATCGACGCACATGCTTGGAATGACATGGGGTTTTATTACAACAACAAAAAATCAAAAAATGTCCGACAGATGGCGCTGGACAGCAAAGCGTCAGTGACTGCGCATGAAAATCGTGTATAAAAGGAGCTGTAATGAGAGAGAGAATCTGGAGTCCCCACGGCTTCTCCCCACCGCCTCCTACCCCGCCGTTTTTCCTCTCCCCCACGCTTCCCTCCCCCCCCCCCCTCCTCGGGGTTCTGGACCAACAGTTTTAACAGTGCTACGTGAAGTGTTGTGTGCTGTGCTCCAGTGAAGTGTCTGTTTTTTAACTGCGTCCACCGCAATCAGACAAGCGTCGCACCGTGTGTTTTAATTAGTGTCTCCGTGAACTCGCCGTCCTGAGTTATTGTCGTCCTATATAGTTTTTTAGGTCACCGTGGCTCATCATTTTTAACTGACTAAATGTAATTTTAATCGTCTGTCAACTGTTTGTACTTCGAATTGTCACCTTGTCTATGTCATTGTTCCTCCGTTGTTTTTTCGCCTGTCTTGTATTTTAATTTTCATCTCATCCATGTATTTTATTCTTTCAGCCTCTGGAGCTGCTGCCAGCCTACTGGTGTAATAGCTGGTGTGAAAACAGAATAAAGAAAAAAAAGAGAGAGAATCAGATGCACCAGCAGTCGCAGCATGTTGACGTTACCTGAAAAGGAGCTTTTTAGTGAGGCTATATTATCAGAATGGAGAATTTGCTAGTTCAGCGTTGCGATCCTATCACCATAGGAAGGGGATTCGGAAGAGTAAAGGTCCGTTGACAAATGCGGCTGTGGCGAGAATGATTTCGAAGTTCGAAGCCGAGGGTTGTTTAGACGATAGACCCCGTAGTGGCCGACCGAGCACAAGGCGTAATGCTACTGAGACAGTTCAGGAAGCGATGGAGACTGTAGCGGGTTCGTCCATGCACGGGCAAGGCAGCGCTCATGTAGTCGCACATCGCACCGGCATTCCAAACACTACTGTTTGGTTGGAACTTACGCGTATCCTCCAATGCTATCCTTACAAAATCCATCGGCATTATGAACTGTTACCTGGCGATTTAGTGAAGCGGAGGGCATTTGCGGTGTGGGCGTTTCAAAAGATGGCGGAACATAACGATTGATTGAGTAACGTGTTGTGGACCGACGAAGCTCATTTCACACTCCCAGGGTCTGTCAACGCTCACAACTGCAGAAATTGGGCTACCGAAAATCCTAGAACTGTCGTGGAAACTCCATTGCACGACGAGAAAGTCGCGGTATGGGTTGGATTTACCGTACCACATCTACCGTTATCGGGCCTTTTTTCTTCGAGGAACTGCGTGATTCTGGTTTTGTAACTGCTGCCGTGACAGGTGAAAGGTACGCCGATATGTTACAGAATAGTATCATCCCCTGCCTGGCTGATAAACACCTGCTGGAACGTACGATTTTTATGCAGGATGGCGCTCCACCCCACATTGCTAGACGCGTGAAGGATCTCTTGCGCGCGTCGTTTGTTGATGATCGAGTGCTCAGTCGCCACTTTCGACATGCTTGGCCTCCCAGGTCCTCAGACCTCAGTCCGTGTGATTATTGGCTTTGGGGTTACCTGAAGTCGCAAGTGTATCGTAATCAACTGACATCTCTAGGGACGTTGAAAGACAACATCCGACGCCAATGCCTCACCATAACTCCGAACATGCTTTACAGTGCTGTTCACAACATTATTCCTCGACTACAGCTGTTGTTGAGGAATGATGGTGAACATATTGAGCATTTCCTGTAAAGAACATCTTTATCTCTCTATCTACATTATTCCGTGATTTATTAAGTTTTTAAATTTATACTGACTTTTTGATCACCCGGTATATCATACAATGACATAATGTTGTTAGTACATTCATTGACATAAATGGATACTGTTTACAAAATATGTTGTGAAAACATTTAGTAGCAAAGAAGTAAAAGATTTAAACGTCATTCATAGTGCTCATCTCAGTGTTCATAACATCAGATCTCCTGAACTGTGTGTCGTACAGTGATATAATTACGCCTATAACCTTCGCGAAAACGCAAGCAATTTGTTCACAAAGTTTCATCACAGTCGTATTAACGGCACAGCAGCGCATAAAATTCGAACAAACATACAAACATTCATTTTTATATACGAGGGTTAGAACTGAAATGAAATGATCGATTGGCATTGTTGGTCGGGAGAGCCCATACGGGATTGTTCGGCCACCGTAGTGCAAGGCCTTTTAGTTGACGCCGCTTGGGCGACTTGCGAGCCCATGATGATGATGATGATGATGATGATGGATGATGATTAGGACAACACGCAACACAAAGTCCCCTGCTGGGAATCGAACCCGGTCCTCTTGCATCAGTGGTCAGAGACGCCTCCACTGAGCTACGGAGGAGGACTAGAACTTAATAATGTCAACACTGCTGTGGAGACACTATGCAATGAAGGCCGTAAACTCCACAAAATACCTAGGAATTACTATTACTTCAGACTTTAACTGGAAAGAACACGTAGATAATGTCGTGGGAAAGGCGAACCAGAGACTGCGTTTTATTGGCAGAGCCCTTAAAAGATGCAACAGAACTACTAAACAAACTGCATACACTACACTTGTCCGTCCATTTTTGGAGTAGTGCTGCCCAGTGTGGGATCTTTATCAGGTGGGTTTGACGGAGGACATCGAAAGAGTCCAGAGAAGGGCAGCTCGTTTCGTATTGTCACGACACAGGGGAGACAGAGTTACGGAAATGATACTGGATCTGGGATGGGAATCATTACAACAACGGCGCTTATGGCTGCGGCGTGGGCTACTTACGAAACTCCAATCGCCAACATTCTCCTCCGAATGAAAAAAATATATTGTTGACTCCCACTTGCATAGGTAGAAACGACCATCAGAATAAAATACGAGAAATCAGAGCTCGAACGAACAGATTTAGGTGTTCTTTCTTCCCGTGCGCTATTCGAGAATGGAATGGGAGATAAATAGTATAAAGGTGGTTCGGTGAACCCTCTGCCAGGCACTTAAATGTGATTTTCAGAGTATCCCATGTAGATGTAGAATGAAACCTACTATTGTCACTGATAGCACACGTTGTTGACAAACGTACCTTACCTCCGAGCATATGAACTCGCCCGTCCCACGTCACCGGCGTGCTCAGAATTGGGGGAAACACAGTCACTTGTGAGCGAGCAGTCTAACGTAATGGTGTCACTATGATTTCAAAACAGGAACAACGAGAGTCCGTCAGTGCACAGTATTACTGTTAGTTTTTGGAGCATCACCTGCGACCAGCTTTGCAAACAAAGCGGTAACACTTTCTGCGCAACTCTTCCCATCATTTTGCACGACAATTCGCGGGCGCATACAGTGTAAGCTGTGGCTGCTCTGTTCGGTCGATGGGACTGGGAAGTACTGTACCATCCACCATACTCATCGGACTTGAGTCCTTGTAACTGTGTGTCATTCGCTTCAGAACTCTTCCAGAGATTTAGGCAGTAGACCGCTCCATTTGCACCATCAACAGAACAGGCTCTGCTAATGGTAAACGACGCCTTCCACATTGCTGGCGACAAGTTCTACACAACGCTGGTGACTACTTGGAAGGACACTAACAGGTCCAAACACCTAACGCTTTTGTATCGGTTATGATTAAATAGTTGGCACTATTAAGTTTCAACCCTCGTATTAGATAAAGAGTAACCTTGTAATAAAAAAAAAGTAAATAAAAAACTACGCTTTGATATTGCCCTAAGCCGAGAAGTGACTCTTGGTGTTGTAGCTTTCAGGGCACCTTGGAATGCTCTCTGTATGAGGCACTCCTTGGTCTTTCAGGAGCCGCCGATGTACATACCTCTAACAATGTTCAGCGTAGAGCTGGTTCAGATAGACCTGCATTTTCTGACCGACTGTCATTGATATGGCGTGGCACTCATCTCGAGGTCCCTGTTGTCTAGGAGTGTTTTACGTCCGCCGCTTTTAGGCCATCTTATATGAACCAACAAATCGGTCCGCTTCATTCTGAATAGTCTAACTTCTTCCACTCCGTCACGCCTCCGCGTGCTCCAGTCTTGCTGTACAGACTCGTTATTGTGAGCTGCACACTCACAGTTCACTGCCAAGATTTACGTCAACGTTTGAGCCCTCAGACTTCTACACCGTCTATGGATCTCAAAAGTGACCAGAGAGCTCTTTCAAGTGGGTGACCTCTATTTTGTCCGCTCAGCTTATCCTCTTCAGTCCTGGTGTAGCGTAGATGCAACATTCGTTCCTGATTTTTTTTTCTTCGTGAAATAACAGCAGCAGGTAGCGAATGCCGACTGTATACTTAAAACTAATAAGAGGGATAAACATCAATAATTCAATAATGTCCACAAGTACAGTTTTGTGGGGACGAGCGTTATCGTCTACCAGAAGGAACCCATCTCCTATGGCACCAAGGTAGGGCACAACAAAAGATCGAAGGGTCTCGTCCCTATACCTCTGAGCAGTAAAAAAACGCCATTCTGACCGAAAAAAAATGTTCAAATGTTTGTAATCCTACGGGACCAAACTACTTTGGTCGTCAGTCCCTAGTCTTACAAACTACTTAAACTAAGTTAAACTAACCTAAGGACAACACACACATCCATGCTCGAGGAAGGATTCGAACCTCCGACGTGGGAGGCCGCGCGATCCGTAACGTGGCTCTCCAGACCGCTCGGCTACTCCCGCGCGGACGTAGGGGTACGTACCTCCTCTAATACTGACTCCTGCCCACACCATTCGTCCACCATCATCATGATATGGCGATGTTTCCTGCGCATAAGCAGGATTGTTCCGAGTTCCACGTTCTCTCCAGATGGCGGAACGACGATTGTCCGGATGAACACAATCTGTACTCATGTTGGAACAGAACCCGGTGCCATTCGCTACGACTCCAATCCTGATGTTCCTCCGCCCAGTTTCTGCGGGCTAAAAAGTCTCATGGTTTTAATGGAACACATACCATAGGCCTCCAGTCCCTTGGAACTTTGTGCTGGATCAAAGATTCGCGATAAATGCAAGCTAAGTAAGGAGTTATTACCGCAGTGTACTATGTGTAAAACTGGATTGGTACCCCATCTGGACCTGATGACTTATTGGTTTTCAACTCTCTCAGCTATTTCTCTATACCGGCTATTACTGTCTTCCATTTGCGAGTTCGTGAGATCATCAAATGAAAGTATGTTTGCCTGGTCCTCCTGCATGAATGGTTTCTTAAGCGTTAAATTTAAAACTTCGGCCTTCAATTTGCAGTCTTCTGTCACCACCCCAGAATGATCAACGAATGACTGGATAGAGGCCTTTGATCCGCTTACCTTTTTCACTGTCCTTTCTACCACAAACGCTCTCCTAGCCCTCTTGAATGGTTTATTAACTTTGGCGTCCACTGTCCACTGGCTTGTTTGTAACTATAATGTATTGTGGGTGGGTTGACGATTTAGCTGCGAAAAGCAGTGTTCGGAAAACGTATTCAACTTTAGTTCACAAGACTGCTTGTCTGTTCCGCGTGTAGTACTATACATGCCCCGCTCTATACTCGGCAGGTTAAATGCACCGCCAACTAATAACGCAGGGTCCGGACACCTTTGCGCTACTGAGCTTAAACTTTATTTGAATAACACTAGCACTGTGACGATGGAACCAGGGGGCCGGTAAAATACCGAACCATCAACTTGATTTCGCCTATACCTGTTATACGTGCCAAGATAACAGCCACAGTCACTCTCGATTTAAACCTCAGTAGAAACAATACTTTTGTCTACCGTAATGAACACGCCCTCCTATTGGACCTGACATATCTCTGTGATATAAATCCAACTCTTCGCTAAATATTTCGAAGCGTCCTACGTCGGGATTCAGCCAACTCTCAGTCGCGAGGATTATCTGAATGAAAGAAGTTTCCTGCAGTGCAGTAAATTCTGGAACTTTGCTTCTAATACTCTGTGATATTTACTGCTAATATTTTGACAGTCAGAGAATCCGATTTCCCTACCTGCATATCAACTGACGGGTGTTAATGGGACACACACGATAGAGACTAGATTAGATTAGTACAAGTTCCATAGATCATGAATACGATACTTCGTAATGATGTGGAACGTTTCAGATTAATGAAAGTTGTCTTTACAAATTATTACTTTGTACTAAATATTACATGACACAATTTATTTTTTATTTAATTTTTGTTTTTTAAATTTTTTCAGGTTTACTAATTTATATCTAGAAGTTCACCTATAGTGTAGAAGGAGTTGACATTCAGAAATTCTTTTAATTTATTTTTAAATGCTAGTTGGCTCTCTGTTAGGCTTTTGATGCTGTTTGGTAGGTGACCAAATACTTTTGTGGCAGCATAATTCACCAGTTTCTGTACCAAACCTAGATTTAATCTTGAACAGTGAAGATCATTCCTTCTCCTAGTATTGTAGTTATGTTTATACTGCTATTGCTTTTGAATTCTGTGGGATTGGTTATAACAAATTTCATAAGTGAAAATATATATAGTGAAGATCCCTAGCTTTTCAAATAAGTGTCTGCAGGATGATCTAGGATAAACTCGGGCAATTATTCTGATAACACGCTTTTGTGCAATGAATACTTTTTTTACTCAGTGATGAATTACCCCAGAAAATGATGCCATACTAAAGCAGAGAATGAAAATATGTGTAGTAAGCTAATTTACTGAGGTGACATCACCAAAATTTGCAAGTACCCTAATAGCATAAGTAGCTGAACTCAAACGTTTCAGCAGAACTTCAATGTGTTTTTTTCCAGGTCAACCCCTCATCAATGCATACACCTAACAATTTTAAATATTCTACCTTTGCTACAGATTTCTGATCAAAGTCTATATTTATTAATGGTGTCATTCCATTTACTGAATGGAACTGTATGTACTGTGTTTTATCAAAATTTAATCATACTCCATTTGCTGAGAACCACTTAATGATTTTCTGAAAGACGTCGTTTACAATTTCTTCAGTTAGTTCTTGTCTGTCAGGTGTTTTAAAATACTTGTATCATCAGCAAAAAGAACCAGCTTTGCATCTTCATGAATATAGAATGCCAAGTCATTAATATATATTAAGAACAGCAAAGGGCTCAAGACCGAACCTTGTGGCAGCCCTTTTTTAATTGTTCTCCAGTTTAAAGAATAATCTGTTTTTTTTTTCATATTATTGAACTACTTATGTCAACTTTCTGCACTCTTCCTGTTAGGTGTGATTTAAACCATTTCTCTACTGTCCCATTCTTACCACAACAATTTAGGCCTCCGTGCCTAGAGGCCTCATTTCCGAAGGCGATTTCGGACTGTTTGTGTCCGTCCTCACAGCTCTACTTCTGCCAGTACCTCGCCTCCCACTTTCCAAACTTCACAGAAGTTCTCCTGCGAAACTTGTAGGATTAACACTTCTGGAAGAAAGGATATGGTGCAGACATGGCTTACACATAGGCTAAAGGATGATCCAGACTGAAGCTCAGTCGGTAGGGCACATTTCCGCGAAAGGCAAAGTTCCCACTTTCGAATCCCGGTTCTTGCACACAATTTTAATCTGCCATGAAGTTTCATATCATCGCACACTCCGCTGGAAAGTGAAAGTTTTATTTTGGAAATAGCTGCGGCTATTTTAGTTGATTATATCGATAACAGTACTTCAGAACCTAGATATCACAACTGAACACTTAATTGTTTTGATTAGTGTAGTAGGAAATCATAAGACGGAAGACTGGGCCATTCATCTGAGGGTTAAAATAACAATTCTTTCCTCATACTCACCCACATTTCATTTGCCGATTTTTTTCCTAATCACTGAACTACGTGGTGAGAAATATGTAAGAAAACTGGTGTCAGGCTGATGAAGTCGAGCCTAAAGCAAGGGGAATAAACTGGAAACTTGATCTAACCTATGATTCGATGAGCGCCAGACAGGCTTGTAACAATTCAGTATATTCCAGGTATTCATCCTTCATTTCGTCGAATTCTCTGGGCCTGCTACTGCTACGATAGGTCCCTGTGCAGCTACCAGAGGACTGCTGAATAGGCAGTTTAGTTCCCCTGTCCATAGGCGTAGCCACGATATGATTTCGGGAGCGGTTTTCAGTGAATTAACATTGTAATAACATGTACTCTTAATAGAACTTCAAACGGAACTAATCTAATATATAAAAATGAATGTTTGTGTGTTCGTATTTTATGCACAGCCGTACCGTTCAACCGATTTTGATAAAACGGTGTCACCACATTTCTTGCACTTTCACGATGGTCATAGGCACCATTAAATGACTGAACGACAAATAGTTCAGGAGATACGACGTCATAAACAATTATATGGTTGAAAACCTGTGGCATCATGCGATATGCGAATGAGGACACTTTATTCATCATAAAATCTTCATGACATTTTGAATACTTGACCTTCAAAACAAGAGGAAGGTCAATGTCACATAAAATTTTGGATGGTGCCTGACAGAGGATACTTTACATATTGACTTTGTCAGATTCTATAGTTGTATTCCGATCCTGATGAAATTTTTAAATATGATTGAACAATTCAGTTTATCAATGCAGTGTTAATATATTCAGATTACCTACAATCATTTCAATTAATTAACGTGACTAAACAGTAAATTTTCAGAGTTCGGTGAAGTTTCGAATGAAATAAAATTTCTGAAATTTCTAGCAGCTTTCTCTGGAAGTTACGTTACATTTTTCAGGGTGATCAAAAAAGAAACATTTACAACAAATTATTGTTCACACCATGTGAATTTTATGTAAGCAATTTAAAGTAAGAAATTGATTTACAGTTTGCTTCAGTGGAAAGCATACTTCAGATTTTTTGGCTGTCTTCTTTGATGCATACCAAGCGTACCGAATCATTGGGGTCAAAACCACCAGCAGAATTTGCTGTTATCAATGTATGGTTTTAATGCGAATTTGAAAATAAATACATAAATAGTTAAGAATGATTGGTTGGTTTTGGGGGAAGGGGTGGTTGGGTTGGGATGAGATTTAAAGGGACTAAATTAAAACTGTCATCAGTCCCATTTGGTTAAGGAGAGGGAAGGAAATATGTCGTGTCCTATCAAAGGAACCATTCCGCCATTTGCCTGGAGTGATTTAGGGAAATCACAGAAAAATTAAATCTGGAGGGCCAGAGGTGTATTTGGACCACCATCCTCCCGAATCCAAGTCCGTACCGTTAATTCTATTGCGATAAATCTTTGTCAGTGTTTTCCTTGGACATTCGTGAAGGATTAGTTTGCATAATACTGAAGTTATATTGAAGCCGCATAATGGGAAATTGGAAAAGCTAGACTTAATTCATCCACCAATCCTCATATTTTACACACTTGACTGAAAACAATAGTAATGTCAGAGTCTACATAAAATTTCCTATGGTTCGTCGAAGAGGATACTTAACCAATGGACTTCGGCAAAATCTATATTTGTACTCCGATCTTGATGACATTTTGCACACTTGAGCTTCAAACTATGAGGAAGGTCAGTGCGTGCCAAATATTTATGGTTTATGGCGGTGAGTACTTTACTTACGGACTTCGACAAAAACTACGGTTTTATTCCAATCTTGATAAAATTAGGCACACTGCACCTTCAAAACAACATTTCATTGTCTATTTAAGATTTCATTTGGAGAGTAACTTGCAGTGAACTTAGACAACACTTCACAGATCACCATTAAAAATTTTTCACTTATAAATGGAGTAGTAAATGGGCTGAGGAGGTGGAGAAGGAGTTATACTCAGAGATGAGCTCATTTCCGGCAGATAAAGGGAGTGTGGAGTTAGGCATTCAAAGGGGGAGGAGATGAACAGAGAGAAGGGAGAGGGGGAGATGGACAAAGGACAGAGGAGAGAGAGAGAGAGAGAGAGAGAGAGAGAGAGAGAGAGAAGGAGTGAGGATGTGAAGATTAGGATAAATAAGACCCGAGCAACGCTGGGTTTTCAGCTAGTACTGTATATATTTTATTCCAAAGGACTGTATACTAGAGAGTTACCAAGGTATATATATAAAAAAGTAGCAAACTTCTTAAAAATCTACCTATTCTCCAAAATAGGAACAAGGCAAATCATATCATGAAGCTAGGAATTCGGATCGAAAGACGGATGGCAATCAGAAACACAGTGCGTGAGGCTTGATCCGAAAAGCTCTCAATTTTTTGCGGCACGTGTAAGCTGTCTGATATGGTAGGGAGTGGGGAGTGGAAGGCTCGAGGCTATTCAAACTCAATTCAAGCTAAAATCAACCATTCACAATGACTTGATTAAGTAACGTAAAATCAAAACACCAGTAAATAGTGGCTTAATACACAAGGCAAAACCTGCGCCAGAAGGGCGATCTTAATAACAATAGAATATGTGCCGGAAGGGCAAATTTAAATAAAAACAGGAGTCCGTAAGGCAAGATACAACAATCACCAACTTTTGCTACTTAAAGTCAAGGTTTCACAATATAGGTGCACTCAACAGGAATACCAATTACACACCACCCAAGGTGGCAATACAAAGCACATGATGCTAGGCCAAATACTTAGCAATTGTGACACACGCAACTTACACAGGCTGCCTAGAACAGATCAGACACAATAACAATTCGCGATATCAATTCACTACACTACCAGATTAGGATGGCACCAAGATCAATATATATATATATATATATATATATATATATATATATATATATATATATATATATCCTGACAGCAGATGAGAACTCCAAAAGGAAGCAGGGCAAGAGGCACAGAAAGGGAACCCCGAAACTACATTTAAAAAAAAAAAAAGGAAAACAAATCAGCCGGTTCCTGGGCAGTTGACAGAAAGCGACTGGGCACAAGCCAGAATTCCCCAGTGGTACTCAGCGGTTCAATTGTTAAATCTTGAAGAGGAATGAGTTTCGTACTAGAAAAGTGCACAACTAACAGGTCGCACTCACTAATACATACGGACTACGAGAGCGCAGGCGACCTCACCAGGTCTCTCCAAGAAGAAGACAACATATCACACCCGGGCGAGCAAAGGCCGAAAGGAGGAGAAAGGCACACACAGATCTTCAGAAAACCTCCTGGAAAGAGTACTTAGCACATCCAGACGCTGCAGGCGCAGGCAGATATGTGAGCGTCCGATTCAGCACACCAGGGTGAATCTTTATCCACAACATCGGGTAGCGAAGGTTGCCATCGATGCAGTTAGCACAGTCGGCGGCGGCGGCAGGATATCACACAACAGTACTCAAGCAATCAACATGTCTGACGACGCGACATCTACTCCCGGGTGTAAGGGGACAACTCCAGCGTGGCCCAACTGTCCTCGTAGAACCACTAGCTACGTAAACAGGCCACGGTCATGCGGCCGCGCCGACACTGCTCACTCCCCTCGCCCAACCTTCAGACTGCGAACGATAGGCCACTTCAAAGAGGGAGCGCTGCAGCGCGCAAAGAGAGGTCCCTAGCCCACGCATGAGGCGCCATCGCCGGCAGGCACAGGAAGGCCAGTCGATAACTAACATGAGCAAACAAGGAAGATGGAAAGCACGAAACACACCAAACAGGAGCCGCCACGGCTCACTGTCAATGACAAAAAAATTATTGCACAGATTCTCTGACTAGACAGGAACCTAGTGTTGCCGTGTCGTACTATGTATGAATATAATATTTTTTTAAAGCGTCAGAATATTGAAGAACTTTTGACAACGCGTCCTTTTGAATGTTATTTGTTACAATAAATTAACGAAAACTACGTTTTCATAGCTCCAATGGTCATCGTATTTAAAGTGTGTTAGTGATATAATTTGTATACCGTGAAAGAATATCGTTCCTTTGCTACGGTGTAACGCCATTCTATCAAAGGAACCTCCTTCTCATGCTTTATTGTACATATATAACATATCACAACATGTATTAGATGTGTAGAATACCTAAAAACTGTACTACTGGCGGGAGTACAGAAGTAGCGTAGTTGGTTGCGACGCAACCTGTGGTGAAGAATTTGTGAGCTAACACAGTACGTGTCTGTGAACTACCGAAATATTTTTATTTTTTCCTTTTTATGTTTCTGGTTCTTTCTTGTTTATTTAAGTATAATTATCTGGTGACTGAGCGTTGCTCGTGAATTTTTTTTTCTGTTACATAGTGGTATATGGTGCTACTCACCGTGTTTTCGAGGCTAATATATACTCTGTGATCAGAGAATCACGAAATTAATTTTTTTGCTCGTTTACAGATATAAGATTATATCCTATAATCGTTGTTTTTTCTTTTCAAGATGACGTATTAGCGTGGTGGTTAGCATCAAGAGCTGTGGAGGAAAAGGATGTAAATAACAGGTTTGCATCTACACTCAACCAGATATTTATAACGATTTGGTTTAATTACGGTTTATGTAACTTATTTGTTAATACAATTATAATATCCGGTATTCGACGTTATTTATGATAAACAAGAATATCTGCTCAGGAGAGAATTTGCTGAGTTTTTCGTGCTAGGACACAGGAATCAATAAATTTCAAGACAGTAGTACCCTATGTCAACCGGTTTTCCCCGCGGTGTTTGAATTCTGTGCAGTGCAGTACAGTGTGGTTACGGAAGCAGATACAGTGGAGGAGAAACACTGTTTACGTACAATACTAAAAGCAAAAATTATCACGACGAACATTGTCGAGCTGAGGCGTTGTCCCGCATGTATGAACAAGTTAAGTGTATCAGGCAGAACCTATCATTTGCGGTGGAATGTCAAGATAATTATTTGAATATGCAGAATATGTACAACCAGGGGTGTACCTGGGGGATGGCAAGAGTGGCCCCCGCCAGGGGCGCGAGTGCAAAGGGGGCGCAAATTCAGATCAAATGTTCAAATGTTTGTATAGCTTATGGGACTTAACTACAGGGTCATCAGCCCCTAAACTTACAAACTACTTATGAACTGGCTAACACTAAGGACGGCACAAATATCCATGTCCGAGGGGGGATTCGAACCCCCGACAGTAGTGGCCGTGCAGACCGTGACTGACGCGCTGCAGTCCCTTCGGCCACCGCGGCCGGCGTAAATTCAGAAGGCCGCGACGGACTGCCACGCCGCCCCCTGAAAAATACCACTACTACTAATGTATTCTTGATTTCTTGGCAATGCTTAGCAAAAATATATTACCCAAGCTGAACCTTCTTATTCCATGGACTTTTTAATCAGAGCACATAACCTTGCAAACCTGTTTGACATCTTCATCTTCCTGCAAATGCACAAAGTGCGATTGTGGTCAGATCCAGTTCACATATTTCTCGTTTAATTGTTTAAATAAACGTATACTGTATATTCATGGTAAATAATAATATTTACTTGCTTTATTAGCTTATGACAACAGTTGCAAAATATTACCTTAACAAAGTATCCAAGAAGTCGTATTAGAACTAATTTGTGTTGTGGTCTTCAGTCCGTAGACTGGTTTGATGCAGCTCTCCACGCTACCCTGTCCTGTGCAAGTCTCTTCATCTGAGAATACGTTCGCCAACCTACATCCTTTTGAATCTGCTTACTATATTCGTCCATCGGTCTCCCTCTACGATTTTTACCCCACACGCTTCCTTCTAAAGCTAAGTTAACAATTCCTTGTCTCAGAATGTGTCCAACCAATCTATCCCTTCTCTTAGTCAGGATATGCCAGAAATTCCTTTTCTTCCCGATACTGTTAAGCACCTCCTCATTAGTTACGTGATCTACCCATCTAATCTTCATCTTCGTCTGTAGCACCACATTTCGAAAGCTTCTATCATCTTTTTGTCTGAACTCCTTATCGTCCACGTTTCACTCCTATACAATACCACACTCCAGTCAAATGCTTTCAGAAAGGACTTCCTAACATTTAAATTGATATTTGATGTTAACAAGTTTCGCTTCTTTAGAAACGCTTTTCTTCCCATATCCATTCTGCATTTTATATCTTCTTTACTTCGGCCATCAGAAGTTATCTTGCTACCCAAATAACAAAATTCATCTACTACTTTTATTGTCTCATTACCTAATCTAATTCCTTCAGCATCGCCTGGTTTTCTGACATTGCATTCCAGTACCTTCGTTTTACTCTTGTTAATGTTCGTCTTATATATTCCTTTCAAGACACTGTCCATTCCATTCAGTTCCTCTTCCAGATCTTTTGCGGTCTCTGACAGAATTACTATGTTCGGCAAACCGCAATGTTTTTATTTCTTCTGCCTGCACTTTAATGCCCTCTCCAAATTTCTCCTTCCATTCCTTCACAGATTGAAGAACACAGGGGAAACGCTACAACCCTGTCTTATTCCCTTCCCAACCACTGCGTCCCTTTCTTGCCCTTAGACTCTAATAACCGCTGTCTGGTTTCTGTATAGGTTTAATATAACTATTGGCTCCCTATATTTTACCCCTGCTACCTTCACAATTTGGAAGAGTGTATTGCAGTCGACATTGTCAAAAGCTTTCTCCAAATCGACAAACGCTAAAAACGTAGGTTTCCCTTTCCTTAGCCAATCTTCTAAGATAAGTCGTAATATGAGTATTGCCTCCCGTGTTCCTACATTTCTCCTAAATCCAAACTGATCTTCCCCGACGTCGGATTCCACAAGTTTATCCTAATTAATAATAATTATCACATAAGCCTATAAACAAGATTCGTTGTTAATATTACTGGTCTTATTAATTTTGCTATGGTAATTCCTATATCAAATCTTTTTACCTTTTTCTTCTATCTCCGCTGAGTCGACAATATATTAGCAGATTCATACAAGTGATTTGAAACTGCCAATAAAAAAGATAAAAATAGAAATAAATAAATAACCATGACTGAATGGTCCGAAGAAAATTGACCCCCTGACAATATTGATTAATTAAAATTGAGTAGTCACTAAGTTACTTTCATTTTACGTTTACTTTTCATAATTACTTGTAGCACCGTATTAATCTTGTCAGCGCGGCGCAGGTTCATTGGCAGATTCATTTAAGTAATTTGTATCTGCCAATAAAATATCAAGATATGAGAGGATTTGAAGGAACTTAGATCCTTTTGGTTTTATTATACTCTCGCCAAGTCAGGGCAATCCGACTTGCCCAAACGTCTGGGTGTGAGAATTTTGAAGCACGAGGCCTTAAGAGAGCAACGTGGAACCAGTCATGCTGAACACACCATCTACACTTTCGGCATTACCTGGTTGTCATAGTGACAAATAATTCAGCACTTAAAGTTCATTTGAGGCGACGACTCCCCTACCTCCCAATCCTGGTCGGCTTTACATCAGGTTTCAAAATCGCCATCCACCTTCGTAATGATAGGTGTTAGCTGGCGAGCGAAAGTAACCCAGAAGGGGCACTCACCCCGGTGTTGTCTGTTGCCAATTGGCAGAAGGACCTTGCTGCCGATACAGTGGTGCCGACACTGGGCCTGTCGACCGTGAGGCTAACTGCCCCCTCAAAGGTTCGTCGAAGCTGCATTCACAGTTAGACGGCCCTGCAAAACTTAACAGTTACCGATTCATCTGTGGCTGAGTAGCAAGAGGAAGTGCACGTTCATACATCAAGAAACGAGAGTCGCGTGTTCTGTTACCTGTGCTCATGCTCATGGTTCATAAGCAGCTACTATTATAGCACCTTCATATGAAACTCTTATTTTCTTTTATAAGGCATTTATACAGTTTCCCCGTTTTTCTCGCAGTAGAATCGCATTATTTATGATTTGACGCTCCTTACGTATATCTGCTTTATTTAATGACTGGTTTATTTTCGCAGTCAATTCTTTGATTTGAAATGTGTAGCAGCGGGTAAAACTACATAATAACAATATATACATATCAAAATCTGTGGAAAGTCACGCATATGTCCCTTGGGAAGCTACCAAAATTTTCAGTCTTGTTGTAAACGACTACATAAAAAACCAGAGTTTAACTCTTGATTTTTCAAAATAATATGAACTCATTCATCTACTATGCCAGTCATACAATTTTTCTTTCTCAAAATTACATTTAATTCACTAAAATTAATAAGTATGAACATATCGTGTTTGATAATTGTAGCGTGTTTATTGTTTTAAAAAATGTACAAATGTTTGTAAAGCCTATGGGAGTTAACTGTGGGGTCATCAGTTCCTAAGCTTACAAACTACTTATGAAGTAGCTTATACTAAAAACGGTACAAACATTCATGCCCGAGGGGGGGGGGGGTCGAACCCCCGACGGGGAACGGCCTCGCGCATCGTTGCATAGCGCCTCACTGCGCTCGGCCGCTCCGCCGCGGCTTTATTGTTTATTTCATTAACATTTGATATGCTGTCTACGGGGATTTTGCTGTTTGCCATATCGTTTATAAAACACGTACCAGTTAAAATTACACGTAAGATTTAAAAGTATTGAAGATGAAATCAAGTGTTTCATCCTAAATGTCATCATATATATATATATATATATATATATATATATATATATATATATATGTTTGCCTGTATATCCTCTATGTGTTCATATCATTCATTCGATTGCATTGAAACTTCGGTGAACTGTTCACCGTACTCCCACGAAGGTTCCTGACCAAAAACCAAAAGAGCTCGACACATAGCTTCAAATGTTTGTAAATCTATCGGACCAAACTGCGTGGTCATCAGTCCGTAGCTTACAAACTACTTAAACCTAGGTAAACTAACCTAAGGACAAACACACACACCCATGCCCCAGGGAGGACTGGAACCTCCACGGCGAGCAACCGCGCGCTCCGCAGCGAGACGCTTTAGACCGCTCGGCTACTCCACCGCGGCGACACATAGCTCAGGAGATATTACGTCATAAATAATGAGAGGCCACCACGTGAGAATACCCAGATGTATGCGTCAATTGTTGGAAAATGGGAGTAGTTAGGGACCTGCAACAAAGTTTGCATGTAATTTCGAACGTTTATGAAGCGTTGTGTAACTTAACCCCCCTTCCACACACAAAATGATCAAACGAAAAGAAGTCTACCGCTCTCAACCGTTTCGCTGTAGATGCTGCAAAACTGTCGCATTAGGCATGACCTTGTATCAAATAATGTTAGCATTACAGATTTTCACCTTACTATTTATGTTTGTCTGTAAGTCTCCCTTAATTCTCTTGCATCCAAAATTAAGCAATTCGTTTTCTTAATCTGTATCTATATAAAAGCGAAAGAATACTCACTCATTTGGGAGGTTCAAATCCTCCCTCGGGCGTGGATGTTTGTGCTGTCTTTACTATAAGTTAGTTCATAAGTAGTTTGTTTCAACTGTTTCAACTGCTTGTATAGCTCATGGGACTTAACTACGGGGTCATCAGTCCCTAAACTTACAAACTACTTATAAACTACCTTATACTAAAGACGGCAGAAATATCCATGCCCGACGTGGGATTCGAACCCCCGACCGTAGTGGCCGTGCAGACCGTGACTGGAGCGCTTCAGTCCCCGCGGCCACCGTGGCCGGCAAGTAGTTTGTAAGTTTAGGGACTGATGACCCCGCAGTTAAGACCTATATGCTTTACAAACATTTCAACACTCACTGACTAAACACGAAATCTCTGAAATTTGGCAGGAATGTAGTTTGTAGGTAGAAAACGTCAGCTACGAAAGTATTTTGTGATAGGTGCATGGCAATCTGAGACCTCAGATACTCAGACATCGGGATTAGGACCGATGGAGTGCACTCCTACTTCTGAATCAGGGTCTAGACCTGAGCAAGAAGTGGGAACTGTAACAGAGAAGTTGAACCAGATTAGGATTAAGGCCTTGTCTGGGGCTCAGAGGAAGAAACTTCTCAAGGAACAGAAGCAAAAGGAAGGAAAAGAATGGCTTCCTAAGCATAAGTGGAGGGAATCAAAAGGGCTTGAGCCCAAGACCCCCCAAAAAAACTGCCTCAGGTCAAAGGGGATACACAGACCCCTTCGACGTCAAAGACAGGTGGCAAGAGGGTTAGGGAGGAATCTAAGACTTCCTCCTCTCTGGACAAGCGTGATCCTAAAAGGCTGAGGCACGAAATAGGAAAACAGACCTATAGTACTGCAGTCTCGGTCTTTAGAATGGCGGTTGTCCAAAAAGGATACCCACTGGTGAGCATCACCTCGCAGCAGGAGGAGCTCGTGCAGATGGCCCTCTTTGAAGAGATTGGGGGGGGGGGGGGCGCTGGTCCAGGACCCAAATTCAGGAGGGTCTATCTAGATCGCGGTGCCCTCATTTTTGTCTGCAAGGGGGGCCACTCAGTAGTATGACTTAAGGAAAAGGTGCCCATGATATCCCCGTGGGAGGATGCAAAGCTGCTGGTCAAGACAGCAACCGAACTCCTGAAGACCGCAAAGGTATCAATATGGGTACCAAAGATCCTTAAGGATGTCCCCTCCAAAGACTCTGTTCGAGAAAATAAGGGTCCAGAACCCATAAGTCTCGACAGAGGATTGGAGGGTAATTAACCAAAAGGACGTTCCGGAAGGACGAACCCTGGTGGTGGAGGTCGGAGAGAAGTCCCTGAAGGCAATGCGAGAGCAAGGCCTGAAACTGTTTTTAGGATTCTCACAGCTCGCCGTCAGGGTAATCAAAGAGCTTAAAAGCAATAATGGCAGCAAGATGGGGACTGGAAGTGCTGCAGATAAGCCTGCAGCACAGTAAAGGGGCCACTGCTGCCCTAAGCCGTCGCCTGGCGAGACAGGAGGTGGACGTGGCCCTGATACAAGAACCCTATTTATACAAAGGGGGTGTATCAGGCCTCGGTGGTACTGGAGGTAAACTGATTTATGCTAGAAATCTAAAAAAACTCCAGAACATGCATTTATGTTAGAAATGGAATACCTTTCATACCGATGATGGATTTTTGTTCCAGGGACCTGGTGACTATCAGGATGCAGCAACGTGAGGAAGGTATCACGAGGGAAATTGTTTCGGCCTCAGCATACCTTCCTTACGAAGACAGCTCTCCTCCTCCTTTGGAAGTGAGGAGACTGACGGAAACCTGCCATCGGCAAGGTGACGAACTGTTGGTGGGATGTGATGCCAATGCCCACAATCTATCGTGGGGCAGCAAGGACACCAACAGTAGAGGTGAGCACCTTGTTGAATTTCTCCTATCTAACAACTTGGAGGTCCTTAATAGGGGTGATGAACCTACATTCGCCGCGGTGGAGTAGCCTAGTGGTCTAAAGCACCTCGCTGCGGAGTGCGCGGTTGCTCGCCGTGGAGGTTCGAGTCCTCCCTGGGGCATGTGTGTGTGTGTTTGTCCGTAGGTTAGTTTAGCTAAGTTTATGTAGTTTGTAAGCTACGGACTGATGACCACGCAGTTTGGTCCGATAGATTTACAGACAGACATTTTTGAACCTACATTCGGGAATAGCAGAAGGGAAGAAGTAATTGACACAACTTTTGGTTCCATGATGATGGGAAGTTACGTCAAACAGTGGCATGTGGTCCTGGAGCCATCCTCATCAGATCACATGTATATTAAATTCAAGGTTGAAATGGGAACCAAACAGACCATGGCCTATAGGAATCCCAGGAAAACGGACTGGGTGACATATAGGAGAGACCTTGACTTCAGCCTATCGGAAATTAAAACTTCGATAAGGAATCCAGCAGAGTTTGAGGAAGTAGCAGAGGCTGTAACCTCTGCTATAGTGACCTCATACCAGGACAACTGCTCAATCACCAAGAAGTGCACAAATAGGAGTGTGCCTTGGTGGAATAATAACCTGGAAATGCAAAGGAAACAGGTACGAAGACTGTTTAACCTTGCGAGGCGCAAAGGACAATGGGCAAAGTATCGTGAGGTCCTTGTCAATTACAACCTTGCCCCCAGACGGGCAAAGGAGGCATCCTGGAAGGTATTCTGTGAGGAAGTGGAGGGCACGGCTGCTCAAGCGAGACTTCATAAAATCCTCACTAGGGTACCAACTAATCCAGGAGGAACATTGAGGAAGGAGGATGGGGAGTATACAAAGACAGCACATGAAACGCTGGAACTGCTCCTCAAGACTCACTTTCCTCAATATACTCTGGGGGATAACTCAGACCAGAATGCGATTCCTGAGAGACAACGGTTCTCAGGTATTCGCAAAGAGGACTGTGATTTGGCCAAGGAGTGTGTTGATTTCAGTAAGGTCCGATGGGTCGGTGGGAACATTTCAACCGTTCAAGTCACCTTGCCCCGATGGAATCTTTCCAGCTCTCCTGCAACAAGCGGGAGAAAATCTTATTAGATTCCTATGCAGGTTACTCATGGTTAGCCGAGCAGCAGGAATCATTCCCAATGCCTGGAGGACAGTGAAGGTTGTCTTCATTCCTAAACCAGGGAGAATTGATCATACCAAGGCCAAGGATATGAGACCAATCAGCCTGTCCTCCTCCATTCTTAAGACATTGGAAAAGCTGGTTAATGTGCATGTTGGAGAAAGGAGGTTAAGTAGGGCTCCTCTTCATTCAAACCAACATGCCTATCAACCAGGTAAATCATGTGAGACAGCTCTCCACCAACTCTTTGGGAAGGTGGAGAAAGCACTACACTTTCAGGAAATAACCCTCTGTATCTTCCTGGACATTGACGGGGCTTTTAGCAATACGACCTTCGATTCCATGGTTAGGGCAGCAGAGGTGCATGACCTAGGGACCACTATATGTAGGTGGACTAGGGCCAGGCTCAGTGAAAGAAAGGTAGAGGATACCATGATGTATGAAAAAATGGTAATCAACACCACTAGGGGTTGCCCGCAAGGAGGAGTTCTTTCCCCTTTATTATGGAATCTAGTGGTTAATGATCTCATTGGAGAATTAAACTCTAGGCAGTACTTTTGCCAAGGATACGCAGATGATCTTGTCATAGTAATACTTGGCAAATTTGCTGACACAGTGAAGAATATGGCACAAGGTGCACTGGACATTGTGCAAGACTGGTGCAGAAAACAGGATTTGGGGGTTAGTCCTAAGAAGACTGTTGTTGTACCATTCACAAGGAAACATATACAACACTCAATTTGGAATCTAAAGCTTTTCAATGAAGCGCTACCTGTGAAGGGGACAGTGAAATATCTAGGGGTTACCCTAGATGAGAAACTGACATGGACCCCTCACATTAGGAATATTTGCTCCAAGGCAAAAGGTACTCTTGTGAGTACCAGGAGAGCTTGTGGCAAAAATTGGGGCCTGAGCCCCAAGGGTATGCACTGGATATACACCACAGTGATTAGACCCAGGATCACCTATGGGGCGGTCGTGTGGTGGAAGAAGGTAGAAGAGCAGGTTGCTGCTAAGGAGCTTGGTAAGGTGCATAGATTAGCCTGCTTATCCATAACAGGCGGAATTAGCAACATACCAACTACTGGGATGGAAACCATGCTGGATATGCCCCCATTACACCTTTGGGTCAAGATGGAGGCAGAGGCTGGTGCATACAGACTCAAATCTGGCAACAACTGGAACTCTTTGGTATATCCAGAATCACACACTAAAATAGTGAGTGAGGTAAATATAGGAAAGGTTGGGGAAATGCCAGCCGACTATATTATAACCCCATACTTCTTCAACAAGCCTTTCGATATAACAATTGGAAGCAGGGAGCAGTGGGTGAAAATAGTTCGACACCGTACGGGGGATATTGTCTGGTTCACTAACGGATCAAAAGAAGACCAAGATGTTTGGGCTGGGGTATATGGGGTGCAGCCAAGACTGGAGGGCGTCATCTCTCTAGGAAAACTGGCCTCAGTATTCCAGGCCGAAATCACTGCCATCAGGGCGTGTGTGGAGGAGAATTTGCGTAGGTGCTACAAAGATTGTAGCATCTATATCTATTCAGACAGCCCTGAGATCACTGGCAGCTCCTGCAACAAGGTCTAAAATTGTTGCAGAATGTCACATGGTTGTAGTGGAGCTAGGGGAAAGCAATAGAGTAAACCTATTGTGGGTCCCTGGCCACTCGGGGATCAGTGGCAACAAACATGCCGACAGATTAGCCAGGATGGGGGCAGAGACTCCATTTATTGGACCGGAACCTGTCCTGATGAACACCAAGGCAATGATCAAATTGGAGCTACGTAACTGGCTCAGAAGACAGCACGTAGAATATTGGACCAAAGTCCATGGCAAGGTAATGATGCCAAAGCCATGTTTTAAAAGAAGCTCTGCAATTCTGGGTCTGAACAGGAGAGAGATTAGACTCATGGTTGGATTGCTGACATGCCTTGGAAATTTCAAAAAACACCTATATACAATGGGAATAACAGAAGAGGACCCTAAATGTAGGATCTGTGATGATGGTGATGAAACTGCATCACATCTAATCTTCGAATGCATTGCATTGCATTGCATTGGAGAGTAAAAGGCACAGAACATTTGGGACAACCAGACCCGAAGAAATTGTGTCTAATGAAGAACTGGTAAAGGGACTCCTTGCACTGTTCAAGGGCATTGGTTGGCTTTACTAGACATACAGGGAGCGATACCGCACAATAAACTTAGTTTCGGTGCGGGCAGCGGCGGGTTGGACCAACACTGTTTTGGCTTCCCTGAAAAAATCAAATCAAATCAAATCAATGGTACATGACAGACGGTACCTTGCAGAAAACTTTGCCGAGGGAGAGAAAGGTTGTAACGAACAAAGAGATGGGAGAGAAAGAGGTACATGCAGAGAGAGGGGGGGGGGGGAATGGATGTTGACGAAGGGAGTGTAGGATAAATAAACACCAAACTGAGGCGAATTTCATTGTAATCTTAAATAAACGGTTTTGATAAAAGCAATCACTGTTAAAGAAGCAACTTCGATGTACGTGCCAAGTAGAAGCGAGATATGTGTAGATAATTTAAGTTTTGAATTCGCTTCAGTTATTGCGAGATATTGAGTGTGTCTGAATATTTCCACTGTACTACTATTATGGCCATAGTCCGCTATTTTGCCACATGAGGCATGAAGTGTCCTTTCTTGCATTCCATTGAGACTCTCCAGGTTACTGTAGTGAAACCGGGCAGAATTTTCTTGAATTTGTCAAAGCGTTTGTATGGAATACATAATGCAGAACAACAATAACTTTCTTTAAAACTGAAATATAGCCTGACGTATGAAAAATGCTAGATGTTTCTTTCTCTCTCTCTCTCTTACTTTTTTCCCCTCCAGAATTCGATGTCCCGTCACAATTTTTTCTGAACGTAAAGCTGGTATTATCAGGCGTGAACCAAAGTTTCTGGTCCATTCACACTGGTTACAATGAACCATCCAGATTAATAATGGGCATTAGTGTGTAAAAAAGTGTCAATAGCAGACGTTGAATTCAAAGTCGCATTTGCATTTTTCACCTTTGATTGAAAGTGTCCTTCTAACGCTCATTTCCTTTTTAATATCAGATCTACGTGCATTGAACATTCAAGGTTCACTAAAACTGACGATACCGCACTAAGTCTATTTGCATTCGTAAAACAAGCTCTGAGCACTTCGGTTTCAGTCATATCTGGTTGCGACATGTTACTCGATACAAATTGTATCTTTCTATGGAAATTTTTTTGAAACAAATAAGCTACCTCTTAATTCTCTAGCTCTTACATCGTTTGTATTGTCTATTCCAAAGCAACATCGTGTGCGCAATTTGATTTCCTTGACAATAAAATTTGTTTGAATTCAAAATAATATTAAAAAGTCGCGCATTTATCTCACCGTTATTTCTGATCTACTTCTACATTGTTTTGGTGGTTTGGTTTTTTACCTTGATACTAAACACATTCAGAGCAAATCAAAGATTCGATGGATGCGTATTTTTAAATATATCTAACTACATACCTCCACTAATTAAACACTAAGTATTCGAAGTGTAGCGACCGTTTAGGGCATCTCATAATCATCAAGAAAGTTTCCTCTTCATACATTTAGTTTTTTATATATTCCCATAGCAAGCAGAAAAATAACAAAATATGCACATCTCCAGGATAATTATCCCAACCTACTAAACTCATTGCCCCCCTAGAAAAACCGTCATTATTGAAGAAATATATTTCTTCATTAATTTTTTCTTGAAAAAGTGTTTAACACCATTCCTAGTCCAATTATTGTGAGGGATAACTTATGTACCTCTCTTACATATCGTTATATGATCTCGGATCGGAGTACGGAAATCACGACAGCTGGTCAGTGAACAGCTGCTCCCCTAGGAAAATTTCCTTGCTGGTAATGAGACAGAATTTATAGAATTACTATTGCGGTTTGAATTATGGTGACAACTAGAAGACTCCAAACCCTTGCAAGAAATAAAAAGTCAGAACTTAAAAAGGGAGTATTACTTTCTGTTTGAACAAAGCTTACATTTAAGTTATCGCTGTCATTGTGACAACAGATCAAGATGAGAGTAATGCCGAATTTGAGTCTGATGATACGGAAACACATCCACATACAAATGATGACAACCAACCACAACCACCAACTTCCCATCATATAGCCCCACCAGTTTCAGAAAAGAACTATGAAGAGGACGGATGTTCCACACATAGTTCTTTAGATGAGGGAGGATCATCAGTTGGTTGTCATGATTTACATCCACTAGAAGAAGACTGTTCACCATAAGTAGATGAAATAGTTTTTAATTATTCAAATAAAAATGGCCTAGCTATCCTTTCGTTACTGACAGTATTCGAATTCTGCTGGTGGAACGTATCCCTCAAATAGTTGACGGATCAACGTTCAAGTTTCCCTGGTCGGATGGAGATAGACATTTCGATGGGAAGTGGTTTTACAAAACGCTGAAAAATGGCGACAGTGTGCGAAGACAATGGTTACTTTACAGCTAAGCGGAAGAATCTCTATTTTGTTTTCTGTCTCCTCTTTGGGAAGGATCATTTTCAGATTTTAATAAAGGCTTCAATGACTGGAATATTAAAACCCTTTCATTTACAACCACGAAAACTCGCCCTGCCACAGTTTGTGTTACGTGCAGTGGAATGATTTGCAAAACCGACTAAAACAAAACAAAAATGGAGATGCTGAAATTAAAGAAAGCATCAAGAAGGAGATGGAGAAATTGAGGTACATACTGAAAGTAATTATATTTTGTACTAAGAATAATCTACCACTTCGATAAACAGCAAAGAAAGAAATCACTGACGAGTCAAAGAGTGTTATTTTTTTTTTAAAGCAATTTCGAACTAACAAGTCACTATCATCCTAAAGTAGCAGAACATATGGCTCACGTTAAATCAAATGAAATGGCACTCCATTACTTCTTTCCCTAAAGTCCAAAATGAGCTCACAACTTTAATTGGAAGTAATGTGAGGCAGAAAATCTTGAATCAAATAAAAAATAGAAAATACTTTTTCATCATCTTTGATTGCACACTAGACGGATGTCAGGTGGGAAGTGTCAGGTTTCAACACTATTGAAAATAAGAAGGCATTTCAGTGGACATTCTGAAAAAACTTGATGAAGATGACCTAAGTATGGATAACTGCAGAGATCAGGATTATTATGACAGCAATATGGCTGGAAAATATATGTGTTTGTAAGCTCAAATCCTCAAAAAAAAAAAAAAAAAAAAAAAAAAAAAAAATTAATCAAAATATCCACGGGTGTACTGCCGGTCTATAGTGTCCAACGGGCACAATATTTCGGCGATCATACATGTCGCCATCATCAGGTGAACTGACGGACTGAGCTCCTGGAACCGCGCCGGCACGGAGATCCGCACACTACGGCTGCTCGAAGGGAACTGGGTAGCGGGCCATTTAAATACCCTCGGCCCACGGAGCAACCCCTCCGCGGTCCGCGCCCCGCGCCGCGGCCGCGCAGTGGAACCGATTGCGCCGGCGTCTGAGAATACGTCGGTGTGAGGGCTCTGTCCGCCGTGGTCGTCACTTCGTTACGTTTGCTAGATTTACTCTTAATTAACCCAATCGCTGGTTCCCAAGCTTTGCTAAGATTACAGCCACAGTCACGGTTTATGAGGTCGTCACTTGTGCGAATTTCAATGGCCTCTCTAACGATGCAGTCCCAGTATCTCGACGTCTGTACCAGAATCCTAGTGCCTTCATAGTCCATCGCATGATTCTCCGACAAACAATGTTCAGCGACCGCCGACTTGCTCGGATACATCAATCGCGTGTGCCTCTGGTGTTCTACGCAACGATCCTCGACGGTACGCATCGTCTGTCCAATATATGACTTTCCACACTGACACGGAATCTGGTACACGCCGAGCTTCCTCAAACCGAGATCATCTTTGGCGCGCCCCACCAGTGCACGAATTTTATTCGGCGGACAAAAAACAGTTCCAACCTGGTGTGTGTGTGTGTGTGTTTTTTTTTTTTGTTTTTTTTTTTTTTTTTTTCAAAATGCGGGCTATCTTCCCCGAGAGTGTGCCGGTATATGGAACGAACGCAGTGCCCACATCCTCCCTCGTGTTTCCATCCGTTTCCACAGGTTGTGATGTAGTGGTTGGGCGGAGAGCCCGCTGAATCTGCCACTCTGAGTACCCATTTTTTCGAAATACAGTTCTCAGGTGTTCCAATTCCTGAGGTAGACTCTCTGCGTCGGAGATAGTGCGCGCCTTATCTACTAGAGTTTATTACCCCATTTCTCTGTGAAGGGTGGTGACAGCTGTCTGCGTGTAAATACAGATCAGTGTGCGTTGTCTTCCGATATACACTATGACCCAGGGTGCCATCAGCTCTTCTCTTGACCAAGACGTCAAGGAACGGCAATTTATCCACCGTTTCAGTCTCCATAGTGAATTTGATGTTGGGGTGTATGGAGTTCAGATGTGTAAGGAAGTGAACGAGTTTATCCATACCATGTGGCCAGATGACGAAAGTGTCGTCCACATAACGGAAAAAGCAAGTAGGTTTCCATTCAGACGATGCCAGGGCTTCCTCCTCGAAATTCTCCATGTACAAAAAGAACTCTACTGGTGTTAAATCGGGCGACCTTAAGGGCCATGAATGAGGACCATGGCGCCCCAACCATCTTCCTGCAAACCTGTTGTTTAGTTCTTCCACAACAGCATGCGCAGAATGGGCTGGGTGACCATCGTGCTGCATCCACATATGGACTCTCGTGTGTAGACACACATTTTCAAGGAGACCACCCAAACTGTCGGCTATAAGAGCGCGATGTAACTCACCTGTCAGTGTAGCTGGGAAGTAGTGTGGAGCGATGATTTCATCCCCATGGATTCCACACCACACGTTAATAGACCACCTACGTTGACGGTCGACAGGTCGTACCCACCGAGGATTTTCTGCGGCCCAGTAGTACATGTAATGGCGATTCACTGCACCATTATTTGTTAACGTGGACTCATCAGAGAACATAACACTTTGTAAAGACTCCAGCGTGAAATTTCGCATGGCCCACTCACAGAATGTTACTCTTGCACGGAAATCGTTCCCATGCAGCTCCTGGGTCAGTGACAGGCGGTACGGGTGAAACCTGTGGCCGTGTACTATACGTCAAACATATGTGAGACTGACACCAGCGACTGCAGCAAAGGCTCGTAAGCTTACATGAGGATCGTGGTGTAGTGCAGCTAAAACAAACACCTCCGTCTCCTCACTTCTTGCAGGTCTTCGTCTGTTACTATGGCGCATTACCAAGCTGCCTGTTTCCCGAAGTCGTTGTTCGGCACGTAAGAACGTAATGGCAAACTAACAGTGATAGGAATGTAGTTTAAATTGATTTGGACGCAGCTGGTTTCAACGAATCCAATGCACGATAGAAAAAACTATTGTGCCATTTTAAAAAATAATATCTTTGTGCTGTAACTCTTTAGAAAATGATACAATAAACTATGTTCATAGATCCGCAGAAAGTGTAACATTTCTTGTGTTGACCTAGCGCATTAAAATTTCCCGTCACCTATTATTTTATAAGTTACAGAGGTAAACACACTTAGTGAAACACCCTGTATATATGGCGCCATTTTAAATTCTTACCAGAGGCGCCACATACGTAAGGTACAGCACTGTGCATAACGTGGAAAATGGGATCATAACAGAGTAAGATAAGTGGAGCTGGTGCAAATGATGCATTATACTGTCAACAATTAGTTTTATTATTTTTTCTTCGAAATCGATTTTCTCCTATATTTTATTACTCTCATCTGCTGTCAAATAATTGTACATTTTTTGTGTTCCTTGAAAAAAAATCTATAATTTCTGTAAGAGTATTGCTTGCCACCTGCAAGCATAAGAAATCTACAGTTTTTTTCTTTGTTTCGACGATCGCTAACAGAGATCGTTTAATTTTACGCACATCTATCTTTGTAAATCCCTCAACGGGCTCTGGAGAGCGCTATGGTCGCAAATCACTTTTTTTTATTTATTTATTGTATTTTAATGCCCCGTAGGGCAGGTTGGCAACAACCTCGTACGCTTCTCTTCAGCCCAGTGTACTTATGAGTTTGACAGTTGGTAATGTTATTTGAACAGGAGACAATGAACGGTGAGATAAAAAGGGAGATAAATTGGGGAAATTAAAAGAACAATGAAAAGAAGGCACACATAATCAGTATTAAAAAACTACCATGGTGGTTAAAAATAGACTTTGCACAGTTAACGGCGACGAGAACAGAGAGATGATAAAAAAACATGGTAACACATTGTTCTGCCTATGTGGCGGTTGCTGAAGTTTTAAAATGACACAACTTAACACTGACAACACTTTAACACAGTGCACTGTTAAAAAGTAAAGCACTGAGACCCCGCAGGGGGAGAGGGGAAAGAAGGGAGGCGTGAGGGGGCGGGAAGGGGGGGAGTTAGAGGAGTGGGGAAGGAAAGCGTAAGAACTCCGGGGGAGGGGAAGGGAGCTCCAAGCGAGGGAGGGAAGGGGAGGGGGCACGCAGTATATGGGGAGGGGAGGGATTATCGCTGATAGGATGGGTAAATATCAGTACAGAGGGCGGCATCCGGGGGAGGGAGGTGGCGAAAATTACCCTGAGAGAGGATGTGGAAAGTGTGGAGTTGGAGGGAGGGAGGGATGTGCTGGTATTGGTGCAGCAGAGGCCCAGCGTTCAGCAGGAGGGGAGAGACCACACGGTGATGGGATTCTATTCTGCGCGTGGTGTAGAGGATACGGATATATTCTAGGAACTTTAGAAGTTGAGGGAGAGGAATGAGATCATAGAGGATCAGGGTGGGGGAAGGGAGGCGGATGTGGTAAGCGAGGAGGAGAGTGTGGCGTTCTAGGATTTGAAGGGATTTATAGTAGGCAGGGGAGGCAGAAATCCAAGTGGGATGGAAACTGCAAAGGAGGGGACGCATCAAGAAACTATAGGTGTATAGGATTGTGGAGGGGGGTACGTCCCGATGTGTGGCCAGAAAGAAGCTTCAGGAGGTTGAGATGGGAGAGGGCTTTTTGATGGACCATTTGGAGGTGAGGGTTCCAGGTAAGGGACCGCTCCAGGGTGAAGCCAAGGTATTTGAGAGTGGAGGTTTGGGGGATGGCACGGTCATGGAGTATGAGGTACAGGTCGCGGTGACAGAATGATTGGGTGGTACGAGCTATAGTGATTGCCTGGGATTTGGTGGGATTGACGGAGAGGAGCCACTGGTTAGACCGAGTGGAGAATTGGGAGAGGTGAGACTGGAGAAGGTGCTGAGAATGAGCAAGGGAGGGAGCGAGGGATAGGAAGGCAGTGTCGTCAGCATACTGAAAAAGATGGTCAGGAGTTGTGGCATGTCGACCGAGTAAATGAGGTGGTGGAGGGGGAAGAGGGCAGAGCCTTGGGGCACACTGGCAGAGGGGTAGAACAAGCGGGAGTTGGAGTTGTTGACAGTGACATAGAATGGGCAGTGGGGCGACGGGAATTTAACTGGACAGAAAGGAGTTAGGTGAGGTGAAGGAGTTGGTTATCGACAGAGAAGGAGGGTCGGTAGCCACACTAGGAGAGGGGGAGGAGTTGGTGTTGATGGAGATGCTGCTGAATACGGCGAGAAAGGATGGTTTCCAAGACATTGCTGAACACTGAGGTGAGGCTGATAGGGCGATAGGAAGAGGCCTCTGAAGGAGGCTTGCCAGGTTTGGGGAACATAATAAAACGGGGAAGAAGCTGGTGTAGAGGATGACATTGTATAGGAATGCAAGCGCAGCGTGGAAGGAGTGAGGGCAGGCACGAAGGTGCCTGTAAGTTAAGCGGTCTTGGAGGGTGCGATGTTGCGTTTTGTGCATAGCGTAAGTTGTATGTCAAGGCGTGTTAAGTTCTGCAGGAGGGATGCGATCCAAGTACTGGAAGCCAGGAAGAGTGGGGGGGGGGGGGGGAGATGAAGTATC
This sequence comes from Locusta migratoria, assembly GCA_026315105.1. NCBI lineage: Eukaryota > Metazoa > Arthropoda > Insecta > Orthoptera > Acrididae > Locusta > Locusta migratoria. The sequence continues at coordinate 734,187,592 of CM048755.1, read as the reverse complement.
GGCTGATATGCTTAGTGAAAGAAAGAATGCGATAGTGGCACCCAGAAGACGATGATTATCACAATATGAATATAATTCCATATTTCTGGTCTGATATTACAGTTTATTGGAAACCCCAAGTTGGTTAAATTCTTTATCAGAAATTTTAGGCGTAAATTATAACCGCAAAAAAGTATTCAATCCGGGATTGTGGCGTATCTTAATGTTATTGTAGTGGCTCTCTTACGTTGTTTAGCGCTCTGATAATCGGGTATTAGCTGTCCACAAATTATTCTTACTGGTTCTGGCGTTCTTAAAACAAGGTGATAAGTCTGTTCGATGAAGTGACCTGCAAACGTGGTGCAGGCCTATGTTTAATTCCGCTTTTCAGTGGTTTCTGTATTCAAAAGTATTCCTAATTTCACACTTGTCTTTCACAAATATACTGAATGACAAAGTTCAATGTACTGGAACTTCATTTCGTTCATCATAATCGGATGTTTCTGGGTGGCCTATAACTGTGTTCTTCGTTGATTTAAATACTGAAAAACTGCACGCATTATGTATTTTTCTGCTTAGCACAACGTCTTTAGACAATTTTTTTCGCTTTTAGTGCATTTGTTTACGTAAATACCGGTACATCGTGACGTTTCCATGTGTGATTTTATGCAGCTCTTGCAAATGTATCTTTTCAGGTTACTGTAATGAGGTTAATCGTAGCATACATAATAAAATCTTGGCAACTTTGTTTTACATACTAAATAGTACGTCTGTTTATACTTGCAGGTATTGTGTCTGCTCTATTAAACTGGATATCACAGCACAAAAATCGTCACTTACACTGGCTTTTGTACACAGGTAGTCCTAAGTCACGATTATTAACTGGTGTTGCTTATTCTGAGTAATGGAAGAGGCACAATATCTTTAAAGCAGACAGAAAAGTTATTGTTTCTAACATTAGGATAAAACAAACACCTCAATATTTATTCTGTCCGATTTTCCGAACTTCAGTAGCTAACCTAAAAGATACAACTGCAGTGCAAGTGTGTCAGGAAATCACACCGTGAAACATCGACAAAGTACCGTATGTATGTTAACAAATGCACTAGAAAATGCGAATAAATCCTTGAAATTCGTTGTGATAAGCAATAAACTTTTCTAACTGGTGTAGGTTTTCATTATTTAAAGCATGGAGGTTAATTGGTATGTCTGCACAACTTCAAATAAATTCATCAAAAAAACCTGTAATATTGATCGCCAATGACACGACGAAATATCACAAGTGTGTAATAGAAATTTCTCCTTTTACCGGTACCTCACACATTCGAAACGATTGTCTGGGAGTAGCAGAACTGAGGGCAGTACACCATCTTCGTCACTTTCTTCTTTCCAGACAGGTGTAGCTCATTCGAAGTCCTTATTAATACCAAAAGCCGCATTGTAGCACTAATTTCGAAGCATAAAAATGTCGGTGGAATCCAATGCACCCCAGGGAATTGAAATCTAATATATTTCAGACACAGAATACATTCAAACCTAATTTTCTCCTTTAACCGGACCTAGTGACAAACTACACTCAATGGCAAAAGTATTCGGACATTGGGAAGTTTCATACTTGAGAAACACTGACTATGAAACCCAAACATATTTATTAGCAATATATACGCGTAACAACATTAATTACAAAAGAATTATTGTATTATTTCGCTTCCAAAACATAAATAACAGAAAATTAACAACAAAAATGAAACAACCTGCACACCCTGCCACTACAAAAGTATTCGGACACTGTCCAATAAATGTTCATAAGTTGTACGACGAAAATGTCAATACCTTGTGGGTCCACCTTTCATTTTCAACACCGCCCCCAATCTACTAGGTATACTTTCCACGAGTTTTTTCGTGAAAAAATCTGGGCCTATATTTGCCCATTCTTGGCGCAGTTTCTCTTTTAAGGTCTCCTTCGTATAGATGTTGTCCGCGCGAAGGGTGCATTTCAATTATCCCACAAATGTTCGATTGGGTTAAGGTCTGGTGATTGGGGAGGGGGTGCAATACTTTCGAGCAACCACATTTGTACAATATGCGCGGTATGCTTGGGATCATTATCCTGATAAAAATGAAAGTTATTCGCAACACCTAGATGTCGTGCACTCTGCTTCAAATCTCCTCGCAGTATATTCAGATACGCTTCCTCGTTCATTGTATCATCCATGAACACTAAATCACCCACACCATGCATCCCCACACCATGTTGCTCCCACCTCCAAACTTTACTGTTGGTTTGAGGTTCCTGGGATTCAGCTCTTCATTGTTCTTCCGCCACACGTTTGCCTTTCCGTCGCTTTGCCATAATGTAAATTTACATTCGTCGCAAAATATTACCGGATTCCACCAAGCCTGATCGTATTCGGCGTATTCCCTCGCAAACTCCGTACGTTTCTTCTGGTTCACTGCATTTATGAATGGCTTTCGCCGTGCCACTCGACCATGGTACTGCGACCGTCGTAGTACTCTCCGCTCGGTTTCGGGATGAACGTTTATACCAAGGTCTCCCTCCACCTCACTTGCAATTCGTATGGCAGATATTTTCGGATTCTGTTGTACCTTTGCCGGCCGCGGTGGCCGCGGGGACGGAGGCGCTCCAGTCACGGTCTGCACGGGCACTACGGTCGGGGGTTCGAATCCCCCCTCGGGCATGGATATTTGTGCCATCTTTAGTATTAGCTAGTTCATAACTAGTTTGTAAGTTTAGGGACTGATAACCTCGCAGTTAAGTCCCTTAAGCTTAACAAACGTTTGAACATTTGAATTTTTGTTGTACCTTTCGCACAATCACACGTTCATCTCTCTGTGAAAATGTCCGTGGCCGTCCTGTACTGCAACGGAAATCCAATCGGTCTTCTTTCTCGAACCGTTTGATAATGTCGTGAACTGTACTTTTCCTGATGTTCACTATTGCGGCAATTTCCCTGCAGGTTTTCCCCTTCGCGTGATGATAAACGACAAGTTGCTTTTGCTCGAACATAGAACACTTGCCTCTGCGTCCCATCGTCGACCTGCACAGGCTCGCGATACTTCTACCTATCGTCTCGCGGAAATGTCGGACACACTGCAGTTGCTTCACCCTCTGTGCGTCTCGGAATGAACTATTCTCCCACGTTGTCCGCTTTTGTCCGATACTTTTGTTGCACCTTCCCATGCCATTTTCAGGAAATATTACTTAAGAGACACATGTCCAACAACAATTCTTCCTATTTGAGCGTGTTTCACGTTGCGACATCGTACCCGGAGTCCCAAATACATTACAAAGTGCAATTTCTGTATTCGTTCATGCGGCAAACTGCAAAATTATGAGCATTTACGTGCTGTCCGAATACTTTTGCGACTGAGTGTATATCGGATGCAGTGTGACCACGCCGCCAGTCGATGTTTCCACTCAACCTCTGTCGCCAGCGTCTGACGTCGGTCTGTCGGCGGCACTGTGAACACAGCAGCAGCCGCCAGCGTTCCCCAGTGCAAACAACTGGGGCGTCCACAAACGCAGCGCTTCATACGCCTGCGGCCATCTGCGCACGAGCGGCTCTTACCTTTTACACGTGGCGTTACGGTAGCGTATCAGCCGTTCTCAGAGCACCGTCAGTATTGATACCGCTATTTCGGACTCCAGATGCAGCGAATACAGCAACAGGATCGCACGAACTAAATGTCACTGAGAAGCTATTGCTGGTCATCGAGGTTAGCTCCGACACACCGATTACCCTGTTTTTCGGCGTGACGCCAGAAACATTATTTGGCAGAATTTTGGGAACTTAACCGAATGGTGAGATAATTCACCTTTTTCACAAGTCTACTTGCAAGAAATAAATGCTGTACTTGAAATAAATGAAAAAAAGAAAAGAAAAAGCCTAGAAGAGTATTCGCGCCCAGGCGCGGGCCCCCAAAATGCGCGGGGCCCGTAGCATTTGCTAACTCTTGCTACGTGCCTAATCTGGCACTGGTGGTGACGGAGGTGGCCAATTACCACTCCGCCTCGAGCGAGGTGTGGGGGCCCTTCTGTACGGTGTAGGGTGTAGGGAATAGTGTTGATGGAACGGTGGGTTGGAGGAAGGTTTCATTTAGGACAAAGGCATCGACGCAGTGTTGAGAGAAGGTATGCATGAAAAGGTGTTTGTTAGCAGGGAGGGAACCAACGTTGTGATAGACGATGGTGCGGGGCGGGCGTGCCATGGGGAGTTGCGGAGGGGTGGGGGAGGGGAGGGATAGACGGGAGAAAGATTACGGGTGTAGTTTATACGAGGGTAACTTGCCGGGAAAAGGTGAAATGGGAGTGGTTGTGGGAGAAGGTGGCGATGGTTTCTAGTTGGAAGATGGAGAGGGGGTGGGTCGGATAGAGATATGTCGGGGTGATACGTTTCGAGGCTGGAGGAGGCAGGTGAGTCTGCCACTGTGGCGAGGCAATGAGTCTCTTTAGCAGGTGAAAGTTGGGGTACTGGTGGGGGCCAGGTTTATGGTGGTGGGAAGGGAATGTGGAAGCAGCTCGGCGGGACAGTAGTAGGTGGGGGACAGTAGTAGGTGGGGGACTGGGTCACAGGACGTGGTGGTTGCGCTAGCTGACAGGACAACAGATAAGGGGACAGTAGATTGGGGGATCGAGGCGGCGCACCATGTTATGGTGGTGGAGGCTGGGGAGGGGGAAGTATATAGGATTGAGGTGGTGGTAATAGGGGTGAGGCAGGAAAGGGCAACACACAACACAATCGACGAACTCGCGGACGTTGGCGGCGACCGACGGCGACGAAGGCACAGATGACGATGACGATGATACCAATACTTCAGAAAGGCTAGATGAGAACGACGACGAGGAAGACAACGACTCAGCTTGTCGTGGAAGGGCTTTGACCTTCGGGTGGTGACGGCGCTGGCCCGGGACGCAGCGACGAAGCAACTGGCAGGTGAGGATCTGCCCACCAGGGCACCAACAGCGGCGGCGAGGAGCGGAAGACCGGCCGGCCGACCGCACGAACGACAGGCAGGTAGCCAAGTCAAGTAACCGAGATCACTATGTACAGCTGGTGGATTGGATGGAAAATCACGATTAACAGCACGTTATGTTCCGTGTGATGTAGCGGGTCGTTTCAGAGCGTGCTTTAGCTAGACAGACAGCACGTTTTGCCTGCGCCACGTTGGAACGACGCGTCCCGTGTGAGGACGGCTTGAAGCCGTCGGCGCACGGAGTGTATCTGTGAACGTGTGTGGTCGACGTGCCGAGTCCAACGTGCGGCTGGACGCTCGGAGACAGCGCGACTTGTGCATACGAGACGCGTGCCTCGACGAGCTACTCGCCATCGCAACGCCTCTAGCGACAGTTGGCGGCATGTGCGTCTGGAATCAGACTATATACGAAATGAAAGGACATGAATTACCGCTTTACCCCTATTAAAAAGCATATTTCCGCGCTTGCGCAAATGTTCGTCATGTTCTGCCTGTGATGTAGGCCTACTTAAGTAACAACAAAATATCTTGGAAAATTTGCATGTTATGTCAATAAGTGCAGCGACTTATAAAATTTTCACGACAAACTGGGAGATATAAAATTAGAAAGGCCTTCACGTAACACAAACATCATTGATTGATTGGTGTGGGGTTCAAGAGATCAAACTACACTGGTCATCGGTTCCCACAAACAGTTTTACAACAGTCTCGCTTTTTAGTGAAATTTAAAGGTCATTCTTCCTCGATCACCATTAATATTCAGTAGCAGAATCTTTAAAACATGTAATGTACAAATCGTGAAACAGTGAAGTACGGCCGGCCGCGGTGGCCGAGGAGACTGAGGCGCTTCAGTCACGGTCTGCACGACCACTACGGTCGGGGGTTCGAATCCCCCCTCGGGCATGGATATTTGTGCCGTCCTTAGTTGTAGGTAGTTCATAAGTAGTTTGTAAGTTTAGGGACTGATAACCCCGTAGTTAAGTCCCTTAAGCTTAACAAACATTTGAACATTTAGTGAAGTACGTATTTTACTCGAAGTAAGGTGCGAACTATGCCGTTCATAAAACGAATCTAACAGACTCACTTCTGAAAGGATGCGCACTTACGTTCACACAGCAGCGAATATTACATACTATACTTGTATCAAATTAATAAGAAACCTCTGAGTCTATTATATAACCCGAGTATGAGGAAAAAAATATTTGAAACTGGGAAGTCTCAAGCCAACGCCACTACACATCTGCAGTTTCACAGTCCGTGACTCTACCGCCTGCGCTACGCCAGTCCGCCTGACTTGGTGTCTCCAACGTATTAGTCGTGTTGTACACACTACTTGTAGATACGTCGGTTACTAACACGTAATTACAACAAATCATGTAAACAACCATTAGTTTGACGGATCTTCAGTGTGCCATTGCCTTCAACCGACAGATTTCTATAATACGAGATTTTTCTAATCATATATAAAACATTTCCAGTCATTTATTCCAACAAATGGTACCTGCAAAGAGCGGTTTTCGAGAGATTCTCAATTTACCCGTTTACTTTTACGTGCTTCTAAATGACATATATTCCTAAGACCTAAGTTACATACTCCTGGCCATTTAAATTGCTGCACTACGAAGATGACGTGCTACAGACGCGAAATTTAACCGACAGGAAGAAGGTGCTGTGATATGCAAATGACTAGCTTTTCAGAGCATTCACACAAGGTTGGCGCCGTTGGCTACACCTACGACGTGCTGACATGAGGAAAGTTTCCAACCGATTTCTCATACACAAACAGCAGTGACCGGCGTTGCCTGGTGAAACGTTGTTGTGATGCCTCGTGTAAGGAGGAGAAACGCATCACGTTTCCGACTTTGATAAAGGTAGGGTTTAACCTATCGCGATTGCGGTTAATCGTATCGCGACATTGCTGCTCGCTCTGGTGGCGATACAATGACTGTTACCAGAATATGGAATCGGTGGGTTCAGGAGGGCAATACGGAACGCCGTGCTGGATCTCAACGGCCTCGTATCACTAGCCGTCGAGATTACAGGCATCTCATCCGCATGGCTGTAACGGATCGTACAGCCACGTCTCGATCCCTGAGTCAACATATGGGGACGTTTGCAAGACAACAACCATCTGGACGAACAGTTCGACGACGTTTGCAGCAGCATAGAGTATCAGCTCGGAGACCATGGCTGCGGTTATCCTTGACGCTGCATCACAGACAGGAGCGCCTGCGATGGTGTACGCAACGACGAACCTGGGTGCACGAATGGCAAAACGTCATTTTTTCGGATGAATCCAGGTTATGTTTACAGCATCATGACGGTCGAATCCGTGTTTGGCGACATCGCGGTGAACGCACATTGGAAGCATGTATACGTCATCGCCATACTGGCGAATCACGAGGCGTGATAGTATGGGGTGCCATTGGTTACACGTCTCGGTCACCTCTTGTTCGCATCGACGGCACTTTGAACAGTATCCGTTATATTTCAGATGTGTTACGACCCATGGCTCTTCCCTTCATTCGATCCCTGCGAAACCCTACATTTCTGCAGGATAATGCACTGCCGCATGTTGCAGGTCCTGTACGCGCCTTTCTGGATACGTTCGACTGATGCCCTGGCCAGAACATTCTCCAGGTCTCTCACCAATTGAAAACGTCTGGTCAATGGTGGCCGAACAACTGGCTCGTCACAATACGCCAGTCACTATTGTTGACGAACTGTGGTATTGTGTTGAAGCCGCATGGGCATCTGCACCTGTACACGCCATCGAAGCTTTGTTTTATTCAATGCCCAGGCGTATCAATGCCTATATTACGGCCAGAGGTGGTTGTTCTGGGTACTGATTTCTCAGGATCTATGCACCCGAATTGCGTGAAAATGTAATCACATGTCAGTTCTAGTATAATATATTTGTCCAATGAATACCCGTTTATCATCTCCATTTCTTCTTGGTGTAGCAATTTTAATGACCAGTGGTGTATATATAACCCATCGAATACCAGCTTCTACTAACGGCCAATATAGCGTATTCGACTCTCTACCGAAAAGAGCTACTCCCCTCCCCGGATAGCCACGTGCCGTACGTCGCTGGCGTTCTCCCATCTTATTGGTGATTGTTCTGACGCACATTGAGAATGTCTGGCATGCTTGATACTGCCCCACAGTGGTCCTCGTGACCTCCCTCCCCACTCTCACACCTCACCGGTCCTGATGCCTGCCCTATTTCTGTCCCCATATGTCCTCGCCTCCTCTATTTCTGTCTATCGCCGCGGTGGAGTGACCTAGCGTTCTAAAGCATCTTGCTGCGGAGCTCGCGGATGCTCGCCGTCGGAGGTTCGAGTCCTCCCTCGCGCATGCGTGTGAAGGTTAGTTCAACTTAGTGTAAGGAGTCTGTAAGCCTCGGGACTAATAACCAATTTCATAGATTTACAAACATTTGATTTTTTCTGTCCATCGCTCTCTCTCTCTCTCCCTCTCCCACTCGTCTTTGTCATCTCCTCTTTCCCTCTCTCTCTCTCTCTTTCCCCCACTGTTCCACTGCTTCTCTCTGTCTCTCTCTCTCTCTCTCTCTCTCTCTCTCTCTCTCTCTCTCTCTCTCTCTCTCTCTCTCTCTCGTCTTTGTCATCTCCTCCTCCTCTCTCTCCCTCTGTCTTCCCCCCACTGGTTCTCGTCTGCTCCTCTCTCTTTCTCTCTCTCTCTCCCCCTCTCTCTTCCCCCCACTGGTTCTCGTCTGCTCCTCTCTCTCTCTCTCTCTCCCTCTCTCTCCCTCTCTCTTCCCCCCACTGGTTCTCGTCTGCTCCTCTCTCTCTCTCTTACCCGACCACTGGCCCTCTTCTTCACCCTCCCTGGTCGCTGTGTCCTCTATCCTTTCTCTCCCCACAAACGATCCTCGTCGCCTCCCTCTCCTTTCCATCTACATCTACATAAATACTCTGCAAATCACACTGAAGTACATGGCAGAGGATTCATCGCACCGTGCCGGCCGCGGTGGCCGAGCGCTCTGCGGCGCGCCAGTCACGGTCCGCACGGCCACTACGGTCGGGGGTTCGAATCCCCCCTCGGGCATGGATATTTGTGCCGTCCTTAGTCTTAGCTAGTTCATAAGTAGTTTGTAAGTTTAGGGATTGATGACCCCGTAGTTAAGTCCCATAAGCTGTACAAACATTTCAACATTTTGAACATTTCATCGCACCGCTTTTATGATACTTCTCTACCGTTCCATTCTCTAATAGCGCGCGGGAAAAAGGAACGCCTAAATCTTTCGGTTTTCGATATGATTTCTCTTATTTTATGATAATCATGTCTCCCTATGTAGGTTAGTGCTAACAAAATATTTTCGCATTCGGAAGAGAAAGTTAATGAAAGAAATTTCGCAAATAAATCTCGCCTCTGAGAATAACGCCTTTCCTTTAATGATTTCCACTCCAACTCGTCCATCATTTCCGTGATAATCTCTCCCTTATATCGCGATAATACAAAACGAGCTGCTGTTCTCTGAACTTTCTCTATATCTTCAGTCAGTCCCACTTGATGAGGATCCCATAGTGTGCAGCAATTTTCCAAACTAGGACGTTCAAGTGTAGTGTAGGTAGTTTGTGACACCACAATATATTTTTGAACCTATTTTCGTGATTTATAATTGGTATATTGCCCATACGTGACATCAGCTGTAGTAATTACTTTTGATGTGTATACGTTTGTAAATTTATTATCTTTGGACATTTGTATTAGGCTACTGAAAATTTGTAATTCACTATTGTAAATTGTGTGTAAATATTCTGCGCTTTGTAACACTTACTTTGTTAAATGTTTTGTAAATTAATAATATTCTAGAGGTTCCGGCTTAGGTTTTTTTGAAAATTATATTCATGTATAAAAGATGGTGTGGGGGCGGCATCCCTGTCAGAAAGAAAAGTGAGGACGTGGAGGGGGAAGGGGGAAAAAGCGCGCCCAGTGGGCGGCTAGTGGCCAAAAGTAGCTGGAGAAGAGACTGTGTGTGGACGCTGAACAGACAACAGTGCCAGTGACCTGTGGCTGTTTTATTAGAGGTCACACTCTTCAAGTGATTTTAAGTGGCCTCGGATCAAGAATATTTTTAGTGCGGTTATTGGCGTAATATTGGTGGCATATTGTTTAAATTAATTCAACGCTCAGAACCCTGAATTTTGCCACTTACATCAAAAGCCGGTAATGGATAACTTTACGCCCCAGCGAGCCACATTTCAGCGCTAATCTTCCATCACAGGCAAAGTAGACAATCTTTTAGTACTTTAATAACAGCCTGAACCTCGCATTTATGATGTTAGTGAATAATTATTATATTGTGTGGTGTCGCACAAGTATAAAGTGCGCGCCACCTACTTTCGCCACGCGCCGCCATGCACGCACGGCGCGCCGTTCTTACGACGTCAGCCACGTGGCCACCACTGAACAACATCGTTCACTTGGGACTGAGATAGGAACCACCTAACACTTCGGAATCAGATAGGCACCAGTGAAGACTTGGCTATCGGATAGGCACTAGGCAGACGTCTAGCTCAACTATGTATCAGCATTCTGCAGTAGTGAGCTATGTAAAAGTTAAGTATTACTAAGTCTCTAAGAAATATATATCTCGTTCTAATTTACTCTAGTGTTTCTAGTTTCTGCTGTCCCATTGGCTGGTCACCTCCTACCTGCACAAGCGTGCATCCTTTATTCCTGTGTCGGTCTTTCTACTCGGCCACCGACACCTACGACGGAAACGAGACACAAAATATTGACTTTAAACAGAGCTGTTAAGCCGTCATTGTCCCATGTCAATGTCCTGAGCAGGGTCCTTTTCCTATTAAAGTGAAATATTCTGAGCGCGCCTGTGAAATACTTTGAATATCTTAACAGTATTTTAATTTTCACTGAGTGACGAAAATCGTAGCTTTGTTTTCATAGTTATATTCCGGAGATTAACGACACGTGTAGGCTATGTTCAGTTTTCATCTCCACAGGGTACAAAATTGTCAGTCAGTGTTGCATTATCAGAGATTTTGTTTAATCTTTATCAAAGAAAGATTTGTTTGTTAGGATTCACTTTGCAATATTAAAGTTTATTGCTGTTTATATTAACTAAAATACTGAACAGAACAGATTCAAGTACCACATTTTGCAAAGTGTGTCTGTTCGCAAAACAATTGCTTTACTGTAATATTCCATGAAAACAAGTTAGCACAAAGTAGGCTTATTATATAGTCACATAAATAGTTAAAATACCAGCAGTTAACATATCTTTGAATTGATACTAATTTTTTATCAACTTGCTCTTTGAGTAGTGTCACAAAATTAGTGCAGAATAGTGATCTATCCTATTACTAAACTACAGCCTTTTGAAGAGACATGAGTGTACTGAGACGGAGCTGATCTGTAGCCATTTACTTGCTCTTTCATATTTTTACTCTGTAAGATACCTTTTCCTGTGTCGGGAAGAGCATTACGTAATACGTGGTGTGAGTTAAACATAGAGCATATAGTCCAGTGAAGAAGTATCACGTGGGAAAACTCCGCCCATATTTCTGTCTAAAATCTGATTGGCTCTTACAAGTAGTCTGTCCGCCAAAACCCTGTAGTACTTTTATTAATATGTAATATACCGCAATTTATTTAAAATTGTCTGTTTGTATTAAGTAATTATCTTGTGTTAAGCTATGTTTCGGTTATTTAGAAAAGTTACTTAAATGTTATTTTAATAAAAAGATGACAGGCGTAACGCTGTAGAATGTTCCGTTGGCTCGAAAATGTAGCCACTGGCGCAGTCAGTCGAGGGGCCTCAAACGGATAACACGTATGTCAGTCGGGCCTCAGACGGATAACATCTTTGTGAGTCGAGCTAAGGGCCTCGGACGGATAACACCTAAGACAGTCAAGTGCGTGCACTGCGTAAAATGTATTATCAGACTGTTAAATATTTGTAAATTTATATTATACAGTTGTGGCTTTCTGTACAGGAACAATGAATTATAAATAAAAGAAGAAAAGCCACTGACATCCAGAAATTTCGTATGACAAAATCATTGTAGAATCTTACACTACTATTTCAGCTTCACATCAAGAAACGACGGATCTAGACATGAGTGCTGCACCTGCGCAGGGGACAACAGCAGCGAGAGAGGAGCGCTGAGGTTTTTTAAATGGGACTAAACTGCTGGGTTATCAGTCCAGCGAAAGAAGATATCAGGTTAGTGAAAAGAAACTCTAGTCTTCATACCCTGCCGAGGTACGAAGTAATACGCCTCCTCACAAATAGAAACATTGGCTCAAAGTGTCTTGGTAACAGGACCGAGGGTAGAAACAAGGGAAAAAGTTAGAAACTTACGTAATCACTTTCAAATAATTGACTTTCTTGAACTTTAAAGACATTACCTCCATCTATTTCTCTTTTATCCCGCCGTAGTAAACGTTGTCATATTAGTTTTTTTATTCACATTTTTTGATGAAAGAGCTAATATTATTACACATAGCTTTAGTAGTTTGCTGTAGTTCACAATATGGACGGAACCAGATTAATGATGGTTAACATTTACCTAATTACCACCTTCAAGCATAGATTACTGTGATTGTTGTCTGATATTTGCAAAAGTGACTGACTTTCAAGTAGTGTTGTATTTAGAGTTTGTCCTTACCGTAAATCTTAACAGATAGATAAAAGAAATATTACTTTCACTTCATAATTATATTCAAGCTGTAAATGAATAGCTAATTCTTGTCCGTAGGGACGGGCGACCGTAATTATAACAAATTTTGTTGATTTTTTTTCTTGAACTGGAACTTTCTCTTTAATACCCATGCTGGCAGCTGTTCTTGAAACGAATTCTAGAGTATTTACTTCGTCTTCTTTGGTGAAGGTAATTTGTAAAACCGTTTTTAGAAATTCTGCTTTAGCAGTACTGCCGTCAGTAGCGTCACCATTGCTTTCCCATAGTTCAGGTACTGATTGTGTTTTGCCGCAAGTATACTTTACATACCACCAGAATTTCTTAGGACTTTCTGCCAGACTACATGACAGGGTTTCATTGTGGAAACTATTATAAGCTTCTCGCATAGAAGTTTGAGCTAAATTTCGAGTTTCTGTATAAGACTGGCAGTCTTGCGGATTTTGTGTCTGTTTAATTTAGCTTAGCAGTTTAATTTAGCTTAGTAGTATAGCAAAGCCGGTTCGGGCCCACGGAAAATCGACCGTCGACGTTAGTGTCATGAAATGTTCAAATGTTTGTATAGTCTATGGGACTTAACTACGAGGTCATCAGTCCCTAAACTTACAAACTACTTATGAACTACTTACGAACTAGGACGGCACAAATATCCATGCCTGAGGGGGGATTCGAACCCCCGACCGTAGTGGCCGTGCAGACCGTGACTGAAGCGCCTTAGTCCCCTCGGCCACCGCGGCCGGCGTTAGTGTCATGAGGGTCAGGTACTGTTATCCCCACCCCTCCACCCTAGGCCACTTGGCCGACTGCTGATCAAAGACGCCGCCACCCTCGAACAATAGTGCACTTAAGGTTGATTGACATCGAACAAGTACTTGCACTTAACACACGAATGATGTAAACAGCCGCCTCCACAAATGGTCACTTGCGTGATTACCGCCCCCGCATCCGCCGCCGCCTCCGCCGGATCTGCTTCCGATTAATTTGCATATCAGATCGTACTTAGTACGTTTTTATTAAATATCTATGTACATTTTGTATTTTATCCAGAAACTCACTCCTACGCCAACATTGAAATGAGATAAATAAATACACTACACCACACAATGAAAACGTCAGTCAAAGATAAGAAATGATGGGAGAAAGATTCGCTTTAATACAAACGATAACCAGACCTACTTAATGTTTGCATGGTGATTCGCGTGCGCTGAAACTCGTAGAGATAAGTGACAGTAATATGCATGAGATCGGCAGCGCTTCCGCCGACGAATACACCAAATGGAACGTGTCTTAGTACCAGTGCTTCAGAAACTCATAAAAAAGAAGCTCAATCTGTGCTCGAGATTTTAACTGTATAATGGACTTGTTAAAGCTATTGAAACTGAAATTTCCAGCACACTGCAAGCTAATTAAATCGTCAACCTCATCGCCAGTTATACTGAACCCGAATGATTTGAAAAGGTCTTTGTACTTACATATCGCTAACTGCGTATCTCTACATGCATTAGTCGATAACACCTCGTGGTGAGAGAAACTATAAAATTTCATAGTTGGTGACTGGCCCATTGATAGGCTGGGACAAGATACCCATAAGAGGAAAAAGAAGAATGGATCTTTACTTCCTGATAATGTTCGAGCAATAACTGTAGGACCATCCAACTGTGGGAAAACAAATATTCTTATGGCTTTGGTCAGGCATGTAGATGGAGTCTACTTTGATCATGTATGTGTGTTTTCAAAAACTCTCTCACAATCCAAATACCAGCTATTACAGGTGATACTACGAGGTGTAAAAGATGTCACCTATACAACGTACAGTGATAGTAGTGATATACCACTTCCAGAACAAGTAAAGGCCAACACTGTATTCATATTTGACTATGTTGGAGTGGAAAATCAAGAGCAAATATGAGATATTTCTGTTTCGGTAGGCATATGGGTATTGATGTAAGTCAAACATATCCCATATCCCAAAACAGATGCTGAGAGATAATGCAAACCTCATTAGAGCATTTAAACAAGACAATCTGAATTTAAAACACAATTACAATACCCATGTTGGAACTGATATGTCGTTCACTCATTTTGTAAAGATATGAGCAGACTGTTGGAATCATTCACAGTACAGGTTTCTCGTTATAGATAAAACATCGAAACTTAACGATGTACAGTACAGACGAAACTTCCAAGACTTTTTGCATCTATAACCCTTTAATTGAGCTTCATGTCTCATTCTACACAGTGACATGGACAAATTCGCACACATTTCTGTCAGTCATCATGACGGGAATAGACGAAACAATCGTATGTTCATCGATGCTAAAATTCAGGATAGAGTTGACGAGGTGCATAGAGAAACAGTAGAGCTTTATGAATTCAGAGAAGAGAGTTTGCGCAAGGAGCAAGCAGTTAGTATCGTATTATGAGCAAGAGGTCAGAGAGGCACGTAAGGATCTATTGACCTTCTATGAGAGTAAAGTTTACGATAGGTGCAAGAAGCTATTGTCATATAATGAATGTGTTCAGAACATGATTAGAACCTTAACTATGGAGATTAATGTACGTGATCAGAAAATAAACGACCTAGTCGTAAAAATTAATGTCTTTGGGAAGGAAGAACTTGAAGTGGATGCACTTATTATTGAGAAGAAGAAGATGACGAGGAGGATTAATCTTACATAAGAGAGCAGACAACCCTGTAACCTGTTTAGTAGGTGTTGAATTGTCGACCAAGCAGAAAGTCATCCAAACGAGGAAAGCCATTTGAGAGAATTTGCGACTGTTAAAGTTGGGGCTGTTGAACCGGGAACATACATTAAGAGAACCTTGTAAACCAGTTACTGACTCTCTCAAGCATCTCAAAACGAATTCATCTCCACAAGAAGAAGAAGACCTAATCCCTGATTTCGTTAATAGTCGCAGAGATTCTAGAATAGATAAGATATATGGTGTCAGTAGAGTAAAACAATACATGCTGGCTTCTAAGACTATACAATTAAATTAGAACACAATTCAGATTAGTGGCAGAGACTACTGTACCTTATTTTCTTAAAACCTGCTAAAGCAGAAAAAAATTATACACCAGCAGATTTAAACAGTATGGGGAAATATTGCAATTAACAGCAGTGCATAAGACGTGAGGATACCACAGCAGATTAAAATACAAGTTCATTGTAAAACCTCTACTAGAAGAAAAGGATGCTAATGGTGAAGGTATTGACATTCAAAATAAAAGTGTGGAGACCAGTCAAGTTCCTAAGTATATACAGGGTGAATCACCTAACACTTGCACCGCAAATATTGCGGAAACGAAAAGTGCGATTGACGTGTGGTTTTCACCGAATGGATTGGTAGTCTGGGGCTCGTATTTTTAGCCAACAAATAGATTGTAACATTACTTAGAAAGTGTATTTTTATGGAAACATACAGTTTTTTTAATGAAATAATGATTGTTTCTATCATACACTGGAATTTTTGACACCAGCTGTGTTCAAATAATTTTGAATGACATTTTTATCATGTTTAGTTTGGCAGCTACAACCGTTCAAAGTGTCGGGGGCAAAGGCTGCGATAGCGTAGCTAACTGGCCGAGTGGCTAGACCCTGGGGCACGGCCCACTGTCTCATGACCACCGGCCAATCAACTACACTGTCATAGCCTCCGCCCCCAAAACTTTGAATGGTTGTAGCTGCCAAACTAAACGTGATAAAAATGTCACTCAAAATTCTTTGTACACAACTGGTGTCAAAAATACCAGTGCATAATACTTCTTCTTTGTGAGCAGTACAAGCTCTTTAAACATTTTACAGTTTTTTGTCAAGATTTTCTTAAAACTACATGTATTTTTGCTAGAGCAGTACATGCTCTTAACATTTACAGTTTTGGCTCAGATTTTCTTAAGACTACATGCACTTCTGATAGAGCAGTACAAGCTCTTAACATTTTACAGTTTTTTAGGTACGTCACATAGCGAATCATTTTTTGCTTTAAATTACGTATTTCAAAGGCTGAGGTACTACAATTAGCATAAGATATACAACAACTAATGTGAAATTCCACCTGGACAGCACACAATGGTTACACAAAAAAAAAAAAAAAAAAAAAAAAAAAAAAAAAAAAAAAAGCTAGAGTGCCTGCTCCAGACGACAATAGTACAATGATCTGGAATACTTGTTCCGTGTAATTATACAATGTTCAGTAAGCTGGAATACTCGTCCCAAACAATATGTTACAACAATCTGGAATTCAGTAGTCTGGAGTACAAGTTCCATACGAACTTAGTGATATACAAAGAGCTCTTTGCTCCTGACAAATGGATTTTTCTAATCATAAACTTAATAATAAGTTACACAATGAACTGATTATATATATATATATATATATATATATATATATATATATAGCTGAAAACCTGGCGTCACTCGAGTACTTCTTTATTCCAGTCCAATTCCCCTTACCTTTCCTCTCTCTGTCAACCTTCTCTTTCCCTCTCTCTGTCTGTCTCTTACTATTACCCCCCCCCCAATCTCTGAGTCTCTTTTCATCTCCTCATAACCCCTCCCTCAACTTCCATCCCTCTTCCTCAAATTTCCCCCTTTTCTGCAGCATCACCTTCTCTTCTCTTTGTTGAACTCCTCTTCCACCTCTACAATCCGATGCGTCCTCCAACCGTAAAAACTATTTAACTCTTGTAACTTCCATGGCTATCAAAGTCGAAAGGTAGCCTCCGCCATTTGTGGTACAAGTGTTAGGTGATTCACCCTGTATACTATAGTCATCCAGATGAAGTAATAGATAGACTAAGTTTTCTCGACATCGACTGCTGCTGGTAATACAGCTTACTCGAATGAGATTGTTTCGATAATTTCACAACTTAGACAGCGAGGTATCATTGAACAAGAAGAAAAAGAAGAACGGAGACAGTGGTTTGTGAAATACATTGACGAAGAAGAAGAATACAACTAGCGTATTATATTTTGACTCATTTGGTAACCTACAACCTCCAGCAGAACTACAGCGATATTTTACAAAGAGCAGAAGTCATGTTTTCTACAATTTCCACAGATACCAGATTATGATACTTACATATGTGAGCATTTGTGTCTCATGTTCCTTGTAACGAATACGAAGAACGCTATAAACGATGAAAATTCAACGCATTTCATCAGTTGGGTTTTAAATGTCATGTCCTACACTCTGACTTTAAAGGACCGTTCATCAGTATTAAGTGCAAATTACTTCCCTCCTTTTGATTTAAGTAGAGGAGATTGGAGCATAGCCCTGACTGGTTTGAAAACCTATAACTCCATTCTGAATGTCACAGAAGCCAACAACAAACTGCATCTGGAAATTAATGGTGTAAAAGATACTGTAGCAACAGGATCTGGTGCGTATGACTTAGACGAACTAAACTAAGTTTTAAAGCAGTTTGGAAAAGGGATTGAACTATGTGCAAATAGCCGCGGCGGAGTGGTCGAGCATGTTGAGGCGCTGTGATGTAATGCGCAAAGCCGTTCCCTGTCGGGGGTTCGAACACTCCCTCCGGCATGGATGTTTGTGCCGTCGTTAGAATAAGGTAGCTTATAGGTAGTTTGTAAGTTTAGGGACTGATGACCCCGCAGTTAAGTCCCATAAGCTTTACAGACATTTGAACATTTTTATGTGCAAATACCAGTACTCTTAAAACTGAAATAAGGGCTTGAATGCTTTGATCCACTTCAATCAAAAAGGCTCGATAGGACAGCTACTAGGTTTCACCAAAGGACAAGTCTTGAAAAAGAATTCCAATAAATTCTACAGTTCCGAGCAGACTGTGGACACACTACCAGTCAGTACTATTCGAGTTGAGTGTAACATTACAACCAACTCCTACTAAAACGACATATTGGTTCATACAATTTACGGTTTTTTTTCCATCGGTTGGTTCCGGATATAAGATCATTGAGGCACCAACCAACGCAATATACCTCCCTGCGAAAATACAGACATTGAACTACTTGGAACTACGCATCATAGGCCAGAATAACCGACTTGTCGTTTTTCGACGTGAGGAAATCATTGTGAGACTACATCTAAGACAGATTGGGCATAAGGTACAAAGCCTCTGCGTGCACATCGCAGTGCGTCATTTCGTCACAGAACCTCAAAGCGATCACATGTGTGAACTACGATTTTCTTAAATCAATTGGTCTGAAACTCTGCAAATATGTCATCACTTGGTATAATTGCACCAGCCGAGTATGATGAGTGGCTTATTCGTCATAAATACTTCTCGCATAAACCTTATGCTTCAACTACATTTAACAAAAATGATGAAATTAGGATCGTCATTCAGCATCAGGAAGCTTTAACCCTGCCCTGCAAGAGTTTTCTGTATCTGGAAGGATCGTTTAGGAAGAAGAATAAGAAGAATGAAGATGCTGTAGAAGGGTCAAAGCTTACATGTAATGCTCTAGCATTCTTGTTTCAAGTGATATGCTATGAACGTAATGGGGTTGAGATTGAACACACGCGTAACATAGGCGAAGCATCGACTCTTAAAACTACATCTCTGCAGGTTCTATGGATATGAATGCTCTATAAAACGTGGGATGGTTCATCGATGAGCATGCAGATCGAACAACGGATGAGTACAAAAGGTTTGCAGCATGTGCTTCGGACAAAAACAAGGATGCACAATTCAAGAGGAGAATGAAATCATCATTAACACGATGATATGGAAAATGCCCCAGTGTAACGGATGAGGAGTGTTTGAAACTTTAAAAAGTTATGACTGCAGGTGCTTTACTGCCTTTAAATTTTAGATCATGGGAACTATTTGAGTACCCTCTGCTACCGACATTTAGTAGAGAGACCTGGGCTGTTAAAACCTCTGTTCAAATGGAGACATCTCAATTCATCATACTTGCTTTTCAGACCAACTGACGACGGAATCTAACAAATGATACATCTGTTTTTGATAACTGCAACTTAACTAATGCAAGAATCTACATGAATTCAGAATTCTACCCATATGACAACCTACATTTGCAATTGAACAAAAATGTTTACAATCTATCGTATGATATGTACAAGAGTTTCCACACTTCATACTATGATGACCTCATGAAATGGGATGGGTGTCTACTTAGTCCACGAAAATTCAAATAATAGTAACAGACTGCTCCAAACAGAACGAGGTAATTACATCTGGAACTACAGATGTGATGATTGAATTTGAATCTTCGACAAATTTCCCACAACAGACTACTGCATATGCCTTAGTTTTCCATGACCGAGTTATTAATTATAGACCACTAACTGGTATTGTGCAGCGTTCTGTATAAATGACCAGACCTTGAATCATTTCATCCTGAGCTCTCAAAGTGTAAACATCATCGCTGACGTTCAAAGTTTCTACGATCACGAGTACAATCGTTTCATATTTAAATACCTTGCATTCCTAGCAGTCTCAGAAAATGCCGCGATAAAACATGAAGAACTGCACCATCAAAACTACTCAAGGATGTGGAGTGTGTTAAAACTAGAAGTAACGCAAAGTGGCTGACATGAAACTACCGTGGACTACACTGGAACGATGCTGTTATCCCCTATAAAGACTTCCCAAGGACTCTTCAAGTATTTGACAGCAGTACCACCAAAGTCTACGTCAAAGGTGTAGAGAAGATTACCTGGCTGCTGCAGATCTTCAAGTATGCTGCCGTTCAAGTACTGGGCTCCATCGGCTGTCCTGCCCCCATCAACTCAATAACAGTTATGAACAAAAAAGAAAAAATAGTACTGTGTGTGCAAAAGATAACGTAAATATGGTTTTATCTTGGTTGAAAAAAGAAAATGAATTAAATTTTACTTGAGAAACCCTTCACGTTCTTTTATACCCCAGTTTTAAGTCAATACTTTGTACGTGTAAATGCAGCTCGACTTATAGATGAGTGCGTGCAATGAAGATGTAACTGCACAATGTAAAGTACTTTTGATACAGACACCTCTGATGGTGAGATCTGTGAAATGGAACTTTCCTTATAGAAGAGTGCGGATGTTTCTATCTATTGTACATAACATAAAAATATACATTGTGTAAATGCAGCCCTCCTTATAGAAGAGTGCGTGCAATGCAGATGTTTATGCCTATTGTATTCTTTTAACTTGAAAAAAAATCATATCTCCTACTAGAAGAGTGAATAATATACATCAAAAAAGGGCTGGAAGAATTTAATAATTATAATACCATTAACAATTTTACAGTTTATTTAATAAAAACAACAATCTTCTTTTTTCATTGGATTATACACTCAATACATACTTCTTCTTTGTGAGCTGTACAAGCTCCTTAAACATTTTACAGTTTTTTGTCAAGATTTTCTTAAAACTACATGTAGTTTTGCTAGAGCAGTACATGCTCTTAACATTTACAGTTTTGGCTCAGATTTTCTTAAGACTACATGCACTTCTGATAGAGCAGTACAAGCTCTTAACATTTTACAGTTTTTTAGGTACGTCACATAGCGAATCATTTTTTGCTTTAAATTACGTATTTCAAAGGCTGAGGTACTACAATTAGCATAAGATATACAACAACTAATGTGAAATTCCACCTGGACAGCACACAATGGTTACACAAGAAACAAAAAAAAAAAAAACAAAAAAAAGCTAGAGTGCCTGCTCCAGACAACAATAGTACAATGATCTGGAATACTTGTTCCGTGTAATTATACAATGTTCAGTAAGCTGGAATACTCGTCCCAAACAATATGTTACAACAATCTGGAATTCAGTAGTCTGGAGTACTAGTTCCATACGAACTTAGTGATATACAAAGAGCTTTTTGCTCCTGACAAATGGATTTTTTCATAAACTTAATAATAAGTTACACAATATATATATATATATATATATATATATATATATATATATATATATATATATATATATATATATATATATAGCTGAAAACCTGGCGTCACTCGGGTACTTCTTTATTCCAGTCCAATTCCCCTTACCTTTCCTCTCTTGTCAACCTTCTCTTTCCTTCTCCCTGTCTGTCTCTTACTATTACCCCCCCCCCCAATCTCTGAGTCTCTTTTCATCTCCTCATAACCCCTCCCTCAACTTCCATCCCTCTTCCTCAAATTTCCCCCTTTTCTGCAGCATCACCTTCTCTTCTCTTTGTTGAACTCATCTTCCACCTCTACAATCCAATGCGTCCTCCAACCGTAAAAACTATTTAACTCTTGTAACTTCCATGGCTATCAAAGTCGAAAGGTAGCCTCCGCCATGCTAAATTCACTGGCTTGCAGATTATTAAAATCCCCTTCATGAAAACATACATTTATGGGCTGACTTTCATGGCATCCAGCAATTAGGATGTTTGTTGTAACGTACCCTCCACCATGCACCTATGGTGGCTTACGAAAGGTATCACATTATATGAATGCTATCTTCATTCGACATTTCATTCAATTCCATCCAGCTGTTTCAGCGTGAAGAGTACCAAACGTGTTATCACACTGTAAGGTGCCCTACGCCAAGTACCCAACGGTGGCTTCGCAAAGGTATCTCATGCGTTAATTCAGGGTAAAAGCTATCTGTAATCCAAATTTCATTCAAATCCGTCCAGCTGTTTAACGTGAAGGAGTAGCAAACATATTAACCCATTGTAAGGTACGCTACGCCACACACCAGACGATGACGTACGAAAGGTAACCCATGTATTAATCAGGGTATAAGCTACCTCTGTTCCAAATTCAAATGAGCAAAAACATCCATGCCCGAGGGCGGATCCGAACACCCGACGGGGAATGGGCTCGCGCATCGCAGCATAGCGCCTCAATGCACTCGGCCGCTCTGCCGTGGTACCTCTATTCCAAATTTCATTCATATCAGTCCAGCCACTTCAGCATGAAGGCTTAAGAAACGAATTATTATAAAGCACCCTCCGCCATGCACCATATAAAGTTAATGCCTATAACCTTCGTGCAAGTGCAAGCAATGATCTGACAAAGTTTTATCGTAATTGGATGTACTGTAGGGCCGTGCAAAAAATACGAACAAAAAGACAAGCAAACAAACAAAGAGTAATTTTTATATATTATATTTATGTATTTACTTTCAAAGACGCATTAAAACCATAAGTTGGTAACAACAAATTCCTTCTGCTGGTTGTTTTCACCCCAATGGATCAGTACGCTTGGTATGCATCAAAGCTGACAGCCAAAAAACGGTCATTTAAAAATCTGAATGAAGTATGCGTTACACTGAAGCATATTTTTTTAAAAATCTTGCTTTAAATAGCTTACATAAAATTCACTTGGTGTGAACAATATTTATGTTTTAAATGTTTCTTTTATGGTTATCATCCTGAAAAATATAACGCGATTTCCAGAGAGAGCTGCTAGAATTTTCAGATATTTTATTTCATTCTAAGCTTCACCGAAATCTAAAAATTAGCTATTTAGTCACGTTAATTAATTGAAATGATTGTAGGTAATCTGAATATATTAATACCGCACTGATAAACTGAATTGTTCAATCATATTTAAAATTTCATCAGGATTGGAATACAACTATAGAATCTGACAGGGTCAATATGTAAAGTTTCCTCTGTCAGGCACCATCCAAAATTTTATGTGACAGTGACCTTCCTCTTGTTTTGAACGTCAAGTGTGCAAAATGTCATAAAGATTTTAGGATGAATAAAGTGTCCTTATTCACATGTCGCTTGATGGTACAGGTTATCAACCGTACAATTATTTATGACGTCATATCTCCTGAACTATACGTTGTAAGCAGTTCTTACCCCATGTCAATTGTTACCTCATGGAAGGAATATGTGTACCAAATTTGGTTGAAATCGGTACAGTGGTTTAGAAGCAGACGTCGCATGATGCATCACTTTTCCGCGCATTTCATTGTTTATTAAGTTATATCTCCGGAACTATTTGTCGTACAGTCATTTAATGGTGCCTATGACCATCGCGAAAGTGCAAGCAATATGTTGACAAAGTTTCATCACAATCAGTTGAACGGTCCAGCCGCGCATAAAATACGAACACACAAACATTCATTTTTATATATTAGATGACTTGAGAAAATGGATGGAACTCACACACTTAAAAACTAAACTGACTGGAGAGCTAGCAGTACGTGAAACTAAACTAATGAACCCAATATGGAATGGAGCTACAAAAAAAATTATATAGTGCATAGTGCTTACATAAAGTGTTACAATTTTTTTTCTTTTGGTTCTGAACCAATATTTATACACAGCACACAATGTGCTTACAGTAAAACGTAAACCATTTACGAGGTACTGAATGCCTTAAGTTTTTTTTCTTGAGTTTTATAATGTTTCCTGTAATTTTATATTCCATGATTTTATTCTTTTTTTTTTTTTTTCAGTCTACTATGTAAACTTTTTTTTTCTTTACGAAATATCTTGTATGATATTTAAGAAAATTATTTACATGATCAGCCATACTTATTTACACAGCTTCACACGCACACTTGCACACTTTCTCTCTCACACACACACACATTCACATGCAACCTAACCCAAGCAACACAATCATGCACCCACCCACCTATGTAAAATACGATAAAAGGGTCATATTATTCAACACAAGTACACACACGAAATCTTTCTCTCTCTCAGTGTCACTCATAGTTTTTCAGTCAGTGTCCCCCCAACACCTTCTTTCTCCCTGAACGAATAGGGTAAGTATGGTAGGGTTGCAATACCGTCGTCACAGATGGCCCTTTTGTCATTATAACGAGATAAATCGACTTTATACTGCAGTAGGGTGTACACCTCATAGCCTACCGATCGAATGCTAGCCTGATGAACTCTATGAGTAGGCTGCGGTGGAGTACTGCGAATACCTCCAGAGAGACACAGAAAGTAATCTTTGATCGTCAGTACACGAGATGCCGATCGTCTAACACCCTTTTTCCGCCTCTGAATGTCCCCATCTATTGTGCGATATGCGTACATCTTCACCTGGAGGCCTACAAACTCCATAATCGGTGAAGCATTCGATTCATCATTCATAAGACTGATAACCTTCTTATCGTGAGGAATAATTCTGTAAGGATTATCGGCCTTACAAGTGTAAGTATTGACTTCTTCACAGATTCGTTTCATTACTGCATATGGATCGCAGTTTTTCACCCTGTAGATGAAACTATCTATATCCATATACAGTAACTTTGATTCCACAAAATGAGGTTTCGCAATCTCATACTGGAACCTGTACATGTGGAGTTTGGACAGATCAAGTATGCACCTCCCTAGATAGATAGGTTTTGTGAACTCGACTGAAGTCTTCATTATCTCCACAGCAACAAAGTTCTCTTTAAATGTGGTGAACCTCTTAAAGTTCGGTGATGCAATTAATTTTTGTACACCATAATGCCCATCCCAGTTTGTTCTCATTTTAATATTGCATTCATGTCTTACATTCTGCATGGTCTTCCCAAAACTGGGATTATTCTTGAGTTTACAAAAATCTTTTTCAAAATCATTACTCGCAACTGCCTTCATTGTCGTATTTAGTTCAATGTACTGCTTCAACCATGGGGATTGACTTGAAGTATATAGCTCGCATGATTCTAATAAGTTTCATTCCAATTTTGATGCACTGTTGAAGATGACAGTAATCAATAATGTATCTCTGCTTGTCTGCAACAGTGATCATCAAACTGGAGATGAAACCCTTGACTCCCGGTGGAACTAGTTGCTCTGGGTATATGGCAAGTCGCTTGTATCCCTATCGTGCTGATGAATACACTGGCAAATTCCCCCATGTATCGAGTACTCAAAGAAGAGAAGCATATCTGAATCGGTTAAAAGTTCGATGTTACACTTCGTCTTCTTGAGCATTGCATCCCAAGACAACCCAGCTGCCTTATAATAAAAGGTGGGGGGCCAAGGAGTATGTCATCAAGAATACACGCTTGAACTTCTCAAAAACATCCGCAAATAAGCGCACATCTGTGTTCATATAGATCCAAGCATATTCACCCAAATTGGGAACGTTGAATTTCCGGCAGAGATTTATGGCATGCTCATATTCCGCATCTGTTATGGCATTGCGTGTGAGTGAACTGGTAAATGCAGATATGTCGGGATGCTTGGTTTCGTGAAGTTCCTCCATACAGTCCAGGTACTCGTATGGGAAAACACCTATTCACGTTATTAGTTGATACTTTTGTGCATCAGGATATGCAGATCGTGTGATGTGCTTATCCTTCTGAGATAGAATCTAAACAAATTTTGAAAGCGATGACTGCATGAAGGGTAGCGAATCTAGGAAGTACTGAGTAATTTTTGGGGTAACGTGTTTAGAGAATGAAATATACTTCTCCGTGCTATCAGGCAGAACACTTGCTGGATAGGCATCTAGTCCAAGTTTGTCCAAGTGTACAACTAAAACGTGAGTGTCATAACTACTCAAGTTATGGAAAAAGACAGGTATATGGTCTGGAACCTGGAACTTCAAGTTGCAGACGTTATGGGCTGCTCCACGGAACTTCCCAGTTAGATGACAGTGGTCTCTACAAGGAGTTTCCGCTTTTCTGTCTAAAGGCATCCCACAAATATGGCAATCTACTGCCTATTTAAACAAATCCTCGTGCTCCTGCAACATAGTCATTGGAATATATTGACCGTAAAGTCTGTGAACTCCCCAAGCAACCTGTTTGAGCTCAGTGAACAACCATATTGTGCGATTGTTCCTTACATATGACTCGAATTTATTCAATGAGGGTTCGACTGTGCACACAACTTGCAACGCTGATGCTTACAGTATTTGTTTTTGTGTGAAGGTTCTGTGTGAGGCCAAGAGATTACCTTCACGTCCAGCAATTGGAACAAGTAAACACTCAAAATCACTGTAAATGGCTAAAGATCAGCTTTCCTGTTGGTGAACATTTTTACATTTAATGTCATTATTTTCAGGGCGTAGATTCACAACCTACAAGGTGCTTCTCTAAATACTTTTCGTCCATGAAGTTACTTAGACACCTGAAGCATATGCGGGTTTTATTCAATTGGAAGGAAATGGGGTGGGACATGTTTTTTATCCATACGTAATGCTGCTTTTCACCACTGGTAATAAGCAACATATTAATGTGAAGGTCTCGCTCACCTGCATATTTTGATAAGTGATGGGGGTCTGAAACTATATGACTAACCTCTTTTTTATCTTCTTCTGGCTTGCTTTTCTTCTTCTCCAGGCCATAAACATGCACCAATTTTCCAGGATTTTGCACGTCAAACTTGGTAATGTCCTGAGTTTGACTGGGAACTGTATACCTGTAAAATTGTACCCTCCAGGAATTTCAGCTTCAGGTACTTTATAAGAACTTGTGTGCTCGAGGTGAACTCTGTGGGCATAATTTCTCTCCCAAACCAGCACTACACTGCATTTAATGGCGGGGTTACGTGGATCATGTATTGCTTCAAGAAGCTCAGTCTGCAACACAGGATAGCAAGCCTCCACGAACATGATGGGGTCGTGGTATCCTGGTGATGGATTTACTATCTTCGTGAAAGTGATGTGCCCCTTAAAAGCTTCAGCGACGTCCGAGTACTGAAGGGGGGTCATAACACCTGGAATGTGATCTATATCTATAAATGTGAATGTCTGTTCGGTGTCAGTTTATCACGTCTGAACCATAAGACATAAAGAGCTAAAAATTTGTACAGTTACTAATGTCTACCCGGGGAAGGCTATAGGTACTGTTTTATGGCGATCGGATAGCTATTTATCTATATATATATTAATGTGAATGTCTGTTCGGTGTGCGCTTATCACGTCCGAACGACAAGACACAGAGACTTAAATATTTGTACAGTTACTAATATATACCTGAGAAAGGTTTTAGGCATACTTTTATAGCGATCTAATAGATATTATGTAATTTGAAGAATATAACGCGAAATGCAGAACAATAATGACTCCTTGAAAATTATATTTACTCTTTGAAAATGGTTTTATTGGTTGCATTGTTGCTTGAGGGTTGATAATGATAAAAGGGCGGAGTACATTGGGATGGAAAGTTATCGATGTATAAAAAATTCTACGTTTGTGTGTGTTAATATTTCGCTCTGCAGCGAAAACTACAGAACGCAAACGAATGGTCTGTATGTAATTGTTGTCCTAAGTCTCCCATTGCACACCATAGCAGTTCCATGCCGACAGCCATAAGGGGGTGGTTGAATGTCGCCAAATTATAAAAAAATTAGGGCTGAAGGCCAGCAATGACGTTTGACTCTATAGTAAAGAGGTTACATACAGCGACACGTGATGTCACAGACCATATCTTTGGTCTACGCGTGCTACAATGTCTTCAGCTCTTTCTCTGTAAGGATAAGCATACGAATAAGGAAATATAAGAATAAATAAATAAAGCAGAAAAAAAGAAATTTCTTTTAAAACAGACATACAGCACTTATACAAATGAATACATACCTGCAAAATTGTTCAATTGTACAACATATGACACAATAAATACGAGACCGTACGCATTTTATATGTCATTTGTATTTTGATTACTATCTTTCTTTGTTTGGATACTGCAGTTATAATTTTGTACATTATGCGAGACAGACTTATTTCTTATTTATTCTCCGATAAATATAGCATTTTTTAGAAAAAAAGGAGATGGACAGAGAGAAAAAGGATAGGAGAAGTATTAACTCAAAGCAGGAATAAATAAATAAATACCCGGGCAAAGCCGGGTTTTCAGCTAGTGCCCTATAGAATTATTGAAAGGACGGGAAAGAGAGCTACTGCTAGCCATAGAAACATTATTATTAAAGCTACAACTGTTTGGTGGTAGATGGAGATTGTGATGTCCACCCATTGGAAGAAGGTGCTGGTGAATTAATGGCTACACGCTAGGGAGCACACACCTTGCCAGGGCGGCAAAGACGTTATGCCTGAGCAGTTGGTGGGGGTGTGGCCCAGTGGGAAAAGCCGGTGGCAGGTAAATCTGAGCCGCTTGCCTGGTGCTGCTGTCGAGATTGTGGGACAGTGCATAGCCTGGCGGCAGATAACGCGGTGCGGCGAGGGGATGCAGGCCTGCGAGGTACGTTGGCAGACGATACTGCTGAAATGCGTGCCATAGCTGTTTCAGATGGTTCTACAATAAAAATAAAGCACGGAAAATGTAAGTACATGATTCAATAGATAGAGAGATAAATATTTCCTACTATGAAGATCCCTGTAAAAATAAAGAAATAATTATTCACCTTTTCCACTCCTGCTCCTTGGCTGATGCAGCTCTTCCTTCTCCTCCCACATGAAACCATCTGCCATAATTTCAAGCCACTCAGGCATTTCGTCCTCATCCCTGCTGTGGACCCACGTGTGCAGGCCTGACACAGACGGTACCGAATCCTCCCCGACGCACAGCCATTCTTATTATAAGCTGTCGTCTCTTTCTGTAATAACAATTTTTATGAGTTCTCATATACAGCTACACAATGGAAACAAAAACAAAAATATTCATCTACATAGTGTGAAATATAAGCATCTACTTACAGCTGGAATTATCGATCACAAACGTCGCGATATCTACTATAACAAGAAAGGATAACGTTAGTACAGAGGTTACATAGTCACTCGCTCCTTTTCTATATAAGAAACAAATAAAATATGTTTTCACTAACCAGGTATGTGCTCACACATAACTCGAGCGAGTTTGGCCGCATAACTTTCAACGCCGATTGGCGAAAACGATCGGCTTTTTTGCCTAATGGCTTTGGCTGCTGTTGATGTAAGAATGCAGCAACAGAAAACGAGACGAAAAATAAACTTTAATGAATGCATAGAGAAAAACAACGATTTGATGTAGTACAATGCAGCTGAAGGGTTGTGTGGTTGTGAAATGAAAAATGCATTTTTTGTTTCATCTGTCTCGTTACAAGTAGTAGAGATAGCGCCTGGACTGAGATTGGTATTACAGACTTAAAAAATTTTCACGTAAAGGTGGAAAAATATAATTCCAGTGAAAAACATTTTAATGGTTTCATTGAATTTTCAATGCCAGGGAAAGTGGACATTATGTGTCAACTAGATAGTGACTACCACTCCAGTATCAGGGCATATAATGAAAATGTGTCAAAAACCGATATATATTGGGCGAACAGACTGCATTAGATTTTGTGGGATATTTGAGCTTGCCTTAAGGGGGCATGATGAAACCGAGAATTGAAGTAACCCAGGAATTTTTCGAGGGCTAGTTGGTCTTATGTCAGAGCTGGACAGCATCTTGAAACAGCACATTGAAAATCAGAAAGCCGGGTTTTCTTAGGCTTGTCAAAAACAATTCAAAACGATCTGCTAGAATCGATTTATGAAGTATGCCTCAATCTCATAAGGAGTGAACTGTCGCAGACAAATTACCTCGCAATCGAAGTTGACGAAACGACTGACTACAAATTTGTCTCAATTGGTCCTCATAATTCGGTATGAATTACTTATCATCATCATCCTCATCATCATCATTATTAGAGACTGATTATGCCTTTCAGCGTTCAGTCTGGAGCAAAGTACCTCTAATAAAATTCCTCCATGAGCCCCTATTCAATGCTAACATTGATGTCTCGTCTGATGTTATACCTTTTACTTCAAAATCATTCTGCACCGAATCTAAGTACTTTCTTCGTGGTCTACCTCGACTCCTCTTACCCTCTGCTGCCGATCTCATGAGTCTCTTAGGTAACCTTGCTTCTCCAATGAGTGTAACATGACCCCACCATCTCAGTCTGTTCGCTCTAACTGCTTCATCTATGGTGTTTTTCTTTGATTTCCTCATTATGGACACCCTCCTGCCATTGTTCCCATCTATTGGTACCTGCAATCATTCTTGCTACTTTCATATCTGTAACCTCTACCCTATGAATAAGGTAACCTGTATCCACCCAACTTTCGCTCCCATATAACAAAGTTGGTCGAAAGATAGAGCGGTGCACTAACTAACTTAGTCTTGATACTTACATCCTTCTTGCAGAAGAGAGTAGATCTTAGCTGAGACTCACTGCATTAGCTTTGCTGCACCTCGATTCCAGTTCTTTCGCTATGTTGCCATCCTGTGAGAAAATACATCCCAGGTACTTGAAACTGTCTACCTGTTCTAACATTGTTCCTCCTATCTGGCACTCAATCTGTTTGAATCTCTTTCCCACAGACATTACTTTCGTTTTGGATATGCTGATCTTCATATCATAATCCTTGCACCTCTGATCGAGCTCTGAAATATTAGTTTGCAACCTTTCAATCGAATCTGCCATTACAACTAAGTCATCCGCATATGCGAGACTGCTTATTTTGTTTTGACCTATTTTAATCCCGCCCTGCCAGTCTACTGTTTTCAACATATGGTCCATGAATAGTATGAACAACAGTGGTGACAGGTTACAGCCTTGTCTTACCCCTGAAACTACCCTGAACCATGAGTTTAATTTGTCATCTACTCTAAATGCTGCCTGACAGTCTACGTAAAGCCCTTTAATTGCCTGCAAAAGTTTGCCTCCTATACCATAATCTTGAAGAACTGACAGTAGCTTTCTCCCAGGAACACAGTCATAAGCCTTTTCCAGATCTATGAAACATAGATACAATTCCCTGTTCCACTCATAGCACTTTTCCATTACCTGCCGTAGGCTAAAGATCTGGTCCTGACAGCCTCTAAGAGGCCTAAACCCACACTGATTTTCATCTAACTTGTCCTCAACTAAATCTCGCACTCTCCTTTCAACAATACCTGAGAATATTTTGCCTACAACGCTAATTAAGGAGACACCTCGATAGTTGTTGCAATCTTTTTTGTTTCCATGTTTGAAAATTGGCGTGATTACCGCTTTCGTCCAATCTGACGGAACCTGACCCGATTCCCACACCTTTTCAATTATCCTGTGTAACCATTTGAGACCCGATATTCCACTGTATTTGACGAGTTCCGGCTTAATTTCATCCACCCCAGTCGCTTTATTGCACTGTTATCTACTGACCATTTTCTCCACTTCCTCAAATGAGGTACTGTTTCCATCGTCGTTCCTATCCCATTCTACCTGAAAATCTGACACATCATTGAAAGTTTCACCTACATTGAGCAATTCTTCAAAATATTCCCTCCATCTGCTTAAGGCATCCACAGGATTGACTAGTAGCTTTCCTGACCTGTCCAAAACACTTGTTAATTCCTTCTTCCCTCCCTTTCGAAGATTGCTAATTATGCTCCAAAATGGTTTTCCCGCGGCTTGACCTATAGTTTCTAGCTTGTTTCCAAAGTCTTCCCATGATTTCTGCTTGGAGTCTGCAAGTATCCGTTTGGCTTTGTTTCTTTCTTCAACATAACTTTCTCTGTCTGCCTGATTTCTAGTATGGAGCCATTTTTGAAATGCCTTCTTTTTCTTTTTACAGGCTGCCTTGTCTGTGTTATTCCACCAAGCTGTCTGCTTCTTCCTGCCTTTACACACTACTGTCCCAATACATTCTCTAGCTGCTTCCAGTAGTGTGTCCCTTACCTTGACCATTCCTCTTCCAGTGACTG
Source organism: Locusta migratoria (assembly GCA_026315105.1). Taxonomy (NCBI): domain Eukaryota; kingdom Metazoa; phylum Arthropoda; class Insecta; order Orthoptera; family Acrididae; genus Locusta; species Locusta migratoria. The sequence goes on along the minus strand of CM048755.1, from coordinate 734,155,376 downwards.
TAAATCATTACATTCAACTAACTGGTACCTTTCCGAGATCATTGTTATGTATTTGTGCCTAATTTCCTTGTCTTGAAGCTTCTCCACTCTTATCCTTCTACACATGGACCTGACTTTCTGATCTTTTGGCCTCACAAAACCAATTTCACTGCAGATTAAATAATGATCAGTATCATCAAAGAACCCCCTGAAAACACGTGTGTCCTTGACTGTCGTCCTGAATTCCTGGTCTGTTATTATATAGTCAATCACAGATCTGGTTCCCCTTCCTTCCCAAGTATAGCGGTAAATGTCCTTATGCTTAAAGAAGGACTTTGTGATAACTAAGCCCATACTGGAACAGAAATCCAAGATCTGTTTTCCGTACCTCTTGGCCTCCATATCCTGTCCAAACTTACCCATAACCTTTTCATAACCTTCTGTTCGATTTCCTATCCTGGCGTTGAAATCACCCATGAGTAAAACACTATCCTTATCCTTCACTCTAACAACTACATCACTAAGTGCGTTGTAAAATCTGTCCATCTCATCTTGATCTGTCCCTTCACAGGGTGAATATGCTGCCACAATCCTAATTTTCTTGCTGGTGATGGCCAAATCTATCCACATGAGTCGTTCATTTACGTACCTTATTGCAATTATACTGGGTTCGATTGCTTTCCTGACGTAAAATCCTACACCCCACTGCGCTCTTCTTACTTTGACTCCTGTCAGGTAGACCTTGTATTCTCCGACTTCGTCCTCTTTCTCTCCCCTTACTCTAACGTCACTAACAGCTAAAACATCTAACCCCATCTTACTTGAAGCCTCCGCCAGCTCTACCTTTTTCCCATTGTAATCCTCATTGATATTAATAGCTCCCCATCTCATTCCCGATCGTTTTCCAAGTCGCATCTGAGGAGTCGCTGGTCTGTCAATTAGAGGTGGGACTCCATCACCTCCAAAGGCCCGAGGCATTTTGCTCTGATTGTTGTCAGCATGATATTGAAGTACCTGGGAAGCAGGTGGCTAGCCTTACTTGCCGAGGGCCCCACTGGGGTTTACCCCTGACGGTTGAGGGACTAACCGGTGGATTTGGTAGTCTTTGCCGTCTGAGCACAAAGCTGGCCACGACTCAGAATATGTCTGAGATGCCCAACCTTATTCCAAAGTAACTGGTATCCCAACTGTCAGGACCACTTACTTGGCCACTCATACGTTGCCCATGGTTCATGAACTAGGACATGACTACAGGAACCCACACCATGAACCACTGGAGAAAATAAATGAAAGATTTATTTTCTTTGTACGAGCGAAAAGCCACACTGCAGAGAATGTAACTGCAGCTATTCTCTGCGAGCTGGAGAAAATGAATATATATCAAAAACTGATAGCTTAGTGTTGCGATGGTGCTCCTGTTATGAGTGGCCGCAATAATGGAGTTCAGATAAGAATGAAAGAAGTGTATCAAAATGCGCACTTTATTCACAGTTACGCACATCAGTTAAATTTGATTGTTGAACGTTGTGTGACAAGCAACAAGCAAGTGCGCATTTTTTCAGCAATTTCGAAGGGATTTCTTCGTTTTTCTCCCAGTCACCTCAACGGACAGTAATTCTTGACGATATAGTGAAAAAACGCATTCCTACATTCCTACATGTCCTCAGTCCATCAGATGAAATTTTAAATCGAGGAGTGTGACAACTGTACACAAATACCTGAACGAAATTGTTGAGTGCATGGAAAAAATTATTGACGATGATAGCAATGATTACAAGACAGTAAACATAGTTATGGGACTGAAGGATTTTCTCCAAGACGAAGACTTCCTCCACTCGTTACGGTTTTTTTTTTTTTTTTTTTTTTTTTTTTTTTTTTTTTTTTTTTTTTTTTAAATAAAGTCATGCCTCATTGTGACATCCTGTTTAACCAGTTACAACAAAGGAACATTGACGCAGTGAAAACTATTGAATATGTAAGTAACTTTGGAGCTTGTATCCGTCAAATTCGGGCCTCACTTCTCACTTGACACAGTCACTGTCGAGGAACAAGAAGAACCAACTGCGAAACGGGGACGCTTCACGGACTCAAGAATAGTGTGTGCACGAGACCTCTGCGAGCACATCATAGTACAGATCAGTGACCGATTTAGTTTTAGTGATCACTTGTCAATCGCACAGCTTTTTGAACCGACATTGTTTTCCAATTATCAGATTGTTTTCCCCGATAAATAACTGAAAATAGCTGTTAATTTGTTTAAGTTGTAGTCTTCCGAATTACGCCACGAACTGAATGTTCTGTACAACCGAAAGGACTTCATGAAAGCGTCAGGTGCTTTGACCTTGCTGAACTTTCGTTATGAAAACAATTCAGCGAAAGCTTTTCCTGAGAGTGTTAAACTCCTCCAAATCATAGTAATGTTTCCAATTACGCCTGGAGAAACAGAACGCTGCTTCTCTACATTAAAGCGTGTGAAAACATTTATTAGAAACACCATGAATGAGGACAGACTTTGTGCACTTGCGATGTGTTCTCTTGAAAAAGAACTGCTGAATCGGCCTAATTTTAATTAAATGGTCATAGACCAGTTTTCAGTGCAGAAGGAGAGACGAGCTGATTTCATCTATAAACAAATGAATTAAGGTGAGCAAAATTGCATTAATAGTTGAGAAGAAGCAGTTCGTTTATAGTAAATACCTACATAGTTTACTAAATGAAGTGCATAAAAAGATCATTTAAGGGTGACACGTTTAGCAACCGTTGACATATTTCCTAAAATATATTTAATTTTTAGGACTGGTACAGCTTGTTGTGCTCAAGTGTCACATTTACGGCACTTTAGCACACCAACCATACCAAAAATCTCATATTACGGAAAGATCTTTAGTGCACTGTATCAACTGAAATGAATATTTTAGTGACGTAAAAGTATAAAATGAGAAATACATTATCTTCGCTTCACAAACATGTAAATTAACTTTACGCCTTTGCGGTTGCTAGCGTATTTCATCTCAACCAATCACAACAAAAGATCCGTGACGTCACGTGAACTTCAACGCCGCTGTTTGAAAACACAATACAATTATATGTTTACAATTGAAATTATCATAACATTAAGCAAGCCGCGTAGTTTATCCACACGACTTTAAAGATTCCTGCAAACTGTGTCATTTAGTACTGTTTATTGCGATAAAGTCTTGAGACGTAATATCAGTAGATAAAAGCTATCAGAAGACTTTATTTTGGTTTTAGCCTTTGATGATATTTTTAATTGCTTCTGAAACAGGAAGAAGGTGTAGTACGTAAAGTTTCAGGTAAAGTATGACAATACCCTCCCCTTCTGGAAATCGTCGTTGTTACAGACTGATACGTAGCTCGAGGTCTAAGTTTGTTCCGATCGGTAAATGTCAGAGCCTTCCCTAGTATGAAATCCACGAGCCGCGCCTGTAACATACGATATGTTCATTTTTGTACAGTGCATGTAAAATTTTTCTTATCGTTTCCTTCCGTGAGTGATATGTGTTCCACGTGGTCGATTCTTAGGACAAAGCCTTCAGCGTCCACTATTGTTTGCTCCATGCCCATCACGCAAGCAACTATGCGTGTATCCTTCTGATTTCCACTAACATTTCGCGATCTTCTCTCCCAATCTATTTCAATTTTGCTGTTCCTTCTCCAAACGTTTAGTATGCACTTCGTCTTTGTCAGTAATTCTCTCCGACCCTTGTGCAACCTCCTTCAATAGCTTCCTTATGAAATTCTAAACATTTCTATGGGTCGCATGGCGTAATTTTTATATTTCCGACTTTATAATTATTTCACTTTCTTGGGTTTTGAGACTGGACTTTTTCCGTCTCTGTGAACGCTCCCAATCGCATGTAGCTGCATTTAAGTAGCTTTCTTATGAAATTCTACTCAGTTCTAGGGGTTACATGCCGTAGTTAATTTTCTTTTTTTTTCCTTTCGGAAATTGAATTTAAACATTTTTACCGCTTTTCGGAAACACGTGGGTCCGAACTGCGACTTCAGGGGTTTGCAGCTAGTCACCTGAATTCACGCCTCTTCTCATAAAACCAGTGCCTAGGTAGTTTACTCTCGGATTGCAACTCAAGAGTCCGCTCTGATTTTGTGTAATGAATCCGATTTTTAACCACTTCACCTTCAGTGGAGTGCGATTATGTAACGTAGCCGTGTGTCGCCGTTAGCTTTTTTGCTAGCGGTCTCATCTAGATGCAACTTAACTTTGCTATACTCACGCACCATCTCAAATCAGGCACGACAGACCAGAGCCATCTTCACAGTTTTATTGTATATTGTGTTGTGTGGTACCTCCGGGTTTGCTGAATTTCGCCTATGATAGAGGCGCCTGCTTCTTCCTCGTCTCAGCACGCTGATTTTGGTGAGTTTCGCTGTTGCATTGCGTGTGTGTGAGCGAGTGATTGTTGTTTGTAAATCTTCCTACCCATTAGCGTTAAGTTCTGTGTAATTTATGTTAATTTAAATGCTGAGCATCGTCAATATTAGTTCCTGTAAGGGGATGCATTTTTATTGTATTAACAAAATTGGTTCCCCATTTTGCTTGTGTTCGACCTTAATAAACAAGTTAAGTTCAGTATAATTTTGACTTGCCTATAAATTGTAGTTTTCGAGCACCTTCCCCCTTTTAATTTAATATTGTTTTTCACCAGTGCTGAGAACAAGCTCAGATGCAATTTCTTTTTTTGTGTTTAAGTTCCGTTGCGCCATAAATGTTTATTAATGTCTGTATGTAATTTCGTGTGAGCTGCTACGTATGTTGGCCACTGTGTCGTTAACTTCCTATTATTAGAATAATTTGAACCAAGTCAGTTCTCAGTTTGGGCCAGGGAACAAGGTTTTCAGCAGGGAGTAGCCGGTAGCTCACACGGATCTTTTGCTAATTTTATTGCTAAAATTAAGCTTTTTTATGACATAAATTCTTATCTGGGTACCTCCTACCATAATGAAGATTTTATTTCGTAAAGTGGCCTACTTTTAAGCTGTGGTCGACATTTTCTATTACCAGACTTCTCACTATTGTCTTATAAAGTTTAAGACGTGATTGGCACGTGTTGCTGCTCTGTAGGAAGCCTTAGTAAATTCAATGTGCTGTTGTACTCTGATAACTGTTACTGATTAGTAGTAGGCTTTTGTTGCCGTACTGTATGTGATGAGCTGAAAACTATTAAGCTGTGGTCGACATTTTATGTTACCAGACTGTTCACTATTTTCAAGGTTCAGCGACAGAGAATTGGCTAAGAACCATTTATTAACTCCATGAAAATTGCATTGGCCGATCTTCCTAAGTCTATATTTGATTTACTATTTATTGCAATATTTGTGTCATCTGCAAATAAAACAAACTTAGCATCCGATAATGTTGATGATGAACGGTCATTGATATATACAAGAAAAAGCAGGGGACCTAAGATAGAGCCTTGGAGGACCCCACATTTTAGTAGTTCCCAATTTTATGAGGACAGTCTCGCTTCTTTTCTAAGACTGATTTAGCAGACGCATACTTACAGATTCCGCTCAATGACGAATCAAAAAAGTTTTTCGTCATTAATACTCACATGGGCCGTTTTCAATTTCAACGCCTACCCTTTGGCAGTTCTTCCGCCCCCGCTATTTTTCAGCGTTCTTTGGAACAGCTGACAGTTTCTGTACCGTGTTGCTCGAACTATTTAGATGATATTGTGGTCTCAGGACGCACAGTTGAATAACATTTACCAAACCTGGAGTGTCTTTTCAAAGTGTTAACTGCAGCAGGTCTACGTTGTAATAAAGCAAAGTGTTCGTTTTTTCAAACTGAAATAGAGTACCTAGGCTATGTGATTAATGCCCAAGCAATCCATCCCTTACAGTCACATTTTCGAGCAATCAAAGACTTGCCTCCTCCTAAGAATGTGCACGAATTGCAAGCAGTAATGGGAAAGCTGAACTATTATTTCAGATTTATTCCAAATGCCTCTCAGATTGCAGCTCCACTGCATCACTTACGTAGGAAGAATGTTCCTTTTGTATGGTCTAAAGCTTGCCAGGTTGCCTTTGACAAATTAAAGTCTGCACTACTCAGTGATGCATGTTTGATTCCCTTTGACCCACAGAAGCCTGTAGTGCTAGCAGTGGATGCCTCTTCTTACGGTCTGGGAGCAGTATTGTCACATCGTATTGGATCTCACGATCGTCCTATTGCCTTTGCATCCAAGCTACTGACGCCAACGCAACAGAATTACAGTCAGATAGACAAGGAGGTCTTAGCAATAATTTACGGCGTCACAAAGTTTCATCATTATCTCTATGGCAGAAAATTCTATTTGTTGACTGACCACAAGCCTTTCACGTCATTGTTCTCACTCACAAAGCCAATTCCGCCACGAACGACACACTTTCCCGACTTCCGGTTTGCCAGGGTGTGTCGTTTGATTCTTCAGAAATGGCATGTTGCCAGATAGACTCCAGAGATGCTTCCGCTGTCGCAGACTTCCCTTTGAACTCTCGTCGGGTTGGAAAGGAAACAGCTGCGGATGCGGACCTAAGTGTGGTAGCACGTTTTGTTCGCTCTGGGTGGTCTGCCAGGGCTAAAGACATTGAGCGGCCTCTGGTTCGACGTTATTTTGCACAACGTCATGCATTTTCGTTAAGTCAGGGTGTTCTGTTGTTACATACCGACAACGACGAAACGAGAGTGATTGTTCCTCGTTCCCTTCAGCGAGAAGTCTTGTGCCTCCTGCATCACGGACATTGGGGTATTGTTCGGGCAAAGTAACTGGCCAGACGTCATTGTACCTGGGTTGGTATGGACGCTCAGATAGAGAGCATGACGTCACAGTGTACGGTTTGTGCAGAGCATCAGGCAGCTCCTCCCCAAAGTCTCTCGGACTGGACATGGCTCAAGGGACCATGGCAACGTTTACACATTGACTTTGTCGGACCTACCTGGAATACGCGCTGGTTAATCTTTGTAGACGCTTTCAGCAAGTTTCCTTTTGTGATTGCCATGAACTCAACATCGGCGTCTAGTACAATCAGTGCCTTAACATCAGTGTCTTGCATCGAAGGTTTGCCTGAAACAAATCCTCAGTGACAATGGACCTCAGTTTGTTAGTGCGGAATTTCAACAGTTTTGTCGAGTGAATGGCATTCAGCACATCGCCACCACGCATTTTTACCCTCAGTCCAATGGTGAAGCAGAACGGTTCGTTCGAACATTCAAGTCTCACATGGAAAAGGTGAAAGGTCAGCACTCCAGGCAGCAAGCTCTTCAGATCTTCCTGTCTACGTATCGGTGCATGCCACGTGACGGCCCGTCTCCTGCCGAGCTGCTACACGGCCGCCGTCACCGCACTCTCCTTCACCTGCTGCAGCCTCCCACGCACCGAGTCGGTTCGTATGGCGCTTCTCGTTTTCAGGTTTCTACGCCAGTGCTGTACAAGGTGATTGCTGGGAAGAAGAGACGGATGCCGGGCACCATTCAGCGCGTGCTCGATCGCAATATGTTTATTGTACGTTCTTCCACAAGGTCGGAGCTGCGGCGCCACGCAACCAATTGCGCCTACACAGGCCGCGCGATCCTGTCTCTAGTTTATTGATTCCAGACCAGTTCACCGCCAGGGAGCACAGCCACATCGTTCACCGACGGGTCCAGCGTCTTCGGACTAAGAGATCATCCCCATGGAAGTCGACGCACCTCCGACGCTGTCATCGCCGCAGCTGACTGCGTCACCGAGAAGGACTCCGGGACCGTACGGGTCCCCGCCGCCTGGGCCACGCGCCTGGGCCACGCGCCAGAAGATGACCTGCTCCCTCTGGGAGGAGGTGTGCGCCCTTCCCCTCGATTTGGTGGGTTTTCCGGGGGATCGCAAGGTGGATACCAGGGCGCGGACGGCGACTCGATCCTAACCTCAGCTACGACGCCCGTCCCACCAGTAAAGCCCCCGCCCAGGCCCTCCTCCCAGTGCCGTCGCCGTGGCCCTCAGCCATACGCCACGATGGCGCGGCGGTTTGGGGGGGGGGGGGGGAGGGGTGTGGTGTCGCACAAGTCTGAAGTGCGCGCCACGTACTTTCGCCATGCAAGCACGGCGCGGTGTTCGTACGACGTCAGCCACGAGCGCTCTTTGCTGCAACTCCGCTCGTGGCCACCACTGAACTGGATCGGTCACTTGTCAAGAGGACAGGCACTAGAACACTCTTATCAGTAGGCAGGCCTCTACCTAGATAAACTATGTATCTGCATTCCACTAGTCTTCAGTTAACAAAGTTAAGTATGGTACTATCTCTACGAAATATATATCTTGTTCTAATCTAGCTTAGTGTTTCTAGTTTCTGCTGTCCCACTGGCTGGTCACCTCCGTACCCGCACACGCGTGCATCCTATTTTCCTGTGTCGGTCTCTCTCTACCCGGCCACCGACACCCAGGACAACCGGCGGAAACGAGACACAAAATCTACGGTATCAAATTTATAAAGTTTCTAATGAATGTGGCAACTCCATAAATGACCTTTCAGATAACATCGGAAGTTCAATGAGGCTTTTTGTAGATGATGCTGTAGTATATAGAGAGGTTGTAACAATGGAAAATTGTGAATCTCATTGTAGACAAGTGTAATGTGCTGCGAATACATAGAAAGAAAAACCCTTTATCATTTAGCTACACTATAGCATTTCAGCAACTGGAAACAGTTAATTCCATAAATTATCTGGAAGTAGGCATTATGAGTGATTTAAAATGGAATGACCATATAAAATCAGTCGTCAGTAAAGCAGATGCCAGAATAAGATTCATTGGAAGAATCCTAAGAAAATGAAGTCCGAAAACAAAGGAAGTAGGTTACAGTACACTTGTTCTCCCACTGCTTGAATACTACTCACCGGTGTGGAATCCGTACAAGGTAGGGTTGATAGAGGAAGTAGAAAAGATCCAACGGAAAGCAGCGCGCTTCGTTACAGGATCATTTGGTAATCGTGAAAGCGTTACGGAGATGATCGATAAACTCCAGTAGAAGACTCTGCAGGAGAGACGCTCTGTCGCTCGGTACGGGCTTTTGTCGAAGTTTCGAGAACATACCTTTACCGAGGAGTCTAGCACTATATTCCTCCCTCCCTACGTACATCTCGCAAGGAGATCATGAAGATAAAATCTGAGAGATTAGAGCCCACTCAGAGACGTACCGGCAATCTTTCTTTCCGCGAACAATACGTGACTGGAATAGGAGGGAGAACCGATAGTGGTAATCAAGGTACCCTCCGCCACACACCATCGGGTGGCTCGCGGAGTGTGCATGTAGATTTAGATGTAGATCTTTCACAGTTGCAGCTCGTGCTCAGTTTCGTTGGTGGGGCCCACGCAAAAAGTTAGTATCCACTGTAGTGTAATCTGTCTGAAGTGTTTGTTATACAACCTCCATTTATATAGCATCACTAGCTGAATACCCGGCGTTGCCCGGGTATTTATTTATTTATTTATTTATCCGAGCCTTGAATTAGTACTTTTGCTATCCACTCTTTCTCACTATCCACCTCCTTAAAAAAAAAAAAAAAAAAAAAAAAAAAAAAAAAAACACATGTTACATTTATCAGAGAATATATAAGAAATAAGAAATCACACGTAAAAATGCACTCGTTTCGCAGAATCCAATCACGAAATTCAACAATAATGATTGTAATAATATTACAGATCGATCTTGCTGTAATGCGCGAAACGTCAAATCAATTTTTTTAAAGAGATGTATTAAAAGATCTAACTATTCTTTTTAAACATTGCTTGACGTCCAGTCAGTTCCAGTGGGGCGGTGATTTTATGAACAAGTTGATGGTGTTGCCATGGGTAACCCATTGGGCCCGGCGATTGCTAATTTCTATATGGAGAAATTCGAACAATCAGCTTTAGGAATGGCAAAAAAGAAGCCAGTTCTATGGTATCGGTATGTGGACGATACATTCGTGGTATGGCCTCACGGTAAAGAAGCATTGGATGAATTCTTTTCTCATCTGAATAACATAAATAAAAAAATCCAGTTTACAATGGAAATGGAAAAAGACAGCGCAATATCCTTCTTGGATGTTCTAGTCATGAGAGAGGTAAATGGAAAACTGAAACATAAAGTTTTTCGAAAAGCTACACACACAGACAGATATTTACATAAGAACTCTAATCATCACCCACAGCAGAAGAGAGGCGTCATCAAAAGTCTCGTTGACAGAGCCAAAAAAATCTGCACTCCGGAACACCTAGATACTGAATTAAAACACCTGAAGCAAGCTTTCAAGAAAAATGGATATTCAGATAAAGAAGTAAACAGGGTTCTACGACCAAATAATAATAGTCTAAAAACACGTGATAAAACAAAGCGATGGAAGAACACAGTTTCCCTGCCATTTATCGGAAAAGTAACTGATCAAATAGGAAAAATATTACGCAAACACAACATCAGACCGGTTTTCAGACCAACTAAGAAAATATGTCAGGTACTACGTTCTGTGAAGGATAAACGACCTACTCTTTCTACTTGTGGAGTTTATAAAATTCCGTGTACATGTAGTAAAGTTTATATTGGAACCACAAAAAGAAATATAGAAACTAGGATGAAGGAACACAAAAGTCTTTGCCGACTAGGAAAAACAGAGAAATCGGCTGTGGCAGAGCATGCTCTTCAATCTGGAAGTCATATAGTGAGGTTTTCCGAAACATCAGTTTTATCTACTATGACGAATTATTATCCACGACAATACAGGGAAGCAATTGAAATATATAAACATAAAGGAAATTTTAACAGGAAAGAAGAAGCTATGAAACTTAGCGACATATGGACAGTAGCTTTGAAAGATCGACAGATTTTATCTCTGACCGATTGCAATCGAGTGATGTTTTATCTTTGACAAGGACTATCTCTGCTGATAACGTGACAACTTGACCACGCCCACTTTTCATGGTATATATGGCGCTCTCAGACACCCGACTCATCAGTCGGCAAGACTCATCGCTAGGAAGAAGACCTCTGAGGATGTCCGGCGCAGCTCTGGACGAAACGTAAGGTGAAACTGAAACGTTTTATGGACCACGGCCTTATGACCCGGAAGTTCTACCAGCAACTATGACATCTGGTCGTGAAAGCCTTCATTGCATGATCCGGAATCTATGTTTTACCATTATAAAATCTATCCCCTGTGGCCATTTAGAACGAGTCGCCCCTGTGAGTAGTTCTCTTTTCTGAATATTCAGAAATCTCAAAAAGTAAGGAGTGTGTCCTAAAATAGGAAAGCCGTAAGTTATGGTGACTGTAAGAGTCCAAAGTACATTACTCTAAGAAAGGTTCCAAAGGATATAGGAGAGATAAAATTCTTTCCACACATCTGGTTCATATGTTCTTCCTAGTTAAGTTTTAAATTAATATAGATTCCTAAATGTTGTACTGATTTATTTTCAATGTCATTGGGCAACCCTAAGAAAAGCTGTTGTGTTTTCTCGGGATTACAGAGAAACTAACTTGATGAGAACCAGCAGAGGGTAAAATTGAAGGATTCCTGTGTGGTATTACTCAAGGCTGCATTATTCTGGTGTGAGAAGAGCTATGTCATCAGCATACTATATAGCTGTACTGTTTATGTAACAAGGCAGGTCATTTATTGTGATGAAGAAAGAGGAGGAGCAGGTCACAAGAATCGAGCCTTGTGGTAGCCCACTATCAAATACTGTTACTGGGGAGTGTTTATTTCTAACTGTGACAAACTGCCTTCTGTTCTGAAGGTATGAAACTTATACTGATAATCCTGGATTACGTGCACAATAATATTCTTGTTTTGCTAACAGGATGTCATATGGAATGAAATCAAATGGTTTGTTTAAATCACATACGACAAGTGACACCACATTCCACTTTTTAAAGGTGGTTAATGTCTGGTCAATAATTTCTAAACAGCTCTAGCGGTGTTTCTACCCTGCCAGAATCCACGCTGACTGCTGATCAGAAAGTACAGTTGAAATTGGATTATAGCTCTTTGTCTTCCTTTTGGAAATTGATAATCTGCAAACACTCCAGACCGTAAACATTTGTTAAGTACGAGTGTCAATGATTTGCAGGTAACAATCTTGTGTATTTTTTACATTGTAATTACAGAATCAGTAGAAGTCCATACTCTGAAGACTTTGATTATTTTGGGACTGTTATTTTAATTTCAGTGTGTATGATACAACAAAGACATGTTCTGTTGGCAAATGGGCATTACACAATTCCCAAGCAGATATGTCAGTTGCTTCTCTTTTACTTTGTTACATTAACTGAAGTAATAGAGTAGTTCTCCAATTCACTAGAACACACAATCATTATTTTCTCTAGCAAAATTAACAATTCTATTATCTACAGGCCTAAAACAATTATTGAGTATTGGATGCTGATCAGAACTGTGTAAGTTAAGGGACCTTAATAAATTAAGAGAAGTTCTTGAAAGTTCATTAACAGTGTTAAGGATTTCTATGTTAAAATCCCTACATTGGGAATCTTTGTTTTACATTTCAGTATTTTTTCTACAGTAATTCTGATTTTTCAAAACATGTATCAATAACAGTATCAGGGGATCTGTACAGGTTATTAGGTTTTTATTGGTGATTTTTATACAACTGAATTCTGCAGCTAACTCTTTAGTTTCTAGTTGCATTAGTTTTTGGTTATTTGATATCTGCTCTGTTGCAGCAGATGTAATGTGTAGAATTCAAATCCGTTAAAAAGAGAAACGTCTATCTGATTTTTCAATTAACCATTGATCTCTCTCTCTCACACACACACACACAAAACGTTCTCATCATCACAGAAGTGTTAGAATACCTTACTTCTAATACAATACAAACACCCTGTGTCATCTGGAAGTGTACTTAGCAGATCGTTTATCCCTATGTTTGTTAAGCTTGTGATGTTACCATACTTGGCCCACCCGAAATTCTGATTTCTCACAGGTGGTTGCTTTCTTCTATTCCTAGCATCTTGTAAGAAAGCACTTTCGCACATAGAGGTGGAGCGATAAAGCAAGCATGAAGGAGAGGAGCTACGGCCAAGCACCAACAGCTGAGCTGCAGGAGAAACATTGCATAACTCGAGGCAAGCCACACGCATACAGAATGAACATTATTGGCTGTCATTGCGGTAACGATCATTTTTCTTAGGTTCTGTTTCGTAGGCCTAATTTCTTGTTTTACACACCACCATTTCACCAAGTACCTATATCTTTTCTATATGGTATTCCCACCATAAGAATGTTAGTATCTTTCAGACACAAGAAATAAATTTGTTGGAGAGCAAAGATCGCTTTAATTTTCGTGACATTTGAACCAGATGAAATAACTGCAAAATCTTTTGTCAGTTGATGTAGATCGTTACAGAGAGTCATGCGACTCCTAGTACGTAGGGTTAAATTTTACTTATAGCGTGGACGGCGTAGAGTGGTAAAGTTGGCAACACAATTTTCGCTTTATGAGGATAATTGATTTAGACCTTTCCAGCTCTGGAGTCTGGATGCCGTTTCTACACAAGCATAGTGAAATATTCTACATTTTATTCAACTGACAACTTACCGTGGCATTATGTTGCAATACCATGGTTTATTACTCATAATTTCATTCGCTTTATGCTCAGTATGTAACATTGTACTACTACGAGCGAAATCATCATAAATATATCGTTGCTTTTACAACAGTGTTGCCAGACGTAGGTAATTTTAAGCATTAAAATCATGTAGGGAATTTTCATCCAAAAGTCCCCGACGCGTAGGTACTCTGGTAAAATTTTACAATCGCAGACACAGGCCTAGCGGGTAATGTTGGCAACAGTCAACACGCGGGAATGAAGCCGACAAATGGTGGCGAATTTGAAGTAGCCAATGATATTTTAGACGGCGTAGTGGTTTTCTGTTCATAGTAAACAATATTAATTTGAAAACTTAGTTTCAGACACATTAAAATTGATGCAAAATATAATGATTTCAAAGCATATTAGTGGAATGGAGAGGCGGTTTGTAAATAGCGTTAGAAAATGTCACAACAAGAGAAATTCATCGTTTGCACGAATGAAAGACGTTATATTACCTTACCTAGACTGTTATTTACTTACGTCAGGACGATATACTAGTTAGTATTTGTAAGCGCGAAGATGTTGTCAAGAAAACGCTAAAACATTTGCGACAGCCAACGTTAGAATGAACAAAACGCTAGGTATTCGTTGTCAACATAGCATTACTCTTTGAAAATCATTACTTTACACAAAGTGAAAAGGCAAACCTCTGAAAGTTATCTGCTTTACAGTTTTGGAGCAAAGTGTTACAGTGCAAGAACTTTAATGACATTAAACAGTTTCAAAATATATGTATGTTAGTTAACATTGTGCTTTGTTTGCCACATTCCAATGCTGCAGTTGAAAGAAATTTTTCAATGGTGACAGATATTAAGACCAAACAACGAAACAGAATTGGTACAGACACTTTAGAAGCATTAGTGAAAGTGAAATTCGGTATGAAGAATCAAGGAAAAAATTGTTACGTTTATGTTAATAAAATGTTCAAATGTTTGTTATCTTAAGGGACTTAATTGCGGGGTCATCAGTCCCTAAACTTACAAACTACTAACCAAGTACCTTATACTAAAGACAGCACAAACATCCATGCCCGAGGGGGGATTCAAACCCCCAAAGGGGAACGGCCTCGCGCATCGTAACTGAGCGCCCCAATGCGCTCGGTCTCTCCGCCGCGGCTACGATTATGACATTCCAAATGACATGTACTCACAGTTTACTTCAAACAACATATATGGTGAAACTACGAATGCAACAACTTCAACTGCAACAGTGTCCACGGTGTCTGAGACGTGTGTTAATATCAGCAGCGACGAGATGTAATCGGTTGATTCCATAGTTGTGGGTGTGAAACATGGACTCTCAGAAATTAACTTTGAAATAATCTTAAATTATCCCTTTCAGAATTTCGTCTTTTAATGTATATAACTTAAAAGGAAATTAATTATATTATTAAGTCTAAATATTCATTTTTTGTAATTGCTGCAAATATATTTTTAAGCAAAAATCGTCTAACAGGTGTGACAAAATTGAGAAGGGGAAAATCTATGTAACTACATTTTGTTACTGTATCGCCGGCCGCGGTGGCCGAGGGGACTGAGGCGCTTCAGTCACGGTCTGCACGCCCACTAGGGTCGGGGGTTCGAATTCCCCCTCGGGCATGGATATTTGTGCCGTCCTAGTTCGTAAGTAATTCATAAGTAGTTTGTAAGTTTAGGGACTGATGACCCCGTAATTAAGTCCCATATGATTTACAAACATTTGAACATTTTTGTTACTGTATTCATGTGCCTAGCCCTTTACTTTATGACCACTCGGCTCATTTCATGCAGAATGTGCCAGTCACCCGCATTTTAAATTTGTGACAGCAAAATAGCACTCAATCGCGAAAAAAATGTCACTGCTGCACATCGATCCAGAAATGGATTTATAAAAAAATGCTATTTTATATTGGTGAGTTATTACGACATTCAATCTACATTAATTACTAAGCTATTCTAAAACGTTTTTACTTTTTAAAACGTAATTTCCTTTCCATTTATTATACTGTTGAAGTTTCAATGAAGGGCAGTGGCGTATCCAAGGGGCGGGAGCTGCTGGGCTGCAGACCCCCTCCCCCCCAAGAGACATATTTCTCCACAAAACAAAAAAGCATCATGGAGGGAGCGACTTCATAGAAATTAGTTTGAGGTATGATGCCACACACCCCTCCAGGCCAGAGTCCTGGATTCAGTCCCTCCCAGGCCCAAATCCTGGCTACGCCCCTGATGTGGGTTTTTAATGAGGCGGTAGGGAGAAAGTAGGGAAAACGTAGGTACATTTTTGTGCGACTGTAGGTATTTTCTCTCTCTGCCATCTGGCAACACTGTTTTACAATCTTAATTCCCGATCCCGCTACGATGTGCAACTAGATGACACATTACATGCCATATTCTGAAAGAGGACACTATTGTTTTTTAGAATAAAATAAAAGTACTTAAAGAGCTGATATACTTGATTTTACACATCACCATAAAAATAACATAAAAAAACACTAAGCATACGAATATAAATAGCATTTATGAAATACTGAGGCGGTAGCAGTTCAATTTCCCGCACATTTCCTTTCGGGTGCGCATCGCCGCCTGACGTTTGCATCCGTAGAGACATCTATCGGTTCGTCTCTAGACAACTATTTCAAATCCACCCAGGTGGCGTTGCCTGTTTCTACCACGCAATCGATTTTGTGCTGACAGCGAGTTGGCACGAGGAGCGCTGTACGTCACGTTATTGTAGCGCTACACTGCGGCCGTGGAGCGAAGTACTAGCGTGACGAAGTCGTGACCCACAAACAGAAAATAAAATCTGTAAACTCGTAGGATAAAACTGTAGGCATCAAATTCAAGAAAATGTTTACTATTTTAATATGCAAGTGTATCAGCAGCTTTAGGAACTTGTGGATATATTACCAGTTATGAAAAATAAATCTGTATCCATTAAAACGTCGTAGCTTCTCTTTTATATAAATTACATTGTGCGGCCGTATTTTTATCCTCCCCCTAGATACATATACTGGCTAGATATTCAGTGGTATAAATTTTTGGAAGCCATAGGTCGTTTAGATCTGTGGCGTATCTATTAATACAAATATTGTGCGATGGGGTGTTCCCAGTAGGAGACGTTATCAGGTAGCCTTTGTCGATTGCTATGGGGGCGATACTGTGTGTAAAGGAAATAGGCGATGAATATAGGCTGCGACGCGAGTTTGCTCTACACGTGTTTAAAGTAAATATTTAACAGGTGGTACGTCGTCGCCTTCCTCGTTCCTCCGGCCTTAGAACTGTCTTACCCACGCAAGGCAGTTACAGGGTGACTTAAAGATTTAAAGAAGATTCTGAAGAACTGGGCAACCCAGCAGTCTGTACGACTCGACTGCCAAAAGTTAAGAGAGACACAAAAATCCTAGGATCTAACTAACAACCTTTGGGTTTGGGGTCTGTCACTTAACGGTACTGATCCATGGCGTCTTCCTGTGCCATATTCTTGTTCTGCAATTGTGTTATTGAATTTATATATACTCCTATATTCCAGCGGTCCAATCCCAGCTTTTGTCTTTAAAGTCTTCGTCGACCATCATTTTCCGTATGCGCAACCTTTGAGTTGACGATCAAATTGAGATTTCCAGCTATTGTCTTGGTATATGAGATAATATCTGTTACTGATGTTGCGTTCGTTATAGTTGCCTCAAACTCCTTGATAAGTTGTTTTATATGATTAACAGATAAAACTCATTTTGTTTACATTATCGATTCGTGTTGACAATCTAGTAGAATTCTGTAGCCTTAGAGATACAGATAAATACTTAATCTTCTAGCTGTGGAAAGATGCATAGAATAAATATAGCAAGTGTATTTCTTCGAAATCAGTTTCTGCATCACGTAAGGTACCTGGAGCATTGCCTCCACTCACATTTAATGAGTATGCGCCGCACAGCACGAAGTATGTACACTTATTTTCGTTTGTTTACGTTCTAGGAGGCGATCCATGCAAACTATGCTATTGTCACTCACTGTGATAATTATGTTTTATTATAATGACATTGTGCACCTATGCACTGTAAATTGTTATATAACAACTGATTGACATTAAAAGATTATGGCCTTGTAAAATATTTTATTTGACCAGATGATGCTGACATAGTTCAGCGAAACCGATCGTCGTAAATAAAAATTGATTATCAGCGATCTTGGCTTTTTATATCTTTTTACAATACTTATTTTCGTGTTGTAAACGAGATTGAACACCATTGTACTTTCCAGCCATATCAGCACCATTTTTGGCTTCGACAATTTTTAAAATCCAAACCATTACTTTCGATTTCCGCAAAATGATTTAAGAAAGTGCCACCTTTGACTTGTCACTAATTTTTAAAAAGTCAATAAAAGTTCCTCCAATTTCTGCACCGCTTACATTGAATTTTACGTATCTGATAATTTGTGACATTTGCTAACAATGGTTGAAATCAGGAGTGCAATTAAACAATAGAAAAATATTCTGCTTTCTTAATATCACTAAATACTTGTCCCCTTTTTTTTGATGCAATCATTTCTAAAAATTCATGTTCGACAGGCTAGACGGTAGAATGGGTACCGCGGTAGCTGTACCCACTCAAAAATTGATTCAAAGGAATATTTAATTACATATTCACGGAATGTATGACACTAACTGCGAATGGGTTAAGTTGAAAATGTGTACCCAGCTGGGATTCGAGCCCAGGTCTCCTGCTTTCTAGGCAGTTGCGCTGACACCTACGCCACTAGGGACACAGCGAGCATCAGACCTGCACGGAATGACTCAAGCATGCCGCCCGTCAGCTACGAATTCGCAACTTTACCCTGCCCACTAGAACGCAAACTCGCAGTCACTTTATACTAATTCTCGTAAGAGTAAGAGCCTAGGAAGAAAATTATAAGCAGCGGGTATTTTCTGTGATTTATCAAAGGCATTTGATTGTGTGAAACATAACATCCTTTTAAGTAAATTAGAATTCTATGGTGTCACGGGAATTGCTGCAAAATGGTTCAAGTCGTACTTTGCTAACAAGAAACAAAGGGTGTCAGTGTCAGACTGGAAAGAAATTACATGTGGTGTTCCACAAGGATCCATCTTAGGGCCATTGCTGTTTTGTGTACATTAATGACCTCTCATCAGTTACACTGCCAGAAGCAGAGTTCGTTTTGTTTGCAGATGACACAAGTATTGCAATAAATAGCATGTCGACCTTAGTTTTAGAAAGAACTGCTAATGATATTTTCATTAACAATAATAAATGGTTTAAAGCCAATAAACTTTGAAAAGACTCACTACATGCAGTTCAGAACATGTAAGAGATTCCCATCCAGCATATGCATACAATACGAAGAAGAGCATATAGAAGAGGTTGACAGTATAAAATTCCTGGGATTACAGCTTGATAATAAATTCAGTTGGGAGGAGCACACCACAGAACTGCAGAAACGACTTAACAAATCAGTATTTGTAATACGAGTAGTATCAGACATAGGACACATAAAAGTAAAAAAGCTTGCACACTTTGCTTACTTTCATTCCATAATGTCATATGGTATAATATTTTGGGGCAATTCTTCAAGTCAAGCAAAAGTTTTCAGAGTCCAAAAGCGTGTAATACTTATTATTTGTGG
Source organism: Locusta migratoria (assembly GCA_026315105.1). NCBI lineage: Eukaryota > Metazoa > Arthropoda > Insecta > Orthoptera > Acrididae > Locusta > Locusta migratoria. The sequence continues at coordinate 734,136,138 of CM048755.1, read as the reverse complement.
TGTAAATTCACGGACATCCTGCAGAAGCCTCTTCAAAGAACTGGATATATTAACTACTGCCTCTCGGTATATTTATTCCTTAATGAAATTTGTCTTAAAAATATATCCCTTTTCCCAACAAACAGCTCAGTTCATACCTACAATACTATGACCAAAAATGATCTACACAAGGACTTAAAAGCACTTACTTTAGTTCAAAAAGGGGTCCACTACTCAGGAACGCATATTTTCAATCCTTTACCAGCAACCATAAAAAATTTAGCTACAAATAAAGATCAGTTTAAGAGGAACCTAAAAGACTTTCTAGTGGCCAACTCCTCCTCCACTGACGAATTCTTAAATAGAATCAAACGATGCATGTAACTGTATTCATATTATTCGTATTATTATATTATCAGCTTGTAAAAGGTGTATGTACCTGTATTAGTAATATTATATTATAAACTAGTAAAAAAAATGACATATTCCACATCCACGAGGATCATCTCAACACGGATCTATTGAACGAAACAACTAATCTAATCTAGACAGGATCATTGCACGTCATCGGTATATATATATTAGTGTGGGTGGGTGTGTGGGTGTGGGTGTGTGGGTGGGTGGGAATTAGTGCAAAGTGACTACGAGTTAGAGTTCTTGTGGGCAGGGTAAAGTTGCGAATTTGTATCTGACGGGAGGCGTGCTTGAGTAATTTCGTGCAGGTGTGATGATCGCTGTGTCCCCGGTGGTGTAGGGTCAGAGCAAGTGCCTAGAAAGCTGGAGTCTCGGGTTCGAATCCCAGCTGGGTATACAATTTCAGTTTTACCCATTTGCAGTTGATGCCATACATTCCGTGAATATGAATAGACAGCAACTGCAGGATCAAAAGTGGCGTCTGCTCTTTCGGACATGTCCGAAAGAACAGACACCAAGACACCACACATATACGAGTCGAACCAGAAAGTAAGTTCCGTTTGGTAATATAAAACGAACGGGTACAGATTCAGAAAAAATATTGATTGTCCAAAAATCTACAACTGTTAAACTACTTTCCTACATCGCTTCCGAAATTTTGTAGGCAATTGTCAGAGCATGGCACAACGTTTTGTGTGCCTTTCTCATAGAATGTTGCCGCCTGTGTATTCAGCCATGTGGTAACATGATCTTTCAGCTCGTCATCATCGTTGAAGTGTTGTCCACCAAGGACAGATTTTAGGTGTAAGAAGAGGATTACTGTCAAAAGATTTTTTTTTTTTTTCACGATAATGCCTGACCTCACATGCCGAATGTGAGCAAACAATTCTCACGGAAATTTCAATGGGACCTGTTTGATCATCCTCCATACAGCTCGGACCTCTCTCCTAGCGACTTTCATCTCTTCTTACACCTAAAATCTGTCCTTAGTGGCCAACACTTCAACGATGAAAAAGAGCTGTTACCACATGATTGAATACACAGGCAGTAACCTTCTGCGAAGGATGCATGCAAAAACTTGTGGCACGCTATGACAAGTCCCTACAAAATTTCGGCAGTTATGTGGAAAAGTAGTTTAAGAGTTGTAGAATTTTGTGCAATAAAAATTTCTTCTTTATCTGTGTACAATTTCATTTTATTACCGAACGGAACTTGCTTTCTGGACGCGCCTCGTATATAACTTATAAAATTTGCCGATGACGGGCAATGATCCTTTCTTCAGTGCGGAGGCGCTCCTAGGCCCTTACTCTTACGGGAATTAGTACAAAGTGACTACGAGTTTGAGTTCTAGTGGTCAGGGTAAAGTTGGGAATTTGTATCTGACGGGAGGCGTGCTTGAGTAATTCCGTGCAGGAGTGACGATCGCTGTGTCCCCGGTGGTGTAGGGGTCAGCGCAATTTTCTAGAAAGCAGAAGACCCGGCTTCGAATACAGAACACGAACAGCACTACTCTGACTCGTGCCAGTTTCCCTTGCGATTTGACGCGAGCTAACACGAGGATCGCTAAACATAGAGGCAACTGGCAAGAGTACCAATTTTCGTTTCCTCGTTAGTAACTTTCCTTTGCCGGATATGTTCCCGATGCGTTAAAGATCCAGATGTTCTCAATTTCCCATACAAATATTTAAATATACGACATGTAGGGTGAGTACGTTGAGGATATTTCAGCGTATTATTCTCTAGCTCTCATTGAATTTCGTTCGCATTCCCCGTAAATGAGAAGCATATCGACTTGTTCTTCGAAGGAATGTGTAGAATTTTCTGGGATCAAACTGCAAGGGTCATCGGTCTCTGGGCTTACATACTAATTAGAGTAACTAAGCACAACACACACACAAACACACACTATGCCCGAGGGAGGACTCGAACCTTCGGCGGGAGCGGCCGCGCGGTCTATTACTTCTCGCCTTGGAGCTGGCGGCTGTTCCCGCAAGGATTTAGAGCCACATCTGGTCTACACTTACGTTTAGTGTTTGTAATGAGTGGAAACTGTCTTTCCAGAAGCAATTTATTGTATTTCTATCTGCTTTCCTGAACAAATATACTTTTCGTCTATTTTTGGTAACTTTGGGACTTTTGATGTTCAATCTCGCTGCGACAGCTCTGTTCATTGATACCTGCATCCGTTTTGATGCTCGTAGTTCAGAAGATAGCGTGGCAGCAACCGCTGTTGTACAAATCAGTCATGACACGGCACAAGAAACAATCGAATGTGTTTCTGACCCTAAAGAAATAAATCCCTCAGCTTCTGGCGAAGCCAGAGCTAGTAGAAATATCGACAGCATCGCACCTGCACCATTCAAAAACTTTCTAATTTTGCTCCACCAAGGAAAAATGCAACCACTGCAGAGGAACTGAGTGTCTTGACTCTTCATCCTATCCAGCCCTCGGGTGATAAAAAAGCTTGCATTTTGACGCAAGTCGAGTTTATTACCCAAATTCTCCAACCGGAGTTTTAATTAGACGAGAATCTGTCTCTTATTCGCTAGAATTAAAGAAGATACTTTATACAACCTGCATATGTTTTGCACCTGACGATGCGAAGAAAGAAGGAGGAGGAAGAAGTCCCTTTATTGATGGTCTTACGCCATCAAAAAACACATATATGAACAATTTGTCAAACATGAAGAAAGCTGCAATCATCAGCTAGCCGTGGTCGCTCTGCTAACAAAATGTTCAAATGTTTGTATATCTTATGGGACTTAACTACGGTGTCATCAGTCCCTAAACTTACAAACTACTTATGAAGTAACTAAGACTAAGGACGGCACAAATATCCATGCCCGACAGGGGATTCGAACCCCCGACCGTAGTGGCCGTGCAGACCGTGACTGGAGCGCCTCAGTCCCCTCGGCCACTGCGGCCGGCGCAAGATATTTCCAACAGGAGTCTTGTTCTTAAAATAATCAGTTATATAATAATAATATTTATATCCAAACAAGGTATCACGTATCGTGAAAAAAGTGAGGCCTTGTATTCACTTGCAGATATTTCCGACGTCCAAAACCAAAAATCACGGAAATTTCCTAAATTTTGTTGTCCTGATATCAAAGTATGATCCAATTCTTAAAACCCACATTTCCGAGACAATTTTTGAAAGTAGAAGAAGAAAAGAATCAGCAAAAGGTAGGCGTTATAATCAATACACAAACAATCTGCAATAGTAAGAAGTTTATTACAACCAGTAAATTAATCCAACAACAGTATAGGTAGGCTGACAGCGTTCCGTCGAGAAAGGTATTGATCTGTCGTTGCTTCTGGAGGACTCTTCAATGCGTCGGGTATCGTCGGCGAACACTTAACTGTCGCTGGAGGCTGGGTGGCCGCCTTAAAGGGCTTGCCGGTGGGGCGTGGTGGCTCCAATGGAGTCTGTAGAGACTCGCTTCCGAGTGGCGATGCTGGCCCGCCTGGTGGATCGACCAGCAACTGAAGCGCAGGCTGGCCGGCGAGTCGTGCAGTGGAGTCGGCTGATACGTCGCTGGCCAGGGCGTTTGTAAACACTGCTTGTTTCAGGGTCCACGCTTGGGTCGATAGCTCCGGAGACTGTGTTGCGGGTTGCCCGCTTTCCAGGGCGCCGCCTTACGACACTCTGCCGGTACGGTGTTTACTACAGTAGGAGTAGAGGTAATCTTATTACTTTTAAACAGTATAAATAAATTGATTTAATATTTGTGCACTTCAAGTTAATTAAGATATCGTCAAAGAAATCCAGGCGGTGAAATATTTTAGCTTCATTGTGGATTCTTGCCAGGATGTTGGCGTTGTTGACCAAACCATGATTTGCGTACGCTATATGAAGACTGGAAATCCACAAGCGGGCAGTCAGCATGGTTCCCGTTCGGACGTCAACAGGAGAAGCCCGCAGAGCCCTTGTAACTCACGAGTTAGCCCACTTAGGCTTACACTTGCAAGATCTTGTTAGCGTATCTTTTGATGGTGCAGGAAATATGACAGGTGGGTATAATGGGACTTCAAGCGACACTGAAAAAAGATGTACCAAAATCAATTTTCACGCATTGTTATGAGCATGTTTTGGATCTAGTGTTGCTAGGCGCGACGTCAAGCTGCACTGCAGCAAAAATTTTGTTTGGGCTCTTGGATTCTACCAGTGTCTTTATTCACGAGTTATTTAAGCGCACATCTTTATGAGTGGAAACAATTTCTGAAATATCAGTTGGTCAAGACAAACTCGGAAGATTGCAGAACATCGAAAAAACGAGGTGTTGGGCTAAAGACAGAGCCTTGACCACTATTCTTGAGAAAAGTCGATACGTCGCGTTGATTAAAACTTGAGTGCCATATCTTCGAGCGTGGAGTTCGAGGCAAAGGTTTCATTTCAATCGAAAGCATTGATGGATTCCTTTTTGAAATTTGAAACAATCCGGACAGCCTTTGTATTGAAGAAAATTTTGATCTATCAACGGCAGTAAGCCAGTATCTCGAAACTCCTACATTAGACTATCTTAAAGCTTGGGAGCTTATAAGAAGTTTGGAGATAACTGTGTGACAACTGTTAGATAATTTTGAAGACGTATTCAGAGGTGCAACTTCGTTTGCGTCCCAAGTTCAAGTATTAACAGAAGCCGAAAATATTAATGTCGACATACAGACCACGCTGCCATTATGAAGAATATTTAAAAAACCAAAACAACATGGTAAGACATGCCAAGACGAAGTGGGATTGTTGTCTGCGGAACCAAAGAGACTCTACTGTATTTCTGTCTACAAAGTCACTATTAACACAGCATTAGTAAAAATAAAAAACAAAATTCTATTGCAACGAACATTTAATGAAGGATGCTGCTTGTTTGGATCCAAAAAACTTCAATGAAATTAAGAAAAATGGGATTCCTAATGATGCATTAAATTCTCTCGCCTCAATTGCAAATGTCAATAGGGAAGTGCGGTCAACGCAATTAGATTCATTTGTAAAAATGTTTTATGAACTATCCCAATCTCCTTCGGATGAACATGTTCCATCTAAGGAAAAAGACGTGATTAACTCAGATTCACAGAGTGAGGAAGAAGACGATGAACCTGAAGATGTCTTACACCATACTGTAAAGGACTCCAATTGTTTTCCCCAAGTGGTCTGGACGCCTGACAGAGTTGCATACCATGTGCATGTAAACTTCTGTCGCATTATAATATGCACATCACTGCATACTCCAACTTATATGTGGCCTATTGTGTAATTCTCACAATTTTGTTCACTCAGGTGACTGGTGAAACGGGGTTTTCTGCATTGAAGCGCATCAAGACGAGACTTTGGTCTTTATTGGGCCAAGAACTGTTAGATTCATTGATTATGTTAAACACAGACTCGGATCTAATCGAAGATAGCGAGAATAGCAGCTTCTACGACCAAGTTAAGGCAGCTTAGCAGAAAAATCTGCTCTTTAAAAAAAAATGTTGATTGGTCAGCTTCATATTTCTTGTATTATGTTAAATAGTAACTAAATTTACTTAATAATAATATGTATATAATTGAAAATGAATAATTTGTATATTTTATTACCATCCGATAATATCGCATCTACCCTCATGCCAGACTTTTGGGTAGCCAGCCGGGCCCCTGTGGCCCAGTCAGCCCTGCTGAAGATATCTCGTGTCGTCTGCCGAGTACATAATGAACAACTTTAGCAGAAAGCCCGCTCAATATGGTGCGTTCTGCGCACGCGCGGATACATCTCCTTTACTGCAAATGCGCGCATCCACGGCAGAATCAACAGAACCGTTCCTATTTCCCCAGGGCGAATAAACCGTGTGCTAAAAGCGTAGCTTCAACCGTTCCGCCGCTAGGTGGCAAGCCGGTAGACCTGACTCGCGAACGTTAGGTGTGTCGTGTAGAGTTGTGAGAGTAACTAGAAGATATGTATCCGTTACTGTTGTCACTAACACAAAACCTTGGGAACACGGTTTATTCACACGATATACACGTCTGTTTGCACACCACAATAGTTCACATTAACTGAAAATACTCGGGCCCATTCCCGGTACAGTGTAACAAAGTCTACTTTTTTACTGACAAAGGTATAGGCCGTAGCCTGAAACACTGAGCCCTAATCGTGATACCATCGGTTGATCGTGGCCGAGTCGGAGCCCGTAGGTGGTCTGGCGTAGTCGGTTCTCGACGTAGTAGTGGTTCGTAACATTCCTCGAGGTGGAACCTGCCGTCACGTCGCTGCGTCCTCCAGATATAGCTGGCGCTTGGCGGAAGGATCCACTGCTGCGAGTGACAGCGACCTCTGTATACGTCAGCGGACAGTGACGTGGCGTGTGAGCTGCGACCTCTGTTCAAGATAGTCCCCTGTTTACCTTTAGTGTTTATGTTGATGTTTTCCTATCAATGTTTACCAGGTTGTCTCTAGTCGTCGGGTTTCCGGCTTCGCCTGGTACTCCGCTACCTGCGTACGTGGACGTCTGCCGGGTGGTCTGCTGTGTAGGGGCTATTCTTACTGGCGTAACAGTTACTAAAAGAAACAGTACTCGTTACAAACGTATCGTGATTCGTTACTCTCTTTACCAGTGCCACACTAGAAATACAGCCACTACACTGACTTTGAAACCGTAGAAAAATTTTAACTGTTACTGTTAATAATACTTTAACAATTAAATTTGCCACGTGCACACTGTAAGCCCGTTTTCTTAGGCAATTATACTACTGAGGAAAGCATCCGTACAGTCCATTTCTCTCTTGATTAAAATACAAATTGATCAAAATTAGCGAGACCCACACACGACCTCCATTTTAAGTACTGATACCGCACTTTACTTAGGAGCTTGGAATGTCAGAATGAGTCTGAATATTGCGTGACGAATGCCAGTGTGACCGATCATAGTAGTAGCACTAAATTTGCGAGCAGTGGGTCTGTTGTACTGTATTATGTGGTATTAACAATTAAGGTAGTACCGTCATGAATGAAAATGTGCATATTCTAACTTTTGAGTACTTTTTACAAACCTTTTGTATAGTAAACAAGCTCAAAAATTATTAACCATCAAACTGAAACCTTTACAGGTAAAAAATACAATACAACGTATGTTTGCGTGTAAAGCGGACGTCAGATCATCGAGGATTAACCTGCAAGCACGGACCAAGAAGTATAATCATCTGAAATCGTAGAGCTACGAAATATGCACTTAAAGTTCGTCACGGATGTATATAAAAATTAATCATCTTAAAATGAAGAGTTGATAATATTAATGATTTTAATTTTCGTTGCTAGCTACTGAAATGAGGAGCATTTCTCAACACTTAAAGGAAGTGAGCCGCAACAATTTACATTTTTAAAGGCCAAAACGAAGTTGTACATTATTGCCCAATCATTGCCCTCCTATGATTCCTCGCATAGGATTCTCTTCTTAATACACTCTTTTTCCCCTTCAATATTGTATTTGTAATCCAGTTCAGTTATACTCCGCACACACACATTTTCATGTCATTACCACAAACTTTTGTTGATATTTTAGTCTAATCTCTATTGCTCATCCACTTAAAGAAAACCAAATTAACACCCACTTACCTCCTGACTAAGTCTGTAAGGGAAATGAGCTGGCTTAAACTGTAACTGCCCACCTTTAGTTAGTCATGTGATCTCAGTCGAGACCACCTGCATTAAGTTAAAACAACAAAAGCGACTTTTGTATGGAAACCATATTTGGTTCTCATAATGAAGGACATTTTATGAAATCAAAACTATTATTCATGCATCAGTATGTGCTCGTCTCTATAGTCACAGAATGGAATTTGAGATGATTGGTGGCCTTAACACTCAAATTGTTATGCTGTTTTATATCATAAGCAGAAGTATGGGACACTAAAAAAAATGCCACACAGGTAAACAACAGCCAACAGAATATGAAAACTCCATCACACAATTAAACAGCAATCAACACAGACAGTAATCATTAATTACATGTTTATAGTCAAGCAGCAGCTAGAAATGGTATCAAAAATCTTTATTGACCATTGATCACACAAGGTGAAATAGGCTTCATCATTAGCAAATGTCATAATATAAATTTCTCACATTGTTTGCAATGAATAGGTAATACGGACGCAATTTGTACATTTGATAATACGATAGTGGATTTAGTGTAAAATCTGCATTAGGTGTAGAATACAGTTAATTTTCAACACTTACTTATGTACAAAATATATTGAAAAAAGTGTATAACTAATAATTAGAATTGATACATTTATATAAATTATGCATACAAACATTCATTAGTTTGAGGGGTAAACATTTACTTGCTGTGAACTGTGGAAATGGCCGGAGCTGACCAATTGTAGTGCAGATGGAGACATGTGTGTAATATAGTTGGTCTGGTCCATCAGCTCCACTGGTTTTCTGGGTTCTTGTGTGGGTGTTGAGTTTACGCTGTGGTGACACAATTTATTGAAGAACTCCGGAGCTTGGAGGTGTCTGGATTTGAACCGAAGTACACCAGCTCTTTTCATGCTAAAGTTCGTACTTATTGCAGTTGTCCTTCTGTGTACTGAGTGTGATGTCAAAATCAAAATGAACTGTGGGAGGACGTATGTGACTTCTTTCCCATTGGGAATGCACCAGAGGGACAACAGGGACCCTCCTGGATTTTGCCTTACGCCCAAGGTAAAAACTCTGGGGAAAACCTTGGCTAGGAGCAATTTCATGTGTATTTTACCTAACTAGCACCTTAACTAATGAGGTCTGTGTTCTGGCAGGTTATTTATACAGCAAATGTGCACGTCTGTTCTTCTGAGTGGGAAACTAGTTAATTACTCTGATGAAGTTTGGAATATCACTGATTTTCTCCTAGTGAATGGAACAAACAGCCAGTGAGTTCAGCCTTTCCTGACTCATACCGTTCCTGAGGAAGTTTTTGATCCTTTTTAAGGTGCTGAAACGGCGCTCTGTTTCTGCTGCTGAAATTGGTGTAGTTAGCGCAAACAAATTGTAATGTTTTGTGCACTTCAATGAACGATTCTTCAAAGGTATATTCCACAAAGAAAGCAAACAGCTCACAAACCGATGTAACGCCTCTAAATGTATCACTGCGATAAATCACTGACAGCGGCAAATTAACGGACTGCAGTTTCATGAAAAAGAATTCACCAAAGTGTCTGGAAAATGTTCTCTAAAAGAAGAAAACTTACTTTTTGGATAAATGATTTCGAAGCAGCTAAACAGATGAGAGTTTTAAATGAAATCTTCCTTTCGGTTGGTCATAATGTCGAACACTTCTTTGACATTTGCTGCCAGATTAAGTTCGCTGCTACATTTCGAAAGTTTACTTAGAGGAGCAATACACTCAATCAGAAATTCGAAACCGTTGAATGTTCTCTCGTATTTCAGATACAGCACACTCAAAATGATGAAATCATCGGATATGGTAATGGCATTTACACTCTGCATCTGAAATGTGTTATAGAAAATATCATTATGTTTCATGCTATTACAGGAAAAAATTAGGAGGAACAAAAAGTGTGGATTGTTAAGTAAATTTCTTAAGGCAAATGCTTCTCTTATTATAACATCATCCAAAGAATCCCCTTCCTCAATCTCTTTAAAACATTCTAATAAGTGCAATTTGTTTTCTTTGACAGTATTTACAATGCAGAACTGGAAGTTCCATGTAGTTGAAGAGACTGAAGAAATTCTCTTGTTGCAGAGTGACTGTAACAAATCACTTCACTTGGGAGATGAAGAAGAAAACGTTGTAAAACCAGCAATATTTGCGAATAACAACCTTATCGACTATGCTTTTGCTGCAATCATTCTGAACAAGCAAACTCATTGGTGCGTATAGCAGTGAACGTACTTCGCATGTGGAATAGTGCTCTGCATTAGCGTCTGCACACCACTGTGACTGCCACTCATTACTGGGGGCGCCAATGTATGCCTGAGCAATGAGTTTTTCTTGAACATTTAAAAAGATGTCTGGAACTTTTCAAACCTCAGTAAGTCCATATGCTATCCTATTGTAAGGTGCCTGCCTACTTGAAGTGAGCACTCACCCCTTCTCAACTGCTCTCCGTATATGTACCTCGTGTAATTGATTGCAAATGGTCATTGCTGGACGGCAACTACTCCGTAATAGCGCCTTCTCCATGTACCACTCCACGTAAGACAGGGATGGAGCAATCTCGGACACCCATAGGCTAACCTTTGAAATGACTCTCGGTGATTGGTGCAGACAGTTTTGGGAGGGAATTTTTCATAGTTTTCGAGCCAGCTAGCGCAGGAGAGCCGCTGGCGAAGGCAGTCGTCTGAAGAATCTCTCCTTGGGCAGTCGCTTAGGTGACTACTCTGGAGATTTTGCTTGAGCAGTGTTTCGTCCTGTTTGTGCGTTTAGACCCTGATAGTAAATTGAGGCAGTATCCAGAAACTCTCTGTTCACTTCTGATTTACATCGAGATCTGTCGACGTGCAGGCAAAGCCAAATACCTCTTACCGTTTCGTGGATAGTTGGTTTTATGGTTTAGTAATTTTTTTTCGCTGAGTGGGTGCTCAGCTAGTATAGTAAGCTTTTGTGTCTCGTTCACTTGAATGGAGACGCAATTCCGCTTTCGCGTATTTGCATATTGAGTGGAGGATTATTTGGAGAATCGTCTGTACCGACAGTCGAGGCTCCAATTCACTTGTTCACAATCGCAGTGAACAAGCAGTACGCAGCTTCCTTGTTGCTCAACCGCCTGTTCACTGACCTGTATGTCTCTCTCTCTCTCTCTCTCTCTCTCTCTCTCTCTCTCTAGAAAAGCACAGACACAGGCTGATCTTTTGGCACGTGACATCAGGAACTCGTACGAGTTAGATAAACACCGATAGCGGTGTACGCGATACTCCACAATGTATGTCGCGTCCTTTCCAGTCATCGATGGCAGTCCACCATAACGGCTGTCTGCGGCGCTCAACACGGCATATGGTAACGTACATTTGCGCACCGGCATTGTAATCATTTTGTTGGCTGTTTCCCCTGCATCAAGGTAGGCTGATTTAACTATTCACCGTCCAGCAGTGATCATCGCTATCCAATTTACACGCTCTCCAGTTCATTGAGAGTAGCAATTAAGGACCCCATCACTACCGAAGTTTTGCCAATTGCATCGCAGTAGTATCATTTCTTTTTGTCATCAGTATATGCTTTCCCTTGTACCTTATTATGATAGGATTTTTTGTGTCCCAGCCTCGTCGCCGCTTTTGTGTCTCGTTTCCGTCGTAGGTGTCGGTGGTCGAGTGGAATGAGACCGACACAGGAATAAAGATAGCACGCTGGTGCAGGTACGGAGGGGAGCAGCCAGAAACTAGAAACACTAGAGTAAATTATAACGAGATATATATTGCACAGAATTTATACAATACTTAACTTTTACACAATTCAGTACTGCAGAGTGCTGATACATAGTTGAGCTAGAGGCCTGCCTAGTGCCTGTCCGAAAGCCAAGTCTTCACTGGTGCCTATCTGATTACGAAATGTTAACTGGATCCTATCTCAGTCCCAAGTGAAAGATGTCGTTCAGTGGTGGCCACGAGCGGAGTTGTAACAAAGGGCGCTCGTGGCTGACGTCGTAAGAACGCCGCGCCGTGCGTGCATGACGGCGCGCGGCGAAAGTAGGTGGCGCGCACTTTGGACTTGTGCGACACCACACCCCTCCCCCCCAAACCGCCACGCCGTCGTGGCGTAGGGCTGAGGGCCACGGCGACGGCACTGGGAGGAGGGCCTGGGCGGGGGCGTTACTGGTGGGACGGGCGTCGTAGCTGAGGCTGGGATCGAGACGCCGTCCGCGCCCCGGCATCCGTCTTGCGATCCTCCAGGAAACCCGCCGAAACCTGGGGAAGGGCGCACACCCCCGCCCAGAGGGAGCACGTCATCTTCCTCTGAGGTGCGTGGCCCAAGCTGGGGGAGCCCGCAAGGTCCCGGAGTCCCTCTCGGTGACGCTGTCATCTGCGGCGGCGACAGTGGCGGCGACGACTGCGTCGGAGGTGTGTCGACGTCCATAGGGATCTCGTAGTCCGGGGACGAACGATGTGGCTGTGCTCCCTGGCGGTGAACTGGGTCTGGAATCAAGAAACCCGAGACAGGATCGCGCGGCCTGTGCAGGCGCAATTGGTTTGTGTGGCGCCGCAGCTCCGACCCTGTGGAAGAACGTACAAGATACATATTGCGACCGAGCACGCGCTGAATGATGCCTGGCAACCATGTCTTCTTGTTGCCAGCAAACACCCTGTACATCACCGGCGTGGAAACCTGAAAACGCGTAGCGCCATACGAACCGACTCGGTGTGTGGGAGGCTGCAGCAGGTGAAGGAGAGTGCGGTGACGGCGGCCGTGTAGCAGCTCGGCAGGAGACGGGCCGTCACGTGGCATGCACCGATACGTAGACAGGAAAATTTGAAGAGCTTGCTGCCTGGAGTGCTGACCTTTCATCTTTTCCATGTGTGACTTGAATGTTCGAACGAAACGTTCTGCTTCACCATTGGACTGAGGGTGAAAAGGTGCGGTGGTGATATGCTGAATGCCATTCACACGACAAAACTGTTGAAATTCCGCACTAACAAACTGAGGTCCATTGCCACTGACGATAGTTTCAGGCAAACCTTCGATGCAAAACACTGATGTTAAGGCACTGATTGTACTAGACGCCGTCGTTGAGTTCATGGCAATCACAAAAGGAAACTTGCTGAAAGCGTCTACAACAATTAACCAGCGCGTATTCCAGAAAGGTCCGGCAAAGTCAATGTGTAAACGTTGCCATGGTCCCTTGGGGCGTGGCCAGTCTGAGAAACGTTGCGGAGGAGCCGCCTGATGCTCCGCACAAACAGTACACTGTGACGTCATGCGCTCTATCTGAGCGTCCATACCAACCCAGGTACAATGACGTCTGTCCAATTGCTTCGTCCTAACAATACCCCAATGTCCTTGATGCAGGAGGCGTAACACTTTTCGTTGCAGGGAACGAGGAACAATAACTCTTGTTTGGTCGTTGTCCGTATGTAACAACAGAACACCCTGACTTAAAGACAATGCGTGACGTTGTGCAAATAACGTCGAACTAGAGGCCGATCAATATCTTTGGCTCTAGCAGGCCACCCTAAGCGAACAAAACGTGCTACCACACTTAGGTCTGCATCCGCAGCTGTTTCCTGTGCAACCCGACGAGAGTTCAAAGGAAAGTCTGCGACAGCGGAAGCATCTCTGGAGTCTATCTGACAACACGCCATTTCTGAAGAATCAAACGACACATCCTGGCCAGCCGGAAGTCGGGAAAGTGTGTCCGCGTTGGCGTGTTTAGTGGTAGGTCGGTACAAAATCTCATACTGATAATTTGACAATATCAAGGACCATCTCTGAAGCTTTTGTGCCGTTCGTGGCGGAATCGGCTTTGTGGGTGAGAACAACGACATGAGAGGCTTGTGGTCTGTCAACAAATAGAATTTTCTGCCATAGAGATAATGATGAAACTTTGTGACGCCGTAAATGATTGCTAAGGCCTCCTTTTCTATCTGACTGTAATTCTGTTGCGTTGGCGTCAGTAGCTTGGATGCAAAGGCAATAGGACGATCGTGACATCCAATACGATGTGACAAAACTGCACCCACACCGTAAGACGAGGCATCAACTGCTAGCACTACAGGCTTCTGTGGGTCAAAGGGAATCAAACATGCATCACTGAGTAGTGCAGACTTTAATTTGTCAAAGGCAACCTGGCAATCTTTGGACCAAACAAAAGGAACATTTTTCCTACGTAAGCGATGCAGTGGAGCTGCAATCTGAGACGCATTGGGAATAAACCTGAAATAATAGTTAAGCTTTCCCATTACTGCTTGCAGTTCGTGCACATTCTTAGGAGGAGGCAAGTCTTTGATTGCTCTAAGATGTGACTGTAAGGGATGAATTCCTTGGGCATTAATCACATGGCCTAGGTACTCTATTTCAGTCTGGAAAAACGAACACTTTGCTTTATTACAACGTAAACCTGCTGCAGTCAACACTTTGAAAAGGCACTCCAGGTTTGCTAAATGTTCGTCAACTGTACGTCCGGATACCACAATATCATCTAAGTAGTTCGAGCAACGCGGTACAGAATCGGTCAGCTGTTCCAAAAAGCGCTGAAAAATAGCGGGGGCGGAAGAACTGCCAAAGGGTAGGCGTTGAAATTGAAAAAGGCCCATGTGAGTATTAATGACGAAAAACTTTTTTGACTCGTCATCAAGTGGAATCTGTAAGTATGCCTCTGCTAAATCAATCTTAGAAAAGAAGCGAGACTGTCCTAATTTGTCCATTAGTTCCTCAGGTCTGGGCAGGGGGTAAGTGTCTACAATTGTTTGACTGTTCACTGTTGATTTGAAGTCCGCACAGAGACGAAGTTTTCCTGACGGCTTGGGTATAATTACTATAGGCGAGGCCCACTGACTCGCAGAAACAGGAGAAACCACCCCACTATCTTGCCAACGTTTAAGTTCTTCGGCAACTGTATCACGCATTGCGATAGGCACTGGTCTAGCTTTACGAAAATTTGGAACTGCAGATTCTTTTAAAGTTACATGTGCCACGAAGTCTTTTGCGCAACCTAGTTCCGGCGAAAACAAGTCACTATATTTTTCACACAATGCATTTATTTTGTCCTGAGGCACTACTGACGAAATTTGAAGCACGTCTCTTTGAATTAATAAACCAAACAAGTCAAATGCATCTAGTCCAAAAATGTTCTGTGTAGATTTGGCCTGAAGAACTACAAAAGCAACTGTTTTTGTTACACCTTGAAAAGAGGCGGGCAGACTACACATTCCTAGCACGGGAATATTTTGACCTGTATAAGCTGTTAACACTTGCTGTGACGGCGACAATTTTGGCGAACCCAGAAGTTCATAAGTGTCTTTATTAATTAATGTAACAGCGGAACCAGTATCAAGCTGAAATTGCACAGCCTTATTTTCTATGAAGAGAGTCACAAACAGTTTGTGCTTCTGGCGCACGACAGGTGCGCGAATTTGGGCAACGTCTGCTACGGTTTGTTGGCTGCACTTGCGCATGCGCGGGCTACGTAGTGAAGTAAGCGGCGCAGGATCGGCACACAGCGGATTAACAACACTGTCACTAGATGCACTACCGCCAGATCGGCGTCCGCGCAATGCGAGGCTACTACAGATTCACTAACTATTGCACTACACTTTTGAGTAGCTACTTGATGTCTACTGTCACTAGCTACACAGTACTGGGCACTATTACAAGGAGCAGTTGCAGAAGGCACTGTTTTCACTGCAGGAATGCACTGTTCATAGTCATTTTGCTTGTCCCGAACCCTTTTCTGTTGCACTGTTTTACGCGCTCGTCGGCGCTTGCTACGTGGTGCACTATATAGTTTTGCCATAGGCGCAGAACTACTTTCTTGCAATTGAGAACCAACTAAAGCACTGTTCAATTCCACAGCGCGTATAACATTTACAGAATGAACTGTTCTCGCACTCTGCGAAGCACTGTTTCTAACGTTACTGTTCTTTGAGTTTTTAATTTGCATACACACAGACTGCACATGTCCCGATTTGCCACATTGATAACAGGTTGCGTTGCGATTAGAGCAATGAGCACGCTTGTGGCGAGACACACACTGGGGGCACGATTTACGTACATTTTTCTGAAATGAGCGTTGGCGCCCGTTATTCAAATCACTGTTTCTAATACGACGGGGCGACCTTTGTTGCACACTTTTACACTGGCTACTGTTCACTGTCTGTTCAGCACGGCCTGTACTATTGTAAGAACTACACTGAGAATTACGGCTAGGAAAGCGTCCGTTACGGCGCACTGAATTTACGCTGTGGCTTTGCATTTCTACATCTGCTAAGTCAAAAGTATCATGCGCTTCTATAAGCTGCAGTACACTGTCTAATGAAGGGTCTGACTGTTTTAGAATTGCTGCCCTAATTCTGGGGTCCTGAATGTTCTGCGTAATCGCATCCCTCAACATCACGTCACTATAAGAAAGTCCACAAGAGCAAGTAAATTTACATTGGCGGGTTAAGCCCTTCAATTCCGTAATCCACTCTTGGTGTGACTGCTCTGGTGATTTTTTTAGTCTGAAAAATCGGTACCGTGCCGCAGCTATGAGAACTTTTCTCTCGTAATGAGCATTTAGTGCCTCTACTATTTGTTCAAAGTCTACATCACGAGGAGATGCGTTGGGGAAGAGTTTCTGCTGTAACACAAGTCTTGGTGCCAACTACGGCGAGAAAGAAATGTTTAACTGTCTGACCTGTTATTTGATGAGCCGCGACGACTTCTTGAAACTGTGCGAAATAGTCGCTCCATTCTTCCTCACGTTCGTTCTACTGGCGAAACGTAGGAAGCGTTGCGGCGGCAGGTGTGGACTGCTGAAGCGGCGGCTGTTGTTGTTGGTTAGCTGCTTGCGCTGTGAGCTGGGCCACTGCTTGCAGGAGTTGTGTGATTTGCGCCGTCTGTAACTGAATAATTTCCATTAAGTTTGGGTTCGGGGTAGTGGCCATGCTGACCGATTAGGCGCCGCGTATACAAGTAACTTATAACAAAACACAAATGCAATATGAAAGAGGACACTCTGCAACAAAAAAGTCCACAACACACGTAACTGAATATGTTCCCCCAAAAATTCTTATATTAAGGGTGGGTGGGTGGGAGCAATTTCTGCGTGCTCCGACTGTTGCTGTCTGGCTGCTACAAGCGGGCTGGTCCACGGTTCGTCTATCGCTCCTCGTCGCCACTTTTGTATCCCATCCTCGTCGCCACTTTTGTGTCCCAGCCTCGTCGCCGCTTTTGTGTCTCGTTTCCGTTGTAGGTGTCGGTGGCCGAGTGGAATGAGACCGACACAGGAATAAAGATAGCACGCTGGTGCAGGTACGGAGGGGAGCAGCCAGAAACTAGAAACACTAGAGTAAATTATAACGAGATATATATTGCACAGAATTTATACAATACTTAACTTATACACAATTCAGTACTGCAGAGTGCTGATACATAGTTAAGCTAGAGGCCTGCCTAGTGCCTGTCCGAAAGCCAAGTCTTCACTGGTGCCTATCTGATTACGAAGTGTTAACTGGTTCCTATCTCAGTCCCAAGTGAACGATGTCGTTCAGTGGTGGCCACGAGCGGAGTTGTAGCAGAGGGCGCTCGTGGCTGACGTCGTAAGAACGCCGCGCCGTGCGTGCATGGCGGCGCGCGGCGAAAGTAGGTGGCGCGCACTTTGGACTTGTGCGACACCACAGGATTATTATAAAATTTATATCCCTTTGTGCAATGTGTCATTTGTTTAATAAATGAATTTGGCTTCATCCTCTGTTTA
Source organism: Locusta migratoria (assembly GCA_026315105.1). Lineage (NCBI taxonomy): Eukaryota > Metazoa > Arthropoda > Insecta > Orthoptera > Acrididae > Locusta > Locusta migratoria. The sequence continues at coordinate 734,118,383 of CM048755.1, read as the reverse complement.
TCTTTCATCATTCCCCGTCACACTTAAGATTTATCTGTTTGTTTTTTTTTAATTTTTTTGTATGTATCTTAACTTTTGAGCAACAAGCTGCTAGCCATCTGCCACCTTAAAGACGCTCACTATTTTTTTTTATAGGGAATACGAAGCTACGACCCAGGGATCATAATTTTGTCGCGCTTCCTCTCAATATCAAACAGATACCCCAAGCATTTGTTTATGAGTGAGGTGTATTTCACTATCATTAACGTTTTGAATGGAAAGAAATAATTTCATCAGGTTTCTTCCCCTTAATATATCACAGTATAATGACAAATTGACCTCTGCACGTCGTATCTGTTATTCTGTCAGCCTACACAGAAACGTAAGTGGCATCGTTAATCTCTTTAATCGGTTCTTCAGTTTAAACTGGATACATACAGTCCAGAAGCTCATTTTGTATTATGTGCGACGTACACTTACACATAGAATTACTAGAGCTGCTTAACTGATAATCTAATAGACTGTCAAGATTTCCTAAAACAGATAACAAGTCTAAGAAATTGCCACGGTTTGCTGACTCTTTTTTTTCATTGAGAGCTCTTAGTGCACAACACACGAAACAAAACAATTTTTGTTTCTCTTCACTCACAGTTAGCCAATACTTTTTGCAGAACTATGTATAGCAGAGTGTTCTATTCTTCTTTCTGTCTAGTTGAGACATCAAGAAATCTTTTGGGTGATGTGCGCCTAACCGCTTGATTTCTAGCTTCTCTTACATCTTTTATATCTATATCTACAAATGTGAATGTCTGTTCGGTGTACGTTTATCACGTCTGAACCACAAGACATAAAGAGCTAAAAATTTGTACAGTTACTAATGCTTACCCGGGGAAGGCTTTAGGCACGGTTTTATGGCGATCGGATAGCTATTTATCTATATATATTAATGTGAATGTCTGTTCGGTGTACGCTTATGACATCCGAAGAGACTTAAATATTTGCACAGTTACTAATATATACCTGAGGAAGGTTTTAGGCACAGTTTTATAGCGATCTGATATTTAGTAATTTGAAGAACATAACGCGAAATGCGGAACAATAATTACTCTTTGAAAACTATATTTACTCTTTGAAAATGGTATTATTGGTTGCATTGTTGCTTGAGGGTTGATAATGATAAAAGGGTGGAGTATATTGGGATGGAAAGTTATCGGTGTACATGAAATCCTACGCGCTCGCGCGCGCGCGCGCGCGCGTGTGCGTGTGCGTGTGTCTTAATATCTTGTTCTTCAGCAAAAACTACAGAACGCAAACGAATGGTCTGTGTGTAATAGTTGTCCGAAGTCTCCAGTTGAACACCATAGCAGTTCCATGCCTAGAGCTATAAGGGGGTGGAAGATGTGGTGGTTGAAAATCATCAAAGTATAAAAAAATTCGGACTGAAAGCCAGCGATGACGTTTGCGACTCTATAACAAGGAGATTACATACAGCGAAACGCGATGCCACAGACCATATCTTTGGCTATGCGTGCTACAATGTCTTCAGTTCTTTCTCTGTAAGGATAAGCACACGAATAAGGAAATATAAGAATAAATAAACAAAGCAGTAATAGCGAAATTTCTTTTAATACATCTCTTAAATAACGATTTGACGTTTCGCGCATTACATCAAGTTATTGATGCGTGATATTGTTACAATCATTGTTGTTGAATTTCGTGATTGGATTCTTGGAAAGGAGTGCATTTTTACGTGTGATTTGATCTCATAGCACACTACTGAAAGCTAGCTTATGTATCATAATCAACGAACACGTGAGCGGAGCTTCGGGTTTACACTAGAACTTAATAAATGAAAGGGCGTTTTAAGCAAAAAGTCTACTATATTCATTTTATACTCAGTTTTCGAACACTCAAGTTGCGACACGGCTCCAGAATACGTTTTGGCGTAGGTACTAAGGGCCCAGGGTCGCCGGCCCCACAGGTGCGCGAGAGGCGGGGGTGGGTAGTGGGAGCGCGACACGTACTGCCCGCTTTGCCGAGCCCCAGGTAGCACTAGGGCGAGGGGCAAAAGGGAAACAGCTCTGTGACGTCACTGCGACTGCAGCGAGGCCTACGAGAAAGACAGGTCCCAGCGCGGTCGTCATGCCACGTAAGCAAGGTAGTTCCGAGCCAACGCGATCGCTAGCCGATTGGCCGGCCGCTGGGGCACACCCCACTGCCTCGTAGCGTGCAGCCACTAAGCTAGCGATTGCTCCGGCTCGGAACTACCTTGCTTACGTGGCATGACGACTGCGCTAAGGCCTGTCTTTCTCGTCTGCAGTCTTAGGAGAGCGGAGTGCAGGGGGAGAAAGCACCAACCGCCGCTGGCCCTCGGCTGTCGGCATGGCTGCATTAACGATGAGAGGGGGGTCCACCGGGCACATGCTAGCGGCCCTCAGCTATGCTGCGGCGAGAGGCAAGCGAAACCTTTTGATCGCGTCATTGTAAATTGAGTTACGATGTCGAGGGCTCATGTCACACTCCAACTGTTTGATATAATACTGCAAAAGTACATTACAAATTTTCTCGTGGGACCGGACCCCTGTGGCTCTTTAGAACGAGTCGCCCCTGTTCTTTCATTAAAAAAGTTTGCAACCAGAGGGGGAGATAGGACTGCCCATGGCAACACCGGCAGTTTGCTCAAAATATTGATTACTAGCTTAAACCCGCGGCTCCGCTCGCGTGTTGATTGATTACGATAGATGAGCTATGTTTCAGTAGCGTGCTATTTATTTATTCTGATATTTCCTTATTCGTATGCTTATCCTTACAGAGAAAGAGCTGAAGACATTGTAGTACGCATAGACCAAAGATATGGTCTGTGGCATCACGTTTCTCTGTACGTAACCTCCTTGCTATAGAGTCGCAAACGTCATCGCTGGCCTTCAGTCCGAATCTTTTTATAATTTGACGACTTTCAACCATCATATCTTCCACCCCCTTATATCTATCGGCATGGAACTGCTATGGTGTACAACAGGAGACTTCAGCCAACAATTAGACGCAGACCATTCGTTTGCGTTCTGTAGTTTTCGCTGCAGAGCGAAATATTAACACACACACACACACATACAATTTTATATAAACCGATAACGTTCCATCCCAATATACTCGACCCATTTATCATGATCAACCCTCAAGCAAAAATGCAACCAATAAAACCATTTTCAAAGAGTAAATATAATTTTCAAAGAGTAATTATTGTTCCGCGTTTCGCGTTATTCTCCAAATCATTAAATATCTATCATATCGCTATAAAATCGTACCTAAAACCTTCTAAGGTATAAATTAGTAACTGTGCAAATATTTAAGTCTCTGCGTCTTGTCGTTCGGACGTGATAAGCGTACACCGAACAGACATTCACATTCATATATATAGATAAATAGCTATCCGATCGCCATAAAACCGTGACTAAAGCCTTCCCCGGGTAGACATTAGTAACTGTACAAATGTTTAGCTCTTTATGTCTTGTGGTTAAGACGTGATAAACGTACACCGAACAGACATTCACATTTATAGATATAGATTGAATTTGTGCACCACAGTTAGATCTGCGTATGTAGAAAATCGACAGAGGGCTCTCATGTAGAGGCTGTTCTTGCGCATGCATTTCCTCCCCATAGGTCACTATAAAGGCGTCGCCATGAACTAGTACAAGCTTCCTTAATGTTTATTTTGCGGATGGAGAAGTTAGTTTCGGAAGACAAAGTTTCTCGCTGCTTCTCCCGACAAATTCCCTAAACCTACACAACATTACGGATGTTGATGCGCAGCAGTGTGCGTTTGTACCGCCCTACAGTATGCACGAGGTGCCGTAGTTGCTGTCCAAAACTTTATTAAAAGCATAGAGTTCTGACTAACCTGTTGTCTTCTATAGTTGTGTCCCCAGCGCAGAAGACGGCACACAGGTCGTTGGTTCTTCTTCAGCATGCGAGTGAGGCTAGAATAAGTTCGGTAAGATGGAAGTACAAGAATCGACTCGCGAGATATTTTATTGTCAGGGATGCCATGCATTTCGTCTAGTTGCAAAATGATAGTAATTAATAAACTCCTTAACATGAGGATTACTTCCTATATCAGCAACTATTATCAATACTACACGGCCTATGCTGCCCGTAGTTCATAGTGAGACCTCGAGTGCTAACATTACTGCTAAACTTTACTCATGACCGGCGCGGACCTGCGCGTATAGTGGTCAGCTCCAGACTGAATCTGCGGCGCGGTGCGAGAGGGCACTTGACGCTCTATTTAGAGCCAAAACATGGCCATCGCGCGCCTTCTGCAATATCGTTCTTCTCTTGTTACAATAAGAGAAGACACCTTAAACTTCTTAAACTGTCAAAACCTAGCCTGTCCTTGAGAGATATTTATAACAAATTCTCAGCTCTGAATAACTAGTAGTTAGTAAATAATAAATAAAACTAATATCAAAAGAAATCACGTGACATGAAATGCAGTAGCCAATGCGAAGAGAGTACCAGTAACATAGGCGGGCTTTCCCAGGGGAACCAGCAACTACTGTGCCATATGCTACTGCTCCCCACCCCACCTTCAAACATATGCTGCACTTCTGTCTTAATTCCGCATTTAAGACACGAACAATGTTAGCAAAGAAACGGCCAGCGGCCAGAAATATGAAGTGGCCATAGGCCAGGAATATCACACTAGCAATCTCCTTAAAAATTATGTATATTGTATTTGTCATCTCCGGCCGCGGTGGCCGAGGGGACTGAGGCGCTCCAATCACGGTCTGCACGGCCACTACGGTCGGGGGTTCGAATCCCCCCTCGGGCATGGATATTTGTGCCGTCCTTAGGATAAGGTAGTTGATTAAGTAGTTTGTAAGTTTAGGGACTGATGACCCCGTAGTTAAGTCCCATAAGCTTAACAAACACTTGAACATTTGTCATCTCATTTATTTCTATCAAACATATTTGCCAAGCATTTGTATATGTGTGGCTGAAGAGCGGCATATTACGCTGCTGGCAGCTAACAGGAAGAGTACTCCTCACAAACGTATCGTTATGGTACCAGTGCCACCCAGAAATATGGCCGCTGTGAAACTGTGAAAAAAATTTAACTGCTACTGTTAATGCTACTTTAACATTTACATTTGCCAAGTAGGTACTGTATGCCTGCTTTTCGAGGCATCTATACTACTGAGGAAAGGAGCAGTACAGTCCATTTCCCTCGTGATTAAAATGCAGTTGTCATACAAATTGATCCAAATTAGCGAGACCAACCCGCGATCTGCATTTTAAGTGCTGTTCACGCAGTTTACTTAGATGCTTGGAATGTCAGAATCAATCGGATATTTTATGACGAATACCGGTATGAATGATCATAGTAGCACTACATTGGCCAGCAGCGGGGCTGTTGTACTGTATTATGTGACATTAACTATTAAGATAATACCATCATGAATGAAAATGTGTAGATGATTACTTTTAGTACTTTTTTACAGAACTTTTTTATAGTAGACAAGATAAAAAAATTAACAATCAAATTGAAACCCTTACATGTAAAAAAATACAATGAAACGTATGTTTGCATTAATTGCGGACATCATATCATTGAGGATTAACCTGCAAACATGGGCCAAGAAAGATACTGTAATCCAAAATGTTAAAAAACAAAAATAACCATTTAAAATCGTAAAGCTACATAATATGCGCTTAAAGTTCATCACAGATGTCTATATAAATTACTCATCAAAAATGTTCAAATGTTTGTAAATCTATCGGACCAAACTGCCTGGTCATCAGTCCGTAGCTTACAAACTACTTAAACCTAGGTAAACTAACCTACGGACAAACACACACACCCATGCCCCAGGGAGGACTCGAACCTCCACGGCGAGCAACCGCGCGCTCCGCAGCGAGACGCTTTAGACCGCTCGGCTACTCCACCGCGGCAAAATTACTCATCACATAATGAATAATATCACAGAATACCTGTCGTTCATCAAATACAACAACGTCACATCTAAAAAATCGCGATTTCTCAGGAAATTAATTTGAAGATTTGATATTTTTCTTATTCCACTAAGAAATTATGTTTAAACATGTAGTAGATATATTTGGAGAAGGGAACGGTGTATCCTCAATTACACATCCTTATAAATTATTCTAAACACCAACAACATTATTTTACAACTATTTATTTACAAAAATTTCCACTTGTGACACTCTTGTCACTATAATCGTATTTAAAGGGTGACATAACTCAAATTATGACGTTGTCGACAGTGTGAAATATGGGTGACATAACTCAAAATATGACGTTGTTGACTGTAATAGTGTTAAGTAAACACTTTTGATTGTGTCACACGTGTTAGACAATATTTATGAATATTGGAAATAACTGTGTATTATGCTTGAATTTTCCAATAGCAATAAAAATTTAAAAAGACATTCCAGAAATATAATAACAGAATGATATTTTCACAGGTATCAGTAAACAACTTGAATTAAATGGTCAACTACAAACAAGAAAAATCTAAACATAAGTGAAGTGTAAATGATTCAAACAAATCTTTTCCTAATGTCCTGTCACTGCTGTTTGAATCAGCTAGAGGAAATTTCAAAAGGTGTCTTAAGGCTTGATATGAGGATCCATTACAAATTTCCATAGAAGGTTGAATAAACTTAGGGGGCATAATTTTTGTTTCGCCATGTTTTTTAGCACCTCTAATGGTAGAAATATACCCGTCTGGGGTGTAGGCCTACATTGGTCCACCCTTGAGTTGGAGCTTTACTTGTCTTTCAGTTACAGAATGGGCTGAGTCGCCTTCAATTTGTGCATGGCCTTAATCAGATGTTTAACACCTATATACCGTACTGCATAGGCATAGAGGGACAGCATTAATTTATTTTTTTGTTGGCCAGCACAGTTATATGAGTGAAAAATCACTTCTGTATCGTTTGCAGTAGCTTTCTTCTTCACATACAAATACAAACACGTACCCAACTCATTAACCCCTCGGTGCCCATGGGATTCATCCCATACTAAACATTCGCAAGATTTCTTCTGCAGGTCATAAATTGTTAAGTTAAAAACAATCAGCTTTGATTTGTAATAGAAAATAGAAGCATTTCCTTTATGTACTTGCATTACAGCTTGTAGATCATACACTGCCACAATACCTTTAAAGTTCTCTTTGCCTTACATTTTTTCAGTTCTAAATGGCCGGCCGCGGTGGTCGAGGGGACTGAGGCGCTTCAGTCACGGTCTGCACGGCCACTACGGTCGGGGGTTCGAATCCCCCCTCGGGCATGGATATTTATGCCGTCCATAGGATAAGCTAGTTGTTAAGTAATTTGTAATTTTAGGGACTGATAAGTTTAAGTTTAAAAAAAAAATTAAAAAAAAAAAAGCAGAGAACATTGAAAGAATGAAAAATGAACTGAAACAAATAGTGGTCCAGCATATTATCTAATGAGAAAGATGTAAATAAATGCTTCTCCACTTTTATCTTCAACATGAAACACATACTAGATATTAAGCAACAAAAGCAGTAGGCACAAACCACAACACACAAACAGGTGGTGCACACCTCAACTCAATAAAATTAGGATACTTCTACTTTTGCTCAAGAACAGATCTGCTAACAATCGCGAGAACAAGGAGAACTATACACAACTGAAAAAATCTACAAATCTGAAATTAGAGCAGCTAAAATCAAAGCAAATGAAGAAGACTTTTCAAATTCTAAATGTAAATGCAAAGCAGCCTCGATGTAATATAATGTGAAATAAATTGGGAAAAGAAAGAAATCACTGTCCCACTTAACTGTAATACTCTTAATGAATACTTCATAAATTGTGCAAGTTTCCTTGTAACACAAAATTACACATCTGATGCTGAGACTTTTGGTTTGCAATCACAGAATAAAACAAATGAAAGACTCACTTAGAGAAAAAGTTGTGCGACAGACATTATTAACTCAGTAAATAAGCTGAAGAGTTCCAGAACAGAGGACTACTATGGGCTCAGTAACTATGTTTTAAAATGCATAATTATGAAAATTAAAGTTCCTCTGCTCTATCTTTGTAACAAAATTCTCGAGGATAGTATTTTCCCCAAATGCCTAAAAATCACAGTTACTCTTACAATATTATAAAAGGATGACAGATACAAGCCACATAAGTATAGACCAATTTCAACTGACCCCATAATATAAAAAAATATCTACAAGTATTTTGAAAATAATAAATTACTCAATAAAAGTTAGTTTGGATCTCGGTCAAACCTCTCAACCACAAAAGCTATTTAAAGTCTGATAAACTGTCATTCATGATGATTCTGAAAGGAAACAGACCACATGTGCTACACTTATAGACCTAAGTAAAGGTTTTAACTCTGTCTCACATGGAATACTATGGCGTTACAGGTAAAGAATTTAATTTATTTAAAACATATTTATACAATTTATGTTAACAAGGAGTGGTCAGAACTGATGGAAATTAGGAGAGGAATCCTGCAAGTCTCCATTCTTGGACCATTCATTTTTTTGTGAACATTAATGACTTCCCAAACTATATACCTTGCAAAAATGTATTATATGCAGATAATATGACACTAATTATACCTGGAGAGAATATACACGTAATGAGAGACAAAAATAAGAAACTATTTATAAAAATCAATCAGTGGTATAAAGCTAACCAGTTGTGTATAAATACAAGAAAACTCAAGGAAATATATTGTAACTTAAAGGTACGGAAAGAAGAAAATCAAAGTGTTAAACTGCTAGGCCTCAAAATAGAGAAAAGATTTTCCTAGGATGAACATATGAAATATTTATTATTTTGGTATGGTGTCTGTTCTTTCGGACATGTCCGAAAAAACAGACACCACACCAAAATAACAAGTATTTAGACGCGAAGACGGCGTCAGCTTCAATTACTTCACGGCAGATGCCGTCATACGTTCGACTTCGCACGGGAATCCGTAATGGCGATTGTAATAGGGCATGCAGTGGTTGGAAAGGGAGTAAGACAGGGTTGTAGTCTTTCTCCATTGTTGTTCAATTTGTACATTGAGCAAGCTATAAAAGAAAGCAAGGAGAAATTTGGTGAAGGAATTAAAGTTCAGGGGGAAGACTTAAAAACATTGCGTTTTGCCGACGACATAGTAATTCTGTCAGATACAGCAAAGGACCTGGAAGAGCAACTGAACGGAATGGACAGTGTGCTGAAAGGTGCATATAAGATGAACATTAACAAGAGCAAAACTAGGGTAATGGAGTGCAGTGTAAGAAAATCAGGTGATGCTGAAGGAATTAGATTGGGTAACGAAGCAATAAAGGAGGTAGATGAGTTTTGTTACTTGGGCAGTAAAATAACAAATGATTGTCGCAGTACAGAGGATATAAAATGCAGAATGGCAATGGGTAGAAAAGCGTTCTTGAAAAAGAGAAATCTGTTAACATCGAATATTGATTTAAACCTAAGGAAGTCCTTTCTGAAGGCATTTGTATGGAGTGTTGCCTTGTATGGGAGTGAGACATGGACGATAAACAGTGCGGACAGGAAGAGGATTGAGGCTTTTGAAATATGGTGCTACAGAAGAATGCTGAAGATTAGGTGGGTAGATCGCGTAACTAATGAGGAGGTACTGAACAGAATTGGGGAGAAAAGAAATTTCTGGCATACCTTGACTAAAAGAAGGGATAGACTGGTAGGACACATTCTTAGACATCAAGGAATTGTGAATTTAGCGTTGGAGGGAAGTGTATGGGGAAAAAATCGCAGGGGAAGACCAAGAGATGTATACAGTAAGCAGATTCAGACAGATGTAGGTTGTCGCTCTTATGTGGAGATGAAGAGGATTGCTCAGGATAGGATATTGTGGAGAGCTGCATCAAACCAGTCTGCGGACTGAAGACCACGACAACAACAAGAGGGCATGAACGATAGGGGCGCTACAGCCATAGCATGCAACTTGAGGGAATTTGAGACGGCTGGGAGGCGGGCACGGGTGGCCAAGTGGGCGGCGGCGGAGCGGCCGAGCGCATTGTGGCGCTATGCTACGATGCGCGAGGCCGTTCTCCGTCGGGGGTTCGAATCTCCCCCTCGGGCATGGATGTTTGTGCCATCTTTAAATGGCCGGCTGCGGTGGCCGTGGGGACTGAGGCGCTCCAGTCACGGTCCGCACGGCCACTACGGTCGGGGGTTCGAATCCCCCCTCAGGCATGGATATTTGTGCCGTCCTTAGTATTAACGTTCGCAAGTTTACCGCCGAGCGGGACGCACGTGTGGCGGCCCCGGACGTACACATCGCTGTCAACAAGGCTGTTTACCTGCGCTCCAGGTCAGTCGCTGCGGCTAGCGCGCTACCTTCTTTCCTATTCGCTTTGTGACACGAAGAACATGAGTGCAACTAATTACCAGAGAAAAGACACGATAAAGGTTACATTTGATCGAAATGTCACCCGTCCTGAAGCTATAGAGGTTAGATTATGGTTTTCGGAAAAAGTTATGATACGTCAAGAGGACATTGTAGGTGTTCATTTGTCAATAGTGAGTCCTTGCGCCTATGTAAAACTCTGTGCTTCAATCGCGGAAAAGTGTGGAGGCACGATGAAGTTCAACCACACAGATGGTGAAATTAGTGACGTTCTGGTTTCTTTTGCTGGGATGGGAATAAGGACGGTGCGTGTGTTTGAACTTCCCTTCGAAATACCTGCTGAAGAAATAAACAGTGTTCTTAAAGCGTACGGCAAAATCATATCGAATGTCGTGGGAAAATGGTCTGAACCCCATATGTCCCCCGTTCTTAACGGCGTCCGTCAAGTTAAAATAGAGCTTCAGCAGCATATTCCATCTTTTGTCAACATATGTGGCTATCGGGCTCTGATTATTTATTATGGTCGGACTAGGACATGTGCTCTGTGCAATTCGACAGAGTATGTCCGTGCCGAATGTAATAGAAGAAGGGTCCCACAGTTATCAACTGATGACGGTACAACTGCAGGACCGGTGGTACAAATGAAACTGACATACGCTGCCGTCACCTCACCACGACGATCGATAGAGACGGAACAAGTGCAGTATGTAGAACCATCTGTGAACCTGGAAACTGTTCACAATCACATGGATGCCCAAGATTCTGGGGAAACCCAAACAGTTCCCCCACGGAACGAAACCAATGTTGTGAAAGGACAACGTTCTCGGTGCAGGTCCCTCTACACTCATGGGAGGTGAACCGCGTACATCCGCTGCGTTATCTGCACAGACGGCACTCTCTGAAACTCACGCTCCACCGACCGGACATGACAGTCAGAGGCAAGAAGGATCAGCAACTAAAGACAACCTTGAAGTTACGGAGGAACGCTTGAATAGTGAAGCAGATGGAAACGAGAAATTCAGTAACGGAGCTGTTGAAACACTGAAAGAGACAGGGAGTTGTAGCATCACATCCAGCGTCCAGGAGATCAGAACACCTTTGTAAGAAGTTGCAACAAGCGTAAACACCACTTTTCCCGGACGAGAGGAAAGTTCTAAGTTAGTAACTTCTTCGCCGGATTCGTCTGAGAAGTCCCCAGATACATCCCTTGAGCGGTCAAGGTCGCCCAGAAAGACCAAAAGAAGTAACAAAAAGAGAAGATTAGCGCATCAGAATGCGGAAATTTTGGCTCCTCCTTTAAGAGAGAGGTTACGTACAATACGGGAAGAGGCAAAAGCGGGCGACCGCCAACCTCAGGTCATAAGTAATGAAAGGCAGCACCGAATTGCAGGGAGCAACGAAGATACCGACGCGGCCAGCGGCCAGAAAAGAAACACCAACAATAGACACCTCGCAAGGGATTGCAGAAAACAGATTCTGCACAAGTACGTCTCCTTGGTCGGAAGATCAGCAGGAAGGAGATTTACATATGGAAGAGACAAATGCAATTCCAAACTAAGTCATTACAGATGAAAGAAAAAGACAGTCTCCACAAAGCCGATGGACACCAGACTGGAGCCACCAACCGAGTAACACTTTACCTGTAGAATAGCCCATTAGACTGGACCAAACATATAACGTCACGACACTAAATGTTAACAGGATACAGAGCGACACTAAACTTGCTGCACTATTTTGTCTATCAGTCCGATACGGACATGGCCCTCTTACAAGAATTCCTTTTTACCAACTTCCACATTGCAGGATACAAAGAAATTTTAAACGTGGCCTTAGAAAGGGCATGTGGCACTGCCATACTACTAAAGGAAGGCATCGAGGTCACTGATGTCTGTCTTTTAAGATTCAGGGAGGGGCATTAGGTTAAGATATTAAATGTCACACTTGTGAATGTATACTTAGGGTAAGACGGTACAAATTCGATATAGGTACAATTCTGATCAACATAAATTTTCGCGCCATTTGTCAGTCTCGTAGTGTCTCGTTGTGTGGCATTGTAGCGTAGCAGGTTTCTACAGCTCCTCCTGTCTTTTCCAAGAATACACCACTTTGTGCTAAGGAGAGATAAATTTTTTCCCGTTAGGAGGTAAGTGAAGCTACTTAGTCTAACGAGCTCTTATAATTTTTCTATTTAAGGGTGACTAGATTCTCTACCCAAAATGCAATGTTTGGTACCACGAAGTATGCGTTGGTGCCTCACGGAAAAAGTGCTTTTTATGTGGAAGATGCCCTTAGTCAAAATTTTACTGGCAAGTGATCACAATTGTACCTAGTGTGGTACATTTTCGATCGATTTTTCTCAATTCTGTAACTTTTGTGTGTGTCTATACCGACATTTGTAACTGTATAATATTTGTGTTACATATTAGTTAAACATCCAAGAACAAGTGCTATAATTAAAATTACATCTTTTCTCAATACATTTCCAGTTACAATGACATTTGTCCGAAATGATCGAAATTGTACCACCTTACCCTACCCTCTAGAAGTAATGGTCGACAGGACAGGGCAATTTAAAAAAAAAAAAAAAAAAATGATTTAGTCATCTTGTTGCAGTACAATCCCACGGAAGTCATCATTGGCGGCGATTGGAACTGCGTAATAAATAAAAGAGACCAAAAACCAAATTTCAATGTATCCAAGGAACTACTGAGCATAGTGAACAATTTACAATGGAAGGACGTATGGGAAATCAAACACCCGACATCTGTTAAATTCACGTACGTCAGCAAAAAATCGCAAAGTAGGATCAACCGCATTCACGTCACTTCAAATTTAGGTACTAAAATCAGTGGAGTTGAAGTAATACCTACCATTTTCTCTAACCACCTTGCAGTTAAGTGTAGTATCGGACTTTCAAAGCAAATGACGTACTGGGGCCGACCTTCTCGGAAGCTCAATATCGATATGCTTCACTACACTGCTTTAGCTGAGCACATTGAACGATCCTGGGATATTTCCCTAAGACAGCGTCACAAATATAGGTCCACTATTGATTGGTGGACACTTTGTGCGAAAAAGAAACTTAGGTCAGCACTAATGGCTTATGGAAGGGAACGAGCGAGGTGGTTTAGGGATACGGTGGAATTCCATTATTGTTGTTTGAGAGACCTCTATGAGCTGCCATTGTCCGAAGAAGTAAGAATAAACATAAATAAGGTAAAGGCTACTCTTTTAAGCCTCAAAAGAAAACAACTAGACGGACTTAAAATTAAATCGCGTGTGCAAACTACAGTTGCAGAAGAAAATACATCAATCTACCATTTAATTCAACATGCAAAAAATAGACGACGAACGTTCATAGCGAAATTTCGCACAGAAGACAACAGAATTTTAGCACAACAAAAAGACATTTTAAACGAGGCACATAGATTTTATAACTCTTTATACAGTGAGGCCCACTACATCCCGTCGAATGCAAGGGTATTACTTCACAACATTGATATCGGGAATAGCGTAACTGAAGACCAGAACAAAAGTCTTACACGTGAAATAAATTGTGAAGACGTTTTAGATATAATAAAAACTTCCCCTGTCAAAAAATCGCCAGGACCCGGTGGTATACCTGTAGAATTCTATGTAACTTATTGGCACGTAATAGGCGATAAATTCACAGACGTAATAAATGAAACGTTAAATGGTGCACATGTCCCTGAAGAAATGAAAGAATGTGTAACTGTGCTATTGCCTAAAGGGAGGAATAAAGAGGTGAAACAACTCACACAAATGAGGCCAATTTCTTTAATGAACTCAGATTATAAAATCATTGCTAGAGTAATGAAAGAACGACTTAGACCTGTTCTGGATAAAGTAATTGGCTCTCATCAAACGTGTCTTCCTGGTAGGAGTATTTTCAAAACTGTGAGTGAATACAGGGACAAAATGTTCAAATGTTTGTAGAACGTATGGGACTTAACTACGGGGTCATCAGTCCCTAAGCTTACAAACTACTTATGAACTAGCTAAGACTAAGGACGGCACAAATAACCATGCCCGAGGGGGGATTCGACCCCCGAGCGTAGTGGTCGTGCAGATCGTGACTGAAGCGCCTCAGTCCCCTCGGCCACCGCGGCCGGCAATACAGGGACATAATAGCAATATTTTCCACAACCCTGGCCAAAGCAGGCATAGCTTTTATAGACTTCTCGAAAGCTTTTGACAGGGTAAATCATGAATATTTGTTCCAAACAATGACGTACATGGGTTTTAACGACAATTACCTGGTTGTTTTGCTAAATCTCTTGCAAGGAATTAAAACGAAAATTTTACTCAATGGCCACCATACTAAGCCAGTAGACATTAAAAATGGCGTTCCTCAAGGCAGTCCACTGTCAATGCTGTTATATATCATAGCTCTAGAACCTTTATTGAGACGGCTCAAAAGTGAGCTCGAGGGCATAACGATACTAGGAGAACGTCGAGCTACCAATGCTTATGCCGGCGATGTCGGGGTACTCGTGAGAAGTTCCGACGACATAGAAAAACTAACAGCATTAGTTCGGCTCTACTGTAATGCAACAGGGGCCAAAATCAACGAGACGAAAAGCTCGTTTTTAAATCTCAACGGGTTTAAAAATATTCGCCTAGGCTGGGCACAATCAGTGGAATATCAAACAGCTTTAGGCGTGACGTTCTACAAGGATATTTTAAAAACGATGACGTTCAACTGGAGGAAGGTTTCGGCAAACATAAGAGGTTCCCTAATACTAAATAAAATCAGACATTTAAACCTGATTCAAAAAAACTCAAATGATTAACTGTGCAGTTCTCTCCAAGGCAATATATATGGGGAAAATTTTCCCAATACCCATAGAAATATCAAAAACTATCATGGCCACCATCTGTAAATACATCTGGCAAGGCGAGATTTTCAGGGTAGCTGCTAGTAGTATTACACTAAAACCTGAAGAGGGAGGCCTAGGCCTCACCGACGTCCGCCGCAAGGCTACGGCACTTTTTATTAAGAGAACCCTTCATATTATAGAAAACGACCCCAACAGTGTCACATCCAGTCTATTCAGGATATTACAACCTGCAAGCTTGCAACCACCTATACATATAAATGGAATAATTTATAAGCTGGAGTATGTCCGACACTTTTACCTAGTGCATAGTATTATGAGGGACAAACATAAAAGAACCTGCAGCTACATTAAAAACCAGAAATGTTGAACGAACAACAGATAACAAACTGCATCAACGACCGCAAAGCGTAGACCTACCTGGGAAGAAAAAGGGCTTAGGGCTCTTACGCCAGAGGTCTCTGGTTCGATTCCTCATCCGGCGATTTTTTTTCTGCTTCATTTTCTTTTGTTATTCCACCAATTATTCAAAAAGTTTCTCAAACCTACATTATTTCAGCTCAAGAACGTAAAGGTTTTCAGTCACTGTAAAATATTCGTGCTCGTTGTTCTATTTCGTTTTATGGGGTTACAAGGTCTGAAGGTGCTTTTGTAAGGGTCCCCCTGCGATTATAGCGGTCATCTGCGCATAGGACTGTGTGCGAGCCGTGAGAAGTAAACGGCAGTTTGTTTTTCGATTTCGTCGTGAAATTCCTGAAGAATCCATTGATAGAGATCGATCAAAATTACGATTGAAGAACGCTGTTGACGGAAAATAATTTAATTGCATCAACATCTTCGGAAGAAACCTCTCGCGATGCTATGTTATTGGCCGGAGAACATAATAATAATAATAATAATAATAATAATAATACATTGGAACTTTTGGGTGAAAAAAAAATTCGTAACTAAAGAGGGATTAATTCACGCTTTTTTATGTTGCTTTGTTTGTTTTTACGATAATTACCACTTCGGTTCTTGTTTATAATTATTATATGTATAAATCGAATGTTTCCCAATATACTTTGTTATTCTGATTAAAAACCCAATGTTTCTCCTCATATAAGTTACAATGAAAAATGGAAAACCCTCCGCCATGAATTGTGTTATTGGAAAAAAATAAAATAATTTTTATTCAATATCGTAAATAATTTGTTAAAGATAATGTAGGTTTGGGAAACTTTCTGAATAATTGGTGGAATAACAAAGGAAAATGAAACAGAAGGGGGAAAAAAGTGCTGGAGGAGGAATCGAACCCGAGACCTCTGGCATAAGAGTCCGATCCCTAACCATCTAGGCCAGACAGCGGCTCGGCAATGGACCAACATTTTATACTCATAAGATACCTAAGAAACTTTGGATCGATTTTTTTGGGATTTTCCGAGTAGTGCGTTCTAATATTTTAACCACGTGAGTTGTTAGGGGTCCTCTTTCACCACAAAAAAAATTCGGACAAATCCCCGACCCCACGGTCAAACCATCTCCTTGTGAAACTAGATCCTACTGGCTAAGGTGCAGGTTCAATTACCACTGGGGTAAGAGTTTTTAACAGCTACAAACATACCCCCTTCACCACCAGTTACACCAAGGAAGGAATGCAGGACTGTTCCATGGTTCCAGATCAACATTACATATGTCCATTCACTACTGAATGGAACAGAGTTGGATTAGTATTGGATGTCAAAGGCACAAACTGCTGCTTGTGCTTGCAAAAATTCTGATGTTGTTTAGAGGGGACTAAACTGCTTGGTCATCAGTCCTTTATTCCTAGCAAAGACTTTTATAGCTTATGGGACTTAACTACGGGGTCATCAGTCCCTAAACTTACAAACTACTTATGAACTCCTTACGAACTAGGACGGCACAAATATCCATGCCCGAGGGGGGATTCGAACCCCCGACCGTAGTGGCCGTGCAGACAGTGACTGGCGCGCCTCAGTCTCCTCAGCCACCGCGGGTGGCGCAGAGACATTTCAGTGTAATTCAACCGAAAGAAAATCTGGTACTCAAATCACAGAAGGAGGAAGCCACAAGGATTATGCATTGACAATGAACATTCTGATGTTAACAAAAAGAAGAAAAAACAAAAGGTATATACAAAGTGTTTAACTGAGCTAAATTTTGACAGCAGAATACTGTGGCTGGCTGATCACGAGGATAATAGAAGATGAGCCAGCCACTCTGCACATACTAAAACCTCCAATTTAAAAGCAGGTTAGACAGCATAAAAGTAACAATAGATTATGACTGTTGGAGTGGTGGGTGCCTGAATGTACCCACCATTAAAACATGTGATAAAAACCAGCTGTACGAAGAAGTGT
The DNA here is from genome assembly GCA_026315105.1 of Locusta migratoria. NCBI lineage: Eukaryota > Metazoa > Arthropoda > Insecta > Orthoptera > Acrididae > Locusta > Locusta migratoria. The sequence goes on along the minus strand of CM048755.1, from coordinate 734,100,795 downwards.
GAAACATGGTCAGCCATAGCGGCATCATCTCCTAGCATAAAAGGAAGTGCAGCTGGCAGGTTAAAGACTGTTGCAAGGCAACTAAAAGTGGGTAGTCCGCAGTGGCGGCTGGTGACCAGAAAAGATGGTAGTGCACTTTTTCACCAATAAAAAGTTCGGCCTCTCCATTGTGGCAGCTCAACGCATTCGGAAAAAAATTCTATTAAGTCAAGATATCATAGATGTATATGGATAAGAAACAATCACTCGACCGCAGACACAATATCTACCCGAGGCATTTAAAAAAAATGAATTGACGACTTTTCGTTTTAACTGTCTGTGAAATTGTCAAACTTTGAATCGGTCTACCTAGCCTCTTGATTTATAATGTCTCTTCAAACCTGCGTAAATTGAAGGGTTCAGAAAGCAAGGAAACTACCTGATTCATTACTTCACCTGTTCCTTGAGACTCAAAAGTAACTATAAAACACGCTAAACAAGGGACACAACGCACAGTTACTTCGCTCGCAGCTACACGTGAACTGGTAAGAACGCACGAAAAGCCCGCTTTTTTTTAAGGGCCGACAACTTCGGTTGCCTTCGGAAGAGTTCGGACTCTGTTTCTGCGGCTGATTGGGTGGCTCAGGTGGGGTGTTTATACACTCAAGGCGCCTATACGGAAACACTGTTGCCAAGCGTTGCCCCCGCCCCCCACACACACCCTGAGACACCCTAGTCGGCGTTTGCAGGCCGGCTGCAAACCCAGCCGCTGTCGGCGAAGTTCGGTCCACTCGGGAGCGGTCGGTGCGTAACAGCCCGGGCGTTTCAAAAGAGATAAATGGAGTGCTACTTCTCCCATTTCATAGAATCTCTAACAGTAAATGGAGTTTAAGAATATTGTTATTCTTGGGGGTAACGCAAACCTGCAAACGTATGCAGGAGCCGCCCCTGGTAGTCCGACAGAATGTGGGCCACTATCAAGAAAACATCACAATGGCACTATGGCGGGTCCTCCGACGAAGAAGGTGGTCATGTGTCATCCGTGTGTGGCCAATACGCAGGTGACATAGGACAACCGACTCCTTATGAGATGCCCTCAGTGAGGACTTCCATGAAGCTGTAGAGAGCTTCACTGCACAGAGTTTCTTTGGGGTAGTCGAGTCAGCCCATTCAGAATTCCAAAGCCCAAGTACAGTCCATTCCAGTTTACCTCCGGTCGGAGATCCCTCTCCTGGACACCAATTTCCAAGTAGCCTGCTTAGCCAGCTAATCAACAAGGTTGTTCCCCGAAATGCCAATGTGGTCCAGGGTCCAAATGAAAAAAACAAAGCAGCCAGACTCGCCAAGTCTGGAAACAGAGTCCTGAATCATCCGCACCAAAGGGTGTTTTGCAAAATAGTGCTCAAGGTCTTGCAAGACTCTGTGGGAATTGCTGCAGATAACTATAGACTCCCCAGGGCACGTTCGGAAATGTTGAAGAGCATATGAAATAGCGATCAGTTCAGCTGTGAAAACGCTACTCCCACATGGCAATTAATGCCGTTCAACATGCTGACCATGGGCATAGGCATAGCCAGTACAGCCATCGACTAAGGAACCATCTGTGTACATGACTACCTCGCCACAGAACGAATCAAGAACTGAATGGACCAAGAAGGGGTACGGGAAGCGTAGTGATAAGTGGGAGGGATGGAAAACGTCTCAAGTGACAAAAGGAGGAAACGAACACGAACTGCGATTGAGAGACACGACCTTGGCCTTCGCCATGGGGAGGGGAGTACAGCAGCTAGGAAAAGAAGCCTGCGTTTCGGGTGGAGAGGCAAGGCATTAACATAGGGAACATACAAAGCTAGTAACTGTTGTCAGCAGAATCGTAGAGGGAAACCCCAGCTTTAGCAAGGAGGCTTGACAATGGACTTGTGCAAAAGGCCGCTGTCGCTAAACGGACGCCACTATGTGGGACTGGGGCCAGGAGATGTAGTGCTGAAGGCACTGCCGAGTTGTAGACTATGCTCCCATAGTCCACCACGTAATTGTATGAAGACCTTGTAGAGCTGAAGGTGTGTTAGACGTAAGGTCCCCAAACAGTGTGGCTGAGGCATTGAAGAATGTTGAGATGTCGACAACATTTCTGTCTCACCTGACAAAGGCGTGGCACCCATGTCAGCTGGTCATCGAAAACCATTCCTAGGAAGTGATGTGTGTCTCTCTCTACAAGGAGGAGTTCATAAGCCAGGTACAACTCCGGATCAAGGTGAAATGCCCAATGGCGACAGAAGTGCATTACTCGGATCTTAGAGCCAGAGAATTGGAAAACATGGGCAGACGTCTATGACTGTGCTTTTCTAATGGCTCTCTGCAGCAGCCATTCAGTGACATCAATGCTAGCGGAACTGAAATAGATGCAAAAGTCATCAGCAAACAGAGAGTAGGAAACCAATGACCCCACTGCTGCAGCAAGACCGTTAATTGTAATCAGAAACAGGGGAACACTAAGGACTGAGCCCTGTGGGACACCATTCTAGGACGTGAGTGGAGCTGAGGGAGGTGCCAACCTAAACCTGAAAAGAGGAGAGCGATAGGAAGTTCTGTATGAAGATCGGAAGTGAACCCCAGAAACCCCATTCGTAAAGTGTAAATAGAATATGGTGGCGCCAGGTGGTATCATATGCCTTTCGAAAGTCGATAAAGACCGCAACCAAATGCTTATGCCTGGTGAAGGCAGTGCGGATAGCGGACTCCAGTGATACGATGTTGTCAATAGTGGAATGGCCTTGGCAGAAACCCCCTTGTTGTGGGACAAAGAGCCTCGGTCTTCAAGAAACCACATGAGCCGTTGACTCACCATACATTCAAAGAGCTTGCACAGAAGGTTGGTGAGGCTAATCGGACGGTAACTATCAGTCACCTGCGGATCGACGCCAGGTCTCATCACTGGGATGACTATGCTATCCCACCACTGAGATGGGGAAACACCTTCTTTCCAGAGACGATTGAACAGGGCGAAAAGATGATGTTTAATGTCTACTGACAGATGACGCAGGGGCATCCAACGAGACCTCTTTGGAACTCCCACTCACTAAATGGGTCATTATATATTTCCTGGTGGGGTGTGCGAAAAAGCTCTTTGAGCGTGCAGAAGTCTGTACTGTAAATTTCGGTCGCAGAGGTATGAGCATAATGGTCTGCCATGTATACAGCGATAGTAATTATGTCAGTGCATATGGTACCCTGAATTTGGAAAATGGGTATTCCTGCCAGTCGGCAGTACCCAGAAAGTTGCCGTACTTGGGACCAGACTTGCGAAGGTGCGGCACGATAGCCGATGGTGGCTACATACCTCTGCCAGGAGTGCTGCTTACTCTGCTTGATCAATCGCCAAGCTCTGGCGCAAAGCCGTTTGAAGTAAGAAAGGAAGCTTAGGGTTTAACGTCCCGTCGACTGCGTGGTCATTAGAGACGGAGCTTACGCTCTGATTATCGGTGAAGGATGGGGGAGGAAATCGGCTGTGCCCTTTTAAAGGAACCATCCCGGCATTTGTCTGGAGGGATTTAGGGAAATCACAGAAAACCTAAATCTGGATGGTCGGAGGTGGATTTGAACCAAAGCCGTTTGAAAGCTACCCAGTTATCTATGGAAGGGTGGCGCCAATGGCGCTAAAGCACACGCCAACATTCCCGAATGGCCTCATCGATCTCCAGTGTCCACCAAGGTACAGACTTGCACTGAGGGGAACAAGTGGTGGTCGGAACAGTGGCCTCGGAGCCGGAAACAATAGTGTCAGTTACCTATTGCACTGCAATATCAATATGGGCCGCAAGTGGAGTAGCGAGTAAGGCAGCCAAGGTCACAGACAAAAATATACAGATGGGAAACCTCCGTAAGGGCCCGGTCATATGTGTGGGGGTGTGACGAGGGAGGATTTAAGCAGTTCTGTAAGATGTCCCATGATGGCGCTAAGGTCAGAAACAGCCCTTTAAAACTGGTCAGAGCAGGCGGCAGGTAGCTGCTGTCCCCACCACCACTTCCCCTCAAACGCCAGCACACCGGACACAGCTATAGCATCATGGCAGGCGGCACGAGCCCTCCCCTCAGCCTCCCGTCCACGCTACCCTCTGATGTGTGAGAGGCACCCTCAGAAGCGCCTCTAGTGTTGTCTACCAGTATTAAGCCGGGGAACCCCCTGACATCTGCTAGCATCTTACAGAACTATGAGGAGAGCGTAGGACAGCGGTTTAGGATTTTTTTCTGTATAGTTACTCTGTGCCGAGGTGAAAGTCAGCCAGTCAGCACTACGTAGTGACCATCGGGGTAAGCGGCCTGCAGGTTGGTACTGCAGGAGTGACACAAAGTTTGGAAATGGTCACTGTCACATAGGTCGTGCACCTGCCAACTGAGATGTGGTTGAAGGCCTGGGCTACAGACAGACAGGTCCATGGCCAAATATGTGCCTCGCACGACACAAAAATGCATGGGGGCTCCAGTGTTCAGAAGACAAATATCTTGCTGTGCCAAAAGTGTCTCAATTATACTTATTATGGCCTGTGGTCTGGGTTCCACCCCACATTTGGTGGTGATCATTGAAATCTCCCAAAAGGAGGAATGGTGGGGGAAGTTGGGTAACCAAAGCAGTATATGCTGCAGATGGTCAATTCATGTGTTGCCCAGATTCTGACTGCCACTGCCTCAAGAGTGGTGTGGAGAGGCACTCGGGCACTGGGGACAGCTCAAAAATGTTCAAATGTTTGTTAAGCTTATGGGACTTAACTACGGGGTCATCAGTCCCTAAACTTACAAACAACTTATGAACTACTTACAAACTAGGACGGCACAAATATCCATGCCCGAGGGGGGATTCGAACCCCCGACCGTAGTGGCCGTGCTGACCGCGACTGGAGCACCTTAGTCACCTCAGCCACCGCGGCCGGCCTGGGGACAGCGGTGAGGACATACAGACAGAAACCGCCAGATACCCTGTCATATCAGAAGCGGTTTTTAGTAGCCCTGATAACCGTTAAGGGCAGAGGTCCACTGAACAGGAAACCACGTTTCTTGCAGGGCTAAGCAAAAGGTTGGAAAGCGGGACAGTATTCTGCACCTGTAACAAGTGGTGGAAAAAACCGCCACAGTTCCACTGCAGGATCTCCTGGTCGCTGAGACATACTGATGTCGAAGATGCAGTGGGGTTCACAGAGTCGTCTGATGTCACTGATTGCGGAGGCAGAGCCTTGACATCTATAGCTTCTGAAGCCTCTGCAATTTCCAAGTCCTCAAGGGATGTACGGATCTCTACGTCGTCCAAAGAAGCAGAGGTTTGTTTTGGTGGCACAGTACCCACCACGGACTCTTTCTTCTTGTTCTGTTTCTTAATTTTTCTCTCGCTAATCCTTAGGTTTCTCTTGCTGGGAAGGCTCTGAGGAGTCAGTCTCAGGGACTGAGGACGCTCTTGAGGCCCTCCAACCAGCAGTTGGTGGCTCTTTCAGCCACTCACTAGTATCCACAGTACCAATGGGAGAAACCTTAGAAGAAAGGGTTCCAAGGGAGCCCTTTCTTCCGAGAGGAGCCAGAGGTGACTGTTGTTTCTCTGGCTTGAGGATGGGAACTGATGTCCCCTCTGTGGAGTTATTGCTCCCAAAGTAGGGACCTTGGGAGCAACAGAAGAGGAGGTACCCCCAAACACCAAGGGGGAAGGTGTTTACCGTTTGGCCTGGGGGCCCACAATTGAAGACGAAAGAGAAGGTGGTCTTGACAGAGATGGTGATGGTAATGGCACTGCAGCTGTGGCATATGACGGTTTCATGCTCACACACACATTTTCTTTGCCTCTGAATATGACAGCCTATCCAGTCTTATATTGCATTACTTTCCTTTCCTGGAGAACTGTACAGTCACGTGAGCAGGAAGAGTGGTGTAGGACACACCGGAGGAGGAGTACGTGGGATGTCTGGATGTGCCGCATCTCTGCATTCCCGCCAGGTGGGGAGGACATGTGATCAAACCTCCAGCACTTGAAGCGCCATATGGGGAAGGAACACATGGTTTGACGTCACTTTCTTGGGCAGTGAATCACCCTCAAAAGCCAAGATGAAGGCACCGGTGGCAACCCTGTTGTCCTTTGGACCCCTATATAAGTGCCAAATAACTTGTACTTCTCGTCTCTCCAAGTTCTTACATAGTTCTCCATCCGACTTCAATAAAAGGTCCTTATGAAATATAATTCCCTGGACTTGGATCAGGCTCTTGTGTGGAGTGATGCTAACAGGAACATCACCCAGCTTATCACAGGCAAGCAACGTCTGTGACTGGGCTGGGGATGACGTTGTTATCGGGACAGATCCAGATCTCATCTTCAACATTCCTTCCATATCACCAAACTTGTCCTCCATGTTCCCCCCCCCCCCCCAAAAAAAACAGGGGCTTAGTTGACATAAATGATTCACCATCTGTTCTACTACAGACCAGGTATTGCGGATCATAAGCCTCACCTTGTTGATGAGCCCTATGTTCTTCCCATGGTGTGGTCATGGAAGGAAACCATTGGGGGTCATATGTTGTAGCGTAGGATTCAGTTCATCCACATTTAGAGAAGGCAGTTTGGCATCCACCAACACTATTCTTTGCTTGTTTCAAGTTGTTCCCACATGCAGCTAGGGAACTATACGTCCACCTAGGAAGAGCCCCGTTTGCCTGGGTAAGCCTAATACAACTGGGGTGTGGCACATTCCCCAGAGGTTGCTCACTAGTGACTGTTCCCCTGCAACAGGCTTGTATCTCCTCAGCACATAGCGCACGTTGGGAATGAGGGTTGTTCTATAGAGGTTTGTACTGTCCTCTCAACTAAGGTGATTAAGCCAACGTCCCCAGGCCTTGTAACGTACAACGCTCCACCACTGCGCTGTCCGGTGGTCGCTGAGGCACGCACAGAGCTTACAGTATGGAGGACGGCGATGCAGCCCCAGCTCAGGGCCCCAAGTTCGCTGAACCTATATCCAGCAAATTAATACTCAGCCCCCTGAAGGGGCAGAAATTCTGTGTCTAGTAATGTACTTTTCATACACAAACCATATAAGGTCATAAAACAGGAATTTCCCATTTTCAGTGTCCCTGAGATTTTGAAATATTGCCACAATACAGACCCTTTTGGTGTCTGGAGTGACATCACAAGTGCTGGACTGATGTACAAATCACTCCCAAGTTTCTATAGTTTATAGCTTATGATTATTTGTGATAATATTTCCTCTAGAAGTTATTTATTAGTGAATTTACTATCATCTCAGCATTTGTCTTGCAGCTTCTTTATTTGAGTGGTGTAGTATTCGTTAGTGTATGCGTGCGTCATGCATCGAGGCCTCAGTTTTGTGTTTACATTTTGTGGTGATCAGTTGCAGCTGTAACAGTCTCCAAAAGCTAACTTCTTATAATTCCTTGTGCATGTAAGTAATTTTTAAATTTAGTAATTTTGAAAAGGTGTTAGTGCACAGTAGTTAGTAATTAAAATTATTAATTTTCAAGGAATGTTTCTTGTTGTAAAAGTTGTAGGTAACTCTGGCTTACTGTATCCATTAACTTTTTGTGCTTTCACGTGTTCAGTTTGGTTGGTTTATCAGGGGACTCTTGATTTTCTTTATTTTATAGAAAGTGTCAATTTTTTGCCGTGGTTTTATTTGCTGTAGATTAGTACTGTTAATACTAGTAGTCACTTTGTTATAGAGAGCAAAAATTGTGATTACCATAATTTGTTCATAAAATCGTTCTTGTGTAATATTAGAAATTAGAAAGCATGTATGTTTAGTTTAATAATGGTAAGTCCAGGTTGGGATTAACAATATAGTAATAGGGCAGTACACAACTCACCGCAAAGACGTGACGATGAGCTGTGACAGGTACATAAAAAAGATACATACACATACAACACTTCAGCTATCAGCTATGCCTTCTTCAGAAAATAGAACATTCATGCAGTCCCACAGCCACAGAACACAGTCACACAACCGTCAGCTCCAGCTGGAGCACTTAGAAACACACTCTGCTTTCTATCCCCATCCCATTCCCTATTTCCAAACCACAGAGTGTGATCCGAAGTGCACCAGCTGGAGCTGATGGTTGTGTGACTGTGTTGTGTGTCAGTGTGACTGCATGAATGTTCTATTTTCTGAAGAAGGCCATGGCTGATAGCTGAAGTGTTGTATGAGTGTCTTTTTTATGTACCAGTTGCAGTTCGTTATCACGTCTTTGTGGTGAGTTGTAAACTGCCCTATTACTATATTGTTTATGTTTAGTTTGTTATTCAGTAACTGTAAAATTTTAACATGAGTGCAAATTGTGGACTTGCCATAGGTTCATGAGTAGTGGGTTATGATGTGAGATTTGAAGGAAGTATTTTAATTGTGGTAGTGCAGTGAGGAAGCCAATGGGCAATTTAGGGAGATCTTCTTCTGGAATTGTATGCTATATAGAAAGAATAAGTTGATAGAGGAACAGGAGCATAAGATCAGTATGCTTCAGGTTCATTTGCAGAACACAAGAGGAGGAACTGGGTAAGTTGAGGAGGAAAAAGCGGTCAGGGAATGGGAACTAGTAGTTGGGAAAAAGGCAGTTAAGAAGAGGTGGTATTCAGATAGCTGCACTTTGTGTTTTAACAATAGGTTTGATCAACTTTCAGAGTTAAGTAGAGAGGAGCCTCCAGTAGTTTTAGGTGTAGGTAACATGCAGCAGACCTCAGATGTTAGGAATCCTACAATGGTAGCAAAGGCTAATAGAAAGAAGGAGACTCCACTGTTAGGTAGCTCACATTGGATAGGTGAAGGCCAGCAGTTACAGAAAATGTTAGGGAGGGAGTACCAGGTCACCAGCATTGTGAAGCCTTGCACAGAATTGGATGAGGTGGCAGGGGAATCATTCAGGAATTTATGAAGGAGGATCAGGTAGTGATAGGGACTGGGGCTGGGAATATCCTTGATAGGGATGTGAAGTACAACGTAGGTGGTGGTGATCTGGAAAAGATATATACAGAAACTGGGACACAAATGTACATTTCATGGAACTATGTCAGCGTCACAATTGGCCTCCTCCTTGTTACAGCTTACCCATGTGCTGATGGCAGATAGCATGTCTCACACTTCAGTTGAGTCTTCTGGTTTAAACAAGTCCCACTAACAAAGGAACCACTTCTGATAAAAGCCATATGCAAATAATAGAGCCAATTAGCATATTTCACCAAAATATGAAAGATATTACAGATAATGTTGGTGAACTGTTTATAGATGTTGACTTTGAAGTTATTGCTTTCAGAACACTTCACAATTAAGAAGCTTTCTTTACCAAGGTACAAGTTAGCTACTTTTTTTTTCAAGGAGTTCTTTGCAGTATGAGGTGAGTGGTCATGTACATGAAAAATGGTATTGCAGTTGAGTCCACTGATGTTGTGTAGGAATGATCCATTGCAGCAGAGCTAACTTCTAATTGTTATTTATAGGTTCCCTGGCCGATTTTAAAACAAGACTGTGCAAGAAAAAGGATGCTTTTAGATTTCTTTAATTCTTATCACCTATTGCAAACAGTATTCTTTCCAGTGAGAGCACACGGGAACAGCAGCACAACCAAAGACAACATTTTTGTTCATTCTTTGTTCTTAGTGGGGCATTACATTAGCAGAACAGTGACTGGACTTTCAGACCATGATGCACAAATGTTAATTTCAAAAGGTTTTTGAGTTCAAACATCTGTTAAATGCAATTATAAACTATATAGATAGGCTAGTAAAGTTGCAATAGAGGCCTTTTAAAACCTAATTAAGGAACAAGATTGGCAGGGTATTTATAGTGCTGGTAATACACACAATAAATATAATGCTTTCCTTAACACATTTCTCATGCTCTTTGAAATCTTAATTCAGTTAGAATGCTCAAAACAAGGTACAGCCACTAACATGCAGCCTGGGTGGCTGACAATAGGAGTAAGAATGTTGTGTAGAACAAAGTGTGAATTATATCAAAATGTTAGAAGCAGTAACAATCAAGCTGCAGTAGAACAGTATTGTAAGGTTCTGAAAAATGTCATTAAGATGACAAAAAGTATGTGGTAAAAAAGAACACCTTTTTCTCAAGTATAAAATTAAAACAATATCGCCAGTCATGAAGAAAGTATCTGGTCACCAGCAGGAAGTTAAGTATATGAAGTCAGTGCATAATGGACATTTTCCTGTTACTGATAAGTCAGATATACATACAGTAATTCACTGATAAGCCAGATATATGTACAAGATTTAAAATACTCACTTTCTGAATCTAGCAGGTGACTTAAGCAAAACCTTAGCTCCTACAGGTAATCATATATCTGTCGTAGAAAATAGCATTCTGATACTGTTACCGAAGATAGTCTTCTGTGATACAGACAGGGGAAAGAATGAGTCACTAATTAAGTCACTGAAGACAAACGCCTCTTATGGATAAGATATGGTATCTAGCAGTATACTTAAGTATTGTTCTGCTACTGTTAGCCTGGTACTTAGCCTCATTTGTAATTTTTCATTTCGGAATGGTCAGTTCCCTGGCAGATTGAAATACTCAGTAGTGAAACCACTTTGTAAAAAAGGATAATGAAGACTTTATACCTATTTCTATGCGATCAGTGTTTGATAAAATTATTAAAAAGGCTTTATAATCAAGGTTAATTAATGATTTCAGTTTCCATAATTTTCTGTCAAATGTGTTGTTTGGTTTCAGAAGTGGTTTAACAATCGAAAATGCTATATTCTATTTTCTCTGTAGGGTACTTGATGGATTAAATAAAACATTGCAAATGCCAAGCGTATTCTTCAATTTAACAAAAGCATTTCATTTTGTTGATCACAAAATATTGTTGCACAAGTTGTAATATTGTGGAGTAAAGGGAATAGCTCAAAATTGCATCACCTCTTACTTCACTAACAGACAGCAAAAAATAATTCTCTGCAGTATTGAAAATGGCTATGATATGCATTCACATTGAGGCACAGTTAAGTGGGAGGTGCACAGGTTTTTGTTCTGGGGCTGCTGTTGTTTCACATTTATATAAATGACACACATTCTAGTATAAGAGGTGATTCTAAGTCATTTCTGTCTCATGATGACACTACTTGGTAGTGAAAGATGTTGTTAACACTATTGATACAGTATCAAATAATGCAGTTAAAGAAACAAGATCATGACTTGTAGTAAATAAATTGATGCTAAATTACAGTAGGACTCAGTTGTTACAGTTTCTAACACACAATTCAAGAAAAACTGGCAGATTAATTACACAGAATGGGCAGATTGAACAGTTAAAATTACTAGGTGTTCAGATAGATAGTAAACTGTTATGGAAAGCCCATGTTCAGGATCTTGTTAAAAAGTAAATGCTGCAGTGTTTTTTATTAGAACAGTTTCTGATATAAGTTATAGTTCAACATGAAAAGTAGTCTACTTTGCTTATTTTCATTCACTTATGACATATGGTGTTATTTTTTAGGGTAATTCCTCTTATTCAAAAGGGTATTTATTGCGCATAAATGGACAGATCGAGCAATGTGGTGTAAGCTCACGAACCTCTTGCTGAATCCTGTTTAGTGGTCTTGGAATTCTGACACTGTTATCTAAGTACATATTTCCTTCAATGTCATTTGTCGGTAATAGTATTTGGTTATTCCCAAGTGTTAGTAGCTTTCACTCACTTAACCCTTAACGTCCCAGGTGTGGTCTCACAGACCACAGGTGCTTATTGTTGGTCAATTGTTGATGGACAGAGGTGGGGAAGGATAATACAACATTGTGTAATCATTTCTTCCAACACCTGCACTGTTTTCTATTGCTAGTAGCCATGTTAATGTGAGTCGGAGCAATATTTTGTGCTAGCGGTCTCGGAGACTGCACCTGGGCCTTTGCGTTATGGATTCAGCACCAAGCTCTTCCTCTACTGTGCATGTTACAGGACCTCATTTCGAGGATACTGTTTTGAAATGGTTTGAAGATTCTTTAGGAAGTGATGTGGGATCAGACAGTGACTGTGTGATTCAAAGAGAACGTAATCCAGACTCAGAACAGTGTGAAAGTGAAGGAGAAATTGTGTAGGCACCTGTTGATTCATCTACTGAAACAAGTAATCGAAATGATGAAGACAGGTTTATGGAGACAGTATTATCAGCTAAGAATTCTGCAAGACATATTTTTGGGTGAAACAATTATTGTTGGTGTTCGAAGCCACTTTTGAGGAACTCTCATGTGCGCCAGCATATTACCATTTATTTGATGACTGTATTTTTATTTTTGTGAATTTTTTGGAAAGATTCTTGTGTTTTTACCATTACATGCATAGTAAACAATAAAAATATGACACAATGTAAAATTTAAAGGCCAGAGTATTTGACTTTTTACAGTGTTAATAAAATAATGTAATGTTAAATCCATTTCTGCAGTTTTACATTTGAATATATATATTTCATAAAATTAATTTTAAAATGTGTTCATTTTACAGAATTTATGAAGGCATAAGTAGCCTTTTGCGTAATAAATTGGATTAGTTCACTTAGATAATAATCAGAACTATTTATGATTATTTAAAAATTGTGCTGTGTCAGACTGCACATTGGGCAGAGTGTGACAGAAAAATGACCTGGGAAGCTGAGGGTTAATACTAAACAGAAATCAAACTACATTTCAATCACACCATCTTGACCCTTGTGCAGAAAGGGGTGCATTATTCTGTCACATAAATTTTTAATAAGCTGCCCAAAGAATTGAGAAAGCTTAGTAGTAATCCACACACTTCAGGGCTAAACTGTAGAGTTTCCTCGTAGTTCACACATTGCATGGCATTGCTGTATTTTCCATTTTATCTTTTGTTACAATGTGATGCACTGACTCATACCATGACCATGGAGACTTGTTCCTCAATTTGGTCCTGTAGAATGTTATAAATATAATAAATAAACAGGACTGTGAATTGAATTCAAATTCCAATTTTTCTCTTGATTTTAACCCTTTTAGATGATACTGTCCCATCAGATTGTTGTTTTGTCAAGAAAAATCAAATGTTTGTATAGCTTATGGGACTTAACTACGGGGTCATCAGTCCCTAAACTTACAAACTACTTATGAACTAACTAATACTAAGGACGGCACAAATATCCATGCCCGAGGGGGGATTCCAACCCCCGACCGCAGTGGCCGTGTAGACTGTGACTGGAGCGCCTTAGTCCCCTCGGCCACCGCGGCCGGCTTTTGTCAAGATGCCATATGTCCATGCCTATGATGGCACAATCCAGCAATGAATGAAAATGTGATATTTGACACCTCATTGTGTGAGGGCAACAATGACAATATGTACGGGGTTCCAATACTGTGCAGCACAGAAGTATTTGTTGCATTACCTCTAGCTAAACATGTGCATGAGAGGTTTGCATCTGGCATTTATGCCTGTTCGAATTGGAGAATGCACATAGTTCTGTGATAGTCTGTTAGATGTCAATGTAGTCATTTAGAATGCTACAAGCAATTGCATTAGATTTCCCTCATGCTCATTCAAGCATGCCACACTTGAAATGCCCGACAATGTACTCTGACAAAGAGGTAAATATACTTCTATGGTTTTCACACTTTAAAAAGACTTGGAGGCAGATAAGGCTACACCACATCATATTTTTAACTAAACATTTCACTTTCTTTGAGAGAAAAGAAAATTGTTAATTTTCATTTCACATGATTTATTTATTTATTTTTAGTTCAACAATGTTACTCAGTAAATCTTCTAGAAAGTAAGCAGTATAAAAATCTGATTTTTTTTACACATGTTGGTGTGAAATATTATGTTCTCAATAAACCGCCTACCTTTTCATAATTTGTAATAGTATTTGTGAAATGCTGCAGTTGGTCTTGCATATACCCTTCCTTAATTGTCAAATATTGTACTGAAAAAGTGTGACACCATGTAGCTTCCTGAAAGCAACAATTTACGTCATTCATTACCACAGCAGAAATAAAGTTAAAACTACACAACAGTTTTTGAAATTGTCCTGACACATTTCTGTTGTTTTTCACAAGTAAATGCATATTATTCTGTAGTGTTTGAGCTGCATTCATAAGCAAACAGAATTCATACGAATTTAGTTTATATCATCAAACAGTGAAGAAGACTAAAACAAATTACTAGCTATCATTGCAGGATATGGTATCATAACTTCATGTGATTTTAACCAATCAAACTAAAAAACTATAACTACATAAAGTTTTTCTCTCAGCAATGACTGATTGCAATGGAGAAGTATCTCCAGATGGTAGCACATACCTAATATCATAGAAACAATTATTTCTTAGCCATTTCAAAAAGAGATATACCTAATCGCTAACAATTATCGACTTTTTTTCTGATGGACAAATTTCAGGCTTCCTAAATCCTGTAACATCGACCATAGCATGTTGAATATTTTTGTGTATTTCAGTGACCATATAGTTATAATTCTGACTAATCAAATACCCCATATATCATATTTGTTTCATTCAATTTATTCTTTCCTCCTTGCAAGTTTATTGCATGAATGTATACCTGCAGATGTTTGAAACTGATGTTGCCTGAAATCACATTAACAGTGAAGTGGTGTAGAGGTTTTACATAACAACTTATGTCATCAATGAAACTTTCAAATTGTTCCATTTTTTAATATGTTTACACCTCTGAGCACTCATGTTCAAAGAAGCCATGCCCAAGCTTGCCACACTTGACAGAGCTACCATAATCCCAATATGCAGACCTCTAATGTGCACATCACAGTTCTGGCGAGAAAACAGTGAATATTTCATGAGTATTCATAGCTGTAATAGAACAGGAAAGGTGCTGGGTTCAAATACCTGCCACGTAAAAATCAATTGTATCATCATTTCTAGTTCCAATCTCTCATAGTTGTTTAAGATATTTCATTTCTGACATCCAGTTCCACTTAGTTAATAATTCATATACATTTTGGTCTCTTGTTGTTGTTGTTGGTTTTTAGGTGACTAAACAGCTAGGCCATCAGTCCCCTGTTCCTAGCTAAGAGTCCACTGTCAAGAGCGTAAAATATAAAACAAAGCACCGAAAATAAAAACTCATAAAAGGGACAAGCTGACAATAAACAAGTTGCTCACAACACAAACCAAAGACACACAACAGGTAAAACAAAGTCAGGAACTCAATTAAAACTGGACAGCAGAGTATCATGGCTGACTGATCACAAGGATAAAACAGGATGAGCCAGCCATACTGCAACTAAAAAACCCATAGGCATTTTACATAAGGGTCTTAAAAATTCTTTTAAAGCACTGGATAGTGGGGGCCTGAGATATCAGGCTATAGCACCGACCACTAGATGGAGTTGTAAAAATCAGCTGCATGAATAAAACTTAAAACTGAGCCATGGAAGCGCCATCGCCTAAAGCTAAGGGTAGTGCACCTGAGATATTAAATGATTGCTACAAGTTGGCTAAAAGTGGACAGTCCATCAGTAGATGGACTACTGTCAGCACTGCTCCACACTGACACACAAGCAGGGACTCACGGCCATGGGTCAGCCATGTATGCCCTATGCGGAGGCGACAGAGGACAACTGCATCACGACATCTGGGCCGCAGTGAAGACTTCCACAGTACCGTGGATGACTTGACAGCACGAAGCTTATTCTGCGCACCTGTGGTAGCCCATTCAGCGCTCCAAACCCCATGTACCTTCCGGTGTAAAGCTAACCTGAGGTCCGATTCTGTGACGTCGATATCCAGAGGTGGTGCTGTAGTGGCCTGCTCGGCCAACCGATCGACATGTTCATTCCCCGTGTAATGTTTCTGTTATGTTGCGCACTCTCTACAAAAATCCATTATCAACATTACAAACATGAAATATCGGACACCTAAAATAAAACTTCACTACCGGACATGTAAAATATCATTTTTTCGCATTCATTTGAAATATGATTAATACTATTAGCAGAACATCTTTATGAAATAGTACGTTGATTTAAGTATAACTTTGGCTGTCCCTTTACATAATTTTCAATTTTTATACTTTCGCAAATAATAGCTGCAAACACTAAAAATGCATTACACTTAGTTTCGGAAATCGCTGAACCTATAAAGATACTTGTTTGTATAAAAACAACACTACTACATGTTATAACTATTGCACAACATGATTACATATGTACCTTCTGTTTAAATAAATTAGGGCGGACCATGTTTTATATATCACTGGATCCTAAATCAAATACTGATCATTTTTCACACACTAAAATTAATAATCCATTTGGTACTAATAAACTAGCTTCTAAATAGATAAAACTACAACTACTGTATACAAATCTGTATTCATAAAAAATTAGACCGCAAACTGAAATACATTAAAATTCCATGTCTCAATAATGCTACGCCTACATAATATTGTCAAAACAGATAAGTGTGCATTTCAAAAACACAGATAATGTAAATGATTTGAGTAATGTAAACACTAGTCAAAACATGAGTCTTATTTTATGGTACCACATTAAATACAAATTTCATGAAACACATACATACACTGAGATAAATAGTTAAAGCTTAAATGTAATATTTTAATTTGTGTATTTTGGCATATTTAAAGTAAAACAATATTGTTTAATTGTGAATTACAAAACATTGTCATTAGCCTTATTATGCGGTTACGCCACAAATGTTGGAGTGTGAGCCATGCTCTGGCACTCTGTTCCTGTTACAGATCAGTAAACATCTTTGTTATATTGCTACTGGAAGATATTGTGCAACAGTCAAAAAATGATAATAAAACATTCTGAAAAATTTAAATAAGTGAGTTCATCATTTTTATCATTTAACGTCGACAACCATTTCATTAACGTGAATGTAGCTCTGAAGTAAACCTGGATCAACAGACTTCAACCACGACGCAGAACGGCCATCACATCGAACATCAGAAACCAAGCTAAATGTTTTTTATTTTTATTTTTTAAACATGTACCTCACCATCCCCCGGCTTCATGTTAACAGAACTGAGTCTTGTAATACAAACACATTTCATCTGAAGCGTCTTGGGATCGGCAACATCGAGGGGATTGTTACACTTGGTGCCGTGACCAGGATGCGTAACATATTTACTAATGTTGAAATATCTGCTATTACAAAGGATCAATGTACCTATTTAGATTGAAATTTAAACAATTTGCAACATAATGTCACAGAAGAGCAGGCTGACATGCAGCAACTTGAAGAAAGCCCACATACAGAAACTTTAGTAAATTCAATCTGTGATACTTTATGTAATTTACCAGTTTTAAGTGCAGTGTCTACACACTTACCTAGTTTACCAGTAGTGAGTTTACCTGGTAGGCCTAAAAAGAAGTTTCTTTCTGTTTATTTTATGCCACAGGACAATGATAGTTATGCTCCTGACTTGGGTGATACAATAGAAGTTATGTTGCTTAAGCAAAATTTTGAGGGCAAAATGTGTTCTTGGGCAAACCAGACCCAGTTGCTTTTATTTATGTTTGTACCTAATTTCAATGTACTACTGCCTATTCTACCAGATGTTAGACAAAATGGGATGCATCAGGCTATGTACTGATGTATTACCTTAGGGGCATAATTACTCTTTGGTTATGAAACTGCTGACACCAGTTCAGGTCCCCAGTTGTGTGCTGTATTCTTCTTTAATCATATCCACAGTACAGAAAAAATTCTAGTCTACAAGTTTCCATTCAATATAAATATTTATGATTATTTTTAAAACTTTTTAAGTGCCGCTGATAAATTGCTAACGGCTGAGACATACCTTTTGATATATACATTTTTGCTTTATGTCTATTGAAACTTTAAAAATGTGGATCATAAACTTTGACCAGTTACAAATTTTCAGAAAATATGAATATATAATGTGTAGGTGGATGTTTGCCATCAGCTCAGAAAAAAAATTGTACCTAATAGTAATACTGTACCTAATCTGAGATACTAGTTGGGGGTTTTCAATATGAATTTTTTTACTTATGCCAGTGTATAGGCCAATGGACTTATGATTTAAGAAGTGAATATACTGATATACAGTTTCAACTGAATAATGCGTTCATGTTTACAGTTAATACAGTTGCAAATAATAACAAGCTGTATGAAGGATTTATGAATTAAAATACTATGTGAATTTAAATACAATGTGAAATATGATGGGGGTTTATTAAATGTGTTTTGTCAGGAACTAGGAGTCTATGTTATGATGTTTGTAAACCACTATCTAATGTGGAAGCCTTTGTGGAATCAAAAGATATGACAGGTTAGAAAAATGGTAGGTGCTGATCATGAGAAATATGTGTTAGGTTAAGAATTGTCAGTGAAAATACTGAACAAATAAGTTATTAAGTTATTGAAATGGAAGTAAAAAATGCTTCATATGTTGAAAAGAAAGAATTGATATTTCACAATGAAAATGATAATGAATATTTAAATGAAAAATGATAATGATGTTTAGTGTTTAAGAATAGTGTACTCTCTGAACAGATGCTTTACTGGAAGTCTAAGATGTTAAAATTGCTTGAGACTGCTGAGAAATCTTAAAATGATAGTGTTAAGTGTACTAAAAAATGTTAGCTCCAAACCCTGATAAAAGTGTTAAGTCGTCTACTGAAATGTTAGTTAAAGAAATAGGTGAAAGTGAATATGAAAGTATACCTTCTATGTCAACTTAAGTTGTGATCCTAGTGTCACACTCGGTATGCTGATGTGGCCAGGGGTCCACAGAAAGACCACAGAACGGCCACATTTGTTAAGAGAGAAAGCAGTGTCTTGAATGGACCGCATTAAAGGTTGTGTGGGAAGCACTGGTCTAGTGCCAGCAATCCACTCAGGGAGTTACTACAGATGACAAATGACCCCCTGGGGCAGGCTCAGAGATGTTCTACAGCCTTTAGGATGGTGAACAGCTCTGCAGTAAAGACACTACTTTCATGGGGCAATGAATGCTGTTTGACATGGTCACCATGGAGACATGCATACCCAACACAACCATCCGCTCGGGAACCATCAGTATATAATGGCTTCAGCGCCACAGAACGAATCAAGGAGTTGCAGGAGATGGCGATGCAATTGTGTTGCAGAAACATAGTCCTTGGAAGCATGGGAGAGACCCAGAAAAAGCTGCAAATGGGGGATGGACCAAGGAGGAGTTTCATAGGGATATTGGAAAGTGGCAGGCAGTGGATGAGATTCCATGGGCGAAAGAAGAGAATGTACACAGACTGCAGTCAGATAACCCAACCTAGGCCATTGTGGAGGAATACAGAGTGCAGTGTCTGGAAAGAGAAGCTGGTGGTTCGGGTGGTGCGGTGAGGCCTGAACATGGGCAACGTATGAGGCCAGCAGGTGTTGCTTGCGGAGTCGCAGGGGAAGGACCCCAGCTTCGACAAGGAGGCTTCTCACAGGGCTTGTGTGAAAAGCCCCTGTCGCCAAACAAATACCACAATGTAAAATTGGGTCCAATTCCTGCAGCCTGAAGGTGTGGACGAATCATAAACTATGCAGCCATAGCCTTGGCATGACTGAATGAGTGCCTTATAAAGTTGCAGGAGCGTTGGGCGTGAGGCCCCCCAAACAGTGTGGCTGAGACAGCGCAGTATGTTGAGGTGTCGCCAGCACTTTTGTTTGAGCTGGCAACAGTGTGGCACCCAGGTGAGACAGTCGTCAAACAACATACCTAAAAAACGGCGCGTCTCTTCAACACGCAGCAGGTCATCAGCCAAATATAGTTCGGGTTCCGGGTGTACCGCCCAACGCCTACAGAAATGCATCACCCGGGTTTTCAATGTAGAAAACTGGAAACCGTGGGCAAACGCCCATGACTGCACCTTTTGAATAGCTATCTGCAACTGCAGTTCAGCAACGCCAATGCTGGTGGAACTAAAATACATGCAGAAGTCATTGGCATACAAGGATGTAGATACCAATGACCCCACAGCCACTGCAAGACCATTAATGGCGACTAAAAATAGAGGAACACTAAGAATGGAACCCTGTCGGGCACCGTTCTCTTGACAATGAGATGAGCTGAGACAAGTAGCAACACAAACATGAAAAGAACGCAATGCAAGGAAGTTCTTAATGAATATCTGAAATGGACCCCGTAAGCCCCAGTCATACTGCGTAGACAGGATATGGTGGCGCCAGGTGGTGTCATACGCCTTCCGCAGGTCAAGGAAGACAGCAACCAGATGTTCGCAGTGAGTAAAGACTGTATGGATGGCCAACCCCAGCAACACGAGATTGTCGATAGCAGAGCAGCTACAATGGAACCCATCTCGCTGTGGGGCCAGGAGTCCCCGCCTCCCCAGTCCTCAAGGATCCATATAAGCCTCCGAATCACCACCCATTCAAGGAGCTTGCATGGAACATTGGTGAGGCTGATCAGATGGGAACTATCAACCATCTGCGGATCCACCCCAGGCTTCATCACCGAGATGATGATGCTATCCCGCCATTGAGATGGGAAAACACCCTCAACCCAGAGACGATTGAGGAAGGTTAGAAGCTGGTGCTTAGAGTCCATTGATAGGTGTTGAAGGAACAGGTGGTGAATTCATTCAGATCCAGGAGAGGTATCTGGACAAGCAGCAAGGGCACTGTCAAACTCCCACTCAGTAAAAGAAATGTTGTACACTTCCCAGCATTGCATTCGAAAAGTTATCGGAGTTTGTTCTTTGCTCTCTTTAATGGTGCGGAAGTCCACACCATATGCAGCGGTCGCTGAGGCACAAGCATAGTGGTGTGCCAAGTGCTCAGCTATGGTGAGAGGGTCAGTACAGATTGTACTCTGTATGCTGAGACATAGAATTCCCGCTGGTGGGCGGTGCCTGAAGCGGTGTCAAACTTGCAACCATACCCATGAAGGAGATGCATGGGATCTAATGGAGGCAACATACCACTCCCAGGAGGCCCTCTTCCTTTGCTAGTTCAATCGCCATGGCCGTGGCCGTGCCCAGAGACACTTGAAGGCGATGAGATTTTCAAAGGAAGGGTGGCGTTGGTGGTGTTGTAGTGCTCGCCGATGTCCCCGGATGGCCTCAGCGATATCTGGTGTCCACCAGGGCACCGACTTATGGTGGAGTGATCTGAGTGAGGTGGGAATGGTTTTCTCAGCAGCAGAAATGATGGTATCTGTGATGTGCTGAACATCGGCATCAATATCAGTCAGAAGAGGAGAGGTAATTTCAGCGGCTATGGAATAAGCTGGCCAGTCAGCCCTATGGAGGGACCAGCAAGGTTGATGGTCAGCAGGTGGACACTGTGAGAGTGACAGGAAGATAGGAGAGTAGTCTCTGCCTCACAGGTCATCATGGGCCCTCCAAGTAAAATGTGGAAGCAGGCTTGGGCTGCAGATAGACAAGTCTACGGCGGAATACGTTCCATGCGCTACGCTAAACTGTGTAGCAGCACCGGTGTTGAGGAGGCAGATGTTCAGCTGCATTAATAGAGTCTCAACATCTCTACCCCGCAACGAGGTCTGTGTGCCACCCGACAAACTGTGTTGAGCGTTGAAATCCCCCAAAAGAAGGAAGGGCGGGGGAATTTGGTTAACAAAGGCAGCAAGGTATACAGAAGAGACATCCTCTTCTGGTGGAAGGTAGCCAGAACATATTTTAATATCTTGCACTACCCAGAGCCAAACAGCAACTGCCTGTAGAGACGTTTGAAGAGGCATGGCACCGCTTGGGACAGAGGCTAGGACGTAGATGCAGACTCCACTGGAAACTCTGTCATAGGTGGAACAATTTTTAAAATAGCCCCGGTAGCCTCTAAGGGCAGGGGACCGCATTGCTGGAAACTAGGTTTCCTGGAGAGTGATACGGAAAGCAGGTGATAAGCTTAGAAGTTGTCATAACTCATCCAGTTGGGGGAAAAAGCCGACACAATTCCACTTGAGGATAATGTTTTCTCCAGACACCCCCTTCCGAGGGAGAGGGGCCAGAGAAGACTTCCCCTTCTCCAGCTTAGAGGTGGGTACTGGTGTCCTCAATGTTTTAGGGGTTGTTGCTCCCACAGTGAAAAGAGTGGAAGCCACTGAAAAGGAAGTGCCCCAGCTGTCGATGGGGCAGGGCCAGTTGATTGGGCCTGGGGGTCCACTGGCATTGATTGCACGGAATGTATAGCAGGCACAGTTGATGACGACGGTGAGGCTGCCGTGGCATAGGTATTAACCAGGCACATAGGGTGGAGATTCTGATCCTTTCTCTTTGCCTCTGAGTAGGTAAGTCTGTCCCGCATCTTTTACTCCATGATTTTTCTTTCTTGCTGCAGCACCGTGCACGTAGGTGAGCAAGGGGAGTGATTCTGGCTGCAGTTGACACAGACTGGAGGGGGCGTGCAAGGGACGTTTGGATGAACTGCACATCTGCCCTCCCGACATGTAGGGTTGGCATCACATTGGGAGCTCATATGCCCAAACCACTAGTACTTAAAACAGCGCATAGGGGGAGGAACATAGGTCTTTATGTTGCATTGGTAGATCATCACCTTGACCTTCTCAGGCAATGAATCGCCCTCGAAAGCCAAGATGAAGGCACCGGTGGCGATGCTGTTGTCCTGTGGACCCCTATGGACTCGCCGAATGAAATGTACTCCTCGCCGTTCTAGGTTGGCATGCAATTCGTCATCTCACTACAGCAACAGGTCTTTATGAAAGATAACACCCTGTACTATATTTAAGGTCTTGTGTGGCGTGATGTTGACAGAATCATCACCCAGCTTGTCACAGGCAATCAATGCCCATGACTGGGCTGGGGATGACATCGTTATTAACACTGACCCAGACCACATCTTAGACATCCCTTCCACCTCATCAAATTTGTTCTCCAAGTTTTCAACAAAAAAAAATAATGGTTTAGTTGACTTAAAAGATTCCCCATCAGTGCGGCTACATACCGGATATTTAGGGGCATAAGCCTAACCTTGATGTTGGGCCTGACATTCATCCCATGGTGTGACCAGGGAAGGAAACGTTTGCGGATCGTGTTCTGCGGCATTGTATTCGCCTCGACCTCTCTTAAAGACATCGGTTATACGTCCGGCAACATTACGGGATCTTTTCATAATGTTCCCACGAGCAGCTAGTGCTCTAAAAGTCCACCCACGCAGAGTCCCACTTGACTAGGTAAGGCTTATACAACTGAGGTGGGGCAGGTTCCTCAGAGGTTGCTCGCTAGCGACTGTTCAACCTCAACAGCCATGCATCTCCTCGGCACGTAGAACACCATGGGAATGGGGTTTTTCTTATAGAGGTTTGTACCATCCTCACGACCCAGGCGATTAAGCAAAGATCCCCAGGCTTTGAAACGTATAACGTTCCACTGTCCCGCCGAACGATGGTCGTTAAAGTACGCACAGAGCTTATGGGGTAGCAGACTGTTGGCGCGACACAAATCATGGCTCAGGACCCCGGGTTCACCAAGCCCATACTCACTAAATTAATGCTAAGCCCCTGAGGGGGTTCTGGACTCTAATCCCTGTCCATCAGCACAGCTTCACTTCATGGTGTTCCAAACTTGTAAGTTGCACTGTATTACATACCTTTAGTGGTTACCTCCCAGGACAATATTGTTGTGTTGAAATGGAAGCAGGCTTGACTTCGAAGGCAGGGTTGTTGACTGAACACATCACTTATACTGAAAGCAGGTTTATTGCGAACTGAAACGTACACGCAGTACTGACTGCCTCTCAGGCAGAGTGCTCTGCTATTTATACACAGACAGAATGTACCAGAAATTGGAAGAATAGTTAACATTAGAAACAAGTATAGAGTAAAAGTTAACGTAACAAACATGTAGAACATTCTCGAAATGTTAATTACAAAAAAATAATTTTTTGCTGGTGGACAGGAATGAACCAGTGACCTGCAGAATCACAATTGTTGACACTATCCCTTGTGCCATGCCGGCAGTTAGTTAACATTGAGTCTCGTGGCATTGCTCCCTCTCCTGACAAAACAGCGACCTGCTGTTAGGTTCCTGTTGGAGCCAGCTGCAATGTCCTGGATCTCGATCTTGTCATGGGTTCTCTGTATGGCAGTTCTGAAGAATCCTTCCCTTCTGCACGATTATCGACGACAGACGTTCCTGTCATGGCTTGATCATTGCCGTCCTTAGAGTCCTTGAACAAGAGGCGAGTCCATCTGCGAGCCAGCTGTCTTGCTTCTTCGACCCTGGTGATGAGCTGCTTGCCGGCCGCGGTGGCCGAGGTGACTGAGGCGCTCCAGTCACGGTCAGCACGGCCACTACGGTCGGGGGTTCGAATCCCCCCTCGGGCATGGATATTTGTGCCGTCCTAGTTCGTAAGTAGTTCATAAGTAGTTTGTAAGTTTAGGGACTGATGACCCCGTAGTTAAGTCCCATAAGCTTAACAAACATTTGAATTTGAATTTGAACATTTGAATTTTTGATGAGCTGCTTCACATAGTCATCCTGAGTATCGTCCAGTTGGAACGGGAACAGTGTATCCACTGTCATCCCAGCTTCACGGCCATGGAACAGGAAAAACGGCTTGAAGCCTATGGTGTCTTGTCTTGCGGTATTATAAGCAAATGTCACAACTGGCAGTATTGAATCCCAATCCTTCTGCTCAACATCAACAGCACATCTGTTAACGTATTGCTAAATGTTCTGTAAGACCATTTGTCTGAGGATGGTACGCAGTTGTTATTCTGTGAACAATGTAGCAGAGTGACATTACCTCTGGTACTAGTTTTGACTGGAATGCTTTTCCACGATCAGTTATCATCACACATGGTACTCCAT
The DNA here is from genome assembly GCA_026315105.1 of Locusta migratoria. Lineage (NCBI taxonomy): Eukaryota > Metazoa > Arthropoda > Insecta > Orthoptera > Acrididae > Locusta > Locusta migratoria. The sequence goes on along the minus strand of CM048755.1, from coordinate 734,076,020 downwards.
GCTTCAAAATAATGTCTTCTACAAGGAATTTTGCAATCTCTGGAGCTTCTGCAGTCGGCAGAGGTTTGGTGACAGCGTAGTGTGTGAGGTAGTCAGTGCAGACTATTATCCATTGGTTACCGGTTGTCGACTTCGGGAACCTCCCTAAAATATCAATCCCACCTCAGAGGAATGGAGCTGCTGCAGGCAGAATCAGTACGAGATGCCCTGGAGGTAATTGTGGCACATGCTTCCGTCACTGGCCCTCTTTACAGTGACTCACACAGTGCTTGACAGATCAGTAGAGACCTTTCCAGTAATACCTGTGTCCGATTCTGTCTAGGGTCTTCATGAATCCCAGATGACCGGATATTGGAGCATCGTGGAAATACTTGAGAATAGCTAGCAGGAGATGAGTTGGAATGCCCAGTACTCATTTGGGGTCCAGTGGATCGTAGTTGCTCTTATACAATGTTCTGTTTATAAGTTGAAACTCTCCATTGGTCGGTTCTCCTTTCTCCAAGGCCTCTATCGTTTTTAATGGTGCTGGATCTTCACTCTGTTCAGCTGTAACGTCACCTTATTCAGTGAAATTTCATTCATGCTGTTGTATTCCACTAATGGATTCCTCAAAAGGCAGTCGGCATCCTTGTGTTTGCGCCCGTTCTTGAATACCAGTGTGACGTCGTACTCTTGGAGTCTTAGTGCCCTTCTTGGTAGTCGTCCTGATGGATCCTTCAAGCTAGTCAGCCAACACAAAGAATGGTGGTCTGTCACGATGGTGAATGGTTTGCTGAATAAATATGGCTGGAACTTGTTGATAGCCCAGATAACTGCGAGACATTCTTTCTAAGTTGGAGAGTAGTTTATCTCGGACTTTGAGAGTACTCTTGATGCATAGGCTATCACCTATTCAGCACCTTCCTGAAATTGTACAAGCACTGCACCAATCCCATAACCACTGGCGTCTGTGTGAAGTTCAGTTTCTGCATTCTCACCGTACAAGACTAGAACTGGTGCGGAAGTTAGAGCCTCCTTGAGTGCCCAGAAAGTTCTTTCTTTTGTCTCATCCCAGTAAAACTTGGCGTCTCCCTGCATTAGTTCTTGCAATGGACGTGCCTTGCTACAAAATCCTTTTATGAAATGTCAGTAGTATCAGCACAGCCTGAAAAAATGTCTCACATCATGAATGTGCTGACGAGTTGGAAATTCTGTGACTGCTCTTACTTTATCTGGATCAGGACGGACACCATCTCCGTTGACAAGGTGCCCCAGGATTTTTAACTCTTTCGCAACAAAGAGGCACTTCTTTGGATTGAGGCAGAGTCCTGCAGTCTGAACACACTTCAACACAGTTGACAGGCGACTCAGATGTTCTTCAAATGTCTTTGAGAAAACGACAATGTCATCTAAATAGCAAAGACACGTCATCCACTTAAGATGTCGAAGCAAGTTGTCCATCATGCGTTGAATGTGGCCGGAGCGTTACGTAATCCAAATGGCATTACTTTCAATTCATAGAGGCTGTCAAGTGTAATAAAAGCCGTCTTCTCCCTGTCAGCTTCGTCAACCTTGATTTGCCAGTAACCTGTCTGCATGCCCATAGTTGAGAAGTATATAGCTCCTTTCAAGAAGTATAAGGTGTCATCAATGTGATTTTGATCATCCCCGATAGTCGACACAGAATCACTACGTGCCATCGTTCTTCTTTATGAGGATCATCGGAGACAACCAAGGAGTCTCCGAAGGTTGAATAATGTCATCGTGCAACATCTTCTCCACTTCCTCCCGAATTATCCGTCTTTCAGCTGGCGACACACTATACGAACACTGCATAATTGGTGGATGATCCTCATTATTGATACAGTGCCTTATCGTGGGCTGTTTCACCTGACTTTTCCCCTGCTGAGGTGTGAATGCACCGGAAAATTGGCATAGTGTAGTTAACACACGCTGGTGTTGTTCTTTGGTCAGTCTGGGCCCTATTGGCAGTTCCACGGTTGTTTCCTCCAGCGTGTTGTATGTACTAACAGCATAGCATGGGTCTTCCTTGATGACATTGTGCTCTCCATCCTGGATTGTTTCAGTGGTCCCGATACAAATTCCTTTGATGATAAGTTGTTACTACTCGTGACAATTAGTGATCCAAATCTCTCCTCTACCACCAATAATGCTTATGATAGCCACTGGTATGTAAATTTCTTTGGTGAGCCTGATAAACTTTTTACTATCAACAAGCAACAAGCACTTAATCGGTCATCTGTGTTTGTGTCTGCAACTCTTCTCAGTGTCAACGACGGGTTCGTCACACTGTCAATGACAAATAACTTCCCAGAAAATTCTGTATTACGTGTACCCGTCGGAACGACTTCGTCAGTTTGCAGCTCAGATCTTCCACAGTCAATGATAGCTTGGGATGCCTGAAGGAAGTCCCATCTGAGGATGAGATTATGACTAAATTCTGTTAGAATGACAAATTCCAACGGCTGGATCCTGTTGTTATTGGTTATTCTTGCGACACAAGTTCCTGTTGGCTGGACGTACTTTCCATTTGCAATCTTCAGCACAGTTGCCCCGGTAGTGCAGAATAATCTCTTCTGTAGTGTGCGGCGGTAATTATCTGACAAAACAGAGAAAGAAGTTTCTGAATCAACCAGTGCCCAGACACGTTAGCCACTGATTATGACATCAATGAGATTTCCTAACATCTTAGCGACTGTCGTCCATGGAGGAGTTTCATCTGCGGCGGCCTCACCTCTGTAGATGGTCGCCTCGCTTAGTTTTCCTAGGCGTGGCGGCTAGGGGAGCGGCTGTTACCTCTGTACGGTGACGGTGAATGGCAGCGGCGCGTCAAGGAGCAACCTCGTCCAGGGTACGGCACCCATAGGTCGACTGAACTCATCAGCTGGTCACTGCCTGGGATATAACTGCTCTGATGGCTGACGTCTTGTAGCAAAATAATTGTCGAATACTCACCTTCTATCTCTGCAGTAGTGTACGACATGTCCATGGCGCCCATAGTGGAAACACAGGGGTGTGTTGTCTTCTGTCCTCCAGACGTCTCTTCAGGGGTGTCATAGCTGCCGGAGAAGTTGGTTGTGGCCGTATCGGCCGGTCCACAGGCTGCCATTTGCCGGCTGCAGCGTAACTCATAGCCTCATAGCAGGGCGAGGCCATTCTTAACATTGGGTGCGATTGGCGGGGCAGACAGGAGCTAATGTCTGAAATACTTCTTCCTCAGCGGCATTGGCTCTCTCATGACTTACAGGGCTTACATCCATGGCCAGAATCTGATACTCGCTCGGTCTAATAGTCCAGGCTGCCATAAATTGTAGTAATTCTTCTCTCACAATTTGTCGTATGAGAGAAGCAAAGTAATGCTGGTCTTCCACAATGGCCATAAGGACTACATTCGGGAGTCTGTCATACTTCTTTGGTCCAACCCTCCTTTGTTGCATCTCTTCAATATGCTGACACCAATTGAACTCTTCTGTCATAGCGACATCTTTTATCAGAAGAGCTTGGTACATGTCTTCTGCAATACCCTTCACCAGGTGCATGATTTTGTCGACCTCAGACATATTCGCATTGACTATATTACACAGGGCCAAAACATTGTGTATGTACAAATGTGTCGGCTCACCATGTCGTTGGGCCCGGTTCTTCAGTTGTTCTTCCGCCCAGTGGATTTGTTGCTGGCAGTCACCAAACGTCTTCTTAAGTTCCGTCTGGAACATTTTCCAGTCATTCAGCTTCTCTTCGTTGTTTTCAAACCATTGCTGGGCTGTTCCGTCCAGGTATAAATAAACATGGCCAAGCACATTGTATGATCCCACCTGTTATACTTGGTTACTCGGTCGAACCCTTTTAGCCATTTGTTGGGGAACTGTCCAGCGTCTCCAGAGAACACCGACAGGTGTCTGATGGGCAGCTGGCTTACCGCTGGTTTCATGTCCATGGTTCTTCTGATGATATGGAGTTTCGGAAGGATGTACTCGGTATATCCCTTGTATTCCTGTTCTAATCCATGTAAGTGACAGCTTTTACATTGCCTAATCGGAGCCATGGTGATGCAGCTGTTGCACAGGATACCCGGCACCTCCACCAAAGAATGTTGCATTGAAATTGAAGCAGGCTTGACTTTGAAGGCAGGGTTGTTGACTGAACACAGCACTTATACTACAGCACTGACTGCCTCTTGGGCAGAGAGTTCTGCTATTTATACACAGACAGAATGTACCAGAAATTAGAAGAATAGTTAACATAAGAAACAAGTAGAAATTACAAGTGAACATAGTAAACATGTAGAACATTCTGGAAATGTTAATTACAAAGAAATAAATTTTTGGCGATGAACGGGATTGAACCGGCGACCTTCAGCACCGCAATCGTTGATGCTATCCCTTGCACCACGCCGGCAGTCGGTTAACGGGGGGTCCCATGGCAATATAGCTTCATGGGATTTCTGGTGCAGTCATTTAATTCGAGATTCAGACCCTGAGCCTTGTAAACTGGCACTGGTGAAAACATCAATATTTTATATCTTTTATGTATAGCCAAGTCTCAGTCAGACACATAAGCGTTGTTTGGTTAACACAAAGTAGGCAGCCTTAGGCTGAAGTTCATTATTTATCGATTTTTAGCTTTATTTTTGTGAATCTGAACGTGTATCCGCCTTGTTGTTGTTGTTGTTGTTGTTGTTGTTGTGGTCTTCAGTCCGGAGACTGGTTTGATGCAGCTCTCCACAATACCCTATCCTGAGCAAGCCTCTTCATCTCCACATAAGAACAGCAACCTACATCTGCCTGAATCTCCTTACTGTATCCATCTCTTGGTGTTCCTCTGCGGTTTTTACACCACACACTTCCCTCCAACGCTAAATTCACAATTCCTTGATGTCTAAGAATGTGTCCGACCAATCTATCCCTTCTTTTAGTCAAGGTATGCCAGAAATTCCTTTTCTCCCCAATTCTGTTCAGTACCTCCTCATTAGTTACGCGATCCACCCACCTAATCTTCAGCATTCTTCTGTAGCACCATATTTCAAAAGCCTCAATCCTCTTCCTGTCTGCACTGTTTATTGTCCATGTTTCACTCCCATACAAGGCAACACTCCACACAAATGCCTTCAGAAAGGACTTTCTTAGGCTTAAATCAATATTCAATGTTAACAAATTTCTCTTTATCAAGAACGCTTTTCTACCCATTGTCATTCTGCATTTTATATCCTCTGTACTGCGGCCATCATTTGTTATTTTACTGCCCAAGTACCAAAATTCATCTACCTCCTTTATTGCTTCGTTTCCCAATCTATTTCCTTCAGCATCACCTGATTTTCTTAGACTACACTCCATTAACCTAGTTTTGCTTGTTAATGTTCATCTTATATGCACCTTTCAGCACACTGTCCATTCCGTTCAATTGCTCTTCCAGGTCCTTTGCTGTATCTGACAGAATTACTATGTCGTCGGCAAAACACAATGTTTTTAATTCTTCATCCTGAACTTTAATTCCTTCTCCAAATTTCTCCTTGCTTTCCTTTATAACTTGCTCAATGTCCAAATTGAATAACAATGGAGAAAGACTACAACCCTGTCTTACTCCCTTTCCAACCACTGCATCCCTTTCATGCCCTTCAACTCTGACAACCGGTCTGGTTTTTGTACAAGTTGTATCCGCCTTATAGCTTTATTTTGTATGTGAAAGTCATCCATGATCGATAATCTCAGTCCATATTTGTAACTCCTGCACATAGGCAGCCATAGGCTGAAGTTCATTATTTATGGATTTTTAGCTTTATTTTTGTGAATCTGAACATGTATCCGCCTTTATAGCTTTATTTTGTATGTGAGAGTCATCCATGATCGATAATCTCAGTGCATGTTTGTAACTACTGCATATTATAATGTCTTTGCAACTGCGATGTAGCATCTGCGCTACAGCAGCTTCTTTGACTGCTGAGGCGAGGAGTAAAGAGTGAGCTGTTGAGCAGAGAACTCAATTGTGTGCTAGGCTAGCTGACAGACATATGGCAACTGTGTTGTGTACTAAGGTTGAATTGGTCAGCAATGATTGTATTGAGTTTGATTTATTTCACTCTATATTTATGAATAGAAATGTATTATACTGGACAGTGGATTCTGTATCAAGAGGAAGAACATATTGAAGACTCAACAAAGTTATGTTTCTTTAATTCAAGAAATAACTTAATGATTACTAATTTTTCTTATTTCAGCTGAACCTCATCCCTCATTTTCCTGATTGTGGCATTTTTGATTTTGTTGTATGGTACGTGTTGAGTTTTTTTGAGAAAAAGATTTCCTTTTAAATGTAAATGTTCACGTACCAGTAAAGTAATCAGTCATTACATGCCACTGAATCTGACTGTCAGAAATAATGTTCACAGAAGTACAGATTGTTTTACTTACAGGGCCTAATTTTGTTTTTTAAATCCATTGTGCACGTATTATTAGAGAAACTCCTTGATTTAAATAGAAATACTTAATAAGAATAGGAAACTTTCACTTGACAAACTTTCACTTTCACTTAATAAACTTACAACAAGAAGCTTTCAACACATGGTTCAAATACGGATCATGAACCTAAACTTTTCACACAATCTAAGTGTGTGATAAAACATCCGATATGTCACGTACTGTAATTAAATGTCATCAATAATGAGTTTTCTATTATTTGTTGTATAGCAGTATTAGCTTACATCTAGACTGCCAGCCATTAAATAGCAGTACTTCTCTAGTAGCCTCTTGTGTACCCACTGTGTATAGTCAAACAACTCTACTCCTTCAGGGTCTGGTTGCATTCAGCAGTGGCCCACTTTTTTTGGCTGTCAAGTGTACATAGAGTAAAACCCCACTTTTACATTCTCAGATTTTACATTTTGCCCCTATTTACACCATTTTTTATTGGTCCCGCCAAATTTGCTATGTTCACAATAGTAATTCGCTCCTGTTTTGGCATTAACCTATTTACACTTTTCCTGCGGTTTACGTTTTTGAAACCATATGCATGAAGAAAAATTGTCCTAATTTTGCTTTCAAGTATAGTGTTTATAAATGTTATGCAGACATGTTACTTGACACTTTGCATTTATTCAAATGTATAATTCGCGTTTTGTTGTTTGCAGCACACACCAGTAGTTGACTCACGACGCAGAGGCTGATGGGATCCAATCAGCCACCATGCAGATTGTTGGCTTAGTTGTGTTTATGACTCCTTGGTTTACTCAACTGGTAGTTTCTCACACTTTGTGTAATATGTTTCAAGAATTTATTCTTATTGTGAAATGCAAATATGTATTTAAGTATTTTTTGTGAATTTTTGTAAATGGTGATACTAATGGTTTGCTTGTGTACTGTACATTTTTCTGCACATTGAAAATGTAGCCCTAAATTATAACCTCAAAAACATATTTATAAAGTGTGAGATGCCGACACTGCACTAATGTCACAAAAATAGTTATGCATATATTTGCACTTGAGAACGCGAGTACATTCTCGAATATCTTTGTGCAAAACATTGAAAACTGCAAAAAGTACAGAACTTGTGCAGTTTCACTACGTAAATAATGAATGCCAATTAAAAGCTTGCTGACAAAGTCAATTATGATTAATGAAATTACGTCAAAAATTACTACTTCCTATAAAGTTGCCAGTCCTGCCTGGTGCTTAAAATAGTACAAAATTCAGATCACCTTTGTAACATAATAATAACTTCTTTGTGAGTATTACGATGCATGTTATGTATCACAAATACACTATGGAAATGCAAGGGTGAACCAGTAAGCACATTTTACTGTTTAAAACATTATTTCCTGCATTTTACATCTTCACACATTTTACACCATTTTCATTAAGTCCCTTGAAAAGTGTAAAAACAGGGTTCTACTGTATTTTAAGCTCAGTATCAAGATGTTTTTCATAACAAAAGCAAATATTTATGTTTAAAATTTCAGGACGGAAAATTATGCCTGGGAATAGAGACATTAGCCACCTAAAAGAAGTACTGAGCTGGCAACTAGTACACACACACACACACACACACACACACACACACACACACAACCTACATTCCTTTGCTATTACATGGTGTTTGATAGTTGCCCCAGGCGACACCACCCTGAGTGGGTTGACTGTGTTAGGGTGAGAGTTATGTGGGGAGGAGGAAAGGGGACAGGAAGAGGTCAGTGCCTGCAGGTGACTAGTGGCTAAAGGACAGGGCACGAGGCGGCGGGTGAGGGAGGAATGTGAGAAGGAAGTGTGGCGCACGCATACATGTTAGGCATGTAATATAAAGACATTTGAGCTGTCACAGCTTTGACTGTCTACCACCATGCCCTGAAATGAGGGACATCCTACTGAAGATCCTTCCCACCCCTCCTGTAATCATTCGCCCAACCAACCTCCACACAATCCTAGTCCATTCCTACGCTACCCCCTGCAAGAGGATCATATGCCTGTGAAAGACCCAGGTGTAAGATCTGATTAATCCACCCATCCAGCACTTGCTATTCAACTCGTGTCACAGGCTTATCCTACCCTATCGAGGGCTGGTCCAGCAATAAATGCAGCTTCATCTTAAACCAGCTCTGCTGCAATCATTGCCCAGCTTCTTATATCAGTACGGGTAGTTACCAGCTGTCCATCGGACCGAATTGCCACCACAAAACTGTAGCTGTGAGCAAAGTGGACCACCATATGACACAACATGTAGCAGAGGATATCATCAATTTCAATTGCTACTTCGCCACCCAGGTAATCTGGATCCTCCATCAGCTAACTATGTAGATGGGAACTAGGCTTGTTACTTCTCTACAATATAATAAGGATAATTTGCAACTCACCACAAAGACGTAAATTGAGCTGCAACAGGTTCATGAGAAAGATACTCGAGCACACAAAATTTTAACTTTCTGCAATTAGTTTTCTTCAGAAAAGACACCATTCACACACTTCACAGTTAGATGACCGTCATCTCTGGCCGTTGCATTCCAAAGTCTTATGATTCATCTTTTGTTCGCAAAACCGGCCTGGAGTCAACATCTGTTAATTATGTACTGCTTGGCATCATGTCAAACACCTGCACATAACATGCTTAGCCTATGTGCACCTGCCCCCCCCCAAGTCACTAGCCACCCATACAACAATCACTCTTAATGCATCCTGCCCTCATCTTCATCCTCCCCCCCCCCCTCGTCCATAACACTGAAGGCAGTGTGGTCTGGGGCATCCAACCAACACCACATAGTGAAAAAAAAAGTGTGTTTACGATTTTGTGTGTGTGTGTGTGTGTGTGTGTGTGTGTGTGTGTGTGTGTGTGTGTGTTTCATACTTATGTTTCAAGAAGGTTGATCTACAAGGTAGGCAGCAAGTCTTTTGTCCCTTTTGTGTGCATCTGTTTACAACTTAGTGTCTCTGCTTTTTGGTGAGTGGTCTGTTTATTCCCAACCAAAACAATCATTTACTTGCCTGAAAAAAGTAAAAATAATATTTTTTATTTAACATAGAATTTTAAAATGTGTTAATATAAAGGTGTTTATAGCATTAAGTAACAACTCAGTTTTTCGGCTGCCGTGATACAAGCTTGTCTCTCACTTTCTTTCAGCTCAGTCTGTTCTTATATTAAATTATATAAATTCATATGAAATAGGTATGTATGCAGTCCTGACATTATATAGCAGTGCCACTATGCTGTTGGCACATACTGTGGTTGGATTTCTACGGATCACATTATAAATGGTGTGTTCAATGAAATACATCGCTCAGTATTTAAATCAAATGTAGTACAAGTTTACAATCTCATCAACTGAAACTTGATTAGAGATAATATATTTATTACATATATAAATACACATACAAATAATAGTCATGCAACAGACATATATATATCAACATCAGAATGATATTTTCTGCACAGAAGTACAACTTTGAAATGGTATAGTTACAATTGTATATGTGTAGAACCATTTAAGAAATCACTGATGTTAATCTGCAGCACCATTGTTATGTAAATTTCCTTAAAGAATAAATTAATTGTATAAAGGAGGAACTGGCTATAATATCATTAATTCACAAACTAAATTAATCTTTGGGAACTTAATCAGTCTTGATATGTTACTGTTATCTCAATACCTCATTTCTCCAGTCTTTTAACATTTAAATTGACAATTTTTCTGTGTATGTTAAAGCAGGGAAGTATTGTTTGACTTATAAGTAACGTTCAGGGGGCGCACAAATTCATGTAAGAGAAAGAGAAATGATGTAAGGTGCTGTGATCCTTTCATATTGGGGTTTGTAGACATTATAATACACAACAATGGCCCCAAAGATCCATTTTTTAACTTTTTAGTAACTATGCAATTTTTTTTATTTAGCAGTTACTGATTCTGACCATACACATTAAAACACATTGGGTTGATTAGCACATTTACAAGATGTTCATACAATAAACACCATCAACAGTGAATGCAGACTGGTCATGCTTTGAGAGGAAACAACTAGGTATCACCAGACACCAGTAAAGAAAGTGACTTACTAGCAATAATTTTAAAAAGAGTCAGAAGATGCTGATACAGGTACAGTGTTTGCACACACAACCCAATTAGCACCAATTAACTGGCAATAGTTTTAGTTCTTCAAATACATAATGTTGAGAAAAATCTCTCTATATATTCAAACATTTATTACAAAGGCAATTCATGAGAAAATCATAACATCTGAACAAAACTCATAAAAATAATTACTCTTACAAAGTAGATACTATGTGGTATCGTGGTTTAAAACAAAATTCCAACTAGAGACTCGGCAAAACTTCAAAACCAAGTAGGAAAAGGAGTCAAAGTAATGTAACACAATTCAGATATGGAGCAATGTTTGTAGTTAATATGTTGGAATTAACGTCAATCAAACATTCCTCTCCCAAAATTCTTTCAATGGTGAGGCAACCTTTCATCTTTCAGGTAAACTAAACAGACACACACCTACTACATAGTTACTGAAATCGCCAGTAAATTTCCTTAAAGTGCTACACATAAGTCATTTACAGACAACACAAATAACACCACTTTCTTTCAGTGTTTTCAGAGATCATCACTGCAAAATAAGACCACAAGCAACCAAACACATCAACTAGGATACATCTACTGCCACACTTTCTGGAGATTTTAATACTTTGGGTTCCATGTGGCAAAACATCCTTAACTACAAATCTACAGGATTTATAAACAGAATGGTACACAAAACATTTGGTATGGTACACATAAGACATTCACATTTGACATACAAGGCAAGCAAACAAGAAGGCAAGTAATCAAGAAAACACATTACACACATTTAATTTCAACACAGAAACATTAGACCCAGACTAAGGTTGTAATATGCTAATACGCCTAATGCCTTGGGTCAAGAATTTCAACCGTTACACGTTTAATCCACTCTCCACATTTCACAATGGTTTGCTGTAACCTGGACAACCACAAATGTTGGAAACAGGATACATACACTTCTTACTTTATTCTGTTTTCTTATACACATTCTAAAAACAACTGTAATATTTATCAACATTTATCTGGAAACAATTATGTGTGTTTTGTATATATTTTCTACATATACCATATAAAATATAATGATTCATAAATGCAACATAAAGGTTAACCCCAGATTTTTCTTTTATTTACAGACTGGGGCTAAAATGCAATGAAGATCTTGCCTTACTGGGAGGTAACAAAGTAATATCGATTTCAATAGAATTTTGTGTGTTTATAACTTAGATGTCATCTGCTACAATTCCATCAAAGAGCAGAAGGATCTGTTTCATTTTATTCTGTTTCTCTTTCTTTTTCTTGTTTCATATTTCTTTGGACAGATTGATAGTGACGAACTACTAATGGGATATTAAATGGGTAATGTGGATTCCACCAATCATAAACACTAGTGGAAATAGCAGGACCTATTACCAGTTTGACAATTTGTACTTTATCTTCTCCTTTTACACTGTGAAATGTACACTTCATATGTATCATTCTATTTTGTTGTCTGACAAAGACAACATCTACCAGTATACATCCCAGAAGCGATGGCAATCCCAACATGTATGGACATGTGACCTATAAGGCACAAGAGCATAAATTTTACATATACATTTGATAATATCTGAAACAGCAAAACAAATTTCAAAAATTAAGTAAACAGCTATATACTAAATGACACTACAACACGTCTCAAATTTGACGGAGCATCGGAGCTTGATTATACAGAAGCACTTTACTCAGAAGATGATTATTGATTTCAATAATAGCAATCATTATAGTTTCCTAAAGACATAGGGATATGAAGACTTCTACATGTTATTATTGAAAATAACTAGTATCAAGAGAATTCTATGAAAGTATACACTTGTACAGGAAGCACATGCCCATAACCATCATTACTTCAAATACACAGACAAGATTGGTCAGATGTTGGTATCATGAATTACACTGTGTAAAAATTGTTACGGATAACCCAGTAATGATAATGAAAGGGAGTGTAGAGTGTAGAATGTTTTAATTGCAGTGATGTCTGTGCATGCATGCTCTGTACATACTGAACAGTTCACGCAGTACGTGTTGATGAAAGTGGTTGTGGAATCAATTAGTGCAAATTCTGTGTGGTACAGTAACATGTCAGCAAGGTATCACTTGAGTCTTTATGATTGTAGATGAGCAATTGGAAGGATCATATCCCTCTGGAAAAGTCCCCAATGCAACACCTAGGCAATCCATGGACACAGAAATTTCTATTCCAGTCTGGCAACAGGCTTATCCCACCAATCTATCCTACCCATTAGAGGCTGGGCTACCTGTGCAAGTAGCCATGTGATTTACCAATGCTGCTGCAATCATTTGCAGCCTTTTACTTTGGAATGATTACCAAACAGCTGTCCATTACAATGAATGGCCATCATCAAACTGTGGCAAAAAGCAGGATGTATCACCCTGTGGCACAGCATGCAGCTAAGCATAACATGCTTGATTTCAATGGCTGCTTTACAACCCGGTCATTTTGATCCTTCCTGCCACCACCAGCAATTCTGAACTGTGCAGATGGGTGTTGTCCCTACAATATATTGTATGGTCCTACAACCATCCTGGCCTCAGCCTATAATAATTTACCATCTATACACCCCGTGCCTAATAGTCCCCCCTCACCATCATCTACTTCCTTACAACTGAGTGCTGCCTACTTCTTTATTTTTCTTTCTTTCTTTTTTTGTTCTCTCAATATTTCAATATTCTTTTAATTTATTTTTATTATACTGCATTTTTCACACACACACACACACACACACACACACACACACACACACACACACTTTTCCACTACCCTGACAATCATCTTTACTGCATTCCGAGCTACATCTCACATACCAACCTATGGAATGTCTATCCCTACCCTTGCTCGCCATCTTTCCCCCTCTACCCAACTCCAAACTCACTGTCAAGATGCTTGTTGTGCCAGTCTCTTTAAAGTCTCTTTAAAGAGACTGAAACCAAGCAGTTCAGTTCCACCTAGGCTATATGGACTGCCTAAGATCCACAAGGAAAGTGTGCCATTACGTCCAATTGTGAGCAATATTGGAGCAGCCACTTACGACCTGGCTAAATACTTGGCGTCTTTGCTCAAACCTGTGGTAGGCAAGTGTCCACATCATATAAAGAATTCAAATGACTTTATCAGCAGACTACAGTCACTTCAGCTGCAAAGTACCGACTTGTTGGTCAGTCTTGATGTGGTTTCACTGTTTACAAAGGTGCCCCTTCTGGACTCTTTACACCTCATCGGCAACATGTTTGGAGACGACATTACAGTGCTATTTGAGCACACCCTCTCCTCTACATAATTTTTTATTTAACAACGAGTTTTATGAACAATCTGACGGAGTCGCCATGGGGAGTCCTTTGTCTCCCCTGGTGGCCAATCTTTTTATGGAAGATTTTGAGGAGAGAGCACTTGAGTCTGCTACTTTTAAACCAACAGTGTTTTGGCGATACGTTGACGACACTTTTATAGTGTGGCCTCATGGCATGGACCGTCTCCAAGACTTTTTACATCATATGAACTCCATACACGAAAACATAAAGTTTACTATGGAGATCGAGAAAAATGGTTGTTTGCCATTTTTAGATGTTTTCGTGCGACGCAGAAGTGATGGCTCACTTGGTCATTCGGTATACAGGAAGCCCACTCATACAGATTTATACTTACAAGCTACAAGTTGCCACCATCCGGCACAAACAATGGGTGTCCTAAAGACTTTAATCCATCGAGCCCATACCATCTCTGATGCCGACAGCCTTCACACGGAACTGGAACACCTGCAAACAGTATTCCTAAAGAATGGATATACAAGGAAGCAAATAAATCGAGCGATGCACACATCCAAACGACAGAACAAGGAAGAAGAGGAGGCTTTCAAATCGACTGCTTATCTCCCATATATTGGGAACATTTCATCGCAGATAGGCAGAATATTAAAAAAGTATAAAGTAAGAGTCATCTTTTGCCCTCCTCCTAAAATTTCATCGCTGCTGGGTTCTGTCAAAGACGATCTGGAGCTGCGTAAAGCAGGTGTTAACAGGATTCTGTGCGAGTGCAGCAAGTCGTATATAGGGCAGACGACGCGCACTGTGCAGGAGCGCATTGTGGAACACCAGCATCATACTCGGCTACTCCAACCCACCAAATCCGCAATCGCCGAACATTGTATTTCCACGGGTCATTCGATGAACTACAACGAAACTAAAATTGTAGCCCACACAACAAACTTTTGGAACTCAATTATTAATGAAGCTGTGGAAATAAGACTGTCTGACAGTGAGACTCTTATCAATCGAGACAGCGGTTTTCAAATAAATGCTGCATGGAATCCTGTAATTGAAAAAATTCGTAGTCGGCGTAGTTTCCTGCAACTGAATGACAATGATAATCGAACTGATATTGAAGCGGCAAGCCTCCACCACGGAGGGCGCTCTGAGCAGCGTACGTAGTTGTAGTGAACGCGCACGCTAAGTACGCGCATGCGCATTGTCGACTGAATTGGGCATAAATAGCACAGCTCAGTGCGTCTTCGCCAGTACTTCGGCGGTACTCACTTGAAGATGGCCAGAAGACTCTGCGCCGAAATATCGTGGCAGGAAGTTACTGACATCCGGCAGTTCACCCGAGATTTTATGGAAATATCAATACGCCGGGAAAGCTTTAAACATCACATCAAGCAATACTCCTCAACAGTTTGGTACCCATCATATATAGCAAGTGGATAAAGAGTCTGATGATATGTTGAGAGCCAGACTTCTGTCAAACATGAACATTATTTGTGTGTATCATCTTGCTTTCCCATGTGATGAAATCTGTAGCATTTTTCATTATCAACATACCATTCCACCTTTATTACCTATTACTGTGTTTTGTGCCATTCATTACCTGTGATTATTATTGACCGACTGATACATTTCTATCAGGCAAGGAAATTTTTCTGTCAATTGTGAACCCTTTCTGTGAAAAGAGAAGGCATTGGTAGTGCTGAGAGTGTGTCACAATCACGGAGCACTGTGCAGGCTCGGTAGTTGAGAAGCCTCAAAGTGTGTGCGCAGTCTTGCCTTACACTGGCTGTCGTTGACCCATGAAGTGATGGAGCAGAGTGTTTACCGGCCTGAGATGGTGTTTGCCCCTGGCTGCAGTTTTTGCTGCTTCAAAGATAAGGATCCAGGTAAAGTGATGACTTTTGGTGTTATTCCCTGTCCCTTTCGTGGTTTGGAATGGATCTAAGCCTGTTTTGTTGTCAAGTACTTTTATCAGCTAAGAGAGGACTAGGTGATGTGAGCTTGGGTTGTGATTCAGTTATTAACCTTACCAGTGAATTGCCCACAAAACAAAACTTAAGTCCACTTTAACTGTGGACTTGGCAAGATGGTGGAACAGCAGCTAAGGCTCAGTACTGACTGTTACGTTACTATGGCACATGTTGCTGGTATTCGCTGGATCGAGCACCTCGGCAACTTATTTGGCACTATTTGGTGAAATTATTACATACCTTCGAGAGTAATACTAATCTGGTGTGTTTTTCTGCAGAACTTGTCTGAGAGAAATTGTTCATTTTCAGTTCTTACTGGTGCAAAACTCTCGGCCCCACTGTGAGAAAAATTTAAGTTATGATTCTAATTCTAAAACATTAGTTAATTCTGTCTGATTTGCTGTAGAGGCCCTTAGCTCATTCTCGTATACTCTGTGGTGTGTAGTGGTATTTTGCTCCAACTGCGATTGTTGTGACCTCTGCATCCGGTCATCGCAGCTGTGCTGGTGCTGTCCTGCTGCACGAGTACATGTACTGGAAGCATGGTCTGGCCTTGTTAGAAAACACTGTATTAGCGTGTATTAATTTTTTCTGTATTAATCTTGTGCAAACCTTACTTGGAGCTCCAAGGTTAGTTCATGCTACAAACTGGTGGGGGGGGGGGGGGGCAACCTCAGTGCCTTAAAGTCTAATAAAACAAGTGTATGTGTTGGTTTGGTGGGTTATGATTTTTTGGAGCCAAACCCGGTTGTTTTAAAGTATTTTAAGTTGTAAGCTAAATTTCAGTTTTCTGATGGCTGAGTGATAATCTCATCTTTAAAAAAATAAAAATAAAAATCCCTGAAATTCCTAGGGCTAAGCCTAGTTGCTAAAAACACTGATTAGAATGAATACCTTTTAACACATGCTTGGTAAACTATTCACAGGTTGTTTTATTTATTTATTTATTTACTTACTTTAATTTGTGAGGGCAAAGACCAGTTAATTTTAAAATTTTACTTAAAGGAAAGATTTTCTTTGTCTGGTAACTTGTTCATGAAGTTTTTCTGGATCTGAAGGAATTAGAGTAGGTAACGAGACAATAAAAGTAGCAGACGAGTTTTTTTATTTGGGTAGCAAAGTAACTTCTGAAGGCTGAAGTAAAGAAGGTAAATAGAATGTAGAATGGCTATGGGAAGAAAAGTGTTTCTGAATAAGTGAAATTTGTGGCATCCAGTATCAAATTGAATGTTAGGAACTCCTTTCTGAAAGCATTTGTCTGGAGTGTAGCATCGTATGGGAGTGAAACGTGGACGACAGGGAGTTCAGACAAAAAGATGATAGAATCTTTTGAAATGTGGTGCTACAGATGAATGATGAAGAATAGATGGGGAGATCACATAAGTAATGAGGAGGTGCTCAATGGAATTGGGGAGAAAAGGAGTTTCGGGCATATTCTGACTAAGAGAAGGGATAAGTTGGTAGAACACATCCTGAGACATCAAGAAATCATTATCTTAGCATTAGAAGGAAGTGTGTGGGGTAAAAACCGTAGATGGACACTGAGCGACGGAAATAGTAAACAGATTCAAAATTATGTAGGTTGCTGTTCTTATTTTGACATGTAGAGGCTTGCACCGGACAGGGTAGCATGGAGAGCTGTATCAAACCAGTCTGTGGAATGATGACTACAACAACAACACATTTTCTGATAGTAAGGTTTTGAGTGTTGACTTTTTAAGATTTCTAAAGCAAGGTGATATTCTCTGCATTACTTGATAATCTTTAAAGGCCACTTATCAATTCTTTTGTGTATAAAGTAACTGTATGTTTGCAGATTCCTCTAGTTATGGCATCATGTGTCATTCAGGTAGAGCCGGTCAAAACGGCCGCCACTCCTGCTCGCTTCCCGCCTCGCTCGCGGCTCGCTCTCAACGTCACACTTTCGAGAGAATGACACTTCGGGATGGGGCGAGTCACAGTGCTCCCAGGTTCACATCGCGCCCGCCAGGCCGAGCTGAGCTGCCTCAGCCTATGTTCGCCACCGGCTGTATGTTCACACTGTACACCAGGCATGGCCAAGACGAAAAAATGGGGAAAATACACTTTTTCAATTTTCAATTTGTAAAAATTTTTCACAGTATACAAGACCACACTCCATCATTTGATGAAGTTATTCTTTCCTTACAAGATTTGCCTTGCCTGTGAAAAAATAAAAAGTCTACTTTTCATTCCGCCCGCGTTTTTTAGTTCCGTAATTTTGATGAAAGTATGCGGTTAAAAAATCTGATTTTTGGACACACTGAAGTGAAGTATCTTACGTTTCAAATGAAACATTCACCTTTTCATAATTCGTAACAGTCGTTTTCAAATAATGCTATGTCAAGTATGTGCACTTGATTTACAAATCGTGTATTGAAAAAGTTAGATAGCGGGCAGCTTACTGTTCTTTGCATTTTAGACCACGTATTAAAGCAAGTGAAATTGAGCTAAAAGAACAAAAAAGTTTTTGAAATGGTAGTCGCACTGATATCTACCTCCTTTCGCAAGTAATTGCAAGTTTTCTTAGCAGCTTCGGGCCGTGATTACTCGGCCTGTGTTGAGCGTAGCGTGAAGCAGTGCAGTGCCTAAAAATTTGAATTTCTGGCTATGTTTGGTGATGTGTTAATGATCCATAACCAGGAAACAATTATGAACTAATTTTTCTTGGGAGGCGACCGATTCCAATGGACAATGATCTGCTACAATTTTTACATCAGATCATACTTGACTTTATGAGGGGCATACATCTCATTTTTTGACCACATGGAATATATATTTCGTGTTTGGAACTAGAAGATAAGAACAAATTAATGTAAGCTGTGACTCTGCTTTTGATGGACTGAAATAAAATTTTCTGACATTATAGTTAACGGATTTTTAGTTGAAGATGAAGAACCCCAAAACACCTATATTTATAGTTCCATCTACACCTAATACACAATATATACCTTATTAAAAAATTTTCTTTTGTTGCTTGCAGAAATGTGGTACCACAAGGTGAAAATAGTTCTATAACAGGCTTGATTCCATGGTGGAACTTGTGCTCAACAACTGTATTTGACTTGTAGAAATTTTCAGCAATCAGTCGTAAAAATATTTATTTATTGGCAGATCAGTACAAACACAACCTCCAACATGGAGGTCGAAACGTTTTAAGTATTTTAATAGTTTTTTAAGGATTGTTAATGACCACACAGTGATCAAAATCTAGGTCTGCCAATATATAAATATTTTTACGACTGATTGCTGAAAATTTCTACAAGTTGTATATCACGTGTCCCACATAAATGTGGTACTTTCATGTCTGAGATTAAAGTAAGAATGAACTAAGTTGCTTTTAGGAACCTGTCTGAGAGGAACAACGTTTCTATGAACATTTTGCTGAATCATTTGAAGACAGTTTTCTTTGTCTGCAGGATGGTACTTTCGAGAGAGAGAGAAAAAAAAAAAAAAAAAAAAAAATTCGGCAGAGGGGGACCTTGTACCCAGCAATAAGGAATCCCCACCCAATGTCAGCAGAAGATCAACTGCTGTCTACTTCAACAAGCCAGCTAACAGTTATTTTATTACTATTATTTTTACTATTACTATTACTATTACTATTTACTATTTATTTATTACTATTATTTTATTACTATTGTCCTCCCACTGTAGTGACTCATTGAATTTTATGCATATAAGAAATAGGTGGTAATGGACTCCTCCCATGAATTTAGACTAATGTTTAGGAGTCTTTCCTCATGTGAACATTCGATATGTTTAATATTCCCAGCACGAGTCGGAACCGGCACGAACAGATTGGGCTATGATGTTGCTTGTGCAGCACAAGTATCACACGTCTCCAGCCTGCTTTCAGCAGAAGAATATGTTTATTTTTCTTCTATTACTATTAATTCTTTAATATGAATAAAAAATTTAAGAAATTCTTAGTTGTTCACATAAGGAAAAACACTCCTAAATGTAAGGCGAACTTAATGGGATGAGTCCATACCACATATTTCTAATGTGCTTATAATTCTATGAGTCAGTACAATGTGCAAACAATAGTAATAAAACAACAAAATCAATTAACAGTTGGCTTGCTCGAAGCAGACGGCAGTGAACAAGTACTGGTCACCCCTGTGTTTCCTTCAATTTCCACTGACAGTGTGTGACGATCCCTTGTTGCTGGCCACAAGACCACCAAGAAGGAAAAACAAATCACAATATGAAACAAAATGACACCTGCTTCTCATCCTTTACTGATCTGCAGTATCTGAGGCTAAACTAAAGCTGTGCATTTTTCTTTCATTTAAAGTAGAAAAATCGAAATGAAAGTACAATGGAGACAAAGAAAATAGTCATCAGGTGATTCAGAAAATGTTCCTAGAAAAGCAGTTCCCATCAGACAGCTTCCTAACAAAATAAATAAAAATTCTGAGAACTGTGTAGAATTCTTTGAAAGTGGAAATAAATTGAAAATGTACCCCCATGACCATAATTTGAAGTACCCCTTCCTTATAAGGAGGTAACTAAATTTTAATTTTACTGTTCTGTATTCCTTTTTACTTAGTTTATTTCTACTTTAGTCTTGGGCGTGAGGGATACCTCTTTTATGTGAGGCACTGTATACAAATTGTTTCACCCTGTGGCACAACATTTTCTGAGAGCTACAAAAGCGAAAATTAAAAGAAGGCTAAATAGTGTAATAGCTATCTTAGGTCTAGATGCATCAATAAATGTAACTATATTTTTGAGCTTCTTCCACTTATCATCTCCAACTAGAAAATCATTAAGTAGAATATCAGAAAATTTTATTTCAGTCCATCAACAGGTAATTCGCAGTTTACATTAATTTATTCTTATCTTGTAGTTTGAAACACGAAATATGTATTCCATCAATTATATGATGTGCACAACAAACTAGTTTTATACCTTTTATTAAGTGAAGTATTACCTTACGTAAAACCATAGCAGATCATTGTCCATTGTAATTGGTCGCCACACAAAAAAAAAGTTGTGTATAGTTATTTTCTGGTTATGGATTATTAACACATCACGAGAGACCAATATACATGGCCACCAAATAGTAATTTCGGCGCTGCAGTGCTTCATGCTACGCTCAACACACGCCAAGCTCGTAGATTTGCGGTCGCGGCATGATACGGCTCAGATAACTCGCAATCAGTGCGAATACTGTTTCAAAAACTTCTCTGTTCTTTTAGGTCAATTTCACTTTCTGTAATGTATGGTCTAAAATGCATAGAACACTAAGCTGCTCGCTATCGAACTTTTTCAATACACGATTTGTAAATCAAGCGCATGCACTTGACAAATAGTGTCATTTGAAAACGACTGTTATGAGTTATGAAAAGGTGTATGATTCATTCAAAAGCTAAGATGATGTACTATTATGAGTCCAAAAATCAGAATTTTTAGTCATATACTTTCATCAAAATCGAGTGAGGAGCGTTACAAAACTAAAAACTCGGGCAGAATGAAAAGTAGACTTTTTTTACAGTCAAGGCAAAGTTGGTAATGAAAAACTTGATTGATAAAACATTGTGGCTTGGTCTTGTATACCGTCAACATTTTTTTTTTTTTTTTTTTTTTTTTCCATTGTGAAAATCGGAACCTAGATTTTCTCCCTTTCTTACGTCTCTGCCTGGCCGGCAGTGCGATCGCAGCCTTATAAAATGTAGACGTGTGCTGAACGAGCACTATAATTATGGCGCCTCCCTCCGAGACTGCATACCCGGCATGGCCGGCTCCCGGGTGCGGCAGTCTCACCAGGCACTCTTGCTGGGGGGAGCGAGGCCACATTTGACGGCCTCTACGGAGATGCCAAGTTTGAAAGGAAGCTATCCTTAATGGAGGAGGTGGTTAAAAAATGTTCAAATGTTTGTAAGGCTTATGGGACTTAACTGCGGGATCATCAGTCCCTAAACTCACAAACTACCTATGAAGTAGGGGGGGATTCGAACCCCTAGTGCAAGGGTGGGGGGAGGAGGTGTGTGTGTGTGTGTGTGTGTGTGTGTGTGTGTGTGTACACAAGGGCCTTACCCTGCAACTTATTTCAAAAATTGACCGTTTGTCCGAAAAAAAGCTGAAAATGTGTATACAGCGGGGATTCAAACGCGGGATTGCGCTGACCACTACACCCCCCCCCCCCCCCACCCCACTTTTTTTTTCCAGCTAGATTGATGCTTTGCGATCATATTTTCATGTTTGTTCTGGGTGGTTCATTGAGTATTGGCCCAGTTTTTTTATTACAGAGGATGTCAAGCTCTCTGACCGCATTGAGCCACTCAAACATGTAGCTTTCGTAAACTGATTCCCGTAAGATTAAGTGAATAGGAATGCCTCCACACAGAAGAAAGAATCACTGTCCGTCATCAGCATATTATATAAATTACAAAACAGTGGTATGCTAAATCGCAACCTAACTACAAGTTAACGCACTGAGTAGTGAAGTTATCTAGGGTCCACTTCAGTGTTTGTGTACATTATTCTTTTTGTATCAAATGACGATAAAAGGGTTCAAAATTGCATTATTTCTGAAATTATACTGGTTCATAAACTGATCCTACAAAAACAGTGTTGCCAAACTACTAAATAAATCAAATATCAAATTCCGTAAATGTAGCACAAGCTCCCGTAACACCATAGTTTTTTGCTATAAATTGCGATAATTACAGACAAATCTTAATACTTGGCATGTCTGCCTCTACATACAGGACCTGAAATTCTTGCACGGGGAGCACCTTCAATATGAGCAGCATATTTGCAGCAAGTCAGAGGAGGGCAACATGGCTGATTTGAGCCAGCGGCTGTGCAGTGTTTTGCACAGGACGGTAGCAGCAGTTGGGCGGTGAGTGCCGTGCACACTGCATGTTGTTCCTTGCTCGATGTGATTCATGAGAGCATTGCGTTGTTGGAAGAGACTGTTCCATCGCATGTTCAAGTCTCGCATTTATGTGCTCTGGTGGGTCATGTCACTAACAGTGTTAGTGATGCTCTCACTGTGAATAGTGATCACAAGCTTCTGTTGTATATTCAGAAGTTGCAAAATGATATTACTGCTATCCAACAATGCATTGCCTTGCTCAAGGGGGCAGGATGGCAGTGAGATAGGCGAGCAACAAGTGCCGAACGAAGGGGTAAGTCAGAGAGGCAGGTATAAACGTGGGGGAAATTTAGTGGGCTTCCAAATCCCCTCCTTCCGATTATTCAGTACATTCAGGTTTAGTTTGTTAGTAATATCAACCATATTGTGGAAGTTTATGGCTGACAGTTAGGTTGCAAGATCAAGACAAGGCATTGGGGGTGCCTTGCCAGGTTATATGTTAGATAATATATCCTCTGGCAAAAGGAATATTAAGTAGTATAATATCTGAAGTTTTGCCGGGAGGGGGTCCTCTAGTATCTGTCCGCAAGAGAATTAATTTCCAA
Organism: Locusta migratoria; assembly: GCA_026315105.1. Lineage (NCBI taxonomy): Eukaryota > Metazoa > Arthropoda > Insecta > Orthoptera > Acrididae > Locusta > Locusta migratoria. The sequence goes on along the minus strand of CM048755.1, from coordinate 734,052,740 downwards.
TTGTTTGGGCACATGAAAGCTCAGAGATGTAATTGATGAACAACACTGTTGTTGAGAACAAGGCCAGTATGAATCACTTGCAGATTATGTTGAACAGATGTGACTAACAAATGTAGTGTTAGGTGTACAGCTGCCAGAAAGTGAGATAAACATTTGACCAAATGATAATTGGAATTGAAAACATCAAGTATGGCGATGAGCAAAGGGCAAAGAAACAGGTCTCTGAAAAAGGCTAGCTGGGATCATAGAGAAAGGTGGGAGGCAGTGAAGGAATGTTTTCAGAGCACGGCGTGGGTGCTTTTAGTGCAGTAGTGAACAGCGTTTGGTTAAGGAATGTATCGAGCCCTGCGAACGGCATGCCAACAGCTGACGCCAGCAGGGAGAAGGGGCATCCACAGGCCACACCATGGCTGCTGCAAGGTGTGCGCTGTTAACGCTGTGCACTTGCCTTTTGTCAAAGCAGCTATACTGATTCAGGCAGCTGGGCATCTCAGATTGATTATGACTGGTATTGCAGATACTGACAAGTTGCTGGATTACCAGAGATGTGTCAAGTGAGCAATAAGTATTGATCTATTTACAGTAGGAATTAGAAGTCAGGGAACAAGTCCTCTGTAAACTTAGAATTGGAAGCTTTATCTGGCCCCTTAAATCTTGAAACTTGAGTGTATTACCATTGAAGTAGTGTTGAGCAAAGACTTTTTAATGTCAACAAATAAACACACGCACGCACACACACACACACACACACACACACACAGAGAGAGAGAGAGAGAGAGAGAGAGAGAGAGAGAGAGAGAGAGAGAGAGAGAGAGAGAGAGAGAGAGAGTGTTTTAATCAGTGTTTTTCAACCTGTGGGTCGTGAGCCCCAGGGGGGTCATAAAGTCTTTGTTCGGGGGATTGCCATCACAAGAGGATTTACTTGTACCATAAAATAACTAAGGGTTCAGTAATACAAACATGTATGACTAAGTGAAATTAATTTAATGTTAAAATTACAGAGTTCCTTGTGTAACATTGATTATGAATGAAATAGATCATATATTGTTTTATAATAAAATGAATTGTTGATTAATAAGAACAAAGCCTGAAAACTGTTTTCAGGGACCAATCAATAGGTAAAAGAACATGATACAATAAGTAATACTGAAAAATTTGAAAAATCTACTTCTTTATGAATTGTCTATACAGTGGGGCCTTTCTTAATGAGCATATTTTGCATCTCAGTCTTTCCTGAAATATGAAACATTGCTTAAGCAAAATATATTTTTCCATCAGAAATCTTGTAAAAATAGGATTTGTACTCCATTCCAAAAAATACACAAATAGAACTTCATCCAATAATTTAAAAGAAAGAAGATTTTTTTTTCCTTTGAGGTAACATAGCTTTGTTATGGTTCATAACGAGGGGGCAGGGTTGCCAGAATATTTTTACTTGGAAGGAGATTGCACATTCCAAAAGGTTGAAAAACACAATGTTAGATTTTTCCAGGTGGGAGTTTTACTTCAAGTTTTGTCCTGACACTAATATTGGTTTGGTAGTTTTCCACCTTTGAATCAAGTGTGTTGTGTCCAGGAAGATCAGTCTGAGTTTGATGTTGAACATTTAGGTAAGGCAGAGGTCAGCCAGTTAGTAGCGTTCTTGAGACAATTTCCAGAAGTTTTAACTGACAGATTATGAGTCAGTAGAACAAAGGAATATCAGATTTGTTTAACTGACTAAAGCCAGGCAGGCACCTTGTAGGTTGTCTCCCCCAAAGATGAAGGAATTGTGCAAAATTGTGGACCAACATTTGAAAGATGGGTTATTAGACCCTAGCTTTCCCCAATATGCATCACCTATCTTTCTGGTTCCTAATGCCAACAGTGCAGGCTACAAGCTAGTAGTTGACTACCATGCTCTGAACCAGAAGGTTGTGTTGGAATCAGTTCTTCTCCCAGACTTGTATAATTGCTTTGTGTGGTTTAAGGATGCAATTTTTTTTCTGTTTTGGACTTAATTCAGGTGTACTACCAGATACATTTGGAGGATGTTCCTATGCCATTTACTGCCTTTTGCACTGATCATAATCTTTTCAAATTGAATAGGATCCCATTTGGTTATCCACTGGTGCAGCAGACCTCTCCCGTCTTAATCCTCAATGCTGGGAAATCTTAAGTTTAATTGTGTATATAATTATCCAGATGACGTGGTTGTGTATAGTTCTTATTTTGATGAACATTTAAAGCATCTTAGGCAAGTCTAGTTGTGTCTGCAGGAGATGGGTTTAACTGTTGAACTGAGCAAGGTGACAATGGCTCATAGTGAACTCTCCTTCCTGGGCCACATTGTATCTGCTAAAGATGTTAGCATCGATGAAATGTTCTAATGTTTGTAAATCTATCAGACCAAACTGTGTGGTTATCAGTCCATAGCTTACAAACTACTTAAACTAAGGCAAACTAACCTAAGGACAACACACACACAAACACACACACACACACACACCAATGTCCCAGGGAGGACTCAAACCTTCAACAGCGAACAACCGTGCGCTCCGCAGCTAGGCACCTTAGACCGCTCGGCTACACCACTATGGCAGCATCGATCATTGTAGGACTAAATCTACTCATAAGGTTCCTCCACCATGTAATAGGAAAGGTACAGCCCATTTTATCAGGATGGTGAATTTCTTTGGGAAATATATTGCCACTTTTGCTCAATAAGTAGTCCCGCTCAACCAGATGAAATGGAAAGGGGAAACATTTAGATGGGGGGATTCACAACAGACCACCTTTGAATCTCCAAAGTGGGTCTTCAGCAATGCCCTGCACTGGAATTATGGCTGTACTGCTCCAGGAGCATGAAGGCAAATGTAGATCACTGGCCTACGTTGCCAGAGCTCTGTCGGGAGCTAAGGTTCATTACTCCATTTATGAACTGGGGGCCCTAGCCATGTTATTCAGCTTGGAGCATTTTAAATACCATCTCCAGCATAAGAATTTCAGATTGTAGACAGATAATCAAACCCATATTTGGGTTTTGGCCCATCCGCATGGACAGTTTGCATCTTGGCTTTTCAGTTTGATGTTCACATTAGGGGGTTGCAAATCCAGACAGCAGAAGCACTCTGTCTCATGTTCAAGCAGGAAGAGACAGAGGAGATTGAGTGCAAGGAACAGACTCTGTCTGCTAAGAAACCTGAGGTATTGGATTCTCATTTGGGGGCCACCATTTTGGCTGAGATACCTTCCGTATTTCAAGACATCAAGGAAGAACAGGAAAAAGATGGTGAATTAGGTCAATTGCAAAGGAAGTGAGGCAGCAGTCTGAATTGGCTGAGCTTGGCCAAAAACAATTCATACCATCACTAAGCAACAGGTATTGTGATGGAAATGATGATGGCACTGCTAAGGCGGAATTGCTAAATGCAGCTTTCCGAAATTCCTTCACTAAAGAAGACAAAGTAAATGCTTCAGAATTTGAATCAAGAACAGCTGCCAGCATGTGTAATTTAGGAGTAGATACCTTAGGCATTTTAAAGCAACTTAAATCACTTAATAAAAGCAAGTCTTCTGATTAAGACTATACACCAATTAGGTTCCTTTTAAAGTATGCTGATGCCATAGCTCCACATAGATATAGCTATTATATGCAACCATTCACTCAGTGAAAGATCCATACCCAAAGACTGGAAAGTTACACAGGACATTACAATGGCCAAGAAAGATAACACAAAATTATAGGCCCCAATCACTTATATCTCTTTGCAGCAGGATTTTGGAACATATACTTTTTTGAACATTATGAACAACCTCAAAAAGAATTACTATTCACCCATAGTCAACATGGATTTGGAAAGTATCATTCCTGTGAAACACAGCTAGTTCTTTACTCACATGAAGTGGTGAGTATTATCCACAAGGGATCTCAAATCTATTCCATATTTTTTAAATTTCCAGAAGGCTTCTGACACTGTACGTCACAAGAAGCTTCTAATCAAATTACTTGCTTCTGGAATATTTCCACAGATGTGCAACTGGATTAGTAGTTTCCTGTCAAGGGCATTGTACATAGTAATTGACAAAAAGTCATTGAGTAAAACAGCTGATATCTGGCATTCCCAAGGAAGTGTTATAGGACCCTCACTGTTCCTTGCCTTTATAAACAATTTAGGAGATAATCTGAGTAGCTCTCTTAGACTGTTCCTGAATGATGCTGTTGTTTGTCAGTGAGTACGGTCACCAAAATATCAAAAGGAACTGTAAGTCGATTTAGATAAGATATCAGCATCGTGCAAAATGTGGCAATTAACACTAAACAATAAAAACTGTGAAGTCATCCATATGAACACTGAAAGAAATCCATTAAACTTCATTTACATGATAAAATCAATCATACCTACAGGCCGTATATTCAACTAAATGCCTAGGAATTTCAATTAAGAACACATAGGAAGTATCATAGGGAAGGTGAACCAATGAGTATGTGTCAGAACCCTTAGAAGACACAATAGTTCTACCAAAGAAACTGCCTACATTACAATTGTCCACTCTATTTTGGAGTAGAACTGCACATTATGGGATCTCCACCAAGTGGGACTGATGGGAGGTATAGAGAAAGTTCAGAGAAGGGCAGCTCATTTTGTTTTATTGCGATAAATGGTATAGAGTCTCACGGAAATGATGCACAAGTTAGGATATAAATCCTTAAAAGGAAGGCATGATTCATTGTGGCAAGATCTATTTGTGAAATTTCTTTCACCAACTGTCTCCTCTGAATGAGAACATATTTCGTTAGCACCCAACTATATGCAAAGACATTATCATAATAATAAAATAAGAGAAATCTGATCAAAAACTGAGAGATTTAGGAGTTCCTTTTTCCCGCATGCTATTAGGGAATGGAACAGGAGAGAAATATTTCGAAAGTGGTTCAATAAACCCTCTGACAGGCACTTAAATGAGATTTGCAGAGTAAATATATAGATGTAGATGAGTCAATGTGATTATCTTTAGGTCTCATTGCACACGTCTGACAAAGTAGAAATCTTGCCACTCAAAGTTGGGCCAGGGTTGCTCAACTGTTAGATGAGTGAGCTCTTTGTGAAAAATGATTCCTTGGATCCTGTTCAAGATGACGTGATGGGTGATGGACACAGGTATATCTACTAGGTGTTCACAAGCTTGTATGACTTCAGATTGGACAGCAGATGTCTTAAGCAATAAGGGACCATTTTGCATTTTCCCCAAAGATTCCTGTTCACCAAATTTGTCTTCATTATTTTCAACAAAGAATAATGACTTTGTTACCGTGAAAGATCCCCATCAGTTCAAGAGCAGACAATACTGCGTGAAATGTTTCACTTATAATTGTCTCGCTTGTTCCTCTTCCCTCGGGGTAGCCACAGTTAGGATGGTCATAGGATTACATGCATTGTCATTGAATTTCCCATTCCTTTTTGAAGAGACAGTCAGGTCAGACCAGCCATTAACCTGATGCCACCCATTCTCCCCACGGATGCCACCCAGCCACAATTAAGGCCACACGACAGGACGACCATTGCAGGGAGACCTCAGGAAGACATGCATCTACTCCTTGGCATGCATGGGGAGGTAACAGCTCAGGCATCAGTACTGTGATCCCTGTTTTGTCAGGAGACAACACAGACTGGCTACACACACTGGAGACCTAACGGAGACTGGGGGCTACAGCAAGGAGGGAGGAAGAAAGGAAAAATGTGCAAAAAAAGAAAGAAAGAGAGGAATGAAGTGAAAGGTAAATCAGAACCTTGGGAAATGGCAAGCAGTCATGAGAGACAGGGGAAGGGGACAAGAGGGTAGGAATTAAGATGGAAAGGAGGGAAAACTGGGGAAGGGAATGAAGCCTAGGAAAAAGAGAGAATGCTGCAACAGCTTGGGGACCCAATCAGGCCACCCAAGTACCCAGAATAGAGCTGTGGACCCCCTGGGGGACCAATTTGACTCTACAAAGACTATGTGAAGGCACTGTTCATACAATGTAGGCTTTCACGGCTGGTGTTAATGTCACTTAAAATTTCTGGGCCAATAGGCCTTCATCAATAGGTAATACTTTCCCGGAACGTTTCATCTTTGGCTGCAGAAGACATCATCAGAGGTGAAGTGGCACTGCACTTTTCTTAGTTGCAGTTGCATTTCTACCTTAAAGAAGTATCGTCGGACACATACAGAAGACTAGAGGTCTAACTCTAATATGTTGGCCTGTTGTAGGAATTTGGAACATGTTATAACCACTTCTATTATTATATTTCTGGAGATTGGAAATCTCCTCTGCAGAAATCAATGCGGGTTACAAATCACATGAGACCCAGTTCGTGCTATCGGTCTACGATACCCGGAATGCAGTTGATACAGGCTCCTAAGTAGATATCGTATTCCTTGGCATTTGGAAGGCATATATGGTTCCACTCTGTTGACTAATAAACAATATATGACATATGGGATATCATAACAGCTGTGTGTTTGGATTGAAGAGTTTCTATAAACAGAATACAGCATGTTGTTCTCAAAGGAGAGAAGTTGTCCAATGTTAAAGTAATTTCTGGTGGCAATCCTCAAGGCCATTATTTTTCAAAATATCTATAAATGACCCAGTAGATAACACTGGAAGTTCATTGAGGCTTTTTGTGGATGATGCTGTATCAATCGAGAAGACACAATGTTGAAAACTTGTAGCAAATTGCAGGAGGACCTGTGACATATCAGTGTTTCATGCAGGGAGTGGTAATTGACACTCATTGACAAAGGTCACACATTGTGAATACACAGAAAGAAAGATACTTTGTGACATTCATCATGCAACTGCAGAACAATCGCTGAAAGCAGGTACTTTCATACAATACAGTAGCCATAAGGAGCGATCTGAAGTGGAAAAACTACATAAAACCACAAGATAAGAGACAGACAAATATTCTTTGGAAGAATCCTCAGGAAGTGTCATACATCAACAGAGGAAGTAGTTTACAAAACATTCTTTCAACCAATACTTGAATATTGGTCATCAGTGTGTGATCTGTGTCGGACAGAATTAATAAAGGAGATAGAGAGTAGCTGTTGGTTCCTAGTTAAGTTCTGAAGGTTATGTTTCTTGAACCAAGCTATTGCTTCCTACTATGTACAGCTTCCAAGAAGACCATAAGGATAACATTAGATCAGAGCCCACCCAGAGTCACCTGCAATCTTCTTTCCCAAAAACCATACTGACTGGAACAAGAAAAGGAGGAAGTGACACGGATACGTGATGTATATCCTGTCATACACTGTGAGGTGGCTTGCAGAGAGTACATGCAGATGCAGCCATATTTAATAACTATTTGGTTCAGTGCAGGCTGCAGGAACTGCACTGGGCTGTGGACCACTGCAGGCTGAAGTGAGATGGTGCCTCACTGTTGTTTCCAATTTCCTGGTCTTCATTCAGTTCAATGGGAATAGTAGATATGACTATATTTTCTTAGCCTTTAGCAAAGCCTTTTGATGCTTCTGACCTTAAAGTTTTAGTTTTAAAACTTAGCAGCCCCCGTGAAATAATGAAATCAGTTAGTATTTCTACATTTTACTAACTGTGTATCAGGAAAAAGATGATAATTCAACATGTTTAATGCTGCAAATACATAGAAGACTGCTAGTATGTTAGGTGTACGAGATCCAAAATACACTGAAGAATGGCATTCAGAGCCATATTTAGGCAGGTGCAACCTGTGTAGCTACACAGGGTGGCAAAATTTTGCCATCGAAAAAATATTTAATTATTATTTTAATGTTAATTGCATCATTATTCAGAGTCTGGATTACAGCAATAAATTTTGAAATTCTGGCTGTTGTGTTGATAGCCTCTCTCTCTCTCTCTCTCTCTCTCTCTCTCTCTCTCTCTCTCTCTCTCTCTCTCTCTCTCTCTTTTTGAGAAATAAGTTTGAATCCTAGATGACGGGGGGGGGGGGGGGGGAAAGGGGGGGTGCGTAAATTAAATTACTGCACAGGGGCATCACATACACTAAATACAGCCCTGATAGAATTAACAATTCGTAACAAGGTATCGGCAAAGATTAAAACTGGACAGAAATTAGTCTTCAGTGACATTAGTTATCATAATGAACTACAGACAAAAATCTGTAGGCACATCAAATAAGTCAAATGAATACTTGCAAATTTGATATTACCATGAACACGTAAGTATGCCACTAATTATTTGACCCTTCAGAATGGAATCATGATTGTAAGGAAATAGCATGTTCTAGTAAGAGGTATTTCTTTACCAATTTCGAACATGGCAATTTCGAATGGCAACAAAGTACCTAGCAAGCAGTTTGCTTCTAAACCAGAATTACATTGATGACACATTGGTACAGGTCAGAGACAACTATATTCCATTGTTTATATTATTATTCTCTTTAGGCATAATTGCAGCCTATAATTATTAAAAACATTTTAAGTGGCCAAATATCCAAAGAATTTGAAAAAATACTATTTCTTTTGTCTAGTCATCGTGTCTGAAGTGTGAACTAATCACGACAGTAAGACTTGTTCAGGGTAGTTTAAAACTGGGTTAATTATGTCCATTCAAGTTTTTTGCCTAGCAAGAATCTCTCGGAGCATCCAATGAAAATGCAGCCATATTATAAAAACCTTACCAGACACACGTGAAAACCAAGTGAATGCAGCTGTTTCTACTGTGCTGAATAGAAAGCACTTCAAGTGCTCAATATCTCCAATGAAACGTCACTGGTCAGTTTCACTGTCTGACACCCTACTGCAAGAGCATCTAAAATTTACCAACAAGCTTTATCAAAAATGGAACTGGAGGAACTCATACTAACTGATAGATGAAACACAAAACCATACAAGGGAGCAGTAAAAATCTTAATTGTATAGTTTATTGAATTTGGATCATTTTTACTAGCAATGAGTGCATTATAGTCATTAGAAAATGCGTACTTCTCCAATTTTATGGCATAAATTGTCAGTCTTTAACAAAACTTGAATTTTAAAACTGACAAATGTTAATCCCTATTTGAAAGTATAGCGTATACAACCTACAATTACAAAAATAAAAGAAACCTATCTATATCTGCATCTACACTCCACAAAGCCACCTTAATATGGGTGGAGGATACTCCCAGTACCACTATTGTTTCCTCCCGTTCCTGCTCCATTTGTAAAACAGTAGAGCACACTTTTAACACCAGACTTTAACTGGCCTTTCTTACTGATTATAGCACTTCTCCAAATCTAACTGATCTTGCTATATATACTAGGGGCGTTTGAAAAGTTCATGCAAAAATAAAAACTACTAATGTGTTGGGGAAAAGCCATTTTTTTTTTTTTTTAGACTTATATACTTCATACAACACTGTTCTAATGTGTTGATCCCTTCCAAATAATAGGAATTGTCTAAGCCTGCACAACAGCTATTACTTTCTGCAATCACCTCCTCGTTTGACTGAAATTTTTGTCCCACCAGCCATTTCTTCAAATTCGGAAACAAATAGTAGTCCGATGGAGCCAAGTCTGGAGAATAGGGGGGATGTCAAACACGTTGGAATCATATTTCCAATAATTTTGCGACCACAACTGCTGAGGTGTGTGCTGGTACACTGTCATAATGGAAAAGGACTTTTTTGTGAACCAATTGCTGGCATTTTTCTTGAAGCTCTGTTTTCAAATGGTCCAATAACGATGTATAACATGCTCCTGTAATAGTTATATTCTGTTCCAGATAGTCTATGAGGACTACCCCATGCGAATCCCAAAAGACAATCGCCATAACGTTTCCGGCCGAAGGACCAGTCTTCACTTTTTTTGGTGCAGATTCTCCCTTGGTAACCCATTTTTAGATTGTTCTTTGGTTTCAGGAGTATAGTAATGTATCCATGTTTCATCCACAGGGACGAAACAATGCTTAAAGTCCTGTGGATTCTTCCTGAACAGCTGTAAACCGTCCTTGCAATACTTCACAAGATTCCGTTTTGGGTCAAGCGTGAGCAATCGCGGCACCCATCTTGCAGATAGCTTTCTCATGTCCAAATGTTTATGCAAAATATTATGTACCCATTCATTCGAGATTCCCACAGCACTAGCAATCTCACACACCTTAACTCTTCTGTCATCCATCACCATATCATAGATTTTGGTGATGATTTCTGGAGTCTTAACCTCCACAGGGCTTCCAGAACGTCCAGCGTCACTTGTGCCCATATGGCCACTCCGAAAATTTTGAAACCACTTATAAACTGTTTTAATTGAAGGTGCAGAGTCACCATAATGTTTATCAAGCTTCTCTTTAGTCTCCTGAGGAGTTTTGCCTTTCATAAAGTAATGTTTAATCACCATACAAAATTCTTTTTCGTCCATGCCAAACATAAAGAAATAGACCAATATGGCTGAAACTTGGTGTGCATTCTTTCCAAAGATGTTACTAAATAAACATGTCATCGATACGCACCGGTGGTGCCATCTCTCTGACTTTGTACAGAGTTTTCAAACACCCCTCGTACATCATACATGTAAAAAATAAACAAAATTACTCAACATCAGAAAAGTAAGACATGAGCAAAATGCAGCAGAACTAGCATGGGAAACTTAAGAGCACTGGTTGATTAGCTGGAGAAACTGTTTTAAATTACACACAATAGACACACATATTTAAGAATGCACAACACAGTATGTGGTTTACCTGTAGCAGTACACAGCCCTCTAATGGATTTACTGCAATGTCCTTCAGAATTTCCTGATCTTCTTCTTGTGACAATCGTCTCTTGTAAGTAATATCTCTCAATTCAAAAAAGTAAGTAATATGAGATCTTGAAGTATTACCCTATGAACATAAAAAATTAATTAGCTTTGATGACAGATAATGAAAGGAAAATAAGATAAAAGTGTGATGTAAGTGGTTAGGAGCGCTCACTGTGGCATACAACTGTAAAAAGCCCGCAGAGTTTCTGAAAAAAATTACACTCATGTTTGCAAAAATGTGGCAGCCAGACAAAATGGCAAATGAATGTAAGAAATGACTAGGTGTAGAACAGACTTCAAGCAGTAAGTGTCTAAGACTTCTGTCAAATAGCACACATAGGCTCAAGTGCAACAATAAAGATCACTACAATAAGTTTATAACGGACCATCACAGAAGGTGGAAGCAAGGGACTCTACATGTGGATGGCATTGCAACAACAACACTGCACGTCACAGCCTATGCATCTGTGGGATACAAACTGCATGCCACAGCCGAGATTACCATAGGACGGCACTGTCCCTGTGGGTGGGCAACACCGGCCAGCTTGTGGTGTGCAAGGCCTCAGCAAGCACTCGTCGTACATAGGTATAAAGCTTCTACACTTGTGTAAACTCATTCATGTTCTGCTTTGTGTGCCATTGGTTTCTCAGTGTTTATATTCATACTTCAACAAATGGGATACTGTTACAACAGAATTTTGGCAACAAGGTGAGTTCCTGCAAGTGATGTTTCCTGTTTGTGATGGATCTGGCATCAATTCAGATGGCAGTTGAGTTGTTTCAACAACAAAAGCAGCAGAAACAAGAAGATTCGCTTACACACTCAGTTACAGCCTCTCAGGACACTATAGTCTCTACAACCCCCCACCCCGCCCCCCATGAGCACACACTGACAACTTTTCTGCTTTTTAGGAAGCTGAGGAAGACTGGAACTCTAACAAACGGTGTCTGCATCGTCATTTTTCAGCATTTGAGGCACAGGGAGTGGCAGAAATACCCAACAGTTTTTAAATAAGAATAACTCCAATATTTATAAACATTTTTGCATATTTATTATATATTAAGAACAGTAAAATACGGCAATTAATAAAAAACACTGCGAACAACAATATGCAACAATGTATAGTCTCAAAAAACATTAGGCCTATTTAAAGATAATGTCATATAAATGATGGCCATTCTTCAGCACACATTCTTCAAGTCTCACAGAAAAGCTGTCAAACACTTTACTCAGCATGTCCATTGATATAGATGCAACCACTTGTCTAATAGCTTCTTTTAAGTTTTCTAGTGTACAGGATTTGTTTACATACATTTTCAATTTGAGGTAACTCCAAAGGAAAGAAAAAAGTCACAAACACTCAGGTTGGTGGAACAAGCGGCCAAAGCGATGTTGCCGTTGCGAGAGATGATGTGACCTCGAAACTTCCTCCTCAAATACCCATTTACAGCATTTGCTGTGTGGGCAGTTGCTCTGTCTTGTTGGAAGAAGATCTTCAAACCAAGACGTTTTCTTCTAAGTTCAGGAATGAATAAAGTGTCCAACATTCTCAAGTAACATTCTCGGTTTACCGTAACTGGTTGCCCTCTTGTGGGTTTGTGTCTGACCAATAGCAAAAATTTTGTTTGTTGACAGACCCATCAAGATGAAAATGAGCCTCAGCACTCATTACAAGAATTGTTTCATCATCCATCAAATCAATTAATTGTTCATAAACTCTCTGGCAATTAGTATAGTCATGAGGCTTCAACACTTGAACATCTGCAATTTTATAAGGGTGAAAGTGTAGATCCCCATGCAATATTCTTCTCACTGACCAGTCAAACAATCCAAGAACAGCGACTTGTTTACGCATGGGTTGATACAGGCAAGTCAACACGGCTTGCCTCACTCTATCAACGTTTTCCGGCATTCTCACTGACCTTGGGCGTCCTCCATGCTTTTGTTTAAACATTGACTGGAAGTTTGTAACCCACAACTTGATGGTGTTACGGTATGGAACTTGTCCCCTATTACTCACATGAAAATGTTTGTGAAACTTACGTTGTGTGACAACAACAGAATCACCACTTTTCAAATACGTCTCAACAGCAGACACACGATGCTCTCCCGACCACTGCTCCATGACAACTGAAACTCCCTCAAGTGAAGAAGGTTGTGCTCCCCACCGCCCCCCTCCACACAACTGCCATACTGTGCACGAAAAAACACAGTCAGGTATTTCTACCACTCCCTGTATTAGACCCTGAACTGCAAGTGTCTACACTCTTCTGGTGGATTAAGCCTGATACTTTTCATTACTTCAAAAACTCCTTCCAATATCGATGCTTGCATAATTAACATTTTCATGTACGTCTAAAGTGTTTAGCTCTTACCATCATAAACAAACATACAGTCGTGGAATGATAACGTCAGAGGTTCCAGTCACAACTTTGGTTTTGCGTGTGCAAAGTGTCAACAGTAGTATGCTGACATATTAATTCCTGATGTTATTGGCAATTCAACTCTGGATAGAGCCACGTGTCACAATGTATTCAACTCTGGGTAGAGCCATGTGTCACATGTTTTGTGGTTGCAGGTTTCAATGCCGACAATTTTTAGTGTATTGTACAGACTCTGAAGTGTCTAGGGGATCAGTTTGAGGAAATGACAAAGGTGGCAAAGGTGGATTCTGCATGTCTCCACAGGCATCGTATTTTTTCCTCTTCAGCATCATCTTCAAGTTGTTTGTTGCATTCACCCACAGTAGTTAATTTTTCACATAAAGTTCTCTCCTCATGTCCTGGTTGTTTTAGCACACGACTGGTCTAGCTGCCAGCTCTGGCAGTATACAGTATACAGGGCCATGTGGCAGCTGTATGTTATAACTATGCAAGTGGTCGGCTACTGCATGGGGATTATGTATTTATGGAAGTCAATTGTCTCTCACCACTACCTGGAAATGAATTCATTACGCCTTCAAAGATCTATGTCAAATTCTACATTCAACAACAGCCATTCCATTTTCAGATTGGCACAAATGCCTCTGTGCCTCTCATAAACCTGGATACGTATCTTACACTTAGAAAGCCATCTATTAATCTCACAACTTGCTATTGGGTTCAGTAAGGTGATTAGCCGACTGCAATTTAAGGACAGTTTACACTCGATGTGGAACAGCAACCATTCGGACGAGCAGTCACCTTTTTGTATATTACAAGTGTGGGTTCCGATAATATTTTTGGTCTTGTTGCATTCACTAAATTTTGGTTACAAATTAAAGACGCTGTACACCTTGTGTCGGACACTATTCCATTCAGTGAACTGGACTGCTTTTGTCTCAAGTTTGGATTGCTTTCTTCAGCTGTTTTGGGAACATCAATTCGTTGCAAGGTCAGCTTATTCCATTTGCACTGCATCCAGGTGTTAACACGTTCACTGCGGTCATCAGTGCAGGCCGCTAACGCTTTAAGCAGACGCCCGTAAGCGCACGTGCACTGAGAGCTGAAATCATATCTCTGCGAAACCTGTAAGTTCATGTTGTGCAAGTACATAATATTGACAGCAAAAATAATGTCTGCGAAAGAGGTGGTGCTGGATATAGAAATGCAAGTATGGTTTAGCTGCATGCCAAATGCTGTCTGACACTTATAAGCGTATATTGTTCACTCTTCCCACTCTTTTTATTTTATTTAAGGCCCTGGTGTCGATTGTTTATCTGCCATTACAAACAATGCACAACACAGACGACTAAAGACGAAAACACACAACTGCAGACAAGAAAACGTTACATGGTATTTTGTTGGTGGCTTGTACTAACAGGAGTGCACAGCCGAACAAACTAAACAGAGTACTCAGCTAAGGAACGCACTGATTATAAGTGTTACACGCACTGGCTTGATCGCAGAAACGCTTATAAGCATCGGCAGCTCTGGCGCGTTGATTGCAGAAATGCTTACAAGCTTCAGTCGTAGTGAACGTGTTAAGGACTAATTGTACAGGTCTTGGACAGGCCTTGGTATAATGAAAGCAGTTCCTTCCAGTGAGTGGCCAATTTCTCTCACAGTCATAAAAAAAAGCTCTCCGGGGCTTTCCACTGTGATATGACTTCAAGTTCACTGTAAACTCTTACTCGATGGTACACGGTTTTCCAACTCCCTGCCTAGAAGAAGTTTACACACAACTGACTAGATTCTGCTTCTCAACAATTGATGATCATTGCAGCAGTTGTTACAGGGCATTCTGAGCTGTAGCAACTATTTGACAACATCTTCATCTCAGGTTCCTCCAGAACTGACCACCTCGATAACCTTCAGCTCTTGTTTCCTACAGTGCACGCATCGAGCCTCATCTTCAGAAATTGCAGTTTTTCCAACCTGAAATTGAGTATTTGGGACACTGTCGAAAGAGGATATCCACACTGTCCCAACCTGGTGCAGTAATAGGTAACCTTAATTGCTCAATTGACATGCAGCAACTCCATTCCAAATTTGTTAATAACATCGTGAAGATAATCCACACATTGAACACATTATGAAAGAAACACGTTCTATTTCTAAGTATCCTTGATCGTTTTTCAAGTCATAAGTGAATGGAATCCATCCCTGGCAATGCTTCCAACAGATTTTGCACTGGAAACATCACAAGCTGAACTGTCGTGTCAGTTTTTTCAACTTAAGGCAGTAGCAGCTCAAGATGGCAAGCATGAAGTGCAGTGAGCATTGTCATAACAGTAGTCCACCAATTTCACAAGAAAGAGAGGAAGTACATTTTCAATGAATGAAAGGAGCCTCTATATCCAAATTACTTTGAAAGTTGCCATGCAAAAAGGAAAAAACTCACAGAATGGATATGGTAAAGTGCACAGTGACCACTACAGTGTGAATGACAATATCTTACAAAAAATACATTTCAATAAATTTTTGTATTTTATGAAAGTAGACATTCTTCTTTACTATATAAGACCCATTTCAGAAAAGAATCTGACTTTTTAATAATTCATGCATTATAGGGTTAAAGCATGTCTCCCTCCACAACACAAACTTCAAGCCTTCCTCATATCCAATACGTTGCCACAATGTTGCCGAGGCTCTATAATAGCAGGAGGTCCCATGTTCAAATCCTGGATGTGGCACAAATTTTAAATCGATGCCTCTCCTTCTATTAACATCTTTGATATTTTGAGACAAATATGTCTAATTGATTTATTATTTGAGAGCAATGCAATTATTCTCAGATTGAGAAAGAGACCTCAGCTATTGTTTATGCTGTTCAAAAGTTTCATGTGTTCCTCTATGGAAATAAATTTCATCTTATCATGGACCACAAAGCAGTAGTGGCACTGTTTGGTCCATGTTAACTTCTCCCAGACCAGATTTACAAAATTTCCAGCATTGGGCTTCGTTTTTGAGTACATATGAGATTCATCATCAGTCCACAATGCACCATGAAAATGCTGATGAATTATCTTGTTTGCCCACATGCCCAGACCCTTCCTTTGATAAAGAAGAAGTTGTTGTCTTCCATATTAACAATCACCTATAAGTAGCAGGGGAGAAGATCCCTATAATGGCCCACTAAATCACTCAGGGCACCCGGCAGCAAGATGTAACTTTTATGTAAGCTCCACACTTATTTAAAGATTCAACACTGGCTGTCAGTAGTTGACAATGTTCTCCTCTTCAACACCAATTCAGAAGAGCTCTATGTCATGGCTTCACATGTATTCCAACCTAATATTTTGCCTCTGCTGCATTGTGGTCACTGGGGGTATGTCATGGTTGAAGTTTTAGTGTCCTCCAATCCAGAAGGTGCTGAATCATTGCTGCTAACACTGTGCACCAGAGGTTGGCGCCACCGACGCCACAGAGTGGCGCCCTCCAGGAATAGATAAGGAAGTCACGTGGCAGTCGTGCGTCGTGGCAGTGGTGACAAGCAGGGGACCACAGTGCAGTCTAGCCAATGTTGCCTGCTTTATCCAATACTGGAGCTTGGACTTCATAACTGGGCAGTAGAGGAGGAAATGCATTGCCGCACCACGGACACTGTTAAATAGTCTATGTTCATCTTGTGAGTCTCAGTTGTCTTCAAGACATTATTCACTGATGTATTGTTTATTGGTTGCCTCCTTCAGCATTTCAAAGGAAAGTATCAGTTATCAGTAAAGTTACTTTATGCGTACTCTCATTAGTCTCAGTGTCCTGGTGTCCGGCTGAGCCCTTGCAAGCTCCATATCCCACGCATGTGTCTGTTGGCTGCCGCTAGTTGGAAAGAAGACACAGCAGAAGTTTCTCGCATAACATAATGTCTATTGGTTGAGTACTGATGCAGCAATAGAGCAGTTGGTTTGTATGTGTATGGAGTGTGCTAGACAGCAGGCAGGTCTCCTGTGCACAATTGCTCCGTGGGGTATGTTCAAGCCAACCCTGGAAGTGCTGTTATGAGGTCTTACCATGGAAGAGAGGGTGAAAGCTTTTGTACCGATTTTTGTTGCTGAAGGACTTTTTGCGACCCTTGTCTCTGGTCCGTAGTTCACAGCGGCGTTTTTTTGGAATTTCTGCATCAAAAACAGTATTCCCCATTTTACCTCTGCCCCCTTTCACCCGCAATCTAAGAGCAAGGCACTGTGTATGTTGTGTACTGTGTCAAATGCCTTTAGCACTTCATACATGACTCTCAAAATATTGTGTGACAAAAGGGCAAGCTGAGTTTTATCTCTCTCAGCTGCTTGTATACACCAGGTATACCTAATACTCCATCCTGTATCTATGAGTCTGTGCAATGATCAAACAATGATCAATTTGTACAAACATCCTGCATGAACAATTTCTTCAATTGTTATATTTAAAATTTCAGCTTTCCTTTTGCTATCTTATATTGTCACACCAGACTGACCGATGAGTGACTGGACAAAGCTTCCAACCCACTTATTGATTTTATGTAGGCCAGAATTTTCTCTGGTTATTGGGACGAGCCGTTGCTAATGTATGACAGTCACAGTAGTTGTATGCTTCATGCATCAATCTTTTTACAGACACATGAATATCTGAAGGCCAATTGTAGAAAGCATTTATAACCTTAGTTCAAGACAGGAAAAGATCAAGCTTAATCCGAGAATCTTTGCTGTATAAAAGTTAATGTCAGATTATGTCAGCGTGACCAGTGATCATATTTGACTGGCAAAAATTCATAGTTCAAAGTTAGGCTCAAGTTAAATCTTCAGTTTCCAGTATAGCAAAAGTTTTATTGCTTTAATGGCTTCCTTTATGTCCTAGTATGACTATCCTAGGTTTTCCCTCTCAGCGGAGTTGTGCATAAGTGGTGGGGGGCAAAAATGTATTGGAAAAAGAGGTATTTTTCAGTTTTGTGATTATATCTTGTAAATGACACACAATATCGAAAACATAGTGGAATAAAAAGTATAGGGCATGAAATTCTGCACTGAATGAGAGCATCCACATATTTTTTGGACCGCCCATTTCCATACTAGTGCTCTTTAAAATTGGACCAATTTTACATGTTCCTGAAAAAAAAAAAAAAAAAAAAAAAAAAAAAAAAAAAAAATTAACGTCTGTTTTTTGGTAATATCATTAAGACTAACCCATCTGTCAATAATATGGTTCATAAAAAAGGATATAGAGATAAACTCTGCATTCAATGAAACCAAAAGTGAATTTATTGGACCATTTCTCATCATCAATGAAGACTATTTCAAATGTAGTTCTTAATTCTTATGTACACTCTTTAAAATACAGAATTATAGCAACCTACTGTCTTGTACTTATTTAATGTAGTAATAGAATAAAATATTAAAATTTTGGGATATTTGAAAAATAATATTAAAAACGTTTTTCATATATAATATAGTGATATCCATTCAACTGACATGAAGAGGCAGGAAGAGAGATACTTCTTGAAATTAAGTAGTAGTTATCATATTTCGTAATAACAACATTTTACATAGAGGTATGAGATGAAAAGGGTAAAAGTAGGTATGTACACAAATTTCTTGTCGACATTTGACTCTCATTGCACCACTTGGCTTCTCAAAGTCTGTAATTTCCGAGTGCGTCGCCCTGTCACTCGGCTCCTCGAAGTCACTAATTTTCGTCACCTCATATATACAGTCTAGGTCTTCATCAACATCTGGTTCATCAGTTTCATCTGGTTGTAGGGAGTCAGTGCAAAAGTTCCCCTTGCAGTTGTCACATTCACTTATGGCGTGGAGAAATATCAGTGGCCTTCTGATGTCGTTTGCCAGTTTGAAACTACTGGAACCAAATACTTTTGATGAGGTCTTTCCTCCTCCAGGCTTCAAGAAATACATAGTTGCTGATGGTGTGGCTAAGGCATTGAGCATGATGAGAACGTCCGTATCCTCACTACCACAACTTTCTGATGTTCTTGTGACACCTCAAGTGCTATGCAACAATCAGGTGGTCTGCATCTTCATTACCGTGCTTTTCTGAGAAGCCTACATCTTTAAGTCTCAAAATAACCAAGCTAATGAGACGTGTTTTATTTCTGTCGTTGTAAAGAAATTGCTCCCGAGTCATAGTCACCACCAGTAACTCAGTAAAGATGACCCTCAGGAGTCGTGGGTCTTTTGCTTTGGCGGAGGCGCTCAGCATATTTGATACTCTTGGTGGGCAGGTTTTATGGGTAGCCATCAAAAACTATACTTGTTGCATTTCAGCAGTTGTGTCTTTTTAGATATTCAATCTATTTGGTTAGCATTAACTGGAATGTTTAACCATTCTTCTGTACAATCCGGTGGAGAAGAAATCCACCATCAATCACAAATGCTGGTGTAAACAAGTCATATAACACTGACTTGGGAGTCTTCTTCATTCCAGATGCATCGAACAGAGACAGACGATAGGGTGCCAGCTCATACTGGAAGATTCTTTAAGCTCTTCGTCAGATTTCTTGAGAAGATGACGCATATGCAATGAATGTATTAATATGGAAAGGCAGGGTGCTCTTGCTTTCTGTAACAGCGTCAATGGCACAGGGGCAGCAAGATCTCATAATGCTGCACGTCGCATGTAGCGGTCATGTGAAACACCGGCACTTATCATTGCGTGGTGTTGTGTTCGCTATTGGTAAATAACTCTGTCATTTGGCCTATGCCCACCCTGAAATAAAGTTGGGAACTGGCGAGACCCAGGCAGAAAAATCTTTTCAAAAATGTTTGTTAAGCTTAAGGGACTCAACTACGGGGTCATCAGTCCCTAAACTTACAAACTACCTACAACTAAGGACGGCACAAATATCCATGCCCGAGGGGGGATTCGAACCCCCGACCGTAGTGGCCGTGCAGACCGTGACTGAAGCGCCTCAGTCTCCTCGGCCACCGCGGCCGGCGAAGAATCTTTTACTTGGGCCAATCCTATCCTGTCTGCAGATGGCGCCTTGTGCCCCGACAGAGCAATAAACTGTGCCACCTAGTGGGCGGATGCAGGAAGCTCCCACGTGATAACTGCACACTCATTATGCACAATGTTCTATTGAAGCAAAAGCTGCTCTTCCTAATGGTGCATTTGAAATTAAAATCACAGGTGACCTATATAAATATATTTGCCTCCAAATTTGGTCAAACATAGTTTCTTGTTTTTTGGAGGTAACTTCCTGAAATTACAAAATATACAGTTTATTCATTATTACACTGGCTTGCCAGGCAGAACAAGGAGTAAAAAGGCTTTGCCGTTTAATAAGGGATTACCAAAGTTGACCTTAAATTTTTGTCATGGAATTTATCCCTGAAATTGCAAAAAAAATTAATTAAATACTGTTCAAACTTCACCCATGATAATTTTTGCATTGTCTGCATGAAACTGATCTAGAAACCTAGAGTTGTACATATGAAGTACCTTACATGCATACCAACGAAAATACAAACTTATGCGTACAGAAACGGGTGGTCCATTTCATTTTTAGTCTCATGAAACGCGGGCTTTATTCCTATGCATTGTTCATATAAATCACTTTATTAATGGATGGGTTAGTTTCAACGATATTACCAAAAAAACAGAGATTAAAACAAAAATTTGTCATCAACATGTGAACTTGGTCCAATTTTGAGGAGCACTAGTATGGAAATGCGGATGGTCTTATTCTATGCAGAATTTAATTCCCTACAACTTTCAATTCCACTAGGACAGTCACATTGCACCACAAATGAAGCCATTGAAACAATAAAACATTTTGTATCAATTATTTCCAATTTGTCTAATTTTTAGGTTTAATCCTGCTGGACTAAACAATGAAAACTGTTGTTATAAATTCAAAATATGATAAGTAAGTAAATATGTAACTGTTGTTCCCAAACCACTAATGGTATGTACGGTTTTTTTTTTTTTTTTTTTTTTTTTTTTTTTTTTTTTTTATGTAAGGTTATGTTAAAACTACCGTCTATGCGCGTAACAATTGATCTCATAACAAAGGGAGACAATTTGTAATTTATGTGATTAGTTCAAAGGCATTTTACAGACCCTTAGCTACAGACTAAGAAAAGAGATTTCAAAATATTTGCAGTGAACTGTTAGGTTTGTGAATTTTCACAGCAAGCATTAACGATCTGATATATTATCTATGTGCTCTCTCAGATTGAGTAGCTGTAGCTGTAGAGTTGGTATTAATTCTTTAAACTATTGCACACATCCCGCTAGGACAACTTCAGGCACATTGATAAATAAAATGTAACTACACTTTTATCAACATACCATTAGCCATGAAGATGGTAAAATTTCACTTACGGCATTGGTGTTGGCAACGGGTATTGAATGCTCTTTGAAAACTCATCACATAGAATTAGGGGAATAATATTTACCATGAAATAAATAATGTTGTTCCTGCTCTATAGTGGTAGGTTACTGTATGTACACTTTCTCAGTCAGTAAGTTACTTATCCTCAAAGCATACATTTTGCTGCCAAGATTAACACACTATACCACCGCCAGCCAAATAAAGGTTTTACCATATTGTAAATGTAGTGGTAGCTGAGCAGTTAAGGTGTAAAAGATTTCGGGTCCGAAACTATGTAAATGCTTAATTTTTTCCTTTCTTTGGTAGTACCATCTCCACTACATCGGTCATAAATGATAATTATAACAAAAATACCAGTTCATAACATACCATTGCATTACTTAGACGCTGTCCGTTTTCAGAGCATTCTAGGCTATTGTTGCGCAAAATTCTTTTTGCAGCCATTGTAAGTGATGTGAATTGCAATGTTTCCTTTACTATACTTTAAAGATATCCGAGTATTCTTATTTATCTACTGCTGATGATGACAAGATCAAATGAGCTCCCCGCATTTTCAACGAAAGGGCTGACCCTGTCTTGGAATTAAATGATGACTCATTTAAGTTGAGGTTTCACTTGAATAAAAATACAGCTACAACTATGATTGAGAGATGACCTGCTGAAACAAACAAAAAGAAAGGAGCCACTGATTCCAATGTGCAAACTACTTTTGACATTACAATTTTATGCCACAGGAAGTTTTCAGATGGTGGTTTAAAGTAGATGTGGCAACAGCTTCTGTGGGTATCCATGAGGTTTCAGCCTGCATTGCATCACTGAAAAAGGAAATTATAAATACGACTAGAGAAGACCATGGTGTGACAAAAACCCAGAGACTTTTTATGAAATAGAGTGTTTTCCTGGTGTTATAGATGCTATTGACTGAACCTATATTTGCATAAAAATCTGCTTATGGTGAAAATGCAGAGATATTTTGGAATTGTCACAGGTGGTTTTCGCTAAACGTGCAAGCAATCACAGAAGCTAAGCTGCAATGTTTAAATATTGTGGCTAGATAGCTAGGCTCTGTGCACAACAGCAATATTTTCAGAAATTCATGCGTACATACTGAGCTGGAAACGGGAGAAATTCAGATAGGCATACTTCTAGGTCATAGTAGCTACCAGTGTTGCAGGTAGGCCTATGTGTTGACATCAGTATTCTGCAAAGAAATGGCAGCCGAGTGAACCTACAACTGAGCTGACAAGAAAACCAGAACAGCACTTGAAAAAAATGTTTGGAGTCACTAAAAGATGATTTCCCTGTTTAAGTTTAGATCTCAGAGTTAAAGAACATTGTTCAGCAGTTATTATAGCTGCAGCATTTCTCTTGCAGAATGCAGCTATCAATGCATCAGACGAGGAGCCTAAAATGGATAACAATGTTTTTGTTGAGAGAAGCGTTTATGAAGAAATTCCAGGAGCAAACAGGAGTCAAAATGCAGTGAGAGCAGCATTTATTTACAATAAAAGTTATAAAATCTGAATAAATTTGAAAACTGTGGGCTACAGATTTGATATAAATTTACAGTGTTTCAGTTTTAAAGCCTGATTTTTCTTTTCATTTCTTTCAATTGTACTTCTTTAAGTCTTTATCTAGTTTTAATGTTTTCATCCTTACTTCATGTTCTGAAATCATGCACTGTATTTTGAGCTTGAATTCATACTTGAGACATTATAATCTTCTTTTATAAAATTGTTTATCACTTTGATAAGATTTTCTGTTCTTTTGTTCCTGCAAGATCTATCTGACACAAATGAAGAATCACTGCTGGTATTTTGTGCATCTACCTTTAATTAGGGATTATTTTTAATTCAAAATACGCATTGTTGTGCCATAAAAAGTTTATTTTTACCTACATAATTTAGTAGAACAACGTTCTTACCACCCCAATGTAAACATTATCAATTTGTTTTCATTTTTTACAGCATCCGTGGTTACAATATTTTCATCTGAAATTACTATATTTTCATTTCCTGATGTCGTGAAAGAAGTATAGCCTTCAATAGTATTTGAATCTGGATCAGAACAGGAATGTAAAGAATAATATAAACTACCTTTCACACAGCATTTTCACTTCAAAATAATTTATTCGAGTGCATTAAAATGTTTACAAACCAGTGCATATAAGTTCCAGATGAAAATTTGCATTGTCTTCATCAGTGGCAGTGCATCCTATGTGTTCACTGGTTCAGTGAACCTCCAGAAAAAACTTCAATGTGAAAAAAAGTAAATAAAATAAAATGTGTTTTTAAACCATCATTCTTCATTTCATTCTTCTATAGATCATTTTATATGCACATTAAAAGTATTTTTATCGCAAGAAAAATATTTTACATCGCGGATACAGCATGTATACGTGTCGTAGCGCGGCCGCTTAATATAGGCGACAGTGGCCACAGCAATGCAATGCGCATGCGCAGCTGAGGTTCAAATTCTCTTCTGAACCCCCTGGAGGCAGCATATGGATGCTCCCGCACTAGGGAGGCAAGGGGCAAGGTAAAACACCGCTTTTAACACTAATGTTTGAGCTGGTAGAGACACCAGCTCTTGACTACTCGAGCTCTGGCAGTTACGTACGAATGGTCCTGAAGTAAGACAATGGGGGCTGCGTACCTCACTTTGTGCACGGGCAAATCCTCCATAAATGCAACATCCGCCTTTCACATTTGTTTGTGGTGTGTTGAAGATTTATAAAAAACACATCATATTTGGTAAAATATCTTATAACTACAAATTACAGACGCATCAACTGCAAAGGTCTTCAGAAGATCTGCTCATGAATAATAATAGTCACTACTCTCCACCTAACAAGAATAGCCATGTGGTTAGCAGCATCACAATGGGCTGTCGAAAGTAGTGGCTTTGAAACTGACTGCAAGCAATTTTTTTAATATCAAATTTTCCTTTTAACAGATACGGGAACAACAATGACTTTTGTATTGTTTCTTGCCACATATCTTTGAATGTTTCTGCAAATGTGTCATAATTTTGAGAGTTTGAAAAGATGGGGATAGAGCAGCCTTTGAGCATGCGTAATGTTGGGAGATGATGCTGCTAACAGTGTCACATGACCCAAAGGTAGCTTGTCTCTTCATCGTAACAAATTCATTTTGTTACAATCACTTAACAGTGTAATCACTTACTGTGTTTTAGCATTTGTGTGCATATTCATATGTTGTTGGTGTTTATTGTCAAAGAAAAATGAACAACATTCAGTATCTTTTAGAAACAAATTACTCAGCTTTAAGCTTGGAAGAGAAGTGTGAAATAAAGAAGCTTGGTAGGCCGATGCCTCTGCTAGAGTTGAAGCAAGCACAAACAAGCCAAGGTAAGACATCCTATAATGAAAATATATCTAATGGGGGGGGGGGGGGGGGGGGGGGCAGGTCAAACCAGGATGCTTTCCATCGAAGCCACTTGCAGAGGTGCACCATTATCAAGTTCCAGCACTCAAAGAAGTAAACCCCCTGTCATCTGAAACACCTACCTACCACTGGTCATCATAGAGATTTGGTACAGGAAAAAATTGTGGCTTTAGAGCTTCTGTCCACTTTGTCTAACAGTAGGTCTGATGACATTACCACCTTCAGCCTTATGCATTTCAACCTTGAAACGTTTTCACTGTGTTTTATACAGTTCTCATCAGGTGTTTTCTTGGTCATTTTCTTAATATTTTCATAACATAGTTTTAAACTCTTGCAACCACTATCTGTACGAATGTTCTGTGACTTAGAATCAACAGAAACTTCGTTCCATGTCTGTACCTTCTTTGCTGTAGTAACTTTAATTTTTTGCTTTCTAATAATCCTTATATTTCCCCAAACACAATTTCTAAAAGTAAATCTTTGGGAAAGTTTGAAGATCGCTCTTTTTCTTTGTACTTTCTTCCATCTTTGCACCATGTAAGCTTTGATAACAAACATTGTGTATCAATTAATATCTGCAGTCAAAGCACAATAATCAAGTCACAAGCTGATTTATGGTGCATTTCCAAGTATCTTTGGTGCTAACCCAGATCAAAGTTGAATCAGCTTCGGCAGATCTAGGTTTAGAATTATGCAATAGAGTGGAGCCCTAAACTTAGGTTCATATCTAAACTACCATCAGATTTGATCTCAAGTCAGCGAACTTTAGCTTGTCTTCATTTGCTTGTACTTTCTTAAGCACTGTGTGCAACTGCATTCAGTTTCTAAGTGTTTTCTGAATTTTTTTCACTAAACCACAGTGTGCCTTTTCCATCCTTAATCCACTTACTCAGTACATACATCTTGAGAGCATTATTCATAACGCATTTAAACTTCATCCATAATTTCTCTATATCCATAATATCTGAACTAAATGTTTTTTATGATATCAATTCATTGTCTAAGTGGCATGTTAAAAATTGCTTATCTGTTCTGTCTAGAAAGTATACTCTTTTAGCCATCTTGAGTGATTTATTAACTTTAGTATTCATCAGCACTATGATGACATTATGATCACTAATCCCGGTCTTTACACTGACACTGTCAATAATGACCAAACTGTAACTACAAGGCAGAGATGCCAAGTTTTGAGATATATTATCTGAAAAGAACTGTAAGAAGAGTCATGTTTAATCAGAAACAAAGTACAGATTAACTCAGTATTACTCATACAGTTTTCATTTTTCATAGAGGTTATACATGTTTTCTGTTTTTAAATTTTCTAGCTTCCCTATCCGATTAAGGGATCTAACATTCCACACTCTGAACCGTAGAATGCCAGTGTTGTCTTTCCTGATGATCACATCCTCCTGAGTAGTCTCCGTTCGGAGATCCGAATGGGGGACTATTTTATCTCCGGAATATTTTACTCTAGAGGATGCCATTATCATATATTCATACAGTGGAGCTGCATGTCCTAAAACGGCTGTAGTTTCCCCTTGCTTTCAGCCGTTCAGTCAATCATCCAGACTGTTGCCCCTGTAACTACTGAAAAGGCTTCTGCCCCCCTTCAGCAACCACACATTGTCTGGCCTCTCCACAGATACCCCTCTGCTGTGGTTGCACCTACCATACAGCTATCTCTATTGTTGAGGAACGCAAGATAGAATAGATAGGTTGAAGTTAGATGTAGTGGGGATTAGTGAAGTTAGGTGGAAAGAGGAACAGGATTTCTGGTCAGGTGAGTACAGGATTATAAATACAAAATCAGTTGGTGGTATTACAGGAGTAGGTGTGATAATGAATAAGAAAATAGGAATGCGGGTAAACTACTATGAGCAACACAGTGATCACATTATCGTAGTCAGGATAGATATGAAGCCAACACCAACCACAGTAGTACAGGTTTATATGCTAACTAGCTTTGCCGATGATGAGGAGATCGAAGAAATATATGATGAGCTAAAGGAAATTATTCAGACAATTAAGGGAGAGGAAAACTTAATTGTTATGGGAAACTGAAATTTGGTAGTAGGACAGGGAAGGGAAGGTAGTAGGTGAATATGGTCTGGGCAAAAGGAATAAAAGAGGAAGCCGCCTGGTAGAATTTTGCATGAAACATAATTTAGTTGTAACAAACACCTCATCTAAGACTCACGAAAGAAGCTTGTATACGTGGAAGAGACCAGATAGATTTTATAATGGTAAGACATAGATTTTGGAACCAGGTTTTAAACTGTAAGACATACCCAGGGGCAGATATAAACTCTGACCATAACTTATTGGTCATGAATTGTAGGCCGAAACTGAAAAAACTGCAGAAAGGTAATAAAATAAGGAGATGGGACCTGGATAAACTGAAGGAACCTGAAGTTCTTGAGAATTTCAGAGGGAGCTTTAGGCAACAATTGACAAAAACGTGGGAAAATAAAACAGTAGAGGAGGAATGGGTAGCAATGAGAGATTAAATAGTGAAGGCAGCAGAGGACAAAATAGGTAGGAAGGCAAGACCTACAAAAAATCCTTGGATATCACAGGAGATACTAAATTTAATCGTTGAAAGGGGCAAATATAAAAATGCCATAAATGAAACAGACAAAATGAAGTACAGACAACTAAGAAATGAGACTAAGAGGAAGTGCAAAATGGCTATGCAGGAGTGGCTAGAAGGCAAATGCAAGGATGTAAAAGAATGTATAAATACGGTAAAAATAGATACAACCAACAGGAAAATAAGAGAGATATTTGGGGACAAGAAAAACAGCTCTATGAATATCAAGAACACAAATGGAAAACCAGTTCTTAGCAAAGAAGGGAAAGCTGAAAGGTGGAAAGAGTATATAGAGTGTTTCTATGAAGGAAATGAACTTAGAGGCAATATTGTAGGAAGAAGAGAAGAAGTAGATGAGGATGAAATAGGAGATACTATACTGAGAGATGAATTTGACATAGCACTGAAAGATCTAAGTCGAAACAAGGACCCTGGAGTAGATGAGATTCCCTCAGAGCTACTGAAGTCTCTGGGAGAACCAGCCATGACAAAACTGTTTCACCTGGTTTGTAAGATGTATGAGACAGGCGAAGCACCCTCAGACTTTAAGAAAAATGTTATAATCCCCATTCCAAAGAAAGCAGGCGCAGACAGGTGTGAAAACTACAGAACCATCAGTTTAATAAGTCATGGTTGCAAAATATTAACACAAATTATTTACAGAAGGATGGAAAAGCTGGTAGAAACTGACCTCAGGGAAGATCAGTTTGGGCTCAGGAGACATGTAGGAACACGGGAGGCAATACTCACTTTACGACTTATCTTAAAAGATATATTAAGGAAAGGCAAACCTACATTTTTGGCTTTCGTAGATTTGGAGAAAACTTTTGACAATGTTGATTAGAATACACTCTTTCAATTCTGAAGTCAGCAGGGGTAAAATACAGGGAAAAGAGAATTATTTACAACTTGTACAAAAGCCAGACCGCAGTTATTAGACTCTAAGGGCATGAAAGGGATGCAGTGGTTGGGAAGGGAGTAAGACAGGGTTGTAGCCTATCTCCAATGTTATTCAATTTGTACATTGAGCAAGCTATAAAGGAAAGCAAGGGGGAATTTGGAGAAGAAATTAAAGTTCAGGGTGCCATTGTAATTCTGTCAGAGACAGCAAAGGATCTGGAGGAGCAACTGAACGGAATGGACAGTGTGTTGAAAGGAGTATATAAGATGAACATTAACAAGAGGAAAACAAGGGTAATGGAATGCAGTCTTAGAAAATCAGGCAATACTGAAGGAATTAAATTAGGTTACGAATTAATGAAAGTGGTAAATAAGTTTTGTTACTTGGGCAGTAAAATGACATATGTTGGTCACAGTACAGATGATATAAAATGCAGGATAGCAATGGGAAGAAAAGGGTTTTTGAAAAAGAAATTTGGTAACATCGAATATTAATTTAAGCGTAAGAAAGTCCTTTCTGAAGGCATTTGTGTGGAGTGTTGCCTTGTATGGGAGTGAAACATGGACAATAAACAGTGAGGACAGGAAGAGGATAGAGGCTTTTGAAATGTGGTGCTATAGAAGAATGCTGAAGATTAGGTGGGTGGATTGTGTAACTAATGAGGAGGTACTGAAAAGAATTGGGGAGAAAAGGAATTTCTGGCATACCTTGACTAAAAGAAGGGATCCATTAGTAGGACACATTCTTAGACATCAAGGAATTGTGAATTTAACATTGGAGGGAAGTTTGTGGGGTAAAAATAGCAGAGGGAGACCAAGAGATGAACACAGTAAGCAGATTCAGACAGATGTAGGTTGCCGTTCTTATGTGGAGTTGAAGAGGCTTGCTCAGGATAGGGTATTGTGGAGAACTGCATCAAACCAGTCTCCAGACTGTAGACCACAACAACAACATACAAGTTTTATAGGAGACTTAATTTTGGCAACATTTTTCTTGTTTATAGGAAGCTGGTAACTTACATGATGCCAACAGTCTTCTCAACCCGTGTGTCAAATAACAAAATTGGGTAAATAAGGACTGCATAATGAACAATGAATAGACCTTTGTGACTGTATGAGGAATGAGAATTTTTTTTTCTATGTCCCAACCTGTGTTTCTGAAGTACAGAACTTTATTCTGGGCATTTTCACCACTACAGGTTTCTGAATCAGTGCTATCACCATCAAACTAACTAAATATTTCAAGATTTTTAATTATTGATTGCAAAGAACATTATACACACTTTATTTTTCTTGTATTTCAGTAAAACATAACTTTCTCTTCAAGCAGTGTGACAAGTCACAAAATGCAATCAAAATAGTCACTTAACATTATCCAAAGCATTATTAGAGAAAAAATAATAACTTGAAACTATCTATATTTAAAAACAAATAACTGAATATATAGTACTTCGTAATAGATTTAAAAAAAAAAGTTTAATGCTTTGCAAACACAAAAATAGAACAACAATGTGTTCTTAGTTGTTTAGGATTTGCAGTTGCAGTAGCCAATCATGTGTTCAAAATATCTGAGATGGAATTGTAAAGACATAAGAAAGAAAGCTAATATAAAAAATACTCTGGCAGAGTATTCATGTCTAAAAATTAAATAATTAAAATGAACTTTACATTCATATTTGTATTTCTGAAAGAGACTAAAACAAGTGCTAGAGTCAATATAAATGCTACTCAAATGCTTTATACTCGAACGTGACGTCACAGCATGAATACATGTACCTCAAATCACAATGTCACTACAAGTTTACACACTCACAGCAATGAAATTAGTTCTAAAGTAGAGAAGCGTAATATATAGTCAGTGCTAAACAGATGATGAAGGAGTCTTGTCCTACTCCTTAAGCAATATTACTTCAAAAATGAGGCATACAAAAACCTTATGTGGTCCAACTACTAACATAAAGAAAATAGTAAATTCCATAATTTTAGCATGGACTCCCATAAGATCATAATTTTGGCCTAGGAATTATGATAATTACAGACAAATCATAATACTTGGCATGTCTGTAAAAGATTTAAAATATTTCTATAGTGTATGAGACATGATTTAGCTGCTGAAGACAGTTTGCAGAAAACTGTCATTAAAAATAATTCAGAGGCCTGCTTGTTTGTACCACCTGCAAAAAAATCTATAGACGTCCCAGTCAATATTTGGTAGGTTAAAGTCGCCTACAAATAATATTGGCCAATTCCTGTATTTTATACACAAATGAATGGAAATTTTATTTTAATGACTCTTAAAACTGTCATGGCGGCACCGGGTGGCTGGTAAAAAAATACTCAACAATTAATCTTATTTCTCCTAGACCTGTTATATGCTTGCGGAAAACTTCACAGTCACACTCAAATTCAATCCTAGTAGTGAATATATTTTGTCAACTGTGATTAATCAAGGGACTGTTGGTACACACTGTCCCACTCCTCAACAGAAATTTGGTCTACATATATCAGATTCGTCGGCGAGTTGTCTCGTCCAAAAACGGCATTTTCAATAGATCCCAGGCGTGTTCAATAGGGTTCATACCTGGAGAACAGGCTAGTCACTTTTATCTCGTAATGCCATTATCATGAAAGAACTCATTCACAAGATGTACATGATAACTACCCTCCATTAAGATGAATCCCTCACCATTATGCTGCCGATACGGTTGTCACATGACATCAAACCGTACAGTATAGCCTTTGACTGCCTTCCACAACTGGCAGTGGCATATGGTGGCGCCACAAAATTCCACCCCTAGCATCAAGGAACCACCAGCTTGCTGCACTCATTGAATGGTGTGTCAAAAAATGTTCAGGCCAACCAGGCTGCCTCCAAAACTGTGTCTGACAATGGTCTGGTTGAAATGAGATACGAGTCTCGTCTGTGAATAACACTTGATGCCAATTTTGACAAGTCAATTCAACATGCTTTTGTGCCCATTTGTACTGCACTGCATGGTATATAGGTGTCAAAGCTGGACCTGGGAATGGAGGTCAGTAGTGAAGCTGCACGTCATGCATCCTATTACCAACAATTACCTACAGTTTGAGTCAAAACATGACGTCCTGTGGCTGCATGAAAAGCATTATTCAGCACGGTGGCAATACTGTCAGGGCTTCTCCGAGCTGAAATCTGTAAATAGTATTAATTAGCTGCTGTGGTAGTCTCTGTGCAGCCAGAGCGAGGCAAGTCATCGACAGTTCCTGTATCTCTGTACCTCCTCCACGTCCAAACAACATCACTTTGATTCACTCCAAAGACTTCTGGAAACTTCCCCTCACACAAAGTAACAATACAGATACAAATTTCTGCATTGACCTTCTAGGCTTGGTTGAACTACAGTCAACACAAACAGTGTACTTCGTTCCTGGTGTTATGACTAGAACTGATTGGATGTCTTATCCACAATGTGGCATTGGCACTGCTCCTGCACGGTTGTTTACATCTTTTTGCGAGACGAGTGACATATATCGCCAATCTATGCAACTGTGTTCTCGATGCAATATACAAATTCGATGTCAGTGTTCAGGAGACTTTGCAACCGAGATCATGCAGCACTTTCTTTGAGTGTATAAATTGTTCCAGAGGCCGAGGGGCCAAAATGGACAATCAATCAATTTTTTCTGTTAAAAAAGAATTTCCAACCTTTTCCCAAAGTATGTATTAACTTATCCAAGAGTACATTGAAATCATGAGTAAATTGTAAACTTTTTGCAGGGTCAATAGCTTTTATAGGAACAACAGAATGCATGGTGGTTAATGCATACTTGTGAGAAATGAAAAATGTTGTTGAGCTAAGTCAAAAAAGTAACTTTAAAGAGTTATCTTTAAATTATTTCAAAACATCATTAACATGAAATGATGTTTTATAAATTTTGCCCAATAAAATGTTCACACATGTAGTAATCAAAGTACTGCAAGCCCCTTTGATTTTAATCAGAATGAATGTTGAATTCAAGAACGAAATGAATCACAAGAGATTTATACACTGGACAAAATAATTTGGGGAATCAGCTGAGATATCTAGGTTATGAAGTATTCTCATCGGCAGAATGAACTACAATGGTTCTATGTCTTTCTGTCGGTTCTACGGAGTGAAGACAACAACATTACAGCAACCAAGATAGTGGAAATAAAAGAAACTTGCTGAAAAGGGGGTGAGTCCAGACCCAGCTGCTGAGCCCAGGGTGTTAAGTATCGTAATTTAATTTGCGTGAAATTTCATTGCCAGTTGATTTCTTAATTTTCGTTTTTAAGAGGTTTCTTCTCACCTTCTTGACAGATTTTATTTGTGCTACTGTTTGAAGAGTTTATTCTCACATATTTTGACCAATACCTTGTGCACAGTTTTCACCTGTTCAAAGCTACATGATTTAAGTGTCATACTGTCACTTCCTTATTTCGTGTTCCGCTTTAAGAAAGCTTATAGTCACGTGCATTTGATAACAGCGGATGCCAAAGATTTTGTTGTTTATTTTGAAAACAGCCAGAGTCAGTTTCATTATTTTGACAGTGTAGTTACCACTGACCACAGTTCAGTCAGTTGCCAGCCGCTTTTATCAAAGTACTAGACTAGTTAAAAGTTGATTATTTAGTTTTCTACTTTCTACAGTTAATTGTAGCGATATAATGGATAGGATGTGTGCCTGCTGTGTGTGGATGCAGGAGTTGGCCGCAGTTCGTGAACAGCTAAGCGTGCTGTTGGCTACAGTCAACCACCTTCAGGCTGCTGTCTCGGGTGTAGCGGTGGTGGGAAGTCTGGTGTGTCGAATGGGACACCTCAGGTGTCTCGTGCTTCTCCCTCTGTTCCTGCTACCGAGGCACCTTCAGGTGTACCGGACGTGGTTGAGCCACCCTCACCGCAAGGGGAGTGATGGGTGGAATGGTGTTTGCGTCACTCGAGACGGAAGGCCAATGTGGAGGCCCGCTTGTCCTGTGAGTGGACGTGTGGCCACTCCTTCAGCAGGGTCCGAGCAGTTGCATGGCGGGAGTTGATTATTAGTTATTGGGAGCTCCAATGTTGGGCGGTGATGGAACTCCTTAGGCAATAGCGTTGAGATCTGGATAGTAATCCAAAATGCACTCCATGTATCTTCCATGGCCGGCCGCGGTGGCCGAGGAGACTAAGGCGCTCCAGCCACGGTCTGCACGGTCACTACGGTCGGGGGTTCGAATCCCCCCTCGGGCATGGATATTTGTGCCGTCCTAGTTTGTAAGTAGTTCATAAGTAGTTTGTAGGTTTAGGGACTGATAACCCCGTAGTTAAGTCCCATAGACTATACAAACATTTGAACATTTGAATTTTATCTTCCAAGGGGCCTCATCCAAGACGTGGAGGCGGCCTTGCCAGTGGCTATCGAGCATGTGGGGTGCGGTCAACTGCAAGTCGTGGCTCGCATTGGCACCAATGACGCTTGTTGCTTGGGTTCTGAGGACATCAGTTCCTACAGGCGGCTGGCGGAACTGGTAAAGACTACTGCCCTCGCACATGGGGTGAAAGCAGAGCTGTTGATTTGTAGCATTGTTCCCAGGGTTGATCGTGCGTCCTTTGGTTTGGAGCTGAGTGGAGGATCTGAACCAGAGGCTTCGCCGATCTGTGACAGTCATTGCTGCAGGTTTCTGGATCTGCGTTATTGGTTGGGGAATTGTAGTACGCCCCTAGATAGATCAGGGGTGCACTACACTAAGGAAGTGGCTACTCAGGTAGCAGAATACTTGTGGAGTGCATATGGCGGTTTTTTAGGCAAGGCGCTAGCTCTGATGAGCACTCGCCTGTCAACATTCAGACAGCGAATTCAGGCTGTGTTCGGCTCAAAAATTCGACTATCAAAATTAGGAATGGGTCGAACCCGAATTTTACCGAATCGAATCCGAATACCGAATCTTAAATAAAACATGTGCCAAATTCCAAAGCTGAATTGAATCTTCTGAATCTCGAACCCAAATAATCTGTCAACTCAAGTACATGTATTTAGAAAGAATTACTAATCTATCACAGCCAGTGATGAAGATAAAGCCTTCTGGGGTGGGTCTCAAATGACAATATTAACAGTAAAATTTAAGAAATTAAAATATCATTTAGATTTTTATTTTAAAATCTTAAGGATTTTTTAATACCCCCTACCCTTAAAAGAAATTTGTATGGAACATTCTGATATACATGTTTTTTAGATGGTCTAAAAGGTAATTAGAATCTTTCTTCATTATATTATAAACTGTTTCATTTTGTTGAAATAAAAAATAATTGCAGAATGAAGTAGTAGACAGGAAAGGATTACATATTTTGTCTTTTTCCAAAGGGGAAGGGTCAATAATAAAAACTGAAAAGATGAGTAGATATTTTGGAAGTTGGAAAATAGATTCTTAAAAAATGGGATTGTAAATGTTTAATAGTTTTATAGTGACATATCAGGCATTCTACGAGTGACGGACATGGCCTCTCAGACATACAGAAATCCGTGTTTATTCGACGTGTGTGTACTAGTTATTGCCACGAAGACATTTCAGAACTGTGAAAAGTACTAAACGCGCAGACTGCGTATTCTGGAGGCTTATGCAAGGGTATTTTGTAGATTTATTTATTCTTTCAAACATTTACAATCATTTAACTTGTCTGTACAGAATTTTTATTCGTAGAATATTTAAAAATCAGTACTAGAAGTCAGTTGCCGTGCTTCATTTCTAACTATTCCTGTTCAGCATAAGAATAATACAAATGTAAGCATTAACATGATATGTTAGGCGAACGGAATTTAAATGTGGTAACAGCTAATACAGAAAATTATATGGCATAATGTTTACATTTGTATTGTTCTTATGGTGAAGAGAGTGTGCAATTTACTAATCACGATTCATAGGAACAATCACTTGCCCCTAATAGAAAAACATGTAAGTTTTAGCACGAGGGCAGTGCTTGTAGCATCAGGCATATTGACACAATACATGCTTTCCAGTCAGCTTTACGTAGTAGCTTTCAGATAAAACTTCAAATGTAAGTCTATTGTATGAAACGAAATGCGGAAATATAAAACAATTTTATTAGACTTATAATACAAATTTTACAAAATGTTTATAACAACAATTAGATATCTGTAGGATAATTCTGAATCACTATCACTTGATTCCTTGTTACACAGTTCCTTTGTGCTGCAGAGCATTATCCCTCGAAAATTTTTAAATGCCTGTTATGCAATATGATTTGAAACCCACTTCCATGTATCATCATTCCATTGGCACACTTACATGTTTTACATGACCTGTTGGTGTCAGTTATCTGTCACTTTTCAAAAGGCAGTAGATGTACAGTGTTTAATCTCGACCTTAAACGATTTATTGAAACAGATGTCAAGTGGTTGCTGAACTGACGTCATCCCACCCAGATGGTGCATGATCAGAACTTTTTTTTCCACATAATAAATAACTTTCTTCTTGAAATCCTAGTGCTTCATTACAGTTCAGATACCCCAGCACCACACAAAATTCGATGAAACAATATGTCAAATCGAGAATGAGGCAACTCACGCAAGAATCCTAAAGCCTTATGTATCATTGGTATTTACGTGAAGAAATGTATTTTTGTTGCTACTTATATTTGAAAGCTGCTAAATCTGAAGTTGAGCAATACTAAAGTTCTATTTCCTTCGTTGGATGGTGTATTAAAATTCAATAGTCAAAAATAAAAAGAAAATTAGACTCGTCTTTTTCTTTTTATGAGCGCAAAAGTTTTTGGTCCAGTATTTATATTTATGCTTGCTAAGCAAGCATTGTGTAGCACTGCTTATATTAGACAGGAAAAGTTACTTGTAGCGGCTCCTAGCGCCATTTATCAGCAGTGTTGCCAAATTAGTGACTTTGTGACTACATCTGGTGACTTTTGGCCATTGAAAGTGACAAAACTTGAGTTTTAGCGACTAGCGACAAAACTGGCAATTCCTGGCCATTGAACCGAAATTATCTCGAAATTTCAAATTTTGAATTTTAGGTAACCAAATATTTTGTCAACCTGAATGACCTATAGTATTTTTATTGCATTTGATTTCGTAGCTAGCACTGCCTTCTCTATCTTGTCAATGTGATAGTGGTACTCAAGGTACCCTCCGCCACACACTGTCAGGTGGCTTGCAGAGTATGGATGTAGATGTAATTGCAGAATGGAAGGGACGTCCCCAATTTCAACTAGTATTCCATTGTTGGTGCTAACGGCTTTCAACATTCAGTTAAGAGGCAACTGCCTAGGTGTGATGGTGTTCAAGTTACTTACATTACAATTTCCTGTTTTTCTTTTGTGTGTGTATGTGTGAGGCAATTTTTTTTTCTCTCATTTATTTCAGGTTATTATTTAAAGACAGTTGCAGGGAATGTATACATATTTATTTTGTTATTTCTTAATGTTACATGGGGAATTATTTATGTGAAAGAAAAATATGGATTTGCCACTGCCTAAGAAAAGAACCTAACTTCAACAGTACCGAAAAGATTGGGAATCCGACCCAAAATTATAAAGGATAGCTTACTACTGAGGCTGGGGACTCAAAAGCCTTTTTTCAAATACTGTCGTGTAGCTATATATGCAAAATCGAGTGATATTAAGAAACATTCAAAGAGTAATAAACATAGAGGCAATGTTGTGTGTATTAGTAATCCAAAGTAACTAAAGCTTAGTTTTAAGTCTATGACTGAAGATCCATCACGAATTGCTGAGGTACGTTTATCGCTCCTCATTGCTGCACATTGTTCTGTTTTAACAATGGACCACTTAAGTGAGATGTGCTAGACTGTATTCTCTGATTCCTAAACAGTCAGTAACTTTAGATTACATTGAACAAAATGTAAAAAATTGTTAGGAAGGTGCTTGGTCCTCATTTCATTAATCAGACTGTTAAAAACATTGGTTGGCTGGGGGTTTGAAAGGGACCAAACTACTATGGTTATCAGTCGCTTTTTCCAATCACAGAGACAACATAATAGACCGCT
Source organism: Locusta migratoria (assembly GCA_026315105.1). Taxonomy (NCBI): domain Eukaryota; kingdom Metazoa; phylum Arthropoda; class Insecta; order Orthoptera; family Acrididae; genus Locusta; species Locusta migratoria. The sequence goes on along the minus strand of CM048755.1, from coordinate 734,015,334 downwards.
AAAATGGGACACAACGTGTTAAACTACATCAAACCGTATATGTAAAATGTCAGAAATCAAATAATCAAATAGAGGGAAGAAAGAAGAGATTTAAAAGAGAAGGCCAGAGTGTCCAGGCTGGGTGTTCACAGAAATAAAAATAGCCACTCTGCAACACATTAAAATCACATGCCTAAAAATATTAAGCAGGTGCAGAATAAATAGATAAATCATACTCAATAATGTCAGATGGAATTGTGGAATCCACTGTTACAAATAAAAGTTAAAACAGAATCAGCCACAGAAGCATTGTCACCTAAAACAAGTTGTAAGGAGTCAGGAAGATTAAAAGTCGGCCTATGAGGGGCGAAGGTTGGGCATTCGCGTAAGATGTGGGTGACTGTTAAAGGCGCACCATATCAGCAGTCAGTGAGGAGGATTCTCGCGACGGAGAATGTGACCTTGTGTAAGTCAAGTATGGCCGATGTGGAGTCGGCAGAGGACAACAGAATCCCTGCAAGGATTCCACATAGAGGACCTCCACACATTGGTTGTCTCCTTCATTAGTCGTAACATGTTGGGCGTCTGTACTGTATGCCTTTCTGTACTCCATAGACCAAGAACATGACTGTGTAACATTGAACCCTATATCCAGGGTTGGTTTATGGGTAGCCTCTTTCGCTAACCTGTCAGCCATCTTGCTTCCAGCTATCCCAATGTGCCCTGGTGTCCATTCAAATTCTACCGACCACCCACAACGGTCAGTGTTGTTTAGGGATTCTTTGAAGGCCTTAATCAAGGGATGGCAAGGGAAGCACTGATTGAGGGCCTGTAGACTGCTTAGGGAGTCACTGCATATGAGGAAACACTCCCCAGAGCAGGAAAGAATGTGATCGACAGCACGAAGGATGGCTACCAGCTCAGCAGTGAATACACTGCAACCATCTGGCAGGGAATGCAGTTCCTTATGTCTGGTATGGGCATATGCAAAGCCGACACAACCATCTGCCCTCGAGCCATCAGTGAAGACAACTGTGGAGACCTGGTACCCATCTAGACTTGACAGGAATTGACCACTAAGTGCCTCTGGGTGAACGGGGCATTTGGAGCGGTGTGTCAAGTCCAGTCGAGATAGGACACTGACCGTCAAGCCCGATCTCTGCCGCCGTTCTGGTATCTGGAGTACTCTGTTTGGAAAAAGGAGACGGTAGTTGGGATGAGTAGGCATAACATAGACATGGGCTGCGTAATTTGCCAACAGTTTGCCTGATTCGCAGAGGAGGCACCCCAGCTTCCACAAGGAGACTGAAAGCCCCTGTCGAGAGTCTAACGCCGCAGTGGTGGATAGGGTCCAGAAGCTGTAGCGCCGAGGGCAATGCGGAACCATATACTACACTCCCGTAGTCCAGACATGACAGAACAAGGGCTTTGTAACTGTGCAGCAGGGTACTGCGATCTGCACCCCAAGTGGTATTGCTAAGGCACCGGAGGACGTTGAGGTGCCACGAGCACTTCTGTTTAAGCTGGCGAATATGTGCTATCCATGTTAGCCGATCATCAAATTCCAGTCCAAAGAAACGGTGAGTTTCTACTACAGTGAGTAGTTGGTCGTTAACATAAAGCTCTGGATGTGGTTGAACTGTCTGACGCCAACAGAAGAGCTAAAATATATGCAGAAGTCATCAGTATCACCTTCATTGTATCCTGCTGCTATGCCATTAATGGCAACGAAAAGCAGGGGGATGCTCAATACCGAGCCCTGGGGGACCCCAATCTCCTGGGTATGTAAGGAGCTATGGAACGCCCTGACCTGTACACGGAGTTAAAAAATTTTGGATAAAAAGGTGCAGTGAGCCCTGAAGTCCCCAGCCATGCAAGGTGGTAAGGATGTGTTGTCGCCAGGGTGTGTCGTATGCCTTGATAAATCAAAAAAGGTGGGAACCAGGTTCTGACATCAAGAAAAGGCTGTCCGGATGGCGGACTCAAGAAAGACCAGGTTATCCAAGACTGAGCGCCCCTGACGGAAACCACCTTGGCATGGAGCCAGCAGGCCCCGGGATTCAAGCACCAAACACAACCGCCAGCTTACCATGCGTTCTAGCAGTTTACAGAGGACATTTGGAAGGCTGATTGGCCGATAACTGTCCACGTCTAGCGGGTTTACCTGGTGCTTTCTCACCACTGTGATAGGAAGACACCTCTACTCCAGATCTGATTAAACAAGGCTAGAACATGTCTCTTACAAGCGTCAGATACATGCTTCAATATCTGACTGTGGATTCTGTCGGGCCCTGGGGCAGTGCACAAGGGCACTGAGAAACTCCCACTCACTAAACGGAACACATACACCTCAGGGTGGCCTCGGAGATGGCACCGTGATCCATACAAACAGCTCCATATATAGAGATCCCAGGAATTGCTGTCTGGGTCTGGTAGCCATACAGGTGTCGGATCTTCGTCCAGACTTGGGGAGGGGAGGTACGCAACCCTATGATGGAGACATACCTCTCCCAACATACCTGTTTGCACCTCTCTATTATCTGCCAAGCACGAGCTCGGGGGCATTTAAATGTGATTAGAGTATCGAGCGATGGGTCGCACTTATGGAGCTGAAGAGCACGCCTACGGTCTCGGATGGCTTCCGCAACTTCTGACGAGCACCAAGGCACTGTCTTTCTCTGGGGGCATCCGGTTCAATGGGGAATTGCATGCTCAGCAGCAGATACAATCGTCTTAGTGTAATTCTCTACCACTACATTGATTGTATCATTTAGGAGAGTTTCAAGAGTGGCAGCAGGATGGAAGTCGTCCCAGTTTGCCTCACTTAAAGCCCTTCGAGGGGGATGTCCTGGGCATTGACAATGGCGTACTGACACAAAGATAGGAAAGTAGTCACTACCGCACAAATCTCATGCGTCCTCCAGGTCACAGATGGTAAGAGGCCAGGGCTGCAAACCGACAAGTCAATAGTCCAGAAAGTGCCTTGTGCCATACTGAAGTGCGTGGGGGCACCAATGTTTAAGAGGCAGAGATCGAGCTGGGATATAAAGTTCTTGACTTCTCTGCCATGGCCACTGCTTATTGCACCACCCCAAAAGGGGTTATGGGTGTTAAAATCGCGCAATAGTAAAAATGGTGGTGGGAGTTGGGATATCAGTGCAGCTAATATGTTTGGTGGTACAACATCTGGTGGGAGATATAAGCTGCAGATAGTTACGTCATCTGGTATCCTTACTCTGACAGCCACAGCTTCTAAATGTGTCTGAAGTGGCACGGTTTCACTATAAAAAGAGTTAAGGATGTAGACACAGACTCCACCTTAAACCCTACGATAAACGCTGCAACTTTTGTAGAATACCCTGTATGCTGAAGGACAGGGGTCCGCATTGCCGGGAACCAGGTCTCCTGAAGGGCAGTGCAGAAAGTAGGTGTGGTGCTTAAAAGTTGTCGTAATTCATCCAGGTGTCAGAAAATTCCACCGCAATTCCACTGGAGGATGGTCTGGGAAGACATGAGGTACGAAGGACGGCTTTTATACCTTAGGATCAGTTGCTTTCACTGCTGCTATGGCTGTTATGTCCATAGTTTCTGAGATACTATCGAGTTTCAGCTCCTCAGGCGATGCTAGAATCTCCACCTCCCACCTCGTCTTTGGAGGTGGAGGTATGGGGCAGTAGTGCAGGAACTACCATGGTCTCTTTCTTTTCACTAGTTTTCTTTTTCTTCTTTTATGTCTCGCACTGCTCCTTCGGCTTCTCACGTATGGTGGGCTTCGCTGACTCAGTCTCCAGGACAGAGGATGACCTCAAAGCCCTACGACCGGCCTTCTTTGGTACTGCAAGCCACTCGCTGGGGTCCGCTTTTTCAGCCAAGGACAGATGATATGCAAGCGATCCCTTCCTTGCGAGAGGAGCCAGGGGGAGGCTGCTCCTTCTCTGGCTCAGGGGGTGGGGACCAATGTTTCCAGTGTTTGGGGGATGGGGGAGGGGGCAGGTGAAGTCGGTAGGATCTGCTGGCCCACTACTACTGGCTACTGCCTGAACAGTTAGAGATCTTGGTGCCGTAGATAGTGACAATGAAGCAGCTGTAGCATAGGAGGTGATCATGTTTACAGGATGGAGTTTCAAGTACTTACGTTTAGCCAATGAGTATGACAGCCTGTCCAAGGTCTTATATTCCACGAGTTTCCTCTCTTTATGCAAAACTGTGCAATGTGGCGACAAGGCCCGTGATACTGGCTGCAGTTGACGCAGACTGGAGGAGAGGCACATGGGACATCGGGACGAGATGCACATCCGCATTCCCGGCAGGTTGGATTGGCATCACACCGGGATGACACGTCCCCAAACTTCCAGCACTTGAAACAACGCATAGGGAGAGGAATGTACGACTTAACATCGCACTGGTAGATCATCACCTTGACCTTCTCAGGCAATGAATCACCCTCGAAAGCCAAGATGAAGGCACCGGTGGCAACCCTGTTCTCCTTTGGACCCCTAAAAATACGCCGGATAAAATGAATGCCTGACCACTCTAGGTTTGCTCTTAGTTCATCATCAGATTGAAACAGGAGGTTTATATGCAATATAATGCCTTGGACCATGTTTAAACTCTTGTGAGGTGTTATTGTAATGGGAAAATCACCCAGCTTGTCAAAGGTAAGCAGTGCCTGTGACTGTGCTGGGGATGGCGTTATGAAGACTGTCCCTGATCTCATTTTAGACATGCCCTCGACCTCTCCAAACTTATCCTCTAGGTGCTCCACAAAAAATAATGGCTTCATTGATTGAAAGGGTTCTCCATCTGTCCTGCTACATACTAGCAGAGAGCCGACAAGCAAATGTTAAGATCGCACTTAGAAAATGAATGGGCATCGTTTAATTCCGGGACTATGGATGTAGAGGAATTGTGGACTAAATTTAAGTGCATTGTTAATAAAGGGTTAGGGAAACATGTGCCAGTAAAGACGATTAAGGATGGTAAAGATCCACCGTGGTATAATAATAATGTTAGAAAGCTGCTGAGAAAGCAAAGACTGTTGCACTCTCGATTCAAAAAAGAACACGCAAATGATGACAGGCAAAAGTTAGTAGAGATTCGTGCATCTAGAAAACGATCGATGCGCGAAGCATACAATAATTATCACAGCCATATCTTAGCAAAAGATCTTTCCGAGAACCCGAAAAAATTCTGGTCCTATGTAAAATCGATAATCGGGTCAAAGCCCACTGTCCAGTCACTCGTTGATCATTCCGGGGCAATAATAGAAGAAAGCAAACGGAAAGCTGAAGTTCTAAATTTAACATTTAAGAAATCTTTCACGCAGGAGGACCGCACAAATGTACCATCATTTGATCAACCTACTAATTCCGAAATGGGAGACATAGCAATAGGTATTTCAGGTGTAGAGAAGCAGCTGAGAGAGCTAAATACGAAAAAGTCTGCTGGTCCGGATGGAATACCAGTTCGGTTTTACAAAGACTATTCAGCGGCATTGGCCCCCTTTTAGCTTGCATTTATCGCTAATCTTTAATTCAGCGCAAAGTTCCTAGTGATTGGAAAAAAGCACAGGTGACTCCCGTTTATAAGAAAGGAAAGAAAACTGACCCACCCGATTACAGGCCAATAATGTTGACATCAGTTTCATGTAGAATTTTAGAGCATATTCTCAGTTCGAATATAGCAAATTTCCTTGAAACGGAAAAGCTTCTTTCCATGAATCAGCACGGGTTTAGGAAACATCGTTCATGTGAAACTCAGTTTGCCCTTTTCTCACATGACATCTTGCGAGCCATGGATGAAGGGCAACAGGCGGATTGTGTTTTTCTCGACTTCAAAAAGGCGTTCGACGCGGTGCCACACTGCAGACTGCTAACGAAGATACGAGCTTATGGAATAGGTTCACAGATTTGTGACTGGCTGGAAAACTTCCTAAGTAATAGAACGCAGTACGTTGTTCTCGACGGCGAGTGTTCATCAGAGACGAGTGTATCGTCAGGCGTGCCCCAGGGGAGTGTGATAGGACCGCTATTATTTTCTATCTATATAAATGATCTGATGGACAGAGTAAGTTGTAATTTGCGGCTGTTTGCTGATGATGCTGTGGTGTATGGGAGGGTGTCGTCTGTAACTGACTGTAATAGCATACAGGTTGACTTAGTCAAAATTTCTAGTTGGTGCGAAGAATGGCAGCTAGCTCTCAATGTAGAAAAATGTAAGGTGATGCGCATGAGTAGAAAAAACAATCCTATAATGTTCGAATACAGCATTAGTAGTGAGCTTCTTGATGCTGTCGCGTCGTTCAAATATCTAGGCGTAACATTGCAGAGCGATATGAAATGGAACGAGCATGTAAGGACAGTTGTGAGTCAGGCGGACAGCAGACTTCGGTTTATTGGGAGAATTTTGGGAAGATGTACTTCAACTGTAAAGGAGACCGCGTATAAAATGCTTGTACGACCACGTCTTGAGTATTGCTCAAGTATTTGGGACCCGCAGCAGATCGGTTTGAAGGAAGACATAGAGGCGGTTCAGAGGCGAGCAGCTAGATTTGTTACCGGTAGGTTCAACCAATACGCGAGTGTCACGGAAATGCTCCGGCAACTCAATTGGGGATCGCTGGAAGAAAGATGACGTTCTTTTCGTGAATTTCTGTTAAGTAAATTTAGAGGGCCGGAATTTGAAGCTGAGTGTAGTACGATCTTGCTGCCGCCTACTTACATTTCGTGTAAAGATCACAAAGACAAGATAAGAGAAATTAGGGCTCGTACGGAGGCATATAGGCATTCTTTTTTTCCTCGTTCAATTTATGAGTGGAATAGGAAAGGAAATGCCTAGTAGTGGTACAGTGTACCCTCCGCCACGCACCTTACGGTGAATTGCGGAGTATGTATGTAGATGTAGATGTAGGTATTTAGGGGCATAAGCCTCACCTTGTTGACGAGTCCTACTTTCCTCCCATGGGGTGGCCAGGGAAGGGAACGAGTGTGGGTCATACATTGCTGAATTTAAATCAGGCCTTCCTCTCTTAGAGACACCAGTTGTATGTCCAGCAACGTTTCGGGAACACTTCATGGTTTTCCCACGAGCAGCTAGGGATCTAAAGATCCATCCAGGCAGAGCCCCGCTTGCCTGGGTAAGCCTTATACAACTGAGGGGCAGCAGGTTCTTCAGAGGTTGCTCGCTAGTGACTGTTCAACCTCAACAGCCATTCATCTCCTTGGCACATAGCACACCTTGAGATTGAGGTTTTTTTATAGAGGTCTGTACTGTCCTTGCGACACGTGCGACTAAGCCAAGATCCCTGGGCTCTGAAACGTACAATGTTCCACCATCGCGTCAAATGATGGTTGTTGAAGCATGCACAGAGCTTACGGTGTAGCAGACTGTTGGCGCGACACAGCCCACAGCTCAGGTCCCCGGGTTCGCCAAGCCCGTACTCGGCAAATTAGTGCTGAGCCCCTGAGGGGTGTTAAAAACATAGGTGTGGGTAAGTATAGCTTAATCTTAGATGAAAGCACAGACATTCATAATACAAAAATGTTAGGGGTAGTTGTTAGATACTTAGACACAGATCTTAGCAGAATTGTATGTGCATTTCTTGGTTTAGTCCCTGTGAAGTCCGCAACTGCATGTGATTTAGCAACGAACTTAAGAAAGTACTTAAATAAACTGAAAATTATTCTTTAAAACCTTGTTGGGATAGGAACTGAAAATGCATCCGTTATGACAGCCCCCAGTAATGGCCTATTTACTATTTTGAAAAATGACCTTGAATTGCCAAACTTATGCCTAGTTTTAATTAGTTGTACTTGTCATTAGTTGCAACTAGCTGTTTTTCATGCCTCTGAAGGATCTTTACCAAGAAATATATAATTTCTCATCAAGGAAACATATAATTGGGTCTCTTTGTCCTCAACTCGGCAAGAGGAGTACAAAGCAATTTTTAAGACAATAAATCTAGAGGAAGGACTTCGAAAGATCCTTAATATGTGTTCAACTCGCTGGCTATCAATTGAACCCAAAATTCATAGATTTGTATCACAATGGGATGAACTAAAACTTCATTTCAAAATCTCAAAACAGAAGCAAAAATGCTATTTACTATGTTCAAAGATATAGAAAATTATCTGTATTTGGTATATCTGTGAACCATTCTAGGGGAAGTTCAACATGCTACAAACATATTTGAATCTCTAAAAGTTTCATGGGATCTGTATTTTTAAACACTGAATATTCTCTAGCATTCCCTTACAACAAGGATAATATATCCTCATGTTAAAATCAATGTGGGCAATGATTTAAAACCTCATCTACCTCCTTCCCCATTCCTCTGTTTTGTTTTCGAAAATCAGCTTGAGAAAGCATCTTTGTCTGCACAAGAAAAATATTTACATAAGAAAAGATGCATTGACTTCACAGTAAAATTGTGCTTAGAACTTGCAAACAGGCTCCAAGATAATGTGAACAAATTATGAAAATGTCCACATTTAGCATATCTGAGGTTCTCAAGCATAACAATGGGATGGAAATAATGTAATTGTGCTGATAGAAATTTGATGCTGATGAAGGTGACAGAATTCTGACAGTGGTGGGTAATTGATAAAATACAATGAGAGAATAAAAGTGACACCAGTGCTTTTTGGGTTGAAGTTCATAAATACCGTGATGCAGCGTCACTGCAACTATGTAAATTAGCTAAGTCCCTTCTAGTGTTGCCACATTCTAATGCAGATATTGAGCGAGTGTTCAGCATAATGAATACAGTGAAAACTAAACTCAGAAACAAAATGTGCAACGCCATGTTAAATGCAATAATAAATGTCAGAAGCTATTTAAAACAGCACTGGAATGCATATTATTTCTATCAACTCCCCCCTGAAGTATGCAAAGTCATCATCAGTACATCTTCAGTGCAGTCCTTTAAAAGGGCTCAGCCATCAACATCAACGTCCAGGGTGGCATCCTGCACACAGATCCTTGAAGATGATGACTTATTCTCAGGCAGCGAATGAGTAAGTGTTTTATTTATTTATGTATTCATTCAGTGTTCTCTAGATCCTTTACGGGTATCACAACCGTAAGTTCCCAGATTTTTCTGGAAATGACACACCCATAAATATCTCTCAAAAGATGCAGTTTTGAGAAATTCCATTTAAAGATCTTGCAGAAACCTTCACTATTTACAGCAACTTGTACGAACTCTAAAACTGCCAAATACAGCACAGCGGTCCGAATCCAAAGTGTTGGCATATTTTTACAGTCGTAGGCCAAAAACAGTACACGTTACTATTAATAGTAATGGTTTCCATAAGATTTTTAAGGGGAAGTACTCTCAAAACTACATGTTTTGGCCATGTATCATAGGTGCATCACTTCCAGGTGAATCTGGCAACTTACAGAAGCATTACCATTATTGATACTTTAAAAATTAATATTTCATGCTGTTTCAGTTAAATACAAAATTTACATCTTTAAATATTAAAAACAATTATAGTAAATTAACAATATAACTAATACTTGCATGTAATAAAAAGAAGGCATAATACAATATTTCTACAATTGGAAAATATTTTAGTGACTTCTGGCAACTTTCGAGAATGCATTTAGCGACATTCTCATTGTAAGAGTTGGCAACGCTGTTTCTCAGAACTATTCAAGGTGACGTTGTTTCATTCTATGACATCAAGTCTTTCAACGGATCTATGGAAAATGAAGTAAATAACACAAGCGAAAGCGCACTGTTATGCAAAGTAAACTACAACATTCGTAACTGAAGGTTTCCATATAACACTTTGGATTCGGATTCGGTAGTATTCGGCCATTATGCACCGAATCTCAAATTCGAAGCCAGTGTGCTAGATTTAGCAATTAATGGATTCAGCCAAACCACTCAGAGACAACTCTAATCAAAATATTAGCCGCAAACTTACAAAGTATTAGAAACAAAGTTCCCGAATTTGCCGCACTGCATGGAAATTATTGTGCTCAGATAGTTTTTAGGCACTGAAAGCAATATTAGTCAGGGCAGACTTCAACCTTAAGAATATAAATTGAGCCCTCTCTGGTTACATTTCAGGTGGTACCAACAAGCAGTCTTGCGAGATACTTTTGGACACGTTTTCCAAAAACAGTCTTGAGCAGTTAAGCTGGCAACCCAAGCACAACGGAAATATTTTAAACTTTATAGCTATGAACAGGCCTGACCTTATTAACGATATTTGTGTAGAGACAGGAATTAGTGATCACGATATCGTCATAGCGTTGATAGTGACCAAAGTTCATAAACCAACCAAGAAGGCTAGAAGCGCGTTTTTGTTAGGAAGAGCCAATAAGCAATTGTTAGGATCACACATAGAAAAAGAATGGACATCGTTTAGTTCTGGTACAATGGTTGTAGGAGAATTGTGGACCAAATTTAAATGCATTGTAAATAAAGGGTTAGAGAAATATGTGCCTGTAAAGTCCATTAAGTATGGAAAAGATCCACCGTGGTACAATAATAATGTTAAAAAGCTGCTGAGAAAGCAAATGCTATTGCACTCTCAGTAAAAAAGCCCACTATCCAGTCACTCGATCATTCCGGGTCAGTAACAGAAGAAAGCAAATGGGAAACTGAAGTTCTAAATTAAACCCTTAACAAATCTTACACTCAGGACCGCACAAATGTACCATCATTTGATCAACGTCCTAAATCCGAAATGGAAGACATAGTAATAGGTATTTCCGGTGTAGAGAAGCAGCTGAGAGAGCTAAACATGAAAAAGTCTCCTGGTCCGAATGGAATGCCAGTTCGGTTTTACAAAGAGTATTCTGCGGCATTGGCCCCTTACTTAGCTTGCATTTTTCATGAATCTTTAATTCAGCACAAAGTTGCTAGTGATTGGAAAGGAAAGAGAACTGACCCACATAATTACAGACCAATATTGCTGACATCAGTTTTTTGTAGAATTTTGAACATATTCTCAGTTCAAATATAGTAAATTTCCTTGAGACGGAAAAACTTCTTTCTAGGAATCAGCACAGGGTTAGGAAACATTGTTCATGTGAAACTCAGCTTGCCCTTTTCTCACATGACATCTTGCGAGTCATGGATGAAATGCAACAGGCGGATTGTGTTTTTCTCGACTTCAAAAAGGCGTTTGACACGGTGCCACACTGCAGACTGCTAACAAGGATATGAGCATATGGAATAGGTTCATGTTTGTGACTGTCTGGAAGACTTCCTAAGTAATAGAACACATTAGATTGTTCTTGACGGTGAGTGTTCATCAGAGACGAGTTTATCGTCGGGTGCCCCAGGGGAATGTGATAGGATTGCTATTATTTTCTATCTATATAAATGATCTGATGGGCACAGTAACTTGTAATTTGCAGCTGTTTGCTGATGATGCTGTGGTGTATGGGAAACTGTCATCTTTAATTGACTGCAATAGCACACAGGATGACTTAGTCAAAATCTCTAGTGGGTGCGAAGAATGGCAGCTAGCTCTCAATGTAGAAAAAAGTAAGGTGATGCGCATGAGTAGGAAAAACAATCCCATAATGTTTGAATACAGCATTAGTAGTGAGCTTCTTGATGCAGTTGCATCATTCAAATATCTAGACATAACATTGCAGAGCGATATGAAATGGAATGAACATGTAGGGACAGTTGTGATTGAGATGGACAGCCGACTTCAGTTTATTGGAAACATTTTGGGAAGATATACTTCACCTGTAAAGGAGACTGTGTATAAAACGCTTGTACAACCACGTCTTTAATATTGTTCAAGTTTTTGGGACGCACAGCAGATCAGTTTAAAGGAAGACATAGAAGCAGTTCAGAAGCAAGCAGCTGGTAGGTTCGGCCAACGCACGAGTGTCATAGAAATGCTCCGGGAACTCAACTGGGGATCGCTGGAGGAAAGACGATGTTCTTTTTGTGAATTTCTGTTGAGGAAATTATAGAGCCGGAATTTGAGGCCAATTGAAGTATGATCTTGCTGCCGCCTATTTACATTTTGTGTAGTGATTGCAAAGACAAGATAAGAGAGATTAGGGCTCATACAGAGGCATATAGGTATTCTTTTTTTCCCTCATTCTGTTTGGGAGTGGAATAGGAAAGGAAATGCCTAGTAGTGGTACAGTGTACCCTCTGCCACACACCTTACGGTGGATTGCGGAGTATGTATGTAAATGTAAGTGTTGACTTGTGTTTACCAAATTAATTACACAAGGAGTGAACGAACATCAGGATTGGAACTGTAACAAATGGCACCAGGTTCTGTTCACAGATGAGTCAAGATTTTGTGTTCAGCTGGACAAACGCCATTCCCTCATCTGGAGAAAAAGTGGAACTTCAAACAACCCTGCTTATGTGCAGGAAAAATCACCAAATCATGGTTGTAGAAAAATGTTGTGGTCAGGAGTCAGTATTGGTGGATGTACGGATCTCTATGTCAGTCAGAATGGCACTTTGACTGCTCAGAGATATAGAGATGAGATCCTTTGACCTTTTGTTGTGCCCTACACTGGTGCTATAGAAGATGGGTTCCTACTGGTGGACAATAACACTCATCTCCGCAGAGCTGCACTGGTGGACAATATGCATGAAGCTGATGGAACTGAACAAATGGAGTGGTCAACTTGTTCACTGGTCTTATACCCAATGAGCATGGCTGGGATGCACTTGGCAGACACATTGCAGCCAGACAAGCACCTACCACAATGGTTGCAGAGCTTGATATTGCACTCATGGAAGAATGGCCAAATACCCCTTAAGAGTTGATTGATAATCTCATGCTGTTCATGCTACACAGGTGTGCAACTGTGCTGGCTGTCCACCTAAGGTGATCACACACCATATTAGAGAATACGGAGAACGATTTTTTCACTATCATAGTAGTCCCAAGGTGCCTCACTCTAAGTAAACACCATGTAAACCTCAAGCAAAAAGTTGAAACAGCAATATATCATGCTGTATCACACACAAATTAAAATTGTAACCAATATCTGAATAAAATACTTTAAAGTATATTGTCAAACAATGGAAATTCCAGGGAGGATTCAACAATATTTTGAGAAGGATAGGTTGCTACTCACTAGAGAGATGTCCGATGAGCCGCAGAAAGGCACATATAACAGAATAGAATTTGTTTAAAAAAGGCTTTGGCCATTGAAGCCTTTGTCAGCCCCCCCCCCCCCCCCCCTCATCCACACACTCACTCACTCACAACTGCAATGCAATCTCTGGACATTGAGGCCAGTTGTGTGTGTGTTTTTATTTATTACCGTTCAAGGCTGTAACGGCTGAAAGGTTTTTTTTTTCTTTTTTTTTTTTAATTGTATTCTGTTATGTGTGCCTTTCTGCAGCTCATCAGACGTCTCATATGTATATTGTGTATGATATCTCACCTCATCCCCTAATTGTGTTCAGCATCAGTCTGGGTTGGAATCCTGTGCTGCAAGCACCTGGGGAGTGCACTTATTCAAATGATTGTTATAGTCTGGTGCTATATTTCCCTTTAAGACATTCCTTTATTTTTTTTATTGAACAGTTCATTTATTCAAATATTTAATTGTTGTAGTCTGATGTGTTCATATCATCTTCAAAACTGTTTTATTTACTTCAGTGGGCATTACATCCTATCTATTTTCATCTTTAAAAACATTACTGTTTTTTGACACTGCTCGCTAGAGGCAAGAAGATGATACCTTTGAGTATTGGAACTAGTTATTTTGCCTAAATAAATGAAAAAAAAATATTGTGATCATGGCATATTCTTTATCATATATTGAAATAAGATTGCTCCCTACAAAGAGTAAATTAATATGCCAGTATTAGCAGAGTCGAAGGTTTCTAGTACCTCAATGATTTGCAATACATCAGTGCTGCAAAATTTTAGAGTGGATGTTATCATCTGCAATGTTCTGCATAATTCCATTACAAATGTCATCAGAAAGAAACTTGCAGTATCTAGTAAGACCTCGTAATCCTATCAGCCACTTTTTATACAATAGTAGTAGTAGTTTTGAAAATCCAAAGAACTTGAATAGAGTAGCAGCTACATGAACATGGGCATCACAATATTGTAACTGATTGTCAGGCTGGGTGTGGGGAAACAATTTTCCAACCAATGCAAATACAGATGCACTTGACCATAGGAGAAAAAGTGCATGTACCAAAAGAAATTTCAGCATTGGTCATACATCAGATGTTTATTCAACTTTGCATATTGATTTCAACTACATTAATAGTCATCATCAGTTTTGTGTCCCAGCCTCGTCGCCACTTTTGTGTCTCGTTTCCGGCGGTTGATGTAGGCGTCGGTGGCTGAGTCGAAAGAGACCAACACAGGAATAAAGGATGCACACTTGTGCAGGTACGGAGGTGACCAGCCAGTGGGACAGCAGAAACTAGAACACTAGGCTAAATTAGAACAAGATATATATTTAGTGGAGTCTTGGTAATACTTTACTTTTACATAGTTCTTGACTGCAGAATGCTGATACATAGTTTAGATAGAGGCCTGCCTACTGATGATTCCTAGTGCCTATCCAATAGCCAAGTCTTAACTGGTGCCTATCTGATTGAACATGACTGCAGCTGAACAAAGATTATATAAATGCAGTACAAAGTCACTTTGTATTGCAATGATATTCATTTTGTATTACAATGATATACACCTTTGTTCAACTGCAGTCAAGCTCAAACTTGTTTTACATTCTGTCACTACAAAAATGTACCTCAGATATGCTGTACAAAATGCCTGATATTTTATTTATTTATTTTTCCATATTTCATTTTGTGCCTAAGTCAGTCTTCATGACTGTAAACACACTGATGATGACCATTAATACAGTTGAAATAAATATGCAAAGTTGAATAAACAACAAATGTATGACCAATGCTGAAATTTCTTTTTGTACTAAGTATTTTATAGTCATGGTGCACACTGTTCCCACTGTAGTGTTCATTTAAAAATGCATGTCATCCCTCACCTTTAATGTGTATGCTGTTGCAATTGTTTTCCATCAGAGTGTAGAATTCAATGCAAGAAGCTTATAATGGTTTCCACAGCAAGACCTGGCTTGTAATTTGGTAGAAAATACAAAGAAATATTGGTCATATGTAAAGTACACTGGTGGCAAAACAGAATTGCTAAGTGCAGCCTTCCAAAATTCCTTCACCAAAGGAGATGAATAATACTCCCAGAATTCCAATCAAGAACTGTTGGCAGTATTTCTAATTCAAAAGTTGATATTCTTGAAGTTGTAAAACAAATCACTTTATAAAATCAAGTCTTCTGGTGCACATTGTATACCAATAAGGTTCCCAATTCCAAAGAAAGCAAGTGTAGACAAGTGTGAAAATTACAGAACTATCAGTTTAATAAGACATGGTTGCAAAATACTAACATGAATTATTTACAGACAAATGGAAAAACTTGTGGAATCCGACCTCGGGGAAGATCAGTTTGGATTTAGGAGAAATGTAGGAACACAGGAGGCAATACTCACATTACGACTTATCTTAGAAGATAGGCTAAGGAAAGGGAAACCAACGTTTTAGCGTTTGTCAATTTGGAGAAAGCTTTTGACAATGTCGACTGGAATACAGTCTTCCCAATTCTGAAGGTAGCAGGGGTAAAATATAGGTAGCAAAGAGTTATATTCAACCTATACAAAAACCAGACAGTGGTTATTAGAGTCGAAGGGCAAGAAAGGGACGCAGAGGTTGGGAAGGGAGTAAGACAGGGTTGTAGCTTTTCCCCAATGTTGTTCAATCTGTACATTGAACAGGCACTGAAGGAATGGAAGGAGAAATTTGGAGAGGGCATTAAAGTGCAGGGAGAAGAAATAAAAACATTGCGGTTTGCCGATGACATAGTAATTCTGTCAGAGACTGCAAAAGATCTAGAAGAGCAATTGAATGGAACGGACAGTGTCTTGAAAGGAAGATATAAGATGAACATAAACAAGAGTAAAACGAAGGTAATGGAACACAATGTCAGAAAATCAGGCGATGCTGAAGGAATTAGATTAGGTAATGAGACAATAAAAGTAGTAGATGAATTTTGTTATTTGGGTAGTAAGATAGCTTCTGATGGCCGAAGTAAAGAAGATATAAAATGCAGAATGGCTATGGGAAGAAAAGCGTTTCTGAAGAAGCAAAATTTGTTAACATCCAATATTAATTTAAATGTTAGGAAGTCCTTTCTGAAAGCATTTGTTGGGAGTGTAGCATTGTATGGGAGTGAAACATGGACGATAAGGAGTTCAGATAAAAAGATGATAGAAGCTTTTGAAATGTGGTGCTACAGACGAATGATGAAAATTAGATGGGTAGATCACATAACTATTGAGGAGGTGCTTAACCGAATCGGGGAGAAAATGAGTTACTGGCATACCCTAACTAAGAGAAGGGATAGATTGGTGTGACACATTCTGAGACATCATGTCAACTTAACATTAGAAGGAAGCATGTGGGGTAAAAATCAGAGGGAACCCAAGGGACAAATACATTAAGCAGATTCAAAAGGATGTAGGTTGCCGTAAATATTCTCAGATGAAGAGGCTTGCACAGGACAGGAAAGCGTGGAGAGCTGCATCAAACCAGTCTGCAGACTTAAGACCACAACAACAACAGGTTCTTTCCAGAGTATGCTGTTGCCATACCTCCATACATCATATACAACTATGCCTATGTTTAAAAAAAGGCAGGCATTCCCATAACGTTTTGCAAATTGGCCAGATATTGAAGCAGCTATAGAGAAGTAGCTGCATACGTTCATGCTGTATACTGGTTAGCAGGCGACTCCCTGTTGCACTTTTGCCCCATGACCTATGCCAAGTCAACCTTGGGACGCCGTTTGTCTAGATTTTTCTCAAGTTACGTGGCTGATGGTGGTCAGTGAGTTGTCTAACTATCCATATATCATTGTATGTGGTCAACAGTGGCAGAAAATGTGCTGCAAGCCCTGGTACAAATTTTTGCAATTGAAGGTTTGTTTCTGATAATGATCCTCAGTTCACATTGGCATATTTTTGTCACTTCTGCTCCAGTAACAGCATCTACATCTACATAACTATTCTGCTAACCACATTTAAGTGCACGGTGTTGGTTTCATCGAACCACTTTTTATGGTGTTCCTCTATTGTTTCATTCTCTAATTACATGTGGGGGAGAAGGAACACTTATATCTTTCTGTTTTTGATCTTATTTCTCTTATTTTACTGTGATGATCATGCCTCCCTAAGTGAGAGAAAGTCGGTAACAGAAATTTCATACATAAATCTCACCCCAATAAATAACACCTATCTTTTAATGATTTCCACTCAAACCTGTACATAATTTCTGTGACATTTTCTCACCTACATTGCGATAGTACAAAACGAGCTGACCTTCTCTGAACTTTCCCCATATCCTCCGTCAGTCCCACATGGTGGGGATACCACATTGGGCAGTAATACCAGAGGTTCCAACTTTTGAACATGAGAAATAGGAATGAGTAACGCAACCTAGTATTTATAAGAGGGGAGGTATGGGGATAGGAACGGGTCCAAGGCAAATAAGTGGATAAGGAATCATCAAAATTGTGAAAACGGATACTGTAAGGTTGCAGATGAGATACAGCCAGCATATTGCTACAACATTCTGATGTGTACAGTAGGAATGTGTGTATGTGTGTGTGTGGGGGGGGGGAGGCGTAAAATTTAATAACTAATTAGTTTATCCTCAGAACCAAACGTCTTATATTTTGTGATTTCCAGATTAATATCAAGAATCTACTCTTAAAAGTTGCACACAAACACTAGATAACACAAAATCATAACATAAGAGTGCAGGTTAAGATATTTTGCTGAGTTTGCAGGTTAAGAAAGTTGGATAAAAAAAGTCAGTAACTTCATGTCTGTGTAACTGTATGAAGTCCTGTCATGAAATTCTGTTTTGATTGTGCTAAATCTGGATAGCAGAGGGGTGGGGTGTGAATTTGATGGATCCCTATATATATATATATGTCAAAAGAAAAATCGTTTGGTATTCCTTTTTTTCCCCCTTTCATTGTTTTCATGCCAGCTGAGATGACAAGAGAGCTAAAATCATTGCCAGTAGCCTGAGCTGCATCGGCTTACAAACTTAAAAAGACAGAAGTGTAAGGACCAGCGCCCATATACTAAAGTGTAACACAAGGGATGTTGGAAGCGAAACTTATCAGTGCAACAGGAAATGTATATTAAAAATGATGGTATTCATTCCATAATGAGACAATGACATGAGGCATTCCCGTCAATATTAGTGATTTTCTTGTATGTTCTTGTTGATGTGTGTCACATATACAGACTTTTAAATATGTACAATTTAACCAAATGTAATTTTTGTCACTAGTATTAAGATTTTTTTTTTATTCTTGTTTGAGGGGTATATTTGTGTTACGTTTTGGTGCTACTTGCGACATCCTACACTATGTTTGGAAGTCGCATGTAGGGGTATTATGACATGACAGTGCCCCCAGGCTGATGCCGCGCACTTGTATTCTATAGAGCCACACACCGGCACATTTAAATCGTGCGCGTGGGAAATATAAGCTTGGGGAACTTAATGACGTAGGGTTTTTTTCCGCGGGACTGGAAAAACGGAAGCCACGTTGCGCGGGGGAAGGGGAGAGTCAGGTGGACTGCCGAGGATGGCGGAGCATTGTTGCTCGTCACGGCGTTTCTGTAAGGAAACGTGTGATAGCTTTTCGCAGCCGAAGTGCCGTTTTTTGCCTTTGCAGTTGAAGGTTTTCTGTGTGTGGGCTATAGTGCGTAGTTGCGTGGGGTCTCGAGTTGTACAAAAACATTTTTATAATATTAAATACCTGCAGTGTGATGAAGACAAATTAAACTTATTTAAAACAAGAGCTGTATGGTGAACATTATTATTTCGCAACTCACCCTGTATGCCCATAAATGTATATAATTGGTATGTACTTTTGTTTATTAATTGGAAACTGTATTAAGGCACACGTGGACAGAACATCACCAAAGCGGGAATCATATAGTGTCATCCCCTAAACGTCCACAAAACATTTTTCCATCAGAAAGAGGGATAAGCTTGTTCCACCCCATCACACCGCCACTATCTAATTCTTTCCCTCCCCCCAAATCGAGTTTCAGACACTCTTATTAATTAAATAGAGCTATGTTCTTCAATGTTTAGAGCTGTGCATATGTCAGAATGCTCCATCTAAAATGCGTGTTTGTTCTGTTCGTGAACATGCAGTTAAACAAGTAACAACAAATCAAACAATGGTCTTATGAAGCATATGCACGTAAACTGGAAGGATACCATAATAATGAACATTCTGCACAAAGTGCTGATACAGGGAGTTTCGTATATAAGAGAAGTCCCAGATTTCTGTGGAAAGTGTAGTTCCTTAAACAAACAGAAGGGAAGTGTATACATTGCAACAAATTACATTTTTTTTTACCTAAGCATTTATTCACTATTTGTGGACTATATTGAAAGTCATTAATTACAACCAATGCATCTACTAAAATATTTGACATGGTTGCTACGGACGCTTTTAACGTAGATGGCATTACCTTTCCTGTAGTTCAGATATGACTTCGTTCAAGATACACTGTTCTTTGCTAAAATAAAGAGCAAATATTCTATTTCAAACTGTGATTGCATTTTCTTTTACAGCTAAAATCACAAACGGAATAAGTGTGGTAACACTGAATTCCACATAACTAGTGCTCAATATATATACAAATTTAGTACTATCAATACGTCATTTACAACAGTAATTGTAACAGTATCTTCCCAGTTTATGTACATATGTTAAAGAAGTCTATGTTTACAATTCATTGCTATGTATTTCATGGCATGTTCTCGAAACAGAACAAATGCGCTTTTCAGAGAAAGTGCTGTTACTTCTGAACAACTCAGAATCATGCAGAATACAGTTGCTTTTAATTAACAAGAGTGTGCGAAAACCTTTTAGAAAGCAAGAGGAAAAATAAAGTGGGACAAAAAAATTGACAGTTGTGGTTATATATATATATATAACCACAATTTTTTTTTCCTTCAGCGAAATCGATGCTTTACGGTCGTTTGTTCATATTTGTTCTGGGTTGTTCGTTGAGAATTTTACTCAGTTGAACCAACACCGTCTGAAGAGAAGGCCTGTGCACTGCCGTGCCACGTCACATCATGCAGAGTAGCTCGCGATCGCGTAGCTTACGGGCTGTCTGATGGGGCACAGCCCACAGCCTCACAGCGGCCAGCCAGTAAGCTACACCATCGCGACCTACTCTGTGTAATGTAACGTGGCACAGCAGTGCACAGGCCTTCTCTTCAGAAGGTGTTAGTTGAACCATCTCATTTTCTCTCTTTTGATTGGTTTGTTGGTTTTAACGGGTACTTTGTGGACTTTGGTTCGTTTTGTCCCATTTTGATCGTTTCGGATAACTTAGTTCTCTCATTACAGAGGGCGTCGAGCTACCATGCCGGCAACCCTCTGACCGAGCGCGCTGAGCAACTGCGCCCTCCCATACATCACAAACTAGCTCCTCGCCTATTACGCTATGGCGAACAGCTGCGAGAGTAATTCGTGATTCTCAAACTATCGATGGCACGTGTTAACTTACTATCATATTATAATTAATTGTCCTAACACCCAAACCTTCAGATATCAGACACTCAGATCCGTACCAAACGTGGTATATCGATAGAGTATCAACCTAAACTTCTATATAATTCGTGATTTGTGCTGTCGTCCAGTAGAACGTGTATAAACTATAATAGTAAGTAACAAGTAACCTACGGAATAGAGCAAAAGCGTATCTGTGAGGCATAATCACGTCACCTTTCCGTGGGTTAATAAGTAGAGCATTAGATTGTCATGCAGAGGGTCCTGGGTTCAAACCCCACCTAGGCCTTAAATTTTTTCATTGTTTCAACTACAGTACGTTGGAAACTGTTAAAAGGGGCAACGTGTTCCTCATATGTAAAAGGACTGTTTCCATTTTGTAGCAATGTGTTATTGGCAGTTTACTCTTGCTTCGTTTTATTTGAAGTAGCTAATCTGTAGGGTTTATTCATAGTTTCACAGAATAAACGAACATAATCAGAACATATGAATAATAACTAAAAAAAACTGCATCACACATACAGCTGTATTAATAGTAATAACAATAACAAAAAATAGTAATGTTAAAAACAATAAGCGTAATTAAAGTAATAACACTGTACAGGTTTCCTACTTTCAAATAAAACGAAGCAAGAGTAAATTGCCAATAACACATTGCTACTATATCGAAACAGTCCTTTTACATATGAGGAACACGTTGCCCCTTTTAACAATTTCCAACGTACTATAGTTTAAACAATGAAAAAAAATTAAAACGAGTTGGGGCTTGAACCCAGAACCTTCTGCACCACAAGCTAACGCTCTACCAACTAACCCATGGTGGCGTGGCTTGATTGCTCCTCACAAACACGCTTTTCTCTAATCCGTAGGTTTGATGTTACTTATTATTATAATTTACGCACGTTCTACTGGACGGCAGCAAAAATCAGGAATTATATAGATGTTTCGGTTGATACTCTATCGATATACAACATTTGATGTGCATCTGAGTGTCTGACATCTGAAGGTTTGGGTGTAAGAACGTGTTTTTGATAATTTTCAGTGCGCCATTGCTTTGAAATAACAACGCTTGAGTTATAATAACAAAATCATCAAGTAGAGAAAGCAAGATGGCATACGCAAAAGAGATTTTGGGGCGAGGGATGTCAGGTGACTGATTTACGATGCCAAACTCATGCTGTGTGCCATCCAGGTTATAGTCACCCGTCCGAACGCCAAATGTATGCTACGTTCGTTCCAGGCTATAGTCATTCGTAACCAGTACAGGCAAAGAAAATAAAAAGGCAAGACAGGTGATAATATTTTAACGGAAAAATATAATGAAAATGTGGGAGAGATATTAAAATGATAGTTCAAAGAGGTAAAAGTTCAAAACAGAGTATGTTTGTCAAAGTTAAACTCAAACATCATATAATGTTGGCTGTTTGTTAAAATACGGTCAGAAAGAATATTATGTGTTGGGTGCATAGATATTACCACAATAGTAGAGTTGTAAACTTATACCATTATTTTTTATTATTTAGATTATTATTTTGGTCCAAAATGTTTGCAAAAATTTATAAAACTATAAATCTAAAGTGGGCCACAAAACACGTCAGTGTGATTTTGTTATTAATAGAAATCTACTGATAACAAGGAAGTTACTTCATTCGCGAAATGAGTAAATACAGATATTTATTTATGTATCATAACATACAAATACATTTTATTACTGGAAATCTACCGATGAAAAAGGAGTTACTTCATTAATGATCGAACTATTCATCTTCAACTACTTTACCAGTTTCATATGCACTTTCTTAAATAGAAGACAGTAATTAAATACGTTCTACGAACTTAATAAGTAGCATGCCAATACTGAAGTAATCGACATTCGATATATATCGAATTCGGCTGCACAATTTCGAGTGTAAGCTTTCTTGAAACTTACCGAGTGTTTTCAATAATAAATGCTATGTGGACAGATGAAAGAAATAGATTAATGTTAGAAACAGTGAACACACTAAGAATGATAAAAACAATTTTGCTAAGCTATTTACAATTTGATACCCAAAGAAGATAAACTCCTACAACAGTTGCACAGCACTAAAAAGTACCACTCAAACACATCTGAGCCTGTTCCGTCAACCTCAATAGAAAATGTGTAAGGCTTGTGTTTATATTTAATTTGTAATTGCTATAATGCTTTGACCTGCCATCAATAGTATGGTATATTTTGTGAAACTATATCATTACACTGCTTATGTGAATGTTATATCCTTTTGTAATATGGAACACAAAAAATTAGTCTTAAAGCAATTACATACTACTTAAAAGTACTACTCATTTATTTCTTTCATCAACTTTAAATAAATGTGTGAAATTTGTGTTTAAATTTGAATTTAAGTTCTATATGATATATTAATAAACTGCCTTCAGTAGTACAGAACTTTGTGTGAAAATAGAAACTTTGTGTTATGTTCACATTTATTGTCTTCTACAATTTTCTACACTGCTGAATGAAAAGTACAAAAGCAAACCAACTTCAACTTACATGAAAAATATATGAAACTTGTCTTAATATCAACATGAAATTGTGTACGCTATACTACATCAGCCTGCAACCAATAGTATGGTAGATTACGCTGAAATATATAATTATTAAGTAAAAATGAACGAAAATCCTATAGTGTCCTTAATTTTAGTCATTTGTCCTGAATTATTTAGAAAATGTCCTGAATTTTATTAAAAACAATATGGGAACCCTATATTGAGAGTAAATTAAAGTCACCACCAATTAAAATTGTATGCCTTGAGTATATTTTTGAAATGTGATCAAAGTTTTCTTTCAACATTTCTGCAATCCAATTGTCTGACTCTGGGGGTCAGTGCAATAAACCATTATTAATTTATTCAGGTTGTCAGGTATAACGTCTACTCATACTAATCCACAGGAACTATTCACTACAAATTTTCTACAGGATACACCGTTTTTGATAGCAATAAACACACCACCCCATATTTTATTCAATCTATCCTTTCTTAACACCATTTGTCCCTTTGTAAAAATTTCAGCTGAACTTACCTCCAGCTTTAGCCAGCTTTCACTACCTATAATGATTTGAGCTTCAGTACCTTCTATTAATGCCTGTAGCTCTGGTACTTTCCCCAAAATGCTACAACAATCTACAACTGGTAGACAATGATTTTTAGAAATGTTTTTGTCCTATCTGTGACCTGCACCCTTTGTGACTGAGTCCCTTTTGAGGTATTCCCGAAGCCCTCTAACATAAAAAAACACCCAGTTCACGCCACACAGCCCCCGCTACCCGTCCAGCTGCTTCCGGCTTGTAGTGGATGCCTGACTTATTCGGCAGAAGTCTATGGCTCGAGTCAAGGAATCTGCAGCCTACACAGAACCTACAGGTCACAGAACCGTCTGAGCCTCTGATTCAAACCCTCCACTCGGCTCTGTACCAGAAGTCTGCAGTCAGTCCTGTCAACTATGCTGCAGATGGTGAGCTCTGCCATCATCTTCCAAGCAAGACTGACAGCCTTTACCACTTCAGACAGCCACTCACAACCTGAGAAAATCTCTTCTGATCCAAAGTGGCACACATCATTGGTACCGACATCAGCCAAAACCTGCAGTTGGTTGCACCCTGTACTCGTTATGACCTCCAGAAGGACCCCTTCCACATCTGGAATGACTCCACCCCGATATGCACACAAAGTGCATATTGGCCTTCTTCCCCTCCCTAGCAGCCATATCCCGAAAGGGCTCCATTATCCGCCTAACATTGGAGTCACAATTACAAGTAAACCCACCCTATCTGATAGCCTGAATCTTGAAGGCTGGGAGGTGACTTCAGTAGGAACACCATACAGCCCAGGAACATTGTCCAGCTGAGATAGTGCCTCGAATGATGAACCAGGGAGACCTCAAAATCTGTCCCCTGAGAACTCTCACTGCCTGCCACCCACAGGGGCAACATCCCATACAACCAGAGTGGGCTGTCTGATTCACTGCAAGCAGTAACGGAGCTTGTAGCAGCCACAGGCTAATTGGTGGACATGCTGGATGCAACAGACGTCCATTCGGTTCCGATGGCCGGTCCACAACAACGGTGCCCCTCAAATGCGACCTCGAGCTGTGCGACTGAAGCTGTCACAGCCTGAAGCTGGGAGTGAAGTGTCACCGACTGAGATTGCATCTGCACACAGCAGCGACTCAGGTAAACAGACAGATTTACACAGTGGAAAAGATCCAGATCCAGATACTTAATGTGAAACTAATATATACAGGAGAACACACTAAATTTATGAAACTAAAAGAGACAATCCACACAGAAAACTTGAATAACTCAAAAGAAGACTACACTGTTACTTAAAAGCAAATTTAATCTAATATACATGCAAGCACAGATTACATTTGCAAACAGAAAGAAAGAAGCGCACAGAAAAATCAAATTACTGTGTGTCGCTTCTAATCAGAAGCCAGTTATACTTACAAAATATGAAGACGTGTTCTGCTGCGTATCGGTCAGTGGCCAAACAGATCTCTCTCATTGCCACAGCCCACTTTTAGCCACAATGCAATGGGGAGGTAGAGCATATAGTGCACACCTTTAAAGTGCAACTCCATAACTGCACGGAGGCATCATCTGTGGAGACTGTGCTGCCCTCCTTCCTTGACACTTATCGGACCACCCCAGTGAGTGGTGCACAGATCCTCCATGGCCACCAGACCTCTATACTGCTCCACTTATTGTGCCCAGATATGCGGCCTATGACGTGTGCGCGCCCGAATCGATACACACCTGACACCCCTGTTTGTGCTGCAACCTCGACACCTGGGGCCGAATGTACATAGGCCATAGTACAGTGAGAGTGCAGTGTGGACGGGGCAAAGCTCACCCAAAACCCTCTCCCCCCTCCTCCCACCCCACTCTGCCACCTCAGATTCCGTAGCCTGTGGCGGAGGGGGGGCCCACCGGTAGATGCAGCAGTTGAGAGGCGGCCACCACCCTAGACATAGTCACAGCAGCTGTCAATGACTGACTGCAAATGTCCCGCTTCCACCACCTCGGGCAACAGAGAAAGACCAGACGGAGTCAACACTCCGAGAGTTCCAAAGCAGGGATGCCGCACGGACACCTCGTCCGGCGGAAAGGTCGAACAGAGACAAAGACGATGCTGAAAATATAGTGATGCGGCCACTCTTCCCGTCGGCTGACGCCAGCAGTAGGGCCGCTCCGAGTCTCTTCCTGTCGCCGCCACCTCCGGTTCGTGTGAACCCATGTCCTCCAGCGCCGGTATCAGACCCGCCTCTCGAGTTCGAGGTCGACGGGAGTGTCAGCAAGGGACACATCTCTGCATGTGTCGGAGTGAAGATACAGCCCGCTACTCTGCTCACACCCCCAGTACCGGTGGGGCCACTAGTGTGCCTCGGTCACCAGTGTCCTGGGCACTTACAGCTGTACGCATACCTAGGATGGTGGCTGCCCCCTCAGATACGGACAAGCACTCGCCATCTCCGGCTGGCGCCGGCGCTCCTGCTCCCGCTGGTGTCACGGCTATCGCACAGTCAACTCGGCAACTCCCTTGGCTGCCGCACTCCTCCCCTTTCGGGATCACTGGCTGTTCCGACCATAGGTTCACCTCCACCTGCAACTCGGGTTTCCTGGAAGAAGGGAGAGATGTTGCGGCATATTGTCAGACACGGTGATCTGTACACCTACAAAATGCAAAATTCACACTGCTTATGAGACTTTGCTGACAGACAGTGGCCTCCTGAGATCAGATGGCTTGCAGTGAATCTGACCTATGCCTCACTTCGCTTCCAATTATCAGTATTCACCAGTGTTCTTCCACAAATCTTGTGTTACTATAACTTCAGACTTAAACTGGAAAGAATGCATAGATAATGTCGTGGGAAAGGCGAACCGGAGACTGCGTTTCATTGGCAGAACCCTTAAAAAATGCAACAGAACTACTAAAGAGACTGCATACACTACGCTTGTCCGTCCTTTTTTGGAGTACTGCTGCCCAGTGTGGGATCCTTATCAGGTGGGTTTGATGAAGGCCATCGAAAGAGTTCAAAGAATGGCAGCTCATTTTGTATTGTAACGATACACAAGAGACAGCATCACGGAAACGATACAAGACCTGGGATGGAAATCGTTGAAACAAGAGCGCTCATCGCTGTGGCGTGGTCTACTTACGAAACCCCAATCGCCAACATTCTCCTCCGAATGCGAAAATATATTGTTGACTCCCACCCTACATATGTAGAAATGATCATCAGAATAAAATACGAGAAATGAGAGCTCGAACGGAGAGATTCAGATGTTCTTTCTTCCCGCGCGCTATTCGAGAATAGAATGGGAGATGAATAGTATAAAGGTGGTTCGATGAACCCTCTGCCAGGCACTTAAATGTGATTTGCAGAGTATCCCATGTAGATGTAGATATAGTGCATTAGTGCTTTTACTGCATGGCATGTTGTATTTAATGACCTGTCTGTAAATATTAATAGTAACTGAAATCTTTCTGCCCTGCCAATGATGCTGTTATGTAGAATGAAGTATTCAGTCAGATCTTGATATTTTAAAAAGGCGCAAATAATGACAACTGATTTTACATGTTTAGAAATGTAAAATTATACATCTTGAAATATTGATGAAGTATGCAAGACACATACCGAAGAGGGTATCACTGTAACTATATCACTTAACATAAACAAAATTAAGGGCAACAGATGCTTAAAGATAAGATTTCAATTATAATTTTGAGAACCAGTATTAAGTGAAGAATAATCATGAAAGCAAATCAGACCAATTACAGCAAACACATGTGAATTTAAGCATGCATTCTAGGTGCAATCTACGCAAGACTGGAATGGGAGAAAAAAATCTAACATCTGGTCACATAAAAAGTAGCCTTTGCCATGCACTTCACAGTGGTTTGCAGATATTTACAACATATTACATAATGAGTGCTTGTAGTGCTATCAAAATTTGATGCTCATTTTAGATCATTCTTGTTAAAAACATCACCTGTCTGCTACTGTCTCCTAGTTGCTTATAACCATATGTTGGCACATGCACCGAGAGCCAGTCCTTAAGTCCCCCTCACATGGAGTAAGATTCATGAGAAACATAGCTTCAGGTAGGCACACCAATTCGCAGGTCGGCCCCTCTGCCTCCTACCCTGTCTGTTTTCCTGAATAGGCCCTATGCTATTTTCCCTGCAGGGCAGGCTGCCTGCTACCTGCACTGACTAATCAGAAGTCCCGTTTGGCGTGTCACCTTGGAGCCTGCAAGGCGGGAGCTCTTTGAGAATGCCAGTTAACCCTCAGGACGGAACACTGTGTTATGTGCCCACTAGCAAAGTGCAGCATTTAAACGATCATACATAATCTGTTCAGTAAAAAAAAAGAAAAATTGATTCTTCCACAACTTGTAGACACTTTCTTCATATTCTTGATGAACTAAATATTATTTTGTTAGTGGCCATAGTTTTTGTGATATTTACATATTTAATGCAGTATTGCAAGACATCTGAAAATTTTACATTGGACAATAGAGGTCGCTATGAATTTGCATTTGGTGTGTGTGTTAGGTCATATGTTGCTGTGGACGAAATGTAGCTAAAATAATGAATTATTCTTTGAAGTTTGAATGGTGGTGTTATCTATCTCCAATCTTGAGATAATGGGTGATATGTAAAGCACTTTGTGCCAATCCAGAGCGTCAGTGAAGAAAACAGAACAAAATTTTCAGAACATCCATTATATCTCATAAATCGTTTAATATATCAAAACAAAATTTTAGCAAATGTTAGCATGCAAAGAGGAGTATATTTTGTCATATGATTACAGTAAAACTTTCCTTAATGGACAATTCCCAATAGCAGACTCTTCTCAATAGTGGACATTTTAAAATTCCCCTGCAAAACAGCATTAGTCCTTATGCTAAAATTATTCCAAATACCGGACATTCTCAATAACGGACACGGACACCGTAATATGTTCCCCAACAACAATCAAAACTACCAAATAATGGACAGCGGGAAAGAATCAGTGCACTCTTGCGTGTCAAATGAGTGTCGTCAATTCTAACGTGTGTTGATTGCAGATTTAGCGTGTTTCTTGTTCGTATTGTGTTGTTTCATGGCATTGCCGTCTATTGGAACTTCTTGGAGTACAGTATGTGAGAGGTGATGGTGTTTCGAATGTTTTCATTCGATGGCTGCTACAGCCTGGTTTCAAAAGTCAAAAGCTTTGTCTAAAAGAATGTGATCACGTTCTAACAAAAGCTTCGCACTTAGTAGAAAATTGATGCTGGTGAGCTACCCGCGAAAGTTGCTGAGGATTTGAACATCAGTATGAGTTCAATTACTGATTGAAAAACAAATTGATCAGATATTCAAACATTTTGTTCCATTCAAGCGTCAAGCAGCGCAATGAAATCTCGAAGAAGAATGAGAAAAGTTTCATATCCTCAGTTAGAAGAGGTTTTACTTTTGTGGCATGAACAAATAAGAGCCAAAGCTGTGCTAGTTAAAGTCCTCTACTTCGTCTAAAAGTGGTGACTTTTTATGAGCTCATTGAAGGAAAGGAGTAAGAATTCCTCAGAAATTATAGCTGGCTGGATCGGTTCAAGAAGCTGTGTACTTAGCGGTATTGATGCAATTCAATGCATTTCACACGTGAAAACAGGAGACTTTTGTTTTATCCGAGATTTTCGTTATCTGAACTGGCCGCATACCGATCATTTCGGATAAACGGTAGTTTACTATTTTGTATTTTATCCTTTTCTTAACAGCGGACACTTCTTAAAAGTGGACAGTTTTATTTTCCCCATTGGTGTACATTACTCAGAAGTTTTACTGTACTTTACAAAACTTGCATGATTTTATTTACATACTTTCAAGTGTCAGAGGAATAATGAACACCACTTAGAGTACATAGGATATCATCTCTTAATTCCTGTTCCTACGCAGACTGAAGTGTTGTACATTTTGACCACAAACATATTTTAGTTTGTCAAAGAAATTCCTAAGCTATTTACACAGTGCTACTAGTTGACAGGATTCCAGTAAGTTAAACGTTTTCATACGTTTTCAACTCTTGTTTCACTATCTCAATCCATTTATGAAATATAATGGATGTTATGAAACAATTTTTCCGTTTTATTTGATGATGCATTGGGTTGGAAGCAAGTGCTTGACACACCACCCATTATCTCAGGATTGTCGATAGATAGCGATATTCTTCCAACTCCTAGAATAATTCATTATTTTAGCTACATTTCATCTGCAGCAACATATGATGTAACATGCACCAAATTAAAATTCATAGCAACCTCTATTTTTCGGATTTCCTGCAGCTCTATACTTAAGACCTTACACTAACAAGAACTATAGTCACTAAGAAAATAGTAGATAGATCATCATGAAGCTGAAAAATGCACCTGTAAGATGTGGGTGAGTCATTTGTTTTTTATTTTATTTATTTATTTATTTATTATTTTAACCAAATAGTTTCCTCACAATCATTTGATAAGTAATGCAACTCGGCCATCTTGCACACCTTGGCGTTCATCCAGCCGAGCCAGACTGCAAGCTTACGCATCGAATTTTTTACCATATGAGACATTTAGAGTCTTTTCAGCTGGATTTCTTACTTTGAAGCCAACTGTCAAGTGAACCATCCAGCAAACATATGGGGAACCATACTCCATGTGAGAGGGGCTTTACTACATGGTCAGCACTGTCAACATTACTGCACAAAATTGACAAGTAATCACACTGCTCTTTATCTGGTCCACACACACACACACACACACACACACACACACACACACAATCTACTGTTTTTCTGTTTGTACCATGAAATAACAAGAGCAATGCATGAAAGATAAAGTAAGACAGTAACAGCTTTAGGAATATTAATGCTACACATTATCACTGCATACAAATAATAATTATCAGTAATATTATCATTATTACCTCACACCACTCAGCCACAACTTGTCTGTACAGTAAATCAGGTTGTTTAAGAGTCGTCTGTCTTTTAATTATAAATGGTCTGTACATTGCATGCAATGCTTTTATCACCATGCACCTCAAACCAAATCGTTCTTCTATTGCACCTGGTTTAAGCTTTCCTGAAAACTCCACAGTTGGCTGACAGTATCTGTTTGAAAGAAAGAGGTGAATCAGTTATCATATTCAAAGGAAATATTTTAATTTAAATAAAAATCCAATCATGATAATCATAGCATTAATATTATCATTGTTGTTGTTTTCATGATTTACATCGCTGTTGCCGATACCAGTATCGTCACCATCTTGTCACAAACAAACAAAAAACTGTGTGTCTCATAAAAGACGGTCGGGAGAGATCTACAGGGTGTGCAGCACATTTTCCAGCAGTTGCTGCACCCCCTGTGGGTTTCTTAGACACTGTGACAGCACCAAGTCCAGCCGTATTGTGTGCTACTGTTCTATACTGTGAGACTGAGTGTTCAGATGTTTGGCTTTGAGTTTGCTATCGAGTTTCCCTTCAGTAAAATATATACAAAGGATTGATGGGTGTTTCTCGTGTCAAACTACGAAAAAACAGAATTGTACGTTCAATGTTCCAACGAATCAATGATACGCAGATTAGTAACGAAATTTTAAGACACTGGATCTGAGTTAGACAAATGAATTCCTAGAGAAGGTAGTGTTTCAACTAAAAATAAATGAGATAGGTGAGGCCTCGAAAAAGAATCTGAGAAATTTCTGTGCCGTTTCTCACCTCAGAAGGGTGTGTCAAGAACATCTGCTCACTGAGCTGTACACAAACGGAAACTGAAGCTGTACAAAGTGATGGTAATGAATCAACTCACCAACTCAGATACTGTTGCTCGATGTTGTTATTGCAGCTGGCTGTTATAGTTTGTGCATGGACAAGTTGATTCTGAGATGCCACCCCTCTTTTTTTTCCCTGATGAAGCATGGCTGCACAGAACAATCAAAACTGGAGCTCCAAAAATCCTCATTAATTCCAAGAACAACCTCTGCATCTGTAGTGTGGTGTGTAATTAGTGCAAGGCAAATTATTGGCTCAATCTTTTTCCAATAAACAATAAATTCTGAAGAATGTTCTGCAGACTCCCCCTCCCCCCCCCCTCCACCCCTGAGAACTTTCACCCAACGAAATGATGTGTGGATATTTCATGCAGGACATTGCAAGACCACACATTGTCAATGCTTCTATGGCAGCAATATGATGTGTTTTTGATGATGGGCTAGTTGACTGGCCTCGTCATTCTCCAGTTCCAAATCCGTGTGATTTTTATACTTTTATATTTGGGGAATATTAAAAGAGTTGGAAGGCAGGATTTGGCTAGTCATTTCTCAGATATTGGCAGCCAAAATACGTCAAATGTTCTCAAATGTGTTCAGGGGATGTCAGGTTGCTCATTCCACAGATGTCCATCACTTTTGACTACTATAAATACAGGTAAGCTCAAGTTAATCAGATGGCCATGTCATAGACATGTGATATGACGTTAAAATGTGGTAGAGAGAGAGAGAGAGAGAGAGAGAGAGAGAGAGAGAGAGAGAGAGAGAGAGAGAGAGAGAGAATTTCTAACAGGAAATATAGTGATAGGCGCAAGCGCACGTGTGCCCACACACACACACACACACACACACACACACACACACAAATGCAAGCTTTCGCAACTTAGTTGCTTCTTCAGGCAGAAGGGAAGGAGAGGGAAAAGGAAATGAAGGTTTTAAGGGAGTGGGTAAGGAGCCATTCCAATCCCGGGAGAGGAAAGACTTACCTTGGGGGAAAAAAAGGAAGGTAAACAAATACACACACAAACACACACACACACACACACACACACACACACACACACACACATATATACACAAACGCAAACACACCTAGGCAGACATACTGTAGAAGGCAAAGAAGTTGGTATCTCTTTCCAACTTATTTGCCTTCTACAGTATATCTGCCTAGGTGTGTTTGCGTTTGTGTATATGTGTGGGTGGATGTGTATTTGTTTACCTCCTTCCTTCCCCCCCCCCCCCCCCCCCCCCCCCGAGGTAAATCTTTCCTCTCTCGGGATTGGAATGGCTCCTTACCCACTCCCTTAAAACCCTCATCATTTCCTTTTCCCTCTCCTTCCCTTCTGCCTGAAGAAGCAACTAAGTTGCGAAAGCTTGCGTTTGGGTTTGTGTGTGTGTGTGTGTGTGTGTGTGTGTGTGTGTGTGTGTGTGCGCGTGTGGGTTTTTTATGTAACTATCAGTACCTGTGCTCCTTCGCCTGGTAAGTAAACTTCATCTACTTATATATATATATATATATATATATATATATATATATATATATCCTCAGAAATTCATTGGTTTAAATCACTCGCAAAGACTAAATAATCTTGCTGGTGGCAAGTGAATGTTTCTGTGGCCTGTTGTGTATACCATCACCAACTTCCATCATAGTGGTATTCATCTGAAGATGATCTATATGGACAAACGGGTCATGAAATGTGAACAACAATTTTGCCATCTGTACTCCCCCCCCCCCCCCCCCCCGTGGGCTCACGGTTTTATTGTGAGTACGTGTGTAGCAAGCATGGGGCCCCGAGCTAATGCAGTCTTCATTCCTTCTTTACTTCCCGGACTGCATTTCCTTTCCCCCTCCCCTTCTTTCCTCTCCTCACTCCATCCCCTCCCCACCAGGGGACTGATAACCTCAGTAGTTTTGTCCCCCTATCCCAACCAAACAACCCAAACCCAAACCATCTAAACTGTTTTTAATTTTAATTTTAAATTTTAACATGTCCTGTAATTTTGGAGAGCAAAGTCCATAATGTACGAGAACTTTGACTAACCCAGTTCACACTTCTTTATTTGTTGTTTTCATGTCCATAAGAGGTCTATGAGGCATCTTGCCTGCACTCACTATTTATCACATTTATTTGTGACAGCAATATATTCTTACCACATGACTCATATTCTATAAATAACATATAGTCTGACAACTTGCTAGGCTACAAAAAGAGTACTGATATGTCACTGAACAGACAGACAGTTCATAATTTTGTGACAAACAAGAAGTAAAAATACATAGGCCAAAGAAGATTTCAACACAAAGATGCCACACAGAGCCCATCACCACAGAACCATGATGACACAGCTCTAGCATTCTGCTCATTGTTGCACATCTATCACTCAAATCACTAACTCTTTCTATTTTGCCTCTTCACTCCCCTCCATACAACTTCTTTCTGTTTTCGTCCTTGATCTGTGTTCAATTTTTATGGGCTCCCTGCTGTGTCATCATACCCCCAAATCTGAGGTAGGGAGGTGTAATTGGGAGTTTCCGTCATTAAGATATTATCTCCATGAGTCAGTTGTGGTTTTGACCACTAGAGATAATTTCCAGACAAAGCACTTAGTACAATTCTCTGTCCCTGCTATCTCATCTTGACCTTTCGACTCTCCTAATCCATTTCCTGTAATTTTATACCTCATGTAAAATTATAACATAGTTCAGAAATTTACCTGAAATATTTTCCAAATTTCCACTCCGATTCTTGGTCACAACTGCTCCTACACAGGAGGTCTAGAAAAGCGTTTGATGATCATGTCTGGTCCATTTTCAACTCTTATCTACACCCAAATTATTTCATATTCTAGATCTGTACTAATCTTACTAGATATAACATTCTGTTATTCCTATAAAAACGTCTCCACCTTCTATGTCAGCCTATCTCTGAGATACACATTCCAGTAAGAATTCAGAATGACATTGCTCTTGGCACCTATTTTCGATGAGCTACCTGTCCCTAATATTACGTAAAATCTTTCACCAAGATGCTCGTGCAGTCGGCTATTACTACATTAACATTTTCTTTCCCCGTTCTGTTACTATGAACACTACGATACCTGGACTCAGAATGTGTCTTCTTGAGCCCGTGTACACCACATGTTGTCCTTTACTCTAGTAGCTGCTTCCTGCAGCAAGTGCCCACTTGAACTATTAAGGAAAATTATAGGTTTCTCCACCTGATAGCAGAAGTTCAGAAATTTCATCCAAGATCACCAAAGAACGATCTGAGGCTACATTAAGTCTTCTACTCAGTTCAAACCAGAGAGCTACAATCAGTTCTAGAAATGAAGTTACAAATTTACAGCATTGCTTCTACTCTACCAGTGAGACTGGCTACCTTTGTCAGATTAGCCCATTATCTATGAGAACTGTGGATGGCCCCTGAAACCAGGCAGCAAGCTTAATTGGTCAGACACAACTTGCATACGAGTGCATCCAGTGTGCTCAATGACCAAAGGCAAAGCCTTCTTCACACCTCAGATAAGACCTCTCAACAGAGTGAACAATGACCCTTTTTCCCTGACCTGCCTGCCATTTTCCTAACGGGCTCCCAATGATGAGCAATGCCACTCTCCGAGTTTGTCCACAACTCCCAAGGAGATTGGCCAACATTCAAACAGCTGAGGCAGCCTGTGCTGGCTGAGAGGTTCTACCAGCAGAGAGCAATATTTCAAATCTGTTACTGAGGCATAAGAAAACAGCCTTGCAGCTGGAACCCACTATCACTTTCAGCTGCAGAGATTCACGACACTGGCACAGTTCACACATCACCCAACATCAGGCGAGTGTCAACTGACAACCGATAAAAAGTACCAGGTTTGTTGTATATCAAGGGTGTGAATTCAAATGTTCCACCACGCCCATTGGCACTGTGGTACGAGTGTGAAAGTTCGCGAGCGCCACCTGGCCAGCTGGTGGTGGAAGGACTGAAAGCAGTATGTGGAACGGCAGTTCACATTCAGACTCTTAAGTGTGATGTCCTATTCTCATCTTGATACTATCATGTGTGTTGATTATTGAGTACTCGTGTTGTTACAACATTTGGTGATGAGTAAGGATTTTTTTGCAATTATTAAGTAACAAACAGCATTCGAATTGTCAACACTTGAGCAAATTCTGCAAATCCTTGTCGAACAGCAACAGTTGCTGGCCGGCCAACTCAACAAACCTCAGAAGTGTGTCGCAATGGCTCTACAATAGCTCCTCATGGCAACACACAAGGATCGCACATCGACATTGTCCATACCCTTTTTTCCGCCATTCAAGGAGACGGCAGAAGATTGAACGGACTATGAGAAGTGGCTTTGACAACACTTCGTAGCTTTCGGCGTTGTTGACGCAAATCTCTGTAAGACAATGTTTCTTTCATGGATCTACCAACTTTTGTCTCAATTAGTGCCCCTCAAAGAACCCTCTTCAGTGTCATTTGACGAAATGTGCTCGCTTCTAACTTTATTTTATAAGAAGCAAACACATATTGTTGCATCACGTGTAGCATTTTATCAGTGTAAAAAACAGCCTCATCAATCATACCAAGCATGGACTACACATCTGTGAGGCATTAGTAGAAAGTGCAAATTCATTAGTACTGTTCATAAAGAATCTTACGACGATTCAATGGTGAGGGATGCAATTTTGAGGTCCACTCCTGATAAGGAAGTTCGTCAGAAGGCTCTTCAATTAAATGACCCATCTTTATCTGAAGTATTGACCATAGCACAATCTTTTGAAATTACTTGCATTGCAGGTGTGCAATTGGATGCTTGGGGTGACGAAGTGGGAAGTCAAGGTGGATAGGGCATTTGTTGATGTGCCAGGCAGTGTACTCTCGCACGGGACCCAAGCAAAGCAAGCAGCGCCCTAGTTTTAAACAGAAGCAATCTCTTGTTGCCTTACCTTCTTGTCCCCACTGTTTTCCCAGCATTCGCAAGATGATTGT
Organism: Locusta migratoria; assembly: GCA_026315105.1. Classification (NCBI taxonomy): domain Eukaryota; kingdom Metazoa; phylum Arthropoda; class Insecta; order Orthoptera; family Acrididae; genus Locusta; species Locusta migratoria. Next base: position 733,978,913 of record CM048755.1, on the reverse strand, counting down.
CCCAGATGTTGGGCTACATGTCACAAATGTAAGAGAAAGGGTCACATCTCTTCTGTCAACTCCACAAACTCTTCTGGAAACAAACTTTACCTCATGGTGCAGATGTTTGGAAAAGACATACAGATGCAAATAGATACTGGCTCAGCAGCCACAATAATTACGTCACAAATTTGTCTTCGCCTGGGTTCTCCGCCAATTTCACCGATCTTGCGTCGTTTACATACATACAGTCAGCAACAACTCTCTCTTTTGGGACAAATGGATGTCCAAATCACGTATAAGTCTGTTGTACTTTTATGTTGTTGACCACATGGGGACGGCTGACTTGTTCGGCTATGATGCCTTCTGCATATTTGGATTCTTTGTCAATGATACTGTCAATGTTGTATCAGACAACATTCCTTACATTCAATTAGATACATTGTCTACAGACTTTTCTGCTCTTTTTTCGCCCAGCCTTGGGTGTGCCACAGCTTTTGCAGCTCATGCCTCTCTCCAACCAGGAAACACGCCGCAGTTTTTTCGAGCCCGACCCCTTCCTGTAGCGTTGTGCAACACTGTAAAACAGGAGATAGATCAGATTACAACCTCAGGAGTTTTGCTTCCCGTTCCTTCCAGTGAATGGGCCTCTCCGATTGTTGTTGTCAACAAACCTAACTGCAGTCTCAGGCTTTGAGGCGACTTTAAGACTGCCGTCAATGCTCCATGTCTTATTGATACTTATCCTATGCCTCGACCAGAAGAATTGTTTTGCAAATTTGTCGGAGGAAAATAATTTTTGAAAATTCACTTCTCTGAGGCTTATCATCAGTTACAACTTGACAAGTCGTCGGGTCAATTTCTTGTTCTCAATAAGCCTTTTGGCCTTTATCGTTACCAATGGTTGCCATTTGGTGTGGCCAGTGCGCCAGCCATATTTCAAAGGTTTCTAGAACAACATCTTATCTCTGTTGCCAGATGCATTAACTGTCACAACGACATTGTCGTTACCGGGGCTACCATGGATGAACATCTCAAAACTCTACGTACTCTTTTCTCCATCCTACAACAGGCTGGTCTTAAGTGCAATTTTCACAAATCTCAATTCTTTCAGCTCTCTATAGTTTGGCTGAGTTTTCACCTTTCCAAGGATGGCATCTGTCCTCTCACTGACAACATTGCCATGATCGACGCTCAAAGAACTGCAAGCTTTTCTCGGAAATATAGCATACTATCACAAGTTTATTTCCTCCATAGTGGATCTCTCTTACCCACTCACTCGCTTGCTCAAGAAAAATGTTCCTTTTACGTGGTCTGATTAATGCGATGGTGCTTTTCACCACCTTAAAGCTCATCTCCCAAAAGCACTTTGTTTGGCCACTTACTGCCCTGGGCAACAGCTTGTTTTAGCTACTAATGTGTCACAACATGGTATTGGTGCTGTTTTATCTCACAAAGATCCTGATGGTTCAGAACATCGTATTGCTTATGCCTCCAAAACTTTAAATGACTCGCAGTTGCGGTATTCACAAATTGAAAAAGAGGCTCTCGCCATTGTTTATGCTCTCAAGAAGTTTGGTGTCTTTCTCTATGGTAATAAGTTCCATCTTATTATGGACCACAAGCCATTGGTCTCTCTATTTTATCAGTCTGCTTCCATTCCTGACAAGGCAGCACATAGGCTACAACGGTGTTCACTTTTTTTCTCTCTTGTTTTCAATATGACATCATTTTCGTCCCACTGCTCAACATGCAAATGCTGATGCCTTATCCAGACTTCCTATTGGCCCTGACACCATCTTCCACAAAGATGAGACTCTTTGTTTTCATTTGGATGAGGCAGCGTAGACTGTCGTTGAGGGCTTCCCCATCACGGGACAACACATGGTGGCAGTCACCGCCAAGGATTCTGTTCTACACTGGGTTCTACATCACATCGAAAATGGCTGGCCGGACCATCTTTCCGGAAAAGCATCGGATCCCCTCCAGAACTACTTCCATCTGCAGCTGCACCTCTCCTCCATCAATGGAGTTATCCCTCTGGCTACCAACAGTCTCTCTCCCTGCGTTGTCATTCCGGCAACGTTGCGGCCTGTGGTCCTACGTCTTCTACACCAGGGACACAGGCATCTCTAGGATGAAGAATCTCACTAGGCGGCACGTCTACTGGCCCAGACTCGATGCGGAAATTGCGCACATGGTGGCTGCTTGTCAGACATGTGCGGTGCAAGCACCTGCACCATAGTCCTTGCTTTCTCCGTGGCCCACACCTGAAAAGCCATGGGACCGCATTTGTGTAGATTTCTCTGGACACTTCCTCAACACTTATTGGCTACTAGTCATTGACGCCTATTCCAATTTTCCTTTTGTGCTTCACTGTGCCAAAATCTTTGCCCTGGAAGGTTTACCAACTACCATTGTTTTTGATAATGGGCTTCAATTGACCTCCGAATTCTTCAGTTTGAGCAGGAATTTGAAGCAGCTACTGACCTTATCTTCATTGTTCTCAAACCCCTGCTTAGCTGTGCCATCCAAATAAAAGTACACATTTGCTGCTTTATTTAGCAACTGTTGAATCCTTTCACACATTTCATCGGATTCTGACAACAACAAAAAACAGCAGCATCGCTCTTATCTATTTGCAGCTGACTGAATGGTGTTTTGAAATTCATCTATCCCCTAACTAAACAGTTTTATGGCCCCAGTAGCTAGCCGAATCCATGGTGCACCATGTCCAACATCTTTAAATAAGGGCTTGCAGACCCATAGACTGTGCAGCCATAATCCAGCCAAGATTGCACAAATGCTCCATAAATCTGGAGCAGAAGAGTCCTGTCAGCTCCCCATGAAGTAAGACATTTCAAAATACTTAGTACTATGAGACACCATCTTTTCAAGTCTTTAAAGTGAAGCAATCATATAAATGTACAGTCAAATGTGAGACGGAGAAAATGCACAGTGTCTTTAAAATTCAGAACAGTGTCCCTCTTCAGTACTACTCCACACAAACAGATGTCTGCATGCCTAAGTAAGCATTAAACAACTGAGGTGCAGAAGTATCCTCAGAGGTTGCCCACTAGTGACTGTTCCACCTCAACAGCCATGCATCCCATAAGCACATATTATACCTTGGGACTGAGCAGTTTTATACAGGTATTTTCCTTCCTCGCAACCTGTACGGTCAAGCCAAGATCCCCATTCCACAGGCATGCCACACGGTGGTTGTTGAAGCATGTGCAGAGGTTAAAGTGCCAGAGGACTGGTGACGTTTACAACCCCCAACTCAAGGACCCCAGGTTCGCCAAGCCTGTACTCAGCAAATGAATGATGAGCCTCTTGAGGGGATCATTTCAGTTTGTTGTAAAACTCTATGGCTATGAATTTCAAACACGGAATCCTATTCAGTATATGCCTATTGCTCTCTATTACTAGTTTCTGTTAGTCTCATATCTTTATGAAGAAAAAAGAATAATATAATTTATGTTGGATTAATATTTATGTTGCCCCACTATTTCCATAGCTCTGCTTAGTGTATTTCTATCTAGGACCTTTCACTGTACACTTCCATTACTCACAACCATAGCACTTTTTCAAGAGTCCTCCAATATCTTTACAGAATGATTTCTGTATGTCACTAACAACAGCGAGTCAAGTATGTAACTTTGTGGGAATCAATACTTAATTTTCCACTTTAAATTTAGATTTAATTTTTTATATATAGATGCCAACAGACCCTCCAAAATACTCCTCTTGTGATCCGTTGTCCAGATATTATTGTACTAAAATGGCAGTATTAAACATTCTTGACTTCCGAATTAAAATTTATTTGGTATAGTAAGTACAAAATAACTTAAGATAATTCGATTTGTCTTGTATACCTATCTTTGATATTCCTTGGGAGCACTGCTCTTGGCACCACATGATACTTTTAGGGAATACCTTGAAAAAAAGACTTTGGAACTAATGGAACAAAAGTCAGTTTTCAAAACTATAAGAAATAGAAGAAAAAGCTACTTTAATTAACAAGACCTTAATTTAATTTACATCATACTAGCTCTAAGTTAGTTCTGCTTGTTCATTTACAATTGTAGTCATAGAAGGTAAAATAATCTGACCAGTCTTTAAAGGAAATCACTAAAAATTAGACTAAGGAATTTTTACCCTCAGTGTGAAGTTGACATTTTATATGTTCTTTCCAAGATTTTTTGGCTATGTATATCATAAAATCTAACGTAGAAAAACTAAAACTATGTATATCATAAAATCTAACATAGAAAAACTAAAACTATGATATACATAGCCAAAAAAATCTTGGAAAGAACATATAAAATGTCAACTTCATACTGAGGGTAAAAATTCCTTAGTCTAATTTTAAGTGAATTCCTTTAAAGACTGGTCAGATTATTTTACCTTCTAATACTACAATTATAAATGAACAAGCAGAACTAACTTAGAGATAAATGAACAAGCAGAACTAACTTAGAGCTAGGGTAATGTAAATTAAATTAAGGTCTTGTTAATTAAAGTTGCTTTTTATATTTCTTATAGTTTTGAAAACTGACTTTTGTTTCATTAATTCCAAAGTCTTTTTTTTAAGATATTCCTTAAAAGTTTCATGTGGTGCCAAGAGCAGTGCTCCTAAGGAATACCAAAGATAAGTATATGAGACAAATCAAATTATCTAAAGTTATTTTGTACTTACCACTCCAAATAAATTTTAATTCTGAAGTCAAAAACCTTTACTACTGTGATATTAATACAATAACATCTGGACAACGGATCAGAAGAGGAGTATTTCGGAGGGTCTGTTGGCGACTTTTTCGTGAAAGGTACATCAATCTCTCTCAAGAAAATCTCATACCCTTGGAAGTTCTATCAGACCTAAATTTAATAAGTTAAATATGTTTTTTTTTTTTTTTTTTTTTTTTTTTTTTTTCCTACAGAAAATCCTTTATGGAAGTCAAACTGAACAGTTCTTACTTGAAGCTTTTGGGCTGAGATGCTGTGCTTCACTCATAAAACTTTCCCCTGAAGTTTTGCTTTTGACTGCAGAAAGCATCCTCGGCGGTGAAAAGGCGAACTGCAACACTTGAAGTTTGCCACTTCCCCTCCAAGAATACCTTCCACAGTCGAAGACAAAACATCAGGGAAAAGTTTGATGCATGGACCACAGCATCTCAGCCCAAAAGTTTCAAGAATTCACAACTCCTGCTGTGAAAGCCTTTACTGTATTAACAAAGTGTGCAGTTGTTTAAAATTTGTCAAAAAAGCGGTTCAATATTCTGTTATAAACATATTATAACTGCATATTCAGTCTTTCAGCAAATGTATTTGGACTCTATAAATTCAAAGTGTGATCTGTAATAGCCGAGTTGCAACAGTACATGTCCAAGAAAATCCAATGGATTTTGTTTCAATGGTCCATTTTTGTACCTGTTGGGTAGAATTCAATCTGATCTCACTGATTTTGGTTTGATACTATCTGATACAACAACTACTGTCATCAAGGTCTTTTATCATTCACATTGCCAATTTTATTCATTTCATGTTTAATAATGTTCCAAAGTGTTTTTGCATTGTTCTTGGACTTTGACAGTTCTGTGCATGGCTTTTGCTTTTTGGATAATGAGGACAGATCTCTGCAGTACTCTATTTATTTATTTATTTATTTATTTATTTATTTATTTTATTTTATTTTTTTTTTTTTTTTTTTTTTTTTGCTGAAGATATTTTGATGTTAGATGTTAGTCACTCTTTCTCTCACTACCCACTATTTAGTATCCCTTGGGAATTGCAAAGGAAAACTAGATCTGCAGTATTGTAAGAAAATTAAGAAAAAAAAAAAGTTAATTCTATCTACTGTGTGCACTTGCTACATCACTTCCAAATGTTTATGTAATAAATTCTACCTGAATAGTGTAACTAACTCAGCATTTATGATTCTGTAAATTTTACTCTTCCCTTCTTACTTAAACCTGACTGATGGGAATTTTAATTGCTGCAATTTAATAGCCAGCCATCTGATTACTTCATGAAATACAATTTTTGAAATAAATTACTGCTATGCCTTCACTCTATTCTCATTGATAATTCTACTCTGGGAATAAATCATAACCAAACAATAGTTAACTATGTGCAGTCCCTAAGCAATATCTAAAAGCAAATCAATATTGTAATCAGCACACACATAGACTTCCAGTAATTTGTTATAAAAAGAGAAAGACCTGCAATATGGCCAAACTATTCGACTCGGATTTGGTAGGTCACTTGTTACAATGTAAGATGAAAGAATGAGATCTTTTGGTGTAACAATCCTTTGGGTTTGACGAAACCACTAATAAAGCTCATGCCATTTAACTGACTGTAAAATGATGAGATTTGTTTCAAGGAACAAAAATACCAAGTCATCAGTTCTTCCTGCTTGAGAAACAAAATATTCTGCTGTAGCACTGTGGCCAAGTGCATTGAGGCACTATGCACCGATGTGCGAGGCCATTCCCCATCAGGGGTTCGAATCCCCCCCTCAGGCATGGATGTTTGTGTTGTCTTTAACATAAGGTAGTTCAAAAGTAGTTCGTAAGTTTAGGAACTGATGACCCTGCAGTTAAGTCCCTTAAGCTTAAACATTTGAACATAAGATTCTGAACAATGCTAATATCCAATAATTTTTGTAGGCTTTATCACTAATAGCATAACCTCAACAAATTCAATTAAATTAAACATAACTCTCAGTATGAAGTACAATGTATCGACCTGAAAACAGTTTCCATCCGCAACCATAAAAACAACAATAAATAAATAAAAACACCACAAAGACAACATTAAAATTGGTCAATGTGCTTAGCAATTTTTTAAAGAGCTGTGGCAAAAAATCACTCTCTATGAGATGCCTTTTAGACAGCTGTTACAAGAGGCAACAAAAAACTGAAGGTTAGTTCTAGACTCTGAACCTACAGAGGGGATAGGATGGTACATAGTTTAAAACTGATAATTTTTCCATCAGCATATAGGGAGTCACAAACATATTCCAATAAATCAAGAAAAATGCACACCTATTACTTTTGTACACTTAAGGTAACCCTTCAATGGGATCACTGTTGATATAATGACTGAGACACTTGACTGGGAATATTTTCCAAATGTAAATTAATCGGAATTGGTGAATTAATATGGTAAGCAAAACAATTATGTATAATAACAAGGAATGCAAATAGATTTCTCCAACATGTCCTCACTTTCATTCAAGCAACTAGTTGGATGGTACTTCTTACATACACTCTAATGAGGTATACTTGTAGCATCAAACACTTATAACCTTTGAGCAATAACATCATTCTTCCGCATATTGGGTGGAATAACTTCATTTTGATGCATGGCACACGTACAACAACATAACTTGAAAAAATGGCACTGAAAAACTATCCTGATGTTTATTTATGAATTATCATTTCATCATGCAGTTGTACAGTTTCAATACAGAAAAATCATCAACAACAACAACTCCATTTATAGGAAAACAGACATTTACAGATCCCCATTTATTATTATTATTATTATTATTATTATTATTTGGCTCCTTTGATGATAAGAAATGCTCAGTTTGAATTATCTACTGGTTCCATCAATTTTAATCAGACTGAGCTTCAGAGGTGTATTGACCCAAAGTACATTTGAGTGTGGTATTTTAGGTTGCCCCCAAGCAAATACAAGTTAAATCTGTTGGCATCATATAAAGATTTCCCCTTGTAAGTGTTACTGGTACTCTAACTGCCCAATTACATTTAAAACATTTCTAGTTGGGTGATTATATAGTGTCGGAGATACTTTCTGTTTGTTTCAGGGTTTATTATCAACACATCAATAAAAGGACTTTTCAGTTAAGTACTCAATTCTATGGATTGGTAGTTCATTCCACCTTTTTGTATTTGTAGTCACACCCTATCTATGTATTATTCTAACATTAATAGCATACTGACTTTTATCATAGATGTTCAATTGTTCAATTTGTGTCACTCCCAAATTCTTTTCTATTGTGCATAAAATATCTGTAAAAACTAAACTTATTTTTGCATTTTTTTTTTCTATATTGATATCAGAAGCTCATCTTTCTTAAATATGACTGCTGTGAGAGATATTGAAAATATCAAACATGTATACTATCACTTTTGCAGTTATCATTCAGAGCACTACAAACTTAAAAACAGCTTAACTTACACTCTAAACAGAATACCTCACCTTTTAAACAGTCTCACCCAGAAGACAGCAGTGTCAGTAACTGCCAGAGTATCTTTACATATTCTAGCAAACTTCCCCACATTTTCAGGATCAATGTAATCTGCTATGAGGAACCAAACATCAATAGGATATGTAACTCCAGTTTCTTCCTCAACATCTGCTTTTTTCTTCACTGCAACCTCCTTACCAGCACCTTCAGCAGGGGCAGCTTTATCAGTGGCAGATTTTGCAGTGGTGGCCAATTTTGCAGCGGCGGCTTTTCCAGCGGCGGCTTTTCCAGTGGCGGCTTTTCCAGTTGCCGATTTTCCAACAGCGGCTTTTCCAACAGCGGCTTTTCCAACAGCGGCTTTTCCAACAGCGGCTTTTCCAACAGCGGCTTTTCCAACAGCGGCTTTTCCAGTTCCATTAGCAGATTTTCCAGTTCCAGTAGCAGCTTTTCCATTAGCAGCTTTTCCAGTTCCAGTAGCAGCTTTTCCAGTTCCAGAAGCAGCTTTTCCAGTTCCAGTAGCAGCTTTTACAGTTCCAGAAGCAGCTTTTCCATTAGCAGCTTTTCCAGTTCCAGAAGCAGCTTTTCCATTAGCAGCTTTTCCATTAGCAGATTTTCCAGTTCCAGTAGCAGCTTTTCCATTGGCAGATTTTCCAGTTCCAGTAGCAGCTTTTCCATTAGCAGCTTTTCCAGTTCCAGTAGCAGCTTTTCCATTAGCAGATTTTCCAGTTCCAGTAGCAGCTTTTCCATTAGCAGCTTTTCCAGTTCCAGTAGCAGCTTTTCCAGTAGCAGATTTAGCAGCAGCTGTAAAGAAAATAACATTACCACAAGGAAACCTACAACAACCATTAAACAATTATTTTGTAAATAAAAAAGAAAAATAGCTATTAGTTGCTGATCCAACACCAAAATATTTTTTAAAAAAATATCAAATGTATTCCTCCAGCAATAAGCTCAAAAAAGATTGTATGGAAGAGGAAATGACTATAATAAGCTGAAAAATAACAACCAGATACACAATCAAGAATCTTTAACCCACGAGTTTATTTTACAGAAACTAACTCCCCTTTTTATCTTGGAACTTCCTACATCATTGTGTGGAACAACCTCTGATCAGTATAGCAGTAGCACCCACTCCACAATATTTTTTTTTTTTCTTTTTTTTGTGGTTTTAGGGCGCACAACTTCTAAGGTCATCGGAAAAGATATTCGCTAGATCTTGAAAAAATTGGTAACTACCAGATAGAGTATCAAGAGAAGACTAAAAACGAAAGATAAAAAACAATTAAAAGGGTTAAATATCCTTTGATAAATTGGCCATGTTGATAAAACGCAAAACTCGAGCAGTTGCTCATGTGTCATCAGCTAAAAGTTCCTCCAGAGTACACGGAAAGTGAAGGGCTACACGGAGATGATTAAAATTAACACAAGACAGTAAAACATGTCGCACCGTCAGCAATTCACCACAGGAGAACAGCGGTGCAGGGTCGGCGGTTAGCAAATGACGGTGGCTGAAACGGCAGTGACCGATCCGCAACTGGGCGTGAGGAGGTCCTCCGAGCGGTCGGGATCGGTTTTACAGTTCTCAATTTATTGTCGTACAGTGAGAACCACGCACTGTGCCAGGACGACACGATACTCCGGCGAAGAGCCCGTTGAACATCGTCCGATGGGACGCAAAAGGTAGCCATGCGAGGCAAAAGAGCTGCTGCCTTGGCTGCTATGTCGGCGGTCTCATTCCCGGGCACACCCACATGGCCAGGGACCCACAGGAAAGAAACGTGACAGCTGTCATCTGCTAGCAACTGGAGGGAGCGTTGGATCCGATACACGATAGGATGGTTCGTGAAAGGGTCCTTAAGACTCTGCAGGGCACTAAGGGAGTTCGAACAGATGGCATAAAAAGGATGGCGGCGGTGGCAGGTACATAAAACAGCCTGGTGGAGGGCAAAAAGCTCAGCCGTGAAATTCGAGCACCGGTCAGGGAGCTTGAATTGGAAACGGTTGTCCCCGATGACAAAGGCAGATCCCACACCATCCGTGCTCTTGGAACTATCTGTGTAGATAAATATGGCATTATCGAACCGCGAACGGAGTTCGACAAGCCTCAAGCGGTATACCAAATCCGGGATGCTCTCCTTGGGCAGCGAACTAAGTTCAAGGTGAGTGTGAACCTGGGCCTGATGCCACGGTGGCAATGGGCTCTCGCTCAACCTAAAGGTTGAAGGAAGAGTAAAATCGAGATGCTGAAGCAGGCGGCGAAACCGAACTCCAGGTGGAAGCAAGGCTATTGCAGACAACTGATATTGGCGGCCACGAAGGCCCCATGTGTGCAATGTGTGGAGAATGCCCGCCCTCCAACAGGTATCATAAGCCTTCTCTAAGTCGAAGAACACTGCTACCATTTGACACTTCCTTAAAAAGTTATTCATAATAAAGGTCGACAAGGTGATCAGCAGCAGAGCGGTGTCTACGAAAACCACATTGGATATTAGTCAGGAGGCATCGAGATTAGAGGAGCCAGGCCAACCGAGCGTTAACCATGCATTCCATCACCTTACAGACACAGCTAGTAAGAGAGATGAGGTGATAACTGGATGGAAGATGTTTGTCCTTCCCTGGTTTGGAAATGGGGACAACAATGGCTTCACACAAACTTGTGGGAACCTGACCTTCATTCGATCATTCCGGCTTTAATGCCCACCACCTCCTATGGGGCTCTCCGGCACCTTGTCCGAGAGGACAATACGAAAGGTGAAGGGAGCTGGACAACGAGGTGTAGCACATCTGCCCTAGTAAGGGCAGATGATGATGGCGAATAGATATTACAGAGGGAAAAGGAAAAGGTGGATAGAGTGATGCAGACGGCATCTGCCTGTAGGGGAGTATGCAATGAAATGAGATGATGACAGACGTTGTCCCGAATGAGCATCAGAACCCCTCCATGGTCTGGGGTACCTTCCACAGGTGGCAGGTTGAAACGCACAGAAGTGTAGTGGGGTAAGGCTGCACGATCACTTGGACGTAACTTAGTTTCTTGGAGACAAACTAGAAGTGGGCAGTGCAATCGAAGGAGTAGTTTTAATTCCTCCCAATTGGAACGAAAGCCGCAAATATTCCATTGAAGGAGCGCCATGATAAAAAAATAAGAAAAGAAAGGAAGATAAAAAGGAACAAGCAGGTGGGGTCACCTCGACGGCCACTGTGGACCGGACTTCGAGGGAGCACTACTGTCGCCATATAGAGGCAGAGAGTCATGTTCCATAGGTTCATCTGAAACATCTGCCACCTTCCCGAGTTCATCAGGAGGGGCAGCTTCCACCGCCGGTAAAATGCCGGTTGCCCAGCTAACAGTAGTGCGTCCCGGCGAGACAGAAGATGATCGGGGCCGACTACTGTTGGGCGGCGTGACGGATGGGTCACGCCTCGGCGGGGAAGGAGAGGAACTCGTTTTTTTGTTGGCTCTTCTGGAATAGTGACGGTGAAAAGAGGCAGTTGACGGTTGAGAAGCCTGAGAACGCAGAAAACATTCACAGACGGGTTCCTTTCTCAAAGTCCGGGCATCTTGTTTAGGTGCCCGCGGTTTATTAGAGGTTGACGAAGACTGAACTTTAGAAGCAGCAGGAGGAAGCGGGGATGTGGAACAGGCAATCTTCGGGCTGGCCGAACGCACAACTGTGTCAGCAAAAGTGAAATCACAGGTCTGCGTACCTGCATCCTTAGTAGGTCGAGTGGAGGTGAGGACCTTACTGTATGTGCCCACTGGGAGGACAGTGGGCTTTCAACTCGCAAACAACTTTTGAGCGGCAGAAGTTGAGACCTTTTCCGTGACCCGAATTTGCTGAATAACCTTTTCATCCTTATATACAGGGCAGTCCCGAGAGGAAGCTGCATGGTCACCGTTGCAATTAAGGCAGTGAGGGGACGGAGGTGGGCAATCCCCCTGATGGGCGTCCCTACCACAAGTGACACATTTTGCTGCATTAGGGCAAGATTGATGGGTGTGGTTGTATCTGTGGCATTGGAAACAGCGCATTGGGTTTGGTATATAAGGGCGGACGGAGATAACTTCATACCCTGCTTTGACCTTTGATGGGAGTTCAACTCTGTCGAACGTCAAAAATACAGTACAAGTTGGTGTCAGCTGGTTATCTACCTTTTTCAACACCCTATGCATGGCTGTTACACCCTGATCGGACATGTAGGTTTGTATGTCTTCGTCAGACAACCCGTCAAGGGATCTGGTGAAAACTACCCCCCGTGACGAGTTGAGCATGTGATGCGCTTCTACCTGGTCATTAAACATGTGTAGCAACATAGTCCATATTAATTTTTGGGACTGGAAGGCACTGTCCGCTTCCAGCAACAATGTTCCATTGCGCTGACGCAAACAGGTCTTAACAGGGCCAGCAATTGCATCAACACCTTTCTGAATGACAAAAGGATTTACAGAAGTGAAATCTTTACTGTCGGTTCGAGAGACAACTAGGAATTTTGGGAGATTGGGCAAAGTTTTCTTTTGCTGAGGCGAATCTATCTTTTGTTTCTGGGTCAAAGTCACAGAAGAAGAGAAGGAAGTCATTGCAGAAGTGTCCCCCGTGATTACCGGCATCTCCGGTAGCGCGCTCCTTCCTAATGGGGGCCCTCTCTGAGGGCTTGCCCGCCTTAGGTGATTATTCACACCTCAGGTCACACCTCCCGAGAACTGACAGAGGGACCAATCGGCATGTTCGGAAGGTACCAGCTCGGGTAATCACCCCTCCCTGGGCCAGGCCTTTACCAGGGGGTACATACATGCCCTACTTGTCTACCCGGGGCGGGGAATTACGTGTTACCCCGTCACCTGCTATGCATGATAATGCGTGGGTCGGCCTTCAGACACGCACAGGGAGGAAAGAAGAAGAATAGAGGAAGTGAAGAGAAAGAAGTGTCTCAAACACCAAAGTGGAGACCAATGAGGAGGAGAGGAAGGCTAGGAAAGTACAGCAAGGAGAGAAAGACAGAAGCAAAGGTTAGGAAAGTGAGAAACCAAGGAAAAAGAGAAACTGGGACAAGAAACCACCTTGACTCTCAAAGGACGCCCGTCTCTGGGCGAAGGCATGAACCGGAAGGGAAAGTGAAGCAGCCTGGAACAGAAAAAAGGCTGCTTCGGCTCACGTACCCACAAAAGAGCTGTGGGCCCCCTGGGGGGGACTTCACAATAAATGAATACTCCAGCTTCGTCCACTATCTTCACATACCATTGGTAATAAATATGCTTAAAAAGAAGAATTTCTTGAAAGGTGATTTATTTATTTATTTATTTAGTATTCCTCTTCCCATTTTCCTCGAGAAAGAACTTGCATGGATCAATGTCTATTTTTAGAGCTGCTTTATAGTGAATTGTGTTGGAAACAGATTTTGTGAATTCCATTTTGAAGTTATTGATGAAGTGTGGTCTGGTAGAACTGTCAAAATGGAGTCATTAGCAACAGGTCAGGACAGACAACTCAATAACTATAAGTCATGATAAAATGCATTAGTTTCTCTGACTAATGATGGTTTAATGTGGAATCAATTGCAATATGACATTCCTTGGTCCTTACCCTCTCAAAGCTCTTTTCTACAGTTTTTCCCAATATAACAATATTGCACTGTATATCTACATCTACTTCTACATTGCTACTCTGCAATTCACACTTTAGTGCCTGGCAGAGGATTCATCAAACTGTATTCAAACCATTTTCGCCCATCCAATTTTCAAATAGTACACGGTTAAAAGAACACACAATTCTTTTCATTTTAGATCTGATTTCTCTTATTTTGAGTATTGTGTAGGTAGGTGCCAATAAAATACATTCACACTCAGAGAAGACATTTGATAAAAGAAATTACGTAAACAGATCTTGCTACAATGAGTAGTGCCTTTCTTTCAGTGATTTCCACACCAACACAAGCATCATTTATGTTGTGGTGTAGCCATTCACTACAATGCCACTGGTATACACACCTCGCTGCACTATTTGAAGAAGAGGCGATAAGTCGCCCCACAATACTTCATCCGCCGGGGGGCGTCCTAAGTCTTGTACCTCTCTGCCTTGCACCAGACACTCAGAAGAAGAGGGCTCAGCTAAATAGGCATGCACACCACAGCCATGACAAGCAGTATAGTTGAGAACTACGTTCAGTCTAGCAGTTAACGGACCAAGTACAACGGGCCAGTCGTCTACAGCAACAAGCCAGAACACTACTCTTGACTGACTGAAGTAGATCATTGCAGAATTGATTTGTAGCACAAGCACATCACATAAAAGTTGGGTATGCTGTTTATTGTAATAAAAGTACGTGTGAACTAATCACTTCTTTCAGTTGCAGACCTTGTCCGCAGACCTTTGCTAGCCACGGCCCACCTCCCGAACCTACCGTTCACAGAATAGCATCCTGAAATGAGAATACAAAACTGGCGATGAGGACTTTTGGGTTTTTAACTGTGTTGATTGTTTCCCTTTCAAGCTGAGATTTCAAGACTTTTGTTATTGTGCACTTGTGGTAATTTTTGTTTCAGGTGGTGCACTACATTAGCTTATAGCATTTTTATTTTGTTGGACAGTGTCTTGTTTAAATTAAGAACAACTGTGCCACTCCCAGTAACTAACCGTCTAACTGCCCATGCTGCTGCAGCTAATCCATTGCTTGGGCCTCAGCTGATTGGAACAACTTCTTGTCAATGTTTTGAGATGCATCAACTATCAAGATGATATTGTAGCCATGGGGCCACTACGGATGAACTCCTTTACAATTTATCTACGCTTTTCCAAGTTCTTCAATCCAAATTCCAAAAATCTCAATTCTTTCAACCCTCCATCATATACCTGGATTTCAACTTTCCAGAGTCAAAGAATTTCAGGCCTTTCTTGGACAAATTGTCCATTATCTCAAGTTCCTACCATCAGTGACAGGAATTGCACATCCATTACATTGTCTTCTCCATAAGAAAGTGCCTTTTCATTGATCTGGCGACCGTGGTGCTTTCTTTCAATGTCTCAAATCTTATCTTCAGAAGACACCTTGTCTTGCTACATAATGTCCTGGTCAACTGCTCGTTGTGGCTGCTGACACCTCCCAGCATGGGATACACACTGTTCTAGCACACAAATATCCGGATGGGTCTGAACATCCCATTGCATATGCATCGAAGACGCTGAACACCTCTCAGCAACACTATTCTCAAATAGAAAAAAGAGGCCCTGGCCATCATTTATGCTTTGAAAATGTTTGGTGTGTTTCTCTATGGAGCGAAATTTCATCTCATCACGGATCACAAACCTTTGGTATCTCTTTTTCATCCTGCAGCTTCTCTACCAGACAAGGCAGCCCACAGACATCAATGTTGGGCTCTGTTTCTATCTCATTTTAACCACGAAATTTACTTCCGTCCTACGGCTCAACACACCAATGCCGATGCCTTATCCTGTCTGCCTATGGGTCCTGGCCCCGTATTTGATTGAGTCATAACAACACGTATTCGAGTGTTTTCTTATTACGGAGAAATGTCTCGCTGAGGCCACAGTGGCGGAGCCTGTTTTGAGCCATGTGATCAGCTTTATCACTAAAGGCTGACCAGACCGCTCTTCTGGAAAAGTCTCTGATGCCATACACAATTACTTCTCTCTGCGTCTTCGCGTTACGTCACGTAATGGCACTGTTCTGCTTGCAACCGCCGACGCTTCACCGCGCGTGGTTGTCCCAGCATCTCTGCAAACAGCAGTACTCAGACTTCTTCACCAAGAACTCTGGGGAGTGTCTCTCACAATGACACTGGCCCGCCGTCACGTCTACTGGCCTGGCATCAACACAGACATGACACACACAGATGCTGCTTGAGAAACCTGTGCCTCCCAGGTGCCAGCACCAAAGACTTCTCCCTCACCTTGGCCTGGGGCACTTTTCTGGGCAATTCCTGGCTTCTGGTCATCAATACTTACTCTAACTTTCCATCTGTTGTCTCTTGCAGCAACCATAGCGGCGCTCGCCAAAATCTTTTCTCTTGAAGACTTACCTAACACCGTTGTCTTGGATAACAGACCACAATTCACTTCTACTGACTTTTGTATCCAGCACGGCACCAATCGCATCACCGCTCCCCCGTTCCGTCTTCAAGTTGAGCACCTTTCTCGCCACCAGCCACGCACACTCCTACACCTACTCTGTCCACCTTCTCACCGATAGGTGACCCTTTTGCAGGGAAAATTTTTGGTGAGCACTCCTGTTTGGATGCGGGGGTATGACAGGCACCCAAAGTGAATACAAAACTATATCATTGGCCTAATAGGACAACACCTATACAATGTTCGGACGTCAGCAGGGGAGGTGGCATGTCGCATAGACCAACTTCATTCGTGGATCACACCGGAACTCGCTCCACAGCCAACATTCTCACAACTAACAGCAAATTGAGGACATCAAAATGGAAGTCAACTCCAAACCCGAATCAGGGATGAGATTTCCAGAACAAATGGAATACACATCGACCACACCACAGAGGGAAAACGTGAGCTCGCCATCCACAAAGAGTAATGGACTCCAAAGTCACCCATATTTCCATCATTTCAGAGGATAGCCCGCACAACAACACCTACAATGTCATAATGTCACCTAACATCGGCTTGCAGGTCACACCACACCAGAAAGTAAATTTCATCCTTATGCTCAAGTGCTGCTGAGAGACTTCTCCAAGGACACAGATGACAAGATGGACATAGGTGCGGTACACAACACCAAAAAAGTGAGTGTCAAAAATAAAAGGGTGAGAAGTGCTACAAATGCTGCACAATATTCAAACTAGCTGTCGAGCTGGTCAGAAACTGAGGCGATGTTATGCATAGGCTACTATGTCACTGCCATCTGAGCGGCCAGGCGTGTAGACGGCCAGAGCACACGTGGCCGGCAGGCATTTTGTCGAATGCGCTCACACTGGACACTTTACAAAGAACTTTTATTTATTTTCTGTGTTTTACACATTGTCAAATTGGTTACTTTGTGTCAATAAATATTATGAGAAGTTACTACATGTGGTGATTTCAAGAGGTCTGCTAAAGTAAGAACAGAATTAATGAATATTCTAGTCTCTTGTAACTTGAAAATCATAACACACTCACCAACATGAGAAACTATTTAATCAATTATGGACTTAATGTAAAGAATCATGAATTGTACTCAAGAAAACAGTAAAGACAGGACTTAGACATCATTATGGACAAACTATGTTTCCATATAAAAAGTGATAAAGATAACAAACTGACATGCATATATAAGACCAGAACTTATAATGACCAGGAAAATGAAATATTTAGATATTGTTTAAAAAGTGAATCATGGGAGCAAATTTATTTTAGTATTGGAAACATATCTGAGAAATTTGATATATTTATTGACAGTTAAATATCATTTTGATTTAGCATTTCCAATGAAAACTAGGTGGTCAAAAAATACTCTTCCAAATAAGTTGATCACTACCGGTATTAGAAAATCATGTGAAAACACAAGATTCCTGTACAGAATTACAAAAAAGTGTGACACAACACCTGAATTTGATAGGTATTTTAAAGATTGGAGTGCCATAAAGCAAGAAGATGACAGACACAGAAGAAATGCAACCAATAAAATTAGAGCTGTTTGGCACATTGTTAAGAAAGAAAAAGGAAACAACCAAGCTGAAATTAAGAACATATGGTTAACGAAAATTTGCAAACTACTAGTAAATCAAAGGATGTAGCTTCTATGTTTAACAGTTATTTTATAAATGTAGCAGAGAAAACTTTCACCCATAATCCTTTATCAAAACTAGCATCAAAAATAAAACAGGTGCAGCAGGAAAACACACTTATAAGATCAAAACACTCATCAGGTTAGGCAACATACCAGATTTTCTTGTAATAAAAAGAGTATATTTACTCTGTGAATCACTGATTTATCTTGCTATCCTCCTCAACTGACAGATTTCCAACATGCTTAACCCTTTCACTGCTATGCCCATATATTGCTACACATCAGGTGCGGCACCCGTACATATACGGACACCCTTTCATTTTCATATGTGGCTTCTGTTTTTAAACTGTTTTCTGTATTTCTTTGCCTTTATATGTACTGCTCTCTGTTGGGACTGGTTATAACTCTAATCTCAATAATGGAGTTGTCATACGCATCGTTCTTTGTTGTTCACTTGCTACAGTGTACAGAACGGCATCTTCGTCTTATGTTGGTCTAAGTGAAAGAGAAGTATCAGCTTTGAACGAGTTATTCAGCACCTTGGAAAGTGAAGATGAAGATCCTAGTTTCAATTACATAGACAGTGATATAAGTGATGATGAAACTCCAGCCCATTTTCGTTGTGATAATGCGCACTTACGTGACAATTCAGATGCTGCCAATGCCGCCTGCCGCAGTGCGCCGTCGCCACCCACGGAACAAACAGAAGAAATGTTCCACTGGGTAAACAGTGAGTTTCATCCAAAAGCCCATAAATTTAGTGAAACGAGTTCTGGTTTCAAGGACGTTTTTTGCTGTGTAAATGACAAAACTGAAATAATAGATTATTTCAAATGTTTTGTTACTCCAGAACTTGTGGGTAAAATAGCTTTCGAGACTAACAGATATTTTCAGTACTTTATTTCTAATACAGATCCACCACTGTCATCTAGACTACGTAAATGGAAAGAGAGAAACTCCAAGGGAATTTATTTGTTTTTAGCAGTAACAATGCTAATTTATAGGAATAAAAAGCTGAGCCTGAACGACTGTTGGTCTACCAATAAATTACTGCACACTCCAATATTTGGCGAGAAAATGCCAAGAAACCGCTATTTGTTGCTACTTAGGCTCCTGCATTTCTGTGATAATGAGCAACAAGAACCAAATAATAGACTGTATAAGATAGACAAGGTGTTGAATGACATTAGAAAAGTGTGTAGTGAAAATTTGTATCCTTTTGAGAATCTTTGCATAGACGAGTCTTTAGTGCTTTTCCAAGGACGTTTGTCCTTCAAACAGTATATAAAGATGAAAAGACATAGATTTGGTGTAAAATTTTTTGTGATAGCCAATGTCAAAATGGACTATATCTTAGACTTTATAATTTATACAGGTTTCTTAACACAGCTGAGTGTATTTGATAAAACACTGGGAATTTCTGGCTCTATTGTCTTGCAACTCATGCAGCCATTCCTTGGCAAAGGTTACAGTCTATACACAGACAACTGGTATACGAGCCCACTTCTCGCTGGTTTTTTTGCACAGAAATCAAACGAATCTGTGTGGAACAGTTGGAAGTGATAAGAAAAAAATGCATCCCATTGAGAAACCACAAGTAAAAGGAGAGTCACAAAGTAATAACTGTGGACATATTATGTTTGTGAAATGGCTTGACCGAAAAGTTTTCAACATGTCGATTACTATTCATGCTGACACAATGGTACCAACTGGTAAAACAAACCGAAAAACTGGAGAACCGGTTATGAAACCTCTGTGTATTCAAGACTACAACAAAAATATGGGAACCATAGACAAAATCGATATGCTGCTAAGTTCAGTTGAATGTTTACATAAAACAATGAAGCGGTACAAAAAAAGTATTTTTCCACCTTGTAGACTTCACTGTGGTGAATTCTCATGCTGTGTATAAATTAAAAACCAGGGTCATAGCTACCATTAGCCAAATTTCAATTAGAACTGATAAGACAGCTCATCAAGAAGTACGGCAACAAATCGAGAGGAAAAAAATAAACAATTAGGGTCTCTTCTGATGACTTGCCTACAAGACTGGCAGCCCGCCACTTTCCACAGTTAGATCCACCCATACCTGGAGGAAAACAAAACCCTCAAAGATATTGTTGCGTGTGTTCCAATACTCAACTGGCTCCAAAAAGAAGAAGGGACATGAGATATCAATGTACAGAGTGCAATGTCGGTTTGTGTATTATCAATTGTTTTGAAAAGTATCACACATTGCAGAAATTCTAAGTAAATGTGTTTGTGAAACTATAAAAAATAATTATTCCTTTATGTGTTCTAATAAGCAGCTTGGCTCAAAAAGAAAGGATGTGCGATATCAAAGTACAGACTGCCCTGTCAGTTTGTGTATTATTAATTCTTTTCAAATGTATCATTCGTTGTAGAAATTCCAAGTAATTTTTTTTTGGAAAAAAACATACATATTACATTGCCATATCTAGCCGCTCGTCAGTGTAATGTCTTTCTTTTGACCTAAAAAAATAAAAGAAAAATAATCGACTGCGCGCAACACCGCTTTCCCGACGCCACAACGGAAAAAAAATTTGACTGCGAGAAACTCCGTTTCTGGCGCCGCATATGGGTGTTGCACACATTTTCCCGACGCCGCAGTGAAAGGATTAAAAATTGCTAAAACCACATAAAAAAGGAAGTCAGAAGGAGGTGTCCAAATATAGGCCCATAACTGTCTTATCTGTATTTTCAAAAGTAATAGAAAACTATATTATAAAAGACTGTCCAATTTCTTAACTGAATCCCATCACAGATTTAGAAAAAAAAATTACTCAATCAAAACAGAGGCCTTCTCTTTTCTCTATGAAACGCTACAAGCCCTAGATAGGCAGAAGCATACTGCGAGCATATTCTTAGACCTGTCAAAAATATTTGATCCCATCAATCATGATAAATTACATAGTAAAATCCAGAATTGTGGTATAGAGGAACAACACATAACTGGATGTGTTGCCAACTATTGAACTTTTATTTGTCCTATCTCTGCTTCATGTCAGTGTGTGTGTGTGTGTGTGTGTGTGTGTGTGTGTGTGTGTGTGTGTTTGTTTTTGTATGACATGTTTGTTGGACCTGAATTTTCATATCATGGCCTATATTGGTTGGGTAATTGGTTGTGTTGTTTGAAGTATTTGGCAAATGTTGAGTGTGTTGTTTCATATTTTCATCATCGGATGTGTTCTTTGTATCATGTTTTGAAATCTCTGCTTGTCATTCCTATTATATGCTATGTGGAGTCCCTCTTTCATTAGTCCGTCTCTCTGTGTGTTATTATGTGTGTATGTCATGGTGTACTATTTAGTTTGTTTTGTGTGGTGTTGTGTGTTTGTATTTGTGTGTCGAGTATTTTCCTGTTGCTTCATATTTGTCTTAATTTTCTGACCAAGCAACAAACAAGAAAATATATGACACTCAAATACAAACAAACACACACAATGACAACACCACACAAAAATAAACCAAATGGTACACCAAGACATACACACATAAATTAACACACATCGTGACAAACATACTAAAGAAACAGGAAATCCACATGGTATATAAAACTGCCAAATCTTTACAAACAAATCTGCAACCAAAAATCAAGAAAGAAAAATTCCGAGGATTAGGAATACACACACTTGAATTCCAAAGCTGTGATGTGGAATAGGCTACATAGGAATGACAAGCAGAGATTTCAAAACATGATACAAAGAACACACCAGATGTTAGAAATATGAAAACTCTACATCTGCCAAACACTTAAAACAACATAACCATTACCCAACCATCATAGGCCAAACATGAAAAACATCAGGCTGAACAACCACAACAAAAACCTCATACAAACACAAGAAAAATACCATATCCAAAAAGCTATAGCCAAGAACAAACAATTAATAAATGAGAACAAAAAATCAATTAAAATTCACCACTAAACCTAATCAAAGAAATGAGACAGTAATTAAAAAGAAAAATTCACACACACACACACACACACACACACACACACACACACACACACACACACATAATGCAAAGATAGGACAAACACACATTCAAAAGTTGGCAATGCCACCCAAAACAAAAACACGACACAAACAAAAAGGCATGCGCCTAGTGCTGAAATGAAAAAATTCAAATGAAATAAAATACGAAAGAAAAAACAACAACCTGAGTCAACAAACAGCATATATAACCCAGCATCTACAAAAACTGTAAATAATAACATTAAAATATCATTAGCTACAGTACACTTAGATAATGCGCTAGAACTGTTTATAACCTAAAACACTATAAATGTAAAAAAAAATGTAAAACATAATCTTGTATATATTCCAAGCCACTAAAGATGCCTTGCAAATAAAAGTGAAATGTGTATGGCAAAATAACTTGTCTTATTTCAGTTGCATAAATGGTTTATTTAAATAAATACCTGCATACAAATATAAAAAGCAACTGTGGGAGAAAAAAGACAGAAAAGAAGTACCAACGTTATAGTGTTTTTGGGGAAACAGTGGAGAAAGTGCAAAAACTTTTAAAATACAGAAAAAGATTATTAGAATAAAGGAAGGGGTAGACCAAAGAGCACCTTGCAAGCCACTGTTTAAGTAAAACAAAATACTACCAACCACATGCAAGTACATACTAGATAATGTAATTATTACAGAAGAAAAATTAAGTAGTAGTAGTCCATGCATCACCCATAATAAATCAATACACAGTTACCACACAAGAAAAAACAATGTTCATGTAAAACAAACAAAAATGGCACTATTGCAGAAGGGAACACTACATCCTGGAAATAAACTATATTATGTTTTACCAAAAGCCACAAAAACAATAATGGACAGAAACAATTTCAAAACTGCTATGAAAGATTGGCTGGTGAAGCACTGTTTCTATTCAGTAGATGAGTACTTAGAGGTACAAAATTCCAGCACCAGCTAAATGGTAAAATGTATAGAAAAAAAGTATAATGTAAATTTACTTTTAGTTACTGTAATGTATGTAACAAATTGTCCAATATCTAGATTGACAGGTCCTGTAAATAAATAAATAAATAACTCCAGGGATCGGAGGATGGCAGCAGAAGTGTAAACATCCCAGTCAGCCTCATCGGGACCCATCTCAGAAAGGCATTTGGGGGCAGTGATGCCGAGAGGTCAAGAAGATCAGAAAATGGTCACTACGACACAGGACTTGTAGTCTCCAGTGGAGGGATGGTAAAGTAGCAGGGCTGCAGATTGAAAGGTCAGTGGCTGAGTAAGTTCCATGCGTCAAACTCACTGTCTGCTACAAACCATCGCAGAGGAGGAGTTTCATTTGTATTTCTGTAGCTGACAATAGTTAAAGTAAAATTTTTGTTTACAAATTTTACCAGTAGACTATTGATGATTTTGATTTCTGTCCAGCCTTCCTATTGTTTCCTATGTCGTCAGCACATACCACTACCTCTGAAGTTGTGTTCTCTTGAATCCAGAGGGCATGACAAATTGGCAACAAGGTGTTTCACCAAATGGAATGCATGAGACACTTTTTTACTTTTTTATTTTGCTGCAGTGAATTTTGTATGTTATTGCAATACCCTTGACTTTCATTAATCTTCTGACTGTTGCCCTGCCTTCAATGTGTACTTTGCGTATTCCCCCCAACCTCCCCCCAAAATGGCTGTATTAAATTTGCCACATGCCGCCGCAGTGCCTACTGGGCCAGACTTGACACGATTTGTTCAGTTTCCAGATGCAGCATATGAAAACTTTAATGGAGGTTCTAAAGAGAGTACTACCGGCTCCATGACAGAATAGCAAGTATCAGAATCAAAACAGCAATCCACACTGGTAAAGTATAACACAGTTCCTCAGTTCCAAGAATTTAACGAGGAAAATGAAAGCCAGTAGGAGTA
This sequence comes from Locusta migratoria, assembly GCA_026315105.1. Lineage (NCBI taxonomy): Eukaryota > Metazoa > Arthropoda > Insecta > Orthoptera > Acrididae > Locusta > Locusta migratoria. The sequence goes on along the minus strand of CM048755.1, from coordinate 733,955,049 downwards.
CATGAAGACTCTACTGCAAGCTTATTCCGTGGCACATCATATCACAGGTGAGAGTCATTCGCCTTTTTCTTGGTGTCTGTGGGAGTCTCAGTGTATAAAGTCACCCAGAAAATCTTTCCAATGTAGAAACTGGAGGATGTAGTCTTTGAAGAACTGCTAGAGATATTAAAAAGTGTGGTGACAGACAAGTTCAGATAGCAACTGCTCGTTACCAGTTCTTCCAGTTAAAGAAACAACATGGACAGACATACAGGGAATGGCACATGGACCTTCAAGGCCTTACTAGGCAGTGCAATTTAAATGTGATTGAGGAAATTATTATAGTCATGCCATAATTAAAAGACGAAACCATTCAATATGTGACATACACACACATATGGGATTCAGACCCCACCCTACAGTGATTACTGCACGTTCTTTCTAGAGACTGTCAAGACTATTGATGATGCAGCAGACACTTTTCAATGAGCATCTACCTTCGCTTCCTGTATCATGCTGTGACCTAATAAGTAAATCACCAGCAAATGATACCAGTCACCTTACTGACCATCATGATGCTGTAAACAGAACCTGGATTCATCCACAAAAAAAAAAAAAAAAATGGCGTTTTGCCATTCGTGCACCCAGGTTCATCGTCGTGTACACCATCGCAGGTGCTCCTGTCTGTGATGCAGCGTCAAAGGTAACCACAGACATGGTCTCAGAGCTGATAGTCCATGCTGCTGCAAATGTTGTCGAACTGTTCATGCAGATGGTTGTTGTCTTGCAAACGTCCCCATCTGTTGACTCAGAGATCGAGACGTGGCTGCACAATCCTTTACAGCCATGCGGATAAGATGCCTGTCATCTCAACTGCTAGTGATACGAGGCTGTTGGGATCCAGCATGGCGTCCCATATTGCCTTCCTGAACCCACTGATTCTGTATTCTGCTAACAGTCATTGGATCACGAGCAGCAATGTCGCGATACAATAGTCCAGTGCCAGCTGTCACCAGTGCCACATCGTTACAGCGCTAAGTATCTGAATTTAATTTGTGTCAAATTTAATTTGCCAGTCTAGTTCATTTTCGGTAGTACTGCTTTAAGAGGTTTATTCCCGCGTACTTGCAGATTTCGTTTGTACTACTGTTTTAATTGTTTATTCTATCGTATTTGATAAATACCGTTGTGTTTAGTCTTCGTCTTTGACCGGTGTATTTCAAAACAAGTCAGAGACCGTTACTAAGCTCGTTATCAGTCAGTCCAGTGCCAGCTGCCACGAGTGCCGCAGCGTTAACAGCGGTAAACTGCCGGACTCAGTTTTGTTGATTCGACAGTGTAGTTACCACTGACCACAGTTAAGTCAGCAGCCAGCCGCCTTCATTAGAGTACTAGGCTTCTTTAAAGTTGTTAATTGCTGTTAATTGTATCGATAGGATGGATAGGATGTGTGCCTGCTGTGTGCGGACGCAGGAGGAGTTGGCCGCGGTTCGCGAACAGCTGAGCATGCTGTTGGCTACGGTCAGCCGTCTTCAGGCTGCTGTCTCGGGGTGCAGCGATGGTGGGGAGTCTGGTTCGTCGAGTGAGACACCTCAGGTGTCTCACGCTTCGCTCTCTGTCCCTGCTACCGAGGCACCTTCAGGTGTACCGGACATCGTCGAGCCGCCTTCTCCGCAAGGGGAGTGGCGGGTTGTACGGCGTTCGCGTCGCTCGAGGCGGAAGGCCAATGTGGAGGCTGGACGTCCGTCCGTGCCCGTTCGTCCTGTGAGTGGAGGTGTGGCCACTCCTTCAGCAGGGTCCGAGCAGGTGCACGGGGGGAGGGGATTATTAGTTATTGGGAGCTCCAATGTCAGGCGCGTGATGGAGCCCCTTAGGCAGATAGCGTCCAGATCTGGAAGGAATTCCTACATGCACTCGGTGTGTTTGCCGGGGGGCCTCATCCGAGATGTGGAGGCGGCCTTGCCGGCGGCTATCGAGGGTGCGGGGTGCAGTCGACTGCAAGTCGTGGTTCACGTCGGCACCAATGACGCTTGTCGCTTGGGTTCTGAGGACATTCTCGGGTCCTACGAGCGGCTGGCGGAATTGGTGAAGGCTGCTGCCTTCGCACGCGGGGTGCAAGCAGAGCTGTCGATTTGCAGCATTGTTCCCAGGGTTGATCGGGGTCCTTTGGTTTGGAGCCGAGTGGAGGGTCTGAACCAGAGGCTTCGCCGACTCTGTGACAGTCATGGCTGCAGATTTCTGGATCTGCGTTATCGGGTGGGGAATTGTAGGGTGCCCCTAGATAGATCAGGGGTGCACTACACTAAGGAAGCGGCTACTCGGGTAGCAGAGTACTTGTGGAGTGCACATGGGGTTTTTTAGGCTAGGCGCTAACTCTGATGTGTACTCGCCTGTCAGTATTCAAACAGCGAATTCAGACCACGTTCGGAACAAAAATTCGAACATAAAAATATTAGCCGCGAACTTACAAAGTATTAGAAACAAAGTTCCCGAATTTGCAGCGCTGCATGGAAGTTATTGCGCTCAGATAGTTTTAGGCACCGAAAGCTGGCTAAATGATGATGTGGCAAGTTCAGAAATATTTAGCGAATCGTGGAATGTATATCGGAAAGATAGATCTGATACAACTGGAGGAGGAGTGTTCATCGCTGTGGACAAAGATATTGTTTCTACTGAGATCGAGGTTGAAAGTAACTGTGAAGTTATCTGGGCACGCATAACAGGTCTAAAAGAAGTAAAGTTAATAGTTGGGTGTTTTTACCGGCCCCCCAGTGCTGCTGTAGCAGTTTTAGAATCATTCAAGGAAAGTCTACACCAGGTAGTGCATAGGTATCCGGGCCATGCAATATTAGTCGGAGGTGACTTCAACCTTAAGAGTATAGATTGGGACCTCGCTAGTTACATTTCAGGCGGTACAGACAAGCAGTCTTGCGAGCTACTTTTGGACACATTCTCCGAAAACTGTCTTGAGCAGTTAAACCGTCAACCCACGCGCAATGGAAATATTCTAGACCTTATAGCCACAAACAGGCCTGACCTTATTAACGATGTCTGTGTAGAGACAGGAATTAGTGATCACGATATCGTCATAGCGTCGATGGTGACCAAAGTTCATAAACCAGTCAAGAAGGCTAGGAGCGTGTTTTTGTTGGGAAAAGCCGACAAGCAAATGTTACGATCGCACTTAGAAAATGAATGGGCATCGTTTAATTCTGGGACTATGGATGTAGAGGAATTGTGGACTAAATTTAAATGCATTGTTAATGAAGGGTTAGAGAAATATGTGCCAGTAAAGACGATTAAGGATGGAAAAGATCCACCGTGGTATAATAATAATGTTAGAAAGCTGCTGAGAAAGCAAAGGCTGTTGCACTCTCCATTCAAAAAGGAACACGCAAATAATGACAGGCAAAAGTTAGTAGAGATTCGTGCGTCTATAAAAAGATCGATGCGTGAAGCATACAATAATTATCACAGCCATACCTTAGCAAAAGATCTTTCCGAGAACCCGAAAAAATTCTGGTCCTATGTAAAATCGATAAGCGGGTCAAAGCCCACTGTCCAGTCACTAGTTGATCATTCCGGGGCAGTAATAGAAGAAAGCAAACGGAAAGCTGAAGTTCTAAATTTAACCTTTAAGAAATCTTTCACGCAGGAGGACCGCACAAATATACCATCATTTGATCAACGTACCAATTCCGAAATGGGGGACATAGCAATAGGTATTTCCGGTGTAGAGAAGCAGCTGAGAGAGCTAAATACGAAAAAGTCTGCTGGTCCGGATGGAATACCAGTTAGGTTTTACAAAGATTATTCTGCGGCATTGGCCCCCTACTTAGCTTGCATTTATAGCGAATCTTTAATTCAGCGCAAAGTTCCTAGTGATTGGAAAAAAGCGCAGGTGACTCCCGTGTATAAGAAAGGAAAGAGAACTGACCCATACAATTACAGGCCAATATCGTTGACATCGGTTTCATGTAGAATTTTGGAGCATATTCTCAGTTCGAATATAGTAAATTTCCCTGAAACGGAAAAGCTTCCTTCTTTGAATCAGCACGGGCTTAGGAAACATCATTCATGTGAAACTCAGCTTGCCCTTTTCTCACATGACATATTGCGAGCTATTGATGATGGGCAACAGGCGGATTGTGTTTTTCTTGACTTCAAAAAGGCGTTCGACGCGGTGACACACAGCAGACTGCTAACGAAGATACGAGCTTATGGAATAGGTTCACAGATTTGTGACTGGCTGGAAGACTTCCTAAGTAATAGAACGCAGTACGTTGTTCTCGATCAGAGACGAGTGTATCGTCAGGCGTGCCCCAGGGGTGTGTGATAGGACCGCTATTATTTTCTATCTATATAAATGATCTGATGGACAGAGTAACTTGTAATTTGCGGCTGTTTGCTGATGATGCTGTGGTGTATGGGATGATGTCGTCTTTAACTCACTGTAATAGCATACAGGCTTAGACAAAATTTCTAGTTGGTGTGAAGAATGGCAGCTAGTTCTCAATGTAGAAAAATGTAAAGTGATGGGCATGAGTAGGAAAAACAATCCCATAATGTTCGAATACAGCATCAGTAGTGAGCTTCTTGATGCGGTCGCGTCGTTCAAATATCTAGGCGTAACATTGCAGAGCGATATGAAATGGAACGAGCATGTAAGGACAGTTGTGAGTAAGGCTGACAGCCGACTTCGGTTTATTGGGAGAATTTTGGGAAGATGTACTTCAACTGTAAAGGAGACCGCGTATAAAACGCTTGTACGACCACGTCTTGAGTGTTGCTCAAGTATTTGGGACCCGCAGCAGATCGGTTTGAAGGAAGACAGAGAGGCGGTTCAGAGGCGAGCAGCTAGATTTGTTACCGGTAGGTTCGACCAATGCGCGAGTGTCACGGAAATGCTCCGGCAACTCAATTGGGGATCGCTGGAAGAAAGACGACGTTCTTTTCGTGAATTTCTGTTAAGTAAATTTAGAGGGCCGGAATTTGAAGCTGAGTGTAGTACGATCTTGCTGCCGCCTACTTACATTTCGCGTAAAGATCACAAAGACAAGATAAGAGAAATTAGGGCTCGTACGGAGGCATATAGGCATTCTTTTTTTCCTCGTTCAATTTGGGAGTGGAATAGGAAAGGAAATGCCTAGTAGAGGTACAGTGTACCCTCCGCCACGCACCTTACGGTGAATTGCGGAGTATGTATGTAGATGTAGGTGTAGACCTCAACTTCGGTGGTTACAATCTGATCTTTATCAAAGTCAGAAACATGATGGTACACATTTCTCCTCCTTACACAAGGCATCACAATGTTTCACCAGGCAATGTCGGTCAACTGCTGTTTGTGTATGAGAAATCTGTTGGAAACTTTCCTCATGTCAGCACGTTGTAGGTGTCGCCACTGGTGCCAACCTTGTGTGAATGTTCTGAAAAGCTATCACAGCATCTTCTTCCTGTCGGTTAAATTTCGCGTCTGTAGCACGTCATCTTCGTTGTGTAGCAATTTTAATGGCCAGGAGAGTAATTTATCCAGTATCTTATATTCTTGTACTTTCTTTTCCATCTGGAAGACAGTGCAGTCGGCTGAGTCAGTGAAAATTGTGAGTGATGCCATAAGTGTAATGGAAAATAGGAATCCAAAATGGTGAACCCGGCCCAAACCAGAAGAGGAAAGAGATAGTTGTAGTATACACTTGCAGCAAAGAAAGGGGAAGTGGTGCTTCAGAGGTTTGAGCCCCATGATAGCAGAGCACATGCTCATGAAAGAACCGTGAGCCCTTTGAGGCGAAAGCTTATGTTTTGACATTCCGTCATTCAAACGTCCATATGAGAATTGTGAGTGAATTTCATAATACTATTATTGTTTATGAATATAGTGATGGTTTCATTCTATTTAGTCCCAAGCATTCACTCCAATATATTACACTGACAGCACACATCCCATTGGAGTGAAGATGGAACTGTGAAGGATCAATTTTGTTTCCTAATGTTGCATTAGTAGCAACATATGATTATTCTCTCAAAACTAGAGAACAAATAAAATGTAATGAACTGAATCAACACCCAAGTGTTCAGCTTACATCAACCAGCTGTTCACATAGTTAACAGCTCGAAACAACATCGGTATCAAATGTTTAACAGATTTCCAAATAAATGTGTTTCTATCTACTGATAAACTTTTTTGCAATAGACATTTGCATCAAAATGACAAATATGTTCAACTAAAATTAATTTTTCATTTGTGGCCGATGTTAATGATAGCTATAGAATAATATTCAAAACGAAATCATTACAACTGAAGGCTTTTCTCCGATTCATCTGCAATTTCATTCTATTTATCAGATTTTTTTAGTCCAGCACAATTAACACAAATGCCTCAGAAGTGAGGCAATCTAAATAAACATTTTTCATCAGTTCAAAGCAATAGCTCCCAAGAATCATTAGTATATCTCTACAGCAGCAGTGCATCATATTGTTGAAGCGTTGCCCAATTCCCAATTTTATAGATCTATGTATGTCCCTTTTTCTTCTATACCTTTTCATTTAAGAAGCCTACCCTATATCATGAAATATGTTACATCAATAACTTTTGGTTGTTCAATGTCCTATTGCCCTGTAATACACTGAAAAGGGCTGTCAACCTCATGACAGCTTAGGGGATTTGCACACCTCCTGCAACTCCTAGAATTCTCTGGTGGACAACTCGTGCCACTATACCAGCGGCAGCAAGGAATGGACAGCTGATCGTGACACCACATAATGTGATTTCCAGAGGCGTCACAGGGGGTTGCATGGCACCGCTCTGTGGAGGACATTTCTCCTCGAGCTTCTCCCAGCATTTTTTCTTTTTAGTATAACATTGTATCACTCAATACTGATGAGACAGAAAACACAATAATTTTGTTTCATTGACAAATTACCCAGAAATTTAGATTATTATCTGGGGCTGTTATCGCAGCAGAATTTATAACAATCAATAACCTAGGGAAGATGTTCAGTGAGTGCTCTATAGTGTTGAAGCCGATTTTCATAATTCCCACGGCGTCAGTTGAAGCAGAAAGGTGCTTTTCAACTGTGAAAAGAATAAAAGCATTCTTATGCATCTCAAGTGGAGAGAGAAATTCTATGGAGGGAGTGGTGAGACATTATGAGTGACCTAGGGGTTTTAGGATTTTCTGTAGTTCAGCCTGAATTGAGGGAATGGGGTCGTGAGGAACAGGTTTGTAGGTAGCAGTGTCCGAGAGTTGATGCAGTCCCTCTACCACAAAATTAAAATGCTTTACAATGATGTTAAAGTTGATGAACTTAAGTAATAAACCAAGTTGATTGACTCCCAGTTTTGAAAGCTGATTTGTTTAAGACAGGCATGACCAAACAATGTTATTTTACTATCAGTTTATATTGGAGTTTAATATTTCATATCCTCCACTAGCTACCTTATCTGCCCCCTATGAACTAGTTCTAGGCCATTCACCACATTCTATTGTTTTTCGCAGTATATAAACTTCATCATTCTGCTCAGCCTAGCTATTACCATTTCATTCATTTTGTTCACCACACTGTAATGAAGAGCCGAATAAACTAGTACACCTTCCTAATATCATGTAGGGTTCCTGCGAGCATGCAGAAGTGGCACGACACGACATGGCACAGGCTCGACTAATGTCTGAAGTAGTGTTTGAGAGAACTGACAGAAAGAGTATCAGGCGGTAAAGATCTCTTCTGAATAGCATGATGCAAGGCATCCCAGATATACTCAATGATGTTTATGTCTGTGGAGTTTGGTGGCCAGTGGAGGTGTTTAAACTCAGAAGAATGTTCCTGGAGCCAATTTGTAACAATTATGGAGTGTCGCACTATCCTTTTGGAATTGCCCAACTCCATCAGAATGCACATTGGACACGAATGAATGCAGGTGATTAGCCAGGTTGTGTATTTGCACGTCACCTGTCAGTCATATCTAGATGTACTGGGGGTCCCATATCACTCCAACTGCTCATGCGCCACACTGTTACAGAGCCTCCACTAGCTTGAACAGTCCCCTGCTGAGATGCAGGGTCCATGGATTCATGAGGTTGTCTCAGGCAAACAGTTTCCAGTCATCATCAGTCGAATGTCATGTTGACGGACCCATGTGATGCATAACGCTTTGTGTTGCGCAGGCTGCAAGGATACATGAGAGGGCCTGGGCCTCCACCTCTGAAAGCCTATATCGATTACGTTTCATTGAATGGGTCACACACTGATACTTGCTGATGCCCCAGCACTGACATCTGCAGCAATTTGTGGAAGCAGCACACATGTCATGTTGAATGATTCTCTTCAGTCGTCATCAGTCGCATTCCTGCTGTATCTTTTCCCAGTTACAGTGATGTAGCAGATTTAACATTTTAACCAGGTTCCCGATATTAATTGTGCACTCGTGGTATGGTCGTATGGGAAAATCCCCACCTGATCGCTACCTTGGAAATGCTGTGTCCCGTATCTCATGTGTTCAAACTCAGTTAAATGATGATAACCTGCCACTGTAACAGCAGAATCAAATCTAACACCTGCACCAGACACCTGTTGTCTTATATAGGTGTTGCTGACTGCAGTGTTATCTTATGAGTGTTTACCTATCTCTGTGTTAGCATAACAGTTCCTTTGGCTCTTTAGTGTACATCCTTTAATGACACCATTAGTGTATCAGTCTTCCTTATTGGTTTGGCGTGTTTTATTGTAAGATATGTACCACAAGCCCCGTATTATGAAAGAGACAGAGAGAGAGAGAGAGAGAGAGAGAGAGAGAGAGAGAGAGAGAGAGAGAGAGACTGCAAACCACCTCTAAAACCAATAACCAATAGTGAAATAATGCCTGGCCATCGTTAGTCATAGGTCACAAATATTACCTTGTATCCAACCAGCATTTTCTTCTCAAGTTAAGAGACTGCATCAAATATTTTAGTCTCAGCTGTAACAGAGAAGAACTCCACTGATACAAAAAAATAACAAAACATAACAAAAGTTCAGAAGACAAAAAGAAATGGGAATACAGAGCATGGGCTATAAACATAAAACTGTTAATTTTATGATAAAACATGGCAAATAAACTGAACTTGCTAAATTACAGTAAAGGAAAGATCAAGGGACAAATTAAAAAGAGAGAATTTAGACACTTTGCCTCCAGTGTTGTTTGTTTGGCAACATTAATGAAAGTACCACTTACAAAGCACTCAAGAGAAATTGCAGTTGTAAAAAAGAAAATATCAAAGAAATGATTAAGAGATTGCTAAAAGATGGACTGAAAGAGACAATATAATTTTGCATTTGACACACACAAAAGTCAGAGAAATTAGCTTTGTCATATTCAGACCCTTCCATGCACAAACCATATACTGCGAATGTCCCCTTGTTCATCCTATCAGCACCCTCTTCTTAGCTTTCATACAAAGAATTCCCATTCTGTCACTGTCACATTAAGCATATTCTTAATGTTTTTAGCAAGCAAGATGACTGTAACTTTCAGTTCCTTTCTTCCTGCATTTAATAACCCTGTAATAATAACAATAATAATTTTGTGTTGTCAATAGTGTGGTGTAAGTCTTTCAATAACCCTGTAGAGAAGTTCATTCACACTTCAGTTCAATCTTCTACCAGTCACCCAAGGTTTCCAGCTTTCATAAGTTGGAAACTTTTCAGCCATTTCATTTTACTACTGCATAAATATGCTGGAACGAAAAATGTAAACATTTTTCATTTTTAACATGGATAATGTTTATTTGTGTAGTTTGGCACTCCAACAACTGGAAACACAAGCATAAGAATTAAAATCTTTCCAAATATTACAGCAATATAGTGACAGCAGTCCCATTCAATATAAAAACTGCTGATTCAGGACAAGTGGAAATACAAAATTTATGAAATTTTCATATAAAATCATCTCCCAGGAGAAGTTGCTGCTAACAGTATGCAATAGAGGATCGGAATAATTTTTAATTATTTTTGTTTTCAGTAAACTCAAATATTTTAAAGACTTGTAAATCAATATATAATTGTAACATCAACTAACCAACCCACACAGATGTCCTGGTCATCTTTAACCCACGTGGAATGCTATCTGGCAACTTTCTTACTCCCAATGACAAATCTGAAATGAATAAACAAAAACTATGGCTCAGTTTCTTACTTTCCTCATATGTTATTGACCAGGAGTTTCACCTTTTATTTTCAGGTAGGTATCACACCGTGATAACAAAATACTGATGTGGTTAGTGCAGCCCAGTTTCGGTGACATGTTGCTCGGTTCACAAATGATGGAATCACAATGTGAGTATAATTGCAAAGTGGAAGCTATTTGAATAGTGAAAGTATTCACACACACACACACACATTGGTTAAAATGGTCATATCATGTGCCTCGGAGCACTGTGTCCATGTTGACAAGGTTTTCTATATCTTTAACAGCAGGTCGGTCTATAATCTGCTAAGACAGAGGTGCCCGGGGAGAGGGCAGGGGGGGGGGGGTGAAAAATTAGTACTTTTGGCCAGCCTGAGGGGTCTTTATAAAACAAATTACAAAACATGAAATAAAAAACAATAAACCAATGTTTTATACTAAATAAATGTGTCTTCTGAATCCAGGACCTAATTCAGGTGTGCAGAGGGGCGGGGGATTGGTCACCGTTTGGAGAGGGGGGCTGTGTCATTGGCCAAGGGGGGGCATCTCTGTGCTATGGGGGTCTATATGCTGTGATTATTAAATCCCCTGCCTGCTTTAACAAACATGTACAGTCAATAATCCCATAGGCAATAGCATGTAAGATGGGAATTAGGAAGCCAAGGACTGGACTGCCAACATGGTCCAGCAGCATATCAATGTCAGGACCAAGAAGTCATGGTATTAGTGCAGTCTGCAGAGTTCTCCATAGGCCTGAATGTATGACAGATGCTAAGAGCTAAGAGTAGCTGTACGAATGACCCGGCAGGCTCCTGTCGTACGTGGTGGGCATGGGTTCGTACCAGTTGTGCAACAAGAGCACAGGTGTGAGTGATCATCTGGTAGGTAGGGGTGTAATTGATTTTGAGGTGTGTACTATTTGATCTACACCCATCTTCACAATATCACCGTGTGGGCTCCCACATATTTCACTACGATAGCACCAAGTGTAGCTTCTGAAATTCTCTAAGCTGTTATTCATTTGTTTGTAGTGGTGTAGTCTGGGACCAATGAACAGCTGTTAGTCAGCTAGATAGTGCACAGTGCAGTAGAAGGTAGATGAGCAGCAGCACACCCACTTAGCTATCATATTCATTTTATAGTTTAATTCATAAAATCCTTGCATTTTTTGTGTTCAGCACTGCTGAATTCTTAAAATCCTTGCATACTTCTGCTATGAGAGGAATAGTATTGTTTTTGTAGTAACTTTAATGAGTAAATTCGTGCAGTTATGAGTCTTTTGTTAATTGTTTCCAAAAAGTTAACATTGATAATACAGTGTTTGGTTGTGTGGCTATATTCCGCAGCAGATGTTAAAATTGATTATAAGAGGTAATCTGTCTTATGCTGACTGCAATTAAGAGATTTATTTTACACCAGACGTGTTTCGCTTTTTTATTTTAAAAGAATCTTCTGTGATCTGTAAATGCTACAAAGGTTCGTACAGTTTGTTTTCAATAAATAGATTAAAAACAATTTTTAAAAAACATTTTGCACGTTAGGCCCTGGTGTGTGTTTGTTGGCTGTGTACAGCACTTTTCGTGTATTTGTTTCGTTTCTTCCTTTTCATCCCAGCACATCACATCACTTCACTTTTTGAAATGTATACAGATTACATATCACCTATTATAAGTGGAATGCCTGTCTGTTTATTTGTTTTTCGTGTGGTCTGTGAGTGTTGCCAACATTATATATTTATAATACATAAATACGACTTAATTCAACATGAGTGTGTGTGTGTGTGTGTGTGTGTGTGTGTGTGTGTGTGTGTGTGTGTGTGAGAGAGAGAGAGAGAGAGAGAGAGAGAGAGAGAGAGAGAGAGAGAGAGAGAGAGAGAGGGGGGGGGGGGGGAGGGAGGGAGGGAGGGAGGGGAGGGGAGAGAGAGAGAGAAATATTTAATTTCGTGAACAGGGTGTTAAGATGTTTTTTTCAGATGAGTAAATGCAGGTTTAATTGGGTTGTAGTTGTGGTGAGCGGGAGGGGGGGGGGGGAGGAGATGAGGATATTGCGATTTGTGTTTTGATGAAAGGTGTGTTGTTTGCTAGATTGGTTTGGTCATTTACGAGATGTTTCTTTCTGTTTTTTTTTTTTTTGATATGGTAGTTTTCTTGAAAGGTGAGTAGGTGTTTTTTTGTTGTTGTTTATTCTTAACATTTCCATGTCTGTGTCTCTGGTGGTGATTTTATTTCGGTTTTGGTGTAAGTGTTCTGCAAATGTTGAGTGACTTGTTTCATACTTCCAGGCTCATACATGCTCTTTATATCTGGTGTCAAATGTTCATGAACAGAATATATGTCAGTATACAACTGGTATATTTTTGAGCTTGGTTCATCTACAAGGCGTAAGATGTCATCCATATATCTAATCCAGTAGAAGATCTTGTACCTGTTTGGGACTATTTTGTTAAATATGGCCTGTTCTATGTGGTTCATAAAGATATTTGCAATAGTACCTGAAATTGGGGAGCCCATTGGTAATCCTTCACTTTGTAAGTAGAATTCATTATTAAACCGGAAATAGTTCTGTTATTAGTTCTAAAAGTTTTATTATATCTGTGATGTATACCAATGGGAGGGTGCTGTGGGTCTGTAGGTTTTTTTCTATGATATTTATTGTTTCAGTTACTGGGATATTAGTATACATGTTTTCCACATCAAATGAGAGAAGGGTGGCCGATTCTGGGACCTGTATGTGTTTTATATGTTGAATCAATTGTGTGGTGTTTCTTATGGTCCTATCATTTTCTAATTATTAAGTTAAAAACACTTAGGCCTGAAAGTATGAAACAAGTCACTCAACATTTGCAGAACACTTACACCAAAACCAACATAAAATCACCACCATACACACAGATATGGAAATCTAAAGAATAAACAACAAAAAAAAACACCTGTTCACCCTTCAAGAAAACTATCATATCCAAAAAAACAATAACAGAAAAGAATCATAAATGACCAAACCAATCTAACAAACAACACACTTTTCAAGCTTATTGACCACCTAACATAAATATAAACATTATGAGAGTCAACCCCCCCTTTCACAAAAACACAAATCGCAATACCCTCATCTCCCCCCCCCCCTCCCCCCACCACCACTACAACCCAATTAAACATGCATTTACTCATCTGAAAAAACATCTTAACACCCTATTCATGAAATCTCTCTCTCTCTCTCTCTCTCTCTCTCTCTCTCTCTCTCTCTCTCTCTCTCTCTCTCTCTCTCTCACACACACACACACACACACACTCATGTTGAATTAAGTCATATTTATGTATTATAAATATATAACTTTGGCAACACTCACAGACCACACAAAAAACAAATGAACAGACGAAAACATAGCCACACTGTAGTGAAATGATAAATAAACAGACAGGCATTCCACTTATAACAGATGATATGTAATCTGTATACATTTCAAAAAGTGAAGTGATGTGATGTGCTGGGATGAAAAGGAAGAAATGAAACAAAAAACACACGAAAAGTGCTGTACACAGCCGACAAACACACGCCAGGAACAAACAAACTCCAGCCAACAAGACAGAGAAATAGTAGTAACATGTAAAGAAGACAACAACACCGTGAGTAGACCGAATATTAAGTTAAAACAATTAGGCCTAATGTGCAAAAAAAAAATTTTAAACTGTTTTTAATCTATTTATCAAAAACAAACTGTACAAACCTTTGTATCATTTACAGACCACAGAAGATGCTTTTAAAATAAAAAAGCAAAATGCATCTGGTGTAAAATAAATCTCTTAATTGCAGTCAGCATAAGACAGATTACTTCTTATAATCAACATTAATAATGGTTGAGTTAGCTATCAGCCACTGTTACTGAAGCTCTAGCGTAGTAGCAAGTTGAATATTCAGCTTTTATCTTGGTTTTCTCAGTTAATTGAGTTAGTAGTGATACAAAAGATAGGTGTATGCTTGCTGTGTGTAGAGGCAGGAGTAGGTCACAGTTCACAAAAAGCACAGTTGCACTCTCAGTTTCAAAAAGAACAAACAAATGAGGACAGGAAAAATTTTGTAGCCTTTCACATATCTCTATAAAGATGTATGATGCATACAACAGCCACCTTTGTACCTTAGCAAAATACCTAGCCAAGAACTGAAAAAATCTTGTCTTATGTAAAACATAAGTGGTTCAAAGACCTCTATCCAGTCACTAGATCATTCTACGGTGGTGATAGAAGACAATATAGGGAAATCTGAAGGTTTATACTTCATGTTTAAGATATTGTTCAAACAGCAGGATCATATAAACATACTGCCATGTAACCATTACACAGACTCAAAATGGAGGACATAGTAATAGGCATCACTGGTGTAGGAGGGAAGCAGGCAAGAGAACTGAAAGCATGTAAGTTGCCAGTTCTGGACAGAATTCCAATTCAGTTTTACAAAGAGTCATCTATGGCATTTAACCCTTACTTAACACATTCAAGACTGGCATAAGTGACCCTAGATAGGGCAGCTGGACTGCTATTTTTAATTTTTCTAACTACGAATTCATTAATGAGTTGGCTGTCTCATGTGAAACAATGAAACCTCATTTATCTACTAAAAAAGGAGTTAAACATTAAAAATTGCAGATTCAAAATTTTTTTTAGTAAATCTTGTTTTTCTCCCCCCTGCCCCCCCCCCCCCCTAAAAAAAAAAACCACCTTGTACATATGATTCTTGCAGACAATCACCTTTTCCTTCTGTATCAGAATCATCCGTTTAATCTTTCAGGGCATTGAAAACATCACTCTTATGTAAATTCACCATACCAAGAATATTCAGAGTGTGGGCAATGCAGGTAGCACACGAAAACAGTGTAAGACTCAACAGAAAGCCAGAAATACAAGGCCCTTTTGTAGTGTACAAATAGTTAAAAATCCACTCACTATGTGGCAGCACAATGCAGAGAACCTTTCTACCTTATTTTACGTGGTTACCAACAGAGAGCAGGTTGCAAAATGGCCGCTATATATTTTTAGCGTTGCACGTGTCAGACTCTGACGCCGTCCGTCTGACTAACTACCACTGAACAAGCCTGGCTCGGGTGCCATCCACAATGTGTTGCATTTAGTGGCGATCTAGTTCCATGTGAGCAGAAAAAAGGTGACTCATGGTAATAAGAGAGGTAAACAAACAGATCTGCCTAATTATAGACCAACATCATTCTGCTGCAGAATTCTTGAACATATTTTCAATTTGAATACATTTCCTTGAGATGGAAAAGTTTCTGCCATGTATCAACAAAACTTGAAAAAACACCAGTCATGTGAAATTCAGCTTGCCATGGATTAAGATCAACAGAATCCATATGACTCATTATTTGAAAAATGTGACACACTGCCACACTGCAGACTGCTAACAAAGTTATGCGAATGACTCCGAGACTTCTTAAAGTAACAGAACCCTGTATGTTGTGGCTAGTGTTCTTCAAGAGACAATAAGTCAGAGGTGCCATATATCTATCTGCAATGTTGCAGAGCAAAATGAAGTGGTATGAAGGAAGGAACATTAGTGGTTAACATCCTATTGACAGTGTGGTCATTAGAAATGTAACTCACACTCGGATCTTTGGGTGAGGATGCAGAAGCAAATTGGCAGTGCCCTTCTGGAGAAACCATCCCGGCTTTTACCTTGAGTGATAATGGATACCTGATTCTGGATGGCTGAAGGTGGATTTGAACCAAAGTCCTCTCAAATGTGAGTCCAGGAGTTCAGTGTGTTATCACTGCACCACCTCACTTGGTGAAATGGTATGGGTTATAGGGAAAGCAGGCGATACACTGTGGTTTATTAGGAGAATTTTGGGAAGATGTGATCCATCTGTAAAGAAGATTACATATAAAATATTTGGGTGACACCACCTTCAGTACTGCTGAAGCTTTTTGGATCCCCACCAGATCGGTTTAAAGGAGAACATAGAAGCAATTCAGACGTTGGCTGCTAGGTTTGTTACTAGTATGCTCAATCAATGCATGAAGTGTTACTTTGATGCTTCTGGAACTGAAATGGGAATAGCAGGATGAAAGACGAGATCCTTTTCAAGAAATGCTATTTAGAGAATTTGGAGGGCCAGAATCTGAAGCTGACTGCAGAACAATTCTACTGCCATCAACATACACTTTGCACAACGATTGCAAATATTACAGAAATTAGAGCTCGTACAGAGCATTCATTTTTCCCTCGAACCATCTGGAAGTGGAACAGAAAAGGAAATGACTAGTAGTATGTATTGTTGTTGCTGCTGCTGCTGCTGCTGCTGTTGTTGTTGTTGTTGTTGTTTGGGAGTTTTGGTTTTTAAGGGGACTAAACAGCAGGGTCATCAGTCTCCTGTTACTAACTGAGACTAAACAACAAAAGAATGAACACAGAAAAAAACTAAAACTTAGCACCCAGAGGGGAAACCTCCAAGAAGTACAGAGTAGAAACAAGCACTACAATGGCAACACAGAAGAAGGAAAATACATAAGGAATAGAGTACATGGTGAACATTACAGTAGTAGGATACCATGAATGACTGATCATAAGGATAATAAAGGATGAGCCAGCCACACTGCACACACTAAAAACCTCCAGCCAGATGCCGGACAGACTATACAAATGTGAGGGGTGGTAACTGAGGTATCAGGCTAATGTACCCACCACTAAACAGAACGAACCACCTGTGTGGATAAAACATAAAACACAATCGGCTATAGTGGCATTGTCACCAAGTGCAGCAGACTGGCACAAGAGGGCTAAATGAGGACAGACCAACAGGATATAGACCACTATCAAGAGAGCACCACAGTGACACTTGAGCGGGTCCTCATGATGAAGATTGCCATGTGTTAACCAGGTATGGTCAAGATGTAGAGGACAGTGGACAAGTGAGTCCCAATGATAGGGGCCCTCATTGAGGACTTCCACTCTGCCACAGAGAGCTTGACCATGTGGAGCTTGTTCAGTGTGTGAGTCAGACCATTCAGAACTCCAAACCCCAAGGACCTCACAGTTCAATGCCAATTGGATGTTCCTTTCTTGGAGACAAATCTCCAGGGGCCAAGAGGTAGTCAACTGCTTGGCCACTGATCGACACATTCATTCCCCGAGATGCCAATGTGACCCGGGATCCAGACAAACACCACTGAATGGCCAAACTTGCTGAAGGTGAAATCAGACTCAAGAATAGTCCTACCACTGGATGGTGAGGGAAACATTGGTAGAGAGCTTGCAAACCACTCAGGAAGTCACTAAAGATAACAAATAACTTCTCAGCACAGTCTTGGAGATGGTTGAAAGCATGAGAAATAGTGACCAGCTCACCATTAAAAACACAGCACCCATGAGGTCACCGTAACATAGGCATACTCAGCACAGCCATCTACCATTGAACGATCGGTATAAACTATTTCTTCACCACGGAATTAGTCGAGAAGTACCATGAACTGGCAATGAGATTTATTTGTAAAATCGAGGCTTTTGAGTAGTGGGACAAATCCATATAAAGCTGCAAGCAAGAAATGGACCAAGGAGAGGTATTAGAAGGGTAGTGGAAAATGGGGTGGACAAAATGGGACTTTAACAACAAAAAAAGGGAATCAACATAGACTGTGATCGGGAAACCTTATCTGGGCTACCGTGAAAGGAAGTGCAGTGGCTGTAAAAAGAAGCCTCCAATTAGGGTGGTGGGGCAAGGCATGGACACGGTCAATGTATGAAGCAAGCAACTGTTGCCAGCAGAACCACAGGGGAGGGATCCCAGCATCAAAATGGTGTCTTGTAACCAGACTCGTGCAGAAAGCCCCTGTTCATAATCAGACACCACTGTGGAGAATTTGGTTGAGGATCTACAATGTTGAAAGCATTGCCAAATTGAACACAGAGTTTCTGTAGTAAAGGTGGGATTGTATTAAGGCTTCATAGAGCTGCAGGAGAGTTGAACATGTGGCTCCCTAAATGGTGTCTGGAGCAGCGAAGGATATTCAGATATTGCCAGCACTTTTCTTTGAGCTGACAAAGGTAGGGCATCCAAGTGAGCCAAGCATCAAAGAACATGCCTAAGAAGCTACGTGGCTCTTTGACATGAAGGAGTTCAATTTGATCTCTCTTGTTGTTGTTGTTGTTGGGTTTTTTAAAGGGGGATAAATGGCTAGGTTATCAGTCCCCTGTTCCCAGCTAAGAGAGCACATCATTTAATGAGTGGGTAAAAAGTACTCCAATCTAGTGCACGAGATGGTCAAAGTGACAATTAGTGCTAAGATGACTAAATTTAAAGGAGAACCACTAAAGTAGTGGAGCAAACAGACAGCTGCACTAAAATAGCACAGCAGAAGATTGTGGCTGGCTGTTCGCAAGAATAATAAGGGATGAGCAAGCCATTCTGCACATACTAGAACTGCCAGTCAAAGGTAGGACTGACAGGATGAAAGTGAAAACAGATTAAAACTGTTTGAATGGTGGATGCCTGAAAGATCAGGCTTGGGTACCCACCATTAATACACATGATAAAAACCAGCTGCACGAATAAAATTTAAAACACGGTCAACCATAGCAGCATTGTCTCCTAGCTTAAAAGGAAGCCCATCTGGCAGATTAAAAGATTCTCGCAAGGCAACTAAAAGTGGACAGTCCACCAGAATGTGGACCACTGTCAAGGGGGCACCACAGCCACACTGCGGTGCATCCTCCCGCTGAAGAAGGTGGCCATGTGTCATCCATGTGTGGCCAATTCTTAGGCAGCAGAGAACAACCGACTCCCTACCAGATGATTGCAGTGAGGACTTACATGTGGCCATACATAGCTTCACTGGACGGAGCTTGTTTGGTTGAGCAAAGTTAGCCCACTCAGAATTCCAGAGACTAAGTATCTTCTGATGGAACTCCATTCAGAGATCGGTCTCTGGAAGACCAATTTCTAATGGACTGGAGGTAGTAGCCTGCTCAGCCAGCTGATCCACACATACATTGCCAGGAATGCTGATGTGGCCTGGGGTCCAAACAAAGACCACAGAGCAACGAGACCGAACAAGCATGGAAACAGACTCCTGAATGGATCGCACCAAAGGGTGTTTTGGGAAACACTTGCCGAGGGCTTGCCGGCCACTCAGGGAGTCAGAACAGATAACTAGAGACTCCTCAGAGCACACTCCGAGATGTTCAAGTGCCCGGAAGATGGCAACCAATTCCGCAGTGAACATGCTACTCCCACAGGGCAGTGAATGCTGTTCGATATGCTCACCATGGGCATAAGCATATCCTGCATGGCCGTCGACTATAACCATCCGTGTACACAACTTCCACGCTGCAGAATGACTCCAAAACCGCCTGAAACTGGCGACAGAGATTCAGCGGTGCTACAGAAGTTTTCGAGTCATGCGACAAGTCCAGCCGAAGCTGCAGACGTGGAAGAGACCAAAGAGCAGTACTGTAAGGGCAGTGAAAAGTAGGAGGGATGGGAACGGACTCAAGGGATAACAGGAGGGAACGAACACAAACCATGATTGGAAGCCCCGATCTCGGCTGTCGTCATGGAGATGGGAGCGCAGCAGCTGGGAAAAAAATCCTGTGATTCGGATGGTGAGGTGATGCATGAACGTGGGCAGCATAGGAGTATAATAACTGCTGCTGGCGAAATCGCAGGGGAAGGACTCCAGCTTCATCAAGGAGGCTTGCCATTGGACTTGACCAAACGGCCCCTGTCACTAAACAGACGCCACTGTGGAGTACTGGGTCCAAGATCAGCAATGCAGATGGGGCTGCCGAATCTACACAAATTTCCCGTAGTCTAGGCATGATTGAATCAGCGCCCTGTAGAGCTGCAAGAGACTTTTACGGGTGGTTCCCTAACTAATGTGGCTGAGGCAGTGTAGAATATTGAGGTACCACCAGCACTTCTGCTTGAGCACCCAAGTGAGCCGGCTGTCTAAGAGCATGCCGGGAAATCGGTGAGTCTCTTCAACATGAAGAAGTTTGTCATACAAATAAAGCTCTGGGTCCAAATGGACAGCTCAACGGCGGCAGAAGTGCATAACCTGGATTTTCGATGGAGAAAACTGGAACCCATGGGTTGAGACCCATGATTGCACCTTTTGAATGTCTCCCTGCAGAGGTCTTTCAGCTACCCCAATGCTAGCTGAGCTGAAGTATAAGCAGAAGTCATCAGCGAACAAGGAGGAAGAAACTGATGACCCCACTGCCTCAGCAAGTCCATTGATGGCAATTAAGAAGAGGGGGATACTAAGGACAGAGCCCTGCAGGACGCCGTTCTCCTGGACGCGCGGGGAGCTAAGGAAGTACCAACCCATATCCGAAAAAAGTGGAAGGAAAGAAAGTTTTGAATAAAAAGTTGGAGCGGACCCCTCAAGCCCCAACCGTGCAGTGTAGCCAGAATATGGTGGCGCCAAAAGGTGTCATATGCCTTTCTGAGGTCGAAAAAGGCGACAAACAAAGTGCTCACGTCTGCTAAATGCCGTATGAATGTCAGACTCCACTAAATTACCAACAGTGGAGCGGCCTTGGCGGAAACCCCCCTGATGTGGGGACAACAAACCTCTATGTTCAAGTATCCACATCAGCCACCGACTCCCCATACATTCGAATAGCTTGCACAGAACACTGGTGAGGCCAATTGGGCGGTAACTATCAGCCACTTGTGGATCAGCACCACCAGAATAATGATGCTTTCTCGCCATTGGGGAAGCCCCCCTCTGCCCATAGACGGTTAAACAGGGCAAGAAGCTGGTGTTGGAACTCTACAGAAAAGTGCCGGATGAACTGGCTATGGATCCTGTCTGGTCCCGGACAGGTATCGAGGCATGGGCGGCAAGGGCAATTTGGAATTCCCATTCACTGAAAGCGGAATTGCAGGTTTCTTCTCGATGCGTATGAAGAACAGCCGTCATTGTTCAACCTGTTCTTTCAGTGCACAGAAGTCTGCACTGTATGCTGATGTTGCAGAAGTGCGAGCGTAATGCTCTGCCATGTGTTCAGCAATAAAAGTCAGGTTGGTGCATAGGTTACCCTGGATGTGTAAGCTGGGGATCGCTGCTGGTGGACGGTACCCAAAAAGGCGCCTAACCTGGGATCACACCCGAGGCGCGAAAGCCGATGCTGGCAACATACATCTCCCAACAGTCTCATTTACTCTGCCGGATGAGCCGTCGAACTCGGGCCTGGAGCCGTTTGAAAGCTATCAGGTTTTCTACAGTGGGGTAGCACTGATGGCGTGGGAGCCCCTGCCGACGATCCCGGATGGCCTCAGTGATTTCCAGCGTCTACCAGGGCACAGACATACGTCGTGGGGAGCCAGAAGTGGTGGGAACGGTTGCCTCAACGACTGAAACTATTGTACTGGTGACCTGGTGAACCACCATGTCCACGGTGGCTGGCAGTGGAACAGAAACAGTAGCAGCTGAGGTGTAGTGTTGCCAATCAGCTCGGCAAAGAGACCATCAAGACGGGCACAGTCCGCAGGTTGAAAATCCAGGAGTGACATGAGAATAAGAAAATGGTCGCTCTTGCAAAGTTCATCAGGTACCCTCCACTGGAAATGCGGGAGCTCGGGGGCCAAACAGAGAGATTGATCACCGAATACGTGCCTCGCACCACGCAAAAATGTGTGGGTGCACCATTGTTTAAAAGGCAGACGTCTTGCTGTGATAAAAGCGTCTCTATATCCCTACTTGGCCTGTTCTCTGCATTCCACCCCACAAGGGATGTGGGCATTGAAGTCCCCCACAAGCAGAAAGGTGGGGAAAGTTGTGCCACCAGTGCAGCAAGGTCAGTAAGGGAAACCATCTCATCTGGAGGAAGGTAAATAGAACAGATCGTCAGTTCCTGCATAGCCCGGATTCGAACAGCCACAGCCTCAAGAATCGTGTGGAGAGGCACAGTGGCAATGGGGACAGTGGCAAGGACGTACATACATACGTACGCCTACAGAGACCCTGTCATATAAGGTCCAATTTTTGTAATAGCCCCGATAGCCATGAAACCAAGTTTCCTGCAGGGCTACACACAATGCTGGGAAGTGGCACAACAATTGCTGCAACTCTGGTAAATGGCAGAAAAAGCCGCCACAGTTCCATTGGAGGATCAAAGGGCCTCCTGGTCGCTGGGACATGCTGATTTCGACGATGCAGTAGGGAAAACAAAATCTTCTGCTGTTGCTTACATGGGCTCCCAAAACCGGATTTCGTAAACCGATTTCCCAATTCCGCTTTTGGTTGGTCATATAAACACTCCAAAATCGATTCTGGAAATTCGCTTCTTTAAAGCGATTTTCCAGTTCTACAATCGATTTTTGTGTCCCTGTAAATGCAGCCGTTTTTTAAGTGTTCTTGGCTTGTCAGATTGCGTTTTCTTGTTATGAATTTTTGGCACATATTGAAAGAGTGATATTTTCTAATGTGAAATAAAAGTATAAATATTGGAGTGAACATGAATCTGGGAATTTAAATAAAGAAAAATAACGATTTTGCAGACTAAATCAGGAACTGAATCAGCCGTTTTTCAGTCACCATATTAAGTGGGCTAGGACATCCATTTCAGGCTGTGCCATGTAAACACGACAGCGAAAAACGGGTAACAAAAATCGGTTTTCGTCTTCCGAAAGATGTGTTCCATGTAAGCGTCCCAACGGACCCCTTCCTGGCGAGCAGAGAGAGGCAGAGGTGACAGTAATGTGGAGTAAGATGTTTTTGTGCTTGCCAGATGGTGTGTAGTATACTTTTCCTTTGCCTCTGAGTATGACAACCGGTCCAGGGTCTTATATTCCATGATTTTTCGTTCCTTATGAAGAACCGTGCAATCTGGCGAGCAAGGAAAGTGGTGCTGCTTGCAGTTAACACATACTGGAGGCGGGATACAAGGGGCATCTTGGTGTGATGCGTATCTGCACTCCCGACATGTAGGGTTAGCATCACATCGGGTGGACATGTGCCCAAACCTCCAGCATTTGAACAAGTGCATAGGGGGAATGTAGGGCTTTACATCACACCAGTAGATCATTGCCTTGACTTTCTCCGGCAATTAATCGCCTTCAAAAGCCAAGATAAATGCACTGGTGTCGACCCTATTGTCCTTCAGACCCCTATAAACACGCCCGATGAACTGTACTCCTCATCTCTCTAGGTTCTTCCATAACTCTTCGTCAGACCGCAATAAAAGGTCGTTGTGGAATATAATTCCCTGGACAATGTTCAAGCTCTTATGCGGAGTGATTCCAACAGGAACGTCATCCAGTTTGTCATAGGCAAGCAGTGCCCGTGACTGGGCTGGGGATGAAGATGTTATCAGTAGAGCCCCAGATCTGATCTTAGACATGCCACCCACTTCCCCAAACTTATCCTCGAGGTTTTCCACAAAAAACAGAGGCTTCGTGGTTGTAAACAATTCGCCATTTGTTCTAGTACACACCAAATATCGGGGGGCAGACGTTGATCGCTTGTGACTGTTCAATGTCAACAGCCATGCATCTCCTTGGCATGTAGCACACCTTGAGATTGAGTTTTTTTTTTTCCTTTTTTTTTTTCTTTTCTTTTTTTTAGAGGTTTGTGACGTCCTCACAACCCGGGCAATTTAAGCAAGATCGCCAGGCTCTGAAACGTACAATGTTCCACCGTCATGCTGAACAATGGTCATTGAAGAATGCACAGAGCTTATGGTGTGGCAGACTGTTGGCGCAACACAGTCCACAGCTCGGGACACCGGGTTCGCAAAGCCCGTACTCAGCAAATTAATGCTGAGCCTCAGTCCCTGCGGCCGGCGACATGAGTGGAGCTGAGAGGTGCCAACCTGGACCTGGAAAGAGCGGAGTGATAGGAAGTTCCTTATGAACATCGGGAGTGAAATCCGTAAACCCCATTTGTAAAGTATAGATAAAATATGGTGACACCAGGTTCTATCATATGCCTTTTGAAGGTCGAAAAAGACAGTGACCAGATCTTGACGCCTGGCAAAGGCAGTGCGAATAACTAACTCCAGCAACACGAGATTGTCAATGGCAGAACAGCCTTTGTGGAAGCGCCCTTGTTGTGGGACAAGCAATCCCCAACCTTCAACAATCCACATGAGGTGCAGACTCACCATACATTCAAAGAGCTTACAGAGAACGTTGGTGAGCCTAATCGGGCAGTAGTTGTCAGCTACGTTTGGATCAGAGGCAGGTTTCATTACTGGGATGAAGATGCTATCCCGCCACTGAGACGGGAAAACACCTTCTACCCAGAGGCGATTGAACAGGGTGAGAAGTTGGTGTTTAGAGTCTGCTGGCAGGCGCTGTACGAACTGGCTGTGGATTCGGTCTGGTCCTGGGGAGGTGTCAAGGCATGCAGCAAGGGCACTTTGGCACTCCCATTCAGTAAATGGGGCATTGAACATATCCTGGCAGCGCGTACGGAAAGATAACTGTCTTTTTCAACCCACTGTTTGAGGGCACGAAAGTTCATGCTGTAAGCTGCGGTCACAGAAGTCTGGACATAATGGTCTGCCATGTACTCAGCGATAATGGCTGGTTCTGTGCATATAGCGTCCTGAATTTGGAGACACGGTATTCCTGCTGATGTATGGTACCCTGAAAGTCACTGTACTTGCTACCTGACCTGCGAAGGGGAGGCACAAGAGCCGACGGTGGCTATATACCTCCCCCAGGAGTCCTGCTTGCTCTGCTCGATATATCGCTGAGCTCGGGCGCGAAACCACTTTAAGGCTACCAGGTACACTATGGAAGGGTGGCGCTGATGGCACTGAAGTGTACGCCGATGATCCCGGATGACTTCTGCAATCTCTGGCGTCCACCAAGGCACAGACTAACGCCGAAGGGAGACGGTGGTCAGAACAGTTGCTTCTGCGGCGCAAACTACAGCAGCAGTGACATGTTGGATTGCCGTATCCACAGTGGCTGGCAGTAGTACAGGAACTCTAGCAGCCGAGGAGTAACCCTGCCAATTTGCCCTATGGAGAGACCATGGGGGCAGGCAATCTGCACGCTGGAACTGCAGGAGCGACATGACGGGGAAATGGTCGCTGCCACAGAGATTATCATGGACTCTCCAGCTAAGGTATGGTTGGAGGCTTGGGCTACAGGCAGACAGGTGTACTGTTGAATATGTGCCTCACGCCACGCAAAAATGGGTGGGGGCACCAGTATTCAGAAGGCAGAGGTCTTTCTGCGCCAAAACAGTCTGCTGAAGCCTGTGTCCTGTATTTCACCCCACTTTGGGTGGTGAGCATTGAAATCACCCAAAAGAAATTTGGGGGAGGGGGAAGGGGGAGTTGAGCGACCAAAGCAGCAAGGTCAACTAGAGATATAACCTAATCTGGGGGAAGGTGAATGCTACAGATAGTGAATTCCTGTATGGCCCAGATTCTAACTGCTACTGCCTCAAGAGCCATGTGGAGATGGATTCGGCACTGGGGACTGTTGTGAGAACATAGACAGACACCACCAGATACCCTATCATAGACGGATTGGGTTTTAAAGTAGCCCCTATACCCACAAAGGTCAGGCGTCTGCTGAGTAGGAAACCAGGTTTCCTGGAGGGCTACACAAAGTGCGGGGAAGTGGCACAGTAGTTGCCGCAGCTCAGCCAGAAGTTGAAAAAAGCCACCGCAATTCCACTGGAGAATTTTGTTGTCTCCAAGCTGAATAGCCATGAAGAACAAACAAGCAGGTTATTCTGCAGGAATGCCTGCTGCTGACTGTACAAAATCTGCAGTACTGAGCACCATAGGTTCTGGCAATCCTGTTTTTGTGAGATCCTCAGGGAACGTGATGATCTCTACCTCATTTCCTGTAGCACAAGATATACGTGGCCGTGGCTTTGAAACCACCAAAGACTCCTTTTTCTTCTTCTTCCTTGCCTCTGGCTGGCCCTTTGGTGTTAAGGGTTTAAAGGGCTTCTCAGATATGGCTTCTGGGGCTGATGAAGAGCACGAAGCTCTTCAACCAGTAGACTGGGGATCCTGCAGTAGTTTCCTGGGATCCTCTTTGTCACATGGGGAAACCTCAGAAGGGAGCGTCCTGAGAGACCCCTTCAGAGCGAGAGAAGACAGAGATGGCTGTTGCTTCTCTGGCTGGGGGGGGGGGGGGCGACCCCCTAGTGTTTGGGTGGTTCTTGCTCCCAAGGTGAAGAATGTAAGAGCAACAGACGAGGAAGTGCCCTATCTCTCAAGGGGGCAGGAGTAGATGGTTGGGGCTGAGAGCCCACTATGTCAGATTCAACAGTAGATGATGAGAGAGACGGTAATGGAGATGTTGCTGTGGCATGAGGTTTTCAAGCTCACAGGGTGGAGTTTCGTGTATTTCAGTTTTGCCTCTGAATAGGACAGCTGGTTCAGGGTCTTATACTCCATTATCTTCCTTTCCTTAAGCAGAACTGGGCACTCAGGCGAGCAAGGGGAATGGTACAGTCCACAGTTTACACACAATGGAGGAGGGACACGGGGATGTCAGAAAATAATGCACATCCGCATTCTCAACAGGTGGGATCGGCATCACACCAGGAGGACATGTGCCCGAACCTCCAAGACTTGAAGCAGTGCATAGGGGGAGGAACATAGGGCTTTACATCGCACCAGTAGATCATCATCTTGCCCTACTCAGGCCCTGATACTGCTAGCAGTGAGGCAAACATCCCACCCATGGTTGCGTGGGAGGTTGCTCCAGTGCGTGGCAGGAGGTGCAAGACATTCCGGGGGACTGATCGTAAGGCCTCCCCGGTTCGTCTTACGAACAGGTTTGACAGGTTTGAGGCACTATCTGCTCAGGATAATGTTCCTGAGTCGGATGGTGTCTCTCATCCTGAGGTCACCACCCAGCCTGCGAGATCCGGGCTTTCACAGAGGGAGGGTTTACTTGTAGTTGGGTGCTCCAACATTATGCGGGTGATGGAGCCCCTTAGAGAGATGGCTGCCAAGGAGGGGAAGAAGACCAACGTGCACTCCGTGTGCATACCAGGTGGAGTCATTCCAGATGTGGAACATGACCTTCCAGATGCCATGAGAGGTACGGGTTGCAGCCAACTGCAGGTGGTGGCTCACGTCGGTACCAATGATGCATGTCACTTCGGATCTGAAGAGATCCTCTCAGGTTTTGAGCGGCTATCTGAAGTGGTAAAGACTGCGTCTTGCTTGCAAGATGAAAACAGAGCTCACCATCTGCAGCATAGTTGACAGGACCAACTGTAGACCTCTGGTACAGAGCCGAGGGGAGGGTCTGAATCAGAGGCTCAGACGGTTCTGTGACCATGTAGGCTGCAGATTTCTTGACTTGCGCCATCGGGTGGTGGGTTTTTGGGTTCCGCTGAATTGGTCAGGAGTCCACTCTGCACAGGAAGCGGCTACACGGGTAGCAGGGGCTGTGTGGCGTGGACTGGGCGGTTTTTTAGGATAAAGAGCTTCGAGGAAAAACAAAATGGGCAATCTCAAAGGGTGCAGGTGGATCACAGGAGAAATGTAGATCCAGAAACTATCAGTATAACAGTTGTAAATTGTCGTAGCTGTGTTGGGAAAGTACCAGAACTCCAAGCGTTAATAGAAAGCACCGAAACACACATCATTATAGGCAGTGAAAGTTGGCTCAAGCCGGAAATAAGTTCTTCTGAAGTATTTGCAGAAGATCTAACGGTGTTCAGAAAGGATAGATTAAACAAAATAGGTGGGGGCGTGTTTGTCGCCGTCAGAAGTACTATTTCGTGTAGCGAAGTTGCAGTTGATAGTTCCTGCGAGCTATTATGGGTAGAGGTTGTAACCGAAAATCGTAAGAAGTTGATAATTGGTTCCTTTTACCAGCCTCCCGACAATAGCAGAAAAGTTCAAGGAAAACCTGAGTCTAATTACAAATACGTACCCGACTCAAACAATAATAGTAGGTGGTGATTTTAATTTACCCTCAATCTGTTGGCGAAATTATATTTTCAAATCAGGAGGTAGGCATAAAGCATCGTCCGAAACTGTACTCAACGCATTCTCGGAGAATTACTTCGAACAATTTGTTCATGAGCCAACTAGAATTGTAAATGGATGTGAAAACACACTTGATCTCTTAGCAATAAATAATCCTGAGTTCATAACGAGCATCAAAATGGATACAGGTGTTAATGAACACAGAGCTGTCGTACCAAAATTGAATATCAAAAGTCCCAAAGTTACCAAAAATAAACAAAAAGTACATTTGTTCAGGAAAGCAGATAGAAACAAAATACATTGCTTCTTGAAAGACAGCTTCCACTCGTTTCTAACACTAAACATAGGTGTAGACCAGATGTGGCTCAAATTCAAAGAAATGGTATCGACAGCAATTGACAGGTTTATACGAAATAAATTAATAAAAGAAGGAGGCGATCCCCCTTGGTACACAAAACAGGTCAGGACACGGTTGCAAAAGCAAAGGTAAAGGCATACTAAATTTAAATGAACACAAAATCCCCAGGATTGGCGATCATACTCAGAAGCTCGAAATTTAGCGAGGATTTCAATGCAAGATGCCTACAATATTAATCACAAGGAAACTCTTTCTCGAAATTTGACTGAAAACCCAAAGAGATTTTAGCCATATGTTAAATATACTCGGGCCGAATCACAAACAATACCTTCACTATGTGATAGTAATGGCGATCCTGCCGACGACAGCGCTACTAAAGCAGAGTTACTAAACATACATTAAGTCTTCTGGTCCAGATTGTATACCCATTAGATTTCTATCCGATTATGCTGAAGCGATAGCTCCTTACTTAACAGTCATATACAACCGCTCTCTCATAGAAGGATCTGTACCAAAAGATTGGAAAGTTGCACAGGTCACACCTATATTCAAGAAAGTCAGTAGGAGTAACGCACTAAACGACAGGCCTATTTCATTGACGTCAATTTGCAGCAGGGTTTTGGAAAATATCCTGTATTCAAATATTAAGAATTATCTCCAACAGAACGATCTATTGACCCAAGGTCAACACGGATTAAGAAAATATCGTTCATGCGAAACACAACTAGCTCTTTATTCACACAAAGTGATGGGTGCTATTGATGAAGGTTCGCAAATCGATTCCGTATTTCTTGATTTCCAGAGAGCTTTTGACACCGTACCTCACAAACGGCATTTAATCAAATTGCGTGGTTATGGTATATCGCTCCAAATTTGCGATTGGATAGGGGATTTCTTGTCAGAGAAGACACAGTTCATAGTAATCGATGGTAGCGCATCGACTAAAACAGAGGTGATATCGGGCGTTCCACAGGGTAGTGTTATTGGTCCTCTGCTGTTACTTACTTACATAAACGATTTAGGGGAAAATCTAAGTAGCTCTCTTAGGTTGTTTGCAGATGACACCGTCATTTACTGTCTATTAAAGCATCTAAAGATCAAAACCAACTGCAGAACGATCTGAACAAGATATCAGTATGGTCTAAAAATTGGAAATTGACCCTAAATAATGAGAAGTGTGAAGTCGTCCACATGAGTACGAAAAGAAATCTGGTAAACTTTGTTTACAAGATAAATCAATCAAATGTGAAGGCCATAAACTCCACAAAATACCTAGGAATTACTATTACTTCAGACTTAAATTGGAAAGAACATGTAGATAATATTGTGGGAAAGGCGAACCAGAGACTGCGTTTTATTGGTAGAACTCTTAAAAGATGCAACAGAACTACAAAGAAACTGCATACACTACGCTTGTCCGTACATTTTTGGAATATTGCAGCCCAGTGTAGGATCCTTATCACGTGGGTTTGACAGAGGACATCGAAAGAGTCCAAAGGAGGGCAGGTCGTTTCATATTGTCACGATACAGGGGAGACAGCGTTACGGAAATGATACAGGATCTGGGATGGGAATCATTACAACAATGGCTCTTATCGCTGCAGCGTGGGCTACTTGCTAAACTCCAATCGCCAACATTCTCCTCCAAATGCGAAAATATATTGTTGACTCCCACCTACATAGGTAGAAATGATCATCAGAATAAAATACGAGAAATCAGAGCTCGAACAAAGAGATTCAGGTGTTCTTTCTTCCCGTGCGCTATTCGAGAATGGAATGGGAGATAAATAGTATAATTGTGGTTCGATGAACCCTCTGCCAGGCACTTAAATGTGATTTGCAGAGTATCCCATGTAGATGTAGAATCGCCCTCAAAGGCCAAGATGAAGGCACCCTGTTGTCCTTTGGATCCCTATAGACACAGCAGATGAAGTGCACTCTACGCCGCTCCTAGTTTTAGCGTTGCTAGTCATCTGATTGCAGAAGATCTTTATTGAAGATAATTCCCTGGACCATATTGAGTCTCTTGTGGGGGGTGATTATAATGGAATGCCCGTGACTGCGCTGGGGATGTCGTCATCAGAAGTGATGCGGAATGCATCTTCGACATCCCTTCCACCTCCCTGAACTTGCTTCCAGGTGTTCAACAAGAAATAGGGGCTTGGTGGCCATGAATTCTGAGAGGTGATGGAACAATTGGTTATGAATGTGATCCAGTCTCAGAGAGATTGACCACAATTTACGCTCAATCTACTCTTTAAGGGCATAGAAATCCTGGCTGTAGGCTGCAGTTACAGAAATATGTGCATAATGATCTGCCATATGATCAGCAATAGTGTTTTGGTCGGTACAGAGAGTACCCTGAATGAGACTACAGGGGATTCCCACTGGTAGGTGGAAGTCCAAAAGGCACCAAATTTGCCACCACACCCGACAAGGGGCGAGACGAGAACCGATGGTGGCAACGTACCTCTTCCAACAGTCCTGCTTACTCTTTTAGATCAAACATCGAGTTCAGGCCTGGAGGCATTTGAAAGCAATCAGATTCTTTGCATAAGGTTGTCAGCGGTGGTGCTGAAGCGCCACAGACATTCCTGGGTGGCCTCAGCGATCTCTGATGTCCACCAAGGTACCCACTTATGCTAGAGCATGATAGTGGAAGTTTCCTTGGCTGTGGGAACAATAGCTGCAGTGAACTGGTGAACCACCATATCAACTTCAGTTGGAAGCAGAACAGCAACTGAGGTGTAAGCCAGCCAATGTGTCCTGTAAGGAGACCATCACAGCAGATGGTCTGTAGGTTGAAACTGAAGGAGAGAGAAGGATGGGAAAGATGTTGCTACTACAAGGTGGTCGTAGATCATCCTATAGAAAAGTGGCAGGAAGCTCAGGCTACAAAGATAGAGGTCAATATCAGAGTATGTGCCATGCTAAAATGCATGGGAACTCTGGTATTGAGAAGGCAGTGTCCTTAATGCGGGCTGAAGTTTGGTTCCTACTCCACCTAGCACAGTGGTCATTGAAGTCCCCCAAACAGAGAAATGGCGAGGGAAGTTGGACAACCAAGGAAGGCAGGTCAGTGAGTCAACCTCATCTGTGGAAAAGTAAACAGAATAGATGGTGATACCCTACATGCACTAACAGAGAGCTGGATATCATCACAATAACTGCTGCAACTCGGCCAGGTGGTGGAAAACACTGCCCTAATTCCACTGGACAATGATGCAATCGGAGTTCTGAGATGCCATGAACAAACTGGAGGGGGAGTGTATACCACAGGGCCACATTTCGCCATCACATGAGTGCCAGTAGCATCAATGTCCATTTTTGTGAGTTCTGGGTTCTCGGGGGACCCTAGTATGACCACCACATCCTCACAATTGAAAGTTGCACATGCTTTCTCATTTTTCTTTTTGTCCTCTGACTTTCCCTTTGGTTTTGTAGGCTGGGAGGGCTTCTCTGAATTAACATCAGCGACTGATGAAGATTGGGAAGCCCTTTGACCAGCAGCTTGTGGTTCCTTTATAAACTGGATGGAATTGACATTTATATGGGAAGAAACCATGGAAGACAGTGTTCAAAGGGAACCCTTCCTTGTGATAGGAGCCAGAGGAGGCTGTTTCTCTGGCTCGGGGGGGTGGGGGGGGGGGTGGGGACTGACATCCCCAGTGTTTGTGGGGGTGGGGGGGGTTATTGCTCCCAAGGCATACGACAATACCATGCTCATGTATAGGGTCTTATATTCTATTATTTTACATTCTTCATGTAGAACTGTGCAGTCGAGCAAACAAGGGGGTTGGTGCTAACCACAATTAATACAGACAGAAGGGACATTTGGATCAAGAGCACATGTGGACAAACCTCCAGCAGTTAAAGCACATCAGTGGGAGGAACATAGGTTTCAACATCGCACCAGTAAATTGTCACCTTGACTTTCAGGCAATGAATCGCCTATATCAAGGCACCAGGAGCAACCCTGTTCTTTGACCCCTATAGCTCGCCATATAAAGTATAATTCTTGCTGCTCTAAGTAGGTGCAGAATTCATCATTAGACTGCAACAATAGGTATCTATGGAACATAACACCCTGGATCATGTTAAAGCTCCTATGGTGTATGATGGAAATGAGAACATCACCCACCTTGTCAAGACAAGATTCAGCTTTTAATTTATCGGGCACTCTTGTTGTCAACTGGGTCAGACCGACTTGGAAACAATGCAATCTTTTCAGATCAATTTGCAGACCCATTGCTTCTGCAAGCAATCTCCAACAGCTTTCAAAAGTCATTCGGAGAGATGGCCAACTAGCAGATGACAGCTCCTGAAGTCTGGAGTTACTTTCTGCAATGGCATGCTTTGTCCATTCAGAAAAGTTAGTTTGGTACATTCGCCAAACGGACGCGCTCAAGTCCAAGTACCTTGTGAGTGCCAAGCTTCTGTTTTACACCAACTCCAGAAATGTCATTGGTATCTGGTCAAGATCAAACATCTCACTCGTCACCACTCTACGTGGTTCACACACGACAAACTAATTCAGTGCAAAACAAAGCACTGTTGCACCCATTTTGAAAATTTTATAGCATCTCTGCAAAAGTATTTCAACTGTTCATGTCCTTGTGTTTTGTGAGAATTCACTGAAATTGACTTTTGCGCTTTCTGGAATACTAGATGGTTGATTGTAGTGGATGCCTACAGCAGATTTTTAATCTGTGTTCGTATGTATTCTCTCTGTCTGAACACCATCAGAGCTCTGATTATTATATGCTTGCCAAAAGTAGTTGTTTTCACAATGAATCTCAATTTGTTTTCTGTTTAATTTCAATGGTTTTGTTTCCTCAATGGAAACAGACATTGACTATGGGGCACCTTTCTTGCTTCCGAGCAATAGAGTAACTGAACATTGTTTGTACATTCAAACATATGGTGAAGCTGCATCAAGAATTCCTTACAGATAACACTTTTGTTCATCAGTTCTTATTGTTGAATGCCTTTTAATGACAAAGTCTCCTCATAGTAGAATTTTAACCTCGTTCCATCCATAAACAGTGTAATTTCAATAGTAGTTTCACACCAGGTTTTCTGTCTCTGACCATGTAAACTTTGACATGTACAACATAGGCAATGCCTGGTAAAAAGGATACTATAGTCGCAATGCATGAGAGCCCTTTACTATACCCAAACTGCCCTGCACTGTCACCATGGTGCAGCTGACTCCACAGCACCATCATTCCAGCAACCAGCTGGCATGGATGTGGTCCTGTCATTGATGGACAACACAGAACCCACAGATTTGGATTACCCCTCTTCATCCCCATTGCTGTAGTCACATGCAGCCTCCTCCATGGACAGCATGCCTTCTGGTGCCCATGATTGACCTGCTCTGTAAGAGGACCTTTTACATGATTTTTGTGGACATTTTGCAGTCAGGATCTCAAGGTGAATGGGGTGCATTTTGGTAAACAATGTTCCACAACTCGGTCGGCAGTCTCAACTAAAATTGGTAGTTGACTGCAATAATTCATCATTGATTTTAAATCTTTATTTAAGCAGATCTAGAGTTCGGCAAGTGTGTTAATCTAGGACAATCTGTAAATGAATCAGAATAGAAGTTTTTTTAAATTTTTTTATTTATTCTTTCATAAAGTACAAAGCCATCTTAATACTAATGTTCATATATATGATACAAGGCACCACATGCAAAACTGACACGTCCTACAGTCCTGACTACTTACTTTTTAAATAGTGTCTGAACTAACAGACAAGTGTTTATTTCCATTGCCTACAATGAAATATTTAACATCTTTTTATGAAATTGGTGGTACATTCATGATTGTAATTCTGTTTGTGGCCTTACTTCTAGTGACAAAACTGATGTACTTTGCTAATTGACATTTTACTTCTTGTACATATTACCACTGATAATGGATAGTTACTAGCAGAAATCTAGATCTGCTTAAATAAAAAATCTTAATGAAGTCTGATTGCTGCAGATAATGGAGAAGTGCTATGAATGAAACAGGGAATTGTATCTATATTTTATAGTTATAGAAAAGGCTCATGACCGGGTTCCTAGGAGGAAGCTATTGTCAGTTTTACAAGATTACGGAATTGAGGCAAACTTCTGCATGCAATTAAAAGTTAATATGTAGACAGCCAGGCAGCAGTTAGAGTTGACAGTGAATTGCCTCCATGGTTCAGGATAGTTTCAGTGGTAAGGCAAGGCTGTAACCTGCCACCACTGTTTATCAAATTATTTTTGGATCATGTTGAAAACAATAGACTGCCACTGTGAGATAAAATAAACAGTGTCATATGCAGATGTCTTAGTGGTGTTGGCAGATTTGACAAAGGTTGCAATCTACTATTTCAAAGCTAAATCAGAAATTAAGGGCTATAGTGTGAAGAACAAAATCTACAAAGCAGAAGTAATGTCTATCTGAAAGAGGTTTAAACAGACTGAGTGCCAAATAGGAGGAACAATGGTGTAACAGGTGGACAGTTTCGTTATTTAGAATGTATTTTCTCACAGGATGGCAACATAGTTAAAGAACTGGAATTGAGGTGTAGCAAACCTAATGCAGTGAGCATTCAGCTATGAAGGAAGTCAGTACCGAAATTAAGTTAGCAGGGTACTACTCAATCTTTTGTCTAACTTTGTTGTATGGGATTGAAAGCTTGGTGAAAGCTTTACCTTATTAATAAAGCTGAGGTTACAGATATGAAAGTAGCCAGTATGATTGCAGGTACTAATAAATAGGAACAATGGCATAATGAAGAAATCAAAGAAACACTGGAAATTAACACCCTAGATTGTGTGATCATGTTACACATATGAGAGAAGTAAGGTTACTTAAGTTACGGGTTCAGCAGCAAAGGGTAGGAGGAGCCTAGATGGACCAAGGAGAAAGTACTTGGAATCGGTCAAGAATGATCTTTAAGTAAGAGGCTTAATAGCTGAATAGTGGATCATGGAAGAATTTTATAAGGCACACTATGCTCAAGACTAACTGCTGAAAGACACAACCAGTCTTAAGTGGTGGTGGTGATGAGTCAGGGTGTATCATACCACATTCCCAATCACCAGGAGTTGACAATACCAATCAAAGGTCTGCTTCCAGAATACCAAACTTCAGTTTGTGCTTGACAGTAGCCATTTTGATCAGCCTGTCAACAAGTTCATTCGTCGAATCCCAATATGATCTGTGAGCCAGACAAAAACCATCATGTGATCACTTTGTTCAAGGGCATTAGGGAAACCTGGATAGAGATGGGGAGGGGAACATTGGTCAAGAGCTTTTAAATTGTTCAAGCAGTCAATAAAGATGAGGAAACTCACCAGCACAGGAATGGATGAGCTGAAGAGTGCAAGAGATGGCTGCAAACTCAACAGTAGAAACTCTTCAATATCAAGCAAGGGACTAAGTCCAGTACATCCCACATGAACATATGCAAAGCCATCAATGACATAACCATTTAGCCATAAGTACAGACTACTTCTGAACTATAGAAGGTGCAAGAAGGGAGAAAAATTTGTAGAGGAGGGATTAAGGGTGAACCGCGTCTTTTGGACCATGTGATAGGTCAAGACAAAGCTGTGGCCACAGAATGTACAAAAGAGGTGTACAGGAGTGGGCTTGGAGAGAAGGTGGTAGGATGAGAAGCTGGAGCTAAGAAAAGAAACCAGACACATTCTGATTGTAGCCACCATTGCAGAAGTGGATCTGTGTGTCTAGAAAGAGGAGACAGTAGTTCAGGTGTCCTGGGGAACAGTGGTTGCAATCAGCTGTTGTTGACAACCCCTGGCTCTACTAGAAGGCTGATCACAGGGCTAGTCCAAAAGACTGCAGTGACAAGTCAGACACCACAATGGTAGATTGGGACCAGTACCTGCAAAGTACAACTTGAGGCTGAACCATATACAAGACTCCCACAGTCTAGGTGAGATTGGACCAATACACTGTACAGCTGCATCTACATAGAACAGTCTATGGCCCAGTTGGCATAACCAAGGCACTGAGCTGCAACCAACATGTTAGCTAAGTTGACAAAGATGGGGAAGCCATGTCAACCACTCATCTTGGTCCAGTCCTTAAAAAACAGTGAGAGTCTACCACCTTCAGGGACTGGTCATCAAGGTACAGATCCAGACCCCAGTCACTGCCAAACCATTGAGAGCCACTACAAAGAGAAGAACAGACAGGACAGAACTCCATGAGACCCCACTCTCCTTCCAATGGGAGGTGCTATGGAAGGTATCTAC
Organism: Locusta migratoria; assembly: GCA_026315105.1. Classification (NCBI taxonomy): domain Eukaryota; kingdom Metazoa; phylum Arthropoda; class Insecta; order Orthoptera; family Acrididae; genus Locusta; species Locusta migratoria. The sequence continues at coordinate 733,918,359 of CM048755.1, read as the reverse complement.
CTGTAACCGATAAATAGTTTCAGCATTTGGTTGCGTACCCAGCCCGGTTCAGGGGCCAAGTTGAGGCAGAGAACAAGGATGCTGGCAAATTCCCACACACTAAATGGGGCACCATAAGGGTTCCGGTGGTGTGGGACAACAGATTAAGGGAGCTACTTCAAATGGTGTTTGAGAAGACATGACCTGGATTAATAGTAGCCCACCTAAGACCTAGGCGAAATGCTGAGTATAAGGCTTGGCAATCAAGTGCAGGATAGAATAACACCAGTCAAGTAAATTCTCAGGCCACCTGTGAGTGTGGTGGCCAAAAATGCAACTGTTTTTAAGCAGTACTTGCAAAGACAGACCTTGCGGCCCCATGGCAGTGACATTTCATTCCCAACAAATCAGTTTCTGGTATTGTAGGAGACAATGGGCCCAAGCATAGCACTGGATGGCACAATACCAATTTTGAGGGGCCTCTGTTGGGGACAAGCCAAGGAAGAAGAAACTGCAGGGGCAGCTGCTGAGAGAACGAAACCAGTCGAACTCCATATGGATTCATCAATGCTGCCATGTGGTGGAGAAGTCTGGATGGCTGCCGAGGAAAAATCCACACTTATAAAGACTCTCTGGGAGAGCGATCCAGCAAGTAGTGACGAAAAAAAGGATAAGATGATTGGGAAGTGAACACCATCACATCAACTGTCATGAACACCCCATTGAATGGATTTGAGGAGTCAAGGATGTTAGACAAAGACCAATGGCCAAGAAAGTGGTGTGTGCCACACTGAAGTGTGTGGGTACTTCAGTGCAAGGTAGGCAGAGATTAAGCCCGGCCAACAGGTCTTCAAAAATCCTGCTCCACTCCTTTGTCACAGTATCATCCTGCAGAGAGTTATGCGGGTAGAAATTTCCAGGATAAAGAAGGTGAGAAGGAGCTGCCACAAGAGGGCATGGAGCATAGGAACCCCATTTGAAGCAGGTTACAGATTGTGTATCATTACTGCGGAGCCTAAATGGATCCGAACAGACACGGCTTACAGTATAGTATGAAGAGATACCCAAGAACTAACAATGACCATGTGCACAAGTGGTAGAGACACCACCTCAGACTTTTAAATGACCCAACTCAGTCCCACTCGAAGGCTTGGAAACCATGAAGAGTCTGAGTGTGAGCATCCATAAAATTTGATTCCTGCAATACAACATGAGCTACCAAGTACTAAGAAACATGAGGCTACAGTTCTGAAAGGTAATGATAGAAGCTGTTGCAGTTCCATTGGAGGAAACCAATATAAGAATCTATATGAATGTCAATAGGGCCATATTTGGTCATTTTTCTGAATCTGTGTTTGCCCCAGTAAGGATGAAGTGACAATGATAAATAGAGATTAAACTCTGAGATCGCACTGGGATGTTGGGAGGGGGGGGCTTCATCTTCCCTTTCCCCCTCCTCCGGAGAGTGAGAGGTGGTGTGGTTTGAAAGAGACTGTCAAGAGCTGAGAGAAAATGGGTGGCCTTGAGGACCAAAGAGTTATTTCCATCTCCAGCTTGGTAAATCAGGCTTCTTGATTTGAGAATGCCATTGACATAAGTTCTGAGAAGGAGACACATCATTGGCAGATAGAATTTCTTCTCAAGCTGTGGAGGAGGAGGAGGAACAAGAAGAAGAAGGAACTACCAGGGAGGAGGAGGAGGAACAAGAAGAAGAAGGAACTACCAGGGAGGAGGAGGAGGAACAAGAAGAAGAAGGAACTACCAGGGAGGAGGAGGAGGAACAAGAAGAAGAAGGAACTACCAGGGAGGAGGAGAGGTAAGGGGAAAAGGATAGGAGTTAAGGAGGAGGGGGAGGGGGAGGGGGAGGAGGGGGAGGAGGGGGAGGGGGGGGAGGGGGAGGGGGAGAGGAGGAGGGGGAGGGGGAGAGGAGGAGGGGAAGGGGGAGAGGAGGAGGGGAAGGGGGAGAGGAGGAGGGGGGAGGAGGAGGAGGAGGGGGGAGGAGGAGGAGGAGGGGGGAGGAGGAGGAGGAGGGGGGAGGAGGAGGGGGGGGGAGGAGGAGGAGGGGGGGGGAGGAGGAGGAGGAGGAGGAGGAGGGGGGAGGAGGAGGAGGGGGAGGAGGAGGGGGGAGGAGGAGGGGGGGAGGAGGAGGGGGGAGGAGGAGGGGGGAGGAGGAGGGGGGAGGAGGAGGGGGAGGAGGAGGGGGAGGAGGAGGGGGGAGGAGGGGGGAGGAGGAGGGGGAGGAGGAAAGCATGCTATGGAGGGAAAGGTAGTTGTTGAAATACAGGGTGGATATGATGAAATTTCTGTTGTGACTCAGAGTAGGACAGACAGTTGAAAGGTTTGAGTACCTGAATTGTCCTTTTGGTGAGGATTGGGCAATCTGGTGAGTGAAGAGCATGTCATAAAGAATGGTTCACAGACTTGGGCAATAGGATACAAGGGCACTCCACGAGGACAGGATGGCCACGATCATTGCAAACTGGGTTTGCATCAAGTCACCAAGACATGTAGCCAAAACAGAGACAGTGGAAACAGCACTTAGAAAGTGGAACATAGGGCTTTACAATACATTTGTGGGTGATAACTGAGCTTTTCCAGGTCAGCCCCTTCAAAAGTTAGGATTAAAGTGTCATGTCAACACAAATGTCCTCAGGACCCCAGGATATAATGGAAAAAATGAAAACCACGTCATTCCAGATTAGCCTGGAGTTCTTTGGCAAACTGGAGGGGGAGATTCCTATGGAAAACAACATCCACAAGTCATATTTAAGGAGTAATGCTTGCCAGGATGTCTCCAAATTGCTCATAAGCATGAACTTCAGCTCACTGGTAGAAGATGCTTTGATAAGAAGAGAGCCAAACCACATCTTACCGATTGGCTCCACTTTGCTAAACTTATCTATGTGCGAAACTTACCTTTAACATACTCCATTGGTAGCAGCAATTGTTTCTCCGTCTTTTCTGGCCATACTACAGAATAGCCAGGGAGGGGAAAGGCCGTGGGGTAAAATAGAGAAATAGAAGGGAAAAAATCATTTATTTCTGAAGTGACATGCACCATGGAAGAGTCACCAACTGTTTGGAGCTTAGCACGCTACACGTGTAGAATGTTCACCTCAGTATTGCCTATTCCAGTCAACGGCTCAACCTGTAGGTGCCACCCAGTCACAGCAAGGACCACCTGGGAGGGCAGTTGTTAATAGGAGATCTAATTTCTCAGAGATGAGCAACCACTCATATGCATACAAGGAACAATGACAACTCAGGTATCAGTAGGCTGAGCCCTGTGTTGTCAGGGGGCTCAATTAGGTGGGCAATTTAAAAGCTCTCCCACACACTCACCACCATGCTGAAGACCTGGTGGAAGGGGGGGGGAGGAGGGAAGGGCCTACAGCAGGGAAGGAAGGAGGGAAAGGAGAGAGCAAGCACGAAGCCATGCTGGAGATGCTAGGTAGGCAGCTGTATCCCACATGGCTTTCACCAACTAAAAAATAAATAAATAAAAAAAAAAAAAAAATTAGAAAAGGTGTCACACACTGAGGGGAAACCAGAATGTGCCAAAAGAACAAAGAGGGAGAGAAACAAGAAACAAAACCCTATAGAACACCAGAGACAAGAGAACAGCTGGGTCATCTTAAAAAAAAAACCCACACACACACACACACACACACACACACACACACACACACACACGCGCGCACAAAAGGTTGAAGGATCTCACCTCCATACCTCTGAGCAGTCAAAGTGCCATTCTGAACGATACAGAGGTCCGTATGTCCAGAAATACTACTAACTCCTGCCCACACCATTTGACGACCACCACGATGTGGTGATGTTTTCTGCACATTAGCCAGATTGTTCATTCTGTCCTGCTTACAACCTTCCTACAGCTCTCTGTTACATAGCTTCAGGTAATTCACACTGATGTGGCATTACATTAGCAGCGCACTACTCTACCTGAACCCAAATGACCGAGCGAGGTGGCACAATGGTATCGTACTGGACTCTTATTCGTGAGGACGGTGGTTCAAATCCACCTCCGGCCATCCTGATTTAGGTTTTCCTCTAGGCAATGCCGGGATGGTTCCTTTCAAAGGACATGGCCGATTTCCTTCCTCATCCTTACCCAAAACTCCGAGCATTAGCTCCATCTCTAATGAACACACTGTCAATGGGATGTTAAACCCTAAGCTTCCTTCCCAAATGTTAGTGTAATTCATTTGGCAGAATAAACCCAAATCAACACCAACCCCTTGCATCAACTTTTTGTTATTACCACTATTTGGGTTGCCATAATGTTGTTGTCTCCGCTCTGTAGAAATGACAAAGATGTTGAATGATCTTAGTTCATTCCGTCGAAAACAATACTTTAGAACCTAGATATCTCAACTGATCCCCTGATAGTTTTGACCAGTGTATTTGATGACACGTCAGCAAAATTCTGACATTGGCCTCTCAATACATATTATCTTTAATGTCTTCTGTTGTTAATACTAGACGGAAATAGAATCTGCAATTGGATCACAACTCCTTTACCCTTGTGTATAAAGGTGTGCAGTATTCTGCAGCATCAATTTTTAATAAGCTGGCCCATGATTTCGAAAAGCTAATAGTAATCCACAGACTTTAAAGGTTAAAATGAAAAGTTTCCTCAGGGCTCTCTCTTTTTATTCTGTTGAGGAATTCCTGGATAAGTTAAAAAATTAAGCCAATTTCTGTGTTATTTTGCACTTCTTTTTACTTATGCTTAGGCCTGCTGTGTGCATAAGACTGCTATGTACGACTACTCTTTTGTTACCATTTGATGCACTGTCTCGTTGCAATTAAGTGCCACTGACAAGGGGAGGCCGCTAATTGTGAAATTCATGTTCGATTCATACTGTGCATAATAAAAGCTCATGGCCAGAGGTGTAATTTGGCAAAGCACCAAGACGCACTTCTCAGCCGTTGTCGAGAAAATCAACAATTAAAAAAAGCTGTTGCGATGAAATAATCTCTGCGAGGAGTAATACTGCACAGTGGCGTGGCGCAGCGGTAAGCGCTCGGGTTGGTAATCCGAAAATCCCGGAATGAATCTTGTGGCATGCAATGTAGTTTTTGTTATTCAAATATATATATATATATATATATCACATGAACCAGAGTGATAGTTATCATAGAAATATGGAAAGCAGAAAACAGTATGACAGAGCACATCTGTTAAACAACGCGTTTTTACAAGAACAATTGTTTTTTTTAAATTATCTGTTGGGAAACACATCTGATTGACATTCTGAAAAATTGTTCTATCATTCTTCAGGTTTGACTTACACTATACATATTTGTTTCCGAATATCGTTTATACTTCTTCCGTTTGCTATACGTGGTAAACATTATGAAGACAACAACATTTGTGAAATACAACTTTGTTTGAGGAAAACATAATGATGTTCAAAGTCGCTAGGTGCATATAATAAATTGTTTGAAAGTTGTTTGTCGTGGAAAAACTGGCAACTTGGAACATCAAATGTTGTTAGTCAAATGTTATTAATTGTCTTCTCTCTCTCTCTCTCTCTCTCTCTCTCTCTCTCTCTCTCTCTCTCTCTCTCTCTCTCTCTGTGTGTGTGTGTGTGTGTGTGTGTGTGTGTGTGTGTGTGTGTGTGTGTGTGTACATTTGAATTACAAAAAACAAATAACAAAAAAAGTTGCATGCGGCGAGATTCAATTCAGTGACCTTCGGATTACGAACCCGAGCGCTTACCGCTACGCCACGCCTCTGTACAATGCTACTCAGCATAGAGAGTATTTCACCGCAACGGATTTTTTTTTTTTTTATTATTATTATCGATTTTCTCAACAACGGCTGACTGAGAAGTGCATCTTGGTGCTTTGCCAAATTACACCTCTGGCCATGAGCTTTCATTATGCCCAGTATAAATGTAATCTGAATTTCACAATTGGTGGCCTCCCGCCTTCAGAGTCATAACGATTATGCTTCAACATCCATTCACATTCTCAGCACGTTAAATTGCATTTAAGGATTTTATTAAGAAAATGTACCCCTTCAAGTAACTGTGCTAAGTTACTCCTCTACTGTAAAACTTAACAGTTCAATTAACACACCCAACACTAATTACTAAAGTTTCCACAGATTATTGCAAAAATATTACATGTGTCACAGAGACATTATTACCTTAGCAAAATAAATTCTCACCATTTAGCATCCTCCAAAACCAAACAGTAACTTATGAAAAATTGCTGAAGAAGGCACTAACTTTAAAAACCTATATTAAATAGTGGCCACTGAATAACAAATAGTTTTTTTACTAAGTAGGGTCATTCCATGTCAAGTGTCCAAGCTTAGACAAATCTCCCAGCTCTACCATCTTCAACTTTGATGAAATTTGTACATTATGTACCTGAGGGCCTAAGCAAAGTTTCAGGTTCACCTGTAACTTGGTTCACATACTACAGCCTTTTTCATGAAGACCACTTTTACCGACACTGAAAAGTTGCAAAGAAATCTAGTTTAACATTCCACTGTTCCTAATGTAAAAGACCAAGACCCTTGGTATAGCAGTACAATATTTTCTGCTCTGTACACAAATGATCCACTCCCATGAACCACAGATATTGCCGAGGTGGGGTGGCTTGCGTGCCTCAACGATACAGATAGCCGTACCGTAGGTGCAACCACAGCGGAGGGGTATCTGTGGAGAGGCCAGACAAACATGTGGTTCCTGAAGAGGGGCAGCAGCCCTTTCAGTAGTTACAGGGGCAACAGTCTGGATGATTGACTGAGCTGGCCTTGTAACATCAGCTAATGTGGCTTTGCCACACAGTTATTGTGAACGGCTGAAAGCAAGGGGAAACTACAGCCGTTATTTTTCCCGAGGACATGCAGCTCTACTGTATGAACATATGATGATGGCATCCTCTCGGGTAAAATATTCCAGACGTAAAATAGTCCCCCATTCGGATCTCCGGGCGGGGACTACTCAGGAGGATGTGATCATCAGGAAAGACAATACTGGCATTCTACGGGTCGAAGCGTGGAATGTTAGATCCCTTAATCGAGTAGGAAAATTAGAAAATTTAAAAGGGAAATGGATAGGTTGAAGTTAGATATAGTGGGTATTAGTGAAGTTCGGTGGCAAGATGAACAGGATTTCTGGTCGGGTGAGTACAGAATTATAAATACAAAATCAATTGGGAGTATCACAGGAGTAGGATTGATAATGAATAAGAAAATAGGAATGCGGGTAAACTACTATGACCAGCACAGTGATCGCATTATCGTTGTCAAGATAGATACGAAGCCAACACCGACAACAGTAGTACAGGTTTATATGCCAACTAGCTCTGCAGATGATGATGAGATCGAAGAAATATATGAGGAGCTAAAGGAAATTATTCAGACAATTAAGGGAGAGGAAAACTTAATTGTTATGGGAGACTGGAATTCGGTAGTAGGACAAGAAAGGGAAGGGAAGATAGTAGGTTAATATGGTGTGGGCAAAAGTAATGAAAGAGGAAGCCGCCTGGTAGAATTTTGCACAGAACATAATTATAACAAACACCTGGTTCAAGAATCACAAAAGAAGGTTGTATACGTGGAAGAGACCAGGAGATACCGGGAGATACCAGATAGATTTTATAATGGTAAGACATAGATTTCGGAACCAGGTTTTACAGTGTAAGACATACCCAGGGGTAGATATAGACTATGACCATAACTTGTTGGTTATGAACTGTAGGCTGAAACTGAAGAAACTACAAAAAGGTAGGAAAATAAGGACATGGGACCTGGATAAATTAAAGGAACTTTAAGTTCTTAAGAATTTCAGAGGGAGCTTTAAGCAACAATTGACAGAAACAGCGGAAAATAAAACATTAGAGGAGGAATGGGTAGCAATGAGAGATTAAATAGTGAAGGCAGCAGAGGACAAAATAGGTAGGAAGGCAAGACCTACAAAAAATCCTTGGATATCACAGGAGATACTAAATTTAATCGATGAAAGGAGAAAATATAAAAATGCAGTAAATGAAACAGGCAAAACGGAGTACAGACGACTAAGAAATGAGATTTACAGGAAGTGCAAAATGGCTAAGCAGGAGTGGCTAGAAGGCAAATGCAAGGATGTAGAAGAATGTATAAATAGGGGAAAAATAGATACAGCCTACAGGAAAATAAAAGAAACATTTGGAGATAAGTAAAACAGCTCTATGAATATCAAGGACACGGATGGAAAACCAGTTCTCAGCAAAGAAGGGAAAGCTGAAATGTGGAAAGAGTATATAGAGGGGCTCTACAAAGGAAATGAACTTCGAGACAATATTGTAGGAAGGGAAGAGGATGTAGATGAAGATGAAATAGGAGATACTGTACTGAGAGAAGAATTTGACAAAGCCCTGAAAGACCTAAGTCGAAACAAGGCCCCTGGAGTAGATGATATTCCCTCAGAGCTACTGAAGTCTCTGGGAGAACCAGCCATGACAAACCTGTTTCATCTGGTGTGTAAGATGTATGAGACAGGCCAAGTACCCTCAGACTTTAAGAAAAATGTTATAATCCCCATTCCAAAGAAAGCAGGTGCAGACAGGTGTGAAAACTACAGAACCATCAGTTTAGTAAGTCATGGTTGCAAAATATTAACATGAATTATATACAGAAGGATGGAAAAACTGGTAGAAGCCGACCTCGGGGAAGATCAGTTTGGGTTCAGGAGAAATGTAGGAACTCGGGAGGCAATACTCACTTTACGGCTTATCCTAGAAGATAGATTAAGGAAAGGCAAACCTACATTTCTAGCTTTTGTAGATTTGGAGAAGGCTTTTGACAATGTTGATTGGAATAAACTGTTTCAAGTTCTGAAGCAAGCAGGAGTAAAATATAGGGAGCGTAAGGTTATTTACAATTTGTACAAAAACCAGACAGTGGTTGTCAGAAAGGGATGCAGGGGTTGGAAAGGGTGTAAGACAGGGTTGTAGTCTTTCTCCATTGTTATTCAATTTGTACATTGAACAAGCTATAAAGGAAAGCAAGGAGAAATTTGGTGAAGGAATAAAAGTTCAGGGTGAAGAATTAAAAACATTGCGTTTTGCCGACGACATAGTAATTCTGTCAGATACAGCAAAGGACCTGGAAGAGCAATTGAACGGAATGGACAGTGTGCTGAAAGGTGCATATAAGATGAACATTAACAAGAGCAAAACTAGGGTAATGGAGTGCAGTCTAAGAAAATCAGGTGATGCTGAAGGAATTAGGTTAGGTAACGAAGCAATAAAGGAGGTAGATGAGTTTATTTACTTGGGCAGTAGAATAACAAATGATGGTCGCAGTACAGAGGATATAAAATGCAGAATGGCAATGGGTAGAAAAGCGTTCTTGAAAAAGAGAAATTTGTTAACATCGAATATTGATTTAAGCCTAAGGAAGTCCTTTCTGAAGGCATTTGTATGGAGTGTTGCCTTGTATGGGAGTGAGACATGGACGATAAACAGTGGGGACAGGAAGAGAAGAGGAGTGAGGCTTTTGAAATGTGGTGCTACAGAAGAATGCTGAAGATTAGGTGGGTGGATCTCGAAAACGAATGAGGAGGTAGTGAACAGAATTGGGGAGAAAAGAAATTTCTGGCATACCTTGACTAAAAGAAGGGATAGATTGGTAGGATACATACTTAGACATCAAGGAATTGTGAGTTTAGCGTTGGAGGGAAGTGTGTGGGGTAAAAATCACAGAGGAAGACCAAGAGATGGATACAGTAAGCAGATTCAGACAGATGTAGGTTGCCATTCTTATGTGGAGATGAAGAGGCTTGCTCAGGATAGGATATTGTGGAGAACTGCATCATAGCAGTCTCTGGACTGAAGACCACAACAACAACAACACACAAATGATGCAGATAGAGTTCAGAAAGGAATGCATTTGGCATAATCTCAGTTCAAATTGGGCAACAAATCATTTAGCAAGAAATTTACTCCATAGTTTAACGAGGCATAAGTAGTAGAGAAACTGTGCTACAGACTGGCCTTTTGTCAAACTATTGTCTGTCTGGGTGTTTACTAATCACCAATTTGGACCTGGCTTGTATGTTTAATTGCTGTGCTACGATCCTGTGAATATGCTCAAAACCATGAATGTGTCAAAATATATCCATGCTCAAAGTCATGTATCTCAAAGTGGACACCTACCACATTATTTTCATTGACACCATTCAACAAAGTACATTTCATTCTATTAAAAACCATATTTTCATTCTGGTGTCTCTTTGGGTAAGGTGCAAATATTTCCCTAAAGTATTGACTTTGTTGTAATTCGAGAAAAATTGTGTTGGTTCATGGTGGCTATGCCATTACAAGACTCGGTGACTCTTAGCCCCATCACCTAGGGGCCCTGCCCGATAGCCATGCAAGGTCAGCTATGTGTGAGTTTCTTTACTGGAGGTTTCCAAGCCTGAATGTGGGAGTCCAGCAGTTTCCCAAGCCGGAATATGGGTATATAGCAAGTTCCAAGCCTGAATGTGGGTATCAAACAGGTTCCCAAGCCTCTTTGTGGTTTCCAAGCCATAATACAGAATTCCTTAGTAAATGCTTTAAATTTGTTGGTCATGTCCAAAAATATTTCTTCTGGCAAACTGCATTACCACACAATCATTGAAGCAGTTGAAACTGTTACGCATGTAATTATCTGTTGTTCAGGGAGCCAGCATGTCTCTTCTAGCAGGCCAATGAAATGATTGTGGCGCTCCATGAGGATGCATGAAATTAATCAAGACACTTTTTTCTTCAAAATCAAACGTTCAAATGTTTGTTAAGCTTGTGGGACTTAACTGTGGGGTCATCATTCCCTAAACTTACAAACTACTTATAAACTAACTTACACTAAAGACAACACAAACATCCATGCCCGAGAGAGGATTTGAAGCTCTGATGCAGGAAGCAGCGTGATCTGCAATGTGGCGCTCCAGACCACTCTGCTACTCCCGCGCGGCTCTTTTTATTCACATAAAACTTCACAGTTATTTCCTATCCACCATTTTCCATCATATACGTAAGCAACATACTGGTCAGGTTGTAGGGCGTAACTGTAGACTGGGATACCACCCATCTGCTTTGACCCATGACATCAAGATGTTGGAAAACCAGTGTACAGGATATCTATACTTCTGTATTGTAGATACAAATAATCTGTAGTTATTATAGATAACAGAATGTACCATTGATCACAGGTCTTAGCCCAAAACTTCACATGTTCGGCGCTCACATACGAAATAGTCAGAGAGAAGCTACAAATCACTTTTTAAACACAAAATATTTTAACCAAACTATAGTCATTAACTCAATCACCACATAATCATTCACACCTTCTACAAACATGCATGCACCTCAAAACTATCACGCTGCAATGACGTCACGGGTCAAAGCTAACGAGCGGTATCCCCGTCTACAGGTGGGCCGGTTGTAGTTTAGTAACGGCAACATGTTTAGTAGCAACTTTAGCATTTCAGTTAACATTTGCTATAAAAGACAATGAATCATTTGATACTCTATGAATCTGAAGTTACTTTTCATCAATTGGCACAAAATGGTCACGATATCTTGTACCACACATTGTACATCAATCCTCAAAATGTTTTTCCTGATCAATTTTTGCATACCCAATAATTTCTTTTTTAATATAAATAAATTCAATGCCATGCACACTGTTTTAACAATATTCAAACAGATCAGTTGGTGTCAAGATTCGTTTGTCAACTGGGTGCTTAACTGTGCCCCGAATTCCATCACCTGGTGATTTCCGATGGCTTGTTCTCAAAAAATAAAAAAAATTCCATTTGGCAGTAATGCCAAAATCATTTTTATAATGGCAAAGTGTTAGGAAGCTATTAAAATTTTTGTACTGTGCAGCAGAACCATCACTAAAATGATGAATATGCTTAATTTCTTTAAAATTGCACTTCAGCCAGTTGATCAAGCACCTTAAACACACATGCACTGCAACTGCATTATGTCGGAGGCAATCACTGATTGTGCAGTCAAATATTGATGCCATGTAACAACATACAGTGCCACAAAAGGACTAAAAGCAGTGAAGGAATTTTCCTTGTAAGACCAAGATTTACTTACTTGACAGTAGTTTACACTCCACTGAAAATGCTCAAATATGCTTCCATTGTGAAGCTTTACCCCTACAAAGATTTGCAATTTTTAGGCGAAATTTTTACACCTTACCCAAACAGACACCAAAATGAAAATACGTTTTTTAATAGAATGAAATGTACTCTGTTAAATGGTGTCAATGAAAATAATGTGGTAGGTGTCCACTTTGAGATACATGACTTTGAACATGGGTATATTTTGACACATTCATGGTTTTGAGCATATTCACAGGATCGTAGCACAGCAATTAAACAAACAGGTCAGGTCCAAGTTGGTGATTAGTAAACACCCAGACAGACAATAGTTTGACAAAAGGCCAGTCTGTAGCACAGTTTCTCTACTACTTATGCCTCAAAATATGGGACAAATTTCTCGCTACATGATTTGTTGCCCACTTTGAACTGAAATTATGCCAAATGCATTCCTTTCTGAACTCCATCTGCATCATTTGTGTATAGAACACAAAATGTTGTACCACTATACCAAGAACCAAGGGTCTAGCTCTTTTACATTAGGAACAGTGGAATGTTAAACTTTATTTCTGTTGAACTTTTCGGTGTCAGTAAAAGTGGTCTTCACAAAAATGGCTCTAGTATGTGAATAAAGTTACACGGCGAGCCAGAAATTTTGCATAGGTTCATGTTGGGGCTTCAGGTACATAATGTACAAATTTCATCAAAATTGAAGAACAATTGGATGGGAAAATGGTAACAGTTGATGGCTCCATTATCAAGAAAAGAGGGTCATTTTCCGTATCTGGTAAAACTGCAGTGTCTGTTGCCTATGTTATTAGCATGGTGCTTATGTTGGCAACTTTGCCATGAGTGACTACAGGAAAACAATAATTTCAGTTAAAATGATCACTCTTTCGCACAGGTCATTAAATAAAACATGCCATACCTGCCCTACAGTTGACTGCTCTGGTGTCTACATAGATATTCTGCAGTGTGTGGGCAACAGACTCTGCAGTTTAACCCCTTATCTTTATAATCTTTGTGTCTCAGATATTCCAAGGCATTTGGCTCATATGATACTACAGCCTCATATCTCATTTCACTTACAAATATATGGTTAAGTCACCAAACCATCTCCACACAATTACACAGCTAATGTCATTATCATTTCATAACAGACCTGTGCGTGCATGCCTGTGTACACCAGTGGGAGAGAGGGTCACGAACAATGTAGCAAAAATTCTGAACAATGAGGTGGAAACACTGGGGTTGTTGGGCATTTAATGCCGAGTGCTGCCTGCTAGAGTGCATTTGTCCGAGACAGACTGGCTACAAATCAGGTCTTATTGTCTAAGATGCGATAAGCTACAACTCTCTTTCACCTTTGGTGTTTGTGGGGATCCGTATTTCTTCATATGGCTCTAAAGTTATATTCTTTTGCTGTAAGTAATTGAATGGAGGTTTGCCCAATGGTTTGGGGTTGATATTTCATCTAGGGATGAATATATCATAGAAAACACCTTATTTTATACCTGTCAGCATTCAATCTGGAGCATAGTCTCCCCTTATAAAATTCCTCCATGATCCCCTATCCAATGCTAACACTAATGCCTCATCTGATGTTAAGCCTGTTACTCCAAAATCATTCTTGACCAAATCTTTCTCCTTGGTCAACCTAGACTCCTCCAACCCTTTACTGCTGAACCCATGGGGCTCTTAGATAACCTTACTTCTCCCATGTGTGCAACATGACCCCACCATCTAAGCCTGTGCACACTAACTGCTTCACCTAAGGTGTTCATTCCCAGAGTTTCCTTGGCACCCTCCCACCATTGTTCCCGTCTATTAGTACCTGCAATCATCCTTGCTACTTTCATATCTGTAACTTTACACCCAGCATTAACTGCCATAAAACAAAGTTGGTCAAAAGATATAACAGTGCACTGATAACTTAGTCTTGGTGCTGACTTCCTTATTGCAGAAGAGAGTAGAATGTAGCTGAGCACTTACTGCAATAGCTTTGCCACACCTTGATTCCAGTTCTTTCACTATGTTACCATCCTGTGAGAAAATACATCCTACATACTACTGTCAACCTGTTCTAACATTGGTCCTCCTATTTGGCACTCAGTCTTTAAACTTCTTTCAGATAGACATTACTTCTGCTTTGTAGATTTTTCTCTTCATACCATAACCCTTACATCCCTGATCTAGTCAAATATTAAATTGCAACCTTTCAATCTAATCTGCCATCACAACTAAGTCATCCACATACACAAGACTACTTATTTTCTTTCCACCTATTTTAAACTAATGCTGCCAGTGTATTGTTTTCAACATAAGATCCATAAACAGTATGGACAAAAGTGGTGATAGGTTACAGCCATGTCATACCCCTAAAATTACCATGCATCATGAACTCAATTTGCCATGAACTCTGTTGCCTGGCAATCTATGTAAACACCTTTAATTGCCTGCAGAAGTCTACCTCCTATTCCACATATATGTAGAATTAACAATAGTTTCCTCCTAAGAACATGGCCATAAGCCTTTTCTAGATCTATAAAACATAGACACAATTCCCTGTTCCACTTGTAGCACTATTTCATTATCTGCCTTAAGCTAAAGATCCAGTCCTGACAGCCTCTAAAAGGATTATCCACACTGATTTTCAACCAACTTTGCCCACAATGCTAATTAAACAGATACCTCTAGAAATAAAAATATATATTTTAAAAAATCATAATTAATAATCATTAATCATGATTATTGGGATTTTATATCTGAATGTGTACACCCAACTGTATGAATTGTTGCAGTAATTTAATATCTTTCAAAAGTCTTCTAAAATGGCAAAAGGTTAAAAAAAATTATAAAAATAAATATCACGTGTGTGTTTTCTGGCCCACTTTTGCAAATATTTTAGACAAATTATTATTATTATATTATTTTCATTGTGCATGCGCAATGTATGTGTGTGTGTGTGTGTGTGTGTGTGTGTGTGTGTGTCTCCTCCGAGAAATTTGCAGAAATTATAAACTTATAGAAAAACATTTCACACAATATCATTCTAAGATCATGAGAAAAGCCAGCAGTAATATCAAAAAGTAGCTGCAAAAGCCTTGAAAATTTGAATAGATTATTCCATACTCAACTAATCAATAAGCATCCACACTTCAGAATGTAATGTTTTTCACAACTTGTGGGCTTTAATTTAACTGAAATGTCTTGTACATGAGTAACTTTACATCTTTTTCAAGGATCTGTTTTATTATGTCCCTAATACCTGTTGGTATTCCATCAGTCTACTCACTCCCACAATCCATGTAATGAAACAATCTGGTATGCTCTAGTGTGTACCTTTATTTCTTGCAATTCTGATTATATCACATAGGGTTCACATTTGTGGATAGTTGGATAAACAAGAAATATTGTTTGTTTCATAAACACTTGTCAAAAGTTTCCTTTGAGGGATATGCAGTTGGTCCATCAACTCAATCAGCAAAATTGTTTCAGTTACTAGACAGTCCTATTAGGGACATTGTAGGAATATAAATGCCACAGGTGGTGATGTGGATTTTCACTTATTGATGCATTTCAAAATGATCATTATCAGAATCTATGCCTCGGGTAAATTTTTATACTAATTGTATATTGTCATGGACCTGCAGAACTATTGTTTCTATCAAATCTTGAAAAATACCCATGGACAGAACAAATAGTGATGGAGACTTTTGGGTCCCAGGAAAGATCCATCCAAAGCCAGGGTCAAGGGCTAACCAAAGAGGGTAGGGAACTGTTCGGGAGAGAATTTACAAACAGAGAAATGACTGGAGGTGAATATCACAGAAAATAGAAGTGAGGTAGCATCCGATTGTTAAATCTATACATTAAGCTAGTAGTAGTGGAAGCCAAGGATAAATTTGGAGTAGGAATTAAAATTTCAGGCAGAGGAAAAAAATTTATGAGGATTGACAATGACATTGTACTTCTGTCAGAGACAACAAAGGACAAAGTTGATCAGAATAGACAGTTACTGCTAAAGATAAAAGATTCACATCAACAAAAGCATAACAAGGAGAATGGAAAGTAGTTTCACTAAATGTGACAATTTTGTGGAAATTTCATTACAAAATCAGACACCAAGAATAGTAAAGTATTGTTATAAAATAACTTATGAAGGTTGAAGTACAGAAGATATAAAATGTAGGATGCCAATGGCAAGAAAATAATTCCTGAAGAAGATAAATTTGTTAACATCAGGTAAAATTTAAGTGTTATGGAGTCTTTACTGGCAGCACTTTTCTGAACTGCAGAGTTGTACAGAAATCAAAGGAGGACATTCAGCAGTTCGGACATGAGACTTACAGAAACTTTGGAAATAGGCGCTACAGAAGAATATTGAAGATTAGATAGGTAATTCGTATAACTAATGAGATAATACTGAATAGAATTGAAGAGAGAATTATCATCCGGCATAACTTGATTAAAAGAAGTGATAAGGTATTCAGACACACTATGAGATCGCAAGGAATTATCAATTAACTATTGGAAGGAAGTGTGGAAAGTCAAAACTGCTTAGATACACCAAGAGATGAACACAGTAAGCACATTCAAAATGTTGTGGTTTGCAGCAGTCAGACAAATGAAGATACTTTTATAGGAGATTAGTGTGGGAAGCTGCAGAATGACACGTCTACTTCTGCATAGAAGGAGTGAATAACATCACTAAAAATGCAAACTCCAGGTTGGAATTAACAATATAGTAATAATGACTGCTTACAACTTACCACAAAGACATGGCGATGAGCTGCGACAGGCAGATAAAAAGACACACACACACACACACACACACACACACACACACACACACACAATACTTTCAGCTATCGGCCACGACTTTCTTCAGAAAATAGAACATTCATGCAATCACACAGGCACACAACACAGTCACACAACCATTGTGTGACTGTGTTGTATGCCTGTGAGATTGTATGAATTTCCTCATTTTCTGAAGAAGACCATGGCCAATAGCTGAAAGTGTTGTACAAGTGTGTGTGTGTGTGTGTGTGTGTGTGTGTGTCTTATGTGCACGTTACAGCTCATCGCCACGTCTTGGCAGTGAGCTGTAAACTGTCCTTATTACTACATTGTTAACATCACTAAAAATCATTGGTACTAGAATGTACAAGAACCTTCCAGATTTCATAACGGCAATTCTGTATAATTATAGTTTTCCATGACACTATTTTCAAATGTTTCTGGCGAAACTGCTTCTACAGTAAGACTACTTTAGTCGAATATAATAGAAAAATTCATTAATAATACCTACATGAACTCAATAGTACTGTCATTTATGGAAATATTAATGTTATATGTCTTCAGACTAAAGACCATATCCAAAAATACAGGAGGAAAAACCTTTTAAATGGCATACGGTACATACTTCAAAAGCTATAGAGTTCTTAAAAAGAGTAAATACAATGTCCTGTAAACAAATTTTCTATACTATTAGCCCAGATATGTATTACATAAAGCAACAGGGAAATAACTTTATTTTCAGTTTTGATCAGCAGCCATTGTGGAAAATTTGAACTTCCTCTCTACTGAAATAACTACGGCTCAATTCTAAGAAGGCATTGTAAACTGCCTTTTTTTCAGATGAAATGGATCAACAAATAAATAGCATCATTAGGATTAATTTTAACTCCTTAAAAACATTTCATACAATGACACACAGTAGCATGAACAGAAAAAAAAGATAATATGGGTCCATGGTGGTTTAAGTCTTAAAAATAGGTACAAGGTAGTAGACATCTTTGTTGCTAGTAATCAAAGAATTCATATAAAATTAATTATACAGGGTACTATTCCTTAATTATGTTAATGAAGTCGAGGTACGGTCATTTCTGTACAAGGTGAGATGCATCCTTATGAATATTAAAGCACCCACAGTGCCTTACTTTTGCACAGGAAAGAGTAAATTAAGCAGCCAACTAGTGAAGGATGTGTTTCAAAGCTTAATATGTCATGTGGGAAACTCTTGTTTGTAAACTTACTGAAACGCATGCTATTACAAGTATGATCCTCATTCCCCCTATCTTGTTAATTATAAAGAGTTGTACAGTTCCTACTTCCAATATTTAATTTCCACTAAAATTTTTCCATTGCCATATACTGCAGCTCTACTCTTATGGGTCTTACACTTAATCTCCAATGGGTAGAAATATCACAACTGCTCAACTTTGATATCACAACTGTACAATTGCATATCATGATTTGGAAGCATAAAAAAACAAATCTCCAAGTAGTTTTCAAGTTTTCATTTTACAAAAATATTTTAAGTTCAGAGTCAATACTGGTTTCCACCCATGTAACAGAACGACATATAGTTTCATCCACAAAGAAAGAATAAAGAGAAACACAAAAAACATTTAAAGGTATTATAATATACAAGAAGATTCCAGTAGAAAAGCAAACCTGAATGTTCAAGGACGGGGTTATCAAACATTTCCTAGTAAACTCATTCTACAGCATCAGTCATTACATGAGTAAAATGTAATTGTTGTTCAATATTACAATTAAAGCCAATACCATCATTTAAAGGAATTGTTAAAATTGTGTAATTACACAATTTTCTATCTCCAGTATTTATCACTCATATTTTACATGTTATTTAGGATTTAATACATTGATAGTTGAATGAAATTGTATGGGTTTTCTACTTTGTGCCTTGTGAGATTTAATTTTACTATACATAGGCTACTGGAATAATCACGTCTCAATTTTTACTGCAATTCATGTACTATATGGCAACAAACTGAGCATTTGAAGATATCTATACAACACTGCATTTAGATAAATAACCAATGAAATGAGCAAAATCTCCTCCATGGTTCATATCCTCATTTAACAAAAACGGTTCACTGGGAATCTTAATGTGTGCTATTTCTGGCATCATTCACATTCAATGAAAATATGCCATGATTGATTGTATCAACATAACAACAAACAGTAAAGAGCATCACTTCCTAAATCTTCGGACATCCATGTAATACACCATGCCCTGAATAAGGTTTGCAGGCAAACTGAAAGGAGAACTTTGAAACATGCAAGTGGTATATTCGGATGTTTATGGCCCACCAATCAGATTTCCGAATAGACTGAATGAACATACCATGTTTATAACCCTAGAGTCACCTGCAAATTTCCAAGAAGTGTGCAATGATTCTGTAGAGATGAAGAAACAGTACAAAACTATTTTTATAAGACATCCTGTGCAAAATGTGTATGAATAAAAGCTACCTGTACAGCTGAGAACAACAGAATGACACAGCAAAGTTGTAATGATAATGAATGCATACTTGTGGGGGCATTGATTCTGCTCTAAACCGTCATCCCAATTTAGCAAAACCAAAATAATTTCAGGCAAATCTAAGAGTGTTCCTTAAGGAACACCACAGATGACCATCTGCACTATCCTTAAATAGTATATAAAGATTTTATGTGCCTGTATATAATTCCTGCATGAATAAACAAACAGCTGAATTGCCCTGTATCTCATCACCTATACAGTATTCAATTAATACAGTCAAATTATTAGGACATATAGGAAAGGAAGATCAAGAGTTCACTGTCTCATTAAAGATAACTTTTGAGAAAGCACATGCTCAGATTGAAGAAGAAAGGAATAAGGAATCAGATTTAAATTCCGAGAAATTATATGTCTTACCCATTTCTTTAAAATTATTGTAGCAAAACAACAGTAAAGTTAATTCTAGATAGCTGGATGGGAACCTGAAATGTGCTTTCCTGAACACAAGTATAGAGCTTGAAATCACTACACAATTTTGCTCAATAGGAACATACAGGACATTATAGCTATTTTGACAAAATAATTTTTGATCCTATTTAGTTTTCTGCATCAGAACAAATCAATTGTTTCCAATGTTTGGTAGAAAAATTTAAAATATACAAAAATAGTGTCACTAATGTTATTAACTTTGGAAACAAATTGGAAAAAGGTAATATGTTTTATTTGCCACATACAGTGCAAGCTTTTAGTATACATGGATTAAGAAAGTGGCACATTAGAAAACAATCTTATGTTTACTATTTTTTTTTTTTTTTTTTTTTTTTGTACCACAGGATGATAGATCTTGCCAGGATGTGAAGGTTAAGTCTATCATTCTCTCCATCCATGTAATATATTGATTATTGAATACAATTGTATGGCTTTTCTACTATGATTTATTGTGGCTAATTTTACTGATATACTTGTATGTCTCAACTTTTACTGCAGTTTATATTCTAGATGGCATCAAAAATTGTGTGTCTATAGATATCTATACAAAAATTTACTTTATTTACATACACAATGAAATAAACATGATCTTCTGCAATGCCCATTGCCTAAGAACTGACATTTAATAGAGCAATGTTTGCCATTATAAGACATAATTACTTAGGCTGCAGTGTGTGTGTGTGTGTGTGTGTGTGTGTGTGTGTGTTCGAAGTTTATGTTTGTTTGCTGGTCATATATAACAGAAACAACAGTGCTCCCAGCACTGATCCTTGGGAAACAATTATCCACTTGTTGGTAATCTGAATAATGGTTTGTAATTGTGTTGCAGTCAGTGTGTTACATTTCTACTGTTTTCTGCTATGGTCATCAGCCAGTCATTATGTGTTGCTCTAAATCCTCCCCTGAGCACATTCACTTTCACAGAAGTGTTTACAAATACTATCCTGAAAATAATGAAACATTTCAAAACCTAAGCTAGTGTCGATTACTACTATATGTTGTGCAATTTATTGAAAGATTGTATTGACTGTGTAACTTGTTCTTTAAATAAACATCTAGCAAGTTCCCAGACATACTAAAAAATTCTGCTGTTATGTCTATATATTAAAAAAGGAGAAAAAATGCTCATGTGCTTTCAAAAGTTTCTAAAACAATTACATGTACACTCCGTGCAAGAAACCTCATGGTGTGTGGTGCAGAATACTTCATACACAATTGTCACTTCCTCCCATTCCCATCATAGTTATCAGATAAAACGACTGCAGGTGTGCCTCCTATGGGCTCTAATTTTATCCTTGTGGTCTTTGCACAAGATATACTTAGGAGGAAGCAATATATTGGTCGACTCCTCAAGAAAAGTAAGCTCTCTCAACTTTGACATGAGCCAGTACCGCAATACAGAATATCTCTTGCAGCATACGCCACTGAAGTTTCCTGATCATCTCTGTGATGCCTTCATGCTTGTCAAGGAGCCTATAAAAAATTGTGCCGCTCTCCATTGGCTCTTCTATCAAACCCACCTGGTAATGATCTCGCATAATATTCAAGTGTCAGCTGAATGAGTTCATTTACAGACTACACTTCCCGAGGATTCTTCTAATGAACCTGTCTGGCATCTGCCTTACCTAGGCTACAATTAATTTTATTTGGTCATTACTATTCAAATTACTTCTTATGTGTGCATTCAAATATTTTATGTTAGCAACTATTTCCAGTGTTTCTCCTGTTAATGAGTAATTATATAAAACAGGATCTTTCCACATGAACACAAAACTTTGCATATGTTTATGTTGACGGTCAACTGACACGCCTGCAGCACACATCAATACGCTGCAGATCCTCCTGCATTTTGCTAGCCTTTCCCAGTGTTGCGACATACTACTATATCACCTGCAAAAGGCTTCTCAGAACTTCCGATTTATGATCATCCAAGTGTTTACTTGAATAATTCCAAATATAATTAGTGATAGATAATTTTGATTCAGGAATGATAAATCCACAACTAATGTGATGGATTCCGCAAGTATAATTTGTCCTAGATGTGTGTGAATGTAGGCGTCTGAGCATTTTTGACTGTAAAGAACACATCTTTGTCGAATAACTTAGTTTATTATGGTTTTCATGGCAAAAGCATAAAAATGTTACCCAACATCTTTCCAAGACAACTGTCAACAAGGTGTGTGCAGTGGCAGTGAAGTCAAATTTGGTTTATGTTAGGTCTGGAGTGCCACAAGAATCAGTGCTCATAACTGTTTTCTTTAATGATTAATGACCTACCTTTCTTTCCGATTTCTCACACAATATAGTGTGCTGACAAGTTGTTTTTAAATGAAGTTGAGACACAAGCATACTAAAAACCTTTATCTGACAATACACTTTCTCGAGCTTCATTGCGGTTCAGAGCAAATGCTTTCCTACTAAATGAAAGTAAAACCCAGGCACTTTAGTTTCTAAGAGATTCCTAACCATGATGAGTTAAAAACTATTAAATTTTTAGTTGTTATTGACAACGAACTCATCTGAAAATCAAAACATCATACAAAAACATATCTGCTACGTGTTCAAGAGTCAATTAGAAATTTAGAAAGATAGATTCTAAATAACTATGAAAAGCAGCTCATTCTTTCCGCAAAAGCATCATATAGGGACTTTTATTGTAGGGTACTAATAGTCATGGAAATGATCATTATTTGAAGCAATAGTAGTAACAATACCCTATTCCAATAAAATGGTACACTAAACCTTTACCATCACACACAATGCCTTACTATAGTAAAGTAAATCATTTATAATTGTTATTGTATATTAGAGACAATATATTCACTACTGTTACATGCATGCATTATCTTGACTGTCTATTGATGTCAAAGCCAAATGACAAAATTTGTCTACTATTATTCGTCACTGTACCCATCGTGGTAAATTGCAGAAGTGAGGCGCAGAATTTATATCGTAAAAATTATGTAAAGGATATGGCAATAAATTGTGCATACCTTCGGAACACCTCTCTCTCTCTCTCTCTCTCTCTCTCTCTCTCTCTCTCTCTCTCACACACACACACACACACACACACACGCACACACAACTTAGGAAAAGTGTTCAACACTTAAATTACTATTGGCACGTTGCAATTTAAACCCTAGTCATGTGCTAACCACTCTGTCCTCTTGCTTCTTTCAGAATGGAAAACAAATTATAATCCCTATTCAAAGGTACAATACCAGCATTTCTCTAAAATTATTGTAGTAAAACCAGAATAAATTTAATTCCAGAGAGCTGGACGGAATGTTGAAATGCACCTTTCCTGAAGGCAAGTCCAGAGCAGAAATCATCATCTTGCTCAATAGGAATACACAAAGTTGAAACGATTCTGCAAAGATAATCATTCATTATTTTGCAACAAAACAAGTCACTTATTTCCAATATTTTAATAGCAAAATTAAAAATACACTAAAAGTAACATCACTAATGTTGATTACATTGGGGGAGAGGGGGGGGGTGGGGGAATGTGACATTACACAAAATCTTTTACATGACCATGAATTTTTTTTTTTTTTTTTTTTTTTTTTTTCACCACAGGATGATAGAACTTGCCAGAGTGAAGATTAAGTCTATCATTTCTCCATTGTGGTGTACTGCCTGTCATGTCCCTCTTTGAGCACATTGAGAAGGAAAAAAAAATTCAGATGGTATCCAAAATAAAAATCTTCACAGTGAAACGAACCTATATATTGTGTACAAGTCATCTTCAATTCGTCCCACATTTCAAGTAACCATAAAATTTTACATTCACATCGAGAATCAGTAAACAACAGATCAGGGTGTTTGCAACTGACACGATTTCAATATTAATATGCAACCATCTCATCGGATTAAAAGGACCAGAACGGGAAACGTTGGTACGTAAGAAAATATTTTGGTATATCACTCGATAATGCCATCTCTTTTTGTCAACATGGGCGCATCCTGAATGTAATAAGACATTCTTAACGCAGTATGTACTAAAATACTGATTTGATGACCTTTACGAAGGGCATAACTACCAACAACTAATTGTTTACCGTACAGCGTGCTCACAAATCATTATTGATTTTAAAACGAAATCATAACGAATAGAAGTTCTACTCGTTATGACGAAGCCGACGAAGTCTCACCCATGTACTTTTTTGCGTCATAGCAAACTACAAATTGCTGTACAATTACGGCAATCTTAACTAAAGATTTTTCCCTCGCAATTTCCATGAAATAAACACATGCAAATCAATCAATCATTAAGTTATTTTGACAACTACATTCGTCGGGTATTTACACTTGCAATACTTGCCTAATGGTTCATTTTGTACTTCTTCGCCTGGTGATTTATTCTCACTCAATAGCTTATTTCTCTTTTCTGCTAATCGTTTGCTTGAGCGTCTATTATGACGCGGTGACTCATTATTTACAAATTCTTCCCTTCGGCGTTTCTTCGCTGGTTCCTCTTTTAAAGAAGCTTTCCTCGGACGCTTATTCATTCTCATGGCAAGTTCGCGATTCACACTAAAATATCACAGAATAATGTATAATGTCTACAATATTGCACCACTCCCACAGCAAAGCACAATGTCTGCTCAGAACCCAAACAAACACTACGCGACAAGCGACGCAAATATTTTAACGACCAGGGGTTCAGCAGTCTCCCCACCACACCGTCTCAGCTCCAACCAAGCGACCAATGATATGGCGCTCTGGGAAAGTCAATGGGGAGGCGATGTGTTTCACGCGCGTGCATATGAACTAAATTAACACGTAAGGTGTAGTGCAGTAGTATTCTACTTTTGTGTTCGCTTGTGTAACATCTAGATTGGAAACAGCCAATAGTACTTATTTTTTGAAAGATATATTTCAACATACGTTACGATTATGACGTCCATTGTTTCTTTCGTACTGCTGTTTTACTCAGTAAATACACAATCAGATGAACTAAGCGCATAGCACTCGAATATGCAAAACGAAAATTCTCTCCGCAATATCTGCACTAAAGTCAAGTGATACGACAACGGCGCTGCAGGCCATATAGCTCTAAGCGTATTTCAAGCATTATTAATTCGTTATTACATGCAGATATCTTTCAGAACTATAGCAAAACTACGTATACATTTTTATAGACATCTTAAAAATTATATTCATTGGATGAAGTTGGTTTACACACGAAAAGATCGAGAGTGTGATGCTTTTTTATGAGAACTGAAATTTTAGTTTTTTTTTTTTCCCATGACGGAATGGAACTTCACAGACACCATATTCTTTTTGTTTTCTACGGCTCTTATACGAATGTCTGCTCGAATTAATTATGTTTCGAAGACACTCATAGCCACGGAAAAAGTAAAGAAATTCTTAAAGAAAATGACAATCTTCCACAACTATCTTCAATCTTTGCTTATCCTTTTGATTTTTTAAATGCAAGGAGGCAGCTAGTACAGAGTTTTTCATAACCTTCATTGGGTAAGTTCAAAGGCTAAATAGGGAATTTTGTTGTGGGAACACAGCTAGATGTTGGCAACCAACCACTACATCTTCCTTTTTATTAGTTATGCAGTAATTTATCAGCTTGTATCAATCGAGATGAATCTGTTCTATTCCAGTAATTTTCAAGTGATGGCTTGGTGTACACACATCTACTGAAATGCCATCTTCCTTTTATTAAGCTTCTAATAGTGTGATGGAAGAAAGGAGGGATGTGCTGCTGATTTCACTTTTTTTGTAGTCGTACCTGTTGTACAACAGTATCATATTGTTAGGTTTTGTAGGCAAATCATGCATAGTATAATGTTCTTTCCGTTTTTTTTTTGTTGCAATTATGAACACATGTTAGGCCAATACCTTAAGTTTCATCGCCACCAGCTTTAGCTACATAACATTTCACTTTATGTAGATCGTCTAATGTTTATAAGAGAATAAAGGTCGAGTTTCTATCTATTTGCTCCAGCTTTAATTAGTGACGTTAACAAGATGCTACACTGATTTAGTTTCACTTCTGATGACACCTTGATTTATTGTTTATTCCAGTTTTGTTCATTTCCCTTAATTTTGCTATTGTGTCAGCCTTATATAATGGTAAAAACTTTATACAAAATGTAATTAAGAGGATAAAAAAAATCGAACTTCGGTATGAGTGAGATTTGTATAATTTCCAAGATTGTTTGCCCAAATGTCCTTAATTTCCTCCAGATAGTTTTTATGTTTGTTGGTGGTATAAGGACATGAACTTCCATTAGTGTCTGGATCAAAGCTTCCGATAAAAAAAGCTACTTAATGTCTGTTGGTTTGGGACTTTTAAGGGGACTAAACAGAAGGGTCGTCAGTCTCCTGTTCCTGATTGAGACACAGTAGCAAAAGACTGAACTCACCACCTAAAGGAGAGAGTATCTGTACAGTAACTTATTTTTCAAATCATTACAAATTTGATTCAATCCACGCTAATTACTGCTTCCTATTTAGCCTTTGAACTTACCCAATGAAGATTATGAAAAACGCTGTAGGTAACTGCTTCCTTGCAGAGATAAAAGCAAAACGATAAGCAAAGACTAAAAAAATTGTGTAAGGTTGTCATTTGCTGTAAGACCTTTTTCATTTTCTGTGTCTTCGAAACATAATTCGAATAGACATTCGTTGAACAGCTGTAGAAAACAAAAGAATATGGTTGGCTATCAGTTCCGTCCTGAGAAAAAAAAAACTAAGTTCTCATAAAAAAAACCATCACACTCTCGATCTTCGCGTGTGCAAACCATCTTCATCCAATGAATATAATTTTTAAGATGACTATTAAAATGTGTACATGGCTTTACGATACTTCTGAAAGTTATCTGCATGCAATAACGAGTTAATAATGCTTGAAATACGCTTGGCACTATATGGCCTACATCGCTGTTCGCCTATAACTTGAGTGCAGATATTGCGGACAGAATTCTAGTTCTGTGCATTTGGATGCTATGCGCTTAGTTCATCTGATTGTGAGTTTACTGAATAAAACAGCAGTACGAAAAAAAAACAACACTGGACGTCATAATTATATGTTAAAACATCTTCCGAGACAGAAGTGCAATTGGTCGTTTCCAATCTAGAGGCAACACAAGCGAACACGTAGGTAGAAAATTATTGCAATACGCCAAAACACCTCACAAGTGTTCATAAGCACGCGCGTGAAACACAGTCTTCCCATTGGCTTTTCTGGAGCGCCATATCATTGGTCGTTTGGTTACAGCTGCGACGATGTGGTGGGGACACTGCTAAACCCCTGGTAGTTTCCGTATTCGCAACAGGCGTAGGAGGGCACCTTCCCGACAGTCTGATAGATGTCTCTACGGTTTAGCTACCGTGATCCCTCGCGGTTGTGGTCGAATCGATATTCGTAGCTCAAAGGGGTTCGTTTCACGGAACTGGCAATTGTAATCGTGACGTCATTGTGACGTAAAGAGGTTTTCGCTGGTGGGCTATCAACTTTTGCGAGCACGGATTGGCATTTTCATTTCTCCTAAACATTTGCCACATGGATTTTAGAAAGGAAGTGACAAGTGACATTTTGTAATTTCTGATTGAGTGAATCTGTTAATTAAGGAAATGAATTCAGTACAGTAACTGTCAGTGCAGTTGTACCTAGCACAACCTCAAAAATCGATATAAATTAAAAAGTAGTATTTAACTGTAGACAAGTGTAGGTAGCTATAGTAGGTTTCAAATAAGCGTCCATTACATTGTAAATAGCATCCAAAACATTACATAAGAACACTTAACTTGGTTTAATGACAAGATATCCAGTTTGAAGTGATGACAGGTAATGGTCAGGTGTCAAATATCACAATGACACTTATTGTATCACTTGATCAAGTATTGCGTTTGTAACGCTATCAGACTTTCTTACAGAGCTTGATAAGCAGATCTCAATCGAAATTTACTCTTTTATTCGTAATTAGTTCAGTAATAGAGGTTTATTTACATGTGCTACACCTGTCTTTAATATATGAGTGTTATTTGTACGCAAAATACATTTCCAAACAACATCATTTACACATTATTTCCCTCTTATTGTAGTCATATATCAATTCTAATACGATAATCTAAATAACAACACCAATGTCTATTCGAAAAATCTCAGCTGACGCCATGGTGGTAGCCACACAACCAGGAATCTGACAGGAACGAATGGAAATGGCAGTGACACCACCACTTCCATATAGCCGTAATGCCACATGCTATGGCGCTGTTTTTGTGGCCAGTGTCTACGTACCTTTAGAAACGGAACACTACTAAACAAGTTGATTTATCAAGTGAAGCTCATTCCAGGTGGCAGAAGAAACCTTCAGGAATACTATCAGAATCTAGCTCTATAAGGCAGAGAAATGACGTACATAGTTATAGCACTAGTTATAAGAGCAGTGTATGCTCAGAGGTTTAAGGTGAAGAAAAACAAAATACTTGTAAATAGTGTGATAGAACTCCACCACCTTCGCAGACGGAAAAAAGAGAATATACACTGGAAAATGGTACAGAATGTGACTAATTTATAACCATATTTTAATGAAATGCTGCTTTAATGTGTTACAAGAGCATTAGTTCTTTATTAACATACCTTACTACCAGGAAAATTTTAAATAAGGTAATACTCAATGCTTTATTTTTAGGTTATTTGCAAGCCTTTGTACACGGCGGTGTCCCCGTCGATGTATATCTAACGTCGTAGTATCGCAGTATAGTAGACAAACAGGTGTCACTTTATGGTGATCGATTGGGTGTTTCATGTGTAGTACATTTGATGTAGTATTTACGAGAGTAATTAATGCATTAATTAAACACTTTATAAGCACTAAATAATAGAATTTTAATATGTTGCACATTGTTGCGAATGGAAATTGTTGGCGTACGTTTAATATAGCTCACATTTCATAATGAATATAGTGTTTCTGAACCGGAGATTCGGGCGTTACGCGCTCTCGCGTACTAAAAAAAGCTTCTTGTTCAATCTATACCTAACCTACTTAAAGCTACGCTACAGATCACTTTAGCGTTAGGTTCGGTATAGGTTAAACAAGAATATATATATATATATATATATATATATATATATATATATATATATATTCCTTAGTACGTGAGGGCGCATAGCGCCCGAATCTGCGATTCAGAAACACTATGTTACTATCGTTCGATGCTACGACGTTCGAGATATATATACGGGAACACCGCCGTGCACAAAGGCTTGCAAATTACCATTTATTATATCTAGGAAATATACAATTTCTATACAGAAGATCCGACATATGTTTTTATCATAAATGGCAAGTTACACGATCCTGGTACGACAGGAGTGGTGTAAAGGAAACTAAAAATCGGTCCTTAAAATTTTTCTTTCAACACTCACTAACTCTCTTACACTGTGTCCACACATTGGTACCAACGCTGGCGCCAACACTGGCCAATATTTTTGAGGAAGCTCCCACACATTGGAGCCAACATTCAGTTGAATTCGTAGAGAGCCAACGTAAAGATATCTGACGATGTATTAACAGTTGTGAGAGTGAACAATTATATTTTGTACCGCAACTGAAAACCAAAAAAGGAAACATATGTAAAAGATGATAGGGTGTGTTGTAGCACTTCCTACCGAGCATTAATTACGAAAATATGTTACAAGTAATCGATACACGTTATTAAAACTGCTGCTTTAAATAACTGAACTTAACATAAAAAAGAAAGATTCGTTTTGGAGGGACGCTATACTTGCTAAAGTTCTTTAGGTATTGACGCTTCGTTTTCTTGCAACAGGAGACAGTTTTAGATACCTGCACTTACTTTCTAATATAACGATTTCATTGATATCACAGATAGTGGTTGAAGTTTGCAAAGCTATATGTGGAACTTGACAGGAAATGTTAATTTTAAAAATTGCATTCAGTAATTGTGTCAAAAGATCAAAAAGTTTTTTATTTCACTGATTGCGCCTAAGATTTGCCGTGGCCTTTCGATTTTCGTGGTTGTTTTCACAAATGAATCACTTTCTGGTTCAGTTATAATATTTACAAAGAGATTTTAAAACTTTAAAACAAACTGCGTCGAAGAACGAACGATGAAAGAAACAGTTTCGAACCGAGCAGCTGACAAAAATAGAACGAATCCTTGGCGCCAATTTGTGGACGACGTACCCACATTGGTCCAACGTCCTTTGATGTTTGATCGAAATACCGACAAGCAACGAAACCGTACCAATGTTGGCGCCAACGTTGGTTCCAAACTTCCAATGCTATTTCACCGATCCATACATTGGACGAACAGAATTGGTGCCAACGTTGGTTCCATGTGGCTCCGATCTTACACTCACAAAGTACACAACACAATATTTGGGACGATAACAGTAAAAGTACTAAATACGTTGAACAATTAAATTCCTGTAAAGTTCTCGTTATGAAAATGGAAAAGTATTAAACACATTGAGCAATAAAATAACATTCCTGTCTCGTTACGACTGTTCCCGTATAAACTCGATGCTATAGTGATCGACAGATCGATAGTCTTCTACGTCACGATTACAAATGTCAGTGTGAAACGAACGCTACCTGCTCAAAGCTGGAAGCACACAGCAGGGAGAGTGTATTTGCACCCGAACGAGCTAAGGACGTGACGTCAAAATGACGTAGCTCCGTCGGATCGTATATCGATATGTCTACTGGCGACTGCATATCGAGTTGGTCGACAAATATTTCTGGAGCAGCAGTCACAGCTGTATTGACTGAGAGATGAGAGTAGACAACGGGTGGTGTTGGTGTATATTGCTTTCTGAGGAAATGAAAACGCGTATTAATATATGGTTAAATCATAAATTAATGTAGTTCCCGAATTAATTGCGATGTACTGTGTGTGTTGATTCGACCGTTGTATCCACATGATGCGTGTGTTTTGGATGGTGTATTCACAAATTTTTGCGTGTTCTCCGTACTATACTGATCTGAAGTTAAGAGCCCAACTACCATACTACTCCAGGCCCGTAGAATACAAAAGTGTGCAATTGTTTTGGCGTAAAATACGCAATGTAACATGCATGTTGCAGAGTATTCATTAAAGCTTGATTAATAAACGAATGTTATTTCAGGCTTGTGATATTTGTACATACATTATTCTGAATACCAGAAGCTTTTCATTGACATCATTATAGCAAGTCCTTTCCCCCAATTTTCGATGTGGATGCAGCTCTTGCGACTATATGAGAGAAACGAATAAATTACGAACCAATAACTCCTATGTTGTTTTCTGTGGAAGGTTGAGTAACATTACTGATTAAAGCAATTTCCTGCTACACACACATGGCTACAGATGTATCTATAGTGTACAGTACGCTGTTAATAGCAAATGATACAGTAGATGTAACACTGTAAGAGAGATTGTACTTAAAAGGGCAAAATATGTAGTAAGCTGTATGATTTGACTTAGTTGGGCATAATATCTGCAGTTTCTGAACCACTTCCCATGGATGTCTACCGACAAACGTCAGTCACCAGCATCTTGTGGGTGGGTCATTAAATTGTTATCATTGCCTTCATTCCTAACTTTATGAATGGAAGTTCTCAAGTGCTTAGCTTTTTGCATTAATATCCTCACCATTGGAAATTGTGTACTAAATTCAAAACAATCACTGAGGAGATTGTCATTTGTAGAATAGTTTGGTAAGTTACAAGTTTGTCTGTCAGCCATCCACAACAATCCCTGCACTTGTTTTGTTTGTATACAGACATTAAGTGTTGATCATGACTTTGCATTGTTTTGGTATTTGTCTTCACTCACGCTCGGTACTTATTACATTGCTGTCTCCTTGGGCTTAGATAGCTTGTTACCTGCTTCTCCATTACTTTCTCACTATTTTGTTAGGCCACTGATGAACTTACGGTTAAGAGGCATTAAGCAGTTTTCCCCTAACTTTGCCAAGAAACTTAGCTGCAAGCTCAGCCTGCAAGTAAAAGCCAGTGTACTGAAACCTAATAATACAGTGAACAATGGGTGTAACGCATACTCATCTTCAGTTTTTGAAATTATTGATTTAGGAAGAAGGTGATAGGAGCAAATTCACTACTGACAAAACTCCTGGCAACACCGTTACAGTGTAAGAGGGAGCTATGGATCTTTATTAAAATAGTAATAGCCCTAGTAGGAATCTGGAATCAGTGTGTGGAATGAACAGATGATTCAGAAATCTTGATTAGAATTATGTGAAAGTTGCAATCTCTTTATATGGGAAACACTTTTGATTTATTAGGTTAATCAAGTCATCCTATTTAAACTGTAGTAACTACTTGCTGGCAACAAACTTGGAAATACATAGTTTTGTGTAGGCCTACTTATTGCCAGTATCAATATTTTATATTGCCAATTAAGCTGTTAGTTCAGTTTAAGTATTGCATCAAGATTAACCTGTTGTCTTGTCACAAGGACAAAAATGCTTAATATCAAAATTTGTTAATTTTAATGTTTGAATTGTCCTCATAATGAAACAATATGTGTTGACATTTGTAAATAAAAAAAGAGGGGGGGGGGGGGGGCAAAGCCACAATTTGTTTCAAGGATAAAATAATGACAGGGTTAACCTAACACATCAAAACTAGTTGCAATATCAAGACAATCTTTTACAATCCAATTAAATATTTTGACATACCGGTATCTAAGTTGTTGGCCTTGCTTGACATGTTTGAAATATACAATGATAAACTTTAATCTATTACTACTGAACATAAAAATGAAGACTGTACATTAAGTCGCACAATGAACTAGAAGAGAACCAGACAGTCATTACCATAAGCTGTTACTTAGCTAGTGTGCTGTTCTATCAAACACTTGTGGAAAATCAAGTACTCCCAAAACCTCAGGAGTGAGTATATGACATGTTAATTTCCATTGCTCCTTACGCACCACCTTCCTTGTTTCCCTCTCAAGTGATGGTCATTATTTTTTATTTTTTTTTTAATGAGTACATTATAAACTTTAGTGTGATTTGTAGTAAATGATTGCAGTTATGATATGAAACTTACTTTTCTTGCATTAATGTAACTAAATCACTCTTTTTCATGGACAGATTTCCCAGAAATCATTACATCTCTAGTGATAAAATTCATTTATACATACACATAGAGCTCCTTTATTCTTCCAAGAAAATTTTTTCGTAAAGGATATAGCAGATAATCTGTAAAATGCCAGCACTTAGAAATGTCACTTCATATCTGTTAAACACAGTAGGCACTATTTCCACGAGTGGAAAACAGTTGTGTTAGCAGTTTATTTTGGTTCTTCAAGATAATGAGTTATGAAGTGAAGACAGTATTTATCTTTTGATGTTCTTCAGTAGTAAAAGAAAGTATAAGTTTATATATAGGTAAATGACAAACCATTGTTGACTCAAGTTTCAGAAAATATTTATCACTAGACACTGATAAAACAGATGTAAAATTTCCTACTTTTAATTTAAAATGTATTTTTAACATACAAACTGTGATTTGGAAATATGTGCAAGGTACAAAATTAAAGTAAATTTTAATGTAATCAATGCTTTAGCCTTTGCAAGGAAAGTTTTACACTAACTTAAAAACACCT
Organism: Locusta migratoria; assembly: GCA_026315105.1. Lineage (NCBI taxonomy): Eukaryota > Metazoa > Arthropoda > Insecta > Orthoptera > Acrididae > Locusta > Locusta migratoria. Next base: position 733,884,876 of record CM048755.1, on the reverse strand, counting down.
GTTATTTGCAAGAAATACACAACCTTGTCTTCATTGACTAATTTGTTGCTCTAAGTTTATCTTTCCCAGAAATTCCCATAAGGTGGTATTTGAGAATAATGTCAAGATGGAGGTTACAGAGATACAAGAGAACAGGACAAACAAGCTCCGGAGTGACACCAGGACATGTTACAAAATTTATCATAGCTCTTCATTCGCCTTCTCTTGTGAAGTAAACAAATTTGAAACTGATAATTTAATGTTGCATGCATTGTTCTGGCATCACTAATTAATTATTTGTTATCTGTTGATTATATTGGGTAATTTTCAAAACTTAAGAAAATTTCATGATTGAAAAAAATAATCATTTATTCATATTTTATATTCATGTGATCATGTACAATCATAAATACATTTAGACATACAATAATACATGTTAGACAATAACTACTAGACACTTTAAACATTTCAAATTCTGTGTAGGCCTATGTGTTAGTTAAAAAACCATAAATGTTATTACATACAGCCAAACATGTTAAACATTTCTGCTTTGGAATATGAACACTCATGATCAATCAAAGGAAATGACAAATTTGTAGCCTACACTTATTCATGTCAATATAGCATACTAGTAACATAATTGAAAAATACCATGAATAGTCCAACTGCATAACGAATCACAGATCTAACCGAAAAATTGTTTTTGGACCATACTGGTTTCTAAATAAAAACATCTCAAATAGTTTTGTATTGTTCAACCACATGGACTAAATGTACTGTTAAGTAATACACACCCTTCTGTTTTAAGGTAAGTACTGATTGAAATGCAACACAGAAAACCACACACACACACTTGCTGCAAACAACATTACTAGAGTTAATAATTGAAATTTACCATATTTGTCCATGAAAAGCATCTAGGACATACATATCCCTTGCTCACAAAGGCTATGGTTTCAAGGGTATTATGTTCAGTAAGAGCTTTAAAATTACACCTTGAAAGATTTGTTACCATGAATTTCATTGCGGAAAACAGACCAGATTGTATGAATACAATGTTTTATCCACAGACTTAACATTTCATAACCATATGCGTAGGGTTCTATTCAAATTAAAATATAAAACACTATTCAACAAGTAGCATTAAAAAAATCAGATTTATGTTTGGGAAAAGGAATCAAGGGCCGAGAATATTTTTCTTCTTCAGACCTGTCTCATATGAGAATGAAAAAGTGAAGCAATCGCTGTTTTGTTGTAATCATAATAGGCAAATGGAACTTCTGAATAAGTATGGGAGAGTTATATTTACTTGATGCAACTTGCAAAACCACAAAGTATGACATTCCATTATTTTTCTTACTGGTAAAAGCTAATGTGTGCTACTTACTGGTTGGGGTGTTCTTTGTGCAAGTAGAGAAGGCCAGTTCGATTAAAGAAGCTGTAGAAATTTTCAATATGTGGAGTCTTGCTCCATGAGTAGGACTTTTCTGAAATAGGACAACTGAAGTAACATTCCCTCATCCCATGGTTAAGGATGAAATAAGTACTGAATTTGATTCTGAAGTGCCTCTGACTAAGACCTTGCGAAAGATGGAGTCAGTCATTTTATTATTGATGTGCATATTTTATTTGGATGACATCAATGTGGCTGTGTACCAATTTGCTATGTAGAAATTATTACAATAGCTGTTATGTAAAAAATTATTACAGGTCTGAAGATGGCGCCTAGCACATCAAAACCGGTCTGGTAATAAGAAGATAGCGATCTAGGCTGAAAACCTCTTATTAAACAATTCTAGAGCTCCCCAATAATGTGTTCCTTATATTAATTAAAATGTGCCATAATAAACAGTTCACAGACAGACTGTGTGCATGTGTTAAGTTATGTTGTCAACCACTGGACAATATGTTGGTTTAGTAGCAATATCACCAAAAGATGTACTGAGTCACAAAGTGACCCTTTTCTACGTCATATCAATGCCACTATCACTTCTGTGGTACTTCCACTTCTTGCTTTAAGAAAATTGACAACCTTTAACAATATATAGGTATCAATTTATGAAAAATTAAATGCTTAAGTAAAATATTTGTACTAGTGTAGTCTTGAAACCTGATACTTTTGTCTCCCAGTGATCATTTACCCACTGAAAAGTTAACATGGGAAATCCTAATAGATATGATTCCTCCATTTGCACACTGGATTCTCATTTGAGAATTTCCGTCACCCATCCATCCCAACAACACAAGCTTGTGGGGAGGTTAAATCATAATTTTCCTTCTCCCAGCTGTTGCTGAACAGTCTCTTGTTTTGTCGTCTTCTTCCTGGGACTGATGGCCTATCAATAAATATAAATTTGTATTTTTAAAAACCGCACTCAAGTGACTTTCAGGAATACAATAAAATGTTGTTCTCCAAACCTATTACACTTTCCACAAGAGGAGGGTATACAAAGGGGTGACCACACTGTTGCCCCTGAGCTGATGAAAGAAAACTGTCACATGAAAAGTAATAAGGGATAACGAGTCTGTAATAACTTTATCCACAAGATGCTAACATACTTTGATCTAACAATGAAAATTCCAGTTTGGAGTGGCAAAAATGAGGATAATTATCTTTAAGGTGAGTTACCTATAACTAGATTAACATACTTTGATGTCACTCAAAATGTTATCTGCAAATACCATCTATTTTAAACAGTACCCACACAATGTAATTGCTTAATGCAACATGAGATATCCAATGAAGTTGATTTGAGACTAGAAAGTGTCAGAAGACAAGACACACACAACCTCGTCACAGCATTCACAGTGACCGCTGCCGACATTGCCACACCACGTAAGTAAATGCTGTTGATCTAAATTTACCAAATAAACACTATCTATAATAATAACATTCTATGGCTTTAAGTGTGCAACAACGGAGACATCAGTGTTCATCAAGAAACGTCCCTCAATCCAGTTCAAATTATATTTGGACAGCAACTTGAAATTTCACCAATTCTTCATACTGCATGATTTGGTATAGAACAATATTGCCATTTTGTTGCATTTAGCAACATTATCTAGCATAATATACACATTTACTAATTCCTGGGTTTACTTTCCAGTATGACAAGTAATCCAAGACTTAGAACACTGGATTCAAACCATCAAAGATCACCTTCCAACACTAAATTGCTTACTGTATCTGTGACATGTATTCATATCAGGGATGGTTAACATCAATTAACTCTTCAGAAGTTTTTAATTGAAAATATAACATGTATGATTAAAATAATGTTTCAATACAGAAATGTCACACACTGTATGGCAGCTTCTATTAGCACATGGAATTACCAACACATCACTAGTATCATCCAACACAGTAATGCTGCTATTTATTATAATTTCACTTTAGGAAAACATCCCAATAAAATAAGAGAAATCAGATGGAAAACTGAACGATTTAGGTGTTCTTTCTTCTCGCGCGCTATTAGAGAATGGAACAGAGAAAGGTTATGAAAGTGGTTAGTGACCCACTGCCAGGCACTTAAATGAGATTTGCAGAGTATCTGTGTAGACGTATGCCAATATATGTGGCAGCAACCACATTTGCAATATTATTCCATCACCTATAATAAACACTGGCTTACGGTATTAGAAGCGTAAGAGGATTTAGTTGTATATGTCCTGTTGACAATTAAGTTTATTACATATAAGTTTTTTTTCATTTGGAAGGGGAGTTGCCCTGGATTTCTATAGGAACTATCTTATTTGTCTGGAGTGATCTAATAAAACACTGAACCATAACTGCACAGCCTGACTTATTCAAGAATGTTAAGCATGGTACAGAAGAATAAGCAGGATAGAAGCAAGCAGCACAGGAGGGTGAGATTACCTTGCAGAAATAATCATAAGAGGGGCTACTATTTCCTGTCCAGCTTAGTTTATGCATAATGCTTAATCAAAAGGGTCATCAGTTACAAGTATGGAATTCTTTCACTGATATTTTATACTTCTATTGCATTAATTTTTGAAAAGATAAACTTAATATGATAATTTTAAAGTCGAGGTTGGAATTAAAAATATAGTAATATGACAGTTTACAACTTACCACGGCATAACTGTAGACTGGGATACCACCTGTTTGCTTTGACCCCATGACATCAAGTTGTCGGGAAACCAGTATACGGGATATTTTAATACTTCTGTATTGTAGATACAAATCTGTAGTTATTATAGATAACATAATGTACCATAGGTCTAAGCCCAAAAATTCACGCCTTTGCCACTCACATGCGGAAGAAAAAAACTCTTAACTTACACCCAACCATCAGAGAGAAGTTCTAGATCACTCCAATCTGGGTTCCACATTTTGAATATTTCTAAAGCTTCTTTAATTGAACTAGCCTTCTCTACTTGCACAAAGAACACCCCAACTACTAAGTAGCACACATTAGCTTTCACCACTAAGAAAAATAATGGAATGTCATACTTCATGTGGCATGTCACATCAAGCAAACATACCCTCCCATACTTCTTGAGAAGTTCCATTTGCCACTTATGCTGATAACAAAACAGCAATGGCTCCAGTTTTTCATTCTTATCTGAGAAAGGCCCGAAAAAAAAATTCCTCCCATCCCTTGATTCCTTTCTCCAATCATCAATCTGATTTTTAATGCTACTTGGTGAACAGTGGTTCTTTTTAATTCAAATAGGGCCCTATACACATGGTTATGGATTGCTTTGTCTGACAGGTAAAACATTATATTCATCTGATCTGATCTGTTTTCCCCAGTGAAGTTCACGGTAACAAATCTTTCAAGATGTAATTTTAAAGCTCTTACTGAACATAATCCCCTTGAAACCATAGTCTTATTTCTTTTGTGAGCAAGGGATGTATGTGCCCAGTTGCTTTCACACAATCAGTGCTGTGATTATGCTTAATTGCTAGTGAAGCAGTTACATAAAATCTGAGTGAGCTTTTTGGTGCCTGTGTGGACTCCAAGTCTTGTTTCAGTTTCCCAACAACCTTTAGAACAATACAAACATATACATGTAGTGCAAATATTTATATACATGAGCTACTTAAGTGACATGTAATTCTAAGTAAAATCTATGCACACTTTGCACAAATTGATATTCACACTTTTTTTTTTTTTTTTTTTTTTTGCAGAAACCACATGATCCACCTTTGTACACAAAGAACAAAACTTTGAAGTCCTTGTCTGTTATTAATATTTGAGAATCTACACAATGGCTGCTTGAACTTTGTTTTACTTACCAGATGATCTGCAATACCACCCTCTATCTTATTTCTGTACATGGGGCCCAGACTGCATTCTCTCTTAATTAAACTTTTGACAGAAAATGCAGGGCCAAAAAAATTAACAGGAACGCTTCCTTTTACATGGCTAAAGCACAAGCCAGCCTCATCTGGGAAAACAATGTTAATTACTACACAATCATGTCAATTACACAAAATGAGAATGACCAACAGATATATAAAGGTCAGCATTACAAAAAACCACAGAACATTTTAATAATCTAAGAATGTATTTAATTTACTGTTAGGCACAAGTAGATGGAATTGATGGTTATGCAAACAGTATGAAGGCCGATGTGCAACAGACATATAGTAAAAGATTACAATGGGCCTACACTATAATGAACCTTGTCTGAATACATGCAACAGTGTGGCGTTTCTAGTGTGGATTGTAATTACAAATACGAAAATAGCTTATCTGTATCATCACATTAGTTATCTTGTAAAGCGGCATTAATGTCTCTAATATCTATTTTTTCATGGCATGTTCATTGCGTACTGGATCGATGTACATGTTTCTCACTAATGGTATACATACGAAACAATAACAAGTAAAAGTGCTATAATTGATTCCTGCACACTACAGTAACAAATCTCATTTTAGTTTAGTCCTTTCAGATATGTACATTTAGTGGCAGTTGTTTTCTTGCATGTATATTAAATATATATGTATGTGTCACACAGCTTGCTCCCTTCACTGTCCAAAACAATGATTTATTCACGCGATTTATGAGAACGAAAAGTGTAGATAATTAAGAGAATCATGTTTAGCTTCGGAAATGAAAGAAATGTAATTTACAATAAATCATATACTAAAAATCAATTATCACATTTATTTTTAAAGCATCCTGAAGGAAACAAGTATTATGAAATAACTAAATATGTTATACCTCTAAGCATAAAACATAATTTAGATGCTTGTCTACTTCCGCTTATAAGTACTTGAAGAGGATTAGCGGTAATATGCGCTGCTTCTGGTCGAATAATCGAAGCCACGGGCTTTCAAATTACACAGTATCCGAAATCTCTTCCACCAGTCTCGCAGTAGCCACGGATCCCTCCATTGGTTCCATTGGTACTTATTACCTCCTTTAAGTATTTCATTATTAAACGATGAAACACGTCTGCATTCTGATTAGGAGCGCGTTCAGCAGCCACAGTTACAGAATTACCTACAACCACGTCAACTTCCCGCTCCTAAGACAAACTCGTAAAACTTTCCATCGCGAACACTCTCAGAACCGGCAGCTTCAAGCCCACAGAAGTGACAGAACCAAGTAAACTTTACATCTCCCGCCACTTTCTCGTCAGATCGAAGTTCTCCCACCCATTTCTCGTCAGCTCGAAGTGCACCTACCAATCGACATATCGATATACAACGCTCCCGCTGTGCTACGTCATTTTGACGTCACTTAGTTCTTTCGGGTGCAAATAGACTCTCCCCACACAGCACAGTCTGGTGGAAGTATCCATGTTCAAATTAGTGTGACGTTGGCGTTCATGTAGTGAGAAGGAAGTGTAGTAATTATACGTAGAGCGTTTGTGACATTCATACTGTAGCAAAGAAATGGAAACTTATTTTACATACCAGTGAAAAAGTGTGTCATGCGATTTTACCTTTTCTTGAAACTATTTTGATGGATCCGGGTATTTCCTTGACGATGTATTCAGCTATTGCAAGATTATACATACATTTGTACCTAAGTAATAAATGCAGTATTACAGTGGCCACGTCTGTTCCTTAACTCGCTCATGTATGTATGTATGTATGTGTGTGTGTGTGTGTGTGTGTGTGTGTGTGTAAATACCTTCAGTGCAAAACGGCGATTTATTGTAAAGTATCCAGTGCATCTCCAGAACGAACTACAATAAACTAATAAGAATAGTGTCGTAAGAACATAGCTTTTTTTATACGAGTCCAGTGTGATAATGGTTTCTAAGATCTCGCCTGTGTTGTCATATAGATTTGATTTCTAGGTGTCTCCAATCAAGCTACTTAATCTCATTTAGCTCTATCACTTCATTTTGCAAAATACTGTTCAGAAGACGCGGCCTTAGACATACATATGAACTTGTAACACACAAACTTTTTAAGATCATGACAGAAACCGTACAAGGGCATCACAAAATTATTCAAACTGATTATTCTACTACGTGATACTAGTGAGTAGTTGCTAATTTCACTTAAAGGAAATGGTGTCGCCAAATAAGAACGTCTCATAGATGTAGACCAAAATACAAGACATAAGACTGTATAGGGTGCACATCTTTCTCTGAAAACTGAAATAGAGGGTAAATGACTTAACCATTTTTTGCGTTAATTCTTCTTCTTAGCATGCATGAGGGGCAGGGTGCTTTTGCGATAACATAGGGTGACCAAGCCAGTAGTTGATCACTACCCAGTAGTTGATCAGTATCACTTTAAATTTTAAGAGTTGGTAGCACTGAAACTATTAAAAATGTAGCAGAATGTAAAGAACAATTGTTGTTAAACCTACTTAACCCATTTTTACAACATTTGGAGGGAAATGATAGCTGTGAGAAAATCTATCGTTTTGTGCTGTGCTCAGAAGTGGAGAATCAGAGCATCCAGACTAGTTGTAAAGTAGGTTGCAGTGATACAAATATTTGACACAAGTACTAAATACTGAAATATTATGAACTATTTTAATAGATAGCTCATTGTGAGTGATTGATATTATTTATTATAAAGGAAGTATATATTATTGGTTCATTGATTTACAAGGGGGGGGGGGGGATATCAATTACTGGAATGCATAAAAGCATGTTTTCCAGTGGTTGATCATAATGATCAATTACTGGTACTTTGTGAATACATTCCAGAAAGAGTTGCTTTTAAGCATGGACTGAGTAGGGATTTCTTTCTTCTGACCCATACTGATGGAAATGTGAAATTTATATGGCTCCCAGTAGTTGATCGGTGGTGATCATCCGCTAGTTTTCATCTCCCCATAGTCCACATTTTGCTAATCATATTACCTGGCTTACTGACTCCCCATAAAAGCTGGAAGGAAAAGAGAGTACATACTATATGCAACACCTTCCAAACATTGGGTAGACTGGAACAAATCAAAAGACCTAAAAGCCAATGTAGAAACAGCCAAATTAGCTAGAATAGAAAAACAAAGTGGCTAACAATAGGAATAAGAGAGAGAGAGAGAGAGAAAAAAAAAAAAAAGGAATGGAACTGCTTCCAGAGGCTGAGAAGGAGACCACCAAAAAGAAACTTGTAAAGAAAGACAATTCAGAGTCAGAATACAGCAATGATGATGTCCTATTAAAGGCACTCAGAAAATAACTGACACTAATGAAAACTTCACTATGACTGAGAAGACACTTGATGGAAGGGCTACATTTAAAGAAGATTTTGCTTTGGTCTTGTTTCCAGGCCAGAATAATAATAATAATAATTATTATTATAAATTTGCGCGTAGCCTAACTACAAGAGATGACATTGAACTAATGGGTTTGAAAAGCCGTGACGAAAGACACTGTTTAAAACTGATGAAGATGATGTAAGCACTGTTCAATCTTCATAAATTTTTAACAATACTTTCAGAACCCTCAATTATCTCTACAGCAGACAGGCTGCTGTACAAGTTTCAATATCCTGTTGATATTGGAAAAGTGAAATGAAATGAGCAGACCGTGTGAAGTTCATTGTTATGTTTACTGTATTACATTGTTTTATTTCATTGAAAAAATATTGTTTAATATGTTAATGATTTATGTAAGTGCTTTAAAATTAACTTTCCAGATGTAATTACCAATTTAATTTCATATTATTTTATTTATTACTTAATGATCAACTACTGGACTATGGGTGATCATTTAGTGGAACTGTATGATCAACTACTGGTAATTTTTGTCCATTGTAATTGAAATTCAGAAAACGTAGGGAATAATCATTTTAATGCTAATTGTAGGTATGTCAAACTTCACAGAAAACTTTTCTCTGTGATATGTGTAATTATCAACTTAGTCTTTCAAGTAGATGTTCTATAAATAATATAAACATAAATTCAAATTCTTAATTGATCAACTACTGGCCGTATCACCCGACATAAATAAAAAGTATATTAGAAATCTGGCTACCATTTCTGTTAGCTGAAACCTTGACATTTTTAATCTCAAGTTCAATTTTTATGCTAAGAAGCGCCGGAACTGGACGAAATACCATATAACTTGACAAAAATTTATGCTTGTTACTCTTGAAAACTGCGAAACTACAGAGTCTGTTGCCCACGTGCTGCAAATGTTGCCAACACTACAGAATATCTAAGTATATAACGCAGCAGTTAACCATAGAGCAGGTATAACATGTTTTATTTTATGATCTGTATGAAACAGTGATAAATTTAACAGAAAGTTAGGTTAGGTATAGGTTAAACAATAATCTTTTTTTAGTATGTGAGGGAGCGTAGTGCCCGAATCTCCGATTCAGAAACACAATTTATTGTTTTCCGATAGTCGCCGGCGGCAAAGTTGCCAACATAAGCGCCATCCTGATAGCATGGCAACAGACAATGCAGTTTTACCACAAATGCAATTACATTGACAGCTGAGAAAAACGAATATAGTTTCATGAAGTCTTACACAGGGATAACACACATCAATTCATAAAAATTAAGTTAGATTAATCTTTGATTTCTAAGAATTATCACATCATATTCTTATATGTATTTGGCCATATTGTAATTTTTGGGAAATGTCTGTTTCCAGTGTTATTAATAATTGGAGGAAATGTGTAAAGAAAGGAGGGACATGCTGCAAACTAAGAACAGAGTTATGTCGTTTTAAAAATTAGGCCCATGCCAGTCAGAAATTTAAATGTCACATTGTGTGGTGTGTCTGAGGATAAATATAATTCGAACAAGACTTACTTAAATGTGCTCAACCAGCTAAATAACAAATTGAGACCTAGTGAGTCACTCCGGGATTCATAAGTGTTGGTCTGTGGTTTGATGCTCTTTCCAATATCATACTCAAATTTTTACAACATACTTGATTATAAGAGGTAATCCGTTGCCATGCTGATGCAATTAAGAGATTTATTTTACACCAGACCCATTTCACTTTTTACTTTAAGAGCATCTTCTGTGGTCTGTAAATGATACAAAGGCTTGTAAAGTTTGTTTTCGATAAATAGATTAAAAACAGTTGTTAAAAACTTTGTGCACATTAGGCTTATGTGTTTTTAACTTAATATTCGGTCTACTCACAGTGTTGATATCTCTTCTTTACATCTTACTACTGTTTCTCCATGTTGTTGGCTGGAGTTGGTTTTTTCCTGGGGTGTGTTTTTCAGCCGTGTACGGCCCTTTTTCGTGTGGTTTTGGTGTTGTTTCTTCCGTTTCATCACACTTCACTTTTTTGAAATGAATACAGATTGCATATCGCCTGTGGAATGCCTGCCTATTTATCACTGTGTGTGTGTGTGTGTGTGTGTGTGTGTGTGTGTGTGCGCACGCTATTATGCTTTTGTGGTGGTGGTATTGGTGTGTTTGTTTTTTTAATTTTACTGTTCAGCTTCGTTATTAGGTCTTATTTGTACTATGGTATTCATTTCCTTCTGGTAGTCTAATGGGATGGTGTTTAATCTATGGAGCATGTATTAAGTGCTGCATGTTTCTGTGTATCTGGGTGATTAGATGTGTGGTGTATAATTGTGTCTGTTGTTGTTGCTTTTCTGAATATGTCAAATGTTTTGTGTCCCAGCCTCGTCGCCACTTTTGTGTCTCGTTTCCATTGTAGGTGTCGGTGGCCAAGTAGAAAGAGACCGACACAGGAATAAAGGATGCACGCTTGTGCAGGAATGAAGGTGAGCAGCCAGTGGGACAGCAGAAACTAGAAACACTAGAGTAAATTAGTACGAGATATATATATTGCACAGAATTTATACAATACTTAACTTTAACATAGCTCAGTACTGCAGAATTCTGATACATAGTTGAGCTAGAGGCCTGCCTAGTGCCTATTCGATAGCCAAGTCTTCACTGGTGCCTATCTGATTCCGAAGTGTGAACTGGTTCCTATCTCAGTCCCAAGTGAACGATGTCGTTCAGTGGTGGCCACGAGCGGAGTTGTAGCAGGGGGCGCTCGTGGCTGACATCGTAAGAACGCCGTGCGTGCATGGCGGCGCGCGGCGAAAGTAGGTGGCACACACTTTGTACTTGTGCGACACCACAAAATGTATGCTGGTTGTTCCTAATCTGTATGGTGATATCTAAGAAATTTAACTGTCTGTTTTGCTCTTTTTCTACTGTGAATCACATCTTGTCATGAACAGAATTTGTCAGTATACAATTGATCTATTTTTGAGCTTGGTTCATCTACGAGGCATAAGATGTCGTCCATATATCTAATCCAGTATAGGATCTCGTATCTGTTTGGGACTATTTTGTTAAATATGACCTGCTCTATGTGGTTCATAAAGATATTTGCAATAAAGCCTGAAATTGGGGGCCCATTGGTAATCCTGCACTTTGGGACTATTTGGTTCAATATTTTTATTTACAAACAGATACGAGATCCTATACTGGATTAGATATATGGAAGACATCTTATGCCTCGTAGATGAACCAAGCTCAAAAATAGACCAGTTGTATACTGACGGAAATTCTGTTCATGACAAGATGTGATTGAACTGGAAATAGTTCTTTTCTGTTATTAGTTCTAAAAGTTTTATTATTTCTGTGATGTCTGCCGGTGGAAGGGTGGTGTGGTTCAGTAGGTTTTTTGTATGCTATTTATTGTTTCAGTTATTGGGATATTAGTATACATGTTTTCCACATCAAATGAGAGAGGGTGGCTGAGTCTGGGACCTATGTCTTTTATATGCTGGATCAATTGTGTGGTGTTTCTTACGGTCCTATCATTTTCTAATTTGTAGTTTTGTTGTTATTTTTTACATCTGTCTAGCAAGTGGGTATGTGGGAGCATTTCTCTAGTTCACAATAACAGTGACGGGGGATCTTCCTTATGTAGCTTTGGTTGGCTTAGGAGGAAAGGTGCTCTGGAATTTGTCTGTATTAGTTTTCTTATCTCTTTGTTTTCAAGTGTGTATTCTATGCTTTTCAGTGTGTTTCTTAACTTTGTCTGGAACCTGTTTGTTGGGGTTAAATTGTACGACGCTTCTCGCCGGGCTACATTTGTAATGTTGGCACCAGTGGTAATGGCGGCAATTCAGATGATCAATAAATGTTTTGTCTTGACAACTTCAATTAATTATTATTATTATTATTATTATTTTTAACTGACAAGGGTACATACAAGAACCTGTCAACTATAGAGCAGGTGCAGCATTATTCTGTAACGTGAAACGCGATTCTACACTTCTTTGTTCATCTGTTTCCAACAGAAGCACTGGAGCCTGCCGAGAAGCGTTGTAAAGTTTTACCGTTTGTTGGATCTGACTTTAGTTTTGTAATTTTATTTTTTGTGATGAAGTCTTGTCTTACTGGTGTACTGGTCTATGTCCATCAGAATTACTGTGTTTCCTTTATCTGCTCTTGTAATAATGGTGTTGTTTTGTTGTAGTTTCTTTTTCAGTTTTGTCAGTGTAGTGGAATCTGTTACTTAAGTTTCCTGTATTTTGTTTCATATGTGTTATGTTTTTGATTTCATTACTTACAAGCTCTCTTGCAAGACCAATGTTTACTTCACTTGATTCGTTTTTGTTTTTTTGTAGGTGAATGTTTTCTGATTCTACTGTCAGGTTTTCGGTAATTTACAGGCCTTTGTGCACAGCAGTATTTCCGTCGATATATTTCGAATGTTGTAATATCACAGTATAGCAGACAATCGGGTGTCACTTTATGGCGACCAATAAGATTCCGTGTTTCATGTGAAGTACATTTGACATAGTATTTAAGAGAGTAATTAATGCATTACTCTTTATAAGCACTAAATAATAGAATTTTAATATGTTACACACTGTTGCAAATGGAAACCTGTTGGCGTACGTTTAATATAGCGCACTTTTCTTAATGAATATGGAATGTTCGATATAGCATTTCTGAACCGGAGATTCGGGCGCTACACGCCCTCGCGTACTAAAAAAAACTTCTTGTTTAACCTATACCTAACCTTCTTAGGGCTACGCTACAGATAACTTTTTTTAAACTGAAAGTTAGGGTGTCTTCAGAAATATCAGACACCTAAACAGTGAGTACCGGTACTGAAACCACGCGCGGGACGGAATGACGTAAAACGTGACGTCATTGCTCAAAGCGGTATCGGACACTATATTTGACTCGAAAGCAGCAGTATTATTGAGAACTTTCATCAGATTGAGGTGCACTTTATATAACTCGGTATTCAGGAATTGCTTTTTGGCATAAAGTGACTATATTTCATTATTTAGCCAAAGTTTTTGAGTAATTTTTGTTTTTTGTACACTGGAAGAACTGTTTTTAATCTGTACATTAATATATTTAGGTATAATGTTATTTTGATTTGCACAACTTGTTAAACTTTATATGTTGTACAGTTCTATGTAGGTTGAGATGTATCGGTTTAAATTTCGTGTGTAGGCCACTTGGAAATGCATGACAGGGCGTCCATACTATGTTTGGTGGTGTGGCCATCTTCCGCAGCAGCTGTTAAAATTGATTATAAGAGGTAATCCGTCTTATGCTGACTGCAGTTAAGAGATTTATTTGAGACCAGATGTGTTCCGCTTTTTATTTTAAAAGCAACTTCTGTAGTCTGTAAATGATGCAAAGGCTTGTACAATTTTGTTTTGAATAAATAGATTAAAAACAGTTTATAAAAACTTTGTTCACGTTAGGCCTATGTGTTTTTAACTTAATATTCAGTGTACTCACGGTGTTGATGTCTCTTCTTTACATCTTATTACTGGGTCATTCCATGTCAAGTCAACCAAAAAAGTAAGATTTGACACCCATGGTCTTAGATTTTGATATAAATTGGCATATTTATTCCTTTTATGGTTGTAAGTAGGGAACCAAAATATTTCTGCTGTGTCTCAAACCATTTAGATTTGACAGCCTATGAAAGTTTTTGAAATTTAATAATTTTTGGTTGTTGGGCATAGGAAATACAATGTGTTCAAAAATAGAAAATAATTTATATCTCACATTTACAAACAAATATTGATAAAACTAATGTAGTGTGTTCATCAATGTATAAAGAGTTCAGAGCAATGTAAATGAAAACATCCTGACACAACATGTGGCCAGCAAAAATTAATAAGTTGAAGTTTTCAAATTTTTTTAAAACTAATTACGGTACGGAGATACACATTAAGTGCAATATCATCGGAAGGGAAAAGGATATTCAGTTAAAACGTTTTTTTAACCTTGATCTAAAGGATGTACTCCACATAATGGCAAAATAAAATTAATGGGTTTTTCACCCCTACAAGAATGATTATTTAATAGAAAACAGTAAATGTAAAATTTCGTGCACCTAATACAGTTGAACTCTCATTTTATTTTTTTTAATTACATCCATTTTGCTTGGAAAGTAAAAGTAGTGTGTATTAAAAACAAGATTAAATAATATGTAGGAGTATGTATTTGTGTGTAGCTTTGAACTGTTGGTGTACTGTTTCTTTCTGCAAGAGTTCTGAAACCAACATTGCAGCTTTGTAGAAATACACAGCATTATACATTGTTTTCTTATTCTTGCACTCTGCTGTTTACTGAAAACTTTCCTTCATACTCAACAAAAGTATTTATAAAACAACTATTTAAGTGAGTAATTCTTCAGTTTCAGATAATTTGAAAAAGATACCACATGTGAAATTTTTTTTCTTTTCTGGATGCTAAAAGTGTGGAAGTAGGTCTGACAATTGAGCTTAACTCCAGTATCTGCTGTGATAATTCTGAGTCATTGGAGAACTATTTTTTAAATGTTTTATTCTGCTGTATAGTGCAGTCTCCATCAAGTTACTAACAGTGATTGTCATTTATTGCATTATGACAAACAGAAAGCTGTGCAATCTGTTGAACTGTCTGAAACTAATTTAACTCTCTTAAAATTGAGAATAGAGTCTGATGACAAATTAAAAACTATTTGCCACCACCATCGATGTGTCTTTCTGAAAAAGTATGAGTTTTTACAAAAGGTTTGTTGTGACCCTTTCAAGAAACACAAATCGCCAATTAAGAAAACATTTCGAATTGGAACTGTAGAACAAAGTAGACAATGTGTATCAAAGTGCTATAAAGTGAAACCAGGACAAAAACTGTGTACATCCTGCAGGAAACAACTACTTGAAACAATGATTTAATTAAATATGAGGAATTTTACATTTAGCAAAATCTAAGGACGCAAGAGATGTTTGCTAATTAATTTTGTTTGTCGGCTAATAAACCATGAAGGAGTGGAAAACCCACAAATTTTATTTTATTGTTTGGTAGAGTATGTCTTTTAAAACAAGAATAATAAAAGTGTTGTTCAGATATTATTTTCCCTTTTGACGATATTGCTCTTATTGGTTTTTTCCCGTATTTGGTTCGAAAAATATTGAAAACTGCAATTAAGGATTTTTCCTGCAAATGTACAGTCTTATAAGGGTTTCATTAACATTATTTTTTAAATATTTACACATTCATGCACACATACACAAAAAGTTATCACTATTAGTTGTAAAATGAGGAAGATATAAATTATTTTCTATATCTTAGTACAATGTATATTCTATGCTTTACAACCAAAATCTACTAAATTCCATCAAATTAAACAGGCTGTAAAATCTAAATGGTTTGAGACAGAGCAGAAATATTTTGGATTTTTAGTTGTGCCCATAAATGGAACAAATGTGCCAAGTTATAACAAAATCTGAGACCATGGAGTTGGTTTGTTCCTGGCGTGTGTTTTTTGGCTGTGTACAGTCCTTTTCATGTGTTTTTGTGTCATGTCTTCTATTTCATCACATCACTTCACTTTTTTTAAATGCATATGGTACAGATTGCACATCACCTGTTATAAGTGGAAGGTCTGTCTCTTTATCACTTCACTACAGTGTTGCTATGTTTTTGTCTGTTCATTTGCATTCATGTGGTCTGTGAGTGTTGCCAACATTATATATTTGTGTTTATATACATAAATGAAATTCAATTGTGTGTGTGTGTGTGTGTGTGTGTGTGTGTGTGTGTGTGTGTGTGTGTGTGTGTGAGAGAGAGAGAGAGAGAGAGAGAGAGAGAGAGAGAGAGAGAGTGTGAGTGAGTGATTTTTGATTTTTAATTTCCTGAACAGGATGTTAAGATGTCTGCTGGAATACATCACAGAAATAATAAAACTTTTAGAACTAATAACAGAACTATTTCCAGTTCAATAATGAATTTTATTTACAAAGTGAAGGATTGCCAATGGGCTCCCCAATTTCAGGTACTATTGCAAATATCTTTATGAACCACATAGAGCAGGTCATATTTAACAAAATAGTCCCAAACAGATACAAGATCTTATACTGGATTAAATATATGTATATCTTATACCTAGTAGATGAACCAAGCTCAAAAATAGACCAGTTGTATACTAACATATATTCTGTTCATGAGAAGATAAAATTCACAGTAGAAAAAGAGCAAAACAGACAAATTTCTTAGATATGACCATAAAGATTCAGAACAACCAGCATACACTTGACATGTTCAGAAAAGCAACAACAACAGACACAATTATACACAACACACACATAATAAATCTAGCAAACAACACACTTTTCAAGCTTATTGACCATCTAACATGAAAATAAACTCTACAAGAAGCAACCCCCTTTCACAAAAACACAAATAGCGATACCCTCACCCTCCCACGATCCAATTAAACCTGCATTTACTCATCTGAAAGAAATCTTAACATCCTGTACATTAAAAAAAATGATTATATATACACACACACACACACACACACACACACACACACACACACACACACACACACGTTGAATCTATTTGTATTTATCTATATAAATACAAATATATAATTTGGCAACACTCACAGACCACATGATAAAGAAATGAACAGACAAAAACATAGCCACACTGTAGTGAAGTGATAGACACAGACAGACATTCCACTTATAACAGGTGATATGCAATCTGTATGCATTTCAAAAAAGTGAAGTGAAGTGACGTGCTGTGATGAAGCGGAAGAAACACGCTAGGAACAAACCAACTCCAGCCAACAAGGTGGAGAAACAGTAGTAAGATGTAAAGAAGAGACATCAACACCGTCAGTAGGCAAATATTAAGTTAAAAAACACATAGGCTTAACGTGCACAAAGTTTTTAAAAACTGTTTTTAATCAATTTATCCAAAACAAACTGTACAAGCCTTTGTATCATTTGCAGACCACAGAAGATGTGTTTAAAATAAAAAGTGAAACATATCTGGTGTCAAATAAATCTCTTAATTGCAATCAGCATAAGATGGATTACTTCTTATAATCAATTTTAATAGCTGCTGCAGAAGATGGCCACACAACCAAACATAGTTTACAACATACTTTATTGAAAGGTAGTAGCCCAATTTTTAGATGAAAATATTCAGTGGATAATGACACACTGTAGAATGAAGACTAGAGCACTTACTGGCAAAAGTCCCAAATCAGTTTACGGTATATGTTTGGGACTCTTAAAAATGTACTATATTTTTTTGATGCCCTTAGTGAACTTAATCATAAGAACATTCACAATATGCTTTTCTCAATAAAATTACTCGGCACATTTGTCTACAAACCTATTTGTAGAAGAAGTCACATTTGTGGGCAGTGCTGCAGCTATACAATTTCAAAAAGTGTTTCTCTTTGCCAGCTTGACATTTTTCAGATACCAGTATTTAATTCCGTAAACATATGATGGTACTTATTTTCCTAATTTTATAGCAAAGGTATTTTGGGTGGGATTAGTGGAACTGTAAATATGCAGTTGCAAATATCAGCAAAGCTGAGAAACACATGTTATATCATGTGCTGTGAACTTCCTCCAAAAAATGGCAAGTGAAAGATGACATTTTTATACCCCAGTCCAGCAAATTGCAGAGACTAACTGTAGATGGGGCTAATGCCTCTAGAGCAGACCATCCTTTGTTACATATATTTATCATTATAGGCCTATTATTAGCAACTGTACTATCTGCTGGATGATTGTACAATTTAAACCTGGAAAGCAAATTCACAGGCTCTGAATAAAGATCAAGGTTGGTTGCGATATGCTTTGAAGATTCCTATGAAAATCTGTTTCTTAGCCGGCCGCAGTGGCTGAGGGGACTGAGGCATGCCAGTCGGGCCTGCACGGCCACTATGGTCGTGCGTTTGAATTCCCCCCCTCGGGCATGGATATTTGTGCCGTCCTTAGTGTTAGCTAGTTCATAAGTAGTTTGTAAGTTTAGGGACTGATGACCCCCATAGTTAAGTCCCATAAGCTCTACAAACATTTGAACATTATTACCTGTTTCTTAGAATGAGGCAAATTATAAGGCTATTTACATATCCATCAAAGGAAGATGAATGTAGAGTGAATAAAAATCAAATTGTGCAACAAACTGTACACTTACTATAGATCAAAGGAGTAAGTGCTATTTTTCCCACTCCACCAGCAGTGCAGAATAAAATTTGTGTGTTGAATGTGTCATTCTTTTACCAGACTGTTGTTTTTGTTTTTTAAATTTCAGAAGCAAAATATTTGATTTATTGAGCTCGTATACCATTTTGTTTCTCATTGAATCTTCTTAATAACATAATGGCATTTAATGACCAAGTAGAATTGTTACTGTATTAAAAATAACAGTAGCAATATCTGAATGTTGGCAAGTTTATTTTTTTAAAGATATATCTCATCTTTTGTGAATGAAACAAAATGTTACACTAAAAAGTTGTTTCTTTGCTTACCGGTATCTACAGAATACATTGTGTGTGTGTGTGTGTGTGTGTGTGTGTGTGTGTGTGTGTGTGTTTGGGGGAGGGGGGGGGGGGTTATAGAGAATAAAGTCATTTCATTACTTGTGGAACTTCACATAACAATAGACATTACACTGGTCTACTTGTATTTAATAAGATGAATGGTGTATCGGCCATTCCATGACTTTTGGAACTCCACTGCAAAAGAAAATATTTTATATATGAATCCATTTGCTTTATACTTTCTTCTGTTATGACTGACTAAAGTTCTTGGAATTTGCACTTTTTGACACACACAAAAAGTGAAGTTTTTGTTAATCTTGTTTGTTTTGTAAGGAGTTGTTTCAACCATTCTTACTAAAGGATTCTTATACACTATTTCTGAACTATTCATTATCAAAGCACATCTAAAATGTGAATATAATTTCATGCAGAGGTTCCATATGGCAAGGAGGACGCAAGGGACCAAAAACCGTGAACCTATTGGGAATTTATTACACTTCATAGTGTGATTAAGCCTACTGTCTCCAGGAAACCACTTTTCTGCTTCCACATGTATAATACTACTGCTGCTAATAAGTGATATTCTGTAAGTAACAATAAAATAAGGTAGGCCTATGCTGCTGTCTGAAGGATGAATAAGACAGGCTGTAAGAAGTGCTTTATTTTATGTATTTTGTACATCAATCCATAAAGTTGCATTTTTGTTGATGAACAACATGCTTCTAGCACGACATTTTGCCACTTGGTACAGCATGTAGCCGCTACTGAGGCATTCATCTGTCATTCTTGAAGGTTGTGTTGCATTGCTGTATGTGTGTGGCTGAGAGTGCGAGTGTGGTTCTTTTATTTTATTCCAGCAGTGAATTGTCTTTGGTGCTGTAGCGAAAATTTTGCTAGCATTATTGATCTGGCAGTGTTAACTATCACCAAAATGTCAAAATAATAAAGTACCTTTATTATAAAAACACACACACAAAACCCTGCATTGCTTCTTCAGAAAAAAAGCAGGGAAGGACAAGGAAAAGGAAAGGATGTGGGTTTTAAGGGAGTGGGTGAGGAGTCATTCCAATCCTGGGAGAGGAAAAAGGATAGGTAAACAAACACACACACGCACACCATGGCAAGGCTTTTTACACATGTCTCTCTCTCTCTCTCTCTCTCTCTCTCTCTCTCTCTCTCTCTCTCTCTCTCTCTCTCTCTCTGTGTGTGTGTGTGTGTGTGTGTGTGTGTGTGTGTGTGTGTGTGTGAGCGCGCGTGCGCGCTATGTGTGTACCTGTGCTTTTTCACCTGGTAAGTGAACCACATCTACTTTTTGTATAATAAAGTACCTTTATACAAACTCCTGTGTTGTGCTTGAAATACATGACATAAAAAATAAATAGTGCGACCCAAAATTTTAAAACACATATTTTGATGTTTACTGCACTGTAAGAATACCGAAAATACTGAATTTTAATTTTTCCAAAGCTGATTTCATAATGTGGCTTGAAAGGGTTAAGGCGTGTAATTAAAAGAAAAAAAAAACTTAATATTGGTATATAATGCAGATGTTACAAGTGTATTATTCCCCCCCCCCCCCCCCCCCCCATAAACTGACAAGAGCTAAAATTAATAGCCTACATAAAATATTGGCAGATTAAAGTGACTGCCAAATTTGGTTATGCAATGAATGCTACTTTTATATCCTATTTCATCCTTCATCATTTAATCTTCAAATTATGTCTCAAGTATGTAACAATGAAATATCTATTGAAGCCCAATGATGACACTGATTAGACAAAATTCTTTGTTGAATTTGTATACCGTATTGCCATATCCCTCATTAGATCTTTTATACAAAGCACAGGAAATACTTTATAGTCAAATTCTCTTACCCACTGATGCTGTTTGATCCTACATAGCCGGCCGCGGGGACTGAGGCGCGCCAGTCGCCGTCTGCACGGTCACTTCGGTCGGGGGTTCGAATCCCCCCCTCGGGCATGGATATTTTGGATATTTGTGCCATCCTTAGTGTAAGTTAGTTCGTAAGTAGTTTGTAAGTTTAGGGACTGATGACCCCGTAGTTAAGTCCCATAACCTATACAAACATTTGAATTTTTGATACTACACACTGACATTTTTTGTCCATTAGTCAACCTCTACAAGATTTCGTTTCCATAGTTAGTATTTTGCATCTATCACTTGCCAAGCTATTCTGTAATATTCACAACTGAGGGTTTTGATTTCTCTCTCTCTCTCTCTCTCTCTCTCTCTCTCTCTCTCTCTCTCTCTCTCTCTCTCCCCCTTTACTATAGGCATTTTGTCTGTCCTCTTGCAAATGAGGTGGATTTGTGTGTAGCTACTGACAGATCTCCAATCAAGGTTCAGGAATTTTGTCTTGCCCTGTGATATTCTCACAGTAATCACATAACCTAGCTCACCTTTAGCTGCTGCTTATGTTACTGTATTCTGATTCATTTCTCAGTAATTTCCTGGAAGCCATGTACATCAAATGAAACGGCTGTGATATATATATACACGGCATTTCTTATAGAAACAATAGGTATTGAACAAACGAATGTAATGATTTTTACTAATACGTCATGATATTTAACAATGTGGTTAGGCATGAACCTAAGAGTACATCTTAACTTGTGAGTGAACGAGCTGTACTCTTGGGTTCCTGCCTAACCACATCCTTTAAAATTGTTACATATTCGTAAAAATCATAACATTCACTTATTTGATACCTATAGTTTGTTCTAATTACATAGCTTTGGCTGAAAAGTTGTTTTAATTCGTAACGAATGTAAGTTGTTTATTAAGTGAATGCAGTAAATTTACATTGTGTAAAACAAACTGTTACACTCCTGTAGTGACTGGAGCTGCCGTAATTTTCCAATTCGCTATCTGGTGGCAACTTTTATTGGCCAATAAATTTCATATAATTATCACGTCAAGGATCAACATTGGTATTAGCTACACAAATCAGCTCTTCCACTATCTTAAGTTTCGTTTTTTTTTTTTTTTTGTCACTGCTAGCGGAGTGAGAGTCGAACATCCAACATATCAATTGCACTGCCTTTTTATTCAATGTACATGGCTCCTAGGAAATTGCCCATCTCTCTTGTAATAATCATTAATGAAGTAATAGCTCAATTGTTTTAAATGAGAACTTATAGTGTGAAATTGCTTGGAATTATAAAGGCACATTAACACATTCAGAAGGGTATACAATTTAAATGTCTTGGCATTTCTGGCCTGGCCATGTACACATTTCAGGCTTGTGAGTTTTTACACTGTTGCAAATTGGATTCATGACATGCAATTTCAACCATTGGTTATTTCTATAGAAGGATGCAGGGATATGATCAGAGCTGCACCAAATGAAAGTGATTACAGAGCAGCCGCGGTGGAGTAGCCGAGCGGCCTAAAGCGTCTCGCTGCGGAGTGCGTGGTTGCTCGCCGTGGAGGTTTGAGTCCTCCCTGGGGCATGGATGTGGGTGTGTGTGTGTTTGTGTTTGTCCTTAGGTTAGTTTACCTAGGTTTAAGTAGTTTGTAAGCTACGGACTAATGACCACGCAGTTTGGTCCGATAGATTTACAAACATTTGAATATTTGATTACAGAGCATACTTTGATATCTCTGGGGAACCGACAACCTACCAATGCCTCACACTTCACCAGGGAGAACTTACCAGCAATTGCAAAGTGAATCAAACACGAGGCTGTGGTACAATATGTCACTATTTGTAAACTTAATGCTTGCAAAAGCAGCCCCCCCCCCCCCCTCTCAAAAATATATTGAATCTAAAAGGAAGAACTAACACGGGTGGCAGAATGCATTTTTACTTTAGAACAAAAATCTGAATACAAAGGTTCTTTCTTCCTGTGAAACATACACCTTGGATATCTATTCTCAATTGAAAACTTACAGCGCTCAAACTTTCTGCCTGCTTTATAGTGACATGTAATACTGCCTTAGTTTTTGTAATAAAATGGCGATCATTCACAATTCATCATACTACTGAACTATATAACCACCAAACAAACAAAATTGATTAAAAATCAGTTTATTTTTATCAGACATTTACAAATTACAAGTAAACAAAATCATGGATGGATGGATATGATGTTATGGGTGCACGACAACTAGGTCTTTAGCGCCCGTACAAGATAATTAGGCGACATGTGTGACCTGAATAAAATGAAATGATCACAAATAGGAAACACACAGGAAAGTAACCAACCTAGCCAAATGATTATGAGAACAAAGCAGAGACCCAACCAAACGTGGCAAGGTAGTAATAGATGGTGATTGTCCAAGGTTTATAGTCTTAGACATACTCGAAATGCCGTGCCAGAGGAGTGGTGGGTGAGTCATTCCTTAACGTCCTAAAACCTCCAGCCTAAAAGCTTAGGCCAGAGTCCTAACCAAAATCAGTTACTAAAATGAAATGAACATTACTCACTACTTACAATAGATTAACCATGTATCACTATATGAAACCAATACGATTAGATACATTTGAATTGGTGTCAGCATTAAAATACTAACATTTTGAAGTATTAACATATTTACTGCAATCCAACATACTGGATTACTGATTTTGTATTGCAAAAAAAGTAATATATTTTTCAACTATAGTTGCACTGGGCTCAGATTTGAGGGAACTCTTAGCTTTACCACCTTATGTTGCATCAGTGTTGTGGCTGTGGCAACATTGTGCACCATCATTAACTGTTTAGAGATTGTACAGAAAGTTCAAATTTCGCATGAAAATTCATAACATTTATGAGTCTGAATGAACAACAGTGTGTACAACAAAGACAGTTGTTGCCAATACATAGGAGATGCCTAAAAACTTCTGGGGAGAAGGACACTTCTGAAACCACAATTGCTGGTGAAGCCACGAATAAGATGTTGAAACATTTTCATCTCAAATGCAATTTCAACAGGGTATTAACGTGGATTAGCACGTTTGCTGCAGTCACCAGTGCGGGCTGCTAATGCTCTAAGTGGACGCCCGTAAGTGCATGTGCGCTGAGAGCTGAAATCGTACCCCTGCAAAACCTGTAAGTTCATGTTGTGCAAGTACATAATATTGACAGCAAAAATAACGTCTGCGCAAGAGGTGGTGCTAGATATAGAAATGCAGCTAAAGCACGATTTGATTTGATTTTCTCAGGGAAGCCAAAACAGTCTTTGTCCAACCCGCCACTGCCCGCACCGAAACTAAGTTTATTGTGCGGTATCGCTCCCTGTATATCTAGTAAAGCCAACCAATGCCCGTGAACAGTGCAAGGAGTCCCTTTACCAGTTCTTTATTAGAAACAATTTCTTCGGGTCTGGTTGTCCCAAACGTTCTGTGCCTTTTACTGTCCAATGCAATGCATTCGAAGATTAGATGTGATGCAGTTTCATCACCGTCACCACAGATACTACATTTAGGGTCCTCTTCTGTTATTCCCATTGTATGTAGGTGTTTTTTGAAATTCCCATGGCCTGTCAGCAATCCAACCATGAGTCTAATCTCTCTCCTGTTCAGGCCCAGGATTGTAGAGCTTCTTTTAAAACATGGCTTTGGCATCATTACCTTGCCATGTTTTTGTTGATAGACTTTGGTCCAATATTCTATGTGCTGTCTTCTGAGCCAGTTACGTAGCTCCAATTTGATCATTGCCTTGGTGATTGTCAGGACAGGTTCCGGTCCAATAAATGGAGTCTCTGCCCCCATCCTGGCTAATCTTCGGCATGTTCATTGCCACTGATCCCCGAGTGGCCAGGGACCTACAATAGGTTTACTCTATTGCTTTCCCCTACCTCCACCAGAACCCTGTGACATTCTGCAACAATTTTAGACCTTGTTGCATGAGCTGCCAGTGATCTCAGGGCTGCCTGGCTGTCTGAATAGATATAGATGCTACGATCTTTGTAGCACCTACGCAAATTCTCCTCCACACACGCCCTGATGGCAGTGATTTCGGCCTGGAATACTGAGGCCAGTTTTCCTAGAGAGATGACGCCCTCCAGTCTTGGCTGTACCCTGGCCCCAACGCCTTCGTCTGATTTTCACCCGTCAGTGAACCAGACAATATCCCCCATACAGTGTCGAACTATTTTCTCCCACTGCTCCCTACTTCCAATTGTTATATTGAAAGGCTTGTTGAAGCAGTATGGGGTTATAATATAGTTGGCTGGCATTTCCCCAACCTTTCCTATATTTACCTCACTCACTATTTTAGTGTGTGATTCTGGATATGCCAAAGAGTTCCAGTTTTTGCCAGTTTTGAATCTGTATGCACCAGTTGCTGCCTCCATCTTGACCCAAAGGTGTAATGGGGGCATATCCAGCATGGTTTCCATCCCAGCAGTTGGTGTGCTGCTAATTCCGCCTGTTATGGCTAAGCAGGCTAATCTCTGCACCTTACCAAGCTCCTTAGCAGCAACCTGCTGTTCTACCTTCTTCCACCACACAACCGCCCCATAGGTGATCCTCGGTCTAATCACCATGGTGTATATCCAGTGCATACCCTTCGGGCTCAGGCCCCAATTTTTGCTACAAGCTCTCCTGGTACTTACTAGAGTACCTTTTGCCTTGGAGCAAATATTCCTAATGTGAGGGGTCCATGTCAGTTTCTCATCTAGGGTAACCCCTAGATATTTCACTGTCCCCTTCACAGGTAGTGCTTCATTGAAAAGCTTTAGATTCAAACTTGAATGTTGGATATGCTTCTTTTTGAATGGTACAACAGCAGTCTTCTTAGGACTAACCCCCAGATCCTGTTTTCTGCACCAGTCTTGCACAATGTCCGATGCACCTTGTGCCATATTCTTCACTGTGTCAGCAAATTTGCCAAGTATTACTATGACAAGATCATGTGTGTATCCTTGGCAAAAGTACTGCCTAGAGTTTAATTCTCCAATGAGACCATTCACCACTAGATTCCAGAATAAAGGGAAAAGAACTACTCTTTGCGGGCAACCCCTAGTGGTGTTGATTACCATTTTTTCATTCATCATGGTAGCCTCTACCTTTCTTCCACTGAGCATGGCCCTAGTCCACCTACATATAGTGGTCCCTAGGTCATGCACCTCTGCTGCCCTAACCATGGAATCGAAGGTCATGTTGCTAAAAGCCCCCTCAATGTCCAGGAAGATACAGAGGGCTATTTCCTGAAAGTGTAGTGCTTTCTCCACCTTCCCAACAAGTTGGTGGAGAGCTGTCTCACATGATTTACCAGGCTGATATGCATGTTGGTTTGAATGTAGAGGAGCCCTACTTAACCTCCTTTCTCCAACATGCACATTAACCAGCTTTTCCAATGTCTTAAGAATGAAGGAGGACAGGCTGATTGGTCTCATATCCTTAGTATGATCAATTCTCCCTGGTTTTGGAATGAAGACAACCTTCACTGCCCTCCGGGCATTGGGAATGATTCCTGCTGCTAGGCTAACCCTGAATAACCTGCATAGGAATCTAATAAGATTTTCTCCCGCTTGTTGCAGGAGAGCTGGAAAGATTCCATCGGGGCTAGGTGACTTGAACGGTTGAAATGTTCGCACAGCCCATTGGTCCTTACTGAAATCGACACACTCCTTGGCCAAATCCCAGTCCTCTTTGCAAATACCTGAGAACCGTTATCTCTCAGGAATCACATTCTGGTCTGAGTTATCCCCCAGAGTCTATTGAGGAAAGTGAGTCTTGAGGAGCATTTCCAGCGTTTCATGTGGTGTCTTTGTATACTCCCCATCCTCCTTCCTCAATGTTCCTCCTGGATTAGTTGGTACCCTAGTGAGGATTTTATGAAGTCTCGCTTGAGCAGTCGTGCCATCCACTTCCTCACAGAATACCTTCCAGGATGCCTCCTTTGCCCGTCTGATGGCAAGGTCGTAATTGACAAGGGCCTCACGATAATTTGCTCATTATCCATTTCGCCTCGCAATGTTAAACAGTCTTCATACCTGTTTCCTTTGCATTTCGAGGTTATTATTCCACCAAGGCCTCTGCTACTTCCTCAAACTCTGTTGGATTCCTTATCGAAGTTTTAATTTCCGATAGGCTGAAGTCAAGGTCTCTCCTATATGTCTCCCAGTCCGTTGTCCTTGGGTTCCTATAGGCCATGCTCTGTCTGGTTCCCATTTCAACCTTGAATTTAATACACACGTGATCTGATGAGGATGGCTCCAGGACCACATGCCACTGTTTGACGTAACTTCCCATCATCATGGAACCAAAAGTTATGTCAATTACTTCATCCCTTCTACTATTCCTGAATGTAGGTTCATCACCCCTTTTCAGGATCTCCAAGTTGTTAGATAGGATAAATTCAAGAACGTGCTCACCTCTGCTGTTGGTGTCCTTGCTGCCCCACGATAGATTGTGGGCATTGGCATCACATCCCACCAACAGTTCATCACCTTGCCGATGGCAGGCTTCCGTCAGTCTTACTTCCAGAGGAGGAGGAGAGCTGTCTTCGTAAGGAAGGTATGCTGAGGCTCTCGCATTGCCTTCAGGGACTTCTCTCCGACCTCCAACACCAGGGTTTGTCTTTCGGGAACAACCTTTTGGTTAATTACCCTCCAATCCTCCATCAAGACTTTTGGGTTCTGGACCCTTATTTTCTCGAACAGAGTGTTTGGAGGGACATCCTTAAGGTTCTTTAGTACCCATATTGATACCTTTGCGGTCTTCAGGAGTTTGGTTGCTGTCTTGACCAGCAGCTTCGCGTCCTCCCACGGGGATATCATGGGCACCTTGTCCTTAAGCCATTCTGCTGAGTGCTCCCCCTCGCAGACAAAAATGAGGGCACCGCGATTTAGATAGACCCTCCTGAATTTGGGTCCTGGACCAGCATACCCCCCCAATCTCTTCAAAGAGGGCCATCTGCACGGGCTGCTCCTGCTGCCAGGTGATGCTCACCAGTGGGTATCCTTCTTGGACAACCGCCATTCTAAAGACCGAGACTGCAGTACTATAGGTCTGTTTCCCTATTTCCTGCCTCAGCCTTTTAGGATCATGCTTGTCCAGAGAGGAGGGAGTCTTAGATTCCTCCCTTACTCTCTTGCCACCTGTCTTTGACGTCGAGAGGGTCTGTGTATCCCCTTCGACCTGAGGCAGATTCTTTTTGGGGGTCTTGGGCTCAAGCCCTTTTGATTCTCTCCACTTATGCTTAGGAAGCCATTCTTTTCCTTCCTTTTTCTTTTGTTCCTTGAGAAGTTTCCTCCTCTGAGCCCCAGACAAGGCCTTAATCCTAATCTGGTCCAACTTCTCTGTTACAGTACCCACTTCTTGCTCAAGACTAGACCCTGATTCAGAAGTAGGAGTTCACTCCATCGGTCCTGATCCCGATGTCTGAGTATCTGAGGTCTCAGATTGCCCCTCAGATTCTTTTAAAATACTTTCTTTCTCTGTGTTGATCTTAGTCCCACGAGATTTGGGGATTTATATGGTCCACACCATGATAACCTTGCGCGGTGCAAGGCTACTTACTCAGGGAGGTCGCCCGGTATCCCTGAGGCTCCGTTCGAGACACATCCACCCATGTGCCACACACCCCTTGGCACGGATCGCATCACACCTTGGGTTGGGAAAGGAATTGAGAAAGGACTGGGAGAGGATAAGGAAGATGGAACATTGTGGGACACGCTTAGTCAGATCCATCAGCTGAGGCCTTTCCGACAGTAGGTTCTCTACCTTTGGTATAGCCCTCAGCTTCAAACGGATGCACAAGCCTCTCCACCTGCACGGACAGTGCTTCGTCAAGGTGGTGTCCCCCGGAGACGAACTAAAGCATACTTGCATGCCGAATGCAAGTTCACTCTTCCCACTCTTTTTCGGTTAGAAGGCCCTGGTGTCGGTTGCAAATAATTTCCCTCTGTAATATCTATTCGCCATCGTCATCTGCCCTTACTAGGGCAGATGTGCTACACCTCGTTGACCAGCTTCCTTCACCTTTCGTGTTGGTAGGCGACTTCAATGCCCACCATCCCCTATGGGGCTCTCCGGCACCTTGTCCGAGAGGCTCCCTTTTGATGGACCTTTTCCAACACCTCAGTCTTGTCTGCCTCCACACTGGTGCACCGACCTTCTTTCTGACACAACCCATACTTACTCCCACATAGACCTTGCGATATGCACTCCTCAGCTTGCCGGTCGGTTTGAGTGGTATGCACTTTCTGACACGTACTCGAGTGACCATTTCCCTTGTATCATCCACTTCCTGCATCATTCCCCATCTCCTCATCCTACCAGCTGGAACATTTCTAAAGCCGACTGGGGGCTTTATTCTTCCATGGCTGTTTTTCACGACCAGAATTTTCCCAGCTGTGACAGTCAGGTCGACTACCTCACAGAGGTTATTCTCACTGCTGCCGAACATTCCATGCCTCCGTACATCCTCTTCTCCACGTCGTGTTCCGGTCCCTTGGAGGACTGCAGCCAGCCGCGACGCGCTTAGAGCCCGGCGCCGTGCTTTACGCACCTTCCGCCGCCACCCAACTCCCTCCACGGTTGTTTGGGGTGGCCTATGCCATTTATCCAGCATCAAGGTCGACTCCCCGATTCCTGGCCTGACCGTGGAGAACGCAGTCCTTGTGGACCCCGCTGATGTTTCCAACGCATTGGGCCGTTTCTTTGCGGAGGTTTCGAGCTCTGCCCATTACCACCCTGCCTTTCTCCCTCGCAAACAGGTAGAGGCGGCACGGCCGCCTTCTTTCCACTCTTTTAATCATGAAAATTATAATGTCGCCTTCACCGTGCAGGAGCTAGACCGTGCTCTCGCCCTGTCCCAATCTTCTGCTCCCGGGCCCGATTCCATTCATATTGAGATGCTGAAGAACCTCTCACCTGCGGGCAAGTGTTTTCTTCTTAGTACCTACAATTGCATATGGACTGAAGGTCATGTTCCCACAAGTTGGCGTGAAGCCATTGCTGTCCCCATCCCCAAACCAGGGAAGGACAAACATGTTCCTTCCAGTTATCGCCCCATTTCTCTGACGAGCTGCGTCTGTAAGGTGATGGAACACATGGTTAACGCTCGGTTGATCTGGCTCCTCGAATCTCGCCGCCTCCTAACAAATGTCCAATGCGGTTTTCGTCGACACCGCTCTGCTGCTGATCACCTCGTTACGTTGTCGACCTTCATTATGAATAACTTTCTAAAGAAGCGTCAAACAGTAGCAGTGTTCTTCGACTTGGAGAAGGCATACGATACCTGTTGGAGAGCAGGCATTCTCCACACATTGCACACATGGGGCCTTCGGGGCCGCCTCCCTCTTTTCATTCAAGCGTTTTTGGCGGATCGCAAGTTCCGGGTACGGGTGGGCTCTGTTTTGTGAGATACCTTTCGCCAGGAGAATGGGGTACTGCAGGGCTCCGTCTTGAGTGTGGCTCTCTTTGCCATCGCAATCAATCCGATTGTAGATTGCCTTTCTGCCGACGTTTCCGGATCCCTTTTTGTAGACAATTTCGCAATTTATTGCAGCGCCCAGTGGACGTGTCTCTTGGAGCATTCTCTTCAACGCTGTCTTGACTGTCTATATTCCTGGAGCATCGCAAACAGCTTCCGATTCTCCACTGAGAAAACGGTGTGTATAAACTTCTGGAGATACAAGGAATTTCTTCCACTTTCTCTACGTCTCGGCCCTGTTGCTCTCCCTTTCGTGGAGACTACGAAATTCTTGGGACTCATGTTGGATCGTAAACTTTGCTGGTCCACACACGTGTCCTACCTGGCTGCCCGTTGTGCCCGATCCCTTAATGTTCTTCATGTCCTCAGTGGCACGTCATGGGGAGCGGATCGTACCGTTCTGCTTCAGCTTTAGCAGGCCATTGTTCAGTCGAAGCTCGACTAGGGAAGCCTTGTATACTCTTCTGCACGCCGTCGATTCTCCGCCGTCTCAACTCTATTCACCATGGGGGATTACATTTGGTGACCGGTGCATTTTATACCAGCCCTGTTGAAAGTCTGTATGCCGAGGCTGCTGTATTACCCTTGACCACTCGGCGTGACATACTCTTGTGTCGGTACGTTTGTCGCCTGCGGTCGATGCCCAACCATCGATCTTACCGATTATTTTTTGACGACTCACTCAATCGCCAATATCAGTTGTCTGCCATTGCCTTGCTTCCACCTGGAGGTCGGTTTCGCCGCCTGCTACAGCGGCTCGATTTTACCCTTCCTTCCACCTTTCGGTTGAGCGAAAGCCCATTGCCACCATGGCATCAGGCATCAGGTTCACACTCATCTTGAACTTAGTTCACTCCCCAAGGAGAGCACTCCGGATTTGGTATACCGCTCGAGGCTTGTCGAACTCCGTTCGCGGTTCGATAATGCCATATTTATTTACACTGATGGTTCCAAGAGCACTGCCGGTGTCGGATCTGCCTTCGTCGTCGGGGACAACCGTTTCCAATACAAGCTCCTGACCGGTGCTCGCATTTCACGGCTGAGCTTTTTGCCCTCCACCAGGCCGTTTTGTATACCTGCTGCCACCACCAACCTTTCTATTCCATATGTTCGGACTCCCTTAGTGCCCTGCAGAGTCTTAAGGACCCTTTCTCGAACCATCCTCTCGTGTATCGGATCCAACGCTCCCTCCAGTTGCTAGCAGATGACAGCTGTCACGTTTCTTTCCTGTGGGTCCCTGGCCATGTGGGTGTGCCCGGGAATGAGACCGCCGACATAGCAGCCAAGGCCGCAGCTCTTTTGCCTCGCATGGCTACCTTTTGCGTCCCATTGGACGATGTTCCACGGGCTCTTCGCCGGAGTATCGTGTCGTCATGGCACAGTGCGTGGTTTTCACTGTACAACAATAAATTGAGAACTGTAAAACCGATCCCGACCACTTGGAGGATCTCCTCACGCCCCTCTCGGTGAGAGGAGGTCATCCTGGCCCGGTTGCGGATCGGTCACTGCCGTTTCAGCCACCGTCATTTGCTAACCGCCGATCCTGCACCGCTGTGCTCCTGCGGTGAATTGCTAACAGTGCGACATGTTTTACTGTCTTGTGTTAATTTTAATCATCTCCGTGTAGCCCTTCACTTTCCGTCTACTCTGGAGGAAATTTTAGCTGATGACACAAGAGCAGCTGCTCGAGTTTTGCGTTTTATCAACTTGGCCAACTTATCAAAGGATATTTAACCCTATTAATTGTCTTTTATCTTTCGTTTTTAGCCTCTTCTTGATGTTCTAATTGGCAGTCACCAATATTTTGAGATCTAGTGAATCTCTGTTCTTGTCTGGGCGCTAATGATCTTATCAGTTGTGCGCCCTAAAAATCACAAAAAAACACTGAGTTCCCAACAGAATGTGAGAAGTCTGATACTGCTGGCACAGTAATTGACCCTCCTCTGTAATGAGAAACTGAGGAAAGATATTGTCACGAGACATACTGTTAGATTTCTAATCACAGAACCGAAGTGCTTGGCGCAGTATATCGACCCATATAATAATAAAATACGTATTGTTTCATTGTATCGAAACAGTGTTTTATTTGTCCTGAAATAGTCAAATGTTTCAGTTTTCCCATCTCTGATAATTATTTCGGGTTGCGATACAGGTCAATGCAATGTTAAAACCTTTAATTTTCATTCATTTGGCTTTGCAAGTAAAACCAAATTATGGTATCTCCTTTCAATCTAAATTAACCTCTTGGCTACACTAGAGATCAAATATTCAAATGTTTGTAAACCTATTGGATCAAACTGCTATGGTCATCAGTCCCTAGACTTACAAACTTCTTAAACTAAGTTACAATAATGACACCACACACACACACACACACACAGGGTCGGACTGGGCCAGAGGGGCCCGGCTGGTTACTCAAAACTCTGATATGAGGGTAGATGGGATATTATCGGATGGTAATAAAATATACAAATTATTCATTTTCAATTATATACATATTATTATTAAGTAAATTTAGTTTCAATTTAACATAATACAACAAATCTGAAGCTAGCCAATCAACATTTTTTTACAGAGCAGTTTTTTCTGCTAAGCTGCCTTAACTTGGTCGTAGAAGCTGTTATTCTTGCCATCTTTGATTGCATCTGATTCTGTCTTTAACACAATCAATGAATCTAGCAGTTCTTGACCCAGTAAAGACCGAAGTCTCATCTTGATGCACTTCAGTGCAGAAAACTGTCTCTCACAAGTCACTTGCATCAATGAAATTATGACAATTACACAATAGGCAACATATAAGTAGGAGTATGTACTGATGTGCATATTATAGTGTGACAGAAGTTTACATGCACAAGGTATGCAACTCTGTCAGGTGTCCAAACCACTTGGGGAAAAGCAAATAGCATCCTTTGCAGTATGGTGTAAGACATCTTCAAGTTCGTCTT
The DNA here is from genome assembly GCA_026315105.1 of Locusta migratoria. NCBI lineage: Eukaryota > Metazoa > Arthropoda > Insecta > Orthoptera > Acrididae > Locusta > Locusta migratoria. Next base: position 733,851,361 of record CM048755.1, on the reverse strand, counting down.
CTTCCTCACTCTGTGAATCTGAGCTGTTCACGTCTTGTTTCCTAGATGGAACATGTTCATCTCCAAAGAGTTTTGGATAGTTCATTAAAACATTCTGCAAAAGATTATAATTCCATTGACAGCACTTCTCTATCAACATTTGCAATTGATGCGAGAGACTTTAAAGGCCAATTCACACTGTCCGTCACGTCAAGTTGTATTCACACTGTCCGTCATGTCAATTTACCCATCTCAATACGTGATGTTGAAAGTGAGGTTATGAGTGGCAATCTGTTATGTAGAAAGTCATAGTTTAATACTAGAATTGAGGGAACAACAATGCTAAATGTTATTGACAGCCAAAGAAAACTTTACAGTGTATGTTTTTCGTCAACTCACTGGGAACTGAAACAACATTTCAAATCATTGACATCTATTTTCAAGTGAAACAATAAACATATGAAAACATCAAACAATACTTATAAGAGCATAAATAGCACCTGTTTACTTTATCAATTACGATTTGCCCGCTGACATTGTTAATACCGACGTAAACAACTGAATTTTTGTCTTTCATTAGAACTCACTTTTTCATTTAAAATGTTATTTAATGAAAAATGCGTAATCAAATTACACTCTTATTCACATACACAGTTTGCTTCAGTCTTTTCTGTTACAATGTTACGTAACATAAACCATTTTTTGGTTTCAGCTATCCGACCTCAATTTTAGGGGGACACTCAATTGACAAAAATTTTTAAGTCGTCATGATACTTTTGAAATTTACCCCTAAAACAAAGTATAACAACAAAATAAAGATGAATAAGACATATTTGCATACAAAAAGTGCAACTGTCGACTGCAGCATGTAATTCGCATGACGAAAATAGGTTAATTTCCGATGTTAGCAGACAGCCTATCCATCAAAACATTCCTCTCGAGAAAGTTTTACGTGACATGACGGCCCGGTGACGGGCAGTATGAATGCCGCCATTAGAAATATATTGCCTAATGTTCTGACGGACAGTGACGTGACGTGACGGACAGTGTGAATTGGCCTTGATGCATCATTAAGAATCTCATTTTTCTTAATTTCATTGAAGTTTTTTGGGTCCAAAGAAGCAGCATCCTTCATTAAATGTTCATTGCAATTGAATTTTGTTTGTTTTTACTAAAGCAGTGTAAATAGTGACTTTGTAGACAGAAATACAGTACAGTCTCTTTGGTTCCGCAGACAACAATCCCACTTCATCTTGGCATGTCTCATTGTGTTTTTTTTATTTTTATTTTATTATTATTATTATTATTATTATTATTATTATTATTATTATTATTATTATTATTTTAATATTCTTCATAATGCGTGGTCTGCATGTCAACATTGATATTTTCGGCTTCTGCTAATGCTTGAACTTGGGATGCAAACGAAGTTGCAACTCTGAATACATCTTGTTGATTATCTAACAGTTCTTGCAAATTTATCTCCAACCTATATAACATATAAGCCCCTAAGCTTTAAGATAGTCTAATGGAGATATTGGCTTACTGGCGTTGATAGGTCAAAAATTTTCTTGAATACAAAGGCTGTCAGGATTGTTTCGAATTTCAATGCTTTCGCTTGAAACGAAACCTTTACCTAGAACTCCATGCTTGAAGATATGGCACTCAAAGTTTTTATCAACGGGACATTGACTTTCCTCAAGAATAGTGATGAAGGCCCACCATCTCGTCTTTCCGACGTTCTGTAATCTTCTGAGTTTGTCTTTACCAGCTGTTATTTCAGAAAATTTTTCCACCCATAAAGCTGTGTGCTTAAATGACTCGTGAATAAAGACACTGGTAGACTCCAAGAGCCCACAGTGCAGCTTGACGTCGCATCTACCAACACTAGATTCAAAACATGTGCATAACAATGTGTGAAAATTAATTTTGGTACACCTTTTTTCAGTGTCGCTTGAAGTACATTACACCTGCCTACCATATTTCCTGCACCATCAAAAGATACACTAACAAGATCTTGCAAGTGTAAGCCTAACTGGGCTAACTCCTGAATTACAAGAGCTCTGTAGGCTTCTCATGTTGACTTCCGAACGGAAACCATGATGATTGCCCGTTCTTGTGGCATCGCATTCTTCACATAGTGTACGCAAATTACAGCTTCATCTACAATGCCAACATCCTGGCATGAATCCACATTGAGGCTAAAAGATTTCACCGCCTAGATTTCTTTGGCGATCTCTTGTTTAACTTGACATGCACAAATATTAATTTATTTTTAGTGTTTTTTGACGTAAAAGGTAATAAGATTACCTCTACCCTACCTTTTGCTGACTCTCATCTTTTTCTACTTTCAATAACTGTCTCGGATATGTTGGTTTTAAGAAATGGATCATACTTCGATAACAGGACAACTAAATTTAGGAAGTTTCCTTGACTTTGGCCATTGGCAATATCTGCAGGTAAATACAAGGCCTCACTTTTGCCACGATACATGATACCTTCTTTAGAAATAAATATTATTATATTAATGAGTCTTTTAAGAACCAGATGCCTGTTCGAAATCTCTTACATGTTTCTTCGCCCTATATGGTGTTCCACATTTTCTCTCTCTTTTTTTTTTTTTTTTTTTTTCCTTCTGCTAGCAAAGCGACCATGGCTAACTGACACTCGGTGCGGTGACATTTGAACAAATGAAAGCTATTATAAGGGCAGTCTTTTCTAAGAGAAGTGTTGAAGCAAAATTACAACTTAAATTGTTTATAATCCTTTAATGTTATATTAAAGGTCTAATAACATGGCAGGGAAAAATAAAGAATATTCCATATGATCTTTCTAAAACATAAGGAATAGCTTATAGCTGTACTATTAGGTTCCTGCCTAAGCACTCCCTCGATGGCATATTTGGGAAAAATTTGTAGGGAATAAGAATAAAAATGTCAGAGCTGTTCGCACATTCGTGCTTTTCGAACTGAAGGATGACCATATCGTAGATGTACTGATGGTTATATTATTATTGTCCACATTTTGATATCCTGAAAGCTTTTAATGCTGATTCGTCGTTAACTGAAATTAATAATATGGTAAGATTTACTACCAATGCTGATGTGTTTTTGATAAATGTTCAGATAAAAAAATTAAAATAAAAAAAAAGATTGTTAGTTGCTTTCAGATTCATTCGAATTGGGATCAGAACCATCGAAAGTGCAGTAATGTGTTTGAGTTTCGCTTTTGCTCGGTTCTGATTAATAGCTTATTGCCAGTCATATTCAGAGTTGCGGCCTGCTGTGTGGGAATAGCCGTGCACTCCAAGCCCCCCACTCCCGCCAGGGGTTCGAGTCCTTCCTCGGGCATAGGTAGGTGTGTGTGTGTGTGTGTGTGTGTGTGTGTGTTTTGTGCTTAGTGTAAGTTAGTTTCATTAGTGTGTAAGCTTAGCGATCGATGATCCTTGCAGTTTGGTCCCACACTGGAAGTTTAAGTTGGAGAGAATTTGGACTAGCCTGCAAGAAATAACGTTGCTCCAAAGAGTTAAGTCCATATGTAAGCAAAGCCTTTTGTTTCATTGGTTATTTGTTGAAGAAATAAAGTGCTAAATTTTGGCTATTGTTTATACGGGAGTATATCGCAACATGATGAAAATTTAGTACATCCTAGTACAATTTCTTTCCCTTGAGAGATTTTCTGTAAAAGCTGTTGTTTATATGAATCAACGGATATAAAAAATAAGAGGAACTCACTTTAAAAATTAAATAAATTTTCCCTTTGCCAAACAAGAAAAGTATTGCAAAATCCAATAACTGTGGGTCACATATTATCCGCATTACTGTAAATGACATACCCACTTTCACTTGCTTCACTTTAGAAGGAAGGTGCCAGAGGTAGGAAAATGCATGCTATACTGTTACACACATATCTGTAAAATTAAGGTGAATAGCAGACTCCCCACCTCACGAAACTATATGCTAAAATTGTGTGGATATGTAAATGTGCATCTTAATTATACCCACTTACAAAACAACTGACGTATACACTAACATGTTGTATGTTCTGAGGCAAAAGTTCAGTTCATACAATGGACAAGGTCTAAAAAGTGAACTGAATTTTTCCCTTTTATTTTATTGTTTGTTTTACTACAGGGTATCTCATGAAAGATGCCTGGGAGAGTTCCGCGAGTTGCACGGCGCATTTGCTTGTTGCTGCTGCTCCGCCTGCCGGTCGCCGCTATGCGTTTTCTGGGACACTTGGCAACAGCGCCGAGTCCGGCCCTATTGTCGTCAGGTAGAAACACCATGCTCTTGTGTTATGTACTGCGTGACAGAGTGTTTGGGTGTTTTGTTTTGAGTTTGCTGTTGCATTTCCTTTCAGTATGGTATACATGAAGGATCAACGAGTGTTTCTTGTGCTGAACTATGCAAAAACAGAATCGTATGTGGAATGCCGGCTAGAATTCTTACGGAAATTTCTCGGTGTGCATGTTCCCAGTGAATCCACAATATGCAGATTAGTGAAGAAATTTAAAAAGACTGGATCTGTGTTAGACAAACGAAGGCCTAGAGGAGATAGTGTTCTAACCAAAAATAAAGTATACGAGATAGGGGAGGCCTTGGAAAAAAGCCCAAGAACATCTCTTCGCTGTTTGGCACTTCAGACGGGTGTGTCAAGAGCATCTGCTCACAGACAGTAAAAAAAACTGAAATTGAAGCCGTACAAAATAATGGTAGTGCATCCAACTCATGAATCCAGATACTGTTGCTCGACGTCGTTACTGTAACTGGCTGTTACAGTCTGTACTCGATGGGGAAGTTGATCCTGAGATGCTTTATTTTTCTGATGAAGCATGGCTGCATTTGTCAGGCTACATAAATTCGCAGAACAATCAATGTTGTAGATCAGAAAATCCACATGAGTTACATCAACAACCTCTTCATGACGTGAAAACTGGAGTGTGGTGTGCAATTAGTGCGAGGCGAATAATTGGGCCAATCTTTTTTCACGAAACAATAAATTCTGACAGGTATGTGAACAATATCCTGTATCCATTTTTTCAAGAACATTCAACCAACGAAAAACTGTATGGTTATTTCATGCAGGACAATGCAAGACCACACATTGCCAATGCTTCTATGGTAGCAATACTAAGTGTTTTTGATGATAGGATAGTTGACTGGCCTCCTTGTTCTCCAGATCTAAATCTCTGTGACTTTTATCTTTGGGGAATGTTAAAGGACAAGGTGTATGCAAGCAATCCCCATACACTCGAAGAGTTGGAAGACATAATTCGACTAGTCATTTCCCAGATTTCGGCAGCTGAAATTTGTCGAGTGTTTGCAAATGTGTTCAAGAGATGTCATACCGTTCTTTCCATAGAGGGATATCATTTTGAACATCTACTGTAAGTAGAGGTAAGCTTAGGTTACTCAGATGGCAATGTTTTTTAGACTTTAACTCAGTGTTTGCGCCCGCGGCACAATAGGGTCCGAGAATCGGGCACTGCGATGACGGCGGCCGGGAGCCTTACCGCATGATCCGCAGGTGTCTTTCGTGAGACACGCTGTAGTTTAGATGCTGCACAGGATGCACGAGTGATGTTTTTAAATAGACTGAAGGTCGCTGCTGCAACGCGAGTATTACGTTTATTTAATGAGTTATGACAAGGAAAAAAAATTTCAAATACCTCACAGTATCTCTCTTAAGCTCCAGTGAATTAAGGTATATTGCACACTTATAATTAAGGAGCACAGCCAACGCAGCCCCCCCCCCCCCCCCCCCGTCCCCCAATGGACTGCTGCTGTGTCTGCCTTTTGTGGCACAGCGGCGGGTCCATTTATCGCGCACTTGACATTCCTCAAATATTCAACGAGCGTGAACCCATCCGGTGTATCGTAGGTTTGGCAGGGGGCCTGGACAGGGTGGGGTCCGGCTGGCAAATGCCACCCTGACTATATGGCCAGTCTGACCCTGCACGCACACACACAAACTTACACATCTTTCCGAGGGAGGAGTCAAATCTCCAACGGGAACGGCCAGTTGGCCAATAACATGACACTTTAAGACCAGATGGCCATTCTGTGCAGCACTACAGATCACTCTGTCGCCACAACAGAATACCTCCATGAAAAAAATCGACTGATTTCAACTAAATACCAGCTGTCAATTTGGCAACTCTAGCAATGCTGTATGTATTTAGTTCAACAGCAAGCTGTAAATTATTGGTTTTTGGAATTGAAAACGCGTTTTCTATATTTCCTCTAGAATCGTTTCACCCTCTTCTGATTGAGGGCATCACCAGTGGATATCTGCATATTACATTTTGTTCACAGATGTATTACCAACAGATCGTAAACAGTTCATTTCGATCATAATAAATAAGTGGCTTCTCACAGTGTATAGTCTTCCAAGTTAATTCTTTGTTGTTCTTCCCACCTGGTCATAGAACTACAGTTTAAGTGATTTATTATTAATTTTCTCTTTTCGGATGTATATTTGTCAATTTCACAGTCATGTAGCTGTACCTTATTTCGGAATTCATCTGCTCCCTATGTGTTGCACATTTCAAGTCATGAAGAAAGAATCACTGCAGTGCAGTGGCCGAGCACTCCTAGGCACCTTGCTGTGGAGCGCACGGTTGCTGATCATGAGAGGTTCGAGTCCTCCCTTTGGCATGGGTGTGTGTTTGTCCTTAGGTTAGTTTAAGTAGTTTGTAAGCCTAGGGATTAATAACCAGAGTAGTCGAGTTCCACAGATTTACAAACATTTGAATATTTGAGGAACAGTCAAGAAGAACAATCAAGAATCTTTATTGGCCACTGATCACACAAGGTGAAATAGGCTTCATCATTGGTACATTTCAGAAGAAAATTTCTTACGTTATGTACAGTGAATCGTTCATATATAAGCAATTTTCAATTATCACAAAATTATGATTATTAATTTAGTGTCAAATCTATATAAACAGTTGTATATAAATGACTTCATAAACTGCTAAGTGTATACAGTAATCTATTAAAAAGTGAATACAGCTAATAAATACATTTAATACATCAGTATGAATAACGTATAACAACATTGTTCAGCTAAAGGGTAAAAGTTATTGTTTAACATACTTATAATGTATTTTTTAAGTGAAAGGTTTACGTACGCATAGAAAAAAAGGGTCCACAATGAATACAGTTGATTCCAACACTACTCAGCTCATAAAACTCATTCAAATAGTAGAATGGGTTGTCACATAACCGGTTGTGCAGTCTTCGTCTGAGGATTTTAAATGCCATGGCATGGCCCGAGCTGCTGGTGATAACCCACTGAAAAGATTTAGTGGTTGCCCTTTGTGAGAGTTAACATTTTTTGATAGTCTGTATCTTGGTATACCTAAATCTGCCTTCTTTCTGGTGTTGTAATCATCAATATGTTCCTTTTCATACCACTGATTTTTACATGTATTACACAAATATATATGTACAAGTTTATAACAAACAATAGCCTGAGCCTGGTAAACAGAGGGCCTCTTCTGCACATTATGTGTGGAGTTCTTTTCTGAATTTTCAGGATTTGGATAATGAAAGGAGTGTGTCCCCAAATTAGAAGGCCATAAGGTAAAGTACAAAGAACATTACTCAAAGAAAGTCAATACTAACCTTGTCCGTAACTTTTCAAAGGAAATAGGAGACTCTCGAGATCTTTTTACATGCATAGTTTACATGTTCTTTCCAGTTCAGTTTTGAATAGATAAGCGTTCCCAACAGCTTTAATATATATGCCCTCCTGAATGTTCTTGTGAAGTCAATGTATGATATTATTAGATGAATCAGCTTATAAAACTATATACATTTTACTGATTTGTTTTCAATGGCATTGAGCGACCCTGTTGAATTTTCTCTGGATTACAGAGTAATGGCTGTTCAAAGCCATGATGAAATAAACGTTGGTAGTTTTATAAGCTGATTCATCTAATAATATCATACATTGGCTTCACAAGAACATTCAGGAGGGCATGAGAGGAAGTTTATTTTCATTGTGGAGGCAGCAAAGATAATAAGAATTTGATGTAACACTTACAAATAATTTTTTGTGGACAATCATAATATATTTTGGGCTACTTCTTGTTGTAGTAGTTTGGAGAACGCAAAATTCAGAAGTGTGGGAATGACATAACGTAGTGTAATCACAGCAGAAGTGATCCATAGAATGCCCATAATATTGTTGCAACATGATGGTTGCTCCAGACAGTCTAACAACATTGTGCAATACCAGTGTCAAAAGTTTCATATGTGCGAATGTGACAGACACAGATGACAAGTGTTGTTTGGCTCTTGACCTGTCTTTGCACACACATAATAAAAAGAGAAAGTGTAGATGGCTGAAGGAGTGATATAAGAAGAGAGGCTGTTTGAAGCATGAAAATTTACTAAGTGACACAAGGATAAGTGATCTTAATGATTTTTGCAATATCCTGAGGATGGTCACTCGTTCATTAGATGTTATTTCTTATTACGAATTTTGCGAACCCATATTATGATGAATCACAGTTGACACTGTATTTGTGTAATACTTATTTATTTAGATACAGTTATAAAATACATATATTTTTATTTAAATTGTAACAAAAATATTTTGAAATTTCAGTCTATCAAAGTAAGAAACAGTTGGTACCATAGCTCATTGAACTAGGTCCACTTTTCAATGCACTCATGTTCGTTTCATTTTTGAAATTATTAGAGTGGCAAACCACTAAATATTTCCAATAATTTTCAAATTAATGTGCATTCCGCTTATTCAGAACGAATGTACATTTCACAACACAGGAAATAGAGCAGAAACAGTTTAGCAGATGAGAGTGAATCGATAAAGATACGCAATTTTAGTCAAAGGCTATGCAAGTCAAGTAGCTTTCTGAAATAAATATAATTTCAATAGATCCATCATATATTTCATATATTGTACAATATATAGCAAAACCTTCAAACCTTACCTACAGATATTCAATAATATTATACAACATAAAATACTTTCGATATATTTTTCAAACACTAAGAAAATTAGAGGAAAATATTTCTTTACAATATACCAAATTTACTAAATTTATTGTGAAATCACTAAGTTGGCGATGGAGTCACATTATCTGATAGTAATTTATTAACAAAGACTTTAATAAAGAATCTGCAGCACCAGAAAAGTGTTCTTTCAATCACCTATTACATATTGAAAAGTCACACGAATGTGATTGCATTAGTGTGGCAGAAAGTTAGAGTGGTTGCACAGCTATTTTCATGTCACATCATTTAAGTTGTGATTATATACTCTACAAATGTCATTAAGGAAGTTTCATTGAAGTGATAAATGATGTTTTTAGTATCACAATATTAGGTACACTCAAGGTCGGAAAGCATATCTCAAGTGGCCCCCAGACTGTCATTAATATTGTGTAATATTTTATATTGTGCAGGATTAATTGCCATCTATAGATAATATTCTAGGTTGTGAAATATGTTGATAAGTCTACCAAAATCTAAACTGCATCTGGCTGGAAATGTCTATCTTTGTCAGATCAATCTCGTCTTCTAAACTGTTTATTTTATTCAAGTTGTTGTGTTGTGGAGTTGAATGCCTTCAAATCAGCGGAAAGAGCATTCTTTTGAGGATTATTGGAAATAAATAATTGTTTGTTAGTCTTATGATGCAGCAAATGAAACGATGATACTAGTCTACAGGAGAAAATAGAACAATGTGATCAGTTTTAGTAGAAATATGGGGAAATTTACCAGAAAATAGATAAGCTTCAATTATTATAACAAAAAATTAAATTTGTTGCAAACCAATTATAGGAAAGAATTAAAGATAGTTATGAATGCAATGCAAAGTGGAGCTGATGTTGACTAGATAATAATAATAATGCAACCACCTTTAGATAGTTCGAAGACCAGTACTCATTAGGCTTGCTTATTCTCATGTCACTTTCTAAATTTTTAAGTGCCAATTTTCCTCTCTCTTATACCATTCCTTTATTTATCTACATTTCCTCCTTTCCTGATGTGATCGTAAAGCTGGGCTGATACCAAGTAAAAGCTGGCCTCAACATCTGCCATATTTGAATCTTCAGATTTGGACTCTAATATTGTGCAACATCGATTCGCTGTCTGGAGTAAGCATCAACATATTGTACAATATTATGGCCAAATATTATTGAAATTCTAGTGGCCACTTTAGTTGTGATTATGGTTTCGATCACAGAAATCAAAAAAATTCCCTAAAGAGATTTTTGGAAACTTACTTGAGTTTCTATGTCTACAGGATCATATCTACTACGCACTTAACTGCCTAATAGAGGATTCATTAAATAATTTTACGATTATTTCTTTGTTGATCCTCTCACGAATAGTGTGCAAGAAAATGACCACTATCTTTCCATTTCAGCTCTAGTTTCTCATCCTTTTTTTTTTTTTTTTTTTTTTTTTTTTTTTTTTTTTTTTAATTAATTATGATGATAAATTCTACCTATGTAAATGGGGATTTACAACATTTTTCGCATTTGGTCAAAAAAATTAATGAATGAAGTTTTATAAATTGGTCTTGATGCAACGAAAAATGCCTTTATTTTTATTGGCTGCCACCCAACTTGTATATCATATCCCTGACACACTATCCCCTATTGTGTGAATAATACAAAACAAGCTGCTTTTCTTCATACTTTTTCGACGTCCTCTGTGAATGCTACCTTCTCGATGGCGTCTAGCTATCCTATCTGGTAAAAATTACCAACCATGCAGCAATATTCCACCAGAAGATGGGAAAGGGTAGTGTAAGCTGACTCTTAAGAGAAATTTTTGTATATTCAATGAGTCTTTGGTTCTCTTTCTCCACAATGTCATCCATGTCGTGTTTTCAGATAAAATCGTCCATTATAGTAATTCCTAGGTATTTAGTTGAAGTGAACGTGATTTGAGTGATTTATCATGTAATCCAAAATTAATGGATTTCTTTTAGTGTGTGGATGGTGTTACACTTTTCGTTATTTACATACAATTGCCATACTTTTTACAATTCATAGATGTTACCTAGATCATTTTGAAAGTAGTATTAACCTTCTGATGACTTTGCTAGACGGTAAATGAGAAAAACATCTGCGGACAACCTAACAGGGCTGCTCATATTAGGCCTACCTCATAGATTATTTCCATACATTAGGAACATGAGAAGTCTTGTGACACTTCCTTTAGTAACGTTACTTATCACTTCTGAGATGATAGTCCATAGTGACTCAATTTGATTAAAAGTCACTTGTGAGGGATAGTGTCAAAGCCCTTCTAGAAATCTAAAAATATGGTATCAATTTGATATCCCATGGCCATAGCATTCCGTAGTACATGAAGAACTAGTAGTGTTGCTCAAGAACAATATTTAATTCACTTGTGTTGGTTATGTAACAACAGAGAGTTTTCTTCGAGGCAATTTGTAACGTTCAAATGCAGTATCGGTCCAAAATACTACTGTCAATCGACGTCAGTGATATGGATTCATAGTTCAATGGATTACTTATATTTCCACTCTTGAGTATTGGTGTGAACTGTACAAATTCCCAGACTTTGGAGTTTAGGCACTTATGAAGCGTTGCTGAACTCAATGTTGGCTCAATTTTTTAAATTCCTCCATCCGAATCTAGACGCCTCAGAGAAGCCACAGGTATATTTTTGATGTTGTGTTCGCCCGTATTTCTCTCTCAGAATACACAGAGAACAGTAATACGCTTTCTGGAAACTGCCATAGGATGGCGGATACGAAAAGTGAATCAACACTCCACACCTCCATTGACTGGTCTGCTGGATGATGCAATCCTTTGTTTACTGTTTAGTTGGTTCGAGACGCTTGTCCCAAGTGGTGTGTTCGTGAGTGTTTGTAATCTTACTGCATGAAATAATGATTACTGGTGGTACGAATGCATATTCTGGATACTCCAGGAAACAAATGCAAAAGGAAGGGGCTTTGAAGAAGGTGGGGACAAAACAAAGGCTAAGCATATGTATCTAGACACATGTCTTCAGTGGCACTGACACGTCAAATCGGTGAGCCAAGTAGCTGACAATGTTTCCAAAACATAGCCATGATATTGTACAACAGATTTTTAATTCTTTTTAGGAACTGCGTAGTTATGACCTACAAAATACCTGCTTATGAAAGTTGGTGCAAAGCAATGATGCTAGAAAGTCATATGTAAATGGAATGCTGAGTCATACTTTATGGCATCTTGGCTACAGCGTAGTTATAAACAATGCGAAACACAGTGTGTGCTGTACCAAAGGGGGAAAAAGGCATCACATCATAAAGTGTCAGATGATAAGAAGGCTAAAGTTAAAGAACACATTACATCATTACCAAATCTTTCACGTCATTACAGCCATGCAAAAAGCCCTCGTAGCAAATACCTTCCTGTTTGATTAAACATTAAATTATTGTTTTTGATGTACTTGGAGTGGCTGCATGAAAAATGTCTGGAAACAGAAGTAGCCACCATGCATTATTATTATGATGTTTTTAATGCAGAATTTAACATCGATTTAATAATAGTAATGTTTGTTAAGCCTATGGGACTTAACTGAGGGGTCATCAGTCCGTAAACTTACAAACTACTTATAAACTAACTTGTACTAAAGACAGCACAAACGTCAATGCCCAAGGGAGGATTCGAACCTCCGATGGTGAGCAGCCTCGTGCATCAGAGCATAGCACCTCAATGCGCTCGGCCACTCCGTCACGACATCGGATTTGAGCCTCCCGGTAGTGACCAACTGCAACTTCAGTGATAAAACTGACATTGCTATAACTAATCATAAAATAATAACTCTGTGTCTGCTGATGAATACATAAAAAACCTTGAACACGATAACTCCTTGCATCTCATGAAAGCCAAAGCTCCTCAATGTCTCATAAAACGTTTGAAAAATGATACCAATTGACCAGTGGTATCTAGTTTTGTAAATGGAAACTCTGGAGAAACAACTTTTGTATTCATAACATGAAAATAGGAGTTTTTAAAATGTATTTGTGGGATGAACCTATAGCTAGACGTGGATCGTGTGAAATAGTGAGCTTTGTTGTGCAATACTTGTCTAACATTGATGATTGAATTAAAAGAGTAAGAATGTTTAGCGATAACTGCTTCGGGCAGAATAAGAATTTGAATGTAGTTTTGGCCAATTTGTTTTTGAGAAAAAGGTTTAATTTGGCACCACATACTCCAGGGATCATTATGTGTAGTTCATTACAGAATGCTGTCAGAAAAAGCCAGTCACGGTAGTACCAGTCAAACACGATTTTGTTTTGGACTACATCATTCTTCAGAAATATACTACAAAAACGCAGGTCCAAGGTGCCAAATTCAAGGATGATGCTGTTTTTGAGTACAGCAAAGAATAGAAACATGGGTTCTACAAGGCGCGGATCCAAGAAGGGGGGGGGTTCACGACCCCCCCCCCCCCCCAAACTGCAGTAACTCGAATGATTTTCATTTTTAAGGCTATACATTTCCAATTTTAAGCATATAAATTTCCAATTTTTTCAGTCAATTGTTAGAGAAAAAATTTGCGTGTGAAAACTGTGGTCCTCGAAGGAAATAAGTAGTGGATACTGTAGTGGATACTCGTGTTCGTTGCCTGAGGGCTAGCTGACATGAACGGCCTTATGGGCTACAGGAAAGTAACGGTGCCTGCACCCATTCCAAAGTGGAAGGGCGGCATGCCTGCTGACAGCAGCCGTCACGGTTTGCAAGTCCACAGGTAGAATCCTTGGACCGCACGCAGAGAGAAAGACCCTTCGCCAGGGAAAGGAAAAAAAAAAATTACAGAGAGACTGGCTATCCCAAACATTGACGGAAATGACCTGTAGAAACAGCAGTCATCTCAGTTAGTCATACACGCTCGTACAGCCATAGTCAGCAGACCTATCGTCACGGTCCTACATTGAGTGTTAAGTGTAACAGTGATAAAGGTCAGTGCACTCTTCAGTTTTATATTATGTAGATTATGAGGATGTCACTATTATTATTTCAGTATGGTTATAGTTCTTAAATTAATTGCACGGCATATGTACTTATCAAATTTTCGCACGAGTACTTTTCCTCTGATATTAGAGATTTCTTAAAAGTTATGCTAAAGCTATGTACTAAGCAATGACTCAAAGAATGCCGGTTAAGATAAATATATCTATGGTTAACCAGCTGATGGAAATATTTTCATAAAACTTTTTTTAAAATATTAACTCTGATATACAAATAAATATGAAACATACTTTTTGTATGATGTAAACTTAATTGTTTCAATATTTAGTAAGTGAAAATAGGACAAAATAATACACGATTACATTTTGGTTCATTTCTGATGGTTGTCGGAGTGCCCATTTCTAACGTGAGCCATCAAGCCATTGAAAAGAGACATTTTAAAAAATGTGGCGGTTTAAGTATAAGAAATGCAATTTTTTTTAGCTTGGCGTTTCTCGTTTTCATGTGTCGGGTTGGTATCAATGCCGAAAACTAGAGGAACCAAAATAACCAAGTAACCGGGTGGTTCCTGGCGGTTCTGACATCTTAGCACTTTTTAATTACTAATGACATGTTTCAGTTTGGTAAGAAACCCTTTCATCTCATCGAAATAAGGTTTTCAAGCTATTCAAGAAAAATATGCTAAATTGACCTCGAATCACCGACACTACCACTCAAAGTAAATAACAGCAAATAATGAACTTATTAGTTCATGTGATTTTTATGTTTCTACAAGTAAAAAAAAAAAAAAAAAAATTACAACTCCATTTATTTCACATATTCGACCTATTTTGGACTGCATTGAATGGGTTATTATAACGCAACTGTCTCAGTCATACAGTTACAAATTGTGACATTCACGCTTGTCTGACCTTCTTACTTATTGTGACCAAATGTCCTGCATTTTGCATGACACTTTTCTCTCTTCTCCCCGAGTCTTATAACACAGCCCACCACGATGTTAAAAGATCTTCAAAATATCCTGAATTTCAATATTATCCTGCAAGCCATTTTGCGAAATCTGATTATCATCTCATTCAAGTGAAATCAATTATTACACAGTTAATGAAGAGAGACCAGACTTTTTGTGAAGGAAAGGAAATTTTGTTGGTAGGCTAGCATCCGCCACGCATGTTGTCTGCCATAATTTCAGACGTAAACATCCTTCGCGCTGGCAGAAACGCAAAATATCTGACAAAAGTAATATTACGATGAGGGCTGCTGGTGTGTTTGAAAGTCAGTGCAAGTCATAAGTGTGTGGGCTGTGGAATTACATTGGATGTAATCATGCTGAAACTCACATAAAATGCGTGTTAATGTCAAACTGTGTTCTTTGTATCAATTTTTTCTAGGCATTAAAAAGAAATCGGATTATTTATTTATTTATTTATTATTTAGTATTATTATTATTGTTATTATTATTATTATTATTTAATACACTGAGAAGCAATTTAACGACACATTTTTTTTATATATAAATTTTCAAATGTTAGCCAGTATGGTACTGAAATTACAGTAAATGAATGGATTGCAAGTCACAAGCTAACTTATTAAAGATGGGTTAAAAGATTTGCAAAACATGAGTTAAATACTGATTATCATATTGTTAGTAACATTGAAGACTTTACTGTTTGCGTTCCTGATACAAACAAGGTGATTAGAGCCTCCTTGGCTACAAATGCGCTAACAGAACGAATATTTTTGGTAATGAACAGTATATGGACCCATGAAAACTCAAGACCTGAAGCAGAAACATTCGACTAAAGGTATGTAGAGGTCTATGATACATTTCTGAGAAACACTAAAATGTTACAAGTAATTTATTTGCTGCTGTTAGGATTTTGAGGGGACTAAACTGCTAGGTCATCAGTCCCCTAGTAATTCATTCAAATGAAAAATATACTTGATTATGTTTCGCCATACTCAGATAATTGTATTCACCAAAACTGTACTTCACCATTATCAGTGTTTTCGCCATATTTAGAATGATAAGGTGTTGAGTGGATGAATTGGCGTTTTGTATGTTCCAATAATCAATTACAAAAAGCAAATTAAACACGTGACGTAAAGTTGGTACCATTATGCTGCATAACCGGAAGATCCTGCTTTTTGTGTTTGAAAATATGCTCACCCTATTCTTACTATGAAACCAATGTACTCGAAACTAGTTCATATCAATTTGTAAACGAAATCATTTTTATCATAACGTTTACAAAACTCTTTTTTGTTTCATTACACTCGTGAGAAACGTAAAATTAATAATGAAAATGAAATAGCTAGCTAAGCCAGTGGTGTAAAAGCCCAATAACTGCAGACCAAAAAAAAAGGATCGAATATGGGAGTTAATTCGTATCAATTTTTTTTTTTTTTTTTGTAAATTTGAAAACGGGAGTGCCATGACCAACACATACTAAAAATCCTTACTGGAGGAGGTGAGTGTGGAAGTGAGGTGCGTTTGAAGATCACTTGCGTACATTGTTCTAAAATAACTAAAAATCCGCGGCCTCTTGCGAAAACGTCTTCCAGATATTGTAGTTGGGATTTGCAACTTACCAGTGCTTATTTCACCGCATTAAAGAATGATCGTACGTAATACATTATTTTTTTCTTAGTTTAGTTGTTATTTTGTCAGGCCGATTGCTTGAAGATGATGAACGAGATGAGATGCCATGGATCTGTCAGGACAATTGACACTTTTTTTAATAAGAAGTTCAAGTCGGAAAATGAGGCGGCAGGAGAATCGTCGCCTACGCTACGAATCCCACCTCCCAGCGGCATTGATTCTGATGTTGACTCCTCTTGATGCTGGAGGTTCGAAAAGTGAGCAGGCCTTGCCCAGCTCTGCTTCTGCGAGTAGCAGCGGTAATGTCCCGCAACGACACTCTCAGCGTTCACTATTGTCTGGGATTGGGTGTTACAAGTGTCAGTCGGTTGTAGACGACTTCACTAAGCTATGTTGCTAGAGCGACACTGCACACCACCTTCCGATTATGAATTCCCTTACTGTGTAGTTACCAAAAAAGGGAAAAAGATAAAGAAGTATGCCCAGAGGTCACATTTGGAAAACTTCTACTGGCTCGTACTGTCACACGGAGATCAAGGGCTTTATTGTAAATACTGCAACGGTTGCGTCCAATTGTCAGTAGTATAATTTTCTGTGGACGTCAAAACATTTCTTTGCGTGGCGAGATGGAGATGATGGAGATCTGTACCAAAGAAGTACTAACGCAAAAACTGGTGCCGCTAATCATGAGAGGGATAATGTTGTGAGTAGCAACGATGGGAATTTTAGAGCTGTATTGCGCTTCAGAGTTAATTCAGTTGATTCAAATCTAGGTCGTCATTTAGAAAACAAGTCTTCAAATGCCACATATATCAGCAAAACCACACAAAATCAACTAATTGACGTATGCAAAGAAGAAATTCAAGATAAGATTTTATCCAGAGTTAGAGAAGCAAAGTTTTTTTCTCTTATTTTTGATGAAACCACGGATATTTCTCACATTGAGCAGCTCAGTTTATCTGTCTCTTAACGCAAAACATTGCCCTTGTAATAATCATTTGTTGAACAACTGTCTCGCAAATTCTTCCAAGGTCACTGTTTCTCGCAACACATCGGCAACAACGAAGAAAATAGTAGCATATGATAATGCCTCTGCAAAAAGACATGCCATCTTTAAGGAAGCACTTGGTGGTATAGCAATGAAGGGCATCTGTGAGACGCGTTGGGTGGAGACATGATGGTCATCTGCAGTTTCAAGGTGACAATTTGTTGAAGATATGCTATGCCCTCCATAAGATTTCACTGTGGCGTGACAGTACAACGGCATCTGAAGCATAAAGGTGATATGTGACCCCCTCCAAAACAGAACCCTGGATCCACCCCTGGTTTCTACATCCACAAAAGTTATGATGGTGGCGTCAAGTCTGCTGTGAAACTTCAGAGAGGAAAGGGCAGCTGTTATAATCGACCCAAGTTTAATCTGGCTAAGTTTACACTAACGTGGCTTTATGCTTCACCTGTGCCTGTGCCCCCTATAAACGTAAGGATATTAGAGATCTCCTGCATATGTTCCATTACCATGGTCAGCGATTCTTGCAATTCACCAATCAGCTAACCCCCATGTCCAACAAGGAAACAGAGGATGACCAACCCGATTATGATGAGTAAATGTAGCTCATTAAAGCAACCTTTGTTCAAACACGTTTGACAATGTATTGTACATATGTTTGTTAGCAGAATACAGATATTCTTAATTAATTGTATTACAAACTATAAATAAATGTGTTTTTATTTGAATGTGAAGTGACATTCATACAAATTCCTATTCATTTATTGTGTAATATGTTTATTGTTATAAATTAATCAACAAACAACGAAAATATTGTGAATGTACCCTCATGGTGAATGCCCTTATGGAACATATATTCAAACACATTTTCCTGCAAACGACTTGTTGTTCCATTTGCTTTTCATATTCGCAACACCTCATATCTTTCATCAAGCAAGAAAGTGTATATGATTACTAACTATGGAACTATTTGTAACATATCTTTCTTTTCCTCATTTTTTATTGCTACCGACTGTCACTTTCAATATACAAATTCGTAACAAACAGAAAAACCAGATTCGTTATGTTAATAATTGACTCTGATTCTTTGAAATGAAAAAATGTTTAATGCTTAATATTCAAATGTAATTAATGAGTGATAAAAGTTGGGTTGCCACTATGTTTTCCTAAACACAGAAAAGTTGATATTGACGTATTTGACCAGTGCCATACACCGTACTAAGACCAAGATTCATTTAGTTAACTATTTGCCAACTTCTATCATAAAATTTGTAATATTTTTAAATGACTCTGATCCCTCTGTTAACAAGAGCATACATATTTCCCACCAAAATAGTGATTAGGATGGTTATATAATGGAATGTAAAATTCAGTAAATTTACATTATATTTTCAACTCAATGTTATAACCTAACCATTTTAAAATACTAGGTGACTAAGAGTCACCATAGAACAAGATTAAAAAAAAAAAAAAACACCTATCACAAGACTTTACAGAAATAAATATTACGATACTAACAACATAAAATAAATGTCTGGCTGCATTTTATTAGTTCCTACCTTCGTACTCAAGAATCACAACTCTAATTTTGCAAGAGAAAATTGAAGGCAAACAATCAATTAATTTCTCGACCTAATTTGGACTAGTGTCCCTAAATTTGCAGTAGAGTTACACAGCCGGCCGCTGTGGCCGAGCGATCTGCGGCGCGCCAGTCACGGTCTGCACGGCCACTACGGTCGGGGGTTCGAATCCCCCCTCGGGCATGGACATTTGTGCCGTTCTTAGTATTAGTTCATAAGTATTTTGTAAGCTTAGGGACTGATGACCCCATAGTTAAGTCCCATAAGTTCTACAAACATTTGAACATTTTGGAGTTGCACAGCTGATACTTTATATATATATATCAACTTTGTTCTCGCAGCAGCAGTGTCGAAATCGGAAGACAGGAGCAGTAAACTATGAAAAAACCGTCCGCGAAAAATCAATCACTTCGTCTCATCTAGCAGAATCGATATTTTCGATACTTTCCAGCTTCTGTTTCCACTGCTGGAGGACAGTTACAAACGTTAGTCCCAACAATCTCGAAAATATCGATATTACTACCACAGAGCAATAACTGTGAACAGCTGAATAATTTCAATGTTTAAGAGCAGAAAAGGTGATCAAATAACAAGGGAGAAGTTTCCTTCACACCTTCACAATATCACTGTATTGCTGCAGTGTGCTGCTTTCGTTAAGGCTCACACGTTATTTGTTATTTTTTGTGTTTTCCCCAACCAAACACAAAAAATAACAAATAACGCAGGAGTCTTAACGAAAGCAGCACACTGCAGCAATAATCACGACGACACCGAAATTTGTTTCACAAAATGTAGCACAGTGGCCACAGATGGCTAAGTTGAAGTGCCGTTGCTACAAGCAAACCCGCAACTCAAAAATAAATAAATAAATAAAATTAATTAATTAAAAAAATACAAGTCCGCACAACCGCGTCCAAGACATGAGAAGCTAACCGTCCTTGACAGTCTCTCTCTGTCGACTTTCTAAACATCAGCTTCCCGTACTTTCAGGCTGCACATACTCGCAGTTGGCAGCCACACCCTTCACACCTCGGAAGCCAATCATAGCAGTTGGCACTCCAGACTCTGCCCCCAAAAGCAATTTTCACATGCCGACTCATGTAGACAGACCTTTTCCCCCGAAATTATCAAAACCCGACATTTTGGCGCTGAGTTTTATTAACACAGGCGGCGGATGCATGCTGTTCCAGACATCCTCTCCTCGTAGGGAACTGCACATGCAGTGACCAGCCATTTATCAAGTCGTAAACCGAAGAACCTACTGCCGACAATTTGGGATGCAGCGTTAACGGCGAGTCATTCTTTAGCACCAAACGTTCGGCCGATTGTGGCCACTCACCTATAGGAAAACACAGACGCCTGGGTCATTCCCTGCACTTTGCAAAAGATACCCACGACGGTCGTCTGACCAGCGCCGGACGATCTCATAAAGATGCAAGTTTTTTTTTTTTTCAAGAAACACTGACCGCCCAGACGCAAATGTTCAAATATTTGTAGAGCTTATGGGACTTAACTACGGGGCCATCAGTCCCTAAACTTATAAACTACTTATACTAAAGATGGCACAAACATCCAGGCCCGAGGGGGGATTCGAAACCCCGACCGCAGCGGCCGTGCAGACTGTGACTGGCACGCCGCAGACCGCTCAGCCACCACGGCCGGCAAGATGCGCCCAGGTAACACACTCAGCCGCAAAATGGTGCCTCTTGTTGTGCCGTAAAGCCAGCGCCACACGCAAGACGCATGAAAACAATCGTGAAGGAGGCAGCGACGACCGGCAGCCAATCACACGCCGGCGCCGCAGCTCCTGGAGGCAGCAACCGAAAAGCACGCCCTCTACAAGCAACTTTATCTAGGCCGACATGCGTCTGGGAGGGCACTCGGAACTCGACTCCGAACTAGGAAGTTACCAGGATACAGCGCAGACGCCGTCACGAGAACAGACATACTCTCTCAAAGTTGAGTATTTTGTATACTTTAGTAAATAAAACTTCTATTATTAATCTGTGTAGCTGGAGACTGATGACTAAGTAGTTTAGTCCTCTCTAAACAACAACAACTGTATAGTTGTTTTAGCTGTCCACGCATGCCACAATTCCTGAGCAGATCCTTTCCCGAAAGATAGGCCGAGGTGGACAAAACACCCCTCACCCCCCATTGTATGCCCACTGCCCCACGGGTTGCCCAGAGCTTTCGCCTCGGCAGGGACCTTTCGTGAAAAAACTAATGGCTGGCCAGTACAATGCCGAGTGCCTTCGCTCCCCTTGTGCGTGAACCCAGCCTCGACACAAGCTTTAAAATCAGCTTGTTCGCCACTGCCATGAATAATCACAGAAAAGACAATAACGTACCTTAATAAGTAATAAAAATCAAAGGACAGGACTCCTGACATATCTCTCGCAACCCCTTACTGAATGTAGAAGTCGGAATGATAAAATACTACATTAATACAGGCAGTAAACCTATCAGCAGACATTTATTTGAGAATAAGTAAACAGGAGAGACGAAAAAATTTGTGAAATAAATTATCAGAAGGAACCACCACCACCTGCTCACTCTGAAAGGAACCTAGTTGGTATACATACTGAACTGGTATACTTGGCTTTATTATGTGATTTCAGTTGCTTTGCAACACCAGTCAATCTGCTGGGTTACTCATATTGACATCTGCCCTTGTTTTGAATTCTAGAATATTTACTTCTTCTTCTTTTGTAAAATAGTTTTGGAAAACAGTATTTATTGCCTCCACTTTATTGACAGCGCCGTTGGTAACATTGTATAGTAAAGGTGAAGTGTGAGTGTTTGTGTTACTTACAGATTAATCCTACACTGAGTTAACTTAACACTGTACTCGCATTCAAGAGGCAGTGGCTCAAATCCTCTGGCCATCCAGATTTTCCTAAATCACTCCAATCAATCATAATTGTGAATTACAAATAGTCGAAGACAATCTAATGTACTTCAAAAAATGTATTTGACTGTAGTCCCCTACAAATAAAAATCATCGAGGTGCAAGGAAAAATAGAAACATTATTGGTACTTGTTGCAGTCACAGGCATTCAAGCTGTTTCCTCACCTTTTTGCGTAATTATACATTAGTAAATTGGCAAGGAAGAATTTAAATACAAATGGCAGGCTACTCCTTTTATGCACAGTAATTTAAGCTTTCTTTTTTAGGTTCCTACCTAAATACAGACTTGGAAATCGCCACATATTCTGAAACATACGGCCAGCGGCGTATTTATGATAAGTAAGAATGTAAATATCATTTGTACTCGTTTCATTTGCACAAATTTAATCTATACTGTTGGGTTTCTGCATAACTGCACTCTCGGATATCTCAAACAATTCGAAAAAAACTACCTAAAACTGTATAACAGACTTGTAATACAATTAGATTATCGTCCCAGCGTCAGTTACAAAAAAAAAGAAAAAATATATAGTTCTCACAGGACTCGAACAAAAATTTTTTATCAGGTAGAATGGGAGCTAATGTCCATAACCCCAAGACCACAGTGAACAACCATAATTTGTCCTTCATATTCTAATTCATAAATGTCCAGCTTTGGGTTTCAGCATTCATCTACATCTACACGGGATACTCTGCAAATCACATTTAAGTGCCTGGCAGAGGGTTCATCGTACCACAATTATACTATTTATCTCCCATTCCATTCTCGAATAGCGCGTGGGAAGAAAGAACACCTGAATCTCTCTGTTCGAGCTCTGATTTCTCTTATTTTATTCTGATGATCATTTCTACCTATGTAAGTGGGAGTCAACAATATATTTTCGCATTCGGAGGAGAATGTTGGCGATTGGAGTTTCGCAAGTAACCCACGCCTCAGCGATAAGCGCCGTTGTTGTAATGATTCCCATCCCAGATCCTGTATCATTTCCGTAACGCTGTCTCCCCTGTATCGTGACAATACGAAACGAGCTGCCCTTCTTTGGACTCTTTCGATGTCCTCCGTCAAACCCACCTGATAAGGATCCCACACTGGGCTGCAATACTCCAAAAATGGACGGACAAGCGCAGTGTATGCAGTTTCTTTAGTAGTTCTGTTGCATCTTTTAAGGATTCTGCCAATAAAACGCAGTCTCTGCTTCGCCTTTCCCACGATATTATCTACGTGTTCTTTCCAGTTTAAGTCTGAAGTAATAGTGATTCCTAGGTATTTTGTGGAGTTTACGGCGTTCGCATTTGATTGATTTATGTTGTAAACAAAGTTTAACGGATTTCTTTTCGTACACATGTGAACGACTTCACACTTCTCATTATTTAGAGTCAATTGCCAATTTTTACACCATACTGATATCTTATTCAGATCGTTCTGCAGTTGGTTTTGATCTTCAGATGATTTTACTAGACGGTAAATGACGGCGTCATCTGCAAACAACCTAAGAGAGCTACTTAGATTTTCCCCTAAATCGTTTATGTAAATAAGGAATAGCAGAGGACCAATAACACTACCTTGTGGAACGCCCGATATCACCTCTGTTTTAGTCGATGCCTTACCATCGATTACTACGAACTGTGTCCTCTCTGACAAGAAATCCCCTATCCAATTGCAAATTTGGGGCGATATACCATAACCACGCAATTTGATTAAAAGCCGTTTGTGAGGTACGGTGTCAAAAGCTTTCTGGAAATCAAGAAATACGGAATCGATTTGCGAACCTTTGTCGATAGCACCCATCACTTCGTGTGAATATAGAGCTAGTTGTGTTTCGCATGAACGATATTTTCTAAATCCGTGTTGACCTTGGGTCAATAGATCGTTCTGTTCGAGATAATTCATAATATTTGAATACAGGATATGTTCCAAAACCCTGCTGCAAATTGACGTCAATGAAATAGGCCTGTAGTTTAGTGGGTTACTCCTACTGCCTTTCTTGAATATAGGTGTGACCTGTGCAACTTTCCAATCTTTTGGTACAGATCCTTCTATGAGAGAGCGGTTGTATATGACTGTTAAGTAAGGAGCTATCGCTTCAGCATAATCAGATAGAAATCTAATGGGTACACAATCCGGACCAGAAGACTTGTTCTTATTAAGTGATTTTAGTTGCTGCACAACTCCGATGATATCTACTTCTATGTTACTCATTACGGCATCTGTTCGTAATTCGAAATCTGGAATATTGGTTTCGTCTTCTTTAGTGAATGAGTTTCTAAAAGCTAAGTTTAGTAACTCTGCTTTAGTAGCGCTCTCATCGGCAGGATCGCCATTACTATCACGTAGTGAAGGTATTGTTTGTGACTTTCCCCGAGTATATTTAACATATGACCAAAATCTCTTTGGGTTTTCAGTCAAATTACGAGAAAGAGTTTCGTTGTGATAAATGTTGTAGGCATCTCGCATTGAAATCCTCGCTAAATTTCGAGCTTCTGAGTACAATCGCAAATCCTGGGGATTTCGTGTTCGTTTAAATTTAGTATGCCTTTTCCTTTGCTTTTGCAACAGTGTCCTAACCTGTTTTGTGTACCAAGGGGGATCGCCTCCTTCTTTTATTAATTTATTAGGTATAAAACTTTCAATTGCTGTCGATACCACTTCTTTGAATTTGAGCCACATCTGGTCTACACCTACGTTTAGTGTTAGAAACGAGTGGAAGCTGTCTTTCAAGAAGCAATGTATTTTGTTTCTATCATCTTTCCTGAACAAATATACTTTGCGTTTATTTTTGGTAACTTTGGGACTTTCGATATTCAATTTCGCTACTACAGCTCTGTGTTCACTAATACCTGTATCCGTTTTGATGCTCATTATGAGCTCAGGATTATTTGTTGCTAAGAGATCAAGTGTGTTTTCACATCCATTTACAATTCTAGTTGGCTCATGAACTAATTGTTCGAAGTAATTCTCAGAGAATGCGTTGAGTACAATTTCGGACGATGTTTTATGCCTACCTCCTGATTTGAAAATATAATTTCGCCAACAGATCGAGGGTAAATTAAAATCACCACCTACTATTATCGTGTGAGTCGGGTACGTTTTTGTAATTAGACTCAGGTTTTCTTTGAACCTTTCTGCTATTGTATCGTCAGAGTCGGGAGGCCAGTAAAAGGAACCGATTATTAACTTCTTACGATTTTCGGGTACAACCTCTACCCATAATAGCTCGCACGAACTATCAACTTCAACTTCGCTACATGAAATACTACTTTTGACGGCGACAAACACGCCCCCACCTATTTTGTTTAATCTATCCTTTCTGAATACCGATAGATCTTTTGAAAATACTTCTTCTGAACTTATTTCCGGCTTGAGCCAACTTTCGCTGCCTATAATGATGTGTGTTTCGGTGCTTTCTATTAACGCTTGCAGTTCTGGAACTTTCCCGCATTATTGCATCATTAATTAATATTCGACCTTCACTAACAATTAATGAACGAAAGTGAAGCGTATGTGATAAATCTTCAGTGTACTATCGCCTTAAAATGGTATATAGTCATGACTTGCATTTCAACGTCATCTGCAAAGCAGAGACCACTGGCATTATTGCTCCAAGTAAGCACAGCTCTAATACAATGGAGCTTCCGGCAGGCTACTTCTGGCACTTTCGATATTTTGCGTCCACTGGTTATCAATCAGCACTTGAGGGATGTTGGACCATTCTTCTATGAGTGCAAAATGCAGCTCTGCAACCGTTGTGCGAGGTGCTGGTCTGACTGTGATGCATCTGACAGAAGCGTCTCATATATGCTCAATTGGGTTTAAGTCTGGTGAACAAGCTGGCCACTCTATTCATTCAGTTCACTCAGCGTCAAGCAGCTCTGTGGGGGCGAGCGTTATCGCCCACCACAAGGAACCCATCTCCTATGCCATTTTGCAGCTAGTTCAAACTATTTATTTGTTCAGAGCTGTGAGTTGCAAAAGAATACGACGTTAACGATTTAATTTTCAGTATGGACTATGGATCTGGATGCAATTTGAATTCATTTTTATAACATGAGATGTACATAAGTAGGTCCACATACCAAACAGATTGAGAGGTACTAACCTGGAAATGATTTTGTGTGAATATTCAAACTCTGCAGTTAATCCTTGTGGGGAATGTTAGAAGTGTGTTATATTATGCCATCCAATTTACCTTTGGTACACACTAGACAAAGAAGGGATAGTATATTTTCTCATGCTTGATGTAATTCTCACATTGAGACAAGCCAGTGCAATTTACAATTTTTTTTTAATTTCTTTGTGCAAAGTTAGTCAACAGTCAGTCACGAAATATATCACAATAAACAACAGTGTTAATTTTTTATTCAAAATGTTCAAATATTTTCAAATCTATAGGACTTAACTGCTGCAATTATCAGTCCCTAGGCTTACATACTACTCAAACTAACTTATGCTGAGCACAACACCACACCCATACCTGATGGAGGTCTCGAATCTCCAGTGGCGAGCAATTTCGCACTCCACAGCCAGGCGCCTTAGAGTGCTCGGCCACTCCACCAGGGGAAATTTTTTTTATTGAGATCTGTTTCTTTGTTTTTGTTCTTAATATCAGAGTTTAAAGTGTATTAGACACTTGCACAACCAGTGATTACAGAATAGTTATTGAAATATTCGATAACTCTGATTACATATGGTAAAGATTCTTTCAGTACCCAATGTATGATGCTATTATATTTTTAATGTGAAGTTAATGTTTGTTTTTGGCAATGTGAACAATATGTCTTATATATATATATATATATATATATATATATATATATATATATATATATATATATATATATATATATATATAGTGTGTGTGTGTGTGTGTGTGTATGTATTGAATCACAAATATATATACAAGAGGCTTTACAATATCTCTTTACAATATCTGGCACTCACTGCTTAGGTGACGAGATTTTGTACAATAGATTAGTCATACATATATGATTTATGTACGTAAAATATGAATATATGAGTATTTAGATGCCAATATTTATTTGAAATCAACATGCATGTATGTAACACTCCAAATACTGCACTCAAGTAACAACGCTGGCCACGGTGGCCGAGGAGACTGAGGCGCTCCAGTCACGGTCTGTACGGCCACTACGGTCGGGGGTTCGAATCCCCCCTCGGGCATGGATATTTGTGCCGTGCTTAGTGTTAGCTAGTTCATAAATAGTTTGTAAGCTTAGGGACTGATGACCCCATAGTTAAGTCCCATAAGTTCTACAAACATTTGAACAAGTAACAACCGAGGCTGATAGGAAGGAATAAGGCAATATACACTTAGAGGCCCTTGAATGTGTTGTATCCAACCTAACCTTGAATCATAGTATAAGGTAAGAACTAACATGGATATTTTCTGACTCCTGTGTTTAATCTGTAGGAAGATAAAGTGCCATAGTTAACTTAAAGTGCAAAGTTTTTTTTTTCGTGTGTTTCTTTTCATTTACATTTCTTTTATGAGACCAGTATCTAAACTTTAAAGTAGTAGTACCATTTTATATTAAGGTGTGTTTTAACTGTGTGGTAGGTGGATTTTAGTGTTATTATTAGGTATTATGTTCAAAATACTTAAAGCTAGGAGCAAGAACGAAAAGCCTATTAGTGTAGATGCATCTCTTGTGAACACAATATATGATTCTGATGTGGAAGACTAGAATCAGACTGTGATAGATGAAGTGAATACTGAAGTGACCGAACAGGAAGGTGACATGGGCACCATTCCGTCAGTTAAAGGGCAACAAAGTGAGGAAAACTGAGTAGTTACACCCACCAAACAACAGAACCAAGTACTAATAGTGGTAACAGGGTAACCATTTGTTTACCCATACCTGACCCATTTGCACAATTATTAAGACAGCTAGAAGCACTGGGCAAAGTTCGTGATAAACAATTGCTGCGAATATTACAAGTTCACGAAAACAATTAGAACATAAGATGATTGGGCCAATCTCACGATGAGGCACTAAAGGTTGGATTGACAGCTGTAGTTAAAGATAAGTATGAAAAGATAGAGTGTACATTAACGAAAATAAAGAATTCATATAAGGAACTACCTGAACTAGTGCAAAACTTACCTGCACAATTGCAAAGTCTACAAATAGAGCAAACTTCAATAAAGGAAAAAGTGGGCAAATCACAGAATGTGTCGAATGCATAGAGGTAGACACCCAGGAAACCATAAAGAGAAAGTTTGCCGAACACACAAAACAGATACAGAATAATTTTGACTATTGAAGAGGAAAATGAGATCACGGAAAAAGTGGGCACAGACATAAAGTAAGCAAACTCACTGACTGGCAACTAGAGTTCCCAACTACTGCTAACAACCACATGGCAGTCAATAGGCTATGCAGCACTGTGAGAAGAAACAAACAGCAATGCAAAGAATATGATATATTGGTCATGTTGTGGAACTAGCGGAGGTTAAAACCCAAAGTACAAACCACCTATACAGTTAGTAGTAACAACATATTCAGTATCTAACATTATTCTGGAAAAGAGTTAGATCAAAACAAGCAATTTCAGGTCTTTATAGACGAAAAGGAAACTCTACATCAGATTACATTAGATTAATACTTGTTCCATAGATTATAAACACGACATTTCGTAATGAGGTGGAACGTTTCAGTTTAATAAATGCTGTCTATACATGACACTAGATATATTAGGGATTGCTTTTTAGGTTTTTTCTTTAGTGAAATTACTAAGTTTTATCTAAAAATTCATCTAAAGTGTAGAAGAAGTTGCCATTCAGAAATTCTTTTAATTTCTTATTAAATACTTGTTGGCTATCTGTCAGACGTCTGATGCTACTTGGTAAGTCACTGAAGGCGTTTGTGGCACCATAATTCACCCTTTGATTTAACCTTTAATAGTGTATAATACCCATTCTTCTAGGATTATATCTATGCACACTGCTATTTCGTTTGAATTCGGTTGGATTGTTAATAACAAACTGCATAAGTGAATATCATATTATGAAGCTACAGTGAAGATCACTCGACCCTTAAATAAATGTCTACAGGGTGACCTTGAGTGGGCTCCAGCAGTTATTCTGATTACACGTTTTTGTGCAATGAATACTTTTTTACTCAATGTTGAATGATCCCATATCAAAGCAGTGAATAAAAATAGGCATAGTAAGCTAATTTATGGAGATGTAATAATTTTACAATGACCCTGATATAGCAAGTAGCTGAACTAAAGCATTTCAGTTGATCATCAGTGTGTTTCTTCCAATTCAATCCCTCATAAATACAAACACCTAAAATTTTTGAATATTCTACTTTAGCTACAGATTTCTGTTCAAAGTTGAAAGACCGCCGTTAATTGTAAAATTAACTCTAACTGAGGGGAGCCAGTTATAAGCTTACTTTAATCATATAATTCTGGCCGTAAAAAACCAGCTAAAGGATTCGCATGAACTACTAACTACTTCCTGCAACAGAATCTTGTTCCATGGCCTGTAATTTAGAACTGATTCAAAATTTACTTTAGCAGCAGGAAGACAAAGAGACGGTAGCCAACACACATCGTAGATCACGAGAATTACACACAATCACTAATATACAAGCCACCCCGAAGTAAACCATGAAAGTGGCTGTAAGACATTTACGGCGCAACGGAATTAAAAATATGGTAATATGCAACTGAATTTGTTCTCAGCACTGTTGAAAAACAACATTAAATAAAAACTAATATTCATAAGAAGGAATAAAATTTTACTGAAAAATTATTTATTCAGTTCAAACATGAGTAAATGGGGCACCAATTTTCTTTAACAAAAGAAATGCATCCCACATTGAAAATTAAGCTAAAGTAATTGACCTGAACATCGTTGGAGGAGAGATTTACAATCAACGAGCATTCAGCCACTCACACACGCAAAGCAAAGCGAAACTCACCCAACTCAGAGTGCTGATACGAAGCAGAAGCAGTCGCCACTATCGTAGGCGAAATTCAGCGAACCAGGAGGTACCACACAACACAAGGAAAATAAACTTCGTAGGTGGCTCTGGTCTGTCTTCCTTTACTTGAGATGGTACGCGATAATAGCGAGATTAATTCCCATTTAATTCAAACCGTGAGCATGCAAACTTACTGAGACACACAGCATGTGTCTGCTACATTGCCTATTCGCACCCCACTGAAGGCGAAGTACTTAAAAATTCTATTCATTTCAAAAAAAATCAACGGAATCATAGATCAAGAAGCAATAATACACAATAGTAAGGCACTGGTGTGTTAGCAGTGGCGAGAACTCAAGTGACTAGCTGTAAACCCTTGAAGTCAGAATTCGGAACCACATGGTTGCGAAAACCAGTAAAAATACAAAAATTCAATTTCTGGAAAATAAAGAAAAATAGCTATGGCATGCAACCCTTAGACGTGTGTAAGATATCATAAGGAAGCTAAAGAAATACAATTAGATGCGACTGGGAAGGTTTCACACAGATGAAGTCCATTCTTCAAAAATTAGAAAAGTTGAATAAATTCAAAGTCGGAGTAAATCAACTAAGAAATAGGGCATGCAGCCCCTAGAAATACGTAGTATTTCATAAGCAAGCTAATAAAGGGGGTCGTACAAGGCTAGAAGAGAATTTACTGACAGAGTCCGAATGCAAAGTACAAATTTGGAAACGAAACAGCAATTTAAAATAGACGGAGAGGAGATCGTGATGTAATAAGGAAAATCAGAAAGATACATACATGATTTCTTGTCTGAAGGGCCTAGAAACAGACACAGGGGTACCTGAAGGCTTTGTTCTAAGAACACACGTGAAGTACATATCACTCACGGAAGGAGGAAAACGGAAAGGAATGTTTTACATGCACTACAGAGAATGAAAATATTCCCGCATATTAGTCGTGTTCCACAAAGCTAAAAAGAAATTAAACAGAGTTCATACACCGCCAGCTAGTCTCACACAGGTTGCCGATTCTCAGCTGTTATCAAACAGAATTAGTTACATATTTACTGCATTTACCTAAGCAAAATCACCGGAATGAAATTGAGTACACCAGCCGCGGTGGCCGAGGGGACTGAAGCACTCCAGTCATGGTCTGCACGGTCACTATGGTCGGGGGTTCGAATCCCCCCTCGGGCATGGATATTTGTGCCGTCCTTAGGATAAGCTAGTTGATAAGTAGTTTGTAAGTTTAGGGACTGATGACCCTGTAGTTAAGTCCCATAAGCTATACAATCATTTGAACATTTGAAATTGAGTACCCAACGAACCGCTACCATCTCAAGAGAGGAAAGAAAATCAGAACGTCTTACCAGGTCGAAGCACAGCTGCAGAATGTCCAGACGGCCCATGAGCCTGGCACCAGCGGCCGGTAATCCACCGGAAATCGGAAGACCCAGTAAAAATGAAGTGGTGGGGGAGACCTTAAACTCGCACGTCCTACCGAGGCTCGCTAGTGGGCGTTGCCAACCCAACTTGTAACCAAAGGGGAGGGGGGAACGTCTTTGGTAGCATCAAAAGCCAGAGATGCAAAGCGCGCAGCCAGCAGCTGACTACGAAAATTCCTATGTACACACTCATACTCCCATGCTAGAACATTCTCATACATGCACATGCAGAATAAAGCACATACACATTCTCACAGGGACAGTGGCGTCACGGAGAACCTGTTCGTCTTGCCACATTCATACACACAATGATAAATTATCAGCATAATCAAATCTCAGCAACATTAACAAAGTATTATAGAAACTAACATTTAAAAACATGAAATGAAATGCTATTCGTCATGCCTCCGAACAAAAGGGGTTATCGTTTTGCAAAACAGCCCATCTAGTGAGCTTAGATAAATTACAAAGTTAAAAACCTAGGGAAGAAGGCATACAGCCGTCTTTTATCACCCCCTCATCGACTGAAAATTTTGATGGATTATGAGGCAATTGCCAACAAACCTTTCTAATCTAATATCTGCTTTCCTTATGAGCAAGACAAAAAAGCTTGGGGATGTCACTCAAAATTTACACATCATACACAAATGAGATCATATTAAAATACTAAGTCAATGGAGATGCAAGTGTGGCTGGTGAGACCACAGGGTTGGGACAACACACATAAACAATCCAAAATTACAAATAAACACAAGGGGACAGTGGCGCGTCAGTCACGGTCAGCACAGCCACTATGGTCGGGGGTTCGAATCCCCCCTCGGGCATGGATATTTGTGCCGTGCTTAGTGTTAGCTAGTTCATAAATAGTTTGTAAGTTTAGGGACTGATGGCCCCGTAGTTAAGTCCCATAAGCTATACAAACATTTGAACAAATAAACAAATCATGGATAAAGAACATACACGACATTGAAAATAACACACACTGAAAATGAAAACACACGTAACATTCCATATAAAATAGTAACAGCAAGCGTGAAAAAAAAATTCACTTTATAAGTTGTTGAAGGCAAAGTGAAAATTCGACAAGGCAGAAATGCTCAAAAACACAAATTCATAGAATGACACTTAAACAAACAAACAAAATATATGAAATGTTTCTAGAAACAAGTAAAATCGAAACCTAGTCAAAATTGCAGTCTTTCATTTTCTTAATTTAATCAAGACAGCCAAGAAAGCTTATATTTATTTTAAAAATTTCCAGATGGCAAAAGTCAACACTGCTCTATATCAAGGAGCTTCAGTCCTTGACATTAATAGCAAAGTCATAAAAATCATATTTAATGGATAAATTGTTGGCATGGAATTACTGAGGGCGACCATAATTTATACGTTCATTAAGAGGATCTTAGTAGGTGAGTTATATTTCGCACTCTTAGAGCGTTCACTGTTTTGACTACTCACACCACTTTAACACTCATTGACGCACTTTTTGCCATTGTCATCCACCCAACACTTTTTAAAAGAAATGAACACTGTTTTTCTCGGATCTAATCGTAGACTAGGGCCTTTGAAGGGGGAGGGAGACAATCTCCCATAAGCGACTTGGAGCACACTACACCCGCACATACAAGAAGATATCTTTGCTGTTTGTTTCTTCCTGGGCTGCGGTTCTTGTTCCAAGGCCCTCAGGATTGCTCCTCCTCTCCTCCTCCAGAGAATGGTTGGCCCCTGGTAATGAGGGTCGTCCGCGAGATCCATTGGGCTTGGTGCTCACATCCAGTTTGACCACATAAATTGTTGAAGAAGGTTCGTAACACTGTCCTTCCAATGCCCGTTTCTTGCATAGGCAGCATGGAGCTAATTTGTGTGCTGAGCACAAAATGAAAGACATTATGCTACAGCGTTAGTTGAGATGGGGACCTCTGGTGTCAGGAATTACTGAGTTAGTATTTTAACAAGGGTCCTTGACCGGACAGGGGTGTCATGGTCAGAGAAATAAATTCTTTTGTCATCTCATTCATGCCATTGGGCTCGGCACAAGTGAGTGGTGTAGTGCACACATTGCGTGTGCAAACATGAACAAGTTTTTTTCCCTTCCCCAGCTATTCAAATGTTTCCCAGAGTAAGGTGAAGGGTGTGGTCAGTTCACCTGTTTTTAAGCCTTCCGACCCCCGTTTCTTAAGCAGGTGGAGTGGAGGGATTAGTGTGCGGCTACTGTAGAGGGACCAACCCCCGGGATAAAAATCTTCTCGTCGTTTCCTTCCGTGAGTGATATGTGCTCCACGTGGTTGGTTCATAGAAGAAAGCCTTCAGCTTCCACTCTTGTTTGTTCCATGCCCATCAGGCAAGTAACTGCGGGTATCCTGATTTCCACTGATATTTCGCGCTCTTCTCTCCCCGCCTATTTTAATTTTGCTGTTTCTTCTCCGACTGGTAGTACGCACTCAGTCTCTGTCAGTAATTCTCTCTGAGCCTTGTACAACCTCCTTCAATAGCTTCCTTATGTCATTCTAAACATTTCTATGGGTTGTATGTCGTAATTCTTATTTTATTTTTCCGACTTTGTAATTATTTCATTTTCGTGGTTTTTCTGAGACTGGACTTCATCCGTCTCTGTAATCGCCCCCTATCGCGTGTAGCTGAATTTCATTCGCTTCCTTGTATAATTCTAAGCATTTCTATGGGTTGCATGCTATAGTTCATTTTCTTTATTTTTCGGAAACTGAATTTATTCAATTTTAGCGGTTTTCGGAACCTCGTGGGTCCGAGTTCCGACTTCCGGGGTTTGCAGCTAGGCGCCTGAATTCAAGCCACTTCTCATATAAAACCAGTACCTAGATCGATTTCTAACAGACTGCAACTTAAGAATCCACCGTGATTTAGTATAATGAATCCAATTTTCAACCACTTCACCTTCAGTGGAGTGCGTTCATGTAACGTAGCCGTGTGTCGCCGTTAGCGTGTTTGCTCGCGGTCCAATTCGGATGTAATTTAACTTGGCTATACATACGCACCATCTCAAAAGTCACGACAGACCAGAGCCAGCTTTAAAGTGTTTTTGTAAATTGTGTTTTGTGCTACCTCCGACTTGCTGAATTTCGCCTACGAGAGCGGCGCCTGCTTCCGCCTCGTCTCAACACGCTTATTTCGGTGAGTTTCGCTGTGGCATTGCGTTTGTGTGAGCGAATGAGTGTTGTTTGTGAATCCTACCCCCTAGTAGCGTTAAATCATGTATAATTTACGCTGGGTACCGTCCGCATTAATCCATGTAAGAGATGCATTTTTATTGTATTAACAAAAT
This sequence comes from Locusta migratoria, assembly GCA_026315105.1. Classification (NCBI taxonomy): domain Eukaryota; kingdom Metazoa; phylum Arthropoda; class Insecta; order Orthoptera; family Acrididae; genus Locusta; species Locusta migratoria. Next base: position 733,816,591 of record CM048755.1, on the reverse strand, counting down.
TGGTTCCCCATTTTGCTTCTTTTCTATCTGAATAAACAAGTTTAAGTTCAGCATAATCCGCAAGTTGCCTATAAATTGTAATTTTAGAGCACCTTCCCTCTTTTATTTAATATTGTTCTTCACATGTGCTGAGAACAAGCTCAGATGCAATTTTTCTTATGTCTAAATTCCGTTGCGCCATAAATGTTTTCTTAGCCACCTTTCTAAGATAACTTTACTTGTGGTGGCTTGCTTATTAATGTCTGTGTGTAATAACGTGTGAGATGGTATGTATATTGACCACTGTAGTATTAACTTCCTGTTATTGAAGTAATTAGAACGAGTCAGTTCTCAATTTGGGCCAGGGAACAAAGCCTTGTAGCAGGGAGTAATCGGTAGTTCACACGGACCTAGTTTGCTAATTTCAGTGATAAAACAGTACAGTGGTCGACTTTTATCTGGCTTACCGTGGCCAGGATTCGCTCTTCTAGCGGGTCATCTGTTTAATGAAATAGTTTTTGCTTTAAATGAGCGCGGGAATATTCTTAAAAAAATTTTTCTTTCCCCTCCCAGTGGATGAATGTGTGATATTAACAGCGCGCATTAATCTATTTCATTTCATGTTTTCAGCACATATGTTTCAGTGTTTTTTTTGTGTGGTTTTTGGAAGGGTTATTTTATTTGTTTTTGTAAAAAGAGCACAGCCACAGTGCATTGCGTGTGAAGGTTTTAGTTCGTGTTTTGTTACGCGGTTTTTGTTAGGCTAATGTTATGTTTGTTACTTTTGTTGTTTTAAATTACTTGTGATGATGTAGAGTAGTTCTGCCTTGTCCGTTCCCACTCGCTATAGGCGATTAAACCAAAGTGAGGACCGTGAAAAGTCGTCTAGGTCAGATCTTTCGACCGAAAGGAAAAAAGTTGCGAGTACAGACGACTTGTTTAAATGTGGACGCGACCGGAAGTGAGTGCAGGGGCGAACAAAGCGAACCGCATATCAATATGCCGGTTTCTGCTGCTGCGCAAACTAGTTCAACCATTGTTACTAGGCCAGTGTGCGTTTCTGATATTGCACTAAGCGACCGCATGGCCTTCATGAGAGAAATAAAAGCAGGGATAGAAGCGCAGAATGCTTCAGTCCAGGTTATTAACAATAATCTGGATGGGTTGCGCACCGATATAGTGCGGCTAGTTCAGGAACGGCATGAGGTAGCAATTAATGGTATCTCAGAAAATGCGACCAAAATTTCAGGCAATTCAGAAGCTATATCTGCCCTCTCCGATCGCACAGATAATAATATCCACTCTCTTAAGGAGAGAGTCGAATTAGTTAAGACTGAGGTCCACTCTCTCAACGAGAGAGTCGATTTGGTAGACGGTCGGGCGAAAACGCGCACCGATGAACTAGGTGCATGCACAGATGAACTAGGCGCACGCACAGATGAACTAGGCGCTCGCTTTGAAGAACTGGCCACTTTGGTGCACTGACCGAACTCATGTGTGGGGAAGCAGCGGCTCACTATTCTTAAGTACCACGTGGTGTGCGACCACGCTGAAATACATAGCATTTCCAAACAGTAGTTAATTCAGAATGACCAAGTAAAGCACACCCGAGAATTCGTATAGAAGAAAACTAGTATTAATAAAGCATGGCTGAACGCCAAAGTAACGACAATTATGAAAGCACGGGTGCAATCGGTCATACAAGACAGAAAGACGAACTCAAACTAGAAAATCTGTGAAATATTTAGCATACTCGCGGATACAGACGCAGGCGCCTCGATGCAGAGCGTGCGGTTGCTTGCCGTTGAAGGTTCGAGTCCTCCCTGGGGCATGAGTGTGTGTGTTGTCCTTAGGTTAGTTTACCTTAGTTTAAGTAGTTTGTAAGCTATGGACTGATGAGCACACAGTTTGGTGCGATAGATTTACAAACAAACATTTGATACAGACGCAATGAGAAAAATCAGTTAAAAACAGCGAGGAAATTCAAACATACTAAGTTTACACAAAGGCTGAAGGCCACAGACGTGTATTCTAACTTGAGAAAATCTGAACACAAAATCATCACTGGAATGAAAATGCAAATAATGAATTCACACTGTATTACTCCAGTTCTGTAAATTAAGAAACACTTCGCCTCACATAGCGAAAGAATTACTCAAGAAAACTATTACTGAAAAACGAAGACTGCCTGATCACAAAGAAAGCAAAGTTCTAACAGCATGCCTTCCCCTCAGCATGATTCGACGAAGTACTTACTTCCACAGTCGCAACAAGTGTGTGGCTCTCAGGTCACGGGAATAACCTTCCCCCGCCACACACCGGATGTAGAGCGCGCTAGGCCGCGGTGGAGTAGCCGAGCGGTCTAAAGCGTCTCGCTGCGGAGCGCGCGGTTGCTTGCCGTGGAGGTTCGAGTCCTCCCTGGGACATGGGTGTGTGTGTTTGTCCGTAGGTTAGTTTACATTAGTTTAAGTAGTTGGTAAGCTACGGACTGACGACCACGCAGTTTGGTCCGATAGAATTACAAACATTTCATTTCATTTCAGAGCGCGCTGAAAACGATGCAGAGTGCGTTCAGAGTCTCCTGTCTACCAACCCTTGCTGCCTGGCGAAGACAATTCCCTCTACATCCGCTCCCAGAGAGGTCTCCTGTCACCTCTTTCATCCAAGATTATGTTGGTACGACACTAAGAACACGGTCACCTCGCCATTTGCCAAGTAAGCCTGTCTCTGGCCAGCCAGCAGACGCCAGCACAGCCATGAGTTCTTAACTACAGCAATACAAGGCCTAGAGCGCGAGGCGGCGACTGTAAGCCATTGCGTGGCAGTCAGTCACTATTAAAAGCAACCTTCCACATTCATACGAACACACAAGTTCAATCACACGGGTGGAAACACATATAACATGGGCATTGATCAATAATAAAAAGAATAAAATAATTAAAACACAAATAGATAACATTAATGATGCAGAAACACTTTAGGTTAATCAAAATAGAACACGACCACACACTCAGTGGACGTGTTTCAAGCTACTGCCTCTTAATCCTTTGAGAGCGTCGACATTTTCATGTAGGAAGCGAACAGCTGCAGCGTGACTCGCCTCCTCATTGCCCTTGTGAAGGCTGATGAAGAAAATTCAGAACGTAGGAAACGAGATTAGTTGTAGTTACTACGTGAAATTCATCGCCCTTGTCTGTAAACATATATTTGATAATTAGATGACACGCCAAAGTAGAATTATCAGACATTTTAATTGGAATACCACCAATATATCAAGTGAATCTTGAAAGGTTCTTCTATATATATATATATATATATATATATATATATATATATATATATATATATATATATATAAGTCTAGTGACTGCTCTTTCGAAAGAACAGAGACCACATAAATATACATAATTCAGGAGAATACAATCACAGATCCAGTCTTCAGTGCAGATGCACACTCAATGGCCACAAGAAGCTTGTGTTGGATTATTTCTTTTAACCTACATTCTTCTCTGTCATTCCAGGACGCAGCACAACAGTTACAATCACCAGACATGATGATCCACCATGTTGTCATTTCACTGCCATAGTTGTATCAGGAAGATCATTTTTCTACAGGCAATGTCTATCTCGAGTGGTCCAACACACCAGGAGAACATCTTGTGCACACACTACGCAAAGACTCAATTACTTCTCCTCCGACGTGATGTCGAGCATTAAAATATTTATAGAGAGGGAGACGAATGGAACGTTGCACAGATACATAAGAAAGAAAATGAAAGTACTCTACTGAGTTACAGATCCAATGTATCGATATTGACATGTGGCAGGACGTTTGAGGAGATACTTCTTCCAACGTTATGAAATATCTATAAATATATCACGTATTACATCAAACCAGCATGGATTTCGAAAACTTTAATCTTATAAGACTTTGGCGATACTATATTTGCATGCAGTACCGCGTACTCTCAAACTAATTCTGTATTTCTAGAGTGTCAAAACGATTTTTGGTATCTCCAGTCATAATCAACGTCGAACCGTATCGCTTTCCTAAGGAGTATAGTCACAGTCGTGCGACTGGGATCGAGATGTCCTGTCTGCAAGGTAATAGTTTGCAGTAACTGACTCGGAGTCACTTAGTGAAAAGGACGTGGCGAGTGTGATTCTTCCAACAAAGTGAATTATACTTCTCCTGTTTCGAATGTATATCAGACCATTGCTCTTAGATTTGAGGTAGTTAATGCTGCCGACTATTAAACTCCTCAGAAAAGCAAAGTCAGATGCGAAATGATTTCAAAATCATAAAATTCAAGTTTTATCTCCACGGCACAAATTGTGACGATTGACCTGAAACATCAATATGCATTTGGCTCTGAACATGATTACAAAAAAATTTAAACGTTTCCTAAGGAGACTGCCAACCCCACAATTGTCCCAACTCGTCTTCAGTATTGCTGAGCAGTGCGCAATTATTACCTGACGGGATACAGGGAGGACTTCCAAAAATTTGAAAGAATATATCAGATAGTATAGTAGGCCAGTAAAATTAGAATTCATCCTTACAAAAATTAGTGGAAATTTGGGAACTGTTTTAATCACTCCAGTAGGCCTCTGGTATGAATAATCTGAGTTTGTCCCGATTTCAGAATGGAGGTTCAGCTGTGATGAAAAGAAAACCACCGAAATTTTGAACTTTTTCAACTTCTCTTCAAATTCCTCGAAAACTAAGCGTTTAATCGAGAAAGCTAAGGTCACGAAAAATGTAGAGCATTAAATTCCGCATCGATTGAGTACCGGAACGTAGCTATTTGATGAAATTTTACCAGAGAAATTCTGCGTCAAAGATTGACAATTTTTCATACTTACCGAGAAACACTAACACCGTCGGTATAAGACGTGCAGCATTTGGGAATGGGCTTACCTTACGCAAAATTTTGTGATTGAGAAGTTATACAGCATCAAATTTTGTTTTTCAAATGTCAATGAAATTGAAGAAACTCCTTGCTGATCAGTAAAAATAGCTGCTATTCAATTACATCTAATGTGAATGACAAACTTAAGCTTTATACTTTCCATTCAGCGGATTTTTCTAATATTCACACTTATTTATTTCATTTTACTGCTACACAAAACATTGATTTTATATAAATAAATTAGTTTTGAAAAATACGAAATTAGCAGGGAGAATAGTATACAAAGGAGAAAAATGTAGGTGGTAAAGGTATTAGTAAATACGCATAACGTTTATTATTTTTTTTATTAAGAATGAAGGAACTTCATTCAATTAACAATAAATTGAGATACATGTGTTATATAAAGCACAAAGTACAGAGTTATAGAGTACTGTTTCACTGTGTATAACTTCTTTTTTTTCTTAATTTTAGACTGTCACACCTTTACTCGCTTGGAAGAGGAGGTTCCAAACGACATAAACTGTAACTCTTCAACCTCTTTCGTATTAATGTCATCGGTGAACTCTCTAATTCCTTCTTCTGAAACGTCGTCACCTGTGTCACTGTCTCCAATGTCAGTAACAGGGATGTCATCGGCAACATTGGTGCTGGATTGGCCTCTTGCCGGCCGCGGTGGCCGAGGGGACTGAGGCGCTCCAGTCACGGTCTGCACGGCCACTACGGTCGGGGGTTCGAATCCCCCCTCGGGCATGGATATTTGTGTCGTCCTTAGTCTTAGCTAGTTCATAAGTAGTTGGTAAGCTTAGGGACTGATGACCCTGTAGTTAATTCCCATAAGTTCTTCAAACATTTGAACATTTGATTTTTGATTGGCCTCTTCATAGTTTGCAGACGGTAGTACACTTAATGCCGTTTTTTCTGCAGGAACAACTTCCATGGCACCCTGTAGAGCATGTGCAATAAATGGTTTTCAACAGTTCCGCAGGTTTTGCCTCCTTAGAAGTGGGAACTGGCAAGAGACCTACTTTTGAAGCCTTTCATCCCCATTCCGGTGGATTTAGAAGGTTGTGTTTCCAACCTTTCACTTGAAAACGCATTCTCAGGGAATGCTGTCGATCAGCTGCTTCCGTAGGAGGCAAAGAAGCGAGGTTGAAAGAAGTCTTTGATACAGATTTTTCAAAAATTAGGTAGTGAAGCACATTTAATGACTTTGTTTCATCCCCGCACTACAGCGCCGCAATAAACCCCTGTCCAGCTTCATCAATCCCGTCAACAATAGCACTGGAATTTCCGAATAGCTGTACTACTTTTTGTCAGGTGGTTTTCGTCTCCAGTTCCTTCAGAAGTTTCACTTTTACTTTGCCGAAAAACGACGAGGTCGTATCTCAACCACTGAAGGAATGTAAGAACAGAATGTTTTCCTTTAATGTTTGAGACAAACTTAAAATTTAGGGGACTGTAAATTACGTCGCCTTGTCTGTCTCTGCCTGGTTTCAGTAGAAAAATGTTGGGGCTGAAGATGTTAGTATTACTAGAAGGTCGATGTCTTCGCCAGCGACAACAGCACAGAGTGCTTCGCAAGGTCAACAGCTGTAATTACTATCAGAGTATTGGCATCCTCAGCGGCTCGCTTTACATTAAAGAAACAGGACTGAACATTGTAAGTAGTCATTGAAGAGAAATAACAAAATATGATGTTGAGCGTAACATGTGATTCAAATGTAAGTGAATAATGGCGATATTTCCTGATCACAAGGTTTTTTGTTCGTTTCATTGACATTTAAAAAACGCAATTTGATGCTCTATAATTTAAAAAAGGTAAAGCAGTCAACAATCCGAATATTGGTTTGAACACGAAAGTGCTTTACTAGGCATGGTCCTGTTTGGAGGTGGTATGCCGTTGCCTTCCTCCGACCTTCGAACTGACTTACCAAGCCAGTTATAGGGGGACCTACAGTTTAACGTGGGTTCCGAACCACGGTGCTACTCGGTATTTTTCACATGAGCAATACTGCCAGAGGTGAAAGAAGTGGAAAGTGACAGTTAAAAATCCCAGGACCTGGCGGGGATCGAACCCGCGACCTTTGGATTTGTAGTCTGGCACTCTACCACTGTGCAACCGAGGCGCACTCTCTATAATTTATATCCTATAAAATTTTATTTCAAGTAAGCCAGTTCCCAAATGCTGAACGTCTTATACCGACGATGTTAGTGTTTCTCGGTAAGTGTGAAAAATTGTCAATTTTTGACGCAGAATTTCTATGATAAAGTTTCATCAAATAGCTATGTTCTTGTACTCAATCGATGCGGAATTTAATGATCTATATTTTTCGTAACCATAACTTTTTCGATTAACAGCTCAGTTTTCGAGGAATTTGAAGAACAGTTGAAAAAGTCCGAAAATTCGGTGGTTTTCTTTTCATCACAGCTGAAGCTCCACTCAGAAATCGGGGCAAACTCAGATTATTTATACCAGAGGCCTACTGGAGTGATTAAAACAGGTTCCAGATTCACAAATTTTTGGAAGGCAACCCCCTTTTGGGAACTAAATTTTATTGGCCTATAGTGAGTTAAGGGAAACAAGGTCTCGGATGTAATCTCGTAGGCTTTCCCGGAGATTCGTTGACATCTCGTGGATTCCGATGTACTGCCGGTGATCCACGTCTTTCAGACACGATATTTCGACACCGTAACTCGGCGTCTTCATCATGTGTTCCTTGAGACTGATCGACAAGCTTTTTTTCCACTTTTCATTCTCTCCCCTTATGGGGGAGAGCGGACCTTCTTAGAGCCTGCATGCTGCTCTTTATGAGCCTGAGAGGTAGTTTTGATTCTGCCGGGGCTCTATTTATTATATTGCTTGCAATGTTGGGAAATAGTTTTTGTATTTTGGGTTTACTTGGAGGGGGGAGTGTACTTTACCAATTTGGGAACATTCCATGGGCATGGGGACAGCTCCGGTAAGTACCTTACAGCCAACAGGGAACCACGAAAACTTGGGCTAGAGCTGCTGGTGGTTGACCACCTTGAGTTGTTTTATCTTCTTTGATTTTTCGGTTGTTGTTGTTGGTTTTTAGGGGACTAAACAGCTAGGTCATCAGTTCCCCTGTTCCTAGCGAAGAGTCCACTGTCATGAAAGTAACGAATAAAACAAAGCTCCGAAAATAAAACATTTAAAAGGGACAGACTGACAATGGTCAATTCGCTGACAACATAAAATGAAGAGAGACAGTTGGTAAAACAAAGTCATTAACTCAACTGAAACTGGACAGCAGAGTACTATGGCTGATCACAGAGATGAAACAAGATGAGCCAGACATTTTGTACACACTAAAATCCCCTAGGTAGTGTATGTAAGGGTCTTAAAAAGTCTTTAAAAGCGCTGGACAGGCTGAGGTATCAAGCTATAGCACCCACCACTAGATGGAGTTGTAAAAACCAGCGGCGCGAATAAAATTTAAAACAGAATTACCCATGGAGGCATCGCCGCCTAAAACTAAGGGTAGCGCGTCTGGTAGGTTAAAAGACCGTCGCAAGATGGCTAAAACTGGGCGGTCCATCAAAAGATGGACTACTGTCAGCGCTGCTCCACACCGACATGCAGGCGGGGCCTCACGGCAAAGGAGATGGCCGATGATCAACCAGGTACGCCCAATACGGAGGCGGCAGAGGACAACCGACTCTCGGCGGATCGGCCGCAGTGAAGACTTCCACTGGGCCGTGGAAAGCTTCACTTCCCGAAGCTTATTTGGCGCATTCGCCGTAGCCCACTCCGTGCTCCAAGCCTCACGCACCTTCCTGTGCGAGGCTAAGTTGACGTCCGATTCCGTGACGTCAATGCTTAGAGGTGGCGATGTGGTGGCCTGTTTGCCCATCTGATCGACAAGTTCGTTCCCCGGTATGCCAATGTGGCCAGGGGTCCACAGGAAGACCACAGAGCGGCCAGATTTGCCAAGAGAGTAAACAGTGTCTTGGATGGACTGCACTAATGGCTGATGAGGGTAGAACTGGTCGATTGCCTGCAGGCCACTCAGGGAGTCACTACAGATGACAAATGGAAGCAGTGTCTTGGATGGACTGCACTAATGGGTGATGAGGGTAGAACTGGTCGATTGCCTGCAGGCCACTCAGGGAGTCAGTACAGATGACAAATGGAAACAGTGTCTTGGATGGACTGCACTAATGGGTAATGAGGGTAGAACTGGTCGATTGCCTGCAGGCCACTCAGGGAGTCACTACAGATGACAAATGGAAACAGTGTCTTGGATGGACTGCACTAATGGGTGATGAGGGTAGAACTGGTCGATTGCCTGCAGGCCACTCAGGGAGTCAGTACAGATGACAAATGGCCCCCTGTGGCAGGCTTTGAGGTGTTGCAGAGCTCTGAGAATGGCGACCAGTTCAGCGGAGAAAATGCTACTCTCACAGGGCAGAGAATGCTGTTGTACATGGTCGTCATGGAGAAAGGCATACCCAGCACGGCCATCGACTATGGAACCATCTGTGTAAATGGCGTCTGCAGTACTGAACGAATTGAGCAGTTGCAAAAACTGGCGACAGAGATGTAGTGGGGAAACGGAGTCCTTCGATGCATGGGACAGATCCAGACGGAGCTGCAAACGAGGAATGGACCAAGGAGGCGTTTGAAAGAAATAGTGGAGATTGGTAGGGAGTGGGTAGGATGCGAGGGACGAGAGAAGGGAACGAACATGGACTGAGATCGTGTAACCCGATCTGGGCCGTCGTGGAGGGATAGGGAGTGCAGCGCCTGAAAATAGAAGCCGGTGGTTCGGATGGTGTGGCAAGGCCTGAAAATGGTCAACGTATGAATCCAGCAGGTGTTGCCGGCGGAACCTCGATTTTTCTGACGTTGTTCGCCGTATTCCTCATGTAGATGTAGTGGTGTCCTTCTTCTCCACTGTTTCCAGTATGGTTCCTGGAATAACCCACGATGCGGCCACTGTCCTTGCGCCTTCTCCTTGTAGTAGATCTCCTTGATGTTGTGCCAGGCGTAGTCGCTCAGCATCTGGCCCTTCCAGTTCAGTCTTTCCTCCGTCATCACCACCTGTTATTTTCGTCTTCTTGGCGTTGGTGAGGGGTGGCGTGTCTTCCGTCTGCGTCTCTTTCTCCTCGCTGGTAGTGACGTCGGCAGCGGACGTCTGTTCTGCCTGCGACTTCATCTTTAGTCGGTGCGTTTGCGTCCATTTGTCCTTTGCTCGACCGTGTCCCATATTCATGCCTAGGCGGCGTCTGGTGCTTTCTATGAGGTCCGCGCCCAGTGTGCTCCAGTCTGGCAGTGGCATCAGACGTATGATGGTCCATCGTCGGTCTGCGTACAGTGGCGGCCGTCTCCGTCTCCTGGCGCTCCATAGGTGGTCTGCGCCCGCCTTGCGCGTTCCTAACACTTTCAGGGCGATTCTTCTGCTGTTGGTGACCGCTACAGAATGTTATTGTGGCCACGCTACTCTCCTGGACTTCGGAGTATGGTGTGCGCCTACGGGGTATGCTGCCCGTCTCATCAGGCTGCTTCTGGGTTCAGTACACAGTTTCTCAACTTTAGATCACAGATTGCTTACAGGAGAGAATAGTTTCCTGCATCGTATCATTGTTAGGTAGGTGAAATATTGTGTGGTAGCTACGTTTACCATCATTATAGTCTTTAATTTCTTTAAATATTTGAATGAAACGTCAAAGGATTATGTGACTGCTGAGGTTATAGAGAAATAGCTCTATTGGTGTTAGTTCAAACTACAGATCTGGGTAGTCTAGATGTCACTTTTGATTCTTCAAGGGTTGAACGTGGCTTCGATGTCTGGAGCTGTATTCGCCGTGGCTCGCCAACTATGGGGCATACTTAAACTGGAAAGAACACGTCACGTAGATAATGTCGTAGGAAAGGCGAACCAGACACTGCGTTTTATTGGCAGAACCCTTAAAAGATGCAACATAACTACTAAAGAGACTGCATACGTTACGCTTGTTCGTTCTTTTTTGGAGTATTGCTGCCCAGTGTGGAATCCTTATCAGGTGGGTTTGACAGAGGACACCGAAAGAGTCCAAAGAAGGGCAGCTCGTTTTGTATTGTCACGATACAGGGGAGCCAGACAGCGTTATGGAAATGATACAGTATCTGGGATGGGAATCATTACAACTGCGCTTATAGCTGCGGCGTTGGCTACTTACAAAACTCCAATCACCAACATTCTCCTCCGAATGCGAAAATATATTGTTGACTCCCACCTACATAGGTAGAAAAGATCATCAGAATAAAGTACGAGAAATCGGAGCGCGAACGAAGAGATTCAGGTGTTCTTTCTTCCCGCGCGCTATTCGAGAATGGAATGGGGGATAAATAGTATAAAGGTGGTTCGATGAACCCCTGCCAGGCACTTAAATGTGATTTGCAGAGTATCCCATGCAGATGTAGATGGATAACGGGCTGGCCGGCTAGAAACAGGCTGGTGCCGATGCGAGGCAAGGCCGATGGCGGTGCCGTGAGGGGCCAGGCTCTGCCTCCGACGCTCATGTTGACGTAAACGTGTTTACTTCCTCTCCTGGTATATCAGAGCGACAAGTTGAAGTAGGCGTCAAGCAGTCTGTGGCAATGGCTCACTGGGAGAGGTCAATTCGAGACAGAGTCGTCGCTCTTATTGAAGACTAGCTGAAAACCCGGCGTTGCCCGGGTATTTATTTATTTATTCCTGTCATTTTTCAGGTATCAATTCATTTTTATCAGGGCTGTATGCCTGTAAAATCTCTTGGGAATACAATTAGTGCTAAAGAAGTAAAAGATTAAAACGTGGTGCGTGACGGGGCGGTTTTAGATGAATATTACTGTTTATGTGCTCATACCTCACAAACTATGTGTCCTACTGTGATACAGTTTAGAAGGTACACTCAGCTATATGCATGTATACCCTCTGTAAAATTTCCTGCGGCTGCAATTTGTAGTGTAGAAATTATAAATTGTAACGTCATACCGAATGCCGTAGTTTTAGTCCATGAACAGCGGAACGTTACTATTTATGTGCTTATGTCTCATGAACTACGTGTCGTATTGTGATACAATTTAGAACTTACATTCAACTATATGCGTGTATACTGTCTGTAAAATTATAAATTGTAACGTCATACCGAGAGCCGTAGTTTTACTCCATAAACAGCGGAAAAGGTAAGCGAGAAACTTTTTTCCTTTCATTATTTTACTATGGTTGCCAGCGAGAAAAAACTTAATGAAGGTTTGAAATTATGTTTAAAGTTTGTTGCAAGTCGCTAAGTACTGTCATTATCATACAGTGTATTTCGAAAGTCTCGCCGCATTATATAGCATTTTTTGCGATTTCTATTGGTTATGACGTAATATCTTTTGAACTATGTGCCGCATGTGATTCTTAACCATGCAGCAATAGTTACCTCACGGTAAGGAATGTGTGTACCAAATTTGGTTGAAATCGGTCCGATGGTTTAGGAGAAAATGAGCAGCATTGTTGCAACATGCAGTAGTTTTTCGCGCATTTCATTGTTTATGACGTGATATCTCGTGGACTATATATCGTATGTGATTTTTACAGTTACGGCAACCGTCCTCGTGGATTGACGCTTACGTGTACAAAATTTCATAAAGACTGGAATAAAACTGTAGATTTGTATGCAACATGTACAAACATACGGACACTCTGCTTTATATATTAGAAGAGGAGGATGCGACATCAGAGAGGCTGGCAGGTCTGGTGTGTCATATACTACTGCAGCGAGATGGTGGAGGAACTACCTTGACAGAGGTACCACCGAGAGAGCTCCTGGATCACTCAGGAAGAGAGTACGCTCGCTGCAGGAGGATCGCGAGCTAGTGTCTACGAGCAGACAAAATCCGTTCTTGAATGCGAAGCAGTTGCGGCGGGTAACCAACTTCCCCGGCTCCAGTGACACGATTCGCCGAAGTCTGAGGGACGTTGGACTACACGGACGACGGTCTGCTGTGAAACAAGAACTCAGCGAAGAAAACATTACATACCGGCTGGCATTTGCAGAGCTCCGTCTTAGGGCGTTGTGGGAAAACTTTATTTTCACTGACGAAAAAGTGTTTTCCACCAGTAACGACGGTCCAAGGGTCGTTTACAGGCCTCGAGGGACTCGCCATCGACGAGAACATGTAACAACGACGAGAAATGGGCGCATATCCGTTTCATGCTGGGGCTGGATATCTGCACGAGGAGCAGGAATATTTCATAGGATAGAAGACGTCCTCGACACTGTGCAGTACGCCCACATACTAACGTGATGATGTATGCAGAAGAGGACTTCATACTGCAAGAGAACCATTCTTCTGTTCACAAGTCTGCATTCGTCCAGTAGCGGCTCTCCACGATTGGCGTCAATTTGATGGACTGGCTGCCGCGGGCGGCTGACATGAACCCCATAGAAAATGTGTGGGGTCAGGCCGCCTGGACGTTTACAGAGATCTGGCCACAAAACCAGCCAACTACACCGAACGCTCTTTGGGACTGCGTTCTGGAAGCATAGAAGGAAGTTGCTTCTTCAAGCTGTTACGTCTGACGACTTACAGAATCTAGTCCAAGACGCATCATAGAAGTAAAAATTAATGAGGGATTCTGGATAACATTAGAATCCCTATAATGTTTTGTTATGTCTTCCTCTTCATTGTTCCCCAGTGAGGGCCAGCGGAAGATCACTTGACAACAGAAATAAAATATGAGTTAGTTTTCCTTTTTAGTCGCCTTTTAAATTGGAGTGTTCTTTTTTTTAATATGCAGTTTGTTTATTATGCTACATTTATTTCATTTATACTCCGTCTCCATACATACAGAATAATCGCTTTACATAAGCTCTCTCAGAGCACGTTTTGTTACTTCAAATGCGTCTCTTTCTTCCCCTCCATCCATTAATACACTCTCCGACCTTCACAAAGTATGCAAATGCAAACGATTTGGTCTTGCATTTATTCGTTGTTAATTTCTCCTCCATTCTCTCTCTCTCTCTCTCTGTCTCTCTCTCTCTCTCTCTCTCTCTCTATTTCTCTCTCTCTCTCTCTCTCTCTCTCTGTGTCACCTCCCTTACATTATAAACTCTGTTGCCGTTCTGGTCTATTCCCACAAAACGGTTTCCGTTAAAACAATACTGTCTCTTTTAATATTTGCTTTCTTAACTGTCCATCGGTCCTCTCTATGAAGCAGTGTTTTTATTATCTCCAATAATCCATCCTTCGTTCTGTAAAACATACGTTCCTTTTCTCTCGGCCCTAAAACAAATTGTGCCATATGTCTAAGTAAGGAGTCCTTTGCAAGCGTTTCATTCTAATATCTTCATTTTGCACTCCTATTCATTCCTAGATCCCGCCCTCCCTCCTACCACCCATCCCTTGACATATTTATCTGCATCTACGAGCAGCATTTCATAATTTTGTGCTTCGCAGTAGTAGATATATCACTGTTATTTCTTTGCCGTTCGACTCTCTAAAAGCGCGTGGATATAATGGACAACAGAACCTTACCGTGCAAGCACTGATGTCTCAATTAAAATGGCCATCTATTCCGACAAATCCCAGTCTTTGAATTGGCAGAGACTCACGTTGTCCCCCATCCTTCCGAGTTGGATATTAAGCTTCGCATGTAATCGCATTTTCGATGAGCTATTGTACCGGAATCCTCCTTCTGTTTATTTACCTCAATATCACTACTGAAGGCAACCACACGGCGAAGAATAATAGCTCAACACACTTGCCAGTTATTGGATACCTTGTCATTGACCATACTAGTAAATCACAGAAACTTCCTTCATCGAAGTCTGTCTTCCTAAACGTGGTGAATAATAGATCTCAAAACGCAGTTACTTTCAAAAATTCAAGTGTTTGTTAAGCTTATGGGACTTAACTGCTGGGTCATCAGTCCCTAAACTTACAAACTACTAATGAACTAACTTATATTAAAGACAACACAAACATCCATGCCCGAGGGAGGATTGGAACCCCCTTCGGGGAACAGCCTCGCGCATCGGAGCATAGCGTCTCAATACGCTCGGCCTCTCCGCTACTTTCCCCATTTCTGAATCCTTTTTCTAATGCATAATTGATGCTCCTCATAACTTTAAAAATGCGTAATATTCAAGATATTTTGGCAACAGCTATCCAACAATCTTGAATATAATAAGCCCATAGTTAAATAACCTTATAGCAAAATGCCATACCAAATCGTAATGTAGCATGCTAAAACGTAGTATATCATGCAAAATCCGCGATAGGCGCCTGAGACCGCGTGGCCATCCCGTGCGGCCACGAATGTCTTACCTAGCCAGACTACTCCATTATGACAAAACATTATGCTGACACTTCTGTAATTGGGTGGGAGGCTGAGGTCAGGTTAACTTGTAATGGTTAAGGTATGGGTCCGATTCCCGCTGAGGGTAGCAGTTTTTAACAGCCACAAAATACCATCTACACCTACAGTAATGCCAAGTAAAGAACGCAGGCCTCTGCTTTGTTTCAAATCAACATTGCATATGTCCATGCACTACTAAGTTAAGCAGAGTTTTCGTTGTTTCCTAAATAACAAACCCCTCCACGTCTCTACGAATGGTGCAATCCTAACTACAATTGAACAACAATGCGATATTTGACACCTATCGTGTCAGGTCAAGAGTGATGGTATGTGCGTTGTTGGAGTCCCCGGAATATATGAGCAGTATTCCTTCCTATTATACAATAGCAAATGGTGCTGGGCTCGAGTCCCTGCCGGGAAAAAGTCAATTTTATCATCGTTTAAGGTTCCAGTATAACGCTATTTGTGAACATTTTAATATCTGAGATCTGATTGTGCTTAGTTAACAATCCATCAATGTACTGCATTCTATTCCACAACTTTATAATGTATGACATCTGTCAGTTGCACTATATTATATATCTTCAGCGGTTACCTCTCAGCAACAATATGAACTTCATGAAATTCCTGGTGCAGTGCTAAGACTATCATTTATTTTCGGGTTCTGACATTGATCTTGGGAACCGATACTAATGAAAACGTTAGTTTTTTCGTCTATTTTTGTCTAATCAGGCACAGAACTTTTGTTTGGTTAACAGTACATCAAATACAGATCACAAACAAAACATAAGTGTGATGACGTATCTAACGTTTCACTTGTTACAATGAAATTTAATTTAGAAGTTCACAGAATGTATAACATTAACTGCGAATGGGTAAAGTTGAAAATGTGTACCCAGCTGAGATTCGAAACCAGGTCTCCTACTTTGCGCTGACCCCTACACCAATGGGGACATAGCGATTATCACATCTGCACGGAATTATATGCCTCCTGTCACATACAAATTCGCAACTTTACCCTGCCGCTAGAACTCAAACTCGTATAATCTATAATTTACAAGTGTTACTGTCTCATCTCTAACAACGTGTTTTCTAATATTTGTTGCACGAAAGTATTGGTTTGCACCTTGACTGAATGCCATAAGGAGATATAGTCTTTAGTGTCTTACATAGTACATATTGTGGGGAGGTAATGTCTGTAATGTGGAATGGTTTGACGACCTGCGACGCAGCTATGCTATGTTGGTTGCATAGCGTCAGGTGCGGCCTCCACTTTGGGATTCAGGGGTGATCCACTGTTTTTGCTGTCAAGTGTACATGTTTGATGTTACTCCAAGTAATTGTATTGTTCGAAGTACCGTTATAAATAAAATAATTGGACCCTTTTTTTCAGTGTTGGTGTAGAACAGAGTAATGCAACCTGTACGACGATAGGTACTAACTTTTGTAATATATATATATATATATATATATATATATATATATATATATATATATATATATATATATAAATTGTTTTTGGGGGAGCGTGTGGAGGCGGCACTGTATAGGACTGTTGGTGGGGTCGAAGGTGGGGGGGGTGGTAGGGTCGGGGATGTGGGCAGGGGCTGTACTTGCACAAGTGCCCACTTGTGGAGGCAGTTTCCCATGTTACTGTTAAGAACATAGGTTATCACAATTAAATTGATATGCAACTTTAATAAAATTAATCAGGGGCCGTGAGGGCGGCACTTGGACAAATGACCAGTTGGGGGAGGTGGCATTGGAGGTGGGGGTCGGATCTTAGTCAAGTTTGTGGCCCTCGGACGTGGTGGGGGGGGGCGGGGCAGCATGTCGGGGCCTGATGGGGAAGTGTATCCAGGTAGCGTAATGTTACCCTGCGGCAGTACCTCTATCATTATACTACTTATACACGTCTCTTCGCCCGCCGCAGTGGCCGAGGGGACTGAGGCGCTCCAGTCACGGTCTGCACGGCCACTACGATCGGGGGTTCGAATCCCCCCTCGGGCATGGATATTTGTGCCGTCTTCAGTATTAGCTAGGTCATAAATAGTTTGTAAGTTTAGAGACTGATAACCCCGTAGTTAAGTCAAAAAAAAAAAAAAAGGGTCTCTTCTCTCAAAGGGATCACACACACATAAGACTCAGTGCCTCTTCGCTCTCTAGCGACGGCCTGAAAAACCGTGAAAACAACAAAGAAAAGACCTCATGATGGCGACAGCACATTATAGGCGATGGCCTGAGGGGACACATACGACACCACATACATCGGGACACACTCAATGCGTCCATGATAAACACACCGAGGAAAGAGACACAAGGAAGTGGAGTGACCACGACCTTACACATATCTTAGCTTCATCACGCTCCTGGGACTATAAAAACTGAATTGATAGGGAACTGCCTGTTTACATAAAATTGTTCGAGGGGGTACCATCTAGTTGTCCATGAATTGGTGGAATGAGCTTTGACTGGGCCTATGAGAGAATGTTTATTAACACACAGAGGATGACATTCAAGTTTCTATGGTATTGTATGGAGATAAAGCACATCAAAATACATGTCTACATCTAAACAACTGTAAGGACCTCTGAAAACTTCGTGCCGTAATCATAGGACTCACACGACACCACCTTTCCTGAAAGTAACATGTTTTACTTAGATATACAAAATATTGAAAATTATAGATTACAATACTAACATAGGCTTAATCCTGCGTCTTTAAACAGGTACACATTCAGGTAAAGGGCAATTCCTTGATTTTATTTGATTATTATTGTTGAGGGCGGGGTTTGGTGGCCTTATCTCCACGATCTGTGCATGCTTTTGGTTTTGTGGCATTTGCCAACTTCCTTGGCTGCCACGCTTTCTCCAGTTATTGTCTCCAGCATATCCCTGCGGGGTGTCGTGTGAGGCGTATGAATTGTTCTGACTGTAGCTCTTCCCCCCAGTTGCGGTTGTCTCATGGTGCCCAGTTTTCACTTCGGCCGTGGTTGCCTCCTATCTCGTTCACTCTCCTTGAGCCAACGTTTCTATGAGAGTTTCGGTTATCCTGCCCCTGTTTCATTCCATAGTAATTTTCTATCGTATTTCTTTCTCTCGTCCGCCGATTCCTGATTTCGTTCACATAATCAAGGTCGCCAACATGCTTCTGAATTTCTATACCGATCCTGATCACTTTCCTGACAACATGTCTTGTATGTCCAATGGAAATTTTATACAGCAGTGTCGCATTGTTTGCTGATCCCTAAACGGCCGGTCAGGGTAACTATATTTCGTGTAAAACTTGTCGAAAAATTTTAGGGCGTTATTATACTTTGCTGCCGCCAATTCGTTGGTGGCAATTATATTCTGGCGAATTCTTTCTCGTTTACTGCTTGACCAGTATGTGTCTAGGAGTGCGTGACGAAATTAGTCGGGCGTGCTGAAGTGCCGCGCGGGAGTAGCCGAGCGGTCTGGGGCGCCATGTTGAGGACCGCGCAGCCTCCCGCCTCAGAGGTTCGTAGCCTCCCTCGGCATGGATGTTTGTGTCGTCTTTAGTATAAGGTAGTTCATAAGTAGTTTGTAAGTTTAGGGACTGATGACCCCGCAGTTAAGCTTTACAAACATTTGAACTTTTCGTGCTGAATGTATCTATCACACATAAATGTTCTTCGATATGTCCTTCCATGTATCCGCAAATGGGCTGATAGCCATCATAATGTTTCGTTTTCCGCACTTCCTAACTTGATTTGTCGTCCGGATGTGCCTATGTGCGTTATGCTGCATCAGGCCTAAATCCGGTATTACACGACACTAGAACTGCAGTAAACCGTATGTATTCAGTACTGAGTAACGAATACTTTGGCTGATACGAAATAATGAATCGTTACTCGTGAATACATTTCGTTATTTGCAACTACCAAATCGATACGAACTTGCGTATGCATACATTTCTTAATTCGCATCAACCGTATTGCTACGAACTCTGTAACGAAAAAGAATACGGAGAAAGCGTATTTTCCTTGATAGTATTTATTATAAGATGATTAATTTTTATATACATCCGTGACGAACTTTAAGTGCATATTTCGTAGCTCTACGATTTTATGACTATTTTTATTTTTAAGCATTTTGGATTATACTTCTTGGTCCGTGCTTGCAGATTAATCCTCAATGATCTGACTTCCGCTTTTCACGTAAACATACGTTTTATTGTATTTTTTACCTGTAAAGGTTTCAGTTTAATGGTTAATTTTTTTTAATCCTGTTAACTATAAAAAAAGTTCGTAAAAAGTACTGAAAAGTTAGAATATACGCATTTTCATTCATGACGGTACTACCTTAATTGTTAATACCACATAATACAGTACAACAGTCCCACTGCTCGCAAATTTAGTGCTACTACTATGATCGGTCACACTGGCATTCGTCACGAAATATTCCGACTGATTCTGACATTCCAAGCCTCTAAGTAAAGTGCGGTATCAGTACTTAAAATGGAGGTCGTGTGTGGGTCTCGCTAATTTTGATCAATTTGTATTTTTATCAAGAGAGAAATGGACTGTACGGATGCTTTCCTCAGTAGTATAATTGCCTCAGAAAACAGGCATACAGTGTGTACGTGGCAAATTTAATTGTTAAAGTAATATTAACAGTAACAGTTAAAATTTTTCTACGGTTTCAAAGTCAGTGTAGTGGCTGTATTTCTGGGTGGCACTGGTAAAGAGAGTAACGAATAACGATACGTTTGTAACGAGTACTGTTTCTCTTAGTAACTGTTACGCCAGTAAGAATAGCCCCTACACAGCAGACCACCCGGCAGACGTCCACGTACGCAGGTAGTGGAGTACCAGGCGAAGCCGGAAACCCGACGACTAGAGACAACCATCGCGCCTGGTAAACATTGACAGGAAAACATCAACAAAAATACCAAAGCTAAACAGGGGACTATCTTGAACAGAGGTCGCAGCTCACACGCCACGTCACTGTCCGCTGACGTATACAGAGGTCGCTGTCACTCGCAGCAGTGGATCCTCCCGCCAAGCGCCAGCTATATCTGGAGGACGCAGCGACGTGACGGCAGGTTCCACCTCGAGGAATGTTACGAACCACTACTACGTCGAGAACCGACTACGCCAGACCACCTACGGACTCCGACTCGGCCACGATCAACCGATGGTATCACGATTAGGGCTCAGTGTTTCAGGCTACGGCCTATACCTTTGTCAGTAAAGAAATAGACTTTGTTACACTGTACCGGGAATGGGCCCGAGTATTTTCAGTTAATGTGAACTATTGTGGTGTGCAAACAGACGTGTATATCATGTGAATAAACCGTGTTTCCAAGGTTTTGTGTTAGTGACAACAGTAACGGATACATATCTTCTAGTTACTCTCACAGCTCTACACGACACATCTACCGTTCAAGAGTCAGGTCTACTGGCCTGCCACCTAGCGGCAGAACGGCTGAAGCTACACTTTTAGCACACGGTTGATTTGCCCTGGGGGAAATAGGAACGGTTCTGTTGATTCTGCCGTGGATGCGCGCATTTGCAGTAAAGGAGATGTATTCGCGCACGCGCAGAACGCACCATATTGAGCGGGCTTTCTGCTAAAGTTGTTCATTATGTACTCGGCAGACGACACGAGATATCTTCAGCAGGGTCTACTGGGCCACAGGGGCCCGGCTGCCTACCCAAAAGCCTGGCGTGAGGGTAGATGCGATATAAATGGTAATAAGATATACAAATTATTCGTTTTCAATTATATACATATTATTATGAAGTAAATTTAGTTACTATTTAACATAATACAACAAATCTGAAGCTGACCAATCAACACTTTTTTAAAGAGCAGATTTTTCTGCTAAGCTGCCTTAACTTGGTTGTAGAAGCTGCTATTC
Source organism: Locusta migratoria (assembly GCA_026315105.1). NCBI lineage: Eukaryota > Metazoa > Arthropoda > Insecta > Orthoptera > Acrididae > Locusta > Locusta migratoria. Next base: position 733,795,481 of record CM048755.1, on the reverse strand, counting down.
TCGCCATCTTTGGTTAGATCCGAGTCTGTGTTTAACATAATCAATGAATCTAACAGTTCTTGGCCCAATAAAGACCGAAGTCTCTCACTGATGCGCTTCATTGCAGAAAACCGTCTCTCACGAGTCACTTGCGTGAACAAAATTGTGAGAATTACACAATAGGCAACATATAAGTTGGAGTATGTAGTGATGTGCAAATTATATTGCGACAGAAGGTTAGATGCACATGGTATGCAACTCTGTTAGGCTTCCAGACCGCTTGGGGAAAAACAAATGGAGTCCTTTACAGTATGGTGTAAGACATCTTCAGGTTCATCGTCTTCTTCCTCACTCTGTGAATCTGAGTTATTCACGCCTTGTTCCCTAGATGGAACATGTTCATCCGAAAGAGTTTGGGATAGTTCATTAAAAATTTTTACAAAACATTCTAATTCCGTTGACAGCCCTTCTCTATTGACATTTGCAATTGAGGCGAGAGAATTTAATACATCATTAGGAATCCCATTTTTCTTAATTTCATTGAAGTTTTTTGGGCCCAAACAAGCAGCATCCTTCATTAAATGTTCGTTGCAATTGAATTTTGTTTATATTTTTACTAAAGCTGTGTTAATAGTGACTTTGTAGACAGAAATACAGTAGAGTCTCTTTGGTTCCTCAGACAACAATCCCAATTCGTCTTGGCATGTCTTACCGTGTTGTCTTGGTTTTTTAAATATTCTTCATAATGGCAGCGTGGTCTGTATTTCGACAATATTTTCAGCTTCTGTTAATGCTTGAACTTGGGATGCAAACGAAGTTGCACCTCTGAATACATCTTCAAAATTATCTAACAGTTCACACACATTTATCTCCAAACTTCTTATAAGCTCCCAAGCTTTAAGATAGTCTAATGTAGGGGTTTCGAGATACTGGCTTACTGCCGTTGATAAATCAAAATTTTTTGAATACATAGGCTGTCCGGATTGTTTCAAATTTCAACATTTTCAAATTTTGATCAACAACGCCAACATCCTGGCAAGAATCCACAATGAAGCTAAAATATTTCACCGCCTGGGTTTCTTTGACGATCTCTTAATTAACTTGATGTGCACAAATATTAAATCTATTTATAGTGTTTTCTGGCGTAAAAGTAATAAGATTACCTCTACCCCTACTGCAGTAAACTCCGTACCGGCAGCGTGTCGTAAGGCGGCGCCCTGAAAAGCGGGCAACCCGCAACACAGTCTCCCGAGCTATCGACCCAAGCGTGGCCCCTCAAACAAGCAGTGTTTACAAACGCCCTGGCCAGCGACGTATCAGCCGACTCCACTGCACGACTCGCCGGCCAGCCTGCGCTTCAGTTGCTGGTCGATCCACCAGGCGGGCCAGCATCGCCACTCGGAAGCGAGTCTCTACAGACTCCAGTGGAGCCATCACGCCCCACCGGCAAGCCCTTTAAGACGGCTACCCAGCCTCCAGCGGCAGTCAAGTCTTCGCCGACGATACCCGACGCATTGAAGAGTCCTCCAGAAGCAACGACAGAGCAACACCTTTCTCGACGGAACGCTGTCAGCCTACCTATACTATTGTTGGATTAATTTACTGGTTGTGTAGATTGCAGATTGGTTGTGTATTGATTACAACACCTACCTTTTGCTGACTCTTTTCTTCTTCTACTTTCAATAATTGCCTCGGATATGTGGGTTTTAAGAATTGGATCATACTTCGATAACAGGACAACGAAATTTAGGAAATTTCCGTGATTTTGGGTTTTGCCGTCGGAAATACAAGGTAATACAAGGCCTCACTTTTTTCACGATACGTGATACCTAGTTTGGATATAAATATTATTATTATATAACTGATTATTTTAAGAACAAGACTCCTGTTGGAAATCTCTTGCAAGTTTTTTCACTTTACATGTTGTTCCACATTTCCTCTTTTTTGCTGTTAGCAAAGCGACCACGGTTAACTGATGATTGCGGCTTTCTTCATGTTTGACCAATTGTTCATATATATGTTTTTTTTATGGCGTAAGACCATCCATAAAGTGACTACTTCCTCCTTTTTTCTTCGCATCGTCAGGTGCAAAACATATGCAGGTTGTATAAAGTATCTTCTATAATTCTAGCGAATAAGAGACAGATTCTCGTCTAATTAAAACACAGGTTGCAGACTTTGGGTAATAGACTCGACTTCCGTCAAAATGCAAGCTGTTTTATCACCCGAGGGCTGGATAGGATGAAGAGTCAAGACACTCAGTTTCTCTGCAGTGGTTGCATTTTCCCTTGGTGGAGCAAAATTAGAAACTTTTTGAATGGTACAGGTGCGATGCTGTCGATATTTCTACTAGCTCTGGCTTCGCCAGAAGCCGAGGACGTTGTTTCTTTAGAGTCAGAAACACACTCGTTTGTTTTTTGTGCTGTGTCATGACTGATTTGTACAACAGCGGTTGCTGCCACGCTATCTTCTGAACTACGACCATCAAAACGAGCATCACAACAGATGCAGGTATCAATGAACACAGAGCTGTCGTAGCAAGATTGAATATCGAAAGCCCCAAAGTTACCAAAAATAGACAAAAAGTATATTTGATCAGGAAAGCAGATAGAAATACAATAAATTGCTTCTTGAAAGACAGTTTCCACTCATTCCAAACACTAAACGTAAGTGTAGACCAGATGTGGCTCTAAATCCGTGCGGGAATAGCCGCGAGCTCCAAGGCGATAAGTAAGAGACCGCGCGGACGCTTCCGGCGGAGGTTCGAGTCCTCCCTCGGGCATTTGTGTGTGTGTGTGTGTGTGTGTGTGTGTGTGTGTGTGTGTGTGTGTGTGTGTGTGTGTGTTTGTTGTGCTTAGTTACTCTAATTAGTATGTAAGCCCAGAACCGATGACCCTTGCCGTTTGATCCCAGAAGATTCTACACATTCCTTCGAAGAACAAGTCCATATGCTTCTCATTTACGGGGAATGCCAACGAAATTCAATGTGAGCTAGAGAATAATACGCTGAAATATCCTCAACGTACTCACCCTACACGTCGCACATTTAAATATTTGTATAGGAAATTGAGAACAACTGGATCTTTAACGCATCGGGAACATGTCCGGCAAAGGAAAGTTACTAAAGAGGAAACGAAAATTGGTACTCTTGCCAGTTGCCTCTGTTTCGAGATCCTCGTGTTAGCTCGCGTCAAATCGCAAGGGAAACTGGCACGAGTCAGAGTAGTGCTGTTCGTGTCCTGCTTTCGAAGCCGGGTCTCCTGCTTTCTAAGCAGTTGCGCTGACCCCTAGACCACTGGGGACACAGCGATCATCACACCTGCACGGAATTACTCAAGCACGCCTCCCGTCAGATACAAATTCGCAACTTTACCCTGCCCACAAGAATTAAATCTCGTAGTCACTTTGTACTAATTCCCGTAAGATTAAGCGCCTAGTAGTGCCGCCGCACTGAAGAAAGGATCATTGCCGTCATCGGCAAATTTTATAAGTTTTATATATATATAGTGTGTGTGTGTGTGTGTGTGTGTGTGTGTGTGTTCTGTCGAACATGTCCGAAAAAACAGACGCCACTTTTGATCCTGCAGTTACTATTTATTCATATTCAAGGAATGTATGACATTAACTGCGAATGGGTAAAGTTGCAAATGTTTACCCAGCCGGGATTCGAACCCGGGTATCCTGATTTCTAGGCAGTTGCGCTGACCGCTACACCACGTTTTTTTCTTTCTTTTTTTTTTTAACATTCTTCTGTCAAAAATAAACTAACGCAGGCGAGCGTACACACCAGTACAAAGTATTGCTTTTGAACGGAAACAAAAATACGAATGCCACCCAGATATCAGTCACTATCCCACACCTACTCTGTTAAAAACTACGTTCAGCATATTTGCAAATTTCTTGTTATAGTCATTTAATCTTAAAACTTTGTAAAATTCAGTTTCCATGAACTTCTTGGATTCCAGATGAGAATCTTCTCCAAGATTATTGAAGATGTATCTGACGTAGTTTCCCATCAGCCACATTACGGTTTTGTTTTTGGCTTGAGGATAATATTCTTCATCCTGTCGGTATAGTTCAGGTTTGCAGGTGTGCGTGCAAGAAGAGCAATTTTTCCTCTTATCCACATCCAGATTTGTAGACGTTCCCCACATGTGAGGCGGTGCAACACTGTGTCGATTAGGCTACAACGCAATCAGAGATTGGAATCAATGCGTCCTATAGCAACACGCTGCTCATTTGTACCAGGTGGGCACACATGCTTGGGATGACATGAGGTTTTATTAGAACAAAAAAAGTTCAAAAAATGTCCGATAGATGGCGCTTCATCTGATCAGAAAAGCAATAATTAGCATAACAAATTAAGGCAAAGCAAAGATGATGTTCTTTACAGGAAATGGTCAATATGTTCACCATCATACCTCAACAATAGCTGTAGTCCACGAATAATGTTTTGAACAGCATTGTAAAGCATGTACGGAGTTATGGTGAGGCATTGGCGTCGGATGTTGTCTTTCAGCATCCCTAGAGATGATGGTCGAACACGATACACTTGCGACTTCAGGTAACCCCAAAGCCAATAATCGCACGGACTGAGGTCTGGGGACCTGCTTTTTAATGCAGTTAAAAATGTTTCCTTCTGAAACATATATACTACATCGAATGCAGCTACGTCGGTACGAAACTTCTAAGCTCCCAGAATCAACAGCTTAATCAATCTTAGATGAAAAGAAAAAAAATGAGGGAAAAATTAAAGTAGAAAGTAAACACCCGACATAGCGTGGAATATTGTGTGGAAAAATATAAATTGCAGTGTGTTTTCCACTGACGTGCGAACAGCATGGTACAAAACTGTCAATAATATCTTATGTGCTTTTCTTCCCATTGCCATTCTGCATTTTATATCCTCTGTACTGCGACCATCGCATGTTATTTTACTACCCAAGAAACAAAACTCATCTACCAACTTCATTGTTTCGTTACCTAATCTAATTCCTTCAGCATCGCCTGATTTTCTAAGACCGCATTCCATTATTTTTGTTTTGCTCTTGTTAATGTTCATTTTATACACTCTCTTCAACACACTGTCCATTCCATTCAACTGCTCTTCCAGGTCCTTCGCTGTCTCTGACAGAATTACAGTGTCATCAGCAAAACGCAATGGTTTTTTTTCTTCACCCTGAACTTTAATCCCTATTCCAAATTTTTCCTTGCTTTCCTTTACCACCTGCTCGATATACAAATTGAATAACATCGGAGAAAGGCTACAACCCTGTCTTACTCCCTTCCAACTGATGCTTCCCTTTCATGCCCTTCGAGTCTAATAACTGCGGTCTGGCTTTTGTACAAATTGTAAATAGCTCTCCTTTCCCTGTATTTTACCCCTGCTGACTTCAGAATTTGAAAGAGTGTATTCCAGTCAACATTGTCAAACGCTTTCTCTAAATCTACAAAATCTAAAAATGTAGGTTTGCCTTTCCTTAATCTATCTTCTAAGATAAGACGTAAGGTAAGTATTGCCTCCCGGGTTCCTACGTTCCTCCTGAATCCAAACTGATCTTCCCCGAGGTCAGCTTCTGGGCTCTGTCAAATTCATCTCTCAGTATAGTATCTCCTATTTCATCTTGATCTACTTCCTCTTCCCTTCCTACAACATCGTCTCTAAGTTCATTTCCTTTGTAGAGCTGCTCTATGTACTCTTTCCATCTTTGCTGAGAACTGGTTTCCCACCTGAGTTCTTGATATTCGTAGAATTGCTTTTCTTGTCCCCAAATGTCTCTTTGATTTTCCTTTAGGCGATATCTACTTTTCCCCTTGTTATACATTCTTCTACAGATCTGCATTTGGCTTCTAGCCATTCCTGCTTAGCCATTCTGCACTTCCTATCAATCTCATTTCTTAGTCGTCTGTACTCCATTTTGCCTGTTTCATTTACTGCATTTTTATATTTTCTCCTTTCATCGATTAAATTTAGTATCTTCTGTGATATCCAAGGATTTTTTGTAGGTCTTGCCTTCCTACCTATTTTGTCCTCTGCTGCCTTCACTATTTCATCTCTCAATGCTACCCATTCCTCTTCTACTGTTTTACTTCCCCCCGTTTCTGTCAATTATTGCCTAAAGCTCCCTCTGAAATTCTTAAGAACTTCAGGTTCCCTCAATTTATCCAAGTCCCATCTCCTTATTTTCCTACCTTTCTGCAGTTTTTTCAGTTTCAGCCTACGTTCATGACCAATAAGTTATGGTCAGAGTCTATATCTGCCCCTGGGTAGGTCTTGCAGTTTATAACCTGGTTCCGGAATCTATGTTTTACCATTATAAAATATCTCTGATACCTTCCGGTGTCTCCTGGTCTCTTCCAAGTATACAACCTTCTTTTGTGATTCTTAAACCACGTGTTTGTTACAAATTAAATTATGTTCCGTGCAAAATTCTACCAGGCGGCTTCCTCTTTCATTCCTTCTGCCCAGTCCATATTCACCTACTATTTTTCCTTCTCATCCTTTTCCTACTACTGAATTCCAGTCTACCATCACAATTAAGTTTTCCTCTCCCTTAACTGTCTGAATAATTTCCTTTAGCCCCTCATATATTTCTTCGGTCTCCTCATCATCGGCAGAGCTAGTTGGCATATAAACCTGTACTACTGTTGTCGGTGTTGGCTTCGTATCTATCTTGACAATGATAATGCGATCACTGTGCTGCTCATAGTAGTTTACCCGCATTCCTAGTTTCTTCTTCATTATCAGTCCTACTCCTGTGATACCAACTGATTTTGTATTTATAATCCTGTACTCACCTGAGCAGAAATCCTGAATCCCCACTATATCTAAATTCAACCTATCCATTTCCCTTTTTAAATTTTCTAATTTTCCTGCCCGATTAAGGAATCTAACATTCCACGCTCCAATCCGTAGAATGCCAGTATTGTCTTTTCTGATGATCACATCCTCCTGAGTAGTCCCCGCCCGGAGATCCGAATGGGGGACTATTTTACCTCCGGAATATTTTACCCGAGAGGATGCCATCATCATAATGTCATACAGTAGAGCTGCATGTCCTCGGGAAAGGTAACGGCTGTAGTTTCCCCTTGCTTTCAGCCGTTCGCAGTAACCGTGTGGCAAAGCCACATTAGCTGATGTTACATGGCCAGCTCAATCATCCAGACTATTGCCCCTGTAACTACTGAAAAGGCTGCTGCCCCTCTTCAAGAACCAGACGTTTGTCTGACCTCTCCACAGATACTCCTCCGCTGTAGTTGCACCTACGGTACGGCTATCTGCATCGTTGAGGCACGCAAGCCACCCCAGCTCGGCAATATCTGTGGTTCATGGGGGTGGTCGCACAACTTAGGAAAGCGATATGCCCGGCCGCGGTGGCCGAGGGGACTGCGGCGCGCCAGTCACGGTCTGCACGGCCACTACTGTCGGGGGTTCGAATGCCCCCTCGGGCATGGTATTTGTGCCGTCCTTACTATTAGCTAGTTCATAAGTAGTTTGTATGTTTAGGGACTGATGACCCCGTAGTTAAGTCCTATAAGCTCTACAAACATTTGAACATTTGAAAGTTATATGGTTCGAAGTTGATTATGGCTCAAGATACTTTTGTTTTGTTTTGTTTGTTAAGCTTAATGGACTTAACTGCGGGGTCATCAGTCCTAAAACTTACAAACTACTTATGAACTACCTTATATTAAAGACGACACAAACATCCATGTCCTAGAGGGGAATCGAATCCCCAACGGGGAGCGGCCTCGCGCATCGAAGCATAGCGCCCCAATGCGCTGGGCAACACCACCTAGAAGACAAGGCCTTACAACAGGCCGTGGCTACGTCACACTTAGAGGCCGCGGCCGCCACCTCACTGGCTGTTGGCTGGGGCACGCCCACCGCCGCGCAGTGGCCGGCCAGTCAGATGGCGGCCGGGGCCTCTAAGTGTGACGTAGCCACGGCCTGTTGTAAGGCCTTGTCTTCTAGGTGGTGTTGCGCTGGGCCACTCCGCTGCGGCGCTGAAGATAACAAATATCGTTTTGGCACTCCATATATACGAAATTAGTTTGAGATTACTCAGGAGTTCATGCAAATATAGTATAGCCAAAGAGTAAAGATTTAGAAATCTTTGCCAGTTTGATGTTCATATGTGATATATTTCTAGATATTTCATAACGCTGGAAAAGTATTTGCTCAAACTTCCTGCTGCATGTCAATACCAATGGATTTGTAACTCGGGGGATTACTTTTATTTTCTTTATAAATCTGTGCAACATTCCATTTGTCTCCCTCACTGTAAATGCTCGACATCACGTTGTAGGAGAAGTAATTAAGCCATGCATAGTGTGTGCACAAGATGTTCTCCTAAGGTGTTGGACCACTCGAGAAAGGCATTGCCTGTAGACAAATGATCTTCCTGGTACGACTATGGTAGTGAAATGACAACACGGTGGATCATGTCTGGTGATAGTTGTATTGCTTCCTGGAATGACAGAGAAGAATCTAGATTAAAAGAAATAATTCGACACAAGCTGCTTGTGGCCACTGAGTGCACACATTGGGAAAGTTGAACAGTGCCCAGCCGGAATTCGGGGCCAGTTCCTACTGCTCTCTGATCAGTTACGGTAACCACTGCACGAGCGGGAAAACAACGATCATCGCAGGTGTGCGGGCTACCACGCCCCTCCCCCCTCATCACCTACAATACTCAAACTTTCTCACATTGCTTACGTAGTTGTCGTTTCCAATTTGCATTCACTTTTCGTGGCACTTTGCCGATTACCTCGAGAGTTCAGGCTAATGTGCATTTGCACTGAAGGCTGGATCTGTTGTCGTCTTTTCCTTAATTATGTATATTTATGTGGTGTCTGTTCTTTGGAAAGAACGGTCACCACACGTATATGTATTTATGAGAATCTTTCAAGATTCACTTGTTGATGGTATTCCAATTAAAATATCTGAAAATTGAACTTCGGTGAGTCATTTACTTATCACCTAGATGATTACAGACAGGGGTGATGAATTTCACGTAGCAACTACAACTATTCTCGGTCCCTACTTTCTGAATTATCTGCATCAGCCTTCACAAGGGCAATAAGGATTGATAAGGCGGTTCACGATGCAGCTGTTCGCTTCCTACATGAAAATGTCGATGCTCTCTGAAGATTAAGAGGCTGTGGCTCTCAATTACAAATTGGAGCGAGAGTAACATTTTACCCACTCTCTGACAGAGCTACAAACTGCTATATGGAACTGAGAAATATTTGTGGCAGATTATGCTGCTGTCTAGTAAACACCTCAGAAAGGCAAAGCCAATTTTAAAATGATATTGAAGTTACATCCTCACGGTACAAATTGCGACAATTGACCCTAAACATAAATATGCGTATAGTTCACTACATGATTACCAGAAAATTTTCGTTAGGCCTTGGGAAATCGATAAACAAAACAAATTTAAGGATTATACATCTAACGAAATTTCTGGTGGGTACAATTGAAAACAACGTTAACTGGGATATATACCTGTTTTGGCGAAGATAAAACAATCGGTCTGTTATTGACACAACCATTAGAAGATTAAAACGTCTCCCTAAGAGACTATCAACCCTACAATTGCTCCACCTCTTCCGCAGTATTGCTGAGCAGTGTGCGATTATTACCTGACGGTATAGAGGGAGAAAGTTGAAAAAGTTGGAAAACAAAACAGATTTTGCGGTAAACTGAATTAGCGGAAAGAAGGTCTCCGATGTTTTCCTTTTTTTATTTTTATTTTTATTTTTATTTAAGTTGGCGAGGGGGCAGAGAGGCCAGTGGGATGAGGTGGGGACGCAATATTAAAACAAAAGCGTTTTCAGTGTAGCACGCTTCTTCTATGAAATTTCAATCACCAACCGTCTCCTACGAATGCAAAGAGCTTTTGTACTCATGATGTTACAATTGTAAGAAGGCCGCGCAGAGTAGCCGCGCAGTCTAAGGTGCCATGTCATCGATCGGGCTGCTGCTCACATAGGAGGTTCGAGTCCTCCCTCGGGCATGGGTATGTATTTGTTGTCCTTAGAATAAGTTAGTTTAAGAAGTGTGTTAGGTTAGGGACTGTTGAACTTAGCAAGTCCCATAAGATTTCATTCGAATATTTGATTTGAATTTTAAGAATAACATAATGGCAATTAGAACTCGCACATATCCTTTTCGGCATTTGTTTTCCTCGATCTTCATATAATTATGTAACAGCCGAGAAACTGAAGCGATCCTATGAACCCATTACGAAACATTTCACTGTGAATAACAGAACAATGTAAATGAAGGGCCTCAGCAGAAGATAATTTCCTTTGTATAGCACTTGTTGTTTCAGAGACATTCAGAACACTTTATAAGTGCACAAAGCGTGAATGATATACTACATGTATACATTTGTGGTGTTGCCACCAGAACTGTTTAATTTTGCAACATGCGCAGTTTTCTAGGTTGAATACATATTTTCTTATTTCTAAATATAATGCAGAGCGCTGAAAAGATTCCTGTGTCATATGATTGCTATCTAGGTGAAAAATTATGTGGTAGCTACGTTTATCATGATTCTTTCATTAAATTCGTTAAATATTTGAAGGAAATGTCAAAAGATAATGTGGCTGCTCATTTTGATTTCTGGTGTTGACAATTTACAAGTTTCAATTTCTTCCAGGGCCTTCAAAACTTTATGAAAATACTTGTAAACAGCTTCAACCGCATCTACTCTTGCAGATCACCTAGTCTTGCTGAATGTGTGCTGAATTTGCTCCTACTAAATTTAAAGAGTGAGCAGCACATGGTACGAAATAGGCCAGTTCATTTTTCTGAAGTATTCTTGACTGGACCCGTTTGTACTTTCCAGTCATGTTTGCCCCATTGTCATGAGACTGCCCCCTGCAGTACTTAATGTTCCAATTTTTGCAGTATCTCTTGACTAAGGCCTTCTCCTGTTTTTTCTGTAACTGTAAAAAAGTCAGTAAAACTTTCCACAACCTCTCAGTTATTCTACTTGACATATTGAATTACTTGTCATCTGCGCATTGTGGCTGATATCTGGAGTGCAGTCAAACATCAGTGAAAAGTATTTAGCAGCTAAAATAGCTTTAATTATATCTTGTTTTATTTTGTCAGCAATCAAGTCACGGAACTCATCTTGTATATATTTGTAAAAATATCTAATCTGGTCTTTCTTGTGGCGTTCAATACGCAGACAAGGGGGCACTATAGTATGATATGAGATCAATTGTATTTAGAAATTTGCCGCTATGTGGATCACCAAAATCACCATCTTCTTTCGTTCCTCTAAAAGGACTTCCTTCTTTAGCTAGAAAAATGACAGCATCAATAACAGAGTGAGATTCCTCCTGTTTTTTCTGGTCTTGCTACCCAGTGTGCGATACTTATCAACTTATCAGGTGGGTTTGTCGGAGGACAACGAAAGAGTCGAAAGAAGGGCAGCTTGTTTTGTATCGTCGGGATACAGGGGAGACAGCGTCACGAAATGATACAAAATCTGGGATGGGAATCATTAGAACAAAGGTGTTTATCGCTGCGACGTGGGCTACTTACGAAACTACAATCGTCAACATTCTCCTCCGAATGCGAAAATATATTGCTGCCTCCCACTTACATAAGTAGAAAAGGTCATCTGAATAAATACGTGAAATCAGAGCTCGAACAGAGAGATTCAGATGTTCTTTCTTCCCGCGCGCTATTCGAGAATGGAATGTGAGATAAATAGTATAAAAGTGGTGCGATGAACCCTCTTTCAGGCAGTTAAATGTAATTTACAGAGCATCCTGTGTAGATGTCTATCAATTCCACCGCTACCGAGAGGAGACTCTAGATCCTTAATGCTTTTGACTTTCAATAAGAAGTGTTCGCACCTGAAATACTTTTTTTTTTTTTTAAATAAGGACTGGAACGTTATTCAAATTCACCTGTTCTACAAATATTACCTTGATACGAAATATGAATATTCATTTATCTGATAAAAGAAAATCTATGCAAACTAATAAACATTGTGCATTTACTTATGCAATAAAGCAAACATCTCCCTCATTCTGGCTAATATCTAGTACACTTTTAAAGTTTGATTAGCTGAAGTACCTGTGACAGGGCAACACTGAGGTCAGCAACCAGGAATTATAGTTTTATTAAATGTTTTCGGTATTTCTTGCAGTCATTTTACTTTTAATAATTCTGTGTCAGTTAATTTTATTAAATTATACCAGAAAGTTACATTCTGAAAAAAAAAAAAAAAAAAAAAAATCGATCAAAATTTGCCGCCCTCTAATATCTGCCGCCCGGGGCAACTGCCCCCTTTGCCCCTCCCTAGATCCGGCCCTGCTCTTACTGAAGAGAAGCTCGTCCGACAGAGTTATAGATTCTATGCTGAGAATTGGAAGAAACAAATAATGACGGACTTTGAATAAATTATTAGTCCTTAAAAAAAATTTTTTTTAATCTCCTAAGTGAGTGACTATGGAAGATCTCTTGGCAACTGAAGTAAAATATGAGTTTCTTTTTCCTTTGAGCTGCCTTTAAATTGAAGATTTTTTAAATATCCAGTCCCTTTAGTATTCTATTTTATTTAAATTTATATAACTAGAGACAGTTTTCTGTTTCAATATGTCAAAGACATCGAGTAAAAGGAAAAGCATTGAATTAAAGTAAGTATGGAGGTCTGGGTTCGATTCTCGCCCATGGCAACACGATTTTAATTCAATGTTTCTCATTTCACTCAATATCCCATTTTTATTCATTTACACCCAGCCTCCATGCATACAGAGTAATCAGTTTATATGGACGCTGTTAAAGTAATTTTTGTTGTTTCAAATACGTCTCTCTCCTCCCCTCCATCCATCAATACACTATCTGTCCTTTACAAAACATGCAAACTATCTGTCTTGCATTTATTCGTTGTTAATTTTCTCTCTCTCTGTCACCTCCCTGTAAAAAAGAAATAGTGGTGTCCGTTAAAACAATACTGTCTCTTTTAATGTCTGCTTTCTTTACTGTCCATCGGTCCTTCCTATGAAGCAGTGTTCTTTTATATCTCCGATAATCCAACCTTCGTTATGTAAAATATTTGTTCCTTTTCTCTCGGCCCTAAAACAAACTGTGATATATGTCTAAGTAAGGAGTACTTTGCAAGAATTTCACTCGTTTATTTTCCAATTCTGCACTCCTATTCATTACTAGAGCCCACCCTCCCCCCTACTACCCCCCTCCCTTGACATATTTTTCTGCATCTCCGTGCTTCTTTTCACAATTTTGTGACATATCCCAGTATCCAACCTTTGAAATGGCAGAAACTGAAGTTATCCCCCATCCTTCCCAGTTTGATATTATGCTTCGCATGTAATCGCATTTTCGATGCGACATTGTATCAGAATCCACACTGCTGTTTTGTAATATCAATATGACTATTGAAGTCAACCACACCGTGAAGAATAATTGCTCGACACACTTGCCAGGTATCAGATACCTTCTCATTGACCATACTAGTAAATCACAGAAAACTCCTTCATCGAAGTCTGTTTGTGTTCTTGAAAGGGGTGAATAATAGTTACTTTCCCAATTTCAGAATTTTTTTCTAATGCATAGTCGACGCTCCTCATAACTTTAAAAATGCGTAATATTCAAGGTATCGTAGCAACATCTACCAAAGAATCTTGATTAAAATGAACCCATAGTTAAATAAGCTTATAGCAAAATGCCATACCAAATCGTAATGTAGCCTACTGAAACGTAGTATAATATCACGTAAAATCCGCGATAAGGCGCCTCACACTATGTGGCCATCCCGTGTGGCCAAGAATGTCTTACCTAGTCAGACACCTTTCAGCTCTTTGACTGGTCGTACCGTCTAATGAGTACTCCATTATGACAAAACATTATGCTAACACATATGTAATCGTTGACGGCCGGGGTGAGGTTAACTTGTAATGGGTAAGGTATGGGTCCGATTCTCGCTGAGGGTAACAGTTTTTAACGGCCGCAAAAAAACCATCTACACCTCTAGTAACGCCAAATAAAGAAAGCGGGACTCTGGCTTGTTTCAAATCAACATTGCACATGTCCATGTGCTACTAAGTTAAACAAAGTTTTCGCAAAATACCTAACCACTCCACGTCTCTATGAACGGTGTGATCCTAACGACTGGTGAACGAGAAAGTGGACGCTTCATGGTGTCAGGTCAAGAGTGACGGTATGTGCGGGGTTGGAGTGCCCGGATGAAACAATAAATATATCAGCAGTATTCCTTCATATTATACAATAGAGAATGGTGCCGGGTTCGAGTCCCTGCCGGGACAAAAAATTAATTGTATCGTCGTTTTAGGTACTAGTACAACACTATTTATGAACATATTAAATATCTGACATCTGATTGTGCTTAGTTAACAAATCACCAATACACTGCATTCTATTCCACAACTTTTTGATGTATAACATCTGTGAATTGCACTATATTACATATTTTCAGCGGTTACCTCTCAGCAACAATATGAGCTTCATGCAACTCCTGGCGCAGTGCTAAGATTATCATTTATTTCTGTGTTCAGACATCGGTCTTAGAAACAGATACTAATGAAAACGTCAGTGTTTTGCGCCTATTTATACCTAGAGGTCACGCACTTAAACGTGGCCCCTGAGCGGAGAATATTGGGAGCTGAAGCTTGCATTCAGCTTGTAGCGCATTGGCTGTTAGAACAACCCCCGCCTCTTTCTCCCAGTGCCGCCAGCTTACGGCGTATAGATTACAGGTTTTAAAAGAAACAACATGTATGGGGTTAAGGCGTTACAGATGGAACACGAAATTAAGTATCACTTTAATGTTTGAGTAATAGAAAACTGGAACGTATATCTACGAGAAGATATCAATACTTTAATTAAAGGGACTTATTAAGCTGGTGTAGCAACGCTTTCTGCCTCTTTTTATTGTTGTAAGTGAATAACAATCAAAATTAACATTCTTCATACCACTCTCAAGGACAGCCTTCTTTTTTATAAAAGAAGTCGTCGGGGTATGTGGACTTATTTTAACAAATAACAAAGTGGAAAACAATCAATACCAAGCACAAATCAACAATACATGACGAGGTCTACGGTGTAGAATGCTGTTACGAGGTAAGGTTGGTAGAGAGCATAAACATTCCGTAGACACACTAACTCAGCCGACTTCCACCGATCAGAGACGGGCCACGAAAAAGTGAGTGACCTGTAATCGCGTCTCGATCAGGCATACAACTGTTGTTTGCTTAACAGTGCATTCAGATTCAGATCATGAACAAAAACATATCATGTCACTAAACAAGTGTGATAACATATCTGACTTTTCACTTATTGCAACGACATTTAATTTACAAGGGTTACTGTCTCATCTCTAATGACATGTATTCTAATATTTGTTGTACGAAAGTATTGGTTTGCTCCTTGCCTTAATGCCATAAGGAGAAATAGGAGACTTACTTAGTACCTATTGTGGGCAGGTAATAACTGTACTGTGGAATGATTTGACGACCTGTAACGCAGCTGTGCTATGTTGGTTGCATAGCGTCAGGTGCACCTTCCACTTTGGAATTCATGGGTGATCCACTTTTTTGCTGTCAAGTGTACATACTTCGTGCTGTGCGGCGCACACTCATTAAATGTGACTGGATGCAATACTCCAAGTACTTTGCGTGATGCAGAAACTTATTTCGAAGTAATACACTTGTCACACCGGTATTTATTCTTTGCATCCTTCCACAGCTAGGAGATTAAGTTGAAGTACTTATCTGTATCTCTAAGGCTACAGAATTCCACTAGATTGTCAACACGAATCGATAATGTAAACAAAATTAGTTTTATCTGTTAATCATATAAAACAACTTATCAAGGAGTTTGAGGAAAATATAACAAGAGCAACATCAGTAACAGATATTATCTCATATACCAAGACAACTCAAAAGGGTTGCGCATACGAAAAATTATGGTCGACGAAGACCTTAAAGACAAAAGCTGGGATTGAACCGCTGGAATATAGGAGTATATATAAATTCCATAACACAATTGCAGAAGAAGAATATGGCACAGGAAGTCGCCATGGATCAGTATTGTTAAGTGACAGACCCCAAACACAAAGGTCGTTAGTTAGATCCTAGGATTTTTATGTGTCGCATAACTTTTGGCAATGGAGTCGTACAGACTGCTGGGTTGCACAGTTTTTCAGAATCTTTGTTAAATCTTTAGGTCACCCTGTAACTGCCTTGGGTGGTTAAGACAGTTCTAAGGTCGGAGGAACGAGGAAGGCGACGACGTACCCCCTGCTAATAATTTACTAGAGACACATGTAGAGCAAACTCGCGTCGTAGCCTATATTCATCACCTATTTCCTTTACACGCAGTATCGCCCCCATAGCAATCGACAAAAGCTACCT
The DNA here is from genome assembly GCA_026315105.1 of Locusta migratoria. Taxonomy (NCBI): domain Eukaryota; kingdom Metazoa; phylum Arthropoda; class Insecta; order Orthoptera; family Acrididae; genus Locusta; species Locusta migratoria. The sequence goes on along the minus strand of CM048755.1, from coordinate 733,779,080 downwards.
CATACAGCCTCCTACTGGAAACACCCCATCGCACAATATCAGTATTAATAGATACGCCACAGATCTAAACGATCTATGGCTTCCAAAAATTTATACCACTGAATATCTAGCCAGTATATATATCTAGGGGGAGGATAATAATACGGCCGCACAGTGTAATTTATATAAAAGAGAAGCTACGATGTTTTAATGGATACAGATTTATGTTTCGTAACTGGTAATACATCCACAAGTTCCCAAAGCTGCTGATACACTTGTATATTAAAATAGTAAACATTTTCTTGACTTTAATGTCTACAGTTTTATCGTACGAGTTTACAGATTTTATTTTCTGTTTATGGGTCACGACTTCGTCACGCTAGTACTTCGCTCCACGGCCGCAGTGTAGCGCTACAATAACGTGACGTACAGCGCTCCTCGTGCCAACTCGCCGTCAGCACAAAATCGATTGCGTGGTAGAAACAGGCAACGCCACCTGGGTGGATTTGAAATAGTTATCTAGAGACGAACCGATAGATGTCTCTACAGTCGCAGACGTTAGGCGGCGATGTGCACCTGAAAGTAAATGTGCGGGAAACAATTGCTACCACCTCAGTATTTCATAAATGCTATTTATATTCGTATGCTTAGTGTTTTTTTTTCTGTTATTTTTATCGTGATGTGCAAAATCAAGTATGCCAGCTCTTTAAGTACTTTTATTTTATTCTAAAAAAGAATAGTGTCTTCTTTCAGAATATGGCGTGTAATGTGTCATCGAGTTGCACACCGTAACTAAGTACTGGGATCGGGAATTAAGATTGTAAAAGCAACGAAATATTTATGATGATTTCGCTCGTAGCAGTACAGTGTTACACACTGAGCATACAGCGAGTGAAATTATGAGTAATAAAAATGTTGTTGCAACATAATGCCACGATACGTTGTCAGTTGAAAAAATGTAGAATATTTCACTATGCGTGTGTAGAAACGACATCCAGACTCCAGAGCTGGAAAGGTCTAAATCAATTATCCTCATAAAGCGAATATTTTGTTGCCAACTTTACTACTCTACGCCGTCCACGCTGTAAGTAAAATTTAACCCTACGTACTAGGAGTCGCATGACTGTAACGATCTACATCAACTGACAAAAGATTTTGCAGTTATTTCATCTGGTTCAAATGTCACGAAAATTAAAGCGATCTTTGCTCTCCAACAATTTTTTCTTGTGTCTGAAAGATACTAACATTCTTATGGTGGGAATACCATATAGAAAAGATATAGATACTTGGTGAAATGGTGGTGTGTAAAACAAGAAATTAGTCCTACGAAACAGAACCTAAGAAAAATGATAAAAAACCATAATAATGTGATCTTCACTGATGTTCCTGAATTCAGGGAATTGAACTCAACACATAGGCTGTATTTTAACAGGGAAGGTAAGGGACTGATGTCCAAAGTAATTCCTGAAACTGTAAGGAAAAATGCACAGAGCTACTGAAAACGCAAGACAGTGAACCTGAAAACTCAACTATATGTAAGGCCTACACCAAGTGAATCTGAGGACATTACCAATTACATTGCTATCTAGAACTGAGGAAGTGTTCCAGCAGTTCAGACGTCAAAGTGAAAACAAACTTCTACTGAAAGTATACCACCAACACCATCAAAATCAGAAGAAATTGATTCACAGACAGTAAATACATCGAATCAATTTCAAAAGAAAAGTTTGTGATCAGGTGTATCATCCAAAAATCAAGAGAAATGACAAGGGAAAATAAGTCTGCAGCACAACCAGACAAAAGAAAACCATGAAGGCAAAACACACTCAGAGAGCTACAACACTAGAAACGAACCCCAACAACGAAACATGAAAAACAGTCATACCTCATAACTGAAACCAGCAGCAGCCGACCAACTACAGTCGGCTTCAGGTACGAAGGCGGCCCAGTTTTCATCCGTTCTGTTCATCCCCCTCCGTTACCGCAATGACAGCCAATAATGTTCATTCTGTAGACGTGTGGCTGGCCTCAAGTTACAGAATGTTTCTCCCGCAGGCTCAGCTGTTGGTGCTTGGCCGTAGCTCCTCGCCTTCATGCTTGCCATACTGCTCCACCTCTATGTGCAGAAGTGCTTTCTTAGATGATGCTAGGTATAGAAGAAAGCAACCACCTGTGAGAAATCAGAATTTTGGGTGGGCCAAGTATGGTAACGGCACAAGCTTAACAAACATGGGGATAAACAATCTGCTAAGTACACTTCCAGATGACACAGGGTATATGTATTGTACTAGAAGTTAAAAAAATGTTCAAATGTTTGTATAGCTTATGGGACTTGACTACGTGGCCATCAGTCCCTAAACTTACAAACTACTTACGAACTAGCTTACACGAAGGACGGCACAAATATCCATGCCCGAGGGGGGATTCGAACCCCCTACCATAGTGTCTGTCCAGACCATGTCTGCCGCGCCTCAGTCCCCTCGGCCATCGCTGCCGGCTGTATTAGAAGTAAGGTACTCTAACCCTTCTGTGATGATGAGAACGTTTTGTGTGTGTGTGTGTGTGTGTGTGTGTGTGTGAGAGAGAGAGAGAGAGAGAGAGAGAGAGAGAGAGAGAGAGAGAGAGAGCAATGGTTAATTGAAAATCAGATAGACGTTTCTCTTTCTAACGGATTTGAATTCTACACATTACATCTGCTGCAACAGAGCAGATATCAAATAACCGAAAACTAATGCAACTACAAACTGTAAAGAGTTAGATGCAGAATTCAGTTGCATAAAAATCTCCAATAAAAACCTAATAACTCTTACAGATCCCCTGATGCTGTCATTGATACATGTTTTGAAAAATCATAATTAGTGTTTAGAAAAAATACTGGATGTAAAACAAAGGTTCCCGACATAGGGATTTTAACATAGAAATCCCTAACACTGTTTATGAACTTTCAAGAACTTCTCTTAATTTATTAAGGACCCTTAACTTACACAGTTCTGATCAGCATCCAATGCTCAATAATTATTGTAGGCCTGTAGATAATATAATTGTTAATTTTGCTAGAGAAAATAATCAGTGTGTGTTCTAGTGAATTGGATAACTACTTTATTACTTCAGTTAAGGAAACTGAAAGTAAAAGAAGAAAATGATATATCTGCTTGGGAATTGTGTAATGTCCATTTGCCAACAGAATGTGTCTTTGTTATATCATACACACTGACATTAAAATAACAGTCCCAAAATTATCAAACTTTTCAGAGTATGGACTTCTACTGCTTCTGCAATTACAATGTAAAATACACAAGATTTTTACCTGCAAATCGTACTTAACAAATGTTTACGGTCTGGAGTGTTTGCAGATTTCCAATTTTCAAAAGGAGGACAAAGAGCTATAATCCAATTTCAACTGTACTTTCTGGTCAGCAGTCAGTGTGGATTCTGGCAGGGTAGAAACACCGCTATAGCTGTTTAGAAATTATTGACCAGACATTAACCACCTTTAAAAAGTGGAATGTGGTTTCACTTGTCGTATGTGATTTGTTTAAATCATTTGATTTCATTCCCTATGACATCCTGTTAGCAAAACAAGAATATTATTGTGCACGTAATCCCGGAATATCAGTATAAGTTTCATACCTTCAGAACAGAAGGCAGTTTGTCACAGTTAGAAATAAACACTCCCCAGTAACAGTAATTGATAGTGGTCAACCACAAGGCTCGATTCTTGTGACCTGCTCCTCCTCTTTCTTCTTCATCACAATAAATGACCTGTCTTGTTACATAAACAGTACAGCCATATACTATGCTGATGACACAGCTCTTCTCACACCAGAACAATGCAGCCTTGAGTAATACCACACAGGAATCCTTCAATCTTACCCTCTGCTGGTTCTCATCAAGTAAGTTACTCTGTAATCCCGAGAAAACACAACAGCTTCTCTTGGGGTTGCCCAATGGCATTGAAAATAGATCAGTAGAACTTTTAGGAATCTATATTAATTTAAAACTGAACTAGGAAGAACATATGAACCAGATGTGTGGAAAGAATTTTATCTCTCCTATATCCTTTGGAACCTTTCTTAGAGTAATGTACTGTGGACTCTTACAGTCAGTATAACTTACGGCTTTCCTATTTTAGTACACACTCCTCACTTTTTGAGATTTCTGAATATTCAGAAAAGAGGACTACTCACAGGGGCGACTCGTTCTAAAGGGCCATAGGAGCATGGCCCCACCACAAAATTTGTGACATACTTCTGCAGTTTATATCAAACAGTTGGCGTAAGACACGATCCCCTTGACATCCTAACTCAATTTACAATGAGGCGATTAACTGGTTTGGCTGGCCTCTCGCCGCAGCATGTGCTGGGTGGACCCCTCTCTTGGTTACGCAGCCATGGGCCAGCGGCGGCTGCCCTTTCTACACGAGAAGTGCAGCACGCACAAGAAAGTCGTTGTCAGCTGCAGCGCTCATAGCGGCAGACCGTAGAACTACAAAGAAGCGTTCAAATGTTGAGTCGCCTGCTTCACGTGTCTACTCGGTTTGTTGTTAACTTACACCAAATGAATCGACGAGTTAAGATCACTTTTCGAAACTGTAAGATATACTGTAATTATTGTGATGATTAAAACATTTATTTGTCTTTAAGACTGCCACTCTGAATCTGTATTTGTTTTCGTGCAGTTCATGCGTAACTACGTCGCTCACATGTGTTAACGTCATCATTATAAAATGCTATTACATACTTCCATCTCCTGCGGTTTGAGGCGCCTATGTATATGATGAACAAGCTCAGGTGTCTATACACAGACCTTTCATGGTGATAAAGCTTCAAATAATGCTTACCAAAATCAAATATATCATCCGTTAACTACAGAATGTTTAAGGAAAAATAGCAAATATTTTAGAAGATTGTAATAAAGACGATTTGCAGATAAAATGCCATACAACGTGTGTCCAATTTGTATTGTGTACGGAGATACAGTTCTTGGTATGGACAACAAACTTAAAGCACATGCAAATTTGAATATTTTTACTGATTCTTTCGTCAATTCTTGGTAGATCACCATATTGACTTTTATTTAAATAACCGGTTTTCGGCGTTCTTTAAAGTCTGAATATATCCTAGTAAGCCGAAAACCGGGTAAGTGGAAATGAACTGTAGAACATACAAAAAATTTTACGTTGAAGTCAGTGTGATGTCGTACACCAAGAGCCGACGGATAAATCAGTGAAAATGTCTGATTTACATTTGGTCTAAGTTTGTTTGGTTTTCATATTAACAGCTATATCTCTCTATTCAATAAAAATTGTAAACATGTTACATGAAATTTTTAATGCAATTCCTCTATATTATCACCTCCTAAAATACTTACGACTGAGTCGAAAAACTACGTTCCTCTGAGCAGGAGACAAGTACACATCTTGGCCAAGCGGTCTGCGGCCCGCCAGTCACGGTCTGCACGGCCACTACGGTCGGGGGTTCGAATCCCCCCTCGGGCATGCATATTTGTGCCGTCCTTAGTATTAGCTAGTTAATAAGTAGTTTGTAAGTTTAGGGACTGATGACTCCGTAGTTAAGTACCATAAGATCTACAAACATTTGAACTTTATTTATTTATTTTATTTTATTTATTTTATTTATTTATTTATTTATTTATTTATTTATTTATTTATTTATTTATTTATTTATTTATTTATTTATTTTTTAAACAAGAATTGTTTTGTTTCTACTGTGTGTTGTTTCATAATAAAGGATTGTGGACAACAGTCTACAAGGATCTAAAACATTTAAGTTAATGAATTAAGAAACACGAGGAAGTGGACTTCATTTAGAAAATGCTTCTAAATATAAAATGTTTGGCACAATTAACATTGCTGCTCAGATTGATTCGGCGTATTCCTATAAAATGTCAATTCAGAAACATAATGAATTAGTTACGAAGTACAGGCACTTATTAAACAGAACAGTAGAATGCTTGTTGTTTGGTGGAGCTCATGAGTTATCACTAAGAGCTCACAATGAAAAACAAGAGTCAGCGAACCGTGGCAATTTCTTAGACTTGCTATCTCTTTTGGGAAATCTTGACAGTGTGTTATATGATCACTTAAGCAGCTCTAGTAATTCCGTGTGTAAATATACGTCATACATAATACTAAATGAGCTTCTGGACTTGTATGTATCAAGTTTACATAGAACTTTCGTTTCTGTGCAAGCTGACGAAACAACAGATATTACATGCAAAAGTCAATTTGTCATTATACTGCGGTATATTAATGGGAAGAAACCTGTTGAAAGATTTTTCCTTTGAAAACGTTAATGATAGGCCAGCATATAGACTTGGTGAGGTTTCAAAAAGACGTCTGGAAACATTTCAATGTTTAAGAAGTCATTGCTCAGGCAAACGATGGTGCCCCAGTAATGAGTGGCAGTCACAGTAGTGTGTAGACACTGCTGCAGAGCACTTTCAAACATGCCAAGTACGATCACTGCTATACGCACCAAATAAATTTGGTTCTTCAGAATGCTTGCAGTAAAAGCATTAAGTTGATAAGGTTGTTCTTTGCAAATGTTGCTGGTTTTACAACGTTTTTTTTTTTTTTTTTTTTTTTTTTTTTTTTTTTTTTTTTTTTTTTTTCTTCTTCATCTCCCAAGGAAAGTGATTTGTTACAGATAGTCTGCAAGAAGAGAATTTCTTCTGTCTTTTCAATCAAATGGAACTTCCTGTACCGCATCGTAAATACTGAAAAAGAAAACAAATCGCACTTATCAGAATGTTTTAAAAAGATTGAAGAAAAGGGTTCCTTGGATGACGTTACAATAAGAGAAGCATTTGCCTTAAGAAATTTACTTCACAATCCACATTTTTTGTTACTCCTAAATTTTTTTATGATATGAAACACATTGATATTTTCCATAACACAGTTCAGATGCAGAGTGCAAATTCTGTTACCATATCCAATGCATTATATCATTTTGAGTGTGCCGTGTCTGAAATACGAGAGAACATTCAACGGTTTCGAGTTTCTGATGATGAGTGTATTGCTCCTACAAGAAAACATTTCGCCAGATGCCAAATAAATGTGTGACATTTTGAGCAACCAACTGAAAAAAAGATTTAAAAACGCTCATGTATTTAGCAGCTTTGAAATCATTGATCCAAAAAAGTTTGCTTCTCTTAAAGAACATTTCCTAGCGACTTTGGTCAATACTTTTTCATTAAACTACAGTCCGTTTATTTGCCACAATAAATTGAATAATGAACTGGCAGTGATTTATCGCAATCATACATTTAGAGGCATTTTATCGGTTTGTGAGCTGTTTACTTCCTTTGTGGAACATTCCTTTGCCGGCCGAGGGGGCCGGGCGCCGTGGCTCAGCGCGCCCGGCCAGAGAGCTGAACGCCCTCTGCAATAAAAAAAGCTGAGCCAAGAACAGAACGAAAAAACATGATCAGCGTCAGCAACGAACAGAACTACAAAAAAAAAAAAAAAAAAAAAAAAAAAAGTGGGGGGGGGGGGGGCAGGCGCTCCAGTCACGGTCTGCACGGCCACTACGGTCGGGTGTTCGAATCCCCCCTCGGGCATGGATATTTGTGCCGTCCTTAGTATAAGGTAGTTGATAAGTAGATAGTAAGTTTAGGGACTGATGACCCCGTAGTTAAGTCCCATAAGCTTTGAACATTTTTTTTAACACTGCTTTGAAGAATTGTTCACGGAAGTGCACAAAACATTAAAAATTGCGCTAACTATATCAATTTCAACAGCAGAAGCAGAGTGCAGTTTCAGCACCTTAAAAAGGATAAAAACTTCCTCAGGAACAGTATGGGTCAGGGGAGGCTGAACTCCTTGGCTGTTTCTTCAATTCACAAGGAGTAAATCAGTGATATTCCAAACTTAAACAACAGAGTAATTGACAAGTTTGCCAGTCAGAAGAACAGACGTGCACATTTACTGTATAAATAACCTGCCAGAACACAGACCTCATTAGTTAAGGTGCTAGTTAGGTAAAATACACACTAAACTGCTCCTAGCCAAGGTTTTCCCCAGAGTTTTTACCTTGGGCGTAAGGCAAAAGCCAGGAGGGTCCCTGTTGTCCCTCTGGTGCATTCCCATTGGGGAAGAAGTCACATACGTCCTCCCACAGTTTTGACATCACAATCAGTACACAGAAGGACAACTGCAATAAGTACGAACTTTAGCATGAAAAGAGCTGGTGAACTTCGGTTCAAATCCAAACACCTCCAAGCCCCGAAGTTCTTCAATAAATTGTGTCACCACAGCATAAACTCAGACACCCACACAAGTACACAGAAAACCAGTGGAGCTGATGGACCAACCAACTACAATATTACACACGCATAAGGCCCCCAATAAAAAAATAATAGTAATAAAATAAAAATGTTTATTGCACATTTGTTTAAATTTTTATTAGCTACAGTGTTTCGTGGATTATATTAATTATTGCGTAATTAGCATATTTAATATCTTTCGAATGTGTTTAAATGATGTTATACAAATGGAGGTTATATAAAGAACACTTTAGACTGATTCCATTATAATGGATTCTTACTTTTTGTCTGGGCCCCACCAACGAAACTGAGCAGAAGCCACCACTGACTACTCATAATGTGTAAAAGAGGCACTAGGGAACACTATTTTCCAGGATCAGGCTATTGGCTGCTGTGATCTTACATATTTGTGTAATATATGTGAAAACCAGTGGCATGAAAGGTGTTGTCAGGAAACGTATTCATGATTAAAACATCAGAAAGATGGCAGATTTTCACGTACCAAGATACAGACTATCAAAAACTGTTGATTCACACAATGTAAATACTTTAACAATTCCAACAAATTATCACCAACGGTTTCAGGCCATACCACTTAAAATGATTAAAGGAGGACACTACGACTGCTTATCTGACAACCCATTTTACAGTTAGTTTTATTATCCCAGTAATACTGAAATAATTTTTTCAGCACTTGTAATAGCTGTGTCTTCTTTTGCACTAACATAGATCTATCATTTAACAAAAGTATAATTTTCATAAGTATGTAGAACAACAGAATCCTCCAATGACTAAAGTTTACTTGTGATGATGTGGCATAATGTGGCGATGTTGGGAATAGCCGATGCATGTGAAATTAGCTAATCAGGTGATAGTACACGGAATAGTCATGATTACAGGTAATTTATTGGGTAGACAAAGGTACATACAAGAACCTCTCAACCGTAGAGCAAGAGCAGCATTATTAATTTACTTCATGATCAGCAAAAAACGTAAAAACCTCTTTCAAATACGTCTTCATAGCAACAAAAATGGAATACAATATAGATCTGTCCATATCTTGTGAAATCTTTTTTGAATTGTACGAAAATAATATTGCTTATGTGAAGACAAAACATATGTAATGGGCTAATATTTGATTGAGTCTCTCCATCTGCACTACAATTGGTCAGCTTCATCCATTGCCACAGTTCACAGCAAGTAAATGTTTACCTCTCAAACTAATGAATGTTTGTATGCATAATTTATATAAGTGTATTAATTCTAATTATTAGTTGTACACTTTTTTCAATATATTTTGTACATAAGTAAGTGTTGAAAATTAACTTTATTCTACACCTAATGCAGATTTTACACTAAATCCACTATCATATTGTCAAATGTACAAATTGCGTCGGTATTACCTAATGCAAATAATGTGAGAAATTTATATTATGACATGTACTAATGATGAAGACTATTTCACCTTGTGTGATCAATGGTCAATAAAGATTTTTGATACCATTTCTAGCTGCTGCTAGATTATAAACATTTAATTAATGACTACTGTCTGTGTTGATTGCTGTTTAATTGTGTGATAGAGTTTTCATATTCTGTTGGCTGTTGTTTACCTGCGTGACTCTTTTTAGTGTCCCATACATCTGCTTATGATATAAAACAGCATAACAATTTGAATGAAGGACACAAATCATCTCAAATTCTATTCTGTGACTATGCAGTTGATCTCGACTGAGGTCACATGACTAACTAAAGGTGGGCAGTTACAGTTTAAGCCAGCTCATTTCCCTTACAGACTAAAATATCAACAAAAGTTTGTGGTAATGACATGAAAATGTGTGTGTGCGGAGTATAACTGAACTGGATTACAAATACAATATTGAAGGGGAAAATAGAGTGTATTAAGAAGAGAATCCTATGCGAGGAATCATAGGAGGGCAATGATTGGGCAATAATGTACAACTTCGTTTTGGCCTTTAAAAATGTAAATTGTTGCGGCTCACTTCCTTTAAGTGTTGAGAAATGCTCCTCTCATTTCACTGGGTACCAAGGAAAATTAAAAATCATTAATATTATCAACTCTTCATTTAGGTTCTGGATGCAATCACACAAACATGTTTTCGAAGGAGTGGAGTGGTCGAGTAGGTTGAAATTCTTTCAGTTTTTTATTTACTGTTTAGCCAGTCAAGTAGTTCACAGGATGTTGGTCTGACGGTATTTGTACACGAGGGTAGGATTACCCATTAATAAGGCACAGAGGGAGATAGTGGATAAAAGGTGAATGAAGGATAGAGATTAAAAGGAAAAGGAAAAAGTGCAAGGAAAAAGAACCTCGTCAACAGTCTGGACGGGTAGTAAGTAGCGATTTTCTTGCTATCTGAACCAGAACTTACAAGGATAAAGTAAATTGCAGGTATTGTGCAAGCCTGATACAGTACAGGAAAACTCAGTGGCAGAACCTTAATTCTTGAAGCATTGTCTCTGCAACTGATTTGCTTTGGTGCATCATTAACTGATTATTAGTATTAATATTCTTAGTGTAATATGTATAATTTTTATTTATCATGTTAGCTATTCTGCATTCTATGTTTGAAAGTAATGAACTACAGACATTGCCGAGGTGGAGTGGCTCGCGTGCCTCTATGATACCATAGGTGCAACCACAGCGGAGGGGTATCTGTGGAGAGGCCAGACAAACGTGTGGTTCCTGAAGAGGGGCCACAGCCTTCAGTAGTTACAGGGGCAACAGTCTGGATGATTGACTGAGCTGGCCTTGTAACATCAGCTAATGTGGCTTTGCCACGCAGTTACTGCGAACGGCTGAAAGCAAGGGGAAACTACAGTTGTTACTTCTCCCGAGGACACGCAGCTCTACTGTATGACTATATTATGATGGCGTCTTCTTGGGTAAAATATTCCGGAGGTAAAATAGTCCCCCATTTGGATCTCCGGGCGGGAACTACTCAGGAGGATGTCGTCATCAAGAAAAACAAAACAGGCATTCTAGGGGTCGAAGCGTGGAATGTTTTAACCCTTAATCCCGTAGGTAAGCTAGAAAATTTGAAACAAGAAATGGATAGGTTAAAGTTAGATATGGAAGGGATTAGTGAAGTTCGGTGGCAGGATGAACAGGATTTCTGGTTAGGTGAGTACAGGGTTATCAATTCAAAATCAGTTGGTGGTAACGGAGGAGTAGGTCTGATAATGAATAAGGAAATGGGAATGCGGGTAAGTTTCTATGAACAGCATAGTGAACGAATTATCATAGTAATGATAGACACAAAGCCAACACCGAATACAGTAGTGCAAGTTTATATGCCAACTACCACGGCCGATGATGAGGAAATCGAAAAAATGTATGAGAAGATAACAGAAATCATTCAGAAAGTTAAGGGAGACGAAAACTTGATTGTGATGGGGGACTGGAACTCGGTAGTAGGAAAGGGAAGAGAAGGAAATGTAGTAGGTGAATATGGACTGGGGAAAAGGAATGACAGAGGAGATCGCTTGGTAGAATTTTGCGCAGAGCACAATTTAATGATCATCAACACTTGGTTTAAACATCATGAAAGAAGGCTGTATACGTGGAAGAGACCAGGAGACACTGGAAGGTACCAGATTGACTTTATAATGGTAAGGAATAAATTTAGAAACCAGGTTCTAAACTGTAAGACATACCCAGGGGCAGATATAGACTCTGACCATAACTTATTGGTTATGAACTGCAGATTAAAACTTAAGAGACTGCAGAAAGGTAGAAAAGTTAGGAGATGGAACCTGGACAAATTGAAGGGACCACAGGTGGTTGGGAGTTTCAGAGGGAGCATTAGGCAAGGATTGGCTTCAGTAGAAGAAGAATGGATAGCTCAGAGAGATAGGGTAGTGAAGGCAGCAGAGGATCATATAGGCAGAAGGACAAGGCCTAATAGAAATCCCTGGATAACACAGGATATACTGAACTTAATTGATGAGAGAAGAAAATATAAAAATGCAGCAAGTGAAGTAGGCAAAACGAAGTACAGGCATCTGAAAAATGGGGTTGACAGGAAGTGCAGACTGTCTAAGCAGGAGTGGCTTGAGGAGAAATGCAGAACCGTGGAAGAATGTATAACTAGGGGAAAGGTAGATATCGCCTACAGGAAAATAACAGACATTTGGAGACAAGAAAAGCAGCTGTATGAATATCAAGAACTCGGATGGAAAACCAGTATTAAGCAAAGAAGGGAAAACTGAAAGGTGGAAGGAATATATAGAGGGCCTGTACAAAGGAAATAAACTTGAATGCAGTATTCTAGAAATGGAAGATCAGATAGGAGATACTATACTGCGAGAAGAATTTGACAGAGCGCTGAAAGATTTGAGTCGAAACAAGATCCTTGGAGTAGATGATATGCCGTCTGAACTGCTGATATGGTTAGGAGAGCCAGTCATGAAGAAATTGTTCCGCCTGGTACGCAAGATATATGAGGCAGTGGAATGGAAATACCCTCAGTCTTCCATAAGAATTCTAAAGAAAGCAAGTGAAACAAATGTGAAAATTACAGAACAATCAGTTTAATAAGTCCTGGTTGCAAAATACTAACACGAATTATGAACAGACGAAATGAAAAACTTGTGGAATCCAACCTTGGGGAAGATCAGTTTGGATTTAGGAGAAATGTAGGAACACGGGAGGCAATACATTACGACTTAGCTTAGAAGATAGGCTAACAAAAGGCAGACCTATGTTTTTAGCATTTGGGGATTTGGAAAAAGCTTTTGACAATGTCGACTCTTTCAAATTCTGAAGGTAGCAAGGGTAAAATATAGGGGAGCGAAGAATTATATTCCACTTATACAAAAACCATACAGCGGTTATTAGAATCGATGGGCATGAAAGGGACGCAGAGGTTGGGAAGGGAGTAAGACAGGTTTGTAGCCTTACTCAATGTTGTTCAATCTGTACAGTGAGCAAACACTGAACGAGTGCAAGGAGAAATTTGGTGAGTGAATTAAAGTTCAGGGAGAAGAAACAAAAACTTTGCAGTTTGCCAGTGACGTAGTAATTATGTCAGAGACCGCAAAGGATCTGTAAGAGCAATTGAATGGAATGGACAGTGTCTTGAAAAGATGGTGTAACATGAACATCAGCAAGAGTAAAATGAGGGTAAGGGAATGTAGCGTCGGAAAATCAGGCGATGCTGAAGGAATGAAATTAGGTAATGAGACAATAAAAGTAGTAAACGAGTTTTGTTACTTGGATAACAAGATAACTTCTGATGGCCAAAGTAAAGAAGATATAAAAAGCAGAATGGCTATGGTAAGAAAAGCGTTTCTGAAGAAGGGAAATTTGTTGACATCCAATATTAGTTCAAATGTTAGGAAGTCCTTTCTGAAAGCATTTGTTTGGAGTGTAGCATTGTGTAGAAGTGAAACGTGGATGATAAGGAGTTCATACAAAAATATGATAGAAGCTTTGGAAATGTGTTGCTACAGACGAATGATAAACATTAGATGGGTAGATCACCTAACTAATGAGGAGGTGCTTAACCGAATTGGGGAGAAAAGAAGTTTCTGGCATATCCTGAGTAAGAGAAGGGATAGATTGGTGGGATACATTCTGAGACATCAAGGAATTGTCAAATGAGCTTTAGAGAGAAGTGTGTGGGGTAAAAATCATAGAGAGAGGCCGAGGGATGAATGCAGTAAGCAGATTCAAAAGGATGTGGTTTGCCGAACTTATTCGCAGATGAAGAGACTTTCACAGGACAGGGTAGCGTGGAGAGCTGCATCAAACCAGTCTGCAGACTGTAGACCAAAACAACACCGCAAAATGGTCAAATGTCTAGAGTTTGACATTTTATTCGCAATCTGCCTTTTTGGAACATGCAAGAGTTCAATATGCAGTTGAAGATGTTTCTGACCTGCATCAAATGGAAGTAAAGAAAATACCGAGCATAACAGCCACTGAACAAGTATAAACACATTTTTCTTGCTGAAGAGTGACAAACTGAGCCGAAATTATGAAACTGCAAAACTAGTTGGTTTTTGCAAACATAATACAAGGAATTTTCATGGCATATGTTCATAATAAAGTAAATCGATTTTGGGACCCCTGAGAACCACGACTGGTGTTTGACTTAAGTGTGCGTTACCAAGACCCAAACATATTCCTCAGTCTCCGTTACGTTTACATTTGATGTAAGCGCACAAAGTTTGCACGAAGTGACTCTCTGTGAACTAAAGGCAACTGAACGATTAAAGAATAGCAAAGATTGTGACAAATGCATTGTGCATATTCTAGAACGATAAAAGTATCAGAGTGGAGCAGTGATTTTTTATGGCACCAGGTAAATCACTTCGAGGGCAGCATCTGGGATCCAGTGCGATCAAGAAACTAGATGTGAAGAAGAAAGTATTGACTTAACATATTCAAATATGCAAGCCAGGGAAACTTGTAAAGCCTGCTGCTCAGCTTGGTAGCTCCAAATTAGATTCTGTGGTCCAGCAAGGAACATTCAGCCTAAAAACCATAGTCTTAAAAACAAGCATAATGATATGGATGTAATCTCAAAGATTGATAAACCTGATATATTAGGTGTAACTGAACACCGTTAAAATGAAGCGCTGATTAACATTAGTCAACCAATCTGCATGAAGTTTTGCACAGCTTTTAGTAGAATAGACAAGACTTGGGGTAGTGTAGCAATCTTCACTGTAAATGAAAGCAATTTTAATGTTATTCATGTGAGTCCTTTCTGCTTGGAAGAAGTCTCAGAATTTGCAGCAATAAATCTAAAATGGGTTGGAGATAACATAACAGTTATTGGTGTCTACAGTCCACTTGCAGTAAAAACGGATACCTTTTCCTCAACTCTATCTGACTTGCTTGTATATATAGACAGTAAATTTTCTGGATCTAATAATCATGTAAACATTATATTAACAGGGATATAAATATAGACTTACTAACAAATGATCCCAATATCAAAAAAAGTTACATCTTCTGTGCCATGAATCCAATCTAACCCCACTCATTCGGCAACCCATGAGAGAAATTGGTAACAGCAAAACATGTATTGATAATATAATAACAAACATGATCCACCTATCCCACAGTGCATCTGTTCTTAAACTAACCATCTCTGATCAACATACAGTAAAGCTTAAATTGGAGCTCTATGTTGTTCCTACTGTCATAAAAAAGGAGCCACTATGTTGCAAATAAACTTCAAATACACAAAATGTTACTGCTGGTATCTGGGCAGTCATAAACAGTTTTAGAATTTATAGTGACAAATAATTTATGAACTTTACTATCATCCACAATAGCATGTTCATAAAAGACTAACTTCTGATTGCAAATATTTTCAATTAATATTTTTCTTCAGTAGGGGAAGCCAGAGAAATAAAAACCTGCAGTACAGATTTAAAGGCAATCGATCTAAGCATAGCATACATTTAACCCTCACTAACTTCAAATAAATAATGAACATTGTTAGCTCTGTAAAACCCTTCAGTTCAGCAGGGCATGATGGCTTCAAATTTAATGTTTTTTTAAAAGCCTGTGCGATTGCAAAATCTCCTCCTTTCAAGAGAACAAAGATTTCGTCTTTCGACAGTTCTTTCCCAGACGAATTTATCACTGTATTTGCATTGTCTGTAACTGGAGCATACTGTCTACCGTCCTGTAAATGACCAAACTACTACTTCCGTCTATTGGACGACACTTCTGAACTAAGTTACGTAGCTCTAAATGTTAATCTGTCTACCTTATTCCATTCACACAACTGCATTCCATTGCTAATAAGTAAATGGAGATTTACTAATTGACTACTAGTTACTGCTAATTTTTGACGCGTTTGGTGAAGTTTTATAGATGGAACACGGCATCTTAGCCTGGAAGTTTTAATTAATGAAGTTGCCGGCTGTGAAAGCCTACATGTTGTGATAATGTATGATGAAATGTACTGTGTGGATTAGAAATATGCTTTGAAAATGTTATATTTTGGGTCGTTTCCCCATAAACATTTCAATGCAACTTCAAAGTTCTAATAGCCCACTCTCCGTGGCATGCAGCATGCAGATTTACTATGAAATGTGATTATATATAAGAAAGTAGACTGGCTAGATAGGAAATAATGTCAATGTGTAATACGTTTTCAATTATGTTTGGAGATAATAGTAGATAAATTGTGTTAACTATATGTTTTTTTTTCAAAACTGCTACCACTATACAATTTGCTGAACTACTATTGTATAAGACTGACTTGTCCTATATCGTATGTACAAACGATGTACTACATCATGATTCCAGAATGAAACTTTCACTCTTCAGCGGAGTGTGCGCTCATATGAAACTTCCTGGCAGATTAAAATTGTGTGCCGGAACCGGGACTCGAACCTGGGACCTTTGCCTTTCGCGGGCAAGCGCTCTACCGACTGAGCTACCCCGACACGACTCACGATGCCGCCTCACAACTTTACTTCCGCCAGTACCTCGCCTCCTACTTTCCAAACTTCACAGAAGCTCTCTTGCAAACACGCAAGACTAGCACTCCTGGAAGAAAGG
Organism: Locusta migratoria; assembly: GCA_026315105.1. Lineage (NCBI taxonomy): Eukaryota > Metazoa > Arthropoda > Insecta > Orthoptera > Acrididae > Locusta > Locusta migratoria. The sequence goes on along the minus strand of CM048755.1, from coordinate 733,762,267 downwards.
ATATGGTGGAGACATGGCTTAGCCACAGTCTAAGGGATGTTTCCAGAATGAAACTTTCACTCTGCAGCGGAGTGTGCGCTGATATGAAACTTCCTGGCAGATTACATCATGATTAACAGGACTAATAAAGAACCTAATCGAATCCAATCCCTGGGTACACCTCAATCTAGTCTGGAAGATCAAATAAGCTGCCTCATTGTATCATACTGCATGATAAATTAGTACTGAAGGTGATAAAGTATGATAAAAGATACTGTTTAAATAGAAAATATTCTTTTAAAACGTTAAATTACATTTTGGTTCGTTATCCCGGTAAAGTTTCCCTGTAATTTGAAATATCGAATCTGCCGTCCTCCACAGCGTACTGCATGCTGATTTATTACAAAAGATGATAGAATATACTGTTTAGATAGCAAATTTGCTTTGAAAATGATATATTACATTTACGGTCCTTTTGCTGGAAATATTTCATTGTAATTTGAAACTTCTAATGAGCTGCACTCCGTGGGGTACTACACGCTGATTTAATGCAATGTGATAACGTAGGATAATATATACTTTTTAGGTGGCAAATATGTTTTGAAAATGTTATATTACATTTTGGATCGTTTGCTCAGAAACCTTTCTTTGTTACTTGAAAATTCTAACAGGCCACCCTCCAGGGCTACTATACGCCGATTTACCGCGAAAGGCTATAATATATGTTAAAACGTACTGTTTAGATGGGAAATAGATTTTCATAATGTTATATTACTTTTTGGTTGTGTCCCTGTAAACCCCCATTCTAGTTTGAAAGATATAATAGGCCATCCTCGCACCACACTTCATGATGTCCACCAGAAGTACCCTTCCCCCCCCCCCAAAAAAAAAAGAAATTGCGCCCCCCCCCCCCACACACACACATCCGAGATATTAGGTCCTGGATAAATATAGTTTTGCAATTTAATACTGAAATTAAATATCTTTTATTTCACGTTTTGTAAATTGTTTTATATAGCGCCCACCCCCCAGGCTGGCCAAAAGTACTAATTTTGCCCCCCCCCCCAGAAATTTCAATGATCCCCCCCCCCCTATGGGCACCTCTGCTGTCCACAACGATGGGTGATAAAGTATGATAAAATATACTGTTTAGACACGAAATATGCCTTGAAAATGTTATGACATTTTGGGTCGTAGCAGGGGGAAACGTCTCATACTATTTCAAAGTTCTTATAGGCCACCTTCCACAGCATACTAGACAATGATTTACTATGGACGCTGATAAAGTATGATAACATATACTGCTCAGATGGGAAATATACTCTGAAAATGTTACATTATGGGTCTTTTCCAGAAATGTGTTATTGTAATTTGAAAGTTCTAACAGGCTGTGCTCCGTGGCAAACTGCACACTGATATACTAAGAAAGGTGATCAAGTATGATAAAATATACTGTTTAGTTGGGAAATTTGTTTTGAAAATGTTACATTACATTTTGGATCCATTATTGGAAACATCTCATTCTAATTTGAATGTTTTAGCAGGCCGCCCTCGCCAGTGTACTGGATGCTTAGTTACTACAAAAGGTGATAAAGTATGATTAAATATCCTGTTTATAAGGGAAATATGCTTTGAAAAATGTTCAAATGTTTGTTAAGCTTATGGGACTTAACTACGGGGTCATCAGTCCCTAAACTTACAAACTACTTATGAACTAGCTAATCCTAAGGACGGCAAAAATATCCTTGCCCGAAGGGGGATTCGAACCCCCGACCGTAGTGGCCGTGCAGACCGGGACTGGAGCGCCTCAGTCCCCCTCCTTTTTTTTTATTAAACCAGGAATAAAAATAAAAAAACCATTAAAAACCAGCAAAACCAAAACTTTCTTTCCTTGAAAAGAGAGTAACGCAATATTAATCTTCTAATTGCTTCTGTCCTGTTCTCTTTTTCCTTTGTTTCAAAATGACTGCCTAAGACAGTTTCTTTGCATGAAGATCTCAAATCGTTGACGGCTTGCGAGTTCGTCTTCTCGATGGTTGTCTGCTTTCGCAGGTAATACCGGAGTTGTTCCTTGGTTTTCAGGTTCTACTAGTTATTTCATTTTGTTTTAAAATTAGTGTGTCATCTTCTTACTCGTGAACCACCACTCGACGATGTCTTCATACTGCCACCTGTCTTTTGGCAGTGGTCATTTTTGTGGGATTACTTTTTTTAAAAAAAAAATTATACCTAAATAAAGAATTCTATGTACTATGCCTCCCCGCAGAGGTATACAAAATGAAGTACAATTTTGAATGTTGCTGATCTTAATATAGAAGTGTAACTGAATATATTTCTTCATTAGAGTAAATTAAGGCCGAAACCAGTGAAACATTTTTCCCCGTGAACATTAAGTATTTCGTGTTCTGGTCCTAATTGATTATCCTATTCCTGTTTTTTCAAAGACTATGTCTAACATGTTTCCAAATAGTTTTCTGCTGTTGGTGAGCCTTTGAATAGTCCAGTATGCTATGTTCATGTAGCTCATAAAGCTGCAGAAGTCATCCTCTCCTCTGATGTGATCTACATAGTTAACATAGTTACCTAACAGCCACATAACGGTATTGTTTTTTGTGTTAGGGTAGAACTTGGTGTCTGTCCGCAGTAGGATATCTGGCTTGAAGTTTTCTTCAGTGGTCCTTGCCAACAGTGCTAGTCGGTTCCTGACCCACCGCCAGTTCTGTACGTGATCACCGCAAGTGAAGCGGTGAATTAAAGTGTCGACCAATCCACACTGGAGGCATAGGTCCGTGTCACTCTTTCCTACGGCTTGAAGTCTGTCATTAGTGGCGACAGTGTTGTATACCACCCTATACCATGTTGCTGCTACATCTGAAGTGAGCATTTTTAAGATAATATTAGCCCACACTTTCGTCCAGTTCGTGGCAGGATACTTGAGTTCGATGTTGTTTGGTTTTCCTGTCTTTTCCCACTCTCGTCGTAAGTCTTGTGTTATTAAAGGTCTTCTTCCAATAATACTGACATCCGTGTAGCTGACTTGCAGGAAGAAGTCTCTGATGTACTTCAAAGTATAATTTATCCTTCCGGGCCGGCCGCGGTGGCCGAGGGGACTGAGGCGCTCCAATCACGGTCTGCATGGCTACTACGGTCGGGGGTTCGAATCCCCCCCTCGGGCATGGATATTTGTGCCGTCCTTAGTATAAGGTAGTTGATAAGTAGTTTGTAAGTTTAGGGTCTGATGACCCCGTAGTTAAGTCCCATAAGCTTAACAAACATTTGAAACAACATATCCTTCCGGCGTCTATAGGGGGAAGCATGCTAGCCGGACGCAGTGTCACGAAGAGCACTTTTGTGATGTTATCCTGTCTGTCATCCATCATGCTTATGGTCCGCTTAACCAACAAGGCCATTGCCTTTCTCTTGATGTTGACGAGGTCTAGTCCTCCATTATGTCTCGGTTTTGCTGCACTGATATTATGACACTTTAAAGAGACTTCCTTGCCATATGTACCTATTTGTTGCCCTCATTATGTTGTTGCCTTGCATTTGCGGAATTGGAAAGAACTGTACAACGTAATATGCCTTTAAGAACACATAAGTGTTCACTATCCGGACTTTTTCAATAATGTTAAGTGTCCGCCAGGGACATTCAAGTAGGACACCTCGCATATTTTGTATCACCGCTCTCCAGTTATTGGCCATCATTTTAAGAGGGCTTCGCTCTAATTTGATGCCTAGCATTTTGGGTGATTCAACAATTTGGGCCCAAGATACCGTTGTATTGCTGAATCCCCTGATATTCAACAATTTACTCTTTTTGTCACTTAACTTGGCCCCAGATGCACCACAGTATTTGTCGACGACACGTTTCATGATGGCAATCTCCTCTTCACGTCGTATCATTACGGCTACGTCATCTGCGTTAGCACGAACTTTGAGCGTTACGTCAGACATGGAGATACCTGATAACGAAGCATCAAGTATTCGTAACAAAGGCTCCAGGGATAAAACGAACAAGAGCATTGAAAGGGGACTGCCCTGGGGTACACCTTGCTGGATGAAAATCGGTAACGTTAGTTGACCATTAATCTGTACTCTCGCAGAAATCCCTGTGATGATGTTCTTAATAACTGTCTGTGGCCCGTCTTCAAATCCCACTTTTGCCATTATTCGCATTAGGTACGAATGGCTAACGTGGTTGAAGGCCTTATTAAAATCTATAAAACACAAAGCACATTTCAGGTTAGTAACTGAGGCGATGGATAAAATGTTCCTGATTTCTGAAACTGCTGACATAGCGGATCTGCCTGGGGTGCAGGTCTGATGAGGTCTAACAATTTTTTTAATCATTGGAGTCATTCTGGTGTTGACAGCTCGAGCAATGGTCTTATAATCAAAGTTAAGCAGGGTAATGGGTCGCAGGCTGTCGAAGCTTTTCCTTCCTGGACGTTTCGGGACGAGAACTATTGTGCCCTCCTTCATGTCTGGAGGGATTGTAGTTCTCTTGATTACTTCATTTAAGACGTCAGTGAAAACTGTACCAATGATATTCCAGAAACGCATATAAAACTCTTTTGGGAGGCCATCCGGCCCTGGGGCTTTATTGGACGGTGAGTTGACAATTAACTCTAAAGTGTCCTCAACGCTGAAGTCTGTTAAAAACTCCCGATTATCGTCTTGGGTGATTTATGAATCCATAACATGTAGCAGTTCAGCAAGCAGTCCGTCAATAGTTGGTCGTGCGGAGTACAGGCTGGTGTACTGCCTGTATATTTCTGCTACTATGTCATTCTGACGCGTGAGGGTGTCTCCGTTCTCTGTTGCCAGTTCGTCTATAAAAGAACGTCTTCGGTTGGTTTGGTGTTTGATTAAACGATACAGGGAGGTTGTCTCAGACTGCACTAGGGATTTCGCTTTACATTTTATTTGTAGCCCCTCTAGTTGTCGGCACTTAATACTGATTAATTTTGCCTTTATCGCCTTTATTTTTGCTATAAGTATGTTGTTTGTATTAGCTTTCTCGTACAATTCCCGTAAAACGGTGTAGTAGAATTCGGTTGTCCGTTTTTCTTCTCTCGCTTGTTCATAACAGTAAGAGATTAAACACCGACGTAGCCTCTTCTTGGCAAAGTTCGTCCACCACTCTACTTTTGAGGCGTATCGATGCATAGATCGTACACACTGAGACCAAGCTGACACGATAAGTTCGTCTAGATCTGTATTTTGCAGAAGGGATACGTTAAGCATCGACTGCCCTCTGAATCGTCTGGTCGGTTGCGGGTCCAGGTTGATAGTGGTTGCGTATACGCAGTGGTCGGAGCAGGGGGCTGTGATGACGTCTGCATCCACGACACGTCCACGCAAACTAGATGAAATGTAGATTCTGTCCAGGCGACTGCTCGAGGTTGAGGTGAAATACGTAAATTTTACGAGAGTCGGATAAAGCAATTCGCAAGTATCTTTTAGATCCAATTTGGACACTAAGTCACACAATTCTTTGCAGGAATTAAAATGTGGTCTTTGGTCCTTCGGGTGTAAAACACAATTAAAATCGCCCCCTATGATAATGTTGGGGGGATTTTTTTCTGAGCAGATATATAATGTCGTCTTTAAAAAACTTGGCTCTGTCTACTTTGTGACTACTGCCCGAGGGAGCGTATAAATTGATCACCGTCACGCCATATATTTGGCAACTCAGACCCGACTCCAACTTTTCAGTGTCTGATATGGCGATTCCTTCACGCACCAATAATGCCGTACCAGTGCTAAGTTCGAGAGCAACATTTTCAATGTATTGAAAACCTGGAATAAATGAATTCGGAGTTGTAACTTCCTGCAATAGTACGATATCTGCCTCATAATCATATACGAACTGTTTTAACAATGCAATTTTGAGATCAGATTTTATTCGGTTAATGTTGATGCTGATAAACTTGTATGCTTGTAACATGTAGAAGGTTATTTGAGACTCATCGGCTCGTCCCCATCCTCGAACCAATCAATAACCGAAGCAGCTCTAGAGGAGTCTACTTCACTATTGATTTTGTCCGTTCGTTCTTTACTTTGTGACTTGTTGCGAGCTACATTTCGATTTGGCTGGATTCGGGTCTTACTCCTGCCATCTCTACTTCCTTTTTCTGTAGGCTGCCCTGGCGGGGTTCCTACATTGGTCACTTTTTTTGAAGTACCGGCAGTGGATTTCGTCACTCGCGCCTCTTTGGAAATTGCATCCTCCGAAGCTCTGCTTCCGTGTTGCCTTGCCTTGTCGGGGTTCTGGTAAACACTGAGGCATTCGTCCTGCTTATCAACACTGGCCTGCTCGTGTTGTGTGTTTACATCTCCGGCAACTTGTTTGTTTTCGGAGTCCGGTTGCGTGGTGACGAGCTGTTGGCAAACCGGTGGCTCGCTCACGTCACTGGGTGCATCCTGTTCCGATTTCGTGACAAGTTGTTGTGATATTTCGCTACGTGAAGCGGCAGGTAATGTAAACTCTACTTGCGCCTGCGTGCCACTGTTTTCTGCTGGCGAAGAAAGTTCTATCACCATTGGTTCCTGAGTTCGATTACTGATGTATTCATTAATTGTTACCGATTGCGGGACATCGTCCATAACAACATTCTCTGAAACAGATGCACTTTCGTCAGAGCTACCATCATCTGTTCGGCGTCGCTTATAGGACAGTTCAGGGTTGTTACGGCTGAGCGGGTTCTGTTCCTGGTCCTTGACGCGAGGAAATGATGGGAAGTCCTCATCGAAAGGTTTACTTGTGTTACTCATATTGTCACTAGTTCCGGGTTTTACACTTTCAGCTAATGGGGTTCCTGTCACTAAGTCCGCTAAAGTGAGTCTTTGGCGTTTCTGTAACGTGGGTTTCAGTACCGTCACTGGCATGGGGCAGTTTTGTCGTACATGGCCACTTTGGTTACATATGAAACACGTGGACTCTTGATCGGCTTATCGAACCTGTGCTCTGTAACCACATACCGTGATATGTGACGGAATGTTATTCTTTATGTGCATCTCGACTGATCTTATACCATTATAGACCTGCAACCGATGTTGTTTTGACCATATTTCGTTTCTAATGCTCTTTACGTCACCGTATTGAGACAGCACTACACGCAAGAAACAGTTTTCCACTGCGGGTGGGAGATAGAAAATTCGAACATTTTTGTTATAGATTTTAACAGTACATACAGAGCCGTCGCGATGTTTTGGAACGGCACGCCGGTGCTGTGTTGTTGCAGAATCTTTTCCAGTAGTACAGGATTCAACAGTTTCACAAAGAAGCAGTATAACTCCCGGTTCGTAATACGCCGTGTGTACTTGATCAGTGCTGATGCCTACAGTATCCACAATCCAGTCGTGTATTTCCAGGGAGCTTGGTTGAACTGAGCGTGTTTCCTTGTTAAACTCGAATTGCAGTGTGTTTTTCCTTGGAACCATGCGGGCCATTGTGCAAATTAACCCACCTGGGATAATTGCACGTACACCGCGAAAAACTAGTTACACGAACATGAAGTACCGCCACAGAGATAGACACAAACACATTGTAAACAACAGCCCTTGACTCGGAGCGCGCAGCACGTGTTCACTCTCCGGCGTCTCAAGCGCAACTGTCCCCTCGGCCACCGCGGCCGGCTCTGGACTTAATACCGGGTATTATGAAGTCGTGACGCTCACCGCCATATTGGTGAACGTATAGCTGTCGCACTCAACCCAGTTGTCAGTATTATGTTCTTACAAAAAAAAAGAAAAAAAATACATTCTGAAATTTCTAATCGTTTTTAGTAGTTGCTGTCATAGAAACTAGCTCATATACAATGGGCACTATATCTGTTCTGAAAATTTGAATACTATTTACAAAATTTTCGAGACAAGGAACTAACCGTCCTATTGCAACGAAAGAGTAGGAAAAACACGAGTTGTGTAAAACGTACACTTAAGTTATATTTTGATGCAGAACTAGTGTTTCTCCTACACTGCATTTAATGCATAAATTACGCTCTTGTAGACAAATAAATAAAGGTTAACAACGAAAGATTCGAGGCGTGTGATATAAGCATGATTTTCCACACAGCGTGCATACCTAGTCCTTGAGCTCAAACGGAAAACGGCAGAGAGAAAAGTCAAATATAAAACTGAAGACGAGAAATACCGTCTACAGCAGTGCAATTAATTCATTCAATGAAATGTGATAGCAACACTAGTTCTGAATAGAAATAAAACTGACATATGGATCTGAGCTCTATATTCTTTCCCTTGACTTTTCTACACTATAAGTTCACCGAAGTTCACCATTATGTATTTATTAAAGTAATCAATCGTTCATATCTTATTTTCAGAGGACAAAACTAAAAGAGTCATAACAACAGCCGGCTGCGGTGGCCGAGGTGACTGAGGCGCTCCAGTCACGGTCAGCACGGCCACTACGGTCGGGGTTTCGAATCCCCCCTCAGGCATGGATATTTGTGCCGTCCTAGTTCGTAAGTAGTTCATAAGTAGTTTGTAAGTTTAGGGACTGATGACCCCGTAGTTAAGTCCCATAAGCTTAACAAACATAAAAAAACAACATAACAACAACATGACCTAAATGTTCAAATGTTTGTTAAGCTTATGGGACTTAAATACGGGGTCATCAATCCCTAAACTTACAAACTACTTATGAACTACCTACAACTAAGGACAGCACAAATATCCATGCCCGAGGTGGGATTCGAACCCCCGACCGTAGCGGCCATTTAGACCGTGACTGGAGCGCCTCAGTCCCCTCGGCCACCGCAGCCGGCCAACATGACCTATACGTACGGAGTTGCCAACATAACTATAATAGACCGTCACGATTTTCACAGGTCCTAAACATTACAGTTGTGTATCCAGTGATAATAATTGAGATCAATGGGCGAAACTGATTGCGCGTATTTTTAGGTTAAGTTATAACCAATACAGAACAAAATACAACATAAGGGGGAAACGGAAGAAATAATTCGGTTTTTGAATATATACGCGATGCGTAGGTGTTTGTGCTATTTTAATGGCGTGTTAGTGCTCTTCATGCAATTATTCGTGAAATGAAATATTGATGGGTTGACGATTAGTGACTTGCAGACTAAAATACATCCAATTCGAAATACCTATACAAACGATGTACGGCAATTGTGGATTTCGGAACACGGTACTAATAGTGCAGAGACGAATATCTACTTGACAAGAAACGTAATGCAATTTGTAATTTCAGTTCTAGTAATAATGTTTCACGCATAACAGTAACTTTTCTCTTTGTTGTATTACTAACTCTGTTTAAATGGAATGTTAACTGCTCTGGTGACATTCTAAGTTGATTAAAATAACTTCTAGGATCTTCAATCACAATTTCTTTCAGCAAGGTCGCTGAGCAACCGAGCTGACGTCTTTTTTTAATCCATTCACGAACCCAAACACATTTCTTATCTTTTTATGTTTAGTCTTATGCAGCGACTTCACACAGACAAGCAATTAATCCGCCACAACTCTTACAGTTACCAGCACATTCATTTTACGGCGACTACGGCATTCACAAAACAACCAAACTGAAGTGTGTGGTATTGACGCCGTGTCTACAAACATAGACGAAACCAGTTGCGCGCAATTCATTTCATGCAACTAGTTTCGCAACCTAGTGTCATCGTGTAGACTAGCCTGTACTGCCGTCAGAAGGAGCGCCAGTGGTGACAGACTTGACGCCACAGCTCGAAAATGTTCAAATGTTTGTAGAGCTTATGGGACTTAACTGCGAGGCATCAGACCCTAAACTTACAAACTACTTATGAACTACCTTATACTAAGGACAGCACAAATATCCATGCCCGATGGGGGATTCGAACCCCCGACCGTAGTGGCCGCGCAGACTGTGACTTGCGCGCCACAGTCCCCTCGGCCACCGCAGCCGGCCGCCACACCTCGGCTCGTAAACATATGTGGCTCCAGCCTGCGTAGGCTAACACAGAATGACGGTTTTTGGTTGGTCGTCCGTTCGAGTCCCGCCCATGACAGGATCGATTTTGTCTTGAGTTGTGTTCGTACAGTATAAGTGTGTGTCTTTTGTGTCCCGGATTAAAAATTTGTAAACTAGTTGAATGTCAATAAACAATTGCTAGTTTTGCTGTAATGTATCTAAATGCCAGTTGTTATCGTCTAAAATAGTCATGTATCCGACTCTGATTCCTTTACAAGATATGCTTATATGAGAACGTGAAGACGAGAATTGAAGAATGGTAAAAGGTAATAAATTTGTTCATATCTGTAGGGCAGATGTCGAATTTCGTGTGGCTCATTGGCCTGGTGCTAGCATGTCCCTAGCCTACCCCGGTTATCCAACCAGGGAAAGGGGACCTACAGCTTAACGTGGAATCCGAACCACGTGTCGTTTCTGGCGACTCCTCACATCGTTGAGAAGACAAGGATGGCTTTAAATGCAGACTGTAAAATCCGAAGTCCAAGCTGGTTTCGAACCCGCGACCCTTCGGTTTTCCACAATAGCGTTTTTCCCCAAGACTACCGGACCCGTCTACACATTGAAATAAGTGAATGTGGCAGTGCTAACAACGTCTGCCTTGCGTGCCGATAGGGCGCTATGCTACAATCGCCACACAAAGGTAACAACGTTTTGTAAAAATCTCATTCGAGGGACGATGTTGTTTAAATGATTCATTTTCAGTAACACACACATACTAGGCGGCTACAATGGCACAACTGGCAGGTCGACGAAGTTGAAATCAAAACATCCGACACAACTGACGATCCCGCCCCACAACTTCAATTCTCCCAGTTCCTTGCCTCCTACTTTCCAAACTTCACAGAAGTTCTCCTGCGAAACTTGCAGAGTGAAAGATCCAATCTGGAAACATCCCTTAGGCTGTGACTAAGCCATGTGTCCACCATATCCTTTCTTCCAGGAGTGCTAGTCTTGCGAGGTTCGCAGGAGAACTTCTGTGAAGTTTGGAAAGTAGGAGGCGAGGAACTGGCAGAATTGAAGTTGTGGGGCGGGATCGTCAGTCGTGTCGGAATAGCTCAGTGATAGAGCACTTGTCCGTGAAAGGCGAAGGTCCCGGTTCCGGCACACAATTTTAATCTGCCAGAATGTTTCAATGATCAGAGCTTGAGACATTGGAACAAGGTGTAATAATAGTCAACCTTTTCATTTTTTATCTTTAATTATAGAGTATTTAGGTCATCTGAACCCGCCTTTTGAACCTCGCCTAGTGAATGACAATGTTACACGACGATTAAAAACCACAGTTCACCACGTATGTCAGATTAAAGACTTCCTGAACATGGGTGTGGTGTCGCACAAGTACAAAGTGCGCGCCACCTACTTTCGCCGCGCGCCGCCATGCACGCACGGCGCGGCGATCTTACGACGACAGCCACGAGCGCCCTCTGCTGCAACCCCGCTCGTGGCCACCACGGAAAGACATCGGGCACTTCGGACTGAGATAGCAACCAGTTAGGACCTTCGTAATCAGATAGGCACCAGTGAAGACTTTGCTATTGTACAGGCACTAGGCAGGCCTCTAACAACTATGTATCAACATTCTGCAGTACTATGTAAAAGTTAAGTATTGTTACATTCTGTGCAATATATATCTCTTTCTAATTTACTCTAGTGTTTATAGTTTCTGGCTGCTCCCCTCCGTAACCTGCACCAGCGGGCTATCCTTATTCATGTGTCGGTCTTATTCCACTCGGCTACCGACACCTACGACGAGGCTGGGACACAAAAGCGGCGACGAAGTTGGGACACAAAAATGGGAAACCACTGACACCAGAAAGATCTTTCATGAATCAAGAACATAATTTTCTGACGTGTTTTGCCTCAAAACAGTCAGTCAACACACAAAACAAAGGTTTAGAGCAGCCTCCAACGCCTTCGCCCCTCTATTAAATTCAAAGTGAACAATATGTTGTGAAAGCTAAACTTCTTTTCTATTGTGAATATTTATGATATTTAAACAATGGTCAGATTGACTTTCAATTACCGGTAACCAAACTTCAATACAAAACTGGAATTCAAGCAAGGAAAAAACAGTTGATAAATACACGTATTTCGCCATGCCGCTGTCTGCTTTACGGAGGGCGTCTGATGTGAGGAAGCCGCTAACTGTTGCAGGCTGCGGGGATTCTGAAGATAAACAGTTCTATGTAGACGCAGCCAGCGCTATTTACAAGTAATGATGTGGTGTCTGTTCTTTTCGGAAGTGTGGAATTATTTCTGAATGTTTTTGCTATACTGGTGGTTTATAGAGTGAAACGTATTAAATTTTCAGCATGAGAATTTCAGACGAAATTCCTGCCTCAAGAATCCCCTCTAAAATGAAAAAAATAGACATAAAGCAATAATAATACTACAATTGGATTAGAAATTACTTTTGAAGTTTCATAATTTCCCTGGTATATCATGCATTTCGTGACTATGGGTAGTTGAGTAAAAATACATGAATTCAAAATGTTCAAATGTTCGTAAATCTATCGGACCAAACTGCGTGGTCATCAGTCCGTAGCTTACAAATTACTTAAACCTAGGTAAACTAACCTGAGAACAACACACACACTTATGCCCAAGGGAGGACTCTAACCCCCACGGCGAGCAACCGTGCGCTCCGCAGCGAGGCGTTTTAGACCGCTCGGCTACTCCATCCCGGCAATACATGAATAATCGTACAGTAAAGCCTCTATAAAGTATAGCCAGTCAGGCCATTATTCTCATACAGGATTTCATCATTTGCGTGCACAATATCCGAAATTTCACCGTGTTTTTCTTTTCCGAGACTTGGTACACACAGTAAAAAATAAGATTCAACACTGTCTGCCATAATTTACACTCCTCTATCCGTTACGCCACTCTCGAAAGATAAAGTTCATATGGACGAATTCCTGTTCAAATGTTTGTCAAGCTTAAGGGACTTAACTGCGGGGTCATCAGTCCCTAAACGTACAAACTACTAATGAACTACCTTATGCTAAAGACGGCACAAACATCCATGCCCGAGGGGGATTCGAACCCCTGACGGGATGCGGCATCGCGCATCGTAGCATAGCACCTCAATGCGCTTGGCAACTCTGCCGCGGCACGAATTCATTAAATCAACTTGTTATACAAATTTGTATTTGCCTTTGTATTTGTTATACAAATTTGTATTTCATTTTTTGTTAAGCTGGAAGGGCAGATATTGATTACCTTTAAGAATATTCGGCAAAAGTTACGTAATGGACCCCACTAACGTTTAAATCGAAATATGTGCTCTAAATATATGTAATTTGCACCAAAATGACAGGAAAAGGGGAACAATATTTCACTGTATCTCTAACACTTTTATTAATTTGTAATGAAAAGTATCTTTAATATGGAGAAAATGTTGGCAGCGACAGGTATGTCCGAAACATAGAAATCGACTAACCAATACGAAAGCTCATTCCATACATCGCCCGTGGCTGGGCTCAGGCGAACGTGTCACCAGCAGAATAGGGCCGATCGCGTAGCTCACTGGCAGGACGCTACGGCCGAGCCCACTGCCTCGCAGCGTCCAGTCAGTCAGATAGGCGAACGGCCCTATCCTGCTGATGACACATTCACCTTCGCTCAGGCCTGTGTTTATCGTTGGCTACGCATATCGCTATAATGATACTACAGGCAGCAGGAAGGCAAACAATGAACGAAGCATTAAATTCAGATTTCGCAACCCACCTTATTGATTGTCAGTCGTCTTGTCACATACCGGTACTTATTACATTACTGCATACACCCAAAAGAGAGAAGCTGGAGGATTTGCCATTCTACAATGATTTCAGTATCTACAGAGAACAGAGTTGTGGCACAAATGGAGGTAGTGTAGAATTGGCATAAGAATTGTCTTCAAATCAAATAGGTTGTCTGCACACACGCAAAAAAGAAAAGGTTTAAAAAAAAAAGTTCAAATGTTTGTAAAGCTTAGGGGACTTAACTGCGGGGTCATCAGTCCCTAAACTTACAAACTACTTATGAACTGCTTACCAACTAGGACTGCACAAATATCCATGCCCGAGAGGGGATTCGAACCCCCGACCGTAGTGGCCGTACAGACCGTGACTGACGTGCCTCAGTCCCCTCGGCCACCGCGGCCGGCAAAGGTTTTCAAAACGTAGACAAATTTGTATTGCAATCACCTTATTTCGCGTGATTGTGTTTGGAAATAAATGTGTTCTTAATTGGGATGAAAATAGGAAAGAGTGTATTCAGATTTATTCTAAAGGCATGACATGGTTGGTCGGGAGTAGATAATAGCAGAAACAGGAATCTGTTTTTTCCAAAGTGAAAACGATTAAGTGGCGGGGGTATTCTGCTAAGTAAAAAGAGATACTACCTGTAATTTCCGTGTTGCAGCATAATATTGGGGCAAAGCAGTACTAACAAAATCAGCAAAAAAGAAAATAACAGAAAAAAAGAAGAAAAAAGAGAGAGAGAGAGGGGAAAGATAAGAAACAGCGGACTCCAAGCCATAATGTCACTGGATGATAGTTTCAGTTTGCATATCCACAAAGGAACCAAGCAAGACCTGTCCATAACTCACAAACGAAGTTCAAGGAAATAAAAATTGGAAAAAATAAAAATGCATTACAGAAAACGAGGTGTACTATTGAAAGATGTCGACAAAACTTATTGATGAGTAAGTTCTTGAAAATGTATAGAGCTCGCTACCGTCTCTACCATAGGGGCACAAGAGGCACAGACCCAGGGCCCCCAGCCTGATGGGGGCCCCGATAAACTCGTTCCTTTCTCCTACGCAATGACTTTTTAAGAGAATTTTTGTCGCACTTATTCCTTATAAAGACCCAGAAATTGTCTCGAAACATGTCATATATGGTGTGACTTGGTTTGCTGTATGCATGCAAAATTGTAGTTATTATTGCGGGCTTAGCTACATAGCACACGGCGACACTGTTGTAGTAGACCGTGTGGCAGTCTGTTGGCGGAACATTGTACCCAATAGCAGAGTGATTGAAATTTAGAGATATCTTGATATGATGAGGTAGATCAAAGATTAGAAACGGTGCCCATGTTTAACATAGAGGATAACATTTGCGTTTAGAGTTCATCAGTTCCAGTTATCAAGATAGCTACACACATATCACAACATGCTTCTACCATCTCAAGTCACTTGGATTCACCAGATAGAAGTATGTTACAAAACATATCTTATGACCCTGGTAAGTACTGTGATGAAATTTTAACGGAAGAAGTCCGTAATATTTCGATTCACAAGGGCCCAGAGCTTTTCCAAAACAAAAATAGCGACTCCTCAGAAACCACTACACATTTTGCTGATGTAAGTGGTTAAACAAAAACCAGAAAATTAACTAGGACTGTTTTCACTCGCTAATTGACGAACGGTGATTGTATGGGAAGAAAGTGGCTTATGTATTCACCATCCATGAAATTTGAGTACTGTTAATGTTACCGTCTTTTCAGTCACACTGTTGGCAATAATTTGAGTTCTTCCAGGGGATACAAAGATTGGAAGCATATAAACAACTTATTAAAGGAGCATGAGAACAGTTTATAGCACAGGGAATCCATGATGAATTATGTTGCAAGAAGCAAAATTGTTGGACGAGTTGATACTGGATTGCTTTCCCAGTTTAATGCTGAGGTCAACTATTGGAGGAGCATATTGAAAAGAACTGTTGCAGTTGTGAAATTATTGGCGTCAAGGGGACTAGGGTTTCGTGGAGAAAATGATATTTTGGGGTCTGAAAACAATGGAAATTATTTGGGATGTGTAGTGATTCCTTGTACAACACAAAACTTTATTTCTCGAAAAAGAACTACAATCCGTGCTACTTCTGCACACAAAAACAACACAACACTCTTCTGTTCTAGGCCGTCAGAAGACTTCACTGACATACGTAAGTACGGCCCTATGACAAAGTCCTTGCAGTCCTGGACAGTCCAATGGTAGACCTAAAGGAAGGAGGCGAGTATCCGTCCGTCGCGGCGAGCTGGATCTTCCGTTCCGGCGCAGGGATCTTCTTTCTTCGGTCTTCAGGAGGCGAGTCCTAATCCATTCGTAGGCCAGGAAGAACTGGTGTTAGCTGTTTCTTTTTCTTTATTGTAATTTCAATTCCCCTAAAAAAAGGGGCGGGCCGGCAGCGCTCACTGGCGCTCTTCAGCCTACAAAAATAAAATTTGACAGAGGCGAAACATAAAAACACAAAGGAGATAAAATTTTGGAGATAACACATACATAAAACGGATATTTAAAATGGATATAAAACTGACGATGTCGGCTGCGGGTTGGCCGTCCACTGTTGTAAAATAAAACAATGTAGCTAAAGTGCACCACACTTGTCGAAGCACAAAGGAAGTTCCATAGATGGTGGGGCACTGACAGCATTGAAGATGTGGTGTGGGGGGAAAGTGGATGAGAGGAGAGGGAGAGGGTGGGGAGGAGCCACAGAGCCGGTGGGGAAGGGACGGGGGGGGGTGATGTCGCAGGAAGCCACGGGGAAGAAGGATAGGGGAGGGCGGTAAGAGGAGGATCCAGAGGGATGGGGGATGGAGGAGGGGAGAAGGGACGGGAAGGGAGGGATAGTCGGGGCCCTCAGGGAGAGAAGGGGGAGAGAGAGCAAGGACAAGGATCACAGCTGGTATGAAGGGTACATGTCAGGTCGGAGGGCATCATCTGGGAGGGTGATGGTACGGAAGTTGCCATGGGAAAGGATCCGGAGGGTGGACAAGTGGAGATCAGGGGGAATACAGTGGTGGAGGCGCGGCAACGGACCAGGTGCAGAGAGGAGGGGATGGACTAGAGGATTAGGCGGATCTGACTTGCGGGGATATGTAACGGAGGCGGAGATGTTCAATAAAGAGAACGAGTCTGGGG
Source organism: Locusta migratoria (assembly GCA_026315105.1). Classification (NCBI taxonomy): domain Eukaryota; kingdom Metazoa; phylum Arthropoda; class Insecta; order Orthoptera; family Acrididae; genus Locusta; species Locusta migratoria. The sequence continues at coordinate 733,745,390 of CM048755.1, read as the reverse complement.
AAAGGAATGAGATCAGAGGATCCACGTGGGGGAGGCGGGATAAAGGGGGCTACGGAAGGCGAGGTGGAGGGCATAGCGCTCCAGTATCTCCAGAGATTTGTAGAAGGGTGGGGGAGCGGACATCCAGGCGGGATGGGCGACACAGAGGATAGGACGGATGAGCTATTTGTAGGTATAGAGGACGATAGAAGGGTTGAGGCCCCATGTTCGGCCAACAAGGAATTTGAGGAGTTGGAGGCGTGGTGTGTGCTGTACCTGGTCGAGCTTATATAGCCGGCTTAGACGTGCTGGAAACTTCCTTCTTCACTGGCGACCTCTGGAAAACAAAGATCTAGAATTAACGGACAGTTGTTGTCGTGATGATGACCCGGCAATGTTTGCTTATAGGTTGTCTGGCAGCCTCGGCGCCTGTCGCAGTGAGGTCTGCCGTTCCGCTCGTCTGCGGCGTTTTGCTGGTTGCGTATAGCCAGCTTGCAGGCGTTGCTAGACGCTGGCGAAAAAGAATGCTTAGAATTAATAAGCGAATTTGTTCCTTTTCTTACTGATCATATACGGAAGTATGGCAATCGTGGCAAAGGAAATACATACTATTTGTCTGCAAATATTTGCAATGAATTTATTAATGTAATGGGACAGAAAGTGTTAACGACGATTGTCAACGAATTAAAAGCAACCAAGTGTTATTCAATAAGCGTGGATTCAAATGTTCAAATGTTTGTAAATCTATCGGACCAAACTGCGTGGTGTTCAGTCCGTAGCTTACAAACTATTTAAACCTAGGTAAACAAACCTAAGGACAACACACACACCCATGCCCCAGGGACGACTCGAACCTCCACGGCGAGAAAACGCGCGCTCCGCAGCGAGACGCTTTAGACCGCTCGGCTACTCCACCGCAGCTAAGCGTGGATTCCTCGCCATATGTCTCCCATGTTAACTTTCATCGTTCACTACGTGAAAGATGGCCAGCTTGTTGAGATTTTTGCAATTTTTGCATATGGAAGAGCATAGGGCTCAAAGTACAGAAGATACTGTTATGAAATTTTTGGATAACTTTGACATTTCAATAAAAGATTGCTGCGGACAGAGCTATGGTAATGCATCAAATATGGCTGGAAAGTATTCAGGTTTTCAGGCAAGAATAAAAGAAAAATGTAAATTTGCTATTTTTGTACTATGTGCCACACATTCACTAAATTTAGTAGGTGTTCAGGCGGATGCATGTGTTTTTGAAGCAGTAGCATATTTCCAGCTCGTTCGAAGCAGAAAAAAAGGTGAACAATTTTTGCAAGAATATTTAGGGGCAAATAAATTTCTGAAGTCTCTCTCTGAAACTAGATTGTCTACTCGTGCTGATGCTCTTATGTGGTGACGCACAAGTCCAAAGTGCGCGCCACCTACTTTCGCCGCGCGCCACCATGCATGCACGGTGTGGCGTTCTTACGACGTCTGCCACGAGTGCCCTCTGCTACAACTCCGCTCGTGTCCACCGCTGAACGACATCGTTCACTTGGGACTGAGATAGGAACCAGCTAACACTTCGGTATCAGATAGGCACCAGTGAAGACTTGGCTATCAGATAGGCACTAGGCAGGCCTCTAGCTCAACTTTGTATCAGAATTCTGCAGTACTAAGCTATTTAAAAGTTAAGTATTGTATAAATTCTGTGCAATATATATCTCGTTCTAATTTACTCTAGTGTTTCTAGTTTCTGCTGTCCCACTGGCTGCTCACCTCCTACCTGCACAAGCTTGCATTCTTTATTCCTGTGTCGGTACTTTTCTACTCGGCCACCGACACCTACGACGGAAACGAGACACAAAAGTGGCGACGAGGCTGGGACACAAAAGTGGCGACGAGGAGTGATAGACGAACCATGGACCAGCCCGCTTACAGCAGCCAGACAGCAGCAGTCGGAGCACGCAGAAATTGCTCCCACCCACCCACCCTTATTATAAGATGATTGGGGGAACGTTTTCAGTTACGTGTTTTGTGGACATTTTTTTATCATCATGGCCACTACCCCGAACCCAAACCTAATGGAAATTATTCAGTTACAGACAGCGCAAATCACGCAACTACTCCAAGCGGTGGCGCAGTTGACGGCAGCTAACCAACAACAGCCGTCGCTTCAGCCACCTACATCTACCGCCACACCGCTTCCTACCTTTCGCCAGTACGACGAACGTGAGGAAGAATGGAGTGACTACTTCACACAGTTTCAAGAACTCGTCGCGGCTCATCAACTAACAGGTCTTGCAGTCAAACACTTCTTTCTCGCCGTAGTTGGCACCAAGACTTTCGTGTTACTGCAGAAACTTTTCCCCCACGCATCTCCCCATGATGTAGACTTTGAACAAATAGTAGAGGCACTAAATACTCATTACGAGAGAAAAGTTCTCGTAGCTGCGGCGCGGTACCGATTTTTCAGACTTAAAAAATTACCTGAGCAGTCACACCAGGAATGGAGCACTGAGTTGAAGGGCTTAACCCGCAAATGTAAATTCACTTGCTCTTGTGGACTTTCTTATAGTGACGTGATGTTGAGAGATGCAATTACGCAGAACATTCAGGACCCCAGAATTAGGGCAGCGATTCTAAAACAGTCTGACCCCTCATTAGTCAGTTTACTGCAGCTTATTGAAGCACATGATAATTTTGACTTAGCAGATGTAGAAATGCAAAGCCACAGTGTTAATTCAGTGCGCCGTAATGAACGCTTTCCTAGCCGTAGTTCTCAGTATAGCACTAGTGATTCTTTAAATTCTACCAGCCGTGCTGAACAGACAGTGAACAGTAGCCAGTGTAAAAGTGCGACACAAAGGTCGCATCGTCGTGTTAGAAACAGTAATTTGACAAACAGGCGCCAACGCTCTTATCAGAAAAATGTTCGTAAGTCTTGCCCTCAGTATGTATCTCGCCACAAACGTGTGCATTGCCCTAATCGCAACGCGACCTGTTATCAATGTGGCAAATCAGGACACGTACAAACAGTGTGTATGCAAATTAAAAACTCAAAGAACGGTACCGTTAGAAACAGTGCTTCGCCGAGTGCACGAACGGTTCATGCTGTCAATGTCATGGACGCTGTGGAATTGAACAGTGCTTTACTTGTTTCTGAATCGCAAGAACGTTCTTCTGCACCTACGGCAAAACTATGTATTGAGCCACGTCGCAAGCGCCGACGAGCGCGTAAAACTGTGCAACGGAAACGGGTTCAGGACAAGCAAAATGACTCCATACAGTGCAATCCTGTAGTGAACCTAGTGCCTTATGCAACTTCTCATTGTAATAGTGCCCAGAACTGTGTAGTTAATGACTGTAGACTTGATGTAGCTACTCAAAGTAATTTTAGTGCAGTAGCCTCTCATTGCGCGGACGCCGATCCGGTGGTAGTGCCATCTAGTGACAGTGCCAGCGCAGCAAACATGCTGTATCAGACGTTGCCCACATTCGCGCACCTGTTGAGCACCACAAGCAAAAACTTTTTGTGACTCTTTGCATAGAAAATAAGACTGTGGAATTTCAGCTTGATACTGGTTCCGCTGTCACATTAATAAATAAAGATACTTATGAACTTCTGGGTTCGCCAAAATTGTTGCCGTCTCAACAAGTGCTAACAGCATATACAGGTCAAAATATTCCCGTGCTAGGAACGTGTTGCCTGCGTGCATCTTTTCAAGGTGTAACAAAAACAGTTGCTTTTGTTGTTCTTCAGGCCAAATCTACACAGAACATTTTTGGACTAGATGCTTGACTTGTTTGGTTTATCAATTCAAAGAGATGTGCTTCAAATTACGTCAGTAGTGCCTCAGGACAAAATTAATGCATTGTGTGAAAAATATAGTGACTTGTTTTCGCCGGAACTCGGTTGTGCAAAAGACTTCGTGGCACATGTAACTTTAAAAGAAACTGCAGTACCAAAATTTCGTAAAGCTAGACCAGTGCCTATCGCAATGCGTGATAATGATGCTGCAGAACTTAAACGTTGGAAAGATAGTGGTGTGATATCTCCTGTTTCTGCGAGTCAGTGGGCCTCGCCTATAGTAATTATACCCAAGCCGTCGGGAAGGCTTCGTCTCTGTGCGGACTTCAAATCAACAGTGAACCGTCAAACAACTGTAGACTCTTACCCCCTGCCCAGACCTGAGGAACTTATGGACAGATTAGGACAGTCTCGCTTCTTTTCTAAGATTGATTTAGCAGAGGCATACTTACAGATTCCGCTTGATGACGAGGCAAAAAAGTTTTTCGTCATTAATACTCACATGGGTCTCTTTCAATTTCAACGCCTACCCTTTGGCAGTTCTACCGCCCCCACTTTTTTTCAGCGCTTCTTGGAACAGCTGACAGTTTCTGTACCGTGTTGCTCGAACTATTTAGATGATATTGTGGTATCCGAACGCACAGTTGAAGAACATTTATCAAACCTGGAGTGCCTTTTCAAAGTGTTGACTGCAGCAGGTCTACGTTGCAATAAAGCAAAGTGTTCGGTTTTTCAAACTGAAATAGAGTACCTACGCCATGTGATTAATGCCCAAGGAATTCATCCCTTACAGTCACATCTTAGAGCAATCAAAGACTTGCCTCCTCCTAAGAATGTGCACGAATTGCAAGCAGTCATGGGAAAGCTTAACTATTATTTCAGATTTATTCCCAATGCCTCTCAGATTGCAGCTCCACTGCATCACTTACGTAGGAAGAATGTTCCTTTTGTATGGTCTAAAGATTGCGAAGTTGCCTTTGACAAATTAAAGTGTGCCCTAGTGATGCATGTTTGATTCCCTTCGACCCACAGAAGCCTGTAGTGTTAGCAGTTGATGCCTCGTCATACGGTCTGGGTGCAATATTGTCACATCGTATTGGATCTCACGATCGACCTATTGCCTTTGCATCCAAGCTACTGACGCCAACGCAACAGAATTACAGCCAGATAGAAATGGAGGCCTTAGCAATAATTTATGGCGGCACAAAGTTTCATCATTATCTCTATGGCAGGAAATTCTATTTGTTGACAGACCACAAGCCTCTCACGTCGTTGTTCTCACCCACATAGCCAATTCCGCCACGAACGGCACAAAAGCTTCAGAGATGGTCCTTAATATTGTCAAATTATCAGTATGAGATTTTTTACCGACCTACCACTAAACACGCCAACGCGGACACACTTTCCCGACTTCCGTTTGGCCAGGATGTGTCGTTTGATTCTTAAGAAATAGCATGTTGTCAGATACACTCCAGAGGTGCTTCCGCTGTCGCAGATTTTCCTTTAAACTCTCGTCGGGTTGCACAGGAAACAGCTGCGGATGCAGACTTAAGTGTGGTAGCACGTTTTGTTCGCTCAGGGTGGCCTGCCAGAGCCAAAGACATTGATCGGCCTCTGGTTCGACGTTATTTTGCACAACGTCATGCATTGTCTTTAAGTCAGGGTGTACTGTTGTTGCATACCGACAACGACCAAGCAAGAGTGATTGTTCCTCGCTCCCTGCAACGAGAAGTGTTACGCCTCCTGCATCAAGGACATTGGGGTATTGTTAGGACAAAGCAATTGGCCAGACGTCATTGTACCTGGGTTGGTATGGACGCTCAGATAGAGAGCATGACATCACAGTGTACAGTTTGTGCGGAGCATCAGGCGGCTCCTCCGCAACGTTTCTCAGATTGGCCACGCCCCAAGGGACCATGGCAACGTTTACATATTGACTTTGCCGGACCTTTCTGGAACACGCGCTGGTTAATTGTTGTGGACGCTTTCAGCAAGTTTCCTTTTGTGATTGCCATGAACTCAACGACAGCTTCTAGTACAATCAGTGCCTTAACATCAGTGTTTTGCATCGAAGGCTTGCCTGAAACTATCGTCAGTGACAATGGACCTCAGTTTGTTAGTGTGGAATTTCAACAGTTTTGTCGTGTGAATGGCATTCAGCATATAACCACCGCACCTTTTCACCCTCAGTCCAATGGTGAAGCAGAACGTTTCGTTCGAACATTCAAGTCTCACATGGAGACGATGAAAGGTCAGCACTCCAGGCAGCAAGCTCTTCAAATTTTCCTGTCTACGTATCGGTGCATGCCACGTGACGGCCCGTCTCCTGCCGAGCTGCTACACAGCCGCCGTCACCGCACTCTCCTTCACCTGCTGCAGCCTCCCACGCTCCGAGTCGGTTCGTATGGCGCTACGCGTTTTCAGGTTTCCACGCCGGTGCTGTACAAGGTGTTTGCTGGCAACAAGAACACATGGTTGCCAGGCATCATTCAGCGCGTGCTCGGTCGCAATATGTATGTTGTACGTTCTTCCACAGGGTCGGAGCTGCGGCGCCACGCAAACCAATTGCACCTGCATAGGCCGCGCGATCCTGTCTCGGATTTCCTGATTCCAGACCCAGTTCACCGCCAGGGAGCACAGCCACATCGCCCGCCGACGGGTCCAGCGTCCCCGGACTACGAGATCGTCCCGATGGAGATCGACGCGCCTCCGTCGCCGCCGCGGCTGACAGCGTCATCGAGTGGGACTCCGGGACCGGGCGTGCCCCCACCGCCTGGGCCACGTACCTCAGAAGAATATGACGTGCTCCCTCTGGGCGGAGAGGTGCGCCCTTCCCCTGGTTTTGGCGGGTTTCCCGGGGGATCGCAAGGTGTATACCGGGGCGCGGACGGCGTCTCGATCCCAACCTCAGCTACGACGCCCGTCCCACCAGTAACGCCCCCGCCCAGGCCCTCCTCCCAGTGCCGTCGCCGTGGCCCTCAGCCCTACGCCACGACGGCGCGGCGGTTTGGGGGGGAGGGGTGTGGTGTCGCACAAGTCCGAAGTGCGCGCCACCTACTTTCGCCGCGCGCCGCCGTGCACGCACGGCGCGGCGTTCTTACGACGTCTGCCACGAGCGCCCTCTGCTACAACTCCGCTCGTGGCCACCACTGAACGAAATCGTTCACTTGGGACTGAGATAGGAACCAGTTAACACTTCGTATTCAGATAGGCACCAGTAAAGACTTGGCTATCGGATAGGCACTAGGCAGGCCTCTAATTCAATTATGTATCAGCATTCTGCAGTACTGAGCTATGTAAAAGTTAAGTATTGTATAAATTCTGTGCAATATATATCTCGTTCTAATTTACTCTAATGTTTCTAGTTTCTGCTGTCCCACTGGCTGCTCACCTCCTGCCTGCACAAGCGTGCATTCTTTATTCCTGTGTCGGTACTTTTCTACTCGGCCACCGACACCTACGACGGAAACGAGACACAATAGCGGCGACGAGGCTGGGACACAAAAGTGGTGACGAGGATGGGATACAAAACTTAACACTTTGCATAATGACTACAATGATATTTTTGAAGCTTTAAAGTCAATTAGTAGCAACACTGATCAGCCAGTGGAAACAAAAAATGAAGTTCAAAGCCTTTGCAAGAAAATGAAAAAACTCGAGACCATTCTCCTATTGGAGATATGGGATGACCTTTCGAGAATTATCAGCAATACAAATATAACTTTACAAAGTAGTACCGTCAGAATAGACATTTTTAAAAATTTCGTGTAGTAGTTTTACTGCCTATAACCGACACATTGGATTCTAGTTTGAAGCGACGTTCAGAAGCATACGAGAAAGTTAGCAAACATTTTAGTTTCCTTTCTCAGTTAAAACAACTCGATTGTGAACAGTTGAGAAACAGGTCCCAATATTTTGCAGAATTGTATCATGCAGAGGTTAATTCTGATGAGCTCATATCAGAATGTTTTCATTTAAAACAATATTTCAAAAAAACATTCCAAACGAATCTCCAGAGCTAAGTATATCATCCTTACATTCTTTAATAAAAGCAGATAAAATAGAAGAAACCTTTCCGAATGTGGAAGTTGCTACCCGGATATTTATTTGTCTATTGGTAATCAATTGCAGTGGAGAGCGTTAATTTTCCCAATTAAAGAGAATCAAAAATGAATTACGAACGACTATGCTACAGGAATGACTTACTAATTTGTCAGCCATGTCCATTGAAAGTGACGTGCTTCAACATTTGAACTTTGAATTTTGTGTCCCAGCCTCGTCGCCGCTTTTGTGTCTCGTTTCCGTCGTAGGTGTCGGGGGTCGAGTGGAGTGAGTCCGACACAGGAATAAAGATAGCACGCTGGTGCAGGTACGGAGGGGAGCAGCCAGAAACTAGAAACACTAGAGTAAATTAGAACGAGATATATATTGCACAGAATTTCTACAATACTTAACTTTTACATAGTACTGCAGAATGTTGATACATAGTTGAGCTAGAGTCCTGCCTAGTGCCTAACTGATAGCCAAGTCTTCACTGGTGCCTATCTGATTACGAAGGTCTGAACTGGTTCCTATCTCAGTCCCAAGTGGACGGAGTCGTTCAGTGGTAGCCACGAGCGGAGTTGCAGCAGACTCGCTCGTGGCTGTCGTCGTAAGAACGCCGCGCCGTGCGTGCATGGCGGCGCGCGGCGAAAGTAGGTGGCGCGCACTTTGTACTTGTGAGACACCACACCCCTCCCCCCCAAACCGCCGCGCAGTCGTGGCGTAGGGCTGAGGGCCACGGCGACGGCACTAGGAGGAGGGCCTGGGCGGGGACGTTACTGGTGGGACGGGCGTCGTAGCTGAGGCTGGGATCGCGACGCCGTCCGCGCCCCGGCATCCGCCTTGCGATCCTCCAGGAAACCCGCCGAAACCTGGGGAAGGGCGCACACCCCCGCCCAGAGGGAGCAAGTCATCTTCTGAGGTGCGTGGCCCAAGCTGGGGGGGGGGGGGGCGCACGGTCCCGGAGTCCCTCTCGGTGACGCTGTCATCTGCGGCGGCGACAGCGGCGGCGACGACTGCGTCGGAGGTGCGTCGACGTCCATAGGGATCTCGTAGTCCGGGGACGAACGATGTGGCTGTGCTCCCTGGCGGTGAACTGGGTCTGGAATCAAGAAACCCGACACAGGATCGCGCGGCCTGTGCAGGCGCAATTGGTTTGCGTGGCGCCGCAGCTCCGACCCTGTGGAAGAACGTACAACATACATATTGCGACCGAGCACGCGCTGAATGATGCCTGGCAAGCCTGGCAACCATCTCTTCTTGTTGCCAGCAAACACCCTGTACAGCACCGGCGTGGAAACCTGAAAACGCGTAGCGCCATACGAACCGACTCGGTGCGTGGGAGGCTGCAGCAGGTGAAGGAGAGTGCGGTGACGGCGGCCGTTTAGCAGCTCGGCAGGAGACGGGCCGTCACGTGGCATGCACCGATACGTAGACAGGAAAATTTGAAGAGCTTGCTGTCTGGAGTGCTGACCTTTCATCTTCTCCATGTGACACTTTAATGTTCGAACGAAACGTTCTGCTTCACCATTGGACTGAGGGTGAAAAGGTGCGGTGGTTATGTGCTGAATGCCATTCACACGACAAAACTGTTGAAATTCCGCACTAACAAACTGAGATCCATTGTCACTGACGATAGTTTCAGGCAAACCTTCGATGCAAAACACTGATGTTAAGGCACTGATTGTACTAGACGCCGTCGTTGAGTTCATGGCAATCACAAAAGGAAACTTGCTAAAAGCGTCTACAACAATTAACCAGCGCGTATTCCAGAAGGGTCCGGCAAAGTCAATGTGTAAACGTTGCCATGGTCCCTTGGGGCGTGGCCAGTCTGAGAAACGTTGCGGAAGAGCCGCCTGATGCTCCGCACAAACCGTACTCTGTGACGTCATGTTCTCTATCTGAGCGTCCATACCAACCCAGGTACAATGACGTCTGGCCAGTTGCTTTGTCCTAACAATAACCCAATGTCCTTGATGCAGGAGGCGTAACACTTTACGTTGCAAGGAACGAGGAACAATCACTCTCGTTTGGTCGTTGTCGGTATGTAACAACAGAACACCCTGACTTAAAGACAACGCATGACGTTGTGCAAAATAACGTCGAACCAGAGACCGATCAATGTCTTTGGCTCTGGCAGGCCACCCTGAGCGAACAAAACGAGCTACCACACTTAGGTCTGCATCCGCAGCTGATTCCTGTGCAATCCGACGAGAGTTCAAAGGGAAGCCTGTGACAGCGGAAGCATCTCTGGAGTCTATCTGACAACATGCCATTTCTGAAGAATCAAACGACACATCGTGGCCAAACGGAAGTCGGGAAATTGTGTGTCCGCGTTGGCGTGTTTAGTGGTAGGTCGGTAAAAAATCTCATACTGATAATTAGACAATATCAAGGACCATCTCTGAAACTTTTGGCTTTGTGGGTGAGAACAACGACGTAAGAGGCTTGTGGTCTCTCAACAAATAGAATTTTCTGCCATGGAGATAATGATGAAACTTCGTGACGTCGTAAATGATTGCTAAGGCCTCCTTTTCTATCTGACTGTAATTCTGTTGCGTTGGCGTCAGTAGCTTGGATGCAAAGGCAATAGGACGATCGTGAGATCCAATACGATGCGACAAAACTGCACCCAAACCGTACGATGAGGCATCAACTGCCTAACACTACAGGCTTCTGTGGGTCAAAGGGAATCAAACATGCATCACCGAGTAGTGCAGACTTTAGTTTGTCAAAGGCAACCTGACAATCTTTAGACCATACAAAAGGAACATTCTTCCTACGTAAGTGATGCAGTGGAGCTGCTTCTGAGAGGCATTGGGAATAAATCTGAAATAATAGTTAAGCTTTCCCATTACTGCTTGCAATTCATGCACGTTCTTAGGAGGAGGCAAGTCTTTGATTGCTATAAGATGTGACTGTAAGGGATGAATTCCTTGGGCATTAATCACATGGCGTAGGTACTCTATTTCAGTTTGAAAAAACGACACTTTGCTTTATTGCAACGTAGACCTGCTGCAGTCAAAACTTTGAAAAGGCACTCCAGGTTTGCTAAATGTTCTTCAACTGTATGTCCAGATACCACAATATCATCTAAATAGTTCGAGCAACACGGTACAGAAACTGTCAGCTGTTCCAAAAAGCGCTGAAAAATATTGGTGGCGGAAGAACTGCCAAAGGGTAAACGTTGAAATTGAAAAAGGCCCATGTGAGTAGTAATGACGAAAAATTTTTTTGCCTCTTCATCAAGCGGAATTTGTAAGTATTCCTCTGCTAAATCAATCTTAGAAAAGAAGCGAGACTGTCCTAATTTGTCCATCAGTTCCTCTGGTCTGGGCAGGGGGTCCATTGAAAGTGACGTGCTTCAACATTTGAACTTTGAATTTTGTGTCCCAGCCTCGTCGCCGCTTTTGTGTCTCGTTTCCGTCGTAGGTGTCGGGGGCCGAGTGGAGTGAGTCCGACACAGGAATAAAGATAGCACGCTGGTGCAGGTACGGAGGGGAGCAGCCAGAATCTAGAAACACTAGAGTAAATTAGAACGAGATATATATTGCACAGAATTTCTACAATACTTAACTTTTATATAGTACTGCAGAATGTTGATACATAGTTGAGCTAGAGTCCTGCCTAGTGCCTAACTGATAGCCAAGTCTTCACTGGTGCCTATCTGATTACGAAGGTCCTAACTGGTTGCTATCTCAGTCCCAAGTGAACGATGTCGTTCAGTGGTGGCCACGAGCGGAGTTGTAGCAGAGGGCGCTCGTGGCTGACGTCGTAAGAACGCCGCGCCGCCGCGACATTCAAAGGAAAATTGTTTTGTTGTAGGGTCCCCTAATGTGTGTGCCAGTTATTATCTGCATAGAAAGAGACATACTTCAAAAAATTGTACAAATTGTATTCTGAAAATCTTTAAAGAAATCATTAATTTTAATGAAAGACTAATTTGTGGAACTAATCATTAGTGACTTAGTTGGTTACAATTTTACAAACCAAATACTAAATAAATGTACACCATTCTGATGCATTCATTTAGTTTTTTTAAGGGCCCCAAACCACTGAGTGCCCAGGGGCCCCTGCATGGCTTTAAGACGGTCCTGATTAGAGCTTCTTTTATTAGTTCGGATCATACAGTCGATCAACATAATTTTCAAAATACCTATACTAGAGACGGCAAAAACATCCTTGCCCGAGGGGGATTCGAAAGCCGACCGTAGCGGCCGTGCATACCGTTGACTGGCGCGCAGGAGACCGCTTGGCCACTGTGGCCGGCCCCGGGAATTAATTTCACGATTCTCCTGTAACAATACGCTGCAATATTGCAAGCGCTTTATGAAATTTTTAACTTGCTTGTAAAAGTAAACATCACAAGGTTGCACAAAAGTAGTTCATTTTGGAGGTATGACTTTTACAGACTAAGTTGGCATATCTTCGTAATTTTAAAAAGTTGCATCATATATCTCCGGATTCGTTCGTTTGACCTCCCCAAGAGTCAATTAGAAGTAAAAATGTATTCTCCCCGACGTAAGATTTTAAACATTTCCGGAGAAAATCCACGTATAAAACTGTTGTTAATTTTCCGGACTTCGATGATGTTACAATGACGTTCGTATAAGTATTGGCATAGCCATTATTAATTTGTGAATATGAGGTTCGAAATGACTGGTCACTTCTTTCAAACATATAAAGATATGTGGGAGCAGTTTTCCGGAAAATGTTATTGAATATTGTGCGGTGTGCGAATGCGTCACTTTATTCAAATCGGACTTTATCACGAAAACTGTTTTACTCCCTTTTTCAGTGAGGGTCCTGTTGAAAACAAATTGATATTGGCATCCCGAAACAATAGTATTTTTAATATTAAACAATATTCGAATGTGTATGTAAACATATTTTTCGATAATTAAATTTGAATTGTTATATTTTACATCGGTAAAAACATTTTGTACGCAGAAAACATGTATTTACCTGTTTGGTCAGTATTAATCATATAATCCTCATGTTATTTAGGAATTAAACAGCACGTCTGCCGACGAAAGGTCTCCGCAGACTCCTGGATGTCCTCCATTGACGGTCGTAGGTCCACGTATCTATAGCCTCAGATTTATCCAATCGCGTACCACCACTTTTAATATCTTTCTCCCATTGTGAAATATATTAAAGATATTCTTTTCTCTTCAATTGGCGGCATGTTTTTATTATTTTTTAATTTTTTATTATTTATTTATTTATTTATTTTTGCAGTGTCGCCAAGGACCATGTGGGGTGCGCTTTAGCAATATTCACGACGTTGACTTCGTAGGCAATGGGAATCATGTCACTCATAAATCTTTTCGGTGACGGTTTATATTCGTCTAGAGCCGAATCACTTCTACATCTACATACATACTCCACAATCCACCGTAAGGCGTGTGGCGGAGGATACACTGTACCACTACTAGGCATTTCCTTTCCTATTCCATTCCCACATAGAACGAGAAAAAAAAGAATGCCTATATAACTCCGCACGAGCCCTAATTTCTCTTATCTTGTCTTTGTGATCACTACGCGAAATATAAGTAGACGACAGCAAGATCGTACTTCACTCAGCTTCAAATTCCGGCCCTCTAAATTACCTCCACAGACTTTCACGAAAAGAATGTCGTCTTTCCTCCAGCGATCCCCAGTTGAGTTGCGAGAGCATTTCTGTGACACTCGCGCATTGGTCGAATATATCAGTAACAAACCTAGCTGTTCGCCTCTGAACTGCTTCTATGTCTTCCTTTAAACTGATCTGCTGCGGGTCCCAAACACTTGAGCAATACTCAAGACGTGGTCGTACAAGCGTTTTATACGCGGTCTCCTTTACAGATGAAGTACACCTTCCCACAATTCTCCCAGTAAACCGAAGTCTGCTGTCCGCCTTACTCACAACTGAAATAAATGGCAATTTGCGATAGTTATGGCTTTACTGTACTTGGTTTAGATGGAATACCAAAGTGCAGCGAATGAAAATTTTTGCCCGGCAGGGATTCGAACCCGGGGTCTCCTGCTTACTAGGCAGACGCGGTGACCACTCTGCCACCGAGGACACAGTGACCAGCGCGACTGCAGAGGACTCTTCCCTGCACGTCTCCCGCCACACACAAATCTCCATTCGCCACGCTGTCTCTTTCCTGTTACCACAGCCTATTTGTTCTGTAATGCTCGCAGCCACAATACTGTATTCCCGCATCAGGGACACCAGACCATGAGGTATCGAGATACAATTAATTGTCATCAGGAGCCCAGCCTCGGCTTGTACACAATTATATATTTTTGACGACGTTACAGAGATCATTTAATGAAATAAATCGCAATTTGCGATAGTTATGGCTTCACTGTACTAGGTTTAGATGGAATACCAAAGTGCGGCGAATGAAAATTTATGCCTGGTCGGGAGACGTGCAGGAAAGAGTCCTCTGTAGTCGGGCTGGTCACTGTGTCCACGGTGGCGTGTAGTTGCGCTTGAGACTCCGCGCTGTTCACACGTAGTCGAGAGCACCGCAAGGCGCGCGTTTGTTTACCAACCGTTTCCTCGCGTTATTGACTTGACTTGTGTTACAAGTGTATTGTTAATACCCGCGAAGTACTTGTTTGTGTGTGTTAGTAACGCGTGTGTTTCAATTCTAGCGGTTCGACCTCGAGTTTAGTGATATAATGTGCAGGTTATTTCCAAGAAAGTGTACACTCAGGTTCGGTTTTTCCAAGTCTACTCGTCACGTGCAGCTTAGCTCCATGGAAATACACGATTGGATTGTCGACGTAATGGGAATCACGATGGATTAGGTCCACACCGCATATTATGACACTGAGGAGTACTGTTTCTTCGTGAAGCTGCTGAACCCTGTTTTGCTGGACAAGCTACTCCTGAAGCACGGTGGAAAGGCGACATTTCGACACCGGGACAACTCTGTAAGTACAGTGTTCATATCCAATGTTGGTGTAGAGTACACGAACGTTCGAGTGTTTAACCTTCCCCCGGAAGTCGAAAATTCTTATTTGCACGAAGTTTTGTCTTAATATGGGGACATTCGGCAAATTAGGAACGAACGCTGGTCCAGTCAGCACAGGCTGCAATGCTTTAGTGGTGTTCGTGCGGTAAAAATGCATATTAAACGTAATATTCCGTCTCACATCATGGTATGTGAATATAAGGCACATGTTAGGCATACCGGCCGAACACCTACGTGCCATATATGTAACGAGAGTGGCCATTTGCGACAGGAATGTCCGAATCGTATGGTTGTACTCAGAAGTACGTTCTAACAGCGTAAATGGTTAACATTGGCCGATGTTGTTTCAAACAACCATATAACAGGAGGCGAGGCTTCTACCAGTGTAATAAATGTACCAGAAGAGCCTGTAGTTCAAGTTGCAAACTTCCCTGTTCTAGTTGTGCCGGAAAAAGAATTAGTACCACCCGTAAAAAGTGACGCTCTAAATAACAAGAGGCGCAGAGCTAGTGATGGTAGCAGTTCGGGTGAGGACGCACCTTGACCAGAGGTCACGAAAAAAGACATGCGGGACGTAGGATCGGAGGCTAAGGTGTTTAAAGTTTCAGTTGATAATACGTCCGCTGCTCTGGTACCCGTTGATTCATAGTTCCGCAGCAGCAGGCAGAGGAGGCTCTTCCACCGCTTCCGATGCAAGTAGAGGTTCTACAACCGGCCGACACACCTCAGTCTATTAAGGAAATTGAAGTACATCAGGAGCAACCCGCGCGTGCATAAACCTCGCCTCCGAGCGAGGTTTGTACACAAGCGACGACAACAGCCTACGTAGGGGAACCACAATAGGTTGACTGTACACAGACCACGCCTCCCGCGAGCGTAGTAAACAAGTTGCTACGTCTGGCGAGGTGGAGGAAGGACAACACCAGGAAACAACACAACGAGGAAGCGTCTCAATCACTGACGTCAGAGACTGAGGTAAACATTAAACAATCTTCGGCCTCGAGTGATGACAAACAAGCTGTGACTGATAGTGGCAATCCCGCTAGTAGTAATTCGGAGAAGATTGCCAAAAAAAGTTTCAACTGCTGAAACGTCGGAACAAATGCAGCTTGACGTCTGCGAGACCTCCCCCCCCCCCCCCACGTCACCAGCCGTGGAGGTGTTCAACAGTCGGCGCAGCGTCAATGCTGTCAGGAAGAAAACACAGAACAAAGATGCGAAGGAGAACGACGAATACCGATCCAGGAACGGCGTCAAAGAACGATTCCCAAATAGACTGGCATGACGATAACGAAAATTAACGAAGACTGATCCCCACCCCTCCTACATAATTTTGTTATTATGTCTCAAGCATATAATTTAACGACTATAAATATTAATAGTATCATTTCAGAGATCAAAATTAGTGCTTTGAGACAATTGCTTTATGAACCCGGTACGGATATAGCCCTTTTACCAGAGGTAGCGGTGCCGACGTTAAACATACCTGGTTTTATAGAAATTGTAAATCTCTCTCCTGCATCGACTGAGGGGACTGCAGTTCTCCTTCGTGAAGGGATTCCTGTAACCAACATCGAAAAATTAGATTTCGCGAGAGGACTATACGCACCCTCAGGGACTTCACATAGAGTCGAGAGCGCACGGTTTTTCAGAGAAGAAGTCATCTATCTACTAAGGAGGAATCCTTGTCGGCTTTTAATAGGAGGGGATTTTAATTGTGTTTTGTCCCGTAAAGATCAGTCTCCCAATTTAACTACTCAAGTGAGTTAAACCGTTTGATCTCTGATCTTAAGCTTAAAGACTGTTTGGGAAGTAAAGTACCTAACACTTGTTCAAATGTTTGTAGAACTTATGGGACTTAACTACGGGGTCATCAGTCCCTAAGCTTACAAACTACTTATGAACTTAGCTAAGACTAAGGACGACACAAATATCCATGCCCGAGGGGGGATTCGAACCCCCGACAGTAGTGGCCGTGCAGACCGTGACTGGAGCGCCTCAATCCCCTCGGCCACCGCGGCCGGCCCCAACACTTTCCCTGTAGTAGAATAGACAGAATTTACATATCTGACATATTGGAACACAGTTTATTAAAAGTAGAAACTGTGCCAACTTTCTTCTCCGATCAAAGTAGTGTCAATTTACAACAGCAACCTACGCGCTGGTTTAAAATTCAGTGGCATTTAAATGTTTCCCTCTTAACTGAATCAGATCTAGAGGAGGCTGTGTGTCGAGAATGGGAACAGTGTCTACGCACTATATCTAATTTTCCCAGCACCATACAGTGGTGGACACACAAGTCGAAACCTAAACCTCGAAAAGTGTTAATATATTTCGGTTTTCATGGAGCTGAGGAAATTAGGAAAACGATGGAATTCTATTATTCTGTTTTAAGAGAACTGTGTGAACGGGCGGATTACTCATCAGACCGAATAACGGAATTTAGGAAGATTAAAGCGAAATTACTTTCTATTAAAAGACAGCAATTATACGGCCTCAAAGTAAAATAAAAAGTTAAATCTGTTGCAGAAGATAAAACGGTGGCTCTTTACCATCTTGTGAAACACGAGAGAAATAGGAGACGGACTTTTATCGATGAAATTAAATTAGAAGACGGCACGACACTGTTTAATCAGAAAGATATAGTAACGGAAATATACAAATACTATCAAAGGACGTTCACTCCCAGTCCTGCGAACGAAGATAGCTATGACCAACTTTATGCTTACTTACACGCACAGATTACAAGAGAAGAATGTGAAAACATTTCTTCCGCACTTAGTAGTGAAGAAGTTTTGAGATCGTCTGCAGTTCCCCACTTAACAAATCACCTGGACCTGACGGGCTTCCAGTTGAATTTTATAAAAAGTACTTGAACATAATAGGGGAAAAGTCACACAAATGGTGAACGAAGTTCTTCAAGGGGCATCCATTCCCACAGATTTTAAGGATTGTAAGTTTTTACTGATCCCAAATACCAGGGGTTGTAAAAAGTAAACGAATCTTCGGCCGATTTCACTTCTTAACTCGGACTATAAGATTGTGGCTCGTGCTGTCAAGAAGAAACTTCTGCCGCTCACTGAAAAAATAATCTGCTAACAGCAAACATGTGCTTATGGGCGCTCTATCTTGCAAACGGCTGCGCTGTATCGTGATATCATTGCCTTGGCGGATGCCACTAACCTAAAGTGAGGTTTGCTTTTTGTTGACTTTTTCAAGGCCTTCGATCTGGTCAATCACAGATACCTGATAGAGACAATGAGACGCATGGGGTTTTCTCAAAATGTGACTAGACTAATACGAAATTTGGCCGTGGGAATTAGAGCGAAAGTTTCAGTAAACTCACAAATCACCAAACATTTTAACATTAACAGAGGCGTTCCCCAGGGGAGCCCTTTGCCTATGTTATTATTTGTGATATCGCTTGAGCCGCTGATATTGAATTTACATGCAAATGTGACAGGGATCACTTTAGCTGGAGTGAAGACAGTAACAGCGGCTTATGCCGACGATATAGGAATTGTAGTCAGAAATGAGGATGACGTTAATAAATTCACGATTATTCTTCAGGAGTATTGTGATGCTGCTGGGGCAAAAATTAATGTAATGAAAAGTAAATTTTTGAATTTAAGAGGTCTGGAGCGTATTCAGATTCCTTGTGCAACGGCAGTTGCAGAACACAAGGCTCTTGGAATGATGATAAAGCCGTCCTCCTTACAAATGATGGCGGCCAACTGGCGCCAGGTTGCACAAAGAATTACTGGAGCGCTGATCGACAACCACCCCCGAAGTCTGAACCAGTTCGATAGGATTATGTGACCAATTTTATCTGGAAAGGAGAGATTTTTAGGGTGGCTGCGACAACTGCAGTACTACACCCATTACATGGAGGAATGGGTTTAGTCGATGTAAAGGGCAAAGTCATGGCGCTTTACATTCATAGGACGGCCAAAGTAATCAAGGATAACCCATCAGGCCTTACGGTACAATTATTCACTGCAGTCAGGCCACAAAGTCTAGATCCTCCAGTAAACGTCCAAACAATGTGCTACCGGCTCAAATACATCAGGTACTATTATCTGGAAAGCAGTTATCTTAGTAGGGACTTACAACAAGCCCAGCACATAGCTGCCAAAGCTATTTTACAAGAACGAAGGACACACGAAGGGAAAAATCCTATATTTAAAAAAATATAGTGGAATAGAGTGGAAAGTCCTGGGGCGAAATGTCTCTACGAGTGTACTGGGTTCTGCACCCAGGTCTCCTTGGTACAAAGCCATCACTGAGACCATAATTACTAATGAGAGACTGTTTAAAATTGGGAAGAGTTAGACCAACCTTTGCAGCCACTGCCAACTAATAGATAACGTCTTTCACAGATACATATGTGGAGAAAGTTTACATAACTGGAATTGGGTCAGAGAAAAAATAGCCCTGGTCACGAGGACAACACCGAACAATATTCCCACGACCATCTTGAATCGCCCGGATGTAACCTTTCCAAAGACAAAAAATAACGTAGTGATGTGGTTATTAGGTCATTATACAAATTATGTCTTTAACCACATTGGTGGAGACAATCACGTAGAATTTAGAATGTATATGGACGTCGAACATTCCAAAACGAAAAAAATACAAGAATCATGGAAAGTTATTCGACAATATGTTAAACATAGTGTTCGAAAGAACGGGAGTGGGATAGTACTGAGGAATTGTTGGGAAGCGGAGGTCGCAGGACACCATCAATGGGGGTGAAGACCTCTGTCTTTTGTGTTGTGTACTGGATAGCACATCCCCCGGACATGTTAACTGACAGGTTACAAGAGAAACAAGTTACAAACAGATTACAAGTAAGAAGAAGATATTCAGTTATTCTTGCAAGGTTCATTGTTTAGAAGAAGAAGGTTTCGATTATGTTCTGAATATGTATTGTTATGTTTGAAGACTTCACTTCTCCATTTCCATTAACCAAGTTTGTTTTAGTTATTCCAGAAAGAACTGCGTACATATACTAATACGCTCAAATCTTCAAGAAGTACGAAGATTTTATTGCTATGGGTTTGAAAGATGGAGAAGATGGATAACATTTCGTTCTTCGTTTTGTTTTTAATATTTAGTCAGAAGAACAATTTGAGTTATAATATTATGACATTGTTATGAAGAAAAAGAAATTGTAAATATAGCCACAGAAGCTCGCCGAGGAAGGAAAAACTGGAGAGCGGAAGGACTAGCTACAAGGGGAGATGAGAAGTCCGAAAAAAAAAGCGTGGTCAACGCGTCTGCCTAGTAAGCAGGAGATCCCGGGTTCGAATCCCGGCCGGGCACAAATTTTCATTCGCCGTACTTTGGTATTCCATCTAAACTTAGTACAGTGAAGCCATAACTATCGCAAATTGCGATTTATTTCATTAAATCAACTCTGTAACGTCGCCAAAAATATATAATTACTCACAACTGTCCTTACATGTTCGTTCCATTTCATGTCGCTCTGCAATGTTACGCCTAGATATTTGAACGACGCGACAGCATCAAGAAGCTCACTACTGATGCTGTATTCGAACATTATGGGATTGTTTTTCCTACTCATGCCCATCACTTTACATTTTTCTACATTGAGAACTAGCTGCCATTCTTCACACCAACTAGAAATTTTGTCTAAGCCTGTATGCTATTACAGTGAGTTAAAGACGACATCATCCCATACACCACAGCATCATCAGCAAACAGCCGCAAATTACAACTTACTCTGTCCATCAGATCATTTATATAGATAGAAAATAATAGCGGTCCTATCACACACCCCTGGGGCACGCCTGACGATACACTCGTCTCTGATCGAGAACAACGTACTGCGTTCTATTACTTAGGAAGTCTTCCAGCCAGTCACAAATCTGTGAACCTATTCCATAAGCTCGTATCTTCGTTAGCAGTCTGCTGTGTGTCACCGCGTCGAACGCCTTTTTGAAGTCAAGAAAAACACAATCCGCCTGTTGCCCATCATCAATAGCTCGCAATATGTCATGTGAGAAAAGGGCAAGCTGAGTTTCACATGAACGATGTTTCCTAAGCCCGTGCTGATTCAAAGAAGGAAGCTTTTCCGTTTCAGGGAAATTTACTATATTCGAACTGAGAATATGCTCCAGAATTCTACATGAAACTGATGTCAACGATATTGACCTGTAATTGTGTGGGTCAGTTCTCTTCCCTTTCTTATAAACGGGAGTCACCTGCGCTTTTTTCCAATCACTAGGAACTTTGCGCTGAATTAAAGATAAGCGAAAAATGCAAGCTAAGTAGGAGGCCAATGCCGTAGAATACTCTTTGTAAAACCGAACTGGTATTCCATCCGGACCAGCGGACTTTTTCGTATTTAGCTCTCTCAGCTGCTACTCTACACCGGAAACACCTAATACTATGTCCTCCATTTCGAAATTAGTACGCTGATCAAATGATGGTACATTTGTGCGGTCCTCCTGCGTGAAAGATTTCTTAAAGGTTAAATTTAGAACTTCAGCTTTCCGTTTGCGTTCTTCTATTACTGCCCCGGAATGATCAACGAGTGACTGAACAGTGGGCTTTGACCCGCTTATCGATTTTACATAGGACCAGAATTTTTTCGGGTTCTCGGAAAGATCTTTAGCTAAGGTATGGCTGCGATAATTATTGTATGCTTCGCGCATCCATCTTTTTATAGACGCACGAATCTCTACTAACTTTTGCCTGTCATCATTTGCGTGTTCTTTTTTGAATTGAGAGTGCAACAGTCTTTGCTTTCTCAGCAGCTTTCTACCATTATTATTATACCACGATTTACCTTTTCCATCCTTCATCGTCTTTACTGGCACATATTTCTCTAACCCTTTATTTACAATGCACTTAAATTTAGTCCACAATTCCTCTACATCCTTATTCCCGGAATTAAACAATGCCCATTCATTTTCTAAGTCCGATCCTAACATTTGCTTATAGGCTCTTCCCAAAAAAAACACGCTCCTAGCCTTCTTGATTGGTTTATGAACTTCGGCCACCATCGACGCTATGACGTTATCATGATCACTAATTCCTGTCTCTACACAGACATCGTTAATAAGGTAAGGCATGTTCGTAGATATAATGTCTAAAATATTTCCATTGCGCGTGGTTGCCGGTTTAACTGCTCAAGACAGTTTTCGGAGAATGTGTCCAAAAGTAGCTCGCAAGACTGCTTTTCTGTACCGGCTGAAATGTGATTAGAGAGGTCCCAATCTATACTCTTAAGGTTGAAGTCTCCCCCGACTAATATTACATGGCCCGGATACCTACACACTATCTGGTGTAGACTTTCTTTGAATGACTCTAAAACTCCTACAGCAGCACTGGGGGGCCGGTAAAAATACCCAACTATTAACTTTACTTCTTTTAGACCTGTTATACGTGCCCAGATAACTTCACAGTTACTTTCAATCTCGATCTCAGTAGAAACAATATCTTTGTCCACAGCGATGAACACTTCTCCTCCAGTTGTATTTGATCTATCTTTCCGATATACATTCCACTCCTCGCTAAATATTTCTGAGCTTGCCACATCATGATTTAGTCAGCTTTAGGTGCCTAAAACTATCTGAGCACAATAATTTAATTGCAGTGCGTCAAATTCGGGAACTTTGTTTCTAATACTTTGTAAGTTAGCGGCTAATATTTTGATATTCGAATTTTTGAGACGAACGTGGCCTGAATTCGCTGTTTGAATGCTGACAGGCGAGTGCTCATCAGAGTTAGCGCCTAGCCTAAAAAAAAAAAAAAAAACCATGTGCACTCCACAAGTTCTCTGATACCCGAGTAGCCGCTTCCTTAGTGTAGTGCACCCCTGATCTATCTTCAATTAGTTCAGCAGATGGAGTGCTGGTTGATTTACTTTTCAGGAATCCATTTTCATTTTCAAACATCATGTTGTGTTTGTTAAGAAAATTTATAATTATATATAACTTTCTCCGCTATTTTGGAGAAGACTGGAAGTATCGAGCCCTCATAAACGGAGTGTGGTTTCAGTCAGTAGAGAGTCAGGGTGTGTATTGGACATATAAAAGTGCCACGATCCCCCTTGAAAATGTCCTCCGCAGTTTGGGACGAAACATTTGGTTTAAATAATAAATCTATAAGACCACGGCATAATAGCACGGAAATTTTTAGTAATATTGACTGTAGTTCCCCCTTGCTTTCAGCCGTTTGCAATAACTGCATGGCAAGTCATGTTAGCTGATGTTACAGGGCCAGCTCAATCATCTAGACCATTGCCCCTGTAACTATTGGAAAGGCTGCTGCTCCTCTTCAGGAATCACACGTTTGTCTGGCCTCTTCACAGATACCCCTCCGCTGTGGTTGCACCTATGGTATCATAGTGGCACGCGAGCCATCCCACCTCGGCAATGTCTGTAGTTCATAGGGTTTCTCTAGCAAATTACTTTCAAATATAGCATGCAGAATAGCTAACATGATAAATAAAAATTATACACATTACACTCAGAATATTGATACTAATAATCAGTTAATAATGCACAAAGAAATCTGTTGCAGAGTCAATGATTCAAGAATGAAGATTCTGCCATTGAGTTTCCCTATACCGTATCAGGCTTGCACAATACCTGCAACTAACACTACATATCCTTGTAAGTTCTGGTTCAGATAGCAGGAAAATCGCTACTTACTACCCATCCAGACTGTTGACGAGGTTCTTTTTCCTTTTCCTTTTAAAATATCTGTCCTCCATTCACCTTTTATCCATTATCTCCCATTGTGGCTTATTAATAGGTTATCCTACCCACATGTACAAATAACATCAAACCAACATCCTGTGAACTACGTGACTGACTAGTAACAAATGTATAAATTACAATGGAACCTATATGGTGGTCCCCACGCAAGTGTACATGAAGAGCTGTTAAATAATAAATAGGAAGCTGACAGAAAATTTCAACCTACTCGACCACTCCACTTCTATGAAAACATGTTTGTGTGATTTAATCTAGAACCTAATTGAAAAGTTGATAATATTAATCATTTTTAATTTTCCTTGCTATCTAGTGAAATGAGAGGAGCATTTCTCAACACTTAAAGGAAGTGAGCCGCAACACTTTACATTTTTAAAGGCCAAAACAAAGTTGTACGTTATTACCCAATCATTCCCCTCCTATCTGTCCTCGCATAGGATTCTCTTCTTAATACACTCTATTTTCCCCTTCAAAAATTGTATTTGTAATACAGATCAGTTATATTCCACAAACACACATTTCCACGTCAATTATTACCACAATTTTCTGTTCATATTTTAGTCTCATCTGTATTGCTCATCCACTTAAAAATAGCCAAATTACAACCACCTACTCTCATGACTAAGTCTGTAAGGGAAATGAGCTGGCTTAAACTGTAACTCCCCACCCTTATTCAGCCATGTGATCTCAGTCGAGATCAACTGCATTAAGTTAAAACAACAAAGGCGACTTGTGAATGGAAACCATATTTCGTTCTCATAATGAAAGACATTTTATGAAATCCAAACTACATATTCATGCATCAGTATGTAGTCACAGAATGAAATTTGAGATGATTGGTGGCCTTAACACTCAAATTGTTATGCTGTTTTATATCATAAGCAGATGTATGGGACACTAAAAAAATGCTAGACAGGTAAACAACAGCCAACAGAATATGAAAACTCTATCACACAATTAAACAGCAATCAACTTAGACAGTAGACATTAATTAAATGTTTATAGTCAAGCAGCAGCTAGAAATGGTATCAAAAATCTTTATTGGCCATTGATCACTCAAGGTGAAATAGGCTTCATCATTTGTATGTTGTGGTCTTCAGTCCGCAGACTGGTTTGATGCAGCTCTCCACGCTACCCTGTCCTGTGCAAGTCTCTTCGGCAACCTGCATCATTTTGAATCTGCTTACTATATTCGTCCCTCGGTCTCTCTCTGCGATTTTTACCCCACACGCTTACTTCTTGACAATTCCTTGATGTCTCGGAATGTGTCCAACCAATCTATCCCTTATCCCTTATCTGAATTCCTAATCATCCACTATTCACTCCCATACAATGCTACACTCCAGACAAATGCTTTCAGAAAGGACTTCCTAACATTTAAATTAATATTGGATGGTAACAAGTTTCGCTTCTTTAGAAACGCTTTTCTTCCCATAGCCATTCTGCATTTTATATCTTCTTTACTGCGGCCATCAGAAGTTATTTTGCTACCCAAATAACAAAATTCATCTATTACTTTTATTTTCTCATTACCTAATCTAATTCCTTCAGCATCGCCTGATTTTCTGACATTACATTCCATTGCTTTCGTTTTACTTATATCTTCCTTTCATGACACTGTCCATCCCATTCAATTGCTCTTCCAGATCATTTGCGGTCTCTGACAGAATTACTATGTCATCAGTAAACTGCAATGTTTTTATTTCTTCTCCCTGCACTTTAATGCCCTCTCCAAATTTCTCCTTCCATTCCTTCACTGCCTGCTCAATGTACAGATTGAACAACATTGGCGAAAGGCTACAACCCTGTCTTACTCCCTTCCCAACCTCTGTGTCCCTTTCTTGCCCTTCGACTCTAATAACCGCTGTCTGGTTTTTGTATAGGTTGAATATAACTCTTCGCTCCCTATATTTTACCCCTGCTTCCTTCAGAATTTGGAAGAGTGTATTCCAGTCAACATTGTCAAAAGCTTTCTCCAAATCGACAAACGCTAAAAACGTAGGTTTCCCTTTCCTTCTATTAGTCTGTAAACAATTCGTGTTAGTATTTTGCAACCATGACTTATTAAGCTGATAGTTCTGTAATAAGTCGGAGGGTATTTCCCCTGTCTCATACATCTTGCATACCAGGTGATACAATTTTTTCATGACTGGCTCTCCTAACGACATCAGCAGTTCAGACAGAATATCATCTACTCCAGGGGCCTTGTTTCGACTCAAGTCCTTCAGCGCTCTGTCAAATTCTTCTCGCAGTATCGTATCACCTATCCCATCTTCCTACACTTCGTCTTCCATTTCTAGAATACTGGCTTCAAGTTTATTTCCTTTGTATATGCCCTCTATATATATTCCTTCCACAGTTCAGCTTTCCCCTCTTTGTATCATTAGTATATGTCATGATATAAATTTCTCACATTATTTGCAATGAATAGTTAATACAGAAGCAATTAGTATATTTGAGAATATGATAGTGGATTTTGTGTAAAATGCGCATTAGGTGTAGAATAAAGTTAATTTTCGACACTTACGTATCTACAAAATATATTGGAAAAGTGTACAAATAATAATTAGAATTAATAAATTTATATAAATTATGCATAAAAACATACATTAGTTTGAGGGGTAAACATTTATTTGCTGTGTACTGTGGCAATGGCCAGAGCTGACCAATTGTAGTGCAGCTGGAGACAGCCAATCAAATATTAACCAATTACATATGTTTTGTCTTCACAATAAACAATATTATTTTTGTACAGTTAAAAAATTAGATTTCACAAGATATGGACAGGTCTATATTTTATTCCATTTTTTGTTGCTATAAAGACGCATATGAAAGAGGGTTTTACTTTTTTTGCTGATCATGAAGTAAATAAATAATGCTGCTCCTACTCTATAGTTGAGAGGTTCTTGTATGTACCTTTGTCTACTCAATAAATTATCTATAATCATAACCATGCCGTATACCATCACCTGATTAGCTAACGTCACATGCAGCGGCCATTCCCAACATCGCAACACTATGCCACAACATGACAAGTAAACTTTAGTCATTGGAGGATTCTGTTGTTGTTTTACATACTTATGTAAATTATACTTTTGTTAAACGATAGATCTATGTTAGTGCAAAAGAAGACGCAGCTAGTACAAGTTCTGAAAAATTTATTTCAGTATTACTGAGGTAATAAGAATCTAACAAAAAAATGGGTTGTCAGATAAGCAGGTGTAGTGTCCTTCTTTAAGCATCTTAAGTGGTATGGCCTGAAACCGTTGGCGATTATTTGTTGAAAATTTGAAGTATTTACATTGTGTGAATCAGCAGTTTTTGACAGTCTTTATCTTGGGATGTGAAAATCTGCCATCTTTCTGATGTTTAGTCATGAATACGTTCCCTGACAACACCTCTGGTTTTCACATATATTACACAAATTATGTAATATCACGGCAGCCAATAGCCTGAGCCTGAAAAACAGTGTTCCCTAGGACCTCTTTTACACATTATGAGTAGTTCTCTTTTCTGAATAGTCAGAAATTTCAAAACGTAAGGAGGGTGTCCTGAAATAGGACAGCCATAAGTTATAGTGACTGTAAAAGTTCAAAGTACAATACTCTAAGAAAGGTTCCAAAGGATATAGGAGAGATAACAATCTTTCCACACATCTGATTCATATGTTCTTTCTAGTTAAATCTTAAATTAATATAGATTCATAAAAGTTCTACTGATTCATTTTCAATGCCATTGGGCATCCTTAAGAGAAGGATTTGATGAGAACCAGCAGAGGGTGAAATTGAAGGATTCCTTTGTGGTATTACTCAAGGCTGCATTGTTCTGGTGTGAGAAGAGCTGTGTCATCAGCATAGTATATGGCTGTACTGTTTATGTAACAAGGCAGGTCATATATTGTGATGAAGAAGAAAGAGGAGGAGCAGGTCACAAGAATCGAGCCTTGTGGTTGACCACTGTCAATTACTGTTACTGGGGAGTGTTTATTTCTAACTATGACAAACTGCCTTCTGTTCTGAAGGTATGAAACTTATACTGATAATCCTGAATTACGTGCACAATAATATTCTTGTTTTGCTAACAGGATGTCATACGGAATGAAATCAAATGATTTGTTTAAATCACATACGACAAGTGACACCACATTCCACTTTTTAAAGGTGGTTAATGTCTGGTCAGTAATTTCTAAACAGCTATAGCGGTGTTTCTACCCTGCCAGAATCCACACTGACTGCTGATCAGAAAGTACAGTTGAAATTGGATTATAGCTCTTTGTCCTCCTTTTGAAAATTGGCAATCTGCAAACACTCCAGACCGTAAACATTTGTTAAGTACGATTTGCAGGTAAAAATCTTGTGTATTTTACATTGTAATTGCAGAAGCAGTAGAAGTCATACTCTGAAGAGTTTGATAATTTTGGGACTGTTATTTTAATTTCAGTGTGTATGATATAACAAAGACATGTTCTGTTGGCAAATGGACATTACACAATTCCCAAGCAGATATATCAGTAGCTTCTTTTTTACTTTCAGTTTCCTTAACTGAAGTCATAAAGTAGTTATTCAATTCACTAGAACACACACTGATTATTTTCTCTAGCAAAATTAACAATTATATTATCTACCGGCCTACAATAATTATTGAGTATTGGATGCTGAACAGAACATTGTAAGTTAATGGTCCTTAATAAATTAAGAAAAGTTCTTGAAAGTTCATTAACAGTGTTAGGAATTTCTATGTTAAAATCCCTACATTGGGAACCTTTGTTTTACATCCAGTATTTTTTCTAAACAGTAATTTTTTTAAAACATGTATCAATGACAGCATCAGGGGGTGTAAAGGTTGTTAGGTTTTTATTGGTGATTTTTATGCAACTGAATTCTGCATCTAAATCTTTACAGTTTGTAGTTGCATTAGTTTTTTGTTATTTGATATCTGCTCTGTAGCAGTAGATGTAATGTGTAGAAATCAAATCCATTAGAAAGAGAAACGTCTATCTGAATTTCAATTAACCATTTCTCTCTCTCTCTCTCTCTCTCTCTCTCTCTCTCACACACACACACACACACAACACAACACATTCTCATCATTGCAGAAGTGTTAGAGTACCTTACTTCTAATACAATACATATTAGTTTTTAATATTGTCAGCACCTGGCACGCTGTACGGTCCGTCCACAAAACTTTACTACTGTCAGTACCTCGCCTCCTACTTCCCGAACTTCACAGAAGTTCTACTGTGAACCTTTCAGGACTAGCACTCCTCATTCTGGAAACATCCCTTAGGCTGTGGCTAAGCCATGTCTTCACCACATTCTTTCTTCCAGGAGTGCTAGTCCTGCAAGGTTCGCATGACGTCTTCTTTATAGTTTGGAAAGTCGGAGGCGGGGTATTGGCAGAAGTAAAGTTGTGACGACGGACTGTGAAGCGTGTCGGGATAGTTCGGAGGGTAGAGCGCTTGCCCGCGAAATTCAAAGGTCGTAGGTTCGAATCCCGGGTACAGTACACAATTTAATCTGTCAGGAAGTTACATATCAGCGCACACTCGCTGCAGTGTGAAAATTTGATTCTGAAAATTACACTTGACTGTGTTTCAAGAAGAATTTCTTACTACCATGAAAATCCATTGTATCATGTTTGGAAAAATGCCGATGAAATTTTTAATTTCCTCCAATAACTGGAAAATCGATACGTGTAGCTTCAAATAAAACTGTTCATAATGGGTGGGAGTACCATTTCTTAGTGTCTAGATCAGATAAACCGTTTACCGAAAACATCTGTGTGCGCCAGCCTGAACGCACCCCTTGAGCCGGTCGCAGTAGCCGAGCGGTCTGCGGCGTGCCAGTCGCGGTCTGCACGGCCGCTGCGGTCGGGGGTTCGAATACCCTCTCAGGGATGGATTTTTGTGCCGTCTTTAGTATTAGCTAGTTCATAAGTAGTTTGTAAGTTTAGGGAATGATGACCCCAGTTAAGTCCCATAAGCTGTACAAACATTTGAACATTTGCACCCCTTGATATCCTTTAACTTGATTTACGTACGATTAAAACATACACAGTAGCTCATTTATCTCCCAAGCAATCACGAAATAAACTTTTATTTATTTTTGTCGTAAATAAGTGACCAAAAAGAGCAAGAAGCAATTAAATGGAAGCATAACACAAAAAGTGAAATTACGTTATGTTAAGGGGATTTTTCATTTTTAAACTCAGTTACATGCTGTCCGTAAGTAAAAGTTAATTATTATTATAATGCTTAGATCCTTTCTCTCCCTCCCTTCCGCTCTTTCTCTCTCTCTCTCTCTCTCTCTCTCTCTCTCTCTCTCTCTCTCTCTCCCTCTCATTTTTCGTCGGGCCGTTTGGGGGGGGGGAGGAGGCACGTGCCCCTGTGCCCCCCCCCCCCCCCTGAATCCGCCCTTGTTCTATACCTATCAGTAGCAGCAGCAGTGTTAATCCACCTGCTTCAGTGTGTGCAACATCTAGGAAAGCTACTGATGGGCCAAAACAACCTCTATTAAGGCATTTTCCTTTTCACTTGTTTGAAGATAGAAGAAATTTCCAGCCAGTTTGGTACAAAATTCATTCATGTTTGTAAATCTATCGGACTCAAGAGCTACCGGTAGGTTATTAGTCCGTAGCCTACAAACTACTTAAACTAAGGTAAACTAACCTAAGGACAACACACACATCCATGCCCGAGGGAGGATTCGAACCCCCGACGCGGGAGGCCGCGCGATCCGCAACGTGACGCTCCAGACCGCTCGGCTACTCCCGCGAGGCAAACTCATTCGTGGCTGAAATATAGCAGCGTATCTTAAATTATGTTACTTTTTTTCTTTAGATTTTCTGTCTACAAACTCAAGACGCAAGAAGCGAATTTCTTAATTTTGTAAGTGAGGATTTCACTAATTGGAAGAGAGAAACAGAATCTAATTCCGGTAGCCTGAGATCAGTTTCATACAGAAAAGTGCTGTAGTGACTTGGGAATCTTTAAACGTTTAGAGAGAATGCATCAGTTTGTGCTCTGCTAGACGAAATATATGCTGTGGAAGTTCAAGAGGATACATAGAAACGATTGCCAATGTAGTTAGGTTCACACCTTAGAGTCACAATGAATCGAAAGACAGCGCAAATAAGGGAAATGTTTCATAGTTAATGGAACTTACAGGGGAAAAAGATCAAAGTGTTAGGAAGAAACTTGAATATAAAAAGGAAAAACACATACATAATGATATAAAAATGGAATTCTTAGCATCATGAACAATATTGTGCTAGAACATATATCAGATGAAGTGAAGAAAGCCCAGTGTTTTGCTCTAAACCGGGGCAACTGGACAACTATCAATTGTAACATATACGAAAGGTTTCTAGGCTTCGAACCTGCAAAATAATTTGATGCTTCTTCTTTGTAACAAAGTGTGGAGTGGATCTAAATTACTCTGTTGCACAAATGTATGATTGAGCTGCCGTGATGAGTGGTTCCAGCCCTTTTAAGTAGGAAAGTCCCACAAGTCATCTACACACACTGTATGAATCGTAAGTTAAATCTGGTCATAGTAGCAACATGTAGAGTTATCAAATCAGCTATAGATTTTTTTATGACACTGGAGGGTCTCTATGTTTTTATGAGTGGTCAGCAGGGCATCAAATATTTATTGACACATGAACACAAGATTGACACATGATTCGAAAAGTGGAATTTAAAAAGTGAAACCAGATGGGCCTAACAGTATGCTTCATGATTGGCTGTGAAGAAGACAATTGAAGCTATCATTGTAACTTTTGTAAACATTGAGGCACAAAATTCAGAAATAGTTGCAGAAGCATCAGGATTTGTTGCAAATTAAACTTTACTTTTATTTTTCATTTACGCCTGTTCACATGTTTGTTAGAAAAGTGCAAGTCATTTTCAGATTTTCTTCAAGGCAAAGACTGCGGTATTATTGCTGAAATCAGCTTAGTAGAAGCTAGAAGGGACCATTTCAAACAAATGTGTGCATCAGATTAAGATTTCACTTACGTTTGGGAAGAAAGTGTAGTTGTGACAACAGATATAGGTGTTGATATTCCTTCAGATTCCTCTTCTCTTGGTAGAATTCGAATGTTGCCAAAACATCTTGGGGGAATATGTTTGTGATTTGCTAAGTAAAGACAGTTTTGAACCTGTACAACCAACTGATTTCATATCCTTAGTTTTTTATAAAGTTTTGCATATAGTAGACAGCAAACTTCACAGAAGTTTTATTTCAAACTGTGGAATAATTAAAGGGATCACCTTGTCTAAAAACAGAGAGTGAAAATTGTATGGATAAACAAATGTTTTGCTGTTGGCACAGAACTATTTGTGCAATACTGAATTGTTAGAGGCAGAAATTAGGTTATTAAAAAATCTTGTAAGACATGAACAGCAAACTGAAACGAAGACTGACAATATATTTGCATTGCTCAAGTTGTTAAAGCAATATTAACTTGCGTTACATGATTCGTATATATTAAGTCAAATACCGGTAGCAGTGACTTTTCCAGCATCCTCTGCATCATGTGATCGAACATTTTCGTTCAAACTGCGTGTAAAACGTTATTTTAGGAATTCAATGTCTGACGAGCGCCTAATTTAATTATCTATTCTTGCAATAGAAAGGAATGTTACGAAGTCGATTCACTTGCAAAGAGTGGTTGATGGTTTCGACATTAGTTACAACAACAGAAAGATTAATCTGTTTAGCTGCGGCGGAGTGGCCGAGAGCATTGAGGCGCTATGCTCCGATGCACGAGGCCGTTCCCTGTCGGGGGGTTCGAATCCCCCCTCGGGTATGGATGTTTGTGTTGTCTTTAGTATAAGGTAGTTCATAAGTAGTTTATAAGTTTAGAGACTGATGACCTCGCAGTTAAGTCCCATAAGCTTAATTAACAAAAATAAATAAATAAAAAATAAAATATAAATAAATAACACAAAACAATCTGTTTAGGAAGTAAGTAAACATCTTTTTTAGCTCTTCGCTTCCATATCAGTGGTATCCTGTTTTCCAGGTGAACATAAACGAATGTACTCTCGAAACATGTGTTTTGAGGTATAATTTGTTTTTATATGTCAGGAAATGGGTGTCATTCAAAAAATGTTCAAATGTCTGTAAATCTATCGGACCAAACTGCGTGGCCATCAGTCCGTAGCTTACAAACTACTTAAACCTAGGTAAACTAACCTACGGACAAACACATACACACCCATGCGCCAGGGAGGACTCGAACCTCCACGGCGAGCAACCGCGCGCTCCGCTGCGAGGTGCTTTGGACCGCTCGGCTACTCCACCGCGGCAGGTGTCATTCATATCGGTATGTTACTTTTCAAGATCTCGCTGTTATTGGGATATACTCGCACTGGAAAAGATAGATTCTGTATACAGGTGTACTTCAGTTTCCAATACAAGAATTTATTTTTTCAATGTCTGTAGGCTTTTCATACAGAAGTTTTTTCTTGTTATTGTGTATTGTTTATATTGTACCAGTTTTAAAGCACTTTATTTTCGCTACTTTCCCGACAGTTCGAAACGGTGTTCTGTTTATCTGATGCTCAGATGCGCGACGCAGTAGATCCTGCCAGGCGAATCAGGTCCGTCTACAGTACCGCCACATTATTGAATTTAAAATATGTACTCACCCATGTCATGCAAGGAGATGTTGGAACTCTCAGCCAGTGTTTTCCACGAATTTTTGGCATATACTCAAGAAATTGTTTATCACACGATGTAATTCTCTTTGAGAAATTGAATTAATGGACTCGCGCATGTCATCCTTGAGTTCCTGTAACGTATGTGGATTATGCACAGTTTATCATTTAGTGTTCCCCACAAATAGAAATCACACGGAGTTAAATCTGAACATCGAACAGGCCAGACACTGTTGCTAATGACACTGTCTCGGAACACTGCGAATTGCGTGTCCGTATGAGCTCTTGTCTAATGCAAAATGTTCTGCACATATCTTGCACTGTTCACTGTGTCATTAAAAAAACGGGCCTATTATTGTCACCACTACTGCCACACTGGTCTTCCAAGGCGCGCAGTGTGGCATTATGAAGTAAGAGGGGGGGGGGGGGGGGGGGGCGGCATGGGATCCATCAGACCGGCCTGCGCGGAACTGCTAGCCGCATCGGGACGGACAAATCAGATGATGCCCTTGACTAAAGAAAAGTAAGGCAGGTAGAATTCAATTCGCTGCAGACAGCACTCCACGAAATTTTATCGCGTTGATAATAGAACAGAATTAATATACGGTAACAATGAATACTCAGTACAGAGACATAAATGTAATCTGAATTACAAAACAAATATCGCGCTCGTATTATAATGAATGTGTTAGCAAAATTGTCAATAACTTGTTACTTTAAACTACACTACGTCCTTCATATTTATACACGTGAGCTCGAGGTTAGGACACCCATTTCATACTCTGGCCCACCCTCGGTCCACTTCAAACAGAAAATAAAATCAGCAGACTCGTACGATAAAACTGTAGGCATTAAATTCAAGAAAATGTTTACACGTGCTAGAGCCGCCACTGCCTACTGATCGGGCAAGGACACATACAACAACATAGCAGCATTAATTATGTATCTCGGGGTAAAACTTAAAATTATCCCTCTCATTCCGTGTGATTGATTTTTCACAGTTTCATTGCCAACATCAGTACACAACGTCGTCGATGCTTCAAGTAAGGTTTTTTCCCTGGTTGTAGCTTTCCTTTGATTTCGTATTTGTTTACGCTAAAGTGCTTTATGTTGTCTGCGCAACTGCCTGACTGTATTCCATCAGAAGTTTGTTTTCCAAATGAATGAAAAAAGAAAGTCTCTTTACCTGATTTTCTGGTTAGGCCTAATTGTGTAGGCGTGATGGTAGTTCTCACTGAGTGTCTTCCTTTATCATGTTTATTGCATCTGTCTGTAGCTGCCTGCCGCGATGGCCGAGGGGACTGAGGCGCTTCAGTCACGGTCTGCACGGCCACTACGGTCGGGGGTTCGAATCCCCCCTCGGGCATGGATATTTGTGCCGTCCTAGTCTTAGTTAGTTCATAAGTAGTTTGTAAGTTTAGGGACTGATGACCCAGTAGTTAAGTCCCATAGACTATACAAACATTTGAACATTTTGTCTGTAGCTGTCACAGTTATCGGTTGCGTGACGTTTACATTTCAGACGAGCCGAAACAAATGTTCAGAGCATGAGTTTGTTGCCCGATTTGATTTTGTTCCGCGCAATGCATATATCTCACGCGTCTTTGTAATTCATTAGTTAATGCAATTACCTTTTTTTAATCTATCGGACTTAACTGCGTGGTCATCAGTCCGTAGCTTACAAACTACTTAAACTGAGGTAAACTAACCTAAGGACAACACAAACATCCATGCCCGAGGGGGGATTCGAACCCCCGACGGCGGACGGCTCGCGCACCGCAGCACGGCGCTCCAATGCACTTACTATATCGTTTCCACATTCTTATAGTAATTTCGTGTAGTTCTACATCCTTCCCTCATAGTGATTCAGACGTACCAGAACACAATTTTACTTCATGATCTTGATCGTTGCACTCATAAATTACACTTCCAGCTCTGGAGTCTGGATACCGTATCTACACACGCATAGTGAAATATTCTATATTTTATTTAACTGACAACTTACCGTGGCTGTGGCATTATGTTGCAATAACATGGTTTATTAATCATAATTTCAGTCGCTTTATGCTCACTGTGTAACACTGTACTGCTACCAGCGAAATCGTCTTATTTTTTTTTTTTTTTTCCTTTATTGTTAATTTCACTCCGACTTTCGTCGGCGGGCTGGCAGCAGCATCAGCGCTGCTCTTCAGCCGAGAGAACAGACACATGACAAGCGAGATAAAAGGAACAAAGACATGAAGTTAAAAACAATGAGTATAAAAACATGGTACGGAGGAAAAATGGGAGACTTACAAGCTGGACATCGGAGACAATACTGCAGACTTAAGACACATGAACAAGAGAGACTGACACACATAAGCAGATTAAAAACAGTCTGTGCCACGGTGGCGATAAAATCACATGGAGATACAACACTGGACACACGAAGGCACACGATGATATAGGTGGTGACGACATGAGTTGCGACGCACTGGAGGTGAACACACGGCGATGACGATGCACTTGACACGAGAATACACTGTTGTTAAAAGGCGACGCTGCAGCCCCCGCAGGGCAAGGAGAGGGAGGAAGCGAGGAAGCGCGGGGGAGGGTCGAAAAGAGAGAGAGGGGGGGAGAAGGTGGGGAGAAGGAAAGACAGGCGCGATTGAGACTCCAGGTGGGGAGAGGAGGGGGGAAATCCAAGCGGGGAGGGGGAGAAGGAGGGGATGGGGAGAGGGGGCCGCTAAGTCTACGGGGAAGGGATCAAAGCTGATAGGAGGGGTATATTTCGGGGCGAAGGGCGTCATCCGGTAGGGGAAGGGAGCGGAAGTTGCCTCGGGAGAGGATATGTAGGGTGTGCAGGTGGAGAGAGGGAGGAATGCAGTGGTGGAGGCGTGGCAGAGGCCCAGGGGCGGTGAGGATAGGGTAAACTAGCGGGTTGCGGGAATCAAGTTTTCGGGTGACATACAGGAGGCGGAGGCGTTCAAGGTGTTGAAGGAGGTGAGGGAAGGGGATGAGATCGTAGAGGATCCGCGTGGGGGAAGGAAGGCGGATACGGTAGGCGAGGCGGAGGGCGTGGCGTTCAAGGACTTGGAGGGTGTGATAAAAGGTGGGAGGAGCAGATACCCAGGCAGGGTGGAAGGAACAGAGGATGGGACGCATGATGGATTTGTATGTGTGGAGGACGGTGGAAGGGTGTAATCCCCACGTCCGGCCGGTGAGCAGTTTAAGGAGGTTGAGGCGGGACATGGCTTTTTCACGGATGGATTTCAGATGGGGGGTCCAGGTAAGGTGTCGGTCGAGGGTGAGGCCCAGATACTTAATGGTGTTAGTGTGGCGGATGGGACGGTCGTGGAGGGTGATGTAGAGATCGGGGATGCGGAAGGTGCGGGTGGTACGACCTATAATGATCGCCTGGGATTTGTCAGGGTTGACGGAGAGGAGCCACCGGTTGCACCATGCGGCGAACGCGGTGAGGTGAGACTGGAGCAAAACCTGGGATCGGGCAAGGGATGGGGCAAGGGCAAGGAAGGCGGTGTCATCAGCATACTGTAGGAGATGGACGGGAGGCTGAGGTTGGGGCATGTCGGCGGAGTAGATAAGGTACAGGAGAGGGGAGAGGACAGATCCTTGGGGCACCCCGGCAGAGGGGTAAAACAAACGGGAGTTGGAATTGCAGACAGTGACATAGGACGGGCGATTGGTGAGAAAGGATGCAATGAGGCGGACATAGTTAATAGGAAGGGCGTAGAGTTGGAGTTTGAAAAGGAGGCCGGAATGCCAGACACGGTCGTAGGCTTTTTCTATATCGAGGGACACAAATATGGCGGAGCGACGGGAATTGAGCTGGACGGATAAGAGGTGGATGAGGCGAAGGAGCTGGTCGTCGGCAGAGAAGGATGGTCGGAAGCCACATTGAGAAGAAGGAAGGAGCTGGTGCTGTCGGAGGTGTTGGTGGATACGACGGGAAATGATGGATTCAAGGACCTTGCTAAACACGGAGGTGAGACTGATGGGACGGTAGGAGGAGGCTTGGGATGGGGGCTTGTTGGGTTTGGGGAACATGAGGATGCGGGAGATTTTCCACAGGCGAGGATAGAAACCGGTATAGAGGATAGTGTTGTAGAGGGCGGCAAGGACAGTGTGGAAGGAGAGGGGACAGGCACGGAGGTGCCTGTAGGTGAGCCGGTCGTGACCGGGAGCGGTGTTGCGTTTGGTGCGAAGTGTAGCTATGATGTCGTGTGCTGTGATGGGTGTGTTTAAGTCGGAGGGAGGAATGTGCCCCAAGTACTGGAAGCCGGGGGCGAGCGGGGGAGAAGAGGTGTCGGTACGCTCATGGACATCGGGAAAGAGGGAGTAATCAAAATGAGGATTATCAGGAAGGGAGAAGACGTTGGAAAGGTAGGAGGCAAAGCGTTCCGCCTTACTGGCATTGTCGGGAAAGGGACGGTTATCATGGAGAAGCGGGTAGTAGGGGGAGGAGTGACGGCCAGTAAGGCGATTGAAGGCCTTCCAGTACTTTGAGGAGTTAATGGGGAGAGTGGCGTTAAGGCGGGTGCATGTCTGCCGCCAGTCCCGGCGTTTTTTCGCGGACAAAAGGTTTCTAATGTGACGTTGGATTTGCCGGTGGCGTATGAGTGTGTCCCGGTCCCGGGTACGGAGGTACGAGCGGTAGAGGCGTCGGGATTCTCGGAGGAGGAGGACAGCCTGTGGAGGCAGGGTAGGACTGTGCGGGTATATTGCTTTGGTAGGGATGTGGGCTTCAACCGCGTTAGCAAGGGTTTGCTGGAGAAAGGTGGAGGCGTGTTCAATATCTTCGGGTGTGCGGAGGGGAAGGGGGTGGCTTTCGATCGAGGTATCTATGGAGCGACCGTAGGCATTCCAGTCGGCACGGGAGTAGTCATGAATGAGTTTGGGAGGAGGTCTAGGACGAGGAGCTCGGGCAGGGCGGGGGCGGTGGTCAAGGGTGAGTAGGACAGGGGCGTGGTCACTGCCTATAAGGTCAAGGACGTCTGCCGTGATACGCCCAAGGAGGTTGGGAGACGCCAAGACGACGTCAGGGGTGGTATTGCTTTCAGGGCGAGTCGGGCGAGGGAGGGGCAGGGTTCCGCCCCGGAGCGAGGTGGTGACAAACTGATGCCACCGCCGGAGTTCAGCAGGCGGACGGGAAGACAGGTTTAGGTCTGCGGCGACCACATAGGTCGTGTAGGTGCGGTCAACGTGAGAGAGAAAGTCATATGGGAGAGGAGAGGTGCTGCGGACGTAGATGGTGGCGAGGGTGACGGTGAGGGATGGGAGGAAGAGACTGAGGATTAAATGTTCGGTAGGATCATTGAGGAGCGGGTGTAGCCGGACGGGGTGGTGACGGAGATGGCCGATCGCCACTCCGCCTCTGGCCAAGGGAGGGGGACCATCAGTGCGATGAAGGATGTAAGGAGCGGTACTGACGGGACGACGGGGTTGGAGGAAGGTTTCATTCAGGAGGAAGGCGTCCACGCGGTGATGGAAAAGGGTATGCATGAAGAGGTGCTTGTTGGCTGGGAGAGACCGGACATTATGGTATAGAAAGGTGTATGATGAGCCTGCCATGGTGATGGTGGGGGGGGGTACGGGAGGAGGAACGGAAGAAGGGGGAGCGGGCGGGCTTAGACTTGTGTTTCGAGGCGGGAAAAAGCGAAGTGGGAGTGGGCGCGGGAGAAAGTGGCAAAGGTTTCTAGGTGGAACACTGACCGTGCGGCCAGTGCAATCTGCTGGAGGGTGTGCGGGCGTTGAAAAGGATGGATGTTGGCGAGGACCGTGGTTACAAACCGGATGACGTCCTCGGCAGTGGGGGGAGGGAGCAAGGAGTTGTTGGGGTGCATGGGTGGGTCGACGGGGCGAATGGGGACGGTGAGTTCGGGGATGGTGGGGGCTGGGACGGACTTACATTTGTAGGAGTAGGTGGGATGGGGTCCGCCACAGGTGTTGCAGGTAGGAGGGGAGGCAAGGTTAGGACAGTGCTTGTGCAGGTGAGGGGACTTGCAGTGAGGACACGTGGGGGGGTTGCGGCAATTCTGTGTCAGGTGGTCGTTGTACACGAGGCACCTGGCACAGCGGTATGACTGAGGTGGGGAACGGGAGGGCTCCACCTTGTGGCGGCGGTCGTAAATTAGGGCCCCCTGGAGGAAAAGGTGATCAAGGGACGATGCGGACTCTGTGAATATCCGCATCAGGTATGTCGGGCCAGTGGCATTGAAGATACGCTTGGCGGAGCGGATGGTGACATCGGGCATGGAGTTGAGCTGACCCAACACCTCTTCCTCCGTGATCAGAGGGCTGAGCTTCGTGATCACGGCGGTGAGGGTGGGTGGGCGGCGGGAAGGAGGCGGTTGGCGAGCTGAGGTGGCGGTGTAGTAAGGGGTGAGAGTGGCATGGGGACCAAAGTGGATGCGGGGGAGGCGGTGGAGGATGTCAGTGTGTAGGGTGGGGCTGGGGGATTTGAGGAGGACGGAGTCTCGGCGGGGGATGATCTGAGTCAGGGGGACGTCGGGGTAGTATTTACGAAGTTCAATGGAGAGGGTCTTGTAGTCAAGGAAACGGGCGTCGGGGCGGGAAAGGACATAGGAGTATAGGTCAGGCTGCACGGGAGCAGGAATGGGGGCAGTGTCCATGTGGTTGGATGGAGGCGGAGAAGGAGGGGGAGGAGGGGGAGGAGCCTTTTTGGACAAAGTTGGAGTGGGGTCCGCGCTCCCCCGTTTGGATGACTTTTTGGGCTTGGCGCCCGTGGAGGAGGATGCAGAGGCGGTGGAGGGAGGGGCAGGAGAAACGGAGACTGGGTTGAGGGGGATAATCGTAGGTTGGTGTGGGGGCAGGAAGGACGGCGGGGGCGACTGTGGCGTGTCAGCCACCGTGGCACGGCGATGTTCAATTCGGGCAGGCGGTAACGGAGGAAACTCATGAGGCGAAGTCAGCGGCGTGTAGACAGGAGGAGGAGGGACGTGGGAAGCGGAGGAAAAGGACATTAAGACCGACAGTGGAATTGCCGGTTGGGGGAGGGAAGTGGAACTCCAGGTGGTGGTGGTGGAGGCCTGGGACGGGGAGGTGTAGTGGATGGATGTGGTTGTAGCAGGTGAGTGAGACATATTACCGGGATGACTGAGCGGCGACGAGGATGATGATGATGACGATGGCGAAGACACTGAAGACGAAGAGGCGGTGGTGGCGAGAAAGGCGGCAGGCTCGACGGGACGACAGTGACGTTGCAGACACCCGGCGGCGACTGCTGGCTGGCGACGGCTGCTGGGCGGCGGCACAGGCTCGAGGAGGCGACAGCGGCTCTGCAGACGCCTGGCGGCGACTGCGGGCTGGCGACGACTGCTCGGCGGCGGCGGCTGCTGCTGCTGCTGCTGCTGCTGCTGCTAGCTGGCGGCGGCGGCGACGACTGCGGCTGGCGGCGACGACGACTGCGGCTG
The DNA here is from genome assembly GCA_026315105.1 of Locusta migratoria. Taxonomy (NCBI): domain Eukaryota; kingdom Metazoa; phylum Arthropoda; class Insecta; order Orthoptera; family Acrididae; genus Locusta; species Locusta migratoria. Next base: position 733,704,768 of record CM048755.1, on the reverse strand, counting down.
GCTGGGACGGCGGCGTCTCGACGACTGGCCCTAAAATCGAGAAAAGAACGATATAACGTATCGCCTTTTGTCGATCGCCTAGAGACTTGCGACTCTAGGCCGGTGGATGGAAATCGTCTTAATTATTTCGTTGCTTTTACAATCTTACCGATCCCGCTACGTACAATACGGTGTGTAACTCGATGGCACATTACACGGCATATTTGAAAGAAGACACTATTCTTTTTTAGAATAAAAGAAGTTATTGAAGAGCTGATATACTTGATTTTGCACATCACCATATAAATAACAGGAAAAAACATCAAGCATACGAATATAAATAGCATTTATGAAATACTGAGGAAATAGCAGTTCAGTTTCCCCCCGCACATCTGCGACCGTAGAGACATCTATCGGTTGTCTCTAGCAACTGTTTCAACTACACCTAGGTGGCATTGCCTGTTTCTACCACGCTATCGATTTTGTGCTGACGGCGAGTTGGCACTAGGAGCGCTGTGCGTCACGTTATTGTAGCGCTACACTGCGGCGGTAGAGCGAAGTACTAGCGTGACGTGTGTCGTGAATCTTCAAACAGAAAATAAAATCTGTACACTCGTACGATAAAACTGTAGGCATTAAATTCAAGAAAACGTTTACTGTTGTAATATGTAAGTGTTTCAGCTGCTCTGGGAACTTGTGGATATATTACCAGTCATGAAAAAATAAATCTGTACACATTAAAACATCGTAGCTTCTTTATATAAATCTTATTGGTAGGCTGTACTGTTACCCGCAGGAACTTGATACAAGTGTGTGGAGCTCTTCCACGAGAAATTTTTTTGGAAGTCTCAGATCGTTGAGGTCTGAGGCGTAAATATAAATATTAACATTGGGAGACGGTGTGTTAATAGTGGGAGTTTTTATCAGGTAGTCTTTGTCGAGTGCTGGGAGGACGACACTGCGTGCAAAGAAATAGGCGATGAATATAGGCTGCGACGCGAGTTTGCTTTACACTGTTTCTAAAAGATTATTAGCAGATAGTACGTCGTCGCCTTCTTCGTTCTTCCGACCTTAGAACTGTCTTAACCGCGCAAGACAGTTACAGGTGACCTAAATACTTAACAAAGTTTCTGAAGATCTATGCAACCCCGCAGTTTGTACCCTCGATTGCCAAAAGTTAAGAGACACATAAAAATCATAGGATCTAACTAATGACCTTTGGGTTTGGGGTCTGTCACTTAAAAATACTGATCCATGGCGTCTTCCTGTGCCATATTCGTGTTCTTCGATCGTGTTATGGAATTTATATATACTCGTATATTCCAGCGGTCCAGCCTTTGCAGCCTCGGTCGACCATAATTTTTAGTATACGCAACCCTTTGAAATGACGATCAAATTGAGATTTCCAGCTGTCTTGGTTTCTGAGATAAAATCTGTTACTGATGTTGCGTTTGTTATAGTTTCCTCAAACTCCTTCATAAATTGTTTTATATGATTAACAGATACGACTAATTTTGTTTACATTATCGATTCGTGTAGACAATCTAGTAGAATTCTGTAGCCTTAGAGATACAGATAAGTACTTCAACATAATCTCCTAGCTGTGGAAGGATGAAAAGAATAAATACCGGTATGACAAGTGTATTACTTCGAAATAAGTTTCAGCATCACGCAAGGTACTTGGAGCATTGCCTCCACTCACATTTAATGAGTATGCGCCGCACAGCACGAAGTATGTACACTTATTTTCGTGTTGTAAACGAGATTGAACACCATTGCCCTTTCCAGCCACATCAGCACCAGTTGTAGCCTCGACAATTTTTAAAATCCAAACCATCACTTTCGATTTTCTGCCAAATGATTTAAGAAAGTGCCACCTTTGTCTTGTCACTAATTGTTAAAAAGTCAATAAAACTTCCACAACTCTCTGCACCACTTCCATTTAATTTTACGTATATGATAATTTGTGACATTTGCTAACAATGTTTTAGTAAAATAGTTTGCTTCCTTAATATCACTCATTACTTGTCCCCTTGTTTTGGATGCAGTCAGTTCTAAAAATTCATGTTGGACAGGCTTGGTGGTTGAAACGGGTACAGCGGTAGCTGTACCCACTCAAAAGTTGAGGGTAGGTAAAATACCCATTCTTGATTTGGAGGAATATTTAATTACATTTGAGTCGCACGGGGATGGGCTCCTTCCGGTAGGGCCGGGCTGGGAAAAAAAAAAGGGGGGGGTCACTTTTCCGGTTTTCTCGCCGTAAAAACTGTTGACAGTATATAGTACCACCCCACATCGTTTTATCAATTCATTTTTCCTAACATGTTTTCCATTGCTTGTGAAAATCGAACATGTCTATTTTTCATTCCGTGTGACTTTTTAATTTCATAATGCTTTTCGCTCTATTTAAAAAAAAAAAAAAAAAAAAAAAAAAAAAAAAAAAAAAAAAAAAAAAAAAAAGCATACGGTTTAAGGATCTGATTTTTTGACACGTGGTAGTTCAGCATCTTAGCTTTCTAAGAAAAGATTATCCTTTTCTTAATTCATGACAATTGTTTTAAAACGACACTCTTTTTCAAGTTTGTTTAGGTAAATTATTCAAAAAGTTCGATAGCGCGTAGCTTACTATTCGATGCATTTTAGACCGTACATTACAGCAAGTGAAATAGAACTAACAGTAGAGAAAACTTTTTGAAAACGGTCGTCGCAATGACCTCTCTCGTTTAACGAGTAATTGCGTATCAATATCCACTCTACCTGTTCGTAGCTTTCCCCCTCTACATCAATTCCGTCCGCCCCTCTGTCTCCTCTTAGAACTATACCTAACCTAGAGATAAGTTTAGTGCTATGTTCAAAATCTTATATCTCCGAAAGTTCTTGAAGGAATGTTTTGAAATTGTAACACAACGTTCTACTGAAATATTCGCATGTTTTATATATAACTTTTTCCAGTATATGAATTTATATAAATTTTATAATGGGCAACGGTTGACACGAAAAATCGCAAGGGTTATCTACACATCTACATCTACATAGATACTCTGCAAATCACATTCAAGTGCCTGGCAGAGGGTTCATTAACCACTTTCATAACTTCTCTCTACCGTTCCATTCACTAATAGCGCGCGGGAAGAAAGAACACCTAAATCGTTCCGTTTTCGATCTGATTTCTCTTATTTTATTGGGATGGTCATGTCTCTCTAAGTAGGTGTGTGCTAGCAAAATATTTTCACATTCAGAACTAAAAGTCGGTGATTGAACTTCGCAAACAGATCACGCCACAATGAATAACGTCTTTCTTTTAATGATTTCCACCCCAATTCGTGCAACATTTCTGTGATGCTTTCCCCCTCCCGTAACGTGATAAAACAAAACGAGCTGCCCTTCTCTGAACCTTCTCGATGTCTTCCATCAGTCCCACCTGGTAAGGGTCCCACAAGGGGCAACAGTACTCCAGGAGAGGACGCACAAGTGTGATGTAGGCAGTCTCTTTGGTGGAGCTGCTGTATCTTCGAAGCGTTCTGCCGATGAAACGTAACCTTTGGTTCGCCTTCCCCACAATATTTTCTATGTGTTCTCTCCAGTCAAAGTTGTTCATAATTGTAACTCCTAGGTATTTGGTAGAAGCTACGACCTTAAGGTTTGACTGATTTATCGCGTAATATAAGTTTTATACAATAATTCCAAGAAATAACTCTGCCATAGCCGGTCCCAAGCCCGGTTGAGAAAGGAGGAGGAGGAGGAGGAGGAGGAGTAAAACCTCGTTAAAAAACCTTGGTTCACCCAGCCTGGGGGATAGTACCTTGTGAGGGTCCCTTGTCAGGGTACAACGAAGACCTCAACGGTAGCAGCAGCGGAAGAGATGCACTCTGGCACGGTGAAGCTGGCGGAAGAAGCAACCTTACCTATTATGGGAAAAAAGTTAAATCCAGAAGCGTCTGTTTCATATTGAGCAGCTCCTTGGTAGGTGGCTGTTCAGCATGTGAGGTGCGGCCATTTCCTATACATCTTACCTTCAAAAGTAAGAGGTGAACTCAGTTTGCACAGACTTGTCACCAAAACAATAATTAATATGGATAAGAAGCCTTTATGTAATCAGAATACCGCAGGAGGTCAGTCCTCCACCATACCCACTGGTAAGGTGTCAAGTGGTCATTCGGATTCTGGGGTCAACAACATAAAATTTTGGGTGAATCGGAGCACCCTGAAGATCACACACAAAAAATTATATCTAAGCAAATAAATTGTATAGCCAGAGCTGGGCACAAGTCCGTTAATCGTTAATTATCGAAGTTAACGTTTTGAGTAACGGATTAACTTTTAAATTAATTAAAAAAAACATTAACGGACTCGTTAACTTCCATCAACTTGTCTTTTAATCTGTTACTTTTGTACCCACTTCTTGTTTCCACCAGCGAAAACAATGACAAACGAGAACGTTTTAACGAAAATAAATGTTTGTCTTATGTCCCTGTTGATTAATAGTACATTCAGCGACGATGAACTAAACAGGTAAGTATTTTTAATGTTCTAACTTGTGGAGTATCTGCTCGGCGTAGGTATTAGTGGTAAATAGGAACAGGAAGGGAGGAAAAGTTAATTTTCGTTACAATTTTCTCATTGAACTTTGTTATAAGTGACAGGAACACATTTAAATTTCATATCGCAAAACAATCGATAATGAAGGCTTCGATTAACGAGATACTGCTGGCACACTTCATCAGGAAATTAGCTTATAAATTTAATTATATTAGTTTCCCCGTCTTATGCTGACTGCAATTAAATAAATATTTAACAACAGATGCGTTTCGTTTTCTTGTTTGTAACGTACCTTCTGTGCAAGATTATTTTAAATTTTGTCATTCAATCTAAGGCGACTACAGGCAGGACCCCCTATATAGGGGGTGCTGCTACAGGCCAAATATGTTTAACAAGTAAAGCACAGAGTCTAATGAAAATATGGCTGGACATGAAATCAAAATATTCATTTAACGACGTGGTATTGCTTGGAAAAAATATTTTAATAGATTTTTTTATTTTTTTTTTATTATTTCATTTTATTTTTATTATTATCTTTTTTTCTTTTCTTTTACAAAATATATTACCGCTATACGTTCCCCTACGGGGAAAGTATATTTTGCCTCTCAAACATGCCTAACAATCAGACGAGAATTTCAATATGTTAATGTTTCTTAAAGGCAATATGTACCCTATGTCAACTGATATCCAGTGAAGTTACATATTTTGAGTCTCCCGTAAATTTTATTTTATTGCTCAGTTATTATCATTATTATTATTATTGTTATTACAAACTAAGCTTTATGTATTCCTGGGACACTATGTCCTCACAGCCGACCGCGAGGATAAAAAATGACAATCTTCATTATGTACAACAAGACTAATCATATCGCAGTTCATAACACATTTCCGCTAAAGCAAACGACTGTAGCGAAGGCGGTTTTGCAACTTTACAACGTTGTAGTGCCAGAATAGTGTGTCCGGGTAGGCCTAACACTAGTTTTTATTTATACTCCAAGTCCTACCTAAAGCTGCCCAACCAGAACTTTTTTCATATCAGATATTTAATTGCTCAATTCAATAATACAACAACCGCAAATATGTAAATTTGGAGACTGAAGGCGAGTTTTCGCAGATGCACAATACTTTTAGAAGTTAATCATTAACGTTAACTTCCATTAAATTCTACGAAGTTAACTTTTCTAGTAACGGATTAATGATCAACGAAGCTAAATTTTTTATTAACGGTGCCCAGTTCTGTATATAGCATTATTAAATACCGAATCTCTCATTAAACTTGGGAAACTAAAAGCAATAACGGATTTCTTAGATACAAAGAACCTCATGATTACAGCTGTACTGGAAAACCCGTTACGTAGATAATAAACCTTCTAAATCAAATGGATACAGAATTTACAAAAGCAAGCCAGCAGCAAGATATTGACAGGTGCACAAATTTTCGGCAGTGGTTTCATCATCTTTAATAAATTACTGACTCAGTAGTAAGTTTTGACCCAACTGACGAAAGAACATCCTCTCTAACATTAAAATCCATGAACAAAGTGTTCACAATTCTAACGTCCATGTAAACACAAATGATAAAAACCGGAAGAAAACCAGACATAATGTAGATGAATACAGGGAGAAAATTGATAACTATATGAGTAAAATACCATCAAAATACATTATTATTTTACTGGGAGACTTCAGTGCAAAAATTAGAAAGGGAAAAAAAAGAAATATAGGAAAACGATTGATAAATATTCTGCTCACAAGTGGACCAACAAAAACTGGGAAAGACTGATAGAACTATGTGATAGTCACAACATATTCGTAAAATCCATGTCCGTTGAAAGAAATCCTAAAACAACTAACGTCATGGGTATAACCAAACCCAATATGTGGGGAAAAACAGCTGGATCACATAGCAATAAGCAGAAAGTCATCTAAGGAAGTAATGGATGTCAGTCACAAAATCCGCAAATATAGAATCGGATCACTACATGTATTTAGCTACATTTAGAATTAAGCCTGAAATACACAGGAAATACAATAGACAAACTGAGATCCCAAAATAGGACCATGATAAACTGCAACTGGGAAAAGTAAAGGCAGAACTTCAAATCCAGGACTTCCAAACGTGGAATGACCTCCGAAATGGCACCATCGAAGCAGCAATCAGAACCGCCTCACCTACCAAATGTAAAAACAGACATGGTGGAATGATCAATCTGACAAGGCTCTTCAAGAACGACAAAAAGCATGGGAAAAGTGGAATCCAAACAAAAGTCAGGAAAACAGAGAAAACCTCCTACAAAAGAGAAGAGAAGCAACTAGAATTTTTAAGAAAGGGAGGAAGTTGTTCATCATGAATGAGCTACATCAAATGAATGAAGATTTCAAAAGGCAAGGCATAAGACGAGAAATTATTACCAACTGTTTAAGAAACAACAAACCAAATTTATATCACCAACATTACAATTAGCGAGCCCAAAGACTAACCAAATGGCCCATTCTAAACAGAATAACTGTGACATAATGGCAATATATTTTGAAGATTTGCACAAACGTCATAAACTTGAAACCAAATTCAGTTTTGGCTAAAATTATACTCAAAATAACATTTCGATGGCCCCAGATTGAAAAGAACTTGAAGAAATCATTTATGCCTAAAAAAAAAAAAAAAAAAAAAAAAAAAACAATAAGGCATCCGGAGAGGATGGAATTAAGGTGGAGTTGTGAAAGTCTGTAAATAATGACATCATTCTTAAACTCAGAAATATAATAGATAAAATCTGGGAGAAAGAAGTAGTTCTGTAAGACTGGAAAACTGCCATCATACACCCTCTGCACAAGAAAGGCCCTAAAACAGATCCTAATAATTATAGGGGGATATCACTTCTGCCAGTAACCTATAGAATCCTATCTAAAGCTCTACTCAATCGGGCGGAACATCAGCTTAGACACACAAATATGAGAATACCAAGGTGGATTTCGAAAAAACAGATCATGCATTTATCAGATCTGGAATCTAAAAACCATCCTAGAAATGAGGAAACTGAAAAACAAAGACACAACTGTTACCTTTGTCGATTTGATGAAAGCTTACGATTCCATCGATTGAGAATCCCTTATCAGTATTATAAAAGAATACGGCCTATATCCAAGAACTACAAACATTATCAAAGCCACATTGGCAAACACTTCATCTAAAGTCAGGTTTTGTGGAGAATTCCCCAAAAGCTTTGAAATAAAAACAGGATTCAGGCAGCGAAATAGGTTGTCACCTATACTCCTTAGTTGTGCCCTTGAAACAATGATAAGAGAGTGGAGAAAATCCAATACGAAAGGCATCAAATTAGGAAACCGAAAAGATAACATCTATGTAGATTGCTTCTCATTCGCGGATGCCATTGCTCTGATCACACACACACACACACACACACACACACACACACAAACCGGAAAATGCGAAAATACAAATAAAAAAACCTAACTGAGCAAGCAAGAAAAGTCGGTTTACATATTTCTTTCACAAAGGAGGTTATAACGAATGTAAAAAATTGCCCAGAGAAACTACACAAAAATCAAAACAAAATCAAGAAAGTTAATTCATTCAAATATTTAGATGAGTGGCTATCCGTAAACAAAATTAGAAAGAAGGTCTAGAACAAAGAGAAAAAACGATAAACATAGCACTCCAGACCATAAGAAACGTCTACAAAAAGAAGGCATTATCATGGAATACCAAAATTAAACACTACAGCACAGTGTTGAACGCAGAGGCTCTGTATGGTGCTGAAACACTGAAGCTAGTCCAAAAAGGAGGGATCAATAAACTAATGAAATGGAAAGGAAACTGATGAGAAGCATACACGGCCCAAGGACAACAGAATATAACAGATCCTGACCCAACAAAGAAATCTATGTACATGCAGAGTGTTCATTCGTATGAGGGTTCTCAATACGAAATTAAAATGAAAAAAGTAGCAGCAGCAGCACAAAAGCGGAAATCACGGCAGTGGCACTTTTCATCCGCTACAAAAACCTAAACAGGCAAATCAACTATTTAAAATCATTTTATGATAACGTATAGTATGACCCACAAAGGCGAAAGTGCGAACTTCCGCCAGGCCTCATATCTTTGAAGGGCATCAGCGGCGGTCTGTTCCCTGCCAGCTGGTCGCCTATGTATCGGGCTGCGCCACCACCACCTAGAGAGAAGGCCGCGGCGCTCCCGTGTGATGTTAGACCGAGTAGGATGCGCAGGCATAGCGACTGGGTAGCCGCTGAGGCACGGCCCACTATGCCGAAGCAGCGAGCCAGTCAGATATGCGCGCGCAACCTACTGTCTGACATCACAAGAGAGCGCCGCAGCCTTCTGTCTACGTGGCGGTGGCTGCGCATTCCATTAGCCTGCCGGATGACCCCTGACAGCGTTGGGAGGCCGCGGCCACGCCCTGTGGCTCGCCTCTCGAGAAGACAGTGGCGCACATTGTGGTAACATCCCTGTGAGCCCCACCACTTGCCAACTCGTCCTATTATATCAGCAAACGTTTGAGACGCACTCCTCCGACGCAGATTACATCAGCGCCCAGTGTAGTGACTCTAAACATATAAACTATGTAAGAACAAAGAAACATCACAATAATATACAATCTCCTACATCTTAATTATCCTACAATTTAAATATTGACAACATGAATATAAATATATATTTTATAAATTTCTTAAAAGAAAAATTTTCTTTTTCTTTTTTTTTGAAAATATAAAAATTCTTTTATATATATATTAATTTTGAAAATATAAATTTGACCAACATTGGTAAGTTTTATTAAATATTAAGATCTAAAATTCAATTTTTTTAATAATAATTATAATGGAACATATTACATAAGAGGTGAAAGATTAGTAGTTTTGGGCATGTTTTAGTAACTGGAGTGAATTTCTACATCTCTACAGTTAATTACAACTGATATATCATCCTCAAGAGTCCTCTAGCTACTGGGGCCATAAGGAAATAAATTTTGTTTCTTGCAAGAGTGACCGGTCTTAAGAATTCTGGAATTAATTTGGGTTGTTATACTCCCAATTATCTCCTGGCATCTTCTTCTGTCGTCCTCTCCTCCTCTTCTTCTTCTTCTTCGTCTTCTTCTTCAAATGTCTTGTTCTGTGAACTGCAAGACACACTAGATGTATCGGAAACTATGGTACGATATTAGGTATATGGCATGGAGTTTTACCCTGTAAATAAATGCAACTGTTATTAGTTTACTCTTTTCGCATTTCAGCTGTGTCATCTCCGCACCACCTGCAGGGACACACGTAACTGGAAAACATCGAAAGTCGAGTCAAATCGAACGTGGGCAGCAATTCGATCGCAATAACATAAACACGCGGATTTGCGTGGACATTGCGAAACCAGGACACGTAACCACGCCCACTGTGTTGTTCCGCAAAGCACAAAACTACTCGACTAGGCACATCACTCCTGGATAGCCGTTCCATCGGGTCTCAAATACAAATAACGCACGCCGGCGTCACGAAAACAACAGGCTCTCTCTCGAAACAAGTATGACAAAAAATCGAAGACAGACAACTGCTGATGATATTCTAATAAATTTACCACACCTGCAAAAAGGAATGCGACGCAGAGTAAAACAAGCCACTATCAGCCAAATTCCTTCACTGTAACTCAGATTTGACGACAAATGCATACGCTGAGAGACAATAGTAAACTAGAACAACACGATGGACATTGAGAACTATTAATGGACAAACAGAAACCAAAGCGATATTCAATGACCTGACAACCAAACTATCACATTCCTGACCCAAACCTAACAAAATACTTTAAATCAAAACACAAATATTAAAGACAACCTGTACGCATAAGTGATTAGTAAATACACAAACGTAGTCTAAATGTACAGTACAAAATTATTTTAAACAAATACATATACTCAATTACAGTTATCAAATCATACTTATCCGTTGATATGTGCAAAAACCATTTTTTTTCTCAATATATATCTCTTATATCAGAAAGATAAAGCGCGCAATCTGTGAGAGATTCTGCTAATCTAGAATGCGCGCAATATGCAGAGATAACCTGTCAATTGCGGTTGTTGTTGGTGCTGTTATTACTGCTCAGGTTGGGCGGTCTCAGCTCAACGATCTCGATACCTCGTCGAGAAGGACTCTGAGCTCTTAGATTCCCCCATGAAACTGCATTATTTTGTGAAGTGAACCACTGCTAAATGTTGTTGCTGGCCCCAACTACTGTTATTTTGATTATAGAACTGTGGCAGATTGTTATTTTGCCACCGTGAATTACTTTGTGACTGCCCCTGATTGTTTTCATTTCTGAAATGGTTTTGTTGGCTACCACCACCATTACCCTGGTTGCGCCAATTCCCATTATTTTGGTTACTTCTCTGCCAGTTGTTACTATTGCTGTTTAATCCTCGGTCGCGTTTCTTACCACGGTCACGGTCAGAACTGTTATTCCACGAATCTCCGCTGTTTTGCTGAGAATAATTCTCCTCCCTGCTTTCAGACGATCGCAAACCCTGGCGAATCTCTACATATTTTGACTCTCTTAGAGCCGTTATAAACTGGTCAAGGGTACCATCACATTTGCCAATCATACTTCTTTGGTAGGAAACAGGGAGCTTTGCAAAGCAATGCTTCATTATTTCTTTCTCCGAGTATGGAGTATCTAAGAAACCTATTAAGACTGTGCTTCTGAACTGTTCGTAAGACGTGCATCTCTCCGCCACCGAACGCATATGTTTTGCAGTACCTCCTTGCATGTGGTCACATACAATTTCAAGTTTATATTGTAATGGCCACTCTGGCGGCAACACCCTGTCGAATTGCGCTATAAACGACTTCGATTGTAACGCATTATTAGATTCCTTATAAACCTGGAAATTCTGAACCAACAAGAACTGATTCAGGTCATACAATCTATAAGCTTGACCGCCACCACCCAATTGTACCGGATCGTATCCCCTAGTCACATACAGATCCGTGTCAGCTGATGGGCACTTTCACCGCGAGGAATAGACCTGTCTCACTGGCGAATTGCGGGCTGAAACAGCACGTCTCGCTTCCGATCATGCTTCCCGTACGCGTGTGGTACTTAGCACAACTTCTTTCACACTTGTCGTACGTGTGGTGCCTGACGGTCGCGAAGCCATAACGTCTCCAACCCCGCGTGTTTTCTCGACATGCAGTAGAAGCTCCTTTGTTGAGCGGTAATATTTCTGATAATTCCATTCGTTTGTTTGACACCTCAGCTATTGCTTTGGTAGTCTCTGCGTTTCTTTAATAATTCTCATCCCTTGTTCCCGCAAGGTTTCGACAACTCTCTTCACTCCCGCAATTTCGCTACGTAATTTAATGGCTACTTTCTTGGCCGAATCTGCCACCTTTCTGGCACTGGCCTCCACGTATCTAGCAACTTTTGGCCCCAACTGCAACGTTTTTGGCTTCAGAAGCTGTCTTTCCTATCGTAGCTACATCCTGATGAATTACTGGCAAAACTACCGTAAGCTTTTCACTCACTTCCTCCTTAATTTGCTCAGCACTAGCTTCAATAACTTCCATTAATTCTGCAATATAATGTCTTCTCTCCTGAGCCTCACGTTCTTTCTTTCGTCTTTTCTCCTGTGCGTCATGTTCTTGCGACCTTTCTATCAGTACTCACCAATAACAATTGGGCAATACATAACTCGGGTAATAAAAGTTTATGGCTTGTTGTCTCTGTACATAGGGGTGAATTGTGTATGTCAGCCTCTATGCCCTAAACAGCTACCCAATCTGTTTAAACAAGATCAATAATTAATCTGTAGTTTAGCCAGTCTATTAATCTGCATATGATGACATGAAAATATATTTAAACAAACATAAATTAAACTTCTGAATAACCAACAAAATGGATTCTAAGATAAAGAAGAGATTCACTCACGAAGCAATTCTTCATAAATATAGTTTATTTCTCTTTCTGGACATGAGAATGCGGAGGTGGTCCTACTTTATATATCAGTACGTAACTGAATATATCCCCAATCATTGTTCATGAGAGGCACTATAAGTATCACATGCACTCAATAGTAAAAGTTCCTAATTAATCTGCGATTAAAGTATGTTATAAACCACAGATTGTTATCACATGAGAACACGATTGCTGAATTGTCACAGTTCCACAGCCCTACTACCGTGCATAGTTTATCACTTTTCAAGCAGAGACTAAGTTTTAGTCACAGTCCTGTAAATTTTCTAAGTCCACACATGCCTATCTCTTCAAATCACAAGTTCGTAACATGGCTTCAGACCGCCCAGCGTCACAACCTTTCACCACCACATCCAAGTTACGAGTCCCTTCTCAAGCGTTCGAAAAGCATGCTCTCCCTGTTCCCAAAATTGTATCCTTCTGCGCATCCTATCACTTCATCTTTAAAATACAATTTTCCTTACAAATTTTTATACATTTGAATATCGCAGATTTACATGCTTTGACCACCTCCCTACAAATGTTGTTTACATTTAACAAACAAATATATATTTAACAATACTGAAAAACTGTTGAGACTGAAGCTCTTTGCTCAGATAGCCATTAAGCGTGGCATCTCACAGTTCAAATATACTGCCGCCATCGAAATATAGTTACACAATTAATATTTATTTTATCATGGCTTTTTATACAAATATATTTAGTTCTTATCCAAAAATACTTATAATTGTTTATATATAAATTATCTACTATTTTTTGTCAGCGAGGAGATATTTAAGTGCCAGTTCACAACATAAAAAAGAACGTTACTAAGAATAATATTAAATATAATAAAATACATATATAAATGTAATGTGCATTGCTGGGTTCATGTTTTGTATTTCTGTGGTGGAATCTATGTTCTGACACAAGAATATTATTACCTCAACGAAAAGCAGAACAAAAGAGTAAAACAAAGTTTATTGAAAGAATACGAAAATAACCTGGTACATCTTTTCGCTCATCAAATACAACAACGTCATATCTCGAAAATCGCCATTTTTGGCTTATACATGTGGGTCGATGTGTTTTGGTCTGTTTATACAACTGTAAGAGCGTCACATCTGGGCTTCCTTTATTTTTTCACTAAGGAGCAGGAATGCCGTTACTGCATCATGCCAGTTCCGCCATGTCATTCACCGCAATACTGTATTATCTCAGATGAGCGTGTGACTCTGCACGGGAAGGTTGCAGCTTGTTCATTGAAGCGTGTCATATTTTGTGTTGTGACGGATGTCTGAAGAAGTAAATATAGTGCTTTATACATGAATAATGTATTATTTAGACTTGAGGCATTATTGTATTGAATATATTCATCCAACTCCTCCATCTCATGTTAGTGTTATTTCGACATATGACGTTATTTCACTGAAGAATCCGTTCTTGAGGTATACTATGTCAGATTATGACGTTATTGAGAGTTAACCACGTTGTCTTCAATATTGCATTAAGTAGAATTGTGTCACTCTTGGTACAAGAGTTGATTCAAAATTAGAAATTGCATGGTTTTATTTGCAATTATGCATCTTGCAGGAACGTATTTTTATATTCTTTGTTTAAGACGATACTAGGCCTATACCTCATATTGCATTTCCCAACTAATTTCTTTCAGTAGATCGCCATGACTTCTCGAAGAGGATTGTTGGTTTCATTAGCTGTAGCTGCAAACGAGCAGGCTGACGATAATACGTCAGATGGCACAAATCAATCAGACCAACAAGGAGATACTGTAAAAAAGATTCCGGATGTGGAAACACAAAAAGAAAAGGTAGTTTTAAGAAATACGTTATACATTAATGACCGCCGAATTCGAACAGATCAGAACAAACGAAACAAGGTATCTGGTACAGTAATTGAACCTGATCTTAGGGGAAAACATGGGATGCACAGACTTCTTGATCCAGCTGTACGTGAAGGAGTTTCGAAACATAATGACTAGATTCCAAAAAATAAAGGGCCATTATACTCGTGCAAATACAACAAGGCAGTTTGTAGATGGCAGTAAATCACTTGCACAGTGATTACCAAGCTACCTGTGAGGAGAATAAGGAGCCATTTGCAATCTATGCAATATTTCACCAGATCTTTACACAAGAGTACAAAATTTTTAGTTTTTTTACCCACAAAAAGAATAAGTGTGTAACATGTGTTGCATACGAAAATGCAAATGAAGGAGATAAGGAACTCTTAAAAATAAGTTATGAGCAACATTTGGAAGAAAAACATGTAGAACTGGAAAAATGTATGACAGAGAGAAATTCGAAGGTATTGTGGCATTGTATGAAATACAAGATGTAATGCAAATACCTAAAGGAAATGCTTCTATTTATATTACAAATCAATGCTGATTGTTTTTAACTTTAGAAAATGACGTGCAAAAGAAATCTTGCGAATGTTTAGTATGGGTTGAATCTTATGGGCACCGAGGGGTTAATGTGGTGGGTACATGCTTGTATTTGTATTTGAAGAAGAAAGCTACTGCAAACGATACAGAAGTGATTTTTACTCATATAACTGCGCTGGCCAACAAAAAAATAAGTTCATGTTGGCCCTCTATGTCTGTGCAGCACGGTATATAGGTATCAAGTCGATCATTCACAAATATCTGATTAATGGCCATACAAAAAAAAGAAGGCGACTCAGCCCGTTCTGTAACTGAAAAACAAGTAAAGCTCCAACTCAAGGGTGGACCAATATACACTCCAGATGGGTATATTTCTGCCATTAGAGGTGCTAAGAATCATGGCGAACCCTTCCATGTTAATGAACTATGCTTTGATGACTTCTACGATCTGAAACAACTTGCTTCAACAATTGGTCCTATTTACATGCTGTCTTCTGTAAAATGATCAGATGTAAAAGTACTGAAAGTGGAAAAAGAAACTCCTTGTTCTGTTTCATACAAAACTTCATTCAAACACGACTTTGAAAAGATAACTGTAATTAAAATGAAGAAACTTCCTGAGCAGTTGACTTTAACACCTGCATTTCATTAAAAACCTCTGGAGAAGAGGGATGACCTTATGGCATTATTAAACAAAAATCATGTCCCTAGAGTTTAATCAACCTTCTATGGAAATTTGTAATGGGTCATCATATCAAGCCTCAAGGCACCTTTTGAAATTTCCTCTAGCCGATTCCAACAGCAGTGATATGATATAAGAAAAAAATTTGTTTGAATCATTTACACTTCACTTTTGTTTAGATTTTTCTTTTTGTAGTTACCATTTAATTCAAGTTGTTTACTGATATCTGTAAAAATATCATTCTGTTATTATATTTCTGGTATTTTTTTTTAAATTTTTGTTGCTATTGTATAATTCAAGCATAATATGCAGTTATTTCCAATGTTCATCAGTATCGTGTAACACGTGCGACATAATCAAAAGTGTTTATTTAACAGTATCACAGTCAACAACGTCCTATTTTGAGTTATGTCACCCATATTTCACACTTTCATACTGTCAACAACGTCATAATTTGAGTTATGTCACACTTTAAATACGATTATAGTGCCAAGAGTGTCACGGGCGGAACCTTTTGTTAATAAATAGTTGTAAAATAATGTTGTTGGTGTTCAGAATAATTCATAAGGATGTGTAATTGAGTATATACCATTCCCTTTCCCAAATATATCAACTACATGTTTAAACATAATTCCTTACTGGAATAAGAAAGATATCAAATCTTCAAATTTATTTCCTGAGAAATCGCGATTTTTGTGATGTGACATTGTTGTATTTAATGAGCATTTTAAGAAAGGTAACGTGGTAAAATGCTGCCCATTTGCTTCTAAAATTGTTACTGATAAACACTATGTATCAATAATTGATAATATAAGTCTTATAATATTAGTATTGAAATTTATCGTCTTTTTATCTGTAAGCGATATTCAAATTGTAATTATGGCGTTTGATTCTCCCAAGTCTCCTGAATCCATTCAAATAATTATATTTGCCATATAATCATTCCCTGCCTTTTTATGGATTTTTAGAATAATGTTTGTGGCTATATTGTATTTCAGTTGCAATCTACAATAGCCGCCATCGCTCAGCCAAGCGTTTCCGGTTTCCGAGCACATTAGGGAAACGCTTACTACCTGTCCATTCACTAGGTTCAAACTGTTAGCCAGCCGACTGGGGGACTCAACAGCCTGGCAAAACCCACCTTTCACATGGAAATGATCAGCTTCCCCCTATATCTGTAATACCACATTCTTTCTCTCGTCTTCACTCCTAGAGCCTCGCATTCTTTTTGTTCTATATTACGTTCCCTTTCAGTCTGCAAAACTTGCATTAAATCATCTAACTGTATTCCGTCAGTCTTACAGCCTGGAGTGGATGACCTTGACAGTCCCACTTTTTTCCTATAACAGAAGTGTATGACGTGCCATCTTCACTATTGGCATAATGTTTCTTCTTACTACGCTCGTGGGGAATATCTACCTCACTCTCACTAAAATAGTTAGCTGAATCTTTTCTACTATCCATTTCCCTGGAAGCCCTACAGGATTCTTTACTCATGACACGTTTCTTACAAGAATTGCGACCCACTATGCTACCAGATACCTCCAAGTGGTGATCAGTGTCTCATTGTGGCATTATCGACAGAAACGTACTACCAAATAACTTTGCCTTACTCCTAGTGATAATAAAATTTTATTACACTAGTTAACTAAATACCTAAACAAACCTCGACTCGGCATACAACTTTCTGACCTGAGTATTGACACAATTAATACACAACGCAATACCTAATGCAACAATAAACACATACATTGTTTATCCTGAAACATGTACATAAATATCCCACAAAAATATCGACAGAACAACGCTGTCAACAAACAATGCCTTAAAGAACGCAGTTGTATGGTGCAAAAACCACAGCAGACGTTAATGCTGTAAGAAATACTGATTACGTGTTGTGAACATAAACAATTTTTTTTCAAGCTAACTAAATCTAAAGGTTTTGGGCTGATGACAGTAGATAATGCACTTGACCACATCACCGCATATCCTATCGCTCAAAAGATCCTATGGCAGAATCGCCAAAATGTAAGCTGTATGCCTACTGAGTATGAAAATTTCTACTAGCTGTGCGAGTTTTATCGACTGCGATAGTACTCAGTATGGAAATTCCCCACTTGATACGATATTCTGAATTAATTCTTTAATTGCAGATATCAAAAAATATATTTTTATAATTAATTATAGGCCACCACCATATTTATAAAAACATGGAAAATTATTTGTTTTCAGCACGGTCACTACGGTCGGGGGTTCGAATCCCCCCTCGGGCATGGATATTTGTGCCGTCCTAGTTCGTAAGTAGTTCATAAGTAGTTTGTAAGTTTAGGGACTGATGACCCCGTAGTTAAGTCCCATAAGCTTAACAAACATTTGAACATTTTGAATTATTTGTTTATTGACCTCACTTGCTCGGTGGCGTATGATATGGTCAAAAAAATTTATTTTATAAATTCCTTACCAACATCACAATGAGAGGTACCATTAATGAAGATTTAAGTTACTCGGTACATCCTCACATTAACTAATATCTGGTTGCCCCTCCAAAAGTAAGAATGACTGGGTAATTTTCAATTGAAAGAATATATATATATACTACAGGTGCAATTTATTTACCATAAACAATTCATCCTGTTACAAGACAAAGCTAACGAAACATTACACAAACTTTGAAATAAAAAGTGATCCTGTATGAAACAATTTTTTAAAAAATTGAAAATTAACAACATGAAGTTACGTTGGCTATATTATCATGAACAAGTGAATGGATGAGTCAAGGAAGAAGGAAACCTATTCAAGAAGAATAATTATCCAAACTACTACCGCAGATACACAAACTCAAAGGGCAAATGAAGTTTCCCAATTTGAACAAATAAAGCCCCTTATAAAAATAAAAAAGGAAAAAGCCTTCAAAAACAGCAATATACTTGCCCTAGCAATGATGCAGGCGACAAATAACCAAATATTTGGAGCAGAAGTAGGATACGCTCAGGAGTCGGCAGCGGCAGGTGAGGACTGCAGATCAGAACTGAAATTAAACACAACCGTTTTCTCCCTTCGTTCTGTGAAGCAGAAACGATATTTAAACTAACGGCATCTGTAGCCTAGGCGCTGCTAGGCAGACAATGGTTGGACAATTATATATCGCGAGCAGACAAATCGATCATAGTGTACTTGTGAAACTGTTCACAAGTGCAAATCACCGAGTCATACTAGCGACACAAAATCTTAATATATGCGCGATTCCCAAAAAGCGAACGCTCAAAGTGAGACTTACAAAATATCTAAGTCAACTGTGGCCGCCGGAAGCGAACCCACAGGACAAAAATCAAAGTTCAGATAAAAGCACACGTAAACCGCGAAATCAAGAGGTCCGAACACTTTGGAGGCCTCGACGTGAGACCTAAGTCGATCCGCACACTGCGGAGACCTTCAAGCGAATACTATAAATATCTCCATGCTGAGTTCCTGGTCGCGACACGCGACCCTGCCTACGCATCCAAAGCGCTCCAATTACCACATACAGCTAATAGCCTGCCCAATGATATCGCGAGAAGCTGCTGACAAATTACAAAACTGTCACAATCATAAGCTTTGGCGAATCACAGAGCATTCTTTAGGTGCCCCTACAAGCTCCTCCCACATGAGCAAAGTTCCCACAGAGACGTTACCATACACAGCTTCTGCCGCTCTCTTTCGTTCCCAGGCTTCAAAATAGATAAATTTTGAGCATGGACCCCAACGTACCAACTGCCGAGGCTACGTGAGAGAAAGCACGCCAGCCGCCCGCTTGCCATCGCCTGCCTGTCCACTGTACAGCAGATATCAGAAAGAATCGTAGAACAATTCAATAAGAAATGGTTATGATTGAAGGACTTTTCTGTAGACAAGATGCCCCTATAGAAACAGAAGTGTATCAAATCTAAATGAAGATAGTGTACCAAACGACACCGAACTTCCCCATCTGCCCAAAGACAAAAAATAAAAGAATAATAAAATAAAAAGAGACTACATATTACTGCCACCTCACAAAACAATTTTCTTTGGATCTTCAGTGGAAAACAAGAACCAGTTTTAAGTAATACTGCTGGACCAATGAACAAATTCCACTGAGCCTAATGCGAAAATATAAGTTCATAAATCCTTTAAAACTGAATCATTAGTCCATATCCGTTGTCATTTAAAAAAAAGGGTGTATAGTTTAATTGTTACTTTTGTTTATTGGATGAAAACGCCATGAAACTAATAAGTATAATGAACCACACTTTCACTTTTTCCAGTGTGTAGAATACTCTACTTCGGTGTTTTAAGTCATCTGGATACACACCTGAATCGATAAAAATGACCCACTATTGGGTCACGGCCACGGTTTGGGAATCATTGCTCTGGAGCAAGGCATTCAGGCATGTGATACTGGCCCCCAATGCCAATAGTAATCACTTTACATTCAATGAAGGACGAAAAATTTCTCCTGCAGTCACGAACTTTCACACCTGCAAACACAGAAGGATATAAAGTCTATCTTCGGATTAATGACTGCACCCAATCGCATTCTTCCGTTTTCACTCCCATTAGAGGCCGTGCAAGAATGGTGTACATGACAAGTGTGTGAGTGCCGTTCTGCGGGGACATTGCTTTAGACTTTCTACATATCAAGCGCCTAAAATGTTTCACGAAGAGGCCATAACACAGTTCTTTGGATGGTCTAGTGGAAGCTGAATGGAACATGCCTCATTGTGGGAGGCGGAAGCATCTTGGAGCCAACCAAACACAGTCAACACTCTGTCTCGCTTGCTTTTTCAACGTTCTCGTATATTTTTCGGCGAATTTCGCTTCTGCCCAACAGTGGGCTTCTGCCATAGCGACTTGCTTAACTCACCAATACAAATTACTTGTAGTGCCTCAGACGGCTAATGACATTGTGTCCAGTAGAGTGGCCCAGGCACTCCCGCTGCACGTTACGCATTCTGTTGCCGTAAAATATTCTCCAGCTGTCCTCTTCTCATCAAGCTCTGAGTCAGCTGCCTCAGAATTGCTACGTTTAACAAATAATGATTACATCTACAAATACTAGCTACAAGTTACTCCCACCCCCACAATACATCTATCAGCATGGTCGCTTCTCATTGATACCTATTAGTTTTACTTCATAACAAATTAAAGATGAGATTTGTGGCCTATTATATGCATGATGAGTATCTGATAATTATATAAGTGGTGGATCGTCAAACTGCTAATGTTTGACGTCTTTCAGTTTGTATTACCTCCAAGAATGCTGGGAATGCAGTAAGGTGTATTCCTTCAGGGTGTAGTTCAGTCTGCCAAAAACACAAATGTAAGTGGAAAGACAGTGACTCTGTGAAAATTTTACATACATTTTTAAAGTTAATTGGGTTTGTTCTTTTCTGGATCTATAAACATATCTATTAATCTTAAAGAGCTATTATATGACGACCTGGAGGTTTCAACTGCAACATCGTCTGAAATCTTGAAAATTTCAAGAAACAGTTTGTAACTGTAGGCTATTGGAATAGATACAGGAGCACGAACATTTCTTCATCTGCCACAGTCTTCTGTAAAATGCTTCAAGTCATACCTCGGTAACAGTAATCAAAGGGTGTCTGTGCAAGACACTAGTGAACTAAGCCATCAGTCATCATCAGATTGGGAAGAAATTACATGTTGTTTCCCACAAGGATCCATCTGAGGGTCATTGCTTTTTCAGTTACACGGCCAGAAGAAGAATTCCTTTTAGTTTCTTTTCTTTTTTGCAGATGATACAAGTACTGCAGTAAATAGCATGTTGACCATAGTTCTAGAAAGGTCTTCTAATGATATTTTGATGAACATTAATAAATAGTTCACAGCCAACCCACTGACATTAAACTTTGAAAAGACTCAGAACATGTAAGAGGTTTTCATCCAGCATATGCATAAAGTATGAAGAAGAGCAGTGATTGACAGTATTAATTCCTGGGATTACGACTTGACAATATATTCAGCTGTATCATGGCCAAGTAAATTAACAAAGAATTGTCTAAACATATAGAAGTAGTCAGCCAAGATTCAGATACTACAAACAGCGAGAGGGTAACCCAGTTAGAAGCACCACAGGCAGATGTGCGATGGAGGAGAAAGTATTCCTCGCATCAGCCGTTGTCAACAGCAGAAGGACTTGAGCCCGGCAGACACGGAACCAGAGCGACACCCCAGCGATGAAAAATTACAGAGCAGGGCTAAGAATGGAGAAACGCGAGGGAAGGTGTGTGCTAGACTATGAGAAAACCAGAAAACATCCCTGAAAGGGAGTATAAAGGGGACAGAATTTCGATAGGGATGTCAGTCATCAGTCGAAGGCAGCCAGTAGCTAGAGGCCGTCATCAGCAGGAAGCAGTAGA
The DNA here is from genome assembly GCA_026315105.1 of Locusta migratoria. NCBI lineage: Eukaryota > Metazoa > Arthropoda > Insecta > Orthoptera > Acrididae > Locusta > Locusta migratoria. The sequence continues at coordinate 733,682,788 of CM048755.1, read as the reverse complement.
AGGCAGCCGAGGGCCGCCATCTCCAGGAGCTGCAGAACAGCAGATGATCTTCTAGAACTTTGAGAAGACAGCACTTTTCCATCTCACGTAGAAAGGCTGATAACCCAGTCACCAGCACGATAAGTAGAATCTGTTTTCATTGAATAGCGTTGAACAGAGGCAGTTGGCCTCTGTCTCAATAGTAGCCCCTTGTCTAAATGTCTAGCAGGAACAAGTCACAGTCACGGTGATTGTCTCCTCTAGTTGGAAGCCAACAGGCGTATCATTAAACAAGTAACAGAGTAAGTGACAGTTGATGTACTTGTCTCTGAAACAGGCACTCCAGTTACAATTCCCTTAAGTAGTAAAGGTCAGAAACAGTAATAGACAAAGAAGGGATCTTGGCTGACAACCATATAGTGGATTGTGTGTATAGTTAATGGGAATATCTGGGCAGACAACTCACATTTATGTGTGTTTAAAGAACAATAAAACAGTGATTTAAAGAAATTACGAAATCAAGTCTGAGACCTGTGTTTCTCCTCTTCCTGCTGATACCACCTACACTTCCGAATTTACCCATGAGGTTCTCTCTCCCTCTCGACCCCGCTATAAAGGTTAATTGAGAAACAAACACCCACAGAAAATAGTCAATGTCCCGACTGTGCTACGCAGGCCACTCTTAACGTGGTAGTTAGGTCTTGTGCTGGGACGCTACAGCTGGAAGAAGCACACTGCAGAACTGACTTAACAAATCTGTATTTGTAATTTGAGTGTTATCAGACATAGGAGACATAAAAATTAACAAGCTTCCATATTTTGCTTACTTTCATTCCTTAATGTCATAAGGTATAATATTTTGGGGTAACTCTTCGAGTCAAGCAAAAGTTTTCAGAGTACAAAAGCGTGTAATATGTATTATTTGTGGAGTAAATTCACGGACATCGTGTAGAAGCCGAACTACTGCCTTTCAGCATATTAATTCCTTAATTAAATTTGTCATAAATATATATCCCTTTCTCCAACAAACAGCTCAGTTCAAGCATACAATAATATGAACAAAAACGATTTACCCAAGGACTCAAAGGCACTTACTTTAGTTCAAAAAAGGGCCCACTACTCAGAAACGCACATTTTCAATAATTTACCAGAAACCACAAAACAATTTACCTACGAATAAAGATCAGTTTAGAAGAAGCCTAAAAGACTTACTAGTGACCACCTCCTACTCTTTAATATACACTACAGGCCATTAAAATTCCTACACCAAGAAGAAATGCAGATGATAAACGGGTATTCATTGGACAAATATATTATACTAGAACTGACATGTGATTTCTCGGCCACCATTGACCAGACGTTTTCAGTTGGTAAGAGATCTGGAGAATGTGCTGGTCAGGGCACCAGTCGAACATTTTCTGTATTCAGAAAGGCCCGTACAGGACATCAACATGCTGTCGTGCATTTTCCTGCTGAAATGTAGGGTTCATAGGGATCGAAATGTAACGGCCACTGTTCTTAGTGCTGTCGATGCCAACAAGAGGTGATCGAGACGTGTAACCAATGGCACCCCATACCATCACGCCAGGTGATATGCCAGTATGTGCGTTCACCGCAATGCCGCTAAACACGGATGCGACCATCATGATGCTGTAAACAGAACCTGGACTCATCCAAAAAATGACGTTTTGCCATTCGTGCACCCAGGTTCGTCGTTGCGTACACCTTCACAGGCGCTCCTATCTGTGATGCAGCGTCAAGGGTAATCACAGATATGGTCTTCGAGCTGATAGTCCATGCTGCTGCAAAAGTCGTCGAACTGTTCGTGCAGATGGTTGTTTTCTTGCAAACGTCCCCATCTGTTGACTCAGGAATCAAGACGTGGCTGCACAATCCATTAGCCATGCAGATAAGATGCCTGTCATATCCACTGCTAGTGATACGAGGCCGTTGGGATCCAGCACGGCGTTCCTTCTTGCCCTCCTGCACCTATCGATTCCATATTCTGCTAACAGACATTGTATCGCGACCAATGCGAGCAGCAATGTCGTGATACGATAAACCGAAATCACAATAGGCTACAATCCGACCTTTATCAAAGTCGGAAACGTGATGGTACGCATTTCTCCTCCTTACACGAGGCATCACAACAACGTTTCAGCAGGCAATGCCGGTCAACTGCTGTTTGTGTATGAGAAATCGGTTGGAAACTTTCCTCATGTCAGCACGTTCTAGGTGTCGCCACCGACGCCAACCTTGTGTGAATGCTCTGGAAAGCTAATCATTTGGATATCACAGCATCTTCTTCCTGTTGGTTAAATTTCGCGTCTGTAGCACATCATCCTCATGGTGCAGCAATTTTAATGGCCAGGAATGTATATATATTATATGTTCCACATCCAGGGGGGACTCCTCAACATGGTTTTGTCTTTCATTAGCACTGAGTTTTTCATTTAAAATATTATTTAATGAAAATTGGGTCATCAAATTACAATCTTGTTCAAATGAACTGTTTGCTACAGTCTTTTCTGTTACAATATTATGAAACATAAACCCTTTTCGGTTTCAGATATCCGACCTTGCTTTTAGGGGGACACTCAATTAAGAAAATAATAATAATAATAAAATAATGATTAATATGCCACATTTGCATGTAAACGGTGTAATCGTCGATTACAACAAGAAACTCGCGTGACGAAAATAGGTTAACTTCCGATGTTAGCAGACGACCGTTCCATCAAAACATTCTTCTTGAGAGAGCTTGACGTGATGTTGATGTGACGTGACGGTCCGTTGATGGACAGTGTGAATGCCGTCATTAGAAATACATTGTGGAATGTTCCGACGGACAGTGACGTGACGGAGAGTGTGAATTGGCCTTAAACCCTCTCTCAATATAATTTTGCCTCTTCCTAGGTCTATTATTGCTCCTGTTCATTTGGGAAATCCATGCTATTCCCAAGTTTGATGTAACAAGAATGTTTGCTTCTAAACTGTGCCCCTAAGACATGAATGCAAATCGAGTTTGGAGGATGACCTCTGCATATTTGCCTACTAATGTCCCTTTTATCCTTTTCTTATTACGCAACAGAACTAGCCACCAATAATTTTCTGCACCTCTGTTCAAATGTTTGTATAGCTTAGGGGACTTAACTACGGGGTTATCAGTCCCTAAGCTTACAAACTACTTATGAACTAGCTAATCCTAAGGACGGCACAAATATCCATGTCCGAGGGGGGATTCGAACCCCCGATCGTAGTGGCCGTGCAGACTGTCACTGGAGCGCCTCAGTCCTCTCGGCCACCGCGGCCGGCGCACCTCTGTAGTCTGCTGTTTCTGTTATGGTGATGAGGTTTCTGCAACTGCCTAAAATTAATTTTAATTGAATACATCATACTGTGACTTCTATGATGGTGGGCAGGTCCTGTTGTACAACTTCTTCTTTTTAATTTAGCAACAGCTGTGCTGTATCTTCATAGTCTAGCATGTTGATTTGGTTTGTCTCGCTGCCTGATGTGGGTTTATCACTACCCTTTCCAGTGTCTATGTCCTGCCATTCCTTAGATGGGCCAGCATTTCCCTGCTACATTGGTCGATTTGGCAGCCAAATTTCTACACCTGCTGTTAGCTGGCGGTTTCTGTCTGGTTCTTGCCAGTTTCATTGAAATCGATGATTGTTGTTTCCTCCTAGAAAATCATCCCCTCCACTTCTTCTTTGTACTTGTGGTCATACATAGTTGTCTTCTAACATTCCCATTGTCATTATTCCTGCATTTTCGGCTCTTAATGGCTCCTGCTCTTCTCTCTTGCATTATTTGCTATGCATGTGAATTCTTTCTTACAGACCAGGTTCCTGAATGCTTCTACATTATATCCACGTTTAGGCTACCTGAAACTACTTGTTGACAGTTAATAGGAAGCTTAATAGATACAATTATTTCACTTGCACTACACAGTACATCCACAACTGATCCTCTGTAACTATGGTCTGAAAGAAACTTCACTGGCTTTTCAATGCCATGATTCCAAGTCTCTACATATAGTAATTACTCATTTAATTTGCTCCTGTATTTTATGTGACCTTTAGCTGGTCCAGCTCCAAATGTCTGCTTGATGTAGAAGTGGCTGTAATACTAAAATTTTTCCCATTAAATCTTCCATATGTACTGATGACCACAATTGTGGTATTGACTAATAACATTGAGCGATCCATGCCTTTGGATGTGTGTTTTCCTACTGCCCAAATAATATTGGAACTTCTTCACGGTTAGAAAGAGTTCTTAGTCGAAAGTTATGTCCTCCCTCACTCTTGTTCTTTTGTATGTTGTGTCCAAACAAATGTTCAAATGTTTGTTAAGCTTAAGGGACTTAACAGTGGGGTCATCAGTCCCTAAACTTACAAACTACTGATAAACTACCTTATACTAAAGACGACACAAACATCCATGCCCGAGGGTGGATGCGAACCCCCGACCCTAGCAGCCATGCAGAATGTGACAGGTGCGCTGCAGACTGCTTGATCACTGTGGCCAGCCTGTTGTGTCCTTATACTAACTTTCAGCACTTCTAAAAAAGAGTAGGACTACTTCACAGACTGCAATTAGAATTATGTATGGTGTATCTAGATGATTAAAAGTTATTCAAGAAATGTAGAAGAACAACGTAAATTCTTCACATTTCACACTTAATATAGATAGCTGTTCAAAAGTAAATATGTACCTCTCATACACTATTTGTCGGGGGGGGGGGGGGCAAAGGACCCTCCTCTTACATCAGCCATGTGTGATCTTGCAACAACACAGCCAAAAAAAGAGTTGGAATCATTTCTTAGTTAATGTTATTATTATTATGAATTCATAGTTTGCTGAAACTACAAAAACATTGATTTGGTTACTTCAGAAGGAAGCTAAGTTTCAATGGACAATGAAATGCCAGGAAGTATTTCTGTGATTGAAGTAAACATCCTAATCATATCCTATGTTTATATTCCTGATATATAGGAAAAATTCATACATTTTCCAATACCAGTGTGTTAGGCTGTGTACTGAGTCAGAAATTAATGGAAAGAAACACATGGGTATCGGATTTTAGAATGTATTTAAATGTTTGTAGAGCTTATGGGACTTAACTACGGGGTCATCAGTCCCTAAACTTACAAACTACTTATGAACTAGCTAATACCAAGGACGGCACAAATATCCATGCCCGAGGGGGAATTCAAACCCCCGGCTGTAGTGGCCGTGCAAACCGTGACTGGCGCGCCGCAGTCCCCTCGGCTACCACGGCTGGCCAATTGATATATATATATATATATATATATATATATATATATATATATATATATATATATATATATGGTACGTGAAGTTCAGAACTTAAACAACAATCAGCCGAAGCTATTCGACGCAACTCTCCAAATTCTCCAGAAAATCGACTTTGAAGTTTCACAAGTACACGTAAGTACCATTAAGTGAAACACGTGCAGCATCTGTTGGTGTTAGCGTTCTAGCCTCATAACCATAAAGTTGGTGGTTCAAAACCTGCTTGTTTTCGAATTCAGTTATATAAAATATTATTGGGATCTCTAATTCCATGTATTGTGTCAGTTTTTGTTTATGTGAATGTAGACGACCTGAACACCTTGTCGTCACCTAAAACGATGGTTGAGTACACTAGCTGATTAGCTGCATGGAAACCCATTAGAAGCTATAGAGATGACTTTCCGAAAACAGTGTCGTGCCTCTTCACAAACTGAACAATGAAATACTACTGTCGTCAACTAATAGTGAAGCCAATACTGAAAAAATGTAGCTTACGTTTTTTTATTGAAACCTTCATCATTAACATTTTATAAAATATATCAGTGTGCACCTCGGTTGCACAGTGGTAGAGTGCCAGACTACAAATCCAAAGGTCGCGGGTTCGATCCCCGCCAGGTCCTACAATTTTTATCTGTCACTTTCCACTTCTTTCACCTCTGGCAGTACTGCTCATGTGAAAAATACCGAGTAGCACCGTGGTTCGGAATCCACGTTAAACTGTAGGTCCCCCTATAACTGGCTGGGTAAGTCAGGTCGGAGGAAGGCAACGGCATACCACCTGCAAATAGGACCATGCCTAGTAAAGCACTGTGGTGTTCAAACCAATCTTCGGATTGTTGACGGCTTTACCTTACCTTTAAAATATATCAATTACAAATAAACAAAAATACCTGCCTTTTTCGTAAAAATTACCATTAGATATTAAAATTGTGTAAGTACTAGAGCACAACAAGAAAAAATAATAAAATAAAAATTCTGATACAGCAGGATTAAAACCACCGAACCTATGGTAGTAAGACTAGAATGCTACCACCTGCGCTACACCAACAGATGCTGCAATTGATTTAATAATCTCTATCTATATAATAGCGAAAGGACACTCATTCATACATTCACTCACTCACTCACTGACTAAACATGAAATCTCGAAAACTACTTCATCTATGAAGCTGAAATGTGGCAGGAATGAAGTTTATACGCAGTATACATCAGCTAAGAAACAATTTTGCGATAAGACCGATAATTCATTAGATATGACATCATAAACAATGAAAAATTCCCTGTCTTGCTGTACATGATAGTGTGACTTTATCAGTCCACTATTTGATAATGAGAGCACTTAGCGACTTGCAACAAACTTTAAACATAATTTCAAACCTTTAGGAAACTTTTTCTCGCTGACAGCCATAGCAAAATGATGTGATGTTCACAGAGTAAGACTACAGCATTTGGAATAACGTTGCAATTTATAATATCTACACTACATATTATACCCGCACGAAATTTTACAGACACTATACACACATACAGCTGAATGTACCTTCGAAATTGTATCACAGTACGACATGTAGTTCATGAGATATGAACACACAAACAGTATGGTTCATGTCAAATCGCCCCGACACACAGCAAGTTTTAATCTTTTACTTCTTTACTACTAATTGTATTCACAATAGATTGTACAGACATACAGCATGTATACAAATGAGTATGTATCTGAAATATTATACAGTTGTACAATATATAGCAATAAATATGAGGTAATATATGCTGTGATGGGTAAAACCTTTTCACATCAGGCACCACGCTTCTTATTTATTGCTAAGACATTCCTGTATTCCAGTGAGATTAAGGAAATTCCTGACAGATGACAGTGCTGTTGAGAACTTTGAAGAACTGTAAAGCGCATACCATTGCAGGAAGAAGCAATACACTTCTATAGAACTACAAGGAAAGGAAGAGAATGAAACAGTGTACATCCAATGAATACCCATTATTTCTGACAGATCTCGCTTATAACTTTAAGAGACTGCAGTTTGCAGTGATACTTGCATTTTCTGATATCTATACTAATAATAAATCTGTAAATGTAGGCCTCTCGCTGTTCACTTCAATCTTCAAAACTACTGGACGAATCTTCATGTGGTTTTAACAGGAAACATTAAAAAGTTTGAGTCAACATACAGGCATAATTTTATCAAAATCGTATCACAGGAAAAAATCGTAATTTTAACTGTTTTCAGTCACCGTGGTGTCTGTTTGTTCAACTATTAAAAACCTCTTATCTCAAAAACAACTTCACGAATTTGAATGGGGTTTTCACAGGCAACTTGAGCGTAACTCTAGACAACATATAGACTTCGTTTCATAAAAATTGGATCTCGGAAAAATATCTTAATTTGAAACTTTATATTTATACCGTCACATCTGTCTGTCTTTTTGAACACGTTTATTTCCAAAACTACCAGACGAATTTACATTGAGTTTTCACGTGTAACTTGAGCATATCGTGCGGTTAAATAAAGGCTTCAATAATTAAAATCGGATAAGAGGAAATAATGATATCATAATTTAATAATTTGTTTAAAAGCCATCATGTATGTCTTTTTGTTGAGGATAATCTCCAAATGTACTACACGATCTTTCATGGGTAATTTGAGAATAGTTTGGAGAGTAACATAGGCTTCATTTCATCTAAATCCGATCAGAGAAAGGAAAGATATCGTAATTTGAAGTTGTATGTGTGTACTGTGCTTATAAGTATGGTGTAGTACGGCAAATCTCCAAGAATACTCTACGAACTTTCATGGGGTTTCATAGGTCAACTGAGACAAGGACAAGGGGAAGAAAGTACATGGTAATTTGTAGTTTCTGGTGTATGCTATGTTTGAATAGCAGCGTAGTATAGCAAAGATCCGATAGCTGGTACTAACATAGTACACCCAATAACTAATTGATGGCGATACTGCGTTTTTATTCTCATAACAGACTAAGGTTTAATATACTGAAACAAGTGCTACGATTTTCCTTACGGCAGCAGTGTAGTGTATTGATCTTGGCAATGGCCGTTGAATCCGTTTTGAAAAACCTGTCATGTACAATGAGGGGAATAATTCCTTGTGTTGATAACAAAATAAATAATTTATACTGTTCTGGTCATTAATCATCCACCTAAAGCAAATACTTCGTTGCCAACGATAGCAAACTAAACCGCTGCCACTGCAAGTAAAATTTCACCCAGCTAGGACAAAACAATTTTTTTTCTTCCTGTATGTATCCCATATGCTTTGCAATGTCATGGAAAGAAAAGAAGTGCATCTTTCGACGGGTATGACAACTAAATTATGCATGTAGTTGAAGTATCTATGGAGTGAGCATTGCGTTCTTTGCATCTTCTCAGCATTAAGCTGGAACTACCACGTGATATTGAGACAAATCCACTCTTACCACACATTAACCTGCTATTACGATTGGTTTGTACCGCATTGCTTGCAAAGAAGCCCCACCATCTTCTCGCAGAGCAACCACATAACATGAAAAAATATCTAAATAAATGTCACAGAAGAAACAAGAAAGTTGAGGAACCTTCGCTAAAAGGGCCAATTACACATAGTCACCCGTCTTAACCGAACAAAAAAGGACAAAGTCAGCGATTAGTATATTTTTCCGACATGACTTTTCCACCTTAATGTTGAGTACACAAACTCTGTTCTGCGCATCTGTTCTGCTCACTTCAGAGATATTTCTGCTGTGTGCCTGCCACTCAAGATAATAGCTTCGTTCGAGTGGCGCTGCTGACGGTCAGGAAGAGTTTGAGGCATTTGAGTGGCACTTTTGACTCTTTCTGACCATATCTGACTGGCCAATCTGGTGTTCGAGTGGCGGAGCTGATAGTTGGCGGCCGTTTGTTTAAGTCAGCGGATTTTCGTCAAACTGTTTTCTGACTGACTCCTCCAAAAGACAAACCCGCATATTTACGAAGAGGTTTGTGTTCTAAGTCTTCGATTTTATCTTCATTGAGGCTGAGCTTTGTATATTAGACATGCATTCTTTCAACTTATGTGGCCTTCTAATACAATATGTCACCTTTTTATTACACCCATACATACTATATATGAAAGGTGTGGAAATTTTCATAACATACGAATTTAAAGAGGAATGCGTATGTTTTTACAGTTTGGATTGTGATATATTCGCCTGAAAATGAAGTCAAAATAGTCCTACTGAGATTTTCTGTGCCATCTGTAAATGAAGTGATTGACACATAAGAATGACATAGTTCACAACAGGCATTAGCAGTGATAGATTTTTATAACCGACATCTAGCTTTATATGTGCCACTATAGCGTCTCACAATTACTGTTCCGTGTTTCTCCTTGTGGTTATATATTATAGAAATCTATTAGTGCCAATGTGGGAGTTTCTACACGAAATGTGTAACTTCTGGGAAAATCGTTTACAATGATAATTCTTGCACAACACCTGCAAATTTTTGTATATTAATTTGCATGTTTCATTTTTTTTTAAATTTTATTGTAACTCATAATAATGGGACAAAATACATATGAAGTTGTATTTTACCGAATATTCCTTTCACACACCGCTATCCTCATTTACCTCATTTTTGTATGAGGTTTCGTCAGGCTGAATTGGCTACATTATTTATAAACAGGGGCACATGTTTACGTATATTTTGCGTTTTGTCATAGTTTATGATCATAATGTATTCCACAATGTATTTCTAATGTCGGAATTCACACTGTCCGTCGCCGGTCCGTCATCTCACGTCAAGGTGAGCTTTCTCAAGAGAATGTTTTGATGGAAAGGTCGTCTGGTAACATCGCGCCTCGCAAGTTAACCTAGTTTCGTCATGTGATTTTCATATTATCCTTGACAGATACACAGTTTGCACACAAATCTGTCTTGTTAATCTTTACTTTATTATTATGCTTTGGTTTAATGGTAAATTGCAAATGTTTCATGTAGCCTTAGTTTTCTCAATTGAGCATCCTCCTACATAACATATCGCCAGTCATAACCTCACTTTCAACATCGATAGAAAGCAAAGATGCCAACTAGCGCTATAGGTGGCCAAACTGCAAAACAGGTGAAATAAGCATGGCTTCGGAGTTGGCAACTGTCAAAAAGTGCGCATGCACAGTGGAGGCCATCCAAATCGTCAGTAACTATCAGGAACTATCAGCGTTTGGGCCACTCGAACGAACCTAATATACACACTAGAGCGACAAACTCATCAGAAACCTCTCTGCTTTCATAATTGTTTGGTACAATATTGTGATTAAAATTTTTAATTACTTACTTTTGGTGTGGATTACACTAAGATAGAAAAAGACATCTTCTTTTACAGAGACAATCGTACTTAGTTATAATCCGATTTCTGAAAATGTAGTTCTATTACACAAGTTCGATTCCAACTTCGTGCTTTACGAAGTAATCACTGCAGGACTTGGGGGCATGTATTAGTTGAAAGAGTGGCGGATGCTGCTAACACAGTCAAGAAAATTCACTGGAAACACTATATTTTATGGAAAGTTCTATACAGACGTTCAGCTGACTCCATTCCTTCAACGATTATCTAGACTTACTTTATCGCACATTGACACCACCATGACATCTTATTTAAACAGACATGAACTGCTCTGTTGATTGAATTACCACACTTTCAGCATTCGTCGAGTTTTCGATGATAGGAAGCACTGCATACATAACTACATAGGCCCCAGTGTGACACTGCAACATACTAATACTTCAGCATACACTTACTGAGAGAGGTAAACAGTTTAGTACTACAACACAGAACAAAAACAAGGTGCTGTAATTATTATTACTGTTTCACAGATCAACGACAGAAGTGTTTTCAGAAGTTTACGCCAGACAATTACACACTGCAGTGTTAACTTTATGAACACAACCTAACACAGAATTTAATAGATCCGGAGTAAATTCACTTTTTGTATGAAAAATTTTATGAACATTTGTCGTTTTCGACATTGACAACTACTTAAATTTGACATCTTGGTTAGGAGAACTGAGTTTATTGACAGAGCGATCCAAGAAGGATTATGTTCTTGCTGACCTAGGTCTGGAACCCTAAAAACTATGATATACACAGGTTCCTCTTTAAAAACCATTGTGAAGCACGGGCATGTAAGCTAGTTGGTATTTCCATGTAATTGCAAAACTTCAAAGTCAATTTTGTCGAGAATTTTTTAGAGTTACGTCAAATGAATTTGGCTGATTTTTTAGTTCTGAACTTCACATACCATAAATATCAAAAAATTCTAAAATCTGATGCCCATGTGGTCTTCTTATAAATGTCAGATGCCTCTTGAAATTTGAACTAGGTTAAGTAAAAATACTCGATAACTGGGAAAAAATGTTGGTGACTTCAAAGTAATAACAGACTATACGTCCTTGAAGTAGCTGTATTGCTGAAAGACCCTACAAGTCAGTTAAGATGATGAGGACTCAAAATGTGAGAATTTGATTGAAAACTAATAATGTGAGTGTAGATCAGATGTGGCGTACATTCAGATAAATAGTATTGACAGATATTGAAAGATTTATACCAAATAAAGTAACAAAGAAGTGGCTGACACATCATGGTACACAAAACAGATTAGATTACTCTTGTAAAATCAAAGAAAACATATGCCAAATTTAAACACACACAAAATCCCCAAAACTTGCAATCTTTTATAGAAACTCAAAATTTAGCATGAACTTCAATGTGAGTTTCACTATAACAAGTCAGCAACTGAAAGCAGTTAATTCTATAAATTATCTTGGAGTAGGAATTAGGAGTGATTTAAAATGGAACGACCATATAAAATTAATCGTCGATAAAGCAGATGCCAGACTGAGATTCATTGGAAGAATCCTTAGGAAATACAGTCCGAAAACAAAGGAAGTAGGTTACAGTACACTTGTTCGCCCACTGCTTGAATACTGCTCACTGGTGTGGGATTCGTACCAGGTGGGGTTGATAGAGAAGGTAGAGAAGATCCAATGGAGATTAGCGTGCTTCGTTACAGAATAATTTAGTTATTGTGAAAGCCTTAGGGAGATGATCCATAAACTCCAATGGAAGACTCTGCAAGAGAGACGCTCTGTATTTCGGTACTGGCTTTTGTAGAAGTTTCGAAAACGTACCAGTACCCAGGAGTCTACCAGTATATTGCTTCCTTCTAGGTATATTTAGTGAAGAGATCATTAAGATAAAATCAGAGAGTTTAGCGACTACACAGAGGCATACCAACAATCTTTCTTTTTGTAAACAATACATGACTGGAATGGGAGGGAGTACTGATAGTGGACACAAGGTACCCTCTGCCACACACCGTCAGGTGGCTTGTGGAGTATGGATGTAGATGTAACCTTGTCATGTAATTTGATAGAAAATCCAAGGAAATTCTGGTCATTGTAGTTGGACCTATATTGAACAATCCAATATTTTCTGATTCTTCAGTTTCTCCCGGCGTATTTGATAATCAAAATATCCACGGGTGTACTGCCAGTCTATAGTGTCCATAGTGTCCATTGGACACCATAGACCGGCAGTACACCCGTGGATATTTTGATTGTCCGATATTTTCTTCATGAAGCTCAATTTTGCAGTTGTTCAGTACTTACGGAATATATTGTTTTAAATGTTATTAATGTTTGAGAACATATACTTGTGTGAATTTTATTTGCTTTTGTTTGTTTCATGTGTAACAACAGTGCTGCAGCAGTACGCAGTGACGAGTTCTCCGTCGACGTCTGCGAGAAAAAGCTGGTCGCTATCGTTGATTAGCCGAAGGTCAGCACACTGAACTAGAAGACACTGCCTGCTGTTGCGGACAGACACACTTTTGTTTTTTATATTAACAATGAATATGAAGAAAAATGTAAATGAAAAAGAGTTAGTCATGTCTTGTATTCCGTATTGAAAGAAAGTCTCTTTGCAATCATCATTTGTATATACTGAATTGTGTGTGATTAATTATGTCAAATATATATATATTTAAATAAAAGTTTTAAAAGTAGTTACTGATGAGAGTCCACGATTTCTAAGAAATTGAATCAAGATGTGTAGATGATTTTTTTCTGAAGTGAATTTTGAAGGTGATCTGAAATACTTATACAAAAATTACGTCTCACTAACGTTACACGAAAGTTGACATGGTTTTAGCGACCATAGATGTATAGGAGTCCTGTGAAACAAAAAAAAACTCTCGTGGAGTCCTCAACTAAAATTTTATTCAGGGGTTTACGAACTTAAAGAATCTGATGGTAGAAAGCCATCCTGAAATATTTTCAATATTCAAGACAAGAAATTTATTGTGAATGATTTGGAAGCTAAAATTATCATCATAGACAATTATTGTGAGTTGGTACTAGTTAACTTCGGGTACAAACTCACAGTCATTTAATGAGTTGTTTGTTAATGAACTCAGAGTTCATTAAAACTGGTACCATCACATCATATGAAAATAATGGTTTGTTGGAGCAGCAGATTGCTGTTCCTGAGAAATTTCTTTCCTTTAAAAAACAAGCCCTGAAAGTCCATGGAGTGGCTGCCGGGTGTACGAGACGAGACATCAGCATTGCAGCTGGGCGTACGAGTTTCCAGAGTTGCAGGTGGGCGTGGGAGTGCCGACAGATCTTCACGCAACCTATCGGCCATCGAGATGCACGAGCAGCCGGCCTCAGTCAGACTACAGCGCTGTCTTGCAGTCAACCCCAAATTTGCCAGCAACAGCAAATAATTGCTGCTGAACTACAAACAACGAAACTACTGATTATATAAATTTATAAATCCGGTGAGTTATTTGCAAAAAGTTGAGAAGTGATAACTGTGTGAACTCACAAAGTGTCTGTTGTTATTTTTGGTGTTAACTAATATATAATCATGTCTGATAACGAAATGATAGAAAAGGATATACCTCTACAGAGTAGATTATTGCAGGATGTATTATTTCAGCTTAAAGAAATGAAAGAATCTCACAGTTCTGATATGTCTGTATTAAAAGCTGAATTGGTAAGACAGATAGCTGATGTTAAGGAAAAAATTGATTCTGATATTAAAAGTCGATTAGAAGCTAGCAGAACAGAGCTAATTGAAAAAATAGAATTAACTAATAACAATATTGAAGATTTTCAAAGGGAAACCTACGATGAATTAGGTAGTTTAAATGCTAGGCTAGAAGAACATATAAAAATTCTGGAGAAGAGACACAACTAATGAAACAGGACATTATGAAAATTACTAAAAGGTTCGAGAATATTAATGTTGTTATTAATGAAGAAATACAGAAAAATAACGATAAAATCCAAGAGGTAATGATTACACGAGTTGAGGTAGTTCGCAATGAAATGTTAGAACACCTCCAAGAAGTGTCTGTTAATTTTGCTGGTTTTACTCACATTAATAAAGACGATATAGAGAATATTACAAGAAGGTTAGACGAAGGTGAAGTAGAAAGAAACACGTTAAACGATGCTATTAATGACATGTATACTGCGTTAGAAGATGTTGTTGTTGTTGTGGTCTTCAGTCGGGAGACTGGTTTCATGCAGCCCTCCACAATATCCTATCCTGAGCAAGCCTCTTCATCTCCACATAAGAACAGCAACCTACATCTGTATGAATCTGCTTACTGTATCCATATCTTGGTCTTCCTCTGCGGTTTTTACCCCACACACTTCCCTCCAACGCTAAATTCACAATTCCTTGATGTCTAAGAATGTGCCCTACCAATCAATCCCTTCTTTTAGTCAAGGTATGCCAGAAATTTCTGTTCTCCCCAATTCTGTTCAGTACCTCCTCATTAGTTATGCGATCCACCCACCTAATCTTCAGCATTCTTCTGTAGCACTATATTTCAAAAGCCTCAATCCTCTTCCTGTCTGCACTGTTTATCGTCCATGTCTCACTCCCATACAAGGCAACACTCCATACAAATACCTTCAGAAAGACTTCCTTAGGCTTAAATCAATATGTGATGTTAACAAATTTCTCTGTTTCAAGAACGCTTTTCTACCCATTGCCATTCTGCATTTTATATCCTCTGTATTGCGACCATCATTTGTTATTTTACTGCCCAAGTAACTAAACTCATCTACCTCCTTTATTGCTTCGTTACCTAATCTAATTCCTTCAGCATCACCTGATTTTCTTAGACTGCACTCTATTACCCTAGTTTTGCTCTGGTTAATGTTAATCTTATATGCACCTATCAGCACACTGTCCATTCCGTTCAATTGCTCTTCCAGGTCCTTTGCTGTATCTGACAGAATTACTATGTCCTCGGCAAATCGCAGTGTTTTTAATTCTTCCCCATGAACTTTAATTCCTTCACCAAATTTCTCCTTGCTTTCCTTTATAGCTTGCTCATTGTACAAATTGAACAACATTGGAGAAAGGCTAAAGCCTGTCTTACTCCCTTTCCAACCTCTGCATCCTTTTCATGCCCTTCAAACAACCACTGTCTGGTTTTTGTACAAGTTGTAAATAACCTTATGCTCCCTATATTTTACTCCTGCTTGCTTCATAACTTAAAAGAGTTTATTCCAATCAACATTGTCAAAAGCCTTCTCCAAATCTACAAAAGCTAGAAATGTAGGTTTGCCTTTACTTAATCTATCTTCTACGATAACTAGTAAAGTGAGTATTGCCTCCGGAGTTCCTACACTTCCCCTGAACCCAAACTGATCTTCCTCGTGGTCGGCTTCTACCAGCTTTTCCATCCTTCTGTATATAATTCGTGTTAATATTTTGCAACCATGACTTATTAAACTGATGGTTCTGTAGTTTTCACACCTGTCTGCACCCGCTTTCTTTGGAATCGGGATTATAACATTTTTCTTAAAGTCTGAGGGTACTTGGCCTGTCTCATACATCTTACACACCAGATGAAACAGGTTTGTCATGGCTGATTCTCCCAGAGACATCAGTAGCTCTGAGGGAATATCATCTACTCCAGGGGCCTTGTTTCGACTTAGGTCTTTCAGTGCTCTGTCAAATTCATCTCTGAGTATAGTATCTCCTATTTCATCCTCATCTCCTTCTTCTCCCCTTTCTACAATATTGCCGCTAAGTTCATTTCCTTCATAGAGTCTCTCTATATACTCTTTCCACCTTTCAGCATTACCCTCTTTGCTGAGAACTGGTTTTCCATCAGAGTCCTTGATATTCATAGAGCCGTTTTTCTTATCTCCAAATGTTTCATTTATTTTCCTGTAGGCTATATCTATTTTCACCTATTTATACAGTCTTCTACATCCTTGCATTTGCCTTCTAGCCACTCCTGCTAAGCAATTTTGCACTTCCTGTCAATCTTATTTCTTAGTCGTCTGTACTCCATTTTGCCTGTTTCATTTACTGCATTTTTATATTTTCTCCTTTCATCAGAAGATATAAAGCCAAAATCAATTGATCTAGCAGAGGAATTACATTGTGAAATCGATAAAGAAACTTCTCTGACGTATAGAATTTCGTTTGCAGGAGATTACATCTCGATTATCGACTTTTGCCAATAATGATAAAGAAGGTTTTTCTAATGGTATTACGTGTAATGGTAATTTAAAAATTAATAAGAATGATAGTCGAACCGTTTTTGTTTGTGGAGATGCTGACATTAATGAAATCAATACTACAAAAAACAAAGGGGATTCGACTTCATCTATGCAAGAGTCAATAATGCGTAAAACGTCATCAGGCGATGAGTCCGAAGAATTTAATGTGTCGGCTAATACTAATGTGGGAAATAGATTTCCGGTATTCAAACCAAATGGGGAACTTCACCCAATAATTTTCATAAAAGCATTTATTAATGCATTTCCTACAAACTGGAATAGTAATAAACATATACAATTTGTAATAGGGCAACTAGAAAATGAGGCTACAGAGTGGGCTATTTTAAACAGTAATGACTTTAAAGATTGGGAAGACTTCATACAACAGTTTAAAGATAAATAATGGTCGAAGGGAGAACAGCAACGAATGGCTTTAGAAATATTGGAGCCTTGTTCGAATTTTAAGTGTAGAAGAGGTATTTTAATAGAAGGAAGCTATCAGATTCGCCTATGAATCTAAATAATTTAATTAGAGTGCTTATCAGTAGGCTACTATATTATATAAAATAAGTTATAAATAAGATAAAGAATGCAAACCGTTCTTCTTCTTATAAGAAGGTTCTTAAGTGGTTCACAAGATTCCACATCAAAAGGCTTTACTACTTCAAGAACCTACTACAGGGATTGTTAAAAGGTTATACAATGTTGATCAAGTTAAGCCCTTTATACCTCATATTAAAAAAGTAGTTTCATTGTACCATATTAAGGAAATTGATGGAAATCAGAAAGACTTTGACTAATGATGGATAATGAATGACCTAGAGTTGTCCTCTTATTCTTAGAGCTTCCATAGGAATTTGTTGAGGTCACTTTTCGGGGATCCTGGAGATAACGCTACACCGTCCGTTGTGTATGGGTCCACGACCATCTAGTGTGACATTATGTGCCCTCTGGTTTAGTAGTCGTATATCGAAGGGACAGGGTGTCTTGGGGTGGGGGGAGGAAAGGGGTGTCTGTCTTTGGGGATCTATCTTCTATCCTTCTTTGACCTCATCAAAACCATCTTCTTTCATTTCCTTTCTTACTTCTCCTTTTAGGAGTACCATGCTATCTGTACCTCTTTCCATATTCAATAGTTCTATTGCAGAACCCTACCCAGTTTTATTCCGTTATTACAAAGTATGTTCTTACAGATTAGCCCAGGAGCAACAACTCAGGGCGTGACTTAAGACGATGACTTAATACTAATAATATTTATTCAATGGAGAATAACAGAACGTAAAATTACTTCCATTAATCAACGGTAAAAGTAAAGCGTAGTTTAAACATTTTGACAAAGCAGAAATAATTAATACTCAACATTATATAAACAGATTTTTTTTACGGAACTCTGTCTCCATATAATATACATTTTTATTTTTATTTAATGATCATTGAATTTTATAATTTATTTTTTTAATATATAGTAGGTGCATTTAGGTAAAAAGGGGACTTGTGTTTGTTATGACAGAGACTCGGATTGTAGGCATATAGGAATATATGATAGGTTTAATTATTGAAAGAAATTAGGACTACATGGCGTCCAGCGCATTAGATTGTGAGAAAGTAGTGGGATGTCTTTTAAGGGTTTGTGTAAAGTGTTACAGAAAACACACCAAATCTGACATCTTAATATACTTCTCATAGGTAAGGTAGGCTACCTTTATATACAAAGAGACATACGAAGGCAAAAGAGGGCCATGCCAATGTTTCTAAAGTATTTTTAAATTGGTCTCCTTATCACCTTCAATAAAAGCACTGATGTATGAAGGCAAATATTTATAAAATGCTAATGAGTAAAATAATTTTAAAATAGGGAGATCCTGCGAAAGAAATTATGGGATTATGAGTGAAGTTCCATAGTTGAAAATTATATTAAAGTACTTGTTTTATTTTGCAAATGTAAGGTACCATAACAATAGTGGATGAATTCTACTTGAGGAGTAGCAATGTGATTCCTCTGTATCTAACTATTAAAGTTCAAAACTTACCTTTGACTCAGATGGGTAATAAATACGTGTTGGTATATAATGAAATGAAAACCTTTCTGTCAGTATAAAGGATAATATTATCTTTATGATGTTTAAATATTATTTAACTTTAAATGATAATATTATCTTTATGATGTTTAAATATTATTTAAGTTTAAAGGATAATATTATCTTTATGATGTTTAAATATGTGGGTAAAGATAACATTTTAACGAAGAAAACATATTTTCTGAATGTATTACTTATTGTTTCTTAAAAGGTTTTTGCACACTCTTGTTAATTGAACACAACTATATCCTGCAAGATTCTGAGTTTTTCAAAGACAACTGCACTTTCTCTGAAAACTCAATTTGTTCTATTTTGTAAACATATAATGAAATAAATACCAACGAATTTCAAACATAGACATCTTTATCACATGTACACAAACTGGAGAGATACTTTTACAATAACTGTTGTAAATGACGTGATGATAATAGTACGTTTGTGTATAGATTAAGCTTTGTGGAATTTGGTATTACCAAACTTACTCCGTTTGTTATTTTAGTTGTAAAAGAAAACATAGTCACAGATTGCGATAGAATTGTGATAGAATTATTGTATGAACGTTATTACTGATAATACTTTTACGATAAAAAAAAACTTATTAATATATGTTGAAAAAGAAATTAAGCATCTTGTTTCAAATGAAGAAACTATACCTATAAAAATTCAAAAGACAGATAACACTTATTGAATATAAACAAATGATTTGACAATATTTTGAAGAAATATATGTGTGGTGTCACACAAGTCTAAAGTGCGTGCCACCTACTTTCGCTGCCATGCACGCACGGCGCGGCGTTCTTACGACGTCAACCACGAGCGTCCTCTGCTACTATCCCACTCGTGGCCACCACTGAACGACATCCTTCACTTGGGACTGAGATAGGAACCGGTGAAGACTTGGCTATCAGATAGGCACTAGGCAGACCTCTAGCTCAACTATGTATCAGCATTCTGCAGTACTGAGCTATGTGAAAGTTAAGTATTACTAAGTCTCTAAGAAATATAGATCTCGTTCTAATTTACTCTAGTGTTTCTAGTTTCTGCTGTCCCACTGGCTGGTCACCTCCTACCTGCACAAGCGTGCATCCTTTATTCCTGTGTCGGTCTTTCTACTCGGCCACCGACACCTACGACGGAAACGAGACACAAAAGCGGCAACGAGGCTGGGACACAAAAATATGTTTATGGTTAGTCACTGCTAAATTGAGCTTGTGGGTGGGGGATGTAGTGGGACATGTATTTAACCGTCCACTATTTTCTTCATAAAGCTCAATTTCGCAGTTGTTCAATGCTTACAGAATATATTGTTTTGAATGTTATTAATGTTTGAGAACATATACTTGTGCGAATTTCATTTGCTTTTTTTTTTTTTTCATTTGTAACGAAGGTGCTGCAGCAGTACGCAGTAATGAGTTCTCCGCTGACGTCAGCGAGAAAATGCTGGTCACTATAACTGATTAGCTGAAGGTCGGCACGCTGAACTAGAAGACACTGCCTGCTGTTGCGGACTGTGACAGACTTTTGTTTTTAATATTAACAATGAATATAAAGAGAAATGTAAATGAAAAAAAGTTAGTCGTGACTTGTATTCTGTATTGAGAGGAAGTCTCTTTGCAATCATCATTTGTATATACTGAATTGTGTGTGATTAATTATGTCAAATATATATATAATATATATATATATATATATATATATATATATATATTTAAATAAAAGTTTTAAAAGTAGTTACTGATGAGAGTCTACGATTTCTAAAAAATTGAATCAAGATGTGTAAATGTTTTTTTTCTGAAGTGAAGTTTGAATGTGATCTGAAAGACTTATACAAAAATTATGTGTCATTAAAGTTGCACGAAAGTTGACATGGTTTTAGCGATCATAGATATATAGGAGTCCTGTGAAACAAAAAACTCTCGTGGAGTCCTCAACTAAAACTTTATTCAGGGGCTTATGAACTTAAAGAATCTAATGGTAGAAAGCAATCCTGAAATATTTTCTATATTGAAGACAAGAAATTTATTATGAATAATTTGGAAGCTAAAATTATCGTCAGGGATAATTATTGTGAGTTGGTACTGGTTAACTTCGGGTACGAAGTCACAGTCATTTAATGAGTTGTTTGTTAATGAAATCAGAGTTCATTAAAACTGGTACCATCACATCATATGAAAATAATGGTTTATCAGACAAGTGTCATCTTAGTGATGTTGATACAAACTTGCTTTGGTACTTTGTTAAAAGTGTGTTTTCTTTGCCTGTACTGATTATGAGTAACTATAGCCTGGAAGGAACATAGCGTACATTTGGCATACGGAGAGTGACTATAGCCTGGGTGGAACACAGTGTACATTTGACGTTCGGAAATCAGTCACATTGCATCCCTCACCCAAAACTCTCTTTTGAATATGTCGTCTTGCTTCCATATTTGATTATTTTCTAAATATAACTAAATCGTTTTCATTTCAAAGCAATGGCGCACTGAAAATTATCAAAAACACGTCGTTCTTAGAACAATGAATTATAGTAATGTCTAAAAATACCATGTTAGCAGATAATATCTGCCATTGATGGTACGAGAACTAAGGATTACTCTTGCAACTGTTTGGTGTAGTGTAATGGGCACTGAATTAGTTTGTGATGCACGAACAACTTAGACAGTGGTTCAAAACTTCTGGGCGTGGTGGCTAAGAGCATTCGATCAGAGGGTTGTTGGAGTTGTAGCTCAGTGTGCTCAGTCAGAGAGCTCAACGCCATCTGTAACGAAAAACTGAATCTATGACGAAACGATCAAAATAAAAGAAAATAAACCAACGTCCACAAAGAACCGATCAAATTGTAGAACCATTGAAAAGAGGGAGAAAGAAAGTTTTCTCAAAGCGATCTGTAATAAATAAATTAAAAAAAAAAATAAGAACAGAGCCAAATTCTCAACGAACAACCTAGTACGAACATGAACAAACGACTGCAAAGCATCGAGCTACCTGAAGATTTAAAAAATATAAATGAATACAAATAAAAACCCGCCACTGCCATGCTCTTCATCTTGTTTCTTAAAAGGTTTTTGCACACTCTTGTTAATTGAACACAACTATATCCTGCAAGATTCTGAGTTTTTCAAAGACAACTGCACTTTCTCTGTTCTATTTTGTAAACATATAATGAAATAAATACCAACGAATTTCAAACATAGACATCTTTATCACATGTACACAAACTGGAGAGATACTTTTACAATAACTGTTGTAAATGACGTAATGATAATAGTACGTTTGTGTATAGATTAAGCTTTGTGGAATTTGGTATTACCAAACTTACTCCGTTTGTTATTTTAGTTGTAAAAGAAAACATAGTCACAGATTGAGACAGAATATTTGCTCTTTATTTTAGCAAAGAACAAAGTAACATGTAAAAAGTCATATCGGAACTACAGAAAAGGTAATACAATCAACGTTAAAAGCGTCCATAGCAACCATACCAAAGATAAACATTTTAGTAGACACATTGATTCTAATTAATGACCTTCAACATAATCCATTAATAGTGAATAATAGCTTAGAAAAAACAGGAAATTTGTTGCAATATATTCACTTCCCTTCTGTTTCATTAAGGAACGACAGTTGCTACAGAAATCTAGGACTCCATTCATGTATGAAAATACCAGTATCTGCACGTTGTTTAGAATATTCATTATCACAGTATCCTCCTTGTTGTTCTGCAACTGCTCCAGAAGACCGGTGTTCAATTCGTTATTACTTATTTCATGGCACGTTCAGGAAATGGAACAAATGCACATTTAAGAGAGAGCACTCTTAGATCTGCACAACTCTAAACTTTGCAGAAATTAGCTCTATTTCCTTAATACGAGTGCCTGAAACTCTCTTAGGAAAAAAAGCGAAAAAAATTATTTTGTTAGTGGCAGGTTTCGAACTAACGACCACAGACATCACACCCAAGCGCACTATCCACTACACTGCAGCGAACAACTCCGACATTGTTAATTATTTCCTGTATTATTGCTGGCCGTTTCTGACAGCTGAAATACCAGTTTTAGACACAAGGTTATAATTTATCACACTATGAATGATGTGCTTTGGTTAATTGTTCAATGCGCCACTGTTTTGAAATGACAATACGTAAGTTATAACCAGAAAATCATAAAATACAGGCAGCAAGATGGTGTATGCCTTAGAGAGTTCTGAGTGAGGAATGTCATGTGACATCTTCGATCGCCTGGTTTGCGTATAATCAAGTGACGGTGTCAAATCGCCGTTATTTTTGCAAATATCTCTGTAACGGTGCGAATTAAGAAAAGAAAAAAAACATGTAAGAGCAAAGTTGCAGATATTTCTCTCCTCTACAAATTCGGTTATTCAATTTTCGTGTCAGATGAACGGTTTGTTTGCGATTACAAACGGCTTTTTTTAGTGTTACTAAGGTATTTTTTGTCTCAAAGTTTTGAAAAAGGGAGGTTCTGGTCTCTGGCAGCCAACAATTATGTCTATAAAATTTGGTAATCATCGGTTGAACGGTTCGACTTAAAAAGTGGGAACACGTTACAGACAGACAGACATCGTAAAATCGCCAATATTTTTGCAAATATCTCTGAAACTATGAGAGATGTAAAAAAACATAAGTGAGCAAAGTTGTACAGAATTTTCTCCCCTACAATTTCATGTATTGAGGTTTCGTGTCAGATGAACGGTTAAACCGTTATTTTCATTTACATTTCGAACTCTCAAAAGGCGATCGCAAAGGCCCACTTTTAGTATTACTACCGTAACCTAAACTGGGCCGCAACTCGACAGCAATCGATAGTTATTCGACTTCAACGCTTACGTCATTTTGATGTGACTGTGAAGGCCAACACCGTGAAAGGAGGCTTTGTGCAAGGGTAACGTCAATTTGACATCACACACAGCGTCAAAAACGCAGCAATTGCTATCGACTCTTTTGTTAGCATTCAATAGTCGATAAGGGCCGTGTTTACCACAACACGGTATCGGTAGTTAGATTTCACTTAAATAGGTCAAATCTATTTAATGATACCACAACAGGGTGTCGGTACTTAGATTTCACCTAAGTAGGTCAAATCTACTTACTGATACCACAACATGGAATCGGTAGTTAGATTTCACCTAAATAGGTCAAATTTGCTTAATGATACGTCTTCAAAATACATTTAATAATTAGGTAATTTGAAAGAAAGCTTGCACTCGAAGTTGTACGGCCTGAAATGATATATTTATGTCGAACATACAACTGTAAATCGATTGAGTGTTTCTGAACCGGAGATTCGGGAGCTGCGCGCCCTCACATACTAAAAAAAAAAAAAAAAAAAATCTTGTATAACCTATACCTAACCTTCTTAGGGCTACGATACAGATAACTTTTTCAAATTGAAATTTAGGGTGTCTTCAAAAATATCAGACACGTAAACAATGAGTAACAATACTGAAACCATGTGCGGGACAGAATGACGTAAAACATGACATCATCGGTCAAAACGGTATCGGAGACTAGATTTTACCCGAAAAATTTTACACTAGTGTAATGTGCTCCTGTGAAGTAGTTTCGTGAAAGATGTTAGCTAAAATATATAACAAAAATCTTTGTCAAAGATCTTTTACAGTGTAATACCCAAGTAACCTTGTACCCAAGCCCCTACCATGCCGTAGCGGAGAAGCGATGCAGCTGTCCCCAAATTGAAGTGGCTGATCACTGCCTTATGCAGGGAAGAATCCTAGTACTGGGGTTGTAATTTGAAGTGTATGAGACGCAACAAGGGCAAAATAAACGCATGTTTGTTTAAAAAAATTACTGATTATTGCAGTCTGTTTAAAAAGTATTCTTAAATGAATGAAGTCTCCTAATTTTCGAAATAACGTCTGCATAGAGACACAAAATTTAAGAATGTAAGGCTCTTTTCTGATAAGGTGGAGCACTTTTCATGTAGATATTTGCATAAGATGGTTCCATGAAACTTGTAAAGTAGCAGAAAATGCGATTATTTTTTAATTCAGGTAATTTTCTGTCAGGTCCTGTTTACTTTTCGCCGACTACACTGTACGTTTTGCACGCTTCTTTTTGCATAGCATAGTTTCGTTTACATTCCTTGCCATATTACATAGAATTTTTCTTTTAACTTCCTCGAATTTGGGTATGAATAATTGTAATAACACATACAACTTTAAATAGGCATTTCATTTGCACATTACTTTTTAACAGACATAGTACTTCTTAAAGTGGTTGAGTATGTAACATTCGACCAAGTAATAACCATTTACGAAGTTTACTCACCGCCTGTTAAGTGGCTAAAAACAATTATTCGACCTGCTTCAGCATCATACTTATATGTGGTAAATACTTCTTATCAGCCTAGTTATTCAATCAGCTCAAATTAGTGTTTTTAATTTTATATATATATAAGTACTTGACACTTGCACCACTTGTACGAAAGTAAGTTTCTCAATTTTAGAGAATCATTTGTTAGAGGAAACTTAAACATAAACAAACTCTCATGATTTCTTATTTCTCCATGAAAATACTATTCGGTATACAAGTAATGACTGCTCTGTCTAACGTAACATTGTTTCTGTCTTCGTCTTTGCTTCCGTTCTCACTGTTACAATTAAAAGCAGTACACGAACGAGCCATGTCCACGCACGATTGCCCTGCAGATGGCGGCTTCTGTCACGTTCAGTGTGGGGACGCGACACTAGCGCCAGCAATTGGTATAGTTTTTATTTACTAACTACTAAGTGATGCTTGCACCCAAGGAAGTTAGAATAAAAACCTCCTTGCTTATACCCAAGGAGGTTACGAAGATCTTTGGTAATATCGGCCTAAGTAAAATAAAAGACAATCGCCTGTTAGTTGCAATGTCTTTGGTTAGTTGATTGTCGTGTGTATCTTTGTCGTTGAAGTTACGTAATAAGGTAATTGTTGTGTATCAACAAGTTTCGAGTAGCAGGAATGTTGGTGCTGTTTGTTTTGTTTTAGGCTTGCTCAAGTGACTGTAGAGAAGTGCCTATAGTACAAAATGAGTTCCTACAGTCGTGGAAGACGTCGAACGCGTTCAAGTGGAAATGCAAGTCGCGAATTAGGTGGTCAGTATACAAACAGCCAGTAAAAGACGTTACCTCAGCTGTTACTACTTGTAACAGTAAAAGTCTTCTATAGAAGACGATTGTAGAATCATGTTTGTTATTTATCTTCGCACGCAGTACTGTATACATGCAATAGTTTGCTGAAATCTGCAAACAACTTTTAAACAGCAGCTTGGGAACATAGTGGCTTTTGTTTTCGCTGTACATGTTGGATTTCTTTTGTTGTGTTGTGAGCATTTCCTTCTTATTGTAACTATATTGAAAAAAATACTTGATTTATGTAACCTATTATACCATATAATTTCTACATTATGGGCTCACCTCAGCCTAAGATCGTTAGTGTGTTTTGGTGTGCATGTATTGTTTAGTATTGCATTGTTGAATGCTCCAGTGACCACGACAAATGCGTTAATCTAATATTACAATAGTCAGAATTCGTTTCAGTATAGATATTTTTTTAGCGGTCTGACACTCAAGTTGTGTTTTATGTTTGTTATATTTCCCAAATATTTTTTTGTTAATATGAGCGTGTGATTTCCTTCTGAACGAATGTGTGTACGTTTTGCAATTAAGATGCCTCAACAGGTTATTAGTTTAAAGACGTCATGAATATGAATGGGTTCGAAGTTTGTGCTTAGGAAGAGGAAAATGGTAGGGAATAGTTGACAGAAATAAGTTTATTCGAACGTTCGTGGTTTTATTTGTGTGTTGGGGTAAATATGGATTTTGTTGCTAATTCATCATGCAATTCTCAGTGTTGAAAACATTATTTTTACATGAAATCACCGCTTCTGAGAAATTATACTACTGAATATCTTCATCATTGTGCTATAATTAGGAACATTAACCATTATTTCCAAATATTTGATGTAATGGTGTCAGTTTGAAGACCTGTTGTTGCACCCCTAATTTTAGGGCCAATGCCAACCCTTTTATTATCCTCATTCAATTTGTTTTAGAATGAGATATCATGCTTATTGGCAATATGCAGTTAGATCTATCCCTGTAGAATCTAAAGATGCAGTGAACCTTGCAAGGTAGCTAATTTCCTTCCTGTGCAAGTACTGAAAGGGGCTGCCAAGGTGCTTCATTTACATTTACCAGGAGTTGGTCTCAATCTGTCTGTCTTAATGTAGATTAGCCCATGTATGCACCTTGTCTGACCAATAAGGAATATCAGTACAAAATTAAATAAGGGATAGGAGAGTTTCATAATGAATCAGAGAATTAATATGCTACTGAGAACAATGTACGGAACACGTTATAGTAGCCAACTAGTTAGTTTATATGACACAGATGGTGAAATGTGAAAGCATATGTGGTGACATAGAATACTTTATTATTAAAATAGTTCAGGGAGATATAAATTGTACAAAATTTTACCTTAAAGGTATACAGCAGTGGCAGTGTAGTGTACTTGTGTTGGCAACAGAATGTTTGCTTTCTAAGAGTGATTAGTTTACTTACCAGACAAAGGTGGCTACTGGAATCTCTGAACCATCTAGCAGGAACAACATTACCAGTAATTGTTTTTATGTTAAAAACAAAAATATTATTTATATATAGGCCTACATGTGGCATCTGTTGCGAAAGAACAGATATCACTTCTGATCCTGCAGTTGTCATTCCGTAACATTCACAGAATATATGACATCAACAGCGATTGGTCGCCCAGTGGACGTCGTCCAGAGCACACCTCTCCAGTAGCGTAGCAGTAATTTATCAGTTGTAAGTGTAACCGGCTTCTCTCTAGAAGCTACATATTTTTACTTTTCAGTGCGTTTTCCCTTGAGTGCATTAAATTTATTGTGTGCTCGCGTTTTTGTTTGATTCATATTCGCGTTAAATATCTGGTTAGTGTATTATTTCGACGTGTGAATCGCGTCGCGACAGTCGTCTGTCTTTGTTTTCTGATTAGAAGCAACATATAGTATTTTGATTTTCGTCTACACTTTCTCGTCTAAATTTGTAAAGTTATACTGAGCTGTCGTGCGTATTGGATTCACATCAGCATTCTAACGAACAGTTTAGTTTTCCTTTGAACGCATCGCGACTGTAGTTTTTGTTTTTGTTGGCACTGTAATCATGAATAGGGACTGTGACTGCTGTGTGCGGATGCAGTCTGAGCTGGTGACACTTCGCTCCCAGCTTCAAGCTGTGTTAACCTCGGTTGCACAGTTGGAAGCTGCGATCGATGGGCGTCGTTGTTGTTGGCCGGCGGTGGGGACCGAACGGACTCCCGTCGTCTCCACCGATCGGCCTGCGGCAGCGACATGCCCTGAAACTGCTAGCAGTGAGGCAGACATCCCACCCGTGGTTGCGTGGGAGGTTGCTCCAGTGCGTGGCAGGAGGCGCAAGACATTCCGGGGGACCGATCGTGAGGCCTCCCCGGTTCGTCTTGCGAACAGGTTTGAGGCGCTGTCTGCTCAGGACGATGTTCCTGAGTCGGATGGTGTCTCTCACCCTGTCACCACCCAGCCTGCAAGATCCGGGCTTTCACAGAGGGTGGGTTTACTTGTAGTTGGGAGCTCCAACGTTAGGCGGGTGATGGAGCCCCTTAGAGAGATGGCTGCCAAGGAGGGGAAGAAGGCCAACGTGCACTCCGTTTGCATACCGGGTGGAGTCATTCCAGATGTGGAACGGGTCCTCCCGGATGCCATGAAGGGTACGGGGTGCAGCCAACTGCAGGTGGTGGCTCACGTCGGTACCAATGATGTGTGTCGTTTCGGATCTGAAGAGATCCTCTCAGGTTTCGAGCGGCTAACTGAAGTGGTAAAGACTGTCAGTCTTGCTTGCAAGATGAAAGCAGAGCTCACCAT
The DNA here is from genome assembly GCA_026315105.1 of Locusta migratoria. Classification (NCBI taxonomy): domain Eukaryota; kingdom Metazoa; phylum Arthropoda; class Insecta; order Orthoptera; family Acrididae; genus Locusta; species Locusta migratoria. The sequence continues at coordinate 733,653,901 of CM048755.1, read as the reverse complement.
CTGCAGCATAGTTGACAGGACCGACTGTGGACCTCTGATACAGAGCCGAGTGGAGGGTCTGAATCAGAGGCTCAGACGGTTCTGCGATGGTGTAGGCTGCAGATTCCTTGACTTGCGCCATCGGGTGGTGGGTTTCCGGGTTCCGCTGAATAGGTCAGGAGTCCACTACACGCAGGAAGCGGCTACATGGGTAGCGGGGGCTGTGTGGCGTGGACTGGGCGGTTTTTTAGGATAAAGAGCTTCGGGGAAATAGAAAATGGGCAATCTCAAAGGGTTCAGGTGGATCACAGGAGAAATGTAGATCTGGAAACTATCGGTACAACAGTTGCAAATTGTCGTAGCTGTGTCGGGAAAGTTCCAGAACTGCAAGCATTAATAGAAAGCACCGAAACACACATCATTATAGGCAGCGAAAGTTGTCTCAAGCCGGAAATAAGTTCAGAAGAAGTATTTTCAAAAGATCTAACGGTATTCAGAAAGGATAGATTAAACAAAATAGGTGGGGGCGTGTTTGTCGCCGTCAAAAGTAGTATTTCATGTAGCGAAGTTGAAGTTGATAGTTCGTGCGAGCTATTATGGGTAGAGGTTGTACCCGAAAATGGTAAGAAGTTAATAATCGGTTCCTTTTACCGGCCTCCCGACTCTGACGATACAATAGCAGAAATGTTCAAAGAAAACCTGAGTCTAATTACAAAAATGTACCCGACTCACACGATAATAGTAGGTGGTGATTTTAATTTACCCTCGATCTGTTGGCGAAATTATATTTTCAAATCAGGAGGTAGGCATAAAACATCGTCCGAAATTGTACTCAACGCATTCTCTGAGAATTACTTCGAACAATTAGTTCATGAGCCAACTGGAATTGTAAATGGATGTGAAAACACACTTGATCTCTTAGCAACAAATAATCCTGAGCTCATAATGAGCATCAAAACGGATACAGGTATTAGTGAACACAGAGCTGTAGTAGCGAAATTGAATATCGAAAGTCCCAAATTTACCAAAAATAAATGCAAAGTATATTTGTTCAGAAAAGCAGATAGAAACAAAATACATTGCTTCTTGAAAGACAGCTTCCACTCGTTTCTAACACTAAACGTAGGTGTAGACCAGATGTGGCTCAAATTCAAAGAAGTGGTATCGACAGCAATTGAAAGTTTTATACCTAATAAATTAATAAAAGAAGGAGGCGATCCCCCTTGGTACACAAAACAGGTTAGGACACTGTTGCAAAAGCAAAGGAAAAGGCATACTAAATTTAAACGAACACGAAATCCCCAGGATTTGCGATTGTACTCAGAAGCTCGAAATTTAGCGAGGATTTCAATGCGAGATGCCTATAACATTTATCACAACGAAACTCTTTCTCGTAATTTGACTGAAAACCCAAAGAGATTTTGGTCATATGTTAAATATACTCGGGGAAGGTCACAAACAATACCTTCACTACGTGATAGTAATGGCGATCCTGCCGATGAGAGCGCTGCTAAAGCAGAGTTACTAAACTTAGCTTTTAGAAACTCATTCACTAAAGAAGACGAAACCAATATTCCAGATTTCGAATTACGAACAGATGCCGTAATGAGTAACATGGAAGTAGATATCATCGGAGTAGTGCAGCAACTAAAATCACTTAATAAGAACAAGTCTTCTGGTCCGGATTGTATACCCATTAGATTTCTATCTGATTATGCTGAAGCGATAGCTCCTTACTTAACAGTCATATACAACCGCTCTCTCATAGAAGGATCTGTACCAAAAGATTGGAAAGTTGCACAGGTCACACCTATATTCAAGAAAGGCAGTAGGAGTAACCCACTAAACTACAGGCCTATTTCATTGACGTCAATTTGCAGCAGGGTTTTGGAACATATCCTGTATTCAAATATTATGAATTATCTCGAACAGAACGATCTATTGACCCAAGGTCAACACGGATTTAGAAAATATCGTTCATGCGAAACACAACTAGCTCTATATTCACACGAAGTGATGGGTGCTATCGACAAAGGTTCGCAAATCGATTCCGTATTTCTTGATTTCCAGAAAGCTTTTGACACCGTACCTCACAAACGGCTTTTAATCAAATTGCGTGGTTGTGGTATATCGCCCCAAATTTGCAATTGGATAGGGGATTTCTTGTCAGAGAGGACACAGTTCGTAGTAATCGATGGTAAGGTATCGACTAAAACAGAGGTGATATCGGGCGTTCCACAAGGTAGTGTTATTGGTCCTCTGCTATTCCTTATTTACATAAACGATTTAGGGGAAAATCTAAGTAGCTCTCTTAGGTTGTTTGCAGATGACGCCGTCATTTACCGTCTAGTAAAATCATCTGAAGATCAAAACCAACTGCAGAACGATCTGAATAAGATGTCAGTATGGTGTAAAAATTGGCAATTGACTCTAAATAATGAGAAGTGTGAAGTCGTCCACATGAGTACGAAAAGAAATCCGTTAAACTTTGTTTACAACATAAATCAATCAAATGTGAAGGCCGTAAACTCCACAAAATGCCTAGGAATCACTATTACTTCAGACTTAAACTGGAAAGAACACGTAGATAATATCGTGGGAAAGGCGAAGCAGAGACTGCGTTTTATTGGCAGAATCCTTAAAAGATGCAACAGAACTACTAAAGAAACTGCATACACTGCGCTTGTCCGTCCATTTTTGGAGTATTGCAGCCCAGTGTGGGATCCTTATCAGGTGGGTTTGACGGAGGACATCGAAAGTGTGCAAAGAAGGGCAGCTCGTTTCGTATTGTCACGATACAGGGGAGACAGCGTTACGGAAATGATACAGGATCTGGGATGGGAATCATTACAACAACGGCGCTTATCGCTGAGGCGTGGGTTACTTGCGAAACTCCAATCGCCAACATTCTCCTCCGAATGCGAAAATATATTGTTGACTCCCACTTACATAGGTAGAAATGATCATCAGAATAAAATAAGAGAAATCAGAGCTCGAACAGAGAGATTCAGGTGTTCTTTCTTCCCGCGCGCTATTCGAGAATGGAATGGGAGATAAATAGTATAATTGTGGTTCGATGAACCCTCTGCCAGGCACTTAAATGTGATTTGCAGAGTATCCCATGTAGATGTAGAGGGTGACAGGTAATGGTCCTTTCTTTAGTGGGGAGGAGTGGGCAAATTTGGAGCCCTTACTCTTATAGGAATTGAGTCTGGTGGGCAGGGTAAAGCTGGGAATTTGTGTCTGATGGGAGGTGGGCTTAGTTAGTCCTTGCGGGTGCAATGATCACTGTGTGTCCCCCCCCCCCCCCCCCCAGTAGTCTAGTGGTCAGCACAACTGCTTAGAAAGCAGGAGAGCCGGGTTCAAATCCCAGCTGGGTTCACATTTTCAACTTTGCCCAATTGCAGTTGATGTCATGTATTCTGTGAATGTGAAAAAATATTATTCCCCGTATTGTATGTGATGTTTTCAAAGAGTGGTTGTTGCCAATATCGGCACACCACACCATCACTGCAGTAAGTAAAATTTTACCAAAAACTCTGTTGTGGAATTTCATTGTAGGATAAAGGTTGGATGTTTAAGCGGGACAAAACTGCAACGGTCGTCAGTTGTAGGATATAGGTGAGCAGAGAGTCAGAGTTGGCATGTTTAAAAGAAAATATTTTAAACACTGTGTTTTAAAACATCTTTAAAAAAGCTCATTGATTAATACATGTTTTGTTAAAAACATTTAAAACAAAATGATTAAAAATGTTTTATTTCTTAAATAAAAGTACATTCATAAGTAACTGATTTTTATAATTTACTTCTTATAGCTTTCATATACATATGTAGGCTTTTGTCTCTAAGATGAAGGCTACAAAAATATGAAAAAAATATTTACACTTACTGCCAAAAAAATTAAATGCGCAGCAGCACAGTAGATACAAAAATTGTTTTGTTGATACATATGTCACTTTTGTAAAACAATATATTTAAAAACAACAGCTATTAAAGCAATTTAAATGAGAAAATGCATAATGAACGTGTTTGCTTTGAAAAACACTGTGTACAAATCCAAATTTTGAGAAAAGGCGTTCAATCCCAGCTGATGAAGCGACAGCACTACAAAGTTGTTGTGCCAGTCTTAAGGTTGCAGGGTGTATACTGTTTTCCAATGACATCCACCAAACTATAGGTTTTATGTTCACAAGAGTTTCATGACTAAATAAATATGCCTTGAAATGTGAACATTTGGCTTTAAGCTTATTAAAATCTGGCATGTGTCTGGATGGTAAACTGTAGTATATTCTATAGCAGTGTCACACTCTTCTTCATTTATTCTTTCCCCCTGAAAGCGAGGGCCCATAATGTTGGCTAAGTAATGAGTATTTATCATGGCAGTAGTATACCATTTTGTAAAGTGAGCCAGATCCCCAGGACTTAGTTTCAAATAAATGCTGCCAAACAGGATCCTTCCTTCTTCCGGTGTTCATATTGAAACTATTTTTAAAGTATTCAAAATACTTAGTTAATGTTTTAACTAAACCTAGCCAACAAATAGACGAACTGTACAGTTATACACTGTAGAAGTCTTCATATTATTTGTTTGGTTATGGTCACAACCAACCTTACCGATCAACTCTTAACAACAGACGTGCGGTACTTAATTTCGTATTTTTCGTTGTAAGTACCTCCGTGTTAAAATATCTTGATAAATAGCTTTCATGAAAACAATGTTACTTTCACACCGCATATTTACCTTATTGAAAGAAGGATATAATATGCGAAGTTTTTAGCATGTCATGTTTACCATAGGTGTGATTTAATTTGCACAGGAAATGAAGTCAAGCACTACACACAAAAGTGATGGGCAGCAGATAGGTGCAAAGTGAAGTAACGTTTTGAAAGATATTTCTTATTGTTATTATTATTATTATTATTATTAGTACAGGCACACATTCCCATGCATATACGGATGCTGCACGCACTTCACATGTAAGTCTGTTGGCTACGCTGCCAGCAGGCGTGATTGGCCCAAAACTCCATGGATCAGCGGGTGGGAGAATGTTTATATGTTGACATGCAGCCTGTAACTGCTTAAATTTGTAAAAATTAGTACAATGAATGGAACAATGTAACATTTTCCACACAAGAAATCGCTTAACTACAGCTTCTATAATCCTTACCATTTCAAGAAAGTTGTAGGAAAGATATTTTAACCCGTTTTTAAAAAGCTTGAATGCTAAAGTATATGATTTGCAAATTGTGAGATGACTGAAAAGTAGGTATGGAAATTAATTTGAAAACTAGGATGCGCAAAATATGTGGGCGCGACATTTCTCAAATAAACACGGTAATTTGTTTAAAACATTACAGTTTTCAACATTTTTAAACGTGTTTTAAATAAAACAGAAAACAGTTTAAAACAAGAAAAATGTTTGTTTTGTTCTTTTTTAAATTAAACAGATTTTTGCCAACCCTGCAGAGAGTACAATAGGACAACGTAGATTGAAGGAACAAAGTGAATGGAGAGCGTTTGGTAAAGTTTTACACAAAGTATCATTGAACCATTATTATTACTTTAATTGAAAAGAATTAAATATATATAAACATCTGTACACTAAGCAGGGTATGCTGAAAAGTGGAAGGAATATATGGTAAGTTTTCATACGGAGGATGTGCACAGTGTCTCTTCATTTGTGTCGTTTTGAGGACGGCTCATAATCCTTGACTTCATATATGGTCTTCTGACAGGCGGCGTGTGACATGATACGGACCAAAGTATAACTTCAGTAACTTTTCCAATAGCCCAACTTTCCGTACAGTGGTAAAATTCCATACCAGATCTCCTGGGCTGTACACAACAGCTGGCGGACCTTCTCCTGCACACCCAGTGTTCGTAAGTGAGCCAACTGTTTCGCTTCTTCGACCCTGATGATGAGCTGTTTCACATAGTCATCCTGAGTGTTGTCTGGTTGGAATGGGAACAGCATATCCATTGTCGTCTCAGCTTTAAGACCATGGGGCAGGAAAAACGGTGTCTTGCCTTGCTGTTTTATAATCAAATGTCACAACTGGCATTATGGCATCCCAATCCTTCTGCTCAACATCAGCAGCATATCTCATAACGTCTTGTTTAAACATTCTGGTAGACTTTTTGTCTGAGGATGGTAGGCAGTTGTTACTCTGTTGACAATGTCGCTAGGAATTTTGCGATCACTGTTGCTTCTGTGGTCGGCACAGGCTTTGTGACAGCATAGTGGGTGAGGTAGTCAGTACAGACTATTATCCATCAGTTACCGGCTGTCGACTTCGGGAACCTACATGGAAGGTTGATTCCAATCTGGTGGAATGGAGCTGCTGCAGGTGCAATTGGTACCAGGTGCCCTGGAGATAATTGCGGCACATGCTTCTGTTGCTGGCACTCCTTACTCACATAGTGCTTGACAGATCGGTAGAGACTTTGGCAATAATACCTGCGTCTGATTCTGTCTAGGGTCTTCACAAATCCCAGATGACTGGATATTGGAGAATTGTGGAAATACTTGAGAATAGCTGGCCGGAGATGAGCTGGAACAATCAGTAGCCATTTTGGGCCCATTGGATCATAGTTACTCTTATACAATGTCCAATTTATAAGTTGAAACTCTCCTTTCTCGAAGACCTCTATGGTTTGTAATAATGCTGGATGTTCCCTCTGTTCACCTAACTCAGTGAGTGCTGAAATTTCATCCATGCTGTTGTGTTCGGCTAATGGATTTTTCGAAGGGTAGTCTGTGTCCTTGTGTCTGTGCCCATTTTTGAATACCACTGTGACATCGTACTCTTAGAGTCTTAGTGCCAATCTTGCTAGTTGACCTGATGGATCCTTCAAAGTAGTCAGCCAACATAAAGACTGGTGGTCTGTCACAATGGTGAATGATTTACCGAATAGATACGGCCAGAACTTGTTGATAGCCCAGATAAAGGCGAGACGCTCCTTCTCGGTTGTAGAGTAGTTCATCTCAGACCTTAAGAGACCTCTTGATGCATAAGCTACCACCTTTCAGCACCTTCCTGAACTTGTACAAGCACTGCACCAATCACATAACCACTAGCCTATGTGTAAAGTCCAATTTCCGCATTCTCGTCGTATAAGGCTAGAACTGGTGTAGAAGTTAGAGCCTCCTTAAGTGCCCAGAAAGCTCTTTCTTTTGTCTCATCCCAGTGAAACTTAGCGTCTCCCTGCAGGAGTTCTTGTAATGGACTTGCCTTGTTACAAAATCCTTTTATGAAACGTCGGTAGTTTGAGCACAGCCCGAGAAAACTTCTCACATCACGAATGTGCTGAGGAATTGCAAATTATATGACTGCCCTTACGACTGGATCAGGATGCACACCATCTCCGTTCTGTAGGTGCCCCAGGATTTTTATTTCCTTGGGTTGAGGCGGAGTTCTGCTGTCTGTACACAGTTGACAGGTGGCTGAGGTGTTCTGCAAATGTCGTTGAGAAAACGACAACGTCATCTAGATAACAAAGACATGTCATCCGTTTAAGATATTGAAGCAAGTTGTCCATCATGCGTTCGAATGTGGCCAGGGCATTACGTAGTCCAAATGGCATGACCTTGAATTGATAGAGGCAGTTATGTGTAATAAAAGCAGTATTTATTTTATTTATTTATTGTTTTTTTCTGTTCCATAGGACCGAATTGAGGAGTGAGACTCCATGGTCATGGAACAAGTCAATGCATTAATTGTTACACAAGAATGGTAATAGAAAAATTTTAAGTAGTCCTTTGCACACGACAATCTTAAGACAAAGCGAAAAGAATCAATAAAGAAAAAATAAATTAGCTTAATTGTTTAACTTTTCTAGGAGTTCCTCGACAGAATAAAAGGAGTGAGCCATGAGGTAACTCTTCAATTTAGATTTGAATGCGTGTGGATTAGTGCTAAGATTCTTTAGTTCTTGTGGCAGCTTATTGAAAATGGATGGCGCAGAATACTGTACCCCTTTCTGCACAAGTGTTAAGGTGATGTGATGCAAATGTAGATTAGACTTCTGTCTAGTATTCACCGAGTGAAAGCTACTAACTCGTAGGACAGTCTCTTCCCTGTCAGCTTTGTCCACCTCGATTTGCCAGTACCCTGTCTCCCGTCTGTGGTTGGGAAGTATGTAGCTCCTTTCAAACAATCTAATGTGTCGTTAGTGCGCAATAATGGATAGACATCTTTCTATGTGATTTTGTTCAGGGACTCTCTGAAGTTTGATTAATGTCATCATGCAACATCTTCGCCACTTCCTCCTGAATTATCTGTCTTTCAGCTGACGACACTCTGTACGGACGCTGGCTAATTGGTGGATGATCCCCAGTATTGATATGGTGTTTCATTGTTGGCCATTTCATATGGTTCTTCTCCTGTCTGGTCTGGAATACACCTGAAAATTGGTGTAGTATGGTTAACACCTGCTGACGTTGTTCCAGCGTCAGACTGTTCCCTATATCCAATGCCATAATAGTTTTCTCTAGTGTGTTGTCGGCAGTAACAGCAAAGCATGAGACTTCGTCGATGACATTGAGCTCACTGTCTTGGACTGGTTCGGCTGTTCCCAATACACATTCCTTTAGGACTGAGTTGCGATTGTTCATGAAAATTATTGATCCAAAGTTCTCCTTTACTACCTGTAATGCTTACGGTAGCCGCTGGTATGTAGATTTCCTTTGTAATACTTGTTAGCTTTTTGCGATCGACAGCCACTTCACCTTCCAACTGGTCATCTTGGCTGCTGACTGGAACTCTTCTCATTGTTAATGGCAGGATCTCGAAGTCCATGTTACCTGTACTTGCCAGAACGGCTTTCTCAATTTGTAGCTCAGATCTTCCACAGTCAATGACAGCCTGGGATGCCTAAGGGAAGTCCCATCCAAGGATGACGTTATTGCTACATTCTATTAAAACTACAAATTCAAAAGGCTATGTCCTGTTGCTGACAGTTTCTCTTGTGACACTTGTTTCTGCCGGCTGGACGTACTTTCCATTTGCAACCTACAGCACAGTTGCTTTTGTATCTCAGGACATTATCTTCTTTAGTTTGTGGCGGTAGTCATTTGACAATACAGATGAACCTCCTGAATCGACTAGTGCCCAGACAGGTTGGGCATCGATGATGACATCTATGAGATTTCCTGGCATCTTAGCAACTGTCATCCATGGAGGATTTTCATCTGTGGCAGCCTCACCTTCGTAGATGGTTGCCTCCCCTAGTTTTTCTGAACACGCCAGCCAGGCGAGCAGCTGATATCTCTGAAAGGCGATGGTAAACGGCAGTGATGTGTTGGAGAGCGACCATGTCCAGGATATGACAACAGGCTTCGTCCCATAGGTCAATAGTAATCATCTGCAGGTGACTGCCGTTGAAAGGACTGCTCCCGTGGTTGGCTTCTTGAGGCATAATAATTGTCGAATACTCATCTTTGTCTCCCTACAGTAGCCGGCTGCGGTGGCTTAGGGGACTGAGGCGCTCCAGTCACGGTCTGCACTGTCACTACGGTCGGGGGTTCGAATCCCCCTCAGGCATGGATATTTGTGCCGTCCTTAGTATTAGTTAGCTCATAAGTAGTTTCTAAGTTTAGGGACTTATGACACCGTAGTTAAGTCCCATAAGCTATACAAACATTTTTCCCTACAGTATCGTACGACATGGCCGGGAAGTCCACAGTGAAAACACAATGGTGTGTTGTCTTCTGTCCTCCTGTGAAGCTACACAGTTGGAAATTTGGTTGTGGTCACATTGGTTGGTTCCTAACCTGCCATTTGGCGACTGCGGCGTACGTCATAGTGGGACGAGGCCATTCTTCAAGTCGGGTGCGACTGGCGGGGCTGACAGGCGCTGACGTTTCAAATGGGCCATTCCATTTGGATTCAACAAATGGGAGTTGCATCATGATCACAGATTTTCAAGAAATTTGGTATAGTTAATACCTGTACTAAAGTAAGTTCTTTTATCTCAGGTACTGAAACTTGAAACCCCTGGGGGGCTGAGCTAGGCCCCCTCAAAGTTACAATTTTGGCCATTTACGCCCCCCCCCCCCCCCCCGGGAAAAAAAAACACCATGCAACCATGTTTGACGTTATAGCCCGTGTACTAAAACAGATAGAGCCAAAATATTGGTCTTATTTGAAAGCTTACACCTGTCCCTTGCAGGAGAAACCAATAATGAAATGAAGTGATTCAAAGATCAGATGTAATATTCATACAAACTGCTACATATATTATCACATTTGTGCAAGTTTGAATGACAGTACAGTATATTTGGTGTGTATAGAGAGGTCATGAGGCTCAGTTCACTGAAAAAATTTCATTGTGTTACTTGCATGCACACATTAAGTTTCTGGACTTGGAAAATTCCTAAATTGTCAAAAATCATTATTTTTGACCGCTCAAAGAGCAATGTGTGCAGAGTCTCAGTGTGCTGCAAACAGCCTCATTGTGTACCTTGTATCTAAATCTAATTACCCCCAAGATATCTTTCTGTTACTCCCAATTGTTGGAAGTCATGTAACAATGTTGTACTAGTGATACACTACTCATTATTCCTGGCACTCCGTGAGTGAACAAGCATGTGATTCAAATTTAAAAACCTGAAAGTCATGTTGTGAATAGTTTCAGCGACATTCCAGTCAGCTGAAATTACACATAGAAGGTAGAAACATTCTGCAACTTTCCAACTTACAAAATAGGTTTTTCAAAATTTGCAGAGCTACATCCCAAATGGTGTGTACTTGTGGGTGCTCATGGAACGCATGCTGTAAGTGTCTGTATTTATCACTAGAACATGAAGCTAATGTTGGATGTTGTCAAGCTTCGTAAAACCACAGATTTACTTGAGAAGGTTGACTGTTCTACAGAAAGTGAGGATTGCATGTTATCTGTGTGTGATAGGTGCCCTGGAGTGGAACGTATTTCAGCTCTTCTTGTAGAATCAGGAACACTGTATTTGGCTGAAGATGTCCAGTATACGCAGTGGATCACAAATGATCTGTGTTCATGAGTACAGTTGTGGAAACCGTTGACGTTTTCATACATAGTTTTTGCAACAAACTGGAATTGCTGGAAAGTCATAAATTTTACAGCAAAGCAGCAATCGTGTTATCTAGCTTCACTCAAAGAAACACTTAGCCCAACAGAGTGTATTGTGATTGGAGATTTTTCTGCTAATTATTCTTTTCTTATAGATGATGCACCACAAGTATTTCATTGGCAGCAATCCCAGGCCGCAGTGCATCCTTTTGTAGTGTATCTACCAAAAACAGAGTCAGCATCACCAACTGCAAAGACAATGTGTATAATAAGTGACTATCTCGGTTCACTCAACTGCTGCAGTACATTATTATCAGAAATCCATTATTCCCCATATAAAAAATGCAGTGCCAAACATAGGAAAAATTCACTATTTTTCAGGTAAAAGGTAAAGCAGTCAACAATCCAAAGATTGGTTTGAACACCACAGTGCTTTACTAGGCATGGTCCTGTTTGGAGGTGGTATGCCGTTGCCTTCCTCCAACCTTCGAACTGACTTACCCAGCCAGTTATAGGGGCACCTACAGTTTAACGTGGGTTCCGAACCACGGTATTTTTCACATGTGCAATAATGCCAGAGGTGAAAGAAGTGGAAAGTGACAGATAAAAATCCCAGGACTTGGCGGGGATCGAACCCGGGACCTTTGGATTTGTAGTCTGGCACTCTACCACTGTGCAACCGAGGTGCGAGCAGTATTGCAATATAAAAACAAGAAAATTTTTAAAAATCTGACATTGCAGTCTAAGGACTTTGGAATTGATGCTGAGTGACATTTCTTTGCCACTAGCTATGGAAACAGTGTCTGTGATAAGAGTTGGGGGACAGTCAAAATATTAACTGCCAGGAAGAGTCTTCAGAAACTTTACCAACCAATCCTGACTGTACAAGCACTATTTGAATTTGCCTCACAAGAGATCAAGGGTATTCTGCCCTTCTGTGTGTCATCAGAAGACCATGAAAATAACAATGCATTGTTATTAAATGAAATATTTGATCAGTGCAAGACAATTCCTAACACCAGACAGTACCACCACTGTACCTGTTGGAAAGGATGTAGTTAAGATGTATCAAACATCAATGTCTTTTAAATATGATGTGGGTCATCTCACACACAATGCAGAAGCACAATACCGAGCAGTATCACTGCAGGACATCAGGCCATGTTCTTACATTGTTTGTGCCTATGACTGTAAGTGGTACCTTGCCTTTGTTATGGACCGTTCTGAAGAAAATGGGATGTTTTGGTTAAATATCTGCACCCACCTGGACCAGCCAAAGCTTACTTTTTATCCTATGAAGTCAGCTAGGTGAAAGTCAGGGACATTCTAAAAACAAATTTTGTGCCAAACACTCTAACACCACTGGACAGGACAATTGAAATTGAATTACAACATTTGTTTAACAACTCTCAGCAATACAAATCAGAAATGAACATTCAAGGCATGTGTTTCCTGTGTGAATTAATATTTAGATAATAAGTGACATGTTCAAGTGTAAAACATATTGTTTTTACTAATTCAGGTTAAGTAAATTCTAAAATAATGTATGTCTTGTGTAAATTTCTCGGCACCTACATCTATATACATACTCCGCAATTCACCTTAAGGTGCGTGGCGGAGGGTACACTGTACCACTACTAGGCATTTCCTTTCCTATTCTACTCCCAAATAGAACGAGGAAAAAAAGAATGCCTATATGCCTCCGTACAAGCCCTAATTTCTCTTATTTTGTCTTTGTGATCACTATGCGAAATGTAAGTAGGCGGCAGCAAGATTGTACTACACTCAGTTTCAAATTCCGGCCCTCTAAATTTCCTCAACAGAATTTCACTAAAAGAATGTCGTCTTTCCTCCAGTGATCCCCAATTGAGTTGCCAGAGCATTTCCATGACACTCGCACATTGGTCGAACCTACCAGTAACCAACCTAGCTGCTCACCTCTGAACTGCTTCTATGTCTTCCTTTAAACTGATCTGCTACAGGTCCAAAACACTTGAGCAGTACTCAAGACGTGGTCGTACAAGCGTTTTATACGTGGTCTCCTTTACAGATGAAGTACACCTTCCCAAAATTCTCCCAATAAACCGCAGTCGGCTGTCCGCCTTACTCACAACTGAAATAAATGGCAATTGGCGATCGTTATAGCTTCACTGTACTAGGTTTAGATGGAATACCAAAGTGCGGCGAATGAAAATTTGTCCCCGACCGGGATTCGAACCCGGGATCGCCTGCTTACTAGGCAGACGCGTTGACCACTCTGCCACTGACGACACAGTGACCAGCGCGACTGCAGAGGACTCTTCCCTGCACGTTTTCTGCCACACCCAAATTTCCATTTGAACTGAGAATATGCTCCAAAATTCTACATGAAACTGATGTCAACGATATTGGCCTGTAATTGTGTGGGTCAGTTCTTTCCTTTCACCTGCGCTTTTTTCCAGTCACTAGGAATTAAAGATTCACGATAGTTTCAAGCTAAGTAGGGGGCCAATGCCACAGAATACTCTTTGTAAAACTGAACTGGTATTCCATCCGGACCAGCAGACTTTTTCGTATTTAGCTCTCTCAGCTGCTTCTCTACACCGGAAATACCTATTACTATGTCCCCCATTTCGGAATTAGTACGTTGATCAAATGATGGTACGTTTGTACAATCCTGCATGAATGATTCATTGAAGGTTAAATTTAGAACTTCAGCTTTCCGTTTGCTTTCTTCTATTACTTTCCACGGAATGATCAACGCATGACTGGACAGCGGGCTTTGACCTGCTTATCGATTTTACATAGGACCAGAATTTTTTCGGGTTCTCGGAAAGATCTTTTGGTAAGGTATGGCTGTGGTAATTATTGTATGCTTCGCACATCGATCTTTTTGTAGATGCACGAATGTCTACTAACTTTTATCTGTCATCTTTTGTGTGTTCTTTTTTGAATCGAGGGGGCTACTTTCTTTGCTTTCTCAGCAGCTTTCTAACATTATTATTGTACCACGGTGGATCTTTTCATCCTTAATCGTCTTACATATTTCTCTTAATTATGAAAATTCTCCTCAGAGATACATCCATAGTCCCGGAATTAAACGATACCCATTCATTTTCTAAGTCCGATCCTAACATTTACTTATCGGCTCTTCCCAACAAAAACACACTCCTAGCCTTCTTGATTGGTTTATGAACTTTGGTCACCATCGACACTATGACAATATCATGGTCACTAATTCCTGTCTCTACACAGACATCGTTAATAAGATCAGGCCTGTTCATAGCTATAAGGTCTAAAATATTTCCATTGTGCGTGGGTTGCCGGTTTAACTGCTCAAGACAGTTTTTGGAGAATGTGTCCAAAAGTAGCTCGCAAGACTTCTTGTCTGTACCACCCAAAATGTAACTAGAGAGGTCCCAATCTATACTCTTAAGGTTGAAGTCTCCCCCGATTAATATTACCTGGCTCGGATACCTACGCACTACCTGGTGTAGACTTTCTTTGAATGATTCCTAAAACTGCTACAGCAGCACTGGGGGGCCGGGAAAAACACCCAACTATTAACTTTACTTCTTTTAGACCCGTTATACGTGCCCAGATAACTTCACAGTTACTTTCAACCTCGATCTCAGTAGAAACAATATCTTTGTCCACAGCGATGAACACTCCTCCTCCAGTTGTATCTGATCTATCTTTCCGATATACATTCCACGCCTCGCTAAATATTTCTGAACTTGCCACATCATGATTTAATCAGCTTTCGGTGCCTAAAACTATCTGAGCACAATAATTTCCATGCAGTGCGGCAAATTCGGGAACTTTGTTTCTAATACTTTGTAAGTTTGCGGCAAATATTTTGATATTTGAATTTTTTAACCAGACATGACCTGAATTCGCTGTTTGAATGTTGACAGGTGAGTTCTCATCAGTTACAATACTGTCCTTTTTGACGCATACTAATTTTGAGATCACAATAACCAAGTTATGTAATGGAGTAACATGTAGATATTTTGGGAGCAGTTAGACTTGGATACAAGCTACACAATGAGGCCATTTTCAGCACACTGAGGCTTTGCACACATTGCTTTTTGAGGGCGCAAAAATAATGATTTTTGACAATTTCGGAATTTTCCAAGTACAAAAAGTCAATGTTTGCACGCAAGTAACACAACGAAATTTTTTCAGTGCACTGAGCCTCATAATCTCTCTCTACACACCAAATATAATTTCAGTACTGTCATTCACACATGAGATAAAAAATATTGCAAACTCGCAAAAATTTGATAATATACATAGCAGTTTGAATGTTTATTACTTCTGACCCATGAATCACTTCATCTTATTGTTGGATTCTCTTGCAAGGAACAGGTGTCAGCTTTCAAATGAGACCAATATTTTGGCTCTATCTGTTTTAGTACATGCGCTATAAGGTCAAACACGGTGGCATGTTTTTTGGGGAAAAAAAAAAAAAAATGGCCAAAATTGTAACTTTGAGGGGGCCTAGCTTAGCCCCCTGGGGATTTCAAGTTTCAGTACCTGAGATATGAACTTACTTTAGTGCAGGTATTAACTATACCAAATTTCTTTAAAATCTGTGACCATGATGCAATCCACTCTGGTTAAAATCTGCTCATATCCAATGGAATGACCCAAATAACTCTTCCTCAGGAGTGTCAGCGCCCTCATGACATACAGGTTTAACATCCATGGCCATAATCTGGTGTTCGCTTGCTCCAACAGTTCCGGCTGCCATAAAATGTTGTAATTCTTCTCACAATTTGTTGTTTGAGAAAAGCAAAGTCATGCTGGTCCTCCTCAATGGCCATAGGGACAACATTCGGTAGTCTGTCATACATATTTTGTCCAACCCTCCTCTGTTGCATCTCTTCAATTTTCTGGCACCATTGGATAAATTCTTGTGTCGTTGAAACATCTTTTAACAGAAAAGCTTGATACATGTCTTCTGCAATGTCCTTCATCAGGTGCAAAACTGTATCGGCCTCTGTCATATCTGAGTTAACCATGTGATACAGGGCCAAAACACACTGTATATACAACTGTGTTTACTTACCATGTCACTGGGCCCTGTTCTTCAGTTGCTCTTCTGATGAACAAACTTGCTGGTGGTGGTATCCGCACGTCTTCTTAAGTTCTGTCTGGAATTTTCCTCAGATATTGATCTTGTCCTCGTTATTTTCAAACTACTGCTCAGCTGTCCTGTCCAGGTAGAAATATACATTTGCTAAGCACATAAGGTGATCCCACCTATTATACTTGGCGACTCGGTCGAATCCTTTCAACCATTTCTTTGGGTCCTGTCCAGCGTCTCCCAAGAACACCGATGGGTGTCTGATGTGCAGCTGGCTTACCGCTGGTTTGGAGAGGCCAGACAAATGTTTGGTCCCTGAAGAGGGGCAGCAGCCTTTTCAGTAGTTGCAGGGGAGAAAGTCTGGATGATTGACTGATCTGGTCTTGTAATGTCAGCTAATGAGGCTATGCCATACAGTTACTGTGAATGGCTGAAAGCAAGGGGAAACTACAGTTGTTAATTTTTCCGAGGACATGCAACTCTACTGTATGAATATATGATGACGGCATCCTATCGGGTAAAATATTCCAGAGGTAAAATAGTCCCCCATTCAGTTCTCTGGGTGGGGACTACTCAGGAGGATGTTGTCATCAGGAAAGACAGCACTGGAATTATACGGATTGGAGCATGGAATGTTAGATTCCTTAATAGGGTAGGGAGGTTAGAAAATTTAAAAAGAGAAATGAAAAGGTTGAAGTTAGATACAGCAGGGATTATTGAAGTTTGATGGAAAGGGAAACAGAATTTCTGGTCAGTGAGTACAGGATCAGTAAATACAAAATCAGTTGGTGTTATTACAGGAGTAGCTCTTAATAATGAATAAGAAAATAGGAATGCGGGAAAACTATTATGAGCAGCACAGTGATCACATTATTGTAGTCAAGATTGATATGAAGCCAACACTGACCACAGTAGTACAAGTTTATATGTCCACTAGGTCTGCAGATAACAAAAGAGATGGAAGAAATCTAAGAGGAAATAAAATCAATTATTCAGACAATTAAGGGAGAGGAAAACTTAATTGTGATGGGGGACTGGAATTCAGTAGTAGGAAAAGAAAGGGAAGGATGAATAGTAGGTGAATATGGATTGGTAATAGGGAATGAAAGAGGAAGCTGCGTGGTAGAATTTTGTATGGAACATAATCACAACAATCACTTGGTTCAGGAATCATGAAAGAAGATTGTATACGTGGAAGAGACCAGGGGACACCTGAAGGTACCAGATACATTTTATAATGATAAGACATTGATTTCAGAACCAGGTTTTAAATTGTATGGCATATCCATTAGCACGTATAGACTCTGAGCATATCTTATTGGTTATGGACTGTAGTCTGAAATTGAAGAAACTACAGAAGGGTAGGAATATAAGGAGATAGTGTGCCTCGGTTGCACAGTGGTAGAGTGCCAGACTACAAATCCAAAGGTCGCGGGTTCGATCCCCGACAGGTCCTAGGATTTTTATCTGTCACTTTCCACTTCTTTCACCTCTGGCAGTATTGCTCATGTGTAAAATACCGAGTAGCACCATGGTTCGGAACCCACGTTAAACTGTAGGTCCCCCTATAACTGGCTGGGTAAGTCAGTTCGAAGGTCGGAGGAAGGCAACGGCATACCACCTCCAAACAGAACCATGCCTAGTAAAGCACTGTGGTGTTCAAACCAATCTTCGGATTGTTGACTGCTTTACCTTTTAGGACCCAGATAAATTGAAGGAACCTGAAGTTCTTGGGAATTTTAGAGGGAGATTTATGCAACAATTGACAGAAATGGGGGAACATAAAACAGCAGAAGAGGAAATAGGTAGCTTTAAGAGATGAAATAGTCAAGGCAGCAGAGGACCAAATAAGTAGAAATGCAAGACCTACAAAAATCCTTGGATATCACAGGAAATACTTTATTTAATTGATGAAAGGAAAAGATATCAAAATGTAGTTAATGAAACAGGCAAATGGAGTACAGGTCACTAAGAAATGGGATTGAAAGTAAGTGCAAAATAGCTAAGCAGGAGTGGCTAGAAGACAAATGCAATTCTGTAGAAGAATATATAAATATGGGAAAAATAGATACTGCCTATGGGAAAATGAGAGACATTTGGAGACAAGAAAAATAGCCACATGAATATCAAGAATGCAGATGGAACACCTGTTCTGAGTAAAGAAGGGGAAGTTGAAAGGTGGAAAGACTATATAGAGCGGCTCGATGAAGGAAATTAACTTCGAGACAATATTGTAGGAAGGAAAGAGGAAATAGATGAAGATGAAATAGGAGACACTGTACTGAGAGATGAATTTGATTGTTGTTGTAGTTGTTTTAAGGGGACTAAACATCTAGGTGATTAATTTGACAGAGCAATGAAAGACAAAGATCCTTGGAGTAGGTGACATTCCCTCAGAGCTAATGAAGAGTCTGGGAGAGCCTGTCATGGAAAAACTATTTCACTTGGTGAGTAAGATGTATAAGACAGGCAAAATACCCTCAGACTTTAAGAAAAAATGTAATAACCCCCATTCCAATGAAAGCAGGCACAGATAGGCATGAACCATCAGTTTAATAAGTCATGGTAGCAAAATTTTAACACTAATTATATACAGAAAGATGGAAAGGCTGATAGATGTGGGGAAGATGAGTTTAGATTCAGGAGAAATGTGGGAACACAGGAGGCAATACACAGCTTACGACTTATCTTAGAAGATAGATTAAGCAAAGGCAAACCTACATTTCTAGCTTTTGGAGATTTGGAGAGAGCTTTTGACAATATTGATTGGAATACACTCTTTCAAATTACGAAGTCAGTAGGGGTAGAATATAGGGAATGGAAGGTTATTTACAACTTGTATGTTAACCAAACAGCTGTTATTAGAGTTGAAGGGCATGAAAAGGACGCAGTGGTTGAAAGGAATAAGACTGAGGTGTAGCCTTTCTCCAAACTTATTCAATTTTTACATTGAGCAAGCTGTGAAGTATAGCAAAGAGAAATTTGGAGTAGGAATTATAGTTCAGGGAGAAGAAATAAAAACATTGCATTTTGCTGATGACATTGTAATTCTGTCGGAGACAGTAATGGACTGGAAGAGTTGCTGAATGGAATGGGCAATGTGTTCAAAGGAGCATTTAAGATGAACATTAACAAGAGCAAAGGGGGTAATGGGTAATGGAATGCAGTCTTAGAAAATCGTGCGATGCTGAAGAAATTAGATTAGGTAAAGAAGCAATAAAGGTGTAGACAAATTTCATTACTTTGGCAATAAAATAAGGTGCGATGGTCACAATACAGAGAATGTAAAATGCAGAAGGGCAATGGGAAGAAAAGTTTTTTTTAAAAAAGTGCAATTTGCTAACATCAAAATTTTAATTCAAGTGTAAGGAAGTTTTTTCTGGAGGCATTTGTGTGGAGTGTTGCCTTGTACAGGAGTGAAACGTGGACGGTAAATAGTTTAGACAGGAAGAGGATAGTGGCTTTTGAAATGTGGTGCTACAGAAGAATGCTGAAATTAGGTGGTTAGATTGCATAACTAATGAAGAGGTAATGAACGGAATTGCGAGGAAAAGGAACTTTTGTCATACCTTGGGTAAAAGAAGGGATTGATTTGTAAGACACATTCTTAGACATAAAGGAATTGTAAATTTAGCATTGGAGGGAAGTTTGAGGGAAAAATTGCAGAGGGAGATCAAGAGACAAATATAATAAGCAGATTCAGATGGATGTGGGTTGCCATTCTTATGGAGAGCTGAAGAGGCTTGCTTAGGATAAAGTAGGGTGGAGAGCTGCATCAAACCAGTCTTCAGACTGAAGACCACAACAACAACTAAAGATACAACTGACTTTTAGTTGCTCAGCATAAAATAAGTCTCACTGTGTGCACGTATTGTCAAAGGTATTCTTTCTGCTATACTATGGTTGTGTCATTAGGTATCCACTATCACATGGGTAAGGGACACTGTAATGAGCACATGCACTGCATAAGTATAACCTAAATATAGGTTAAATTGCAGTTCACGTGTACATGACTGGTGCTTGACTTGTTGGTGTTGGCAATGGTGTGATGAATTACGGGAGGTGAAGGCAGCCATTGCTACCAGATTGCGAATCAGGGAAAGTACATTGAGAACCAGTCACTACATGGGTGTAACATTTGGTTTTATGTAATGTAAATTGACAGCACTTATTCACTAATAGTTTTATTTTTGACAATTAAGAGACTTTTCATCCAAAATTATGTAATTAAAACAAATTGTTAAACCCATGTAGTTAATGGTTCTCAATGTACCTTTCTTTAAGTTCTTCAGCAATTTCTTCTCCAACGAAACTATATGTCAGAATATTGGAATATGTTGATCGTAAAAACATTTGTCTCCACGACACAGATTTGTTTGGGCTTCCTTTGCATCCCGTCATTTGTCACGCCGTTGCCAAAATTTACATATGAAGCACCAGTCGCATACATATAAACTGCAATTTAACCTAAATATGTGCTCCACAAGCACCATATTGTACATAGCAGAGGGTACTTTCTACCACTACTAATTATTTCTTGTCCTGTTTCACTCCCAAACAGAGTGAGAGAAGAACAACTACTTATATGCCTCCATGGAAGCCCTAATTTCTGTTATCATGGTGGTTTGTCTGCAAAAGTATGCTGATGAGAGAATTATCATCCAGCAGTCAGCTTCAAATACTGGCCCTCTAAATTTCGTTGATAATGTTCATGTGAAAGAGCATTGTCTTCCATCCAGGGATTCCTATTTGAGCTGATTTCCTGATGAAATTCTGTAACACTAGCATATTGATTGAACCCACCAGTAACAAATCTGTTAGCCTGCTTGTGAATTGCTTCTATGTCATAAGTTAAACTGATGTGGTAGGGAATCCTAACAGATCCTTTACAGATCATCATCGTCTTCCCAAAAGTTGACCATCCGTCTTCTCCACAATTGTCCTTAAATGCTTGTTCATATCTCTTTGCAACATCATGCCTCTCAATTAATCGATGCTGCTGTGTCAAGCAGCACGCTACTGATACTGCACTTGAACATTTTCCTACTCATCTGCATCACCTTATGTTTTTGCATTTTAAGCTAGCTGCCATTCAACACAGGAACTAGACATTTTGACTGATGACCCTGTAGTTAAGTCCCATAAGCTATCCAAAAACATAGACATTTTGTTTAAGTTGTCATGTATGTCACTGACACTCAACAGCACCACCTTTGTGTTCACCACAGTATCA
Organism: Locusta migratoria; assembly: GCA_026315105.1. Classification (NCBI taxonomy): domain Eukaryota; kingdom Metazoa; phylum Arthropoda; class Insecta; order Orthoptera; family Acrididae; genus Locusta; species Locusta migratoria. The sequence goes on along the minus strand of CM048755.1, from coordinate 733,632,571 downwards.
GCAAATAGCTGCAGATTGTGTGTCACTCTCTCGATCAGATCATTTTTGTAGATATACACTTCCTTGTGAAAATGTCAGCTGTCTTAGCGATTGTTGACAGTTCAGACTGCTGCTACTTCTCCTAGAGGGCATATTGTAGTTAGGTACTAGACCAGCTCTCCCAGTAGACTTGGCTACTGAATTAACCGACAGTGTGCCAGTTGTTTAGATTGCACCCTATGTCACACAGTTGGTGCTCTAATCACTTTAACATCAATGACATATTAAAAATGTTGCTGTGCATCTTTCTCAATGCCAAGATGGTTTCTTAAACATAGCAATGGCCTCCAGGATTATACCAAAATATTTCTTACACTGCTATATGATGATTTTATTACATTCTCACTATGAATTCATTTCGGTCCTTGACCATCTTCAGGTGATTTTGTAATATTGTTTATACTGTTGCTAGGCTGAGCTGTTTATTTTGGAAGATGTTCAGAAATGTTTTATTATATTTGTGTTAGATACAAATACATATTTTATGCTGCGGGCCCCACAGACAGAAAATTAGGAACTCGGGTCTGTAGCCCCAGCTCTCCCTTCCCATATCAGTTAATGCTTGCTTATAAGAAGCAGTTAATCATTGTCAGATTTTATGATATTCTGTTGCTATTCTTATTAGCAGAAATACTTCTTGATGGTAAAACAAAAATAATGTTAAACACACATTGAAGTTGTTTGTTATTTGATTTTATAGCTCTATGCAGAAATAATTATATTCTCACCTGAATTCATTCTCTGTGGAAAGATAGTTTTGGTAACAATGGAGATTTGAGGTACGCTATTTCAAGTGCAAAAACAACAATAACTGCATATTATTAGCACATTATCCACTATTTCCTTAGCCACACACTCACCATGATTGAGCTACTTGTTTTGAATGGCTAGATTGGGTAGAAAGGTGGCAGAATTAGTGTGAGCTGAGAAAGATAAATGTGATATAGCAATTAGCTATTTGCTGGAAAGAAGGTTTGCTATGAAAGACTGATTTGTAACATATCCTGAGGTCTAGATTTGGGTGAAAGATACGAAAAGTTCAAGTAGACCTACCATCAGTAAAATGTAACTGTTATGACAACTTAAATTTTTATGGCTGAAGATACTATTACTGTGTTGTAACTTTGCTCCTTTTCAGTGTTTGAGTTTAAATTTTCCAAAGTTGGGGGAAATTTGGGTAAAAGTTCAAATCACAGTCAGTTGTGTGCTGTACTTGTGTGTTGGTGGTGGTTGTCATGCGGTATGCCTGGATGAAGCAGCATGAGTCAGTAGTTTATGTGCGTCAAGTGAGACAACTGTGACCCGATGAAAAATTTAATGGAAATATTTAATTTCCACTAGGCAGCAATTTTCATTGCAAATGATCAATGTTTCAAGCAGTTAGTATTTTTAATTAAATTATGAGGCTCAGTGTGTAGATGTGTGATAGTAAATCAATGTTTACATTGTAAAAGTAATCACAAGGTCTTAACAAAAGAGAAATCTCCATTGCAAATGTTCAATGGTTCCAATTTAATCGTCAATTGTTTTAATTAAATCATGGGGCTCGGTAAGTGGATGGGTGAAGATAAATTGATCAGGCCATATTGTAAAAATGGCATGTCATTGGCTAAGCAAAATGTGGTCTGTTGCCACCCTATACATGCTACAGTAGTGCTGCTGACACCTAACATGACTATGATGTTGACTTCCACCAAAATTTGTCCATCATTCATCATTGTTGAACTGGGTGCACATTATCATGTTTTTGTGGTACAAAGGCTGGAGATCTATGAAGAATTGCCTTAAAACAGCTTGTTGTATCTTATGTTCAGTGCAGTAAAAATAAAACATGTTTAAGATCATGACTGTGGCATATGACAGAAGGGACTTTAGTTATAGACTGCACAATATTATGTTTCTCTGTGTGTATCAGTATAACCAGTAAATGAAAAGCTTTAGAGCTGTCATGTGCAATATATTTTGTGGTAAAATTTACCTCTAATTGTCTGTTATCATTTTATTGCTTATCATCTGTCTATTGTTTTTGAGTTATAAGGATTAGTGGAAATAACTTGTAGTAGCCTGTATGTGTGGACAGCAGTTTCATTCCACACTCATTATAAAAATGGCAGAAGAAAGATGGCGAATGGCTCCTCAACGTGGTGTTCTTTGAATATGTGTTACCTATTACACTAGCCATTTGTAATGTAACTACATATCACTGTGAAAAAGAACTGGCAGGTAACTTCATAATCATTCAAATTTGAAAAAGGAATGTGCCAAAAATATTTTTGTGTGATGCATAAGCTGTGCAGTTTTCTATATGTGTCCTTATTTTGATATCCAGCCAGAGATCTGAAGTGCAAAATGCTTTGAAAGCTGCATGCTCAGGTTCTAAGGAAATTTGTGTGTCTGCCAAGCAGTCTTTTATTTTCTTATCTTATTGCTTTTTTATGTCTTGCATGTTTTGTATCCAGGATGGTCTTTAATTACTGATTCAGTAACCACCATCACTCAGGAAATCTTGATGGTTCCATGTCTTTAATTCTTACATTGAAATGCGATGCATGTTGCCAAATGTACTCACATTGATGTCAAGTGGGGAAAAGTGAACAGCTGTTACTTGCTTGGAGGTGCAAAATAGCATGGTGTCTGCTTAGAACCAATATTTTTCATGTGAGTGGCAATGAATTCATAACAAGAACATCATTTTGATTGGTCACACATCTGCAGGACATTGCCTAGTTGCTAAAAATATTACAAAGACAGTACAGAGAGAATAGTTTCCCAGAGAAAATGAGGATACACCAACACACACACAAACACCAGTTTCTGTGTACGTATGGAATGTTTTTCATGGTAATGTGAGCCTTTAAACTCAGTCTGATACAATCACACAATCACTTTATACTGTATCCATCTCTCCCAGATGTGAATACGAACTAACGTATTTGGGAGGTTATGAAGAAATAGGAAATGCTCTGATCAACACACAAAAAACAAAGGCTCCTAAGTGCTGGAAGCAAAATGTTGGCAGAATGCAGATTTGTTACTACTAGTATCCACAACAGCTTGGTTAGCTAGATATGTAAGTACTTGTACAGCTGAAATATGTGCATGGAACATGTGATTAAACATACCACCATACTACTGCCATGTGAAAATCCAGTAATTTCCACCTCAGGGCCACAATTGTTCTACATCCTGTATTCATAACTTACCTGGAAATTTCAGTAAACACTCAGCTTCTTCAAAATTCAGAGCACCTTCAGTTATACTATTTCACGTGCAATTTGTGCTACGCATGCCCAGGAAGAAGGAGCTGTCTCAGTGGGACAGCTGTCACTGATTGGCTCCACGTGTCTAGATCTGATTTCTGACCCTGGAGCTGCCGTCGGCATGTGTCAAAAGATGTTGTTCAACACAACACAACACAAATGTGCCTCTCCACAGAAGAGTCTATAATCATTAACAATATGTACATCATGTTTTCTTTTTATATAATAATGGAAAGTCCAGGTTGGAATAAATAAGATAGTGAGGACAGTTTACAACTCACCGCAAAGACGTGGCGACGAGCTGCGACAGGCACATACAAAAGACACACACATACGAAGTGTGGCAGTCGGAGGTGATGGTTGTATGACTGTGTTGTGTGCCTGTGTGATTGCGTGAGTGCTCTATTTTCTGAAGAAGGCCATGGCCGATAGCTGAATGTGTTGTATGTGTGTGTCTTTTGTATGTGCCTGTCGCAGCTCGTCGCCACGTCTTTGCGGTGAGTTGTAAACTGTCCTCACTATATTATTTATGTTTTCTTTTTATTTATTTATTTATTTATTTTTTATTAAAAATAAAAACATAGTTGTATGAAAAACTTTATTGGCAGCAGGTACAGCAATATTTGAGCTATTTTTCCACAGTCACCAAAAGAATTTAGGCTTTCATCATATTGTGGGATCAGTGTTTGTATTCCTGTGCTGGAGAAGTCTTCCGCCTATGAATGTTTTTCTTTTTATTTATTTATTTTTTATTTTTTAAATAAAAAGCTTGTGACTGTTGTCTTCAGCACTTTGTCATTGCCATAACAGCAGCCTGAGGATAACAATTTCTTGTGGTTCAAGTGGCAAAGATGGATCAAGACTGGGATTGTATGCTGGTTGATCAAACAGCTCCCATCCAAACTTCTGCAAAATAATTGCTTAACCCCGAGCACTATGGGTATGAGCATTGTCATGGAGCACCATACCATTTGCTGAAAGCATTCTATGGCTTTTTTTTCTGAATGGCACACCACAGTTTCCTCTTTGTTTTGCAGTGAGATATGAAGACAACTGTCACACATTGGTTCCATCCACAGGCGGTAAACGTTTGTGTCACAGGAATACAAAAAATGATCCCCACGACATGACAAGTTTCTCTCTCTCTCTCTCTCTCTCTCTCTCTCTCTCCTCTCTCTCTCTTTGTGACTGTTGAAAAAATAGTTCAAACATTATAGTACCTGTTGCCAATAATATTTTTCAAATAACTACGCTGTCATTGTTAAATAAATAGGGAAAATTACTTTCTGGATGCACCTCATAAATGAGTTCTTCACTTTTAACCAGAGAGAGAACCTGTGCTTGAGATTGATGAGCGATAAATTTCAATTTTCCTTGTGTTATTGTTTGTTTCATATTCTAAAATTCTAACTGAAGCTCTGCAAGGAAAAGGGGACCAAAAACATATGAACTCATGGAAATAAAATGTTCTATTTTATTTATTTTTTATGAAATAAATACATTTTAAGTAGGCTATTATTGAATACATTCAGGTGGTTGTCTTTTGTGGATATGTACTGGACTTCAAAAGTCCAAGGATCTGGAGGTTTGAGGCCCACTTGATGATATATATTGTTAGTTTTGCTTCGTTCGAGCGATGATTTGGTAATGTGAAAAGGCTCGATGTCTACTGTTGTTCAGAGACATCATAAAACAGTGTGCCTCCGTAATTAGCTGTGTACAAAAGATTAGGTGCTAGAGGATGGCAAGGGTGGTAAGAGTGTTGTTAAATGTATGGAAAGTTGATGGCGCTGTGGGGAACACAAATGGAAGTGGAAACACAGTGTTCCAATTGCTTCTGTTCATTTTCTGAAACTGTGAATATACTTTCTTCGTTCCCACATGTGGTGAGATAGGAAAGCATCTGCTGTGTTCCACCCAGATCCGCAAATGTTATCTACAGAGAAACTAAAAAACTTAGAAATGTTCAGAATACTTAATACATGTCCAGTGTACAAGATTACTCTCCATTTTATTAATGGTTACCTACAGAATTTTGTAACATGTATTATTTTGGGCCTTAAATATAGCTTTTCAGTTTGTGCATGTAAAGTCATTCATTACAAGACATTTTTTCTTAACAAATAAAAATCAATTTTAGGAACATAATTTGTAAAAGAAAGTGTTATGGGTGAACACGGGGAAACTAGATGAAGATATTTACATGTGTCAAAAGGAGAGGGCAGGACAAGTTGTCAACTGTGGCAATTGCCTAGCAAGAATTAGGATAACCACAAGAAACCTACATTAGGATCATCAGACAGAGCATGAGCCTCCAATTTTATCGAATCAGAAACGAAATTGGTTCGATAACATAACAAATAATTAGCATTGTTCACATAGTGTCCTCATTTATGAAAGGCATTTAGGGAACATGGTTAGCTCAGTACATCTTCATTCATTATCTTGTAAACTGCTTGCTATTTATCTGTGTCCAAGGATGATGCCAGTTACTTATTGATTTGCTTTTGCTCACTGTGCTTTGAGATTACTTAATTCATTTGGTCTTAACATTTGTTTGAAATTATACTACAGTGTACATTTAAAATGTGACTAAGTGTGTGTTGAAATAAGGCCCATGTTCAGTAAGAAGTATAAACTGTAATAAATTTAAACAGAAAGAGGTGAATGCTTTTGAGTTTTTCAACATACCTTGGTAGTAAGCCTAAAAACTAGGAAATAGAAAATGCTGAAGTGACTTTATGCAGGTGGTGTATGTCACACAGTGCTCCAGTCAGAGAAATTATACAGGTTTCAGATAGACATTATATAGCGCTGCTCTCGTGTACCTTTCAAGACACTGATGTACAATTAATATGAATAAATAATCCCTGAGACGGATTTACGTCTCAAATATGTCAAAGACATTATTGATAGATGTGAAGCAATGAATTAAAATTTGTGGTGCAGCCGAGAATCGAACCCGGACCTCCATGCTTACTAGGCAGACATCTTAACCGTTAGACTACCACACCACTAACGATTAAGGCGCCTTGGAATAGTCTATGTACGATTCACCTCCACAACACAAACTTTAATTCAGCTTCTTTGTTCCAAAGATAAGTGCAACTACTGCCAAGGCTCTCCATGCAGCGGAATAGCACCTCAGCAATGGACATGGTGGAACAATCCTGTTATGGTGATATAAATATCAATTAATATGAATAAATAATCCCTGAGATGGATTTACGTCTCAAATATGTCAAAGACATTATTGATAGATGTGAAGCAATGAATTAAAATTTGTGGTGCAGCCGAGAATCGAACCCGGACCTCCATGCTTACTAGGCAGACATCTTAACCGTTAGACTACCACACCACTAACGATTAAGGCGCCTTGGAATAGTCTATGTACGATTCACCTCCACAACACAAACTTTAATTCAGCTTCTTTGTTCCAAAGATAAGTGCCACTACTGCCAAGGCTCTCCATGCAGCGGAATAGCACCTCAGCAATGGACATGGTGGAACAATCCTGTTATGGTGATATAAATATCAATTAATATGAATAAATAATCCCTGAGATGGATTTACGTCTCAAATATGTCAAAGACATTATTGATAGATGTGAAGCTATTCCGCTGCATGGAGAGCCTTGGCAGTAGTGGCAATTATCTTTGGAACAAAGAAGCTGAATTAAAGTTTGTGTTGTGGAGGGGAATCGTACATAGACTATTCCAAGGGGCCTTAATCGTTAGTGGTGTGGTAGTCTAACGGTTAAGACGTCTGCCTAGTAAGCATGGAGGTCCGGGTTCGATTCTCGGCCGCACCATAAATTTTAATTCATTGCTTCACATCTATCAATGATGTACAATTACATTAACAACCTGGTTGTTCTCTTCATTTGACCTAATACGAGAAGTTTGAGATGAGTATTTTGTTAAACTTTCATAGATGTTATTCACTTCTTTCTGTTTTGTTGTTTCTACGTCAATTATTATTCCTTGTAAATGTCCGATCTTCATAGTCAGAGTAGTGCAAAATGTTAGTGGTACAATTAAATTATATATCATGCTCATGCTGTTTTCAAATACAGTACCTGTAAAATAATAATACTATAATCTTGAGTGTACCATAGGCTTTGGGTCATGCAAGATTTTTCACATAGGATGAGTTCTTGATAAAATACATTGGTCGACATTATTCATTCTATTGTGTTATTTGCTGCTCATATTTATATAAAAATACTTGTTACCAGAATTAATTAACTGTAAATTTGAGGCTTCATATTTCCTTCCTGTTCTTTGAAATGGTTATTGCATTGCATAGTGATAGTTACATCATCCGGGGAAACATACTGGATTGGTATTTGAGGATGTCATTTGTGTTACAATTGTCCAAATTTTGTTTTTCTCTGTCATTTAACTATTTGCAAGGGGTTGTAGCTTCTTTATTGACACAAAGACTGTAGTAATCTAAAATGAAGCAAATATTGCTTATAGCAGCTAACTGATTTCATGTCTATAACGGTATTCTCAGAGTAATGAATGAAATAGATTTTTTTTGTTTGCTTTACCTTTACTCTCATTCAGGATGGTAGCCAGTTTCCCAGAATTTTATTTGGCCAGTATTCGTACCTGAAACATCCTCTCCAGGATGAAACATGTATTTAACTGAATTCTTGATAATTGAAAGAAGTGTTGTCTATTGAAGTCGTGGCCTCCAAATAATATATATCAAACACATGAGCATCATAGTAAAAGAAATGTGATTAATGTTTCCCACATTGAGAGGAGTGGTGACAACATACTCTCTCTTTGTAGTCCACAAGGTCATAACAATACAGTTTGCAGTATTTTCAGAGAATTGCTGGAGAAGGAGTTCTTAAAGAAAGTACAGTGAGAAATTTAGAGCCAGTCACTACATTTATTTTTTCCCCATTAAGGCAGCTTTCATTGCAAACACTTTTTGAAATGATAACCAGTAAAAGTTATTACTGAATGTAGTGCACTAAATTTACATTAATTAAAAAGAAACTGTTACACACCTGTAGTGATTGTTCATTGATGTACTTATCTTGAAATCTTCTCCAGGGGTTTCACCTCCGACGAAACAAACAAAAACCCAGCAACTTGCTGTTATTCATTAGTGTTTTCTTTGTGGATGAAAATATCACTATTTACGGTACCGGTAAGCTGATTTCATAAGTCTATTTTTATTTTTCGATAAGTTGGAAAGCATTTTCTCCATTGTCACTCTTTTCAATTTGGTAAACATTACTCAAGTGTTTGAACAAGTTGCTGGAGTGTTCAATATATATCATTTGGTGGCCACAACTTCAACCGGCAAAGGTTCTTCCAAATTACCAAATTCTCTTATTATTTAAAGGTGATGTTTCTGTTTTAGTAGTCATCCAAATAATCCCTAAAGTATATTGCTCTGTTAAATTTTTGGGTAATTGATTTTTATTTATTTCATTAACAAAGAAAGGAATAAAGGCTGCCAGTTTGGATTTCTTAAAAAATATATATAAATGCAGTTAAAGTGAAATATGTAAAAACTAACTAATGTCAACCATATGTTGCTGTTCATTAAGTTTGTTCCTTTTATGGATTGAAAATTAAAGATTGTATTAAATTACATACACTGATCAGCCAGAACCTTATCACCCTCTACCTATGATCGATATAAACCCGTCCAGGCAATAGCAGCATCGTCTAATGAGGAATGATTGCTGCAGTTATATGCGTGGTGAATGTAGTATTACTGAGTATGCTGTTTGTGTGTTGAATGATTGTGATGGTCTGGAGTCTTGGCATGAGCATTTCAGAAGCGGTACAACTTGTCAGATTTCAAGGAACGCTGTGGTGAGTGTCTTCAACAAGTGGGAAAACGAAAGGGAAAGTGCGTATGTTGAGGAGCTGGCAGTCACTCCTCTTTACAGATGTTGTATGTGTGACTTGGCATTAAAATGTGAGAGGCAGTGAACTGTGGCAGAACTAACATCAGAGTGCAGAGTACAGGTGTGTGTGAACACAGTGCACCTGATGGGCCTCTGAACCTGACAACCCGTTTATATGCCAACTTAACACCACAACATTGGCATCTATGACTGAAATAGGCATGTGGCCAACATTACTGGACATTGGCACAGTAGCAGTGTTGCATGGCCTGATGAATCCCAATACCTCCTTCATCATGCTGATAGGAGGGTGCAAATATTTTGTTTTTCAGTGGGACAGTTTGTTGACATCATTACCGTGGTACCGAGACAGGCTGAGTGGCTCAGTTGCAATCTGGGAGAATATTCATGGGGCATCCATGGGTTCAGTGAAGCTTGCGCAAGGCACCATGATGGCCAAGAAGTACTGCACACAGTTTGCAGACCACGTACACTCCTTCACGACAGTTATGTTCCCCAATGGCAGTGATGTTTTCTGTCAATATAATGCACTGTGTCACAAGACCAGGAGTGTGATGGGGGTAATTAAAGGAACACTGTGGTGAGTTGCAATTGATGTGCTGATCTCTCAGCTCTCCACATCTGAACCCAATTGAGCACATCTCAGATGTGACTGAACATGGTGTCAGAGCTTATTGCACCCCCACTCTCTCCCCTGGATTTTACAGTAATTGACTTGTGTGTGTAGATGTGGTAAAACTCCACTCAGGAATCTACCAAGCCCTTGCCATTTCCATGCCAAGATGCTTTGCTGCTGTTATCTGTGCCAGAGCTGGACATACTAGCTATTGGGGAAGTGGTCATCGTATATTAATATGTTCAAAAATGCCGTACATACAAAAATGTGATTCTTTGGTTATATCTCGGATTTTATTTACCACAGAAAGAAGGGGTAAAGTAGTTTTGGACAGCCCTTAACAGTGATTGTAAACTAACAGGACAGCTGGCATACGGTAGGTAGCCTACAGTACAGGGTCAAAATTTAAACACTTCCTGAAGCCCAGCCAAATTGAGCAAGTCAGTTGGTTTTTCTGCATCATGGTCTGGGGTGGGCTTTGTATGGCTAAAAACACTATTTGTCCATGGGCAGTTCTTGAGAAAGCCATGAAAAACCTTAATCGTTGGGTACCCAAACGACAAATTCTCGGGATGACCCCTTTCTTTGAAAACCATCAAAAATTCTCCATAAGTTCTTAATATGATATTCTCAAACTACTTTTTAATTTTTTTAAAATATCTTTACCTGCCTACTACACTTACAAAAGTACAAAAACCTATTTTTGCACTGTGGGCCACAAATTTCTAAATGACTAGCCATATAAAAATGCTGAAACTTTTAACAATATATTCTGTCAGAAACTGCATTTTCCTATTTTCAAAAATCTTTGTCCATTATCAAGATGCAACTGAGAAACAATGTTGTTTGAGCCTAAATTGTGCAAATTATGGTGTTCTGGCTGCAACAGATTTAAAAAAACCTATTTTGTGAAATAATAATAATAATAAAAATAATAATGTATTTTCTGTTGGAAGAGAGTAGCAGGGAATAGTTGTGGAAGATTGAAGAGACAGTGTCAATGGAGGAGAAAAATAGAGCAGACTGTCGTGGACAGACAGAGCCAGTAAAGAAGATGGGGACATTAGCAATAGGACCAATTTTGAGAGGAGAATGTGGAAGTGAAAGAGAGTGATGAGTAAGACCATGCATAAGCATTGGGAGTGTAGCTCCTGCAGATCAGTAAGCTTTAACAACAAAAATTGTGTCAACTTTTCCCTCTCTCATGTGTTCGTTTCTACGTCTTCAACTCCAAGGACATGTGTAGAGGGAAGAGAATGGTGATTGAAGAGACAGACAACATACTGTAAGAAAGAAAGAGGCAGTGGCAATGTAAGAGAAAAAGAATGGGACATAGATAATGTTTAGAGCTATAATGTTCTGGACGATCAGTGTACACTGTTTGTTTTGTAGACATTGCGAGTAGTGTGTGGCGTAAGAAGTTCATGACATATATACTTGCATATGTTGTGGCATCTGTTGGGTTCATTCTGGCAGTATTTTGATTTATGAGGTTCTACAGTGATAAGGTTTTGTGCTCCTGAATAATTTTTGTTGCCGGGACATTCGGATGGTTTACATCTTTTCAATTGGTGATGTCATTTATCTTTCTGAAAAGATAAAAAGAGATTTGCTGCTGTAAGGGGGGGGGGGGGAATAGTCATTTAGGAGATGCATAAACTGAACCAGTTTAATACAAAATATGAACCTCTTCATGGGCATTATATATTTGAAACTGGCTATAAGCTTCCCGACTTTGGTCATTTAAAGGTTTATTAGAGTACCACATTGAATCTGATGTAATTAGTGCCAGAGCACAAACTCAAATTGATCAAAATTAGGTGTAGGAAAGAAATCAGCTGTATCAATTATAATGGAACACTTTGACATTCATCTTAATTGATCTAGGGAACTTGCAGAAAACCTATATCTGGATGGCAAGGTGGAAATTTGGCCTTTGCTTTCAAATATCAGTCCAGTGTTTTACCACTGTGCCACCACAATTGGTATCCTATTCTTTGATTTTGTATTACATACACTACTGGCCATTAAAATTGCCACACCAAGAAGAAATGCAGATGATAAACGGGTAGTCATTGGACAAATATATTATACTAGAACTGACATGTGATTACATTTTCATGCAATTTGGGTGCATAGGTCCTGAGAAATCAATACCCAAAACAACCACCTATGGCCGTAATAATGGCCTTGATACGCCTGGGCATTGAGTCAAACAGAGCTTGGATGGCATGTACAGGTACAGATGCCCATGCAGCTTCAACATGATACCACAGTTCATCAAGCGTAGTGACTGCGTATTGTGATGAGCCAGTTGCTCGGCCACCATTGAACAGAAGTTTTCAGTTGGTAACAGATCTAGAGAATGTGCTGGCCAGGGCAGCAGTTGAACATTTTCCATATCCAGAAATGCCCTACAGAACCTGCAACATGCAGTCGTGCATTATCCTACTGAAATGTAGGGTTTCGCAGGGATTGAATGAAGGGTAGAGCCACGGGTTGTAACACATCTGATATGTAACAGCCACTGCTCAAAGTGCCATCGATGCGAACAAGAGGTGATCGAGACGTGTAACCAATGGCACCCCATACCATCACACTGGGTGTTACGCCAGTATGGCAATGACGAATACACGTTTCCAGTGTGCGTTCACCGTGATGTGGCCAAACACAGTGCGACCATCCTGATGCTGTAAACAGAACCTGTATTTATCCGAAAAAATGACATTTTGTCATTCGTGCACCGAGGTTTGTCATTGCGTACACCATTGCAGGCGCTCCTGTCTGTGATCCAGCATCAAGGGTAACTGCAGCCATGGTCTCCAAGCTGATAGTCCATGCTGCTCCAAACGTCGTTGAACTGTTCGTGCAGATGGTTGTTGTCTTGCAAACATCCCCATCTGATGACTCAGGGATCGAGGTGTGGCTGCACGATCCGCCAGAGCCATGCGGATAAGGTGCCTATCATCTCGACTGCTAGTGATATGAGGTCTTTGGGATACAGCACGGCGTACCGTATTGCCCTCCTGAACTCACTGATTCCATATTCTGCTAACAGTCATTGGATCGCGACCAACAATGTCGCGATACGATAAATCGCAATTGCGATAGCCTACAATCCGACATTTATCAAAGTCGGAAACATGATGGTATGCATGTCTCCTCTCCATCACAACAACGTTTCACCACGCAACGCCGGTCAACTGCTGTTTGTGTACGAGAAATCGGTTGGTAACTTTCCTCATGTCAGCATGTTGTTGGTGTCGCCACCGGCGCCAACCTTGTGTGAATGCTCTGAAAAGCTAATCATTTGCGTATCACAGCATCTTCTTCCTGTTGGTTAAATTTCACGTCTATAGAACATCATTTTCATGGTGTAGCAATTTTAATGGCCAGGAGTGTATATATTAATTATACTGCTGGGGTATTTCAAGTGTTTGGTAATCCAGTAAAGAATTTTTGCTGATCCAGCACAGTCACTCCAACTCCAGTGATGACAGGAAAGTGCTTATGACAACCTAATCCTGCATGCTGTGTGCTAGATTGTTGAATGAAGTTTTGATATCGTGTTTCAAATGAATAACACAGATAGTGTGTGACAAGTACTAAACAGCTGATATAAGAGGTATTGCAGTATACTTTGTATTCAAAAGGTTGTTGCATTATTTAATATGATAAATGCAAATCTTGGATACAGTGCTTCATTTGGAAGGCTTTGGCTATAACTTGGAATTGAGTAATATAATTTAAATGTCAGTGTGTGACACACCCCAGAATGTGGATTGATAAACCTCTTAGTCCTTATGTTGCAGCTGTTGGCAGAATAACTCTGGTTGTTGACAGAACTAGGAAGTTATTCAAACACTGATGCATTGAAGCAGTTGAGGGGAGTCTGGTGTTAAGAAAAGGAGACATAGAAGGTCAGTAACGAGAGCAGCAGAACTAAATAGAGCTGAAGCTGCATGGAGTAATTTTCTAGCTGATAAACATCTGGGATGTGATTGACCTGCTGTTAGATCAGTGGTCATAATGTTCTAGCTGATCAATCTTTACTGTGAGCTTTGAGAGTAACCGACACACTGGGAACTAGACTGTTGAATGTGAATGGGTCCTCTCCTAGCAGAACTTATGAATTAAGTAAAGTATTTAATGTAGTCCATGAGTAACTAGAATTATACACATGAATAATTAATATGCTAATGGTTTCATTATTAAATATTGGAAATTACCAAGTGGTAATTTGGGGAGTGATGTGTGCTATTAATTATGTTGTTTCAGTGTTACTTAGCAAGGCGTGAGTTGGTACACTCATTAGGAAGATCCCTCAGCCATATTAATACATGAGTGTTTTATTACAATTAATTTAATACTCATCTTGCTATTGTAGAAGTTATGCTTCAAAATTCTGTGTCATGTTGAATATTTCAAAGTGTCAATCTGTGTGCATGCCTTGAGGCAATTTTACACATAGCATAGCACTTTGTCCTAAATCAAAGAATTCTGTCTGCAGGATCGTAGGACTGCTAAGTTGATGTACACACTTGATGAACATGTTGCAGACTATTAGCACGAGGCTCATTCTGTTTACAGGCTGTAAGTGCTGTCTATTTAATCACCCTTCAGCCAGTCAGATTTTACACGTGTGTTTGAGTTCATACTGCACAATGTCTTGTGGGATTGTAGGAACTTGTGATACCAACTGATCGCATTTCCGTGGCCATATCAATTTGGTGTAGTAGCCTTTGGTTGCCTCACAATATGTGATACTAAAAAATATTAAATACTTTAGAAGTGCCTTTGATAATAAAGATCATTCAATTAGCTTATTGGAACAGTATTTAAGTCCTCCTTTTGTCTCTTATTCTCTATGATTAAAATTGATGTGTATGATGCTGCTGAGGTAAGGAATGTATTTTATGAGAGTATTTGCTATCCAAGTTGTCACAGCCGTAAGGCTCTGGTTTCGATATAATGGATTTTCCAGATTGTAATCTGGATTTACAGAGTCTGTTATGTGAATATTTGAGTAGTTACTATTTGTGCAGTGGTATGCTGGAATAATTAGTTCCTGACGATTGAATTAGTATGTATTGTAAAAAGAGGGAGGGGGAGGTAGTCTTTTTAATTTCTGTAACAACTCTGAAATGTGCACATTTATTTTTCAGACATTGCAGGTTAAAATTGTGCTACAGTTATACTGTTTAAATTTTAGATATTGTGGTGAAGAATATTTTAAATTAATATTAGTTGTGATTCTGTAACACTAATAAATTGTATGTTACTGTGAGCTGAACATAAATTACTTAGACACTTGGTAGTATTTTATTTTCAAAGCCATGTAAGATATAAATATCAAACAACTATTCAATTACAGAGACATATTTTGTCCCAGTGTATCAAAGATATTCAGTATCTTTGAGACAAATATATGTCTCTAGAAATTGAATTATTGTTTGATATTTACAAGACCTATGATGAGGTAAAAAGCAGGATTGTTCCCATTAACATTCATTGCTAGGATGCTATTCTGCTATTGGGAGAGCCTACACAACATTGATGGGTGTTACATAGGAGAACATCAAGGCAGAAATGATGTTTGTCTTGGGGAGGGAGACTTGACTTAAGACAGTCCATGCTTCTTAACCTTCACTTATATATAGTCATATGTAATTCTGACAACATTGTTTACAAATCTGAAGATGGCAAAAGCTTCTTGATGAAACTGCTCATTTTAAGTAAAAGTACTGTGATCTTAAGCCCTTTTTAAATCATGAATGAACTTGTAATCGATTGATAATAAGTCGTTTGAACGGGGTCACTAGTATGATCATGCTAGAATTGACGCGCAATAATCATAGCGATAAAAAAATAGGTCCATCCTAAATTGGGTACTAATGTGTTCACTGCACATGCGTGAGGTACTAGCTGTCTGCTGCAGTCACAGCTCCTATCAGTCTGCCATTTTGCTTTCTAGTTACATGTATTTCGTCTTTTATCAAAGTTTTAATAGAGGCGTGTAGCGAATAGCCAGCCCTTTTTGATGTCTGAGATAGCCAGTACCATAATAAGGTAGTTTTTATTATTATTTATTTATTTTTGTTGCTCATTGTCACAGAAACGTGTAAATATTCATTAATAAAGCTTAAAGTTACAGCAGTGTCAGGTTTCTTCACGTTGCTATAACATGCCAGAAAGGAAAAACTAGATATAATTCCAGAATTCAGCTGGATTCTCCGACATTAATTCTCTCATTATCATGCTGTATGTGTTGCAGTTTTCTTCTTCTCTTCTCTGAATCCACGGTCGCATCCAGCACCTATTTTTTCTTCACTGTTGTATCCGAATTCTAGCAACGAAAGCCAATGCAAACGCAGCCGTTACTGTGGCTAAGTTTACTAGTATTCAACTCATTTACAGAAAATGTACTACTGTGTACAATCCCCCAAAACAACAGAGACTCGCAACACATTTCTTCTTTGCTTATGTTTATTGTCTAAACACGCTGTTGCAAGATTTTGCATGAGTTTATAGTTCAGGACTAGCACACTAGGAGCACTTCAGTTGACTATTATCTATCTTGTCCACTTGCATTCATCATTTAAAAAGGGCTTTACACTCTTGAATTAATTAATCTTCTAGTAACATAATATTGAACTCCCTTAACAATGTTATCTGAAATTATTAAC
This sequence comes from Locusta migratoria, assembly GCA_026315105.1. Taxonomy (NCBI): domain Eukaryota; kingdom Metazoa; phylum Arthropoda; class Insecta; order Orthoptera; family Acrididae; genus Locusta; species Locusta migratoria. The sequence goes on along the minus strand of CM048755.1, from coordinate 733,616,068 downwards.
AAAAAAAATGCATTCATGCCCATTGTTGCTAACTTGAGGGTTCCCCCTAAATTTGGGGGAATCAGCTGGCTTGGAAGGGGGGATATAGAGGTATAAGTGTTTCAGGGGGAAAATTTTGGGGATGTGAGCTTTCTTAGGAAGTTTTTAGGGGCTTCTTAAACATGAATAACACATATCAATAACAAATAATTTAGCCCTATCAACAAAATATTTCAATCTTGATATTTCTTTGGAAGCTCTCTTTTATAACTGCTACCACAAGGTAAACTGTTTTTGTATTGGGGATTTACCTGATCGCTCTTAGTGAGGGCTCTAGAGGTTGTGCACTGACATTTGAAAATGCTCTTAAGTGTGTGCACATTTGAAGTAAATATGGCATCCAAATAAAAAGTATTTCCAGCGACACACGAAAATGCTGGAAACAGATTGCTTGCTGAAACCTACGTTTTTCTTACAATTGTTTGATTTTAGGTGCGTAGCTGAGTAGTGACAAGTCTTATGTAGCCTACCTCATCACTGTTGCCTACATGCTACAGCTTACATCTTACAATGTCATGCAGAACACTAAAGTGAATGTAAGCAGTTTTGCATTATTGCCATCCTGTGCTTAAAGCTTATAAAAGGGTCTGTTACTGAAAGAATTTCAAATCAGAATTGGGTCATCTCAAGTGTTGCAAGTGGCTGCATGGCTCTTAGGCCAAGAGTACAATGCATGAATGATGTGTTGGTTCTGAGCACCCTCCCGCTCTTCCTTGCTGTTATTGTGGTATAATTCTGCTGACTTCGGCTGTACTGATTTACATATGTTATTTGGCAACAAGGCAGTGTACTATTGTGTGGTCATTATTACATTGTTGTCTGCTGTGCCACTGAGTTATGCTGTCACTGTTTTTGTGCGATATTTTCACTTTTCTATTGTTTAACATGTATCTTAATTTTAATAACACAAAGTATTCAGTTGATGTGAACAATTAAGTATTAGCTCGATTTTGAGGGAAATGGTGCTTCAGGGTTGGCAAAACTGTTCGTACCAGCATTCATTTTATGTTTGCACCTGTTACCTGGTGAATATGGGTTGCACAGCTGTAAATGCATGTGACAGGGCTCACCAGAATGTTAGTCAGGGCTTGTATGAAACTGTTGCCAAATCAGTGTATAGTAAATTTTGCAATTGTTGAATTGTATGGGAGAAGAAAGACATTATCGAAAAAACACATTCACCTGCAAAAAATGCTGATACTTTTCAACACAGTCATCCATTGAAAGATTAAGTAGTGCTAAAGGAAGGAATCAAGAAAAATACAGTTTCATGAAAACGACTGTGGAAGTGTTTGGAAAAGCCAACATTCCACTTGAAAAGCTGGAAAATCAAGCCATATGGTTGTGGATTACTGAACTATCAAATGAAGATCTAGCATGTGTGAGGACTTTGTATGAGAAAAATTTGCCAGGTAAATTTTGAGTTGCTTTTGAGAAAACTCATTTTTGCACACAAGGGTACCACTTTTGTCACACTCATATTGCATCATAGTCATTGGTTTAGTTAGCATGCCTTGGGTTACAAGCTACCACAAAAATGGTAAATTAAAAAATCAGTTACATGTAAGGGTAGCATATTGTGTTTCCACATTACTTTTCACATGTTTAATCCAGCTATTTTCACTATCTGCAGTGCTAATCACCATTTAAGCTCTGTGAAGTAATGTGCAATAGAAATACTTGTTTTAAATACACAATTAGTGTACTCGATCCATTCTCTTGAAAAAGTAGTAGTTTTGTTTTCTTACTTTTTAAAGGTTTGGCTGCTAGTGGTACAAATCACAACTTTTTATAATTTCTCTTGTCTCTAACACATTTTGGCAAATAAGCATCGCTGGGAAGTGTGTTTGTTACTGTATTTTGTTTCTAATGTGATATATATGATTTACTGTGTTTAATCACGATAAGTTTCCAAATCATTCAGTGGCTGCCAGATGGTGTAGGAAGCATGCCTTGCTCTCATCTTCAAATTTCTGAATGATAATGAGCAGTGGGGATGAGGCAGAGTTTATTCTTCCCCACAGCACTTATACGCAAATACATGAAATATGCAGGAAAAATTGGCAGTGCCTGGAGACAAATGAATGTCGTCATACTGGTGCCAATTTTCTGCGATACTGGCATCAGTAGTGAAAATAAAATTCATCAACTTATCGTTGCAAAACCTGAGCATTTACAAATGCACAAAAATTATGATTATGTTATCATTTATGTACTGGCGAGTGGGAAAATTATTGTAATTACAAAATTTTGAACTTTGTCTTCTGTAGAAACTTTTATACTACTCATCACTTGACACAGGTAACTTCAGTGTTTTGTGAGTACAGGTACTTTACATGTGGCTCTAGCAACTGTAACATTTTTGCATGTTTGCAGTACATTATAGTCACTATAATATAAACGGCTCAGACACAGCAGCCATCAGATTGTGATAAAGAGTTTTTCGCCTTTATAGGTCATGTGCAAAATAAACAAAAATTGTGACTGTCTGAGACAGTGAAACTTAAATTTTATCATTGCAGCTTTATTTTATAATGAATAAAATGAAATTGTCAGATCTAGACCAATTTTACTGATCAAAGTAACATCTGGAGTAAGAGAAACTATTATGGTAATTTTCTGCTGATTGTTCATTCCAGGTTATATGGTTTTCTTCCCCCTAGAAATTACTTCTGCCCACAAAAAATTCATCACTGAAGCTATAGATGACAAAAGATATGAGAGCTAGATAAGTAACTGTAGTGCACATTTTACAAAGAATTCAACAGAAATAGAAGTGAAGAGAATTTACACACAAATGGTCTTTTTTGTGAAAGATCATGTCAGGCATCTTGTGCAGTGCTTAATTTGAGGGCTCAAAGTGTCCTACATCTCATATTGTCTATCAAAAACTGGCCAATCTAAAATTAAATTTGGGTGTTGTATGTCAGGACACTTTACAGAAGCAGCAACACAAGCATTGCTAGCTGTAAATACTTCAGAGCAGTGTTTTTCAACCAATGGGTTGCGACCCCCTAGGGGCTCGCAAAGTCTCGCTCGGGGGGGGGGGGGGGGGGGGATCGTGGTCGCAGGTGGATGCAGTAGCAGCATGTTCGATAGCAAACCAAGGTTTCATGGCGTTCACCTACTATGACAGAATTGCCACATGGAAGTGACAGGGCTTTGTGAAAGTCACCTATTTCACCGTAATACGAAATTTGAAAATTGGCTTTATTGTGACACTTTTTGGGTGGCTGTTAATCAAACATCAAAAGTGTAACAGGCCTGTGGGGTCGCCGGACATTTTTACTCGGAAAGGGGGTCACAGGTTCAAAAAGGTTAAAAAACACAGCTTTAGAGCAAGCTGCGTGTGAAGAGGTGTTTGGCAAGGTAGGTAATTCCACAAATAGCAAACTGGCTCCGAGAAACAAAGATCCAAATCGTAATGGCTTCGAGGCTATAGCTCAGACATTTTATACAAGGAATGTAATTTTAAACATTTCTGAAAAAGTAGCAAAATTGACTCATTATTATGTTCTTAAAATTTAGAATGACAAGCAGTGACTATGGACATTTAAAAAGAATTGTAGAAAAGCAGATAAAACAGATAGAATGGATATTGTGAGCGTTTTGAGTGCCATTTGCACTGAGAAAGAGTATGCAATGTTTGCTTACCATTGTTGTGCTACAATAATGTCAACAGTGAGCTACAACACAAAGCTCTCAAAAGAAAGCAATACTTACATTTGTGCAATCCTTTTTTTTTTTTGCCAATAAAAAAGTTTTAAGAAAATATGTTATAAAATGCCAATTTTCTTTCCTGCCTCAAATTCATTGATTAAATAATAGTAGTACATGAAGCAGATATTGGAGAAGTAGGGCTCGTATGGAGGCATATAGGCATCCTTTTTTGCCTTGTTCTGTTTAGGAGTGGAATAGGAAAGGAAATGCCTAGTAGTGGTAAAATGTACCCTCCGCCACACATCTTACGGTGGATTGCGAAGTATGTATGTAGATGTAAAAGGGGGGGGGGGGGGGACGGATTTATACATTTAATTCTGTCCAAAATATAGATGGTATATTTGCCAAAAATAATGCTAAATTTCAAAGTCCATAGTGATAATACTCGTTATTTTTTCGATTTGCACTTCTTGTTATTGCTGTGTTTGCAGTAAAAATTCTGGGTATGAGGTCCGCCTGATAAGCTAAACACTATTTTATTTTACACCCAAACTAGATTCAGCAGCTCTGTGCGATCATCAGTGGGTTTTTCATCTATTTATTGCTTGTTTTGACATTCTGTGGTCATGTAGGACCCTATCTACATTTCTTTTGGTGTACACTTCCTTTTCCGTGTTTTGTAAATAACACACACATAATACACCTATTTTGTGGATTTTTTTCTATCATAATCACTAATAGGTACGCTTACTAACAAAATGTGCCCACTAACAGTCGAATGTGCTAAAGTGAAAAGTGATTGTTATAGAATAAGTCCATAAAATATGTGTATTACATGTCGGTTATCTACAAAAATGAGGAAAAGGAAGTGTACACCAAAAGAAACTATGACAGTGCTACCAGTACGTAATTATGTACAAAGGGTCCTACGTGACCACAGAATGTAAAAACAAGCAATAAATAAATGAAAAACCAACTGATGATGGCACAGAGGTGCTGAAACTAGTTCAGGTGTAAAATAAAATAGTGTTTTGCATATCAGGCAGACCTCATACCCAGACGTTATAATACTTCCTAATGCCAACTTATCTCTCCCCTCATAACTTTTACCCTTTCAGGAAAATGTACAGTATTGTTAATGATAGTATAAATTTAGTATTGAATTTATGATTTAGTACTAATGGTGTCAAATATAATGCTGGTACACTGAATTTTTCTTGTTCAGTTAAGACATACCTATAAAATCATTAATATGTGTTTGAGAAACAAAAAAGTATAGTTGTTAGAAAAAAGTTTCATACACAAGAACATATTTACAATATCACTCTGTATATTCAGTAAGAGATTATTGTTATAAAAACTTCTATTAGTGTACACGTCAACTCACAATTTATAAATTAGATATGAAACTCCAGTATCTTATGTAATTGTGCACATGAATTTCTTTAAGCCTATGAAACAGAATGGACGAATGTAAATAAAAACAGCATAACCTTGAGTTTAAAAAGGTTGCTGTAATTTACATGATCCAAGTTGACTAGCAGTTGTACAATGCGGTAACTGACTTGCTGTTGAGATTTATAGCATCATGATATAACAGTAGATTGTCACTGCAAGTCTCCAATATTTGGCCATAGCTCAGTGTGCACCATCTTAAAAAGGTTTGCCACCAGAGTAAGTGAATGTAAAGACAGCCTACTCTGTTGGTGTCTGTGCCACAGGTTTAACATTAATCTAGCATTGGCACTACTGTGAGTATTGAATTATGTAGGCTCAATGTCAGTGACAACTGTCATGTTGCTTTAGCTAAGGTGGACAAGCGTCAACATCCGTGGCAGTGTTGTCTGATGGCACCTGTAGCCAAATACGAGACACTGGCAATGGCTGCTTGGAGGCAGCGGTCTGGGCATTTGAATTGTCACAAATGCTGTATGAGCTCATCAATTGATCTGCCATAACAACACAGCAGAGCCGTGCAGCACGCCACATTTACCCGCCCGAGCTCGCTTGCGCCCGGCCGCTGCGCTCTGCTGCCCGCACCGCGGGTAGTCGAGCCCCACTGCACCGCTGTACACAGCGAGCGAGCTGCGGTGCGCCGCCGAGTCCCGACACTTGCCGAGCGAGCGGGTACCCGTCGAGCCCGTGCAACAGCCCTACAGACTGCGCTGCGAACGGGGGAATGCATACAGTTCTGAGCAAGGCGTTGTAATACAGCGTAGGCTTCACGCACCTTTTATATTACCTACATTGCCATTTATAAGTTATCGATCGTTATGTCTGAAATAAATAGCGAACAGGACAGATCGTACCAACGTGCAAGGAGTAGACGATCCGAGGAAGAGAAAAAAGACGTTTCCAGGAAACTCACGGAGAGAATCTACAAGCGTTTAAAGATATCTGGAGACAGCATTGTATGGGAGCGTTTTATGTTTATTGTAGGTAATGAAAATAAACCTGTGGGATTTACAGAGTGTAATGGCTGCCGTAAATTATTGTCGTTCCGTGATGGCAGTACCACTACGCTGTTACGGCACCTGAATAGCTGCAAAGCTTATCTTAATACTGATTTGAACGGTTGTAGCAATATTCCAGGGTCAAGAAAATCTTTTGTGCTGGAGAAATGTGTAAGAATGTGTGCGATAGATTTGCGGCCCTTCAGCACAGTTGCAGCAGAAGGATTTCGAGACCTCGCACAGACTTTGAATGGAGATAGGAGCACAGTACCCCACTGCAAGTGCCAAAGACGTTCTTCCTCATCCTTCAACAGTTTCTAGAAACGTAAAAAGAATAACAGATGAATACCTGTTCGCAAACTACTGGCTTTTTAAAGATTTCCTGTTTACCTTGGCAGAATTTTAGCTAGATAATTAGTTGGACAACCTTGAACAAAATTAAATATCACATCATCGTAGGGCATATAATTTTTTGTCACATACATGAAATACATAGATTTACAAGCAACAAGGAACTGAAGAGATTTAAGGAATAATCTTGTTCTTTATGTTAGAGCCATCACATAGTTTAATATGAAGTTAAAGTGAAACACTGTGTAAGTAAATACTGAGCAAAGTATAAAACTACCTACAAATTTGCTGGAGCCGGCTAACGCGAAGCCAACGATTTTCAACATGTTTAATTTCCGGCGAGAGCCGATTCGGCTACCGTTTTGCTTCTGCACCACAAAATTGGACGTTCTGCTTTTACCAGGTGCATTACTGCACACGTCAATTTTTTTTCCTCGCAACTGATACTACACTGACAATTCAGTCAGTGAGGAAAAATTACAAGTGTTTCAAGATACATGAAAGACTGTCCAGCGACTGCGACCTTGAATGTCACCTCTCGAATAGTGGTGACTCCCTCGGGGTTTCAGCTACCATCAGCCAAAGGGAAAAGGAGGAATATAAAATAAAAGAAAACCACAACAATGATCCACACGCCTGTATCGAGGAACAGTAATTAGTTTACTTCCCTTGGAGTGATTAAGCGTAAGCTGAACCTCCTAACATTCTACCAGTTAATCGTTTCTAATGACCTCGATTGCAACTGAACTTTTATTCTTATTTTTATTTATTTCCTTATTTTTTCTTAGCAGCAAGGAAACATCAAGCAATTTAGCGAAATGTCCACAGAAACGCTGTTCGAACACGTGCTGAATGCGTATACTTGCTATCGCAGCAGTAATGCTGCTCATTAACTCGCAATTACTCACGATTTGAAACCGCTCTATTACACTCACGTTAATGAGTGTTCTAAAATGCATCGGTTAGTAAGCTTCCCGCTATCTAACTTTTTCAATACATGGTTAAGTTGAAAAGTTGAATGCTTTGTTAGAAAGCTAAGTTGCTGTACTATCAGATGTCCAAAAATCAGATTTAACCTCATAGTTTCTTCATAATCGAGTGAAAAGCATTATGAAACTGAAAATTCACGCGGAATGAAAAGCAGACATGTTATTTTTTCCAAGGAAAGTAAAGATTTTAAGGTAAAACTAAGTTAATAAACCGATGTGGGATGGTCGTTTGTAACGTGAACAGTTTTTACAGTGTGAAAATCGGAACAGTGTATTTCCCGCTAAGAGTGAAGCGGCTGGCGGGCGGGTGCCCCGGCTAGCAGCAGAGCGGCACGGGCGGCAGGGCGGACCGCAGCTCGCGCGGGTAGTTCGGGTACCCGCGCTGCCAGGCCCACCCGGGGGGCGCGGCTACGGGCCCGGGCGGGTAGCGCAGGCCCGCTGCACGCCTCTGCAACACAGGATTTGCCAGTTTTGAGGCTTCTTATAGAAACAATAGAAAAGTTAGTCCTTTGATTATAACATTGTTGTCATGGTCTCAAGTAGTAGTGATCAATGTTGTATATTCTGTGCTGTATAATAAACACATCTTTATCAGATGGAGTGAAAGAGCAGTCAGTAGCTTATAATTGGCCACTTGAAATGTTGCGATGCTTCTTATCCAGATTATCCTAACTGACTTGAGCTTCTTGACCAACATCTTTGACATGAATGCTATTAATATGGTGTTCAGTGTTTCAAATGCCCCTATTCCTTGTGATGGTGAATAAACTGCAATGCTATTGCTTTATGTGAATGGGAATGAATAATACATGGATGACTAATAAGAGAATGGTCAGACTTGTCATGCCAAAACATGTATTGATTTTTGTAGCACTGTTAGTAACATTGAAGGAAGTCTGTATGCAGAATGTTAGATGCTGACATGACCTGGAAGTCACCTAAAAAAAAAAAAAAAAAAAAAAAAAAAAAACACGAAAATGGCTGTTTTTCCTGCTTGGCACTTGCGGTGACGGGTGGCCACCCCTGGAAATGGCGAGTTGTGAGCTGTTGTTATGGTGAAAGTTGTGTGCATGGTCGGGAGGTGCGGCCGTCTTATTGCGGCATTCACTAAAGAGGAATATCGTTGCATGGTTTTGGTGGCAAGGAGAAACGAATATTCGTTTCTGTGGCATGCACTTCCTTTTCATTTCTGGTACGTATTTCGAAACATACCGTCCTGAAACTGGTTAGAGATATGAAAGATATTCTGTACATCTACATCTATACTCCGTAAGCCACTTTATGGTGAACATTCAATCTCCCCTCACAGGTGATGGCAAACCCTGTAAATGTTTTGCTGCTTGCCATGGAGATATACCATAGACGCTAGATGAAGCAATCAACAGAAAACACGCGTGAAGACTATGTGATGTGCGAGATGGTGTGACTTCTAGACGAGCATGTAAATAGCACAGACATGTGGCTAGAAATGACTGAAACACTCGATATTGCAGACTGTGAATGTACAGACGGCAAAGAAACGGAAGAAGACTCTTCGAGTGATAGTGCCACGTACCAGCGTCAATTATCTCCAAAAGCAACACCAGCAACTACAATTACATTATCAGACAAAGAAAAGAAAAAGCGGTGAAGTATTGGTTGAAAGAAAGTGGTAAGAAACACCTATGTTTCAGTACTGTTCAAAATAGGTATCGCTTTGCCTGTTCTGAACGTGAATTGTATAGATGGAAAAAGGAAGTCGTTGGAGGACATAAGAGTCGACTAGAAATTGCGACGGAGATAAATGCGCGACTTTTGAACAATTTACCGATTCCAGACGACAATCATTCTGTGTCAGCGACACAACTTTGTGTGATAGGCATTAGAGGTTGCCAACGCGATAGGTGCTAAAGAATTTACAGCTTCTCAAAGTTGGATTAGTTGCTTCAAAATATCACATAAAATTGTGGCATGAAAAATAACAAAATTTGTATTGAGAAACAGCTCGGAAAATGAAGTGACTTAAATGGAAATGATAGAAGCTTTTCTTACAACTGCAAAAAATAAGATCGCCAGTTTTAGTGAATCTTACGTTTACAATGCAGATCAGTCAGGTTTTCAAAAAGAAATGTGTGCAAAAAGAACACTGTCATTCAAAGGGGAAAAACATATTGAGGCAATTGCGCAGCCCGCGACTGCACTCACCCATTCATACACTATAATGCCCATAATTAGTCTGGATGGTTTATTGCTGCCTAAACTATGTGTGTCCTCAAGAACCAACTGGATGTTTTGGACCCTGTGTCAAACAAACAATGTTCTACGCAGACAATCTTGTGGTAGATGCATCAAAGTCAGGAAAAATGGGTAATGATAATGTTACACTTTCCATGCCTCACATTTTTAGTATATTTAGTGCCTGAGATATATGAAAACAAACTTTGAAATTTTTTTGGGCAGACTTTGTCTACAGTTTTCTAGCTGACAAAGGCTCGTAAAAATGTTTTCATTATTATTCTAAAAACAATGCATAGAATTGTACAAAAATGGCCAAATTTAATTTATTTTAACAAATTATTTCTCTAGATAATACAGCTGAAAATCACTAGAAATTTACGCCCACTGTATGTGAAGTTCCACATGGGACCAAACAAGTTACTATATCTCTGACAGTATTGCATCAATGAATTTTAAACTTTACCCATATTCATTGAGGGCATGTGGGAATGTTGACATAAAATTTCAATAAAATCTGTGATCGTCTAGCAGGAAATTGCTCTGAAATTGTGTGATTTGATATGGAATGCCCCTCTGGTAGTGTCCATGCCACCCCAGATCACATAAGAAATAGATTGACCATCTACTGTCTCTGCCAGACACCCCTGTTTACAGCCAGCCCCTAGGGGGCCATGTGTCTTTGCACCCTTACTTCTACAGACAATTGCTAGATAACACTAAGTTCAAATTTGAGGCAACTGTTCCTGACCACAGCAGCCCTTGCCCTCAAGATTGAGGTGCAGCTTCATCCTCCTTCAGGTGTTTCCGGGAGCATTTGACACAGCGGCAGTTAGTAGTGTGCTCAAATCATAAGTGCAGCAATGCAGGCGAGTCTTGGCTTTCGCACATATGTTGTTCCTCTCACAGTTTTTCCATATGCTTAAACAGTTGTGATCTCGTCACCTTGTGTTGTTTCCTTGTCCTAGTCTAGTCGTTAGTAAAGGTACTGGTGCAGGAATTCCAGTCACTGTAACAACTTTTCAGATTAATAACACTCAAAAGTTTAATACCCAACTTTAGAACATGTGTCTGTTTCTTCTCTCTTCTTGCTTCTTGCGTAGTCGTCCATAAGATACTAGCTGCCCTGAGACCTATTTACTGCTAAGTTCGTAGCCTTGTTCTGACTTAGTACTGTCCTAGTTCTGTCGTCGTAGCTGCCTAGTAACTGCCCAAGTTCTGTATAGTAAATGCCGGGCTGTCCAGATGTACGTCGGCCTAGATATAGCCACTTGTAGAGTGCGTGTATCTTTGGTTACTCCCTCCAGGATGCACGGTGCCTGCTTTCGGTCAATCGCTGCCCTCTCCACGATCGTTTTCTTACGTCTTGTGTGTGGCACTGACTTTACGCCACAACATCCCTCCCCCCCAAAATGCCAAACCGTTGTCGTGTATGGAGCTCGACAACAGGGGAGGAGGTAGACTCGTGGACATACTGATGGCTTCAGAGGACGGCAGACTACCGGCTGGGCCCCGCCATCTGCCCTGAGCTCACGAGGGAATGTCCTCTAGGGAAACCTCTGAAGGGCCCACACCCACTACCTTTGGCCCAGGTGATGACGTAGATGGTTACGTAGGTGGTGACATCGACGTCGGATCCTGTGTGGCGTCTTGCTCGATGTCCTTGGGGATCTCCAGGTGAGGCGGAGGCTGCGAGGGCTCCGTTTCCATAACATCGGGCCACGGTGCCGTATAGATCTGCTGCGGGGACAAGCACCGAGGTCGTGTGGGCGGCGAAGGCCACATGGTCTGCATGTTGTTGAATATGCTTCACATCTATCAATAAACACAGAAGAATTACAGGGTACATGACAAGGGCGAATTTGGTTGTGGTGCCTGTGAATGATGCCATTGGGACCTGAATTTCAAAAATGTGCGCAAGGCAACGTTGGATAATCTCGCCCTACTCCCACTGCCTTCCGTGAGTGCTCCAGACGAAGTTTGACAACACAAATTTTCTGTGATTCTTCATCAAGTGGCAGCTAAAGGTAGGCATTGCTCAAATCATTTCTTCAGAAATATTTTCCTGCACCTAATCTGTCCATGAAATCTTCTGGTCTCGGCAAAGGATAATTGTCTCCAACTGTTTGTGGATTCACTGTAGCCTTGAATGCTACCTGACGGCTTTGGCAAAATAACAAGCGGACTCGCCCACTGGTTAGTTTGTGTTGGTTCAATTGCACCATTTCTTGCAATGTGCGAAGTTCCTGTGCTACTTTGTCGCATAAAGTGAGTAGTACATCACAAGCTTTGCAAAATTTTGGTTTGGCATGTTCCTTGAGAGCAATGTGTGCCTCAAAATCTGTAGCTTTTCCTAGTCCTGCAGTAAATAAATCTGGACAGTCTTTCAACAACTTGCCTACACTGTCCATAGCATCAAAATTGTTCACAACTAAAGTATTGTCTTGCACAGTAAAACCAAAAAGATCAAAAGAATCTAAACCAAAAATATTCTCTCCTTTGTAAGACTGAAGCACTTGAAATATCACTGTCCGCGTTTGCAATTGGTATACTGCAGGTAGTGAACACTGTCCTAGTACATGAATTTCATCGCCATTGTATGTTGTTAACTTTGTTTTAGTGCGAGAAAGGCATGGCGATCCTAACAGTTCATAAGTTTTCCGTTTGTGCAATGTGACTGATGCACCTGTGTCTAGTTGAACCTTTACAGAAATGTCATTCACATCCAAATTGACATGCATTTTTCTGGCCTGACATCCAACTTGTGCTACTTCTGTGTCCTTGGTGTTATTAGGGGCAGGCATTGGTTTGGAAAATACTGCATTTATTGAATAAGTACTGTCTTTTCGCTGTTTGGGCCGGGAGAGCAACTTCTGTTTTCTTTGTTGCAAGCAAACCGTTTGTATATGACCTTTCTTGCTGCATGCATAGCATTTTGCTGACCGGGACGGACAGTTCTGCCTCTTGTGCTGCAAGAAACATCGAGGGCAAGATTTCACTTCCTTATTTAGCAAGGTTCTGTGTCTAGCAACGTGTTTATGCTTTGAGTGGGCAGGCCAAAGTACATGACATTTGACCCGGCGCTCGCCGGTGCGTGACGTGACAATACACGGTGGGATAGAAACAAAGTTTTCCGCTGCTGTGGCACTTGTATTGTACTGTTCCAAAATCTGTTCTACTGAATCGAATGATGGATTTGACATTTTCGGAATCCCTTCTCTAAGTCTACAGTCAGGAATATCATAGACAATTGCGCCACGCAGCGTGACATCTGAATACAAAGCTCCACATGAACATTTAAATTTACACTTCTTAGTGAGACCTTGAAGATCTGTTATCCACTGGCTTTATGTGTGATTTAGTGTTTTCTACATCTGAAGAACTGATACCTAGCAGCCACTACATGGATTTGCTGTTCATAATATGCTGTGAGGGCTCCTCTCACTGAATCGTACGAAAGTTCAGAAGGTTCCACAGTGGGAAACAGTTTTTCACAAGACGGAACACTGGGGGACCTACACATGATAGCAGAAAATGAAGTTTGACAGTAGCTTGTATCCGGTGCACTGTGGCGTAGGCTTCAAACTGTTGGAGCCGGTCCAACCAGTCCTCATCTTTATCATCATATTGTTGGATTGGTGGAATTACTGGTGGCGGTGGCTGCTGCAGTGGAACTTGGGTATTTTGAGACACTGGTGCGGCCAGAATTTGTTGCACAGTGGGCAGCAGTGAGGCAATTTGTTGACTCTGAAACTAAAGCATTTGCATTAGCTGCTATGCATCGAGCGCATGAAGCAGTGGCAGTGGCAGGGTTAGTAGCATTAGCCATTGTGCTACAACAATATAAACAAATAGTTCAAGGAATATAGAAATTTACTCGTTTTGTGTCTTGTTGCTGCCGGTTGACCTAGGTGTCGGTGGCCGAGTAGAAAGAGACCGACACAGGGAAATAGGATGCACGCGTGTGTGGATACGGAGTCTGAGGTGACCAGCCAGTGAGACAGAAGAAACTAGAAGCACTAAGCTAGATTAGAAGAAGACATATATTTCATAGAAATATTATAATACTTAACTTTCATGACTGCAGACTAGTGTAATGCTGAGACAGAGGTTAACTAGGTAGAAGCCTGCCTACTAATGAGAGTCTGTTCTAGTGCCTGTCCTATTGCCAAGTATCCAATACACTTCAGTGGTTTGTTCTTTATCCACAATTTACTTTTTGATATATAGTATATGTAGTACACACCAGGTACTCAGGCAGAGGTGAGGAGCATATTGGTGAAGTAGGAGAATGATAGGTGCGTACACATTGTCTAGTTTTACCTACTGTTTTCCACACTGCTAATAAAATCAACACACCACAAGTTATAAAATGTTGTGCTTACCGTGACCCACTCGTAAAAGGTTATGATTTGGCACTACAGTTTTAGTGAATAAGACCAGCAGACAGAAATGGTCAAAAATATGTTATGTTGGCATAAGAAACATCCAGCTTAATAAGATGACTGGAAAAGACTCTGAAACTGGTAACAGGTAGAGGTTTTTGTAAGTTATGGAACAAACACCACTTTGAACCTGCAGTTATCATCAGTCTATACACAAAGAATTTAAGACATTTACTGTGAGTGGGCATTGAAATAATTTAGTGGAAGAAGTTGTAAATTTGTGCCCCAGCCAGGATTTGAACCCGGTTTCTCCTGTTTACTAGACAGTTGTGCTTGACCATTGTGCCACTCTAGACATAGCAATCACTGTGGCCGTGTGGGTTACTCGTGCACGTTTCCCACCAGATGCAAATTTTCAACTTTCCCACACACTACTGACGTAGTGCCCATACCCATTACCACTCAATACCTTGTGGCATATAGCTGATGCTCATAAGAGTTAGGACCTGTCGTGCATCCACACTGAAGAAAGAATCTTTGACTGTTTTTGCCTTATTTATATTTATGTATTTCTATGCTATGACAGCATATGGTTCAGTATGTCACTACAGATGTGGTCATAATGTTAGACCTCATGGAGGAACCCAAAATGGTGAGCATAAGAGGGCACACACAAAAGGGGCGTGCGACTTGGAGGAATTTTAGGGAGGTCAGTGCAGGTAGCTGAGGGGTTAAGGTGACTGCTGGCTCGACTCAAGTTTTCATTTGTTGCCATTGAATTATTTCAATGTCCTAATAAACCTAAAGTCATTTTCTTGTCCCTTCCTCTCATTAAATGTAGCTGTGAACCAGGTGTATTGTCTGTCTTTTTTTCTGACATTTCCAAAAGAACACACACCATATCATCTATATAGTTACAATCTATTTTGTATTAGGTGTGTTTTCCAAATTAAAGTATGACATAACTGTGCTTTTTAAATTTTTCATGCATTCCATTTTACTCTAATTCTGTTTTCAATAGAATGACACAAAATCTTACCTAAACTATGCATGGTAACAAAGAGGCACAATTTAAATGTGTTAAAAGAATGGTGTTTTGTGTGTGTGTGTGTGTGTGTGTGTGTGTGTGTGTGTTTTAGTGTCACTCCTCTTAAACCTCTGGACTGATTCTGATGATATGTTCACGTGTGGCTTCAGTTGATACCTGGGTGGCTTAGATTCACAGATGGACCTGGTAGGTGGTGCTGAAAAGAAAAATAATAATAATGGAATTTTGTAATTTTGGTAACTTCAGATTGTATTTTATACACTCCCATACCATTCCTCTGATTGTAATGAAATTTTGCACACGTGATTCATGGCAGAGAGTACTTTACCACACATTTTGACACCAATTGACAGTTTTATTCCAATTTTTATGAAATTGTACATGCTTGACTTTCAAAACAGGAGAAAGATCGCTGTCTACATAATATATTGTATGGTGCATGGCAGAAGGTCCTTACCACAGACTTCAATACCATTTGATCAATCACCATGAAATTGGATGGGTATATGTAATTTTTCATCTATAGGGAGTAAATGAACCGAGAGAGAGGTCAGGAAGAGATTGGTAGAGAACAATTGAGGTAATGACAAATTGGGGATAGTTGCTTGGGTGTGGGGGCAGGGGGGGAGGTGTGAGCTGAAAATTACTGCTTCTGTGGGATGAAGTGTTTCAGCAATGCAACAGGTGTGTGCATTGTGGTTCATGTGAGGCCTTAGAACGCAATGAGGTGGATCAAGTCATCAACCCTCCCTTTCACACACACACACACACACACACACACACACACACAGGCAAGCGCACACGCACGCCTCCCCTCTGGGAGGATTGAAACCTCACCTGAATGGCATTGCAGGATAGATCTCCCTTGGCTCTGGCACTATAGTGAAACATGTAACCATCATACACTGTTAGAGGTGACAGTCCATCACTGTTTATTACAGTGTGGGTTTCGCGCTCATCATACAATTCTCCACCTGCTTATGACTAATGTGTTTGTACTGGAACTTGCTAGAAGCAATTGCGGATGGGGATGGGAAAGCATCACATAATGTTTTTGGATGAATCCAGGTTCTGTTTGAAAATGATGACCATATTTTCATTTGTCGCTGACTGGGAGCAGCATCACAATCACTGCATTCATACAAATCATATTGTGCCAACTCAAGGCTTTATGGTGTGGGGTGCTATTGGGTACAACCACACATAAAAGTTGGTGTGTCCAGGGCACTGTGACAATTTGACCTACGTCTATAGACATTACCCTTTCTTCACAACACCCCACATGCCGTGTTTAAGTAAGACAGCACCTGTTGCTGCATGAACCCGTGTCTTCTCGGTATCAAAGGATGTCAATCTTTTGCCCTCGCCTGACAGATCACCCGACATTTATCTGTTCGAAAATCTGTGGGAAAGGATGGGTACAGCACACCGACCCTATGCCAAAGAACATACCATTTACACCTTATACGCATAGCTGCCATTACACATGGAACTAGTTATCAGGGCCAATGGTGGACCCTTTGCTTACCAGGAAACAGGACACAAGCAGAATCAAGGTGACAGAAAAGCTAATTATTGCTTCAGAACATACTAATGAATGTGTCCTGTGAATATGAACTTCCTGTCTCTAGTTTTTTAAGGTTTTGTACAGCACTGCTTGAGATGTTCGTCATCAAAGCTGCCAACGGGGCAACACCTCATCATAGATACAGCATTGCCAATTCTTTGACACGTGTACTGAAATGAGCATCATCTGTGACCCGCCACCAATCCCCCCCCCCCCCCAAAATAATAATAATACTATTTATGTGGTTGCCTTTTTCACCAATGGGATAGGTAGTCTGTTTCTACTGTGATCTGATGTAGCATCTCCCATTGGAGACAGTGAACAGGAGAGGGTAGGCCTCAATGTTGGGTTCCCAGTGGAACGTTTCATTGTATCACTTTCCACCAAGATATGATCTGCACACCATGTGTGATCATCAAAGACACCATCAGTACTGCAGTTTCATAGTGTTTTTCTTGGTTCAGTAAATTCCAGACCTATTTGCTGTGCATGTGGCATTAAATTTTATCTTTTTGCATCATTTACACCTCTAGGCATTGAACTAAATTGTTGCTGACAGAGTAATCCAGTCTCCATGAAAAATTGAATATTTCATGTAGTTTGAATGTGTCCAAGCTTTGTATTGACAGTTGGCATCAGAGTCGAGTCCATGATGTGCAAGGCATGAGTTATTTGAGGCTAAATTGTGGGTGCCTGATGTGTGGGATGTCACCATTTTTCTTTGTGTCAACTGTGTACTGTGAGTACTTCAACTTGGGTTCCATGTTCAACAAAATAATTATGACAGGAGACTTGGTACTCTATTGCGGATAATGACAGTAGATGGACTGGTTATAGTGCAGCATTTCATCCAAACTTTCAGTGCTGGACAAAAATTGTTGAGCAGTCTTAATAGGTAAAGCAGTCAGCAATCTGAAGATTGGTTTAAACACCACAGTGCTTTACTAGGCATGGCACTGTTTGAAGGTGGTATGCTGTTGCCTTCCTCTGACCTTCGAACTGACTTACCCAGTCAATTATAGGGGGACCTACAGTTTAACGTGGGTTACGAACCACGGTGCTACTCGGTATTTTTCACATGAGCAATACTGCCAGAGGTGAAAAAAGTGGAAAGTGACAGATAAAAATCCTAGGACCTGGCGGGGATCCAACCTGCGACATTTGGATTTGTAGGCTAACACTCTACCACTGTGCAACCAAGGCGCACTGAGCAGTCTTATCATACAGAATTACTTTGTCACTGGAACTTAGGTCCACCACCCCATGAACCACCATATGATTAGCATGGATGGAGGAACACCACCATTGGATGAGAGCCTTCCTGTCACTCTTATAGATGACACATATTGATTGTTATGAATGAATGTGGGAAAACCTCATGGGATGCACTGAAGAGAGAAAATGTAACACCATTTTACAGCCAGATACTTAATGATTTGTAAAATATTGTAAAATGAAACTGTCTCAGAAATCCATCACTAAACCCTTTTACTGTGGCAGTATTTTGAATGGTAATTTAACTGTGATTTTCTGGTCATGAAGAGCTGTCTAGCAATTCTGTAACTACCTCACAACTGGTTTTCTTACTTCACATAAAATCCGACCGAATGGAAAATATTTTTATTATATTTCGCACTTATCATCTGAAAAATTGCTGTGTGTAATGAATGCAGATATTTGAATAGGTTCTAGCTGTATAGACTTCTTCAAAACTTCATTTCTAAAGAAAGGCACAACATTTGAGTGTAACAATCTACAGACTATGGATTTCCACTCTTTCCTGTTCTTAGAAAAGAAGTTGCATGATCCCATAACAAGTTTTTCAACAAGTGTTATTATTTGAAGGTGAAAAGAGTCAATGATTTCCTGATTCCCACATGCTTCCAAGTCCTTGCCAGAGACTTAAAGTTACTGAAGATGTTGTTATACATGCAACCATTTCTTGCAAAATTTTAATTTGAAAGTTGTTAATTAACAAGAACCCAGTGTGTCCTAGGCAGTGTGGGCTACCAAATCTACATAATCAAAGTGAACCCAATCATCTACTGCAGTTGTATCCCTATTCACATGACAATCTTGGAAACTAACAATGAAGTTAGACACTTCTCGTGAGACTAAATTCAAACAAAGCATTGTTTTTAAAACTAAGTGGACCTTATAAATAAACTAGATCTAACTTAGTAATCTTTAGTGTTTCCAGTTTGTTTACCAATAAACTACTAAGGAAATGTGTTAATTTTCTGACAGAGTTCCTGTACAGATGAAAGTCAAACCTGTGGAAGTGAATTACTTGAAATTGGCCTTTCAGAATATTTCCAGTTTTAGGGGCTCTGAATAAGCTTCAAGCATCTTTCATACTTTATTAATTGATGAAGATTGTTAGTCTCTGGCTTAATTGGTTCTTGTCAGATACAAGACTTGTATGGCTCACCTGATGGCCCATTTATAGTCTAGAAATGTGAAGCCAGTAGTGAATTTTGTGCACATATTATATAATTAAGTACAATAAATTTTTTACAACACATTAAATTCAGGAACTGTGTTATGAATACTTTCAACATTTTCTACTAATATTCCGGTAGTTGTAGTGTCTTTCCCTTGAATATAACACAATTTCACTATCATTGTTTATATTGGTGGGTGTTCATTAGAACACAACAAATTCTTGCCTAGCCCCAAAAAAGTATACCAGCACTCCACAACCTGAATATTTGCTTCTTTTGTGTAGTTTACCCCTGCCCTCGGAATGGGAATCATTTAGTTCTTCACGTAATAATACATATCTAGAAATCTGCAGACGAGCTTCAGGTTGAGACCTACCACTCTGCTCCAAACTAAAGAACCCCAATCATCTCTGGGTACAATGCTGTCAATTTTGAACTCCAATTGCATTACACACGTGAGGCCAGCAGCTTTCGCCAGTTATGCCAGCCACCTGTAGGAACTAAGAATGGCCCAAGCACAGTATGTGTTGAAAATGGATTATATGTGCTTCAGCACATTCATGCTGCCTTTTCACATGTGAGCAGTTAAATAGTAGTGGTGACAACACTGCATGAATAGGCTGCCTCAGTGTATTCACATTTGGAATGGGCTGTGTGTACATGATAGTTCTGAGAAGACCCCATAACCAGAAATAGCATGATGAATGAGCAAGCCATGTAACTGGACCTCCTCACTAATCCACGGATCAAGGAATACACGAGTAATATGCGTCCGGACATAAACAGTGATGTTTGCTGGAGCACTATTATGTAGCAGCCACATAACTCTTGGGAATCATCAATGGCACAGCATCAGGAACAGTACCACCCTCTAGCACGGGTGTAGTGGTGGGTGGTGTATTGTGAGCCAGTTGTTCCATAGTAATTGACCAGACACATTTGATAAGCAAGAAATCATGACAAGAAGGTTAAGGCAGCAATTGAACCTGATGGATGACCAAGTAGTTTTGAAGATTGCATGCCACGTGGGGTCAAGCATTCTTCCATTGCAATGTGGCTGTCAGCAAGCTCCGACAGTATGGGAGGACAGCAGGCTCCAACACTTCAAAAATTTAATGATGGCTGGTTAGTTTACTGACCAAGGGGGTGTTTTTTTTTTTGGGGGGGGGGGGGGGAGTGCAGTACCAGTATGGTGGTGTGTAAGCCAACAGTTATTGAGTCTCTTATCATGGTTTCTTGAGCTATAGTATGACTGCAATGGTGGTATAGACAGTATCTGGATTCGTCAGTCTGTGCAAAAAATTACCAACTCATTGTTGTGGGGGGTGTTATTTGGCAGGCGTGCATAGGTACAGTTTAACAGAAGAATCTCACAACTTTTGTAACATTTGTGAAATTTAATACAAATAAATGAATACTCAACTTTGTCTCATTGAACACGTTCAAAGCTGAAGTTAAAGTCCCTCTGTTGTGTGTTAAAACTTCAATGTTGCAGTTGCTTTCCATAATAATTCTAAGTGTAAAGCCCTGAGCACATCTTGAGACACTGTTCAATGTAGCATGGCAATTTGTCATAAATAGAGAACTCTGCCGGATCGTAGCCCTGCTGTCTCAATGCACACACTTGATGAAAATTTTGCACAGTCTGGATGATCACAATGGACAGCCTGTGTGCACCAACTGTGCTTCAACCAGTCATGTTTCACTCATCATGGCCTCTTTCAGGATTGGATGAACTCCAGTTGCTACCTGTCTGCATTCCTGTGGCCATATTGATATTGGTGTAGTAATCTTTGTTTGTCTCCTAATACAAGATACTACAGTTAGTAAAAACATTGTTGTTCCATTCAGATGTTCATGTACATCCCATTGTTCATCACACCATTGCTAGTGCAAATGGCATTGACTCGGTGTTAAACACATTAATGGATGCCTTGCATTCAGACCACTCTGCTGCAAAGGGTATCAAATGATACACACAGACACTGCTTATTGCACAACAGACTGAATTTGTTGTTCAATACCTGATGAAGTGCTAGAGGAATCCATCACTGTCGTGCAGACAATATACCTGTCATCAAGTATAGTGCTGCAACAAGATGGCTGCAATCAGTCCCATTGGTCTGTTGTGTTCCCTCTTGCATCCAATAATTACAGACCCATATCACATTTGCTTGGTAATGTCTGACACCATCACACAGATTTCTCTGAAGTACAATCAACAGTCACTAGAGGCAACTATTCTTTCTTAGTCAAGCTCTGAACCATGTTCAAAGGGCACTTGGTGTTTTGTGTCAAGCATACTGAAGCTTCTTACGCAGAACGACTGCATTAAAGAACAATTCCAGTTTTTCCACACACCTGTTTGCTTTCTATTTATATAGTGCTTTCAGGTGTGTGTACTTGTGTGATGTGTGCCTCTCCAGAAATACTAATCATGTGAACTTTTTGTCACCCCAAATGCTGCAAATTTCATGTGAACTGGACATTTCTCCTTCAGGATACGACCTTTTGGACTGTCAATATTTAACAAAATGAGGAACTAAATTGAGGTAAATACATAATAGTAATAAAAAAATCGCATGAGCAAAGATTCCAGGTAAAAAAAGAAATAATAACAATATTGGGCCCAGTATATAGCATTTAAATTACATGTACGTTGCTATTATTTAAATTGTACTTTTTTTAATCAGATGTATAGAAGAGGACACTCATTTATGTGAAAATGAAAATCGGGAACCGATAAGCATAGATTAAATTCCTAGGTTGTAAGGACAAATCACTATTTTTTTGTAATCAGTGGTGGTTGGTGTGTAAAATGACTGGTACTGGTACTACTTCATGACACATCCGGAAAAAAAAGCCCAAATACTTGTTAGTAATAATACAAAAGCCATTGGTGGTTCTAGAATCTGTTATAAACACAAAGACAGGAGTGAAACTTGTTCCACGTACTCCACAGTGTGATGTCTTTAACCACACTGCCATCCTCACAGTGAGGTGTGATGTTGCTTTCAGGGAGGCTTTGTGCATGTTGAAGGTGAGGTGCAGGACCTAGCTACATTGTCTTGCAATCAGGCCAGATTGTACGTTTCCTGAGGTGGTCTGCTCACTCAGCAAAAGATCTGTACCCAAAGACTGGAAAGTTGTAAAGGTCACTCCAATATTCAAGTTAGGCAATAGGAGTGATCTGAAAAATTACAGGCCTATGTCATTGATGTCAGCTTGCAGCAGAATTTTAGAACATATCCTTTTTCAAACATTATGGAATACCTTGAAGAGAACGATTTAGTGACCCATAGTTAACAGGGATTTATAAATTATCGTTTTGTGAAATACAACTAGCTCTCAACTCACATGAAGTGATGAGTGCTACTGACAAGGCATCACAAATCAATTCCATATTTCTAGATTTCTGGAGGGCTTATGATGCTGTACCTCACAAGCAGCTTCTAATCAAATTGTGTGCTTTTGAGATATGGCCACAGTTGTGTGAATGGATTTCAGATTTCCTGTCAGAAAGGACACAGTACGTAGTAATTGATGGAAAGTCATTGAATAAAATAGACGTGATATCTGGTGTTCCCCAAGGAAGTGGTATAGGGCCCCTAATTTTCCTTGTCTTTATAAATGATTTAGGAGACCTTCTGCACAGCTCTTTTAGACTGTTGGCTGAGGATGCTGTCACTTATCAGTTAGTAAAGTCACCAGAAGATGAAAAGCAACTGCAAAATAATATAGATAAGATATCTGCATTTTGCGAAAGTTGGCAGTTGACCCTAAATAGTGGGAAGTGTGAAGTCATCCATATGAGCACTAAAAGAAATCCATTAAACTTTATTTACACAATAAATCAGTCAGATCTACAGGCCATAAATTCAACTAAACACCTATGAATTACAATTACATACAACTTCAATTATAAAGAACACGGAAAATATCATACGGAATGTGAACCAAAGGATAGGTTTCGTTGGCAGAAAATTTCTACTAAAGCAACTGTCTACACTACATTTGTGCGTCCTATTTTGAGGTATTGCTGCCCATTCTGGGATCCCCACCAAGTGGGACTGATGGAGGATATAGACAAAGTTAAGAGAAGGGCAGCTCCTTTTGTATTATCAGAATAAAGCAGAGAGTGTGTCACTGAAATGATGCACTAGTTGGAGTGGAATTAATTCAAAGAAATGCATGATTTGTTGCGGCGAGATCTATTTTTGAACCTGTTTTGTTAGCTGCCACCTACTTAGGGAGACATGATCATCATAATAAAAAAAAGAGAAATAGGATCAAAATGGAAAGAGTTAGGTATTCATTTCTCCTGTGCACTATTAGAGAATGGAACTGTAGAGAAATATCAGTTTGATGAACCATCTGCATGACTTAAAATTTCTGATTCAATTAAAGTACTTCAAAAATGCAGATAAAATTATCTAATACGAGAATGAAACCACAAATTATAGTTTCAGTATACATTACTGTTTTCCCTGGGGTTCAGTGAACACACAGGACGTGCCGCCACTGCTTGTAACTATGTTCACTGTGAAGATGATTATACAATTTTTTGAGATGTCTAAAAATATGTAACATAAAATTTTGTCAATGCTAAATAGTAAAGAAATTGACTATGTTCTTCCTATATTCAAAGAATTGAACAAAATATCTTTTATTTGTATGGTGCTCTGCAGGAAATGGGTACACTGTAACAACCAATGAAGGAAGGTAGGGATAATTTGGAAATGACATTTTACTTAAGTGCGCATATATCTAAATGAGTTTTTAAATTTGTGGAAGTCTTTGGTGTTTGAGAAAATTGTGTAGTGAAGTATTGTTACTTCATTTTTGAAATTTTAATTAGCCTCAAAGTTTCTTATCTTGGTGGCTCGAGGTGTCGAAATAATCACAATACAAATTCTCAAAGTAAAAGAGATTTGGTCCTCGTAAAGCTGTGAGATTAGCATCTCTGGTCCTTGTAGATATTAGTATGATTTCATTGAAACACACAAAAAATAAATTTTGTTGTGTTTTCGAGGATAAATCGTTCAACAGCTTTCTTTTCTATTCTTATTGCAGATGTTACCTTGGAAGACTTCGCTAATTCCACAGTTAGCAGTGCACAAACTCGGGTAAAGAAACCGATCAGAAATGGACTAAGAGGAGGTAAGTTCTTAGAAGTGAATCTCATTCGTCAATATTTATGCCTTTCATCAAAATAAATAAATATTTAGATTTTAAATTGTTAAAAGTTTGAATGTTGTGAACAGATATGTGAACATTGCAGGTGCTTGTAAAATGTAATCTGCCAGAACGCATGTGTGCTTGTTACCCTCACACTCTCCCTCCCACACACGCTTATTTCAAGGGGTTGTTTTTTTTTCCTGTCAACTGCATGAATGAATTATATTGCTTCTATTCGTAGAGAGCTTGTTGTGTGTTGTGCAAATTAAGAAGCTCATTGATGTGTGCAAATTAAGTGATGATCTGTGTTGTTAAGGGAGAGATAGAATGAAGGTGATGTGTAAGTAAAATGGGGAAAGGTGGGACATTTTAGTTTGGTAGAAGTTTCTAGATAATACTGAATTTTACATTGTACTATTTGTGTGAACTGGGCTGTAACAGCATTTTGAGGAAGAAAATGTAGTATTTTCATAAGATTTCTTGTTGGGATCTCATTGTATTTGCTGTGTTCTGACCTCATCACCATTTGTTGTTTCTCGTCCCGGTCTGGTTGTCAGGAAAGGTACTGGTGCAGGAATCGATGTCAGCTAAAACATTTCTATAGAGTTTAATATTACAAGTTTTATTGACTGAAGATACAATGATACTCAACTTTAGAACATATATTGGTTTTTTCTCTCTTCTTGCTTCTCAGCTGCGCTGAAACCTAGTGACTGCTAAGTTCATAGCCGAGTTCTGATCTAGTAACTGCCTGAGTTCTGACTAGTGACTGATGGGTAACTGACGGCTGCCCAGACGTATTTCAGCTTAGATACAGGCGCTTGTAGAGGGCGTGCATCTTCTGTTACTCCTTCCAGGATGCACGGCGCCTGCTTGTGGTTGGCTTTCGGTCAATCGCTGCCTTCTCCACAATCGTTCTCTTACTCTGACGTGTGGCCCTGACTTTAGGCAACAACATGCTGCATTCTGCATGCGACGGTCCACTGTTATTTGAAACTAGAATGACACCTCTATGCACTGAAAGTTCATTCCTCCTAGCAAAATAGCGATGCACCAGTGAATTTGGAATGGCACGTTGTGTGTGAATGTAGCGCTGCAAAATTTGTAAATCAGGATCTGTTTCTGTGGCCCGAGCAATTTTCCTATAGCCCAACGGGAAAGATTCCAACAAACTATCTTCCTGTGCATCTATCTGACAACAGGACATCCCAGAAGCATCAAAGTCTTTTTCATGGCCAACGGGAAGATGGGAAAGTGCCTCGACATTTCCATGGCGAGTTGTGGGTCCGTACACAATCTCGTACTAATACTGTGATAAGAGCAGTGCCCAATGTTGCAATTTGTGTGCTGTGCGTGTAGGAATTGACTTGGCTGGATGAAACAATGACGCCAAAGGCTTGTGGTCAGTAACTAAATAAAATTTTCTCCCATACAAATAGTGGGGAAATTTGATGTCACCATACACTATCGCTAAAGCTTCCTTCTCAATCTGAGAATAATAGCACTGTGTGTCTGTCAAAAGTTTTGATGCAAATGTTATCGGACGGTCCGTTTCTCCATGTCTATGTGACTGTACTACTCCTAGACCAAACAATGACGCGTTCGTTTGCAAAAGAACTGTTTTTTTTTTTTTTCTGGATCGAAATGCAACAAACATCGATCACTAAACAAAGCATCTTTTAAATGCTGAAATGCGCATTGGCATTTGTCTATCCAAACAAAATGAACATTTTTATGGTGTAGCCGATGCAAAGGGTATGCAATTTATGCTGCATTTGGAATAAACCTAATATAGTATGTTAACTTTCCCAAGACGGACTGTAATTCTTTCACATCTTTTGATGCTGGCAGGTCGCGAATGGCAAGTAAATGTGATTGCATTGGCTGCACACCTGAACTGTTTATCATGTTTTCTAGATACTGCAGTTTAGGTTTGAAAAAGTCACACTTATCCAAGTCACACTTTAGACCTGCATCTGACAAAACTTGAAATAATTTCCTCAAAAACGCAATGTGTTCTGGGGTAAGGCCTCACACAACTATGTTGTCCAAGTAGTTTGAACAACAAGGCACCCGAGCTGTAAGCTGTTCCAAATATCTTTGAAAAATTGCGGGCGTGGATGCACTGCCAAACGGTAGACGCAAATATTTAAACTAGACCAGATGTGTATTGACAACACAAATTTTCTGTGATTCTTCATCAAGTGGCAGCTGAAGGTAGGCATTGCTCAAATCATTTCTTGAGAAATATTTTCCTGCACCTAATCTGTCCATGAAATCTTCTGGTCTCGGCAAAGGATAATTGTCTCCAACTGTTTGTGGATTCACTGTAGCCTTGAATGCTACCTGACGGCTTTGGCAAAATAACAAGTGGACTTGCCCACTGGCTAGCTTGTATTGGTTCAATTGCACCATTTCTTGCAATGTGTGAAGTTCTTGTGCTACTTTGTTGTGTAAAGTGAGCAGTACATCAAGAGCTTTGCAAAATTTTGGTTTGGCATTTTCCTTGATAGTAATGTGTGCAGCAAAATCTGTAGCTATTCCTAGTCCTGCAGTAAATAAATCTGGACAGTCTTTCAACAACTTGCCTACACTGTCCATAGCATCAAAATTGTTCACAACTAAAATATTGTCTTGCACAGCAAAAACAAAAAGATCAAAGGAATCTAAATCAAAAAATATTCTCTCCTTTGTGAGACTTAAGCACTTGAAATGACGCTGTGTGCATTTGCGATCGGTATACTGCAGGTAGTGAACACTGTCCTAGCACAGGAATTTCATTGCCATTGTACGTTGTTAACTTTGTTTTAGCGCAAGAAAGGCGCGGCGATCCTAACAGTTCATAAGTTTTGCGATTGAGCAATGTGACTAATGCAACTGTGTCTAGTTGAAACTTTATAGAAATGTCATTCACATGCAAATTGACATGCATTTTTCTGGCCTGACGTACAACTTGTGCTACTTCTGTGTCCTTGATGTTACGAGTGGCAGGCACTGGTTTGGAAAATACTGCATGTATTGAATAAGTGTTGTCTTTTCACTGTTTGGGCCGGAGGGCAAATTGTTTGTTTTGCTGCAAGCAAACTGTTTGTATATGACCTTTCTTGCTGCATGCATAGCATTTTGCTGACCAGGACGGATAGTTCTGTCTCTTTTGCTGTGAGAAACATTGCAGGCAAGACTTCACTTCCTTATTTGGTAAGGCTCTGCGTCTACCAACTTGTTTACACTTAGAGCGGGCAGCAGGAAGTACACAGCGTTTGAATTTTCACTTCCTAGTGAGACCTCGAAGATCTGTTATCCACTGCCTTTGTTTGGTTAGGATTTTCCTACATCTGAAGAACTGATACCTTGCAGCCACTACAGTGATTTGCTTTTCATAAAATGCCGTGAGGGCTCCTATCACTGAATCGTACGAAAGTTCAGAAGGATCCGCGGTGGGAAACAGTTTTTCACAAGACGGAACACTGGGGAGCCTACACACGATAACAGAAAATTAAGTTCGACAGTAGCTTGTATCCAGTGCACTGTGGTGTAGGCTTCAAACTGTTTCAGCCATTCTGACCATCCCTCTTCTTTTTCGTCATACTGGCAGAATGGTGGAATTATTGGTGGTGGTGGTGGTGGTGGCTGCTGCAGTGGAACTTGCGTATTTTAAGACACAGGTGTGGCCAGAAGTTGTGCTGTAGGCAGCAACGATGCAATTTGTTGGCTCTGAAACTGAAACATCTGCATTAGCTGCTGTGCATCGAGCACAGGAAGCTGTTGCGCAGTGGCAGGGACACTTGTGTGAGTAGGAACTGAACAATCAAGGCAACAATATAGAAACTTCCGCTAATACCTGCAATAGAATCAAAAGATTATTTACTCACCACACCGAGACCTGGAAGAAAACACAGTTTATAGCACAGCGTAAAATCACGGTAATTTTAGTATCTCTTCGCAATGTGGGTGGTTGTAGTCCTCGTCGTCATTTGTTGTGACCTTCTCACCATTTATTGTTTCTCGTCCCGGTCTGGTTGTCAGGAATGGTATTGGTGCAGGAATCGATGTCAGCTAAAACATTTCTGTAGAGGTTAGTATTACAAGTTTTATTGACTGAAGATAGAATGATACTCAACTTTAGAACATATCTCTCTTTCTTCTCTCTTCTTGCGGCGTCTTCCGTATGATGCTAGCTGTGCTGAGACCTAGTGACTGCTAAGTTCATAGCCGAGTTCTGACCTAGCAACTGCCTGAGTTCTGACTAGTGACTGATGGGTAACTGACGGCTGTCCAGACGTATGTTGGCTTAGATGTAGGCGCTTATAGAGGGCGTGCATCTTCGGTTACTCCTTCCAGGATGCACGGCGCTTGCTTGCAATTGGCTTTCAGTCAATCGCTGCCTTCTCCGCAATCATTCTCTTACTCTGGCATGTGGCACTGACTTTAGGCAACAACATGCTGAATTCTGCTGCTGCAAAGTAATTTGATCATATTTAACGTTATGTCTTTCAAATACATTTTGTGCTAGGTTCATACTTTTTAGGTATTTTCCATTATCTTTAGATGCTGATAGAGAAGGAATTTGATACAGATCATGGAATCACTTTCTGTTTACCTGCATTGTCATTATAATCAGTGTCACACTTACTGTGGAAAATGTATTTCTTCTAAGGAAGAGACATTGCTTCACATTTCAGTTAAACATGTCTCAAAGCCCAAATTCTGTAGCAGGTAATCTGCACCATTGCATTCCTATTGCTGGAACTGCGTAGTGAGCAGGGCCTGATTTACATTTTAGCCATCACTTCCCTCAACTACCTCTGTCCTATGGATAATCAGTCAGCGAGATAAAGCTGTCCTGTTGGACATTCAGAAGAACAAATTGCTTGTGGTACAGCTAACTCTCTAGACAATCAGGACTTGATGGATAGTATTACAAGCGTGATTCCATATGATAGATACAGGAAGACAAAAACAATATAAAAAGACAAGCAAAAGTAAGAAAAATATCCCACTGACGTGTTTTATGCCTCACTTTAGATTTGCTTGTAGTTTTATGATTTTTTGGAAACATTTTGGGCAAAAATAATAAAAATGTAAATAATAAAAAATTATGGGCGATACAATCACAACTCTACTATTGTGATATTATCTATGCACTCAACACGTAATATTCTTTCTGGCTGTATCTAAACAAGCAGCCAAAATTATTTGATATTTGACTTTATCTTTGACAAACATATTCCTTTTTTAACTTTTTCCTGTTTAAACTATTATTTTAATGTTTCTCCCACATTTTCATTATATTTCTCCATTAAAAAATTATCACCTGTCTTGCCTTGGTAGTTTGTTCAAAGTTTATTTTCTTTGCCAGTACTAGTTACAAATGACTATAGCCTGGAAGGAACGTAGCGTACCGTAACTTGGGGTGAAATGGAACAGAAAATGTAGTTTTTACTGAAAATTAATGTCTAAAAATTGCACTACAACTATGAAAATTTAAATATAGCATCTCTAGTTATTCTTACATCAATGCTTTGCAAGGATAAAAATCCTCTATCAAAACCCTTCCTTATATTTTAATCTAAATTGTGTTCCAAATCACCTCAGGGGTTGGGGTGCTTTGGAACACGGACTCTTCTGATAAATAATGGCATTTAAAACATGTGGAGGGGTTAATTGGAACACAGTTAACACGTCTAACAGAACTTTGTTGTGGACGATGCCCGTATATTACTTCTGTTTAATGTTAATTAATGCTGATTACTAGGTGGAACACCTCTCACTGTCTGCTCCTAATGTCTAAAATAGTTTTCTATCTGTTAACTTGCACCCTAGCTCTCTTTACATGTTCACTTAAACGTACTGTAAGCAGCTTTTTCACTCAATTATATCCAGGCCTGTTGCAATCAGACCTTTTTTCCACTCTTCCACTTCGGTCAAAATCGCACTTCACAATATCCCTAACCTCACTTGTGGTAACTGGCTGACCCCATTCTGTACATTTAAATAAACCACCGGTTAAAGCCCTCTCTTCTTCTACTGTCAAGACGGTTTGTCCACCTATTTTCAAAGGATTTTTATTATTTAACTTCCTTGAAAGTGTACTAACAGGTATTCATAATTTTACATTTATGAGAGGTATTTTGTGTGTCTTCATTCAGAGCTTTCTGGAGGCTTATCTCGGTATAGTTTTGATAGCCAGCTGACCCAATATTCTTTTTGTACACTCGCGGCATGTTCCAATTTATCCTGAAAAAAT
Organism: Locusta migratoria; assembly: GCA_026315105.1. NCBI lineage: Eukaryota > Metazoa > Arthropoda > Insecta > Orthoptera > Acrididae > Locusta > Locusta migratoria. The sequence goes on along the minus strand of CM048755.1, from coordinate 733,585,493 downwards.
ACGATTTTACATATTTACACCTGTATCTAATAAATAAAATAAGCAAACATAACCTAACTTTGCACACATCATGACTGAAAGTTGCCCTTAACATAACAATGTCAGAAAACTGTATTACTATTACCAGAGTAGCTGTGCAGTAGTTTGTTTTCAGATTTTCATATTATGGGAAATTGTACACTTGAATATAAATATTTTTTTGGAGTTGTATACCTCTTTCACACACACAATTTTAGTTATCAATGTAACAACTAATGTATCTGGTGACTATGGGAGGTGGTTTTCATCAGTTACATCAAAGTATCTCTCAGCAGCAAAGATGATTCCTTGAAATAGACACAGTGTTCCATTTCACCCCAGTAGTTCCAAATCACCCGAAGCTACGGTACATTTGGCGTTCGGACGGGTGTGTATAGACTGGATTGAAACTATACCGTCTGTAGAGAAGGCCTCCGCGCTGGCGTGCCATGTCACACAAGAGTAGGCCGCGGTCGCGTAACTCAGTGGCTGGCCGGTGTGAGGCGGTGGGCTGCGCCCCATCGACCAGCCAGTGAGCTTACTCTGCATGACATGGCACACCAGTGCAGAGGCCTTCTCTATAAGCGGTGTTGATGGAACACAGCGTACATTTGGCATTCGGAAATCAGTCATATCACATCCCTCACTTGAAACTCTCTTTTGCATACGCCATCTTGCTTTCTGTATTTGATGCTTTTCTTATTGTAGCTCAAGCGTTGTCATTTCAAAGCAATTATCAAAAACACGCCGTTCTTAGGACAATGAATTGTAATCTAATGTTTGAAAATGCCATGTTAGCAGTTAACACCTCCCATCAATTGTATGAGAATTACGGATTACTCTCGCAGCTGTTCGCCATAGCGTAATAGGTGATGAATTAGTTTGTGATGTAGGAACATGTTAGACGGTGGTTCGAAACTTGATAAGGCGTGGTGGCTCAGCGTGCTAGGTCATAGGGCTGTCAGCATGGTAGCTCTAAGCCCTCTGTAACGAAAAAACTGAGTGCATGATGAAACAATCAAAATAGAACAAAACAAACCAACGTCCACAAAGTACCGATCAAACCGAAGAAACAATGAAAAGAGAGAAAAAGAAAGAGGTGGCAATGCCATCTGTAATAAAAATCTGAGCAGAATTCACGATGAACATGATAGTAGTAACGTTTTATATAGATTAAGTATTAGATTTATGTCTGGTTCCTATCTCAGTCCCAAGTGAAAGATGTCGTTCAGTGGTGGCCACGAGCAGAGTTGTAACAGAGGGCGCTCGTGTCTGATGTCGTAAGAACGCCGTGCCGTGCGCGCATGGCGGCGTGCGGCGAAAGTAGGTGGCGCGCACTTTGTACTTGTGCGACACCACACGCCTCCCTCCCAAACTGCCGCGCCGTCGTGGCGTAGGGCTGAGGGCCACGGCGACGGCACTGGGAGGAGGGCCTGGGCGGGGGCGTTACTGGTGGGACGGGCGTCGTAGCTGAGGCTGGGATCGAGACGCCGTCTGCACCCCGGTATACACCTTGCGATCCTCCGGGAAACCCGCCAAAACCAGCGGAAGGGCGCCTGCCTCCGCCCAGAGGGAGCAGGTCATCTTCTTCTGAGGTGTGTGGCCCAGGCGGCGGGGGCACGCACGGTCCCGCAGGTCCTCTCGGTGACGCTGTCATCTGCGGCGGCCAAACGATGGGGCTGTGCTCCCTGGCGGTGAACTGGCTCTGGAATCAAGAAACCCAAGACAGGATCGCGCGGCTTGTGCAGGCGCAATTGGTTTGTGTGGTGCCGCAGCTCCGACCCTGTGGAAGAACGAACAACATACATATTGCGACAGAGCACGCGCTGAATGATGCCTGGCAACCATGTCTTCTTGTTGCCAGCAAACACCCTGTACAGCACTGGCGTGGAAACCTGAAAACGTGTAGCGCCATACGAACCGACTCAGTGCGTGGGAGGCTGCAGCAGGTGAAGGAGAGTGCGGTGACGGCGGCCATGTAGAAGCTCGGCAGGAGACGGGCCGTCTCGTGGCATGCACCGATATGTAGACAGGAAAATTTGAAGATCTTGCTGCCTGGAGTGCTGACCTTTCATCTTTTCCATGTGAGACTTGAATGTTCGAACGAAACGTTCTGCTTCACCATTGGACTGAGGGTGAAAAGGTGCGGTTGTGATATGCTGAATGCCATTCACACGACAGAACTGTTGAAATTCCGCACTAACAAACTGAGGTCCATTGTCACTGACGATAGTTTCAGGCAAACCTTCGATGCAAAACATTGATGTTAAGGCACTGATTGTACTAGAAGCCGTCATTGAGTTCATGGCGATCACATCTACATCTACATCGATACTCTGCAAATCACATTTAAGTGCCTGGCAGAGGGTTCATTAACCACTTTCATAACTTTTCTCTACCATTCCATTCTCTAATGGCGCGCGGGAAGAAAGAACACCTAAATCATTCCGTTTTTGATCTGATTTCTCTTATTTTATTCGGATGGTCATGTCTCCCTAAGTAGGTGGGTGCTAGCAAAATATTTTCACATTCAGAACTAAAAGTCGGTGATTGAAACTTCGCAAACAGATCACGCCGCAATGAATAACGTCTTTCTTTTAATGATTTCCACCCCAATTCGTGCAACATTTCCGTGACGCTTTCCCCCCCATGACGTGATAAAACAAAACGAGCTGCCCTTCTCTGAACCTTCTCAATATCTTCCGTCAGTCCCACCTGGTGAGGGTCCCACAAGGGGCAACAGTACTCCAGGAGAGGACGCACAAGTGTGATGTAGGCAGTCTCTTTGGTGGAGCTGGTGCATCTTCTAAGCGTTCTGCCAATGAAACGTAACCTTTGGTTTGCCTTCCCCACAATATTTTCTGTGTTCTCTCCAGTCAAAGTTGTTCGTAATTGTAACTCCTAGGTATTTGGTAGAATTTACGACCTTAAGGTTTGACTGATTTATCGCGTAATTGAAGTTCAGCGGATTTCTTTTCGTGGTCATGTGTATTACTTCACACTTTTCTTTATTTAGTGTCAATTGCCAATTTTTGCACCAAGTAGAAATTTTGTCTAAATCGCTTTGCAGTTGCTTTAGATCCTCTGTTGACTTCACTAACCGATAAACGGCAACATCATCCGCGAACAGTCTAAGGGAGCTATTCAGATTATCTCCTAAATCGTTTATAAACACGAGGAAGAGTAGGGGACCTATAACGCTTCCCTGTGGAACGCCAGATATCACTTCTGTTTTACTCGATGACTTACCGTCAATTACAACGAACTGTGTCCTTTCTGATCGGAAATCGTGAATCCAATCGCACAGTTGGGGAGATATTCCATAAGCACGCAATTTCATCAGAAGCTGCTTGTGAGGTACAGTGTCAAAAGCCCTCCGGAAATCCAGAAATACGGAATCGATTTGAGATCCCTTGTCGATGGCACTTAACACTTCAAATGAATAAAGGGCAAGCTGTGTTTCGCAAGAGTGATACTTTCTGAATCCGTGCTGACTATTGGTTAATAGGTCATTCTCTTCGAGGTAGTTCATAATATTCGAACAAAGTATATGTTCCAAAATCCTACTGCAAATCGACGTCAATGAGATAGGCCTGTAATTTTGGGGATCACTCCTATTACCTTTCTTGAATATTGGAATCACTTGGGCAACTTTCCAGTCTTTCAGTAAGGATCTTTCGCTGAGTGATCTGTTGTAAATTATAGCTAAGTACGGAGTTATTGCATCAGCATACTCTGAGAGGAATCTAGTTGGTATACAATCTGGCCCGGAAGATTTATTTTTGTTTAGAGACTTAAGTTGTTTTACTACTCCAGGAACATCTACTTCTAAGTTTCGCATGCTGGCAGCTGTTCTTGGATTGAATACTGGAGTGTTCACTTCATCTTCTTTGGTGAAAGAATTTCGGAAAGCTGTGTTTAGTAATTCTGCCTTAGCAGTACTGTCGTCGGTAGTATTACCATTGCTATCGCGTAATGAAGGTATTGTTTGTGTTTTGCCGCTAGTGTACTTCACATATGACCAGAATTTCTTTGGATTTTCTGCAAGATTACGAGACAAGATTTCGTTGTAGAAACTACTATAGGCTTCTCGTATTGAAGTCCGCGCTAGGATTCTGTGTCTTTTTAAATTTTGCATGCATTTTTCTTTGTTTCTGCAACAGTGATCTGACCTGTTTTGTGTACCACGGGGGGTCAGCCCCCTCTTTTATTAATTTATTTGGTATAAATCTCTCGATTGCTACTGATATTATGTCTTTGAAAGTAAGCCACAACTGATCTACACTCGCATTTTTAGTTTTGAAGGACTGGAGACTATCACTCAGGAAAGCGTGAAGCAAATTTTTATCTGCTTTATTGAATAGATATATTTTTCGTTTATTTTTGGTGTATTTGGGAATGTCGATATTTAGTCTCGCTACTGCAACTCGATGTTCGCTAATCCCTGTATCTGTTTTGATGCTCTTTACTATCTCGGGATTATTTGTTGCTAGAAGATCAAGAGTATTTTCGCAACCACCTACTATTCTAGTGGGTTCATGAACTAACTGTTCGAAGTAGTTTTCAGAAAAAGCATTCAGAACTAGTTCGGATGATGTTTTATATTTGCCCCCGGTTTTGAATATGTAATTGTGCCAACATATCGAGGGTAAATTAAAGTCGCCACCGATTATAACAGTATGCTTTGGATACCTATTTGAAATATGATTCAAGCTTTCTTTGCACATTTCTGCAACCGCATCGTCTGAGTCAGGGGGCCGATAAAAAGATCCAATTATTAATTTATTCCGGTGGTCAGGTATAACCTCTACCCAGACCAATTCACAGGAAGTATCTGCCTCAATTTCACTGCAGGATAAACCGTTTGTAACAGCAATAAACACGCCACCCCTGTTTTATTTATTCTATCCTTTCTGAAGACCATTTGGCCCTTTGAAAAAATTTCGGCCGAATTTATCTCAGGCGTCAGCCAGCTTTCAGAACCTATAACGATTTGTGCCTCAGTACTTTCTATCAGCGCTTGGAGCTCTGGAATTTTCCCAACACAGCTACGACAATTTACAACTGTTACACCAATGGTTTCTGTGTCTGCTTTCTTCCCGTGTCTGACCTGCCCCCTTTAAGACTGAAACCCATTTTGTGTATTCTAACCTAAAAAACCGCCCAGTCCACACCACACGGCCCCCGCTACCCGTGTAGCCGCTTCCTGAGTATGGTGGACTTCTGACCTATTTAGCGGAACCCGAAAACCCACCACCCTTTGGCGCAAGTCGAGGAATCTGCAGCCCACACGGTCGCAGAACCGTCTGAGCCTCTGATTCAGACCCTCCACTTGGCTCTGAACCAAAGGTCCGCAGTCAGTCCTGTCGACAATGCTGCAGATGGTGAGCTCCGCTTTCATCTTGCAAGCAAGACTGGCAGTCTTAACCACTTCTGATAGCCGCTCAAAACCAGAGAGGATCTCTTCCGATCCAAAGTGACACACATCATTGGTCCCGACATGAGCCACCACCTGCAGCTGGCTGCACCCTGTGCTCTTCATGGCATCCGATCCGGAAGGAGCCGTTCCACATCTGGAATGACTCCCCCCGGTATGCACATGGAGTGCACATTGGAATTCTTCCCCTCCCTACTAGCCATTTTCCTAAGGGGCTCCATTACCCGCCTAACGTTGGAGCTCCTAACTACTAACAAACCCACCCTCTATGAGTGCCCTGATCTTGAAGGCAGAGGGGCGAGTACAGGACAAGCGACACCATCTGCGTCAGGAACATCCCCTGCCACAGACAGCGCCTCGAATCTGTTGGCAAGACTAACCGGGGAGGCCTCCACTTTGGTCCCTCGGGAAGTCTTACGCCGCCTGACACGCGCTGAGGAGACCTCCCAGTCCACCACGGATTGGGGGGCTACCTCCTCGCGGGCAGTGAGCGGGCTGGCCACAGCCGTAGGCCGATCGGAGGGCACAACAGACGCACAGGGCGTTTGCTGGACCCCCGCGAGCGGCCCACAACAGCGGCGCCCACCCACCACAGTCTCAAGCGTTGCCAGCGAAGCCAACGCAACCTGAAGCTGGGAGCGAAGAGTCGCCAACTCTGCCTCCATCCGTTCGCAGCAGTCACAGTTCCTAGCCATTCTAAAAACCTTTGTTTCTTCCAAGTAAGTCAGAGGACACAGTAGTTTGATAAACAGTACGCTTTGCAAACTATAAACCTAACGCTGAACTGTTTATTAACGGCGAATCTGAAAAATATATACGCGGGCTAATAAATCAAAAAATCAATAACTGATCTGACAAATAAGCGCGATTCTTAATAAACAAACACGCAAGCACACTAAAGTATAAAGAGCTGCAAAAGAAAGCACACACAAAATGTAATTAAGTCACCTCTATTAAGAAGCCGGTTACCGTAAAATCTAGAGCTGCTGCTGGTCACGTGTGCACTGGCCGCCTGTCACTGAGCAAAAGGAAACTTGCTGAAAGTGTCTACAACAATTAACCAGCTCGTACTCCAGAAAGGTCCGGCAAAGTCAATGTGTAAACGTTGCCATGGTCCCTTGGGGCGTGGCCAGTCTGAGAAACGTTGCGGAGGAGCCGCCTGATGCTCCGCACAAACAGTACACCGTGACATCATGCGCTCTATCTGGGCGTCCATACCAACCCAGGTACAATGACGTCTGGCCAATTGCTTTGTCCTAACAATACCCCAATGTCCTTGATGCAGGAGGCGTAACACTTCACGTTGCAGGGAACGAGGAACAATCACTCTTGTTTGGTCGTTGTCCGTATGTAACAACAGAACACCCTGACTTAAAGATAATGCCTGACGTTGTGCAAAATAACGTCGAACCAGAGGCCGATCAATGTCTTTGGCTCTGGCAGGCCACCCTGAGCGAACAAAACGTGCTACCACACTGAGGTCTGCATCCACAGCTGTTTCCTGTGCAACCCGACGAGAGTTCAAAGGGAAGTCTGCGACAGCGGAAGCATCTCTGGAGTCTATCTGACAACATGCCATTTCTGAAGAATCAAACGACACATCCTGGCCAACCGGAAGTCGAGAAAGTGTGTCCGCGTTGGCGTGTTTAGTGGTAGGTCAGTACAAAATCTCACACTGATAATTAGACAATATCAAAGACCATTTCTGAAGCTTTTGTGCTGTACGTGGCGGACTTGGCTTTGTGGGTGAGAACAATGACGTGAGAGGCTTGTGGTCTGTCAACAAATAGAATTTCCTGCCATAGAGATAATGATGAAACTTTGTGACGCCGTAAATGATTGCTAAGGCCTCCTTTTCTATCTGACTGTAATTCTGTTGCGTCGGCGTCAGTAGCTTGGATGCAAAGGCAATAGGAAGATAGTGACATCCAATACGATGCGACAATACTGCATTCAGACCGTACGACGAGGCATCAACTGCTAACACTACAGGCTTCTGTGGGTCAAAGGGAATCAAACATGCATCACTGAGTAGTGCAGACTTTAGTTTGTCAAAGGCAACCTGACAATCTTTAGACCATACAAAAGGAACATTCTTCCTACGTAAGTGATGCAGTGGAGCTGCAATCTGAGAGGCATTGGGAATAAATCTGAAATAATAATTAAGCTTTCCCATTACTGCTTGCAATTCGTGTACATTCTTAGGAGGAGGCAAGTCTTTCATTCCTCTAAGATGTGACTGTAAGGGATGAATTCCTTGGGCATTAATCACATGGCCTAGGTACTCTATTTCAGTTTGAAAAAACGAACACTTTGCTCTATTGCAACGTAGACCTGATGCAGTCAACACTTTGAAAAGGCACTCCAGGTTTGCTAAATGTTCTTCAACTGTACGTCCGGATACCACAATATCATCTAAATAGTTCGAGCAACACGGCACAGAAACTGTCAGCTGTTCCAAGAAACGCTGAAAAATAGCGAGGGTGCAAGAACTGCCAAAGGGTAGGCGTTGAAATTGAAAAAGGCCCATGTGAGTATTAATGACGAAAAATTTTTTTGACTCATCATCAAGTGGAATTTGTAAGTATGCCTCTGTTAAATCAATCTTAGAAAAGAAGCGAGACTGTCCTAATTTGTCCATAAGTTCGTCAGGTCTGGGCAGGGGATAAGTGTCTACAATTGTTTGACTGTTCACTGTTGATTTAAAGTCCGCACAGAGACGAAGTTTTCCCGACGGCTTGGTTATAATTACTAAAGGCGAGGCCCACTGACTCGCAGAAACAGGAGAAATCACCCCACTATCCTGCCAACGTTTAAGTTCTGCAGCAACAGTATCACGAATTGCGGTAGGCACTGGTCTAGCTTTACAAAATTTTGGTACAGCAGATTCTTTTAAAGTTACATGTGTCACGAAGTCTTTTGCACAACCTAGTTCCAGCGAAAACAAGTCACTATATTTTTCACACAATGCATTTATTTTGTCCTGAGGCACTAGTGACGACATTTGCAGTACATCTCTTTGAATTGATAATCCAAACAAGTCGAATGCATCTAGTCCAAAAATGTTCTGTGTAGATTTGGCCTGTAGAACTACAAATGCTACTGTTTTTGTAACACCTTGAAAAGAGGCGGGCAGGCTACACGTTCCTCGCATGGGAATATTTTGACCTGTATAAGCCGTTAGCACTGGTTGTGACGGTGACAATTTTGGCTCACCCAGAAGTTCGTAAGTGTCTTTATTCATTAATGTGACAGCGGAACCAGTATCAAGCTGAAATTGCACAGTCTTATTTTCAATGGAAAGAGTCACAAAAAGTTTTTGCTTGTGGCGCTCGACAGGTGCGCAAATCTGGGCAACGTCTAATACAGCTTGTTTGCTGCGCTTGCGCATGAGCGGGCTGCGTACTGTAGGAAGCGGTGCAAAATCCGCACACAGGAGATTAATAGCACTGTCCCTAGATGCCACTACTGCCTGATCATCGTCCGCGCAATGTGAGGCTACTACAGATTCACTAACTTCTGCACTAAACTTTTGAGTAGCTACATCAAGTCTACTGTTACTAGCAAGACAGTACTGGGCACTATTACAATGAGAAGTTGCAGAAGGCACTAAGTTCACTACAGGATTGCACTGTACATAGTCATTTTGCTTGTTCCGAACCCGTTTCCGTTGCACAGATTTATGCGCTTGTCGGTGCTTGCGGCGTGGCTCACTACATAGTTTTGCAATAGGTGCAGAAGAATTTTCTTGCACGTTAGAATCAAGTAAAGCACTGTTCAATTCCACAGCGTCTATGACATTGACAGCATGAACTGTTCGTGCACTCGGCAAAGCACTGTTTCTGACGTTACTGTTCTTTGAATTTACACTCTGCATACACACTGACTGAACATGTCCCAATTTGCCACATTGATAACAGATGGTGTTACGCCTTGGGCACTGTGCACACTTATGGTGAGATACACACTGAGGGCAAGACTTACGAACATTTTTCTGAAATGAGCGTTGGCGCCCATTATTCAAATTACTTCGTCTAACACGACGGGGCGACCTTTGTGTCGCACTTTTACACTGGCTACTGTTCACTGTCTGTTCAGCACGGTCTGTACAATTGTAAGAATCACTAGTGCTACACTGAGAACTACGGCTAGGAAAGTGTCCGTTGGGGCGCACTGAGTTTACACTGTGGCTTTGCATTTCTATATCTGCTAAGTCAAAAGTATCATGCGCTTCAATAAGCTGCAGTACACTGTCTAATGAGGGGTCAGACTGTTTCAGAATTGCTGCCCTAATTCTGGGGTCCTGAATGTTCTACGTAATTACATCCCTCAACATAACGTCACTATAAGAGAGTCCACAAGAGCAAGTAAATTTACATTTGCGGGTTAAGCCCTTCAACTCAGTGATCCATTCCTGGTGTGACTACTGCGGTAATTTTTTAAGTCTGAAAAAACGGTACCGCGCCGCAGCTACGAGAACTTTTCTCTAATAATGAGCATTTAGTGCCTCTACTATTTGTTCAAAGTCTACATCACGAGGAGATGCGTGGGGGAAAAGTTTCTGCAGTAACACAAAAGTCTTGGTGCCAACTACAGCGAGAAATAAATGTTTGACTGTCAGACCTGTTAGTTGATGAGCCGCGACGAGTTCTTGAAACTGCCCGAAGTAGTCGCTCCATTCTTCCTCACGTTCGTTGTACTGGCGAAACATAGGAACCGTTGCGGCGGCAGGTGTGGGCTGCTGAAGTGGCGGCTGTTGTTGTTGGTTAGCTGCTTGCGCTGTTAGCTGGGACACAGCCTGGAGTAGTTGTGTGATTTGTGCCGTCTGTAACTGAATAATTTCCATTAAGTTTGGATACAGGTTAGCAGCCATGCTGACCGATTAGGCACTGCACATACAAGTAAATAAGAACAAAACACAAATGCAATATGAAAGGACGCTCTGAAACAAAAAAAGTCCACAAAACACGTAACAGAATGTTCCCCCAAAAATCTTATTATAAGGGTGGGTGGGCGGGAGCAATTTCTGTATGCTCCGACTGCTGCTGTCTGGCTGCTGCAAGTGGGCTGGTCCAAGGTTCTATCACTCCTCGTCGCCACTTTTGTATCCCATCCTCGTCGCCACTTTTGTGTCCCAGCCTTGTCGCCGCTTTTGTGTCTCGTTTCCATCGTAGGTGTCGGTGGCCGAGTAGGAAGACCTACACAGGAATAAAGGAAGCACGCTTGTGCAGGTACGGAGGTGAGCAGCCAGTGGGACAGCAGAAACTAGAAACACTAGAGTAAATTACAACGATATATATATTGCACTGAATTTATACAATACTTAACTTTTACATAGCTCAATACTGCTGAATGCTGATACATAGTTGAGCTAGAGTCCTGCCTAGTGCCTATCCGATAGCCAAGTCTTCACTGGTGCCTATCTGATTCCGAAGTGTTAACTGGTTCCTATCTCAGTCCCAAGTGAACGATGTCGTTCAGTGGTGGCCACGAGCGGAGTTGTAACAGAGGGCGCTCGTGGCTGACGTCGTAAGAACGCCGTGCCGTGCGTGCATGGCGGCGCGCGGCGAAAGTAGGTGGACTTGTGCGACACCACACTCCCAGTTTACGTGCCTACACTTCAGAAGGCCATTGTTCATTTCGTTGTTACGTATTTCACAACATGTTCACGAAATAGAACAAACGAGCATTTTAGAGGGAGCATCCTTACATATGCACAACTCTAAATATTGCTGAAAAAATGTGAAAAAAATTGGTAGTGCCTGTTTTCAAACTACCGACCACATGCATTGCATTTAAAATCTAACCACAAAACTGGAGGCGAGAATGTGCATCCCAAAATTTCACTGGCATGGGGGCTGTTGGTGTATGTAGTAATTATTATTGATGTTGAATAGGTGATTTTATTATAGAAATTAAAGCAAAAGAATTGTGTCTTACAGATATGTGCTTTAATGAAGTTTATATTTGCTACAACAATTAGTGGAATCTGTGTCTTCATTGTAGCTTCATTGCCACGAATTCCTAAATATTCTGAAACCAAGCATGTTGGTCTCTCCTCCCCTGCCTTTATAGGTGGTCTGTGTGTCATCAGAAGTTTGGACCGATTTACCTGTAGTGTGTGCAATTGATAACCTAAAGGTTACTTGTAAAGTTGGCACAGCTTAACAATTTAGTGTCACCATTGCATTTCATATGCTTTTGTGATTTTAGGACAGGGTTTAATTTTGCAGTGAATTCATTTCAAAAGTTAACCTTGAGAGCAATAAAGGATTAGCGAAGGTCAGCCGATTTAGCAGTTCTGTTTAGTAGAACCCTCTATATTTCCCCTGCAGAGTCGGGGGTTAGAAGAGTCCCGCAGTTTTTCCTTGCCTGTCATAACAGGAGGCTAAAAGGAGACTCCCAACTTTTTCTGACCTAAATTTATATGGCCCTCTTTAAGGGTTTTATTTCCGTTGTTTTTAAAATTTGACAGAAATGCAGCCCACTCAGGGAAGGACACTTTTGGTGATGCTGTGATCTGTTCTATATCTCATTAGTACGGATCTATACCTGCAAATGAAAAGCGACACGGTAGCGAGTCTGGTTGTCAGGTACTGATATTGGTTGAGCCCCCTGACAACAGAGGGAAAGCACTACTGCCTGAACTGTTAACTCCCTTTGCAGGCCAAGGAGTAGGTGCCCAGCTTCCTGGGCTATCAGGACTCCTGGCAACAGCCATTGTGCCAGGTGCCCTTTGCTGTGGGGAAAGCTTCTGATTTGTCTGGGTGGCATCAGGCCGGATGGGCAATGAAACACATCAAATTAAGTAATGGCTGATCTGACCTGGCTGTCTCATGAGAAAGGAATGGGAAATTTAACCCAGAGGCTTACAGCCCTACCACTTTTTCCTACCACGGCTGCTCCAAAGGAAGACGGTCAAGTGAGGCGACTGGGAGTGGAACACTTTGTGCAGTATTTGGTCTCCTCTCGAATTAACGAGGAATCTTTTATGGCAATGAAGATGCTGATCATCATCGTGAATATCAAAGATGAGTTTGGTCAACTAGAGTGCTTGGGGAAAATGCAGAACTATTCCCTATTGCTAAAGGCATCTTAAGCTGCCAGAGCTATAGCCCTACAGGCAGTTGATCACCTAGGAGACATACCTGCATCTGTCACTCCACACAACAACTTGAGACATCCATTTTGTCTGGCATGTGCAAAAGGGAGCTAAAAATAATCACAGACATACATGTGTTTATCCTGGTATTTCGCCAGCCGCAGTGGCCGAGCGGTCTGCGGTGCACCAGTCACAGTCTGCACGGCCGCTACGGTCGACGGTTCGAATCCCCCTTCCGGCATGGACGTTTGTGTCGTCTTTAGTATAAGGTAGTTCATAAGTAGTTTGTAAGTTTAGGTACTGATGATCCCGCAGTTAAGTCCCTTAAGCTTAACACACATTTGAACATTTTATCCTGGTATTTGACTGTGGAATGTCCTCCTTGAAAAAGTGTGATGTAAAGCATTCTGTCCTACTACACATGTAGTACTTCAGGTGTTCAGGTTTCAGGCACATGTCCTCTTGCTGCACGGTAAACTCAAAGTGCAGTGCAATGGATGACTGCTTCGTGAAGGTGCTACCCATTTGTGTTTAGTACACTGAACAATACGCTACACATTCACAAGCTTCTCCCATTTATAAAAAAGAAATAGTGAGATAGGAATATAATTAAATTGATTTCTTGTCATGTATAAAGGCATTCAAGAAATAATAGCACCTTCACCCTGTGGACATGGCAAATAGTTTTGCTATAATCACAACTACTGCCTCCCTGTCCTTCCCCTCCCCAAACCACATCTCTCGCCTTCCCTTCTCTCCCTGTCCTCTGGTTCCCATTATAACACCTCCAAGAACCAATTCCTGTAACTGGAAAAAAAGAAGAAGAAGAATAAGAACAAGGTTGTTCCAGTACCTCTTAACATACTAGAAGTCTTGACTCCAATGATGACAGTAGGGCCCCCCTTGACATGACCAGATGTCTTGATCCTTTTACATCCGATGTGGACTCTCACTACACAGTCATCCATTGTAATGGGTAGTACTGCCAGTGGGCAAAATACATTATCTTTCTTCTTCCTATTCTCCAGTTTGCTATGCTCTTAAGGAAGTGCACTTCAGTGATAACTATTGTCCCATGTTCCGTGGATATTGAACATTCTGTTGGATCAGTGCTGGCCCTAAAATAGTGTCTGGAGTGGTCTGCATTTTGGTTTGCACAGATCTCATAAGTTAACTGGATTCCCCTTCGTGCCAAATTGAAAGCATTAGTAGTGTGAGTGCAAATGCAACTCGGAAGCTTGTACAATATGCCTTAGATAAGAGTGATTTGAAAAAGTTTGGCAGAAATGGAAAAGACTCACTTTGGTTCATTAGCCATATTTGAAATTTTCGACAAAAATGAAGTGTTTTATATCTGATTTAGATAAAGTTAAAATTTAATAGGTAAACAAAATTGATTGAAGCAAAAATGAGCACATGGAGAGCAATGCTAGAACCATGTTGTTTGAAAATAAAGTCAGTAAGTAAATGAAAATAAGCTCCGACCTTCTGAGATTGTTTCATTGTGTGAAAGATCATCATATGGTTCCTGCTTTTAATCATCAGACAAATTCCAAAGCGGTAGGTATTGATAAAACAACTAAAACTGCTCAAATAGTGGTAGCAACTGAACTGGTCAAGATATCAGAGAGGTTCTACAGAGATTATACAGAAAAACTTGCTACCATTTTACCAGTAGTTCTATCACTCAGTGGGGGAATGAAGTTTATTCAAAAGATTGTTAAATTGGGGGAGGAGAAAGAGTGTAATTCCTGTGTTTAAGGTAGATTATTGGGCACTTGAAATTTTGGTGGTATTTGTTTCAAGAAGAGTTGAACAGCATATTACTTCCTACACATACTTCTTGTGAAATGGCCACAAAAAGCAAATTGAAGTAAATTTGGTGCTCTACCGGCACTCACTCTTTCCACGTGTGCTTACTGAATGTATCAGAGAAGGGAAGAAAGATAGTCATACTAGACTCATTGTGCCGTCAAACACTGTAAGGTACTTGCAGAGTAGAGATGCAGAAATTTTCATCAGGGCAACTGTGTACTGAGCAAGGCAAAGTTGTAAGATATTGGACTCCTGTTATAGAGGACAGGAGTGCAAATCCCAGTTCAGCCATCTGATCCAGATTTTGCTTTTTATTATTTCTATAAATTGCTTAATACAAATGCCGGGATTATTCCTTTGCAAAGAGCACAATCAGTTTCAATGTCCATCCTTTTCCACTCCAAGCTAGTGTTCTCCACTCAAGACCACATTGTTGACACTAATCTTCCTTCTTTTCCTTCAAAATTGTTGTATTGTTTATTTCATTTCTTCATCATTGTCATACATACTCCTTTTCAGCAACTTGAATTATTCAACCATAGTTTATTTTTTTGTAACTGTCAGAGTTGCGCAGAATTTAGGTTTATTACTTTTGACTGCTTTCAGACATTTTTGTCCATTGTCAAGTAAGCCAGCAAGTCCTACAATAACATTACACACAAGCATTCATGGCATGGCTTTTATTTTTGTCTGGACAGACATCTATACTATGTTGCATGCAAATGAACTACCAGTAGTTTGAATAGTCATTTGTTGCATGCAGTACAGTGTAAATGGCTTTTCAGCAACATATAAAAACGATGTGGCCAGTGGTTGTGTGTATTGTTAATATAGAACTTATTGGTTGACACAAAAATGGACAAAAATATGTGTGACGTCAGTTAGTTGTCAGTAATAAATCCAAATTTTGTGCACCTTTGACAGTTGTTTAAAAATTGATTGTTGTAGTATAACTCCATTTCTGCACCTTTTTTTCTTTTATGTGCATGAAATAAGTGTTTATACGTGGATGACTCAGAAAGTAATGCACCATTTATTTTTTCTTCTGCAGTTATTTATTGCACATAATGATGATTACATACTTGAAAGAATAATATTACAACTAGACACCCTTTTTCCTATGTAATTTCTGTCCCATTTTGCAGCCTTCCTTCAGCCTAAATAAGTGTATGTATACACTGTCAATACCAGCGCTTGTTATGGTCAGTGTGTGAAACCCTTCACCATAAACCTCAAAATGTCTTCCACAAAAAGTATTGTTTAATGGCCCATCGATGAATAATTTCATTAGCTCGCTGCAATATGTCAGGATGTTCCGCCTGACCAGTGCAAATCTTGGAGAGCCACAGAACGCCTTCTGACGACCACATACTGTGTGCCCAGCAAATAATTGTACACCTGTCAACAACAGATGGTCCATAGATTTTCCAACATTTGTGAATATTTTCCACAGTTTCTTGCTCAGCAGTAAGAAATTCAATGACCAGAAGTTGCTTTTAACATACATCACTTCCAGATGCCATTTTTTTCTGCCGGTTATTTTTCGAAAGTTATTAATATGCTGCAGTTTATAGCTCTAATATTGTAGAAAAGACAATTTTATATATTGCACCAAAGCTGCTTTTTTATTGATATGCTGACTAGTTTCGTGAATTGCCCATTTTCTTAAGCCACCTTGATACATGTATACAATAATTTTACATGGTGTGTTTATGTCGTAATTACTTGATGTCATTTATATTTGGACACTGTGTAGGTCACACTGTTTATCTTATTTACTAGTGTAAGCTGTTTCTCAAAATACGTTTATTATAAGGTCTTAAGTGTTCTTTGCATTATTTCATTTACTTCCCATTTGCGGTAATATCGCAGTTCCATTACATTGCAGTTCTACAATAAATTTTCAATTTACATTCGGAACTATTTTAAATGTTATATATTGCTTGTTGAGTATAGTAGTGTGCTTTATGGATGATATTGTTGTACTGCAATAATTTATCACTTGTGGTTGCATGTTTGCAGGGTAATTATGGTAGGACTGATTGAATATTATATGCTGGTTAAGGTGCTATCAAAATTTTCTATGAACTGGGGGGGGGGGGGGGGGGGGAAATGGTTAATAGAAAAGTTCCATGGCACCGTAACCAGCATAAAATGTACAATCATCTTACTGTAATCACCCTCTAAATGTGCAACAACAAGTGATAAATTATAGTAGCACAACACTACAATACACAACAAGCAATATATAACACTTAACCCCGTAGTTAAGTCCAATAAGCTTTACAGACATTTGAACATTTTATAACACTTACAGTTCCAAATGTAAGTTGAAAATTTATTGTACAACTGCATTATGGAATAAATGACTAGTAAACGAAATAATGCAAAGAATATTTAGGCTTTATAATAAACTTGTTTTGATCAGTAGCTTATAAAATGACACCAAAGTAAATGAGGTAAACAGTATGACCTACACAGTGTCCAAATATGAACGACTGTAAGTAATTATGACATACACACACCGTGTAAAATTATTGTATCCAGGTGGCTTAAGAAAATGGGCAATGTCTGAAACTAGTCAGCATATAATAAAAAAGCAGCTTTAGTGCAATATATAAAAATGTCTTTTCTACCAGTTGTTTTTGTTATATCCCAAAAATTTACAACAAAGTGCAGATTCGCTTTGTTAAAAGGCCTGAATTGCTGGCATTATAGGCAACCCTCATAAATGCATTTGGTTGATACTAGTTGCGTGGCATTTACTTCCTGACTCAAGAACTTGTTATAGGCTCTTTTTCTATGGGTGACTTTCTTGCACATCTTTTGTTTTGATGATTTTCATCACATTTGTTATCCAAGTACTCAGATTAGATATTCATTATGCCTGAAATGTATGCTCTTAAGTGACAAAGAATACTGCTTATTTAAATTAAGGGTTTCCTTGCTTAACTTTCCTTCTGTGTTTCAGTAAAATCATTGACAGAAGCATCTGGAAGTAAAATAGATGATACAGCCTATGAACAATCAGAAGAAAATCCTGATGTGAATGAAGGTAAGATTAGGTTTATGTGCGCCCTGTACTAAAAATAGATTTGCCCTGTGCTAAAAATAGATTTGATTGTTTATGATACACGAAATTCGTTTTTATTTCTTATTATGTGCTTTGGAGAGAAAAAAAATTATGATGCTAGTCACTTTCATTCCTTGTGACAGTGCTCTTGACACAGAGTAGTTCTTTTGAGTGTGATCCTTCCTGGTATCCAAGACTAAACTATACACTTGAAGCTTTTCTCGGAGACTATTATCAAGTGATGTGACACAGTGCTTAACTATACTGCACTCTGCCGGCCGCAGTGGCCAAGGGGACTGAGGCGCTTCAGTCACGGTCTGCACGGCCACTATGGTCGGGGGTTCCAATCCCCCCTCGGGCATGGATATTTGTGCCGTCCTTAGTTGTAGGTAGCTCATAAGTAGTTTGTAAGTTTAGGGACTGATGACCCCTTAGTTAAGTCCCTTAAGCTTAACAAACATTTGAACATTTATACTGCACTCCCATTTGGAACAACCGTTATTCAAATCTGTGAATGGCCTTCTAGATGTAGTTTACTGTGATCTCTTTAAATTACTGTAAGCAAATGCTGAAATAGTTCCTCCAGAAATATCATGGATAATTTCCTTTCCCCATTGTCACAGTCTGAGTTTGTATTCAAATTATAATGACCTCATCGTTGATAGAGGCGGACAGGTCCTAACCTTTCTTATCTCTTTGGCAATTATTTCCTGTGTTTTGGAGCTCAGTTGTGTTGGGTATATTTCTTGTTATGCAGCATTGAAGAAATATTGCAACATGTGGTGTAGGCACACCCTATAGATTGGGTTTAGATTGGAATTGATGGTGGTATGTAACTTCGGGTTTTCCACAGTCTACTAGCATTTTCAGGATCTGTGGAATGCAGAAGGAGGTGAAGAAATCATCAGGCGAATGAACAGGGATACATATCCTATGGTCCATGAAAGCCAAAAGTGATAGTTAAGAACAAAACACACACACACACACACACACACACACACACACACACACACACACACACACACAGTTATGCCATTGATTGACAAAATGTGACATATTTTATGCCTCCTCTGTTTTCACCTCTTTCGTATGTGCCAAGAACTGATTACTTTATGATACAGCTTAAGGAACCTGAATGATTTTTTGAATCATAATAATTAGGGATGGGTTGAATCCCAATTTTACTGAATCAAATCCGAATACCGAATCTTAAATAAAACATGTGCCAAATTCTGAAGCCGAATCGAATCTTCCGAATCTCAAACCAAATAATCTGTCAACTCAAATTCGTGCTTTTAAAAAGAATTACCCCTCTATCACAGCCAGTGATGAAGAGAAAGCCTTCTGGGATGGATCCCAAATGACAATATTACAGTAAAATTTAAGAAATTAAAATTTCATTTAGGTTTTGATTTTAAATCTTAAGGATTTTTTAATCCCCCCTTCCTGCCCCTCCGCTTAAAAGAAATTTGTAGGCTATGAAACATTTTGAGATATATGTTGTTTAGATGTTCTAAAAGATACTAAACTTTCTTCACTCTATTACAAATTGTTTCATTTTGATGAAATAAAAAATAATTGCATTATGAAATCCTAGAAAGGAAAGGATTACCTTTTTTTTTTCTCTCTCAAAGGGGAAGAATCAAAACTAAAACCCGAAAAGATGAGTAGATATTTTGGAAGTTGGAAAAATAGATTCTTAAAAAAAAATAGGACATGTAAATGTTAATTAATTTTATAGTGACATCAGGCATTCCATAAGTGACAGGCAGGACATTCAGACACAGAGAAATTGGCATATATTGGAGATGTGTGTACTTGTTATTGCCACGGTTTCGGAGGTTAAGAAAGGGTATTTTGTGGATTTATTTATACTTTCAAAAATTTAAGATCACATAAGTTGTCTGCACAGAATTTATATTTGTAGAAGATTTAAAAACCAGTACTAGAAGTCAGTTGCCATGCTTCATTTGTAACTATTTCCGTTCAGCATAAGAATAATAAAAATGTAAACATTAACATGATAAGTATATTTTCCCACGTTCGCCATTGTCTTTCGGGTTTGTTAGGTGGACAGAATTTAAATGTGGTAACAGGTAATACAGAAGATTACATGGCGTAATGTTTACATTTGTATTCTTCTTATAGTGAAGAGAGTGTGGAATTTATAAATCACGATTCATAGGAACAATACCTTGCCCCTAAGAGAAAAATATGTAAGTTGTAGCACGAAGGCAGTGGTTGTATCGTCAGGCATTTGATGCAACACAGGCTTCCCAGTTGCCTTTACGTAGTAGCTTTTAGATGAGATTTCAAAAGTACGGCAAACTAAATGCGGAAATATAAAACAATTTTATTACACTTATAATACAAATTTTATGAAATGTTTATAATAGCAATTTAATACCAGAATGGTAATTCTGATTTACCATCATTTGATTCCTTGTTATTCAGTTCCTTCGTAGTACAGAGTATCATCCCTCGTACAATGTGGTGCATTCGATATCGAACATTTTTAAATGCCTGCTACGCATTCTGATTTGGAACGCACTTCCATGTATCGTCATTCCGTTGGCACACTTGCGCATTTTACATGACCTGTTGGTGTCAGTTGTCTGTCACTTTTCAAAAGGCAGTCGATGGTGTACATGTGTTTAAGCTTGACCTTAAATGATTTATTGAAACAGACGTCAAGTGGTTGCTGAATTGACATCATCCTGCCTGGATTACCCACAATTAGAACTTTTTTTCCCACTTAATAAATAACTTTCTTCTTGAAATCCTATTGCTTCATTACAGTTCACATACCCCAGTACTTTACAAAATTCGACAAAACAGTACGTGAAATCAGAATTTTTAGACCCAAATAACCGGAAAAAAGTGTGGCTTAGATTCAGTTAAATACACTAGATTGTTTTCACAATAGCCACGCAACTGCATAAATTTCAAAGTGGTTTCACTTGAATAAATTCAAAGCGAGATTGTTTTGTTTTGTGACATCACTTCTTTCAACGGATCTATGAAAAATAAAGTAAATAAAGCAGACAAATGCGCACTGTTATGCAAAGTAGAACATTCATAACAGAAGGTTTCCTTATAACACTTCGGATTCGGGATTCAGTAGTATTCGGCCATTATGCATTAAATCTTGAATCCAAAGACAGTGTACTAGGTTCGGCAAATAATGGATTCGGCTGAACCACTCAGACACAATCATAATAATAATGGAAACTAACAAATAGGAGATCCAAAAACTAGAAAACATTTAAGATCAAAATTGTAATGGCTAAATATCTACCATTCTGGCTTAACTAAGAATGAAAGCCCAATTTTACCAACAACTTTTTTCTGAAGGAGCTTGTATTTGTCTGTTGAAACTTGACATAACTTTACATGTTTTGGAATGGAGATAGAAGCCACAAAATCACCTACCAAGAGTGTAACTAATCATTAGGGCTAGGAAAAAATCGGTGTTATTTTATGGCCAAAATCGGTGTGTTTTTTTTTGTCCTTTTCGGTGTTATTTTCTGGTAACAGTTTTCTATTTTTGTCACATTTTACAATTTTTCAATGCTATATTGAAAATGAAAGTATTCCTATGATAGGGTGGCCCAAAATGAGATATGCACGCAGAAAAATTGTCTTAACAATTTTTTTTTGTGGTCTTTTTTTTTTTTTAAATCCTATTTTATAAATAAGTTATTTAAAATATCAGTACTGTGAAAAAAGGTGTTTACCTATCACAGTATGCAGCAGATTATATATAGAAGGAAACTTTCCTGGTGGGATAAATTTATATAAAAAATAGAAAATGGATGCCTTACCCAAAGGACAGGTTCGTCGACAGGCAGAAATAAAATCACACACAAACACACATACAAGCTTTCATAAACATTGTTCGCTTCTTCAGGAAAAGAGGAAGGAAGGAGAGGAGAAAGGGAAGGATATGGATTTTAAGGAAGTGTCTGTCTAGGTGTTTTTGCGTTTGGATATGTGTGAGTGTGTGTGTATTTGTTTACCATCTTTTTTTTTCCCGTAAGGTAAGTCCTTCCACTCCTGCGATTGGAATGACTCCTTTTCCACTTCCTTAAAACATGTATCCTTCCCTTTCTCCTCTCCTACCTTCCTCTTTTCCTGAAGAAGCGACGAACGGTTGCGAAAGCTTGTATGTGATTTCATTTGTACCTGTTGACGAACCTGTCCTTTGGGTAAGTCATTTGTTTTCTAACTCAATTTTTTCAGGTCTGAAAACTGCTTTTCACACTCTACAACTTTTCCAACTTAAATTTTTTCGTTAAATGATTAAAATCTTACTGAATAGCATTAATGAAACATAGCTGAACATTAATAATGTAAAAAGAAAGATCTTTGCCTTTGCAAAGGTAATGTTAATAAATAAAAATATCTTGGATGCAAACATAAGAATTTTTTAAAATAATGTTTCCAAGAAGGCTTCTAAGTTCATATATATATTTTTTAAAGTATTTCTCAGCAACAAAGTATTTTGTAAACATATTAAAAAGGTATTTAACTTGGGATTAAGGAGGGGGGGGGGGGAAGACAAAACTGCATTTTCTTAATATTTTTAATGCTCACTTCCATGTTGCTTTGAAACAAGTTCCAGTTCTAAAATCACTAATAATATGCACAGTTTGAAAAATGAAAGCAAATTAACCAAGATATGCAATAAGGTAGCACATTTTCAGTCCGTGAACTGTTTTTCAAATAAAAGTATTGTCATTATTTCAAGGCTGTTTTCAGAAAGACTGTGCCGCCCTTCCATCAACACTTCACTGTAGTTCGAAAACAGCCTCTCGCTGTCAACATTTGAACATGACAACCAAATTGCTTAAAGTGCTGCAGCTGCAAATTGTGGATTATCAACTGCAGTAGCCTGCAGGAATTTCACTAAGTCAACATGTCCTGACTGTATTGATATTTGCTTTTGGACGAAATTTTGTAGAGATTGATACCCCTTCAGAGTATCTGCAGCACTAAGAAAAGCCATTCCAGGAACAGACTGCAAAGTCTTGGCCATATCTGAATTAACAGGATTCAGAGTTATGGTCCTTGGATTAAAACAAGAATCCAAGGCTCTGAATACTGAGTTACTCGGGTCTGTGGCCATTAGAGTCGACAGTCTTGTTTGGAGATGCAGTCCAGTTCGCTTCAGTCCTTCCTTAATTTCTGCCTGAAGCACTTCCCTCTTTATAGCTTTTAAAAACTGATTCGTTTCATTTTGAAAGATTCCTTTCCCAACAATGTTGAATCCTACATCAAGATTTTTCAACTTTGAATAAAGCTCATGCCCCGTTGGATACTTTGATGTCTCTAAGAAGACTGACATGTCCATCAAGTCCGTGGAATGTTCTTTGACAAATATAACCTCTGCCAGAACCCTACTGACATCATCATCTGTCAGTCCATTTAGATTTTCAATGCCAGCATTCGATAGGTCTCTCATATCTTCACCACGGAAGAATTTGATGAGGTCATTAAAATAGTCTGCCACATAAATGGCTGTGGAGAGCCAAGAATTCCATTGCGTTAAAACTGGCATAGGAAAAACTTTTGGCTCTCTGTTATTTTCCCTCAGAAATTGCAAATACAGATGCTTCCTCTTTCTTGTATTCAAAAAAAGCACTCTTTAAAAAACTTATTGCACTATTAAGATTACAAAGTTCCGTCACAAAAATGTAGGCGATCAGATTAAGTTTGTGGGCCCAACATTGAACGTGGCTCAAACTATCTCCTATTATTGTTTTCAGGGAGTCCACACATTTGTTCATGTAGCGAGCACTGTCACTCACTGCTTTGACATTGTCATACTGTATTTCATATGCCTGAAGAGCCCCCAAAATAGCACGAGAACACTGTGTGGAGTTCGCTGCTTTAAGCACTGTCACATTTATCACAAAAAGTTTTTGTTCATTCAGAGCTTCCAAAGTTCTCACCAAAACCGCAAAAACACAACAACCTCTTTTGTCAGTGGTCTCGTCTACTAAAATAACAACATCTTTCCCCGACAATTGCATAACTTCAATTTTTCTCTGCTCTTTTATCAAAGGTACAATAGTTTCCCTTATTGTTCTCACACAGGGAATATTACCAGCACTAAAAAGAACAGTCTTTTAGTTATTTGAACTGTACTAGAACAAAATTTTACGTAGTTTATTTGCAATGAAGATTTACCAAAATAATTTTGAAACAAATTGTAATCACAACATAAATAAAAAATAAGTTCGGCTCACCTTTAATGAATTCGTTAGATTAGATTAGATTAGATTAGATTAATACTTGTTCCATAGATCATGAATACGACACTTCTTAATGATGTGGAACGTGTCAGTTAAATGAAGTGTGTCTATACATAATATTACATGACACTCAATATTTGCATTTTATTTTTATTTTATTTTTTTTATTTTTTATTTTTTTTTTTAAGTTTTTCCTAAAGTACTAACTTTTATCTAGAAATTCATCTAATGTGTAGAAGGAATTGCCATTCAGAAATTCTCTTAATTCATTTTTAAATGCTAGTTGGCTATCTGTCAGAATTTTGATACTACTAGGTAAGTGACCAAAGACTTTTGTGGCAGAAAATTTAACCCCTTTTTGTGACAGAGCTAAATTTAACCTTGAATAGTGTATGTCACCCTTTCTCCTAGTGTTGTAGCTATGCACACTGCTGTTACATTTGAATTCAGTTGGATTGTTAATAACAAATTTCATAAGTGAATATATATATATTGTGAAGCTACTGTGAAGATTCCTAGATCCTTAAACAAATGTCTGCAGGATGATCTTGGGTGGGCTCCAGCAATTATTCTGATGACCCGCTTTTGGGCAATGAATACTTTCTTACTAAATGATGAATTGCCCCAGAATATGATGCCATAAGAAAGCAGAGAATGAAAATAGGCATAGTATGCTAGTTTACTAAGTTGTATATCACCAAAGTTTGCAATCACCCTAATAGCATAAGTAGCTGAGCTCAAACGTTTCAGCAGATCTTCAATGTGTTTCTTCCAATTCAACCCCTCATCAATGCATAAACCTAAAAAGTTTGAATATTCTACCTTAGCTATAGATTTCTGGTTGAAGTCAATATTAATTAATGGTGTGATGCCATTTATTGTGTGAAACTGAATATACTGTGTTTTTTCAAAATTTAAAGAGAGTCCATTTACAGAGAACCATCTAATAATTCTCTGAAATACTTCATTGACAATTTCATCAGTTAATTCCTGTGATTCGGGTGTGATAGCGATACTTGTATCATCAGCAAAGAGAACTAGCTTGGCATCTTTATGAATATAGAAAGGCAAATCATTAATATATATTAAGAACAGCAAAGGTCCCAGTACCGAACCCTGTGGCACCCCATGCTTGATAGTTCCCCAGTTTGAGGACTTGGCAGTTTTTTGTATATTATGTGAATTACTTATATCAACTTTCTGAACTCTTCCAGTTAGGTATGATTTAAACCATTTGTGCACTTTTCCACCCATACCACAGTAGTTAAGCTTATCTAGAAGAATTCCATGGTTAACACAATCAAAGGCCTTTGATAGATCACAAAAAATCCCAACGGGTGATTTACGGTTATCCAAAGCATTTAATATTTCATTAGTGAAATTGTGTATTGCATTTTCTGTTGAAAAGCCTTTCTGGAAACCAAACTGACATTTAGTTAGAACTTTATTTTTATTAATATATGAAGTTACTCTGGAATACATTACTTTTTCAAGAATTTTTGATAGAGCAGTCAGAAGTGAGATTGGGCGGTAGTTGTTGACATCCAATGTATCACCTTTTTTATGAAGTGGTTTGACAATAGCATATTTCAGTCTATCAGGGAAAATACCCTGCTCCAGTGAGCTATTACAAATGTGGCTAAGAATCCTACATATTTCTTGGGAACAAGCTTTTAATACCCTGCTGGATATGCCATCAATGCCATGAGAGCTTTTACTCTTGAGGGAGTTTATTAATTTCCTAATTTCAGATTGAGAGGTGGGTGGGATTTCCATTGCATCAAACTGTCTAGGTACGCCCTGTTCCATTAACTGCCTAGCTTCTTCTAATGAACATTTGGATCCTATATTCTCCACAACATTTAAAAAATAATTATTAAAAGTGTTTTCGACTTCTGACTTTTTGTTTGTAATTTTTTCATTCACTTTGATGGTAATGCTGTCTTCCTGTGTTCTTGGTTGCCCTGTCTCCCTTGTTATAATATTCCAGATTGTTTTAATTTTATTATTTGATGTACTAATCTCAGACATGATGCACATGCTTTTGGATTTTTTAATAACTTTCCTTAATACAGAACAGTAGTTTTTATAATAGTTGAGTATTACTGGGTCACTACTCTCTCTTGCTGTCAGATACAGTTCCCTTTTCCGGTTATACCTTTGGTAAGCCATGGTTTTTTGCTTGGTTCCTTACAATTAAATTTGACTAATTTCTTGGGGAAACAATTATCAAATACCCTTACAAAAGTATCATGAAATAAATTGTATTTTAAATTAGCATCAGGTTCCTTGTAGACTTCATCCCAATCTAACTGCTGAACACTTTCCGTGAAATTTCTAATTGTCGATTCATTAATTGTACGAACAACTTTGGAGGACTGATTCAAATTACAGAAAGGAGATATATCATATAATGTAACTAGCTGTGCACCATGATCAGAAAGACCATTCTCAACAGGACATGCACTAATGTTGTTAAACCTATCTTGATCTATAAAAAAATTGTCTATCAATGTGCTGCTGTTCTTTACTACCCTAGTAGGAAAATCAATAACAGATCTCAAATTGAAAGAACCAAGTAAGACTTCCAGGTCAGTCTTCTTATTACACTCTTGCAGTGAATCAACATTGAAATCCCCACATACAATAATTTGCTTCCCCCTATCTGACAGATAGCACAACAAGGCATCCAAGTATTCCAGGAATAAATGAAAGTTTCCTGAGGGAGGCCTATACACTGTGACAATTATAAAAGAACCACCCTTCAGTTTAAGCTCACAGGCACATGCTTCTATGTGTTGCTCTTTACAAAATTTTTTTGTTTCTAAATTTTTTACACTGTGACAATTTTTGACATAAATGGCAACTCCTCCCCACACCTTCTTTTCTCTACTTGCATGTGCTGCTAGTTTATACCCACTAATATTTACTTTATTCATATCAGTGATAATGTGATGCTCAGACAGGCATAGTATATCTATTACATTGTCAGCTTCTATAGTTTCTAAACAAATCAGGAGCTCATCTACTTTATTCTTTAAACCCCCAATATTTTGATGAAAAATACAAACATTATTTTTTAATTTACTATTGTTAGAATCTTGTGATATTTTAACAGCTTTATTACCTGCCTGTCTGGGCTTCTCATTGGACACTGAACTTATCCTAAAAAAGAGGTACTCCCAAGAGTTGCAGTGTCCCCCCTTATAGATTTTCCTATCAACCCAGCCAGTTTTCCCTTCCCTTTCCTATTGAGGTGCAGGCCATGCCTAGTAAAGTCCCACCTATCAATAGCATCAACAGGTACCAAACCAATGTCCGACAGAGTGTCCGCCCTGCGCAGCTGATCTAACTCCATGTTGACCCTCCTTACAGAGCTATTCAACCGAGGCTGATCATACCACATGAAGGCAGGCACCATCCGAACATTAGTATGGTTTGCTGCAGTAGCTATTTTCACCAGGTCACACTCAATATTGTAGCCCTGATCCCTATCAATACTGTTTCCCACACCACCCCCTATCACCACATGATCCTCCTTAGTAAACCCTTTGCACAATGAATCTAAATCCTCTACCACCTGGCTCAGACTTGCACTGGGCTTAAAAAAGTTTGTGACCTGGTACTTGTCACCTAATTTTTCCTGCACAATTTGGCCCACACCTCTCCCGTGGCTGCTACCTAGCAACAGAACTTTCCTCCTTCGTTCTACTTTTTTTGAAACCTTTGGTTTCCTAATGAAATTCTGTTGCTCCTTAATTACACCTACATCTACTGGAGGCTCTTCCTCGTTAGACTGTGGCAGCAAGGCAAACCTATTGTTTGTGCCAATGATAAAACTGTCACACACTGTACTCTTACTGAGGCCACTGTTCCCTGCTACCACTTCCCACCTCTGGTTACCCTCCTCCCCCCTTAACCTTGACAGTTCTTCTCTAACACTATCATCCATTGCCTTAAGTATCTGTTTTCGAATTTGTAGAGTGGAATATTTGCCTTAAGAAACGTTTCCACAGTCCTTTGGGCAAGATATTCACAGTCGCTTTTCTTCTTTTATGCAGCTTCAAAGCTGCTGCCGATCATAGACTGCCGCTTAACTGGCAAAAATGGACTGCTTCAACTTGTTTCCTTTGTGTTTTTCGGTTTGCATGGGTTTCACGATTGGATCTTTACGTTCCCACGTAACTCTGATATTGCAGAATTTGCAAAATACCATTGGCTTATCAGGAGCATATAAGCCATCGTCTTCAAATTCTCGCACCCTTTTATAAGCAGTTACTGTAGGTTTTGGCATTTTCACGGAGCACACACGCTTAACACTTTCGCTGTGGCTGACGCTTATAAGCGTCCGCGCTCAATGTAGGATAGCGTCAGCCACAGCGAAAGTGTTAATTCAAATTGCGGCGAAACAGCGAACACAAACACCTGAATGACTACAAATTACGGCAGCCGCAGCTGCGCATTACCAAAAACGTTGTAAATCGAATCTCCAAACGGTCGATAGGCATTCAACCAGCGAAAATTCTATGAAACGGTTTCAAAATTCTCGAAACATTTAGGCAAAGAAAC
The DNA here is from genome assembly GCA_026315105.1 of Locusta migratoria. NCBI lineage: Eukaryota > Metazoa > Arthropoda > Insecta > Orthoptera > Acrididae > Locusta > Locusta migratoria. Next base: position 733,557,222 of record CM048755.1, on the reverse strand, counting down.
CCTTTAAACATAATTTTGATTGATGTTATTTTTATTGGCTTTTTTTAAACATAATTTGTGAAGAATCATATTAATATTAATTAATATCTCTGTGCCACCCCCATGAACCACAGACATTGCCGAGGTGGGGTGGCTTGCGTGCCTCAACGATGCAGATAGCCGTACCGTAGGTGCAACCACAATGGAGGGGTATCTGTGGAGAGGCCAGACAAACGTGTGGTTCCTGAAGAGGGGCAGCAGCCTTTTCAGTAGTTACAGGGGCAACAGTCTGGATGATTGACTGAGCTGGCCTTGTAACATCAGCTAATGTGGCTTTGCCACACGGTTACTGCGAACGGCTGAAAGCAAGGGGAAACTACAGCCGTTACTTTTCCCGAGGACATGCAGCTCTACTGTATGAAAATATGATGATGGCATCCTCTCGGGTAAAATATTCCGGAGGTAAAATAGTCCCCCATTCGGATCTCCGGGCGGGGACTACTCAGGAGGATGTGATCATCAGGAAAGACAATACTGGCATTCTACGGGTCGGAGCGTGGAATGTTAGATCCCTTAATCGAGTAGGAAAATTAGAAAATTTAAAAAGAGAAATGGATAGTTTGAAGTTGGATATAGTGGGGATTAGTGAAGTTCGGTGGCAGGATGAACAGGATTTCTGGTCAGGTGAGTACAGGATTATAAATACAAAATCAGTTGGGGGTATCACAGGAGTAGGACTGATAATGAATAAGAAAATAGGAATGCGGGTAAACTACTATGAGCAGCACAGTGATCGCATTGTCATTGTCAAGATAGATACGAAGCCAACACCGACAACAGTAGTACAGGTTTATATGCCAACTAGCTCTGCCGATGATGAGGATATAGAAGAAATATATGAGGAGCTAAAGGAAATTATTCAGACCGTTAAGGGAGAGGAAAACTTAATTGTGATGGGAGACTGGAATTCGGTAGTAGGAAAAGGAAGAGAAGGAAAAATAGTAGGTGAATATGGACTGGGCAGAAGGAATGAAAGAGGAAGTCGCCTGGTAGAATTTTGCACGGAACATAATTTAATCATAACAAACACGTGGTTTAAGAATCACAAAAGAAGGTTGTATACTTGGAAGAGACCAGGAGACACTGGAAGGTATCAGATAGATTTTATAATGGTAAAATATAGATTCCGGAATCAGGTTATAAACTGCAAGACATACCCAGGGGCAGATATAGACTCTGACCATAACTTGTTGGTCATGAACTGTAGGCTGAAACTGAAAAAACTGCAGAAAAGTAGGAAAATAAGGAGGTGGGACCTAGATAAATTGAAGGAACGTGAAATTCTGGTGAATTTCAGAGGGAGATTTAGGCAACAATTGACAGAAACAGGGGGAAATAAAACAGTAGAAGAGGAATGGGTAGCATTGAGAGATGAAATAGTGAAGGCAGCAGAGGACAAAATAGGTAGAAAGGCAAGACCTGCAAAAAAATCCTTGGATATCACAGGAAATACTGAATTTAATTGATGAAAGGAGAAAATATAAAAATGCAGTAAATGAAACAGGCAAAATGGAGTACAGACGACTAAGAAATGAGATTGATAGGAAGTGCAAAATGGCTAGGCAGGAGTGGCTAGAAGCCAAATGCAAATCTGTGGAAGAATGTATAAGAAGGGGAAAAGTAGATACCGCCTACAGGAAAATCAAAGAGACATTTGGGGACAAGAAAAGCAATTCTACGAATATCAAGGACTCAGATGGGAAACCAGTTCTCAGCAAAGAAGGGAAAGCTGAAAGGTGGAAAGAGTACATAGAGCAGCTCTACAAAGGAAATGAAATTAGAGACGAAGTTGTAGGAAGGGAAGAGGAAGTAGATCAAGATGAAATAGGAGATACTATACTCAGAGATGAATTTGACAGAGCCTTGAAAGACCTAGGTCGGAACAAGGCCCCAGGAGTAGATGATATACCCTCAGAGCTACTAAAGTCTCTGGGAGAGCCAGCCATGACAAGACTATTTGAACTGGTGTGTAGGATGTATGAGACAGGCGAAATGCCCTCAGACTTTAAGAAAAATGTAATGATCCCCATTCCAAAGAAGTCAGGTGCAGACAGGTGTGAAAATTACAGAACCATCAGTTTGATAAGTCATGGTTGCAAAATTTTAACACGAATTATCTACAGGAGAATGGAAAAGCTGGTAGAAGCTGACCTAGGGGAAGATCAGTTTGGATTCAGGAGGAACGTAGGAACCCGGGAGGCAATACTCACTTTACGTCTTATCTTAGAAGATAGATTAAGGAAAGGCAAATCTACATTTTTAGCCTTTGTAGATTTGAAGAAAGCGTTTGACAATGTTGACTGGACTACACTCTTTCAAATTCTGAAGTCAGCAGGGGTACAATACAGGGAAAGGAGAGTTATCTACAACCTCTACAAAAGCCAGACCGCAGTTATTAGACTCGAAGGGCATGAAAGGGAAGCATCAGTTGGGAAGGGAGTAAGACAGGGTTGTAGCCTTTCTCCGATGTTATTCAATTTGTACATTGAGCAGGCGATGAAGGAAAGCAAGGAAAATTTTGGAATAGGGATTAAAGTTCAGGGGGAAGAAATAAAAACATTGCGTTTTGCTGATGACATTGTAATTCTGTCAGAGACAGCGAACGACCTGGAAGAGCAGTTGAATGGAATGGACAGTGTGTTGAAGAGAGCGTACAAAATGAACATTAACAAGAGCAAAACAAAAATAATGGAATGCGGTCTTAGAAAATCAGGCGATGCTGAAGGAATTAGATTAGGTAACGAAACAATGAAGGTGGTAGATGAGTTTTGTTACTTAGGTAGTAAAATAACATGCGATGGTCGCAGTACAGAGGATATAAAATGCAGAATGGCAATGGGAAGAAAAGCATTTTTGAAAAAGAGAAATTTGCTAACATCGAATATTAATTTAAGTGTAAGGAAGTCTTTTCTGAAGGCATTTGTGTGGAGTGTTGCCTTGTATGGGAGTGAGACATGGACGATAAACAGTGCGGACAGGAAGAGAATAGAGGCTTTTGAAATGTGGTGCTACAGAAGAATGCTGAAGATTAGGTGGGTAGATCGCATAACTAATGAAGAGGTTCTGAACAGAATTGGTGAGAAAAGGAATTTTTGGCATACCCTAACTAAAAGAAGGGATCGCTTGGTAGGACACATTCTTAGACATGGAGGAATCGTAAATTTAGCATTGGAGGGAAGTGTGTGGGGTAAAAATCGCAGAGGGAGGCCAAGAGACGCGTATAGTAAGCAGATTCAAGTGGATATGGGTTGCCGTTCTTATGAGGAGATGAAAAGGCTTGCTCAGGATAGAGTAGGGTGGAGAGCTGCATCAAACCAGTCTCCGGACTGAAGACCATAACAACATCTCTGTAAGGTAATGCACACAGAATAATACAACAGTTACTGATCGCAAATCGCAGCACTGCCAACATATGCACGCTAATAATATGTGGCGCTGTATTATTAGTGCTGTACGTATTTGAATTTAAAATAGGTGCCACATTTGAACATAGAACAAAGCTACATTAAATATGTCACGCCATCTTCAGTTTTACGGCGTTTCTTCCCGAGACACAAAAATTCCTTAAAAACTACCAATTCGCGTCAATAGTGCCAAATTTGCGTTATTTCCTTAAAATTTGCCAAATTCGCATTATTTCCTTAAAAATCGCCAAATTCGCCTTATTTGTCGCGTTATCGTTAAAACGATTTTTTCCTAGCCCTAGTAATCATGTGTTTTAAGACTTTGTAATATGTGTTCCGTGTAATGTAACGGTTAGGAAAGCTTAGTGGTAATATGAAGGTGAAGAGTTGAAAGCAACTTGTTTTCTTACATTTTATTTTATGTTGATAGAAAACAGTTAAATTTCAGGCCTGGTTATCCATATTATTAAATTGAGTGTGAGAGTAACAAAAATCTCACCATATTGGGTATCTGCTTCACTGTAAGTCAAATATTTTTAGTCAAGTAGCTAAAGCTGTGAAAGGTATTGTATCATCTGTCAATAAAATATACAGTAAAAAAAGGGGGGGGGGGGGGACAAAATTTTTGAAGAGCTACTCTTTAATAGATAAAACTAAACAGGAAATCATAAATAGCAGAGTTTATGTTGTAGGCCCTGCTTCAGCCAACAAATACAATTTTTTACTGATTACAGAATTAGATTAAATACTGAGTGTCAGTGAGCAATTCATTAATTTACTAAGCAACTTAATTTTGTTTGTAGCTAACTGAGCCCTTGTGGAAGGTCAAGATACAATGAAGAGGTTGCCAGGTTTCACAGCATTGTCTTGCACTGGATCCTACAAAAGCATTGTATTTGTGGGAATGGAAAGTGAAATAATAGTTTAGCACATATGATGGATGAAATTTGTAGATATGTAGTAGTCCCTTGTGGTGCAGCAAGTTGGCTATATCTGTCATTGGTCTTCTTCTTCTTCTTCTTCATAATAATAATAATAATAATAAAATTCAACACAAGCTACAATGAAATGTGCACCAACAGTGAATTTTGACAACAACCTACAGTTTTTATTGACAGCAGTTTATAAATTCTGGGAGAGATCCAAAAAAGAAACAAAGTCTTACACATGCTTGTAGACACGGTGCCAAAAGCAAGGAAATGATGCCAAAGTGACTTTTTTGTAAGCCTTTGGCTGTGTAGTCATTAGGCAGAAAATGTGGTGGATACATTGAAAGTGTGGAAGCCTGCTAAGACAGTTTGCTGTTTCAGTAATAGCTTATGTAATAGCCTGCTGCTGTTTAATGAGAACTTCTGAGACTTGCCTTCATAGTGAATAGAACTGATGGACCAATAAAAGAAATTGAGCATGTGGAAGTGAATAGCACACTTGTTTCTAATTGTGTTGTAATGTAGGGCACAAGCAACAACAGGAAGACAAAGAAAAGAAGACAATTTTAAAGATAAAAATAACAGTCTAGTTCACAAAATTTGACAGTTTATTACGACAGGTAACTGGTTTCGATCTAAGATTAGATCATCTGCAGAATTGGCTTGGACATTAGAAGAGATTGTCTGCTGATGGATGCTGTGGAGGGAACAGTGAATGGAAGAAGAAGAAAATTGACAGTATAAAGATAGGAAACAGTTATGAGAAAACAAAGAGGTTAGCAAATGACAGGACTGCAAGGAGAGCTGCATGTGTTGACCTGCCTTAGGGCAGAACACTGATGATGATGATGATGATGATGATGATGATGATGATGAATGTCTGATAGTGAACGTACTATACACTGTACACAGTGCACTTGAAACATGTTTCAAAACACAGAAGCATCTATCTGTAGCTATGTAAGTACAGAGTGGAGGAACCACTGTTTCTCACTAGCTACCAAGTCACTTTCATGGCACTAGCATAATGTTGTGTTGCATTGTCATCTGCTGTGTAGATTTGTATTTCTACTACCAGGGAGGCCACCGAACCTTGAAACTGGGAAAACCGCGAAAAAATTTTTAGCCCATGAGATCTCGTGGCTTTACGAGTTAAACGATCGTTCACGTGTATAGCCTATTCATCAGATTACACGACCAGTTTGAAATGTACTTAATAGGTGTAAATAGGTAATCCCTGTAGTTTTAGTAAGAAAAAAACCTCAAAGTTCAATATTTAAAAGTAACAAAATGCCAGTCGTTTTAAAATTATGGTGAGCTAAATGCTCAGATCGCTAGTGCCCGCGGTTTAAATAATATTTCATCGCTTCATTTTTGTGTACAAAAACCTTTTCAAATATATTTCTGAACGGTTTAAAAAGTTTTATAATTCTAGTTTACGTATTCCGTTATATATTTTTGTATTTATCTCAAAGTGTTGTTCAACCACGCAATGTATGTCGAAGGGACGCGATGTTACTGTAAGGCGTGACAACGAAATCGCAGCTAGAATGAAAGGCGATAATTGTACTAAATATTAGCAATTTTTGTAATGGACCCCCCCCCCCCCCCCCTTTTGTGTCTCAGCCCCGTCGCCACTTTTGTGTCTCGTTTCCGCCAGTTGTCCTGGGTGTCGGTGGCCGACTCAAGTGAGAGCGACACAGGAGGTAGGATGCACGCGTGGCAGGTACGGAGGTGACCAGCCAGTGGGACAGCAGATACTAGAAACACTAGGCTAGATTAGTATAAGAGATATATTTCATAGAAGTAATACAATACGTAACTTGGAGAGCAGCAGACTAGTAGAATGTTGATACATAGTTTAGATAGAGGCCTGCCTAACCGATAGCCAAGTCTTAACTGGTGCCTATCTGATTCCCAAGTGACGATGAAGTTCAGTGGTGGCCACGAGCAGAGTTGCAGCAGAGGGCGCTTGTGGCTGACGTCGTAAGAACGCCGCGCCGTGCGTACATGGCGGCGTGCGGCGAAAGTATGTGGCGCGCACTTTAGACTTGTGCGACACCACACCCCTCCCCCCCCAAAGCGCCGCGCCATCGTGGCGTAGGGCTGAGGGCCACGGCAGCGGCACTGGGAGGAGGGCCTGTGTGGGGGTGTTACTGGTGGGATGGGTGTCGTAGCTGAGACGCCGTCCACGCCCCAATATCCACTTTGCGATCCACCGGGAAACCCACCAAAACGAGTGGAAGGGCTCCGTCCAGAGGGAGCAGGTCATCTTCTTCTGAGGTGCGTGGCCCAGGCGGCGGGGGCACGCACGCTCCCAGAGTCCCATTCGGTGACACTGTCGTCTGCGGCGGCGACAGCAGCGACGGCGCGTCGACCTCCATGGGGATGGTCTCGTAGTTCGGGGACACTGGGCCCGGCGGCGAACAATGTGGCTGTGCTCCCTGGCAGTGAACTGGGTCTGGAATCAAGAAACTGGAGACAGGATCGCGCAGCCTGTGCAGGCGCAATTGGTTTGCATGGCTCCGCAACTCCGACCCTGTGGAAGAATGTACAACATACATAATTGCAACCGAGCACACATTGAATGATGCCCGGCATCCATCTCGTACGTCCAGCAAACATCTTATACAGCACCGGCGTCGAAACCTGAAAACGCAAAGTGCCATACGAACAGACTCGGTGCGTGGGAGGCTGCAGCAGGTGAAGCAGAGTGCGGTGATGGCGGCTGTGTAGCAGCTCGGCAGGAGACGGGCCGTCACGTGGCATGCACCGATACGTAGACAGGAAAATTTGAAGAGCTTGCTGCCTGGAGTGCTGACCTTTCATCTTTTCCATGTGAGACTTGAATGTTCGAACAAAACGTTCTGCTTCAGCATTGGACTGTGGGTGAAAAGGTGTGGTGGTGATATGCTGAATGTCATTCACATGACAAAACTGTTGAAATTCCGCACTAACAAACTGAGGTACATTGTCACTGACGATAGTTTCAGGCAAGCCTTTGATGCAAAACATTGATGTTAAGGCACTGATTGTACTAAACGCTGCCGTTGAGTTCATGGCAATCACGAAAGGAAACTTGCTGAAAGCATCTACAACGATTAACCAGCGCGTATTCCAGAAAGGTTCGGCAAAGTCAATGTGTAAACGTTGACATGGTCCCTTGGGGCGTGGCCAGTCTGAGAAACGTTGTGGAGGAGCCGCCTGATCCTCCACACAAACCGTACACTGTGACGTCATGCTCTCTATCTGGGCGTCCATACCAACCCAGGTAGAATGATGTCTGGCCAGTTGCTTTGTCCAAACAATACCCCAAAGTCCTTCGTGAAGGAGGCGTAAGATTTCTCTTTGCAGGGAACGAGGAACAATCACTCTTGTTTGGTCGTCGTCGGTAGGTAACAATAGAACACCCTGACTTAAAGACAGTGCATGACGTTGCGCAAAATAACGTCGAACCAGAGGCCACTCAATGTCTTTGGCTCTAGCAGGCCACCCTGAGCGAACAAAACATGCTACCACACTTAGGTCTGCATCCGCAGCTGTTTCCTGTGCAACCCGACGAGAGTTCAAAGGAAACTCTGTGACAGCGGAAGCATCTCTGGAGTCTGGCAACATGCCATTTCTGAAGAATCAAACGACACATCGTGACCAACTGGAAGTCGGGAAAGTGTGTCCGCGTTAGCATGTTGAGAGTAGGTCGGTACAAAATCTCATACTGATAATTTGACAATATCAAGGACCATCTTTTAAGCTTTTGTGCCGTTCGTGGCTGAATTGGCTTTGTGGGTGAGAACAATGACGTGAGAGGCTTGTGATCTGTCAACAAATAGAATTTTCTGCCATAGAGATAATGATGAAACTTCGTGACGCCTTAAATGATTGCTAAGGCCTCCTTTTCTATCTGACTGTAATTCTGTTGCGTTGGCGTCAGTAGGTTGGATGCAAAGGCAATAGGTCGATCGTGAGATCCAATACGATGTGAGATGACTGCACCCAGACCATACGACGAGGCATCGACTGCTAGCACTACAGGCTTCTGTGGATCAAAGGGAATCAAACATGCATCACTGAGTAGTGCAGACTTTAATTTGTCAAAGGCAACCTGGCAGTCTTTAGATCACACAAAAGGAACATTTTTCCTATGTAATTGATGCAAGTCTTTGATTGCTCGAAGATGTCATTGATGGGATGGATTCCTGGGCATTAATCACATAGCCTAGGTACTCTATTTCAGTCTGGAAAAACGAACACTTCGCTTTATTACAACGTAGATCTGCTGAAGTCAACACTTTGAAAAGGCACTCCAGGTTTGATAAATGTTCTTCAACTGTGCGCCCTGAGACCACAATATCCTCTAAATAGTTCGAGTAGCACGGTACAGAAACTGTCAGCTGTTCCAAAAATCGCTGAATAATAGCGGGGGTGGAAGAACTGCCAAAGGGTAGGCGTTGAAATTGAAAAAGGCCCATGTCAGTATTAATGATGAAAAACTTTTTTGACTCATCATCAAGTGGAATCTGTAGGTATGTCTCTGCTAAATCAATCTTAGAAAAGAAGCGAGACTGTCCTAATTTATTCATCAGTTCGTCAGGTCTGGGCAGGAGGTAAGTGTCTACAATTGTTTGACTGTTCACTGTTGATTTGAAGTCCGCACAGAGATGAAGTTTTCCTGACGGCTTGGTTTTAATTACTAAAGGCGAGGCCCACTGACTCGCAGCAACAGGAGAAATTACCCCACTATCTTGCCAACGTTTAAGTTCTTCAGCAACTTTATCACAAATTGCGATAGGCACTGCTCTAGCTTTACAAAATTTTGGTACTGCAGATTCTTTTAAAGTTACATGTGCCACGAAGTCATTTGCACAACCTAGTTCCGGCGAAAACAAGTCACTATATTTTTCACACAATGCATTGATTTTGTCCTGACGCACTACTGACGAAATTTGAAGCACATCTCTTTGAATTGATAAGCCAAACAAGTCAAATCCGTCTAGTCCAAAAATGTTCTGTGTAGATTTGGCCTGAAGAACTACAAAAGCAACTGTTTTTGTTACATCTTGAAAAGAGGCAGGCAGGCTACACGTTCAGAGCACCGGAATATTTTGTCCTGTATAATCCGTTAGCACTTGTTGAGACGGCGACAATTTTGGCGAACCCAGAAGTTCATAAGTGTCTTTATTTATTATTGTGACAGCGGAACCAGTATCAAGCTGAAATTGCACAGTCTTATTTTCAATGGAAAGAGTCACAAAAAGTTTTTGCTTGTGGCGCTCGACAGGTGCGCGAATCTGGGCAACGTCTAATACAGCTTGTTTGCTGCGCTTGCGCATGAGCAGGCTGCGTACTGTAGGAAGCGGTGCAAAATCCGCACACAGGAGATTAATAGCACTGTCCCTAGATGTCACTACTGCCGGATCGTCGTCCGCGCAATGTGAGACTACTACAGATTCACTAACTTCTGCACTAAACTTTTGAGTAGCTACATCAAGTCTACTGTTACTAGCAAGACAGTACTGGGCACTATTACAATGAGAAGTTGCAGAAGGCACTAAGTTCACTACAGGATTGCACTGTACATAGTCATTTTGCTTGTACTCAACCCTTTTCTGTTGCACTGATTTATGCTATCGGCGACGCTTGCTACGTGGTGCACTACATAGTTTTGCCGTAGGCATTGCATTTTAGAATCAAGAGCAGCACTGTCCCAGTCTAAAGCATGTATGACATTTACAGTATGAACTGTTCTCGCACTTTGCCAAGCACTGTTCCTAACAGCACCATTCTTAGAATTTTTATTCTGCATACACACTGTTTACACATGTCCTGATTTGCCACACTGATAACAGGTTGCGTTGCAACTAGGGCAATGCGCACGTTTGTGGCAAGATACACACTGGGGGCAAAACTTACGAACATTTTTCTGAAATGAGCATTGGCACCCGTTATTCACAGTACTGTTTCGAACAAGATGGAGCGACTTATTTGTCGCGCTTTTACACTGGCTACTGTTCACTGTCTGTTCAGCACGGCCGGTAGAATATCCTGCAATCCTGCACAATGATGGCATCTGTAGTCATCCCAAATTTCCTTCCAGAAACTAAAAGTAATCAAAAATTATGTCGAATATACATTAAACCAATCATTATTTATAGATATATGCAAAGAAATATTGTTGTTCATAAATCAATAAAATTTGGGGTTAGAAGGGTTAATGTCTTGCATGTGAAAATTGTTAAAATGGATAAGTATATAGGGAAATACAAAAGGACTTTGACTTATAATCGTGATGGTGACGGTGATATGGTATCGATAGCGTGTATGTTTTTGACTTTGCTTTGTATTTATTTATTTATTTTTTCTTTAGAAATACCTGGGTACGCCACTGAGCAACCGCAAGATTTTCAAAAGTCGGTGCCTATGTTCGTTAGTAATAATTATGGACGATTCCTGTGACTGACGTAACATTGGTAATATATAAATAGTAAACACAGCCATCATGTACGTATTGTTGATGGCTGAACTGTTTTTCATGCGGGCCCGGCTAGCGCCAATGAGGTATTGCGGTAACAATTACGAGGATAATTAATTTACTTAGTGGACAAGGGTACATAGAGAACCTGTCAACCATAGAGGAGGAACAGCATTAATTATTCATTTTATGGTCTGCACAAAAGATTATTCCCTCGTTATATGTTAATGGGTTTTCAAAAAGCATACATACACGCAACGCCACTTAGTGAACTCTAGCCGGGCCTGTATGAAATACAATTCTAACATTGTTTATTGCGACTTTTAGACATGCTAATTGTCCTCCAAAAAGATGTAAGTATAACTCTGTAATACGGTACGTGACTTTTGCGAAAAGGCAATTTCTCTCAGTTGTAATTTATTGCTTTAACAGCTGTCTTATACATTCAAAATATCGTTAAATATATTTAGAGACAACACCACCTACATCTTTCTGAGGTGGAACAGAGTGAAACAATCGTTACAGAGAACAATAGAGTGCATCCAATGTGAATCGACCTTACTGTGCCCGCACAGATGAAGTATTTCAACGTGTTTTAGATTGAAGTGTTTGCCCGTCATGTCAAAACAGAGTATAACTAGATATCAGAGCTCATACGAGACAGTATATCCGTCGGTTACATGTGATCCCAAATCACAAACAAATGCATTATGCTCTTGGTGCAACACAAAGATAAATATTTCTACAATGGGGAAGAGTGCTTTGAACAGCCACACAAGAAGCAAGTAACATAAACTTTCCATAAGCAAACAGAAGTCTGTAGCTTTCCCCAATATATATTTCACTGTCTGTTTAGTACTACAAGAATTTAAAAAATGAAACAAATTCATTAGAACAAAAATGTTTTCATTAAAATCTGCTGTTGTGTGTTATTTTAAAAGATGACACTTGAATGCAAATACCACATAGCTGTTGCTCCAGATATGTTTTTGCAGTCTCGATTTCATCTCCTAAAAGTTCAAGAACTCGCCAACAACATTGTGCATTATTACGCATGCTGGGTCATTAACATTCATTGATCTTTTAGCTAGAGTTTTCCAGGGCAAAATGTATATGACAGTGTGGGTTCTGGAAACTGAAAACGATCATTGGGAACAATCTAAATGAAAAGTTGAAAGAGGTGAATATGTTTTTCATATCCTGAAGGTAAAGTAAATCATAATATATGTATTGAGTTCTCGATCACTAGATCATGAGATGTGACTGTATTTTAATGTATCAGGAAGTCTAGTTAAATGAACGGGCTATGTTGCATAAATGAATGCAATTCACATTTAAATGTACAGTATCCTCCAACTACTTGAACTCAACTTAGTCCATTATATAGGGAGTAAATTTTAAGTTTACAAACCGGAATAACTCGGAAAAACAGTAGATATGGTTTTCACCAGCAAGTGAGGATGGCAGAGGCTTAGGAAATAATACTCAACCTGAACCGTTTCTACCGTTTGTGGGTGGGGCGTCAGTGTTGATTACCACAATTTTTATGAACTATGCCCCCCCTCCCCCCACTCCCCAACACAAATTCTGGATTCGCCACTGCTTGGTGTATATTACAATGTGATGTGGCTCTACTTGGATGACATGTGTTTTAAAAAGCACTAGTGTTTTTTTTTCTGGTATAGTTGTTTGCTAACCCGTTTGAGCAAAATTAAGTTTCGTGAAAACCTGGAAAAAACCTTGAATTTGAAAATGAAGATTTGGTGGCCACCCTGGATGCCATTAAATAATGGTTTTTCTGGGCAAAAATAATGGTGTGTGTGTGTGTGTGTGTGTGTGTGTGAGAGAGAGAGAGAGAGAGAGAGAGAGAGAGAGAGAGAGAATGCGCATGCGCGCGCGCACGCGTGCACACACACACACACACACACACACACACACAGAGACACTCACACTCCATTATTTTTGACCAGAAAAACCTAATAAGGCCAATGAAAATACAAAGTACTGAGACAGCTACAGATAGATGTTTCTGTGATTTGAAACATATTTTGAGCTAACTTTGTACACTGCTTATACTATATTCAATATAAGACATTAACTATTCTTATTATATTCTTGCTGTATATGTACTATTCTTTATGATTAGCTGATGAGATACAAACACACACTTTCAATTGGGTTTTCAAGAATAGTTTTGTGTGCAAATATTTTCCAGTCAACCTTGACTCCCAAACAATAATGATGCCTGGGCACCTGCATTGACTTGATTGAAATGTGAAACGTAGACAATTATATTTTGGAAAAAGTAATCACTGGTGATAACTTGGTGTTATACCAACCTAAAACATGACAAAGTGCAGAAATTCACATAAAGTGCTAACCTTTGATGATATAACAATAATTCACCCCAGTGTGACATGTAAACTGATTATAATCCCCCAAAGGGATTTCTTGAAAGTGTCACAGGGTTGAACAAATGTTGCATTGTACTTTGGTCCTGGGAGGAGGGGCTCCAAATCGCGAGAGTTTAGAGATATGGAGGCCCTGCAGGACCTGACTATTTTGAATCAAATTTTAAACAATACCAATTTACATTAATTAAATAAGAGGCAGTCTGGAATTTGAGACCTCATACAAATGCAAAATTTAACACTCCGAGTGCCAATCACATCAATTGACGGGATACGGAAATTTCTGTAGAATGCCAATCACGTCATTTGACGTGACCTTTGTTTTTGTGCTTTTAAAAACAGAATCAAGTTTATTGACGGGCTAGATCTACCTTAAATACCTTACTTGGTAAACCTAGTGTCTAAACCAGCCTATAGATCTTTTATTTAGTTTCTAAATCGTCTGACTGGTCGCATTCATTGTATGAATCGGGGCAGGTAGAAAGTGGTGTCTGCTCACTCAGTAGGTAAATCAACGGACATGGCTTCACGCAAATTATTCTCCCCGAAAGTACTGAGAGGTGACTATGACAGAGGGGTGACACAGCAACATGTCGTAGTGATTCTACAGACTGTTTGCGATGTAGAGAAGTTTTTAGTGGGTTCCTTGGCGTCGGAGTTGTAAGTGATTTAGATGCTCTGTGTTCAGTTCTGGTTTTACTTCAAAGATCAGACAATTCTTTATGCCAGACTGAAGATAAAGAAACTAAGTGCAGCTGGGGTTTCTCCTGCAAGCAGAATGTCTGGCACTCTAAGGGAGGGAATGGTTTACATGGACAGCAGTCAAAGAGTTAAATGAAGGTACCTACATTCCGTTCACTCAATCAAGACAGTGCTGGTAAACGAAGGCACACACTGTGCCGGCCCGAATAAGCTTAGTGCAGGTCTGTTCATCTGTTTACCAGGGAGTGAACAAACAGAAGGCAAGATTTCTTAATAGCTAGGTGTTTAGCATGCATATAATATCGGAAATGAGGAACAATAATGAGAATAAAAGCTATAGTTATGGACACAATTCCACACTCATTCTTCCCTGCTCTCTGTGACATAAGCACTTTAGTTGGATTTGGAGGGAAAAAATGGAACAAATAAATAAAACTAGTCACCAGTAATGTTACTGGACAAGCTCTTTTATTTGTTCCCAGCAAAGGCAGAACAACCACCCTTCTGACAAGTCAGATAAGTTGCTGCTGATGCTGCTGCTGCTGCTGCTGCTGCTACTACTACTACCACCACCACCACCACCACCAACTACTGATGATGATGATAATTATAACTAATCTCTCTTTGCAAGCTTCCACATTTTTTCCACGTGCATCCAGATGTGTATCACAATTACTAGAGTGTATAGTAAACATCATAAATACGGCATTTTTCTAAGGCATTACATCTGTATAATTCATTTTTTCCACAATGTATGCTAGAAAGTTTCCAAGCAGACGGGGCCTTCATTTTGTTTCAGCACCCCAGGCCTATGACAGGCTTTAAGTTTACTCTATGCGGCAAAGTTGGCACAAGTTATAACAGAGGACAAATGGTCACTACTGTCTGTATTGCTGTTGTCGGCAACTAGGCGTCACGGGAAGGGGCGGGGTCCTCATTTTTTATTGCCATCCCAGCTCCGTGGCACATTTAGTCTATCACTGCTGATGTATCAATCACTTTCTCATCGGCATGTGATACAGCAACCTACTGGCTAAACTTGTGTGTCTATGTATTCCAGTGCATACCACATGATATATCCCTTCAAGACGACATGGTGCCACTCTGTTGATCCCAAATTGTCACTATTTTGTGAAACACTCTGCAGGCATGTAGATGCTTGTGCAATTTTTTGACTATTCCCAATTTACCTGACCTCAGTCATAATGAGCACGACAACATCACATGAGGTGTGAGCAACTCAGACTCGAGGTACGGTAAAGCAGTCAACAATCCGAAGATTGGTTTGAACACAGTGCCATACTAGACGTGATCCTTTTTGGAGATGGTATGGCGTTGCCTCCCTCTGACCTTTGAAATGACTCACCCAGCTCAAACACCTGTAAATCTCAAATATTTGTGGGTGATACTCGAGCATCCGTGGACCAAAATACCTCCCCAAAATTTTTGGTCCATTTTGATATCCATGTCACAGCACACTGCCACCTTCATCAAGACAGAAGAGGTTGTTACACACTAGTGCATTCATTGATGCACCTAATTCAGTCGTTTTTTGTGTAGAAAATCTACAGTGAATATGCTAACAGGGTTGTAAATATTTATCTTCTGGACACAATTGTAGTCTTTATTATTACTGGTATTTCGAGCTAATTTAGATCAGAATTTAGCTGTATTATCACAGTTGCCAACTTACTACTTTGTAGAGCCAGGCCAAATTGAACAGTGGTTCTTGATTTACAGTGAATGATGCTACTCACTCAATATCAGAGGTGTTGAGTTGTTAACGGGCACACACAACATAGAAAGAAAAAGGGTGACTTTTCAGAATAAATGCTGCATTGGGCTGGGACAGAGTTCTCTCTCTCTCTCTCTCTCTCTCTCTCTCTCTCTCTCTCTCTCTCTCTCTCTCTCTCCCCACTCTATCTCAAAACACACACACACACACACACACACACACACACTGCTATCAACACCATAATTATTAATTTATTAAATATTGTGTTGCTTTCATTTCATGTTTCAGAAATATGTGTGAGACCTACACGCAGAAGGAAAAAAACACTTGTTGCAAGAAATACCAATACTGGGGTTAGATACCCAGTTGATCTTTGGTTTCTTATATCAGACTACATTGATCCAGAGTCTGTAGGCACGTTTGCAAGAATATGCAAAGATTCCTATCATGTTGTGCAGACTGCACAGTTTTGGTTATCTTTATACAAAAGGTAAGATTAAGACAACAGAGTTCTCCTTTAATGTTATGTGAATAAAAGTTGGTTCAGTTGTGGTTGGACGTATTGAAATTAGAAATCCTTACTATCTCTACCCTTCGTAACTCTGGCTTCAGATTTTGCACTGATGGTTCCACTGAGTGAAAGTCATGGAGAGTTATCTTGATGTAGAATTATTCCATTCCTGGTTCATTGAATTTGTGATTTTCATTACCCCCTCACCTTAGTTGAATGTGAAAATATTTCTCAACTTCATGCACATTGCTTCTTCCATTCATATCTAACTTCGCTTTTCTTGTGATCTTCTCAAACGGCTATAAATCCTAGCAATATTTATTCTCGCACTATAATGAGAAAACTTAGTTTCCATTCTTGGAGGACTGTTCCATGTATCTAAAATAATGGAGGACATGTTTGAAAATTACTTTTCAGCATCTTTGCTACCAACTGTAGGTGATCTCTTGTGCATCAGCTGAAGATGGGCATAATAATGACTGTCGCATCTGCGACTGGGTTTACCTGATACTAAAGACCCTCACGTTGTGTCCTTAGTATTCGGTGACTAATTGTCCTGCGAGCGGTTCAGGAGAGAGGGAGCTACAGTCTTGTGAAGGTCATTTTTAGAAAGTGGAAACTCTGATATGGTAATCATAAAAAGAAGAACTCAGGTGAAATTAATTTTCAACAGCTCAGTAGGCATGGCATTTAATTTCTAACAATTCCTAGGAAGTGCACTGAAAGCCTGTGAACTAACTGCAACTAGCACTGGCAACTCACAAGTTCAACTATAACAAACGGTGGTGCAATTTGTAACTCCTTCCCCCGAGTAATACGGATTCGCCTAGCAATGATGACCAGAGGTAGACAGGCAGACAGACCGACCCCGATCGAGGTAGCGGTTGCCTTTATATAGGCGCGGGTGACGCCGCCGATCAGGCTTATCACGTTTCCAGAACTGTCTGCCCGTTCTCGTCACATAGGCCCCCACCTACACAGCTCTCATCTCCCAGGCTCTGCCATATAGTGCGGCGACCTCTTGTAAACATCCACCGACCCTCCTATCTCCATCTCTGTCACCCACCGGACACACACTCTCGCTCCACTGGTCCTGTGACGCTTGGCGGTCTACTTTTAGCTGCTTCTGGGATCAATATTGCATCTCTTAATGCAACATCGTCTTGCTCTCTGTAATCTCTTGTACCTTATGTGATTCCTTCGCGACACCTACCGCCCCTTGGGGAAAATTTTGCATTCTCTTTGAGAATGCAAAATTTTCTGGTCCTATTCTTTGCTGGCTGCCTGAGCTGAATATTTATTATCTCTCAATCAGTTTTACAACATATCATAATCATTATTTTCTTTCAGGGACATTACATATAATGTTTTTGTTTTGTTATGATCACACAGGATGCAATTTTCTTGATGAAGCAAACATATTTGTTCTTACCTATCATTCTTTTGACTTTCGATAACATAATTCTTTTGATTAATATTTAACACAATTTGTCTTAAGCTTTCCAGTAAACAAACATTATTAGTTTCACACATACAGTATTTTTAACATTTAACACAACATTCTCTTTTCATAATTGAACAGACAATACTATTTTTATACATGTGCTTTCCGCTTTTAAACCTCATTTTTGGCTAGAATTATTCTGTTCCAAACTCCAGGCATACATTTTTATGCAAGATACCTTTCTACTTTAACTGTTATACATTACACTGATAACATCTCTTAAACACACAAATGTTACAAAACATTCTTTATAATATTTCATCTACTTGAGAGTAACATTTGATTTTATGCATTTTACATAAACATTTCTTTTAATCTTATGAACATTTCTGTTAACCATATTGATATGAAAAGTCAACTTTACAATGTAGTACATCTTCTGAATTATCATTTATACTTTTATCAATTATCTATTTTGTCTTTATATCTAAGTGATCTACGTGGTTCATACTCAATACTTCTTTCTGGTCCATTCGTTTGTCCACCATTATCTGTTACATATCTTCTTGAGATCGGTTCCATCAAAATTACCTCATTTCACCACCATTATAGTTATTTGAAGGCTGATACCTTATCATTTGCCTGTCTGGATATGTGTTTGCTATTTTATTTTTCTCACAGACTTTTGTGCAACAGTCGTCACCCATACATTTATAAAAAGAATCGAAAACAGCTTCTACAACATTTACAGTACCGACATATGCACAGTACTATGATAATAACAATTATTCCAGTACCCATATAACTCCATATGGATATGGAATCTATAGAAAACAGGTTGAACGCCTTTCTCTGTTGATACATTATTTCGTTTTCCAAGTCATCTAACTTGTGGCCGGCTACTGTTAAATAGTCTAACTGACGGACCACAGGTTCAAGAGGCAAGCATAAAGGCAGTTCTGGTATATTCCTCTTTTCTTGGTTAATTAAACAACAATCTAAGTCCATTCTTAGACTAGAAACTATATCATCAATGGTTACATTTGTTCAGATTATTTGCTCTGGATCAAGATCTGAGCTCCATAGCCCTTGCATTTACTTAAAAACTTTAGTTTTCCTGTGCCTCGAATGATAACATCTACTGGTTTTTGTTGATTACACAGGACAGTAAGTTCTTCATCTTTAGGAGCAACAAATAACCATTCATTGCCTCTTATTTGCATCCATACACTCTCATTTAACACTATGTACAATCTGGGGGAATTTTTACAATTGGCTGAAGCATTCGCGCTTCACAAACCTCATGATCGTATGTGGACAGTACTACAAATGTCTGTTTACATATATTATGTGTTGGTTTTGGCTTTTTGCACAAAAATTGATCGCTTGCAGGTTTCACATACAGCCTCTCTTAGCATCATCTTAAAAAAAATTCTTTTTCAGGTGCTATGTACGTGAACAGTCTTTTGGTAGGATCTACCTTAATTGGTAAGGGCCAAAGCTTATATATGTTGAACATATTGCTATCTACCAAAGGTACATTCAGTACGTAACTCAAGATGATATTTGATATGAAAACATTCAGATTTATAATCATCAACAATTGATAACCTTTAGATTCCGTTAGCTCTATTGGAAATTGCTTATCCCCGATTTCGTCCTTAATTAATTTTAAGTAATTTACCACTTGTACCGGATTAACCAAATGCGCTTCGAGAATACCTTTTTGCGCATTTACAAAAGCATTCATGAGCAAATCATATTCTCGTTCGAGCTCACCAAATATGGCTCGTAATTGGATGAGTTGTTCATTCAGAGCAGCAAACACAGCTAACTGTCTGAATCTTTTATCTGTACTGTTTTCGTATATCTCAATATATTCATTCAACTTTTTCATTGCCTTAGACATCACTTGTTCATTACGTGTGATTGAGTTAACAGTCGTATTAAACTTGACAATGTAGCTTGTTATTATTGTTTATTATTGTTATTATATTATTGTATTATTATTGTTATCTGTTATTTAGACAATTTCAACATTTGTTTTTGCTCCTCTTCTCTTAAGTTAATTTTTGACTTAAAATATGAGACATCATCTTCATCTAATGTTCCGAACAGCACTTTACTAATTTCACCAAGAAAATTTAGTATGCCCCTTTTTCTTCTTTGGTGTTCATGTGTTGCCAGTTGCCCAATAAGGCCTTGTGAGAGTTCTGTTTTATGCATGTGCCATTCTAACGCATGTTTCGCACTATTACATTTTTTTGTACTCGTATTTAATCTTGCTACCCTTTGTGAACAAAATTCTACTGCTCTTGATGCCATGGTATGTGATACATCGAACTTATTGCTGAAATCTGCTAAATTAAAATAACTTACTATTCGCTAAGTAACAGTATACAAACTCACTGTGCCGTTGTTATCATAATACAGTCCCGGTGACAACTGGAATCTTGACAATTGCAGGTCTTGTGATGTTGTCCATGTTGTGGAACCCAGTAACAGTATCATCATTATTAATCCAAGTATCCTCTCCATCGTTATTCTGTAACATTAAAAAAATTCCTTTTGCCTATTGGTACCTTTATACTGTTACTTCTCTTTATCTGAATTATTACGTGAGGTCCCTGTACTTTCGTTACTATGAATGGACCTCGCCACTGACTGTCAAGTTTCTTCGAACGTCCTCGTCTTACACTTTCGTCAAATAAAATTACCTTGTCCCCTGGTCGGAATGTCTTGGGGTTTTGTGTCCTGTCATAATCTCTTTTATTCTTTTCCTTTGTCTGCGCTATCATTTCTCGCGCATTCTGATGCATTAACCTTAGGCGTTCCCTAAGTTCTATTACATAGTCATCATAGTTGTACATGATTTCTGTCAGTTTCTTCTGCAATACTCCAGGTATGTTACATACTCTTCCAAAAAATAACTCATGGGAGGTGTATCTTGTAGCACTGTGTGGTGTAGTATTGAATATGAAGACCGCGAATTGAGCCCAGGTATCCCAATCAGTCTGTCTTCTATTTACATAATGATGGAGCATTTATATTATAGTTCGGTGTGATTGTTCCAAAGCTCCATTCGACTGAGGGTGGTAGCTAGTAGTATGAATTTTCTCAATTTGTAATAACTTGCATACCCATATTATCAAATCGCTCATAAAATTGCTTCCCATGTCACTTAATAAAACTGATTGACAGCTTTCGCATCGGCGAATATACTGTTCAATGTCGGTTTTCATGCCATACCAGGCACAGTACCATTTATCGCTCATATGTTCTGCCAATCCCCTGGTGTTCTCCTATTGGAGATTTGTGATACTGTTTAATGATCACTGTTCTATCCTCTTCACCAAGGCCAGCACCCTCGTGCTCACCTGTCGACAGTGACCCCTCTATATGTCGCCCTTATCACCAGCCTCGGGGTCGGTATTCTCGGCCAAGGACACAGCTGTTTCCGAACCTCTGTTTGTCTCTAGTTCATTAGCCTCTGCGTCAATAGCGGCCATTTGGACGCTACGAATTTGAGATAGCGCGTCTGCAACTTGGTTTCACTTTCCACTTTTATATACGATTTGATAGTCGTATTTAGAGTTTGAGAAGCGTATTCCACCGGTAAGTCATGGTTTAACTTGCCTTGACTTAACACTGCTCCTATTAAACTCTTGCATCTGTCATAACTATAAAGTCTGTTGTAAAGTCTGGGTATTGTAGCACTGGAGGACTCAACAATTTTTCTTTTAACTCGTTCAGATCCCCAGGTTTATGTGGCACCTTTCTTTAGCAAGTCATATAAAGGCTTGCTATTTTACTATAATTACTCAAGAAGCACCTATAATATCCACTTAGGCCCAGATACGCTTTTAATTGTGTTGTATTTGTGGGCTGTGGATAATTTTGGACAGCTTCTATCTTTTTGGGATTGGGCTTTAGTCCATCTGCAGTGAGCACATGCCCAAGAAAAGTAACCTCAGTTCACAAGAATTCACACTTAACTACTTGCAATTTAAGGTTATATTTTCGAAGTCTATCAAAGACATTTTCTAACCATGCATTGTGCTCTTGCAAGGATGATCCGAAAACTATCACATCATCCAGGTAAATAAATACTTTCTCGCCCTGTAGTCCCATAAGTACCAAATTCATAAGCCTCTGAAAGGTACTTGGTGCCATCTTTAATCCTATTGGCATGCGTAGGTACTCGTAATGCCCATAGGGATTATTGAAATCTGTTTTCTCTCAATCTTTTTCATCGAGAAGGATCTGATAATAACTTTTTGCTAAGTCAAGAGTATAAAAATACTTGGCTTTACCCAGACCATCCTCAATTTCATATATTCTGGGTATGGGGAACACATTATTTACTGTGATATCATTCAGACGTCTGTAGTCTATCACTAATACGCTATTTTTGCTTTCCACTGGCGTTTAATTTTTGGAATGAGAATTAATGGACTATTCCTAGGACTGTTACTGTCTACTACAATATCATCTTGTATCAATTTCTCAATTTCCTCTTTTAGGATTTCCTTTTGCTCTTGGGGAATTCTATATGGACACATGCTAATTATCTTCCCTTCCGCTTCAGGAAGTATCTTAATCTCGTGCTTAATTGCTTCCGTGTATCCCAACTTCTCTCCCGGCAGATAAAATACATCGTTGTATGCACAACACAATTCTGAAGGAGTTTCTTGCTCTTCCCTATTTAAATGTTCTAATCGAAGATTTTCCTTTAACGTACTAACTCTCTATTTCACTTCCGATGTTACCTTTTTAACTTCCCTGATTTTTATATCTTTTAACTTAGGTACTTCTTCTGACTGGACGATTGGCGTTTCAATCCTAAATTCCTTTTGTGTGACATTTAACATGCTTGTTATACACAGGACATCTCTCACAGTTACTAACACCTCAGGTATATATAAACCTGACATTACTTCTTGCTTTGGGATTATCGCCTCTGATACAGCCCTTCGTGCAATTTGTACTTTAACTGTCTTTTCTTCGCGAGGACCTACAACTACCTCTTCATTGTACTTTCCGACCTCTTTTTCCTTGTGCCTTAACTCTATTTTATTGTTGTTCTTAATGACAGGATACACTTTATATTTCCTTTGTACTTCAGCAGCAGTCTTATTCTTTGAACTGGCTTCTGCCATGTTCGTCTGCCTTCCTCTTGGATTACTGGCTCTAATCGACCACATTGGATTCACGGCTCCAACAGCCCTCGAATTTGTGGACTTGACCACCTCAGCGTAACTTTGCCTCTTCGAATCGGCACTCGCCGTATTCGATCTGGCCCTCACTGACCGCACAGTATCAACTGTACTCGTACAACAAGAACGTCGCCTAACCAAATCGGGACCAACTGCACTCGGTTTAGCGACCCCTGTCTGTACACCTCCAATTGTGTTCCAACCATTACACTTGGCTCCTACGACAATTGAACCGGCTGTCATTTGATTGGATCTATCTTCCCACCTTTTTACAGGGAATTTCATCTTCGAGAACGCTGCCGTCTTTTGGGGACTACACACAGCTTCTTCTGTGATCGAATTAGCCCTCACCGGATTTGATCCATACTTTCGCCCTTCTACGCTAACTCCTATCTTCGAAGACATTACCAGTTTCTCTTTCCGTCTATCTACAGTACATCCCATCTTTGGAAACGTCTTCATTTCCCGACATTCCTGCCATGCAACCCTTGATTGGTATGGTTACCTAGGCCCTGTCGAACTCCTTCCGGCTTCCTGCTTATCACCTCTCTCTCAGTTCACAGACTTAACCTCTTTATCTTGTCTACTGCTGCTAAGTAGCGTCCTCACGCCTGATTCTTCATTTCTCTCACTGTCTTTTTACCCTGTATACTAATTACTTTCGCACCATAGTCAATCACCACTTTATAACTTTGCAGGAAATCTCTTCTTACTAGACCTTCAAAAGGTAGGTCTGCCTCCATTACTATCACATAAAATTTATGTCTTATTCTAAGATCTTTACTTAGAATTAAATCCACTAATACAACACCTTGTTTTTCTGTAACAGATTGTCCATTCCCTTTGATTCTTATTATTCCATCTTTGATACCCTCTTTCACAATTGGCACACTACTCTTTTTAATAAGGCTAATTTGTGCCTCACTTTTGACTAAATATCTAAGCTTCCTTTGGTTATTTTCACACCAGGATTGAATTAAATCATTCTTATCTGAGCAGTCTACTTTATACACCTTTCCTGGTGAGACGTAATGCAACTGCCTCATTAGGTCCCTTGTTAGTTTACCGGACGTTTATTCTTTCGCTTGGCTAGCCACTCGTAGTTGTGGCATTGCCTTGCATAGTGCCCTTTCTGATTGCATTTATAGCTTATCACATTATGAAACTCAGTACATGGTGCACTATGATCATATAAATTACATTTCTTGCACTTTATGGGGACTAACTCGTTAACTTCCCGGGTGTGCCCTTTGAATTCCCTATCTATCGCGGCCATTCTCACTGCATTCTCCTGTTCTAGCTTTAAAATCCTCTCTTCTAGCTGTTTTTCTGACTGTTTTTCCCCTTTTACTGCAGTTTTATCATCCTTATTCATCCTTTTACCCAGCAATCCTTTGCCCTGTGGCCTGGCTTCCCACAATTACAGCATGTTTCTTTGTCAGCCTATAATCTGCTCTCCCTGATTGTCTTGCGATCGGCTTTTCTTTCGCTGAAAGGATGGCACTTTCTTCTGTGGCATCTATTTCTACAGCTTCCGACAGAGTAATTGATTAGCCCCTAGCTCTAACTATAGTCTTTATTCTATCATCATACAATCCCTGTATGAATACAGCTCTGCCAAGTTTCAACACAAGCGCTATGCTTCCTGCCAATTCAGTTTCAGACATAACATATTTTATTGTCTCTCTGAACTGATGCTGTAAGGCATCTATCCTAGATCCCCACTGAGCAGTACTCTCCCAGGGCTTTTGCTTGATTGCAAACATTCTGCATGCATAAAAATCAAGAGTCCTTTTGCTGCCATAATTTTCTATCAGAATAGCTCTCACCGCATCCCAAGTGGCAGTTAAATCTTTGACAAGCAATTTGCTTCGAGCAGGACCTACAATTTTTGTGTTATTTAATTTTAACGATACGTCATGTTGCCCCGGCTGTACCAGATCGAAGGCAGCATCTACATTGCGATAAACTCGTTTAACTTAGTTTTGTCGCCTTCAAAAGGGTGTGACACTAACTTTATCACTTCTGACAAATTCTGGGGTGATGAGGAAGCCTGCATACTGTCAACTACATTGGTGTTAGGCATGGTGGTGAAATTATTAGCTCACCATCTACTCAATATTACAGTCTCGTGTTGGAGTGCCTCGACTGCGCTGTGATGTTGCTCGTTGCTGCGACAGGCTCCTCACCCGTCCTTCTGTTGTGGATTCGCCGGTGGTTCTTGCATTGTAGCGCAGGTCGGACCCTCTCGGCCCTTCCTTAGCCTCGACTTGCCTCTGCTACGTAGATGTATGGCGGGATCACACTGCTCGTCTCGGAGTCGTGCAGTGTAGGTGTTTGGCGGGATTAACCTGCCCGTCTCGGTGTCGTGCAGTCCACCGCGATGTTGTGAAGCTCCGCGTTGTCTTGTGGCCCTCTCACGTCGACTGACTTCTCATTACTCATGCAACTTCCGAGGACTATTGTGAACGTCCCTCTCAAAGCTGACAACATTAGCTTGACTGCGGGCTGAGTGCTACTGAAACGTCTCACAGCCGGCAGCGCTGTTTCAGCTGCTGTAATGGTGTCGCGTCTGCGACTGGATTTACCTGATACTAAAGACACTCACGTTGTGTCCTTAGTATTCGGTGACTAATTCTCCTTCGAGTGGTTCAGTAGAGAGGGACCTACAGTCTTGTGGAGATCATTTTTAGAAAGTGGAAACTCTGAGATGGTAATCATAAAAAGAAGGACTCAGGTGAAATTAATTTTCAACAGCTCAGTAAGCACGGCATTTAGTTCCTAACAACTCCTAGGAAGTGCGCAAAAAGCCTGTGAACTAACTGCAACTAGCACTGGCATCTCACATGTTCAACTATAACAAACGATGGTGCAATCCGTAACTCCTTCCCCCGAGTAATACGGATTCGCCTAGCAATGATGACCAGATGTAGACAGGCAGACAGACCGACCAACAGACCGACCCCGATCGAGGTGGCGGTTGCCTTTATATAGGTGCGGGTGACACCGCCGATCAGGCTTATCACATTTCCAGAACTTTCTGCCTGTTCTCGTCACGTAGGCCCCCGCCTAAGCAGCTCTCATCTCCCAGGCCCTGCCGTATAGCACGGCGACCTCTTGGAAACCTCCACCGACCCTCCTATCTCTGTCTCTGTCACCCACCAGACACACTCTCTCGCTCCAGCGGTCCCGTGACGCCTGGCGGCCTACTTGTTAGCTGCCTCTGGGAGCAATATTGCATCCCTTAACGCCACATCGTCTTGCTCTCTGTAATCTCTTGTACCTTACGCGATTCCTTTGCTACACCTTTGCGACAGTACCACTTTCGAAAAATAAACGAAGAATAAATGCCTCATATGATAAAACAAACTGCAAGAGTCATGGTGAGACACACTACACATTGTACTAATGAAATTTAAAAGAAATTTTATACTATCCTACACAGAGTGCTACCCACATTGCACTAGGAGCTGTTGGTTATTTGTTATTATTATTATTTATTTATTTTTATTGTTATTTTTATTAGAGTACAGTTTAATATTTTTGTCCTATAGATTGTGGTACCCAACGTTTGACGTACGTAATAAATTACTGACAACTAAAAGTCTGTAGCATTCCGTAAAGCTGTATGTGACACCTGAATAGTAACTAAATACATGTTCTACTTAATTATAGATTTGGAGATCCAGAAGTTCTTAGCGATTTTAAGTGCCAAAGGCCTTCAATGCTGAAAACCCTGACCAAGCATCAGCTACCACTGCCAAAAATGAGGGTGGAAGATAATTTTTTGTAGTGAGTGAGTGACCATATTACGAAAACAGCACCTCCTCTCTTAAAGAAACCTTAAAACCTTAATTGATTGTATAACTGTGTTGGCAGAACATTTGTGGGCCTTTGGGGGACCAGTTGGCCATTACTTGTGATGCCTATAGATTGATGTTTGTGATTGTAAATTAAAATGTAGTTATTGTACGGTGCCAGTGACTATTTTTTTTTTTTTTTTTAACTTTTTTCATTAATGTGGTGTCGCACAAGTACAAAGTGCGCGCCACCTACTTTCGCCGCGCGCCGCCAGGCACGCACGGCGCGGCGTTCTCGCGACGACGGCCACGAGCGCCCTCTGCGACGACTCCGCTCGTGGCCACCACTGAAGGACATCGTCCACTTCGCACTTCGGACTGAGATAGCAACGAGTTAGGACCTTCGTAATCAGATAGGCACCAGTGAAGACTTTGCTATTGTACAGGCACTAGGCAGGCCTCTAACAACTATGTATCAACGTTCTGCAGTACTATGTAAAAGTTAAGTATTGTTACATTCTGTGCAATATATCTCTTTCTAATTTACTCGAGAGTTTATAGTTTCTGGCTGCTCCCCTCCGTACCTGCACCAGCGTGTCGGTCTCGTTCCACTCGGCTACCGACACCTACGACGAGGCTGGGACACAAAAGCGGCGACGAAGTCGGGACACAAAAGCGGCGACGAAGTCGGGACACAAAAGTGGCGACGAGGAGTGATAGAACCTTGGACCAGCCCGCTTACAGCAGCCAGACAGCAGCAGTCGGAGCACGCAAAAATTGCTCCCGCCCACCCACCCTTATTATAACAAATTTGGGGAAAGTTATTTTGTTACGTGTTTTGTGGACTTTTTTGTTGCAGAGCGTCCTCTTTCATATTGCATTTGTGTTTTGTTATAAGTTACTTGTATACGCGGCGCCTAATCGGTCAGCATGGCCACTACCCCGAACCCAAACTTAATGGAAATTATTCAGTTACAGACGGCGCAAATCACTCAACTGCTCCAGGCCGTGTCGCAGTTGACGACACAGGCTGCTCACCAACAACAACAGTCGTCACATCAGCAGCCCACACCTGCCGCCGCACCGCTTCCGACGTTCCGCCAGTACAACGAACGTGAGGAAGAATGGAGCGACTACTTCGCACAGTTTCAAGAACTCGTCGCGGCTCATCAAATTACAGGTCAGAAAGTTAAGCATCTTTTGTTGTCCGTGGTGGGCCCCAAAACCTTCGTATTACTGCAGAAACTATTCCCGCAAGCATCTCCTCGTGATGTAGACTTTGAACAAATTGTAGATGCACTGAATGCTCATTATGAGAGAAAAGTTCTTGTAGCCGCTGCACGATACCGATTTTTCAGACTTAAAAAATTACCGCAGCAGTCACACCAAGAGTGGATTACGGAATTGAAGGGCTTAACCCGCCAATGTAAATTTACTTGCTCTTGTGGACTTTCGTATAGTGACGTGATGTTGAGGGATGCGATTACGCAGAATATTCAGGACCCCAGAATTAGAGCAGCAATTCTGAAACAGTCTGACCCCTCCTTAGACAGTGTACTCCAGCTTATTGAAGCGCATGATACTTTTGACTTAGCAGATGTAGAAATGCAAAGCCACAGTGTAAATTCAGTGCGCCGTAACGGACGCTTTCCTAGCCGTAGTTCTCAGTATAGCACTAGTGATTCTTATTTTTCTACCGGCCGTGCTGAACAGTCAGTGAACAGTAGCCAGTGTAAAAGTGCGACACACAGGTCGCCCCGTCGTGTTAGAAACAGTAATTTGAATAACGGGCGCCAACGCCCATTTCAGAAAAATGTTCGTAAATCTTGCCCCCAGTGTGTGTCTCGCCACAAGCGTGCTCATTGCCCTAGTCGCAACGCAACCTGTTATCAGTGTGGCAAATCGGGACATGTGCAGTCTGTGTGTATGCAAATTAAAAACTCAAAGAACAGTAACGTTAGAAACGGTGCTTCGCAAAGTGCGAGAACAGTTCATTCTGTGAATGTTATACGGGCTGTGGAATTGAACAGTGCTTTCCATAGATCTCAATTGCAAGAAAGTAGTTCTGCGCCTATGGCAAAACTATATAGTGCACCACGTAGCAAGCGCCGACGAGCGCGTAAAACAGTGCAACGGAAAAGGGTTCGGGACAAGCAAAATGACTATGAACAGTGCATTCCTGTAGTGAAAATAGTGCCTTCTGCAACTGCTCCTTGTAATAGTGCCCAGTACTGTGTAGCTAGTGACAGTAGACATCAAGTAGCTACTCAAAAGTGTAGTGCAGTAGTTAGTGACTCTGTAGTAGCCTCGCATTGCGCGGACGCCGATCCGGCGGTAGTGTCATCTAGTGACAGTGTGGTTAATCCGCTGTGTGCCGAGTCTGCGCCGCTCACTTCACTACGCGGCCCGCGCAAGGGCAGTAAACAAACCGTAGCAGACGTTGCCCACATTCGCGCACCTGTCGTGCGCCAGAAGCACAAACTTTTTGTAAATCTCTCCATAGAAAATAAGACTGTGCAATTTCAGCTTGATACTGGTTCCGCTGTTACATTAATTAATAACGATACTTATGAACTTCTGGGTTCGCCAAAATTGTCGCCGTCACAGCAAGTGTTAACAGCTTATACAGGTCAAAATATTCCCGTGCTAGGAACGTGTAGCCTGCCCGCCTCTTTTCAAGGTGTCACAAAAACAGTTGCTTTTGTAGTTCTTCAGGCCAAATCGACACAGAACATTTTTGGACTAGATGCTTTTGACTTGTTTGGTTTATCAATTCAAAGAGATGTGCTTCAAATTTCGTCAATAGTGCCTCAGGATAAAATCAATGCATTGTGTGACAAATATAGTGACTTGTTTTCGCCGGAACTAGGTTGTGCAAAAGACTTCGTGGCACATGTAACTTTAAAAGAATCTGCAGTTCCAAAATTTCGTAAAGCTAGACCAGTGCCTATCGCCTTGCGTGATACAGTTGCCGAAGAACTTAAACGTTGGCAAGATAGTGGGGTGATTTCTCCTGTTTCTGCGAGTCAGTGGGCCTCGCCTATAGTAATTATACCCAAGCCGTCAGGAAAACTTCGTCTCTGTGCGGACTTTAAATCAACAGTGAACAGTCAAACAATTGTGGACACTTATCCCCTGCCCAGACCTGAGGAACTGATGGACAAATTAGGACAGTCTCGCTTCTTTTCCAAGATTGATTTAGCAGAGGCATACTTACAGATTCCACTTGATGACGAGTCCACAAAGTTTTTCGTCATTAATACTCACATGGGCCTTTTTCAATTTCAACGCCTACCCTTTGGCAGTTCTTCCGCTCCCGCTATTTTTCAGCGTTTTTTGGAACAGCTGACAGTTTCTGTACCGTGTTGTTCGAACTATTTAGATGATATTGTGGTATCCGGACGTACAGTTGAAGAACATTTAGCAAACCTGGAGTGCCTTTTCAAAGTTTTGACTGCAGCAGGTCTACGTTGCAATAAAGCAAAGTGTTCGTTTTTTCAAACTGAAATAGAGTACCTAGGCCATGTGATTAATGCCCAAGGAATTCATCCCTTACAGTCACATCTTCGAGCAATCAAAGACTTGCCTCCTCCTAAGAATGTGCATGAATTGCAAGCAGTAATGGGAAAGCTTAACTATTATTTCAGATTTATTCCCAATGCCTCTCAGATTGCAGCTCCACTGCATCACTTACGTAGGAAGAATGTTCCTTTTGTATGGTCCAAAGATTGTCAGGTTGCCTTTGACAAATTAAAGTCTGCACTACTCAGTGATGCATGTTTGATTCCCTTTGACCCACAGAAGCCTGTAGTGTTAGCAGTTGACGCCTCGTCGTACGGTGTAGGCGCTGTAATCTCACATCGTATTGGATGTCACGATCGTCCTATTGCCTTTGCATCCAAGCTACTGACGCCGACGCAACAGAATTACAGTCAGATAGAAAAGGAGGCCTTAGCAATCATTTACGGCGTCGCAAAGTTTCATCATTATCTCTATGGCAGAAAATTCTATTTGTTGACGGACCACAAGCCTCTCACGTCGTTGTTCTCACCCACAAAGCCAATTCCTCCACGTACGGCACAAAAGCTTCAGAGATGGT
The DNA here is from genome assembly GCA_026315105.1 of Locusta migratoria. Lineage (NCBI taxonomy): Eukaryota > Metazoa > Arthropoda > Insecta > Orthoptera > Acrididae > Locusta > Locusta migratoria. The sequence continues at coordinate 733,526,463 of CM048755.1, read as the reverse complement.
CCTTGATATTGTCAAATTATCAGTATGAGATTTTGTACCGACCTACCACTAAACATGCCAACGCGGACACACTTTCCCGACTTCCGGTTGGCCAGGATGTGTCGTTTGATTCTTCGGAAATGGCATGTTGTCAGATAGACTCCACAGATGCTACCGCTGTCGCAGATTTTCCTTTGAACTCTCGTCGGGTTGCACAGGAAACAGCTGCGGATGCAGACCTAAGTGTGGTAGCACGTTTTGTTCGCTCAGGGTGGCCTGCCAGAGCCAAAGACATTGATCGGCCTCTGGTTCGACGTTATTTTGCACAACGTCATGCATTATCTTTAAGTCAGGGTGTACTGTTGTTGCATACCGACAACGACCAAGCAAGAGTGATTGTTCCTCGTTCCCTGCAACGAGAAGTGTTACGCCTCCTGCATCAAGGACATTGGGGCATTGTTAGGACAAAGCAACTGGCCAGACGTCATTGTACCTGGGTTGGTATGGACGCTCAGATAGAGAACATGACGTCACAGTGTACTGTTTGTGCGGAGCATCAGGCGGCTCCACCGCAACGTTTCTCAGACTGGCCACGCCCCAAGGGACCATGGCAACGTTTACATATTGACTTTGCCGGACCTTTCTGGAATACGCGCTGGTTAATTGTTGTAGACGCTTTCAGCAAGTTTCCTTTTGTGATTGCCATGAACTCAACGACGGCGTCTAGTACAATCAGTGCCTTAACATCAGTGTTTTGCATCGAAGGCTTGCCTGAAACTATCGTCAGTGACAATGGACCTCAGTTTGTTAGTGCGGAATTTCAACAGTTTTGTCGTGTGAATGGCATTCAGCATATCACCACCGCACCTTTTCACCCTCAGTCCAATGGTGAAGCAGAACGTTTCGTTCGAACATTCAAGTCTCACATGGAGAAGATGAAAGGTCAGCACTCCAGGCAGCAAGCTCTTCAAATTTTCCTGTCTACGTATCGGTGCATGCCACGTGACGGCCCGTCTCCTGCCGAGCTGCTACACGGCCGCCGTCACCGCACTCTCCTTCACCTGCTGCAGCCTCCCACGCACCGAGTCGGTTCGTATGGCGCTACGCGTTTTCAGGTTTCCACGCCGGTGCTGTACAGGGTGTTTGCTGGAAACAAGAAGACATGGTTGCCGGGCACCATTCAGCGCGTGCTTGGTCGCAATATGTTTATTGTACGTTCTTCCACAGGGTCGGAGCTGCGGCGCCACGCAAACCAATTGCGCCTGCACAGACCGCGCGATCCTGTCTCCGGTTTCTTGATTCCAGACCCAGTTCACCGCCAGGGAGCACAGCCACATCGTTCGTCCCCGGACTACGAGATCCCTATGGACGTCGACGTACATCCGACGCAGTCGTCGCCGCCGCTGTCGCTGCCGCAGATGACAGCGTCACCGAGAGGGACTCCGGGACCGTGCGGGCCCCCCCAGCTTGGGCCACGCACCTCAGAAGATGACCTGCTCCCTCTGGGCGGGGGCGGGCGCCCTTCCCCAGGTTTCGGCGGGTTCCCTGGAGGATCGCAAGGCGGATGCCGGGGCGCGGACGGCGTCTCGATCCCGGCCTCAGCTACGACGCCCGTCCCACCAGTAACGCCCCCGCCCAGGCCCTCCTCCCAGTGCCGTCGCCGTGGCCCTCAGCCCTACGCCACGACGGCGCGGCGGTTTGGGGGGGAGGGGTGTGGTGTCGCACAAGTACAAAGTGCGCGCCACCTACTTTCGCCGCGCGCCGCCAGGCACGCACGGCGCGGCGTTCTCGCGACGACGGCCACGAGCGCCCTCTGCGACGACTCCGCTCGTGGCCACCACTGAAGGACATCGTCCACTTCGCACTTCGGACTGAGATAGCAACGAGTTAGGACCTTCGTAATCAGATAGGCACCAGTGAAGACTTTGCTATTGTACAGGCACTAGGCAGGCCTCTAACAACTATGTATCAACGTTCTGCAGTACTATGTAAAAGTTAAGTATTGTTACATTCTGTGCAATATATCTCTTTCTAATTTACTCGAGTGTTTATAGTTTCTGGCTGCTCCCCTCCGTACCTGCACCAGCGTGTCGGTCTCGTTCCACTCGGCTACCGACACCTACGACGAGGCTGGGACACAAAAGCGGCGACGAAGTCGGGACACAAAAGCGGCGACGAAGTCGGGACACAAAAATTAACATCGTGTGTCTTATGAGCAAATCTCTCATCGTCAAATGTGTTTATTATTAGGTTTCATTTAGTAATGGTGGATATTACAGATGTGTCTTTTGGTTATGACAGGTATAACAGACTAACGTTTTGGGGATGGAGATAAGAACTATTACTATTTTTTTTATTTTGCTCTTCTTTAATTACAGCGTCTTTAGTTCTTTCGTGGGTAGTATTTGCTTCTTTTCTTCTCATAACCTCTGCAGCCTCTCCTTTCTTCTATCCTGCTCTTTAACATAAATTCTTATTATCCTCTTTCCTTGTAAGTTAGTCATGGTTTCCCAAACAGTATGAATGGTAATATTATGGAACAATAAATCTTCCTGCTCCTGTTGAATCCTGTCATGTGCTGATAAAATTTCTCCTTGTTACATGAAAACTAACACAATTTTTTCAGAAACAACCAATATTTAAATGACAGGCAATGCAAAGTCCAGGTTGGAATGGTAATAGTATTATGGGGATGCTGTAAAGATGATCACTGAGCTGCAGACAGACTTGAAGAAAAGGCAATCACACAAGTAAAATTTTTCACTACAACCTTAATTAGAAAAATACACACCAGCTGGAGCTGGTGGGCATGTTTGTTTAAGGGGGGAGGGGGGTCATTTGCAACTGGCCGTGGCTCAATACTTGTTATTGTCTTTCCTTTGTACTTGTATACAGCTTGTCTTTATGGTGAGTTGCAATATATCCTCATGATTACAATATTTAAATGTGATTTTTGAATGAGCTACTCTTGTGTAATGTTGCCTTGTATAATGAATTTACATGCCATTACTCCAACCTACTTTGTACAGTTGTCATGAAATACGAAACATTTCCATATTCAAGCGTGCCAATTTGAGGTCTGTTGTGAGCTTTCATGGAATTTCAATTTTAATGGCCAGCAATGTACACATCAATAAACTAGTTTGAGATGACTCTGATCAATGGTCACAAAGATGTCCACTTTAAAATATAACTTGGAGAGTAAAAAATTATTTACACTTATGTCATGATGCAGCATTAACATCTTAATACTGTCTTTGGGACAGGTGTGCTTATAAAAGGTACCTCATTAGTTGTGTCCACAGCATTAAACCCCCTTCACTTCAGCTGCATTCTGACAGTGACCACAGAAACATGTCTGTTTCTCCAGTAATTTATACCAAGGAGGAACATCAAACTTAAATACTTAATAGTCTTTCATTGCAATGTGAAGATGTTGGCATGTCATTGATTAAAGTGTATGAGTATGCCACATGAATAGGGAGAGAACGCCCATCAACATCCACCATGGTCAAAAAGACTTTGACAGCTCAAGAGATGCATTTCTGGATAGGCAAGTCACCATTGATTGGTAGTTAACTTCATTGAAATGATTTATGTTCCTTCATAACATATCTTCTATATACATCCATACATCTACATCTACATCCATACTTACTCCGCAATTCACCGTAAGGTGCATGGCGGAAGGTACACTGTACCACTACTAGGCATTTCCTTTCCTATTCCACTCCCAAATTGAACGAGGGAAAAAAGAATGCCTATATGCCTCCGTACGAGCCCTAATTTCTCTTATCTTGTCTTTGTGATCTTTACGCGAAATGTAAGTAGGCGGCAGCAAGATCGTACTACACTCAGCTTCAAATTCCGGCCCTCTAAATTTACTTAACAGAAATTCACGAAAAGAACGTCGTCTTTCCTTCAGCGATCCCCAATTGAGTTGCCGGAGCATTTCCGTGACACCCGCGCATTGGTCGAACCTACCAGTAACAAATCTAGCTGCTCGCCTCTGAACCGCCTCTATGTCTTCCTTTAAACTGATCTGCTGCGGGTACCAAAAACTTGAGCAATACTCAAGATGTGGTCGTACAAGCGTTTTATACGTGGTCTCCCTTACAGGTAAAGTACATCTTCCCAAAATTCTCCCAATAAACCGAAGTCGGCTGTCCGCCTTACTCACAACTGTCCTTACATGCTCACCTCACAGTGTGTGGTGGAGGGTATCTTGCCGGCCACGGTGGCTGAGAGGACTGAGGCGCTTCAGTGACGGTCTGCACGGCCACTACGGTCGGGGGTTCGAATCCCCCCTCGGGCATGGATATTTGTGCCGTCCTTAGTATAAGGTAGTTGATAAGTAGTTTGTAAGTTTAGGGACTGATGACCCTGTAGTTCAGTGCCATAAGCTTAACAAACATTTGAACATTTTTGAGGGTATCTTGTATGTCATTGTCACTTCGTTCTCCCTCCGTGTGCGCTCTGATCTCTCTAATTTTATCTGTGTGGTTGTTTTGTGAGATATACATAGGAAGAAGCAATATATTGGTTGACTCTTCATGAAACATATGCTCTCAGAACTTTGACAGAAGCTCGTAGAGCAATACAGAACATTTCTCTTGCAGTGTCTGCCATTGGAGTTTCCTGATTACCTCTGTGACGCTTTCACATGCACTAAATGAGCTTGAAATGAAGCTTTCTGCTCTGCATTGTCTCTTCTATGTGCCTGCTATTAACCCTACCAGTATGGATTCCACACTGATGAGCAATACTCAAAAGCGCTGGCCGAACAAGTGTTTTGTAACCTACTTCCTTTGTTGATGGGCTATACTTCCTGTGGATTCTGCCAATGAATTCACAATTAATTTTATATGGGCACTACATTTCAAATCTCTTTTAATGTCTACTCCCTCATATTTTAATGAAGTAACTGCTTCCAGTATTTGTCCTGCTATGCCATAGTTATGTAATAAAGGATCTTGATTTCTATGTAGTCACAACACTTCACTCTTCTCTATTCCGAGGCTCAATTGGCATTCCCTCCATAATGTGTCGATACACTGCAGATCATCCTGCATTATGCTACCCTTTTCCAGTGTTGCGACTTCTTGATAAACTACAGCATCATCCTCAAAAAGCCTTGTTGAACATTCATTGTTATCGAGGTCATTTATATACAGGGTGAGTCACCAAATATTGCCTTCAAAAACAACCCTGAAAGCATGATAAGAACTGAAAAGTTTGTGTGACAAAAATTACATGGGACAATGGGAGCCAGAATATGAAGCTGGTGGTCTCTCTCTCTCTCTCTCTCTCTCTCTCTCTCTCTCTCTCTCTCTCTCTCTCTGTAGATGGGATCACTTCAGAGATATGAGGATCAGCAATTTTTTTCTTTTTTTTAATGGGGTGCTATAGTTTGGTACTTATTTTCTGATAGTGACTGTCAAGATGAATCCAGTGATGTGTAACAGTAAGGTCTTTGAAGGTTAACAAAGGTCAAAAAGGTGGCATGAACATCCATTTACAGGTCCTCCAGAATCCCACTCCGTACATTCACCGACCACGGTCTTTGGTGTGCAACGTGCCGCAGCCAATATGGATTTTCTGTTACCCAGTAATGCATGTTATGCAAATAAACATTTCCATGGGCTTGAGAATGTAGCCTCGTCAGTAAATAAAGTCAAATTAATTAACGTGTTGTCCCTCTGAATCTGACGTTGAGCCCATTGGCAGAATCCCATGTGATGCATACAATCCGTACCAGTAAATTCTTGCTGGAGACTGATGTGGTAAGGATGATATTTGTCGTGATGCAGAACATGAACTACTATGGCTCATGCCAGATTCCCTTGCGATTTGATGTGAACTAGAACAAGGATCTCGAACCACAGTATCAAGACTACCAATTTCCACTTCCTTATTAGTAATTTTTCCTTTGCCGGACAGGTTTCTGATATGTTAAAGATCCAGTTGTTCTCAATTTATCATACACATACTTAAATGTACATGTAGGGTTTTGCACATTGAGGATATCTTTCATTCTCTAGCTTTCAGTGAATCTTGTTGGCATTCTCCGTAAATTAGAAGCATATCAACTTGTTCTTTGAATGAATGCATCATTCACATTCGCTTGCTTCGACAATACTAGTCCTACTGTTCCAATTAGTGTTGTATTGTGCAACCATTGAACGGTGTTTACATGTCAATGCCTCATTGGATGGGTACGCCATATTCACTAAATATTTACTATTTGCATGATATATGAGAGAGAATTGTGAGAGCATGTGCTTCGATAAATGCCGAAGTGATACAGAATACCAATTAATCCATAAGAAGATTGTAGCACTGTATTTGATACCAATGGTCACCACTTCAAACACCTTCTGTAAATGGACAGTCATGCCATCTTTTTGAACTTCAAAGACCTTACTGTTACACATCATTCGATTCATCTTGATAGCCACAATCAGAAAATAAGTACCAAAATATAGCAACTATAGCGTGCCCCAGTGGACTGTGATAGGACTGCTATTATTTTCTATCCATATAAAAGATCTGATGGACAGAGTAACTTATAATTTGCAGCTGTTTGCTGACAATGCTGTGGTGTATGGGAAGGTGTCAACTTTAACTGACTGTAATAGCATACAGGATGACAAAACTTCTAGTTGGTGCGAAGAATGGCAGCTAGCTCTCAATGTAGAAAAATGTAAGGTGATGCGCATGAGTAGGAAAAACAATCCCATAATGTTCGAAAACAGCATTAGTAGTGATCTTCTTGATGCTGTTGCGTCGTTCAAATATCTAAGCGTAACATTGCAAAGTGATATGAAATGGAACGAACCTGTAAGGACAGTTGTAAGGCGGACAGCTGACTTCGATTTATTGGGAGAATTTTGGGAAGATGTACTTCATCTGTAAAGGAGACCGCGTATAAAACGCTTGTAATACCTCATCTTGAGTATTGCTCCTGTGTTTGGGACCCGCAGCAGATCAGTTTAAAGGAAGACGTAGAAGCAGTTCAGAGGCGAGCAGCTAGGTTCGTTACTGGTAGGTTCGATCAATGCGCAAATGTCACAGAAATGCAACTCAATTGAGGATTGCTGGAGGAAAGATGACGTTCTTTTCGTGAATTTATGTTGAGGAAATTTAGAGGGCCAGAATTTGAAGCTGAGTGTAGTACGATCTTGCTGCCGCATACTTACATTTCGCATAGTGATCACAAAGACAAGCTAAGAGAAGTTAGGGCTCGTACGGAGGCATATAGGCATTCTTTTTTTCCTCGTTCTATTTGGGAGTGGAATAGGAAAGGAAATGCCTAGTAGTGCTACAGTGTACCCTCCACCACGGACCTTACAACGGATTGTGGAGTATGTATGTAGAACCTTCAGATCTCTCAAGTGACCCCACCTAGTAACAAAAAGCCAATATCATATTCTTGCCCCTGTTGTGCCATGCAACTGTTGTCTCTCAAACTTTTCAGTTTTCAGTTCTTATCATACTTTAGGAGTTATTCTTGGTAGCAATAGCTAGTGACTTTCCCTGTATGTTGTGAAAAGGAGCAGTCCTATAAGTCGCCTTAGCATGCCCAAAGTCACTTTATGTGTGAGAATGAAATGCTGTGTTCTGTTAGCTAGAAAAATCACAGGCCAGTCACATAGTTAGTCTTATGTTTCATGTATTCGCTCTTTGTTCATTATGCAACAATATGGAACAGTATCAAATGCCTTGTGGAAGACAAGAAAAAGACATCTTTCCAGGATCCTGTATCTGCTGCCCTCTGGCTCTTGGATGAATGATGCGAGTTGGGTTTCACATGATCATTGCTTTTGGAAACCATGTTCATTCCTACAAAGATGATTTCTGGTCTCCAAAAATGTCATAATACTCAAACATAAAATGGTTCCAAAATTGTGCAACTAACCAGTATCAGAGACATAGGCCTATAGTTTCACGTGTCTGCTCAACAACTCTTATTGAAAATGGGAATGACCTGCACTTTTTCCCAGTGCTTAGGATTGCTTTGTTCCTATAGAGACATTTAGTACACTGCTGCTGGTAGGGGGCAAGTTCCTTCACATACTCAGTGTAAAATAGAATTGGTATCCCTTCAGATCCAGAAGCACTTCCTTATTTAGTGCTTTCAATTGCTTGTCTGTCCCTCTGACAGTTATTCCAATATCTGCCATTTTGTTGTTCATGCAGTGACTTAGAGGAAAAACTACAGTGCAATCTTCATCTGTGAAACAGATTCAGAAAATGACATTTAGTATTTCGGCCTTCTGTATGTCATCCTCAGTTTCAAAGCCATTATGGTCACAGTGTGTCTGATATCTGGGTTCCAACTATTTACTGATATGATGTAGGACCAAAATTTCTTTTTCTGCTAAGTCGGTACACACACAATTTTACTTGGCACATACTTATCTAACACATATTGTAAGGATGATAATAATAATAAATAATAATAATAATATGGTTTTCTGTTCTGCAGGACCTAATTGAGGAGTAAGACTCCATGGTCATGGAACAAGTCAATACATGAAGTTTAACACAAGAATGGTAGCAGAAAATTTTTTAGTAGTCCTATGCACATGACAATCTTAATACTAAGTAAAAAGAATCAATAAAGAAAAAGAAATAAATGAATTAGCTTAATTGTTTAACTTTTCTAGAAGTTCCTTGACAGAATAAAACGAGTCAGCCATGAGGTAACTCTTCAATTTAGATTTGAAAGTGTGTGGGTTAGTGCTAAGATTCTCGAGTTCTTGTGGTAGATTATTGAAAATGGAGGCTGCAGAATACTGCACACCTTTCTGCACAAGTGTCAAGGTGGTGTGATGCAAATGTAGATTCGACTTCTGTCTATTATTCACCGACTAAAAGTTACTTACTCATGGGAATAAGCTGATATTATTAACAACAAATGACATTAAAGAAAAAATGTACTGTGATGCCAGTGTCAAAATTTCCAGACTACTGAAAAGGGGTCGACATGACGTTCATGAACTTACACCACATATTGCTCGAACTGCCCATTTCTGAGCCAAAAATAGCCTTTTTGTTTCAGTCGGGTTACCACAAAAAATAACGCCGTACGTCATAAGTGAGTGAAAGTAAGCGTAGTAGACTAATTTTCATGTTGAAAAATCACTTATTTCAGATATTGTTCTAATGGTAAATATAGCAGAATTTAGTTTTGGAACAAGATCATGAACATGGACTTTCTGCGGCAGCTTACTGTCGATCTGAACACCTAGAAATTTTAACTGTTCGGTCTCACTTATCATATGCCCATTACGAGTAATCAAAATGTCATCTTTTGTCAAATTATGTGTTAGTAATTTTAAAAAGTGAGTTTTACTGTGATTTAACATCAATCTACAATAATGAATCTACAAGCCATGAAATTATCTCTTGAACTGCATTATTTGATACTGTGTCAATATTACAAACAACATCTTTCACTACCAAGCTGGTATCATCAGTATGGTTGTGTCCAAGTGGTTCAGCCGAATCCATAATTCACTGAATCTAGCACACTGGCTTCGGATTTGAGATTCAGTGCGTAATGGCCGAATTCCGAATCCAAAGCGTGATCTGCAAACCTTTAGTTACGAATGTTCTAGTTTACTTTTCACAACAGTACACTTTCGTTTGCGTTATTTACTTTATTTTCCATAGATCCGAAACGACCTCTCTTTGAATAGTTCTGATAAATGGCGCTAGGGGCCGCCACAGGTAACTTCTCCAGTCTGATGTAAGCAGTGCTACACAGGCTTGCTTAGCAGGTGCAAATATAAATACTGGCTCCAAAATGTTTCCGCTTGTAAAAATAAATAAAAAATGGGAAGATGAGTCTAATTTCCTTTTTATTTTGACTATTGAATTTTAATACAGCATCCAACAAAGGAAATAGAACTTTAGTATTGCTCAACTTCAAATGTAGCAGCCTTTCAAATGTAACTAGCAACGAAAATAAATTTCTTCACTTAAATACCAACAATACATAACGCTTGAGGATTCTTGCATGAGTTGCCTCATTATTCTGTTTTCACATATTGTTTCGTCGAATTTTGTGAAATGCTGGGGTATGTGAACTGTAATAAAGCACTAGGATTTCAAGAAGAAAATAATTTATTATGTGAAAAAAAAATTATAATCGTGCGCCATCCAGGCGGAATGACATCAATTCAGCAACCATTTGACATCTTTTTCAATAAATCGTGTAAGGTAAAGCTTAAACACACATACGCCTACTGCCTTTCGAAAAGTGACAGACAACTGACACCAACGCATGTAAAACGCGCAAGTGTGCCAATGGAATGATGATACCTGGAAGTGGGTTCCAAATTAGATTGCGTAACAGGCATTTAAAAATGTTTGATGTCGAATGCACTAGATTGTACGAGGGATGGTGCTCTTTAGTACGAAGGAACTGTGACTCGGAATTACTGTACCGGTATCTAATTGCTATTAACATTTCGTAAAATTTGTATTATAAGTCTAAAAAAATTGTTTTATATTTCCGCATTTCGTTTCATACAATAGCCCTACATTTGAAATCTTATCCAAAAGCTACTACGTAAAGCCGACTGGCAAGCATGTATTGCGTCAATATGCCTGACGCAACAACTACTGCCTTCGTGCTACAACATACATGTTTTACTATTAGGGGTAAGAGTTTGTTCCTATGAATCGTGATTCGTAAATTCCACTCTCGCTTCGTCATAAGAATAATACAAATGTAAACTTCCGTCTTAGCTGTTACCACATTTAAATTTCATCCGCCTAACAAAGACGAAAGAAAACTGCGAATGCGGTAGAATATATGTATCATGTTAATGTTTACGTTTGTATTATTCTTATGATGAATGGGAATAGTTAGAAATGAATCATGGCAACTGACTTCTACTACTGATTTTCAAATCTCCTATGAATAAAAATTCTGTGCAGACAAGTTACGTGATCTTAAATGGTTGAAAGAATGAATAAATGTACAAAATATCCTTACTTAACCCTCCGGAATGCGCAGTCTGTGCGTTAAGTACTTTTCACAGTTCTGCAATGTCTTTGTGGCAATAACAAGTACACACACGTCGAAAAATGTTGATTTCTCTGTCTCTGAATGTCCTGTCCATCACTCATGGAATGCCTGATGTGTCAATATAATATTATCTAACATTTACACATCCAATTTTTTAAGAATCTATTTTTTAACTTCTACAATAGCTAATCATCTTTTCAGGTTTTATTTTTGACTCACCCCTTTCAAAAAAGGAAAAAAAAATACTTAACCCATCCTTTCTAGGGCTTCATTCTGCAATTATTTTTATTTCATCAAAATGAAACAGTTTGTAATCGAGTAAAGAAAGTTTCTTATTACCTTTTAGGGCATCTAAACAACATATAAATCAAAATGTTCCATGCAAATTTCTTTTAAGGGTAGAGGGTATTAAAAAATCCTTAAGATTTAAAAATAAAAATCTAAATTAAATTTCTTAAATTTTATTGTTAATATTGTCATTTGGGATCATCTCCAGAAGGCTTTATCTTCATCACTGGCTGTGATAGAGTAGTAATTCTTTTTAAATATATGTACTTGAGATGATAGATTATTTGTGTTCGACATTCAGGTTCGGGATTCGGCACATGTTTTATTTAAGATTCGGATTCGATTTGGTAAAATTGGGGTTCGACCCATCCCTAATCGTCAGCCAACAAAAATATTTTACAACCACCTGTTATACTCGAAGGCATATCATTTATATAAATAAGAAACAGCAGTGGTCCTAAAACAGACCCCTGGGGCACCCCACACTTAACTGTGCCCCATTGTGATTTTATGTCATAGACATTTTCAAGACTGCGGAGAATTACCTTTTGTTGTCTATTATTACAGTAAGGGGTGAACCAGTTCTGAGCTACTGCTCGTATTCCTTAATGTTCCAACTTCTGCAACAATATTTTGTGATCAACACAATCAAACTCCTTTGTTAAATCAAAGAAGATGATTAATGTCCGTAGCCTCTTATTAAACCCACCAAGTGCCTCAGAGAGAAATGAAAATATAGCATTTTCAGTTGTTAAACCACTTCTAAAACCAAACTGAAAATTATGTGAACTGAAATAATCAATTAATCTTGAATATACAGCCTTTTCAATAGCATTAGAAAAATCCAATGGCATAGAAATAGGTCTTTAGTTGTCTACATTATCCTTTTCTCCTTTTTTATAAAGTGGTTTCACTACTGAGTACTTCAATCTGTCAGGAAACTGACCATTCTGAAAGGAAAAATTACAAATATGGCTTAGTACTGGGCTAACAAATGATGAACAGTACTTTAGAATTCTGCTTGATACCCATCATATCCACAAGAGTCTTTGGTCTTTAGTGATTTAATTATTGACTCAATCTCCCCTATGGAAGTATCATGGGTGACCATTTCAGGTAACAGCCTGGGAAAGGCATTTTCTAAAAATGTTATTGGATTACCTGTAGAAAGTAGAGTTCTGTTTAGGTCATCTACTATATTCAGAAAGTGATTAGTGAATACTACACATATATCTAACTTGTCAGTAACAGAAATATTTCTAAAACGTACTGACGTTATATCTTCTACCTGCTTCTGCTGACCAGACACTTCCTTCATGACTGACCAGGTGGTTTTAATTTTATTCTGAGAGTTTGCTATTCTTTTTGCATACCACATACTTTTTGCATTGTTAAAGATATTTTTCAGAACCTTACAGTACTGTTTGTAATGAGCATCTTCATACTGACTGCTTCTACCATTTTGATACAATTCCCGCTTTGTTCTACATGATACTCTTATCCCCTTTGTCAGCCACCCTGGCTGCCTGTTATTGGAAGTAGCATTCTACCGGAAAGCAACTTTCAAACAGCGTAAGAAATGTGTTCAGGAAAGTATTATATGTATCATCTGAATTATCAGCACTATAAACATCCTGCCATTCTTGCTTCTTAATTAGGCTTAAAAAGGTCTCAATTGCAACCGGATTAACTTTTCTAAGTAGTTGATAATTATGTTTAACATCTAACGGCTGATTTTTTCTTGAGCTATCACTTACATAATTAATGTTGAAATCTCCACACACAACTAAATATTTAGACTTCCTATAAAGTGAGCCCAGAACCAATTCCAGATTGGGCCGAAACATTTTAAAATCTGAGTCAGGTGACCTATAAAGAACAACAATTACTATTTAAGTTACATTAACATTAACAACTCCTTCACAACATTCAAATATCTTTTCTGTGCAGTGTTTAGAAAAATTGATTGTCTCCGATGAAAAATCGTTTTTCACATACATGGCCACTCCCCCACACTGCAAGGAACACCTAGAGAAGAAGGCAGCCGGCCGCGGTGGCCGAGGGGACTAAGGCGCTCCAGTCACGGTCTGCATGGCCACTACGGTTGGGGGTTCGAATCCCCCCTCAGGCATGGATATTTGTGCCATCCTAGTTCGTAAGATGTTCATAAGTAGTTTGTAAGTTTAGGGACTGATGACCCCGCAGTTACGTCCCATAGACTATACAAACATTTGAACATTTGAAGAAGAAGGCAGCTAACCTGTATCCTGGCAAAGGAAGTCTCTGAATTGTCATATCACTTAAAAAAGTCCTCTGAAATATCAATAATGTCAGAATCAACATCAATAAGGAGTTTATTTACTTTATCTCTCATGCCCTGTATATTTTGATGAAAAATAGTAATTCCCCTATTACTTAGATTCTTTAACTTTGTCAAAAGTGGTTGCTTTGTTAGAGAGACTTCCTTTAAGCAGGAATACCTATCAGCTGTCCTCAGTCTAGAAAAGGTGTAGCCCTAACCAACTACTACAGGAATTTTTCCATGAGTGACACCCCCACCCCCTACTGCCTTGTCACCTATGAGATTTGCCAACCTCACCTTCCCATACCTGTCGAGATGCAGACCATGCCTAGTGAAATACGACCTTTGGATAGTCTCAACTGGCACCACTGCAATGTGATCCATGCCCTCTGTCATCAGCGCCTCCTCAAGACCCATGTTAATACGCCTGACAGCTGTATTAGGACGAGGTCTATCCTGACGCTGAAACAGCTGCACGAAATGCACATTTGTGCCACCAGTTTGAATTGCTATCCTTTCCAGATCACCACCTATATCATACTCCCTGTCCCTATCAAGACTATTCCCAGCCGCACACACTATAACTACCTGACCCTCTTTTGAAAAGTTCCTACATAAGTCCCCTATGTTACAAGTAACCTGCACTAGGCTTCACTATGCTGGTAACCTGTTACTCACTCCCATGTACTTCCTGCAACTGTCAGCCAACACCTCTGCCATGAGACTGCCTAACAGCAGAACCTCCTTCTTCCTAAGAGACCTCTCTACAGATTTCGGCTTCCTAACAGCTGAGGTCTGCTGCATACTTTCTACACCTACAGCTACAGGAGGTTCATCTCCACTCAACTCTGACAGTTGGTCAAACCTATTTGCAACTTGCAACCTGAAGCTATCTGGATACCTTCTCCTAGCTACCTTCTTGCCAACTGTCAGTGCCCATTCCCCAACCCCCCTTACCCTCCTCAGCCTACCTAGTTCCTCTTCAGCATTTTTAAACTGCACCTGAATGGCGCAGATCAAACGCTCCTGTTCCTCTATCATCTTATTCCTGCTGCATATCCTACAATTCCAGGAGAGAACCTCACCACAATGACCACTGGCTTCCCCGTTGCGTCCCCCCCATGAAAATACTTACTACAAATTCCATACGGCAGCCTACTATGCACGACCTTATGTCAGAGCCCACACTTTTCACTCATGGTAAAATTTTACAATTATTTGTGAAGAAAACTTAAACGTTACCTAAGTTACATTTCTTAAAAAAAAAAAAAAAAAAAAGAGAGAGAGAGAGAGAGAGAGAGAGAGAGAGAGGGGGGGGGGGGAAGTACCTTAACTACAGCAATCAACAAATCTCAGTCTCTACAAATCAAGTAACAACAACAACAACAAATACTACAACTACTAGTATCATAAAAGAGCAAATAACACCACCACAAAAACTTTACACTGTAGCTTGTATAAACAAGAACAAATTCAAGCGTCACTAATAAACTAACTAAACGCAGTGAGAGCACAAGAGTTATCAAATACCATAACGGAAAGTTTCCCAACCACAATTACGTTAAAGACAGCAAGAAAACACCGGTTGAAAAGTACTAAATTTAATAAATAACTAGTGTGCTAACGCCTGAAATCCACTAACATTAATAATTTAACTACAATACACAAACACTTATTGGAACCTTATCTTTCGGAGAACCACTTGGCTGGAACCACTTGCCACCAGGAGTAAACAAAACAATATTTTTGAAAAGGATAGATTGCTACTCACCACAGAGATGTCATGATGAGTAGCAGAAAGGCGCACACACAGCAGATTACAAGTTTACAACAGCTTTCTGCTGTTACCCTTTACAAAAAGAATGTCATTGTGGGGAATGTAAACACCACAGATCGCCAATGACAAAAAAATTGTTATGTTAACTGTTGTTCGGTACACAAACAATTCTATGCTGGGATAATACATGTCAAAGTAAAGAAACCATCAGAAAAGAGTCTTACAGTTAATATTTGGAAATTAAGTTGAAGCCAACATTTTGTGGCAAGCAGTGGTGTCTGTTGTCAAAGTAAGTTTACTACTGATGCTGAACCCCATCTTCACATGGCTTTCCACACTGCCTAAACCACGCAGAGCTTGGGTGTCAAGCTACTGCAATAACCTCCTTGCATGTCAGATCTTTCTCTCTTTGAGTGTAATTTGTCTGTGCCATTCGAGGATGCTTTGTTTGTAATGAGGAACAAGTTGATATTTTCTGTTAACAATGGGAATTTGCATGATGCACGCAAAGAATAGGGTGACTCTACCTAATGTTTAAAAAAAATTACACTGCAAATATCTGCAAAAATACCAGAGATTATTAGTATGACGTTTTGTATGGGAGATACTGACCAGAGGCGTGCAGCAGGCCTGCGCTACCTGCCCGGGTCTGTAGCCACGCCTCCCGGGCGGGCCTCGCCACGTGCTGCCCGGCCTGCCGGCACGAGCTGCATCAGATGGTGCTGGGCAGCGTAGGTACCTGCCAAGCCCTGGTCCGCCCGGCAGCCCGTGTCGCTCTGCTGCTAGCCGGGGCACACGCCCGCCAGCCGTTACACTCTTAGCGGGAGATCCACTATTCAGATTTTCATGCTGCAAAGACTGTTCATGGTACACAGGACCATCCCACATCGGTTCATGAACTTAGTTTTTTCTTACAAGCTTTACTTTGCATGTGGAAAAAAAAGTCTACTTCTCATTCCGTGTAAGTTTTTAAATTCATAATGCTTATCACTTGATTCTGAAGAAACTATGTGGTTAAAAAATCTTATTTTTGAACATGTGATAGAACAGAATCTTAGCTTTCTAACAAAGCATTCAACTTTCCAAAATTCGTATATGTTGTTTTAAAATAACTCTATTAGTGAAGTATGTGCACGTCATTCACAAATCGTGTTTTGAAAAAATAGCAGGGAGCTTAAAAGACCTACGCATTTTAGACCGTACATTACCGCTAGTTAGAGCTGTCTCATTTCATGAGTAATTGCGAGTTAAGGAGCATCAGTGCCGCGATAAGAAGTGTATGTATTCAGCGCGTGTTCTAACAGTGTTTCTGTCGACATTTTGATAAATTGCTTGATGTATCCTTGCTGAAAGAAAAAAGGAAGATCGGGTTGTTACGTTCATTTGCAATCGAGGTCATTAGAAACAATTAACTGGTAGAATGTTGGAAGGTTCAGCTTACGCTCAAGCACTCCAATGGAAGTAAACTAATTACTGTCCATCGATAAAGGCGTTTGGTTCGTTGTTGTTTTATTTATTTATTTATTTATTTTCCCACCTTTTTCCTTTGGCTGGGGCGAGCTGAAACTCCGAGGGAGTCACTGCTATCAGAGAGGTGACGTTCAAGGTCGCAGTCATCAGTTTTGTATCGCTGGACAGTTTGCATGTATCTTCAAAACACTTGTATTTTTTCCTCACTGAATGAATTTTCAGTGCAGTATCAGTTGCAAGTAAAAAAAAAATACAAAGTAACGGATCTGGTAAAAGCAGACAGAAGACGCCCAGTTTTGTGCTCGCACAGGAAATATTAAACCTGTTGCAAGTCGTCAGCTTCATGTTAGCCGGCTCCGATATGTTTGTAGGCAGTTTTATACTTTGCTCAGTATTTACTTACACAGTGTTTCACTTTCATTTTATATTAAATTAAGTGATGGCTCTTTTATGAAGAGCAAGATGAGACCTTAAATCTCTTCAGTTCCTTGTTCCTGGCAATCTACATATTGTCGTCTGTGATGAAAAATGATATGCCCTACGATGATGTGATAATATTTAATTTTATTCAAGGTTGTCCCAGTTATGTATCTAAAATTCTGTCAAGGTAAACAGGAACTCTTTAAAAAGCCAGTAGTTAGCAAAATGAGTAAGAATTTCATTCAAAATGAGTGCTTCAATAATCTCGACGACTTGCTGATGGAAATCATCTTTCTTTAGAAGAAAATGTCAAGAACATAACTGAAGAACATTTGGAGGGACTTGAAAAACTTTCAAACATTATTTCCCTCCCTTGTCTACTAATAGCAATGGGATTCACAATCTCTTGGAAGGAGCAATAATTTTAGAATCCATATAATTGCAAATTAATAGTAATAGCTCCTGGAAACGTCCAGTAACTTGGTCACATAAATATTTGGTATTGCTAAGAGGTTACACATTTATTACATGTCTATTTAACTCGATGTGCGAAAAGACTTTCACTTTTAACACTTAGATACAAATAAATACAGAAACACTCTTCTCGTTGAAAGTAACCAGAGACTCGCTTGAACGTCTGTGGATCCTCTACTAAAAAGCTTAGCTGCTTAATTCCATAACGAAAACTTGTAGGTTAACAGACAAGTGTAAAATACTTTAATATTGTATACTGCACCTCTCCATTATGCAAAAGCCTGCATCTGCCGTTTTGATATGAAACCATTGATGCATAAACTACAAAAACCATTAATTGTACTTACCCGTAAGAAACTTATTCGTCTATTATTTTTGTATTTCACTTTATTTCATTTTAATAAGGTGGAGTTTAAACTATTATATATCTGTGATATGGTAATAGGACAAAAACATTTAAGAGGCTCTGTGCTCAGGAATTTAAAAAATAAACTCTACATAACATCACAGCTTTACGACAGAGCCTAATTGTCTTTTGGCTGAATATATGGTTGTTACAATTAAAAGATGAACTAATAAAGGAATATTAGAAACTTTCTTGTTTGAAGTAGTGTATACTCCTTGCACATTGGTATGATCTGTCCTGTTCGTTATTTATTTCAGACATAGCAATAACATATAAATTGCTACGTAGGTAATAAAAAATGTGCGCGATGCCTACTCTCTGATTAATACAATGTCTTGCACAGCACTGCATTCCAGCACTCGCAGTGCCGTCTGTGCACTGTTGCACTAAGCCCAGAGGGCACGGGCTTGGCGAGTACCCGCCCACTCGGTGAGTGTCGGGACTCGGCGGCGAACTGCAGCTCGCTCGCTCTGTGTGCGGTGCAAGTGGGGCCCGACTACCCGCTGTGCGGGCAGCAGAGCACAGCAGCCGGACGCAGGCGAGCTCGGGTGGGTAAATGTGGTGCGCTGCATGGCTCTGATACTGAGTATGAGGGGTAGTCGTTATGTTTTAACTATCACCTTGAAGAAATAAAGTTATGCAATTCTGTGATGTAGAAAGATGACACACCAAACAGCAGATAGGCACAATGAAAATACTTTTCACAAAAACTTTTGGTTGAAGTCAACTTTAAGAAATGGAGGAAAAGCACACCACGGCCATCACTGATGACAGAAACAAAAATAGCAAAGCATTTGGGGTGGGGGGGGGGATTGGGAGAGGGGTATTTTAATTAAAAAAAAAAAGGGGGGGTGGGACTGTATAGCAAGTGATGTCACTTAAGGGCAACTGGCCTGTGGAATTGTTAAAAGTGATGTTGGCAACTGATACACGTCTGTCTACAAGAAATAAAGTAAAAGAATAGAATCTAATGTGTAAATAAATGAATGGAGCTGTCCTAATTCGAACTCAAGGATGTAATCGGATAACTAAATTAATGAGTGGGACTTGAAATGATAGTATATTTTAAATAGATTGTAAAACACATTTATTAACACCAAAGCAACATGATTGTAAATTGTTACCAAACAATAAGCTTTGACATGGAATTGTTATGTGAGAAACCTGTAAATTGCAAAGTGGGGAAATGAGGGTAATGCGAAGCATTCACGTTTAGCAATCAAGTAGCTCACTATACCAAGTTATGAGAGATGTTCTGCCAGTATTGATTTGAACATGCAATTACTAGGTACTAGGCAACGAACCACGGTCAACAGACTGTAATTACGAGCCGTGGCTACTGATATGGTACTATCTTGGTGGCACATCATGATATTGCTATTGTGTGGAGTCTCATGTCATGATGATCATTGCGCGGTAGCAAAGTTGAAACTGACTAGCTCTCTTCCCGGGGACGACTGGCTCCCACTCTGGAGACCAGAGAGAACTTTGATGTTATGACTTGCTTCCCTGAAGGTAAAGACAAGTTAGCTCTCCAAAAACTCAATTGGAACACCAAGTCTAGCTTCCAACTTGAAGTCTAGACACTGACTTCCTTTTCTGCATACTGTCCATGAGGATCTGTGACTATTGCTCCCACATTCGGAACAGCCAACCACCATGTTGGCTCAATAAACCAGCCAATCCCGATTTTTAAACGCATTCGCTTGCAGTCTGCGCTAAGTAATAGTATTTCTATGCTGTTTTCGCCAAATGAAATTAGTGTCTTGCGTTTTGCCCTTGAAGCAAGTGTTTACACCTACTCCTCCTAAGGACATTGAACACTTGTGTTTTATCGCCTAGGACAAAGGATCCTGCTGGCTGTTTCTCCTGAAGTGGCAGTCCTCACTGTCGCACCCACTTCTCTTCTAACTGTTCACTGGCAAGTAAGCTGCACCTGTCGCTAAAGATATCAACCCGTCACTCTGCCCTGAACGGAGTCTCTGCAGTGCTCTGGGCACAGTGAGGTGACTGTTTCAAGTGGCTGTGGGGTCAGACCGTCGTTTGCGAAAAATGGATGGTTGGAAATTCTTAATGAACACTCACTGTTACAGAGTCCCTCATACTAAGAACGCTGTCAGTTGTTGAAGCTGTGCAATGTTGTGCTGCCATTGCCCATGGCTTTCCTGTTTCACTGAAAATCTGTGCTTTGAAAAGGAAATATCATGTTGTCGACCAGGAGCCTTTCTCCTCACACCAAAATTTCCCAACACCAAGCTAATTACTATTGTTCACTGAATAACATCTTTCAAAACAAACCTTGAAAGTAATTTAGATGCCATGATGGGGTGGAATTCAGTATGAATGTATTCAACGAGAGGGTCAAAAATAGTGGCACTTCTCAGAGTTAGTATTTATTGTTGGCTTGGATAATACTGATTGGTGCAGCAATGGGGAGGGACAGGTATTAGGAAACAGGGAACGGAAAATGAGAGGAACAGAGAATGGGGAAAGATTGATGGTTGTGTTGGCACAAAATGTTGGTGAGGATATGTTTATTGGGAAGAAGTGACAGAGCACAGGGGTGGGTTGGGGGGGGGGGGGCAGTAGGTAATTGTCAGTAGTTGTGGCTGGGATGATTTTGAGAACAATAATCTGCCATTTGTGGAGTTGAAGGCAAGTGGTGGAGGGAGGATCCAGATGGCTCGGATTGTGAATCAGACATTGATATCAGCTTGTTTATGTTCTACTACATGTTTTGTACAAGGTGCTTCACTTTTTTGTTGGTCACAGTTTGGTGGTGGCCATTCTTCCTAGCAGACAACTGGATGGTAGTCATACCAACATAAAAAGTTGTGCAATGATTGCAACAGAGCTGATAATATGACCTGGCTGTTTTCACAGGTGGCGTATCCTCTAATAGAATTGGGAAAACCTATAACAGATCTGGAATATGAAGTGCTGGGTGGATGGATTGGTAGGTCTTGCACCTGGGTCTTTCACAGAGATTCAGTCCTTTATCGTAGTAGTTCAGCAGAGGGAAGGGTATACCAAGTTACTAGAACGTGGGGAGGATCTTGGGCAGCACATTCCTCATTTTAGGGTGTGATAATAGCTAATCAAAGTGGTGATGAAGGATGTACTTCAGTTATTCCAATCTGGAATGCCGTTGGGTGACAAGGGGTGGCGGCACTCCTTTGTGGCTAGTATTTCGGCTTGGTGGAAGGACTGGAGTGAATGCACCTGTAATTCAGACAATTGGGAGGACGTAGTGTGGGAAAGATGTATAGAGCTGTATTCAGTCATTTTGTGTCCTTAAAAACCACCTTAGTGTTCTAATCGAGATCTGGACTCAACTGACATGGCAGCATGTAGGTTTTCGGTCCACTGTTGTTCTAGTTACAGAAGTCAAACCCACCAATAACAAAAATGTCATCCATCTTATGATTTTAAAATTAAAAACAGATGCTTCATAACTTTTGAAGAAAACTTGTTTGATGTGCTCACCCTCTTTATATAAGCTTACTAAAACAATATCAATTTGATTCCAAGTCTTGTACATGTTCTCGAAGTGGGAAATTGAAAAGTCTACTCACTGTTTTTGAAAATAATTAGTTTTGTGCTATTGCAACTGATGACATTACTTGTCATTTCAACGATTTATCTCTCAAACTTCACCACACCTAATTCTCACAAGTTATTAATAGGCTAACAAATGCTTAGAACATTTTTGAAATGAATCAGTTATTATGCACACCGATTCATAATCATTGGTAAAAATTTTGAGGATTGTTATAATTTTATTTCATGGCAGTGACTCAGTTCTGAATGCTTAGTTAATAATATGAAAAATGAAACTTTCACTATTCAAAATGCTATATATTACTGCTGTAACACACACTTCAACATACGAGACTCACCTTATCAAGTCTGAGCCTGGACTGCCAACCCGGCTGCCTCTGCCTCGGTTGACTCTGCCTCGGCTCTGCTCGCCTCTCTCAGCTAGGTGTTGTGGCGGTAGCTTTGTTGAGCAATGAACGAGACCTTTGGCGGACATTTGGAGTACTGTTGGCAGGATTTGAAATAGTCCGGGTCTTAGTCGAACATGCTTTGTAGAATCCCTTTTCCTTTGGGAAATAGATGCTCCGCCCCTGAGGAAGCACCTTAGTCGTCAATATCCATGCCTTCCATGGAGGAAGACACAGGACAGTCCCCGCTGGGGGAAAAGAGGTTCCTCGCCGGTACAGATGTGTATGGAACACAGTGACGAGGCTTAAGGCATTTGAATGTACGTCTAAGGACTGGAGAAAGTGGCACAGGCGGCATCTCTGCATCTGGCTGTTCAACTCGCATTTCTTCCTGAAGGAGGTTCCGTGTCGGAACATTGTGCCATACCGAGAAGGTTGCCAAGCAGGAATAGGAGAAGATTGAGACAAGGAAGGCCAAAGAAGAAGAAGGAGGGTGTGAGGTTGACGCCCATTTAACAGTTCTGCAGGGCTTTTATCCCCAATGGGAGTGAACCGATAGGAACTCAAAAAACATGTCAATGTCTCAATAGTGGACGAACGTTCAACATGTTTCCCCATTTGAACCTTGAACGTGCGAACCATCCTCTCTGCGTCACCATTGGATTGAGGATGAAAGGGAGGAGCTCAAATATGGCAAATGCCTTGCCGAGCACAAAAGTCCCGAAAGGATTGGGATGCAAACTTAGGGCTGTTGTTGGACACAATTATAGAGGGAAGTCCTTCAATAGCAAATACTTGGGACAAAGGCTAAATAGTGGCTTGGCTGCCGAGGTTGTGGAAACACAATGAGCTATGTAAGGAAATTTTGAGAAGGCATTAACAACAATCAGCCAGTATGAAGAGAAAAGGGGTCCACAAAATCAACGTGTATGCACTCCCAGGGACACTGGGAGGGCGGTCATGGCGAGAGAGTAGAGCACAGATCTGCCTTATGTTGAGCGCACAGCAGGCATGCCGCAACCATGTGAACAATGTCGCTATCAATGCCAGGCCAGAACACGTGGCGACGTGCCAAGTTCTTCATGCGAGATCACCCCAGTGGCCTTGATGAAGCAACCGAAGGACTTACTGTTTAAGAGCACCAGGAATGATTACCCTGGAAGACGAGCCATCGGTAGCCAACAGCAAAACACCCTGGAAGATAGTGAGACGGTAGTGCAGAGCAAAGTAATTGCTCAAGGTATCCGAAGCTTTGCCCAGAAGCTTTTCCAGCCACCCATTTTGAACTAAAGATACCACCCTACTGAGCACTGGATCACTAGGGACAGTCACAGCAATCCTGGAACTATCAGTGGGAAACCCATCCACAATTTTCTGAGCCTTTATATCCAAATGGTAACACAGCAACTCACTAATATCGAAATAGGGGTCTGGCCCCATCGGAAGCCGAGAGAGAGTATCAGCATTGGCGTGCTGATCGGTGGGCCGAAAGTGGATCTTACAGTGATACCGTGAAATAAACAGTGCTCAGCGCTGAAGCCTGTGGGCAGCTTTATCAGGCAATGCAGCTGAAGGATTGAATAAGGCAACCAATGGCTTATGGTCAGTAATGAGGTGAAACTTAGACCCATATAGAAACTTCTGAAATTTCTTAATGGCATAGATAATGGCAAGTGCCTCCTTCTCAATTTTGGAATATCATTGTTGAGTATCAGTGAGGGTCTTGGAAGTAAATGCAATCAGACTCTCAGAGCCATCACCAAATTTGTGAGAGAGGACAACACCCAATCCAGTCTGGAAAGTGTCGGTAGCCAACACAAAGTGCTGGCCCGGATGATATGTGACCGAACAAGGAGCAGATGTGAGTTAGGTTTTCAACCTCTGAAAGGCCTTTTCACAGGCTGAAGTCCACTGAAACGGAGTGTTTTTTCGATTTAAGGCATCCAAAGGATGAGCCACTGTGGCAGCATCAGGAAGAAATTTATGGTAATAGGCGATTGTGCCTAAAAAGACCTGTAGCCCTTCAACGTCAGTAAGCCTAGGCATAGCCATGATTGCAGCAACATGATGTTGCAAGGGATGGATGCCATCTTTAGAAAGCTCAAAGCCAAGATAGATGATTGAAGGCTGGAAGAATCTTGATTTAGACAGGTTGCATTTGAGGCCAGCTGTCTGAAGGACTGTGAACAGTGTACGAATATTTGACAAATGCTCCTATCTGGTCTTGATGTTTACAGACGTTGGACAAAACATTCTTTATGAAAAGTGGTACAATCAAAGACGTAGCAATCCTGCTGAAGAGCGGCTTAGAATTGTCAAAGCTGCAGCAGAGATTATCCTGCAAGACCTTCGTTCCCAAACATTTGACACTACTCAATATCCCTCGACAGATGCCTTTTTGAAAGACACAGAGGCATCAGTTCCTGATTCTCTGCAACTGTTGCTTGAACAGATTGTCCTTCTCTTGAATAGTGGAAAAAGGAGTGCATAGGATTTACTCATGCAGTCAGGGCTGCAATGAGGCCCAAATCTTTTCTATCCTTAAATAAGCGTTGGAACCTATTGGTATAAAAAATTTGGATCAAAGCATCTTGTTGAACTTTGTCACAGTGTGGGAATTTCTTGTACATATACGGAGGCTATGTGTTTTGAAAGTTCCGTTATCCTTTGTGGAGAAGTGACCAAACTAGTTGACAAAGGACCTTTTATGCAGTTTGTGAACGTTAACACAATTGCTGGAGAAAATACGTTCCATGAAATGGGTGGTATAATGATGATGACCCCTCACTCATCCGTTCACTCAGATATAAACAAACCATGTTTGAAATCTGTTTCTGCAGAGTCTATCGGTTTCACATACTGCCACACATATTAGACATTCTTCTATGATAAAGAAATCTGGCTTGTCAACCGTTTCAATTAACGAAGTGAAAATCGCTGAAGACATTTTGCCAAAATCCCCATACCTGCTGTGGTTGTTTGGAAAAGCAAATAACATGCCAGGCATCCCAGGATAAAATGGATTCATGGAGCAAGTGACAAAAGATCTTCCTTACAAACATTCAAAGATTGTATATCTCCCTTTTATCCATGCTCCCCAAAACGACTAAGACACTGTTTTAACATCACTTTGGAAGCCAGTTAAAGAACAAGCATTTACGGTCAGGAAACATGTTTTGTGACCTACGATCAATCACTGTACTTGAAAGTTCGAGACATTGTGGAGAGCAACCAGCATCCTCAGCTTGTCAACATAGTGGTGAGGCTTGGAGGTTTTCACTACCTCATGTCATTCATGGGGGCCATCGGTGCCATAATGGCAGGAATTGGACTCAAGGAACTTCTCTGTTCAATATTTGTTGAAATCTATTTATATACAATGTTTTAATAATCATTGTCAATTAGTAATGCTTCCTTTTTCTTTAACATATATTGGATAAGAGGACTGCAATTCGTTTGGGTCAATTTATTGAATACTCCGATTTTTCCAACTTTACGTTTTTTAACGATAACTAGAAATCTTTTGGGCCTATAAACTTCGTTCAGCACTTAGATTAAAGCTAAATAACTGCTTTATAACTTTTTTTTTTTTTTTTGTATGACTTTCCCCGTGGGATGATAATTAGAGCCAATATTCTAGCCAAAAGATGAATAAAATCAAAAATTTGAACTTTTTGGAGAAATAAGTCAATTTTTGAAGTCCAATATCTTGGGAACTATTGGATTTACAGAGCTGAGGTTGCGTTAAAATTTTAGAATATTTAGTCTACATTAACCCATTCGCACTCGGTGGTGCATTTGTGCACCACGTTGCGCTATCTCCGACTTTTGCACCTTGGAAACAAAGGAAAGTAGATATATCTTTGTGCTCTTGTCTCAGTACAGCTAAGATGTGGCACTATATTTACAGCATTGTTGATTGTTGTACTGCTGAATTGTTGAAGTGTGGGGTACTGTTCAGGGCTTAAACTGTTAGTTCATTTCAGAGAGTAAAATGGCTGCACATCATTAAAACAAAAAGGAAATATATTATAAAACATCTTATATGTTTTGGAAACTATTGTTTGAATTGCCTTTGGAGGTCTTTATACAATATTTCTGTAAGATGGTATGAGGCTATGCAAAATTCTGTGGCTGTAATTTCTACTGAAACTTGGTTGGTGCATAAATGCACCACCGGTCACATGGGTATACAATTTGCCGAAATGGCAACTCAGCATTCTAGATCGAATTTTATGAATGATTATACTAATAGCGTAATTTATATGTTGCTTTTTACACCACAAAGACCTTATTATTGTGATTTCAGAGGTCTAAGTGTGGAAGAGATCTTGGCTTTGCTAGAGGAGAGCATTATTAAAGATTTTGAAACGGCAAATTCCTTGGATCTTTGCTTTGGTCCTCCTGATGTCAGGGATGACACAGATGAAGACAGTGCAGATGAGGATTTAAGTGA
Source organism: Locusta migratoria (assembly GCA_026315105.1). NCBI lineage: Eukaryota > Metazoa > Arthropoda > Insecta > Orthoptera > Acrididae > Locusta > Locusta migratoria. The sequence continues at coordinate 733,499,903 of CM048755.1, read as the reverse complement.
TGATATCAATAATTTGAATTGCCATCAGTTGACAGCAGAATGTGAAGCAGTTGTACGAAAGGTTAGCGATGATAATATAATTGGTTTCTGTGGCACTGAACCTGAACATCAAGCACAGACCCTCAAAAATTGACTGCAGAAGCTGAAGTAGTACCTGTAAGAAATACTAACGAAGACAAAACAGTTGGTTCCAATAAAACAGAAAAACTTCATCAACAGATGTACCTCATGTCACAAACGACAAAAACAGTTGGCAGAAGATGGTTGCCTTCTGAGTTTCCTGAAATAAATCAAATGATGAAGAAAATGACTGAAATTGGTTACTTGTTTCATGGACGTAATCATGTTCAAAGACCCATAACTCCGCTGGATATATTTGAATGGTTTTTCAGTGACGATTTTATTGCAGACATTGTGAAACAAAGTGTTTTGTATGCAGTACAGAAAGGTAGGATGAACTTTGTGTTACCTGTCGAAGAACTGAAGGTTTTCTTTGGGATACTGCTGGTTAGTGGATATGAGGTTCTGCCTCAAAAACGAATGTACTGGGAGAAAAGTGACGATACACGGAACTATGCTATATGCGGGTCTCTGAGAAGAAACCAGTTTGAAGATATCATGCGTAATTTGCATCTAAATGACAATACTAAGCTAGATACAAACGACAGACTCTCAAAAATTCGGCCTTACTTAGACCACCTCAGGAATTGCTTTCTTGAGTATCCTGTGTGGGAGAAAGAAAGCAGAGTAGATGAAGCCATGATACCATACTTCGGACGGCATGGCCTCAAGCAATTCATTAGGGGAAAACCTATACTTTTTTGAGATACAAAGTGTGGTGTCTTACTTTCAGACTAGGTTACCTTGTAAATTTTGAAGTCTATCAGGGATCAAAAGGACCACTAAATAACAACAAGGAAGATTTTGGTTTGGGAGGGGGAATTCTTTTACAGTTCGGTGAATCTCTGCCTAAAGATGGTTGTGGTGACATTTTGCCTCATTATTTGTTTGCAGACAACTACTTCATGTCTTTGAAAATAGTGGACAAATTGACTGAAATTGGTGTTGGTGTAAGTGGAACAATTAGAAGCAACAGAACTGAAAATTTTCCTCTAAAAAGTGTATCTGCAATGAAGAAGGAACTCGGAGGCTCTTATGAAATGATGTGCGATTCAAATCCAGAGTTACTTGTCGTCGCTGGAATGACAACTCTGTAGTCACGGCTGTGTCAAACTGTAATGGTGTGGATCCCATCTCCAAAGTACAAAGATACTCTGCAGCACTAAAAAGAAAATAATTGTTTCATGGGTGGAACAGACAGAATGGACCTGAATGTGAGTTACTACAGATCAAATATCAGATCCAAGAAATGGTGGTGGCCAATTTTTTTGCAGGGCCTAGATGTGACAATTCCAATTTCATGGCTACTTTACAGACACTCTGGCAATGAAGAAATAGATCTACTCACGTTCAGAAGAAGTGTAGCAAAAGAACTCGTACAAAAATATGGGAAAGAAGAATGTAAAGCATGACCAAGTGTCACTCCAGTTGCTAGTAGAATTCTTTGGTGGTCCGTTTCGATGAAAAAAGTCATTTTATTGTTCTTCAAAACAAAAGAACAAGATGTGCACTTTTTAAATCACACACAACTCGAAAGTGCACAAAATGTAATGCAGCCTTACATGAAGAATGTTTCTATTCATTTCATTCTCTAAAATAGGACGTTTGATATTCCATATGCTCAGTGGTGGGTTTGTGCACCATATCATATTTTGTGATGTGTATATAGAAACAAAAATAAAAATCAATTTATTCACGCTTCTTTTATCTTACTCTGCAGCACTAACAAAATGAAACATTTTTCTCACAAAATAGTTCTGGGCAGTAATGGGTTAATAGAGGTGTGAGTGACTCTTCATCAAAAAAGCCATCCTTCGCGAGTTATAAGCCAAAACCATAAAAAAAAGTCCGAAAATTTCAAGGTTTTTTGGTTCTTAAAAGTTAAGCTAAAGGATTTCGAAGCTGCAAACTTGGTTTAATACTAGTCTAATATGTCTTAACAACATACCAAAAATTCAGCTTCCTGAAATTTTTTTCGGACCTAAGGCCATTTTTTTGTCTATGACGACTGGCATATCAGTTTCCTGTAGAATTTTGGAGCATATTCTCATTTCCCTGAGACGGAAAAGCTTCTTTCAATGAATCTGCATGGGTTTAGGAAACATCATTCATGTGAAACTCGGTTTGCCCTTTTCTCACATGACATCTTGCGAGCCATGGATGAAGGGTAGCAACCAGGTTTTTCTCGATTTCAAAAAGGCATTTGACATGGTGCCACACTGCAGACTGCTAACAAAGATACGAGCATATGGAATAGATTCACAGATTTGTGACTGGCTGGAAGACTTCCTAAGTAATAGAACACAGTATGTTGTTCTCGATGGCGAGTGTTCATCAGAGACGAGTGTATCGTCAGGCGTGCCCCAGTGGAGTGTGATAGGACCGCTATTATTTTCTATGTATATAAATGATCTGATGGATAGAGTAACTTGTAATTTGCGGCTGTTTGCTGATGATTCTGTGCTGTATGGGAGGGTGTTGTCTTTAATTAACTGTACCAGCATACTGGATGACTTAGACAAAATTTCTAGTTGGTGCGAAGAGTGGCAGCTAGCTCTCAATAGAGACCGTGTATAAAACGCTTGTACGACCACATCTTGAGTATTGTTCAAGTGTTTGGGACCCGCAGCGGATCAGTTTAAAGGAAAGTACGGAAGCAGTTCAGAGGCGAGCAGCTAGATTCGTTACTGGTAGGTTCGACCAATATGCGAGTGTAACGGTAATGCTCTGGGAACTCAAATGGGGTTCACTGGAGGAAAGACAATGTTCTTTTCGAGAAATTCTAGTGAGGAAATATAGAGGACCGGAATTTGAAGCTGAGTGTCGGAACAATCTTTCTGCCACTTACTTACATTTTGCGTAATGATCACAAAGACAATATAAGAGAAACTAGGGCTCGTACATAAGCATATAGGCATTCTTATTTTGCTCGTTCTGTGTGGTAGTGGAATTGGAAAGGAAATGCCTTGTAGTGGTACAGTGTACCGTCGACTATGCACCTTACGGTGGATTGCGGAGTATGTATGTATGTTGCTGGCTCAGCAGCTGTTGTGGCAGAACACCTGAGGAAAATTTGGAAAATATTTCAAGTAGATTTCCCGATCATGTTAATTTTTGGGAGGTGATTTTAATTTACCACGTATAGACATGGAGACCCAAACATTTATGACGCGTGGCAGAGACAAAGAGTCCAGTGAAATTGTTTTGAGTGCATTATCTGAAAATTACCTTGAGCAGTTAAACACAGAACCGACTCATGGTGACAACATATTAGACCTTCTGGTGACAAACAGACCCGAACTATTCAAAACAGTTAATGCAGAACAGATAATCAGCGATCATAAAGCAGTTACAGCATCGATAATTTCAGCCATAAATATAAATATTGAAAAATGTAGGAAGATTTTTCTGTTCGAAAAAGTGACAAAAAGTGGATTTCAGAGTACTTGACGGCTCAACACAGAAGTTTTATCTCAAGTACAGATAGTTTTGAGGAACAGTGGTCAAAGTTCAAAGCCATCGTACAATATGTATTAGATGAGTATGTACCAAGTAAGATCGTAAGAGATGGAAAGGAGCCACCATGGTACAACAACCAAATTAGAAAATTCTACGGAAGCAAAGGCAACTTCACCTCAAACATAAATATAGCCAAAGCCTTGTAGCAAACAAAAATTAAACAAAGCAAAATGAACCGTGAAGAGGGCTATGCGAGAGAGGCATTCAACAAGTTGGAAAGTAAAGTTCTATGTACTGACTTGGCTGAAAATGCCAAGAAATTTTGGTCTTACGTCAAAGTGGTAGGTGGATCTAAACAAAATCTCCAGACACTCTGAACCGAAAATGGCATAGGATGACACTCTAATGGCTGAATTACTAAATGACTTTTTCCAAAGCTGTTTCACAGAGGAAGATGCACTGTAGTTCCTTCTCTAGATTGCCGCACGGATCACAAAACGGAAGATATGGAAATAATTGACAGATGGATAGAAAAACAATTAAAATCGCTCAAAAGAGGAAAGGCCGCAGCACCAGATAGGATACCAGTACGTTTTTACACAAAGTACGCGAAGGAACTTGAGGCCCCCCCCCCCCCCTTTCTTGCAGTGGTGTACCGTAGGTCTCTAGAAGAGCGTAGCGATCCGAATGATTGGAAAATGGTGCAGGTCTTCCCCGATTTTAAGAAGGGTCGTCAAAAAGATGTGCAAAACTATAGGACTATATCTCTAACGTATGACAGTTGTAGAATTTTGGAACATGTATTATGTTCGAGTATAATGACATTTCTGGAGACGAGAAATCTATTCTGTAGGAATCAGTATGCGTTTCGAAAAAGGCGATTGCGTGAAACCCAGCTCGTGCTATTCGTCCATGAGACTCAGAGGACGATAGACTCGGGTTCTCAGGTAGATGCTGTGGTTCTTGACTTTTGCAAGGCATTTGATACAGTACCCCACAGACATTTAATGAACAAAGTAAGAGCATATGGTCTATCAGACCAATTGTGTGATTGGATTGAGGAGTTCCTAGATAACAGAATGCATCATGTCATTCTCAATGGAGAGCAGTCTTCCAAAGTAAGAGTGACATCAGGTGTGCCACAGGGGAGTGTCGTGGGTCCGTTACTGTTTACGATATATATAAATGACCTTGTGGATAAAAACGGAAGTTCACTGAGGCTTTTTGCGGATAATGCTGTAATATGTAGAGAGGTTGTAACAGTGGAAAATTTTATTGAAATGCTGGAGGATTTGCATCGAATTGACGCATGGTTCAGGGAATGGCAATTGAATGTCAATGTAGACAATATCATTTGCTACACTATAGCAGGTCAGCAACTGGAAGCAGTTAATTCGATAAATTATCTGGGAGTAGGCATTAAGAGTGATTGAAAATGGAACGCCCATATAAAATCAATCGTCAGTAAAGCAGATGCCAGACTTAGATTCATTGGAAGAATCCTAAGGAAATTCAGTCCGAAAACAAAGGAAGTAGTTTACAGTACACTTGTCCGTCAAAAGCTTGAATACTGCTCACCGGTGTGGGATCTGTACCAGGTGGGGTTGATAGAGAAAGTAGAAAAGATCCAACGAAGAGCAGCACGCTTCGTTATAGGATCATTTGGTAATCATGAAAGCGTTACGGAGATTATCGATAAACTCCAGTGGAAGACTCTGCAGAAGAGACGCTCTGTCGCTCGGGACGGGCTTTTGTTGAAGTTTCGAGAACATACCTTTACCGGGGAGTCTAGCAGTATATTGCTTCCTCCTTTGTATATCTCATGAAGAGATCATGAAGATAAAATCAGAGAGATTATAGCCCACACAGAGGCATACCGACAATCTTTCTTTCCGCGAACAATACAAGGCTGGAATAGGAGGGAAAACCGATAGTGGTACTCAAGGTACCCTCTGCCACACACCATCGGGTGGCTTGCGGAGTGTGTATGTAGATGTAAATGAATCAGACACTCAGAAAAAGGAGATGGCTTCAAATGGAAGTACAGCCACAAGTGCAACTAAAACTCACAAGCACGCAAAGTTAATAGACCTTGTATTTATGGCGAGATCAAAATTTACATAACTTATAAAGAAATTCTTCCTGCAAGTGATAGGCATGTCATATTGCGATTGCTTAGGCTAACAAGGAGACCGCATGGGTATCAGATTTTAGAATTTCCTTATATTTATCATGCGTGAAGTTCAGAACTTAAATAACAATCAGCCAAAGAAATTTGATGCAACTCTCAAAACTTTTTCACAAAATCGACTTCGAAGTTTTGCAAAGTACCTGTAAGTACCAATAATTAAACAGTTGCAGCGTCTTTCATTGTAGCTCAGTTGGTACTGTTCTGGCCTCACAACCATAGAGTTGATGGTTCAGATCCCTCTGTGACAGACGCATTCACTTACATAAAACATTTTGGGATCTCTAATTCCTCGTATTCTGTCAGTTTTTGTTTATGTGTATGTAGACTAGCTGAAAACCTTGTTACCACATAAAACAATGGTTGAGCAGGTTAGCTGCTTGGAAAGCCATTAGTAGCTATAGAGATGACTTTCCAAAAACAGTGTCTTAGCTCTTCTCAAACTGAACAATCAAAGACTACTGTCGTCAACTAATAGTGTAGCCATAACTGTAAAAAATGTAACTTGGGATTTTTTTTCATTAAAACCATCATTATTAACAAACTTCTATAAAATATAGAAAATTACAAATAAACAAAAATACGTGTACTTTGCGTAAAACTTACTATTAGATATTAAAATTGTGTAAGTATTCGAACACAATGAAAAAAATAAAAATCTCTCGTGACAGAATTTGAATTACTGACCCTAGGGTTGTAAGGCCAGCTACACTGACAGATGGTGCATCTGTTTTAATTATTGGTAGTTATGTGTACTTTGCAAAACTTTATAAGTCGATTTTCTCAATAATTTTTTAGAGTTGTGTCGACTGACTTTAGCTGATTGTTATTCGAGATCTGAACTTCATATACCATTAATATAAAAAAATTCTAAAATCTGATACCCTTGTAAGAGTCCTTCAGAGGTAGGCGATGATTACTGTTGGAGGCTAGGCAAAGAGTGACTAGATTGCTGGCTGAGTTCGTCCGTAAATTGATCCGCAGGGTGACCTCAGGTGTCTGGCTGCTGAGTAGGTATTGCGGACCTGTGCGTCTACTCTCGCACCACCGCCACATCGCAACTATTGATACAACAAATAAAATTTCAAAATCACAGAGAAGTTTTACAATATTTACTGCAAAATATGGTAATATCAGGGAATAATTTCTTTATGGCCATCTTGCCTTGTATACCTCTTGAACCAGGTAGCATCACTGGCTAATATTAACCACACCTCCGAAAAAGTTAAGAGAGTGTTTCAAGACAATGTGTCACCACCATCAAGTGTTACAATTACATCTTGCTTTACTTATTTCTTCTTCTTTTTTAAGGTGACTTCCCCTTATATATAAATTAAAGATTTCCTTGCCACGCCCATTTCTTTGACTGAAACAGCCAACCATTTATTCAGTGTGGGCTAGTTGACCCTTTAATGTGGAATTAAATCCATAGATACACTATTTCTTGTTGCAAAAGATCTTGGTTTTTCAGAGTTGGTATACTTTGTTGTTACCAAGTGGGATTCATTTCATCAAACCATCAATTCAACTGACTTTTGTGTCCTAAAAACAACAACAACCAACCAGTAATTTATAGACTTATGGTTCAGCACTTATAACTTTTATGGATATCTTATGACATCTGGCAAGTTTATTTTCATTCCTTGCCTTTCTAGCTTGTTGCTGCAGCACATATTTTCAGCAGTGTATTTGGTGGTTCTATTTCTTTTGTAAAAAAAAGTTACATATTTATTTGTATGTTAATTAGTCTATTCTATGGAGAACACATTGTTAAGGACTGCTTAATTAATAACATATTGACCATTGTTTTAACAGAACAGTGCCTTGCATTATAATCAGTGTGTTTCCTTTGTCAACAGATACTACAAACCTGGCACCCCTTTACCCGAAATGCTACAACCAGAATCAATGGTTCAGCGATATGGGCTGAGAGCCAGAGTGATAAGAGCTTTGTATTACATGCACAGACCATTAACCCTGAGATGTTCTAATTACACTATATCAAAAGAAACAGTATGCAACAGGAAGGTTGTTCGTCAATGGTATCAGGTAAGAAATTTTCTACCATGTTGTAAAATTACATTTCCGTAGAACTGGATGTAAATTTTTATGTGGAAGTTGCCAATTCATTCATCTTGAAATAACAAATTGGAAATGTGTGAATTCAGGGAGTCCTTGGAAGAACCATTCTTACACATTGTCAGTGGTTTCTTCTTCTTCTTCTTCTTCTTTTCCCCTCTGTTATCCTACTGTCTCCACAATACTTCGTCTGTTCAAGGACTGACAGGGTTTCTTTTCTGGCCATAAAATCTTTATTCTTTGTAGAGCAAATAGCTAACAAGTTTGGGGAAATTGCTGCCATCTTTAAAGTGAAAAGTGGGTCAATCTAATTAAAACAGCATCCCCTGCAGTCACAGCCTCTGCTTCCCTGTAATGAGCTATGTAAAAAGCTGGGTGACATATCCATGACAGTCACTTGTCACTAATAGTCTTAACATTGTTCAGAGCTTTATTTTCCACTGTGACCGTATTTTGCAGTCCAGTAATTAGCTTTGTGCTAACTTCGAACGACACCTCCATTGAGGATGATAGGTTAATATGGTTGCCTCTGGCACCTTCATCCCCGGGTAATTCGTGCTTAAAAATGTAAAGATAATGGTATACTGATAAGATGAGAAACTATATGTTCCCCCCGATACACAGCGCTCCAGATATATGGAATTTGGGCTCATCTCCTTACATTATAACTGTTATGTAGTCCAACACACATTTACCGTCACAAATAGGCACTCTTAGTACAAAGTCAGAAAGAATAATGAGGATTATACACAACTGAAGTCGAGCCCAATTGGGCTCTATGTCTTATGGTGTGCTCCTATCGTCAACGGTGGTGTGCCTGGTGGCGGCTGCCTGACTCACGCCGAGCAACATATTCGAATACAACAACAAAGATGCGAAGTATTATGATTTTTCCGTAATTATCACTATTTTAGGCTAAAATTGCGGACTTACAGACGCCCCAGCTGGACTTTTTTGCTACTTTATTTACTTTTAGTAGTTTGCCCATAATCTGTTTATCGTTGCAATATTTTTTGAACCAATATTATTTAAGAAACAGTGCAATACATTTTTTATCACCTGCTTAGCAAGGAGTACAATATAGCGTACATTGAAATTGCCCACTACAGTGCCTCACTAACTTCAGTGTTGTGGGTGTGTAATCTTGTAGTTATGCTACGATTTAGCATACTGATGGTAATGCTGTTACGTTACTGTCAAGTGTAAATTAATTATTGAGCACAATTTGATTAACTCTCACACCTGTTTTAAGTCTTTCTGATGCAGGTAAAATGAATGAAAGTTCGAGGTGATTGTTTTAGTAACGAATATGACTACTCTACCAGAGTTTTTCTTGTGTCTTGTGCCTTCAGGCCAAGATTTTTTGTCAATAAATAAATTCCATTTGGATTGTGGTTCTCTCCCCCCCCCCCCCCTTTCTCTCTCTCTTCTTAAATCTCTTGTCCACATTACAAATAGATTTTATTTAATCTTGACATCTCTCCAACAATGCAACATAGCACACCTCACCTCCCCATTTGGGAGGGACAGGGGAGGGGCAAACAGATCAAAGCATTGCACTTCCATTTGTTTACTAGTATTATCACAGAGACGTCATCATGGCACCAGTTAGTAGGTCTGCATCAGCTGTTGACGGCTTGTCATGCAGCTGGCACGACCCATTGGATGTCAGTGAGTTATGACAGGTGACGGGAATCTTGTGCTCCATCTGCTCTATTGCTGGTACCACCCCATCGGGCCAGGAAGTGTCTGGAGTTCGGCCAGGAGCAGAGCTGGTGGTCTGGTGGAGGGGACTGCTGGGCCTTGTAGCTGCCGGTTCTGCTGACAATTGTGCTGGGTCCTGGCAGAGTGGCGAAGCGCATTGAGGCACTATGCTCCGATGCGTGAAGCCATTCCCCATCAGGGGTTTGAATCGTCCCTAGGGCATGAATGTTTGTGTTGTCTTTAGTATAAGGTAGTTCATAAGTAGTTTGTAAGTTTAGGGACTGGTGACCCCGCAGTTAAGTCCCTTAAGCTTCACAAACATTTGAATTGTGTTGGTGCTATGTTGGCTCTTCTGCTGGACTCGACGGTGGTCTCAGGTCGGGCCTGGAGGGACCAAGCTGCATAGGCATAGAACCCCAGCGCCCCCACTGTCAGCAACCCCACAGGCCACGGAGGTGGGGCACTCGAGGGCAGGCACTGGGACACAAGGACGTAGTTACCCCAGTTGCTGTGTTTCTTCTTTCTCTTTCATACGGACAATGCACAGAAGTCATTCTATGTCAAATAAACACAGAAAAGTGCAATTTTCAACCTGACCCTCTCCGATTTTCATAAAATTTGGTTTGTTCATCGTACATGACAAGATAATGAAAAATGCCATATTACAGAATTTTAGCGCAAGTAAGAGAAGAGTAATGCCCACTCAAAGTTCTGAAAATGTGTCGAAATTATGACAGACACTGTTGACTAAAACGGCTATAACTTCTGTTCTAATAAAGATAGAACAGCAAACCAGGTAATTTTGGAAAGGTCTTCAAAAAATGCTTTTCAATGATATTTAGTTTTATGGGATTCGAAGGATGTACAAATTAAGGTCAGTGATCTTGACCCTCGACCTCGAATATCTCGAAACATGTCAACTTCAAAATTGATAAACAAATATATTTGCTTCTTCATGTAACACTATACAAAATGGTAAAAAATCAATTTGGGATGACATTAGGATTAGAAGATATAAACTAATATGTAAAGCAATGTATTGCAGTAATGCAAAAAATTTGTTTTCATATTCCAACATGTTTATTGTTAAAAAAGGTGGTGGTATAACAATGCACAGTAAGGTAATAATGCAGGCAGGCCAATATTAAGCATTGTTATGTGCACCAAAAACAGGAGAAGGTCACATGTGAAGGTTATTAAGCTCTCTGGCAATACTTTATGATGTGATTCCACCCATATTCTTTGACCCATAACATCATCGAAATGGTGGCAATGCTGTATGTCCCTGTAGCCAATATGGCGACCAAAACTCTCTTGAGACACACGCATATAAACACGTGAAAATTAATGTAAAATGACACTAACGGGACAAGTGCGGGAATGTGGGAGTTTTGGGCGGAGGCAACGGCTGTGTGGCATTCATCCGTGCAGGCCCCTCCATCTCCTTCATGGCGAGGACCCGCCCTAGTGTCGCTGTGGCTCCCGCCTGACGGTAGCCCATGCCTTGAGGCGGTGTTTTAATTTTCCTGCAGTTTTATCATCTGTTTTATGTAACAATGCCACAATGGCTGATTCAGTAATAAATTTTATTCGTGGCGATGGTTTTTACCACTCTCTACGAAGCTTCGCATCAGCCCATTGTCTATGTTCCTCTTGTCTTGTGTCCTTTCATTGGAGGTTTTCCTGCATTGCCACATGGTTGACCCTTCCTCTTTTTAATCTCATGATCGGTCAACCACAGACATCGGGTCATTCCATTTCTTGTCATTGTTTCTGTGAAATTGTCTCATTTTGTGTTGTCTCTTGTCAACTTTATTGTCCCTTTACTGACTCAAGGGATATTCCTCTACTTTGCTATTTTAAACTCTGGGCTCTTTTCCACAGTTAAGCCCCTTCTTGTGAAGGCCAGTGATGGAATGGGAACTGATGGCCTCCGTAGTTTTGTCCCCCTAAAACGTCCAACCAACAACAAGTTCTGCAGTCTTCAGAGTTTGTTACTGTATGCCTGTAGCTCAATATGATAACTTGAGGCCAGAAATGTTTCAAACACCACCAAAACATATGTTTGATTTTAAAATGTGGTGTGACTCAGTAGAGTGCATAATGCAGGTATTCATGACACTTTCCTACAGTTATGAGCAATTGTTTCTTATCTTGATACTTTGTGGTCATGTTCATCCTCATAATCTTTAGCCATCTGATACCAACCCCCCCCCTCCCACTTTTTTTTTTTTTTTTTTAAACTCGTTGACTGAACATGTGCACAAGTTTAAAGTGCAGTGTAATAGTTGACGGAAAATATTGTGCTCATATTTGCAGTGTACGAGGGGGGACCCAAAATAACCGGACTTGATTTCTAGAAAGCATACACTTTATTGTTTTCGAATACAACCTTACTCTCCTTTGAAGTACTCTCCATTAACGTTAATGCACTTGTCCAAACATTCATTCCAGTGTTCGAAGCACCTTCTAAATTCATCCTCTTTGATACCTGCTAGCACTTTCATGACATTGCATTTTACGTCTCCCACATCCACAAAACACTTCAATCTCAAGTCTCTTTTCATCCTCGGGAATAGGAAGAAGTCCAAGGGCGCGAAATCTGGCGAATAGGGCATGTGGCTCAAAACCTGGCAAACGCTGAGAGCCATGTGCGCGGGAGCGTTGTCGTGATGCAGGAACCACATGCCAGAATCCCACAAAGCCTGACATTTTCGCGACAAAACTTCTGCGAAGCCGTTTCATAACCTCCAAATAGAATTGTTGATTTACTGTCTGGTTTTCAGGGACAAATTCTGAATGAACGATCCCTTTGATGTCAAAAAACAGATCAACATCGTTTTCACATTCGATTTCGTTTGTGGAGCTTTTTTTGGTTGAGATGAGTCAGGTGACTTCCATTGTGATGACTGTTGTTTACTTTCTGGGTCTTACCCATAGCACCATGACTCATCACCTGTAACGATTTTGTTGAAAAAATGTGGATCATCTTTGAAGGGCGTCCTTCATTTCGTGACAGACTCAATCACGACGATCCCTTTGATCTCCGGTAAGAAGCTTCAGCACGAACTTTGCTGCCACTGTTCGCATCCCCAAATCATCGATAGTCAAGATGCACTGAATTGAGCTCCAGGGCAACCCGGACAACTTCTCGTGTTGGTCGATTGTTTGGCATTGATCTTCACTGATGAGATCACAGATTTTGTCGACGTTGTCTTCACTTCCAGTAGTTGAAGGTTGACCAGAACGGGGCTGATCTTTGACCACCATTTTTCCCTTTTTAAACTGAGAAAACCATTTGTATACTTGTGTTTAGGGAGGCTGAATCTTTGCAACAGTTTCTGCTGCATTCTTGCCGAGCAAGAAACAAAACTTCACTGTTGCACCTTGTTCGTAAGAACTAGCCATTTCCTCATGTCATGTCTGCACTGTACGCACACTCAAAGAACTGCCAAAAGAAACCACACTTTGCAGTGTTGGGTGATCCTGCATGGCAGAATGACTCAGCACAACCTTCTACAACAAGTACACAATTTGCAGCATTATGATTCCAGTTACTTTTGGGTCCCCTCCCCACTCATACATGTAAAAACCTTACATGAAAACCAAAAATGTTTAGTAGTTGAGATTGCAACTTGCGCCAACTCCCGTGCGAGAATTATAAATCTTCATTTCACATCCTCAAACAGCAGGTAGAACAGATACCTTATCTTTTAGCACTTGTCTTACTACTCTTTGCTCTGACACAATTCCAGGGCCAGACTGCACTTGCAGCCAAATGCTCAAAGACCTGTCGGTGGATTTTCATTGTCACACCCTTTCCATCATCAACTGCATCTGAAGTAACGATGAGTTTCCCATCTTAGTGGGAAGAAAATGTGATAGTCCAACTAAGAAAGGTAAAGCAGTCAACAATCCGAAGATTGGTTTGAACAACACAGTGCTTTACTAGGCATGGTCCTGTTTGGAGGTGGTATGCCGTTGCCTTCCTCCGATCTTCGAACTGACTTACCCAGCCAGTTATAGGGGGACCTACAGCTTAACGTGGGATCCGAACCACGGTGCTACTCGGTATTTTTCACATCAGCAAAACTGCCAGAGGTGAAAGAAGGGGAAAGTGACAGATAAAAATCCTAGGACCTAGCGGGGATCGAACCCGCGACCTTTGGATTTGTAGTCTGGCACTCTACCACTGTGCTATGGAGCCGCACTACTGACACTAAACACCCTCTCGAGATGGACAGCTGTCAGCCAATTAATCTCACATACGTCCTCCCCCCACCCCCCAAATATCCAAGAAAATGGTGTGTTATTGAATGTCCTCCACTATCCAGTGGCTGTCAGTGCTGTAGCCACATCTATTTAGTTCTCTGCGTCACCTTCCTTGTGTGCTGACAATTTTTTCTTTACTATTGTGCCTCTACTTATGGTGTTGTTGAGCACTGACTATAGAGAGCCATACGAAAGGCACAATCTTTTGCTTCAGGTTTTCAGCTGCCAAGATGTGACACACACATTTCTCTCACTGTAATGCTGCTCATCCCCAACCAGAACTCTACCTTGACATTGACCGCTCATGGTGGAGACTTAACTGTCTTTTGAGACTGTTGTGAGATTGCTCACTAGTTTCCATGGCCTCCCTAACTTACGCGAAAGTGCTGGTTACACCTTAGTAGTATTCTTCGCTGCCTCGTTAACACCATCTGGTGTGCAGAGTGCTCTACGTTCTGCAGCTTTACAAATTGCTGATCCTATCCCATGTTGTTTATGTGTCTGAAATACAGGTTGGCACCACCCTTAGCATTGTGAATGCTGAAACCAATACACCACTGTGCAATCAGATTTGTGTCAGGTGCATTTTGAGCCTGCCCTATGAGTAACCACCTCGCAGAGACTGGGCTATGGATCAGGTACCAATAACTGTTGCTCAGTTACGCAATAAACATTCACAGATCTCCTGAGCATCTAAACTACCACATCCCATTTACTTATAGGGAGAACCACCACTACGACAGACTTGTAACTGTGTTCACAATCACAGCTAGCATACAGTTACTCTGAACTCGAACGACCCCACTGCCACCTCTTGTCAGAGAGCAACAGAGTATGCTCCCATGGTGTGTATCCAGTCCTTGGACCCGTCTTGATCGTTCCTTTGCATTGCTTTGAAAGATTCTGTTGACTCCCATGGCTTTTTGCGGAATGTTCCTGGTCATCTTTGATGCATTTTTGATTCTGAAGTTGTGTGCACAGATGGTTTGTGTTGTGAGGGTTTGTATGGTAAGGCTGCATAGGTATAGGTACACTAACGGGAAGATCCCACAACTTTAGTAACACATTAGATATTTATTATAATTAAAGAATATTCAACGTGGTGTTGTAGAAGTACAATGATGGCTGATAAAGTCAAAGTCCAGGATTTATTAATTAAACTTCAAAGTTCAACAATATAATGAGGATAGTTAACAACTCACCCCAAAAATGTACAACAAGCTGCAACAGGCATGTAAAAAAGACACAGATACAACACTTAACCTATTGGCCCTCAGCCTTCATCAGGAAAACAGAATTCACAAAATCACACAGGCATGCTTCAGACACACAACTGTCATCTCTGGCTGCCACATTTCAAATCACACATTTCAATGAGGATAGGAGGAGAGGGGAGGGGACAACAGGAAGGTGGCGGCGATGGGAACAGATACAGCACAGCTTTACGGAGCATGTAAGTACTAAATGGGTGGAAAGGCATGCTGCTTAGGAATGGAATGGGAAGGTAGGGAAGCAAGAAGAAAAAAAAAAAAAAAAAAAAAAACCACACACACACATACACACACACACACACACACACACACACACCATGGAATGAAAAAGGTGTAGGATAGGAGTGTGGATCTATTAGGTGTGGAGAAAATGTGGTTTTCACAGGTTGAGGGCTGGATAATTTTGGGATTGGAGAATGTACTGTTAGAATAACTCCCATCAGTGTAGTACAGAAAAGCTGATGTGGGAGGAAGGGGGGCTATCTTGATGGCCCGGGTTGTGAAGCAGCCTGATATAGGGCAGCTCTACGCGCTCATATTTAAATCGCCGCTGCCTGGGTGGCAGTGCACCACAGACATTTGCGCGGATCTCTTTGTGGGAACAATGAGGCCACTGACCAACAAGTGGGGTATACAGTAAAACAAAATGTGAGCTTCAAGTATATTTATGTAAGCTTTTACAATACAAAACTTTTCTTTTCTTTCTTTCTTTCTTTTCTTTTTTTTTTTTTTTTTTTTTTAAATCTTCAGGTTGGAGAGTTGGGTTTAGTGTGCCTGTTTCGCAGTAATACAAAGTTTCCCACCTGCCACCTTTCTTTCTTCTGTCTGAGCACACTGCACAATCCTCATGCTTGTTCCCAGGAAGCTTGTTGATAATGTTCAACTTTCCATTCAAGCATTCCTCCTCATTGGAAGTTGAATGATGTCCTTGTTTTTGTGTGTTATAATACTTTTACGGCATGCTTTGTGAAACTGTATTTTCAAGTTGCTTTTCTCACATTGATTCTTGTATAGTAAATAGCTGTTTACAAGTCCTACCTCCAGCAGCCAGAAGTATGGTCTTCGCCACCACTTGAGACTTTTCATTAGAAAACCATAACTGGAAATAAAATGGTCAGATCCATCAACTCTGCCCATCTTTGAAGTATAATCAATAATCACATTTGGTTTCATTATTTCTTCCCTTTCCTTACTGTTTCTCCTTTCTATAAGTGACACTGAGTTATTGACTTTCGTAGAAAGCATGAGAACTGTTCATTTATCTTACCATTACAGAACAATCATTTTGTTATTGCAGAGGCATTTTATTTCGTGCTTCCATAGACGCAGAGCTCCTTTCTTGATTGCAGCTGGAAGGTTTTTGAGATTTGCCTGAATCGTTCCTGTGAGATGCATGTTCTTTATCAACAGCTCATCAGCTAAAATTCAACACTTGTATGAAAACGGTCAGCATACAAATGATACTCTGATTGCCCTGTAGCATTTCTGATATTAGCTAGCAACTGAAGAACTAGTCTCTCAGAAAAATTTAAGTGTGGACAAATCAATGACTCAGTTGTTACAGCGCCAAAATTGGGTATCAAATTGCAGGTATAACCATTTGATGAATCCAGAAATACGTAAATTCTGAGTCCCTATTTTGTTGGTTTTTGAGGATTGTAGATTTTGAATAATACATGCCTCTTGAACGATACTGTAGATTCATCAGCAGCTAAATATCTATATGGTCGATAAATTTCAAGAAATTTCCCAGGCAAGTAATTCAGTACATTTTTCACTTTACTCAGACCTGACTGTTGACATGTGTAGCACTCATTGGGTTAGAAACATGAAGTGCCCAAAAAATTTGCATAAATCATCGGCAACTAAAATGGTCTGGTAAGATGATTGTAACCATTCTCTTGAAAAAAAGTCCTGCAAGTTCTTACACTTTTGTAATGCCATACTCAGCAGCACACCATGGTAACATTTCTCCAGTCCCATCACACAAAATGTTGTGAAAGTTGTCACTTTATGTATTTTTGATGTAACATACCTGTTCATTTCATCTGATATTTGTTGAAATAAGTGATCAGCAAAAATTAACAAAAAGAATCCGACTGGTGAGGATAGAACAGAACTACTTTCTGTTATAAAACCACACTTTGATACATCGAAAGGAAAATCTGTAACGTCAGTGTTGGTCAACATTTGCCACAAATACTCTGCTAAATCACAAGAAACATGCACATTGTCACTGTTTTCTTCATCATTGTCACTCGAATTGTTTTGAAATTAATCACTATGATCATCATCAAAATCATTTTCACTCTCGTTTTCACTTAGACATTCCTCTAAAAGCTCTCCCTTAGAAAGGACTGTACGCATAGAACTAGTCATTTTGAGCCAGTGGACTAAACATGATTACAGCTGCAACTGTTCGACACACAGTTAACCCTAGTTCTCCTAGATGACAGCAATAATGCATAGTAGACTCAGAAGACACCTGAGAGCATGGGAAAGTAGTGTCTAATGAGGCTCGACATTGGAGTGGAAAACAAATTTCGTAATGTCGAGTAGCACTTGACATTGGAGTGCAAAGTGTTAAGCATATACTCACCTGCATGTTGTGCCACAGGGTGGTCTACCTTGTGTTTATTTTGACCACAGTTTTGTGGTGGGCATTTATCCTAATGGACAGCTGGTTAGTGATCATGCCATTATATAAAGCTTTCCAGTGATTGCAGCACATTTGGTAAGTTTTGTGTCTCATTGCCGCCGGTTGTCCTGGGTGTCGGTAGCCGAGTGGAAAGAGACCGACATAAGGAAATAGGATGCACATGCATGCGGGTACGGAGTCTGAGGTGACCAGCCAGTGGGACAGCAGAAACTAGAAACACTAAGCTAGATTAGAACAAGGTATATATGTCGTAGAAACATTATAATACTTAACTTTCACAAGTTTCACGACTGCAGGCTAGTGAAATGCTGATACACAGTTTAACTAGGTGGAGGCCTGCCTACTGACGAGAGTCTGTTCTAGTGCCTGTCCCCATTGCCTGTGACCGAAACAGTTCAGTAGTGGCCGCGAGCGGGTTTGCAACAGAGATCGCCTGTGGCCGACGTCTTAAGAACGCCGCGCCATGCTTGCATGGCGGCGCGCTCTGAAAATACGTGGCGCACACTTTAGACTTGTGTGACACCAAACCCCTCCCCCCCCAAAACGCCACGCCGGCGTGGCGTAGGGCTGAGGGCCACGACGGCGGCCCTGGGAGGAGGACCTGTGCGGGAGCATTACTGGTGAGACGGGCGTTGTAGCTGAGGCTGGGATATAGACGCCATCTGTGCCTCATTATCCATATTGTGATCCCCTGGAAAACCCACCAAAATGAGGGGAATGGCACACACCTCCACCCAGGAGGAGCAGGTCATTTTCTTCTGAAGTGCATGGCCCAGGCTGGGGGGGGGGGGGGGGGGCCATGCACGGCCCCGGAGTCCCTCTCGGTGTCGCAGTCAGCTGGAGTGTCGATGGCGGCGGCAGGGACGACTGCAACAGAGGCACGTTGACCTCCCTCGGGACGAACACATGGTCTAGGGATGCTGGGCCCGTCGGCAAGCGATGTGGCTGCGCTCCATGCCATTGAATTGGGTCTGGAATCAAGAAACCCGAGACAGGATCACACGGCCTATGCAGGCACAACTGGTTTGCGTGGCACCGCGGCTCTGACCCTGTGGAAGAATGTACAACAAACATATTGCGACCGAGCGTGCGCTGAATGGTGCCCGGCATCAATTTCTTGTTTCCAGCAAACACCTTGTACAGCACCAGCATAGAAACCTGAAAATGGGAAGTGCCATATGAACCGACTTCGTGCGCGGGAGGCTGCAGCAGGTGAAGGAGAGCGCGTTGACGGCGGCCGTGTAGCATCTCGGCAGGAGATGGGGTATCACATGGTATGCACCGATACGTAGACAGGAAAATTTGAAGAGCTTGCTGCCTGGAGTGCTGACCTTTCATCTTTTCCATGTGAGACTTGAATGTTCGAATGAAACATACTGCTTCACCATTGGACTGAGGGTGAAAAGGTGTGGTGGTGATGGACTGAATGTCTTTCACATGAAAAAACTGTTGAAATTCCGCACTGACAAACTGAGGTCCATTCTCACTGACGATAGTTTCAGGCAAACCTTCGACGCAAAATACTGATGTTAAGGCACTGATTGTCGTTGAGTTCATGGCAATCACAAAAGGAAACTTGCTGAATGCATCTACAATGATTTATCAGCGCGTATTCCTGAAAGGTCCGGCAAAATCAATTTGTAAACGTTGCTATGGTCCCTTGGAGTGTGGCCAGTCCCAGAAACTTTGCAGAGTTGCTGCCTGATGCTCCTCACAAACTGTACATTGTGATGTCATGCTCTCTATCTGGGTGTCCATACCAACCCAGGTACAATGACGTTTGGCCAGTTGCTTTGTCCGAACAATGCCCTTGATGGAGGAGGTGTAAGACTTCTCCTTGCAAGTAACAAGGAATAGTCACACTTGTTTGGTTGTTGTCAGTATGTAACAATAGAACATCCTGACTTAAAGACAATGCATGACATTGTGCAAAATAACGTCGAACCAGAGGCCGATCAATGTCTTTGGCTCTGGCAGGCCACCCTGAGCGAACAAAACGTGCTACCACACTGAGGTCTGCATCCGCAGCTGTTTCCTGTGCAACCCGACGAGAGTTCAAAGGGAAGTCTGCGACAGCGGAAGCATCTCTGGAGTCTATCTGACAACATGCCATTTCTGAAGAATCAAATGACACATCCTGGCCAACTGGAAGTCGGGAAGGTGTGTCCGTGTTGGCATGTTTAGTGGTAGGTCAGTATAAAATCTCATAGTGATAATTAGACAGCTTTTGTGCCGTTTGTGGAAGAATTGGCTTTTTGGGTGAGAACGACGACGTGAGAGGCATGTGGTCTGTCAACAAATAAAATTTTCTACCATAGAGATAATAATGCAACTGTGTGATGCTGTAAACAATTGGTAAGGCCTCCTTTTCTATCTGACTCTAATTCTGTTGCGTTGGCGGCAGCACCTTGGATGCAAAGGCAATAGGACGATCGTGGATCCAATACGATGTGACAATACCGCACCCAGACCGTAAGAAGACGCATCCACTGCTAGTACTGCAGGCTTCTGTGGGTCAAAGGGAATCAAACATGCATCACTGAGTAGTGCAGACTTTAGTTTGTCAAAGGCAACCTGACAATCTTTAGACCATACAAAAGGAACATTCTTCCTACGTAAGTGATGCAGTGGAGCTGCAATCTGAGAGGCATTGGGAACAAATCTGAAATAATAATTAAGCTTTCCCATTACTGCTTGCAATTCGTGTACATTCTTAGGAGGAGGCAAGTCTTTCATTCCTCTAAGATGTGACTGTAAGGGATGAATTCCTTGGGCATTAATCACATGGCCTAGGTACTCTATTTCAGTTTGAAAAAACGAACACTTTGCCCTATTGCAACGTAGACCTGCTGCAGTCAACACTTTGAAAAGGCACTCCAGGTTTGCTAAATGTTCTTTAACTGTACGTCCGGATACCACAATATCATCTAAATAGTTTCTAGCAACACGGCACAGAAACTGTCAGCTGTTCCAAAAATCGCTGAAAAATAGCGAGGGTGCAAGAACTGCCAAAGGGTAGGCGTTGAAATTGAAAAAGGCCCATGTGAGTATTAATGACTAAAAACTTTTTTGACTCGTCATCAAGTGGAATCTGTAAGTATGCCTCTGCTAAATCAATCGTAGAAAAAAAGCGAGACTGTACAAACTTGTCCATCAGTTCCTCAGGTCGGGGTTCACTGTTAAATTGAAGTCCGCACAGAGACGAAGTTTTCCTGACTGCCTGATTAGAATCACTAAAGGCGAGGCCCACTGACTCGCAGAAACAGGAGAAATTACCCCTCTATCCTGCCAATGTTTAAGTTCTTCAGAAAACTTTATCATGAAGGGCGATAAGCACTGGTCTAGTTTTACAAAATTTTGGAACAGCAGATTCTTTTAAAGTTACATGTGCCACTTAGTCTTTTGCACAACCTAGTTCTGGCAAAAACAAGTCGCTACATTTTTCACACAATGCATTGATTTTGTCCTGAGGCACTACTGACGAAATCTGAAGCACATCTCTTTAAATTGAGAAGCCAAACAAGTCAAATGCATCTAGTCCAAAAATTTTCTGTGTAGATTTGGCCTGGTAACACCTTGAAAAGATGCGGGCAGGCTACACGTTCCCAGGACGGAAATATTTTCTCTTGTATACGCTTTTAGCATTTGTTGAGACGGCGACAATTTTTGCGAACCCAGAAGTTCATAAGTGTCTTTATTCATTAATGTGACAGTGGAACAAGTGTCGAGCTGAAACTGCACAGTCGTATTGTCTACGGAAAGAGTCATACAAAGTTTTTGCTTGTGACGCACGACAGGTGCGCGAATGTGGGCGACATCTGATACATTCTGTTTGTTGCACTTGCACATGTGCGGGCCGCGTATGGAAGGAAAAGGCACAGAATCAGCCCACAGCAGGTTAACAACACTGTCCCTAGATGGCACTACTGCGGGATCAGCTTCCGCGCAAGCATGTGAAGCTGCCCCAGATTCACTACCTACTGCACTAAACTAACTTTCAGTAGCTACATTAAATCTACTGCCACTAGCTACACAGTACTGGGCACTTTTACAAGGAGAGGCTGCAGAAAGCACTAGGTTCACTACAGGATTGCACTGTATATAGTCATGTTACTTGTCCCGAATCCGTTTCTGTTGCACAGTTTGACGCGCTTGACGGCACTTGCTACGTGGCTCACTACATAGTTTTACTGTAGGCGCAGAACTACTTCCTTGCATTTGATAATCAAGAAAAGCACTGTCCAAGTCCACAGCATGTATGACATTTACTGCATGAACTGTTCTCGCACTCTGCAAAGCACTGTTCCTAACGGCACCGTTCTCGGAATTTTTGTTCTTCATACAAACTGTCTGTAAATGTCCTAATCTGCCTCATTGATAACAGATGGTGTTGTGACTAGGGCAATGTGCATGTTTGTAGTGAGATACACATTGGGGGCAAGAATTATGAACATTTTTTCAGAAAAGAGCGTTGGCACCCGTTATTCACATTACTAACGCAATGGGACGACCTTTATGTCACACTTTTACACTGACTACTGTTCAGCACGGCCAGGAGAATTGTAAGAATTACTAGCGCTAGACTGAGAACTGCGGCTAGGAAAGTGCCCATTACGGCATATTGAATTAACACTGTGGCTTTGCATTTCTACATCTGCTAAGTGAAAGGTATAATGCACTTCAACAAGCTGCATTACACTGTGTGATGCCGGATCAGACTGTTTCAGAATCGCTGCCCTAATTCTGGGGTCCTGAATGTTCTGCATTATAGTGTCTTTCAACGTCACTATAAGAAAGTCCACAAAAGCAAGTAAATTTACATTTGCGGGTTAAGCCCTTCAACTCCGTGATCCATGGCTAATGTGTCTGACATGGTGATTTTTTTCAGTCTGAAAAATTGGTACTGCACAGCAGCTACGAGAATTTTGCGCTGTAATAAGCATTCAGTGGAGGAGATGCATGGGAGAAAATTTTTTGCAGTAATACGAAGGTCTTGGTGCCCACCACTGATAAGAAAAATTGCTTGACTGTCTGACCTGTAAGTAATCGCTCCATTCTTTGTCCTCTTCGTCATACTGGCTAAACCTAGGGAACGGTGTGGCGGCAAGTGTGGGTAGCTGATGTGACAGCTGTTGTTGCTGAGCTGCCTGCACCATCAACTGGGACACCGCTTGTAGTAGTTAAGTGATTTGCGCCATCTGTAACTGAATAAAGTTTGGGTTCGGGGTAGTAGCCATGCTGACTGATTAGGTGCCTCACAAACAAGAAAATTAAAACAAAACACAGATGCAAGGTAAATGAGGATTCACTGCAACAAATAAGTCCACAAAACACGTAACAGAATATCTTCCCCCATAAATATTATAATAAGGGTGGGTGTGCGGGAGCAATATCTGCGTGCTCCGACTGCTGCTGTCTGGCTGCTGCAAGCGGGCTGGTCCAAGGTTCTTCTATCACTCCTCGTTGCCACTTTTGTGTCTCGTTGCCGCCGGATGTCCTGGAGAGAGAGAGACTGACACAGGGAAATAGGATGCATGCGCATGCAGGTACGGAGTCTGAGGTGACCAGCCAGTGGGACAGCAGAAACTAGAAACACTAAGCTAGATTAGAACAAGATATATATTTCTTAGAAACATTATAATACTTAACTTTTACAAGTTTTCATGACTGCAGATTAGTGAAATGCTGATACACAGTTTAACTAGGTAGAGGCCTGCCTACTGACGAGAGTCTGTTCTAGTGCCTGTCCTATTGCCAAGTGATCGAAACAGTTCAGTGGTGGCCGAGAGCAGCTTTGCAGCAGAGTGCGCTCATGGCCGACGTCTTAAGAATGCCGCACCTTGCTTGCATGGTGGTGCACGGCAAAAGTACGTGGCATGCCCTTCAGACTTGTGCGACACCACAGTAAGTTACATGGCTGTTTTCATAGGTGGTGTGGTCCCATTGGGTAGGATAAGCCTGTGACAGGACTGGCATAGAAAGTGTTGGGTGGGTGGATTGGACAGGTCTTGCAGCAGGGTCTTCCACAGGGATATTATACCTGTGGCATGGGACAGGGTTTGTGGGAGGCATAGGCATGGACTAGGATGTTGTGGAGGTTGGATGGGCTATGGAACACCACTCTAGGGTGTGTGGGAAGGATCTTGGGCAAGATGTCCCTCATTTGTGGGTAAGATGACAGAAGATCGAAACCTTGGTGATGGATGTGGTTTAGTCGTTGCAGTCCAGGGTATTATTCGGTGATGAGGGAAGCACTCATTTTGTGCCTGGTTACTGGTGGTGGAGGGAGAATTTGGGGTGTGTGGGCATATGGCACGAGAAATCTGTTTGCAGGCTTGGTGGGAGGGAGGGTGGGTGGGTGGTTGGGCGGATGCATTAGTTTCTGTTTGAGAAGGCCTTTGTCAGACATTCAGCAGATTGAGAAAGAGAGTTCTCATGACTGCAGATATGCCGTTCATGGATGGCTAGGCAGTAAGGGAGGGATCTTTTGATATGGAAGGGATGACAACTTTCAAAGTGTAAGTACTGTTGGTAGGTTTAATGTAGAGGCAATGTGGATGGAGCCATCAGTGATGCAGAGGTTAATGTCAAGGAATGTGGCACGGTGGGTTTAGGAAGCCCAGGTGAAGCAGATTTGAGAGGGGAAGTTGAGGTTGTGAAGGAAGGAGAATAAGGTGTCCTGGCCATGAGACAAACTGATGAAAATATCTAAACCTAAGACCATAGGCTTAGGGTTTTGGAATGCTAGGAAGTTTTCCTCCAAGCAGCCCATAATCAGGTTGGCATAGGAGGGTGGCATGCGGATGCCCATTGCTGTGCCACAGATTTGATTCTATATTTTTCCCTTAAAGGAAAAGTGTTTGTTAGGATAAAGTTGGTGAGGGTTATGAGGAATGAGGTATCAGGTTTGAATTCTGAGAGTGGTAAGGCCATGGGCATGTGGGATGTTATTGTTTAGAGGCAGGGGCATAGATGTGGGGAAGGGGGGTGTTCAAACCACCACCACCCCATAACTTTTTTTTTTTTCAGTCATGCTAAAATTACAAAATGAGAATAATTTGTGTGATGAATATGAGAGCTGGACTGAAAACTTTGCCAACAAAGAGAGGTACCAGGGTGTTTGTAAGTTGTAATCGATGCTTAGTTCAGCTTTGTTTTCTCAAATGTCTTATGGGTGGTCTTCTTCAGTCCTAGGCAAGTGTCATGCACAACTTTCACCACAGTAAATGCTGCCAATTAAAAAAAAAATAATAATTGCTCAAGTAACCATCACCTAACCATCAGCAACAATGAACAAGTATTGTTGAATTCCAGCCATAAACATGCTCCACAGACTGTTTAAAGTACCGTGTGAGGCTTGCCTAGTGTGTAACAAAGGTCACTGTGTCTTGTGTGTACTACTGCTATCAGTTTCAGTAATCTACTGACTTTATTACTACATTAGGGCAGTACGTGACACAGAATTTTTTTTTTCTTTTTATGAGTGGGATTAAATGAGAACATACGTATGACATCACAACCTTATTACTTCCGTGTATAATTTATACCACAGATGGTGATCATCTGCAAGCACGCACGCCTAAAGTGGCAGCATTGTATAGCAGACTAAGCGACGGTTGTCTATCATAAGAGGCGACAGTGGTCTTCATTAATAGCTGTCACCTGTCAGCTTGCTCATGTTCGTCAGCATTGCAACTTCACTACGGTCATTTGGGTTTCTGAAGGCCGATGTACAGGTGCTGAAACATAGGGGGAGACCAGGGTAACGGCGCCCCCCTGGGTAATCGTGCCATCCCAGTTTTGGTTGGCAGTATGAGTATTCTTGCTAGTGTTTTATCTCCGTTACCTACTGCAGAACTAATTCCTCTGGTCGCCATCCATGATTGTTAATAGGTATCAATTGTGTGAAAGAAATTCTTAGTTTTGACGTTTTGGATTTAATTTACGAGTCTGTACTTTAATAAGTACCTCTAGGCCATCAGTGCTTTTTAATACTCGACTTAACGTAATCTGTAGATAGTTAGCTTCGATTTTGTGTCTCTAACCTAATTGTTTCACAAAATCCTTAAGCTTCTAACTGACGTTCTTAGCCCTATTTTGCAACTGGGGCAATGATGCCATGATGGAGAATTTAGGCAAAATGAAGTGTAATACAGATGCACACATTTTGTGAAATGGGCGCTTGCAGAATGTAGTAGTTTTGAAGTGCCAAAAACTATACTTCTGACTTTTGCAGCGTCTTAAGCCTAAATTATAAAATGTACTGGAAACCTTCTAAATGTCTAATACAGAAGAGCGATTAGTATAAACTACAACAGTTGTAACGCTTATTCACTACTTCTTATTCATTGTGTAGGATTATCCTTGATTTTCAGATGTATGGCGTCATTACCCTGGAGCGCAGGGTAATGGCACAACTCCATATACTTTCACAATATATATTTTAACGGTAAAACTTAACAAGCTACTTGACTGAAAAAATTATAATAAAGTAGTATTAGGTGGCAAAGCTGTAGTATTATTCTGTATGTAAAAACTCACTTTTAATAAGGTAAAAAAACTGGTTTCCCATAAGGTGGCACCATTCCCCTGGTCTCACCTATATGTTGTGGGGTGGTCTCGGCAATTTTTTACGTTAGAGTGTCTTGGGTACACACAGAAAGGGTCTAAATCTCAAGGGATACAGGTCAAAGATAGTACAAACACAGACCTAAAATCCATTGGTATAACAGTTGTAAATTGTCGTAGCTGTGTGGGGCACTAATACAAAAGTACTGACTCTCAAAACATTATAGGTTCCGAAAGCTGGTGAAAGCTTGAGATAAGTTCAGCTGAAATTTTTACAAAGGAGCAAATGGTGTTCAGAAAAGATAGATTGAATAAAATAAGGTGGTGGTGTATTTATTGCTGTCACTGGTGGTTTATCCTGTAGCGAAATTGAAGTAGATTGCTCCTGTGAGTTGGTATTGGTAGAAGTTATACCTGACAACCAAAATAAATTAATAATTGGTTCTTTTTATCAACCTCCTGACACAGACGATGTAGTTGCAGAAATGTTCAAAGAAAGCCTGGATCAAATTTGAAAAACGTACCAAAAGCATACAATTTTAATTGGTGGTGACTTTAATTTACCCTCGATATGTTGTCAAAAATACATGTCAAAACTGGAAGTAAACAGAAAACATCATACGAAATTGTACTGAACACATTCTCCGAAAATTATCTCGAGCAATTAGTTCACGGACCCACTAGAATAGTAAATGGTTGTGAGAACGTACTTGACCAACTGGCAACAAATAACCAGGAGCTAATAAAGAGCATCAAAACAGATGCAGGAATTTGTGAACACAGAGTTGTAGTGAGACTGAATATCAAACTTTCCAAATCCACGAAAATTATATCCAAAAAAAGCAGATAAAAATTCGATTAATGCTTTCCTGAGTGAAAATTTCCAGTCTTTCGAAACTAAGAATTTGAGTGTAGATCAGATGTGGTTTACATTCAAAGAAATAATATTGACAGATTCATGCCAAACAAATTAACAAAAGAGTGGGCTGACCCACCATGGTTCACAAAAAAGGTTAGATCACCGTTACAAAAGCAAAGAAAAAAGCATGCAAAATTTGAAAGCACAAAAAATCCCCATGACTGGCAATCTTTTACTGAAACTAGTAATTTAGACCATTTTTAAATGAGAGAAGCTTACAATAGTTACCACAACAAAACCCTCTCTTGTAATTTGGTTGACCCCTCAGGGCCTCAGCATTACTTTGCTGAGTACGGGCTTGGGAAACCCGGGGTTCTGAGCCATGGGCTGTGTCGCTCCAACAGTCTGCTACACCATAAGCTCTGTGCATGCATCAATGACCATCGTTCGCGAAGGTGGAACTTTGTATATTTCAGAGCCTGGGGATCTTGGCTTAATTGCCCGGGTTGCGAGGATCGTACAAACCTCTATGAAAAAAAAAAACCTCAATTTCAAGTTGAGCTATGTGCCGAGGAGATGCATGGCTGTTGAGGTTGAACAGTTGCTAGCGAGCAACATCTGAGGAATCTGCTGCACCTTAGTTGTATAAGGCTTACCCAGGCAAGTGGGACTCTGCCTGGGTGGACCTTTAGATCTCTAGCTGCTCATGGGACCACCAAGAAGCACTCACAAAACGTTGGCAGACATATAACCGCCATCTCTAAGTGCGGGAAGTCAGATTTTGATGGCACAGCATATGACCCTAAGTCGTTTCCTTCGCTGGCTATGCCGTGGGAGGAACGCAGGGCCTTAAACAGACCTGAGCCATACTCGCCGCAATATCTCATTTGCTCTTGTCCACCAAGCCACAGTTCTTCGTCGACCAACTCGAAGACAAGCATGGTAAGGTGCCGTCTTTCTCTAAAACGAGAAGTGGGGCTGTCTTGATAGAGACAGTATCCCCAGCCCAGTCAAAGGCATTGCTTGCCTGTGACAAGCTGTGTGATATTCTTGTCTCTGTCACGCCCCATGAGACACTCAACATGGTCCAGGGTCTCATTTATCACCAGGATCTCCTGTCACAGTCAGATGACGAGCTGCACTCAAACTAGGAACGGAGAGGTGTTTACTTTGTTAGGCACATTTACAGGGGACCAAAAGATCATAGGGTTGCCACTGGTGCATTCATCCTGGCCTTCGAAGGCGATACACTGCCCGAGAAGATCAAGGTAATGCTCTACCAGTGCGACGTCAAGCTGTACGTTCTGCCCCCTTTGAGGTGCTTCAGGTGCTGGAAGTTCAGAAATATGTTCTCTCGATGTACTTCCAGCCCTACATGCAGAGAATGTGGGCATCCATCACATCCGGACACTCTATGCACCCCACCTTCCTTATGTGTGAACTGTGGGCAATTACATCCACCTTGCTCGCCTGACTGTACTATCCTGCATAAAGAACAGAAGATCACGGAGATCAAGACTCTGGACCGACTTACATATGCTGAGGCCAGGAGAAAGTATGAGCAGCTCCATCCAGTGTGTCTGACTACATCTTTTGCCACCGTTGCACCTTCCGCACTTCCACTGAGTACGACTCCCACAATACCACCTCCTTCTATGGGCCCTAGGGGCCATCAATCTGCCGCTGTTGCATCAATGGGTGGGGGCTCTCCTCCATCCACTCCTGTAATACCTGCTGTAGGGGCAACTCCCTCACAACCATCGGGGAACCAGTCCCCACTTCCAAGCCGGAGAAGGAACAGCGGCCTCTGGCACCTCTCACTCGGAAGCAGTCCTTCAGGACAGCCCCTTCCGAGGCTTCTCACAGTGCTTCAGAGGATCCCTGGCCAGAGGCTGAAGAATCCCCAAACTGCCGGTCGAAGGGCTTCTTGCTCTTCCTCCACTCCTGACGCCACCGAGAAGCCCTCGCAGCCCATCAAACCAAAAGGGCAGTGAGAGGGTAAGAAACCAAAGCCATGTAGAAAGAAGGAATCTGTGGTGGCTGCAAAGCCACAGCTTCCCTCATCTTCTACTTCACAAGATGAGTTAGAGATCCTTACATCACCTGAGGATCTCGCACTGACTGATGCACCAGATTCTATGATTCTTGATTCAGCAGAGGCAGGACGGTTGGTAGCAGATGTCCCCATAGAATAACCTGCTCTATATTTTTATCACGGTCCATCAGCTCAAAGACACTGTCTCTCCAGTGGAACTGCGGCAGTTTTTTCTCCCACCTGGCTAAGCTGTGTTAACTTTTGGCTCAGACATGGGCTCTCTCCCATGGGTTCCAATTTTCTGCTACCAAAACGTGCGTTATGCACTCCTGTCGTCGACGGCCAGTCCACGCACATCCAGAGTTTTATCTTGACGGCCAACTACTCAATGTAGTTGAAACACATCGATTTCTAGGATTGGTATTTGATGACCGGCTCACATGGCAACCGCATATTCGCCAGCTGAAACAGAAGTGCTGGCGGCACCTCCACGCCCTCCACAGCCTTAGCAGTACCACTTGGGGTGCAGATCGTAGTAGCCAGGCTGCACTGTTACAAAGCCCTTATTCTGTTGCGTTTGCTCTATGGGAGTGTAGTATATGGTTCCGCGTCACCCTCGGCGCTGCAGATGTTGGATCCTATCCACCACTGTGGAGTTAGGCTCGCGACGGGGGCTTTCCGAACCAGCCCTGTGGGCAGTTTCCTTGTGGAGGCTGGGGTGCCTTCTCTGTGAATCAGGCGGCAACATCTGTAGGCAAATTACACAGCCCATGGTTATGGTATGCCCGCTCATCCCAACTACCGTCTTCTTTTTCCGAACGGAGTACTCCATATCTCACACCAGTTTGATGGTTAGTGCCCATGTTCGGTCTCTTCTGAGTGACTTGGAGTCTCTTCCTTTGCCATCTCTGATTAATTTCCTGTCACGTTCGCCACCATGGTGTATTACTCGACCTCTTATTCGACTGGACTTGTCACAGAACTCCAAACACTCTGTCCACCCTGAGACCCTTCACCGCCAATTTCTGTCAATTCTTGTCGGATACCGGGGCTCCACAGTGATCTACATGGATGGTTCGATGGCAGAAGGTCTTGTTGGCTTTGCCTAAATGCACGCAGGACACAACGACCAGTGCTCCCTACCGGAGGGCTGCAGTGTGTTCACAACAGAGCTGGTGGCCATCCTTCGTGCACTCGAGCATATTTATATTTCTGCCTGCCCCGGGAAGTCCTTCCTAATTTGCAGTGACTCCCTGAGCAGTCTATGAGCTCTCAATCAGTGCTTCCATCGCCATACTTTGCTTCAGGCCATCTAAGAATCCTTATATGCCATCAACGGACGTGGGTGGTCAGTGGTCTTTCTGTGGACTCCAGGACACGTTGGGATAGATGGTAAAGAGCTAGCTGATAGTTTAGAAAAGGAGGCTATCCATAGACCTACCTTGGCTATAGGTATTCCAGTTAATGACCTCCGTTCAAGCTGCACAGCCGAGTTCTTGGGCTGTGGAATGCAGAATGGCTTTCCCTCCAAACACCCAACAAGTTACGGGCGATAAAGGAGACAATGAACATGTGGAGGTCCTCTATACAGACTCCCCGCAGGGACTCCGTTGTCCTCTGCCGACTCCATATCGGCCATACTTGGCTGACACATAGTTACCTTCTGCTTTCCGAAGACCCTCCTAGGTGTCGATGTGGTGAGCATTTAACAGTCGCCCATATCTTGATGGAATGCCCTTATTTCACCACTCAGAGGCAGCGTTTTAATCTCCCTGACTCCTTAAACCTCATTTTAGGTGACAATGCCTCTGTGGCTGATGCTGTTTTAAATTTTATTTGTAACAGTGGATTATATAATTCCATCTGATGTTTATTGAGTATGTTATCTATTTGCTCTGTACCTGCTTAATTTTTGTTTAGGCAGGTGATTTTAATGTGTTAGAGTGTCTGGATGTTCTTTTATTTCCGTCACCTTGCAGCCTAGACACTCTGGTATTCTCTTTTAAATCTCTTCTTTCTCCCCCTTTTATTTGCTCTTTTTATTTAAGACGGCTTCCATCTACGGTTTGGCGTATTTTAACACTTTATGTCAAATTTTAACAATCTTTCATGTCAGCTCTATGATTGGAACAAGGGACTGATGACCATAGTAGTTTGGCCCCTTTATATCCCCAACCAACCAACCAACCAACCAATCAATTTGGTAGAGAATCCTAAGAAATTCTGGTTGCATGTAAAGTATACTAGTGGCAAAACACAATCAATACCTTCATTGCGCAATAGAAATGGTGATGCTACTGATGACAGTTCTGCTAAAGCAAAATTGCTAAACACAGCTTTCCAAAATTCCTTCACTAGAGAAGAAGAAGCAAATACTCCAGAATTCCTATCAAGAACAGCTTCCTACATGCATAATTTAGAAGTAAATATCCCTGGAGTATTAAAACAACTTCAACCATTAACAAAAGTAGTCTCCTGCTCCCGACTGTATACCAGTTAGGTTCATTTCAGAGTATAGTGATGCAATAGCTCAATACCTATCTATCATATACATCCACTCGCTTAGCAAACATTGCATACCCAAAGACTGGAAAATTGCACATGTCATTCCAATATTCAAGAAAGGCAATAGGAGTGATCTGCAAAATTACAGGCCTGTATCATTGATGTCAGTTTGCAGAATGATTTTAGAACATATACTTGCCTCAAATATTATGAACTACCTTGAAGAGAACAACCTATTGTCACATGGTCAACATGGATTTAGAAGGTATTGTTCTTGTGAAACACAACTAGCTCTTTACTCGCTTGATGTGATGAGTGATCGATTAGGGATGTCAAATAGATTCCATGTTTCTAGATTTCCAAAAGGCTTTTGACACTGTACCTCACAAGCATCTTCTAATCAAATTGCATGCTTATGGAATATGACCACAACTGTGCGACTGGGTTCGTGATTTCCTGTCAGAAAGGACACAGTACGTTGTAATTGACGGTAAGTCATCAAGTAGAACAGAAGTGATATTTGGCGTCCCCCAGGGAAGTATCATAGGGCCCCTACTGTTCCTTATCTTTATAAATGATTTAGGATACAATATGAGTAGCTGTCTTAGATTGTTTGTAGACATTGCTGTCATTTATCAGTTATTAAAGTCACCAGAAGATCAATAGCAACTGCAAAACTATTTAGATAAGATATCTACATGGTGCAAAAATTGGCAATTGACCCTTAATAATGATAAGTGTGACGTCATCCATATGACCAATAAAAGAAATCCGTTAAATTTTGGTTACGTAATAAATCAGTCAAACCCAGAGGCCGTAAATTCAACTAAATACCTAGGAGTAACAATTATGAACAACTTAAATTGGAAAGAACACACACAAAATATTGTAGAGAAGGTGAACCAAAGACTACGTTTCATTGGCATAACACTTAGAAGATGCAACAGTTCTACTAAAGAAAATGCCTACACAACACTTGTGCATCCTATTTTGGAGTATTGTTGTGCATTGTGGAATCCACACCAGGTGGGACTGACAGACCATTTACAGAAAATTTAGAGAAGAGCAGCTAGTTTTGTATTATCACAATATAGGGAAGAGAGTGTCACGGAAATGATGCACGAGTTGGGGTGGAAATCATTAAAAGATGGGCATTATTTGTTGCGGCGAGATCTATTTGCTTAATTTCTATCAGCAATTTTCTTTTCAGAATGCAAACATATTGTTAGCATCCACCTACATAGGGAGACATGACCATCATAATAAAATAAGAGAAATCAGATTGAAAACAGAAAAATTAGGTCTCCCTTTATCCCACAAGCTATTAGAGAGTGGAACTATAGAGAAATATCATAAAAGTGGTTCAGTGAACCCTCTGCCATGCACTTCAATGTGATTAGCAGAGTATCCATGTAGGTGTAGATATGTTATTTGTCTGAAGGCTTTAGATTTTTTACAATTGCTGACAACTGATGACTTGAGCCAGATGCGGTAGTGCATAAGGTATTTCTAGTTTACTAATCCCTACAGCAATTACTTTTTCTCTGAAAATTGGGCTTATTCTGTATGTGATGTTCAAATCATTTACAGAAATATAGTTGGGCAATGTATATTTTGGCAGGTGAATGCCCGTCATTTTCAAGGCTACCAGAAAAGACTGCTTTTCATGTCTACAATCTTTTTTAATAATGCTTCATTCTTATATCAACTATTCACAAAATTTTCCAAATTCATAGAAAAAAATCGCAAGTTTGTTTTATTGGGGGGGGGGGGGGGATCACAGCTTTGGCACCTATCAACTGTGTAAGGGCCCTCAGTATAGCTCTGGCTCTGAATCCCACCCCCCGTTCCCCTTTCCCCGAAGAAAAAATTTTCTACGTCCCTGTATAGAGAGGTGGCATCATCTGTGACAAGTAAGGATCCAGGAGTTTTGCAGTTGCTATTGATCTTCTGGTGACTTTAATAACTGATAAATGACAGCAATGTCTACAAACAATCTAAGACAGCTACTCATATTGTATCCTAAATCATTTATAAAGATAAGGAACAGTAGGGGCCCTATGATACTTCCCTGGGGTACGCCAAATATCACTTCTGTTCTACTTGATGACTTACCGTCAATTACAACGTACTGTGTCCTTTCTGACAGGAAATCACGAACCCAGTCGCACAGTTGTGGTCATATTCCATAAGCATGCAATTTGATTAGAAGATGCTTGTGAGGTACAGTGTCAAAAGCCTTTTGGAAATCTAGAAACATGGAATCTATTTGACATCCCTAATCGATCACTCATCACATCAAGCGAGTAAAGAGCTAGTTGTGTTTCACAAGAACAATACCTTCTAACATGGAATCATGGCAGAGAGTCAGTGAAGGAAGTGGTTTGGTAACCTCGATATGGGGTAGGTTTTGGCAATTGCTTGAATCTGTTGGTCAGTGAGGGCCGAAATTCTTTCAGTGGGAACACAGTAACTAGCTAATGTTAGGCGTTCAGGTTTATTTGGTTGTGGATTTTGGGGAGCATGTAATTGATGGGTGTGCGGAGTGCTGTTAGGGTGGGGAGAGAAATGATTTCAGGACAGAGCTTCTGGGAGGAGCCATATGATGTCAACAGGGATTGGAGATCTTGTTGCACCCCTCAGAGGGCTCAGCAATCACTTGCTCTGGGCACGCTTCAGCGACCACCACTTGCCCAGCATTGGAAAATTGTGTGTCACAGGGAATGAGTATCTTGGCTTGATCACTCAGATTGCAAGGACAGTATAAAACTCTATTATTAAAAAATTACACAGTCCAAAGTTGCTGCATGCTGATGGGATGCATTGCTGTTGAGGTGAAACAGTTGCTAGTTTGTATCCTCTGAGAATACTGCCACACCTCAATTGTACAAGGCTTATCCAGACAAGTGGACCAATATTTTGTAAGCTACTCGTGGGACTGAGATGGACCACTTGAATTTTTCTTACCGAGGCAGGATGAGAATACCATCCTGGAGTACATACACCCAATCAGCAAAGCATTTGAGGGAGGCTAGCCCACCAGAAGCACAGATTGTTTTCAGTAGCAGGCCTCAAGGAGTTATAAATAAAAATGTATTTGTGTTGGTGAAGAGAAAAAATGGTCATTGGAGAAAGTATCTCCTTTCTTCATTCATAAAGGATTAGTGTGTCTTGCAGAAACTTCAATATCTATTAAGAGGCTGTGCAATGGTTCACTCTTAGTTGAGACTAACAGGGCAAAGCAGTTGGATCTTCTTGTCTAGTCCAAGAAACTGGATGATTTTGAAATAGAAGTTGAGATACATAACTTGCTCAACTTGAGCAAAAGTGTGGTAACATGCATTGACTATATGGTCATGGACACTGTGGAGCTTAGGCAAGAATGGGCATCACAGGGCATGAAGACGTGGACCAAATAACCTGTAGATCAATGGAGTTGTTCAGAAAACTTCCACCTTTATTGTGACTTTTAATTCTCTGACACAGCCAGAATACATTATGGCAGGGTTCCTCTACCTTAAGGTTAGGCCAAACATACCTTTTATATATCCGGCATGCAGCAGTAGAAGGAGGTGGGCCATGGCTAGTAAGGATGTGGACAAGGTCTGCAACTAAGTGTGATTACTCCACATATACTTTTATTACAAATAAAGAGAATACTCAACTTTTAGGTGATGCTTGTGGTACACTTCTGCCTATTCACATAGTACACAATTCTCCAATGTAACAATAAGACTCCTATACTGTTTCGGCTTGTGCTAACAGAGTCTGCTGCCTCGCTTTTGGCGAATCTCTTGGAACTGTAGCACTCCTAGATCTGCTTTGTACTGACTGCTATACTGTGTCATAGAGTGACTGTCATGGCTATGGTGCACCGGCATATGTTGGCGAGCCCCTGTCTTCCGAATGGCCGGCGTGCGAAGCAAGGCAAAGAGGTAATGAGACTTCAAGTGCCCCCGGCGGTTGAAGTATTGTCGAACGTCTTAGTGCCTCTTCATGGAGTGGCACGGCATGTGCGTAGACTGCCACAACGATACCGGACCCAATGAGGTGCTATAAGTGTCAACATTTCGGTCACACAACTCAAAAGTCACTGAAGTCAACCAACCCAAGAAACTGGGGCTTACTGTCCATGTCCAGCACTTTGCATCGGCTGCTGTGGAAGCCGTGCAGCATGGAGTCAAGATTGCCCTTTTTTTTTTTTTTTGAGGAACAAAAAATGAGGAAATAAAGCTGACAAAGTGGATCTCATACATAGAAGCAAAAGAATAATACAAAGTGTCAAAACCTCCTGTGTTTGCCACTTCCTATGTGTCATTGCTCCAGAAATCCATACACAACATTGACACTTCAACACAGACCATGCCAATATTACTCTATCCACAACCAGCATGTGTACTTGCACCTGTACCCATCAAAGTCAGATTAAAAAAGATGTAGCAATACAGGCAGATCTGACAGAAGACCATGGTGAGAGACCAACAGTAATAATTGTGAAGGCACACCAAAAGCAGAGTGACCCACAAACCGCATTCCTTCAACATCTTTGAAGAAGAAGACATTTATAAAAAGGACTGTGACGTTCACTCGAGACTCTCCTACAGGCCTCATCGGATGTCGTAATGGCAGTCTTAACTGATGAAGAGGACATCATCATGGATCTAGATGCCTCATCACCAGAACCAGGCAGTCCACCCACTACCTCTCGCTCGAAGAGTGCCTCACCGTCCCGCTGCAAGGATAGGGGTAAACTAGAGCCACATTGCTAAAATGTTTATCATACTCCAATGGATTCAAGACTCATTTGGAGGAACTGCACCTTCTTATGAAGGATAGGCCCTTCTGTATCTCTCTCCAAGAGATACATTTTGAACGGGTGACAGACCTTTACTTAGAGGCCGTCACCTCCACAGGAAATATGACCTTACTGGTGATAAAGCACAAGTTGGTATGGCAGTGTTTGTCAGGAACACATTTCACTCTCCACCTGTGCCCATAATCACCATGCTACAAGCAGTTGCCAGTTGTTTACTGGCCCATCTTAGTATCACAATGTGCTCTATTTACTTGCCGCCTGGTGAGCAAGTTGACAGTGATCTCCTGACAGGACATATGTAAGAACTCCCCCATCCCTTTCTCCTTTTAGGTGATTTCCATGCACTATGGAGATCTAACAACACTTGCCCCAGGGGACAGATAGTTGATAATATGATACACTCCTCAGATGTTGTATTCCTGAACACGGGTCGGGCTATACATTTTAGCACCGCTTATGCGCCTCAGTTGCACAATGGTAGATTGCCAGACTACAAATCCAAAGGTCGCGGGTTCGATCCCCACCAGATCCTAGGATTTTTATCTGTTACTTTCCACTTCTTTCACCTCTGGCAATATTGCTCATGTGAAAAATACCAAGTAGCACCGTGGTTCGGAACCCACGTTAAACTGTAGGTCCCCCTATAACTGGCTGGGTAAGTCAGTTCGAAGGTCAGAGGAAGGCAATGGCATACCACCTCCAAACAGGACCGTGCCTAGTAAAGCACTGTGGTGTTCAAACCAATCTTCAGATTGTTGATTGCTTTACCTTTTTTTTTACAGGTTCATATTCAGCCAAAGACATCTCCTTCTGCTCACCAATCCTAGCATACTCTGTACAGTGGAGTATGAATGATGACCTTCATGGCTGCAACTACTACCAAATTTGGCTAAATATGCCAAATGGAATGGATCGAGGCCAGAAGCAGCCAATGTGACTCATCAACAAAGCTGTCTGGATGTTTTATAGATGGTTGACTGTTTTCAAGCAATTTGAAAGTGTCCAGGACTGGGTGGATCTCATTATAGCAGTGATTCACAGCACTGTTGATGCATCCATTCTGAAATCAAAGTTCACACCGACTGACCCTTGGTGGATCAATGATTGACGTTCTGCGAGGAGGGACAGAAGGGCAGCATTCTGACGATTTCATCAGTGTCCTACTGAGGCGAAGCTGGCAAATTTTTAAGTGGTGCGAGCACTGGCAAGAAAGAAGAATTGTGAGAGAGAGTAAGCAGAGGTTGTGACAAGACTCCTGAATCCCTTCAATAGGTCCATATCAGCAAGCAGAGTGTGGGAAGCAATTAAGAGGATCTCAAGGTAGAACTCCCGACTGCCAGTAACAGCTGTACGAGGACAGGGGTGTGTCCTAACATCTCCAAGAGACATTTCCCAAGTAATGGCAGAATCATACAAGACCATTACCTCTGATTCTAGCCTTTCTTACTGTGAGAGATGAAGTCTGCACTGTCCATCGCTTGTGATACTACACCTGGTTGAAACTAGAGTATAGCATGTTAAATAAAACAATTAACCACATGCTCTAAGGAGGTCCTCCTTCAGCTTTATAATACAATTTGGATGACGGGAATCTTTCTTAGCTCATGGAAAGAATTCGTTTTAAAACCAAGAAAATACCACACTGACCACAGTAGTTATCACAGCATTAGCCTAACAAGTTGTTTAGGAAAGACTTTGGAGTGTATGGTCAACTGGCAGTTACTATGGGTCCTCTTGAGCAGGTCGTGATCCAACTGCTCCCAGTGCTGGTTCAGGAGGTATGGCTGCTCTTTCAATAACATAACCCTCCTTGAAACAGAGATTAAACAAGCTTTCCTACATAAGCAACACCTCATAGCTGTTTTCTCCAATATGGAAAAGGCCTATGATACTGCCTGGAGGTTAATGTTTTGTAGCAGCTTGACAAGTGGGGTTTTTGTGGGCATCTACCCATTTTTATAACTCTTTCCTTTTGGAATGGTATTTTAAGTACAAGGTTGGGAGTGCCTTGTCTGATTATTTTAACCAAGAGAACATTGTCTCTCAAGGGACTGTTCTAAGCATTGCCATCAACATTATTATGTCCACCTTACAACAACCTGTACAGTGTACCTGTTTTGAAACTAGGGGATACTGTTCTTACTTTTAAGGACAAAGTGAAATACCTCGGCCTCACTTTTTATGAGAGGGTAATGTGGTTTCCATACCTTAAACAAGGAGATGCCACAGATCTTTACATATCCTTGAAAGTGTTAGTCATAGGTCCTGGGGAACAATAGGGCACATCCGTTCAAACTTTGTAAGGCTTTTATGTGACCCAGGTCTATGGCTCACCCAGGCATTCTTACCTAAAAATGCTGGCTGCAGTACACTACAAAGGTATCAGGCTGGCAACTGGTGTGTACTGCATGAGTCCAGTGCTTAGACTGTATGCAGAGGCTGGTGAGCCTCTGCTTTCTATTTGCCGTCTTCTCTTAGTACGCCAAGCATAGGAGCTCTGTCTGTTCCTCACTTAGCGCCTTTCACTGTTGCACAGCAGCCATTGGAATGTCTGTTTTGAAACCGCAGGCAACAAGGCCGTTTGGGATCCAAGTGAAGGAAAGCCTTGAGTTGCTGCAAGTGCAGGGCATTAAGGTTCGGTGCTAGGAGTTGAATAGAGGGTCTCCCTGGTTACTTAATAAGCACAGGTTGCTCTTCAATTTGGCCTTTTTCAGGAGGAATTGTAACTCAGACCAATGTTACAAAACAAAATGTTTTAAGATTTTAAACCACCATCTGGATTTTATTACTGTTTACACAGATGGGTCCAAGCAAGATGGTCGTATTGGCTGGTCTGTTGTTTTCCCTGACATTGTCCTATGGATAAGCTCCAAGAACTGTTTTCTGTTTATTATGCGGAACTCTTTGATATCCTGAAGGCACTGGAACAGATAAAACGGCATCATAGCATGAAGTTCTGTTTGGATTCCCACACTGCTCTTTTCACTGTGGATCAGATGTACCCAGCAGATTGGATGGTGCAGGAAATATGGGTCGCTCTGCTAGTATTGCAAAGATGAGCCAAAGAAATAATTTTCTACAGGCTTCCAGGGCACATAGGGACCAGGGGGAACAACCTACCTGATGTGGCTGCCAAGGACCTTCCTCTCTCCCACCTCCATTATGCTGTTCTCTCCCACTGACGGCTGTTACAACGTTTGTGATGTGGGAAAAAAATGTTTTTCTGGAAAGCTCAGTGGCTGGATGTGGCAAATAATAAATTACAGTCTGTTAAATTTTCAGCACTCTCATGTCATACCTCGAGCTCATGAAGTAGCCCTAACTCGTTTTAGAATAGTAGGTTGCCCACTGAAGCATGGTTTCCTTTTGTGCTGCGAGCAATCATCAGTGTATGACAGATGTGGAACACAGCTATTGGTACAACATATTTTAATGCAGTGCATTATATAGCAGCCTGGTGTCAAATTTGGGTGTCCCGCGGGACCTGAATTCTATTTTAAGTGCCATTGAGACAACTGTGGATCGTGCTTTAAGATTTTGTATGATGTCTGGACTAAAATATTGGATGTGAGTTTTTAATGTGAGGTAAGAGTGACTCGGTCACACTTTATTTCTAAGTAGTCACCAGGCCACAACCATATGTCGACCTTTTAACTGTGTCTGTAGTTATATTTTACTTGTTATTTGTTTTATCTATTTTTAGAGTTTTTTTCAGTCATCATTACCTTTCACTGTGTCCTTATATCTTAGTCCACTTTGTATTTGTTTCTTTCGAGCAAGGATGCTGATGACCTGGCTGTTTAGTGCCCTAAAACACCAATCATCATCATCAAAATCCAATCTTGTTGGACTTTTGGGATGGAGGTAATTCAGACATGACTTGTAGTTGGAAGAAATTTGTTGGAGCCCTTCTGTCATGTAGTCAATGTGATACATAACAGTGATGGAAATTTTTGTCTGCAGGGAGAATGATTTATGTCGGGATTTGTTTTGAGGTTGTGGATGGCTCTTTCTTCTGCCAAAAGGTTTGAGTTCTTGGGAAGGGACTTGGGGGAAGAAGGTAAGGCCAAGTTGGAGGTGAGAAATTCTTGGAGGGTGACTAGAGGGTGGTTAGGTGGAAGTACAGGTAGATCTTGATTGGATGGTGGTATGAACTGGGAAAGGCAGGTTCAACGTTGAGATTTGTTTGGCTTTGGTCAGCGGGTATGTTGGAAAGGTAGTGTTTCCATTCTAGGAATTGGGGAAAAGAAGAGTAGATCTTTGACAAGTCCAACATAGTTGAATTGGAGTGTGAGATGAGAACTTTCGATAGAAGGGAAACTTCTGTGAGGTTGAGGTTTTTGGTGGACAGGTTAACTACTGTGTTCTGGAGTTATTGTGGCTCTGGATGTTGTGGAGTGTTGTTAGGGAATTTGGAGGGATGTGGCAAGTTCAGGTGGTTAGCTAGGCAAGGTCTGGGTGCTACAATGGGTTCAGGAGGAGAAACAATATTATGGGTAAGATAAGGATTGATTAGCGGTGCTCCAAGGTGGCAGTTAGTTATCCAGCAAGCTGATTTCATACTGCTTCTCTATTCCCTCCCTCCCTCTCCTCTCTTTGCTTTTATTGTTTCTTGGCAACAGTCAGTCTTCCTAGGATTTGCCCTGTACATCCTTCCTCTCTAAGATCTATTCCTGGCTCAATGCTTATAGGATCAAGGGACTGAGGATCTTGCAGTTTAGTCCTTTTAATTCCATCCAAGCCAGGTAGTGATCAGGATCAGTGTCAGACACTGTCACTGGGCACATAAGACAGATGAGAGTTGTTGGTCTACATAGGAACACTTATATAGGGAACTTTGGTTTCTCTGTCTGAGAAAACCTTTCTATTGTAAAGAAGAAAGAAAATGGTAAGAATATCTGTTTCAGGAATGTGCTGAAAATTCTGGTAAACATTGTACCATTAGAAATTTGATATGTTAGAAAGTGCTGATGAAATTCTTCAAAGAGAATATCTTGCTCTACTTCACTGACTACACAATGTGGACATGTACTCTTCCAATGTACTTATTAAACACTAACCCAAAACTAAATGGAATAGGGCATATGTCCATAAAAGTTTTGTGCTTCAAATGATAGTTCCTGGATATTAACCATCTTTCTGGGACACCGAGTACATGCTCCTGAATAATGGCCATTCTTTGTGGGACTCTCTGTATGTGCTCATATTCAGTCCATTCACTAAGCTCATTGACTGTGCATTTAAGAACATTATGTTACAAAATGCTATTATTTATCACACTTGGTACGGTTAGTGGTTGAGTGTATTGTAATTAAATTATTTGTTTGCATACTTACTGAAATGCAATGCTGTGAAGTTACATACTTAAAAATGTATATTTTGCTTTACAGATCAATTTGGGATCTGGCCACTGGACTTATTTCTTAAAATTACAAGATATCAATCACCAGAGCAAACCAATGCCATCAAAACTTGTTGAAATGTTAGATGACATCACTATAAATAGAGAAGAAGGCTGTGTAATAATAAAGGTAAAATTATAGCATAGTATTCATATGAATTACACTGAGGTGACAAAAGTAATAGAATAGTGATATGCACAGATAGAAATGGTGTTTGTATCATGTACACAAAGTATAAAAGAGCAGTGCATTTGGTAGAGCTGTCGTTGGTGAAATTGTTTCCTACATTATTATGACTGTACACTGGTAATTTACAGACTTAGAACACAGGATAGTAGTTGGAACTAGATGCATGGGGCATTTCATTTTGGAAATCTGATTGGAATTCAATAGTCTGAGATTCAGAGATTCAAGAATGTGCCAAGAGTACTAACATGACATTACCTCTCACGGCAGACAATGCAGTGGTCGATGGACTGCACCTAATGTCTGACAGCAGTGGTCTTTGCATCGACTTCTCAGTGTTAATAATCAAGCAGTACTATGTGCAATAATCCAGAAAACATTGTGGAATGCACAACAAACATATGTTAGGGCAGTTCAGGGTCATGGCAGCAGACAATCAACTTGAATGCCTTTCTTAACAACACATCATTCTCTGCAGCACCTCTCCTGGGTTCACGACCACATCTGATGAATTATAGATGACTGAAAAATCATGGCTTGGTCAGCTAATATACAATTACAGTTAGTAAGAACTGATGATAGGGTTAGTGTGTGGCATTCACCCTACTCCACAAGCCAATGACTTCTGTATTGACGTGGGATGTTTATTTCATGGAATGGAATGGACTGGACTGGATTCTCTGCTGCAACCGAACCAACCACTGATGGGAAATGTTTATGTTCAAGGACTTCACATTCCCAAATGACAATGCAATTTTATGGCTGACAGTGTGCCATGTCACTGGGCCACAATTGTTGCTTTGTACACAAAATCCTGCATATGCAACATTTTTGTAATGTTGGATGCCAATAGAGGCTACATGGCTCAGTATTCCTATTCCTGTATGGGACTTCGAGCGACTTTTTGTGTCCGTGTCGATATGCTGCACTTTAATGTGAAAAAGGATGTCTTACACAGCATTAGGAGGTATCCCATTATTTCTGTTGCCTCAGTGTATGTGCAGCATAGATAATGAAAGGAGTAAAGTGTAAATAACTATATATGGCATTTTCAGTTTGGTTGTCCATATAAGGTATGTGCACTTCTATGTACTATTGTTTAATTAAAAGTGTACCGTCATGGAATATGTACCATGGGGGACAAAAAGATTACCCAGCCCGAATAATTTAAAGTCCAAGAACAGAACATTGCGCATGCCCTAGTTCTGAAGTGCGAGTGTTGCCAACTTTAGCGGTCTTCGGAGCTTCAGCTTGGTGTTTACATTGTCAAATAGAAGCAGTATAATAGTTAGGATACAGTAAATGTCGAGATTCATAGCAGCTTAACTCACATATCATTTATTTTGGAAAACGTTATTCAAGCATGTAGAAGTGGTTG
Source organism: Locusta migratoria (assembly GCA_026315105.1). Lineage (NCBI taxonomy): Eukaryota > Metazoa > Arthropoda > Insecta > Orthoptera > Acrididae > Locusta > Locusta migratoria. The sequence goes on along the minus strand of CM048755.1, from coordinate 733,456,402 downwards.
AGGTATTATAACTCCACACAGGTAAATTTACTGCAATGAAGCGCTTCTTACATACTTTTCTTTGGCTGAGTGGCTAGGCTGAGGGACACGCGAAATCAAGTACCACTGGAGTTGACTCTTTTATTTATTTATTTATTTTTTACCTGTGCAGTTAATATTATGTAACATTAATTTGCCACAAATTGTGCAATTATAGGCTTTTCTAGATTTCACATTCTTAAACATACTCAATTTTGTAAAGCCTAATCTTGAAGCAACGAGACAAATGATAGCCATAGTAAAAATGTTGAAAATGGATGCATGTACAGTAAAACCTCGTTTTTATGTTCATGGTTTTTACATTCGTGGTTTTTACGTTTGCTCGCCATTTACACTATTTTTTGTCGGTCCCGTCAAATTTCCTATGTTCACAATGTTAATTCGCCCTCATATTTGCTTTAACATATTTACACTTTTCCCACATTTTACACTTTTCGAAAGCATGTTCGTGAAGAAAAAATTACATAATCTACATAAATTGACACTAGCATGGCTTTCTCCTTAAAGTACAGTGCTTAAAAATTATTCGCGGTCACGTTTCTTGACACTTTGCGTTTACTCAAACGTATATTTTGCGTATCGTTGTTGGCAGTACACAGCTAGTTGACTTACAACATGCCAATTTGTGGCGATGTAGTTCCTCTTTTCACCAGCTTCTTTGCCAGAGCGCCTGGCATATACTCAGACAAACAGAATGGTTTGTTGACGTGAGAATAATGCCGATTTGTGGCGGTGTAGTTCCTCTTTCTGCTAGCTTCTTTGCCAGAGCGGCTGGCGTGTACTCAATCAATCAGAACCAGTTGCTTTGTTGATGTGAGAATAAAGAGTTGCATTGTTTTTGTGATACATATTTCTGATTAATAAAGAACATTATATGTCAAAGTTGGGAATCATAATACCCACAACCTCAAAAAAGTGGTAATAGTGTGAGATGCCGATCCTATGCAAACGTCATAAAAATACTTATGCATATGTTTGTACTCGAGAACGCAAATAAATTCTCTAATATTATCATGTGAAACATCGAAAAATCCAAACGGAACGGAACTTTAGGAGCCTTACTATGGAAATAATTAATGCCGGTAAAAGGCAGTATTTTTAAAGATGTGTTACATAGCCTGGCAGCGGCATCCAAACGATATTTATCGAAGCAGTTTAGGTAATTTTGAAGATGTTTTACATAGCCCAGCAGTGGCATCCTCGTTTATAATGAATGAAATTATGTCAAAAATTTCTACTTCCCATAAAATTACCAGTTCTGCTCTGCGCTTAAAATAGTAAAAATTTTGATAACCTTTATTGTGTAATAAACTTCCTGGCGAGTATTTAGATGCCTATTATGTACATATATCACAAATAAACTACAAAAATTCAGGGGTGATCCAGTAATCATATTGTACCATTTAAAACATTATTTCCTGAATTTTACACCATTTTTCAGAAGTCCCTTGAAAAGCGTAAAAACGAGGTTCTTCTGTATTTGTAATTACTTCGACTGCCACATGGTGAATCTATAGTGTTAACCTAACATAAATGTCTCAGCAATAGGCATAATTTTCTACGTCCTTACATGCGGTTTACATGAGTGAGTGACTGGGCCTTTCATTATCTGTTGTTTCCAGTTGAATATTCGTTCTTCAACTCCAGTGGGACTATTCGACCGTTACACTAACGAGAAAGAACAGGTAGCTTATTGATAGTGTGTTGGCCTTCCTGGTTAAATGGTATGCATCAGATCAGTTGGAACCTTTTTTTTTTTTTTTTTAATTTGGGTTTCTTGCTTTAGTTACTTTTTGTTATTAAATTATATTAGTTTCGCTTTTTCAGTATTCTCTTTAGTAAATAGCTATTTACAGTTTGTCAATTTCATATTTAAAAATAATCTTTCTTGGAAGGTAATATTTATTTGACCACCCAAAACAAAAAATAAACATCCTTGGAGGGTGTTATTCATCTGACCTCTCATAAAAATAATCTTCCTTGGTGATTGATATTGGTATGTGTTGTGCTCTTCAGTCCGGAGACTGGTTTGATGCAGCTCTCCACCCTACTCTATCCTGAGCAAGCCTTTTCATCTCCTCATAAGAACAGTACCCTATATCCATTTGAATCTGCTTACTATATGTGTCTCTTGGTCTCCCTCTGCGATTTTTACCCCATACACTTCCCTCCAATGCTAAATTTACGATTCCTCGGTGTCTTAAGTATGTGTCCTACCAAGCGATCCCTTCATTTAGTCAAGGTATACCAGAAATTCTTTTCTCACCAATTCTGTTCAGTACCTCTTCATTAGTTACACGATCCACCCACCTAATCTTCAGCATTTTTCTGTAACACCACATTTCAAAAGCCTCTATTCTCTTCCTGTTCGCACTGTTTATCGTCCATATTTCACTCCCGTACAGGGCAACACTCCATAAAAATGCCTTTAGAAAAGACTTCCTTACACTTAAATTAATATTAGTTGTAAGCAAATTTCTCTTTTTCAAAAACGCCTTTCTTTCCATCGCCATTCTGCATTTTATAGACTCTGTACTGCAACCGTCATATGTTATTTTACTACCCAAGTAACAAAACTTGTCTACCACCTTCATTGTTTCGTTATCTAATCTAATTCCTTCAGCATCGCCTGAATTTCTAAGACTGCACTTCATTATCTTTCTTTTGCTCTTGTGAATGTTCATCTTATACGCTCTCTTCGACACACTGTCCATTCCTTTCCTAATGCTCTTCCAGGTCCTTTACTGTCTCTGATAGAATTACAATGTCATCAGCAAAACACAATGTCTTTATTTCTTCAAATGTTTGTAGAGCTTATGGGACTTAACTACGGGGTCATCAGTCCCTAAACTTACAAACTACTTATGAACTAGCTAATACTAAGGATGGCACAAATATCCATGCCCGAAGGGGGATTCAAACCCCCGACCATAGTGGCCGTGCAGACTGTGACTGGCGCACCGCAGAACGCTTGGCCACCGCGGCCGGCTTTTTATTTCTTCACCCTGAAATATAATCCCTATTCCAAATTTTTCCTTGCTTTCCTTTACCGCCTGCTCTATGTCCAAATTGAATAACATCGGAGAAAGGCTACAACCCTGTCTTACTCCCTTCCGAACTAATGCTTCCCTTTCATGCCCTTCAAGTGTAATAACTGCGGTCTGGCTTTTGTACAAGTTGTAAATAACTCTCCTTTCCATGTATTTTACCCCTGCTGACTTCAGAATTTGAAAGAGTGTATTCCAATCAACATTGTCAAAAGCTTTCTCCAAATCTACGAAAGCTAAAAATGTAGGTTTGCCTTTTCTTACTCTAGATTCTAAGATAAGTCGTAAAGTGAGTATTGCCTGCTGCATTCCTATGTTCCTCCTGAATCCAAACTGACCTTCCTCCGAGGTCAGCTTCTACCAGCTTTTTCATTCTCCTGTAGATAATTCGTGTTAATATTTTGCAACCATGACTCTTTAAACTGATGGTTCCGTAGTTTTCACGCCTGCTGCACCTGCTTTCTTTGGAATGGGGATTATAACATTTTTCTTAAAGTCTGAGGGTATTTTGCCTGTCTCGTACATCTTACACACCAGGTGAAACAGTTTTGTCATGGGTGACTCTCCCAGAGATTTTAGTAGCTCTGAGGGAATGTCACCTACTCCCGGGGCCTTGTTCCGACATAGGTTTTTCAGGGCTCTGTCAAATTCAGTTCTCAGTATAGTATCTCCTATTTCATCTTCATCTACTTCCTCTTCCCATCATTTCCGTTGTAGAGCTCCTCTATGTACACTTTCCACCTATCAGCTTTCCCTTCTTTGCTGAGAACTGGTTTTCCATATGAGTTCTTGATATTCTTAGAGCTGCTTTTCTTGTCCCCAAAAGTCTCTTTTATTTTCCTGTAGGCAGTATCTACTTTTCCCCTTGTTATACATTCTTCTACAGATTTGCATTTGGCTTCTAGCCACTCTTACTTAGCCATTTTGCACTTCCTGTCGATCTCATTTCTTAGTTGTGTGTACTCCATTTTGCCTGTTTCATTTACTGTTTTTTTTTTTTTTTTATATTTTCTTCTTTCATCAATTAAATTTACTATTTCCTGTGATATCCTAGGATTTTTTTAGGTCTTGCCTTTCTACCTATTTTGTCCTCTGTTGCCTTCACTGTTTCATCTCTCAATGCTACCCATACCTCTTCTACTGTTTTATTTCTCCCCGTTTCTGTCAATTGTTGCCTAAAGCTCCCTCTGAAATTTTTAAGAACTTCAGGTTCCTTCAATTTATCCAATTCCCATCTCCTTATTTTCCTACCTTTCTGCAGCTTTTCTTAGTTTCAGACTACAATTCATGACCAATAAGTTATGGTCAGAGTCTATATCTGCCCCTGGGTAAGTCTTACAGTTTAAAACCTGGTTCCGGAATCTATGTTTTACCATTATAAAATCTATCTGATACCTTTCGGTGTCTCCTGGTCTCTTCCACGTACTCTTCCACGTATACAACCTTCTTTCGTGATTCTTAAACCAGGTGTTTGTTATGATTAAATCATGTTCCGTGCAAAATTCTATCAGGCAACTTCCTCTTTCATTCCTTCTACCCCAGTCCATATTCACCTACTATTTTTCTTTCTCTTCCTTTTCCTACTACCGAATTCCAGTCTCCCATCACAATTAAGTTTTCCTTTCCCTTAATTGTCTGAATAATTTCCTTTAACTTCTCATACTTTTCTTCAATCTACTCATCATCGGCAGAGCTAGTTGGCATATAAACCTGTACTACTGTTGTCGGTGTTGGCTTCGTATCTATTTTGACAATGATAATGCGATCACTGTGCTGCTCATAGTAGTCTACCTGCATTCATATTTTCTTATTCCTACTTAGGTGATACCTCCAACTGATTTTGTATTTATAATCCTGTACTCAACTGACCAGAAATCCTGCCACCGAACTTTACTAATCCCCACTATATCTAACTTCAACATATCCATTTCCTTTTTTAAATTTTCTAATTTTCCTACCCAATTAAGGGATCTAACATTCCACACTCCGATTCGTAGAATGCCAGTATTGTCTTTCCTGATGACAAAATCCTCCTGAGTAGTCCCCGCCCAGAGATCCGAATGGGGGACTATTTTACCTTCGGAATATTTTACCTGAGAGAATGCCATCATCATATATTCATACAGTAGAGCTGCATGTCCTCGGGAAAAGTAATGGCTGTAGTTTCCCCTTGCTTTCAGCCGCTTGCAGTAACTGTATTGCAAAGCCACATTAGTTGATGTTACAATGCCAGCTTAGTCAATCATCCAGACTGTTGCCCCTGTAACTATTGAAAAGGCTGCTGCCCCCTCTTCAGAAACCACACATTTGTCTGGCCTCTCCAAGGATACCCCTCTGCTGTGGTTTCACCTACGGTATGACTATCTGTATCGTTGAGGCACGCAAGCCACCCCACCACAGCAATGTCTGTGATTCGTGAGGGTGGGATATTGGTATAACCTCCCATTAAAATTAAAGTAATATAATGTAGGCTATGTATATCTTCAGTATTTTGTTCACATGCCATTGGCATCAAGAACAGCCTGGATCCTTTGAAGCATAGACTCTATAAGTCTGCGGAAGAAGGCTTCATCCATGGCAATATTCTCACATGAAGAATAAATCAAATCTCACAAGGCATCTGCAGTTCTTAGAGGATGGTCTGGTCAGTTATCCTGCACAGTCTTCTTGAGTTTAGCCCATACGTTCTCTATGTGATTGAGATCAGCTGACTTTGGAGGCCATGGTAGGCGATGGATGATTGTCATGTAGGTAAATGTGATACCCTTTGGGGTACCAAAGTTGAGCTTCAGGAATGATTACATTTTCAAGGAAATGTTCATAGAATGCTGAATTGAACACGTATTGGATTCATTCTAAGGTTCCTGCATCCATATAAGACATCCAGCCCCAAAATTTAACTCTTATATGCCCACTTAGCCACAGATCGGGATCATATTGTTGCCTGTCTGTGCGGTAAACATGAAGAGGACCTTTGCTTGTGGACTCAATTGTGCACTCATAGGTGAAAATTACTTTCCTCCAATCAATATTTTCCCAGTAACTCACAATTGCCAGTCTGTCCACAGCTTGATAGTCAGATAACGATTCTTTAATGATAGCACAATGGGACCTGATTCCATAGTTGTTTAATCAACTGAGAGCAGTTTTTGATGAACCCGGAAATGTGAAGCTCTCCCCAGTTCCCAGATGTTTGAGAAAGGTGCAGTCTGGGCTGCTTTGACTAATTCATCTTCTCTTTGAGTAGAGACTCTCGGTGCAGTAGCCTCCATAACAATTGTGCGAGGCACGTACTGGCACAGCACGCCACGAACAGTAGACAGCAAGTAAGCCCCGTCGACCAGAGCGCGAGCACTGATTCTTGGGTGCGTGTTCAACATTTTTGGATTGGATGCCTTTCAGGCTTTCAGTTTTGCTATTACTGACACCATTCAGTTGATCTCAGAAGACGTTCCATCTCATTCATTGGAATCTCTGACCGCAGAATTTTGTGACATCTTTGAGGAAGGCATAGAGGTGTGTTTCCAACTTTGAACTCACTTAACATTAAAACCGGAAGCGTGCCCGTGTTTTTTTTCTGTGCTAAGCAGATTCCCTTGGCTCTCTGCCCTCAGGTAAAGGCAGAACTGGACTGTCTGACAGCCCTCAGGTTCTTCCTACATCTTCTAGTGAGTGGGCCCTTAGTTGTTGTCAGGAAACCTGCAAATTGCACCTTTGTGGCGACTTTAAGGTCACCATTAATTAATTTCCAATCCGTGGTGGACACCTACCAATTGCCTCATTCGGAAGAATTGTTTTCCAGTTAATGGGAGGCCAATTTTTTTCTAAGCTCGATTTTTTGGAGGCCTACCACCAGATACCTCTTGATGGGGCCTCCAAACGTCTGGCGGTCATCAACACCCCATTTGGTCTTTTTCAATACCAGCCTTTGGGATGGCTGGGGCACTAGTGATATTTCAATGTTATCTCAAGCAAGTCATGTCAGCAATCTCTCATCGCATTAATTATCTTGATGACATAATAGTCACAGGACACACCACGAAGGGACACTTGCACAACATCCGGACCCTCTTCCTCCAAATTCCGGTCCGTGGGCTTATGGTGCAATCTTAGTAAATCTAAATTCTTTCAACTGTACCTCGATTATTTGGGCCATGTCATCTCTAGGCCCGGCATCCAGCTGCCGGTGAGTTTGGTCCAAGGTATCACGGACCTTCCCTTTTCACTGCAGGACTTGCAAGTTTTTTTTTAGGAAAAATTGCCTATTACCACCGGTTCATCCCTGGGGCTTCCACCTTTGCCCACCCCCTGTACTGCCTCCTATGCAAAGGTGTCCCGTTTGAGTGCTCTGCCACATGCAAGCAGTCTTTCGCATCTTTGAAGGAATACTTCACATCAGCACCATTTTGGCTACTTACAACCCCTCAAAGCCGCTGGTCCTGGCTACAGATGCTTCACAGTACTGGGTGGGGGCGATTCTTGCCCATCGCAATGCGGATGGCTCCGAGCAGTCGCTGGCATTTGCATCCAAAACTCTTAATCCAGCTCAGGCCCATTACTCGCAGGTGGAGATGGAGGCCTTGGCAATTGTCTACACTGTGACCAAGTTTCACTCCTCATATGGCACGAAGTTTGTTACTCACGGACCATTAGCCATAATATGATTGTTTAGTCCCTCCTCCAATATTCTGGATAGGGCTGCCCACCGACCGAAGCACTGGGCCCTGTTCCTCTCTAAGTACCATTATGACTTTCATTTTTGCCCTACCGCCAACATGTCAATGTGGATGCTCTTTCCAGACTTCCGGTGGGCTCAGATCCACAGTTCGATCGGGAAGAGATAATGTGTTTTCATTTGGATGTTGCTTCCCCCCCTCCCCCCAAGCGGTGGACGGCTTCCCGATCACTTGTTTCAGATTTGCAAAGGCAACAGAAATGGTCCCGGCGCTTCAGCAGGTTGTGCGTTTCATTCAACAAGGGTGGTCTTCCCAGCCTTTGAGCCATGCCTCTGACCCTCTTCGAAATTACTTTGTTCTCTGAGACCACCTCTCAGTCTTAGAGGGAGTTCTTCTTTCTACCGCTGATACAGCTCTCTGTGTGGTGGTTCCCGCAAGTTTGTGACGGGACATTCTCCACTTGTTACATGAGGGACACTGGAGTGATTCACATACTAATTCCTTGACTCACAGACATGTATACTGACCTGGTATTGACAGAGAAAAAGAGCACCTAGTGGTGGTCTGCCCCCAGTGTGCGAACCAAAAGGCGTCTCCCAGGTTGCCATTCTCTACCTGGCCCCCTGGAACCCAGCCCTAGGAGTGTGATCACATAGATTTTGCTGGCCGCTTTCTAAATGGTTATTGGCTTATTGTTATTGATAAATATTCCCGTTTTCCATATGTGGTTCGCTGCACCTTGATTACTTTTGAGATAGCCATCCAAGCACTCTCCAAAATTTTCTTGGTGGAATATCTGCCAGTCACACTGTTATCTGAAAATGGCCCTCAGTATTTTTCACAGTCTTTTCAGGACTTATGCACACTTTTCGGCACTCGGCATATCTGCTCGCCCCTCTTTCATCCACAATCAAATTAGGAAGCCGAGCACATGGTGCGAATATTCAAGACCCAGATGAAGAAGTATCTACACAAATTTCCTGCTGAGGAGGCATTGGCGTTTACTTGATGTCATACAGAAGTACACCTATGGGGAATGCAGCCCTGCAGAATTCCTCCATGGGTACCAATCACAGATTCTGCTGCACCTCCACCGTCCTGACCCTCGCCAGGCTTCGCGCCATTGAGTGCCAGGTACGTCAGTCTGGGCACGGAGGGTTGGTCGCTATCCCTGATGGATACCGGCAGCTGTCCTGCGCCACAACAGCTGCAGGCTCTACTTCTTATGGGTAGGGGATGGGGAGGTATGTCATCACCAAAATCAACTCCATCACAAAACAGACACTCATACCCCATCCCCATAGGCACTGGCTTCTCTAGGGTGGACACCTCAGGTGCGGCAGTTCCTCAGGGGAACCTCACTCCTCTCCCATCAGTGACTCAGCCCGACCTCAAGGAGCCTCGTCCGTTGCACTCCCCTGTGGCTACAACAGCGCCACTGTCATTGGAGAAGCCATGGTGAGAGCTTCCCCTCCTGGCTGGTCCAATGTCTTGGGAGGCAGGTGCCTCCGCTGTGTGGCCTATGCCTCTATCCACACCCTCTCCTTATCCACTTACGGATGTGGTCATGGATCCCGAATTCAACAGCTTATCGCTGGTTCTGGCCAGGCTCCAGTGGTGAGACGACAGGGTTGAGGGGATCATTTCCGCCCGTATTCAAAGGCCCTGGCTTGACGGTTGGCCAATTCACTCGACTCCAGCACTGCAATGGACGTGGAATATGCTCTTGGCGCTTCACATCTCTTGGCTTTGGGGACTACCGTTGCTTCACCTTCCCCCCCCCCCCCCCCCCCTTGTCTCCAAAGGAGGAGAAGCTCAGTATGTTCTAGAATGATCATGCAAGGCGCACACCGGCACACGCTGCTTTACAAACAATCGTGTGTTGTTTACTACACTTGGTCTTCTAGGTATTGGACATCTGCTTACCTCACTATTATCTCTGAATTGTCTGATCCAACTCCTTTCTGTGGAAGCATCAACACCATAATGTTGTTCTGCCTCAGATGCAATAACACTGCTTTCAAAAAGAGCAATTACGCACTCACAAACGTACACATTGGCCCTTTTTAAGTATACCCATGACATATGCTAATCAGCTGATATGTTTCTCTTAGATGAAAACTACAGACACACCATGTGGCAGTCAAAGTAATTACAATCAAAATACATCCATATTCAAAATTATGAGTATGAACATATGTCTGTCTTATTAAAGATTAGATGATTATAAAACAGAATCTTCTAAAAACCTACAACTGCACAACTTTAGCAAATTAATATTTAAAATGTTACCTGCAAGAGGTCTACAAAATAAATTGACTCCAGTAGGATTTGAATGTGCACCCATTGTGTTCATAAACTGTCAGCCTATCCACACACACCCAATGAAAAATACATGAGAATCAATTCATTGTAGTAAATCTACCCATGTGGAATTCTTATACCTCAGCCGTTTATACATGCTCAAATAATGTTTTCCAAAATAAATGATTTGTGAGTTAAAGTGCAATGAATCTCAATGTATATTGTATCTTAACTATTCTATTGCTTATATTTGATGATGTAAACAGCAAGCTGAAGCTGCAAAGGCCACTGGGGTTGGCAACACTCACGCTTTAAATTATTTGGGCCGGATAATCTTTTTGGCGCCCATTGTGTATGCTTTAAAATTAAGATTTTATTTATTGATAAACTATAGAAATAATCTACAATATGACACTGAAATTGAATAAAACTCCGGAAATGAATTTTGCATTTGCCATGCAATACTATACTGTTACAGACTGGCCCAGAAAACTTTTTCATGCATACAAAAATGTGGGCGTAGGTTGAAGGTGAGTGGGGAATGAGATTATAGGTCTTTCATATCTTTTCAAATATTTGAAATAAAAATGAACGGTTGTGTAACATTCAGTACTATGTAGCTTCTCCCTGTGCATTGTGATACACTTGGATCCTCGGCATGCGTCCCGCAAGGTGCAAGCCTGCCCCTTCTTCAGTTGCAGTACTTCTGTGGTCTGGTAGTATGTGAGTAGGATTTCTGTGATTGCACACTTGATCTGGTTCCAAGCTTACTATGTAGGGTTCAGTCAGCAGATTCTATAGGCCAATGAAGTTGGCTGTTGCCTACCACTTTGAGGGGAAGTATTAATGAGGTAGGCCACAGTGTGTGTGTGCATTACCCTCTTGAAAGAGAATCCAGAGATATTGATAATCGAGTGGATTGGTGCCAGTGGCACTTAACCCACATTTATGTATTTTTAGATTTCAGTTGGCGGTAGAAAGATCAACAATTTACACTTCGCAGATGATACTACACTCATAGCAGGAAGAGAGTAGGAATTTGGTGATTTACTTTCAAAAGTGAAAGACATCAGTCTAAATTTTGATCTAGAAATAAACATGGAAAAAACTAAACAGGTGGTTATAAATCGCCGTGGCATGGACCAACACCAACTTTAGGTAGTTTAAAGGATCTTGAAATAGTGAGTGACTATGTATGTCTAGGCTCTCCGATGAATTGCACAGGAAAGTATAACAAAGACAACAAAGATGCGCTTGGTGCAAGCGTTGGTGTTTCCTGTATTCCTATATGGATGTGAGACCTGGACCGTGAAAGGTAGCCTTTTGAGATGTGGTGATGGAGGAAAATGCTGTGTGTACCATGGACATAAAGAACAACAAATGCTTCAATAAATAGAAGAACTTCACATCATCAGAAGGTTATCTTCTCGTGTTAGCCAAAAATACCTTCAGTTCCTTGGGCACATTGTAAGAAGGAAAGTGGATAATTTAAAAAAGGGGAAAATTGAAAGCAGAGGACCACGAGAGTCAGCAGCAAGCAGATGGTTGGATCAAGCAAAGAAGATCACCAGCCTACCTCTTCACGTTGTATTAAGAAAGTCTGAAGATCACTTTGGACGGAGACATCTGACTAAAGGTTCAACTATCTAAGAATGAATGAGGTCATGACACTCAGCAATGAGTAAAAACAACTAATGATGATGAGATATATTTAAAGTTCATATCATTATGGAAAATAACTAATGAACACAGAAATCACATATTTATTGCAACAGAAAGTGCACGTTTCACTTCATTTCACATCTTAAAATAAAAATGAACACTTTGGTATCAAACTCATTATTAAAAAAAATTGTAGTGAAAAATAGACAATCACATTCACACAACTTAAATTTTCAGCAATGGCTTTCATCAAAAAAAGAAACACACACGTTCAGACAACTATACACACACAACCACCATGTCCAGCCACTCACTCCAGCATCACAAGCATCTAGGCTGAGAGTAAGTTGGGGAGTGGAGGGGAAAGGATGCCGGGTAAGAGTGGGGATGGAAAGTTATGCATTACATGATGGGTTGTAAAGGCTCAGATAGGTGGGAATTTGAATTGTGACAATGAATACAGGGAGGTGTAGATGACTGGGGAGGAAGTGGGGGGAGTTGAAACGATAAAAATTTTTGTGTCTTGTTGCTGCTGGTTGTCCTAGGTGTCGGTGGCTGAGTAGAGAGAGACCGACACAGGAAAATAGGATGCACGCATGTGCAGGTACAGTGTCTTAGGTGACCAGCCAGTGGGACAGCAGAAACTAGAAACACTAAGCAAGATTTGAACAAGATGTGTATTTCGTAGAAATAATACAATACTTAACTTGGAGGGCAGCAGACTAGTGGAATGCTGGTACATAATTTACCTAGGTAGAGGCCTGCCTACTGATGAGTCCTAGTGCCTGTCCTAATCCAAAGTGACCGATACAGTTCAGTGGTGGCCACGAGCGGAGTTGCAGCAGAGGACGCTCATGGCTGACGTCGTAAGAACGCCGCGGCGTGCGGTGAAAGTAATGGCGCGCACTTCAGACTTGTGAAACACCCCCCCCCCTCCCCCAAAAACCGCTGTGCCGGCGTGGCGTAGGGCTGAGGGCCACAGCGACGGCCCTGGGAGGAGGGCCTGGACGGGGGCGTCATTGGTGGGACGGGCATTGTAGCTGAGACTGGGATCATAACGCCATCCACACCCCAATATCCACCTTTCCATCCCCCGGAAAACCCACCAAAATGAGGGGAAGGGCGCACACCTCCGCCCGGAGGGAGCAGGTCACCTCCTTCTGAGGTGCATGGCCCAGGCGGTGGGGGCACGCACAGTCCCGGAGTCCCTCTCGGTGACGCTGGCAGCTGCGGCGGCGACGAAGGCGGAGCGGCTGACTGCATAGGAGGCGCGTCGACCTCCATGGGCACAATCTCGTAGTCCGGGGGTGCTGGGCCCATTGGTGAGCGATGTGGCTGTGCTCCCTGGCGGTGAACTGGGTCTGGAATCAAGAAACCCGAGACAGGATCGCGCGGCCTGTGCAGGCGCAATTGGTTTGCGTGGCGCCGCTGCTCCAACCCTGTGGAAGAACCATTTGATTTTGGACTTGGACCCATGTATTTGGCCCTGTTGAATTTTTAACCAATTGACGGATGAAACCAACTAGAATGTTGGGACTCAGTAGCGAATTATGACGAGAGAATAAAAAGTTTAACACCTGAAGACGCGTCTCTACTGAAGCGAAACCGGTTGTGGACCTGTACATAAAAGGATCTCAATGAAAACAGCTGAAGCGGCTCCAGAATTTATTGATTGTTTCATAAGAGGACATTTCTATTTCAATTTCCAAAATAGTTTCTTTTATTATATAAGGTCATACAATTAATTTTTTAAAACAATTGATAAATTCATAAAAGAAAATGTATTTACTCAGCTGTGGATGCCCCAATTATAAAATAACTTGTATTAATCACATAGCCTAGGTACTCTATTTCAGTCTGGAAAAATGAACAATTTGCTTTATTGCAATGTGGACCTGCTGCAATCAACACTTTGACTCCAGGTTTGATAAATGTTCTTCAATTGTGTGTCCCGAGACCACATTATCATCTGAATAGTTCGAGCAGCAAGGTACAGAAACTGTCAGCTGTTCCAAAAAAAAATGCTGAAAAATAGCGGGGGCGGAAGAACTGCCAAAAGGTAGGCGTTGAAATTGAAAAAGGCCCATGTCAGTATTAATGACGAAAAACTTTTTTGACTCGTCATCGAGGGGAATCTGTAAGTATGCCTCTGCTAAATCAATCGTAGAAAAGAAGCGAGACTGTCCTAATGTGTCCATTAGTTCCTCAGCTCGGGGCAAGGGGTAAGTGTCTACAACTGTTTGACTGTTCACTGATGATTTAAAGACCGCACAGAGATGAAGTTTTCCTGTTGGCTTGGTTAGAATCACTAAAGGCGAGGCCCACTGACTCGCAGAAACAGGAAAAATCACCCCACTATCCTGCCAACATTTAAGTTCTTCAGCAACTTTATCACAAATTGCGATAGGCACTGGTCTAGCTTTATGAAATTGTGGTACTGCAGATTCTTTTAAAGTTACATGTGCAACGAAGTCTTTTGCACAACATAGTTCTCATGAAAAGAAGTCACTATATTTCTCACACAATGCATTGATTTTGTTCTGAGGCACTACTGACAAAATTTGAAGCACATCTCTTTGAATTGATAAGCCAAACAAGTCGAATGCATCTAGTCCAAAAATGTTCTGTGTACATTTGGCCTGAATACAACAAAAGCAACAGTTTTGGTAACACCTTGAAAAGAGGCGGGCAGGCTACACGTTCCTAGCACGGGAATATTTTGTCCTGTGTACGTTGTGGGCACTTGTTGAGACGGCGACAATTTTGGCGAACCCAGAAGTTTATAAGTGTCTTTATTCATTAATGTGACAGCAGAACCAGAATCGAGCTGAAATTATACAGACTGATTTTCTATGGAAAGAGTCACAAAATGTTTTTGATTGCGGCACACGGTAGCTGCGCGAATGTGGGTGACGTCTGATACAGTTTGTTTGCTGCTCCTGCTCATGCGCGGGCTGCGTACGGTAGGAAGCGGCACAGAATCGGCACACAGCAGATTAATAACACTGTCCCTAGATGGCACTACCGCCAGATCGGCTTCTGCGCAAGGATGCGAAGCTACTCCTGAGTCACCAGCTACTGCACTAAACTTTTGAGTAGCTACATCAAGTCTACTGCCACTAGCTACACAGTACTGAGCACTATTACAATGAGAAGTTGCAGAATACACTAGGTCCACTACAGGATTGCACTGTACATAGTCATTTTGCTTGCCCCAACCCCTTTTCCGTTGCACAGTTTTACGCACTCGACGGTGCTTGCGACATGGCTCACTACATAGTTTTGCAGTAGGTGCATAAAAAATTTCTTGCATTTGAGATTCAAGCAATGCACTGTTCAAGTCCACAGCATGTATGACATTGACAGCATGAACTGTTCTCGTACTGTTCCTAAAGGCACCGTTCTTGGAAATTTTTTGCTGCATACATACTGTCTGTACGTGTCCTGATTTGCCACATTGATAACAGATGGCGTTGCGACTTGGACATTGCGCATGTTTGTGGCGAGATACACACTGGGGGCAAGATTTACGAACATTTTTCTGACAAGAGCATTGGCTCCCGTTATTCAAATTACTTCGTCTAACACGTCGGAGCGACCTTTGTTTTACACTGGCTACTGTTCGCTGTCTGTTCAGAACAGCCGATAGAATTTTACGAATCACTTGGGCTAGACTCAGAACTGTAACTAGGAAAGTGTCCGTTGCGACACACTGAGTTAACACTGTGGCTTTGCATTTCTACATCTGCTAAGTCAAAGGTATCATGTGCTTCAATAAGTTGCAGTACACTGTCTAATGAAGGATCAGACTGTTTCAGAATTGTTGCCCTAATTCTTGGGTCCTGAATGTTCTGCATAATTGCATCTCTCAACATCACGTCAGTATAAGAAAGTCCACAAGAGCAAGTAAATTTACATTTGCGGGTTAAGCCCTTCAACTCTGTGATCCATTCTTGATGGGACTGGTCTGGTGGTTTTTTTTTAGTCTGAAAAATCGGTACAGCACAGCGGCTACGAGAACTTTTCTCTCATAATGAGCATTCAGTGCATCTACTATTACATCAAATTCTAGATCGCGAGGAGATGCATGGGGAAAATGTTTCTGCAGTAACACGAAGGTCTTGGTGCCCACTACAGAGAAGAACAAATGTTTGACAGTCTGACCTGTAAGTTGATGAGCCGCGACGAGTTCTTGAAATTGCGCCAAGTAATCACTCCATTCTTCCTCACGTTCGTTGAACTGGCGAAACGTAGGACGCGGTGTAGCGCCAGGTGTGGGCGGCTGATGCGATAACTGTTATTACTGAGTTGCCTGTGCCGTTAACTGGGACACCGCTTGGAGTAGTTGCGTGATTTGCGCCGTCTGTAACTGAATAATTTCCATTAAGTTTGGGTTCGGGGTAGTGGCCATGCTGACCGATTAGGTGCCGTGCATACAAGAAAATTAGTACAAAACACAAATGTGATGTGAAAGAAAACTCTCTGCAACAAAAAAGTCCACAAAACATGTAACAATATTTTCCCCCAAAAATCTTATAATAAGGGTGGGTGGGCGGGAGCAATTTCTGCGTGCTCCGGCTGCTGCTGTCTGGCTGCTGCAAGCGGGTTGGTCCAAGGTTCTTCTATCGCTCCTCGTCGTCACTTTTGTGTCTCGTTGCCGCTGGTTGTCCTAGATTTCGGTGGCCGAGTAGAGAGAGACCGATACAGGAAAATAGGACGCACGGGTGTGCAGGTACATAGTCTGAGGTGACCAGCCAGTGGGACAGCAGAAACTAGAAATACTAAGCTAGATTAGAAGAAGATGTATATTTCATAGAAATAATACAATACTTAACTTGGAGGGCAACAGACTAGTGGACTGTTGGTACATAGTTTAACTAGGTACAGGCCTGCCTACTGATGAGTCCTAGTGCCTGTCCTAATCCCAAGTGACCGATACAGTTCAGTGGTGGGCACAAGCAGAGTTGCAGCAGAGGGCGCTCGTGGCTGACATCGTAAGAACGCCGCGCCGTGCTTGCATGGCGGCGCGCGGTGAAAGTAATGGTGTGCACTTCAGACTTGTGCGACACCACAAAAATAATAAGGAAAAAAGTAATTAATGAAGGAGTTATTGTAAGGGAAAGACACAGTAGCAAGGAAGACCTGAAATGGAGGGATACAGGATAATGAGTGAGGAAGGAGGGGTTTGGGGAAGATGTTAGGCATAGGGTTCAGGGATGGGAAGGTGTTTTAGATTGAGGCCATGATGGTTCTGGGTTCGTAGAATGTATTGAAGGGACAACTCCCATCTGCACAGTTCAGAAGAGCTGGTGGTGGAGGTGAGGTCCAGCTGGCACAGATACTGAAGCAGCCATTGAAAGCCAGAGTGCTGTGTTCAGCCACATGCTGTGCCATGGGTGGTCCATCTTGCGTTTTGCCAGAGTTTGGTGCTGGCCAATTATCCTGACGGACAGCTGGCTCATGGTCACACCAATATAAAATGCTTTGCAAAGATTGCAGCATAGAGCATAGTTGGTAAATCACATGGCTTCTTTCATAGGTGACCCAACTTCTCATGTGGTAGGATAAGCCTGTGACAGGACTGGAATAGGAAGTGTTGGGTGGGTAGATTGGGCAGGTTTTGCATTGGGGTCTTCCAGAGTGATATGATCCCTGTGGAAAGAGATTGGGGTTGGTCGTGACATAGGGATGAACTAGGATGTTGTGGAGGCTGGATGGGTGACGGACCATAACTTTAGGAGGGGTCAGAGGGATCTTGGGTAGTATCTCTCTCATTTCAAGTCATGATGACAGATAATGAAAGCCCTTATGATGGATGTGATTTAGACATCTCTGAGGGGCCCTGCACTGTAATTTCCAAAAGTCATCTTTCTTCCAAACTTCTATTGAGTGCTTGACCTATAAGGTTTCACAGTCAGGGATGCGCCTTGTGGGTGATCATGTACATGCAGTCGAGGACCTTCTGCGTCCTTCATCCATTCAGGAATTTCATTGTTCATGGCTCAAGAGAACACCTCCCTCACTTCATCTATTGACACCTTGACTCAGGCTAGGCGAGGTCACCTAATATCACCGCTTCCTCCCACAGGCGCCCGTGGTGTCACAACCCCTGCATCAGTTGTTGCATAAAGGAGTCCCTTTCTGCTGGTCTCCTGCTTGAGAGCAAGCTTTTCAGTCATTTAAAGTGGCACTTCTTGTGGTTCCTTGCCTTACCTCATATACCCTGGGGGTTCCGCTCGTTTCTGGCTAATGCCCCCCAGTACAGCATGGGGGCGATACTTGCACATCGTTTCCTGGATGTGTCCGAGCGACCTATGACATTTGCAACTAAGACACTTACGGAGGCTCAACACCAATATTCCCAGATGGAAAAAGAAGCCCTGGCCATCCTTTTTGCTGTCAAGAAATTTTATGTTTATCTCTACGGGTCTTAGTTCACTCTGTATACAGACCACCACCCACTAGTGTGTCTGCTTAAATCAGCAGCGGCACTCCTCGACAAGGCGGCCCACCGCCTTATACTTTCACGTTTTCATTCTCAGATACAGTATCAGTAGACAGCTCATCACGCCAATGCAGTCCCTCACTTCCCAGTGGGCCCCGACCCAGTGTCTGACACAGAAGAACTTTTGTGTCTTGTGGTAATTGAGTCAGCCATGCAGATGCTTTTGCTGGTTTTCCTATTGAAAGCTCTCAGGTAGCGGAGGCCACTGCTGCTGACCCTGACCTTCAGGTCCTCGTCCTCTGGGTGCAGCAGGGCTAGTCTGACCGTACTCCGTACTCCAGGGCGGGCCTCTGACTCGCTCCGCAATTATTTTGCAGTTTGCCACCGCCTTAGTGCCTTCTATCTGTGGAAGTTGGCTCCCAGTGAGTGGTGGTTGCGGCCTTGTTGTGCTGCCAGATTCTTGATCTCTTACATCAGGACCTTTGGGGCATTTCGTACAATAAGATTCTCCTCCGTCAGCATGTATATTGGCCTGTCATCAATGGGGACATAGCTTGCATAGTAGCAGGATGCTCTTCTTATGCTTTTTGACAAGCGGCTCTTTTTCTCTCTCTCTCTCTCTCTCTCTCTCTCTCTCTCTCTCTCTCTCTCTCTCTCTCTCTCTCTGGATGTCACTACCCACTCCCTCTTTTCTATTGATGGGCTCCCGGCAAGGTTGTTGACTCATAACAGCCCCCAATTCACTTCACAACATTTTTGGGACTTCTGTTCTACCCGTGAGATCCGCAACATCCTTGCCCCACCCTTTCACCCACAATCTAATGGGGTGGTAGAGAGATTTGTATGCACTTTCAAGGTATGAATGCACATGCCGTGCCTTTGGTGGCAGATGTCCTCCTTCATTTCCTTCAGTCATATTGGTCCACCCTGGCCGGGTCGCATAGCCCCGCCGAGCTGCTATACGATCGCTCTCGTCGGATGCTGTTGCCCCTATTGCATCCGAGCTCTACCTTGTCACCTCGTATTTCTCTTCTCGCTTTACCCCGGGTTTGGCTGTCTGGGCCCGTGGTTACAGCTGCCATCCTCGCAGTTTTCCGGTTGTGCTCCTTCACGAGCGAGGCCGTCATCTCTGTGAGGTCCTTTCTTCTACAGATATCCTCACCTATCACCACAACCAGCTGTGTATTTGTTATCCTTCTCCCTTTATGCGACCCGTCCCCCCTCCTCTTGAGGCGGCACCTGGGGTGGGTTCTCTTGATTGTTTCAGTTTCCCCGTCAGATGGCGGAGGGAGGACTCACGCTGTTGGCAGCCAATACCTACTTCTCTGCCTTGGCACTAGCAGCAGTGGGGTCGCCTCACTGTTGGCCAGTGTGGATCCGGGGTTTTCTCTGGAGGTGCCTCAGGACAGGGAGATGAAAAACCAGCAGCTATCGCCAGTGCTGGGAGTGGCCCCGATGTTGCTTGAGGATTAGGGGAAGGGATTGTGACCGTATGTGGTGTGTGCTGGTTCTGGCTCAGGAGCTGGTGGAGCTGCCGGACTCCTTCCATCGCATCTAGGGGGGAAAGATGTCTTGGACTAGCAAGTGCGGCATTCGGATTGTGTGTGCCGGCATCACGCGTTGACAACTCGCAACTGAAGGTGACGATAGTATGCGGCCTGGCCTCCAGATGTCACAGTAGTAGGAGACACTCGACAAACATGTCACGCACAATCTGCCTGTGGTGTGCTCATAAATAGCCAGCGCCCACCGGCATTGGTCTCTTTTGTATAGTGTGACTTGATTGAGAATAAAGTGTTTACTCCAAGCACAGTGTTGTTTACTTCACTATCCATCACGTCCTCCCCATTCACATCTCTTGATCCTCATTGCTCTCATATTCTACACCATCCCCCACCCCACCCTTCCTCACAGCCTCCCAATACTGCAACTTAGTCTGATATAGCCATTTAGTGCTTGGGCACTTCGCCAGGCAGCTCTGACATCTCAACCCCCACCTGTGCCATGTGTCCTTTTCCCACCTCGTCCCACTCCAGATTGCACTAATGTTTGACCCCAATACATGGGGAACGGCATTCGGATGCAGCGGTCGTGTGTGCGGCAGTTGTGTATGTATGATTGTATGCATGTGGGGTGTTCTTTATCTGAGGAAGGCTTTGTCTGATAGCGAAGATGTGTGATTGTGACTGTCTTTTCATTATGTTTATCTGTGGCTCAGTATGTCGTCTTTTTGGTCAGTAGTGATCTTTCCTTTTTGTAATAGTGAACTTGCAGATTTTATCAAAGTTAGAGTTTCCAGCAACACAGTCTGTGTCTAAGATTGTCAAAAATGTGTGAACTCCCATAATACAGTTACTGTATTTTCAAAAAAAAATGTTCAAATGTTTGTTAAGCTTATGGGACTTAACTACGAGGTCATCAGTCCCTAAACTTACAAACTACTTATGAACTACTTACGAACTAGGACGGCACAAATATCCATGCCCGAGGGGGGATTCGAACCCCCGACCGTAGTGGCCGTGCTGACTGTGACTGGAGCGCCTCAGTCACCTCAGTCACCTCTTATGAAGAAATTGTTTTTGTGTGTAAATACATAAATAAATAATTCATTGTTTCACTTACCGCAATTTTCTGAAATACTTTTGTTGTTGTTTTTCTTTTTTTTTTTAATTATTATTATTTTTTATCCTTTCTCTCTCCATAACATCTGTTTGATTTATGAATTGCATTGATACATCAGTTAATCTCTCCATGTTTTTCATTACTATAAAAATGATTGTAAGTATGTGGAATCATATTTTCTTTTGCAGATGGAGTGTTCACAGTTCGTGCACTTGCCCCTGGTTATGGGAATGGTGTTGAGGGATGTGAAGGTTGCAATGAACACAGCAATTTTAGGTTCACATGTCCAGATGAAGTTTACTTATAGTGTTGCTAACACAGGTCCAGCTGTATGTGTAAATGTGATTTACATTGTAAATTTAAATCTTATGCATTGGTGGCATCCTTGCTACCCACATGCAAAACACCCACTTCCCTGCATAACTATTGCTGACAGTAAATGAAAACTTGGGAAAGGGGGGCTAAAAAATTGAACTGTGATTATATTCTAAAGTGAAACCACCGTCTTTTCTATAACATATTCAAAGAAACTTATGTAAAAATATGGTTTGTATACTGTTTGAACATATCAATCTGTATATTAAGAAGTTCAGTGAGTGAATAAATAAATGCATTTGTATAGTAATTTGTGTATTCAGTTTTGTATTCCAATTTATCCCAACTACATAAAGAAGAACTATAGTTCTTAATATTAGCCAGTTACTTGATGTATATTGTCTGTGTATATTGCAGCAGTTTAAGTGATTATCAAATATTTTTCAGTCTCAGATTTTTGGAAGATTTTGAATCTTATTTACTCTGTAAAAGACACTAGTCCTCATAGCAGCTTAGTTTGTCCTCTTATTTTAGCTTCCTCACCACAATCTTGAGTTCATTGCTGCTTAATCATTTTCACTCTCCTCACTATTATATAGTTGTGCAGTGTGTTCACAAGTTGAGGAGTGAATTCTGAGGGTGATGTGGGGAGCAGAGAAATGTAGCTCTGCCCACCATCTTCCAGCATATTGACTGTTGACAGATTAGGGGTGGTCTACAGAGAACAAGCTGTGCTTATGTTGCACATTGTCACCACATCATTTGCACTCATATTCCTGTATCAATTTATGCTTCAAGGAAGAATTGAGTGATGTTTGTTGAATGGCAGTACTTATTGCCCCTAATTCTGTATAAGTTCTCACAGACAATCTGAAATTTAAATCAAATGGATACAAATAAAGTTCTGTTACTGAGGTGTTATTCTTAATAGATGCATACATTTTAACAAAAATATCCCTCACTTTAGTAGTGTGAAATTTATTATGTATAAATGAATACTCAACTTTGGTATCGATTGATGTATTACCTGTCAAAGATGGTTTCACTGCCTCCAGTGACCACTCTAGTACATTAAACCTTAATCTTCTTCCGTTTATGTCAAGTCACAAGACTAGAAACTTGTTACTGTGACATTTGTCAGACTTCAACCTATCAGGTACCAGATCCATGCCCACAAAGCACTGCCCAGTAATATACGGAATGCATCACCTGTGCATAAACAGGTGGTGCCTTGTACTTACTGAAACTTACCAATAACCTGTTGACTCCATGCAATGTAGAATCTCTGATGGACTGTATTCCAAAGGTGAACCAACATATTAAGGAGGTGCTCATGATGTTTTGGCTCCTCACCTCCAAGCGGTCTCAACACTTGTATGCTGAATACAGGCCTGGCTAACCCAGATTCCCTTAGCTGAGGACTGGTGACCACCATCACCATCAACCACCATGCTTCAGCGACCAGTGTGTGGAGTGGAGGAGGATGTGTAACACTAGGGTGACCATCTTTTGATCACAGGTTTATGAGATATGGCTAAATATGACCGTGATTATAAGGAAGATCTAGTCACGGTAAATTTCAACTGCACAGCTACAATTATTTCCTTGGAATGCATGGCATTGGGGATGTAAACAAAAAATCAGACACACTTAACATCTTTTTACTCATATGTCATATTTTGGGATAGCTCTACAAGCTGAGAGAAAGTGTTTAAGAGTGCAGAGGTATTAATAAAACCCATTTGTGTAGTAAATTCAAGAACAGTATGCCAAAAGCTATTAAAAAAATTAACTGCCGCTCCAGAGTATATTTATCTCATAAGTAAGTCTCCTTTCCCAGCTACGATCTCAGTACACTTATCAATCAACAGCAAAAACCACTTCAGCAGATTGCAACAACAGTGCACCAGACAGAGTTACAAATATAGGAAAAACAGCAGACAAGAAGATGGATAATGCTGCCACTTGTTTGTCTACCAGAAACAGGAAAGTTAGTAACTGCAATGAAATATTTTTATGGACTGTCATGCCCCAACCAGTGCCACCAAAATTTTTGAGCTTCAAAAGTCTGCATCTTTTATCCTGACATTCAATCTGCTGAAGTTAACTGAGTATAATAAAGCAGGCTTCCTCCACCTTAAGGTTATACCGTATCCCCCAAACCAGTGCAGTACTTTAAGTGTCAATACTTCAGTCACACCACAATGTGTTTTAATGGTACGGCTACATGTGGAAGATGTGGCACCATGGCCCACAAACCTCCTCTTCAATGCACTGCTCCACCTATGTGTGATGTGTGTTAATTGTGCTTGGCTCATCTGGTTTGGAGATGGTCTGTGCTGTTTCACTTAACCATGTCTTGTTTTGTAATGTGAAAAAGAAAGTAAAGATCAATGACTTACCAAGTTTGGTGCAGTCTTGTACCTCGGTGTCGAAGCACCGGTGTTCAGCTCGTTGTTAGTGCCCAGACTATGACAGTTGTGCAGGGCATCTCTATCTGCACCTGTTAGTGCAGCTGCCAGTCTGCTTCACTGGTCCCAGCCCGGACTTCCTAGTACAGAAACATTATTAGTTACCAAACGTAACTTTGGAAAAGATATCAAACCCTTAAGGCAGATATTGGAATTGAC
Source organism: Locusta migratoria (assembly GCA_026315105.1). NCBI lineage: Eukaryota > Metazoa > Arthropoda > Insecta > Orthoptera > Acrididae > Locusta > Locusta migratoria. The sequence goes on along the minus strand of CM048755.1, from coordinate 733,432,662 downwards.
CTTGTTTATGTCCTTACGATCCAAGATGGGGATGAAGACCAAACCCCCATGAAACCGTTTAACCATTCTACCTCGGTTTCTGTCATGAATATGACAATGATCATGATATTGTCGCATTGAAATGGAAACAGGCTTGACTTGTACAAGCACTGCACCAAACCCATAACCACTGGCGTGCGTGTGAAGTTCCGTTTCCGCATTTTCGTCGTACAAGGCTAGCACTGGTGCGTAAGTTAGAGCCTCCTTAAGTGCCCGGAAAGCTCTTTCTTTTGCCTCATCCCAGTAAAATTTGGCGTCTCCCTGCAGGAGTTCTTGTAATGGGTGTGCCTTGTTACAAAATCCTTTTATGAAACGTCGGTAGTATGAGCACACGCCGAGAAAACTTCTCACATCACGAATGTGTTGAGGAGTTGGAAATTCTGTGACTGCCCTTTATCTGGATCAGGACGGACACCATCTCCGTTGACTAGGTGCCCCAGGATTTTTATCTCTTTGGCGACGAAGAGGCACTTCTTTGGATTGAGGCGGAGACCTGCAGCCTGAACACACTTCAACACAGTTGACAGGTGACTCAGATGTTCTTCAAATGTTTTTGAAAAAACGACAATGTCATCTAAATAGCAGAGACTCGTCGTCCTCTTTAGGTGTCGAAGCAAGTTGTCCATCATGCGTTCGAATGTGGCTGGAGCATTACATAATCCAAATGGCATTACTTTAAATTCATAGAGGTCATCAGGTGTGATAAATGCCGTTCTCTCCCTGTCAGCTTCGTCAACTTCGATTTGCCAGTAACCTGTCTGCATGTCCATAGTTGAGAAGTATGTAACTCCTTTCAAGCAGTCTAAGGTGTCGTTAATGCGTGGCAATGGGTAGACATCTTTCTTTGTGATTCTGTTCAGCTGCCGATAGTCGACACAGAATCGCCACGTTCCATCCTTTTTCTTCTTTACGAGGACCACCGGAGACGACCAAGGGCTCTCTGAAGGTTGAATAATGTCATCTCGCAACATCTTTTCCACTTCCTCCCAAATTATCCGTCTTTCAACTGGCGACACTCTATATGAACGCTGGCTAATTGGCGGATGATCCCCAGTATTGATACGGTGCTTTATCGTGGGCCGTTTCATCTGACTTTTCCCCTGCTGAGGTGTGAATGCACCTGAAAATTGGCGTAGTATACCTAACACCTGCTGGCGTTGTTCCTTGGTCAGTCCAGGCCCTATTGGCAGTTCCACGTTTGTTTCCTCCAGTGTGTTGTCTGTACTAACAGCAGGGCATGGTTCTTCATTGATGACATTGAGCTCACCGTCCTGGATTGGTTCAGCTGTCCCGATGCACATTCCTTTGGGGATAAGTTGTGACTGCTCATGACAATTTGTGATCCAAATCTCTCCTTGACCACCGGTAATGCTTATGATAGCCGCTGGTATGTAAATTTCTTTTGTGAGCCTGATAAACTTTTTACTATCAACAAGAACTTCACAGTTTAACCAGTCACATTGTCAACGACGAATAACTTCCCAGATAATTCTGTATTACATGTATCCGGCGAAACAACTTCTTCAATTTGCAGCTCAGATCTTCCACAGTCAATAATAGCTTGGGATGCCTGAAGTAAGTCCCATCCGAGGATGGTATTGTGACTACATTCTGTTAACACGACAAATTCAAACGGCTGCGTCCTGTTGTTGATGGTTATTCTTGCGACACAAGTTCCCGCTGGATGGACGTACTTTCCATTTGCGAGCTTCAGCACAGGTTGCCCCCGTATCACAGAACATTGTCTTCTTTAGTGTGCGGCGGTAATTATCCGATAATACAGAGAAAGACGCTCCTGAATCAACAAGTGCCCGGACAGATTGGCTGTCGATTATGACGTCGACGAGATTTCCCGACATCTTAGCGACTGTCGTCCATGGAGGATTTTCATCTGTGGCGGCCTCACCTTCGTAGATGGTCGCCTCGCTTAGTTTTCCTGGGCGCGGCGGCTAGGGGAGCGACTGGTACCTCTGTACGGCGACGGTGAGCGGCTGCGGCGCATCGGGGAGCGACCTCGTCTAGGGTTCAGCGATGGGCTTCTTCCCATTGGTCGACTGAATTCATCAGCAGGTGACTGCCTGGGATAGAACTGCTCCGACGGCTGACGTCTTGCGACAAACTAATCATCGAATACTCGCCTCCTCTCTCTGCAGTAGCATACGACGTGTCCAGGGCGTCCACAGTGGACAGTGGAAACACAGTGCAGACGTCTGTTCTTCTGCGGGGCATCATAGTTACCGGGGGAGTGTGCTGTGGTCGCGTCGACCGGTTCATAGTCTGCCGTTTGGCGGCTGCAGCGTAAGTCATAGCAGGGCGACGCCGCGGGTGCGATTGATGGGGCAGACAGGAGATAATGTTTGAAATACCTCGTCCTCAGCGGCGACGGCTCTCTCGTGACTTACAGGGCTCACATCCATGGCCATAATCTGATGCTCGCTTGGTCTAATAGTCCCGGCTGCCATACACTGTTGTAATTCTTCTCTCACGATTTGTCGTATGAGAGAAGCTGTGCTGGTCTTCCACAACGGCCATAGGGACTACATTTGGGAGTCTGTCATACTTCTTGCGTCCAACCCATTTTTGTTGCATCTCTTCAATATGCTGGCACCACTTGATGAACTCTTCTGTCGTAGCGACATCTTTTATCAGAAGAGCTTGGTACATATCTTCTGCAATTCCCTTCATCAGGTGCGTGATTTTGTCCGCCTCAGTCATGTTCGGATTGACTATGCTATACAGGGCCAAAACATTCTGTATGTAAGACTGTGTCGGCTCACCATGTCGTTGGGTCCGGTTCTTCAGTTGTTCTTCCGCCGAGCGGATTTGTCGCTGGCGGTCTCCAAACGTCTTCGTAAGTTCCTCCTGGAACGTCTCCCAGTCATTCAACTTGTCTTCGTTGTTTGCTGGGCTGTTCCGTCCAGGTAGAAATAAACGTTGGCCAAGCACATTGTATGATCCCACCTGTTGTACTTAGCGACTCGGTCGAACCCTTTTAGCCATTTGTTGGGGTCCTATCCAGCATCTCCAGAGAACACCGACGGGTGTCTGATGTGCAGCTGGCTTATTGCTGGTTTCGTGTCCATCGTTCTTCTGATAATACGGACTTTTGGAAGGATGTACTCAGTGTATCCCTTGTATTCCAGTTCCAGTCCTTGTAAGCAACGGCTTTTACGTTGCCTAATAGGAGCCATGGTGATGCAGTTGTTGCACCGTGTACCCGGCGCCTCCACCAAACAATGTCGCGTTGAAATGGAAACAGGCTTGACTTTGAAGGCAACTAAACACAGCACTTATACTAAAAGCACCTTTATTATGAACTCAACATACACGCAGCACTGACTGCCTCTCAGGCAATGTGCTCTGCTATTTATACACAGACAGAATTTACCAGAAATTAGAAGAACAGTTAACATAAGAAACAAGTAGAATTTACAAGTGAACATAAGAAAGATGTAGAAACTTCTGTAATTGTTAATTACAAAGAAATAAATTTTTTCCGGTGGGCGGGATTGAACCGAAGACCTCCAGCACCGCAGTCCATGACACTATCCCCTGCGCCACGCCGGCAGTCAGTGTTCGTGGTCTCTCGCGGCAGTATTGTTGGTATGGATGTCAATATCTGCCCGAGAGAACCATCGAAGCCCTCAAGTGACGCCCTTCCCCTCTGCTGTAGTCTTCCTATCTCAGTGGAATGACAACATGAAGGACAGAGAGAAACCTCGCTGTTAAAATGGCTATCATACTTCAGTGGAACTTGCAGGGATTCCATAAGCATATGGAAAAACTATGGGAGGCGAGCACCATCCAGGAGTAAGTGAAACTAAAGTAGTATACTAAAAGAGAAGGAAATCGGTGACTTCCAGTCGAGAGTACTGATCTAAAGGAGTAAAATTTTCATTTACTCCTGGAGTAAATTTATTTACTCCATAACTGGCGGAGAACATCATCAAAGAGTACACAAGACGAGCCGTGCAGCAGGCCACATTTACCCGCCCGAGCTCGCCTGCGTCCGGCCGCTGCGCTCTGGGGCCCGCAACGCGGGTAGTCCAGCCCCACTGCACCGCTGTACACAGCGAGCGAGCTGCGGTGCGCCGTCGAGTCCCGACACTCGCTGGGCAAGCGGGTACCCGTTGGGCCCGTGCAACAGCGCTACAGATGGCGCTGCGAGCGGGAAATGCAGACAGTTCTGAACAAGACGTAATACTCACAGCGTAGGCTTCACGCTCCATTTATGTTACCTACATAGCTATTTATAAGTTATCGATGTCTGAAATAAATAGCGAACAGGACAGATCGTACCAACGTGCAAGGAGTAGACGAACCGAGAAAAAAAGAAAAAGACGTTTCCAGGAAACTCGCGGAGAGAATCTACAAGCGTTTACAGAGATCTGGAGACAGCATTGTATGGAGCGTTTTATGTTGATTGTAGGTAATGAAAATAAACCTGTGGGATTTGCAGAGTGTAATGGTTGCCGTAAATTATTGTGGTTCCGTGATTGCAGTACCACTACGCTGTTACACCACCTGAATAGCTGCAAAGCTTATCTGAATACTGATTTGAACGTTTGTAGCAATATTCCAGGATCAGCAAGATCTTTTGTGCTCAAGAAATTTGTAAGAAGGTGTGCAATAGATTTGCGGCCCTTCAGCACAGTTGCGGGAGAAGGATTTCGAAACCTCGCACAGACTTTGATGGAGATAGGAGCACAGTACCCCACTGCAAGTGCCAAAGACGTTCTTCCTCATGCTTCAACAGTTTCTAGGAACATAAAAAGAATAGCAGACCAATACCGTGTACACACATTGATCTTGCCAAAAGTCGAGAAGCGATTCTTCTTGGTGTTAGATTCGTATGCACAGTGGTTCTTAAATTTTATGTGCTGTTACCATATCACAGATATTAAAATGAAATAAAGTGAGGTACAAAAATTATAGACGAAAAAGGTTTTTACTGGTACATACAAGTAACTGAATTACACGCAAAGGGTTTAAAAGTGCTAATGGTTTGTAAGTTTCTTCAATCGTTTCATATCAAAAGGGTAGATGCAGGCTTTTGCATAATGGGGAGGTGCAGTTTACAATATTAAAGTGTTTTACACTTGTCTGTTAACCTACAATTTTTTGTTATGGAAGTAATCGTCTAAGCCCTTTTCTGGAATTCAGTGAGAAGGTTCCTTCTGATTTGCTTCACTCATAAATTTTAAGTCTGGATCCACAGTCGTTGAAGCGAGTCTCAGGTTAGTTTCAAGGAGAAGTGTATTTATTTTGTATCTTAAGAATTAGAAGTGAACGTATTTTCGCACAACTATGTGTACGAGACCTGTAATAAATGTGTTACTTCTTACAATGCCAAAGATGTATGTCACTTAAAGTTACTGGATGTTTCCAGAAACTACTCGTATTAATTTCCAGTTATGTGGATTCTAAAATTATTGCTCCTTCCAAGACTTTGCGATTCCCATTGCTATTACTGTACAATGAAGGGAAATAATCTTTTTAAGGTTTTCGAAGTCCCTCCAAATGTTCTTCAATTATGTTCTTGACATTTTCTTCTAATGAAAGATAATTTGCACCAGCAAGTTGTCAAGGTTATTGAAGCACTCATTTTGACTCAAATTGAAACTCATTTCGCAAACTACTGGTTTTTTTTAAAGATTTCCTGTTTACCTTGGTAGAATTTTAGCTAGATAATTAGTTGGACAACCTTGAACAAAATTAAATATCAAATCATCGTAAGGCATATAATTATTTGTCACATACATGAAATACGTAGATTTACTAGCAACAAGGAACTGAAGAGATTTAAGGAATAATCTTGTTCTTTATGTTATAGCCATCACTTCGTTTAATATGAAGTGAAAGTGAAACACTGTGTAAGTAAATACTGACCAAAGTATAAAACTACCTGCTAATTTGCTGGAGCCGGCTAACTCGAAGCCAACGACTTTCAACATGTTTAATATTTCCGGCGCGAGCCGATTCGGCTACCGTTTTGCTTCTGCATTTTTTCCCCTCGCAACTGATAGTACACTGACAACTCATTCAGTGAGGAAAAATCCAAGTGTTGTCAAGATACACGAAAGACTGTCCAGCGATACTGCGACCTTGAATGTCACCTCTCGAATAGAGGTGATTCCCTCAGGGTTTCAGCTACCCCCAGCCAAAGGGAAACGGGGGAAATATAAAATAAAATAAAACAACAACAATGGTCCACACGCCTGAATCAATGAACAGTAATTAGTTTACTTCCCTTGGAGTGGTTAAGCGTAAGTTGTACCTACCAACATTCTACCAGTTAATCATTTCTAATGACTTCGATTGCAACTGAACGTTTATTTTTATGTATTTAATTATTTTTTTCTTAGCAGCAAGGAAACATCAAGCAATTTAGCAAAATGTCCACAGAAATGCTGTTCGAACACACGCTGAATACGTATACTTGCTATCACAGCACTGATGCTGCTCATTAACTCGCAATTACTCATGATTTGAGACAGTGTTATTACACTCGCGTTAGTGTGTGTTCTAAAATACATCGGTCAGTAAGCTGCCCAATATCTAACTTTTTCAATACACAATTTGTAAATGAAAAGTTGAATGCTTTGTTAGAAAGCTAAGTTGCTGTAGTATCAGATGTCCAAAAATTGATTTTTTTAACCCCATAGTTTCTTCAGAATCGAGTGAAAAGCATTATGAAATTAAAAACTCACACGGAATGAAAAGCAAACATGTTATCATTTCACAAGGAAAGTAAAGCTTGTAAGGATAAACTAAGTTCATAAACCGATGTGTCGTCGTTTGTGACGTGAACAGTTTTTACAGTGTGAAAATCGGAACAGTGGATTTCCCGCTAAGAGTGAAGCGGCTGACTGGCGTGTGCCCCGGCTATCAACAGAGCGGCACGGGTGGCCGGGCGGACTATACCGGGTTCGGCGGGTACCTGCGCTACCCGCCGCCGTCCGGTGGGGCTCGTGCCGGCAGGCCCGGGCGAGCAGCGCACTCCCGCTGCACGCCTCTGTACACAACTACGTTAGTAACTTAAGGAGGAAATACGGCCAAAATTTACTCATGAGCTGTTGCAGGAGTAAAGTTAGAGAGTAAGGTGTGTCTTATGGTTTCTTCGTGTTAAACTTCGAATTCTATGGATGATCTGGACTGCGAAGTATATATTGACACAGAGACAGAAGTAGACATTCCAAGAATGAGGGTTTTAATGGAGAGAAGAGACCCATTTGCAACGTACGACAGTAATTTAAAAGAGCGGTGCGGATTCCGTAAGGAAGCATTTGAGTCACCACTTGGTATGTTGGACCCATTACTGCAGCACAGTTCTGACAGAAACCGTGCTTTGTCTCCTCGGACACAACTTTTCGTGCATTGCACTGGTACTTACCAGTAGCAGGGGCTCTCATTAACATCCACCATACTACTGCTGGAAGAGCTTTTCATATTGTGATAAACAGTTTAATTGCCCTAAAGCCACTGTAAGTGTCAATGCCACAGAACCAAGAAAATATATCAAGGAACAAGAGGGAATTCTATTAATTTGGTGGATTCCTGAATGTCATAGGTGCCACAGATTGTGTACATATACCAATACTTTGTCCTTCTGGAGAACAAGCAGAACTATACAGAAATCGTAAAACTTTCTTTTCAATCAATACACAAATACTCTGTGATGTCAATATGAAGATTATGAATGTGATAAGCTGATGGCCGGGTTCGACGCGTGATGCACGCATTTGGGACAATAGTAGCATTGCTGCAGATTTTGAAAATGGACAATATGATGGGTTTCTTGTCGGAGATAGTGGATATGCTCTCTTTAAACATCTTATGATTCCTGTATTTCGACCCCAAACAGGAGTCGAAGGGCGCTACAATAGAGCGCATATTGCAACCAGATGAGTAATTGAGCACACATTCAGTGTTTGGAACAAACATTTCCAACTGCTCACCAAAACAGTGTGTTATAAACCAAAGAGTTGTGGGAATGTTATTGTTGCTGCAGCTGTTCTGCACAACTTTGGAATAGAAGTTGGAGATGTGGAGGTGAATGACATCGACCTATACGCTTTCCAGTCAGAAGCAAATGCTGTGGGCCAGGCAATCAGGTCTATTATACTTAATTATTTTAATTAAACTTGCATCAGATCGGCCAGTAACATAATGAGTTATCATAAAGACTATTCTATCTCAAATTAATTATTAAGGCACTGGATTGTCATTACTGCAGTGATGTGACGTGTTTTATTTAAGCATACTTTGATTTTTACTTTTCTCTCTACTTTTTTTTTTTTTTTTTTTTTTTTTTTTTTTTTCTTTTCAATTAGGGGATCAACATATTCATTTTATTGTTTATTTTAAGAACTATAAAATGTGAGTTTCTCTATTTCTGCTAATACAGATAAACATTATAATGTGGCAATTGCATGTATTGATATTTAAATAATAAACACAAATATTATCTCATTTGGAAACTAAGAACTTGTTAACCATTTGAATAAATATCCAGAAAATAATACATTTGTTGCAAATAAAATAAGCAAATATTCAGTTACAAAAAGCAAATTTTCTCGATCACATTGCCTGAAGAACTGGAACCTGGAGTTTGCTTCATTTCGTTCTTAACTTTGTTCATTATTTCCATTTTAAGATTATGCTCTTCTTCCCTGATCCCTCTTTGTCTTTCGATTAACAAAATTTTTTGTGTTAAATTCCTCTCTTATTAAATGCATTTTTAATCAATGCAGCTCTTCTGCTTTTTCTAACACCCCCTTGTTCTTCATGACAGCTGCAGGTTCACCGTCTTTTTTCTTGGGACAAACTTCTGATTCGCTCCCACCTTAGAATGCACACCAAAGTTCAGGACTCTTGAATAAAGTTTCATCTTCAGCTGTTGCAGTGGCATCTTCAGAGTAGATATCGTCATCTAAGTTGCTTGACAGGACCACATTATCTTCAGTTGTGTCATTGCCGTTAACTCCACTTATAGCTGTGAAAACCTGTAGGATTATATCAACAACCATATGACTTATATCGTCCAGCTTCATCTCAGCTATTCCACCACCAGTCTGGAATTGTTTGTGATTACAGTTAGCTTTTACTTTCTTTGCTTTGGCCTTCATGTCCTTCCAAATTACTTTTAAGCTGCTCTTGTGACCTTTGTGTAACAGCTTCTGAGTTGTATTCAACGTATATTTTTCCCAAGCATCCTTTTTCAGCATGTTGATGTCATCCTTTTTTATTTCAATGATATACATGTAATTCTTCATGATTCGAGCAAACCACTCTTTATTACATTCTGGTATGTTTTCTGAAGGTTTCCTGTCCTTGGCTATCTCCATGTTGGTGTTAGCTTGCATGGTATCTCAAGCTACAAAACTATATGGGAACTCTAATTACAATGCGGACTTCATGGGAGGCTTCCTGCCATACTGATTTCCAGATCAGTGTTGCCACTAATGCAGCATATATTAGCCAGTGTTGACTGCATTGTTGTCAAAAGGTGATGCAATAATGTATGCCGACAATCAATATTTGTCCAAGGAGAAACACTGTGCACAGGACAACTGCGTGCAGAAATGGCTTACTTCTTTAAAGGCCTTACCACTTTAGTTACAACTAAAGAAGTAAATAGAAATTCAGCTCTCCAAGAGTTACTAAAAGAGTATCTTACTATGGAAGTAAGTTACTAAAGTAGTCCAGACTAAAGAAGTAAGAGTTACTACAAGAGTAATTTACTCCACTTTGGAGCTCACCACCCTAAGTGTACCAACCTGGGGTATTTATGCATACATCTCTGGGAGAATAATTTCAAATCATCATACACCCCTGCTTGAAGTATGTGGGTATGTTCCTCACAAAAAGGATGACCCTTCCTCTCGATCGGCCTCCAGGCAGTTGCAGTGTCTCTGCATGTGTATCATCAATTAACTGGACATTCCCTTGACTAGCCATCATCACACAACATGCACGATGAAGAGGCCCTTCATAGCCACCATTCTCAGCTCTCCACCTCCACCCCTTTTGTCACCTGTGATGATTTCAATGCACACGTGCTTTGGAGTGCTGCAGATATCTACCACAGAGGTACAGGAATTGAGAGCTTTTCCCCATCCTCAAACATGGATTTGTTAAATAGTAGGCAGAGCACATACTTCTCTCCACTGCAGGCACTTATGGCCTTAATTGTTTTGAATCCAAAAGTGGAAAAAACTGTGCTACAACAGGTTAATTGTCTGCTATCCTTCTCTCACTTTGGTCTCCAGTCATTGCCCACACTGTGCAACTGGAAGTGGCTGATGACTTGCACAGAAGTGATCATTTCCCAGTCTTAATTCAGTTGCACGATGGAAGGATGTCCAAAAGACAACCGCCATAATAGGTGCTCAATAGAGCATACTGGACAGCTGACTTTCAGAGTTCAAACATTGTGTCAATGTTAAGAAATGGGTGGATGATGTTATCCAAATGATCCAGCATGCCACTGAAGCATCCATTCCAAATCTTCAGGTCAACTGAAAAGGCAGCCTTTCCATTGGTGTAGAAACCACTGCCGCAATGCAATTGGGAATAGGTGAGTGACTGTACAGGTTCAAGTGTCTGTCAAATGCAGAGAATAGTGTGTTTCAGGTGATGAGGGCAAAATGTAGCTGTATTATTCAAGACGAGAAGACAAGTTCATACCAACAATTACTGGACCACCATTAACCATTGCATGACCATCAGGGATAGGAGGGAGATGCCCAGTGGCTGCTGTAATGGAGGCCAGCTCATGAGACATGGGCACTGTCACCACAAGCTAGGATCAGCTCCATCTCTGATAACCTGGCCTTCCATTTAGCAGTAATACTACAGACTTCCCTCAGTGACATCATCTTCTAGGGATATCTTGTGCTCAGGCATCCCCACAAATGGGGGTTTTCATGAATGTCCCCCCCCCCCCCTTTTTACCACCCTCATGGCATGCTATTTATGATACTAACTCAGTAATGCCATCTCTGACTGCTTGTCTCTCAAGGACAGTGTCTCTCAAGGTAGTTTTTCAAATGTGACTTATTTCTCAAGTGTTACATGTACTTCCAGTTTTCTTTGTTTGTGGATGTCTTCTCTATCTTTTCTTCCTCTTAAAACCATGCAACAACAAGTCAACAACACGTCAGTTTCAGCTAACTCTTTGTCAGTTGGATGAGTGTATGAAGAATAGGGATTTTAAGTTTTCAACTGAAAATCTGTTTGCATTCTCTTTAACCATTCCTGATCCATTTTAAACCTGTTTGAACTTAGGTGAGAGCCACTCTTCCTAATTTTAAAGGCAAGATGAGGATTCTGAGCCTCACATCTGATTTGAAACTTACATGGTTGTCACACCTTACGAACAAGAACTCTCATAGCTTTGGTTACTTTAAAGTGTCTTAGCCACCTTCATGGGGAATAGACAGGGTCTAACTACTCTAATTGTACAGAGCCTTTGTATTATCTCAGTTTGATTATGGGTGCACAGTTTACGAGTTTGCAAGACACTATTATTTAATGATTTTGTGTGTGGTGCATGATGAAGGGATTTAGCTGGTCTCTGTGCCATTTAGAATAAGCTCTGTACTGTAACTCTGTTGTGAAGCTCAGGCTGCTGAGCTTCTACTTCACATCAGGTGATGTGCAAGGTGAACCAGGCATATAAAATGTTATCCTCACCACACACACCCGCGTACCCACACCATTGCTCAACCTTCCACCTAAAAGCTTTTTCGTAATAGGCAATAAGCAATGTGGCACAACAGGATTTGTACCAAGGATTACCTTCCAGAGATGAGTGTGGTTTAATATTTAAAGATTTCCACCATTGCTCCACTATAGTTTGTGACAATCCGCTTCGCCACTCCGTTTTTTGTGTCCACACAAGTTGTGCTATTAAAGTTTTGTAGTCTAATTAATTTGCAGGACACATGGGGGTGGTGCTTACACAAGTAAAATGTAAATTTAACTTATCTTTTAGTTTGGCCAATCTATGTTATCCTCATTGCATTGTCCAAGGTTCTCAGCACTTTGTGGAATACATTTCTGCTAAAATATATTTTAAGAGCATGATAATTTTCAAATACAATGTTGAAGTTGATGGATTGAACTTTTTTTCTTTTTTAATGCAGTTTTAATTACACTTTGTCATTTGATCCAACACATAATAGTCACTTTATATATTCTTGAATAAATACATTTCAAGAAAGCAGCTTCATACACAAAGATAGATGGATATAGAGTGAGAAAACATGGCTAGTTGTTGAACATTTGAGGAAAGATTGTGTGAACATGTCAATAGCAAAATAATGCAGTCTTCATATATGTGTTACAGTTATGACTGAAACAGGTCAAAATATTTAAAATAAAACAAGAGCATCTCTTCCAAATGAATGGGAACAGGCTGACTAAACAAATTTCACTTTATTGCTGGAAAAGGAAATCAACACTAGTATGGATCACAGAAGTAAGAAAAGATCTAGAAATAAAAGAATCAGAAATAGCAGACAGAAACACTTTTAAGAATAAAATACTAAATTGAGAAGGTTTTCAAGGCAGGAAAAATAAGAAAACAGGAACAACATGGACAGTGGAAAGGAGAAGACAACACGTGGAGAAGGTGGAGGAGTACTGGAAGAATAGGAAACAACAAAGGAAGAAGAGAAACTGAAGAAGCTGTTTCATGATCCTAGTTGGTCAATTTGAAGACCACATGGGTCTTGTGTACCAGATCTGGGGGGGGGGGGGGGGGGGGAGCACGTGCCCGACAAAAAATGAGAGAGAGAAGGGAGGAGAGAGAGAGAGAGAGAGAGAGAGATGGTGAGGGAGGGAAAGAATCTTAGCATTAGAATAATTAACTTTTTCTTACAGGCAGCATGTAATCATGAGTTTAAAAATGTAAAATCCCTGTAATTAACATAATTTAATTTGACTTTTTGTGTTATGCTTCCATTTAATTGCTTCTTGCTCTTTTTTGTCAGTAATTTACTATAAAAATAAATAAAAGTTCTTTGTTTTGTGATTGCTTGGGAGATAAATGAGCTATTATGTATGTTTTACTCATACATAAATAAAGTGAAAGGATTTAACTATGTAAACAAAACTGAATTTCAAGGGCTGCGTTCAGGCTGGTGCATTAAGATGTTTTCGATAAATGTTTTTTTTTTTTTTTTTTTTTTCTTCCTAAAGACTACGAAATGGTACTCCCAACCATTATAAATAATTTTATTTGAAGCTACATGTTTCAATTTTCCAGTTATTGAAGCAAATTAGAAATTTCAATGGCATTTTTCCACACATCAGGTACAAAGGATTTTCATGGTAGTGGAAATTCTTCTTGAAACACAGTCAAGTGTAATTTTCAGAATCAAATTTTCACACTGCAGTGGAGAGTGTGCTGATATGTAACTTCCTAGCAGATAAAAATTTTATGCTGTACCCAGGATTCGAACCTGCAACCTTTTGACCTCCCCGGGCAAGCGCTCTACCATCTTTACTATCCCGACACGCTTCACAGTCCGTCGTCACAACTTACTTCTGTCTGTTCCTCACCTCCTACTTTCCAAACTTCAAAGATGTTCTCCTGCAAACCTTGCAGGACTAGCACTCCTGGAAGAAAGGATGGGGTGGAGACATGGCTTAGCCGCATCCTAAGGGATGTTTCCATAATGAGGAGTGCTAATCCTAAAAGGTTCACAGGAGAACTTCTGTGAAGTTTGGAAAGTAGAAGGTGAGGTACTGGCAGAAGTAAAGTTTTGTGGATGGACCATGAAGTGTGCCAGGATAGCTCAGATGGTAAGAGCGCTTGCCAGTGAAAGGCAAGGGTCCCAGGTTTGAATCCCATTTCTGGCCCACAATTTTAATCTGCCAGGAAGTGTAATTTTGTTGATCGCAAAAGCTTTCTTGAAAACTTATCTCGTTTTGCATAGCAACTTTACAAAAAATGAAAAAGATATTGATTCAGTACAACGCAAATACAGGAAATATTTTAGGTTTTGAGAGAAAATCAAATTTAGCGCGACATAGTCCTATTTACTAGCTGTATTTTTCTGACCCTTAATTGGGAGAGCATTTAGGACACATTGTTTTTCCAATATCTGCATAGTTATAATACATAAAATAGATATTATCATCTTCTTGAAATGAAAGACCTTAAATTAGTTGAGAAGCACCTATTAAATGCAGGAAATATTGTGCAAAATTAGCAATGGGATGAAATAAAAGGATCAGGTAAGTCAAACATATTTAGAAATAAATTGAGTACTCTATCTTAGACCATTAATATAGTGCATAAGCTCACCCAGTTACCACTTTGGTTCAAGGAGCTACTTTCCGACACTGACAGGTTTGCTGGCCTCAGTTTATACCCATGCAGTGAATTAATGACAAGGGCTGGGGTGCCAGGCATACTGGATGTGGTTTTTCAGGCAGTTTCTGATATCAAACTAATATTGTCACATTGAAAACTGCAGGTGATCTGGAATTCAAAGGCTGGTTATTAATAGAGCACAACACTTCACACTTAGAGCATGATTATTGCTAACATACGTGTACACTCGGTACAGACTGTCTCCTGCTTGGAGTGCTCCACTATTTATACATAGAATGAATTTGCTGGAACTTACAAGTACATCAAACATAAGAAACACGTACAACATTCTAGAAATAGTAAATACAAAGAAATAAATTCTTTTCTCCCCATGGCGGGATTTGAACTGGGGATCTGCTATGATAACCACTGCACCAAACGTTCTGTTGGAAGACTTCAGCATTGCTCCCCTTTCTGAAAAAAGATCAACCCACTGTTTCATGGGTTCTCTGTATGCCAATTCGGGAGAATCCTTCCAGTCTGCCTGCACGCATTCCTTACGGTAGCGACAACCGGCGCTAGACCCTTCTGTTGTGGCTTCTTCATTATCACAATGGTCTGCAGAGTCCTTGAACAAGAGGACATTTCTATCTGTTTTTGGGATCCTGGTAAGGCTTCATACAGAGGACGTGCACAATGTCTCTTTATTTTTATCATTTTGAGGATGGCTCATAACGCTCAACTTCGTATGTGATGTCTGACAGGCGGCGTATGACATGATACAGAACAAAGTATCACTTCAGTAGCTTTTTCCAATAGCCCAACTTTCTGTATGAGGTAAAAATCCATACCAGATCTCTTGTGCTGCATACAACAGGTCAGTGCTTGTCGTTATGCCGCTGGGCGTCCAGTGTCCGTATGCCAGCCAGCTGTCTTGCATCTTCGACCCTGGTGATGAGCTGTTTCACATAATCATCCTGAGCGTTGTCAGGTTGGAATGGAAACAGCACATCCATTGTCGTCTCAGCTTCACAACCATGGAGTAGAAAAAACAGCGTGAAGCCTGTGGTGTCTTGCCTTGCTGTATTATAAGCAAATGTCACGACTGGCAGTATTGTATCCCAATTCTTCTGCTCAACTTCAACAGCATATCTGCTAATGTGTTAAAATGTTCTGTAAGACCATTTGTCTGAGGAAGGTAGGCAGTTGTTATTCTGTGGACAACGCCACAATTTGACATTACCTCTGTTACTAGTTTTGACGTTAATACTTTTCCTCAATCAGATATCATCACACATGGTGCACCATGCTTCAAAATAATGTCTTCTACTAGGAATTTTGTAATATCTGGAGCTTCTGTAGTCGGCACAGGTTTGGTGACAGCGTAGCGGATGAGGTAGTCAGTGCAGACTATTACCCATCGGTTATCAGTTGTCGACTTCAGGAACCTACCTAAAAGGTCGATTTCAATCGGGTGGAATGGAGCTACTGCAGGTGGATTTGGGACCAGATGACCGGGAGGTAACTGTGGCACATGCTTCCATCTCTGGCACTCACAGTGACTCACATAGGGCTTGACAGATTGGTAGAGATCTTCCCAGTAATACCTGCATCTGATTCTGTCTAGAGTCTTCACGAATCCCAGGTGACCGGATATTGAAGAATCGTGGAAATACTTGAGAATAGCTAGCAGGAGATGAGCTGGAACAACCAGTAGCCATTTGGGGCCCAGTGGATCATAGTTGCTCTTATACAATGTCCCATTTATAAGTTGAAATTCTCCTTTGGTCGGTTCTCCTTTCTCCAAGACCTCTAAGGTTTGTAATAATGCTGGATCTTCCCTTTGTTCAGCTGTAATGTCACCTAACTCAGTGAAGGCTGAAATTTCATCCATGCTGTTGAGTTCAGCTAATGGATTTCTCAAAATGCAGTTGGTGTATTTGTGTTTGTGCCCGTTTCTGAACACCATTGTGACGTCATACTCTTGTAGTCTTAGTGTCCATCTTGCTAGTCGACCTGATGGATCCTTCAAACTGGTCAGCCAACATAAAGAATGGTGGTGTGACACGATGGTGAATGGTTTAGCGAATAAATATGGCTGGAACTTGTTGATATTTGATAACGGTGAGACATTCGTTCTCGATTGTAGAGTAGTTTATCTCAGACTTTGAGAGAACTCTTGATGGATAGGCTGCACCAATCCCATAAATGCTAGCGTCTGTGTGAAGTTCGGTCTCGGCATTCTCATTGTATAAGGCTAGAACTGGAGTGGATAATAGAGCCTCCTTAAGTTCCCAGAAAGCTATTTTTTTCATCTCATCCCAGTAAAACTTGGTGTTTTCATGCAGACGTTCTGGCAATGGACGTGCCTTGTTACAAAAACCTTCTATTAAATGAGGATAGTATGAGCACAGCCTGAGGTATCTTCTAACATTACGGATGTGCCAAGGAGTTGGAAATTCTGTGACTGCCCTTACTTTATCTGGATCAGGGTGGATACCATCTCCGTTCACTAGGTGCCCCAGAATTTTTATCTCTTTGGCAACAAAGAGGCACGACTTTGGGTTGAGGCGGAGTCATGCTGTGTGAACACAGTCGACAGGCAGTTTAGATGTTACGCAAATGTCCTTGAGAAAATGACAATGTCATCTCGATAACAAAGACATGTCGTCCATTTAAGATGTCGAAGCAAGTTGTTCATAATGCGTTCGAATGTGGCCGGGGCATTACATAGTCCAAACGACATGACTTTGAATTCATAGAGGCTGTCAGGTGTAATAAAAGCAGTCTTCTTCCTGTCAGCTTCGTCAACCTTGATTTGCGAGTAACCAGTCTGCATGTCCATTGCTGAAAAGTAGATAGCTCCTTTCAAACAATCTAAGGTGTCATCAATGCATGGCAATGAGTAGACATCTTTCTTTGTGATTTTGTTCAGCCATCAATAGTCGACACGGAAACGCCACATGTCATCCTTCCTCTTCACGAGGATCACCGGAGACGACCACGGACTCTCTGAATGTTGAATAATGTCATCGTGCAACATCTCCACTTCAGCCCAAATTATTCGTCTTCCAGCTGGTAACACTGTACGAACAATGGCTAATTGGTGGATGATCCCCAGTATTGCTACAATGTTTTATCGTGGGCCATTTCATCTGGCTCTTCTCCTGCCTGGCTTGGAACAGAACGGAAAATTGGTGTAGTATGGTTAACACCTTCTGACGTTGTTCCTGCATCAAACCAGACCCAATATGCAGTGCCATAGTAGTTTCCTCTGCTGCGTTGTTGACAGTAACAGCAGAGCATGAGACATCGTCGATGACATTGAGCTCATCGTCCTGGACTAGTTTGGCTGTTCCAATACACATTCCTTTAGGAATGAGTTGCAATTGCTCATTAAAATTAGTGATCCAAAGTTCTCCTCGACCACCTGTGATGTGTATAATAACCGCTGGTATGTAAATTTCCTTTGTGATACTGATTAGCTTTTTGTGATCGACAAGAACTTCATCGTCCAACTGGTCATCTTGGCTGCTGACTGGAACTCTTCTCATTGTTAATGGCAGGATCTCAACATTCTCGACAGCAAACAACTTCCCAGGGAAGTACATGTTATGTGTACTCGCCAGAACGGCTTTCTTAATTTGTAGCTCAGATCATCCACTGTAAATTACAGCCTGGGATGCCCGAAGGAAGTCCCATCTGACGATGGCATTAATGGCTGCATTCTGTTAAAATCACAAATTCAAAAGGCTGTGTCTTGTTGTTGATAGTTATTCTTTTTCATGCCGGCCGGACGTGTTTTCCATTTGCGGCCTTCAGCACAGTTGTTCTTGTATCACAAAGCATTATCATCTTTATTTTGCAGCAGTAGTCATTTGATAATACAAAGAAGGAAGCACTTGAATCGACTAGTCCCCAGACAGGTTTGCCATCAGTGAGATTTAGTGACATTTTAGCGACTGTCAGCCACGGAGGATTTTCATCTGCGGGAGCCTCACCTAGTTTTCCTGAACACGGCGGCTAGGCCAGCGACTGGTATCGCTGTAAGGTGAGGGAGAACAGCAGCAGCGTGTTGGAGACTGACCATGTGCAGGTATACGGCGACGAGCTTCATCCCATAGGTTGACAGTAATCATCTGCAGTTGACTGCCGTTGAAAGGACTCCTCCAATATTTGGCGTCTTTCGACATAATAATTGACAAATACTCATTTTCTCTCCATACAGTATCTTACAACATGTCCAGGAAGCCCACAGTGAAAACACAATGGAGTGTTGTCTTCTGTCCTCCAGATATCTGTCCTCCTGCTAGGCTTCACAGCTGCTGGAGGAGTTGCGGTCATGTCGGTCAGTTCCTAAGTTACCGTTTGGCGGCTGCAGCGTAAGTCATAGCAGGGTGAGGCCATTCTTCCTGTCAGGTGCGATGGGTGGGGCCAACAGGCGCTAATGTTTCAAATACCTCTTCCTCAGCAGTGTCGGCTCCCTCATGACATACTGGACTGACATCCACGGCCATAACCTGGTGCTCGCTTGGTCCCGGCTGCCATAAACTGTTGTAATTGTTCTCTCACAATTTGTCGCATGAGAAAAGCAAAGTCATGCAGGTCCTTGTAACACAACATCTGATATGTCACTGGCAAATTATTACTTAAGTGTTGACTGCTGATTCTGCGAATTTGGCATATAACACATTTCGGGTGGTGAGCTCAAATTCCTTGCCAGCGACTGGATCTGTGTTTCACTTATGAAATGTACATATTCTTTTTCATGACTCGGGGTCTTTGATGAGATGGAGAATTATCTATGATGTAAATTAAAAACAACTTTGCAGATATAACCGCGATTTAATTACAAAACATTGCTGATGCAAACTGATAAAGGTTTGACGCTAAAAACAGATACAGAGCTAACTGACCATGAGGCTGCAGTGCCTCTCCTTATATAAGATACAAACAATAGGGAAGTGTTCATATATTGTTGGAATCAGTTTAAATAATAATTTGCAATTACAACTGAATGAATTATTTTACATTAATAATTACGTTTGGTTATTTAGGTGACTCGCATTACATTTCATTGTAAAATCATTTAAGAAACAAAGTATTATAAATAAAATTTGTGACATGTGAGTACTAGTTTTCAATAAGTTTTTCAGAAAGAGAATCATCAATTCTTGGTACATTTTCATTTACACAGATTTCTAATTATCAAATCTATCCAGTGAGTAAGAAGTTTTACACAAATGTTATCTGTTACATGTTCTTTTAGGTATATGTCATTATTAAGAAACAATTATGACAATTCCTACTTTTATTATAGTGACATGATTATTAAACAATATAACATTGCAAAACAAATCATGTCACACTTTCAATTGTTATTCTGTGTAGTTAATTGGCGGATATCTGATTATTAGGGAATGTAAATTTACTGACAATTTATAACATCAATTATTTCATTGTCACGGACTTTAACTTATTATTAATTAGCATTTATTAATTGTCAAATCAAAACTAAATGGCACCTTGCAACAAACATGCCTTCCAGCCACAAAATGCACATTCTACCACACCTCCTCTAGTGTAAAACATACTAAACACTTTATCAGTAAATTACGATCCAACCCAGAATCGGTCTCTTCGTAATAGGTCCTATATGTGTCTGACAGACCTGTCTCGTTACACACCCCCGACAGCAACTCCTGCATGTAAACATGCAAGAGTTGCCAACAGTACAAAATGAGTCAGGCAGTCAGGCCATTTACAGTAAAAAGAAATATTATAATTTTTGCTTGCTTTTTCAATGATGTTGATGCTGGTGATGGGTAGATGAATGAGATGCAGTCCACATGTCACGTAATGATTGATCGTCCCTGCTCCAGCTGCCTCCTTTATTTCTTCCTTTCACCACATCACCTAAGCTGCAATAGCACAGTTACACATTAATTCACTTATTAAGGTCACTTGGCTCCAGGGCTCAAATGTAGGAAGTCCAATGAATTCGACGGTCTATGTTGATTAGGTCAGGAATGGAACTCATTACAAAATTATGCAAAAGCATTTATCTATACATACAAGAAAAATGTACTTATTTACAAATTCCCCCTTACTGAGCAGAAGGCTCTCACTTCAAACAAATCATATTTTTTTCTAATTTAATTAATTCTACAACAGAAAAATGCTAGAATAATTTATACATTATAATCTCACATTCTTAATTTGATCAAACAAGACATATTTAATTTATCATTACTAACTTTGTCCTTATTACTTTGCTCAAAACAATTATATTTTATCTTAGTATATACATTCTTTATTCTACACATAAGAGAGATAGATTGATAGAAAAAGATAACTTTGTTTATACAATAAAAGTTGAGTAGGAGATGCAGCATTTGAAATCAAAAAAATGGAAATAAAATGCTACATTGCTAGGGACCTAGTGCTTGCCACATACTTGTGACATAAAGATCATGCGATCCCCTGAGGGCACAATGTGTCCCACCAATCTATCCCTTCTTTTAGTCAAGTTATGCCAGAAATTTCTTTTCTCCCCAATTCTGTTCAGTACCTCCTCATTAGTTACGCGATCCACCCACCTAATCTTCAGCATTCTTCTGTAGCACCATATTTCAAAAGCCTCAATCCTCTTCCTGTCTGCACTGTTTATCGTCCATGTCTCACTCCCATACAAGGCAACACTCCATACAAATACCCTCAGAAAGGATTTCCTTAGGCTTAAATCAATATTCGATGTTAACAAATTTCTCTTTTTCAAAAACACTTTTCTACCCATTGCCATTCTGCATTTTATATCCTCTGTACTGCGACCATCATTTGTTATTTTACTGTCCAAGTAACAAAACTCATCTACCTCCTTTATTGCTTCGTTTCCCAATCTAATTCCTTCAGCATCACCTGATTTTCTTACACTGCACTCCATTATCCTAGTTTTGCTCTTTTTAATGTTCATCTTATATGCACCTTTCAGCACACTGTCCATTCCGTTCAATTGCTCTTCCAGGTCCTTTGCTGTATCTGACAGAATTACTATGTCATCGGCAAAACGCAATGTTTTTTAATTCTTCCCCCTGAACTTTTATTCCTTCACCAAATTTCTCCTTGCTTTCCTTTATAGCTTGTTCAATGTACAAATTGAATAACATTGTAGAAAGGCTACAACCCTGTCTCACTCCCTTCCCAACCACTGCATCCCTTTCATGCCCTTCAACTCTGACAACCGCTGTCTGGTTTTTGTACAAGTTGTAAATAACCTTACGCTCCCTATATTTTACTCCTGCTTGCTTCAGAACTTTAAAGAGTTTATTCCAATCAACATTGTCAAAAGCCTTCTCCAAATCTACAAAAGCTAGAAATGTAGGTTTGCCTTTCCTTAATCTATCTTCTAGGATAAGCCGTAAAGTGAGTATTGCCTCCCGAGTTCCTACATTTCTCCTGAACCCAAACTGATCTTCCCCGAGGTCGGCTTCTACCAGTTTTTCCATCCTTCTGTATATAATTTGTGTTAATATTTTGCAACCATGACTTATTAAACTGATGGTTCTGTAGTTTTCACACCTGTCTTGCTTTCTTTGGAATGGGGATTATAACATTTTGCTTAAAGTCTGAGGACTGGTTTTCCATCCGTGTCCTTGATATTCATAGAGCTAATCAGATGCTCATAATGATTGATAGTGAAGGATTTGATGTTGGCTGCATCTGGTTTACAAATAAAGCACACTTCCACCTGAATGGATACATGAATAAGCAGAACTGGCTATTTTGGTGTTCCGAAAAGCCACATTGGTGTGAAGCAAAACCCCTGTATTCTCCTAAAGTTACTGTGTGGGCTGCAGTATGCAGCAGAGGCATTATTGGCGCCTTTTTCATTTGAGAAATGGTCACTGGTGCATGTTACGTTTCAATTTTGGAACAATTTGTTGCCACACAGCAAGCATTAGAGGATCGACCAGGTACTGAATGGTTTATGCAAGATGGAGCCCGACTACATCAGACCCAACAAGTGTTTCGCTTTCTTGAGGAATACTTCGGAAATCGAGTCATCGCTTTGGAATATCCCAAATTTACTGGTGCAGGCATGGATTGGCCTCCAAATTCGCCGGATTTGACTCCCTGTGACTTTTTTTTGTGGGGCACAGTGAAAGACATGGTCTACCCAAAGCATCCCGCCACGCTGGACGAGCTTGAATTGGCGATCTCTGTGGCATGTGAATCCATTTTGGTTGAGACACTACGAAATGTGATGGCAAATTTCATTCTTCATTTGTGCCACCTCTGTAGTGCCAATGGTGAACATTTTGAAAACATTGTGATGTGATTGTTTCCAAAGAGTGTTTTCATGTGATTATTTCACTTATGTATGCTGACATGAGCTGTACAGCATACAGCACCATCTGTTAGCAGCTTTTGTAATTATTATTTCAAACTGCTGTATAAACTTCTTACAGCTTTCACAATAAACATACCGTTTACTGCATTTCTCTGTCGATCTTTGTTTTAGATATTTAATTAGGAAATCAGGGAGTCCTTTTCTGGACACCATGTACTTTACTTTCCATAAGATTACATAATCCAGACTGATCAAATTCAACATCTACATTATTGTTTACATTCTTACCTTCACTGTATAGGTTGGACACAACAGCTTCATCTAGTTCTACTTCATGAGTATACTGACTAACATTATCGTTTTTAGATTCAGTTTCATTTCTCACAGTTTTCCAAAATTCCCTGTCAAAAGTTAATCTGTTTATTTGATGTGAACCCCTATAGTTCAACATGTTAGTCCCATTTATCATGTTAGAATTATTGTTACCATATTTCCAGTTACCATACTCAGGCCTATAATGGTTATCCTGATTCACATTCTGAAATCTAGCCCCAGACTGACAGGCTACCACTGAGGCTCCTACTAGTTTAAATGATCTTCCTGGTCATATATGAATCTTTTATGGTCACTTTCCATATTATCATTCCCCCACTGTCTTCCTCTATTGTCCTGATTCCTATTCCACTGCCTGTTTCTATCAGTTCCTTGGAAATTTCTCCTGTTTGAATTCTCCTGATATCTACCTTGGTTCCCATTGTCTCTCCCATTAAAGTTCTTATTACCATATGCTTGATTTTTAGCTCCAAAACACTGCTCTGTTCTCTCATAAGCTCTGTCCAACTTCTCCACATAAAAAACTGTTCAATGTTTTCATCTGACCCATATACTAATCCCCATTGAATTGATTTTGGTAGTCTACATTTCAGTGCATCAATTTGAACTAGCTCATCTAATGGTTTGTCTAAATGTATAAATTTACAAATCTGTTTTTCATAAAATGACCTCATACCTCCATCAGATTTTCTATATAAAGGACCATTCAGAAAATTTCCTAAAACCTTGCTCTGTTTCAGACCAAAACTTATATAAGAACAACTTCTCAAATTCACTAAATGACATATCAGATATGGTTTGCTGATTAGCCCATGAAAGTGCTTCATTATCTAACAATTTCTTAATGAATTTAATCTTTAAGTTGTCAGACATGTCTACAGTAAACTGCTCTTTACAGTATTGCAAGAAGTCTTTTGGGTGTAATTTGCCATCACCTAGGTAACATTACAATGGCACATTACCCCAACTAGAACCAAAATTACAAACAAAACTCTCTTGAGCAAGACTTTCTTGCAATTCTGTGACCTTTTTTGTACAAGAAATCTCAACTGACTTGATATTCTCCTTCAAATTCTTGTGAGTTTCACCCACTAATGTTCTAATGTGTACATTTTTGTCTGTTACAAACTTTTCTAAAATTTCTTGATTGACAGTTTCATTATCGAAGTTACTACTCACAGTATCAACACAATTTTCTACAGTGTGTATTCTACGACTGAGTCTGTCCTATCCTGACTGAAAGGTTTCTGACATTTTTGCTATTTTCTTCTTGATCCTTGAAATTTCGGATGAATTCACTTTAATTACACTTTTAATCGCACTAATTTCACTCACGAGCTTCTGACCTTGTTCAGTGATTAACTTTATCTTCTGGTTAAACTCTCTCCTTAAGTCATTGTGCTGTTTAGCAAATTCTTCACCCTGTTGTTTGATTTGACATGAAAGTTCCCCATGTTTCCTCGAAATTTCCTCAGACATCAGTTTACTTGATTTTGAAATTGTTCCTCATTTTTCCTCAAAATTTCTTCTGATATCAGTTTACTTTGATTTAAAAATTGCTCCAGCAGTCTGTCAAAATTATTTACACTACATTCTGGTACCGGAGTACTACTTCCTAAGCCGCCTGATTCTACGGTTATGACCCCATGTCTATTCATGATACCCGAATCACTCGCATCCATGATGAAAACTAATTAACACATACAGTCTAAGGTACTTATCTGAGAAGTCTACTGTCAGTAGTTCCGTGGCGAGGGGTGAAGAAGGGAGCGGGTTGCAGGGAAGTCTCCCCGAGCGCTAGAGCAGAGCTCCGTCGTGTAACTGCCAAAGCCTCCACTTCAAGACCCCTCCCTGCTGCTGCACATCGCTAGCATGCAGTTCCTCTTCCTCCCCAGTTCTTCAGCCAACATGACACACAAATAGCAGAATCTGAAACTGATTCATATCTACTTTCTTCTGTAGCATTATAGTGTCTCTTGTTGTCATTGATCCCTGTTAGCTGTTAGTTTCTTAAACTTCAATAATAAGTAGAATCTCGTAAGCAATGACACACAAGAGTGTTCTGCTGTTTGTGAAGTGAAGTTACCAACAATGTGGCCAGCTTTTATAGCTGGTCACGCACGACAGCACGAGGATTCAATATGCAGTAGTGAGTTTGAAGATGTGAGTTGTCAGTTTTGTATTCTGTTAATTGTGAAATTAATATGTATGATAATATAGAGCAGACTCTGAGAGATATTAATTTCTCTTCCCTTTCACTTCAAGAGAAGCTTCGTATCAAGGACCTATGGAGACTGACACCTGATATCAAGTTAGTAAAAATAAATAAATAAATAAAAGGAAAGAAATTGTAAGAACTTTCAAACGAGACATTTATGGGAGAGTAGATTGGATGTGTGGTTGTGAAATTACAAACACGTTTTACTGTTTTTCATGTTCCCAAAAGAAAATTTTGTTTGTGTAATAACTTGGACGTGTAAAAGGCGTTGATGATCCCAGACATTTAATACAGAAGATAAAGAAACATGACCGTTCTGCACGACATATGACTGCAAAGCTAGAGCACAATGTTACACAACAGCTTGACAGTGCTTACAGGCAGTCAGTTGAAATGCACAATGTTAAGATTCATGAAAACCATTATGTGTTGTCTAAAATTGTGGATTGCATTAGAGCTCACTGTTGCTACAATTTACGTTGACTCAGGAGGAATGGTAAATATGAGGGAAAAGAGTATCAGAACAGTTTTTGTAGATAGCTCAGACAAAACTTGTAAATTGTGTAACTATTTTGATCATAAAACTAACGGTTTAGCAAAAAAAAAAAAAAAAAAAAAAAAAAAAAAAAAAAATATGAACCCTGAAATTGTGTAAAATTTTTTTGGGATTGATGGAAACTTTTCACAATCTCGTTGTAATGATATCCCAAACATTTATGCAAATTTTCAGCCTGCTGTGAATTAATGCTAGGGTGAATGTTTTGAATGGGATATTATTTCTGTATAGCAATTATTTTGCTACCCCCTTTTTTTCTCTGCTATTTGGAATTTTTTAATTCGTTCTTCTTTGAACCTACTAGTAGAATTACATGAACCACCACTGGTTGAGATGTCTGAATATTTCAAATCCGTATCCACTGAGTGACAGTCATCACATAATCAGGTGGTGATTACTATGAGGACCATGGTGATGATTGGGTAATAATGTTTCCTAATCAGTGTTTCTAATGCAAATTAGAAGCTGTAGGCAGTCACTGAATTACTTTATCAGTTGAATGATAGTTGTATGATAGATATTAAATTTACTGATAATCACAATTTATATCATTCTACTCTACAGATAAGAACACTTTAAAGCCAAACCATGTTTTTATTAGGGTTTTTTATTTTTTATTTTTTTTATGAGGAAACAAATTGATTGCCATTAAAATAATTGTTTGCACCCTTTTTCATATTATATGAGACAAATGGTGTTTTGAACAATATAAAATTATTGGAATTTGAATGTATAATTCAACATTTTACTTAGAATAATGATCAGACATTGTATCCATAATCTGTTATTAGGCACTATAGATATTGAATCCTGGCAGAGGCTATGCAGCTAAATGCCCAATAGGGATTAGACAAACACACAGCTCACAGTCAGTCTGTCTGGTGCTGTTGTGAGTGAAGAATGCCCAAGTTTGTACAACACAAGTTAGTTTTACAACTTCAGAAACAAGTATACGTCACCACGAAATAATATGTTGACAAAATGACACAGTGAAACAAAAGATAAACCATGTCCCTACTAGCATTAACAAAACATAAGTTCTTTTACGGCACAGATACATCTTGGAATAGCTCACAAAACATTATAGATCATGAGGCCTACTTTAGGAATAACAAAGAAATATCTGACATTCACCAAAAGAGATTCCGGAGATTAAGTTCATAGTAGTGCCAGAGTGAGTAGTCAGAGTCCACAAGAAACTAAAGGAAAATCCAGAGTATTACTCCAAAGAAAGCCCAGAGATGAAGCAAGCATAGTCCTTGTCTGGAGGCAAGTCTGCTGATACTTGGCATACAGAGGCAAACTGGTGTTGGGGTCTGCTGCATGTATAAATATAATTGGCTCTAACCAGTAATGATACTTCCTACAGATCTATCCTCCAGCACTCTCTGTTTGTTTCTAAATCCACTTGCAAGAAATAGTGCATGATAGATACAGGGTGTCCAGAATAGGACACCCTGATTTCAGAATTAAATATCTCTAAAACAGAGATAGATAGAGGAATGCAGTAAACAGTATGTTTATTTTGAAAGATGTAAGAAGTTCATACAGAAGTTCGAAATAATAGTTACAAAAGCTGCTAACAGATGGTGCTGTACACTGTACAGCTCATATCAGCATACATAAGTGAAATAATCACATGAAAACACTCCTTGCAAACAATCATATCACAATGTTTTCAAAATGTTCACCATTGGCACTACTCAACTGAAATGGATTCACATGCCACAGATATCGCCGATTCAAGCTCGTCCAGCGTGGCGGGATGCTTCGGGTAGACCATGTCTTTCACTGGCCCCACTAAAAAAAGTCACAGGGAGTCAAATCCGGCGAATTTGGAGGCCAATCCATGCCTGCACCAGTAAATTTGGGATATTCCAAAGCAATGACTCGATTCCCGAAGTATTCCTCAAGAAAGCGAAACACTTGTTCGGTCCGATGTGGTCGGGCTCCAACTTGCATAAACCATTCAGTACCTGGTTGATCCTCTAATGCTTGCTGTGTGGCGACAAATTGTTCCAAAATTGTAATGTAACATGCACCAGTGACCATTTCTCGAATGAAAAAACGGCCAATAATGCCTCTTGTGCATACTGCAGCCCACACAGTAACTTTAGGAGAATACAGGGGTTTTGCTTCACACCAATATGGCTTTTCAGAACACCAAAATCACCAGTTCTGCTTATTCATGTATCCATTCAGGTGGAAGTGTGCTTCATCTGTAAACCAGATGCAGCCAACATCAAATCCTTCACTATCAATCATTGTGAGCATCTGATTAGCAAAGGGAACCCTTCGTTGCACAGCTCATACGGGTATGGCCTGGTGCATTTCAATTATGAATGGAAACATGTGTAGGCTCTTTCTCAGTATTTTTTGCATGCTGGAATTCTTTAAACCAGTCTCAGATGCAATTCTATGCATGGATGACATTGTATTTTGCTGAATAATTCCAGATACTGTGGCGATATTTTCAGGCGTAACTGCGGTTTGCTTGCGGCGAACATGCCCCACTAGATCATCAGTTACACTGCCTGTTCGTTGAAATTTTGTGAAGAGCGCACGAATGGTTTTCGTATCGGGTCCTTTTGGAACATTAAATCGTGCTTGAAAACTTCGCCTTGTTGCCATAGGACTCTCTTCTCACCTGTGGTACTCCAGCACCAGAAAAATTCGTTGTTCAATGGAGTACATGGTTTTAATCTCTTCCTTTGGTACGCTAACCTCCTTCACGTTTCAATAGTGGAACTGATCACTCTGGGCTTCAGATCACTATTTATAGTAGGCATTACATATAGTGATTACAGCACCATCTGTTAGCTGCTTTTGTAACTATTATTTCCAACTGCTGTTTAAACTTCTTACAGCTTTCACAGTAAACATACCATTTACTGCATTCCTCTATCGATCTTTGTTTTTGAGATATTTAATTTTGAAATCAGGGAGTCCTTTTCTGGACACCTTGTATGTTGGTACTGTTGCCATCCTTGGCGTACCCAGAAATGGTTATCATCTGATAGGCTTTGTAGTTGAGCCGGCCGCAGTGGCCGAGTGGTCTGCGGCATGCCAGTCACAGTCTGCATGGCCGCTATGGCTGGGGGTTCGAATCCCCGCCCCCCCCCCCCCCCTCAGGCATGGATGTTTGTGACGTCTTTAGTATTAGTAGTTCATAAGTAGTTTGTAAGTTTAGGGACCGACGACCACACAGTTAAATCCGTTAAGCTTAACAAACATTTGAACATTTTGAGCTTTGTAGTTGAATGTCTGTAGCTTGAGGTATGCCTTTGATGTAGGCTTTCAGGAATACTTACTGGTTAAGAGATTTCCCAGCACACAGGGGCTATCCTGGAGCCAAGATAACACTCTTCACTCTTAGAGAAGATGGCTGATTAGGGCAGGGAGGAGAGTAGAGATGACCTGTGTAGTTTGGATCTGTTGGGCCGTACATAGCAAGGTTTTCTTGGAGAAGATGGTGGAACCTAGCAGGCATAGAATAGGGTGCCACCATCTCGGAAAGGCAAGTTGAGCATCAGCATAACAGAGGTTGAGAGGTGGGGTCATGCTGGGTAGGCAGCACAGACAAGTAAGTCTTCATCCAGCATTGGCGGCATGGGAGATTTCCCCAGAAGCGGTTCTGGGCAGCCTGCTGGTCATGACTCGGTGAGAGCAGTGCTGCCTGGTGATCGCCTGGAACAAGATGTAGTAAACTTCAAGACCATTGGCATTCGCTCAGAGCAACAAACCAGCAAATGGAGAGGGGTGGGAGCCAGGATGCGAGGTAGCGTGTGATCAGGGAGGTGATGTCACACTTGATTAAGGTGGTGCAAAACCACCCTCTCTTCCAGACAGTCATCGAACAACTGGCGGTCTCAGGGATGTATGATGATAACTGGCTGTCAGCCGGGCAAGGTCCAAAAGCACAATCCCAGATCAGGGTGCTGGATCAAAATTACGAAGTGCCAGACAGGGTGTTATGGCACAGTGTTAGCCTGAGGAGGTGCAGTAGCATCTGAGGTTGGTGCCATGTGGCATATGGCGGGTCTCTTGTTACCAATAGGCACGGTATGTTAGGTGTGTGTATTTGTTTACCTTCCTTTTTGTCCCCTAAAGTAAGTCCTTCTATTCCTGGGATTG
Source organism: Locusta migratoria (assembly GCA_026315105.1). Lineage (NCBI taxonomy): Eukaryota > Metazoa > Arthropoda > Insecta > Orthoptera > Acrididae > Locusta > Locusta migratoria. Next base: position 733,402,706 of record CM048755.1, on the reverse strand, counting down.
GAATGACTCCTTTTCCATTTCCTTAAAACCCATATCCTTCCCTTTCTCCTCTCCTTCCTTTCTCTTTTTCCTGAAGAAGCTGCCAGTGGTGGCGAAAGCTTGAATGTTTGTGTGGTTTTATTTGTGATTTATGTTTCTATCGGCGAGCCTGTACTTTGGGTAAATCAAACAATCTTAATATATATATTTTTAGGAAAATTACAAATTGTTGTACTTTCATTTCCTACATGTGTTTAAAAAAGCTTTTGTGTAAAAAAAACCTAAGGTGTCTGGTACTGTGCAAGTCTCCCCTACACAAATTTACCTACTTTTATATGCAAGTGTCTACCCGGCATACAACGTATTGGCTTGAGTATTTGAGATTAAAACACATAAAAATGTCCATGACAATAATAAATTTTGTACGCAAATAACTGTTAAAAACATGTACATAAATATTTGCCCACCAAATGACACAAGCAAAACCACACCATAAAAACAACGCCGTTGTGTGGTGCAGAAACCACATTACATGAACGCTGCAAAGGAACACTTGATGACGCGTTATGCACATGAAAATTTCTAAAAACTATCTATAACTAAGGGGTTTGGCCTGCCTGCAATTGGACAACATATTACCATATCAAAGAATCTCCTACCATTCGATAATCCTATGGCAGGAGTCGCCAAGTGTTAACTATTCTATATTTCTCCAAAATATGGAAAATTTAAATGTTACTGGTCAGCTATGATGTGTTCATAGATATTTTAGAACATATAATAAATATTCCTATTCTATTGCAATGTATCAGTTGTACAAACATTGCATTGTACAGTTGTACAACATATGACCACCTCATAGAATCTCCTAACTTCGATAATCCTAAATGATACACAATCTGCTCAAAATCAATTTATTATAATTAAACATGAAAAATCCTATCTTGACACAAAATTAATAAATCATATGACATTTCCTATCATGTAAAACAGATAATGGTATTCAAACAATCTTTTACAAATGTTATATATTGAGACAAATAAATGACTGGCTGAGTCAAAAGTCAGAGGTCTTGCAAAACAGAATGCTATTAGATTTGCTACACAGGGGCTTGAAATTATCGTTCGCCCTAAGCTCCCCAGAGTGAATAGGCAGATATCAAAAGAATAAAATAAGGGACAGAATCCAACAAGTCTGATTCATATAACCCCCCAGCAAGTGTGTCACCTTACCCACACAGATGGTTATTGACGGCAGCGTCTCAGGCTCGGAGGCAGCAGGCAGTAGGAGGAGATGAGCTGAAATTTTTATCTGACCGTAATTGCTGAAACCTGTTAAGCAGGATCTACATGTAACTTAACACAGTGTCACTAGTGTTGGCATCGCTAGGCAGTTGCTGTGCGATTCTATCACGCTAGCAGACTAATGAATATTTTGCATAGGTGACAAAAAGGCCACTTGGCACAAATTGATCAGTCGCTTGTGTAATAAGATCTGTAAAAACAGTGCCCGATTTGCAAAGGCGCGTCTGCTCAAATAGAGACTTCTAGCGAAACAAAAACTAAACTGTGGCCGCTCACAGCGTAAGATGATGTCTTCCCCCGCAAATCTAAACGGAGTCTTGCGTGTCTCTCTAGCTCCGAACACTTCGGGCAGTCAAACATGAGTCTCCCGAGGTCTGTACACTTAGGACGCTCAAACAGGAGTCCATGTGCCTCCTTGCTCTCTGCTGTAGCTCACAGCAAGTGACGGGTGGCCACACCCATGCGCAAAAGACGCACCAATCTCTGCTGACGGCTAATAGTCAAACCAATTGGATGGCGTAGCGCTGTTGACAAATTGTTTAGCTGTCATACTAAAATAATTTGCCAAATCAGGATGCATTCTCTTCTGCTGTCAAGAGGCTCCGCCCACGCCACTAAAGCTTCCCACGGATTTCACCGTTCCCAGAGTCAGTGCCCTGCAAGGAATTTCAGCTTGCTCCTAGCTATGCTCACACGGCCTACAACTGTTGTCATTGTGCTATATATACAGCCGCTAGAACCAAACCCCTGGAGTGCCAGATGGGCAGAAAGCTTTCCTCTCAACCTAACCATTCATCACACTATGTTCAAACTCTGCTGCCTTCAAGGAAGTTTTTTAGATAATGCCTAAGGGCAATACGTGTCCATAAACAGCCCACGGCCCAGAGCACTCTGCTATTGTTTGTATCCGGTAAATTCCTGTCTTGCGGAGCGGCCGATTGACTCAAATGGTAGTCCCCTGATATCGCCCAATGTAAACTGCGGTCCAGCATTGTGTAAAGCATCCCACTCACTCGAAAAAATTCTGCCAGGTATAATTGTCAGACCCTTGGCGACCGGGGCTACTCCGCGCGCCGGAGGTAGCATCGGTGCCGAGCAGGTCAAGCCAACCCCTTTCGTCCTTCTCGGAAAGTGAGCGAAAGGAAGTGGGAGGGGAAACCTCCAAGAGCTTCTCTGCTCTGCATGGCCTGACCATACCCAACACAGAAAACCACTTCTTAGCAGCCAAGCAGCGCCAATAAACATTAAAATCCCGAAATTTTATATAAACATAGAATGTACTACAATCCCAGGAGCCCATCACCCCTGATGTGTCCCCAAAGGCACAGAAATCAAAATAAAGAAAGATCTACAGAGAAAAATGTTACATACTTAAATAATTAGCACAAAGAGAAAGATACAGTATCACAAGGTTAGTACGAAAAATAGACTAATACAGCCCCCATCTCACAACACCCCACACCTGTTGAAAATTTCAAGTGTGGACTATCATAGCTAGAAAGTTGCTATGATAATGAAGCAGGAGAAATTCTATAAGTATATAGGGGTAGCCAGTCGTTTGCACATAAAAAATAAATTTTAACATCCTAATAGATAAATATGTAAGAAATAATAATAATATCAATGACTTCCTTACTAATTTCATTCACACTAGGGCCCCAATCACTCTCCCTATCTTTTGAGTTGGGTCATCTTTTCCTTGGGGCTGATCTCTATGACCATTCCAAAACCCCAAGCGCAAACAGAACAAACTATCCCTTGTCTGAACATTCATACAATTAAGATGTCTGGGCCCTACCACATTCATGATTAATGACACAAAAACAACATTCATTCATCAAAAAGAAATAAAGAAACATAAAATTCTAAATATTAAAAAAATTGATTTTAAGTTAACAAGAGACTCAGATTTAAATGAACAAAAGACATTCTATTCAGTTCTAGACAATGAGTCAAGTGTTTAGAAATTTTGTAATTATTATTCTATTAATAAACAATGTTGAAAAACAAACAAGTAAATAAGTAATAAACATCCTAACTAATAAATGCAAACATATGAAGTTATGAAATAAAGAGAATAATATGCAATAGAAATATTCAAATTGTGACTTAAAATTACTAAGATCCATACATAACATACACAAACAAATAACATAAAATATCAAAATTGTGTTGAAAATGTTCCTGATAATCATGTATATGTGTTAAATGTTATCACATTAAACAACATATAACATGGCACTCAGTTCATTTGGGCAATGTCTTTCAGAACAGTGGAGTGTGCATAAAAACTGTTTATGAGTCATAATGGTGGTGTAGTGGGTGTGGGAGGAGCAACACTGGTAGTTTATGGTCATTCAGTGGATCACAGAGACATTGAGGGCTCACAGTCCATTGCTGTGGCTCTGCCTTCAGAGACAGCCGGTTCCGTCGTAAACACACTGAGACGGGATCAGTGGGGCCCGCGGCACGCACCAAGGTGCACGACCCTTCGGTCAGATGCCACAGACACCCCCCACAGCGCAGGGATCCCCGGTGACGTAAGTGGCTCCAGGTGGCAGGCACAGACGGCGCCAGGCAGTCTTGGGCAAGTATCTTCTGTCTCTCTCAGCCTTGGGGCAGCAGATGATTTGCCGGCATTGGCGTGTCAGTGCACCACCCCATTTACACCACCACCACCAGCAGACATTTTTTGAAAAATCATGTCTCTTCTTGCACATCACCAGCTGTGTTGGTCCCCATGTGCAGCGAGAATGTCTCTGGACATACACATATAAGACAGGGAATATAAAACAAATACAATACAAAATAACATATATATATGGAAATGGAAATGGAAAGTGTAGGAATCCTGGGTTATTGGGAACATATACCTATTTGTTTATACTCACTGACCAGTTCCTTAAAAAAATTCTCTTTTGTCATTTTGCTGCAGTCTTCTTTAGATTCTTCAGTTTTCTTCCCATCATGCTGTTATGCTGAGTACAATGCAGTTCAGTCATTCTAAAACTGTAGATTAATGTTAGTGTACATGTTGTAGAAGTTTACCCTGAAAATAAACAATCATGGTTAGAGCGAAGGAAAATGTTGCCCTATCCTAGTGGGATGAAGTTGTAATTGACATTAACGTAACTTGGCATCAATATTGTGGGAGGCACTATCGAACACAGCGAAAATATCATGCAGTATCGCATTTATGCGATTACACGATACAAAGAAATGTCAACACGCAATATGCATGGACACCACGAAAGCACGACGAAAAAGACGCGTAACCCCACACCCATGTCAAGGTTACGGATTCTAAAGACTGACTAGGCAAATCACTCGTGGATAGCCATTCCATCAAGTCTTATTCACAACGAATTGCCCTCACAGATGCAACAAAAACACAGCAAAAACAAACATCCACAAAACAATTTGAGGAAAAAAAATATTACATCAACGGCGAAAATTATCCATCCACTTTCACAGAGTCACTACACAGACAGACGCAACCAACACAAAATGACATATACAATGTCATTCGCAGTCAACAACTCTGACACAGCCTACAGATTAATAAATTACCTGTCAATTACAATTCATATAAACAATGATAAACACAGAACAACATGACAAAGAAATTGGACAGCTGACACCTCAGAAAAAAAAAATCCACCGTAAGGTGTTCAAGGACGCACGTCGAGATAATCCAATCCCTATAACAAAACCAAATTACATGCTGAAATACAACGATAAACAAACATAAGGAAAACCTGTAAACATGTCAATTGATTACACACAACTTATTTCTAAAAACAAAAGGAACACATTAACAATAAGCAAATTAAAGTACAAATACAAACTTATATTCACACAGAAAATATATATCTACAGTACATACAAAAACCAGAAGTCTATTCAATAAAAGGCTTAATGTGGCAGACGCGGTGCACCCCCCCAAAGACTTCTTGGTCTTTATTGTTTCCAGGAGAGCTGCACATGGGTGCACCAACTGCCTAATTAAAACTGGCCCGTTGTACACCGAGTAGAACTTGTGGCATAACTTCTTAGCTTTATTTGAAAGCCAGAAACTCTTAATGAGAACATTTTGTCACGGTACAAATTGCCTCGGTTTGGCCTTGTGTTCGGCAACCAACTTCCGCCTATTGGCCGCATCTTTGATGCGTTGGATCCCCAGATCGACAATTTTAGCGTGTCTGACTTTACAGGCAGGAGGAAATTCCATTATCTCCCTTATCAAATCCTTTGGCACTATATTTTTCAGTGCCAACTTGGTAGTCATATGTGGGATTTCATTGATTACATCTTGGAAATCCCGCAGGAAGGCGGCCCAAGTTGCGTGTTTCTTTTTGCAATAACTTTGACACTTTCCCCAGTTTTTCATTCAGTTTCTGGCGGATTACTCTGGGGATGATACGCGGATGTGTGTACTGGCTAAATTCTGTTTCCATGTAGCGTATCTCTCCAAAGATCCGACTTAAACTGTGGCCCGTTGTCCGAGATGACCTTGTCTACCCGTCTGACTTATGTCAGAAAATCCCTACAGAAAGCACGGCTGACAGTTCGAGCAGTGGCTCTCCGAAGCAGTGACAGAGTTACAAACTTGGACGTCAACTCCATAACTGCCAAGATGTAGCAAAAACCATGATTTTTCCTTGGGAGAGGACCCATAAGGTCAGTTGAAGCTATATGACGAAGTTTCCGTGGAACAATAGGGTGCATCGGGGCTTGGGTCCCAACAGTACCATGTTTCGAAACTTGGCAAGGCTTACATACCACGTGAACTCGTCTTATTGTTCTCTCCAGATCTTTAAAGTGACATAGAGTGTGCAACTTAAGATAACATTTGCGGGGACAAAATGTCCATACCTCAGGAGATTGTGCCATATGACTTTTGTTTACACACGCACGCCACGGCGCACCATCTCCTCCTGCACAAAAGAACAAGATTCCTATGCGTAATAGGTAATATTTCCGAATGTTCGGAAAGTTTTTATCTTTGTATTTCTCTTTAATTTTACGCAAGATCTGATCCTTATCCTGCTCCTTGCCAAGGTCCCGCAATGTTGTAGAAACATAATTTTCAAAAGCTACCTGACGCATGTAAAATAAGCTGTAATGTTCCTCTTCTAAAGGCTGTTTTCCCATTTGTTCCAACCCCACAGGGGATCTGGTAATGTGTTGGCTATGATGTTCTCGACTCCCACGACATGTTTGATTGTGAAATTGAACTCCATTAATGATAAAACCCAGAGATTCAATCTTTTATTACTGAGTTTTGTGGACATGATAAACTCCAGCACTTTGTAGTCAGTAAACACAGCAAGGGCTTCGAGCTCCATGACCGAATAATTCCGCTCAGCCTTGTTGCCGAATGCAATGGTCTTATATACTGTATGACCACCTTTTTTGGTATCTTTGGAAGATCATTACTCCCAGACCCATATAGGAACTATTTGTCGCCATGCACAATTCTTCAGAAAAGTTTGGGTGTGACAGAATCGAAGCAGTGACCAGTGCCTCTTTCAAGCTCTGAAACGCCTCTTCAGCCACACCGTCCCAATCCCAAAGAGTGTTCTTCCCTGTAAGGGAGCACAGACATGGCATCGCTAGCTTCTTGATAAAAACAAATCTCTTGAAGAAATTTACTATGCCTAAATATCCCCGAAGTTGTTTATTTTTAGGAATAGGAAACTTTGCAATGGCCTCTATCTTTTCAGGGTTGGGAGCAATTCCCTCTGCCGATACAATATGTCCTAGGTATTTTACCTTGGAGGTACTGATACAGAACTTTTTTTTATATTAATGGTGACCCCACACTACCAAAAGGCTCTAAGTACTTCGCTGAGTACGAAGTTATGCTGATTCCAGTCGAGTTTGGCAATGAGGAGGTCGTCAACATATGTTGTTATGTGGTTTTTTATAGATGGCAGCAAAACCGAATATAATCCGTGAATAAAAGCTGAACAGGACATGTTTAGGCCAAAGGGCACCCTTTTAAACCTATAACATGTCCCGAACACTACGAATGAGGTGTACTGATGGCACTCAGAGTCCGGAACAATCTGCTAGAAGCTAGATCGCAGATCTAGCGTAGTAAAGATTTGTGCACCATGAATGTTCTGAACAAGTATTTCCAGCTTCTCTTGTCTGTCAGTCTAGGGTTCTATAATTGTATTAATTTGTCGGGAGTCGAGAACCAGATGAACAGTCTTATCTAGTTTCTGCGCCACAACAAGGGGAGAATTGTATGCAGAGGTGGTGCGCTCAATAACTCCTTCCTCCTTCATCCTGGCTAATTCTTTCCGTACTGCCTCTCTGTGTGCAGCTGGAATCAAATACAGAGGGACTGCAAACTTCTTGTGGGGTTTTACTTTAAACGAGTATATAAAGTTGTGTATTTCCCCAGTTTTAGCATAAAAAACTTCTGCATTTTTTGTTAATACCTGAGCAAGTTCTTCTTGATCGGTATTCGAGATATTGCTTTGACTTCAGACCACATTTTGTATCGCACATATGACCTCTTCATGTATGATGTCATACTTTTCGTACCTTTTGTAATATTTCTCAATGGGAACTGAGTTACAGGGATTTTCTCCACCTGTCATGCTCAATTGCAAGCACTTGGTCGGGACTTCTGCCCTTGAAATTTGATCAGTAAAATAGATTGTGGTCTTCCCATCTTTATTTAGGATAAGCTGTCCTCGTCCTACATCTATTTTGGCCTTATGATCATTCAGAAAATCCTTTCCAAGCAACAGATTGATAGCTAACATCGGCACTACAGCAAGATTCAAGTCCCACTCATGACCCTGACACTTTATAGTCATATGACTCTGAAGCTGAATTTTGGCTTGTCTGTTGATGAGTGCGCCCCTAACCTTGGCCTTTTTCAACTTCAGAGTTGGCCACGAATGGTCGTTGACACAATGTTGGAAGGCAGATTCCGATATCACTGATATCTGACTCCCGCTGTTGATGATCCCAGCTAACTCAATATTCTTTATCATAACCGTTAGCATTGGATAAATTTCCTGCCTGATCATCATGGGTTTCTCATCCTTGAGAATATCCCGTACATCTTCATAATTTAACAGATATAGCATGCTGTCTTCTAGATTATTGCAGATTCTGCAAGGTTGCTTTGTAGAAGGTGGGAAGACGCAATGATTGGTTAGTGCACAACTTCCGAAATTACTTGCGTATCTCGAGGGCGCGCAATCCACATCTATCGCCCATCATTGGTGGCTAGTTGTGCCTGAACTCATTTGGGCACTGATCTCAACTATTTCTACTCCCCTATTTTGACTGGGGGCTGTCTGGTTACCCCAGGAATTACCGCTACCTTGGGCAGACGACCACTGCTGAACTTGTTGTGACTGCCAATTACCATTACTCTGGTTCTGGAACCGGGGTGGACTGTTATTTTGCCATTGTGCATTGTTTTGGCCCTGTCCTGAACTATTATTATTATTATTATTATTATTGGAAAATGATCGGTTCTGCTGGCCATCATTATCATTATTGCACCAGTTTTCATTGTTATGATTCCTCTTTTTCCAATCGTTGCCGCTATTCCACCTGTGTTTGCGATTCTTCTCTTGCACGTGGTCGCCGTTGTTTCCCCAAGAATTATTGCCTTAATTTTGTGGAGGATTTTCGTCCCTGTTATCTTGCGGACGCCTCCTGTGTCAGGTTTCTATGTATTCTGCCTCTCTAAGCACGGAAATAAATTGGTTAAGAGTTCTGTCGCATTTTCCTATCTTGCTCTTCTGGTATCCTTCAGGGAGCTTGGTAAAGCAGTGCTTCATAATTTCCTTGTCCGAATATGGGTTATCAGGGACTCTGTTTTTCTTTATTAGTGAATCCAGAAACTTGACTGGGTTCTTAAAACCAGCGGACAACATGTCGCATCCCATAACAATTTCATCTCGGATTCGCTCCTGCACTTGTGAAGGCCAATACAAAGCAAGAAACGTTTTCCTGAACTGCTCATATGACGTACAAGATTCCGCCACAGAGCGTGTGTGTTCCGCCATGCTCTCTTGTAGATGGCTGCAAATGAATTCAAATTTATACTGCAGTGGCCACTTTGGCAGGACCATTCTATCAAACTGTGCAATGAATGACGTCGGGTGCAGTACATTGTTCAATTCACGATACATCTGAAAATTCTGTACAGACAGGAAGTGATTCAGATCGAATGGCTTATATGCTGTGGCTCCACCGCCGTATTGATGGTGCCCTTCTGTTCTCATGCTCTGCTGATTATTGCCAGCTGGAGCATACCTTTCAGAAACAGCTGATCCGTGGAGGTGGGAGTCTGTCCTACGTAGACGATGGCAATTATCATCTGCCTCGGATTGTGTGTGTACACTGTGGGAAATTTCCCCCTGAGTGTTTGATTCCTCTATGACTGGCGAATGGTGACAGAAGACATCAGTTGTTTCATCCTGTCGTGGTTCTGTGGGTCTATCTATTTCGCATGGTACATGATCCGCACTTTCTCCCGCATTTCCCATACTTGTGGTTGCTGTTGACAATGTCGCAATTTTCTCTACATCACCACGAGTTTTTTTTTATATTGCGACTCAATTCCTTCTGTTGTGAAGAAATGTTAGCTTTTGCCTCTTTGATTTCCGCTATTTCTGTCTGCTGGTTTGTAATCTCAGCGATCGCTTTTAAATTTTCTGTTATTTTTTATGTTGTCTGCTTCAGAATTTCCTTTCCTTGTTTGCGTAATGTGTCAACTACTTCCTTGACATTAGCGATGTCAACTTGTGACTTTAATGCGACTCTTTTGGCCAATTCGGCCGTCTTTCTTGCACCAGCTGCTTTGTAGCGAGCAATTCTGGCGTCTTTCTTTGCCTCTACTGCCGTATCCTTTGCTTCAGTCACTGTTTTACCGATAGAAAAAAGTTCTTCCCTGACTACTGATAATTCCTCTTTGAGTTCACCCACACGGGCATCGATAACTCTCCCTAATTTGTCGGCATTTTCACTGACATGAGCATCTACAACTCTTTCTAGTTTTTGAACTTTTTCTTTCTTGTTTCTCATGAATTAAATATCTCATCAAATCCACCAGCTGAATATCCTCATAATTTCCACCTGGTGTGGATGACCTTGATACTGTTGGCTTGTGGCTTTGCGCATTTGTATAAGAAGTTCCCCCATCACTATGAGAATACATTTTGCTCTTATTGTGACTGTGAGGAATTTCAACCTGACTTTCACTTGAGTTGTTTCTGAACTCTGCCTATTTAATATTTCTCTAGGAGCTTTACTTGACGCTTTACTCAAGTCCCATTTTCTATGTGATTCACAGTGACTAGAAGTGTCAGAATCATCTGAATGGCGCTCTGTGTCACCCATTGTGGCACTGTTTACTGAAACACCAGTATTTTCTAAAAGCCTAGCCCTACTCCTAGTAATCATAAATGTTTAATAGGAGAGACTTGCACAGTACCGAATACTGCCCAGTATCGGACAGACCATGTTTCTCAAAAACTCCAATAGATGGCATGCATATGCACTCTTATGCATGAAGCTCTTCGTCACTGAAGGTGACGGTCGGGTTTTCACGAGTTTTGCACCAGTGTTCTCTGAACAGTGAATGGGAGATGTGTTTGTGCTCAAGCAACAGCTACCTGTTGTAAGGTTACACCCTATATTAAACGAGATTAGGTGAGTAGATTGTGTTCAACTATTTTTTGTCGTAACACCATTTTCATTGTGAACAGATAAAGGTAACTATATTTCAGTTGAAAACAATAGTACATAATGAAACTTCCTGGCAGATTAAAATTGTGTGCAGGAACTGGGACTCAAACCTGGGACCTTTGCCTTTCGCGGGTAAGCGCACTACCGACTGTGCTATCCCGACACGAGTCACGATGCCGCCTCACAACTTTACTTCCGCCAGTACCTCGCCTCCTACTTTCCAAAGTCATCGTGAGTCATGTTGGGATAGCACAGTCAGTAGTGTGCTTGCCTGCAAAAGGCAAATGTCCCAGGTTCGAGTCCCGGTTCTGCCACACAATTTTATTCTGTCAGGAAGTTCATATCAGCACTCACTCCGCTGCAGAGTGAAAGTTTCATTCTGGATAGTACAAAATGATAAATTTATATTCTTACCCCCGCTTCATTTGCCCATTACTGGACAGATACCACTTGCTCAGTACCGGACACCTAAACTCCATCATTAGTATGACTATAAAGCACACTAATAGCATTTTCCCTTTACAGGCACATTCCACGCCTTGGATAAAGGAAAAAAAAAAGGGAATTTTGCTTCAAGGATAACATGAAGATTGCTGTTGAGTGAGTCCTATCCAACAAAATGGGAATCAGAGAGGCCTCGATTAAATTTTCTCTCCCAAAAAGCACTTTAGCAGATAGAGTAACTGTTTTAAAACATGGTGGGGATGTTGAAATGAAGCCCCAGACAGGTCGTTTCAAGCAGACCTTTTCAGAAGTACTGGAATCAAGCTTGGTTGAGCATTTGTTGGATCTAGATAATAGAATGATGCCAATGAATAAAAAAACAAATTTTAAGATTTGTATATGAAATTGCTGAGCACCTTAAAATACCACACCAGTTCAATAAAGAAAAAAAGACAGCAGGTGACAAATTTTACTATGAATTTATAGGCCGCCATCCTGAGCTCTCTTTGCGAAAACCTCAATCAACGAGCATCCAGAGGGCTGTCGGTTTCAACAAAGACCAAGTTGACTTATTTTATAACAAGTATGAGACAATGTTAGCAAAATACAAGTTTAGTCCATCAAAAATCTTCAACTGTGATGAAACTGGTGTGTCCTTGGTTCATGAAAATTCCACAATGGTTTTGTCACAAAAAGGCAGGAGAATGAGGAAGAAATGTGACTGTATTGCTAACAATCAACACTACAGGTGAGTTCATCCTACCCCCTTTATTTGTATTTGGAAAAAGAAAAATGTCTGAGGAGCTAAAGAAAGATGCTCCAGAGGGGAGTATCTTCGCTTGTGAACAAAGTGGGTGGATCACTGCTAATTCATTATTGCTTTGGCTAAAGATGTTTGTTGCTCGTGTGAACCCAACACAGGAAAGTCCTGCACTTCTAATTTTAGATGGCCACAGCTCACACAAGGAACTTCAAGTGATTTTGTATGCAAGAAACAATAATGTTTATATGATAAGCATTCCTCCTCATACTATGCACAAACTTCAGCCACTAGACTGTGCAGTAATGAGACCATTCAAAACAGCTTACAATGAAGCCTGTGCTAAGTGGATGAACCAATATTGCCCTCTTAAAATAGCTCAAAGGGACATTGCTGGTTTGGTTGGGACTGCTTTCAAAGCTATTTTCAGAATGGACCTTGCAACTTCTGGGTATTCCTGCACTGGGCACCATACATTAAACAAAGACGTCTGTACGGATTTGAATTCCTTGTTGCAAGTCACTTCTCTCAGGAAAGTTCGACAGTTCTTTCAAAACTGACAGATTTTGGTCCTCTAGGCGTAGGCCTAAATACTTCTTCAGAAGAACCGGGGGCTATAGGCCTAACTGCAACTCCTTCTGTGTCAATGACTGAACCAATGTCTTCGTGCTCTGCAGGTGCCACCTTGCCGTGTGTTGCATCAACAAGTTTTCCCACAGTAGATTCTGCTCCTTCTTCTCCTCCAAGCACTTCTGGGTACTTCAGTGGACATAGAAGATGCATTTCTTCCTTAGTCCTATTCCAAACAGTCATGTACAAAATTTCTCCAGTATCAGAGAAAGCAAAAAATAAAATTGTTAGTAGGAAGAGAGGAAGTGAAAAAAGTGAAATATTAACTGACAGCCCCTATAAAGATATGCTGGAGAAGAAATTTAAAAAATCTGAAAAGAACCTTGTGAAAGCAGCCTTAAGAAAAGAGAAGAAGATGCAAAAACAGACTCAGAACAGTGATCAGAACAAGGAACAAAATAAAAAAATTCAAATAAATCGAAAACTTAACTTGCAGACAAATATTCCACACAACAGATGCTCTAAAATTGACACTAATGAAGAAGACAGCACTACAGAGTGTGTTATTTGCAAGGAATCTACTAAAGAAGATTGGGTTCAATGCACATCATGCAAGGGGTGGGCTCATGTGGCTTGCACAGACCAAGAGAATCTCCTTTACTATAATCTCACATGTGCCATACCTAAACTTTACCTAATCATCTTTTTTTACATTACATTTTACATAAATTAATCAAGTGTATCATTTGTAAGCCACAAAATTAATCATTACAGTTATAATTAATGACTTTGTAAAGTGTCTGATACTGGGCAATGGTTTTTCACCACAATCATTTTTGAAGTTTTTTAATTTATTTATTTCATGCACTGAAGTAGTGTAATTTGAAACATTACTATTTTTTGTTATATATAAACATTTGAAAATTACAAATTGTTGTACTTTCATTTCCTAAATGTGTTTAAAAAAGCTTTTGTGTAAAAAAAAAACCTAAGGTGTCTGGTACTGTGCAAGTCTCCCCTACACAAATTAACCTACTTTTATATGCAAGTGTCTACCCGGTATACAATGTATTGGATTGAGTATTTGAGATTAAAACACATCAAAATGTCCATGACAATAATAAATTTTGTACGCAAATAACTGTTAAAAACATGTACATAAATATTTGCCCACCAAATGACACAAGCAAAACCACACCATAAAAACAACGCCGTTGTGTGGTGCAGAAACCACATTACATGAACGCTGCAAAGGAACACTTGATGACGCGTTATGCACATGAAAATTTCTAAAAACTATCTATAACTAAGGGGTTTGGCCTGCCTGCAATTGGACAACATATTACCATATCATAGAATCTCCTACCATTCGATAATCCTATGGCAGGAGTCGCCAAGTGTTAACTATTCTATATTTCTCCAAAATATGGAAAATTTAAATGTTACTGGTCAGCTATGATGTGATCATAGATATTTTAGAACATATAATAAATATTCCTATTCTATTGCAATGTATCAGTTGTACAAACAGATAATAGTATTCAAACAATCTTTTACATATGTTATATATTGAGACACATAAATGACTGGCTGAGTCAAAAGTCAGAGGTCTTGCAAAACAGAATGGTATTAGATTGGCTACACAGGGGCTTGAAATTATCGTTCGCCCTAAGCTCCCCAGAGTAAATAGGCAGATCTCAAAAGAATAAAATAAGGGACAGAATCCAACAAGTCTGATTCATATAACCCCCCAGCAAGTGTGTCACCTTACCCACACAGATGGTTATTGACGGCAGCGTCTCAGGCTCGGAGGCAGCAGGCGGTGGGAGCAGATGAGCTGAAATTTTTATCTGACCGTAATTGCTGCAACCTGTTAAGCAGGATCAACATGTAACTTTATACAGTGTCACTAGCGTCAGCATCGCTAGGTAGTTGCTGTGCGATTCTATCACGCTAGCAGACTAATCAATATTTTGCATAGGTGACAAAAAGGCCACTTGGCACAAATCAATCAGTCACTTGCGTAATAAGATCTGTAAAAACAGTGCCCAATTTGCAAAGGTGTGCCTGCCCAAATAGAGACTTCTAGCAAAACGATAACTAAACTGTGGCCGCTCACAGCATAACCACCAATCAATGTAACATCCGTGAAGTAAACACAAGTTCTACAAGGTCCGAATCTTCGGAATCAAACACAAGTCTAACCAGAGGACCGTTTAAGATGATGTCTTCCCCCACGAATCTAAACAGAGTCTTGCATGTCTCTCTAGGTCCGAACACTTCGGGCAATCAAACAGGAGTCTCCCGAGGTCTGTACACTTCAGACACTCAAACAGGTGTCCACGTGCCTCCTTGCACTCTGCCGCAGTTCACGGCAAGTGACAGGCGGCCACACCAATGTGCAAAAGACGCACCAATCTCTGCTGACGGCTAATAGTCAAACCAATCGGTTGGCGTAGCGCTGTTGACAAATTGTTTAGCTTTCATACTAAAATAATTTGCCGAATCAGGACGCGTTCTCTGCAGCTGCAAAGAGGCTCCGCCCACACCACCAAAGCTTCCCACGGATTTCACCGTTCTCAGGGTGAGTGCCCTGCAAGGAATTTCAGCTTGCTCCTAGATACGGTCATACGGCCTAAAAATGTTGACGTTGTGTTATATATACAGCCACTGGAGCCAAGCCCCTGGAGTGCCAGATGGGCAGAAAGATTTCCTCTCAACCTAACCATTCATCACACTAACTATGTTCAAACTCTGCTGCCTTCAAGGAAGTTTTTTAGATAACGCCTAAGGGCAATACGTCTCCATAAACAGCCCGGGGCCCAGAGCACTCTGCTATTGTTTGTATCCGGCAAATTCCTCTCTTTCGGAATGGCCTAATGATTCAAAAGGCTGTCCCCCGCTATCACGCAATGTAAACTGCAGTGCAGCATTGTGTAAAGTGTCCCACTCACTCGAAAAAATTCTGCCAGGTATAATTGTCAGACCCTTGGTGGCTGGGGCTACTTCCCCTGCTGGTGGTAGCGTCGGCGCCAAGCAGGTCAAGCCAGCCCCTCTCGTCTTTCTCAGAATGCGAGCAAAAGGAGGTGGGTGGGAGAGACCTACAAGAGCTTCTTTGCTCTGTGCAGCCTGACTGCACCCAACACGGAAAACCACTTCTTAGCAGCCAAGCTGCACCAATAAACATTAAAATCCTGAAATTTTATATAAACATAGAATGTACTACAATCCCAGGAGCCCATCACCCCTGATGTGTCCCCAAAGGCACAGAAATCAAAATAAAGAAAGATCTACAGAGAAAAATGTTACATATTTAAATAATTAGTGTAAAGAGAAAGATACAGTATCACAAGATTAGTATGAAAAATAGACTAATTACAGCCCCCATCTCACAATGGGATTGAGGATGAAAATCAGTAGTAAAAAACATGTTGGATACCATTAAGTTGGCAGAATTGAGCGAATTTATGAGTGCAAAATTGTGTGCTGTAGTCTGATATTAAGGTGATGGGAAGGCTTTCAATGGAAAATATTTTGATGAGGGCCATGATGGTAGTAGTAATGGTAGTAGAGGAGCAACAGACAATAAAGGGAAAGTGGGAGTATGAATCTGTGGCAACAAGAAAGTGCCAAGGAAGGGGCCCCACAAAGTTGACATGGATGCACTCCCAAGGAAGTTTTGCAGCGGTCCAGGAGCGTAAGGACTGACATAGACCACAGAGTGTCTGGGCATACTGATGATAACTTGAGACCAGGTGCTTGATATCTGTGGCCACACAGCCTGGGACACATGTCATTTCATGAGGACCTTCATCCGTCCAATACCCCAGTGTTATTGATGTAAAATGTGCAGTATTAAGCTCAGTAGGGAAGCCGGCACATGACATGATGGTTACCAACAGATTCAGCCAGGAGCAGTACCAACTGATGGAAGATGGAGAAGAACAAACATAGCCTAGGTTTGAGGTGGTGGAAGGGCCGGCCAGCTGCAAGGATGTAGCTTCGCGCCTGGCAGAGAACCGGTTCAGTGGTTGTTATTTTTGCTGCCCTGTCTGATTTGACTTTGAATGCCTCCAGTTCATTCTGAATGTCATCATCCACATCAAAATTAAGGACTTTAAATGATTCAAAGGCAGGATCAGGGCTGCAAAGCAGAAGGGACAAGGCGTTAGCTTTTGCATGATGGGAGGTTCGAAGTCTTAGTTAGCAATGGGACCAATGGAGAAAATAAGATCTGGAGTGGCTTATGCTTGGTTATTAAATGAAAAGATGTACTATAAAGGTATGGAAAGAATTTGGTGCAAATAAAAACTATTGTAAGGGCTTCTTTTTCCATCTGCAAATACTTGCACTTGATGTCAGTGAGAATCTTGGAGACATATGCCAATTGGTGTTGAGCCATCAGGAAAGCACTGAGGAAGGACAGCCCTAATGCCATAATCTCAGGAATCAGTGGCCAAGAGTAAAGGAAGAGACAGAGTGTATGGCATGGACAATTTAATGAATTTAGCATTATCAAATCTATTTGTTTGGTTAAGTGAACTTTCGGATACCATATGTAACAGAGGCTTTACCTACATACAACTACAAATATATTCACAGATTATCACCAAATAATATAAAAATATTTTGCCATACTGTTAACTTTGCTGTCTTCATTAAATTACTTGTGGTCGTAACAATTTCGTAATGGCAAGTTGTGAAATTGTGCAATTACCCATGCTTTTTTGACAGATCTTCTTACTAACATTTCCCGATGTCTTTTGGAATCTACTTAACAATTTGTCATGGTCTGCCTGTCTCAAAGTTTTGCTTTTGTTATAAAATTATCCAATTTAAATTATGTAAACAAACTGTCGTTTCTCTAATCATAATTTGCATATTGATGTTGTTGAACTGCAATCTCCTATGTCAGTTTGTTCATGTAAGAACATTATTGACATTTTTTATTTAATTTATGGCATGGAATATAATATTAATGAAATAATTTATAGTGAGAATAATTGTTTTTTATTTACCTGCTATCAAGATAACTGTAAAATAATAATGCTTATTTCACTCTCTTGTAAAACTGAATTTTTTTGACATATGAGGTTGTTGTTCAACACCATTGATATAGACTTAATTTCTGTTTTGATTTGATATGTAAACACATTTTTAAAAAAATTAGGTTTAGAATGAATAATTTACTATACTTCTTGTTTGTGAAGGATTTATTTATGTTTAGCAGATAATGAAATTCAGTAACTACATTGTAACGAATTTGTTATGGAAGATTCAAGAATGTAACGTTATGTATATACTGTATATATGCGTGCGACTGCATGAAAGTCAGTCAAGTACTCAAGTCTGTTAGTCAGTCATGTTCTGATATTCAAATTATGTAGTCATGTTGTAAAATTATGTTGCAACAATTTCATTCTGCTGAAATAAAAGAAATCAACTTATCATGGAGTCACAATTTGTAGTCCCTTAGACATAAAGAAAAACCCAGACAATTTGTCAGTTTGGACTTCAAAGTTTAATGGCATGTGAGTTGATGGTGTGGCATAACAACAACAGGTGATGTAATTTATTTTCTAATGTAGCAATATAAATGAATACAACACTCTGCAGTTTGTAACTTCTGCTTTAAGGAATTTGAAAGCCATGTCACAGGCTGGGGACCATTGGAATGGTACATTTATGCAGCAGAGGCAATGAAGGTATGCCACAATGTGTGCAGTGGAAGGAATGAACTTCCTATAGTACATCACTTTCCCAAGAAAACACTTAAAGTGGTGTATGTTGCAATGATGAGGAATGTCTTCAATAGAAGCGAAGTGGGAAGAGGTAGGCAATATGAGGAACATCATTACAAATTGTATTATGTTCACCAGTGGACAAAAATTGATTGTGATATATTTTTATATAACCCCCATAGCAAACTTTCATACTGTGAAGTCAGAATGTTACAAATCGTGCTAACAGTGTAAATATTGTCTAAAAACTAGCTGTTGTTTCAAAATCATATTTAGTCCTCAGTAGTATGTGTTTCAAATCATATTGTGTCCAATATTAATTCTATGTGACTCATTTTGTCACTTTGTTCAGTTAGCTATACCGACAACTAGAGAACTTATGTGAGTAATTTACAACGTAAACATTTTTGGGATGATTTGAGTAGCATAGGAGAGTTCAGTTTTTATGTCAACTGATATCTCAAAATTGCCTTAAGACAAGTGGAAGAATTGGGTGGGTAACCAAAAATTTACCAATTTGAAATTTATTTATTAGAAACAATCATAAAGCACATTCAAAAATTTGAAAATCAGTCACTGTGTGAAGCCCAAATTAAAACTTGGTAAGCAGCAGCTGAGGCCCATAAATTAATTGCTAATTAACCTCTCAGAGATCTCAAAGGCACAGTGCCAACCTATTAATTTCTTACACAATAATTACCAAATGAAATTGACCATTTGGTAAAGCCCAATCTTCAATTTGACTATCAGTGGGTGAAGCCCATGCCATAATTGTTTCTTAGAAAGATTTCAAAAGCCAAAGTGGCAGCTTTAAAAGAATTCTTAGACAAATTATCAAATAAAACTGATCATTTGGTGAGGCCCAATTAAAATCTGACAAGCAGTGAGTGACGCCCGTACATTATTAATTAAACTTATAAGGATTACAAAGGGCAAAGCACCAAGTTTGCATGAATTCTTAAACAACAAGTATCATGAGAAAAGGTGCCATTAAACAATTAAAATTTAAAGCCAAAGTACATATGTGATGCAACACAATAGAGTAAACTAACATAAAAGTCTGGCAATGTCCTGAACACACCTGTCTGATAAAGATTAGACATTAACACAGGCCGGTGACACCAACCATTAAACACCGCAAGTAGTAGCCACCACGTGGAGACAGCATAATAATGTAAACACTCCAACCAGAACACATAATCAATAAAATGAAGAAATGCCACACATGTTTAGGTGGGGCGGTTACCCATATTCCTTAAAAACTGCCAAATACACCCGCTCTCTGCGGCAAGAATCGAAGAGGGACAGAACTAGCACAACCCACAAATATGTTAGTGGCCAGGGCAAGTAACTGACTGGCAATGGCTATATAAGGACACAATACCCTAACTGCAATGAAAATAATAGAAGCTTGAGAAGTTCACAACACGCCAGCAAATTTCACCAAAACAACATCATAACGGAACTCGGAGATGAGTGGTAATCCATATGCAAAGCACCAGAAGATGAATAAAGCTACTTATCTCATTGGTTCCACAGTGATGAAAGTAACGACATCCTCAGTTGCAGGAATGGCAATTCAATCAGCACAGCATGGAGCGCAAATCCTCCAGAAACTTAGCAACCTGTCACTTGCCGAGAAAGAAGTGAAACACAATTCATACCTAAATGCTGACACAGGTAGACATCAAATAACATGATGAAATTCGTCACTGGTGCCATGCACAGACACACTACTGGGTCACACATCCCGCTCCGCTGGCACCGCCCCACTACTCACTGACTGCCAGCCAAACTCCCTCTTCATTGCAGGAGGCCGCTTATCAGCACACATGCGCAAAGGAGTTAAGGTGGAGAAGACATGCCCACAGGTAGCGACAAGTGCGCCATTAGTAGTAGCAAGTGGAAACGTAATCAACAGTATGGGCTAGGAAACTCACTTGCGCCAAAACAGTGTTAGAATGTGCTGTAAAATAGATTGTAGGAGGAAAGATGGCAACTCACGACAGAAAGGCAATCTGAATAGGAGAATAATGACCAGCTGCATAAAATTAGAAGAAATGAATGCATGTAAACAACCTAAGATCCCACAAATTAGAAAGTGAGGCAGTAGCGAGTGCTGACGGAAGGGCCAGAACAGAAGAAAATATGCACTAAAGCCACCAAAACTTACTAACATCGTGAATGCAGTTTCTATGGGAAGTGGAACTGAGAAAAAACTTCGTACATCAGCTTGCAGTTTCCTGTATGAAGGAGGAGGACTGTACCAATTCTGAAACAAAACCAATAGTATTGCCTCGAATCTGCTGACAGAATGTGTGGTGCATGGTTATCGTCACATATTTTTGTGCTGCCAGTCCTCAATTCAAATCCCCCCATTGGCAGAAAAACATTATTTCTTTGTATTTACTATTTCTAGAATGTTATATGTGTTTCTTATGTTTGATGCACTTGTAACATGTATAAATACTGGAGTACTCCAATTAGGAGTCAGTGTGTTCTGAGTGTACACTTGTGATACCAATTAAACTGTTCTATGTGTAAAGTGATGTGCTCTATTAATGACCAGCCTTTGAATTCTGGACGACCTGCAGTTTTCAACATGTCACTTTTTGGGTGGAGGTGCTGGGTATCCTGCAAATCACCTGCATCACCATGGCTCTGATTAGGCAGCATAAGAGCCGTCGCCTACATGAACAAGAACCGGAATACAAAGGGTATACTCACTGCCTCCTTCGAAAGGTGCATGTCATCAAAAGACCAATGGATACAAAAACAGCAGTAAGCCAGCTGTACATCAAACACCCATAGTTGTTTTTGGGAGATGCTGGACAGGACCCAAATAAATGTCTGGAAGGATTCGACTGAGTCGCCAAGTGTAATAGGTGGGATCACATTATGTGCTTGGCAAATGATATTTCTGCCTGGATAGGATAGTCCAGCAGTGGTTTGAAAATAATGAGGACAAGCTTGATAGCTGTGAAAAATTCCAGACAGAACTTTAGAAGACGTTTAGAGACCACTAACAACAAGTCCGTTTATCAGAAGAGCAATTGAAGAACAGGGCCCAATGACCTGGTGGGTCAATGCAGTTGTATATACATAATGTTTTGGCCCTATGTCACACAGTTAACCTTGACATAAATGAGGCCAATAAAATTTAACACCTGATGAAGGGCATTGCAGAAGACATGTATCAAGCTCTTCAGTTAAAAGAAATTTCAACAACACAAGAGTTTATCCAATAGTGCCAGAAAATTGAAGAGATGCAACAGAGAAGGGTTGGATGAAAGAAGTATGACAGACTTCCAAATGTAGTCCCTTTGGCTGTTGTGGAAGACGAGCATGATTTTGATTCTCTCATATGACAAATTGTGAGAGAAGAATTATAACAGTTTATGGCAGCCAGGACTGTTGGACGAAGCGAGCACCAGGTAATGGCCATTGATGTCAGTACTGTATGTCATAAGGGAGCCAATGTTGCTAAGGAAGAGGTATTTCAAACATTAGCACCTATCTGCCCCACCAGTCTCACCCGACATGAAGAATGGCCTCGCCCTACTATGACTTACACCACAGCCGCCAAACTGCAGCATAGGAAGCAACTGACATGGCCACAACCAACTTCCATGACAACTATGATGCCTCACAGGAGGACGGAAGACAACATGCCATAGTGTTTTCATTGTGGGCTTCCTGTACATGTTTCATGATACTGTAGGGATAGAAGACAAGTATTGGACAATTCTTAAGCCGCAATATGCCAACCGTCAGAGCAGTCCTTTCAGTGGCAGTCAACTGCAGATCATTACTGTTGATCTATGGGGCAAAGCCCATTGCCACATCCTGGATGTGGTAATACTCCAACACGCCATCAACTTGGACAGATACTACCCGCTCACCTAGCTGCCATGTTTAGAAAAACAAGGTGATGCAATTTACCTGTGAAGTGCTTGTTGATCGCAGAAAGCTAATCAGTATAACGAATTAAATCTACATACCAATCTATCATAAGTGTCACAGGTGGTCGAGGAGAACTTTGTTTTGGATCACTAATTTTCATGAGAAATCACATATAATTCCTAAAGGAATGTGTGTTGGAACAGCTGAACCAGTCTAGGACAGTGAGCTCAATGTCATTGACAATGTCTCATGCTCTGTTGTTGCTACTGATGACACACTAGAGCAGAGGTGGGCACAAATCGGCTCAATGTGCAGCGCTCCTGCTCAGGCCGGAAAAAGAGCAGCGTTTGCACTTGGCCGGTAGTTTTCCTAGTTGCCACTAGAGGTCTGCATGCTTGCTGGTGCACGTAGTTCCATTACTTACTTATAAACATAATAGCATTTTTCAGGAGATACCCCCAGCAGTGAAATCTGTTCATTCGAGTTGGATACTAAAGAGTTTGCACTATTATCTTTATAAGTTATTTTATAACACACTCAGCCAGGTGCATTTCTGCGACTACATTAGCATGTTGGCTGTGCATAACGCCATCTAGTCTTTTCAGCAGGAACTACGTGATGGACGCCAACTGCTCGCGGCTCTGCTCCCGCTCAGGCAGGCGGCTCGGAGAGCGCTGCTCGATCATTGCCCAGCTCTGCACTAGAGGAAACAACTATGGAATTGCATATAGGACCCAGGAACAATGGCAGCAGGTTTTAGTCATTCTACACCAATTTTCAAGTGCATTCAAGGCATGGCAGGAGAAGAGCCAGATGAAACACCCCACGATAAAACACCATATCAATACTGGGGATCATCCACCAATTACCCAGTGTTCATTTAGTGTGTCGTCAGCTGAAAGATGGCTAATTCTGGAAGAAGTGGAGAAGATGTTGCATGATGACATTATTCAAGCTTCAGAGTGTTCTTGGTAGTCTACTGTGTTGCTGATGAAGAAGAAGAATGGCACATGGTGTTTCTCTGTCGACTATCACCAGCTGAACAAAAATCGCAAAAAAGATGTCTACCCATTGCCACACATTGACAACACCTTAAACTGATTGAAATGAGCTTCATACTTCTCAACCATGAACATACAGACATGTTACTGGTAAATCAAGTTTGACAAAGCTGACAGGGAGAAGACTGCTTTTATTACACCTGACGGCCTCCATGAATTCAAAGTCATGCTGTTTGGACTGTGTAATGCTCCCGCCACATTCAAACGCATGATGGACAACTTGCTTCAACATAAAGTCTTTGTCATTTTCTCAAGGAAATTTGTGGAACATCTAAGCCACCTGTCAACTGAGTTTGAGTGTGTTCACAATGCAGGACTCTGCCTCAAACCAAAGAAGTGCCTCTTCGTCACCAAGGAGATAAAAATCCTGGGACACCTAGTCAATGGAAATGGTGTCCATCCTGAACCAGATAAAGTAAGGGAAATCCCAGAATTTCCAACACCTCAGCACATTCGTGACATGAGAAGTTTTCTCGGGCTGTGCTCATACTACCGGCATTTCATAAAATGATTTTGTAACAAGGCACGTCCAATTCAAGAACTTCTGCAGGGAGACGCCAAGTTTTTATGGGATGAGATGAAAGAAAGAGCTTTCTGGACACTTAAGGAGGCTCTAACTACCACACCAGTTCTATTCTTATACAATGAGAATGCAGAATCTGGACTTCACACGGACCTAGCAGTTTTGGGATTTGTGCAGTGCTCATACAAATCTAGGAAGGTGTCAAAAAGGTGACAGCCTATGCATAAAGAGTTCTCTCAAAGTCTGAGACAAACTACTCTACAAATAAGAAGGAATGTCTCACCATTATCTGGGCTATCAACAAGTTCCGGCTGTATTTATTCGGTAAAACATTCACTGTTGCGACAGACCATGATTTTTTATGGTGGCTGACCAGTTTGAAGGATCCATCTGGTTGACTAGCAATATGGGCACTAAAACTCAAAGAGTATGATGCCACAGTGGTATTAAAAAATTGGCACAAACACAAGAATGCCCACTGCCTTCGAGGAATGGATTAGCGGAACATGACAGCATGGATGAAATTTCAGCCCTCACTGAGTTAAGTGACATTATAGCTGAACAGAGAGAAGATCCTGCATTATTACCAACCATAGAGGCTTTGAAGAAATGAGAACCAACCAAAGCAGAGTTTCGACTTATAAATGGGACACTATATAAGAGCAACTAGATCCACTGGCCCCATAATGGCTACTGGTCATTCCAGCTCATCTCAGGCCAGCTATTCTCAACTACTTCCATGATTCTCCAATATCCAGTCATCTGGGATTCATGAAGACCCGTTTACAGAATCAGATGCAAGTATTACCGGCAAGGTCTCTACTGACCTGTCAAGCACTATGTGAGTCATTGTAAGGAGTGGCAGAGATGGAAGAATATGCCACAATTACCTCCAGGGTATCTGGTCCCTGCAGCAGTTCCATTCCACCAGATTAGAATCAAACTTTTAGGTAGGTTTCCAGACAACCAGTAACTGATGGATAATAGTCTGCACTTACTACCTCATCCGCTACATTGTCACCAAACCTGTGTCAACTGCAGAAGCTCTAGATATCACAAAATTCCTTGTAGATGACATTAGTTTGAAGCATAGTCCACCTCGTCTGATGATCAAGGAAAAGTATTCCAGTCATAACTACTATCAGAGGTAATGTCACATTGTGGCAATGTCCACAGAATAACGACTGCCTACCATCCTCAGACAAATGGTCGTACAAAACATTTTAACAAGACATTAGCAGATATGTTGTTCGATGTTGAGTAGAAGGATTGGGATACAATACTGACAATCATGACCTTTTCTTATAATACAGCACGGTAAGTCACCACAGGCTTCACACCGTTTTTTCTGCCCCATGGTCATAAATCTGAGAGGACAATGGATACACTGTTGCCATTTTAACTGGACATCACTCAGGATGACTATGTGAAACAGCTCAGCACCACGGTCGAAGAAGCAAGACAGCTGGCTCGCATATGGACACTGGACACACAGGAGAAGGACTGGTAGTGGTATAATGACAACCTCCGATTTGTTGTGTACAGCCCAGGAGATCTGGTATGGATTGGTGCCCATGTATGGAAAGTTGGGCTTTCAGAAAAGTTACTGAAGAGATACTTTGGCCCATATCACCATATCGTGTCATACACTGTCTATCAGAAGTCACGTACAAAGTCAATAATTATGAGCCGTCCTCAAAATGACAAAAATGAAGAGACATTGTTCATGTCCTCAGTATGAAGCCATCCCATGGTCTCAAAGAACAGATAAATAGAAACGGCTTCTTGGTCAAGGATTCTGAAGACCATTGTCATAATGATGAAGCCATGACAGGAGGGTCTGTTGCTGGTCATTATCACATTGAGGAAGGCCTTGCAGACAGAATGGAAGGATGCTCCAGAACTGTCATACACAGGATCCATGACAAGATCAAGATCCAGGGCACTGCAGCTGGCTCCAAAGGGAACCTAACTGTGGGTTGCTGTTTTTTCAGGAAGGATAGCAATGCCATGAATCTACTGCCAGAACATGTGGTGCAGTGGTTAGCACTGCAAATTTCTGTGCTGGCAGCCCTCGGTTCAAATCCCACCACTGGCAGACAAAAAATTATTTCTTTGTATTTACTATTTCTAGAATGTTCTATGTGTTTTTTATGTTTGATGTACTTGTTAGTTCCTGAAAATTCTTCCTATAAATAAATAGTGGAGTACTCCCGTCAGGAGTCAGTCTGTTCTGAGTGTACGCTTGTGATAGCAATAAACCTGTTCTAAGTGTAATGTGTTGTGCTCTATTAATGACCCAGTCTTCGAATTCAGTTTTGAACATGACAGTATGGTCATTTGGAAGATTCTATAAATAAAAATTTTTACCTGAACATTTTGACTTTGCCTAATAATAACACAAACAAATATTTGAAAAATACAGTTCATAATTGAAGTATTGTACCATAAAAGTGTTGTGAAGTTGATATAAAACCGTTAATGTGAAAAATATTATTGCCTAATAAAATGGTTTGCAGAGTCAATTGGCAGCAAAAACGACATTATGAACACACTGTCCAGCAGATTCCCCCCCCCCCCCCTTTTGTTCCTTTGGTGAAAACTTTAATTTCATATTAACAGGTAATATTGTTCGATAACAGCAACAAAAATAAATGCATCATTACATATTTACCTCATTAATCATTTTTATTTGTATATTTTACAAATTATTAGATCAAAACATATGAAGTCCAACACATTTTCCTCAATTTCCAAGAACACAATAGGAAATTGATATCACTTTTTCATGTTTCTAAAAGTGTACCTCAAACACAATAACTTCACATTTTAAAATTTGTTACATCCCAGTTATACTTCCTGCAGAGCTGTCCTGCAGCACTCTCTGTTTGCTTCTAGCTGCACCTGCAAGAAGTAGTGAACAATAGATATGCTGTTGTTGTTGCCATCCTTCACATACTTGTAAATGGTTATTATCTGGTAGGCTTTGTAGTTGAATGTGTGCAGCTTGAGGTATGCCTTCTGTGTAGGCTTCAGGGAACACTTATTGGTTAAGTGGTTTATCCTAAAGCCAGCATAACAGGTGCTTATACCATAGCCCCCACAATGGTGGGGCTGGGTGGACTAGAGCCCTGCATACATGTGGCGGAAGCACGTGAGTGCCACTTGTAACCCACCAAGCGGTTCGCACATGCACGTGAAAGTTGATGAGCGCGTGGCCGCCCAACGCGGTTACTGCACCATGCACTCGCCACGAGCGCTGCAGCCAGCGTGTGGCTGGCCATGCAGTTGACAGGCACTGTGACACATACAGCAGAGACCATAGCACTCGGCGCAGTAGGCATGCAACATTGGTGTCTCATGCATGTTCCTTCACTGTGAATACAAGTGATGACAATGTAACTGACTTGCTTTCGTGTCTCGTGTGTATCTGAGAGTACTTTGTTGTTCTCTGTTTGGTACAAAATTTGCAATTTATTTCAAACTGACTTCCACATGAGCAGGACACTTGAAACCTTTAACAGGGCTGATAACTGGATGACAACCCCATATTCATTTGGTATTCTTTCTGCTGTGTTGAAGAGGGTACATTTTGTAAAGCAAAAATCTCCAGTACTATCTATGGCATAAGGAATCTCAATGGAGCTATATATCTTATTCTTTTGTTATATAGAGATTATTCATGTGTTTCTGGGTTTGCAAAGGAATCTACAATTTTGTTCCAATCTCTACAAAATCTTGAACACTAGACCTTCAAAACAAGAGGAACGCCACTATGGAGGTAAAAATACCATGCAACACACAGTTTGCGAGATATATGCCATAAACAATGAAATGCGTGAAAAACTGTTGCATCATGAGACAATGTTGCACATCTCCTCCTAAACCACTGGACTGATTTCAACCAAATTTTGTAAACATATTAGTTACTATGAGGTAACAATCAGTGTAGTGGTAAGATCAAGTTACAACACATAGGAATATATGACATAATAAGCAATGATATGGTTCTGATACTGCTGCATCATGTGACACGTGAATAACGAGACTTTATTTATCCTCCAATCTTCATGACATTTTACGCAGTTGACATTCAAAACAACAGGAGGTCACTGCATATGGTGTGTGGTGGAGAGTATTTAACTTACGGAAATCAAAAAAATCTACAGTTTTATTCTGATCTTGATGAAATCTGGCACACTTTAAAAACAGCATTGTTTTCATAAAACATGTAGATAATCTGTGCTGTGGCAATGTGTGTATGTTCTGGTCAGCTTTTGAGCCCTCTAAACATATGAACTGCAGTGAAAATGCGCGAAACCACCAATTGTAATACTACAGAGAGGGCTAACTCCAAACGAGTTACACAGCATTGTGAAAAATATAAAAGTGTACCACCTGGCGATGAAATGCCAGGCAATATGAAACTGGCCATCTAATATATAAAGCAGAGTGTCCGTATATTTGTGCATGTTGCATACAAATCTACAGTTTTGTTCCAATCTTTATGAAATTTTGTACATGTAAGCTTCAGTCCATGAGGACAGTCACCATAAGTCTAAGAATCACATATGATATATAGTTCATGAGATATGACGTCATAAACAATGTGATGTGCGAAAAACTGCTGCATTTTGCAACAATGCTACTCATTTTCTCCTAGACCATTGGACCGATTTCAACCAAATTTGGTACACACATTCCTTACCATGAGGTAACAATTGCTGCATGGTTAAGAATCACATACAGCACATGGTTTAAAAGATATTACATCATAACCAATAGAAATTGCAAAAAATGCCATATAATGAGGCGAGACTTTCGAAATACACTGTATGAGAATGACAGTACTTAGCGTCTTACAACAAACTTTAAACATAATTTCAAACCTTTATAAAACTTTTTCTCATTGGCAACCATAGTAATATTATGAAAGAAAAAAAGTTTTTAGCTTACTGCTTTTCCACTGTTTATGGAGTAAAACTACGGCTCTCGGTATGACGTTACAATTTATAATTTGAACACTACAAATTGTAGTGACAGGAAATTTTTCAGACAGTATACACATATATAGTTGAATGTGGCTTCTAAAGTGTATCACATTCTGACACGTAGTACATGAAATATGAGCATGTAAACAGTAACATTAATGGAAAACCGCCCCATTACATACCAAGTTTTAATCTATTCCTTCTTTACTACTAATTGTATACCCAAAAGATTTTACAGACATACAGTCCTTATACAAATGAATATATACTTGAAAAAATGGCAGGAATAAATAAATAAATTCCCAGGCAACGCTGGGTTTTCAGCTAGTGTTGAATAAATAAACACACAAAACAAGCGACTAGTTGTTGTATTTGCTGATTCCTATTTTCAGTGTGTTTTAAAAATGTGTTATATTATAAAGTTTTTTTTGTTAAATAACTATTATGAAATGAGGTTCAATAGTATGATTGCAGCATTCATGAAAGAGTACTGAAAGAATTCTGTAAGCCATAGTACATGTGTATTATAGTGTCAGTATGAAAAACATAACCAGAGGTGTGCTTTATTTAATTTAAAAACTTATGTTTCTGGAAGACAAGGACCCATTATCAAATTCTTCAAAATAGTGTGCTACATCATAATGAAATCATGTCTTGCCAAGACATGTTGCATTTTCAAAATAATCCTGGATACACTTAGGCAACTGGTACCAGTGCATCACAATCTCTATACCAATGCAATTCTTTCGGCAGAGCACTAATTATAAGCGAGCTCCTATTTCCAAAACTTATGCCATTGCCACCATGAAACTGGGAATTTCTATGTTATATTGCTATGTTTCTATCTTTTCTTCTAACAAAGCACATAATAAGGTCACATCCACATTAAAAGTGAGTGATGAAACGTGTATATATTTAACTGCACATTAGGGGAAGTAGGTATGCAGAATATTTTAGTGCCAATGTTCTGTGCATTCACATGGAATCACATTACACACAATCTTTCACTATATTTCTATGTATTCTTTTCCACATATTACTTAATTCTGATTATTGCATCATCCCTCCACGAGACCATCAGAATGAACATTGAACTCAGGTTCATTCCTTCCTCTTTTAGGTAGAGAGTCAAGCGCAAAGCCAGATGAACAGTTTTCATAAATTGTCAGGCATGTAGCCATTGCATTGTGCAGCATGACACCTCCATCTGTGTGTGATATGGAATCCCAGACACAGTAATCTTCCCCATTACACTGCATGCTACAGCTAGTGGCTACGACGAAGACGTTAGTGCTTCGCTCATGCACAGCTGCAAATTTGCAACCAATGTGTGATGAATTTAAGCGCATGTCATCCGCGTGGCCTATGCACCTCTGCATGCACTTGTAATATTACGCAGGAAAGCATCGGTCATCTTCGGCATCATTTGCCAGTACTTCCATAGTGTATTCACACTCTCACTCGCACACCACTGACGCACGCACCACCTGCCAGCCATACGGACAGACCACGTGGATGCAGGGCTCTAGGGTAGACCCCAAAATCCAGGGCTCACACCTGAAGGCACCTCAGGCCCAATAAGTGCCTGGCCAGACATAGTGCAGTGTGCCGTGGGGCTCACACCATAGCAGATGACTTGTATGTTACTGAAAAGGGGTGCCACAAAGAGGAGGTGGCCACAATGGCTGCTGCTGCTGCATCAGCTTTCACACTGCGGGAGTAACCGGAACCTCACTGTACAGCCACTAAGGCATCTATCTTGCTACAGGCCTGTCTCCCACCACTGCTGCCACAGCCGTCAGTGTGGTGACACAGCAATTGAATGCTCCAGCAGGTGTTTGTTGCCTGCAGGCTGAAGCAAAGCAGTATGTATTCTGAGACAACCTGGCATCAGCTGGTGACCCCCCACCCCCTTACTTCTCCGATTTTCTTTGGCTAGTTTTCACTGAGCCACTTTCCTTTGTGCTCTAGAAACAGACACATCACACGGGTCATCAGGAGCAGGCCACATGTCAAGTACATGTAACATGGATCCATTTCTTTTTTGTCTGTTGCTACTAAAAGTGATGATGTGGATTTGTTTAAATTTGCCATTAAGTTATTTTGTATATGTATATTATTTGATTTGTTACATTTATGCGAACATATTCTTGAACAAGGTATGATAAAAGTAAATTTTAATAATACAGTTGAACTCCTTTTATCCAGATGATTCGAGACTGTATTTGATATCAAGATAATTAAATATCCAGTTATATAAATAAATCATGAGACAGGTAATTTATTTGAAATGTGGGATCACACTAGCATTGTTTAATCAAGAAGACTTGAAAAAACAAGTCTGTCATTTTCTCTCCCTCCGGAGAACATTCTCTGAAGAGAGTGTGTCAATGCTGCTAAACTGATTTATTATTATAAAGTAACGATTTTTGTACATGATGAAGGTTTTTATTCTTTGTTCTCTAGCGGTCCTGGTTGGTGGGAATTGTTGAAACATAATGTTTCTTTATCAGTGCAAAGCCTTTCTGATACACAATGGAGTGAAAAGTTATAAGCTGTGTGTATAATATTAAAGTAGTATCAATCAGTCATGGAAATTTAGGCCTTTTCCTGGTAGGTAAGTTACCTAAATTAACTCCATCTGCAAGAAATCCTGTTTTACACTTCAATAAGTGCTTTTGATCTTCCAAAGGCATCTTGAAATGATCATTTTGATACAAGATCTTGTCCTGTATTGAATGTCATTGTACAGAACAAAGAAATTTCCCTCAATGTAACACAACTAATTAAAGACTTAATGAGATTCAGGTCCTACAAGACTCAAGGGAAATCTACTTCTACATAATTACTCTGCAAATCACATTTAAGTGCATGGGAGAGGTTTCATCGAACTATTTTCATGATATTTCTCTGGCGTTCCATTTGCTAATAACACATGGCAAAAAGGAACAACAAAATTTTTCTGTTTTCAATCTGAGTTTCTCCTTTTGTGATGATAATGTCTCCCTATGTAGGTGGGCGCAATAAAATATGCTTGCATTCAGAAGAGAAGGTTTGTGAAAGAATTTTCCCAAACAGATCTTGCCACAACAAAAAAAGTGTTTCTCTCGGTGACTTCCACCCTGGCTCATGCGTCAGATCCATGACACTCTCTCCCTTGCATCACAATAATACAAAACAAGCTGCCCTTCTCTGAACTTCCTCCATATTCTCCGTTGTCCCACTTGGTGGGGCTCGTGCAATGTGCAGCAATACTCCAAAATGGGATGCACTAGTGTAGGCAGTTTCTTTCATAGAACTGTTGCATCATCTACATGTTGTGCCAATTAAGTATAGCCTTTTGATCATTTTCCATGGATATTTTCTTTGTGTTCTTTCCAATTAAAGTTGTGTATAATTGTAATTCATAGATATTTACTTGAATTTATGTCCTGTAGATTTGTCTGATTTATCATGTAAATGAAGCTTATTGGATTTATTTTGTGCTCATATTGATAACTTCTCACTTTTTATTACTTAGGTCCAATAGTCATTTTCACACCATGCAGATATCTTATCTAAATTGTTTGGCAGTTGCTTTTGATCTTCTGGTAACTTTGCTGACCGATAAATTACAGCATCATCCATGAAGAGTCTAAAAGAGTCAATAGCACCCGTCACTTCATCTAAGTAAAGAGCTAGTCGTGTTTGACTAGAGCAATACTTTCTGAATCATTTTGAAGAAAGCAGAAGTAGTTGGTGAGAACCTTGATGTTTTCCCAGAATTTGCTATCAAAAGGAAACCCAACACAGATGAAAATGCATCTGAACAACTTCAAATTGAAGCCTCAAATGAATTTAAATCTGTCATCCTTCCTGTTCTGGATTTTCTCTTGAAATATTTGACAACAATATTTGCCCGCTGTGAACAAATTTGTGGTCTGTTTTCACCAGTTTTAGCTTTCATGCCCCTAGAAAATGATGAAAGTTAAAACCACCAATTTTGTTTCCAAATATCCTTCAGACTTAACAGACAGCTTAGTTGAACAAGTTTTGCACATCAAGAGTACCTACAGCACAATCTTCCAATAAGAAAGGGACCCAATTGGGCTTCTTGACTCCATATAAAAGTAAAAACTTCACTCTATTTTTGAATGTGTGTACTGCAATTATACTTTTTTTATCTTCCAGTACACAGTGTCTATAGCTGAAAGATCTTGTAGTAAACTGGCAAACTCTATAAAATCTTAACAAGGAACCCAGCAGGCTAAAATTATCTTAACCATCTATAAATTATAATAAGTGAGAATTAATGTCCAAGACTCATGAATTTTCCATTTTAACTGGTGTTTTTGGCCATAAGAAGTAGTCTTGTTTTGTAGCCAGTATGCATGAATGTCGTAGATCCTAATTTTAGATTTTTGTAACTATTTTCAGTTTCATGTTCTTGTGTTAAATAAATATACATGCTGTGATCACATTAAATTAAAATAATTTTATGAATCAAGTTTAGTTTAGACTTATAGTTACTGTAACTCTACCCTTTAGTTTCAAGTTAAATTACATTTAAAGAATATTAAAAAAAATATCCATTCAATCATAAATGTAATTCACCACTGTAAAATAGGGAGTCTCAGATCTGTCTAGAGTCCATAATTGAATGTGGGAGCAATGGATGATGCTTATACTTTTAGCATTGTTATCAACAATTAGATGGCTACTCTTTCAGTTGTTCTCTTTGACACAATTGTGGTTTGTTTTTCTCCACTCTCAGTCTTGTTCAAAAAATGTTCAAATGTTTGTTAAGCTTATGGGACTTAACTATGGGGTCATCACTCCCTAAACTTACAAACTACTTATCAACTACCTTATACTAAAGACGGCACAAATATCAATGCCCGAGGGGGGACTCGAACCCCCGACCGTAGTAGCCATGCAGACCGTGACTGAAGCGCCTCAGTCTCAGTCTTGTATCGTCATTGTGACTAGCATTTGGCTTAGCATCTCGTGCTCATCTTTGTTGTTGTATTCTCTTGGTCTGTTCAAGAATCAAGAATTTTATTCACCATAGATCATTGTACAATGATATTGGTTTTATCATTGGAATATATAATACAATATGAAGTATTAAGTACAAGCTAATAAAGTAAGCTCATGCCAATAAAACACATTATGCCTTCAAACATAGAAATAATAAAAGACACAGGAAAGTATTAGATAATATTGTCTTAAGCTATACTATTCTGTAATCATGGTGTAGCAAATCATTTGTATAGCAATTCTTTAACATACATGGTATACAATTACATGAGATTTAATACACATAAATGAAATATTATTAATTACAAAGAATTGTTAAATGTTAATATCCCGCTCTGGTATCTCTAGGAATTCTTTAATGTCATAAAAAGGATGATCAGATAGCCAGCTGTACCATTTCACTTTAAACATGTTTATATCTATAGGTCTTGCATATGCTGGTAATTTGTTAAAGAATAGCAGAGGGTTCACTTTGTCTTGGTATATCCAAGTTATTCTTAGCCCTGGTATTGTATTCACATATTTGTCCCCTGGCAACAAATTCTGAGATGTCGTTTTTAATATAGAGCACAGGCACATAGATGTATAAATTTATAATTGTGAGAATTCTTAGTCTTATGAAAATAGGATGACTGTTCCGTACGGCCCCTTTTACACATTATACGTAAACCTATAATCAGACCATATGAAATATGGGACTGAAACATCCCAAAATAAGTCACTTTGAGCTACTCCACACTCACTACTTCCCTGAATTTCATAATGAGGTATGCTACCTCAGATAATTTTTACATACATGATTTACATGTTCCTCCCATCCAAGTTTGGAATCTATGTTAATACCTAGAGTATTGCAGACTTATTCCCTACTCCATTAGACATTCCCATTAACAGTTGTTGGGTTTTATTTGGGTTACATAGCAGTTTATTTGCTGAAAACCAGTCTAGGGCCCTATCCAGGTTTTCTTTTGTTACTTTAGTCAGATCTGTGCTGTTCTGATGTGTTGTAATAAGTGTCATGACATCAGCATAACACACGACTGGGTGGCCTATGTTTTGTGGTAAATCATTTATTGCCACAATGAAGAAGAAGGGTCCAAGAATAGATCCTTGTGGAACTCCTGTACTGATGGCCATCAAGGAAGAATTTATATTTCTGACTGATACAAATTGTTTTCTGTTGCTTAAGTAAGAATTTATAACCTCTAATATGCTTCCCCGCACCCCATAGAACTCAAGTTTCCTCAGCAGTATGTTAACTGGGATACAATCAAAGGCTTTGCTAAGGTCACATAATACCAGGGATACCATGTTATTGCCTTCACAAGCTGTTGTTGTATACACCATCTGTATGTCACTCTACTGCCCACAGGGACACTCTTCTGCAGATGACTGTACCACCTGGTGGCTTCTCACATACTTTAGCTGTACCATCGCTCTGATGGCACACCAATTTTGGGATAATTTTAGATATAGGGTTGGCAACAGGGAAAAGCAAGTTGTTTAGCAGCATGGTAGCTATTTTTTCTGCAATAGACACTTCAGCTGCAGACAGACAGTGTCCAAGCACAAATTGCCCAGTCACACCACACCAAGCCTCAGTAACCCCCCCCCCCCCCCCCCCCCACTAGTTAGGCTCCCTTACACTCTCCCTCATTTCTACCATTCAACAATCCCAAGGACAAATGGGACACATACTTGCCCTGACTCAAACAGCATTTCATGATATTTTTAAACACAGATGATGATTCACTGCAATGATTGTTTTTGTCTTGGGTGTCACCAGACATGTTCTTTCTGCTCTGTAAATTGTCACCATTGTCAGTTCATGTGACATTCCGCTTTCAGGAGATATGTGTTCTGTTGACCAATTTTTATTCCCAGATATACCATGTGGTTGCCTCCAGGATGGAATTCCATTAATATCACAAACAATGTTCAAATGTTGTAAATCTATCAGACCAAACTGCGTGGTCATCAGTCTGTAGCTTACAAACTACTTAAACAAAGGTAAACTAACCTAAGGACAACACACACACACACACACACACACACCCATGCCCTAGGCAGGACTCGAACCTCCGACGGCAAGCAACTGTGTGCTTCGCAGCGAGGCGCCTTAGACTTAAAAGGCCTCACTTGCACCATGTTGTGACAGAAGAACACTAAGTTGGCACAATGCAAATTTTATTCACACTATAATGGTTTTAGTACCCAGAAATACTATTATGAAGTTGGGGATACCAACTTTAATGGAAGCTTTATCCATTGATATTTTAGAATACTTTTACATATCATGTAAACATTTTATAACACCACTGTCTGAACATGTTGGTTAAATCAATTTCATTATTTGGATCTCCTGATAAATTAATTTAGTTAATTCATTATAGTAAGTTGTGATATTGTGCAGTCATTATAGTTTGGTAACAGATTTTATCATTAACATTCCTGATGTCTATTGTAACCCACTTATCTGTTTGCAGTGTTCTGCTTACCTTAATATATTTGAAATATGTGATGTATATACCATTCTAACATATTACACTTGGTACATCGGCCAGGAAACTGTTGTTGACTGTTGGAATCTACAAATGTGACATGTTACAGAAAAGTAAAAGAATATATATGAGATCCTAACAACTTTGGCCAAACTGAAATTCAAGATGAAGTGATGAGATTAATTTTGGAAGTGACTGGACGCTGAAGATTAAGATAAAAAGTGATACAATTAATCTTGGGAAAGACAGGACGCGAAGAGAGACAAAAAGTTTTCTAACTGATTTTGGGAAGGACTGGAACGTGAAAACTGTAAGTGTTACACAATTTATTTTTTAATTATTTTTAGTGATTTGCTTAATTTTCTTCAAAGAAAACTGGATAAGAAAAACAGTGTTGAGTTTGACGGAGTGTGGAATGAGGAATGTGACACAAAACCTGACAAACAGACATTAGACATGCTTCAGAATATGATCAGCAGAATGGGGGACTCTTTAATTAACAAGATTACTGACCAACAAATTTTAATTAAAAAAGAATTAGTAGAACAACTAAAAGAAATTCAAGACAATACTATCAAAACTGCATGTGAGGTGATTGACTCAAAAATGCAAAGTGTTAAAGAAGAGGTTGATAGGAACACTAACACAATATATGAACTAGATAGTTATGTAAAGTCCAAATTTCAAGACATAAACTTGGAAGACAGAACAGTGGAAAAGAGTGTGGAGTTAGTTAAAGAAGAGATTCACAAAGAAAGGGAAAAAGTGAAAAATTCATTTACAATAATTGTTACAGAAATAGGTGCTGCAGTGGAGAAGTTAAAAAAGGTAGAAAAATCTGTAACACAAAACAGTATACAGTCATCCAGAGATTTTGTATGTACTAATAATACTCTTGTCAACATTAGCTTATGGTCCAACATCCTGGTTAGGAGTTTTCCAAATATAGATTTGCATCCTGTAGACTTCCTTCAACCTTGCAAAGACAGTTTTGTTGAAGGAATGTCTGAGGAATGAAAAATAAAATTTATAAAAATGTTTTTGAATGGGAAAGGATTATCTAGGGCTTCTCAAAATGTAGAGCATTGGGTAAATTTTCAAGAATTTGAAAGAAATTGTAGTAAATAATAAATTCGTATTGTCCGCTACGTCAGTTGGCACTGTCAGAGATCAGGTGATCTCGCCAGCGCCACCTGCCGCGGTGCTGCGGCAGTGCGCGGCAGCATGCCGGCTGTCAGAGTTTGTTTTGCTTTCATATGGTGCGCCTCGGCACTTTAATTACATTATACGAAGTGTCTTTTGTTATCAGTGACGTATGTGTACTTTACCGTGTATATGTTCAATTATGAAATACAAGATTCTTTAAGCATATTCAACAAGTGTCACAAAATTGGCGACGAGGATGGGATATATCAGAAAAACGTGTTCAATCATGCCAGCCACCATCGAAGAACTTCTACAAGCATTTCTGCAACAGCAAAAAGTACTCACCGATCATGTCCTGCAACTTCCAGAGCTTTTCGCAAACACCATCAAGGCGATCTTCAATGCAGCACAGTGCGATAGGAGGCAACAGCTTTCAATTCCGATTTCCAGCCATATGACGACGACGCCGAAGACTGGGCTGACTTCGAGAAACGACTACGTCAACACTTCGCAGCATTCAGCGTTGTTGACACCAACCTATGTAAGTCTCTTTTTCTCTCTTGGCTTTCGCCCCGTCTTTATCAGTTGCTTTCACAACTGGCCCCACTTCAAGAACCGGCATCGTTGTCATTCTACGAAATGTGTACACTTCTAAATTCTTTCTATAAGAAACAAACGCACGTCTTTGCCTCTAGGGTAGCCTTCTACCAGTGCAAAAAACTTTCAAATCAGTCATACCGAGCTTGGGCAACACAGCTGCAAGGGCTCAGCAGAAAGTGTAATTTTGTGACGAAAATCCATCAGGAATTGGATCAAATGGTACGCGACGCTATTCTCCGCTCGGCCCCTGACAAAGAGGTTTGACAAAAAGCTCTTCAATTAAATGACCCTTCCCTGGCAGAGGTGTTGTCAATCGCAGAATCATTTGAAATTACTCGCGCCACGGGCGCTCAGCTGGATTCGTGGGGTGACGTAGGAGAGGTTGCGTTAGGTAGGGCTGTTGCTGCCGCTGCTGCCGCTCACAGCGAAGCAGGTGACGATATTGCTGCTATATACCGCCCCTCTCAGCAGAAACAAAACAAAAGAAAGCTGGGTTTTCAGAGAAAACTGACACAAAATGCACTGCCCTCTTGTCCAAAATGTTTCACGCAGCACTCGCGTGACGACTGCCCTCAAAGATGGGCACAATGACACAAGTGCAAAAAACGTGGTCACATCTCATCCATATGTCGTTCGAAACAAGTTCAAGCAATCAATGATATGGAATCTGACGCTGGTTCAGTCATGTTTGTCAACTCCACTTATTCCTCAAACAATAAACTTTTTGTCCCTGTTACTGTCCTAGGAAAGGATATTCAAATGCAAGTTGACACCGGATCCGCCGCGACTATTATTACTTCTCACACTTACTTTAAGCTGGGGGCGCCCCCCTTATTACCTATTTCGCGCAACTTGCGCACTTATACCCGTCAACAACTGGCTCTCAAAGGCCAATTTGAAGTACCGGTCACATATAAACATGTGACACGCACGCTCACTCTTTTCGTTGTAGACAAAGCAGCTACGACAGACTTGTTCCATTTGACAAAATAGAGGCTTTATCTGCCAAATTCTTTGATCTTTTCTCCACAGGCTTAGGTCGCGCTGTTGCTTTCACAGCCCGCATATCGCTTAAAGATGGTTCTCGCCCGCGATTTTATCACGCTCGCCCTCTTCCAGTTCCATTTCGCGATTCTGTTAAACAAGAACTCGATCACCTTACAACTGCGGGTGTTCTTCTTCCTATCACTTCGGGTGAATGGGTTTCTCCTTTGGTAGTGGTTCTCAAGCCAAACATATCCCTTCACACTTGCGGCGACTTTAAAAACGCCGTAAATTCACAAAGTATCATTGATACGTATCCCATGCCGCGGCCAGAGGAACTCTTTGTCAAATTAGCGGGCGGACAATATTTTTCAAAAATTGATTTGTCTTAAGCATACCATCAATTGCCTCTTGATGAGCGATCTCATCAATTTCTTGTACTCAACACGCCCTTTGGTCTTTATCAATACCAAAGGTTGCCGTTTGGCGTTTCCAGCATGCCAGTTATTTTTCAAAGATTTTTGGAACAACTTCTTGCGCCGGTACGAGGATGCATTAACTATCAGGATGATATTGTGGTCACAGGGGCATCTGCAGATGAACATCTCAGGAACCTTCGACAAGTGTTTACTGTTTTGCAACAAGCGGGGTTAAAATGTAACTTTCACAAGTCAAAATTTTTTCAACCCTCCATTGCATACATGGGCTTTCGTCTCTCACATGAGGGTATCAGTCCTTTAAAGGACTGCTTTAAAGGACATTGCTGCAATTGAGTCTCTTCCTCGACCTACGTCCGTGAAGGACTTACAAGCCTTCCTAGGTAAAATAGCCTATTATCACAAGTTCATACCATCTGTAGCGGAAATATCGCATCCTTTAAATTGTCTTTTCAAAAAGAACGTGCCTTTTGTTTGGTCTGACGCATGCGAAAAGGCTTTTCAAACACTCAAATCTCATTTGCTTACATCACCTTGCTTAGCAACGTTCAGTCCAGGGCTGCCTTTAATACTTGCAGCTGACGCGTCACAACATGGCATTGGGGCTGTACTCTCTCATAAATTTCCAGACGGCACAGAGCAACCAATTGCTTACGTATCTAAGACTCTCAATGCTCCACAAGCAAAGTACTCCCAGATTGAAAAGGAAGCTCTATCCATCATTTATGCTTTAAAAAAGTTCAGCGTCTTTCTCTATGGCACTAGGTACCATCTTATCACAAACCACAAGCCATTGGTCTCACTTTTTCATCTGTCGGTATCTCTTCCTGACAAAGCAGCACACAGATTGCAGCGTTGGGCTTTATTCCTGTCTAGATTCAATTACGAGATTCATTTTCGGCCCAAGTCACAGCATGCGAATGCGGATGCTCTCTCCCGTCTTCCTATGGGTCCTGATCCTGTTTTTGATGCCGATGAATTGCTCTGTTTCCACGTGGATGACGCTGCTCAGGCGGCAGTGGACGGATTTCCGATCGACGGACATCGCATCGCGGAAGCCACAGCTTCTGATCCCGTCCTCCGCCAGGTTGTCCACCACATCGAGCATGGATGGCCAGAAAGACCATCAGGAAAAGCATTGGATCCGCTCCGAAACTACTATCATCTTCATCTGCGTCTGTCTACACTTCGTGGGGTGGTCCTGCTGGCCACCGATGATGTCACACTAAGAGTCGTTGTTCCTTTGGCTCTTTGCACTGATGTCCTGAATCTGCTACATCAAGGCCACTGGGGTACTTCCAGAACAAAAAATCTGGCCCGCTGTCATGTGTACTGGCCGGGCATAGATGCTGACATTGCGCGCATGGTGGCTGCCTGCAGCCCGTGTGCCACAAATACTCCGGCACCCAAATCTTCGCTTTCGCCATGGCCCACACCTGAACAACCATGGGAAAGAATTCATATAGATTTTGCTGGCCCTTTCCTTCATTCCTATTGGCTCCTGGTCATAGACGCGTACTCAAATTTTCCATTTGTCTTTAAATGTTCGGCGCCTACTATGGCCTCCACCATTTCGGCCCTCAACAAAATCTTTGCACTTGAAGGCCTTCCAAAAACCATCGTGTCCGATAATGGTACACAGTTTACTTCTTCTGATTTTGCACAATTCTGCAGATGCAGAGGCATCTCTCATGTCACT
Organism: Locusta migratoria; assembly: GCA_026315105.1. NCBI lineage: Eukaryota > Metazoa > Arthropoda > Insecta > Orthoptera > Acrididae > Locusta > Locusta migratoria. The sequence goes on along the minus strand of CM048755.1, from coordinate 733,361,314 downwards.
GCACCGCCTTTTCACCCCCAATCAAATGGGGAGGTGGAAAGGCTGGTGCGAACATTTAAAACGCAAATGAAAAAACATCTAGCATCATCCTCCACAGAGGAATCACTCCTCAGCTTTTTAGCATCATACAGATTCACACCAACAGGAAAACAGAGCCCTGTGGAAATGCTGCATGGCAGACAACCTCGGACATTACTGCATCTCCTGTTAACCTCAAAGGAACAGCCCACCAACACAAATCAGTGACGATCTGTTTGGGCACGGGGTTATGGACACAATCCAAAGTGGATAAAAATATGTATCACTGCTCAAAGAGGGAAACATATGTACGAGGTTAGCACAGCCGGAGGTGACGTCGCAAGACATGTGGACCAGCTCCATCCTAGGATGACTACGATACCTTCAGATAACGACGACGAGAAAATGGAGATTGACTATGAAGTGAACTTACCCAAAAGTGTCAAAAAAGATGATACACAGTGTAATACGGACCTAACTTTACTGTTCTTGAGTGAAGTGTGCAATAAAAATAGTGACAGTGGACCTATGTCTCCTATAATAACAAAAAAGAATGTGATACCTATAGCAAAAACTCCGGACTCGCCCATAATGACAAGAAAGTACAAACCTGGACATTACAAACCTTACAGACGTGCACCTACCCAAACATTTCAACCCGAAGATGACATGATGAACATTGGGCATGTGAAAATGTTTACCAAAAAAGGGGACGTATGTAGTAAATAATAAATTCGTATTGTCCACCACGTCAGTTGGCGCTGTCAGAGATCAGGTGATCTCGCCAGCGCCACCTGTCGCAGTGCGCGGCAGCATGCCGGCTGTCAGAGTTTGTTTTGCTTTCATATGGTGCACCTCAGCGCTTTAATTACATTATACGAAATGTCTGTTGTTATCAGTGACGTATGTCACGTATGTGTACTTTACTGTGTATATGTTCAATTATGAAATACAAGATCCTTTAAGCATATTCAACAAGTGTCACAAAAGAAATTTTTAAAAAAAAGTTTTGGTCAGAAATTGAACAAGCCAGAATTAAAAGTGAAGTTTTAAATGGTCCTGCCTACAGAGGCAGACCAGGAGGAATGTATCAATTTTGCTAACAACAGTTAAAGACTTTAATATATTTAGGTAGACCAGTTGATGCTGTGACACAAATAGATGCTTTAAAAAGGAGGTTACCAGAAAAGTTACAATGGGAATTAATTCATGCACCTGACAACAATGTAGAACAATTTGTAAATTTTGTTGACAAACTTGACACACTTGCTGAAAGTCAACATTGTAATTATAGTAATGAACTGGATGGAGGGTGGCAGAGACTTCATTCTGATAATTGTAATAATAGTAATCAATAAATGGAAGTAACCTACGCAGAGGTAACTACTCGGAAAACTGAGAGCTGCTCCAATTAGGGTCCATGAATTTGGGGAAAGCAAATGTACAAAACAGACCACCTATCATAATTATTCTAAGCAACATTGGCATTACAGACAACTTCGGGTTAATGAGTGCACAGTTAAATGTAATAGACCAGTTGTTGATTCTGTAGTATTGTCACCGAAGGATCCCTGCAAGACGCGTGCTTACGCACCTGGCTCATCGTTTGGTGGTGCTACGAGCGGGCCGTAATGCGACAGTGTCTACTAGCTTCGATGCCGTCCAACCGAGGAATCAATGGCTACAGCGCCTCCGGACCCCGCTTTCTGACACATGGCGAGCGTGCCCTTTGGACATGTAGCATTTAAGGGCGGTGTCAGAAGAAGTGCAGGGAGAGAGTGTGTATGGATCACCAAGGAGACGCTAGGGGAGCTTCTAGTAATGTCCAGTCTTAGTGATGTCTACAATATTCTGATTGTTGTAACCGTGTCTCTGTATAATAAAAGATATGTTCCTAGTCGGCCACTTTGGCAGACAAAATGGGACACAACAAAGTGGTGATGAGGGTGGGATCAACGTCTTCATAGGAGCCCATGTTAGCGAGTGCCACGCTGCCAGCACACACGCTTCACGAGCAGTCAACGCGGCCGCCGAAGGCTGCACGACAATGGAGCGAGTCGTCTTAGCAGAAAATTTTCTTTGCCTATTTTGTTTATTGCTGGCTCTTACTAACCTAGCAGTGCACTAATACATCATATACTTATGGAAATTTCTGTTGCAGGGTGGTGCGAAAAATTTTTTTCCTTGCTTGTATTATAATAAGTTCCTTACTAACTACCACCCATCATGGCGCACGCAGAAACAAGGCCTGGCATAGATTTAGAACAGCTTCTCTTGTTGCAGACTCAACAAATGAATTTGCTGTTTGCTGGGATGCAGCAATACTTCCAAAAGGAGGAAAAAGCCATCCCTGCCGCAGGGCAACCAAGCTATACTCCACCATTCAGGAAATTTCAAGAGGAAAAAGAATTGTAGATGGAGTACCTGGCGCAACTAGAGGCACACATCATGGCTCATCAAGTACAAGGTCAAAACAAGCAACCATTTTTTCTTGTCACAGTAGGCACTGATATTTTCTGCCTTTTTCAGAAACTATACGCGGACAGGTCCCCCAGTGATTTAACATACAACGAATGTGTCTCAGCCCTCAATAAATATTTTGATGAGAACATTTTAGTTGCAGCCATCAGGTTTAAGTTCTTTCATCACAAGCAGCAGCCAGGCCAAACACACAAAAACTGGATCACTGCCTTGAAGGGTTTAACATGTGATTGCAAATTTGCGTGTGAATGTGGTTTTTGCAAATAGCATGATTAGGGACACAATCACACAGAATGTAACTGGCATTCTTGTTAGAGAACAGATTCTGAGGATTCCAGATCCCTCTTTAGAACAAGTGATTAGCATTTTAGAATCAAGAGACGCGTGTGAAAATGCCGCAAATAGTTTTGAAGTGCCTCAAGTGTGTAAACTACAGCACAACCATATAAGGAAAAGTCCCCATCACTGGCTCACACTTTGCATGCTGCACAGCCTAGCCATAAACAGCCACAGCGGAACAACCATAGCTTGCCTGTCACGCTTCGCTCTTGTCCTCACTGTAGTGTGAAACACAAGCGTGCAAACTGCCCTTCTCGCAAGGTGACTTGCTACACTTGTGGCAAATGTGGACTTGTACAAGCCATGTGCCAATCTAGAATAAAACAGACAAGTGCTTCTCGTAGCTGACAGACACATTCAGTAAATTCTCTTGTTGTAGCTGAAACCAAATCACGCCGTAGCAAATGTAAGAGACTACAGAAACGGAACACTAATTCTAGCGCTGTTGTGCAATGTCAGGCTAATAAAATGTATGTGACCCTGAACATTGCTTTGCACAATGTAAGGTTTCAGTTGGACAAAGGTTCATCAGTTTCCTTGCTCAATAAAAAGACTTACGAACTATTGGGCAAACCGGAACTTGCGAAGTGTAACACTTGGCTCACAGCATACAACGGACAGCGCATTCCGATTTTGGGCACCTGTAGCTTAGCAGCAACTTATCAGAATGTCACACAAATGGTGCAATTTCAAGTGGTAGCAGCCCGGTTATATGAAAACATTTTTGGTCTGGACAGTTTCGATTTGTTTGGCTTCACCATTCAAAATCAAGTGTTAGCAATTTCCACATTACCATCTCAAGATAGCATTACTCAACTTTGTGCATAATTTCCTGAAGTATTTATCAGTGGAATGGGGATGGCAAAAGACTATGTAGCTCATATCCAATTGAAAGAAAATGCCCAGCCCTGTTTTCAAAAAGCCTGGCCCATGCCTCACGCACTTAGAGATCGCATAGCTCAGGAACTCACAGCATTGCAAGCAGTGGGTGTCATTGAACCTATTTTCGCTAGTCAGTAGGCATCTCCTTTAGTTTTACTGTCAAAGCCAGGTGGAAAACTTCGTTTTTGTGTAGACTTTAAAAGCACAGTGAGCCCACAAACAGTGGTTGACAATTTTCCGTAGCCTTGCCCAGAAGAACTTATGGACAAACTCGGCGCTGGCAGATATTACTCAAAAATAGATTTGCGCGATGCCTACTTGCAAATTCCTTTGGATGAGGGGTCTCAGAAAATTTTTGTCATTAATACGCATCTGGGCCTGTTCAAATATTTGTGGTTACTGTTTGGTAGTAGTTCAGCTCCCACAATTTTTCAGCATTATTTATCACAGTTTACTGCAAAAGTTCCCTTTTGTAGCAACTACTTGGATGATATAATTGTCACTGAATGCACCCCAGAAGAACATACAAAGGATTTGTGTGCATTGTTTCAAGTTCTGGCACATGCAGGATTGAAGTGTAACAAGGAAAAGTGTGTCTTTTTCCGTACAGAAATTGAGTATCTCAGACACATCATCAATGCACAGGGTGTTCATCCTCTCCAATCACACTTGCTTGCAATTAAAAATTTGCCTTCTGCCACAAATGTGCAGGAACTACAGTCAGTATTAGGAATTCTTAACTACTATCACCAGTTCATTCCTAATGCTTTGCAAATTGCTGCACCCTTGCATAAATTATGCAGGCGCAATGTTCCCTTTGTTTGGACAAAAGAGTGTGAGTCAGCTTTTCAACATCTGAAAAATGCTTTGCTTTGTGATCGCTGCCTGCTTCATTTCAATCCCGCCAAACCAGTAGTTCTGGCAGTTGATTTGTCATCATAAGGCTTTGGGGCAGTTCTTTCGCACCGCATTGGATCTGTGGACCATCCGATTGCATTCACTTCAAAGTTGCTGTTGCAAATGCAGCAAAATTATTTGCAAATTGAAAAGGAAGCTCTCGCAATCATCTTTGTATGTTTGTATAACTTATGGGACTTAACTATGGGGTCATCAGTCAATCATCTTTGGTGTGACTAAATTCCACCAATATTTGTATGGTCGGAAGTTCTACTTACTTACAGATCACAAACCATTGCAGTCCCTGTTGAATCTGGCATGCCCAGTTCTGCCGAGAACAGCTCAAAAATTGCAACTGTCTGCATTACTTCTTTCAAATTATGACTATGGAATTTTGTATCGTCCCACCTCCAAGCATTCAAATGCTGATGTGTTATCGAGATTGCCTGCTGCACACAACACTGAGTTTTATTCTTCTGTAAATGCTTGCTTGCACATAGACTTGGAAAATTCTGAAACTTTGCAGAACTTTCCCTTAGACTTTCATCACATTTCGCAAGCCACAGCCACTGACCCAGATTTGCATGTGATCCTATGGTTTTCTAGTACACGTTGGCTGCATGCTTACAAAGACAATGACAATTCTGCAGCTAATCGATATTTTGCACATTGACAAGACATTGTGGTGCAACGAGGTGTTTTACTTTTGCACTCGCAAAATGAGCAAACTAGAGGGCTAATTCCAAGCTCGCTTCACAATGAAGTCTTACAGTTGCTTCATACAGGACATTGTGGAGTCATGCATACCAAGCAACTTGCTCGACTACATTGCACATGGCCAGGCATTGATAAAGACATTGAACGTATCACTGCACAGTGTAATGCTTGTTTGGACAATCAGGCTGCTCCGCCACAAAAATTTGCACCATGGCCTACTCCATCCACTCCTTGGCAGCGTTTTCATTTAGATTTTGCAGGTCCTTCTTGGGGAACAAGATGGCTGGTAATGGTAGATGCATTCAGCAAATTCCCTTATGTGGTGGCAATGAAGAATATTGCCGCGAGAGACCACGAACACCGACTGCCGGCGTGACGCAGGGGATAGCGTCACGGACTGCGGTGCAGAAGGTCACTGGTTCGATCCCGCCCACTGGCAAAAATTTATTTCTTTGTAATTAACAATTCCAGAAGGTTCTAAATCTTCCTTATGTTCACTTGTAAATTCTACTTGTTTCTTATGTTAACTGTTCTTCTAATTTCTGGTAAATTCTGTCTGTGTATAAATAGCAGAGCACTCTGCCTGGCAGGCAGTCAGTGCTGTATGTATGTTGAGTTCATAATAAACATGCTGTGTTTAGTTGCCTTCAAAGTCAAGCCTGTTTCCATTTCAATGCAACAATATCATGTCAAGAAGTACAATTCAGGCATTGTCATCCATATTTTGCATTGAAGGATTGCCTGCCCTTATGGTGACAGACAATGGCCCTTCATTTAGTTCACAAGAGTTCAGACATTTTGTGCTACGAATGGAATTCAGCATCTTACAAGTGCCCCTTTCCATCCACAGTCAAACAGCAAAGCCCAACGGTTCATGCAAACACTTAAGCAGAAGATGGAGACTCTTCGAGCTACACACACACGTGAGCAGGTCCTCCTCACGTTCCTCAGCACCTACCAGTTGCAGCCATGTGACAGACCTTCGCCAGCCAAGTTGCTTCACAGCCTCCGTCATCACACTCTTCTGTCACTGTTGCATCCGCTGCTACAACAACACATGTCGCAGTGCCCGCCGGACAGGTATAAGCGTGGTGCTTTGGTTTTTTTTGCAGCTCGTACACGGACAGCCGTCATCGATGGGAGCGGGTCAGAATTCAGCGGCCCATTGCTACTAACATGTTTTTAGTACAGACCCGTTCTGGACTGCAGCGCCGACACAGGAATCAGCTCCGGTTTGTAATCCACTTAGATGCTGCAGCAGGTTTTCCTCTTTCAGACCCATCTATTGAGTCTTCGCAGCAGCCGTCTGGCACCGGGCGGCCCTTGCTGCGACTGCCTGCGCCCCGACTGGGGTCTGAGCTGACCCTGATGGACACCTCGCCGTCGCCTTTGGACATCGTACTGATGGATAGTCGATGCCATTATCTGGGCATCCCCGCTCCAACCACCGCTGCTGCCAACCGCACTGGCCGTACCCGCGGCCGCACTGGAACCAACGCCGGCACTCTTGCTGAAGTCAGGGCCGTCGTCATCTACGTCATTGTAGAAGATTCGGCAGGGGCCACGTGACTGTTGGGAGGTGCCTTTCCTGGGGTTTCAGTGGGTTCCCCTGTGAGTGCAGGCCGTATGGCGGGGCGCAGATGTCAGCCATCCCATCAAGTGCAAACCAGCATCCCCTCATACTGGCAACAGCCACACCCTTCCTCCACCAGTCTGCTCACTTAGCCTCTCATGATGGTCGAGGCTAGGGGGGAGGGATGTAGTATCGTCATCAAAGGACCCCTGCAAGGCGCATGCTTACGGCTTGCTCATCATTTGGTGGCGCTACGAGCGGGCCGTAATGCGCCGGCGTGTACTAGCTTTGATGCCGTGCAACCGAGGAGCCAATGGCTATGGCGCTTCGGGACCCCGCCTTCTGACGCATGGTGAGCACGACCTCTGGACATGTAGCATTTAAGGGCAGGAAGAGAGTGTGAATGGATTGCCTAGGAGAAGCTAGGGAAACTTCTAGTAATTTCCACACCTAGTGATGCCTACAATATTCTGATTGTTGTAACCATGTCTCTGTATAATAAAAGATAAGTATCTTTCTACCTCATGGTTTCTTGTTCGCTTCTCATCTAGCCTATGTTCCTAGCCAGCCACTTCGCCAGACGACACATGACACAATAGATTCAAAATTTAGAAATGTTAAAATTTGGTATGTGTGAGAATTAAAAATTGTAGTATACCAATTAGATATAATTGTGTACATTTATTTCAAATTGTATGTAATTCTGAAAATAATGATACTGATAACTGTTTATCTTAAAATATTGTTTATGTGAAAGAAAAACTTGAAAACAGGCATATTTGTAACAAATCTTTTGAAAATATACATGAATATGTTGAAACACTTAGAATTTTTTTTTTTTTTTTTTTTTTTTTTTTTTTTTTTTTTTTTTTGTTAGATTGGAAAATGAATATATATGAAATTGTAGGTTGGGAAATGTGTGTGTACCTGAATGTGATGATACTTTTAATTATGAAATGAGAAGATCTGTTGCCTAGGAAAATGAGGATAAGGATGTAGATAATGTTAAGAGTCATAGGGTAGAGGCATTGTACGTAAATAATAAGGAAGGAAGTAATATTGTCCTCTCCAGGGGACACCACCTTGACGAAGCACTGTCCATGCGGGTGGAGAGGCTTGTGCATCCGTGTGAAGCTGAGGGCTATACCGAAGGTAGAGAACCTACTGCCGGAAAGGCCTCAGCTGATGGATCTGACCAAGTGTGTTCCACAACGTCCCGTCTTCTACATCTACATCTACATACATACTCCGCAATTCACCGTAAGGTGCGTGGTGGAGGGTACACTGTACCACTACTAGGCGTTTCCTTTCCTATTCCACTCCCAAATTGAACGAGGAAAAAAAGAATGCCTATATGCCTCCATACGAGCCCTAATTTCTCTTATCTTGTCTTTGTGATCTTTACACGAAATGTAAGTAGGCGGCAGCAAGATCATACTACACTCAGCTTCAAATTCCGGCCCTCTAAATTTACTTAACAGAAATTCACGAAAAGAACGTCGTCTTTCTTCCAGCGATCCCCAATTGAGTTGCCGGAGCATTTCCGTGACACTCGCGCATTGGTCGAACCTACTGGTAACAAATCTAGCTGCTCGTCTCTGAACCGCCTCTATGTCTTCCTTCAAACCGATCTGCTGCGGGTCCCAAATACTTGAGCAATACTCAAGACGTGGTCGTACAAGTGTTTTATACGTGGTCTCCTTATCCTCTCCCAGTCCTTTCCCAATTCCTTTCCCAACCCAAGGTGTGATGCGATCCGTGCCGAGGGGTGCATGGCACATTGGTGGATGTGTCTCGAACGGAGCCTCAGGGATACCGGGCGACCTCCCTGAGTAAGTAGCCTTGCACCACGCGGGGTTATCATGGTGTGGATTATATAAATCCCCAAATCTCGTGGGACTAAGATGAACACAGAGAAAAAAAGTTTTTTAAAAGAATCTGAGGGGCAATCTGAGATCTCAGAAACTCAGGCATCGGGATCAGGACCGATGGAGTGCACTCCTACTTCTGAATCAGGGTCTAGACCTGAGCAAGAAGTGGGAAATGTAACAGAGAAGTTGGACCAGATTAGGATTAAGGCCTTGTCTGGGGCTCAGAGGAGGAAACATCTCAAGGAACAGAAGCAAAATGTTCAAATGTTTGTATAGCTTATGGGACTTAACTACGGGGTCATCAGTCCCTAAATTTACAAACTACTTACGAACTAGCTAATCCTAAGGATGACATAAATATCCACGCCCAACCAAAGTGCCACAGCCGGCGGAACAGAAGCAAAAGGAAGGAAAAGAATGGCTTCCTAAGCATAAGTGGAGGGAATTAAAAGGGCTTGAGCCCAAGACCCCCAAAAAGAAACTGCCTCAGGTCAGAGGGGATACACAGACCCCCTCAACGTCAAAGACAGGTGGCAAGAGGGTTAGGGAGCAATCTAAGACTCCCTCCTCTCTGAACAAGCATGATCCTAAAGGCTGAGGCAGGAAATAGAGAAACAGACCTATAGTACTGCAGTCTCGGTCTTTAGAATGGCGGTTGTCCAAGAAGGATACCCACTGGTGAGCATCACCTTGCAGCAGGAGGAGCTCGTGCGGATGGCCCTCTTTGAAGAGATTGGGGGGGACGCTGGTCCAGGACCCAAATTCAGGAGGGTCTATCTAGATCGCAGTTCCCTCATTTTTGTCTGCAAAGGGGAGCACTCAGCAGAATGGCTTAAGGACAAGGTGCCCAAGATATCCCCGTGGGAGGATGCGAAGCTGCTGGTCAAGACAGCAACCGAACTTCTAATGACCGCAAAGGTATCAAAATGGGTACCAAAGATCCTTAAGGATGTCCCTCCAAAGACTCTGTTCGAGAAAATAAGGGTCCAGAACCCCTAAAGTCTCGACAGAAGATTGGAGGGTAATTAACCAAAAGGTTGTATCAGAAGGACGAACCCTGGTGGTGAAGGTCGGAGAAAAGTCCCTGAAGGCCGTCAGGGTAATCAAAGACCTTAAAGGCAATAATGGCAGCAAGATGGGGACTGGAAGTGCTGCAGATAAGCCTGCAGCACAGTAAAGGGGCCACTGCTGCCCTGAGCCGTCGCCTGGGGAGACAACAGGTGGACATGGCCCTGATACAAGAACCCTATTTATACAAAGGGGGTGTATTGGGCCTCGGTGGTACTGGAGGTAAGCTGATTTATGCTAGACATCTAAAAAACTCCGGAACATGCATTTATGTTAGAAATGTAATACCTTTCATACCAATGATGGATTTTTGTTCCTTGGATCTGGTGACCATCAGGATGCAGAAACGTGAGGAAGGTATCAAGAGGGAAAATGTTTTGGCCTCAGCATACCTTCCTTACGAAGACAGCTCTCCTCCTTCTTTGGAAGTGAGGTGAGGAGACTGACGGAAGTCTGCCATGGGCAAGGTGACGAACTGTTGGTGGGATGTGATGCCAATGCCCACAATCTATCGTGGGGCAGCAAGGACACCAACAGTAGAGGTGAGCACCTTCTTGAATTTCTCCTATCTAACAACTTGGAGATCCTGAATAGGGGTGATGAACCTACATTCAGGAATAGTACAAGGGAAGAAGTAATTGACATAACTTTTGGTTCCATGATGATGGGAAGTTACGTCAAACAGTGGCATGTGGTCCTGGAGCCATCCTCATCAGATCATATGTATATTAAATTCAAGGTTGAAATGGGAACCAGACAGACCATGGCCTATAGGAATCCCAGGAAAACGGACTGGGAGACATATAGGAGAGACCTTGACTTCAGCGTATTGGAAATTAAAACTTCGATAAGGAATCCAGCAGAGTTTGAGGAAGTAGCAGAGGCTGTAACCTCTGCTATAGTGACCTCATACCAGGACAACTGCTCAAACACCAAGAAGTGCACAAATAGGAGTGTGCCTTGGTGGAATAATAACCTGGAAATGCAAAGGAAACAGGTACGAAGACTGTTTAACCTTGCGAGGCGCAAAGGACAATGGGCAAAGTATCGTGAGGCCCTTGTCAATTACGACCTTGCCATCAGACAGGCAAAGGAGGCATCCTGGAAGGTATTCTGTGAGGAAGTGGAGGGCACGGCTGCTCAAGCGAGACTTCATAAAATCCTCACTAGCGTACCAACTAATCCAGGAGGAACATTGAGGAAGGAGGATGGGGAGTATACAAAGACAGTACATGAAATGCTGGAACTGCTCCTCAAGACTCACTTTCCTCAATATACTCTGGTGGATAACTCAGACAAGAATGCGATTCCTGAGAGAGAACGGTTCTCAGGTATTCGCAAAGAGGACTGGGATTTGGGCAAGGAGTGTGTCGATCTCAGTAAGGTCCGATGGGTGGTGGGAACATTTTTACCATTCAAGTCACCTGGTCCTGATGGAATTTTTCCAGCTCTCCTGCAACAAGCGGGAGAAAATCTTATTAGATTCCTATGCAAGTTATTCAGGGTTAGCCTAGGAGCAGGAATCATTCCCAATGCCTGGAGGGCAGTGAAGGTTGTCTTCATTCCAAAACCAGGGAGAATTGATCATACCAAGGCCAAGGATATGAGACCAATCAGCCTGTCCTCCTTCATTCTTAAGACATTGGAAAAGCTGGTTAATGTGCATGTGGGAGAAAGGAGGTTAAGTAGGGCTCCTCTACATTCAAACCAACATGCATATCAGCCAGGTAAATCATGTGAGACAGCTCTCCACCAACTTGTTGGGAAGGTAGAGAAAGCATTACACTTTCAGGAAATAGCCCTCTGTATCTTCGTGGACATCGAGGGGGCTTTTAGCAACACGACCTTCAATTCCATGGTTAGGGCAGCAGAGGTGCATGAACCTAGGGACCTCTATATGTAGGTGGACTAGGGCCATGCTCAGTGGAAAAAGATAGAGGCTACCATGATGGAAGAAAAAAATGGTAATCAACACCACTAGGGGTTGTCCTCAAGGAGGAGTTCTTTTCCCTTTATTGTGGAATCTAGTATTGAATGATCTCATTGGAGAATTAAACTCTAGGCAGTACTTTTGCCAAGGATACGCAGATGATCTTGTCATAGTAATACTTGGCAAATTTGCTGACACAGTGAAGAATATGGCACAAGGTGCATTGGACATTGTGCAAGACTGGTGCAGAAAACAGGATCTGGAGGTTAGTCCTAAGAAGACTGTTGTTGTACCATTCACAAAGAAGCATATACAACATTCAAGTTGGAATCTAAAGCTTTTCAATGAAGCGCTACCTGTGAAGGGGACAGTGAAATATCTAGGGGTTACCCTAGATGAGAAACTGACATGGACCCCTCACATCAGGAATATTTGCTCTAAGGCCAAAGGTACTCTAGTAAGTACCAGGAGAGCTTGTGGCAAAAATTGGGGCCTGAGCCCGAAGGGTATGCACTGGATATACACCATGGTGATTAGACCCAGGATCACCTATGGTGCGGTCGTGTGGTGGAAGAAGGTAGAACAGCAGGTTGCTGCTAAGGAGCTTGGTAAGGTACAGAGATTAGCCTGCTTAGCCATAACAGGTGGAATTAGCAGTACACCAACTGCTGGGATGGAAACCATGCTGGATATGCCCCCATTACACCTTTGGGTAAAGATGGAGGCAGCGGCTGGTACATACAGACTCAAAACTGGCAACAACTGGAACTCTTTGGGATATCCTGAATCACACACTAAAATAGTGAGTGAGGTAAATATAGGAAAGGTTGGGGAAATGCTAGCCGACTATATTATAACCCCATACTGCTTCAACAAGCCTTTCAATATAACAATTGGAAGCAGGGAGCAGTGGGAGAAAATAGTTTGACACCGTACGGGGGATATTGTCTGGTTCACTGATGGGTCAAAATCAGACCAAGGTGTTGGGGCCGGAGTATACGGGGTGCAGCCAAGACTGGAGGGCATCATCTCTCTAAGGAAACTGGCCTCAGTATTCCAGGCCAAAATCACTGCCATCAGGGCATGTGTGGAGGAGAATTTGCATGATGCTACAAAGATCGTAGCATCTATATCTATTCAGACAGCCAGGCAGCCCTGAGATCACTGGCAGCTCCTGCAACAAGGTCTAAAATTGTTGCAGAATGTCACAGGGTTCTGGTGGAGCTAGGGGAAAGCAATAGAGTAAACCTACTGTGGGTTCCTGGCCACTCGGGGATCAGTGGCAACGAACATGCTGACAGATTAGCCAGGATGGGGGCAGAGACTCCATTTATTGGACCGGAACCTGTCCTGACAATCACCAAGGCAATGATCAAATTGGAGCTATGTAACTGGCTCAGAAGACAGCACGTAGAATATTGGACCAAAGTCCATCAACAAAAACATGGCAAGGTAATGATGCCAAAGCCATGTTTTATAAGAAGCTCTGGGCCTGAACAGGACAGAGATTAGACTTATGGTTGGATTGCTGACAGGCCATGGGAATTTCAAAAAACACCTACATACAATGGGAATAACAGAAGAGGATCCTAAATGTAGGATCTGTGATGACGGTGATGAAACTGCATCACATCTAATCTTCGAATGCATTGCATTTGGAGAGTAAAAGGCACAGAACATTTGGGACAACCAGACCCAAAGAAATTGTGTCTAATAAAGAATTGGTAAAGGGACTCCTTGCACTGTTCAAGGGCATTGGTTGGCTTTACTAGATATACAGGGAGCGATACCGCACAATAAACTTAGTTTTGGTGCGGGCAGTGGGGGATGGACCAAGACTGTTTTGGCTTCCCTGAAAAAATCAAATCAAATCAAGTAATATTGTTGATGTCAAGGCTAAGATTTATGTTGACAGGGATGATGTATTTAGTGAGTTGTGTAAAGAGCAATGCATTGAAAATGAAAATGTTGGATGTAGGGAATATGTTGATGCTAATGATGATGAATTTGACAATGTATGCAAAGCTAAGTGTATTAAAAATGAAAATGTTGCAAGTAGGGAATATGTTGTTGCTAATGATGATGAATTTGACATATTATGTAAAGGTAATGGTACTGAATATGAAAATGTTGCATGTAGGGAATATGTTGTTGCTAATGATGTTGAATTTGACAAGTTATATGGAGATAATGGTAATGAATATGGATATGTTGAAAGCAGGGAACAGGTTGTTAATTATGAGGAATTTGAAGATATTTGCATTGAAAATGTTGTAATCAGGAAACTTGTTGATCAGCCTCTATCATGTCTGAAAAGAATGTTGAAAATGTAAACCGGGGTTGTAATGACTTAAGTACAATTGACTGTAATTTATCTGACTTGACTAACAAAAATGAAGTATTTCTGAAAACTTTAAGGGAAAAGTGTAAGAATAATGACAGTCATTATAATGTTTGGAAAAAATAGAATTAAGTGGGGAAAAGTCATATCCTGAGTGGTGGAAACACTGCAAGATAAAAAGATGTAGACAAAAATGTAACAGTATGGTGTCATCTACTATTGAAACTCAATCCCAAACAAGTTCAGGCATTGTAATTAATTTTATTCAGTTTAAACATGTATGTGCAATAGTTTTGACTTTAGTTCATAAATTTTTATGTAAACCAGTAGCTTAATGTAAAATAGAAGAAGTTAGATTTCAGATTTTGAATCTTAAGTAAACTCTCTGATATTTATGTTTATCAACTTGAAGTTTTGATAAATTTATGTCCATACATCACACATGTAAATTTAAAATATTCACTGACATCACTTCCACTGTGAAACAATTTTATGCATCATTGCTATGTATACTTTTCAAAATTTATATACTATAAGAGAATAATTTGAGAAAGTTTGAGACACATTTTCATTTTATTTGGTTGTAATATCATTCTGTAATCTAATTTCTATCTCACATTTTTATGTTTTCTGTTTCTTGGTCCATGCAGTATGTAATACTATATATCCAGATGTTATCATCACATGCCTGAAAATTTTCATAATTTTATCTTGAACTGATAAAGTTTCTGTAATGATGTTTTTGCTTTTCAAAATCTATGTACCTTAAGTGAGACATTTTTGAGAATCTTATGGACACATTTAAAGTTAGTTGTTTGTGATTTTTTTTTTAACTGTATGTCCCATATTATGAAATATTAGGATATTATGTCTCTGAAAAGAAAAAAAAAATTATCAAATCTTGAAATCGTGGTTGAATATGTAAAATTATTATTATATGATTTCATTTCAAGAAATATTTCAAATTTATTTCTGGTATCTGAAAGTAGGCTGTATTTTTCATACTTTAGTAAATCTTGCATAATCCACATGATACACTGATACCATATAATATAGTCATGAAATGTTTTTAGTTTTCACTGAACCTTGAAACCATAACCATATGAGTAATATATATTCATTATTAGATGCATTCAAGATATATTTCAAATTGATTGCTGATCTTTGTGAATAGATTGTAATTTTCATTTTGGTATAAAATAGGGGGTTAAATAATCCCTGTGCAAGAAATTTTATACTTGTCATTTAAAAGTTATGATTATGAATAATTTGTTCCACTGATTTGACACATTTGTATATTGATCTTAACTATGTATTTTGTATACCAAATTTGTCTATGTACTTTGTATGCTGATAATTTGGTGATATGAAATTTTGATGTGGTAATCAACATTTTAGCTTTGATGGCTGGAGCATGTTGTTACCACATAAGGTTAATGAAGGAGATGGGTAGGGGGGGGGGGGGTGCTAAAACCAATGAGAAATATGAATGGTTATATTTTCATGAAATAATTAACTTTCTTACTATTGTGATTTTGGTGAATTCAAAAGCCTTCTTTATTGTGGCGTTTGCCCTCTCATGTATCCTATAGTTATGCAGGTCATGGGAGTGATAAAGTAGCATATTTTTCATAATTTTTTGTTAGGTGCTTGTGTGCAGTTCGCACTAGTGCTGAAATGGAAGGGATCATATTTGTAAAACTCCTGGATTACATAATTCATTACATAACTTTTGGAATATTTGAAACTCAAGAATTTACAAAATATTAACACCAACTTGTAAAACAAAATGTTGCTCTGATGTATTGCTTGTAATTTGTTATGGTCTGTTAGTATAATACTATTTGTGTTAATGGTTTCTATTGTTTTTCTGAACTAAATTCATTTGTATTTGTTAAGTAGATCATATAAAATAAATGATCATTTTTTGTGTATGATGCATAAATCGTAAATGTGTGAAATTCTACAAGAAGTTAATGAATTAACTATGTACTTAAAATTATATTATTCTGGAGCTTTATATAAGTAATGATGTAATGCATTATATGAAACAACTTTGAAACCAAAGCAAGAAGACTACCACTGGAGAAGACATCAGAAAAGAAAACACCAAAAATTACCCCTGTAAATTGGTTCTTGTCATGTGAAACAACTTTTATTGGACACATGGCAGAATCACCCCACATTTCCTTTTTTTATATTTGGACTGAAAATTTTAGTGATTATAACACATGAAATTGTTTATAGCCACATTAATTTGTTAAACATTATTTAAATCATTTGCAGTGAAAATTTTGTTTTGAAATTTTTATTTACCAGATATGCAAAAGTTATACTGAAAGATTCCATAAAGCTATATGCTCTATTCACTAGCAAAAAAGTGTTTAATTATCATATTGACTCACCTTGGTTTGAAAATTGAACTTTATTGTTGACTGTAAATACTCTCCAATCTTGTTATCATGCACTGTCATACATATGTGATTGACATTCCGTGAGGGGGATATTATTATGGTTTTTGTACCCAGAAACACTGTTATGAAGTTGGGGATACCAACTTCAATCAAAGCTTTATCCATTGATATTTTAGAATACTGTTACATATCCCATAAACATTTTATAACAGCCACTGTATGGACATGTTGATTAAATCAGTTTCAATATTTGGATCATCTGATAAATTAATTTAGTTAATTAATTATAGGTAGTTGTGATATTGAGCAATCATTATTGTTTGTTAATGGATTTTATCATTAACATTCCTGATATCTATTGTAACCCACTGTTTGCTATGTTCTGCTTACCTTAAAATTATGCTATTATCATAAATTGTTCCATATAATGTTTGTATACAGAAACCGACACTGCTCTAGTCATAATTTACTTATACACCTAATTCTGTTTTGATTTCTTATGAAAGTATTTCTAATTTAAATGTAGTAAGTTTATAGATTACTTATTTGTGTTTGAGTCTTGTATGGTTAACAGTCAATGACAGTAAGGACCCACAAAATTATAAATGTGTGACTTTTATATTTGTGATAGAAGGCTATTGCCATTTTTGCAGCAAACTGGCAGGTGAGCTGTCAACATGAACAAGAAATAAAAAGTGATGTATGTACCATTCTAACATATTACAACATGTTCAATTCTTACACTGAAAAATATGGCATAAGAAAAACAAAAAGAAAGGGAGTTCTTCTAGAGTTTAACAAAACTAAATCTTCTAACACTGCAAAGAGTTCATGGTTTCACCTATCAAGTTAGCGAGAGAATCCAGGGCAAGTCCTTAGCATTGGCAGAGTTGTTGTTGTTGTTGGGTTTTTGAAGGGACTAAACAACAACGGTTATCAGTCCCTTTTTCCAGTCCAAGAGATAAAACATTGTGTTAAGCGATCCGAAGTGAATGCACTAACAAGTCAAAGTTTAAAACTTACAGACTAATAGAAAGAAAGGATACGATTAAAAACGAAGAAGGGATAAAACATCTGAAACATTACAAGAGTGTTTTTGCTGGGTGGTCACAAGGATATAAGGAACACACCCAGCCACTCTGGAACACGTTAAAACCGCCTACCTAACAGACTTAAGCAGGCGGAGGACAGAGAAACGACAGAGAAACACAAACATTAAATGGACTTGTAAAGTCCACACTCACGCATAAAATGTAAGAGTCCACAGGCATTGATCCTCAGTCTCGAGGTTCAGGTGTGTACAGTCTTCAGCGTTGGCAGTGAACTAACACTAGTGCCGGTTGTGTACCTAGATATAGTGGCTCGGCACAAGTGCAGGAAAACTTATTTCAGTGTGGACTTGTGGTGCTCTCTGACTTCCAGTGGCTCCTGCTGCAAGAAGTAGTGCCCTTAGTGTAGGTATTTGTTGTTTATGTGTCCAGGAATGGATTGTTTCGTTTGGTGTGAGGTACGCCTTAAGACTAGGCTGCCTGGTACAACGTGGTGTTATGTGGGCTGCCCCAGCTGGGCTTTCTTGGAGCTGGAGCAGGCCTCTCCAACTCAGGTGCTTCACGAGCACTGCCTGGCACCAGGAAAGCACAGGAACTCTGCTGCAGCGCTGGTGGTATGGGGCACGTGATGTGAGCGAGACAGACACAGCACTGTTGTGGCAGTGCTTAGCGAGGTGACAGTTGTTGTTTGTGAATGGAGTTCATCAGGTCAACGTGTTAGTCGATGTACTGGTATTAAAACAAATAATAATAATGCCAATTGAGTCTACAGACAGAAAAATAGTTTTATTTTGCTCATTATTTTACACTAATTTTCAACACTCTTTGTTGATATTTGACAGTGCTTTGAAGCCACTAATTTTCCTACATTTGGAACAATCATTTTGGCAGTTTCAATTCGAAGTATAGCTTCCAATGAAGCATGAGACAAATATGACCTCGTTTTTGTTTTGTTAATATTTATAATTGAGAATGTTTGTTCACAAACAGATGTTGTTCCGAATCTAGCAACACATTTCAGGGCAAGAGCACGAATCCTTGGGAATTCTTGTTCATCAACACCTTTATAAAATGAACTCAAATCACCATTGTAATGGTAATAATGGTCTGTCAAAATTGAATCGCACTGTAGTTTTCTCAATTTGGAAACTTCCTCTGAGAGCACCAAAAACGGCAACATAAAAACTCTGAGTGTAGGTTCTAGTTGCTTTATTTCTTCAAATGTATCATCAAATTCTTTATGCATTGACTTGCAATGCAATGCTTGCTCGGACTTCGCTTTCTGATGTACAGTTCAGATATCTGTGGGATAACAACATCAACAATTAACTTTAAGACTTACCACACAAAACATCATAATTTGGTTTAACAGAAATATCTAAAGTGAAATAGACCAAGTTTATATAGATATCAGTACTACTAAAACATATATTTTTGTTTTCTTTTAGAATGAAGAGTATAAACGAGTCTCACCTCTTCAGATTGTGCCAATTCTGATTTTAATTTAGTAATCAGTTCGTTCCTGTCAGGCCCAACAATACCCTCGTGTGTTACAGAATGTTTATTTTTGTAGTGACAGCACACTGTTGTTGCTTTGATACTTACAGTTGAGTGGCATATTTAGCACACTGCTTTTCCATCAGACTATACAAAAAAAATATGAATCTTTCCATTGAGCATTAAAAAATGGCACACTTAAATCTGAACCTTTTCTGCTCATGGTGAATGCTTGCAAGGCAGAGTAACAGTGTCCAATTAGATAATATTCAGAACGGATACTTCAGTTCAACTAAGAAGACACAATAGCTAGTGCTGTCTCTGTCACACATGTGATAGCACATGGCAAGGGAAGAGTGGTGGGGGAAAAGCACGTGGCCGTTCGGTGCGGCACCGGGGCGCACAAGCACTAAGTGCTCAAGTTGGAGGGGCCTGAGCTGGAGCTTACCTATGTGGAGTTCTTGGTTTGTTTCATTGTGGTTCAGCTTGTGCCAGATCCTGAGGTCCAAGACACAGTGTTAGAGCTATATAACCCATTACTGGAGGATTTATTTGCACATTTCACATTTATCTGAAATCACACAGATGGTAAAGTGCAACTTGTGGTGAGTCCCATCAGTAACAGTGGTAACAGTGCTCAATTTGCCTCTATCCATTCCACAGGTGTGCGGCATGCATAGGAGAGACCCCAGGTTACAGTATCATTGTGATTCATCATTGTTGGATGTCTCTATGGAATTTGAGCCCTTGGTCAAGACCATTGCTCAAGAGCCTCATTGAAGACCAAGGGGGTTGTTCTAATTGTGCACACAGTGTTTATCTACTCACTCCCTAGCAGACTGTCCATATTGCAGAGAGTCCTGCACATTTTGTGGCAAGGAGGGGCATCTGTGATCGGTGTGTTGCAGATGCATAACCTGCACCTGTCACCCCTTGAGGTTAGTAAGACACAGCACAGTACAATGCATTCAGTAGTCCCAATGAACATGCCAAAGTTATTTCTTATGCTTGACATCCATAACAAGACTATCCAGTTTTAGGTGGACACTGGAACCACCATATCTCTGAATGACCTGGCAACTTATTCATGACTGGGCTCACCTGAGTTGTTTCCACCCTCGTGGTGTTTAATGGTGTAAGGGGTAGTTCTATTCCTGTGCATGGCCACTTCTCTGTCACAGCAGGCTGCACAGCTCATTACATTATTTGTTGTCAATCACCCATTGGCCACTAACATTTTTTGACATGAATTTTCATATTTCAGGCGAAGTCAAGGTTGTATCCACTGCACTCCCTTTCCAGGGACTAAATGAATTTTCCTCATCCTTCAAATCTCTATTTAAGCCAGATTTGGGATATGCCAAGGATTTTCAATCAGATACCACACTGCATTTCTTATGTGCCAGACCCATTCCGGTGGCATTACTTACTGCGGTAAAGCTGGAGCTTCATTGTCTTCAGGATGCCAGAGGTATTGAGCAAGTAAGATCTTGTGCTTGGGCCACACCACATATCATCATTAGAAAACACAGTGGATTCCTTCAATTATGTGGAAGTTTCAAGGCCACAGTCAATGCTCAGTCACAAATTGAAACTTATCTTATTCCTTAGCAGGAAGATTATCTTACCAAACTAGCTGGAGGGGAATACTTCTCAAAGATTTACCTGACAGTTGACTACCTTCAATTGCCTTTAGATGGAGAATCTCATAACATTACGGTCATCAACACACCCTTCATGCTAAATAAGTACAAGCTACTCCCATTAGGCATTGCCTTGGCCCCCACAATTTTTCAGATGTATCTGGAGTAATTGACATAACACATTCCCACTTGTGTGAATTATCTGGATGATGTCATTGTCACAGGAGCATTTACATAACCCTTTTTATGACCCTATGTGATGCAGGCCTGTGTTGTTTCTTGAAGAAATGTAGATTTTTTTCTATTGAAAGTGAAACGTTTGGGATATAAGCTCACTAAAATAGGAATCAGGCTCACTGATAGAAATATCAGCACAATAAATTCACTACCCCAGTCTAGGAACTTAACCAAATTACATGTTCTTTTTGGGAAAAGTCAATTATCAATGTAAATTCCTATCACAAACAGCTCATATAGTGCAACTCCTCAATAATTTGTATAAAAATGTGGTACTCTACGATTGGAGACCTGCCTGTGACCAGGCTTTCTCCCAACTGAAAACAATGCTGAAATCTGTCCTTTGTCTCATGCCATTCTCTGCTGAATATCCATTGATGTGGAAGCAGACACATCTGTCTATGTTTTGACACACATGAATGAAGATGGCTCTAAACACCACATTGAATATGCATCCAAGATGCTGACCCCTAATCAGCACAATTACTCACAAATCAGTAAGGAGATATTAGCAATAGTGTTTTCCATTTAAATTTTCATATGTACCAGATTGGGATGAAATTCTCCTTAGTTGCTGATCACAAACCCTCCAACCTCCTATAATGAACAACTCAATGCTGCAAAGTACTTGCCTAGTAAGCAGGAGGTCCCAGATTCAAGTCCCAGCTGAGACACAAATTTTAATTCAGTGCCTCTTCTTCAATTCTATATCACAGATGGTGTCAACATTTACACTGCTGGTGCCACCACTCCCATAGTATCATGGACACTGCAAAATGTCTCTGCCACTTCCCTGTATCAAGTGCTTGCTTCGATGCACAACTAACATTATAACTGCCATTGCGATTGAAGTTGTCCTCACACATTCTTATTTTCAATTACAGAATCCCAGTTTGTGGAGGCCTGGGACAAAATTTTTGTTTCTTCAAACAGGACCATGACAAAGTGGCCGAGTGGATTGAGGTGCTATGCTCCGATGTGCGAGGCCATTCCCTGTCGGGGATTTGAATCCTCCCTTGTGCATGGATGTTTGTGCTGTCTTTAGTATAAGTTAGTTTATAAGTAGTTTGTAAGTTTAAGGACTGATGACCCCCACAGTTAAGTCCCATAAGCTTAACAAACAGCAACAACTCTTCAAACAGGATTTTGTATTTGTTTGTGAGGCTGTGCTCAGTGACTGCCAATTTCCCCACTTCTCAATTTTTAGTACGCCATTGGATTACTGTACAGCTGTGGTAAACAGTATGGATGAACTAACCAATAATTAATTCCACAATCACATGGTATGTTATAAATACCAGGTATCCTGAGGCCAAGACTGCCCTTAACAGGGTACAGCATCTCCTTTCTTTTCCTAAGAGGTTGGAAAGTTGATCTAATACCTCGTCTTCCACACCTCTACCTATTTTCCTGGATGTAGCACTGCAGAAATGAAGAAACAATCATTGCCCTTCATGTGAATTTTTTTAGGTTTCTTTTTCTTGGTGAACACTGTCTTTCTATCACATGGTCCATAGCCATTCTTCCGGAACATATACTTCAGATGATTAATTTTGGAATCCAAGTTTTCCTCATCAGAAACTGTTTTTGCTGTGTATATCAATGTGTTCAAAATGCCTCTCTTCTGAACTGGGCGATGGAGACTGCATGCTGAGATTCATATTAGTATATGTTTGTTTGCAGTACACAAAGTGGCAGAGATGTCCACCCAACATCTAAAAATGTAGCCTTCATACCTTCTCCCTCTCAATAGTAAACTACGTGTTTGGTATCCATGTGTCCCATAAAGTGCCCAAGATCTCCACGTACTGTGTCCACACCATGAAAATATTGTCAACATAACAAAAAAAAAAAAAAAAAAAAAAAAAAAAAAAAAAAAAAAAAAAATACAGGTAAAGCAGTTTGAACACCACAGTGCTTTACTAAGCATGGACCCTTTTGCAGGTGGTATGCCATTACCTTCCTCCAGTCTTGACTTACTCATCCAGTTATAGGGGGACCTAAGTTAAATGTGGTGCTCAGTAGTACAGCAGTAGAGGGCCAGACTATGAATGCAAAGGGTGTGGATTTGATCCCCGCTAAGTTGTATAATTTTTATCTGTCACTTTTCATTTCGGACAACATTGGTGATGTGAAAAATGTTGAGTAACACCATGGTTCAGAATCCACGTTAAACTGTAGGTCGAGCCTATAACTGACTGGGTAAGTTAGTTTGAAAGTAAGAGGAAGGCAGGGGCATACCATCTTCAAACAGGACCATGCCTAGTAAGAACTGTGGAGTTCAAACTAATCTTCAGTTTGTTGACTGCTTTTTCCCCTGGTATTTATAGCTTACCATGTGAGTGTGGAAGTAATTACATTGGTCAGTCCATCTGTACTGTTCCCAACCGCTGTAGAGAACACCAACGACATAGAAATAACTGAGAAGTGGGAAAATCAGCAGCCATAGAGCACAGCCTCACAAACAAACACAAAATCCTGTTTGGAAAAAAAATAAATAAATAAAAAAAAAAAAAGTCCCAGGCCTTCATATGCTGTAATTAAAGAGGCTGTAGAAACAAGAATGCGCAAGGACAACTTCAATCATGATGGCAGTTATAATCTTAGCAGTGCCGGAACTGAGAGCTCGATACAGAGAAGCAGCAGAGGCATTCTGCACAGCATCCACAATACTATGGGAGTGGTGGCACCACCAGTGCAGATGTTGACACCATCTATGATACAGTTGCCGACCAGTCGGCAGCTGACCAATTGGAAGTAGTTTGTGGACTATTTACGGCCATCACAGCACCAGCATAGAAAGTCAGTTGCTCCTGACAAAGACACGATGGAGGCAGTCTTTGAAAGCTTGAGACTTATCAAGAATTTACATGGCAAGAAGTCCAAGAATGTTTTATTCAACAGTGTCATCATGGAAGATTTCATTTCTGTTCTCTGTAATGGGTGCCCCAACACAGCTGCACATGCTGCTGCTGCCACATGTCAGGATGCCACCCTGGAGCAAGTCATCTGTTATGTAATGCACAGTTGGCCAACCTACCTGACCTGCTAGTTGATGGCTGAACTCAGCCACTGAAAACACGTGTCACACAGGCTCTCGGTGGTTGACAATTTCATTCTATTAGATTCAGAGACTTATGCACATCAGGTGTTCATCCCCACAGCATTGCAGTGATATGTCCTGAGCTTTCTGCACTGAGGACACTGAGAGATGTCCCATAAGAAGGCCCTGACTTGCCGACATGTGTACCTACCAGCCCGGTATCGATAATGACATTGAGAAGATGGCCTGTAGCTGTAAGGTTTCTGCCTGGCTGCAGGCAGCATCCTACAATAATTCACACTCTGAACTACACCCAACCATCCCTAGGACTGTATCCACATCAATTTTGCAAGCTGGTTTTTGGGATTGATGTGGTTGCTAATTGTGGGTGCTTACTGAAAGTATCCCTATATCATATGCATGTTGTCTGCCATGACTGACACTACTCTAACAGTCTTCACCCAGGTTCGGGCTATTGAAGGATTGCCTCACTTTAGTTACAGACCATGAACTACAATTTACAGCTTTAAAACACTTCTGTCATGCCAGTAGTATAAAACACATTTTCTGTCTGCCATTCTATTCTTCTTCAAATGGAGAAGCAGGACATCTCATTGGGATTTTCAAACAGCAATTGAAGAAAACTGTCCAATGCTTGGCCGCTACATCAGGCCTCACTCAGTTTTGAGTACTTACTACACCACACTAATTGATGGCCAGGGGCTCGATCGACTACTTTGTGGAGGGCAGCCATGGACCCAGCTTCATCTGCTGATGCCATACCCCTTAGCAACCCACACCCAAACCTTCCAGTGTTACACACCTTGTGCAGGTCTATGGGCTCACTCCTATAGGTACACAGTGACTAAGATACCAGTAATAGTAGTAGAAAAAAAGGACACTGAATGACAACAGTTAAACATGGAAAGAGCTCAAGCACTGCCACCACAGCCAGCTCTGGTCTAAAGAACAAGTGCTGCTCCCACAACCATCTCTTCCCCTTTTGCCAACAGATAATCATGAGACTTCAGGAACAGCATCAATTATGACAGTTGCCTCTCCCCACAGGCTCTCTGCAAATGTACTCTATATCTATAACAACCAGTGGAACCCTCTGATGTGCCTACCTCTGGTGATGTTACAATGGATTCCACTGAAAACCCTCCCTCACCACAACTGGAAGTTGAAAGGATCCAGACTTCATCCATACATAATATCTGACTGCCAAAGCATCAACCAGGACATTTCCACCTGTACATGCATGATTCAGGGGGGAAGGATCTGGTATCAGGCACCACAGAGATAGAAAAGCAAGAGTTAATGTAACTAGATGCCCAATAGGAGACCCTGCATCCAAATGCTTGGCAGTGTAACATTCAGCTGAGTGCACCATCATCCCATTGCATGGGACAGACAGTATTTAGATGAATGCATAGTGCACCATCTGTACTGTGCTTATGCTTATATCATTAGAAACATTTCGTTATTGTTCTAGGTTATCAACATTTCTTTTGTTCTACGTTTCTCAACAATTATATGGCTAGTCTACTGGTCTTTCTCTTAGTCATAATTGTGGTATGTCTTTTTCCTCTAGTAGCCTCTGGCTAAGGTTCGATTTAGTGTCACATGCTCATCTTGGTTGTTGTCTTGTCTTGGGTTATTGTTGTTGCTCTTGTTATTGCTGTTGTTGTTGTTGTGTCCACAGTCTGCGCTACTGCCCATAGGTACAGTCTTCCACAGATGACTCCATCATCTGCCAGTTTCTTATGAGCTTTTGTTCTAACAGCACTCTGGTCAATTGATTTCATGGTAATTGTGGACATGGCACATATATACTCTCATTTTAATTTTGTAGAAAATATGAAAGAAAAGAAAAAAAAAACATAATGCATCTTTCTCCTGTTATTAAAACTAGCATTAAGAATGGGAAAATTATAAGTAAAGTGTCTTCTGAAGATTTTGTTGTTCAGAAATGAAAAGGTGACAGAGAAATGCACTGAGTGTCAACTTTTGGGGAAAAATGAAATTTGGAAATGAAAGCTGAAGCCAGAATGGTATAAAAAAAGTCTTATTTTAATTCCTTTTGTACACCTCAGTAGAAGACGCATCAATACTATATAAGAAAACTGAAATAGAGTATCTTCAGATGGGGGAGGGGGGCAGGGACAGGAAATTTTAGAAGATATGCATGATAACTGCCTTATATATTCATCTTTATTAACTTGATCGCCTTTAATTTATTATAATCATACTGTAAGGGCAACAGTGGTAGATCGTACAGTTACCACAGCACATGAGAGGTTACTATCAGTGGGAATAAGAGCATTCATACCTAATAATAATAATAATATGGTTTTCTGTTCCACAGGACCTAATTGAGGAGTAAGACTCCATGGTTATGGAACAAGTCAATACATGAAGTTTAACACAATAATGGTAATACAAAAACTTTAAGTACTCCTATGCACATTCCAAGCTTAAGCCTAATAATGGAAAAAAAAGGAATTAGCTTAATTGTTTAACTTTTCCAGGAGTTCCTCATTAGACAAATCGCACTGACGTGTTTTACGGCCCACTTTAGATTTGTAGTTTTTTAGGTTTCTGCAAACATTTTGGACCAAAATAATAATCTAAATTAATTAATAAGAGTGTCTGAAACCCTTTTAGGAAAAAAAATTAAGTAGTGGCGGGTTTCGAAGCACAGACCTTTCGCGTCACACTCCAGCACCTTTCTCTCTCTCTCTCTCTCTCTCTCTCTTTTCCCTACTTACTAGGTAGGTGCTTTAGACCATTTTCTTATCTTTTTTTTTTTTTTTTCCTTGTTTTTACATAACTTTCTTTCCCTAAGCTTTTCCTCTTCAGGCGCTGGCGCGTAACTATCATAACCCCCATAAACTAAACATCTCGCCTGCCACCGCCACTTTTACCTTACTCTAAATGAAAGATTAAACTAAGGGAAAGGATAAGGGATAACAAAAGATATAGTGTCTTCTTGGATTGCTTTATTTATTTATTTCTTTTAATGAAGGAGCGACACTCACGCCCCATTCTGCCCAGATGGCTGTTGCTGCACGAAATATCAGTACACCGACAGTTTCAGGGTTTGTCTTCTCTTATGTCTGCTGTTGCAGGACATTCCGTGTTCTCTCAATTAGGTTGTGATTCTGCCCTCAGTTGCTCGAGATGCATAGTCTTAGTGTACTTCTGTGAACCCTGACGTTGTCAGTTAGCATAATCGTGCATCGCCATTGATTTCTTCAGTACTCTAAACATATAACAAAAGACTCACATTCTAAAAGAAAGAAATAAACCTGGAAAAAATTCCACACTACATCCCATGTGCAGGTCCCATTTGCAGACAATTTTTGTTGATTCTGGTCGTATGCATTTGATCGTTTGTTAATGTTCGTTACGGCAGTCGTCCCCTATCCGGCACTCCCCAGCTGCAAGGGGGGTCGGTGAGGACACTACGTAGGTAATTGGCGAAGATATGTTGGTATCGAGGTGTGGTCTCGAAGTCTGTGATGATGCTCTTGGAGGAATTGCCAGTAATCAAGTACCGACTTCTCACCTTCTTGGAAAAGGTAGTAAATGGTCATGCCTTTGATCCATGTGAGAGCATGTGTTTTCGCGGCTGGAAAATATGTGTCCTCTGGACATAGGAGGAGCCTGGGGTCAATCGCGTTAGGCGGGATGCGAAGGTAGCAAGCAATAATCTTCTGTACTAGTGTCCAGACTTCGACAACAGATTCACATGTTAAACGATGTTCATCATTGTCCATAAGATGGCATTTCGGGCAAAGGGGCGAATCAACCATCCTGATTGCGTACAGCCGGTGTCTCATCGTAAATTTCCAATTGACAACGTGGTACCACGCGGCTCTTATTCTTGTAGGTAAGCATGGCTGTTGAACTGCTTTCCACACCTTTGACCATTGTGTGGCCGGTTCTTTACTTTCCATCACATTTCGAGGGACTGCCCTAAGCAACAATTGGTAAATGTCCCTTGCCTTTGGGGCTCGAGTGCTGGGGAGCTGAGTATGTAAGTAGCTATATCCGAGTATGAAAGTCGCAATGTGGCCAAGAGGGGGTGCGACGTGTCCAATTGCAACTGGTGGCAGGATCAACGAAGGCATCAGCTCATCTATCAGAACGCCCGTTAGTGAGGTATGTTGACGTGTCCCCAGTTTCACCATTGTGGACAGGAACAGCGCCTTGGCCCACGCTTTGACATTGATAAGTCTGAGTCCGCCGTCACACCATTGAAGGGTAAGAGTGCTATAGCAGACTTTGAAAATGTATCCAGCAGTGACATAATAGCCAAAGGCCAATTGTAGGTTCCGTGCCATCACTGCCGGCAGTGGGAGCACCTGACCATGTATATGATCTTGGTCGCCACATAGATGTTAAGGTATTCGACATGTTGTAGTAGGACCATTTGTCAGAGCAGGTTTTGGCGTACCTCTGTGCATAATACTTGCAGTAATCGTCTGTAGTTCATTGCTGCTGTGCGGCGCATGTCCCTTGTAAATGTGATTCCTAAGTACCTGACGTCATCTGCCCATGGAAACAGGGCCACACAATCTTCAGGTAAGCCTCTTCCAATGAACATTACTGCCAATTTGTTGACATTCATGACACTTTTCGCCACCAAACCATATTGTTGGATCCAATCAATCACTAAGTGGACCTCATCACCACATTGTACTAACAGGAGAAGATGATCCGCATATGCCCTGCAGCGAAAGGTGTGACCCCTTAGGGTAATTCCTGAGAGTTTGCTTTTCAGTCCTCCTATGAGTGGTTCCAGAGCAATTGCATACAGAATCATGGAGAGTGGGCATCCTTGTTGAACCGAACGCTGAATTGGCAAAGGATCTGTTACATGGCCATTCACCAGTACACGAGATGTAGCGTTGCGTAAGAGGCGCAGTATGATGTTCTTAAAATCATTTGGAAAGCCCATTCGATCCAAAACTGCCATGAGAGAATTGTGGTGTACCCTGTCGAATGCGTGATCAAAATCAATGGTGAGCAATGCTGCCGCGAAGATGACAGGATGTGGCGATTCCTATCACATCTCTACATTCACTAGTGGCTGTTTGCATGGTGGTCTCTCCTCCTTGTGTAGTTTGTTCTATGGAAAGGACTACTGGTAGAACTTTCTTGATACATGCCGCTAGTAGTCGAGCGAAAATTTTATAGACCGAATTTAACAATGTTATTGGACGGTAGTCTTCAATCCTCTGTCCTCTTGAAGGCTTGTGTATGGGGATAAGAAGTCCTTTGATGAAAGCCGATGGGATATGAAAGCCAGGAGACATCAGTTCTCAGTACATATTGATCCAACAGGGCGTCATCAGGGTACGGAAAGTTCAATAAAATTCCATCGACAGCCCTTCTGGCCCAGGTGCCTTGTTCAGCGCAGCTTTATCGATTGCATCCTCGATGTCATCATGCAAAACCTCCTCTAAAAGTGAAGCCGCAGACGTGGCGTCGAGGGTGTGTGAGACATATTGCAAGATATTGGTTTCGTCTCCCTCCTCACTGTTGTCTTTGCTGTAAGGCACAGACACAGCCGATAACATACGTCGAGAGTCGGCCGCGAGAGTGCACCGTGGGAAAATGCGGCAAACACCAGAACACGCCACAGGTGAGTCAATGACATATACAGTGCGGAGTTGTGTTCTGCGGCCAGTGTGTTGTTTACCAGGTATGAGCTCACTTCACGGGCATTCGTACAGCCAGTACACGCCAGTGTTCTGTGTAGTAGTTGTGAGAGTGTTGTTGTCCATGATTACAACAGTCTTCCTGGTAGAATCGTCGATAATGAGGATGGGGGTTGGGAGGTAATTTCCCGAAGCATCGTATAGTAAAAGTCCGGAGTGTGGCGGGCCCATGCTGCAGCATCTTTCCCATACTGTGTTAGCACCCGACGGCACGTCAGTTTTGCACACTCTATCCACCATTCCAGAGTTGACCGGTATCTTGGAAGCCGACGCTCGCAATCCGCCCATGCCACGGCAATCAGTTCCCGAAATTCCGGGTCTTGGAGGTGTGCCACATTCAACTTCCAGAGCCCACGGCTTTGCCATACTTCCTGTCTCGAACGGGTGACCGTGCATATGAAAGCGCTGTGGTCTGAGAAGGCAGCGGCCAATGTTCGGCGTCTATCACTCGTGGACCAAGATCTCGTGAGACGTAGATACGGTAAAGACGACTGACCGAGTGACTAGTGAAATAGGCGTGGCCAGGGCGGCCCCGTGTATCGGCTCCCAAGTATCAATGAGAAGCAAGTCCCTTACAATTATCCGAAGTTCAGGACACGTTGAGAAATGTAGGACCTGATCCTTCTTGTGTAAAACACAACTGAAGTCACCCCCAAGGACACTGATCGTAACAACCAAGAAAGAGGGGGGTGATTTCCTCGGTGTAGAACTGTGACTTCTCACGGCGTTTATCAGTTCTTGAGGAAGCATAGATGTTGATTATATGTGTTCCCAACACAGTGACCGCCACCCCTCTGCCCGAAGGGAGGTATGTCACATCTTCAACAGTTATGCCGTCACGAATAAGTATTGCTGTCCCACTGCCATTCAGTTCACCAGGTGTCTTGTATGTCCTATAACCATAAATTTCTGAGAGAGTCGCTATGGAGACTTCTTGTAACAAAGCAAAGTCAACGTCGGACACCCGGAGCATCTCTCACAGCAACTGATACTTCACTACTGTTCTTATCATATTAATGTTAATCGTTGAAATTCGATACGCTTGCTGGTGTGCTGCAGTTGCTAAGTTATTCATGAGAAGGAAAATGTCTGTTGAGCGTCATGCAGAATCGACAATGCCACAAACCCCCATCACCTCTACCGGACCGTTTCCTAGTATGCCGCCGACACCGAAGCAGCCTCCGTCGGTGTCGTGTGGTCATCTTCATTGTCGTCGGCCCACGCCGTGGAGTGCGGAGGAGGGTCTTTGTCCATTGTGTCCTCAGGGCACAGATTGGGGGCGCTCTCTCCTGCACCGGTGGAGCCGCATCCATCCCTTGTCTCGTCGTTCAGGCATTCTACTGCGGGCATCTATGAAGCAAGTTGTATCTTGTATCACCTTGTCAGCAGCGGTCACCACCGAGGTAGTGTCTTCATTGTGAGCCGCGTCCTCATCTTCCTGCGTCTCGTCCTCCATCTTTTCTGCAGAAGACTTATGCCTCCGCTTGCATCGCTTCGGGGATCGTTGCTTCCGGGTGTGTCCTTCTGCATCCGAAGATAGCAGCGAGTCGCGACACTCCAGCACAAAGGCCGAAGTTGGCACAATCAGTGACTCTATCACCATGCTGGTGTCACAGAGTTGTTCCTCAGACGATGAGGGAGGTGCCGCAGGTAAAGATTCCTCAGTACATGGAGTATGCGTTGCTGCATTGCTCTGCTTTGGAGGGTCGTGCATTGCAGTGTTCGAAGCTGGCAGATGAGTCGACAAATTTGTATCATTTGTGAGGATGGCAGCGTAAGTCATGAGAAGTATTGTTGGCTGCGACGGAGGCACTATGTCCGTCAAAGGCAGTTGCGTCATCCGATGTTGCATGCATTTGGATCAGAGGTGTCCTTCTTTTCCACATCCTGAAAAGGGGCTTCGGTTGTCCATCATATATGACTATAACACCACAGCCACCGATAGATATATATGAGGGAACATGGCGTCAAGGTTCGATATGGACCTGCCGCACGCCGTTCAAGACAGGGTATGTTTGGAACTGCATCCACTTCTCAGCAATGTGACTCTGCTCCGTGCCGTAGGGGCGGATCGCCGCCACAACCTCTTCTGCTGGAAGTTCGAAGGGGAGTTTGAAGATCCAGATGGTACGAAGTCCCAATCCAGAGTGGTCAACTGTCGCAGTACCCACATTGCCATCAGAGTGACAGAAATGATGCTCTCGTTTCGTCTCCCGAAGAATCTTTTCACATGTTGCATCATTGATGATCTTTACATAAGCTACACTGCTCACTATTGACAGGTGTATGCCGAGAACGTCGGCCGTCGGAATTTTCAATTCATCTTGAATAAATCATTCTAGTTTGAGTGCCTTCGGTCTTGCAAATTCGTTTTGGAACATGAATTTGAGCGTCGATTTGCAGTACTAGTTTGCCATGCTGATCTATGTAAATATGCCGGCACGCGTGGAAACGGCCGAGTACAGCGTAAACAAACCCGAGCGCTGGCTCCGCGGCAGTGAACACAACAGTGTGTCCTCGCCGCGTCACAGCGGAAAGCAGACTGCACCTTGGCCACTACGCTATGGCTATAAATCAAAACAGAAGTTCTTAAAACTCATACTATTGATGGCCGTTGTTAACTGAAGTTAATATGGCATTTGTAGACATTAGATTATCATTTATCGTACGAAGAACGGTGTGTTTTTGTTAATTCCTCAGTGTGCCATTGCTTTGAAATGACAATATGTAAGTTAACAATAAGAAAATCATCAAATACGCGAGGAATGTCACGTGACATCTCCGAATGGCTGGTTTTTGTTAATTCAATGGAGGGTGTCAAATCTCCGTTATTTTTGCAAATATGTCTCAAACGATACGAGATATGAAAAAAAAAAAAAACATAAGGGAGCTAAGTTGTAGAGAATTTTCTACTCTACCAATTAGGTTATTCAATTTTTGTGTCAGATGTGAACTGTTCGTTTGCAATTACAATTACATTACAAACGGCTTTTTTTGGTTTTACTACCATATTTTGTGTCTGAAAAATTTGAAAATGGGAGGTTCTGGTGGCCTACAATCGTGTCTGTAAAATCTGGTGCTGATCGGTTGAATGGTTCGTCTTAAAAACAGGGAACACGTTACGGATGGACAGACAGACGGACAGACAGACATCCCAAAATCACCGTTATTGTTGCAAATATGTCTAAAAAAAAAAAAAAAAAAAAAAAAAAAAAAAAAAAAAAAAAAAAAAAAAAACATAATAGAGCAAAGTTGTAGAGAATTTTCTCCTCTACAAATGTGGTTATTCAATTTTTGTGTCAGATGAAAAGTTAGGCCGTTAATTTCATTTAAATTTCTAGCTGTCAAAAGACGATCGCAAAGGCCCACTTTTAGTGTTACTACCGTAACCTAAAGTGGGCCAAATAAAATAAAACGTGAGCCATGAGGTAACTCTTCCATTTAGATCTAAAAGTGTGTGGGTTAGTACCAGTGATGGACTAAGGCTGTCGGAGGCCCGGGGCAACAGCAAAACATGAGCCACCCCCCCCTCCCTGGTCCACTTGGAAATACATGTTTTACTATTAAAAATGTAACTTTTGAGATTTGGAGGCCCCATAACAAAAGGCCAAGGGGTATTTGGAGGCTCCCCAACACAAGCAGTCTGGGGCAGTCCACAGATTGCTGTAACTGCACGTTTCTGAGCCAAAAATATCCTTTTTGTATCAGTTGAATTATCTGAAGAAATAACTCCATACATCATAAGTGAATGAAAGTAAGCATAGTAGACTAATTTTTGTGTTGAAAGATCACTTATTTCAGATATTATTCTAATGTTAAATAAGGCAGAATTTAGTTTTTGAACAAGATCCTAAACATGGGCTTTCCACGACAGCTTACTGTCTATCTGAACACCCAGAAATTTTAACTGTTCAGTCTCGCTTATCGTATGCCCATTATGTGTAATCAAAATGTGAGCTTTTGTTAAATTATGTTTTAGAAATTGTAAAAACTGAGTTTTACTGTGATTTAACAGCAATTTGTTTTCCACAAACCATGAACTTATCTCTTGAAATGCATTATTTGATACTGTGTCAATATTACAAACAACATCCTTCACTACCAAACTGGTATCATCAGCAAACAAAAATATTTTACAGTCTCCTGTTATAATCGAAGGCATATCATTTATATAAATAAGAAACAGCGGTAGTCCCAAAACAGACTCCTGGGGCACCCCACACTTAACTGTGTCCCATTGTAATTGTACGTCATAGCCCATCTTTCACTCATGCCACAGCATCGACACACAGCGCTCGAATGGTATCACGAGAGGATCATTTGGAAAATGGAAAGGCAAACCACGGTCTTCAGATTCTGCCTGCTTGCAAGTAATGGTCGTTTGCGCATATGATGTAGACCTGGTGCATTTGTCTAAGACACACTGCCCCAAACCTCAGGCGTTATGGTTTGGGGTGTAATAAGCCACAACTCCCATTCAATTTTAGTGTTCATGGACAGAGTGCTCACCAGCACTCAATATGGCAAAATGTTGTAAGACCTGTTCTTTTGCCTTTGTTGCAACAGGAAGGTGATGTGTTGTTACAACAGGATAATGCTTGCCCACAAACTATGCATGAAACTAAACGTGCTCCACAAAATGTGCAGCAACTTTCCTGGCCAGCACAATCTCCAGACCTTTTTCCGGTTGAGTATGTGTGGGATATGATGGGAGAATAACTGAAAAGTATGATTTGTCAACCCACAACTCTTGCAGTACTATGTGGACAAGTTAAGTAGGTGTGAAATAATGTATCTCAAGATGCATGTTTGGGATATGATAAGACAACAGTTGACAAGTGTGGCTTGTCAACCAACAGTTCTTTCAAAACTACATGAAAAATTAGTGCAGGTGTGACATAATGTGTCCCAAGTCAGTATTTGCCTTCTGTACGATCAAATGGGTGCCGGAATAGGCACCTGCATTGCCACCCATTGAGAGAGGCTATACCACATACTAATATGGGTGCTTCAGCATGGATCGACACCTGCTACCTCAGTGCTGCTTGAGCTATTGATCTGTAAGTGTAATCATTTTGTGTACTCTATATGCACCATTTCAACAATAAACCTCGTGTGAATTGGAAAACTCTAAGAGGGTGCACTAATTTTTATTTCCAGCAGTATACTTCAGCTCATAGTATAAATAAATAAATAAAATAAAATAAAGTTCAGGGAAATTTGCAAGTACAGAAATACAAGTCACTTAGAAATTAAATAAATAGGAACTGTTGGAATGGCTGCAAGAAAAATATGAAGAAATCAAAAAGGAAATGATTATCTCAAGGGCTGACAGAGGATACAGAAAAGTCAAAACAAACTGCAGTGAAATTAAAAGCAGGGGTGGTAACACCCATTCTGTGACATCAATGATTTTAAAAGTTCTATAGTCTTAAACATGACCTGTCTGCAGCAACGACTGTTTTAACACAATGTACTGTACGAGAATTCAGCCCCACCAGTTGCTTCAAAATAACTGAACTTTTATCCAGATTTTGTATGTCAAAATTGTCAAAAAACGTACTCACATGACACATTAACACAAAGAGCTAAATGCTCATGTTTTATAAAATTAGTAATAAAACATTTGCTACTAGCAGCCTGAACAATAAAATTTACGTAGTGGCTGGCTGCTGTGGGCTGCCGACATGTTCAAAGGTGAAAGTGGCATCAGACTAGGGTGGGGAGCATGCAAGCCGTGGCCACATCAAAGACAGTGCTGTATCATAATGGCTATATGAAGCAGCTGCTTAACACAGATGGTTGTAAATGTAATTCAAAACATTGTTTAATCAATCGATCCACAAAAACTATATAAAATGTCATACATTTTTCTGGTAAACATAAGGAACAAAACTTTTTTTAGCAGGGGAAGGGGAGTAAAAGACTGTTACAATAGATACAATATAATATGTTTTCAGTGAGATTACAATATAATATGTTTTCAGTGAGAATTACAACATGAAGTAGAGTTACCATTTTATTTCATATTTTGAATAATATACTCATTAGGAAAGAGGGGAAAATATTACTATCGAATTTACAGAAAGGACCCCAGCCAAAATACAAGATTCAAATATATCTAAACAAAATCTTCAGTGCTCCAAAAAAATCTCTATTACACAACTGCAACTGCTTGTTTGGAATAAACCCATCATTCAAAGAAAAATGTTTAAAAAATTTAAGCTGTTCAAGAACGTCACACTTCTGTAGCATAGAAGTTTTGGAAGTTTGAGAATAACAGAAGATGAGTGCAGATAGCCAAATGTTTAATGCAACTGCTGGACCAAAGCAGGAGACCCAGGTTCAATTCGTGGCCTGGCTCACATTTTCACTTATCGCCATTGTATAATTTCAGTGCCCTAATGCAGATAATGTCAATCCTTTCCTTCCTAATCATTCTTCCTTCCCTCCCTTAATAAATAATTCACTAATGCAATATGTCTGTGAATGGAATATTATATTATTATACTGATGTGGTGTCTGTTCTTTCGAGCATGCCCAAAAGAACAGACACCACACCAATATAATAAGATACATGCAATAAGAGCCACACAAATATCCGAAGTGGTGTCCAATTGAAAGAATTGCACCAGGCCAATGACCCACACTAAACTATTATTATTATAAGATAATTTTCCATTGGACTTTTTAAAATCATTGTGATATGTGACAAGATATTTAAAAGATACTCAAGACGGTGTGTAGAATCTATGAGACTGTGAAAAATATTATCCACGCAGATCTGAATACAGCAACGGCAGGTCAGTGTGAGAATTAGTGCACACCTCATGCATCAAAGCTACTGATGAGAATAATAGAAGAATGAAAAAGAAAATTAAGGATCTGATAGATGGCGATAAGTTTGACTTTCGGAAAGGTAATGGAAACAGAGAGGCAGTCCTGACATTATTTGTTAATGGAAGCAAGACTAGAGAAAAATCGAGACACATTCATAAGATTTGTTGACCTAGTAAAAAGCATTTAACAATTTAAAATGATGCAATTCTGAAGAAATAGGAATAAACTACAGAGAAAGATGGGTGATATACAGTATGTACAAGAATAATAAGACTTCAAGACCACGAATGAAATGTTCAAGTTGAAAAGGATGTAAGTCAGAGATGCAGTATTTTGCACCTACTGTTTAATGCATATTCAGAAGAAGCAATGATGAAATAACAGAAATACTGTAGAGTAAAATAAAAATTCTGGGTGGAAGAATATTTGATGACATTGCTATCCTTGGCAGAGTGAAGAAGTATTACAGGATCTATTGAATTTAATGATTAGTCTATTGAGTACATAATACTGATTGAGAGTAAATAATAAAAAGATAAAAGTAATTAACTGTAGCAGAAATGAAAATAGTGAGAAATTTGACATAAAAAAGGTGATAAAGACATAGATCAAGATAAGGAATTTTGTTATCATGGAAGCACAATAACCCACAATGGATGAAGCAAGGAGGGCATAAAAAGCAGACTGACACAGCTAAAGAGGGCATTCATGACCATGAGGAGTCTACTGTTATCAAACATTGGCCTTAATGCCAAGAATAAACTTCTGAAAATGACCATTCAGTGCACAACTTTGTATGGAAGTGAAACACGGACTGTGGGAATACTGGAACAGAATAGAATCAAAGCACTTGAGATGTTGTGCTACAGAAGAATATTGAAAATTATCTAGACTGATCTAGACAAATAAGGGGGTTCTACATAGAATCATCAGAGAAAGGGACATGTGAAAAACACTCACAAGACCCATGTGTTTAGACACCCGGGATAACCTCTCTGGACGTAGAAGGAGCTGTAGGGAAAGGCAAAGATAAGAGGACATCCAGCAATAATTGAAGATATAGAGTGCTACTGCCACTCTGAAATAAAGAATCTCCAGGGACCTTGTTTTGACTTCCATATTTCAGTACTCTTCAAATTCTTCTCATAGTATCATATCTCCCATGCCATCTTCATCTACTTGCTCTTTCCTTTCTACATAACTGATTTCCAGTTCATTTCCCTTGTAAGCCCCCTCTATAAATTCCTTCCACTTTTCAGCTTTCCCTTCTTTGCATGGTACCAGTTTTCCATCTGAACTCTTAACATTCACACATCTGATTATCTTGTCACCAAATGTTTCTTCTTCTTCCCCTATACATTCTTCTACAGACATGTATTTGTCCTCCAGCCACACCTGCTTAGCAGTTTCACATTTCCTGTTAATTTCATCTGTTAGACATATTTATTCCTTCCTGCCTGCCTCAGTTGCTGCATTTCTATATCTTTCCTTTGATCAATTAAATGCAGTATTTTCTGTGATTTCTACCAGGCTTTGTGCTTTTTATGTACCCTGCTATCTTCACCATTTCCTCTCTCAATGCTAATCATTTGTTTTGTACTTTGTTACTTTTCTCCATTTAAGTCAATTATTGCCAAATGCTCCCTCTATTTTCCTAGATTGGCAGTTTTTCCATTTTAACCTACAGGTCATAGCCAGTATACTGTGATCAAGAGTCCACAACTGCTCCTGGATATACAGTTGAAAACCTTGTTCGGAATCAAAGTGAAACCATATGGTGTCTAGTGGTCTATTCCACATACTGGTATACAACATTCTTTTGTGATTCTTAAACCAAGTATTAGTAATGATTAAATTATGTTCTGTGCAAAATTCTACCTAGTGCCCCTTCTTTCATTCCTTTTCCTCATTCCATATTCAGCTACTATTTTTCTTCTCTTTCTTTCCCTGCTATTGTATTCAGGTCCCCCATTACAATCAAATTTTCATTTCACTTAACTATCTGAATTACTCCTTTGGTTTCTTCATCAATTAGTAGACCTAATGGGCATATAAAATTATACTGCTATGGTGGGTGTTTGTTTTGTGACTGTCTTGGCTATGATCATATGTTCACTTTGTTGGTCATAGCAGCTTACCTGCTTGTTTTCTTATTCACTAGTAGACCTACTAATGCATTAGCTCCAACTGATTTGTATTTATAACCCTCTATTCATCTGACCCAAAGTCCTGTTCATCCTCTGACTTCACTAATCCCCACTGTATCTAACTTTAATGTATCCATTTCTCTTTTCAAATTTTATAACCCTCTTGCCTGAATGAGGGTTCAGTGCCCCAATCCACAGAATGTGATCTATAAAATGCCTTAGTCCCCTCAAAATTACAACAACAACATAAAATTTGAGTTTTGTTTTTCCTTATGACAGCAACCTCCTGCGTTATTGATGCATCTTTAGAATGTTTTACCCATTATAATGTATCTTTATAGTA
The DNA here is from genome assembly GCA_026315105.1 of Locusta migratoria. NCBI lineage: Eukaryota > Metazoa > Arthropoda > Insecta > Orthoptera > Acrididae > Locusta > Locusta migratoria. The sequence goes on along the minus strand of CM048755.1, from coordinate 733,322,255 downwards.
TACCTATGTGTCCTCAGAAAAAGTAGTGGCTATAGATTCCCTTTGCTTTCAACTTTTTGGAGTAGGTGTAAGGCAATTCCACAGTGGCTGATGCCACAAGGTAAGATCAGTCAATGATCCAGACTGTTATCCCTGCAACTACTGAAAAGGCTGCTGCCCCTCTTCAGAACCACTAATTTGTTTGCCATCTCCAGAGATACATCTCTGCAAGTTGCACCTATGGTACAGCTATCTGTATCATTGAAGCATGCATACTACCCCACCTCAGCAAAGTTCATGTTTCACAGGGGTTGGTTTACGGTGTAGAATGGGGAACAAAAAGATTACCTGGCCCGAATAATTTAAAGTCCAAGAACAGAGCATTGCACATGCTCTAGTCCCAAAGTGTGTGTTGCCAACTCTAGCTGTCTTTGGAGCTTCAGCTTGGTGTTTACAAGTGGATATGCCGACAGTTTATGAGCACAAGGGGCACGAGTTCAAGTACCACTGGAGTCAACTTTTCTTCTTTTTTGGACCGGTGAAGGGAATTTTTTTCTAACATTAATTTGCTCTGAATTGTGCAATTATAGGATTTTCTACATTCTTAAACATATTCCATTTTGTAATAGCCTAATCTTTAAATAACAAGACAAATGATAGCCATAGTAAAAATGTAGAAAATGGGCGCATATATTTGTAATTACTTCAACTGCCATGTGGTGAATCTATAGTGATAATCTAAGATAAATATATTGGCAGATAGGCATAATTTTCTAAGCCCATAAGCATGGTTTACATGAGTGAGTGGCTGTGCCTTCCATGTTCTGTTGTTTCCAGTTTAATATTACTTCTTCAACTCTGGTAGGACTATTTCACCATTATGCTAACAAGAAAGGACAGGTAGCTGATTCACAGAGTGTCGGCCTTCCTGGTTAAGTGGTGTGAATCGAATCAGAAGCCACCATAGCCTTTACTTTTTTATTTTATTTCTTATTGCGGTGCAAATGTTTCTTGCTTTAGTTACTTTTTGTTATTAAATTATATTGGTTTTACTTTTAACAGTATTCTCTTTAGTTAATAATTAATTACAGTTTTTGAATTTGATATCTAAAAATAATCTTCCTTGGAAGGTAATATTTTTAGTGAATTAATATTTAAAATATTACCTGCAAGACATCTATAAAATAAAAAATAAATTGACTCCAGTGGGATTTGAACACATACCTGTTGTGTTCATAAACCATCAGCCTATCTACTCACCCAATGAAACATATGTGAGAAATGGTTCATCGTAAATCTACCCACATGGAATCCTTATACCTCAACCGTTTCTACAAACTCAAATAATGTTTTCCAAAATAAATTATATGTGAGTAAAAGTGCAATGAATCTCTACATATACTGTCTCTTAGCTATTGTATTGCTTCTATTTGATGATTAAACAGCAAGCTAAAGCTGCACAGACCACTGGAGTTGGCAACACTCATGCTTATGAGCTTAGGCACATGCAATGCTCTGTTCTTGGACTTCAAAATTATTTGCGCTAGGTAATCTTTTTGTCCCCCATTGTACATGAATTTTTTTTATCTTTAGTATTCACACTATGACAGGCGACTTATCCGCATGGCTGTAACGGATCATACAACCATTTCTCGATCTCTGAGTCAACAGACAGGGACATTTGCAAGACAATAACCATCTGCACAAATAGTTTGACAATGCTTGCAGCAGCATGGACTATCAGCTCGGAGACCATGTCTGTGGTTACCCTTGACGCTGCATCACAAACAGGAGTGCCTGCAATGGTGTATGCAATGACGAACCTGGGTGCACAAATGGCAAAACGTCTTTTTTTTTTTTTCGGATGAATCCAGGTTCTGTTTACAGCGTCATGATGGTCGCATCTGTGTTTGGTGACATCGCGGTGAACACACAATGGAAGCGTGTATTTGTCATTGCCCATACTGGCGTCTCACCTGGCGTGATGGTAGGGGTGCCATTGGTTACACCTCTTGTTCGCATCGACGGCACTTTGAGCATTTGAGCAGTGGCTGTTACATATCAGATGTGTTACAACCCGTGGATCTACACTTCATTCGATCCCTGAGAAACCCTACATTTCAGTAGGATAATGCACAACTGCATGTTGCAGGTTCTGTACAGGCATTTCTGGATACAGAAAATGTTCAACTGCTGCCCTGGCCAGCACATTCTCTAGATCTGTTACCAACTGAAAACTTCTGTTCAATGGTGGCCAAGCAACTGGCTCATCATAATATGCCAGTCACTACTCTTGATGAACTGTGGTATCATGTTGAAGCTGCATGGGCATCTGTACCTGTACATGTGATCCAAGCTCTGTTTGACTCAATGCACAGGCGTATCAAGGCTGTTATTACAGCCAGAGGTGGTTGTTCTGGATACTGATTTCTCAGGATCTATGCACCCAAATTGTGAGAAAATGTAATCACATGTAAGTTATAGTATAATATATTTGTCCAATGAATACCCGTATATCATCTGCATTTCTTCTTGGTGTAGCAATTTTAATGACCAGTAGTGTAGTTTCTTTCACTATATTGAACTGTGATTTCTGCTAGAAAGTAAGTCAGTCATAACTTTTTCTGAAAATAAAATGGATCACAAGAGAGATACAAGTATCTGCAAAGAAAAAGAAATTAGTTCCTGAAATATCTATACAATGCACAACATCTCCAGAGTTTGATTCCTCCTTTAAGAGTTACAAAGAAAGGTTTAAGCAGTTATAAAAGAAGCAAAAAGAATGGCAAATAGTTCCTTTATAGAAAGTGCTCCAAATAAAATGAAAGCCAAATGGGATTTTGTAAGACAGGAAACAGGAGTAATACAGGGACAACAGGAAAACCTCAAACTCGTGGAAAACTCATCAGTAATATCTAATCCCCAACAGATAGCAAATAAATTCAAGTCATATTTCAATGATGTAGCCTGCAGTTTGGTGAAGCAAATTCCACAAAATGGTTGCATTACAAGTCAGACTAGATCTGGCCAAAATAGTGTCTCTCTTCATATATCCAACAGATGAAGAGGAAATGTTGAAAATAACAGGTGAGCTAAAATCAAAGTGTCCCTACAGTAATGATAATAAAACAGACCACACCATTAAAAGGTGTGCTTCCTTAATACCAAAGCCCTTGGTGGACATCTACAATAGCTCCCTTTCAGAGGAAATATTCCCAGTGTACAAGAAAAGGGGGGGGGGCAATTACATAGTAAATGATTGGCCTGTCTCTCTGCTGTCTTTTGTAAAAGATTTTTTTCTACCATTTTACAGAAGTCTAAAAAGCTTCATTAAAAATAAATAAATAAACGCTTCTCAACCACACAGCATGGTATCTGAAAAGGTAAATATACTCTGACAGCTATTGTAGATTTCTTAAATGAAGCTTTAAACTGAATAGACAAAAAATAACTCATAGCAGCAATGTTTTCAGATCTTTCAAAAGAATTTGATATCATAAACCACAGTTTTTTTTACTTAGTAATCTAGAAAACATGGGCATCAGAGGACCAGTTAGAAGTGGGTGCAGTGGAATTACTTATCCCTAACCACAAGTACATTAAATATGCTAATGACACAATAATACTAATCAATGATAGAACACTGGAAGAGTTACAGAATTAAATAAAAGAGTCTACATCTCACCTATCAGAATGGTTCATTATAAACAACTTAATAATAAACACCCAGGAAACAGCCATTATGTAATACGTACAATACAGAACAAGAAGCCTCAAAACTCAAACCATAGAACTGTTCAACAAAACACTTTAATCTGTAAATGTTATGAGATTTCTTGGTGTTTGGATCCAAGATGACCTAAGATGGAACAACCACATACAACATACAGGGTGTCCAGAAAAGGACTCCCTGATTTCAAAATTAAATATCTCGAAAACAAAGATCAATAGAGGAATGCAGTAAATGGTATGTTTCTTGTGAAAGCTGTAAGTAGTTTATACAGCAGTTTGAAATAATAGTTACAATAACTGCTTACAGATGGCGCTGTAATCACCATATGTAATGCATAGTATATATCCGAAGCCCAGATCAATTAGTTCCACTATTGAAACATGAAAGGAGGTTAGCGTATCGAAGGAAGAGATTAAAATCATTTACTCCATTGAACAACGCGTTTTTCTGGTGCTAGACTACCACAGATTAGAAGAGAGTCCTACGGCAACAAGGCGAAGTTTTCAAGCATGATTTAATGTTCCAAAAGGACCCAATGCGAAAACCATTTGTACGCTCTTCGCAAAATTTCAACGAACAGGCAGCGTAACTGATGATCTAGTGAGGCATGTTGGCTGCAAGCAAACCGCAGTTACGCCTGAAAATATCACCACAGTTTCTGGAATTATTCAGCGAAATCCAATATTATCCACCTGTAGAATTGCATCTGAGACTGGTTTGAAGCATTTCAGCATGCAGAAAATACTGAGAAAGAGCCTACACATGTTTCCATTCAAAATTCAGACGCACCAGGCCACACCTGTACGAGCTGTGCAACAAAGGGTTGCCTTTGCTAATCAAATGCTCACAATGATTAATAGTGAAGGATTTGATGTTGGCTGCATCTGGTTTACAGATGAAGCACACTTCCACCTGAATGGATACGTGAATAAGCAGAACTGGCGATTTTGGTGTTCCGAAAAGCCATATTGGTGTGAAGCAAAACCCCTGTATTCTCCTAAAGTTACTGTGTGGGCTGCAGTATGCAGCAGAGGTATTATTGGCCCTTTTTTATTCGAGAAATGGTCACTGGTGCACGTTACGTTGCAATTTTGGAACAATTTGTCGCCACACAGCAAGCGTTAGAGGATCAACCAGGTACTGAATGGTTTATGCAAGATGGAGCCCGACCACTTCAAACCGAACAATTGTTTCGCTTTCTTGAGGAATACTTTGGGAATTGAGTAATTGCTTTGGAATATCCCAAATTTACTGGTGCAGGCATGGATTGGCCTCCAAATTCGCCAGATTTGACTCCCTGTGACTTTTTCTTGTGGGGCACAGAGAAAGACATGGTCTACCCGAAGCATCCCGCCACGCTGGACGAGCTTGAATCAGAAATCTCTGTGGCATATGAATCCATTTCGGTTGAGACACTACGAAATGTGATGGCGAATTTCATTCTTCGTTTGCGCCACCTCTGTAGTACCAATGGTGAACATTTTGAAAACATTGTGATGTGATTATTTGCAAAGAGTGTTTTCATACGATTATTTCACTTATGTATGCTGATATGAGCTGTACAGCGTACAGCGCCATCTGTTAGCAGCTTTTGTAACTATTATTTCAAACTGCTGTATAGACTTCTTACAGATTTCACAATGAACATACCGTTTATTGCATTCCTGTATCGATCTTTGTTTTCGAGATATTTAATTTTGAAATCAGGCAGTCCTTTCCTGGACACCCTGTATATGTAACAAACAAAAAACAGCATTCATTATGGTGTCAAAATTCTTGCAGGTTGTACAACAATGCGAGTCCTAAAAAGCATAGACTGTGCTCAAGTAGAATCATGGCTAAGGTATGGTTTAATTTGCAGGGGAAACTCACCACATAGCAAAAATTAAATTATTTCATTGCCAAAAAAAAAAAAAAAAAAAAAAAAAAAAAAAAAAAAAAAAAAAAGAACCATAAGAACCATGGAAGACAAAGGATCTTGTTTCTCTTGTAAGCCTTTATTTAAGAGACTGCATACTCTTCCACTACCCTGCCTGTATGATTTTAAAGTACTATTGTTCATACGAAAAATTTTAGATAGTGAAAACAAGTTTGCACCAACAAACCAATATATTCACTCATGCAACATAATGAAGCATCAATATATACATGTACAGTTTGCTCATACAACACTAAAGCAAAAATGCAATCAGGTACAAAACTATAAGTTACCTAAGAACATTAAGGCAATTACATGTTTACATAAATTGAAAACTGCTTTGAGTGATCATTTGATTGAGAATTGCTACTATAGTGTTGATTAATTTTATCTACAATATAAATATAACAAAAGAAAAATTGAACATGTCAGATAAATATAATAAAATAAAAATGTAAATATAATATAGTAAGAACAGTTTACAACTCACCGCAAAGACATGGCGACGAGCTGCGACAGGCAAATACAAAAGACACACACATACAACACTTTCAGCTATCGGCCATGGCCTTCTTCAGAAAATAGAACACTCACGCAATTAGACAGGCACACAACACAGTCATACAGCCATCACTTCCGGCTTGATTGGTATTATTTTCATGATTTTATGTGTAGTATAGGTTAATTGAAGTATTCAATACTATTCTTGTGGTATTTGGTGACAGTATTGGTTGGTATCGATTTCTTCACTTGATTATTAGCTCAAGTAAAGTATTCAATTCTATTACATGGCCATTTTAATTTTTTATGTCACGTATTTGTGTGTGTGGTTTTTTTTATTTTAATTATATCTTTCTGTGTTTTATGTTGGGTTTTATCATTTTTCCCCACATAGAATGTTCCCATCCAAATCCCCACAGTCTCACGCTTGTCCCTTAGTGTCATTTTACGTTAATTTTCATGTGTTTATATGTGGGTGTTTCGCGAGTGTTTTGGTAACCATATTGACTATGAGTACATATGTCATTGCCGCCATTTTGATGATGACATGAGTCAAAGCAAAGGGGTGGAATCGCGACGTAAAGTATTACCAAAATTCCTTTAGTTATTTGTTTATTTATTTTAATTTAATTTACAGCTCGAGGTACCAATGAGGATGGAATTCATGGCATAATAAAATTACTAAACACAGAGGCAAGGGGGAAGGAGGTAAAAGCAATAAATGTAAGCTTAACAAGTTATACTTAACAATTCCACATGAGTAGAATTACTTATAAATAATATGGTAGATTACATTAAATAGATAACAACAATTTCCTTTAACAGTGAGGTTGACATACAAGTCCACTTATAAAAGAGCAGAAGCATTAAAGAGAAGTAGACATTAATGCACAAAGCTGCCGTTACCAACAAACAACAGAAATAATTAGTTACGCCTCAAGGCAGGAAGTCTAATCACACTTCCATGAAGATAGTAAGCAAACCAGAAGGTGTAACCCACTTGAGTAGATCAATTACACATTAGAACTCCCAACAGAAAAGCAACAATGGAGTGATTGATTTCTTAGGAAAATTAAGAAAATTTTAAAACAACGCCAAACAGGTAGCGAAGAACAATTTCACTCAATTACATTAGGGCTGAACTAGCTTAGGTTTCATAAATAAAATCAATTAAAATATCACCAAGACTATGACACTTACAGGAAACCAATCATGAAAATGTACCAAGCAACATACACTATGGTTTGAAACAGTGGCATATATTCTAAGGTAACAACACACCAGTTTCTTGAAAAAAAATTAATAAAATCTTTCCATTAAAACACAACATGGCAGGAACTGAAGGATTACAGAAGGAAGAATAGACAGAGCAGAACAGATGAAATTTTAAATTCGAAGGAACTGCCAAAATTACAATTATGGGTGGGTAGGAAAGACCGTGCAGAGGGAAAAACGCACTGCCTGGAATTACGCTTGTCCCCCAGGCAGTAGATAAATTCCTCAGTGATACTGATGAAGCAATAAATTGATTGAAGAATTATTAATGAATAGAAACAAGGTTCTAAAACCTCTTACCACAACTATCAATAGCCAGTTCACCAACCATCAATATAAACAAATAAAATGTAGACATGAGGCCAGGGTGCAAAATTTCAGTTCTGAAGCCACCAGCCAATCCAAAAACTTGGGTCGCCACATCCCCTTTATCTGAATATTAAATAATTTCCCTGTTCAAACAATATCTTTACACACAATACCAGATCAAATGATTTAATAGAAAAATACATACCAGTACCATAATCTGGCACTTCATTTTTAGTGCAGTGTTGTCTTTCTGCAAAGAAGTACCACTTACCTTTGGGTTAAACTCAGACACAGAAGATCCAATCACTGATATTATAAGCTAATCCCCCAGTGTATGTCTTCAGCCAAGTCCTGTATGCTTCTTTTAAGATTTAGTATTTGGTGCTTGCTCTACTAACACATTTTTAACACCATTTCTGGTTGAATTCTTGCGGATGAATCAGCTGACGATGTGTAAAGATGTTTTATACAATTAAATAAAATACTTACCTTACAATTGACTATGAAACATGGTGGGGTCATGTTACACACATGGGAGAAGCAAGGTTACCTAAGAGACTCATGAGCTCGGCAGCGGAGGGTAAGAGGAGTTGAGGTAGACCAAGAAGAAAGCACTTAGATTCTGTGCAGAATGATTTTGAAGTAAAAGGCATAACATCAGACGAGGCATCAATGTTAGCATTGCATAGGGGATCATGGAAGAATTTTATTAGAGGTACTATGCTCCAGACTGAACGCTGAAAGGCATTATCAGTCTCTAATGATGATGATGAAAAAGGGAGTCTGTTAGTCTGGTTGCTTGCTACCATTGCTTATACAGAAAACAACCACACCTCAAGTAAACGGAAAAGGCACAGCTTACACCAGACGCAGACTGGGAGGGGGGGGGGGGGGGGGAGCGGAGGGGGCGGACCACCCTGGGCCTCTCATCTTAGGGGGGGGGGGGGCTTCCAAATACCTCGAAATTTTTTCCCCCCCTTGAGCTTCATTGCCTCTTGTTCTGTGAACTCCAAATTTGGAAAGCTATTTTTTTTTAGTTTGTCCTATGCCTCTCTTCCTGTGGGCCCCTCCAAATCTAAAAAGTTACTTTTTATAGTAATACTTCTATTTCCAAGTGGACGAGGGGCCTCACTTTCTTCTGCTGCTGCCCCGGGCCTGCGACAGCAAAGTCCACCACTGGCTTACACACAATTTCAGCTTTGTAAATGTGTGCAAACTTGCTGATAGCTTCCTGAACAAACCTTAAGGTTTGGAGAAAGTGCAACAGCTGTGATATCAAAACAAAACTGGTGTTTAATATCTGTTATTTGCACAAATACTAAGAAAAGATGATATTCAATGCTACTTAGGGGATCCAATTAACAACCAAGTAGATCAAACCTTCTGAGAAAAGCCCTCTCACAAGTATCAAGTGCACTATCAAGGAAATCTAATTAAATAGGTGAAATGCAGCAGGCAAATAATGCAAGTGTTGGATATACCTTACTTATCACATAAAGCAGCAAGTAATTTAAGTGAAATAAACCCATAAATTATTATTGCGGAAGTGCTTAGTCAAAAATAGTCTTTGATATATGTCAAAATTGAGATCAGATAGTGACACAGCCTAAGCTCAGAAAACCAGAAACAAGTCATAATTACGTAGCTTGTGTGGGTGATTGTGTGTCTTAGGTGGAGGAACGTTTAATACCCAATAATGTGATACTGATTATTCTAATGATGGACTGAGTGGGATCACGTAGATGTTAGCACACTAGACTCACATTGTGGAAGACAGCTCAATTCTGCATCCAGTAGATGTTCTGCGATTTTTCAAAATCACTTCAAGCAGATAGAGACATGATTACTTAGAGAACAGAATAGTAAATTCCCTTCCTCATCCTTTTATCATCAGAGCTTCTATCTCAATGGAGACAGGATAGAGTATCACCTTCTTGAAGATTTAAAGGAAATGCATTGTTATCAAATTCTGTATAGATCAATAGTAGTGGGACATATGCCAAAAGTTCATTCAATTTATGCAGTTTTTAAAAGTGTAGGATTACTAATTTGTAACTGTTTTAAGTCTGAAATATTTTTAGTAATAAAGAAGTAGCTAATTTACACCAGGAATAGTACAAAATATTTGTTCTGTAATTTGTTCTGTTTCATCCAGAGAAAAAAGAAAAGAAAGAATTAATGCCAACATTTTTGCCGCTAATAAGTTATTTAGGTATTGAAATACCTAATGATGGCAGGAGTAGATGACAAAATTCAGAATGCCAATGAGAAGAAACACATTTCTGTAGAAAAGAAGAACATAAAATATTAATTTTAGTGTTAGGAAGTCTTTTCTGAAAGCATTTGTCTGTAAAACATGGAAAATAAAAAGTTCAGACAAAACAATGATACCAGCTCTTGAAACTGCTACAGAAGATTGAACTAATAATGAGTTACTGAACTGAACTGGGAAGAAAAATGTGTCGCACAACTTGACTAAATGATTGGATCAATCGATACGGCATATTCTGAGAAATCCAAGAATAGTCAGTTTAGCATTAGAAGGGAGTATGGGAGGTAAAAAATCTCAGAGGGAGACTAAAAGATGGATACAGTAAGCAGGTTCAAAAGAATGTGGGCTGCCACTGGTTTTCAACAGATGAATAGGCTTGCTCAGAAGTGAGTAGCATAGATAGCTCCATTGAACTAGTCTTCAGATTGAAGACCACACCAATCATTAGTTGCAGTGAAAGTATCTGTAATCAGGGTGACATTTCAAAGTCCCCCAAAAAATTTCCCTGAGACTTCCAGGTCTTTCTGGCCTCTGTTCATGACAATCAACACTATACTCTTTCATTAATGCAAAAAATGATGAAATTTTAATATAAATGATTTCCAAAAACTTAATGGCACACAGACAACATACTAGGTGATAACACATTGCAGGGTGTCAGATAAGTTCAAAAACACTTGCAAAAAAATTTAAATGTCCATGACAAGATAGCAAGTTAACACAGATCTAGCTGATATCCTGTTGTGCACAGTATGCTGCTGCATTAACTATAGTTAACACAGGATATTTGACACATTTTTATTTTGAATTTGGATCTAATGATGAAAACACATATTTGCAACAGTTGTACAAATGGAGTGGTAATTAAAGTTCATGATGTAGTTCGAAATTACCACACAATGTCCTCTCACCATCAATGGTAATTATAAAATGTAGGAGTTACAAGTATAGTAACCTAAATAACCGCATATCTGACCTAAAACAAAAAAATAAAAATAAGCATGGAGTAATGTATTTTATTCCTCAACAGCAAACAATAAATTTAATAGTTTCTTGCAAACATTTCAGACACATTCATGTGTCACTTGCCAGAAAAAGAAAAACATAACAATTAAGCAGAAAAGGAATAACACTCGGATGTATCAGAGTATTAAAATATCATCATTAAAGATGAGATCGCTACACAGAATTAGTAAAACAGAGAGTGGCAACTCTGCAACGTTGACAGACCTATTGCCATATTATCAGTCTTCAGATTTTCGAATATTCTGTTTCTGTAAGACTTGAGTCATTATTAAACAAAATTAATATTATCTCACCTTCACAATATGAATTTCATAAAAGTAGATCAACTACACATGCTTTTTATGAATTTCTTGAAAGATGCACAACTCTAGTAGATCGTAAACAAGCTGTGGTAGGCATATTTATTGATCAATTTAAAGCGTTCGACATGGTCAACCATGAATTGTTACTTGCAAAGCTTGAGAATTGTGGAATCTGAGGTGTGGCATGCAACTGGTTCCACAGTTATCTAAGTGGAAAAAGAAAGTTTGTAGAAATAACAAACTGTAGAAATACTGGAGTCCTTCCACAGCAGGTCAGGCACACTAAATACAATATTGGGTGTTCCACAGGGCTCCATTCTTGGCCCTGTCCTTTTCACATTATACATAAATGACTTGCCAGAACATTTACATAAGGCCTATTCTTTCCTGAGTGCAGATGACACAAACATACTGTTAACCAGTGGAGATAACACACTGCAAAATATAGTCCATGAAAACACTTCAGAAGTAAAATCTTGGTTTGAATCACACAAATTACTACTAAATATGCAGAAAACAGTAGCCATGAAGTTCCACACAAGACAATACTACTCCATAGGAGGGAGATATACACAATGGTGGAAACATCATGCTCTATGTACAGGACACAAGATTTCTAGGGCTGCCCATCAACAACACACTAAACTGGAAGACACACACAGTGACACTATCAAATAAGCTCAGCAAAATTTGCTTCTTATTGATGTCAATTAGGGATACTACCAATATGGATACTCTAAAACTTAACTATCATGCCCTGTTTGAATCAGACATGAGATATAGCCTGATATTCTGGGGAAATAGTCCTGAGTCACATAAAAATTTTAATTTTCAAAAGCAGGCATTGAGAGCCCTCAAAAAGAGAAACTGCACATTGCAAACCACTATTCCATCTTTTAAAATTCTGCCACTCCTTTGCATGTATATTATGGAGCTAACTTGTTTCATCATACACCACTTAAAATCCCTACACAAAAATCTAGATTGTCACACCTATCACACTAGAAACAAAATGCAGCTGCAAAATATAACACATACAAAACTTTACATGAGTGGAGTTAAATGTATGGGTATAAAAATTTATAACCACTTCCCAACGAGTATAAAGTCATCCGATTACCCAAGCAAAATAGGACATGAACTGAAGAAACCCCCTACCAAACCAATGCTTATACTCTGTTTCTGAATTCCTGAATACAAAATTTTTCCCATAATCTCATACACAAATGTTTCAATTCATATAAAATTTCAGAGGTGTCCCAAAGCACTGTGTACATTCAGGTTCTGTTTACTGCTTCTCAAATAATACATACATTTAATTAGAAATAAAACTATTCTTGTGTGCAATCTAGACATATTGTTTTTCACATAAGTTGTATTTCATAAAATGTTATATTTAATTGAATTTGTATTTTAATTTTGTTTGATTTGTATGGCACTGAATATGCCGTATCATATCTAGTTTATATTCTACTTTGTGTCTTGTTTATTTCCAAGGAGGATAGGTTACACGGATACACCCTTACGCTGAAAAAGTGAAGCCTGCCTCTGCCACGTTGCTAAGTTTTGTGGAAGTGTTTGTATTCTAGAGATAATGTTTTATGTGACTTAGAACAGGAACAAACCGTCCAACCGTGATGTACATGTAAAAAGAGTGCAAATTAGCCATTAAAAATTAAGTTTTCAAATATATTATGATGAATATCTATTAGAGAAGATATATTGTCTGAAAGTACATACTTTGCAGTGAGTGTCAGTTCAATGCATTAACTGTAAGAGGGTTGACTTAACACACAGTTTTAACTATGACATAGCATTCCAAAACTGACCAAGATGGCGGATAGGCTTCAACTGACACATGTGCTCGGAATACATAATGCCATCACCCTTTATTCTAACCTCCTTGTTTATTTTACATTGTATTCTTGACCTATCCCGTATCAATGTACAAGTGACTGTACCAATTTGATCTACCGGACAAATAAATAAAATGTTCTTAAAAATCCAATTGTGAAAGCAACATTAACTTAATTGTTTGTAACTGTAGCATATGTTGGTAAGTTTAAAATTTTGCTGGTGCCATATCCAGCCCACTCATCACTAGTCAAAAGATCATTATTTGTCTCCAATTACAGGCAATGTTAAGTGGTTCCTAGACTCAAAGGGTGTACAATACACAATCATGAATAAGACTATGTGAGTACACAAGTGCAAGTGTATTTTTGTGTGTTCTATGTTTTTTATTACGGCTTAGAAGTTTGTATACAAAATCTATTAAATGCAGTTTATGACTTGTCCTATAGCACTTCTGTACCTATGTACTTCTGTACAATCTATGATTCACAGGATCAATAAATATACAATACACTTCTAAGGTTAATGGTGTCAGCACTCACTGCCTTCCCCTCACCTCTTCTCATGCCTGAAACAGTTATAATGTAGGGACAAGGCCATTGCCATCATCCACCATGCAAACTGTCAACTTATCAAGGGCAAGCCTAACCTGTAGACACACTAATATTTAATAATACACTTCAAACAATACTGAAATACCAATCATCACAACTAACAAATGACAAAATGATCAAAAACTCAAAATTCCTAGTTTTTGGAATCCCCAGATTTTTCAAGTAAAATTCCCAGGGAATCTCTGGTTTTCCAGGATTTAGAGTAATCGTCACCCTGGTCACTAGATTACTTATGGGCAGAATAGATTCTAAATAAGGTGAAGGAATTGAAGTCAATGAATGTTGGTTACCACTCCAGATGGCACTGGAAACATTTTCCCACTGCATTTTTTTACATACAACTCTTGAAGTTTGTCTTCAGATCAATAACAATACAGAAGAAACTGCTTATCACAATTGGAAGGGAATGGACATTTTGTTCATTAGGGATGTGTATAAAAATAGTAATAACTTTTCTCACTTAGGAAGAAATTTAAAAAAAATTACCGAGTATTAAATTGAATGTATAATTCTTACTAGATCAGCTTGCTTATAAAACAATGTTACCAACAAACACAGATACCACACCACCATACTTACTTAAAAACACAAAGTCAACTTTTTCCATGTACCATATTTTTAAACTTTATCAACAGTGTAATTTACTTTGGGTCCATACATGTCCTGACAAATTGGGTTCTGTATTTTAATACCTATGATGAAGTTTAAATAGCATATGCAATGTCTAAGTATGTGAACTATTAATGTGTTGTATGTGCCCATATTTTGTTTTAAAATTTAATCTCAACCACAAATTTTCAGGACCAACTAAGAAAAATCTCACCTTTAAATGTGGCACAATTAAATACTTTATTTTATAACTTTTTGATAAAAAGTATGAACTTTTCAACCAATTTCTAACATTTTGATGGTATTAAAACATGCACTTACTAAACACCACCATAGTTTCCTCCTACATCTTGTGAAAAGGTAAAAATAGAGGTTCAGGTTCACATTGAGGCTGAGGAAGGGAGTTAATGAATATTATAGTCCTGCCCAAGTTTCAAGTCTATAACTGGGAAAATTATTTAACACATTGGCTGATGTGTGGCCGGCAGTGACTCTGGCATTGTGTCAATCAACACTTTAAAAATCAAAGTGGCCTATTAAAAATGTAATACAACCTAAAAAATTACTTTCTTCAGCTGTTCAGTTCTTTAACACTTTCGCTGTGGCTGACGCTATCCTACATTGAGCGCGGACGCTTATAAGCATCAGCTGCAGTGAAAGTGTTAACCTGTTGGCTGCCGCAATGACATGTGCCAGAGCCGGCCACACGGCAGCCAATGTGTTAACTGCTAGTGTTTCTCACAAAAACTGAAGTCTAATGTGTTCAACTTTTTTTCCATATCAAGAAAGTTTCAAAACAAGGGGCGGGTGCAGATTTGACACTTTTGTTATTACTCAAACTAATGAGTGTTACTTCTTTGCGTTACCCATTTACAAGTTTCTAGTTCTGTCACTACAATTTTTTATTATTTAAATAATCTACTTTGTAATTTCATAAAAGTGAAAAATCAATTATTACACTATTAAATAGAAATGGAAACAATATGGAAGAAATTTAAACAAAAGTGTACCCTTTCAAAATTTTTGAATATATGAAGTCCGCTGTTTGATACCAAGCCCACCAACAATGTTCCACACATTCACAAACACTGCTAGCTGATCCCGCAGTCTGGGATGCAACATTGTTTCTATCAGTGAAAGGTCCACCATTTGTGTGAGAGCCATGTT
This sequence comes from Locusta migratoria, assembly GCA_026315105.1. Lineage (NCBI taxonomy): Eukaryota > Metazoa > Arthropoda > Insecta > Orthoptera > Acrididae > Locusta > Locusta migratoria. The sequence goes on along the minus strand of CM048755.1, from coordinate 733,306,696 downwards.
AATAAATTAATTTAACATTACTGGCAAAAATTCAAAGCCACCCAAATTGTAGAGTATCTGCGGCTCTGGCCAATGAGAACTCACTGGCTGTCAACCAATGAGATGCATGTTTCTTAACCGGAGATTCGGGCACTACACACACTCATGTACTAAAAATAAACTTGCACCTAACCTAATTTTAAGTATAAAGAAAGATCAGTAGTGTAGCCTTAAGAAGCTTGGGTATTGGTTAAACAAGAAATTTTGTTTTGGTCTATGAGAACACGTAGCGCCCTAATCTCCAGTTAAGAAACAAACCCTCAGCATCTCATTGGCTGAAAGTTGCCATTGGCCAGAGCCAGGGATACTCTTGGGATGGCTTAATTTTCACATGAATTTAACATTACAGCACCCTCAAAGATCTTTAACTTCAGCTCCCAGTTAGTGTACAGTGTAGTAGCAATTGTAGGAATGTCACAGATAGGATTCAAGGTGTCAAACAATATGAATTTCCCCAATACATAAATATTCTCACATCAATTCATTAGCAAGATTATTCCCATTTTCAATTTGCACAAGAAATGCATCCCAAGTGAAACATTTACTGCAGGGGACTGCAATGAAATGGATCCCTTATTGCCACTTGGCATTTTTCCATAACCAGACTAATTCTCACCAGATATTTCTGAAGCCCAAACTTTAAAAACAGTTTGTATTAATGCCACAAGCCAAGAGAACTGTAAGGCATGTAAATTTAAAACTGTTTCCAACAAGTATTATAAACTTACCTCCAATTTCTCAAAAATCATTTAATCCAAGTGCCGAAACCTTCATGGCGGGTATTTCATCACCTAGCCTGACAATGCAAGACTGCTGTGGCAGACAACAGCCAATGCATTGCAGAGTCACCGGCTGACAGATTAACTGATACAATGTGCTGGCATGCACTCAAATGCTCCACTAAATTTACACTTTCTAGTACAGTACAGTGTATCTTCTTTTACAGGAAATTGGAAGATTTTTTCCAAAATTAACTTTTACTTTTCTAACTAATACAGGGCTTGAGTGAACAGAGTGGAATACGTGGCCACCACTGGGCGAGTAGTTTTCAGACAGACCTCTGCTGTGTCATGGCAGCCTTGTGGTTGACAATTTTGAATGGCTGTTTTAACACAAATTAAAATTTTCAAGTGTATAATTTATTAGTTAGCAACTAGACTAATTCCATCAAAGAATATAGTTTGTCTTTAACAGAATGCCTTAAAGACAATACATGAAAAATATGCATTGATCCCTTATGCACTAGGTAAACAGATGCAATGCATAACGCTCTTGCATTTTAGAGTCACTATATTCAAGGAGACAATATGGTTATATTTATATTGTTTTTGCAACACAGAAGTAAAAATCTGAATGAACAGGCTATTTTCTTATGTTACAATACATTTACCATTGTCACTCACCTGTTAGATTACCAATTTCAACAATTCTTACAAAACTTAAAAAGTGGGTCATGTGATAAACACTTATTAGCAGAGTCCATAGTGACAAGGAATATTAACTGTGTGCATGACAATATTGGCGAAAGTAAAGACACTACTTTCCTTCAAGTTTGTGACAATATGCATTTATGACTTACGTAAGAATGGAACAGAATCATGTGATATGTGGAGGAAACCCAATAGATGTGTTTAAGATTCCTTTAAATTTTTGAAAAACCACCAAAATATTTGTCCTGGAAACAAGGCAGTTGAAACCTGCAATTAAAGTATCTACATTTATAACACTATAGTGCTGGTTTGTGTCAACATAATGACAAAATATTACTCTTACTACTGTAGCAGTCTGCCACGAGAAAACAAATAAGGACAATTCCCATACACATAAGTGGTATAACTGCCACTGCCAGAGTACCTAGTTTGCTTTAAGTAGTAGTATTACATTGTCAGATTTGGGTTCACGTATAGGATGAGAGTGTGCTTCCTACTTTGTTTACAGTCACAGTTGATTGCCACAATAGTGTTCAAACAATACGAACCATTACGAGTGTAAACTCGGTCTTCATATTTCTACCAAATCCATTTCACTTAAATGAACACTTAGTGTCTACTGTGAATATTTTACCTTTGTAATAACAATTCACCGGCCACGGTGGCCGAGGAGACTGAGGCGCTCCAGTCACGGTCAGCACGGCCACTACGGCTGGGGGTTCGAATCCCCCTTGGGCATGGATATTTGTGCCGTCCTAGTTTGTAAGTAGTTCATAAGTAGTTCGTAAGTTTAGGGACTGATGACCCTGTAGTTAAGTCCCATAAGCTTAAACATTTGAATAACAATTCAGATCTATTTACATGCATAAATTTTGTACAAAAGTCTCTGCCTAAAGATTATTTTTGCACTGTTTGGTTCCAAAGAAAGTGAGTACATCAGGAAGGGTGAAAAGACAACTATTCAATACTTAAGAAAATTTTGGAAGTTATCTGCTCTAGTACCTCATGACAGTAGTGGCACAGTGTTTCACAACACAAATTTGTGTGTTCCTTGTCCCAAAATTAATCATTTCATATTTTATTGAAATGTGTTGCATTCATTAGATGCTATCAATATGTTGAGGATTAGCTGTCATATTGCAGAAATTACATAAACATTAAAACTGACTGATGAAATTTGTAGTTTCACCAACTACATTATACAACAAATACTAATCAGTGACTTTTAGACCATAACTAGCTGTTTTGCAAATGCAACAAGACCACTAATCTTTGTGTAATACTTACATCTTTCCAGAGGCAGAGCATGATAATACAGAACTAATCACCATTAGTGAATTCAACAACATCACAAGCATTATGTGGGTTGACATCACAGGTCTGCATCCTGTGACTAACATATTATCAATCTTTCAAGTTTGAATTCAATATTTTAAGAATACCATTAAATTTATGAGAAAAAGCATTAGCATAAGATGACAACTCCGACTATTTCCATAAATCACTGAAACTAACCAATGCCAGCAAAAGACAGGAAGCTATTGCACCTCACCTTGAAAATATAAACAAATGTGTATTTAACACACCATGAAGTTAAACTCAATGGAATTTGGAAGACCTTTCAAAATAGGAGCCATGATCGCTTCTGTACTACTAGTGCAACATTTATTAAATGCAGTAGTCATTTGACTTCAGCAGCTCACAAAAAAACTTTCTTTGGTTTCACTTGGGCAGTAAGCCACATTACAAACCAACCTATAACATTCACTATCATACATATCAGTAATTTTGAAGTCTGACAAAATATAAATTTTTTGTGCAAGGCATGCATGGAGCTGCCACTGAAGTGGCTCCATTTCAGCTGTGTACACAATGCAACACTAACCAAACTAGGCATTGCTGACAGTGTCAATTACAATACTCCATACTGAACAAAGGTCTAAACAAAACAATTTCACTGATTTTTCAAGGAAATTTCACATACCCTCAATTTAGACCTTTGATAGTTTTAATAGGCAACAATAGCTTCAAGTTTGAAACAGTAATAGAAAATTCACATTATTAAAACACTTGTCAAATTCCAACCTTGACAATACTATTACAATCCAACCTGGACTTTCCAAAATCAGTACATACATGTGATAGGATCAGTCATAATGGATACTTATTCCATTATGAAATACTCCAAGAAATCATCCTAGTAAGGCAAAAGCAACTACAGCATAATTTTCATTCTGAATAATTTATTACACTTAAAAGTATCTAACAACCACATTACATTACACTGATACAATGCTTTGGCAAACCCAAGTATTCAACACAATTAGCCGAAGGTATAATTTTTGTACATTTACTCCTCCAAAATACTTTATATTACAGCCAAATAAAACAATTCAGAAGCACAAGACCATTCCATGCACTGTAATATCCACAAGTATAGGCTCAATTCATGTGTTGCAGAACTTCAACAATAACTGCATTTCTCAAAAGCTAAAACTGTAGACTAATAAATTACTAAAATTTCATTTTCATTCACTTCAAGGCCTTCATCCCAACCAGACAAGTTCCATTTCCACTTGGAAGGCCTAAAAATTAAGATTTTACAATTTTCACTTGTGTGCCACAGTTTAGTTATGCAAATTATATGTATATTCCACAATTACTTATTTGCAGAGAAATTCCAGCAGAGTAGCATTGAAGTTCTACATCAGCATTCCACAGGCCACCATACAGTTGGATTGAAGTACATGGTGTACCAGTGACAAATGAACCAAGACTATAGTCATAAAAACACAGGCTGGTCGATCCAGGCCTCATTACCTTCTCTCAGAAGAAAAAGAAAACTGGTTTTTTCCCCAACCAGTAAGGTGCTTCACATTTTAACATTTGAGACAGGAAATAAAAGCCAAAAGAAAAGAACATTTCAAATTATAAAACTATATTTTGACATTAACTCAAATACAAACAATTTTAAATACCTGAAAATTTTATGGAGGAATTAGCACAATTTCAAAATTTACACAGCTGAACTTAGTGCTTCTGCAGGTAGCACTCAGGGTTCTGAATTTTTAATCAATTTTCTTCACATAAATTCAATCATGCTAAGTGAATAACAGCTCAGATGTTCTACATTTCTCTAGCCTACAGTCACAGGCTACGTCAATTCCTGCTGATACATTCAATTCAGAACATACAATATTAGATACACACACATACCTACACACAATCACACTAAGTTTTTTTCTTTTTCTCTTCCGCAGGCAAATCAATTTTCTGTTCGACAGAAGACATTTGTAAAACACTATATATTACAGTTTAAACGAACTGTTATTAACTTAGTGTATACAACCACTTTGATGCCAAATACTGCAGAAGCACTTAATCTAGTAAATATAAATTCAAGAAAAACTCTCAGGCATTTCACAATCAGATTAAATTGCACACAAAGTTCTATTCCAACTACAGATAATCACAATGATTGCTGTAGACAGTACCTGTTTTATAATACAAAGCTATAGACAGGACATTAACAGCACCTCCTCAGAGATCTTTACACACAAACTAAAACATTTTCAATGTAACAAACTAAGTTAAAGAAGCACCACAACTTAAGAAATATTAGGAAAACAAATTCAAGAAATTGCAGGTACTGCATTTTGATTCTTGCAAATGTAACTGAAAAATAAATGCACTTCCTATAGGTCTTAAAACCTGAAGATAAAAATCTTTATAAAATTTACGTTCTCAAAAAATTACAATTTGACAACGAACACAGTCCGGTGAATACAATGAATTTTAGGACCAATATGTGGACATTTCACCTGCGTACAAGAAAAGTGGAGCCTTAGTTTGAGTATGACGATTCTCCAAAAATTAATATTCCTCCTAACACTACATCACACAAAAAGTTAAGTCTCTGAGCCATTTTGTCAAACCTAAAACACACTTTACACCATAAGCAAACTTGCTTGCTGGTTATCTTACAGCAGCTATAAAGAAGAACAAAGACACCAAGTGAAGTATGACAATTTTGAAAACGAAACTGAACAATGTTTTTATACCTCGACAGGAATGTCTAAGAACACTGGATTCCAAAAAGAGGGATCTGATAGGACAAAGTATACTGGTCTCAGTGTTAATTGGTCCCGAGACAAAAAGCCAAAAACTGATTAAGCAGTAGCCTCTCCATTGGAAGAGGCTTCTTTCTTCTTCTCAACTTTGGCTTTCTTCTCCGGGGTTGCTCCTTCAGATCCAGCATCTTCAGAAGCTTCAAGTGACTCGGACTTCCTCTTTCCACTAGTCACATCCGTTTCTGCAAATAGAAAAAATGTCAGTAGAGTTTGGATTAAGCAGAAATGGGACAGCTACATGAATGTATAAACTGTCCCAATAAATTTAACATGTTCTGTTAAATAAGAAACTATTTCTCATTTCCATTTCTCTGAAGTAATATTCTATACCATCATAAACTGAACTGTTTGAATAAGCTTAACATACTGAATGTAGAGCAGCAAGTCTTTGGGGGGGGGGGGGGGGGGGTTACACAAGCAATGATATTACAGCGACGTAAGCTGCAACACCAGTAACCTTTTACACAAGCAATGACCAAAATCTGCCAGGAATAGTTTTAAAAATGGAGTAAAGAGAAATTGTGCTTGCACTTGTGGCACAAATTGTTATATGTGAACTAAAAGGTTTGAGGGAAAAGTGCAACTGTTCAACACGTAAGTGGATTTTAAGCCAAAGTAGCCTTGGAGCTTTTAACACACTAATAAGAGATCTAGCATTGGAAGACCATCATTCAAGAACCACTTCAGATAAGCCAAGATAATTTCCATCGCCTATTGAATATGATAGGCGAATCCAAAGGAGTGACACACAGATGGTTTTCCTGCATGTATTAAATGGCAGGTGATGCCATTGCAATATACGTACCACATTCCTAAAACTATTTCCATTTCTTTGTGAAGTACTTGATGTGATATATGAGGCACATTCAGACTGTAGAGACATCTAGCAGCCGTGTGGTGAAGCTTGTGGAAATGTGGTGAGGGTAATTTCTGGTGCTGTAAAGTAGACTGGCAGCATCCTTTTCCTTGTGCGAAGATTTTTGGTGCTGTGCAGTTTTGTGCATTTACACACACACACACACACACACACACACACACACACACACACACACACACACACACACACCCTACAACACTGGAGATCATTGCTTGTGTAAACCCTGCTTTAAGGACATTTGTCGTTAGGCCGATTTTAGGGGTAAATTTAAGTCTGGGATACGGCCCACTGGCTTTGGCTGGTAACATCCAGTTTGATAAGTTTATTTACAAGCAGAACAGATTAAGATTGTGTTTAAAAGTGATCTGTAGCTTCTGAGAGGAATATGTTAACAGGATTCTTCTTTCACAAGTGAGCACCAAAGGCATGAATTTTTGGGCTGAGACCTGTGATTGATGGTACACTATGTTGTGGTAATCTGTAATTTACAAGGATAATCACAGATTACTTATCTACAATAATTAAGTATTACAGCATTCTCCTATTCATTGAGTGTTGCTAGTTGGTACATCTACATAGCGTACCTTGACTCATGACATTGCTAAAAGCAGACAGGTTGTATCCTGTTCAATTATGCAAATTTTAAAACCATCATCACCAAAGGTTAATTTAATTGATCAGGTTATTTTGCAAATATATATACTTTGGACATAAAATACTGAAATGAAATGATCCAGTAATGTATGGAAGATTTGTCGAAAAATGTGTTCCATACTCACAGTATACAGTTTCAATATTATATTGGTATTAAATCTTCTGCAAATATGAACAGTAGGCATGTTACTGCCCTGTTAGCCCCCCCCCCCCCTTACAGAAGAACTGATCTCCAGCTGTTGCATTCAAAGTAATGCCTAAGTTTGGTTCTCTAAATGCAGTAACTTCCAATAACCTAAACCTGTGCCTGCACAAATTAACAAGATTTTCGAACATTTAATGTATTTCGTGTACGTAACTTCTTTAAGATACTTTACAACTCGACACAAAGACACACGTCAAGCTGTGACAAAAAAGCGATGCATACAGCTAATATTACACTCAAATTTTCTTGACAACGAATCTGTACAATTACATTGAAAAAATGTTTGACTAATATTTGTCATAGCCTCAAGCCCATGCTTACATACAGTATAAATATCCACCTATACTCTATGGTTGCAAGTACAGTAACTACAAAGACAACATTGGTGATATCTGCAGTGGTAACCTGTTCTGAAAATTTCAAGAAGTGAAACCCATACACTTGTAAATATAGCCTGAAGAAACAGCAACCAGTCACTTTAATAAAAACATTCCACATAAAAGGTGACTGGTTGCTGTTGCTTTGTTTCTTTTAAGGTAACTTTATTTACCAGTTGTGTTCCTCATCCATAATGGATAAAAGTGACTACACTTGTGGCTTGTAATGAGCCAGTGCACAGTTCCCACTTTTGCTAGTACTCTGCACCTGCAGTAAACAAACTTTTTCATTTCATATAACTATAATTAAATATGTCTAAATATATGTAGCGGAATGAAAGTATATCCACATTTGCATTCTTCACTGCAAAATAATGAAAATGGACTTTTCACTTCATCGCTAATGACCTCCGCAACTGTGTTAGCTTTCAGCTCGATGCAGCCAGTTTTTATAATCAGCCTCATAGGAGTATACAATTTGTTTTGGTGCGGTGACACCATACAAATTGTGGGGGTCCTATTTTCAAACTGATATGCTAGAACTTCAAGCTGTCATTTCTCACCAATTACTATGAGAAATGCAATTGCAGTGTTAACCTACCCACAGAACTAAGGCTTTTGACAAATGACCTTCAGAGTGCTGAGGCTGAAGATGACAAGTGTGCCAGAGAATGTTGTCTCCTGATTAACACTAATGGCCAATAGTTTTACTTCTGCACACAGAAGAGTGTGCACCTGTCACAGCTTGGCATGCACCTATCCAGTGACTTATACACTATCTTAGGCAAATTGGTGAATTCTAAACTAGACTTGGCAATTATTTGTGATGTTTACATGTGTGTTTATGTGATACTGCAATTAGAATACTAATACATATTGTGATGCTTGTTCAATTCTAATAAATCTTAGAAAGATGCAGAACATAAAATGTAATTAGTGCTGTTTTGCAACAATTAAACTTCCTAAACAATCTACTGATGGTGGAACCAACCCAAGATACCCCTCCCTCCCAACTAAAAATGGGTGCTTCACAATTCAGCCCACTGAAACAAATACAAACAACTTATGAAAAAACAGGTTCCTAATTCACTAGCAGTTGAAGTGAATGAAAGTTTAATTAAACTTCCCAAGTTACTCAACTGTTCATGCACTTTTACAGGGTCCCTCTGATTGGCAGAGGATGGCCGAGTGTCTACTGAAAGTTTATTGTTCTCCAAATATTAAAATGTTTGTAAATCTGTGGGTCTTAACTACTTGGTTAAGAGTCCCTAGCTTAAAAACTACTTTAACCTAGGGACAACACACACACACACACACACACACACACACACACACACAGGGAGAACTAACCGACAGCAAACGGTGGGGCGCACACCGCAGCACGACATCTGAGTGCACATGGTTATTCCGGCGTCGCTTTATGCTCTGCCAATCTTATTTATGTAAAAGCATAGTGCCCCATTGATTAATGTATGGCATTCTTCTCTTCCCACTTTCTATTTGCAAAAATAGCTCCACATACCTCAATGAAACCTTTGAGAAAAGGCAGGCAGTAATTTCCAAGAATGCTTGCAATCTAAGTATCTCAGCCTGAAACGATATGTATTAAATATGCAACTAAATCGATTAGAAGGGGGATTGATGCACACGTTGATAAAATATGAATGTTTACATACTAATTATTTTGATGAGTGAATGTATATATCGCATTGATTTAAGTATTTTTACAGCAGACATTCACAGGAATTTCCATATAAATTTGTTGAATATTTCTGACGATATACAACGTAATGAGGCATACGTGTTAGGTATCCACACAGTACATATTTCTGAGATGGCATAGTTTCAATTTTGCTTAAGTCGCATGTGACTAGCCTTTTAATCAGTTCAGAAATGCATGTTTAATATAGTTTCAGACCAAGAGAGTGCAAGGAATCTTGGAAATTACCAGGAAGGCTGTCATTGAAAGTGGTGTGAAAAATTATGATTGTTATTCAGTGTTGCTACACCCACTTAACAAGTCCCTTAAAAATATTTTATAAATAGCTTACAAGTGATTACTCAAACATTAAAGCAATGCCCATTTTTCTGCTCCTGTGATGCTATAACCCATTACAAATTTCTTTTGAAATCTAACTACACACCCTAAGCTGGCTGCAGTGGAAGAAAAAGGTGGGACTAGATCTAACAGCCAATGTGCTACGAGCTGAATGTGAGCATCTGCTCCTAAAATTCTCTGCTCAGGTGTCACGTAAATATGTGATCTGTAGCAGTATAACCAAAAATAAAAACACCAAATGTCTCAAATTCCACTCTTCATCAGTTAACACTAAATATAATATGAATCAGCAGATTTATGTTTTCAATAAAATGGCTAACAACTATAACATGCAACAAAACTGACATCTTTTTCAAATAACGTCCTGAATGCCAAAACCATTAAACTGCAATAAAATACACCAGTAAAGACAGCACTAAGACCATAAGTGAAACTGCAAACAATTTACACCAAACTGTTAGGGCTTCCCCATTCTGGCACATATTTGCCACAGATGGCCACGTCGCGAAAAATTACTTAAACTGAACTTGGAAAGCAATGAAGAGTCACTAACAAATTTATGTTGTAAGTTAAAGCATGCTTGACTTTAGACCTACTCAATTGGGTTTTAACAATTCAAATATCTACATTTTACAAAGTTCTGTAATTTAAGCCACAGGTAAAATACTAGAGAACCACTACGTTTGTTTCAGTTCTGAATTCAAGAATTAACAATGCAAGGAAAGTAGGTAACACCTGTAGTTATTTCAAACACCTACAGCAAAAGTTCAACACAGCTGATTCAATAAAATCCCACACAACCGAAAATCAAGAATTTGAAAACCTTTTTTCTCTGAGCTCTCTTCAGCATCTGTTTTGTCCTCTGCTTCATCCTTCTGGACTGCACCGTTTTCCTTAGGTCCACTGTCCTCAGCTTCCTTTTCTTTCTTCTTATCATCAACTGTTTCTTTCACATCCTTTACATCCTTGGTAGTAGTTTCCTTAGTTTCCTCCCTGTTAGAAATAAGTAATTATTACAAAAATCCTATTACGAAAGTAAAACATCAAGTTCTCGTAAATCTGTCACGGCAATTTAAGGAAACACGAAATAGCATTTGAACAAACCCCAAATTAAAAGAAAAAACTGCAAAGAAGTAATAAACAACATGGGCAAAAAAAAAATTTTAACACTATCACCTCAGTTAATTTAAATAAACGCTTAAGTTTCCCGACTTTTCGCGCGTAATATCTTCGGTTCAATTGGTGTAAAAGCAACTTAAATATTCACTTCCACTCTATAAACAATTCGAGAGATTATCAGGATGTATGTACATAATTACCGACGCTCCCTCCATAAAAATTACCCATGTAGCATTTACACACACTTTCGAACTACGCGCTCTCGTGGCGCAAAAATTCAAAATCCACAACAACATCTGATACTCCTATGAACCAAGTAATATATCATTAAAGAAAAAGAAATTAACAGTCATTACGAGAAAATGCAAGGCCGGGTAAGTTTAACTACTGTCGATTCTACTTACAAGCTAGCTTTCCTTTCAAATGGTAGAACATAGGCACCAAATTATATGAAGGCGGCAAAGTGTTGACTCCTCAAATGTATCAACGAGCACCGCATACATATTTAATAAACAGCACCAAGGGCCTTAAGTTGTTTCCTTGGTACAGGTGTTCGCTAAACAACATTCATAACTGAAAACAGTTTGCGAAACCGTAATGAAATCTGGGGCAGTTTCAAATTTTAGCAGCTCAATTTTTCCGTCTTTAATAAAGAGTACGCTCTATTTTATCACGCGTCCTGCGATTATTCAAGAGTCCGGTTTTCAAATCACGGGAGATTTTTCCTGCTGACTACACAAGCAAATAACATAACTAATAACTAGTAAACAATAAACTAATCAAAACTCTAGCACACTGTCAGTTAATTAGCAACATACATGGACACGTGTCAGTGAGGAAACTGCGCGCACGCTGAACAACAAAGACCGGTTTCGGTGGATATAAGTTAGTAACGCACAACTTTAAGATTACAACATAGTTTTTCTTACTGTTAGAATGTTTATCCCAATTTTCCGCGAATATTCAACACCCGGTAACTTACGCGCCACAGTCACCCACTTGCCCGCCAAAACTTATAAGTCCTTACAGATTCACTATATATAATATTTTAAAATTTTACGCACATATATGTAACACTTACTTGGTTTCTGCAACCTTATCGGCCATTTTAAATAGGATTTACTTAAGATTTCTCACAAGAAAACAAGAATCAATGGAATACTCTTCCACTCGCACACGCACCCAACCGTCACTACCAACAGCCTCTGAGCGAAAGAGACCCTCACCGCGCACTTCCTCTATGACCTTCAAACTAATAATTTCCCGCGTTGAGCAGATGGCTCTGATAACCCGTCTCCCCACCACATTCGAAAGGGACCTATAAAACCTTTTAGTTTTAAAACTTTGTAATACCAAACGTTATATTATTTTATAAAACACTAATTACCATGAAAATTGTGTTTAACTGAAACTCGTATAAGAAGAGGGAAATATAAACGACCAAACAGCATCGTCAAAGACATGAAACACGGCCATTCTAAGTGCTTTGGACGGACAGAGCTCGCACTTCGCAGACGGCAGGTTATAGCACATTGCGTAACGTCTGTGGAATAGTGAGCGGGGATATTGATGTTCGTCCCCGCCCGTGTCTATTCCAGTAGTCACACAAGAATCGTAATTACGAAAATATAACATCTAAGCTCATGTCACTGATTTTAAACCTGCATAAGGTTAAAAGTACTGTTGATTACAATATAAGCCGGTTTTTTTTACCGGCATATGTTTCGTAACTGGACGTCGGAAAAGAGTTTGCGTATCTGTTCATACTAGCATCTACAATGATTTGAGGATTACACTCCGTATACGTTGCATTCTTATTGCCAAGAAGCGACACTATACAAATTAACAAGGAATGCTCTTTATAAATAATCTTTATTTAAATGTTTTTTTGTGCCGGTAACTGTATTGAGTAATTTGCGAATGGATTACGATGATGCAGTTAAAATGCAATACCTAATTATGAATTAATTAGCTGCTCTTTTGTGATGTACTTCAGGGGATTACTCTAGTTTTATTTCTGCAAGGAGAAGAAGAGATTCGCTTTTATAGACAGAGGCAGCAGGGAAAATAAAACTTGAATAACAAAAATATAAGGGCGACAACATTAACTGATATATTACGAAATGAGTGTAATTAATGTAGCTACCTTTTCGTTCCTATTAAGACTTGCACGCTCAGTGAAACACGTAACGGTCTAGATTGCGAAAGAGAAAAGCGAACCAGACGCGGGTAGAATTTGCTCGCGGAATTATCGATCGTTAGTCTCATACACCTGCAGGCTTCTGTCTTGTTTTTAGGCGACTTTGTGCATATGTTTAGGCAAATGACTGGCCGCGGCACTAAGTACCCCGGATAAATGCAACCCATAAGCAGTTAAATGTAAAACTACACATAGCACGAGTTTACAGGATTACAATGCAGATGGCGTCCAGTTCTTCTCTCACCTTTTCCCACATACGACCATTTTAAAGTGGAACGGCTGCTTTCCATAGGTGTATAGGTAAATACTGGGATTGATCGAAATCTCCACATTTGCTACAGCACACACAAACAGTGAAAATACTACTTCATACTTGCCACCATTCACAGACAGTAGAACCACACGAACTGGCAACTGTGGCGAATAAAGGTGACTGTCAAATCATGAAAAAGTAAGTGTCCGTCAACAACGCCGCGGCGGATTAGCCGCGCGTACCGGGGCGCCTTGCTGCGGTGCGCGCGGCCGTTCGTCGTCGGGGGTTCGAATCCCCTCTCGGGTATGGATGTTTGTGTTGATATTAGGTTAGTTTACCTGAGTTTAAGAAGTTCGTAAGTTACGGACTAATAACCATGCTATTGAGTCCGATAGATTTGCAAACACTCGAACTCTTTTTTTAATCCGTCATCTACGGGCTCTACCATAAGTGGAAGAAACGTTGAAGAAATCGAAGAGGGCTAATTTGTTTCATTAGTTTGGAGATAATGAACTACAAATATTTTACGTTGTTACAAGTACAATTTCCACGTTTCCCGTCATCGACTGGCTAATTTTGCCGAATTGTGTAAAATTTAAATCGAGATGAGCGAATGTCGATTTAAATTCCATTCACGGCACCAGCTAGGATTCCCAGGTTCCCGGATTTTCACGTATTTTGACCTCCTTTTTTTTATCATTTATTTAAGACATTTGTCCCGTATTTCGTTCTAAAATAATATTGTGAGGTTGAACTGTATTTGTTTTCGATTTTTAATGAAGCAATTTCGACTTTCGAAGTCTTCTGAGTGATTGATCGGACTGTACAATGGCATCACAGCTGTGTCCCGAAGCAGGAATGAACCTACTACAATATTAACTGATGGAAAGATCGCTAAAAGGGGGAGAGGGACACAACCTCCTAAGGGTGAAACTTGTCGCTAGTGTCGCGATAGGACTATTTTGGCCATTATTTCCAAAATGTCCTGTATTTTCAGTTTTGAAAAACTTGCAACGCTAGTACCAGCCTCTATCAGAAATGAATCGACGACCTCCAAAATACGCCTAGACTACTTGCTTCTGCAAGTTTCGTCCAAAAACGTTGACGTTGTACGCTCTGAAACACAGGGCCGCGCGCTCTAAGGCGCCTTGCGGAGGAGTACGTGGTCGTTACCCGTTGGAGGTTCGAGTCCTCCCTCGGGCATGTGTTTTGTGTGTGTATGTGTGTGTGTGTGTGTGTTGCCCTTAACATAAGTTACTTTAAGTAGCTTGTAAGTCCAGGAACCGATGACCACTGCAGTTAGGTCGGGAATAAGAAGTTTTATAGATAGACCACGACATCTTAGCCATGAAGTTTTAATTAATGTTTCTGCTCGTGTTACGCCAAACCGTACAAACCACTGTACAAGTGGATGAAGATCTGCTTGCTAGGGTCCATTGGTTTCTTATTTCAGTCGAGTCAGCTCGTGCATCCACCATCACCTAATTCCATTTGACCCAAATGGTTTGAGACATCCAGAGTTTACTGGGTATTTGGTTTTAATGCCCCTTCATCATTACAAGTCCTGAATAAAAAAGTAATGATAACTATTATTTTCCGCTGAAATCACTTGATTGTGAAAGGTCGCACACCTTCCATAAAATTGTCCCCGTTGCGGAGGGGGGGGGGGGGGTCACGATCCACAGGTTGAAAAACACTGATGTAGTGTATTGACTGCCCATGGCATGGATAATGTCTTCTCTGATGTACCGGTTCCCCTGCAGTAGTTGTTTCACTGTCAGAGGTACTGTAACCACGGAGACTCCTGTCGGGCGAGTACGGTGGATGTTCCAGAACCTCCCTTTGGCAGCGGCGCAGAAGGTCCTGGGCGGCAGCATCGTGCAGAATGAGGGGGTGCTCTTCCATGAAATGTCGTCGCTTTGCTCTCAGCGCTGGACGCAGTTTGTGTTGCATTTCACGGGGCAGCATCCCATCACTGCGCACGACAATGCACGATGCCACACGGCTGCTGCTGTTCAGGACATCTCGCACCGCTACCAATGGAAGGTTTTGGAACATCCACCGTACTCACCCGACGTGAGTCCCTGTGGTTGCCATCTCTTTGCTAAAGATAAGGAACCACTGCCAGTCATCCGGTACATCAGAGAAGACATTATCCATGCAATGGGGCGGTCAATACTGAATATCGACAGAAATAGATGGTATCAAGGAGGTTAGAATACAGGGGTATCGACAGAAATAGATGGTATCAAGGAGGTTAGAATACAGGGGTGTGCGCCTCGGTTGCACAGTGGTAGAGTGCCAGGCTACAAATCAAAAGGTTGCGGGTTCGATCCCCGTCAGGTCCTAGGATTTTATCTGTCACTTTCCACTTCTTTCAGTTCTGGCAGTATTGCTCATGTGAAAAATACCGAGTAGCACCGTGGTTCGGAACCCACGTTAAACTGTAGGTCCCCCTATAACTGGCTGGGTAAGTCAGTTCGAAGGTCGGAGGAAGGCAACGGCATACCACCTCCAAACAGGACCATGCCTAGTAAAGCACTGTGGTGTTCAAACCAATCTTCGGATTGTCGACTGCTTTACCTTTTAGAATACAGGGAGACGCCCTTAGGCTGAAAAAGTGAAGCCTGCCTCCACCATATTGCTAAGTTTTGGAGAAGTGTTCGTATTGTAGAGCTAATGTTGTTTGTCACTTAAAACAGAAATAAACCGTTCGACGGTTTTGCCTTGATGTACGTGTTAAACGAGTGCAACTTAGCCGTTAAAAATTAAGTTTTCAAATATAATATGCTGAGTATTTATTACCATTTATTCAAGAAAGAATATTGTTTGAAAGTACATACTTTGCAGTGACTGTCAGTCCAGTGCATTAACCGTAAGAGGGTCGAATTAACGAATAGTTTTAACGGAGAAGTAGCAATCCAGCACTGACCAAGACGGCGGACAGGCTTTAACTGACGTATGTGCTTTGCATAGATAATGCCACTTGCCTTTATTCTAACCTCCTAGGATGGTATACATCGTCCGGACATTTTGGGCCGGCCGCAGTGGCCGAGCGGTCTGCGGCGCGCCAGATACAGCCTGCACGGCCGCTACGGTCGGGGGCTCGAATCCCCCCTCGGGCATGGATGTTTGTGCCGTCTTTAGTATAAAGCATTCATAAGTAGCTTGTAAGTTTAGGGACAGATGACCCCGCAGTTAAGTCCGTTAAGCTTAACAAACATTTGAACTTTTTTTACATTTGAAAAAGAAGACGCAAGGAAGAAAGAAAGGGGAAGGAAGATTATCATTTTTGTACCATTGATGTCGTGGTCTTTACAGACGGGGTACAAGTTAAGGAAGGGCAAATTAAGAATGGCGAAGGAAATCGTCCGTACACTTTCAAAGGAACCACCTAGGCATTTCCCTTGAGTGATTTAGGGAGATCACAGAAAAACTAAATCAGGATGGCCACAGGCGAATTTGAACCACCGTCCGCTCGAATGCGAGTCCAGTGTGTCACCGCTGCGCCACCTCTCTCATTGACGTCTCGCAAAAGATCAGACATAACGAGGGACATTATATTGAAGGTGAGTAATTGTAAGAACCTCTGCCAATAAAATCGTTTCAGAGAAAAATAATAGTTCTCAATACGCGGCATGCGTGAAATGGCCGCTGTTCATCTCCTTTGAAGATGAAAGCTGAGTTTCAGGCTAGACTGGTTTCGCTTTTTGCGGGTATCTCGCGGCAACTGCGCTGCGTGTGTCGCATATTACCTGGGCTTCGTACGTACCGGCAGCGGACATTCTCTCAACGTCAAGGAAAGAGCAGATCAGTTATTCCTTCCAGATCTCCTTCTGCGCTTCAATCAATTCTACGTCATTAGGGTCGGTACGGGCACCAACTGGCCGTTGCGCGAATTCCGTTGGATCATTTACATAGTGCTCCGTGGAAGAAGCAAAACGCTGGATTTTCATGATAGTCTTCTGAACTTTACAGAAGTCACTATAGAAATAATCAACTGCCGTTTCTTCAATCTTTTTCCCAGGCTACTAATGTCGACTTCGCATTAATATACTGTTCAGATTCCAATGTTTGGTGTGAACAGAGCATACCAATTAATTATGACCACAGTATAGGATCTCTTTGTGGATTGCGGCGCTGGAGTAGCTGAGCGGTCGAAGGCGCCTCGCTGTGGAGCGCGCGGTTGCTCGCCGTCGAAGGTTCGAGTCCTCCCTGGGGCATGGGTGTGTGTGTGTTTGTCCTTTGGTTAGTTTAACTTAGTTTAAGTAGTTTGTAAGCTACGGACTGATGGCCACGCAGTTCGGTCCGATAGATTTACAAACATTTGAACATTTTTTTCAACAGTGGATTCCGTCGAGCCGGCCGCGGTGGCCGAGTGGACTGAGGCGCTCCAGTCACGGTCTGCACGGCCACTACGGTCGGGGGTTCGAATCCCCCCTCGGGCATGGATATTTGTGCCGTTCTTAGTATAAGGTAGTAAATAAGTAGTTTGTAAGTTTAGGGACTGATGACCCCGTAGTTAAGTCCCATAAGCTTAACAAACATTTCAACATTTTTTTGGATTCCGTCGATATCTTCAGAACAATGACAGTGTGTGATGTACACACATATGCAAGCCTGTGCAAATGCGTTCAGCACACAGTGTCATTTTTCTGAAGATATCGACGGAATCCAGTGTTAAAAATGCTCTGCACAATCAACATAATTAATTCAAATGTTTGTAAAGATAAGGGACCAAACTGCTGAGGGCATCGGTCCTTAGACTTACAAACTACTTTAACTTATGCTAACAAGGGAACCTCCCCATTGCAACCCCTTCAGATTTAGTTATAAGTTGGCGCAGTGGATAGGCCGTGAAAAACTGAACACAGATCAATCGAGAAAACAGGAAGAAGTTGTGTCGAACTATGAAAAAATGAAGCAAAATATAAAAACTGAGCAGTCCATGTGAAAGATAGGCACCGTCGAGCACATAATAAGCATAAGAGTGCTGTGGTCCCATGGCTAGCGTGAGGAGCGAGGGGTCATTGGTTCAAGCTTTCTCTCGAACGAAAATTTCTATTTTTTTTTTTTTTTCGCAAAATTATGATCTGCCCGTCCGTTTATTGACGTCTCTGTTCGCTGTAATCTGTTTAGTATCTGTGTTTTGCGACCGCTACCCTCAGCAATCAGCAAGGTATCTTCATCACCACACTTATTTATCAACAAATGTAGGAAATAATCATACGAATGTTCGACAATCGTTCGATCTGTTAAGGAACTGTTAGATTCGTTAAAGTTCGGAAAATATTCATTGACCTTGTTATTGAAGTCGCGAACTATATTTGCTGGATTCATATTGCCCAGGGAATACAACTTACATTAATACAGTCTCGGCCAAAGCAACGAACAGTCAACTGCCAGCCAGGGAGCTTCGTCAGCAGGAATACTCTCTCCGCCGTACACTGTAGTCGACTGGCGTCGTGTGTTTAGATGTTTGTTTAGGTGCATCGTTCCCATACTACGGCGCAGTTACCTCACTTCGGACGGACGGACAGATAATAATTTTCTGAAAATGTAAAAAATTAAAATTTCAGCCGTGTGAAGGGTCAAAGCAAGGACCTCTTCCTCGACAGCTTCTCACGCTAGCCACTTTTTTTTTCTTCAGTTAGATCTATGATCTGCGGTCGTATTTATTGTTCGTACTTCGTCGTTCGTTGATTATTTGGCTCAGCTTTTTTTTTTACAGAGGACGTTCAGCCCTCTGACCTGGCTCGCTGTTAAAAAATGTGGAACGCTCCAGGATTTTGCGTGTCATCCTCGCGAAGGGGCCATGCTAATCTTCTCTGTATCGTTCCAATTTTAGCATATGTACCGCCGAAGCGAGTACACTGACAAGGCCAAACGTTGCTTAACTTCGGAGATCGAACGAGAACCGGTGTATCCAATGTGGTATGGCCGTTGGCGCCATGCTACTGGACCACAGCGCTATGTACAGAGAACCTGATCGACATTGCTTATCTTTCGCATGGACTGAACAGTTCTTATATTTTGCTTATTTTTTTCATAGTTCCACACAACTTCTTGCAGTTTTCTCGATTCATCTGTGTTCAGTTTTTCACGACCTGCCGGCCGCGGTGGCCGAGGGGACTGAGGCGCTTCAGTCACGGTCTGCACGGCCACTACGGTCGGGGGTTCGAATCCCCCCTCGGGCATGGATATTTGTGCCGTCCTAGTTCGTAAGTAGTTCATAAGTAGTTTGTAAGTTTAGGGACTGATGACCCCGTAGTTAAGTCCCATAGACTACACAAATATATATTTCACGACCTATCCACTGCGCCAACTTATAACTACATCTGAGGGGGTACGATGGGGAGGTTCCCTTATAAGAACAACAGACGCACACACACACACACACACACACACACACACACACATATATATATATATATATATATATATATATATATATATATACACACCTGCCCGAGGGAGGACTCGAACCTCCGACAGGGAGCGGCCGCGTAATCCGTGGCAAAGTGCCTTAAGCCGCGCTGCCATTCCCGCGCGGCTCTGAATAATTGGTATCCACCAGGCATAGTTCTAGGTGGGGTTTGAAGAACACATTAATGTGATTTCGCAAGTGTTATACTAGTAAAATAAGTAAAATAACAAAAATGAAGAAACAGCTGTTGGTGTAATTTCCACGACCAGTCGCACTCTCCTGTGGGATGTATTCACATCTATCAAATATGTTACACGGCGTCCTGACAACATAACAATAAAAACTAGTTTATCTTTTTACTGCGTTTCTTTAAGGTGTGTTGCTGATGTCAGGCTACAACCGCTTGCTGTCTTCAACCTAGCGACGGGCGCCACAAAGGAACTATTCAGTATCTGTCATTCTTTCTGTATCCCAGGAAAAGCTACTCTGTGGGTAATGGGCTGTGGCAGTCTGGAAGCTATCTTAAGTAAGCCATCTTCTCCCGACAGGTTTTTCCGCTAACCGTAGACAGACACTACGCCATCGGAGAATCTCTTGCATCTGGCTTGGAAGCCTCAGCTACGAATCTTAAATACTTAGAAAATAAACAGAATTAATAACATTATTTGCTTGCAGATACGAAAAAGAGCAGAAGGCTATGAGTCAGAGCAATGCAAGTCGATGGATCCGTACTGTGGAGGACACTCGGAGGTGGCCAACAGTTTAAACGTTCGTCATCGTTCCGAAGGTTCAGACAAGGAGAAAGAACGTCTACGACGACCGATAGTGCACACGATATTTGCTAGTATATTTACATTTGAAGGATTATGGCTGTGATTCTACCCCATCTGTTATATACCCGATCTCCAACTACAGCCCAGTAAGACTGAATATTGCACGTACCGGTACAGGTAAACGAGTTCATGAAGGTTTATGTATGCGAAGCGAAAAGCTACCTGCTGGTAGGGGAAGGTCGAGTGAGTTAACGAGGAGTCTTTTGTGTTGTGGTCTTCAGTCCGGACCGGGCCACTCCCATGAACCAAAGACATTGCCGAGGTGGGGTGGCTTGCGTGCCTCAACGATACAGATAGCCGTACCGTAGGTGCAACCACAGCGGAGGGGTATCTGTGGAGAGGCCAGACAAGCGTGTGGTTCCTGAAGAGGTGCAGCAGCCTTTTCAGTAGTTACAGGGGCAACAGTCTGGATGATTGACTGAGCTGGCCTTGTAACATCAGCTAATGTGGCTTTGCCACACAGCTACTGCGAACGGCTGAAAGCAAGGGGAAACTACAGCCGTTATTTTTCCCGAGGACATGCAGCTCTACTGTATGAACATATGATGATGGCATCCTCTCGGGTAAAATATTCCGGAGGTAAAATAGTCCCCCATTCGGATCTCCGGGCGGGGACTACTCAGGAGGATGTGATCATCAGGAAAGACAATACTGGCATTCGACGGGTCGGAGCGTGGAATGTTAGATCCCTTAATCGAGTAGGAAAATTAGAAAATTTAAAAAGGGAAATGGATAGGTTGAAGTTAGATATAGTGCGGATTAGTGAAGTTCGGTGACAGGATGAACAGGATTTCTGGTCAGGTGAGTACAGGATTATAAATACAAAATCAGTTGGGGGTATCACAAGAGTAGGATTGATAATGAATAAGAAAATAGGAATGCGGGTAAACTACTATGACCAGGATAGCGATCGCATTATCATTGTCAAGATAGATACGAAGCCAACACCGACAACAGTAGTACAGGTTTATATGCCAACTAGCTCTGCCGATGATGAGGAGATCGAAGAAATATATGAGGAGCTAAAGGAAATTATTCAGACAATTAAGGGAGAGGAAAACTTAATTGTTATGGGAGACTGGAATTCGGTAGTAGGGCAAGGAAGGGAAGGGAAGATAGTGGATGAATATGGTCTGGGCAAAAGGAATGAAAGAGGAAGCCGCCTGGTAGAATTTTGTACGGAACATAATTTAGTTATAACAAACACCTGGTTTAAGAATCACAAAAGAAGGTTGTATACGTGGAAGAGACCAGGAGACACTGGGAGATACTAGATAGATTTTATAATGGTAAGACATAGATTTCGGAACCAGGTTTTGAAGTGTAGGACATACCCAGGGGCAGACATAGACTCTGACCATAACTTGTTGGTTATGAACTGTAGGCTGAAACTGAAGAAACTACAGAAAGGTAGGAAAATAAGGAGATGGGACCTAGATAAATTGAAGGAACCTGAAGTTCTTAAGAATTTCAGAGGGAGCTTCAGGCAACAATTGACAGAAACAGGGGAAAATAAAACAGTTGAGGAGGAATGGGTAAAATTGAGAGATGAAATAGTGAAGGCAGCAGAGGACAAAATAGGTAGGAAGGCAAGACCTACAAAGAATCCTTGGATATCACAGGAGATACTTAATTTAATCGATGACAGGAGAAAGTATAAAAATGCAGTAAATGAAACAGGCAAAATGGAGTACAGACGACTAAGAAATGAGATTGACAGGAAGTGCAAAATGGCTAAGCAGGAATGGCTAGAAGGCAAATGCAAGGATGTAGAAGAATGTATAAATAGGGGAAAAATAGATACAGCCTACCGGAAAATAAAAGAAACATTTGGCGATAAGAAAAACAGCTCTATGAATATCAAGGACACTAATGGAAAACCAGTTCTCAGCAAAGAAGGGAAAGCTGAAAGGTGGAAAGAGTATATAGAGGGGCTCTACAAAGGAAATGAACTTAGAGACACTATTGTAGGAAGGGAAGAGGATGTAGATG
The DNA here is from genome assembly GCA_026315105.1 of Locusta migratoria. NCBI lineage: Eukaryota > Metazoa > Arthropoda > Insecta > Orthoptera > Acrididae > Locusta > Locusta migratoria. Next base: position 733,284,101 of record CM048755.1, on the reverse strand, counting down.
ATGATGAAATAGGAGATACTATACTGAGAGATGAATTTGACAGAGCACTGAAAGATCTAAGTCGAAACAAGGCCCCTGGAGTAGATGATATCCCGTCAGAGCTACTGAAGTCTCTGGGAGAACCAGCCATGACAAAATTGTTTCATATTGTGTGTAAGATGTATGAGACAGGTGAAGTACCCTCAGACTTTAAGAAAAATGTTATAATCCCCATTTCAAAGAAAGCGGGTGCAGACAGGTGTGAAAACTACAGAACCATCAGTTTAATAAGTCATGGTTGCAAAATATTAACACGAATTATATACAGAAGGATGAAAAAGCTGGCAGAAGCCGACCTCGGGGAAGATCAGTTTGGGTTCAGGAGAAATGTAGGAACACGGGAGGCAATACTCACTTTACGGCTTATCCTAGAAGATAGATTAAGAAAAGGCAAACCAACATTTCTAGCTTTTGTAGATTTGGAGAAGGCTTTTGACAATGTTGATTGGAATAAACTCTTTCAAGTTCTGAAGCAAGCAGGAGTAAAATATAGGGAGCGTAAGGTTATTTACAAATTGTACAAAAACCAGACAGCGGTTGTCAGAGTTGAAGGGCATGAAAGGGATGCGGTGGTTGGAAAGGGAGTAAGACAGGGTTGTAGCCTTTCCCCAATGTTGTTCAATTTGTACATTGAGCAAGCTATAAAGGAAAGCAAGGATAAATTTGGAGAAGGAATTAAAGTTCAGGCTGAAGAATTAAAAACATTGCGTTTTGCCGACGACATAGTAATTCTGTCAGATACAGCAAAGGACCTGGAAGAGCAATTGAACGGAATGGACAGTGTGCTGAAAGGTGCATATAAGATGAACATTAACAAGAGTAAAACTAGGGTAATGGAGTGCAGTGTAAGAAAATCAGGTGATGCTGAAGGAATTAGATTAGGTAACGAAACAATAAAGGAGGTAGATGAGTTTTGTTACTTGGGCAGTAAAATAACAAATGATGGTCGCAGTACAGATGATACAAAATGCAGAATGGCAATGGGTAGAAAAGCGTTCTTGAAAAAGAGAAATTTGTTAACATCGAATATTGATTTAAGCCTAAGGAAGTCCTTTCTGAAGACATTTGTATGGAGTGTTGCCTTGTATGGGAGTGAAACATGGACGATAAGCAGTGTGGACAGAAAGAGGATAGAGGCTTTTGAAATGTGGTGCTACAGAAGAATGCTGAAGATTAGGTGGGTGGATCGCGTAACTAATGAGGAGGTACTGAACCGAATTGGGGAGAAAAGAAATTTCTGGCATACCTTGACTAAAAGAAGGGATAGATTGGTAGGACACATTCTTAGACATCAAGGAATTGTGAATTTAGCGTTGGAGGGAAGTGTGTGGGGTAAAAATCGCAGAGGGAGACCAAGAGACGCGTATAGTAAGCAGATTCAAGTGGATGTGGGTTGTCGTTCTTATGAGGAGATGAAAAGGCTTGCTCAGGATAGAGTAGGGTGGAGAGCTGCATCAAACCAGTCTCTGGACTGAAGACCACAACAACAACAACTTCAGTCCGGAGACTGGTTTGATGCAGCTCTCCATCCTACTCTATCCACAGTAAGCCTCTTCATCTCCTCATAAAAACTGCAACCCACATCCATTTGAATCTGCTTACTGTATTCGTCTCTTCGTTTCCTTCTGCGAGTTTTACCCCACAAATGCCAAATGCACGATTTCTTGATGTTTAAGAATGTGTCCTACCGATCTATCGCTTCTTTTAGTCAGGTGTACAAGAAATTCCTTTTCTCCCCAACTCTCTTCAGTACCTTCTCATTAGTTATGCAATCCATTCACCTAATCTTGAGCATTCTTCTATAGCACCACATTTCAAAGGCCTCTATCCTTTTCCAGTCTGAACTATTTATCGTCCAAAGGCAAGGCAACAGTACAAGGCAACAGTCCACACAAATGCCTTCAGAATATACTTCCTTACATTTCAATTAATATTTAATGTTAACTAATTCTCTTTTTCAGAAACGCTTTCTTTCCCATTGCCATTCTGCATCTGTAGTGTGACCATCATTTGTTATTTTACTGCCCAAATTACAAAACTCATCTACCACCTTTATTGTTTCGTTACCCAATCTAATTCCTTCAGCAATGACTGATTTTCGTAGACTGCATTCCATTATCCTTGGTTTGCTCTTGTTAATGTTCATCTTATTCGCTCCTTTCAATACACTGTCCATTCCGTTCAATTGCTGGTCCAGGTCCTTCGCTGTCACCGACAAAATTACAATGTCATCAGCATAACGCAATGTTCATCCTGAACTTAAATTCCTTCTCTAGATTTCCCCTTGCTTTCCTTCACAGCTTGCTCGATGTACAGATTGAAAAACATTTGGGAAACGCTAAAACCCTGTCTTACTCCCTTCCCAACCACTGCGTTCCTTTCATGCCCTTCGATTGTAACAACTGCTGTCTGGCTTTTGTACCAGTTGTAGATAACTTTCAGCTCCCTACATTTTACTCCAGCTTACTTCAGAATTTGATGGAGTGTACTCCAGTCTACACTGTCGAACGCCTTCACCAAACACACAATAGCTAGAAACGTAGGTTTGTATTTCCTTAATCTATCTTCTAAGATTGAGTATTGCCTCCCGTGTTCCTACATTTCTCCTACATCTAAAATAATCTTCTCCAAGGTCAGCTTCCACCAGACTTTCCATTCTTCTGTAAATAATTCGAATTAAAATTTTACAGCCATGGCTTATTAAACTGATGGTGCTGTAATTTTCACACCTCTCTGCGCCTGCTTTCTTTGGAATGGGGATTATTACATTTTTCTTAAAGTCTGAGGGTATTTTGCCTGTCTCGTACATCTTACACACCAGGTGAAATAGGTTTGTCATGGCTGGCTCTCCCACAGACTTTGATAGCTCTGAGGGAATGTCATATACTCCAAGGGCCTTGTTTGACTTAGGTCTTTCACGGCTCTGTCAAATTCTTCTCTCAATATAGTATCTCCTATTTCATCCTCATCTACTTCCTCTTCCCTCCCTACACTATTGTATCTAAGTTCATTTCCTTTGTAGAGCCCCTCTATTTACTCTTTCCACCTTTCAGTTTTCCCTTCTTTGCTGAGAACTAGTTTTACTTCAGAGTTCTTGATATTCATAAAGCTGGTCTCCAAATGTCTCTTTTATTTTCCTGTAGCGGTTTCTGTTTTTCCCTTAGTTATAAATTCTTTTGCAGACTTGAATTTTCCCTCTAGTCACTGCTGTTCAGCCATTTTGCACTTCCTGTCAATCTCTTGTCTTTCTATCTTTATAGACCTTCACGTCTTCACTATTTCATCCCTGGAAGCTACCCATTCATCATCTACTGTGCTACTTCCCCCACTTTCGGACAATTGTTGCCTAAAGCTCCGTCCGAAACTTTCAAGAAACTCAGGTTCCTTCAATTTATCCAGGTCCCATCTCCTTCTTTTCCTACATTTCTGCAGTTTTTTCAGTTTCAATCTACAGTTCACAACCAATAAGAATGGCCAAAGTCTATATCTGTCCCTGGATATGTCCTACAGTTTAAAACCTGGTTCCGAAATCTATGTCTTACAATTACAAAATCTATCTGGTACCTTCTGGTGTCTCCTGGTCTCTTCCACGTATATGGTACTTAAACCTATAGTTTGTTATGATTAAATTATGTTCCGTGCAAAATTCTATCAGGCGGCTTCCTCTTTCATTCTTTTTTTCCAGTCCATATTCACCAACTATTTTTCCTTCCCTTCCTTTTCCTACTACCAATTTCCAGTCCTCCATTACAATTAAGTTTTCCTATCCTTTAACTGTCTGAATAATTTCCTTTACCTCCTCATCCATTTCTTCGATCTCCTCATCATCTGCAGAGCTAGTTGGCATGTAAAACTGTACTAATGTTGTCAGTGTTGGCTTCGTATCTATATTGACTATGATGATGCGATCGCTGCGCTTCTCATAGTAGTTTACCCACATTCCTATGTTCTTATTCATTATCAGTCCTACTTCCCTATTCCTGTAATACCCCCAACTAATTTTGATTTATAATCCTGTATTCGCCTGACTAGAAATCGTGTTCCTCTTTCCATCGAACTTCACTAACCGCCGCTATATCTAACTTCAACCTGTCCATTTCTATTTTTAAATTTTCTTATTCCCCTGCCCGATTAAGTGATCTAACATTCCACGCTCCGATCCGTAAAATGACAATGTTGTCTTTCCTAATGACATCCTCCAGGGTAATCCCCGCCCAGAGATCCGAATGGGGGACTATTTTACCTCCGGGATATTTTAACCGAGAGGATGCCATAGTCATATATTCATACAGTAGAGCTGCATGTCCTCATGAAAAGTAAGGGCTGTAGTTACCTCTTGTTTTCAGCAGTTGGCTGTAACTGTGTGGCAAAGCCACATTAGCTGATGTTACAAGGCCAGCTCAGTCAATCATCCAGACTGTTGCTCCTGTAACTACTGAGAAGGTTGCTGCCCCTGTTCAGGAACCACACGTTTGTCTGGCCTCTCCACATATACCCCTCCGCTGTGGTTGCACCTACGGTAATACAATCTGTATCGTTGAGTCACGCAAGCCACCCCACCTGTGGTTCATGGGGTATACGACCAGTCTAAAATGACGAATTTTGAATATCTCTGATAATTGAACAAATACTACAATGTGCACTATGGTATTACGTCCTTAGCATAGAACCGCTAGGTCATTTTGTTTTGTAGATAACACAGGCTTGGAAGTGGATGCTATTTCTGTAACCATTAACTTTTAATCTACCCGCCTCTCTCTCTGTTGGCATATTTCCTTTATTATTGTAAATTTGTGCCATTTTAATTATAGTCCAAGTGATAAACATGGGACTTTATGGACACAGGAATCGAGCTGTTCAATTCACAGATATTTAGTGATGAAAACTTCGTGTCATTACTAACAACGGAGGAAGCTGTCAATGAAATTCCATCTAAAACAGATGCTCTACCTGAGATATAAGGAGACCAACTGCAGAATTTGATGCACTACCAGGGTCTTCATCTAACTCTGCAACTGTCTCTATTTTACCTCCATTCACTAAACACAATCTCTACCAGGGTTTTCATCTAACCCTGCACCTACTTCTCTATTATCCCAAGCAGAACTTGTTGCATTATCAGTGCCCTCATCCATATGCAATTCGACATATACCTCTGCTTTACCTCCGTTACCTCAAGCTGTACATGAAGGAGGTCCAAGAAAACGAATAAATAACTTTCCATCTCTAAACATAATCAGTACATTCGCGAAAATAGCTCTGGAAGAAAAGAGACAAAGACGAGAGGACAATGGGAGGAAGAAACAAGAAAGAAAAACGAAAAAAGTAAAATAATAATAATAGTATAATAATAATAAAAGAGAACGCGGAAGCAAATAAATAAATAAATAAATAATGAACAAAGGTACTAAATGTAAATTTGCTTTCGGCAGGGGCTTTGGAATGAAACAAGGAAAGGCTCTTAGAACAGACTTCTGCACTAATCGTTAAACTCGTCCGTTAAAATTAAGTACGCTGAAGGTGATTCAGATTGTGTCTATAAAGAGACTGTACCTTTGTGGTAATATTGGGAAGGCATAACTGTGGTACAAATGTTCTCGATGCCAAGAGTGGGCTCATGGTCAGTGTACGGGCTTAAATTACAGGGACGCAAAAGATAAATGCTAAGTTTGCGACTCTCGTGACAAATAGATAAGCATCAATAAAAAGTCTGTTTTCTTAATAAAATATTCATTTCATCTTCTTACTCATACCCTAAAGTCATCTTACCCTCACTGTAGGATAAGTTGACAAATAGTACTTTCACTATCAAGGAGAGGTCTATCTAAAGAATCTTCAGTTTCAGGAAATCTTTTTGACTTTTAATCTAAAGGAGAAACACAGATAAATAATTTTCTATACATAAAATATTAGATTTCATCGTAAGGCTCACAAAAATGTTAATCTATTTTAATGTCGTCATCTTACCCGACTTCCCTACACATTCGTGGTCACAGGTGACAGCCAACGACTGTTACCCTTCTGCATATCATTGAAGGACCACTGCTAACACAGATTATGCAGCAAAAAGACATTTATCATGTTTTGATTTGGTAAAGACAAAAAATGGGAGGCATTGCCAGTTGGTGTGGATGTGTGTTATTTTATCGTATATCTTAAGAGACCTCAACGTCTTTCCATAGCTTTGATAGTGCAGGGCTGTAGAGATGGCAGCCATGATGCGATGCATGCCGTGCCCCATTACGCCCCATACAGAGGGCTCGGCCACAGTAAGTCACGTGCTCTATATTTTGGCCGAGTTTCATCAGGTCTAGAATGTAAATTTGCAGGTTATCGTTATTTCAGTGAAATCCTTTTGATTTACTGAAACACGAGAATTCAGTGAATCAGTTCTTATTCCTAATGACGGAGTGAAAACTTTCAGCCATTACACCCTGGTGTTTAGTATCTCTGTCACCAGCAATATTTTCCTGTTGATACGCCTTTCATTGGATATCAACAATTGTAAAATTTAAATAACCAGAGAGCTACAAAGATATCCCTATATTCTTAAATAGATTTTAAGTCCGGAGATCGTCAAAGTTAGAAACTTGCACGGCTTCAGCATTTTAGTTTTCCCGATGGTGTACTTCGTATTTTATGCTGTTTGAGAACAGTCCTACTGTCTATTAGCGTGTTTATTATTCGTGTTTGTAACTTTGCGTTTGATACGTAAATGTGGTTTTCTTTATCAAATATTCCTTCAGAGAAGCGTATCCCTGATTGCGGGTACTGTATACCAGCACAAATGCTGAACGAACTCTTTGTCATGAACTTTCTATTGTTATTCCAAATAGTTCTCGTGAACGACCGTGTATCTTCTGACAGTTATAGCCCTGTTAAAATTCATTTAGTGGCTATAAATTATACTTTTTCTGAGTAATTAGTGTTATAGTATTCATCAGTTTTCTCTTGATAAATGTTTGTAATATTTTATGCAGAGTAATGACTTTTCTGTGTTCTTATTAACAAAAGAAATAAGTGTTAATATATCAGCGGATACACTGTAACACTAATCTTTCGCTTCAGTTTAACGAGCCGTAAAAGACTAGACAGTTATTCATTGTCCATGGGTTGTTTGGGCATCAACTATAGGGCTTGTTGACGTTTCTCTGAATCTCTGCCGCTATGTCGAGTTTAGTTCAACGGTATGTGTCGACTGTTTTCGGTTTCAGCTTTGAAAAATCTCATTCTTTAAGATGCCCATTAATAACATTTAGTAGCTCTAGTTCAGTTTTTGCTGTGATTTTGGGACCGAGTTCGTAATTTCGAGGGCAATATCTTCCTTTATTGGTAGCATCAACTGTACTCTGCTACAAGAAGGATTAAATGCAGGTGTTTTAATCAGAACAAACTTCTCAGTATTACCTATTGATAATAATAATTAACTTTAACTAGTTACTGGACGATTATGATGTAAGATAATGAATTAATTTAAGAACAGAAATGATTAGGATTAAGTTTCGGGTACATTTGGATATATATTCTAGATGGGAAATACAAAGGAAGCGTATCTGAATCAAACGATTCCAGTTCCCGGAACTCGTACTATGATTATCAACAAGTTAGTCTGTGAGAATTGAAATACTACGAAAATGTCATCGAAATATTTAGCTTGAACCCTGTGACAGGAAATCGAAATCACATTGAACGCCTGTCTGTAAATTGAACTCCGCATGGTGAAGTTAACAAACGTTTACTTTAAAACCAAGCTCTTCCCCCGTGCTTCGGTTTCCCGTGGCGGCTGTCTCACCACACTCAGTCAATGTTGGCTGCGGTGGCTGTAAGGGTAACAAGTTAATCAATATCAAGATCCATTTCTGTCAAAAATGTAAAATTAACTTTGAAGTTGGTGCACATCTGTATAACGTGAAGGCTCGTACAATTGAAGAACCTGACGACAGAGCGACTCCAATTAGAAAATCTTTCGTCTCTGTGCTTCTTCGATATCACCCACTTGTGACTTAAGCAGAGCAGATTCTTGTGAATGTCAGCCATTGAAAGGTTTGGTGCGTGATTTTAGTTGGAGGAATATACGAGGGTCGTCCACAAAGTAAAATTCTTCAAATGTTTGTTAAGCTTATGGGATTTAACTGCAGGCTCATCAATCCCTAAACTTACAAACTACTTATAAACTAACTTATACTAAAAAAAGCACAAACGTCCATGCCTTGTCCACAAAGTAAGTTCCGATTCTACATCTATACGCGGCAGCGCTACGATCGCAGTTCGTAGCATGCGCGGCAGTTACTCTGACTCAAGAAGAAGACATGTACACCATTTTCAGATCGCTGCTGCCGACGTGTACCTTGTAGTGCTTCTTTATAATGTCAGCCGTAATTGAAAATGCTGCCGCGTGTGAAATCAGATCTGTTATTTGTTTTCTAAATGCAAAGAAAGTTAAACCACAGGAAATTCATCGGCAAATCTGCGAGGTTTACGTACAAAATGCCACGAGTGTTGTAATGGTTAGAAGATGGGCCATACTGTTCAATGAAGGACGTGATCAACTGCCCGACGAAGAACGAAGTGGATACCAGTCTGTTGTTACTTATGAACCGGTTCACACAGTTGAAGAGAAGATTAAGCACAACCGTAAATTTACACGTAGTGCCCTTGCTGTGGAAGTTCTGCAAATCTCACGATCACTAATTCATGAAATTGATACTGAAAAACTGAAATTTCGAAAACTTTGCTCACGTTGGGTACCCAAAATTCTTAATGAGCAACACAAAAAATAACAGTTGGGCAGTGCACTTCGGTTTTTGACACGATACAATGAAGAAGGCGTTAGTTTTCTTTCTCGAATAGTCACGGGGGGGGGGGGGGGTGAAACTTGTGTATCGTACGACACCTCTGAAACAAAACAGCAATCAATGGAAGGTTACTACGAGACCATTAAGAAATTGAGCCGCGAAATACAGAACAAGAGCCGAAGATTACTGTCAAAAGGTGTGTGTTTTTTTTTTCCTACGATAATGGCAGATCTCACACGGCGAATGTGATCAAACAATTCTTACTGGAATTTCACTGGGACGTGTTAGATCATCCTCCGTACAGCCCGGACCTCGCTCCTAGCGAATTTCATCTCTTCTTACACCTAAAATCTGTTCTTGGTGGTCAACACTTCAACGATGATGACGAGCTGAAAGAACATATTACCACTTCTATGAAGAAGTCATGGTAGACTACAATGTTATCATCGGTTTTTCAAATGAACTAGTTTGCATACAAATTCCAACAGCCGGCCGCGGTGGCCGAGGGGATTGAGGCGCTCCAGTCACGGTCCGCACGGCCACTACGGTCGGGGGTTCGAATCCCCCCTCGGGCATGGATATTTGTGCCGTCCTTAGTTGTAAGTAGTTCATAAGTAGTTTGTAGGTTTAGGGACTGATGACCCCGTAGTTAAGTCCCATAGACTCTACAAACATTTGAACATTTTTTTTTTTGAAATTCCAACAACTGGTTAATGTGCTAAGAATGGAGTGTGACCACCTTTGGCAGCAATACAGGTCTGACAACGGCCGGGAGTGCTTCCTTCGAAGCTGCTCGCTGGTTTTGGAGAATGGTTGGTCGATACTGACGTAACAGAACCCGTCTCCCTAGTCCATTCCGGACATAGGAGAGCGCGCTGGTCACACCGCGCTTACAGTATCTTCCGTTTCTAAGAAACCATCAACCACCCGTGTTCTGTGAGTTCGAGCATTATCATCCACCGATACCAAGTCTGGGTCCACAGCACCTCGCAACAACCACATATGTCCACACATTCCCTGTCGACACTACTGTTTTTCTTAATGCGCCCGAGTTACTCACTTTTTTCCGATCACACGCTACATCGAAAGGAACAAAACAGAAAATTCTGGAAAACGAAAGTGCTCTCGTAACGTAACATAAATGCAACAATAACATATAAACATGGAACCCGAACCCTACCGGTAGAACAACTATTACACTACAATGTAAACCAAATATACATTCAGTATCGGAAACATTAGTGAAACATAAAGTGCATAAATGAATGAGAACTGTAGCAAGGATATGATACAACTAAACACAAGGGGATACACCTTCTTCGCAATGGTCCGCAAGTGAGAAGAAGAATAAGAAAACACAAATCGACCTGCTCCAATGGGTCTTAGAGTAAATGGGACATGAAAAGAAACATACAGGACAAAGAAAGAACATGTACGGCACTTTTTTTTATACATAACAAGTATTCCATTAAATGACATAGGTGAGAGTTATTGTCTGATGGCTCGTTGGTGGCCATGGAAAAGGGCCACCGTGAGAAAGTTGGCGTAGAGTCCGTCATAAGAGCGGAGCGCTTTCGTCTGGTGGTGGGCATTCAATAAACTAGGAAGGAAGGAAGGAACGAATATTAGGGTTTAACGTTCCGTAGACAGCGTGGTCATTATAGGCGGAGCTCACGCTCAAATTGATTGGATAAGGATGCGGAAGGAAAGAAAATAGGCCGTGCCCTTTCAAAGGAACCATCCTGGCATTTGATTGGAGTGATTTACAGAAATCACGGAAAGCCTAAATCTGGATGGCTGGAGGTGGATTTGAAGCACCGTCCTCCCTCGCTCGGTCTCGATGTTGCTCTCTTTTCACGATGTTTGGGTCCAGAAATCGTCTTTCACGTTCCCTTAAGATATGAATCCGTCGAGAATCAGTTTCCAGACTAACTCGGGACTCATCTGTGAGAAGAACACCGTCCCGCCGTTCTAACGTCCAGGTGGCATGTTGACAACTCCACTTGAGACGTTCCCTTCTGTGAAGACACGCCAAGGTTACGCATACAGCGGGTCTCCGACATTAAAGGCTACGCCGCTGAAGCCGTCTAAACATCTACATCTACATGAGATACTCTGCAAATCACATTTAAGTGCCTGGCAGAGGGTTCATCGAACCACAATTATACTATTTATCTCCCATTCCATTCTCGAATAGCGCGCGGGAAGAAAGAACACCTGAATCTCTCTGTTCGAGCTCTGATTTCTCTTATTTTATTCTGATGATCATTTCTACCTATGTAAGTGGGAGTCAACAATATATTTTCGCATTCGGAGGAGAATGTTGGCGATTGGAGTTTCGCAAGTAACCCACGCCTCAGCGATAAGCGCCGTTGTTGTAATGATTCCCATCCCAGATCCTGTATCATTTCCGTAACGCTGTCTCTCCTGTATCGTGACAATACGAAACGAGCTGCCCTTCTTTGGATGTCCTCCGTCAAACCCACCTGATAAGGATCCCACACTGGGCAGCAATACTCCAAAAATGGACGGACAAGTGCAGTGTATGCAGTTTCTTTAGTAGTTATGTTGCATCTTTTAAGGGTTCTGCCAATAAAACGCAGTCTCTGGTTCGCCTTTCCCACGATATTATCTACGTGTTCTTTCCAGTTTAAGTCTGAAGTAATAGTGATTCCTAGGTATTTTGTGGAGTTTACGGCCTTCACATTTGATTGATTTATGTTGTAAACAAAGTTTAACGGATTTCTTTTCGTACTCATGTGGACGACTTCACATTTCTCATTATTTAGAGTCAATTGCCAATTTTTACACCATACTGATATCTTATTCAGATCGTTCTGCAGTTGGTTTTGATCTTCAGATGATTTTACTAGACGGTAAATGACAGCGTCATCTGCAAACAACCTAAGAGAGCTACTTAGATTTTCCCCTAAATCGTTTATGTAAATAAGGAATAGCAGAGGACCAATAACACTACCCTGTGGAACGCCCGATATCACCTCTGTTTTAGTCGATGCCTTACCATCGATTACTACGAACTGTGTCCTCTCTGACAAGAAAGCCCTTATCCAATTGCAAATTTGGGGCGATATACCATAACCACGCAATTTGATTAAAAGCCGTTTGTGAGGTACGGTGTCAAAAGCTTTCTGGAAATCAAGAAATACGGAATCGATTTGCGAACCTTTGTCAATAGCACCCATCACTTCGTGTGAATATAGAGCTAGTTGTGTTTCGCATGTAATAATAGGATGTGTTCCATTCATAACAATGGACTAAATTAATCCTGTAATGTACAATACTATACTTTTTTTTATTTTGACGAGAAAGTTGTATCAACAGAAGAAAATTAAATTCGTTGCCTTTGAAATTAAACACACAGTTGTTTCGGGGAAGGGGAGACCGTTTGTCTCGACGCAACTCTTCTAGTGGCTGCTGTGAGGGCAGTTCTCAGTAGCTGTCAATTACTACGGGGGTATCGACGTGCCCTTAGAGCAAATAACGCTCTTCTCTTTCTGATATCAGTCGTGGTCGGACCTGCCCTGATCTATGGAATGCCGTTTCGGTCTCCACAAACTGTCGCCACATCCAAGAAACAACCGAGCGATTCACATTAAGCCATCAGGCCACAATGGTTTGAGACTGTCCGGCTTCCATTCTTCCTATGGCTCTCCACCGCAGAGAATCTAGCAGACGTCTTCACTAAGTCTTCCTGCACCGCAATGTTTCCCAACCTTTAAATACGCGATCTCCTTACAACTAAAAATATTGCGGCGTTCCCCACCCCTTCCCCGAAACAACTGTGTGTGTAATTTCAAAGGCAGCGAATTTAATTTTCTTCTGTTGATACAACTTTCTCGCAAAAATAAAAAAAAGTATAGTATTGTACATTACAGGATTAATTTAGTCCATTGTTATGAATGGAACACATCCTATTATTACATGAAGTGCGACAGGAAAACGCATGTTGCATAACGAGTTTTCGCTTTGCAGGTAAAGTTCAGAAATGAATTATGGTCGTTGAGAAAGGTCTCACTGTAAACAGTCGAATTTCTCAATATTACTTATTGTATCTTGTGAATGCTACAATCGCCTGGTACCTGAAAACAATTTTCAGGCCTTTCGTTTATGCATTGTTAACATGGCGTATTTATTATAAAACAATCTTTCTTCTATTCAACTGAGAATTTATGATCAACAAGGAATCGCGTAATTTTAATATAAAATACATTTCACTTTTCTCAGGCATATGTTTTTGCATTACAAAACCCCTAGTATTCAGGCATGATCCAGGCTGGTTTGTTCTGCTTCCTCCTGTGACTGCGAACTACAGAACTAGTCTTTGCCCCCCCCCCTACCTTTGAGGTCGCCACCCACAGGTTGAAAAACACTGCTGTACCGAATGTGAACGTGTAGACAGCGATTGTGGGTGTGGGACTACCCACCAAACACTGCCCCATTTGCTGGGTACCCGGATGCCATCGATGGCATGGTTGTACGCTGACCAGAATGCCATCTTGCATGCAGACAGTTGTTGAATTATATCGTAAATTCGACACAAGACGACCAAATGGTGGTTTGTTACTTTAATTCTGGATACCAGTGTAAATTCTTATGAGTGCCGACCAGTTAAAATCTCTCTTAAACTGCTCCACGATTTTCGCTTGAATAGCTGGAAGCCGATCTTGCATTTCCTTAAAAGATGGTGCGGCGCCTACTTTGCACATGTCAGTGTCCCAGAGTTTTCAAAACGGTTTGAAAAATGTTTCTTCATCCATCTCCCTGAACTGTTTTGCCTACCTCTGTTCGTCGTTAGTGTGGGTTGACTTTCTGCAGGGGTCGTATTTCCCCTGTTACCTGTCCATCAGTTGGGATGCTTTACAGTAGGCAAGCATTGTTCAGGCTCGGTGTCAGCTCTAATGCAAAGACTCTTTTATTCCCTAACGTGCACACTGCATTGTACTTCTTCTAGCTCTGGTAGAGGTAGTTAAAGAAACACACCTTGCGTAGCTTCCGCACTTCGTCCGCTGTCTTGGTCTAGGGTGCAGTGGGTCGCTATCCAGCAGTTGGCTCCCTCACCCCGTGCTCTGTCCGCTCGTGTTCAAATTACTGGTCAAAGTCCTTCTCACATTGTCAAGAATGCAATGAATCGACAGTTAAGATTCTAAAGTAGTGGCATGTTGACAGCTATTAGTAGGCTTATCGATCCAAATTGTTGTTTATTTTGGATTTTAAATTAAAATAATGTCGAATGTGCTTGACATCATTTAAGCCACGACGCGATTTAATATCTTGTAATGGGAATCCATGTTGCAGGTCCATCACTCGGCCTGTTTGTTTAAAAATAAATAAATAAATAATAATAATAAAATGTCCAAATGCTTGTAAATCTGAGGGACTAAACTACGTTGGTCATTAGTCTCTTGGCTTACAAACTATTTACACTAACTTAAAGTAACTTACGCTTACGGAGAAGACACACCCACGCCCGAGGGGGGATTCGAACCCCCGGCGGGGAGCAGCGTCGCACATCGTAGTATAGCGTCTCAATTCGCTTGGGCCACTCCGCCGCGGCGGATTTCAATGCTAGGCCATCAACAAGTGTCAACGTGCCAGCCATTCAACGAAACGTCATTGCTATGGGCCAGACAGAGCGACACAAAGCTTTAGGCCTCGCCTAGGCCCGTCAACACCGACATTGCGCTGCTGAAACGTTTGCCTGGTTTCCAGTTGTATCGAGCTGTTGAACGCGTACGGGTATGGAGACAACCTAAGTAATCCAAGGACCTTGCATATCAGTAGGGGACTTTTCAAACTAAAAATGTTCAAATGTTTGTTAAGCTTATGGGACTTAACTACGGGGTTATCTGTCCCTAAACTTACAAACTACTTATCAACTAGCTTATACTAAGGACGGCACAAATATCCATGCTCGAGGGAGGATTCGAACCCCCGACAGTAGTGGCCGTGCAGACCGTGACTGGAGCGCCTCAGTCCCCTCGGCCACCGCGGCCGGCTCTGTTCAAACTGATGGATGCTCTGTAAAGGTGTACGGCTTGTGAAGTTGGAGTGTAGGGCTTGTGAAGTTGAAGTAAACTGTTGTATATCTTAGCACAAAAAGTATATCAATACAATCTTCAAAACGATTTGTTTCGGCGTAACATTGTTTGAGAAGTGTGTGGATAGTTCTGTAGGCCTAAGAACGCTCCTGGCCATTAAAATTGCTACACCACGAAGATGACGTGCTACAGAAGCGAAATTTAACCGACAGGAAGAAGATGCTGTGATATGCAAATGATTAGCTTTTCAGAGCATTCACACAAGGTTGGCGCCGGTGGCGACACCTACACTGTGCTGATATGAGGAAAGTTTCCAACTGATTTCTCGTACACAAACAGCAGTTGACCGGCGTTGCCTGGTGAAACGTTGTTATGATGCCTCGTGTAAGGAAGAGAAATGCATACCATCACATTTCCGACTTTGATAAAGGTCGGTTTGTAGCCTATCGCGATTGCTGTTTATCGTATTGCGACATAGCTGCTCGCGTTGGTCGCAATCCAATGACTGTTAGCAAAATATGGAATCGGTGCGTTCAGGAGGACGATACGGAACGCCGTGCTGGATCCCAACGGCCTCGTATCACTAGCAGTCGAGATGACAGGCATCTTATCCTCATGGCTGTTCAGCCACGTCTCGATGCCTGAGTCAACAGATGGGGACGTTTGTAAGACAACAACCATCTGCACGAAGAATTCGACGACGTTTGCAGCAGCATGGACCATCAGCTCGGAGACCATGGCTGCGGTTATCCTTAACGCTGCAACACAGACAGGAGCGCCTCCAATGGTATACGCAGCGACGAACCTGGGTGCACGAATGGCAAAACGTCATTTTTTTCGGATGAATCCAGGTTCTGTTTACATCATCATGATGGCCGCATCCGTGTTTGGCGACATCGCGGTGAACGCACATTGGAAGCGTGCATTCGTCATCGCCATACGGGCGTATCACCCGGCGTAATGGTATGGGGTGCCACTGGTTACACGTCTCGGTCACCTCTTGTTCACATCGAGGGCACTTTAACAGTGGCCGTTACATTTCAGATGTGTTACAACCCGAGGCTCTACCCTTCATCGATCCCTGCGAAACCCTACATTTCCGTAGGATTATGCACGACCGCATGTTGCAGGTCACGGGCCTTTCTGGATACGGAAAATGTTCGACTGCTGCCCTGGCCAGCGCATTCTCCCGATCTCTCACCAATTGAAAACGACTGGTCAATGGTGGCCGAGCAACTGGCTCGTCACAATACGCCAGTCACTATCCTTGATGAACTGTGGTATCGTGTTGAAGCTGCATGGGTATCTGTACCTGTACACGCCATCCAATCTCTGTTTAAGTCAATGCCCAGGCGTATCAAGGCCGTTATTACGGCCAGAGACGGTTGTTCTGGGTACTGATTTCTCAGGATCTATGCACCCAAATTGCATGAAAATGTAATCACATGTCAGTTCTAGTATAATATATTTGTTCAATGAATACCTGCTTATCATTTGCATTTCTTCTTGGTGTAGCAATTTTAATTTTTGGAATGGGGATTACAACATTTTTCTTAAAGTCTTAGGGTACTTCACCAGTCTCATACATCTTACACACCAAATGAAACAGTTTTGTTGTCCTCTGCTGCCTTCACTATTTAATCTCTCAATGCTACCCATTCCTCGTCTACTGTTTTATTTCTCCCGTTTCTGTCAATTTTTGGCTAAAGCTCCCTCTGAAATTCCAAAGAACTTCAGGTTCCTTCTGTTTATCCAGCTCTTTATTTTCCTATCTTCAAATACATGGTAAAAAGAAATATAAACTTGTACAAAATGAACATTAAATGAAATGACTGGCTATATAATTTAGTAGCCTTTCATTAAAAGTCAAATATAGAAACAGACCTTCTCATTATCATATCCCACTCTGAGAGAAAAGAAGGATGGTAGATACAGTAAATGATCCCATCAGAACAAAAGAGCTGAATCCTAACCAGGACTGGAGCAGCGCAAGCAAATACTATACCAAACACTGAAGTGACAATCGTGCAGCGACCTCGTCGATGTCAAAAGACTGGATCAGCAATTGTGGATCCTATCCGCGAAAATACAATCACTTCGCCAAGTAGAGGTGTGGCAATATTTAATCATCAGTTTACAACAAAATACCGAAATGTGGTCGCAGACGGCGAACCCACCTAATTCTAAGTCGTTCTGAGGTCGCACCCAGCGAACCATCATTCCGAAAAACCCAAGTCCGCGCAAACCGCAACTGCGGTGGCTAAGTCGGCAACGATACGATCCGCACAAGAGCGGAGGCGACCGCATTCCACGATGGTACGCCTCGGAGTCCCTCTTCGCGCGCCCGCAGCTGAAAAATCCGTCCGAGCACGCGGCCCACGCCGTTTACACTTCAAAAAGCCAGTCTCACCGACCCGATAATGTCCTCTCCAATCAGAATGTTCGGCCGGGAATTGCTTACAACAAAACTTAAAAAATATAACTGAGTCAGCCAATCGCAGAGCTTCCCGCCATCGGCTCTCCAGACTCCTCTTTGACATACACATTTCATTACCGATGTCACGTAGGCCCTAAAAATACTAGGAAATTCTTTGCAAAATATCTCTAGGCGACATCTTGGCGCCTATTTTTACAACTGCTGGCGACAGCGTCCTGCTTTTTTTTGGTGGTCTGAACGAGATTTGATCCCGCGTTCGTTTTTTGTTTTTTTTTTAGTAAGAAAGGAGAAAAAGATTTGGTTGGTCGTTGGATTTGAACCCGCACCCTCCAACTTGAGGGTCTCTTTTTATTTTATTTTATTTTTTTTCTGAAAAAGCAATATTATGTTATAATGAATATGTGAACAATAAGCAATATTGTGCAACGAAAACGCTTCTACGTGGTAAATGAATGAAACAAAAACGTGCCCCTTCAGTCAGTTGTAATATATTGCTTTATTTCATTTTATTATTATTATAGGGGGCCAATTGTTCGAAGAACGTAACTCGTCGACAGTCCTGCTCATGAGTATCCCAGTCGTCTTCTCGCATTCAAGGGCGGTAGCCTTTGCACCGTTGGGATCGATCAGGTTCTATGGGCTGCATCATTGTTCTCTTCTCACACCTGGGTCACCCCAGCTGGTTTGAGGGTACGTGAACAGTGACCCTAAATAGTTCTCAAAACTGGTTCAGTAGGATGCTCCACGTTGTACAGTCGTGTGTGGTTCAAGCAAGTAGTGCCAGAAATCGAGGATGTTTTTGTCGCTATCTCGGTAAAGGTAATGTAGCGCCCTGCCTTTAATCCAGTTGATTGCATTTGTCTTCGCTGGTTGAAAATAGATGCCATCAGGGTAGAAAACTTCGGTAGATAGGATCGACGTGAAAGGACGACGGCCGGCCGCGGTGGCCGAGGGGACTGAGGCGCTCCAGTCACGGTCTGCACGGCCACTGCGGTCGGGGGTTCGAATCCCCCCTCGGGCATGGATATTTGTGCCCTCCTTAGTCTTAGGTAGTTCATAAGTAGTTTGTAAGCTTAGGGACTGATGACCCCGTAGTTAAGTCCCATAAGTTCTACAAACATTTGAAAGGACGACGTAGAAGGAGTGCCAGCATTTGTCTTGTGAGCTTCCAAGACGCACTCGCAGTGCTACAAGTCAGTCGATGCACGTCGGTGTCAACGTCTGCTCACTGGACATAAGGGGTCGCTAAGGAGGCGAATGGAATGTAACCGCTGACGATTAGGAAATTTTTCGTTCACTAATATGTACCACGATATCCGTACTTCTGTCGGCAGGAAAGGTGAATGAATCGCACGCCACACTTTTCCAAAAATGTTCAAATGTCTGTAAATCTATCGGACCAAACTGCGTGGTCATCAGTCCGTAGCTTACAAACTACTTAAACCTAGGTAATCTAACCTACGGACAACACACACCCATGCCCGAGGGAGGAGTCGAACCTTCTCGGCGAGCAACCGCTCGCTCCGAAGCGAGGTGATTTAGACCGCTCGGCTACACCGCGGCCCACACTTTTCAAAAATGTTCAAATGTTTGTAGAGCTTATGGGACTTAACTACGGGGTCATCAGTCCCTAAACTTACAAACTACTTATGAACTAGCTACAACTAAGGACGGCACAAATATCCATGCCCGAGGGGGGATTCGAACCCCCGACCGTAGTGGCCGTGCAGACCGTGACTGAAGCGCCTCAGTCCCCTCGGCCACCGCGGCCGGCCCCACTCTTTTCCAGCAGATGTTCGGGTGTCGCCGTTCTGTCATGTTACTCGGATTCCTTCTTTGTGAAATGTTGTAGTAATCCTTAGCCATGGCCTCTGGCGTTGTTGGCAGGTCAGTCAGCATGTAACTGTGTTCTACAAAGTAGATCTTGAAGTAAGCAAGCGCCGGTGAGCCAGACAGATTTCGCTGCGCAGAGACACCGAGGTGGTGCGTCCATGCATTTATTAAACTGTAAGCTCTGCTACCTACTACTGTCAGTTTTGGGACTGAAAGATAGCGGGGCGTCGTGCAATCATGAAATGTTTTTTCTCTCCAGCGCACAAGGCTAAAGAAACGTCAGCCTGGCGCAGGGCGCTGGTACAGTTAACCCTTTGTGCGAGTACCGCCCGGAAACGGCAGGTAGCAGGCGGTCAGTCGCGTCACCCTGGCAAAGCGGCCTCCCCACTCCACTGCTGCATGCCAGAGGCCCCAGGGCGGCCAGCATTCCGCGAAACGCCGAAAGGAGGCGGCACGACAGCGGATTCCTGTGATCTCTACTGTGAAGGCGACCCGGCCGACGGTTCAAGAGTGCTCAGCAACGCTGGCCCACAACGCCGACTCGAAAGTAAGGAAATAACTGGAATCAGAAGGATAAATACAGGGTGTCCAGAAATAGACTCCCTGATTTCACAATTAAATATCTCGAAAACAAAGATCGATAGAGGAATGCAGTAAACGGTATGTTCGTTGTGAAAGCTGTAAGAAGTTTATAAAACAGTTTGAAATAATAGTTACAAAACCTGCTAACAGATGGCGCTGTAATCGCCACACGTAATGCCTAGTATAAATAGTGATCCGAAGCCCAGAGCGATCAGTGCAATGGAAAGGTCTCGCCCTGGGAGAACCGCCTTTTTGATCACGGTATCTCCTACGCCAGGTAAGTATCTTTGAATATGCCGCGGTGGTTTGGGGAAATTCCGCGCCGACGCACATCAACCGGCTGCAAAGCCTCCGAAACCGGGTGCTTCGGATAGCCCTACATCTCCCACGGGATTTCCCAACGGAAGACCTCCTCAGGATCTCTAGAGTCCCCACCATCAAGTCTGGCTTCCAGCAGGCAGCTCAGTCGACCAATGCCCTCATTCGGGCTCTCAGCCATAGAGTGCAACGACTTAACGCCACAAGATGGCCACATCTGCTCCGCGCTGATTAGGCGTGGTTAGCACCTCAGGACAAACACCACCACGACTGCAAACGACAGGACAATCAAACTCGCCAGGACACTGACCAACCAACCACGTCATTTTGGAGGCATAGCCTACAGGCTTGAGCCAGCCACGGTGGCCGAGGGGACTGAGGCGCTTCAGTCACGGTCTGCACGGCCACTACGGTCGGGGGTTCGAATCCCCCCCTCGGGCATGGATATTTGTGCCGTCCTTAGGATAATCTAGTTGATAAGTAGTTTGTAAATTTAGGGACTGATAACCCCGTAGTTAAGTCCCATAAGCTATACAAATATTTGAACATCTACCGGCTTGAACTCCACCGACACTCAGAAACACAGTTATTCCGTTATGCAGCAAGCGAGAGCGACCAGTTGCACTATTGAAACGTGAAAGGAGGGTTAGCGTACCGAAGGAAGAGATTAAAACCATGTACTCCATTGAACAACGCATTTTTCTGTTGCTAGAGTACCACAGGTTAGAAGAGAGTCCTACGGCAACAAGGCAAAGTTTTCAAGCACAATTTAATGTTCCAAAAGGACCCGATGCGAAAACCATTCGTACGCTCTTCGCAAAATTTCAACGAACAGGCAGCGTAACTAATAATCTAGTGGGACATGTTGGCCGTAAGCAAACCGCAGTTATGCCTGAAAATATCGCCACAGTTTCTGGAATCATTCAGCGAAATCCAATGTCATCCGTCCGTAGAATTGCATCTGAGTCTGGTTTGAAGCGTTCCAGGACGCATAAAATACTGAGAAAGAGCCTACACATGTTTCCATTCAAAATTCAAACGCACCAGGCCATACCCGTACGAGCTGTGCAACGAAGGGTTGCCTTTGCTAATCAGATGCTCACAATGATTGATAGTTCAAGGATTTGATGTTGGCTGCGTCTGATTTACAGATGAAGCACACTTAGACCTGAATGGATACGTGAATAAGGAGAACTGGCGATTTAGGGTTCCGAAAAGCCATACTTGTGTGAAGCGAAACCTCTGTATTCTCCTAATGTTACTCTGTGGGCTGCAGTATGCAGCGTAGGCATTATTGGCCCTTTTTTCATTCGAGAAACGGTCACTGGTGCACGTTATGTTGCATTTTTGGAACAATTTGTCGCCATACAGCAAGCCATAGAGGATCGACTAGGTACTGAATGGTTTATGCAAGATGGAGCCCGACCACATCGCACCGAACAAGTGTTTCGCTTTCTTGAGGAATACTTCGGGAATCGAGTCATTGCTTTGGGATATCTAAATTTACTGGTGCAGACATGGATTGGCCTCCATATTCGCCGCATTTGACTCCCTGTGACTTTTTTTTTGTGGGGCGCAGTGAAAGACATGGTCTACCCGAAGCATACCACCACGCTGGACAAGCTTGAATCGGCGATCTCTGTGGCATGTGAGTCCATTTAGGTTGAGACACTACTCTCTCTCTCTCTCTCTCTCTCTCTCTCTCTCTCTCTCTCTCTCACACACACACACACACCTCTCTCTCTCTCTCTCTCTCTCTCTCTCTCTCTCTCTCTCTCTCTCTCACACACACACACACACACACACACACACACACACATGCCCGACGGAGGACTCGAACCTCCGAGGGTGAGCAACCGCGTGGTCCGCAGCAAGGCGCGTTAGGGTACGGCCATAGTGAATTTATCCCCGCTAGCTGCTCGGCCGCTTCACTTGCAACGGTCGGACCGTTGGCACCATCCATGGATGATGACGAAAAAAAAAAAAAAATAGTTTTGATCGCAAATTGCATAAAATCCCAAAACTGGACTCACTAGTTGCTGGCATGGGGTAGTAACTGTTAGATCACGATAGGGAAAAAGTTGAAACTGCTGTACTATAACATCAATATACATACAATGTAACTATATAAGGCTTTCTATAGTCCATGGTGTGGCTGACACAGCAGCCAGTCAAATTTTAATTTCCATTCCATGTCAATTTACCATACGAAATATTTTTTTGTTCATGAACAGTATAAAATGTCGGTATGTGATTAGGAACCCTGCTGCCTTACTATAATCTCAAAATACATACACTGTCAGTTACTGGGTAATTTCAAGTAAAAACAGTCTTGGTTGCAAAGTGGGGACTGAGGCGCTTCAGTCACAGTCTGCACGGCCACTACGGTCGGGGGTTCGAATCCCCCCTCGGGCACGGATATTTGTGCCGTCCTTAGTATAAGGTATACCATAAGTAGTTTGTAAGTTTAGGGACTGATGACCCCGTAGCTAAGACCCATAAGCACTACAAACATTTGAACATTTTTTTTTTGCAAAGTGGTTTTATTAATTACCAATGACGCGTTTCGCCCTCACAGCAGGGTATCATCACATTATCTGCATGACAAACGTTACGCAAATTGCTACAACAGCCCCTGTTTCACTACTTTAAATGTTGTAGTAATTCTTGAGTAACATTTGTCATGCAGGTAAGATGATGGCCTGCTGTGAGGGGCCGGCCGCGGTGGCCGAGGGGACTGAGGCGCTCCAGTCACGGTCTGCACGGCCACTACCGTCGGGGGTTCGAATCCCCCCTCGGGCATGGATGTTTGTGCCGTCATTAGTAGTAGCTAGTTCATAAGTAGTTTGTAAGTTTAGGAACTGATGACCCCTTAGTTAAGCCCCATAGACTCTACAAACATTTGAACATTTTTTGCTGTGAGGGCAGAACGCATCATTGGTAATTAATAACACCACTTTTCAACCAAGACCGTTTTTACTTGAAATTACCCAGTAACTGACAGTGTACCGTCTGTCACAGTGTATGTATTTTGAGATTATAGTAAGGCAGCAGGGTTCCTAATCACATACCGACATTTCATACTGTTCACGAACAAAAAATATTTTGTATGGTAAATTGACATAGAATGGCAGCAAAGTAATTAAAATGAAGTAGCCTTGTGATAGTGGCTCACAAAAAAGCCAATTTCACGTGCAACCTTTAGCAAAGAAGTAACCATTTCATATTCTGAGCTAAATAACCTATCTACACGTAAATTATCTTGAATGTCTAGTTGTTTGCTATATTAAAGTACTGGTATTCTTGCACCAAAATGAACAGCAAGATGCAATTAAAGACATTGCAAAACCGGTTGTGCGAGTCTACAAAAGTTCAATAAAATTCAGCTATAGTAAATTATGAGCTTTCCATTCAACACTCTTGAGATAAACGCGTCTTTATCAGCTCCCATTAAACACGACGCGCAGCGCACAGCGTTGAAACCTCGGAACCCGCGAGCTGCGAGCGGCACAAGAAACATAAATTCTTTGTTGCACGCGCCTGTGAAAGCGATGTGAGCGAGCTGAGGCGGCCGCGCGGGTGCACTGTGGCCACCCCAATGGGATCACCCACTGGGTTTTCCAACCGCCTCCCTGCCGGTGAAAGCAGGAAGCGTGGAGCGGCTCACTATGGCCGTACCCTTAGAGCGCTCGGCCACTCCACCGCGGGGCGAAGGTTGTAGGAAAAAGAACAAACAAAGATACTTGAAAAATGGATCATGAGAAACTTCCATGCATTCTGGATACTGCTTTCGTTGAAAGTCGTCTAGCCGGCTGCGGTGGCCGAGGGGACTGATGCGCTCCAGTCACGGTCTGCACCGCCACTACGGTCGGGGGTTCGAATCCCCCCTCGGGCATGGATATTTTTGCCGTCCTTAGGATTAGCTAGTTCATAAGTAGTTTGTAAGTTTAGGGACTGATGACCCCGTAGTTAAGTCCCATAAACTATACAAACATTTGAACATTTTTTGAATGTCGTCTAAAAGAAAATTCGAGAATTTTGTTATCATTATTTGATTTCGAGTGCCTTCTTGCCAAGCATATGAAAGAGATCTGTATAACTGGTCTCCAAGCACGAACGTGTCTTGGCATACATCCCACTCTAGGAGGCTAAAATGTAATCTTCTTCATAGATAGAACCGAGTCTAACCTAACCTAACCCAACCTCCTAGACCCCGTGAATCACTGACGAAGCAGATCGGTCCCACTGCGACTAAGCCGTCGAGCTGTGTTATCAGCCGACCTCTGCTGTCAGCGCCTGCTGCCGTTGCTACTGCCGCAGCCTTATTTACTAGAGCAACACTAAATTTCGTGGTCAAGGAACGCACTTATTTTAGTATAGGCAGTCGTTGATGATGATGATTGGTGTTTTAGGGCGCTCAACGCCCGATAGGCAGTCGTGTTTCTAACGACAAGTGGGTTTGATCCCAAGGTAAAATGAATGAATAAATAAAAATGTTAAAGGTTTTACATTTTGTATAACTATATGTATGGTGTGTGATAGTTGTATACCCAAAATGGCCTGGACGGGCACAAACGACTATCTTCAATGCGGAATCATACCATCGTTCGAACACTGGCGGGAATACAGTTATGGGCTGCGAGCAACGGAGGATTTGAACGGGTTAAAGAGCACTTGGTGATTTGTGTAGCATGGGAAACGTGCCCGGATGGCTGAGGTAGTGAAGGAAGGAAGGAAGCTTAGGGTTTAACGTCCCGCCGACAGTCTGGTCATGAGAGACAGAGCCCACGCTCGGATTTTTGGGTAAGAATGGGGAAGGAAATCGAGCATGCTCATTCAAAGGAGTCATGGTTGCATTTGCTTGAACTGATTTAGGGAGACAACGGAAAACCTTAATCTGGATGACCAGAAGTGGATTTGAACCACCGTCCTTCTGAATGGGAGTTCAATGTGAGATGGTGAAGGCAGCTACTTGTGAGAAGCACTAGATTTGGGATTGAGTGCGGCATAAATTTAATCTTCAAGTTGCAGGAGTTGAATTCAACGTCCATAGCGACCAAGTCGAACGATATATATACAGGGCGAATCTAAATTCGCGCACGCGGGTTTCGCAGCGCGATTCCTCACCTGCCAACGATGAAAATGTCTCCCACATAATTTCATCCTCCGCTTATTTCCGCCAGTAAATTTTTGTATTGCTAGCATGTGAGGAATCGCGCTGCGAAGCCCGAGTGCGCGAATTTAGATTCACTTCCTTGATTACGGACGTGGATGAGGTTGCGCCAGCAGACACACACTAGCCAGGCTGGCTATACCTGTTGCCGATAACAGCCCGATACGTTCATATGCATTGTGTCTGTTCTCTCGGTCATTTCATTGTTCTCAAGGAAGGAAGGAAGAATAAGTTTTAATTTCTCGTCGACAACGTAGTCATTTGAGACCGAGCACAAGGTCGGGATGGTTTCGATTAAAGATAGGGAAGAAAATCGGGCATGCCCTATCAAAGGAACCATCCCCGCATTTGTCTGGAGGGATTTAGGAAAATTACGGAAAAGCTAAATCTGAAGACGCCGAATGCATGAGAATGAGGTATATCTGTCGCGAAAAACACGTCACGGGGGCAATGCACCCTGCCTTCATTTATATCAATGACGAGAAAAGTTTGAAGAATACAGGAGGTGCATGTAGAATAGTTATGTTTCATACACGTAATGATTCATTGTGACCATGGAAAGAAAGGTCATAAACACTATGTTTTGCTGAATTTATTTCAAATTGTGGAAACATACGTCAGTTAACCTTGAATGACTGTCATTCTGAATAAGCAGGACGAATATAAAGTTTAGAATAATGTTCCCTGAATAAAGCACTGAAAAATGGAAACACTTGCAAACCACTCAGTGTAGCAGAATCACACCAGCATAAAAACGCCAGTAAGCAGTAATAATAATTTGCAGGCAGCTGCCCAATTAACGTCATCATTCTCACTTATAGGTTATAATTTACCGTACCGGTGCGCCTAACATTTCCAATAATGATTTTTCCTACTCGTGGTTTACAATAACCAACGATTTCAGGCAACAGATTTTGAACTACATCCCTATTATAACAATGTCAAATGCAGGTTGGAATGTCAGCAACAGAGGATAGGTAGCAAATTACTGTAAAGAATATCGCCAAGGCGCAGTAGCAAAGGCAATCACATTCACATGATGGTCAGGGGTTCATGTGCTGTGTCCTAGTGATCGTGTGAATGTCTGTCTATTTTTTTCCGATGAATGATTATGGCCGAAATTTAAGTCGTGTGAATTTGATTGACTATTCTACGTGCCTGTCTGTTAGTCTTGTGTAGTTCGCGAACGAACTAGTTCGGAAGAGCGCTCTCACAGGCGAACTCGTTCGCAGATCCCTCGCCTTTTAGTTCGTCCGCTCCTTTTCCGAAGACTGGCGGGTAACAGCGAGAGCGCGCGAGAGCGCGCAGAATCGCGTGATTCCCTTCTGCCACTTGCCGTCATTTCGAGCTGAGATGCAGCTCAGCTGTAGTTTTAGCAGCGGTAGCAAAAGCCAAAACGAGCGGACGAACTAAAAAGAGCGACCTACTTCACAGCCGAGCTGCGAACAAAAAGGAGAGCTACCGGTCTCGAACTAAAATATGCGCGCTAGATCGCGAACTAAAATATGCATGATAGGTCGCGAACTAAAAGATGCGCGATAGGTCGCGAACTAAAAGATGCGCGATAAGTCGCGAACAGAATTAAAAATCATGTTTTGCATTCTGCTGATGAGAGCCATTTCGAGGTTAGCGTCTGCCTGCTAGATTACATAGTTCGGTGCTACAAAATTTCTGCTTTGAAGTATTCTGCACTCTGCAATATCTGACTAATAAATTCCATAATGTCAAGATATAGAGATAACTCTAAACTTAAATGCGAGAAATTATTCACAATCTGTTTCTTTTGGTTTGCGTGATATCGTTAGTGGCTCAAGCAGCAAGCGTATGAAGCAGCTAGGTGGGGGAACTTCTCCCTCCACCTGCATGCGCAGACGACGCCGCTCAGCCGTCACTCGGAGTGGACGAACTAAAAGAACGAATTAGTTCGCGGCAGTCTACTGTCTGTGGCTCAGCGATAGTCTTTACGTGGAGTTGCTACCAATCTTCTGTTATAGTCATCCAGATTGTGATAGTTTCAATCTTTAGGATGCCACAGTCTCCTTATTTCTTGCTCTAAAGTTAACAGTTTCTCTCAGTCCGTACTTCGTGTGAGAGAACGACGCCCGGTTTAAGCGAAGAAAGCAACTCATCTGAATTTCACGGACTGTGGCCCGAGGTCTCGACCTGCGGAAGATTAGATCGGATACGTTGTGACGGCGCACGTGGAGAACAGCTTTGAGAACCTCGGCCGTGTTCGGTCGACGTCGTTCGTCGGTGAAATCTACCGACGTCGGAGCCACTGTGAGCCGAGTCCGAGACACAGGTGGCCAACCGTGACGCAGACAAAGCTGCGATAGTTCAGAAGTGAGCGAGAAGGCCAGGCGCGACAAGCCGTTGGCCATAAGTCGCCCGGCACTAACGAGGTGAGGCAACGGTCAGCCGAGGGTCGACAAAGGAACGCCGCGGTGTACGAATAACGTTGGCTCGGCTTCTGAATGGCGTCGTTCGGAGGCGGTGGCTCATCCCGGAATGCCGTGCACCGGCCTTGGGCCGTGGCGTAAAGCACGCCTCCCACGCGCCATTATACTCGCCGTCCGCGCGCTCCACAGCGGAACTTTCCGCAGCGCGGTTTCTTAGCCGACATTCAAAAATAGCGAGCTGCGGCGCTAGCGGGCAGCGGGAACTCGCCGCGGCGCTGCCAAGCACGTTCCGTTAGCCGCGTCTGTTTCACCAGCCTGCGCTCTCCAGGTAGCGCGTCCACTACTCCCTCCTCCCAAGATTTTGAAAGCCAACGGACCTCAATAGAGATGGACAAACGGGTTCATTTTTGGGAGCTGGTGCGCCTCGGTTGCACAGTGCTAGACTACAAATCCAAAGGTCGCGGGTTCGATCCCCGCCAGGTCCTAGGATTTTTATCTGTCACTTGCCACTTCTTTCATCTCTGGCAGTATTGCTCATGTGAAAAATACCGAGTAGCACCGTGGTTCGGAACCCACGTTAAACTGTAGGTCCCCCTTTAACTGGCTGGGTAAGTCAGTTCAAATGTCGGAGGAAGGCAACGGCATACCACCTCCAAACAGGACCATGCCTAGTGAAGCACTGTGGTGTTCAAACCAATCTTCGGATTGTTGACTGCTTTACTTTACCTTTTTTTTAGTTCACTGAAACTGTTCCTTTCTATTCGTTCACCACTCCTTTTTGGCCCACTTTAGGTTACGGTAGTAACACAAAAAGTGGGCCTTTGCGATCGTCTTTTGAAAGGTCGAAATTAAAATGAAAATAACGGCTTAATCATTCATCTGACACGAAAATAGATTAACCGAATTTGTAGAGGAGAAAATTCACTACAACTTTGCTGTATTATGTTTTTTTCGTATCTCGTGTCGTTTCAGAGATATCTGCAAAAATAACGGCGATTTTGGGATGTCTGTCTGTCCGTAACGTGTTTCCTGTTTTTAAAACAACCGATCAGCACCAAATTTTACAAACGTAATTTTACGCCGCCAGAGACCAAAACCTCCCTTTTTCAAATTTTTCGGACGAAAAATACGGTAGTAATACCAAAAAAAGCCGTTTGTAATATCATTGCAATTGCAAACGAACCGTTCGTCTGACACGAAAATTGAATAACCTAATTGGTAGAGGGAAAAATTCTCTACAACTTCGCTCTATTTTTTTTCATATCTTGCATAGTTGCAGAGATATTTGCAAAAATAACGGCGATTTGACAATGTCTGTCTCTCTGTAACGTGTTCCCACTTTTTAGGTCGAACCGTTCAACCGATCGGCACCAAATTTTACAGACATAATTTTGGCTACCAGAGACCAGAACCTCGCTTCTTGAAATATTTCGGACAAAAAATACGTAAAAAAAAAAAAAAAAAAAAAAAAAAAAAAATACTGTTTGTAATGTAATTTTAATTGCAAATAAACTGTTCATCTGACGCTAAACTTGAATAAATGAATTTGTAGAGGACAAAATTCTCTACAACTTTGTTCCCTTATGTTTTTTTCATATTTCGTATCGTTTGAGAGATATTTGCAAAAATAATGGAGTTTTGACACCCTCCTTGAATTAACGAAAAGCAGACGTTCGCAGATGTCACATGACATTCCTCGCCCAGAACTCTCTCTGGCATACGCCATTTTGCGTTGCGAAGTTGATGATTTTCTTATTGTAACGTACACGTTGACATTTCAAAGCAATGGCACACTGAAGAATTAACAAAACGAACTCGTTCTTCGTATGATAAATGATAATCTAGTGTCTACAAATACCATATTAGCATCAGTTAACAACGGCCATCAATAGTATGAGATTAAGGAACGCAACTTCTAATTGTTAGCCATAGTGTAGTGTGCATTGCGTTAGTCTGTGACGCTGAAGGGCAGGGGTTCGGAACCCTCCACTACCTAATTTTTTCCCCTAAAAGGGTTTCAGACACTTTTATTAGTTAATTTTTTATTATTTAGATTACTATTTTGGTCCAAAATGTTTGCAAAAACTTATAAAACTATAGATCTAAAGTGGGCCGTAAAACACGTCAGTGTGATTTTTTATCCAATAACTATCCAACAACAGATAAAATACACACTGCGTAGTTTACTTATAACAGCTGAACTATAATTTCTGACATAAAAAGTAAATACGATATTATTGCAGTCTACAACTTTGTACCGGCCCCGGTTCGAATCCGCCCGGCGGTTTAAAGAAGGGGGTCGGAGTCCCGGCCAGCCTGGATATGGTTTTTTATGTGGTTTTCCACAGCTACCTAGGTGAATACCGGGCTGGCCGTCAAGTCCCGTCTGTTACACGATTCGCAAACATTTCGTAACACTTTATACTTTTACACATATAACACTATACGCAGATATTTGGAGTACACATTTCATCCGGGGGGGGGGGGGGAGGGGGTGGCGACAGGATGGACATCCAGCCACCCCATAAATATTAACAAAGGCCAAATCCGGGTTTAACAAATCCCACTCTGCATGTGCAGGAACATGGGCAAAGAGGAAGAGATTGCAGTTTATATCTTTCGAATCGAAATCTCCTTTCCTACTCATCCGATGCCCCGCACTGCTATTTTTTTTTTTTTTTTTTTTTTTTTTTTTTTTTTTTTTTTTTTTTTTTAGCAAAAAACCTAACAAGTAGCTAACACAGAGGAACAGAGAGACTTGAAAAAATTCAGCTACACAAGTCATGTATCGGCTAGGGAGAAAAGGGAAAAGTCTATTTATCTGAACACTCGTAAACTACATGTTAGTGAAATCATCAAAGTTAGCGTGAAAAACGACATATTGAATTAAGCAAATGAAATCCAAAAATGTTCGAAGGCTCCAAGTTTCCTGCCAGCTCCACAACATCAATGGAGCTTAATTTCCTGAAGATGGTCTAAAATAAGACCGAAACTAGTCGAAAAAATAAAATTTTTTGCACTCTAGCCTGTTCTTTTATATATAAAAAAAATAATCGAGAGAATAATGATTTTGCCGTCGATAAAAAATACGACTTGCCTTTATGATGCCTGTAAAACGTATGTTTCACACAGAATGCACTTTTTATGCGCGTCAAGTTATAAAATACCTGTAAAATTTAAATTACTGGTGATGTACGCTAAACAGAATACGCGCGGAACCAGTAGTAAAGTTTAAAAAAAAATGAGTTTGTAACACAATCACTACGTTAACGTGCAACACATCTTCAGGAAGACGAAAAGCGAATTTCATAAACCGTTTTCCGCTGCCGTGTCTACATGTTAAAGCCTGAAGCGGATTCCCTAGTCCACTTAATAAGGCGGCTGAAAAACAGCAGATTCAGTTCCTGATTTAAGTCAGCAGAATCGCAATTTTTCTATACTTTAATACAGAGATTCCTTGCTCTCAAATGTTCAAATGTTTGTATAGCTTATGGGACTTAACTATGGGGTCATCAGTCCCTAAACTTACAAACTACTTACAAAGTAGCTAATACTAAGGACGCCACAAATATCCATGCCCGAGGGGGGATTCGAACCCCCGACCGTAGTGGCCATGCAGACTGTGACTGGAGCGCCTCAGTCCCCTAGGCCACCGCGGCCGGCATTCCTTGCTCTCTCTAATATCTATACCTCTCTTTCACTGCATAAAATGTCATTTGGTCCATATAAGCCGAAACTACTTAACAAGAAATCACCAACTGATAAGCCAAGTACGTTTCAAAATGGGTTGCG
This sequence comes from Locusta migratoria, assembly GCA_026315105.1. Lineage (NCBI taxonomy): Eukaryota > Metazoa > Arthropoda > Insecta > Orthoptera > Acrididae > Locusta > Locusta migratoria. The sequence continues at coordinate 733,252,674 of CM048755.1, read as the reverse complement.
TTTACGTTGGCAAGAAAATCGATTGTGGAACTGGAAAACCGCTTTACAGAAGTGGATTTCCAGAATCGATTTTGAAGTGTTTACATGACCAACCAAAAGAGGATTTGGGAAATGGGTTTACGAAATCTGGTTTTGGGAGCCCATGTACAAGGGGTGAATGAGAATGGGCGAGCGCAGTGAACAAAGAGCACCACAGCTCGAGGGGTTGGAACACTTGCGAGGAGTGACACTTGCAGGGAGTGACACTTGCAGGGAGTGACACTTGCGGGGCCCTTGGGACGGCTAATGGCTTTTCCTGGGTACAGGTACACCAAGACGTCTAGCACTGCTGTTGTCAAGTTTCCACACTGTCAACATAACACGAAACACAGTGAAATTGCACAACCCTTTGCAAGCTGAAGAGCAATATAGTAACTTGTTCTAACTACATATTAATTCGTTGAGTGTTCCTCCTGAAAACCAAAAGGTATTTTAATAGTGATAATGTTTGGAGAGTTATTAAGACATTCTCTGCTACTACAAGACGATGACTTTCCACAGTCATACCTCCTAAAAGCATATTATTCAGAACACTAAGCATATCAAGACACCTGCGCAAGCAATAAATATATTAGGCATCTTGCACAGATATATTGATGTAATTGACCGCTATGTAGTTAACGCCACTATCACGTAACTTCCATCTCTTTAAAAATAGCTACTATGCTTTTTAATAGGAGACTCAACCTTAAACCTTCAATTAAAAAACGTTAATAATAAGTCATTGAGTATTTTACATACTTGAAGCGTTTAATCGTAGACCCCAAAACTATTTGGCTGTATTCGAATTATAAAAGACATCTAAGAAATGTATGAAATACGGAATGTGTAAGGGAATGTCACACACCAAAAAATGCTAAAGATAAATTCTATTTTCCATCACCGTCATATAGAACCATTATTACTCCGAACTTAGCATAAACCAACACGGAGAAACAAGTTGCAAGACTTCCAGGAAAAATGAAGCGAAATTGGCAGCCAATAGTTGGTTATAAATTATATTGCCTGTTAACTGTATAAATCTAAATTACGGAATACGCGGAACTCCTGTTCAGTACAGTCAAAAAGGTCTAAGGTAATAGGCAGTGGTATACAATCAGATATCCTTATCACTCTCCTCCTCAAGAAGTATGTGTGAAGATTTATATTCAGAACATTCAAGAAAAAGGCTACTGTGGTGTTGAAACTACAAGAAGCAGCTCATTTACTCAGTAAGGGAAAACGTTATGGTGCCCGTAAATTTGAATGGCAGTATCTCTTGTAGTAACATTCATATTTTGATAAAATGTTAAAATCCAATATACCAGAATTTTGTTTTTCTAAACTCAGTGCCAACTTTTTTTGTCGAAATTTTTGCAGGAAGTAGTCTTGACGTGATTTCATACTTCTATGCATTAATATTATCAAACATGTAATTTGTGTCACAAATTGCGCGGTCGGTCCGGTCGGAGGTTCAAGTCCTTCCTCGGTCATGGGTATGTTTGTTTGTACTTTGCCTAAGTTATTTTGAGTAAGATTAAGTAGTGTGTAAGTCTAGGGGGCGATGACCTAAGCCGGCCGCGGTGGCCGAGGAGACTGAGGCGCTCCAGTCACGGTCTGCACGGCCACTACGGTCGGGGGTTCGAATCCCCCTCGGGCATGGGTATTTGTGCCGTCCTTAGTCTTAGCTAGTTCATAAGTAGTTTGTAAGCTTAGGGACTGATGACCCCATAGTTAAGTCCCATACGTTCTACAAACATTAAGCGATGACCTAAGTAGTTTGGCCGCATAAGACTACACATTTACACGTAATTTATTTATTTCGTCACCACATTTAAGTACTAATAATTAAAGAAACTTAAATGTAGAAATTTGAAATAAACACCGAAAACAAATGATTCATATTTCTCATAAGATGAACGCACAGAACCGTTGAATTATGTCTTGTGAATGTACCTACAAAATTTGCCATATGAAAATTGTAGTGTGAGTCCCAAATTTGTTTTTCGTATAATAACATTAAAAACATATTAAAAATTCAGAACTCTTAAACCACTGAAGTTATGAACTTGAAGCGTTTTTTGTTGCTAAATCTTTACATCGTAGACACGATTTTAAAATTTGGTTGCTATCGCCGAAGTAGACGAAAAGTTAACGTCCCTTTACTACTGCTCCACCTCGCTCGGTGGGCCTTTCCCTGTATACGGCACAGGTAGCGGCTGGAGGGCGTGGAGTAAGGGTGGTGTATCCCTACTTCTGGAACACCCTGTTCACTTCCTGCAGCGTCCGGGTCTCCCCGCAAGTGTCTACATATTCCCTTTCCCCGCAAGTGTCACTCCCCGCAAGTGTCACAAACTCACAGCCTCGATACCGAGCAGTATTGTTAAATGTTTGTTAAGCTTAAAGGACTTAACTACGGGGTTATCAGTCCCTAAACTTACAAACTACTTATCAACTACCTACAACTAAGGACGGCACAAATATCCATGCCCGAGGGGGGATTCGAACCCCCGACCGTAGTGGCCGTGCAGACCGTGACTGAAGCGCCTCAGTCTCCTCGGCCACCGCGGCCGGCACCGAGCAGTGAGCTGGAACTGAAACCGGAACGGGACCGGCCGCGGGGCCAGCCTGGAACTGGAACGGAAGGCCACGCGGCAGTTACTGGAACTGGAAATAGACGCAACCGTTCCAACGTTCCGGACAGAGACCGCCGAATGGTACCGACTAGGGTCACATAAGTGATCGCGAACTACCGTTCCTCGTATGTAGTTCCTAGGTCTTTCAGTTCTCTTTTGTGAACCGATCCTTTGGAACCGATAGTTGGCGAACGACACATCTCTAGTTCTGAAACAGTAAATTCAGTGGCATCAAAAGGACTCAATGCATGGTACGAAAATTGGCAATTTCCCCCAAATAATGAAAATTGTCATTCACATCAGCACTAAAAGAAATCCGTTAAACTTCATTTACACGATGAATCAGTCAAATATACAGGCAGTAAATTCGACTGAATAGCTAGGAATTACAACTTTAACCCTCTAGTGCCCAGGTATGGTTTCCCTCGAAAGAAACATCTGACTTTCAACTCATTTAATCGCTGCTAGGACCAAGTGGTTTCAAGACTGACCAACAGAATGTGTTCCATACATTGTTACAAATATGACACGTTGACCATTAGAGAAAAATGAGTTTGTTAGCGACTCATTTACTGCAATTTCTCGGTGTTACATATCTGTAACGAGGGCCACTAGAGGGTTCATTAGAAAGAACACACAGAAATTATCGTTGGGAAGGCGAGCCAGAAGCTACGTTTTATTGGCAGAACGCTTAGGAGATGCAACGGTTCTACTAAAGAAACTGCCTACTCTACACTTGTCCTTCCTGTTTTGGAGTATTGCTGCGCATTGTGGGATCCTCGCCTGGCGAGACTGGTGGAGGATAGAGAGTAAGTTCAAAGAAGAGCAGCTCGTTTTGTTTTATTGCGATGTAGGGGAGAGGGTGTCACGGAAATGATGCACGAGTAGGGGTAGAAATAAATAAAAGAAATGCGATATCGTTGCGGCCAGATCTATTTGCGAAAATTCTTTCGCAACTTTCCTCTCCGAATGCGAACCTATTTTGTTAGCATCCACCTAAATAGGGAGACATGATCATCATCACAAAATAAGAGGAATCTGATCGAAAACTGAATTATTTAGGTGTTCCTTCTTCCCATGCGCTATTAGAGAATGGAACGGTAGAGAAATATTATGAAAGCGGTTCGATAAACCCCTGCCAGGCACTTAAATGTGATTAGCAGGGTATTTATATAGATATCGAAAATACGAATTGTGATAATAAACGTACGTTTCTATCTCATAAGTCGCTGTACGGTGTGTAGTGTGCTGTTAGTAGCACATACGTACATTAACTACACAAGTAAAGTTGCAGCTGTTACTAAAGCTTCACGCCGCCATCTTACTCCTCTAAACGTCAAGAAAATTGAGCACAGCGCTTACAATGTGCAGCTAAGTATAAAAATTACTGAGCCATAGTTACAAAATTCTAACTCGAATTATTTACAGAGGAATGGAAAAATTGGTAGAATCCGACGTCCGGAAGGATCATTTTGGATTTAGGAGAAATGTTTGAACACGTGAGACAATACTCACGATTTATCACAGAAGATAAGTTAAGGAAAGGAAAACCCACCTTTTTAGTTTTTGTAGAATTGGGGAAAACGTTTATCAATGTTTAATGGACTACGCGCTTTCAAATTCTGAAAATAGCAGGAGTAAAATACAGAGAACAAAATCAAATGTCCGTGACGCTTATGGGACTTAACTGCTCTCGGCCGCTCCGCCGCGGCAATACAGGGAACGAAAAGTAATATTCAACATGTACAAAAATCAGACGGCATTTCTAAGAGTTGAAGGGCACGAAAGGAATGCAGTGGTTGAGAAGAGAGTAAGACACGTCTGTAGCCTTTCCACAATATTGTTCAATCTGTACAATGAACAATTTATGAAGGAAAGCAAGGAGAAATTTGGAGAACGAATTAAAGTTCAGGAAGAAGACATAAAAACGTTGCGGCTTGCAAATTACATTCTAATTCTGTCAGAGACAGCAAATCACCTGGAAGAGCAATTGAACGGAATGGACAGTGACTTGATAGTAGGTTATAAGATGAACATTAACAAGAGCAAAATAAGAGTAATGGAATGTTGTCTAGGAAAACCAGGCGATGGTGAAGGAATTAGATTAGGTTCAAATGTTCAAATGTTTGTAAATCTATCGGACCAAACTGCGTGGTCATCAGTCCGTAGCTTACAAACCACTTAAACTAAGGTAAACTAACCTAAGGACAAACTCACACTCCCATGTCCCAGGGAGGACTCGAATCTCCGACGGCGAGCAACCGCGAGCTCCGCAGCGAGGCGCTTTAGACTGCTCGGCTACTCCACCGCGGTTTTGATTAGGTAACAAGTCAATAAAAGTAATAAATGAGTTTTGTTATTTCGGTAGCAAAATAACTTCTCATGGCCGGAGTAAAGAAGATATAAAATGTAGGATGACTATGGGAAGAAAAGCACTTCATAAAAGGGAAATTTGTTGACATACAATATTAACGTAAATGTTAGGAATGCCTCTCTGAAAGCATTTATTTAGAATGTAGCATTGTACGGGAGTACGAGAGTGAAACGTGGACGATAAGGTGTTTGGGCAAAAAGATGATAGAAGCTTATGGAATGTGGTGCTACAGACTGCTAAAGATTAAATGGGTAGATCGCGTAACTTATAAGGAGGTACTGAACAGAAATTGGGAAGAGAAAAATTTCTGGCATATTGTGACTAAAAGAAGGGACCGTTGATAGGACACATTATGATACATAATGGAATAGTCAGTTCGTCATTGGAGGGAAGTGTGTAGGGTAAAACTCGCAGAGGGAGTACTTCAGACTAATGCAGTAAGGAGGTCCAAACGGACGTAGGTTGCCGTTATTCAAATTCGAATGTTTGTAAGTCTATCGGACTCAGCTGCTTGTTGATTAGTCCGTATCTTACAAACTACTTAAACTACGGTAAACTAACCTAAGGACAACGCAAACACCCATGCCCGAGGGAGGATTCTAATCCCCGACGGCGAACGGCCGCGCGCACCGAAGCACGGCGCCCCAGTACGCACGGCTAATCCGCCGCGGCGGTTGTCGTTATTATTCAGAGGTAAAGAGGGTTGCACAGGATAGGGAAGCGTGGAGAGCTGCATAAAACAAGGTTTTGGAATGGAGGTCACCACAACAGCAACTCTTACAAGAAAGCTTTTGGGAGAGCGAAAGATTTTCTGGCAGCCAGGAGGATTCCCTTTAATCTCAGGAAGAAGTTCGTTGCATGTTTTGGGTGGAGCTGGTGTCTTGCGGTTCTGAAACGTGGACAGACAGAAAGAGCAAAAATATTTAGAAAGTCTCTAAATGTCGCCATGGAGAATAATTGAAATTGTGAAATGGACCGATAGAATGAGAAATGAGGAGGAGTTGTGTAGGGAGAGGAAGGAAAGGAACTTCATGGGGATGATACAGAAGAGGGAAATATTCATGGGTGCGACACAAATTTGAATGTAGAATTGGTGATACTACTGACGACAGTTCTGCTAAAGCAGAATTGCTTAACACAGCCATACCAGATATCATATACAACCGCTCGCTCAGCGAACCTTCCGTACCCAAAGACTGGAAAGTTGCACAGGTCACTCCAATAATCAAGAAATGCAATAGGAGTGATCCGAAAAATTACAGGCCTATATCACTGATTTCGGTTTGCATCAGGATTTTAGAACGTATACCTTCCTCAAATGTTATGAACTACGTCGAAGAGAACGACCAATTGTCCCATAGTCAACACGGATTCAGAAGGTATCGTTCTTTTGAAACACAGCTAGCTCTTTACTCACATGATGTGATGAGTGCTATCGACGAGAGATGTCAAATAGATTTCGTATTTCTAGATTTCCGATAGACTTTTGACACCGTACCTCACAAGGGTCTTCTAATCCAATAGCGCTCTTATGGAATGTCGACACAGTAGTGCGAGTGGATTCGTGATTTCCTGTCAGAAAGGAAACAGTACGTTGCAATTGACGGTAAGTCATCGAATAGAACAGAAGTGATATCTGGCATTTCACCGGCTTACTGTTCCTTATTTTTATAAACGACTAGCTGTAAACCCGGCGTTGTCCGGGTGTTTATTTATCCTACACACTCGTAGTCCACATCCCGTTCCTCCCTCTCTCTGCACCCACCTCTTTCTGTCCCATCTCTTTGTTCTTTTCCACCTTTCACTCTCTCGGCAAAGTTTTCTGCAAGGTACCCTTTGTCGTGTACCATACAAACATTTATATACCCAGTGATCTTCCTCTTGGTGTAAAGGTCATGTGTGGAAAAATTCATAAAGATTGGAGGAAAACTATGCATTTCGTAAAATTCCGTAAGTACCCTCCACCATGCACCGAACGAAATTTTATACAGGCAGTAACATTACTCTTGTTTTTAAGGTAGAGTGTGCAAAATTTCATCAATTTCGGAACAAAACTATAGATTTCAATGCAACAGAAACGCAGGGTCACATTGACAAACGCACTTTGTTGTTCTCAAAAATTCCAGTTTTATTCCACACAACCAGTGATCTGAGAATGACGAAATCAACAAAAAGAAGAGGATCTGTGAAATCGGTCGAGCCGTTCTCAATTTATGGTGCGACCAAGGTATTTAGGGATCCATTTTTATTTTGAAAAGTACCCTCCCCCATGCACCGTATGAAAATTAAGGTATGCGGTGACCTTCCTCTTGTTTTGAAGGTCAAGCGTGCGAAATTTCGTGAAAATCGGAATGAAACTGTAGATTTCGTGAGTCTGTAGGAGAAGTATGCTCCGCCATGCAACTATCACAAAATATTTCTTAGCTGACGCTTTCTACCTATAAACTACATTCCTGTCAAATTTCAGCTTCATAGGTGAAGTAGTTTTCGAGATTTCATGTTTAATCAGTGTGTGAGTGAGTGTCCTTTCGCTTTTATATAGAGAGAGATTAAGAAAAAAGATTGCTTAATTTTGGGTGCAAGAGAATTAAGGGAGACTTGCAGAAAAAGTAAATAGTAACATGCAAATCTGAAATGCTAACTTTATTTGATACAGGGTCATGCCTGACACGACAGTTTTACGGCATCTACAGCGAAACTGCTGTGAGCTGTAGACTTCTTTTCATAATTTGGGGGGGGGGGGGGGGGGAATCAGTTACAAAACGCTTCATAAACATCCGAAATTACATGCAAACATTTTCCAATAATTGACGCATAAATCTGGGTATTCTCACGTAATGGCCTCTCATTATTTATGACGTCATATCTCCTGAGCCGTGTGTCGTGCTCTTTTGTTTTTGGGTCAGGAACCTACGTGGGCGTACGGTGAACAGTTCATCATAGTTTCATTACAATCGAATGAATGGTTTATGAACATATAGAGGACATACAGACAAACATTCGTTTTTATATATTCAGATAGATTTAGCAGAAAATCTGAGTAGCTCTCTTAGACTGTTCGTCGATGATGCTGTCATTTATCGGTTAGTAAAGTCACCAGCAGATCAAAAGCAACTGAAAAATGATTTAGATAAGATATCTGCATGGTGCAAAAGTTGGCCATTGACCAAATGTTTGTTAAGCTTGAGGGACTTAACTGTGGGGTCATCAGTCCCTAAACTTGCAAACTACTTGTAAATTAACTTATACTAAAGACAGCCCAAACATCCATGTCCGAGGAAGGATTCGAACCGTCGACACGGGAGGCCGCGCGATCCGTTACGTGGCGCTCCAGACCGCTCGGCTACTGCCCCGCGGTGGCAATTGACCCTTAATAATGATAAGTGTGAGGTCATCTATATGACCACTAAAAGAAATCCGTTATACTTCAGTTACATAATAAATCAGTCAAACCTACAGGCCGTCAATTCTACTAAATACCTAGGAGTAACAATTACGAACAACTTAAATTTGATAGAACACGTAGAAAATATAGTAGGGAAGGCGAACCAAAGACTACGTTTCATTGGGAGTACACTTAGAAGATGCAACAGTTCTACTAAAGAAACTGCCTACACTACACTTGTGCGTTATATTTTGGAGTATTGTTGCGCATCGTGGTATCCACGCCACGTGGGACTAAAAACGATTCAGGGAAAATTCAGAGAAGGGCAGCTCGTTTTGTATTATCGCGATACAGGGGGGAGAGAGTGACGGAAATGATGCAGGAGTTGAGGTGGAAGTCATTTGTTGCGACGAGATCTACTTGCGAAATTTCTTTCATCAGCTTACTCGTCAGAATGCGAACGTAATTGCATTTTTAGCACCCACGTACATAGGGATACATGACCATCATAATAAAATAAGAGAGGTCAGATCGAAAACAGAAAGATTTAGGTGTTTCTTTTTCCTGCGAGCTATTAGAAAATAGAACTATAGAGAAATATGATAAAAGTGGTTCGATTAACCCTCTGCCATGCACTTCAATTTGGCTTGCAGAATATTTATGTAGATGTGGATGTAGATGAGCTTTCTTCTACAGAGGATAATAGAGGGAAAAGTGGAAGGAAAAATGGGAGAAAAAAAGTCTGTAATTTTAAGGGATCAAACTGCTGAGGTCCTCGATCACTAGACTTACAGACTGCTTAAATTAACTATATTAAGAACAACAAACACACACATGCCCGAGGGAGGACTCGAACCCCCAACGAGAGCGGCCGCGCATTCTGTAGCATGGAGCCTTCTAACACGCGATCATTCCTAAGCGGCGTACCTCGCTTTCTTGCGGACATGATATCGTACTTGCTCCATGTTGGTCTGGGCTCAGTTACATTTGTTGGAGAGGACCTTCAGACACCTCGCCGACAGCGCTGTGACACCACGCCGCACACTGCATGGCCATTCCCGCGCGGCAGCGGGTGAGGTGGGGGGAAGAAGGTTTGGTATAATTGTAAAAGGTTGGTCTAAAACACTGTAATGCAAAAAAATAAAATAATTCATTACAGTGTTTTGGACAAACCTTTTACAATTATGTCAATATACGACATTTCTAACACCGTGGTCCCAACATATAATAAGGTTTGGTATGTTAACATATGTGAAGAAAGGAAAAAGATACAAGTAAATGAAGCAGGATGCCCAGGAGAAAGAGACATCTCGGTTGACCAGTTGATACCTCTCTGAGGACAGAAGAACAATTTTCTATAATTACCACTCGACGTTGCACAGTTTTTTTAAAATAATTTTTTATTTCCGGTTTCGCACGATTTAGTCCGTTTTCAAGTCGACCAAGTTGTCGTAAAATGGTTCTTTCTCGTAGTTTGAAGCGTGGGTTGATTAAAAACGGGCTAAAACGACCGAAACCGGAAATCAAAAATAAAAACCTTCTGTGCAACTTCGACTGGTAACTACAGAAAATTGCTCAAGTAACCAAGTTGCTGTCTGTCTAAACCATCCTGCATGCTGGAAACAAGGAGAAGAAGAGAGGAAATTCTAACCTCCAGAGCTACTTAAACGACATTATTTAGTGAAATGGCATTATAGGCTCTTTGAGGTACTTTAAACAAGTTCTGCAGTTGAGCTAATATTTGCGTACTAGTTGAATTAACAGTCGTGTTACGAGACGAACACCAAGTAACATATGCATACGATTAACACCCACTGTAGTTTTCGTAAGAACACTCAAATGAATAAGTCAAAACTCACGTACGAAGTTTATCAGATTATTCTTATTTCTTATGGCTGTTTTATCCGTACATAAGCAGTTGTTTACACACCCTCTAAAATGGTGATATGGTCGCACCATTGATAATGCATACATAATTACCATTCTAGTCAATGCTTGTCTGTGACTAGTAGCCATCCCGTCTTATAGTCATTTTTTGATGGTGCGCTGTGAAGACGGCCATTTCTACGTCAATATATGTGGGTGTATTTTAATTTTTCAGTTTTCCCACTGTGGGCATTTTGTGGTATAAATACGCCTCCAGTACCGTCATCGATAACATACATTAGTAGTTAAAAGTAAATGTATTTATTCTTTACAACGACATCTTAGTACATGGGTAGCTAAGATAGGTAATACAATAAATATGCTACGGTATGATAATCTTTGTTTGTAACAACTGTTAATACGTTATACTTACCAATACATCATCATCATCATCCTTAGAGACTGTTTATGCCGTTCAGCGTTCAGTCTGGAGCATAGTACCTCTGATAAAATTCCTCCATGATCCCCTATTCGATGCTAACATTGATGCCTCGTCTGATGTTATGCCTTTTATTTCAAAATCATTCTTCACCGAATCTAAGTATTTTCTTCTTGGTCTACCTCGACTCCTCTTACCCTCCGCTGCCGAGCTCATGAGTCTCTTAGGTAACCTAGCTTCTCCCATGCGTGTAACATGACCCCACCATCGCAGTCTGTTCGTTCTAACTGCTTCATCTATGGTGTTCATTCCCAGTTTTTCTTTGATTTCCTTATTATGGACACCATAATAATCTGCCATTGTTCCCATCTATTAGTACCTGCAATCATTCTTGCTACTTTCATATCTGTAACCTCTACCTTGTGAATAAGGTAACCTGTATCCACCCAACTTTCACTCCCATACAACAAAGTTGGTCGAAAGATAGAGGGGTGCACTGCTAACTTACATCCTTCTTGCAGAAGAGAGTAGATCTCAACTGAGCACTCACTGAATTTGCTTTAGTGCACCTTGATTCCAGTTCTTTCACTATGTTGCCATCCTGTGAGAAAATACATCCTAGGTACTTGAAACTGCCTACCTGTTCTAACTTTGTTCCTCCTATTTGTCACTCAATCTGTTTAAATCTCTTTCCCACAGGCATTACTTTCGTTTTGGAGATGCTGATCATCATATCATAATCCTTGCACCTCTGTTTGAGCTCTGAAATATTAGTTTGCAACCTTTCAATTGAATCAGCCATTACAATTATGTCATCCGCATATGCGAGACTGCTTATTTTGTTTTCACCTATTTTAATCCCGCCCTGTCAGTCTACTTACCAACAAAAAAAAATATTTGCTACTACTAAAACTCTTCCAGTGATTACTTAAACAGTTAGCTAAGTACTAGTGCTGCTGTTACTATGGTTGCTGTGTCGAGCGAAGTGACGCAGTGCGAATACACTGGACTCGCATTCGTGAGGACGGCTGTTTAAACCCGATTTCAGCCATCTTGATTTAAGTTTTTCGTGATTTTCCTAATTCACTCCAGGCAAATGTCAGGATAGTTCCTTTCAAAGGACAGCGCAGAACTTACGGTAGCCAGGTGATCGTTGCAAAATCCTTTGGGTGCCGCTCCAGCTGATGATGTACTTGTACTCCCTGTAATCCAGACACAGGCATTCGCCTTCCACGTTAAGGCTTCCTCGATGAAATCGCTACGTAGGCCAGTAACTCTCCTCACTATCAAATTCACTACGTTCCATTCTGCCTGTCGTACCTGTACATAATGTTGCTATTCTTCACGTGGTGATGTGCGCCATCCTGCGAAAGACAGCATCTCATACAACCTCTAAGTAGATCAAACCTTTGATGCATGTACCACTCAACATCAGATTTACGTATTCGTAACTGTTTTCTAGTTTGGTTTTTTGACAGAGCCTATATTTCTTATCCTGACTGGGAGACTTCACTACCTGTGAGGCATTTTCTAGTATGGCACACGGCTGTGTGTTGAGAGGAATTTTCCTCCCCGTCCCTGACAAAAGTATCAATGCATGCGCGGAAATATCATGCAAATACGCTATTAAAACTTATTCACCTCTGATATTAAACGACCAAAAACCGTTCAAAATGTTCAAATGTTTGTAAAGCTTATGGGACTTAACTACGGGGTTATCAGTCCCTAAACTTACAAACTACTTATGAACTAACTAAGACTAAGGACGGCACAAATATCCATGTCCGAGGGGGGATTCGAACCTCCGACCGTAGTGGCCGTGCAGACCGTGACTGGAGCGCCTCAGTCCCCTCGGCCACCGCGGCCGACCAAAAACCGTTCACGAAAGGAAAAGACGTGAGTTAGACTTACGGCATGGCTCACACTATCAGCTGCAAACGGAAAAAAAATAACTGCAACTCCTAGAGTCTGACCACATGGTTATAAGATGTTTAGTAACGTGGAAATGATGTTAGAATGTTACTGCTCTCGCTGTGCTTTGTTCCTTGCAGCCATCTGCTAATAACGGAATCATATATGTCAATAAATCTTCGTCGCCTAATCACAAATGTACTTTTGAAGCTGGAAATTATAGTAAATGTACCAGAGGAATTACACCTTGCGCAACTTAACAGTGATGCCGCTTAGTGTTACTGAATAATACAAAAGTTGCGGGATGAATGTGCCATGCTACTCATATCATCAGAGACGCCAACTCTAGGAAGAAATAGGCAACTTGTTATCTGATTCTAGGATAATTATGAAACGTCTAGCAGGTATTAGGTACAGCTTGTACCTGAAGAGTTGGTCTCGAACGATCTCTACCATTCTGAAGGTAAACCAGTGTCGCCTATAGTAATAGCCTTCCGTCGGTTTTGCCCATGATACATACCTACGTGCTCCAAAAGACTTGCAAAAGTGAATGTGATAACACACACTTTAAAAATCTCGCGTATTAAAATGTTGGCAAAACATGGAACATTTTTGCATTTGAAACCATAGATTACCATCATCAGTGCACTGAGTAAGAAAATGTCATTGGATAAGCAGGTAATATCGTGTCGCCCTGCAAACTGTAGTAAACGTGAGTGAATCTGCAAGTCCCTCGCACGTTTCTGGACGCAGAGTACATATAATCGTTTCCTGAGTGGCAGCAATTTATGATCTGGTCGTGGGTGCCGGATCCATAGCACGGAGCCTGCGTTCCATGATATCCCAGGGACGGTTGATGGCGTAAACTGTACATCTGGCCTCCGCGGTGACCAGCTCAGTCTTAGGCCTCCCTTACATGACCCTGGAACAATTTCTTGGTGGACTGGGAGCCATGTGACGGTGTTACCATCTTGAGACACCGCAGAACTGTCAGGATGTTGCAAGGTTAAAAATTGGTGGAGGTAGTCCTCGAGCAAGCCTATTCCAGAACAACTAGGGGGTCCAATTTCATATCACGAAAATGAATCCCGGAACTTAATAATGTGCTGTGTGCCTCCCTGGTGACTGGTGACAGATACAAGCCGTTATGCCCGATGACATAGAGTTGACAGTGGCACATGGGTGCGGATTTTCCACCGAAAGACGTGTCTTGCATGTCGTCATTTGGACTGCAGTGTTGCCCTTCTGTCTCTGTTGACGATCCGTTCTCACATGTCGGTCATAGAGGGTGTCTGGACGATCTGTACATCGTCTTTGTGCACTCTGACATTCTCATCCAGCCATTCACGATACACTCTGGGCACGAGTGAACGTGCGAAGCCAAATTTCTGCACACTGACGAAACAGAAATTCCCATCTGTCGGGCACAGACTACCAAAGTCCGTTCCAAGGGCATCAGCTCATGACGACGTCGTATGTTCCACAAATCACATGCCTAACCATAACGTCTCCTATACAGTTGTAGTTGGCATAGGGAGAGTCTGATGCGCAAACAATAGACATGTGCTCTCTGTGCCCCTCTGTCCAACGGCATTTGCTAAGTCAGTATATTACATATTAGTGTCATATGAATAATGTATGACTTATCAATGAAAAAATGAAATCTTATAATTCGGGGTAGTAACATTTTGGGTGCCCTCAGCCTGCAGCCTGCAGCCTAAAACGTAGAGACAGCCGTGGTAATCAGATGTGTTTGGTAACGAGCAGCGATATTTGTGGTATCAAGTTTAAATACTAATAAAGCCAGGATTGTATTTGTAACCACAAACCAAAATTTCAGCTCATTTGAATCTAGCAGTTTAGTAGTGATGGATAGGTGAACATACATTCGTTAGGTCGCTGGTCTCCATCAATATTGGTCTTCTAGATCGCACTGTCATAATAACACAATGACACTCAAACTGAAGATATGCAGGTTCAAACTTGCCATAAATTTATCATATATCTCACGGAATCCTTTATTATCTCTAAATTGTCAGTACTCTGTGTGAAGTTGTGTACTTCTGGGTGTTGTCTTTCGGAGCTAGGAGAGAAGCTACTGTTATGTTCGCCGAGGCCATAAATAAAATACTATATTTTTCAACGGATCGAATAGCCTTTACTATTTGCTATTCTTGTTAGTTGTGCAAACGGAAGTTTTCCATGGTGTCTTTCTTGCGTGAAGTTCTCCCTGGAGGCGGTGCATTTGCTTTCTGTCGTGAGGGCTCCTGTAGGTTTGCCATCTTCTGCGGCAGTGGTTTTCCTGGTGTTTCAATTCCTGCAGGAGTGGAGGTAGATCAGACGATGGCGGTGTCGTGAAGACTGTGGTGGTGGTAGCTTCTCTACTTGCGTCCTGGAGTTTTCGGGACTAGTAGTCCATTGCCGTGGTAACTTCTTCTGTTGTACGAAGATTAATGTTGGTACAACGGTGTTCGTGAGATGTCGCCTGAAACAGGTTCAGTCCAGATTTTTAATATCTTTTTCTTCCCTATGGATCGTCAATTGTCTAAACTGGATTAGCACAGGTTGATGATCCGATCCTAGGTCATTAATGACCTGAAGTTCGAAGGTGTCTGTTAAGATTTTCGTTAAAATTACATCCAGGACGTCAGGCTGCTGTCTTCTGTTAAATGGTACGTGCGTTGGTTCCGTTGGTGCATGAACCTCGAAGTCTAAGTCATCCGCTAGTCCTAGTAGGGTATTTCCTCTCGGATTTGTTTTCCTGGAATTCCAGAGCGAATGTTTAACATTCAATTTCCTCCTACAAGGGTGGTGTCGTCAATGTTTAGAACCGTTTTTATATCTGCCCTTGTGAGGGTGTTGTGTGGGCGAAGGTAAGTCGCCAAAACATGTAATTCGGCCCATGGAAGTTGACATGGTTATTGCCGTCGCCTCCATGTCTGTATGAGGTGGTATTTGGCGGTAATGGTGTATAAATGATCGGCGAAGAAAAATCGCCGTTCCGCCACTTTGTTGTAATTGCCGATCTGTGCGGTACGAAATCATGTTCCGAAGTCGGAATCTTTTTTCTCCTCTGAGGTGGATCTCGTTTGCCGTAATCGGCGGCGTTATATATGCCGCGAAGTACTAACAGCATGTGCGTCAGCGAGCCTTGGCTGCGTCCCCTACCTCAACCAGTCGATGCACCGCCTCAGGGGAGACAACTGGTAGGAACGATGTATCGCAGTACATGCACTAGTTGACACAGGGAGAGGAAAGAGTTCATTGTTTTCTAACATAAGATAAAATCGGATTCCACATGGCACGTAGAGGGAAACCCTGGACTTGATTTATCAAATCGTCCGCCCACCTAGTCTCAGTCGACCCCTTTAAAACACATTCCCAATAGCGAGATGCAGGAGCAGGTACACGTTTTTCATCAGACTGCATTCTGTATTCTTCAGTTAGGCAATGATCAGCTTCTGCATACTTATCAGGTTGCAACAAACTTGTATGTCTGTGGTGCTCGATGCGTCGGTCATTAACGGTGCGAATCGTTTGTCCGATATATGATTTTCCACAGTGGCAAGGAAAGCTCGGTGTTTATAGGATTCCTTGTCACTGTGGCAAAGCATGTATTGGAAAAACGATTCGCACCGTTAATTACCGGTGCATCGGGCACCATAGACATACACTTTTTTTGCAACTTTATAAGTCTGCAGTAGCTGAACATTGCTTAACTGAAGCACACAGAATGAAGTATGATGAAACACGTCTATTTGCTCCTGTATCTCGCTATTGCCAATGTGTTTTAAAGGAGTCGATTGCGATTAGGTTGGCGGACGATTTGATAAATATAGACAAGGGTTTCCCTCTAAGTAACATGTGGAATCTGGTTTTGTTTGATGTTAAAAAACGACGCACTCTTTCCTCCACCTGTGCTAGCTAGCGCATGTACTGCGATACATCGTTGCTGCCAGTTTTCTCCACTGAGGCGCTGCTTGCGGTAGGGGCAAGACTCACTGGCGCACGCACTGTTAGTTCGTAGCGGCGTATGTAAGGCCGCCGATTCCGGCATGATTTCAGTTTTCAACGAGACTCAGCATCAGCACTCTGAAGATAGCGGCCAGGTGGCCCGCAGAAATATTGTGTCCAGATGATTCGACGATCCGGCTGGACACCCGACAAATATATCATCAGGAGGGAGGTGGTTCATATCCACCTCCGGCCATCCAGATTTAGGTTTTCAGTGATTTTCCTAAATCAATCTAGGAAAACGCCGGGATGGCTGCTATGAAAGGGCACGGCATATTTCCTTCCCCATCCTTACCCAAAAATCTGGTTGTGTGCTCCCTCTCTAATGAGTACACTGCCGACGGGAAGTTAAACGCCAAGCTTCCTTCCTTTTGGCGTATCTCTGATATCGTTAGCTAAACGTCGATAAAGATGCCAACGCCGTTAAGTTGGCAGCAAAGCAACTAGCGGCACCACAACAGATCCATGACCACGCCTCCAAGGAGAGCAGGGCAGACAGTCCGAAAATGCCACCGAGATTGCACGTAGCCATCCTCAGAGCACCATAGCGATGGTACAGTGAACACGTATTCTTTCATACTCGATGTAAACATTTATTGTCCCTTCGGTAAGAGTGCATAATTGCGTTCTTTCAGTATTAAATGTTTATCATGTATAGGGTAAGGTGGTACAAATTCGATATAGGTACAATTCCGATCGATATAAGTTTTCAGTCTCGTAGTGTTGGTAGCACTTGCCTTTGTGTGGCGTTGTAGTGTAGCAGGTTTTGTACAGCTTCTCCGACTTTTCCAAGAATACACCACTTTATGCTACGGAGATATAAAATTTTTCCTGTTAAGATGTACGTGGAGCTACTTCGTCGAACGCGCTCTTATAAATTTTCTAGTTTCCGCGCGCTTCTAAATTCATTATTGTGCAACGTTTGATACCACGAAGTATGCGTTGGTGCCCGAAGGAAAAAGTGATTTTCATGTGGAACAAGTCAGTGATCATAATTGTACGAGGAAGTGATCATAATTGTACCTAGTGTGTTACATTTTCGATCGATTTTTCTCAATTCTGTTACCTTGTTTTGTGGTCCCCCCAACATTTGTAATTGTCTAACATTTATGTCACATATTCATTAAACATTGAAGAACAAGTGCCATAGTTAAAATTATTTCTTTTCTCAGTATATTTGCAGTTACAATAACATTTGCCCGAAATGATCGAAATTGTACGACCTTACCCTAATTGACTGTAGTTATTGTTGATGTCTCACCGACCGTGAATTTCTGTTCAAAGTTAAGTAATACATTTAAATTATCATTTAATTATGAATACATACTGGATAGTACTTTGATTTCAGCAGTTTGCTACGGACCTTTCTTATAATATCTTCTTTCCTTCCTTTCTTCCAAATTAAAATATATCTGCTATGAAATGTTACGAGATAACGTAACGTATTTCGCTCCCATACTAGCCTAATGCAGCGCTTATTGACATAAAGTTCCAAAAATTATGTTCGTAAGCAAGTCTTGATAACGTACAAACTGGTGGAAAGCCGTCTGCCAAATTACGACACGGCGGAAAGTGAAAAATCACAGGTTGTGTAGACATCACTGTCTGACACATAGGCACAACGATAGTCGACACTTCCGATTACACGTTCGATTGATTGCGTCGCGTCGTGTAGAGCGGAGCTGCTTGGATGAAAGGGAAGTTGTGGCCGCTTTCGTGCGGCTGGCACCGGTATCGGCGAGTGAGAGCGCTTGTTGAGGGGGAAGGGGCAGCAGTGCCGGGAGGCGGGCGTATGTGCGGCACAATACACTGCCGATGACGGTGGGATGGTCGCGTGTTATCCACATCAGCATCTGATCGCTGAAGGAGGAGGAAGATTAGTGTTTAACGCCCCATCAGCAGCGTGCTCATTAGAGACGGTTTGATAGAATGTCGCCCCACATTTGTGACTGGATAGGGGATTTTCTGTCAGAGAGGACAAAATTTGTAGTAATCGATGATAAGGCATCACTAAAACAGAGGCGATATCCGGCGTTTCACAGGGTAGTGTTATTGGTCCTCTACTGTTCCTTATCTGCATAAACGATTTGGGAGAAAATCTGAGCAGCTCTCTAGGTTGTTTGCAGATGACGCCGTCATTTATCGTCTAGTAAAGTCATCTGAAGATCAAAATCAAGTGCAGAACGATTTAAATGAGATATCAGTATGGTGTAAAAATTGGCAATTGACTCTAAATAATGAGGAATGTGAAGTCGTCCACTTGAGTACGAAAAGAAATCCGTTAAACTTTCTTTACAAGAGAAACCAATCAGAACTGTAATGTCGTAGGTAAGACGAAGCACAGACTGCGTTTTATTGGCAGAACGCTTAAAAGATGCAACAGAACTACTAAAGAGACTGCAGACACTACGCCTATCCGTCCTTTTTTGTTGTATTGCTGCCCAGTGTGAGATCCTTGTCATGAGGGTTTAACGGAGGACATCGACAGAGTCCAAAGTAGGGCAGCTCGTTTTGTATTGTCACGATACAGGGGAGACAGCGCCACGGAAATGATACAGGATCTGGGATGGGAATCATTACAACAACGGCGTTTATCGCTGCGTCGTGGGCTACTTACGAAACTTCAATCCCCAACATTCTCCTCCGAATGCGAATATATATTGTTGACTCCCCCCTACAAAGGTTGATCATCAGAATAAAATACGGGAAATCAGAGCTCGAACGGAGAGATTCAGATGTTCTTTCTTCCTGCGCGCTATTTGAGAATGGAATGAGAGATAAATAGTATAAAGGTGGTTCGATGAACCCTCTGCCAGGCACTTAAATGTGATTTGCAGAGTATCCCACGTATATGTAGATGTAGGACGCTGATCCTGCAACCAAACCATTAAGCAAATCGGCTCTTTAACTCTGAGAATACATACATCACAAAAAGTTTTGCGTTACCTATGTATGCCATAAACACATTCATCCGGGACCTACGTTTACATGACTGGAAAATCTTGGCCCATTGAACTGCCATAAAACGTAAAAACTTTGACGACTGCAGGGCTGCCATGGCTACACGTTGGTAACTGCTCAGCAGTCAGCAGCCAGATGGACTGTATGAATGTTTCTGAAGACGACCTGCAGTAGGTCGAAACCGGTTAAATAAAATAACCTGCTGTGATCTATACTTTTTTTCTCTTATTACTTTCATCAAGAGAAGTTGCGAGGCAAGTAGACGTGAGTCAGAGTGATCTGGTAAGGAACTGTAATTGTTTTCAAACTACAGGAAGTGGTCGCTTAGGCCAATAACTGCGGCAGATGACCAGTATCTGCGACTTTCATCCTGACAAGACTGACGCCATGATAAACAATGACTTTGTGAGGGCCACTGGGAGGCAATATCAAATCACACTGTCCGAACTCCCCACAGCAACTGTATTCTAGACGGCCACAGAAATGCCCAGTGCGTAAACCCAGACACCATGGTGCACGGTACAGGTGGGCACAAAATCACCTAGAATTCACCATGAAAAATGTGTGTCTATTTTCTTTACAGATGAATGCCTTAAATATTTGATACCAACCGACAAACGTGTGAGGGGGAACCCGGTAATGCTGCATGCCAGAGACATACCGTCAATACAGCACAACAAGTTGATAAATCAATGATGTTCTGCGTGGGTATTATATGGGGGTTTGGCCGTCATTGGTGCCCATCAAAGGCAAACTCGAGGCTCAACTCATCGTCGAACCGTTTTTTCAGCATTTCGGCGAAAATTTATGGATTACAGCTTCCTAGTCCATTGTGCAGGCATCGTTATTAATTTCATCAATCGTGGCGGTATTGCACGACTTAACAGGCCTGCATGTTCCTCCGATATGAGACCAACTGAATATTTTACGATAAATTGAAAAGTGCGGTCCGGGTACTCCCAGACCAACCACAATATCTACAGGATTTAAGCAGGGCTGCAAGGAATAAAATATTCAAATATTTGTAAATCTATCGGACCAAACTGCGTGGTCATCAGTCCGTAGCTTACAAACTACTTAAACTAAGATAAACAAGCCTAAGGACAACACACACACACACACACACACACACACACACACACACACACACACACACACACACACACGCCCATGCCCCAGGGAGAACTCGAACCTCCACGGCGAGCAACCGTGCGCTCCGCAACGAGGCGCCTTAGACCGTTCGGCGACTCCACCGCGGATGCAAGGAATAACTGGGCGAATTGGACCAACAGTGATTAAATGAATTCATGGGGAGCATGCTACGTAGGGAGTAGGCTTCTATTTTTGTAAGGAGGTATGCAATTCGTTATTCAATGAGGTTGCTATATGATGTGATTTCCTCAAGAAAAGTTATTTTATGTTCTGTTTCAATACAAAAGAAATGATTTGTTGGGTTTTGTTTGCTGATAAATCGGAAGATCTATTACTTCGCATCACTTTACCGTAGGATGAATACCATAAAACATTTTGTTTGGTGGGTGATCCAAACTGTTTTTGATGTCGTAATTTTAAAACATGACGACTTCCTAATGTTTATGAAACAGATGTATGTCTTTTCCACCTCTCTACTGGTGTACCATCTGCGACTTGTATATCAAAAATCATCCCAATGTTTGGCCCTCATCACCCAACCAAAATACCTTGATGTGGCATTACGCAAAACACTGGCATATGACAGACGCAGCTAAGGAAGTGCAAACACGAGTGACGAAACTGAGGGGGCTGGCTAGTAGAACGTGTGTGTAGCGAATACATTGCTTTTCCACGGACCGTCCTGTGCGCTGATATCATCTGCAAAAAATACTACTCACTGGTTTGACTTCAATGCGCTTATGTCAAAATAGCTGACGTT
The DNA here is from genome assembly GCA_026315105.1 of Locusta migratoria. Classification (NCBI taxonomy): domain Eukaryota; kingdom Metazoa; phylum Arthropoda; class Insecta; order Orthoptera; family Acrididae; genus Locusta; species Locusta migratoria. The sequence continues at coordinate 733,231,158 of CM048755.1, read as the reverse complement.
TATTTGAATACACCTACGAGAATCATTACTGACAGAGTCACATCTACCTATACGTAGTAGTTACTGCCGCGGTGGAATAGCCGAGCGTTCTAAGGCGCCTTGCTACGGAGCACGCGGTTGCTCGCCTTTGGAGGTTCAAGTTCTCTCTATGGCATGGATGTGTGTGTTGTGTTTAAGTTACTTTAAGTAGTTTGTAAGTCTAGGGACTGATGACCGTAGCAGTTTGGTCCAATAGGCTTACAAACATTTGAACATTTTAGTTACTAAAACTATACATCTGTGCAGCTCACTTTCGTGGAAAGGTGGCCCTCTTTGCTCTCAAGTTCCTAAAAAATTAATCAGTCCTTTTCACGAAGATTTACTATCGTTGCGTAGGTAACACCTGAAATTTAGATCAGTGTTTGAAGAGGGAGTCAAACTGTTTTCCACATTGTTCAATCGGGACTTTGAAAAGGAACGTTAGTGGCAAGACATGGAAGACTGGAACCACGAACATATTGACACCCTAACAACCTAAGTTTCAGCCTTTCATCATCCTAAGGAGATGTTGGTACAGTTTAATAGATATCAGACAGGAGAGCATAAGAGGGGCTTTTGCGCTGACAGTACGTGTGACTGAGATGATATTCAGATAATGAGTCACGTTGTAAATGAGTATCTTAACAGGCGATTCCCTGGCGATAGAAGAGGCTACATCAGCAGTTTTACGAGACTCTCCACGCGTCTTCTAACATTCTAGTCAGTTGCGTCGTAGACCTATATAGTATAAATAGTGGCCCTTACGTAACTTTTAGTTAAAATTGTAAAAAATTTCCATTTATTTCTGATACATACAATAATAATAATAATCAGATTTTTAAATGTACTCACGCTCTTGAGATTACATTTGTATATATAGCAGATCAGACGGAGTCTTTTAGATCAATGGCTGATCGACTGCTATTCTTCCGTCAATTTTATATCGATGTGCACTATCGGCGACGAGCATCAGAGAGTTAGAAACGTTACATACCAAATAACGGGATTATATCGAACGGTACTTTCGCTGCTGATATTGTCTCCCTATTTATAATGGTGTTCTCAAAAATGTTCAAATGTTTGTTAAGCTTATGGGACTTAACTCTGGGGTCATCAGTCCCTAAACTTACAAACTACTTATCAACTACCTTATACTAAGGACGGCACAAATATCCATGCCCGAGGGGGGATTCGAACCCCCGACCGTAGTGGCCGTGTGAACCGTGACTGGAGCGCCTCAGTCTCCTCGGCCACCGCGGTCGGCTATGGTGTTCTGATTACGGCATTGCAGAAATTTTTCAATCAGAAGAATACCTATTTCGATATGCCATACGCGAGAATTTTCTTTGCTGTATGATATTGAGGAGCAGTTTTAAAGGTTTTCTACGAGAATCAAGAAGCTCAGTATAAATCGTACAATCTGGATCTCTTGAACGAACAGAGAAGGCCGTGTTTCACACGTTCGGAACAGTTCGCCTGATTTAAAACAGATATTAGTTCACAATTTACTAAATTCTACGGACTTTAACTGCACTTCATAACGTGGACCATAATTTTGTGACTCTTTGAAATTCTCTCCGGACCAGGAATCTAACCCGGATCTCTCGCCTTTTGGCAGCGCGGTCGTCTCAACCCATTGAGACGTGGACGGAAATCGTTGTTAAGTCCCCTGCAGAAATAATGAGCCATGCTGCTTGTATCGCCGTCCATAAGTGCAAAGGTGTTCACGGTGCAGCGTGCACCAACTGACCTCTCCATATAGCCCATAAATGTTCGATGGGATTCATGTCGGGCGATCTGGGAGGCCAAATCATATGCAGGAACTGACCAGAATGTTCTTCCACAGCAATCGTGATCAACTGTAGGCCGGTGGCATGCCGCATTATGACTCATGAAATTCCATCCTTATTTGGGAACATGAAGTCCATGAATGTTCCAATTGTTCAAATGGTTCTACAGCTTATGGGACTTAACTACGGTGTCATCAGTCCCTAAACTTACAAACTACTTATGAACTACTTACGAACTAGGACGGCACAAATATCCATGCCCGAAGGGGGATTCGAACCCCCGACCGTAGTGGCAGTGCAAACCGTGACTGGAGCGCCTCAGTCTCCTCAGCCACCGCGGCCGGCGTCCATGAATGGCTGAGTATGGACCCCTAGTAACCGAAAATAAACAATCCAATCGATGATCGGTTCAGTTGGACCAGAGAACCAGCCCATTCCATGCAAAAACAGCCCACGCCACTATGGGGACACCAAAAGCTTGTAGGGTGCCTTGTTGACAACTTGGGCCCGTGCCATCGCGGGGTCTGCGCCACACTCATCACATCTTAGCTTCTGAAATTGGAACTCTTCTGATCAAGCCACGGTTTTCCAGACGTTCGGGATCAAACTGATATGGCGACACGCTTACGAGAGGCTGTGCAGGTGATTTCGCGCTGTTAGCAAATGCATTCGTGTTGTTCTTGTGCTGCCGCAGCCTGTCAGTCATCAAGAGCAGGCCGTCGACCACTGCGCTGTCCGTGGAGAGAGATAAAGCCCGGAACTCGTGTTATCAGCGCAATTTTGGCACTGTCGATCTTGGAAAATTTACTCCCCTAACTATTTACGAAATGGTATGTCCCATGCGTCCAGCTCGACCTACCATTTCGCGTTCCAAGTCTGTTAGATCCCGTCGAGCGGCCATAATCACGTCGGAAAACTTTCTACCTGACAGCTCTGTCAATGCACCGCCCTTTTATACCTTGTGCACGTGGTATCTGTATCTGCGCATATCGCTGTCCCAGGACTTTTGGCATCTGAAGGTATATGTGAACACATTTGTTAGTGTCAGTCACAATATTACCTTAGCAATAATTAAAATAAATTCTCATAATTGTGCTGCTTAATTTAACAGTCGAAATCAGGGAAGGTTTCACAAGCGTTAACCTTGAGTCTCATACATATAACTGACCTTCCACTTACTGTGTACCAAACTGAATTAGTTACGTATAATTGCTTAGGCTTTCGCGGTCAGAGTCATTTGACATACTAACTTTCTGGGTGTTGTACCACGTCATAATGTAAGATGGCAATTACCGTATTTATTCGGGTATAGTACCCCAACGCCTATAATACCCCACCCCCCTCAATTTTTGAGCTCAAAATACGAAATCTAAAATCTCAAAAATCGTGAATTTGTTGGTTACGTGAAATTCGGCAGCACTAATTCACTCGAAATTCAGAAACATTTCCTGACGCTGCCTCCTGCAACAGTGGTATTTCTACAGCATAACGGCAACAACAGCTGACTACGCTCAAGCCCAACTCTCTCCTCAGTACCGCTAGGCTTGTATTTTCCTGCAGGTAGTGTTGAATGCAGATTTATACTGAGAACAATATACGAAAATGAGTACCAGCGATCGGAAGATTAGCTTTTCGGCGTCGTTTACATTAAGAGCTGTCGTGTTTGAAACGAATATTGCCGTCCGTGCGGCAGCTCGCGAATTTGAAATTTTCGTATTTCGAGTGTTTACTTGTAAGAGCACGTGGCTTCTGCTAGCCGCAGACTACCACGCAAGAAGAGCATAACAGAGGCGAATTTTTGCGATGGAAACTGTGACACACTGAATAACATATATAATAGACATTTCATATAAAATGTGATAAAATGATTAAAAATTTAGCCCATCATGAACCAAACGAATGCACTACTGAATTTACGAAATTTCCGCCTATAGTACCCTCTCCCATTTGAAAAAAAAAAGCGGTACTATAGTTGAGTAAATACGGTACTTTAACAACCAACGTTTCGGCCAACGTTACAGTGGCTTTCTTCTGGGTGGAATGATTTGAGTTAGTTGTTACGACTCACTCTTAACAACCAGCTCACGTAAGTATACCCAGAACAAGACCACTGCGACGTTGGCCGAAACGTTGGTTGTTAAAGTAATAGCCATTTTACGTTATGACGCGATACAACATCCAGAAAACATTTATGTCAAATGAATTAGTTCTTTTTGCCATTCTCGTAGCATTATAATGCATCACAGCAGATGTGTAACACAGGAGATTCTTAATAGCGGGTGTAAAAATTACTGATTAGCTTTCTGCAAATATCCTCTCTCTTATTTTAATACATTTAGCCCTTCGCGTGAAAGGGCACAGCAACGGTGATATCTTTGATCCGAGTGTAAGAATAATTAATGAATAAGACAGATCTTTAAGAATTTTTGGGTATGCATATTGATGAGAATTTATACTGAACAAAGGACACATTTGAGAGCGTCTAGTCGTAGACGTATGCCGCCTCTGAATGGAACCGGCATGTCCAGGCGACTTCAACTCGGACTGTCTAACAATGCGGCTTGCCATTCAAAAGAGGTATGCTACTCCATAACAATGCTCGTCCCCGTATGCATCAGCGTATAGCAACTGTTTTGCAGAAGTTCAATTGGGAGCTGTTTGAACATCCAGCATTAAGTCCATATCTTGCTCCCATCGATTTCCATCTTGCCTTGTACCTCAAGAAATTGTCGTCCTCCGGCCTGCGTTTCACAACGACTAAAAACCCGTCCTGGTAATGCTTGCCAACAACAACATTATGATACTCCAAATCTCTTTGACTTTGCCACAATCAAATCTCTGTCCTTCTGTTTTGTAGATGGCATGTGTTGCTCATCGGGGAGTTGGCTAAATGAATGTGTTGTGGCGTAAAGTCTGCGCCACACGTCAGAAGCGCGAGAACGATCGTGCAGAAGGCAGCGGCGACCGGCAGCCAGTCACACGCCGGCGCCGCGCCACCTGGAGGGAGAAAACGAGACGCGCGCCCTCTACAAGCGGCTATATGTAGGCCGACATGCGTCTGGAAGAGCCCGTCTGAACTCGGCTCCGAACTAGGCAGTCACTAGGACTCAGCACAGCTAGCATTGAGGAAGAAGACGCCACCGTGAGAAGAGAAAAACGCCGGCCGTGGTGGGCAAACGGTCTGCGGCGCGCCAGTCACGGTCTGCACGGGCACTACGGTCGGGGGTTCGAATCCCCCCCCCCGGGCATGGATATTTGTGCCGTCCTTAGTATTAGCTAGTTCATAAGTAGTTTGTAAGTTTAGTAACTGATGACTCCATAGTTAAGTCCCATAAGCTCTACAAACATTTGATTTTTGAAGAACCGATAGAAATTGAGTATTGTAAAAAGTTCAGTAAATTAAACGTGTATTACTAATCTGTATAGCTGTTTTAGATGTCAACGCATCCCAAGCGTCCTGGATAGAACCTTTCCTGAAAGACAGGCAGGGAAGGCCAAAACACATGGCGACTAGGACGACGAATTTTCTATTCACGGTGGTGTACCAGGACGCCCTCACGTTCGGTGACAAGTGTCGTGTGTGAATATGCTCCCAAATTACACGCCATTTGTGCAGGGTGGGGCAAACACGTACCCCGGACGATTGGATACGATTTGACGTTAATGTTGGATATAGAAAGACCTAAAGTTACTTTCAACAGGTTGGAGCAACTGCCTATACAGCCAGCCATACCTTGGGACACATTTACAGTCTTCACGTTTAAGAGAATTGTTAGCAGACTGACAGCGGTCACAGCTGGCCACGCGGATAACCTGATCTGTCAGTGTGCCATTACTTTGTGCGGGGAGCCCTCTAGTCTAAGGTGTATCGCAACAACATTCACAGTCTCCAACAACTGCAGCACAACAGTGTGGATGATATGGCACCAGTCCACCTTCCATCCGCCTTCAGAAACTTGCTGCAATAGTTCAAATGTTCAAATGTTTCTAAAGCTTATGGGACTTAACTACGGGGTCATCAGTCCCTAAACTTACAAACTACTTATGAACTAACTAATACTTAGGACGGCACAAATATCAATGCCCGAGGGGGGATTCGAACCCCCGGCCGTAGTGGCCGTGCAGACCGTGACTGGAGCGCCTCAGTACCCTCGGCCACCGCGGCCGGCCCTGCAATAGTGCCAAGAGATGAAAGGTGATCACTTTCAAGATCTGCTATAGTCAGGTTAATACTGTGTGTCCTTCAGTCTGATGTGTTTCTTCCTACACTGGATATCGGTTCTCCGAGCCACTTTCATTTGCCCTATCTAATATATAAAAATTAATGAATGGACATACGGTTCATCCAAATGCGATAAAACTTTGTCAACTCATTGCTTCCTCTCGCGTGAAGGTTATAGGCATACTAAAATTAACTTCGTATGGTGAATGGCGGAGGATGCTTTACAATTAGTTAATTCGTTTTTTACGCCTTCACGTTGAAATGGTTGGACGGATATGAATGAAATTTGGAATAGATGTAGCTTATACCCTGATTAATACATGATTAATATATGGGCTACCTTTCGTAAGCCACTATATGGTGCGTGGCGAGAGGGTACCTTACAATGGATTAATATGTTTGCTATTCCTTCATACTGAAAGGGATGGACAGACTTGAATGAACTTTGGAATGGAGATAGCTTATACCCTGCATTAATACATGAAATACCTTTCGTAAACCATCGTACGCTGCGTGGCGGAGGGTACCTTGCAATGGGTTCATAAGTTTGTTATTCACGACGGCTGGACGGAATTGAATGAAATATGGAATAAAGATAGCTTATACCCCGATTAATACATGGGATACCTTTCGTAAGCCTCCGAAGGTGCGTGGCGGAGGTCGTTACAACAAACATCCAAATTGTTTGACTGGTCACCATGAAAGTCAGCACATAAATGTGTTTTCACGAAGAAGATTGTTATAATCTGCAAGTCATTGAATTTAGAATGGTGGAGGGTACTTTGCGATTTTGACGCCGTTTGACCAGTCACCATGAAACTTTGAGCATTTATGAATGTTTTCATGTATAGGAGGGAGGAATAGGTGGAGGAGGAGACTGACAGAAAGGGGAGGGAAGATACGGACAGAGAGAGGGGAGAGGAGGAGAATGAGAGAGGGGGGATGATGACAGACAGGTGAAAGGAGAGAACAAAGGGAGGGGGAGGAGGAAATGGACAGAGAAAGGGACAGGAGACGGGGAGGAGCAGCTGGACAGAGAGAGGGGAAAGGAGGAGATGGACTAATGGGAGATTGGAAACCTCATATATATTTGTTCGTTTGTTCGTATTTTATGAGCTGCAACAACGTTCATCTGATTCCGATAAAACTTCGTCAACTTACTTGTTGCTCTTACAAGAAAATTATGGACATCGTACAGTTAACTTACAGTAGGTAGCGCGCTATTGTTCCGGCAAATGTATTTGAAGGGCCATTGAAGTAGTGAGATGTTTGAATGTAACGCAAACAAACAGATCAGCGTTTTATTGTGTTTACTCATTTCGATGCGAACACTTATAAATTTCAATTATTTCTTCAGCAGCAACGAGCTAGTCCTGTATAATAAACAGCCCCGATAAAGATTTAGAGACAAAATTGGATACCAAACTAACTTTAGCGGGTATTTAAATGATTGGTGTTGCACGACTCTGTGACAGGTAGAGCGGCCATCAGATACCTTAGTATTGTACGTGTATAGTGTTCTTATCAGGCCTGCTAGGGTATACAGGGTGTTACAAAAAGGTACAGCCAAACGTTCAGGAAACATTCCTCACACACAAAGAAAGAAAATATGTTATCTGGACATGCGTCCGGGAAACGCTTACTTTCCATGTTAGAGCTCATTTTATTACTTCTCTTCAAATCACATTAATCATGGAATGGAAACACACAGCAACAGAACGTACCAGCATGACTTCAAACACTTTGTTACAGGATATGCAAAATGTTCTCCGTTAGCGAGGATACATGCATCCACCCTCCGTCGCATGGAATCCCTAATGCGCTGATGCAGTCCTGGAGAATGGCGTATTGTATCTCAGCCGTCCACAATACGAGCACGAAGAGTCTCTACATTTGGTACCGGGGTTGCGTAGACAAGAGCTTTCAAATGCCCCCATAAATGAAAGTCGACAGGGTTGAGGTCAGAAGAGCGTGGAGGCCATGCAATTGGACCAATTGCCTCTGCCAATCCATCTGTCACCGAATCTGTTGTTGAGAAGCGTACGAACACGTCGACTGAAATGTGCAGGACCTCCATAGTGCATGAACCACGTGTTGTGTCGTACTTGTAAAGGCACATGTTCTAGCAGCACAGGTAGAGTATCCCGTATGAAATCATGATAACGTGCTCCAGTGAGCGTAGGTGGAAGAACATGAGGCCCAATCAAGACATCACCACCAATTCCTGAAAATCTGTGTTGATGACGTGATTGCATAATTGCGTGCGGTTTCTCGTCAGCCCACACATGCTGATTGTGAAAATTTACAATTTGATCACGTTGGAATGACATTTACATTTAAAGAGAAATACTAAGATGAGCTCTAACATAGAAATTAAGCGTTTCCGGACACATGTCCACATAACATATTTTCTTTCTTTGTGTGTGAGGAATGTTTCCTGAAAGTTTGGCCGTACCTTTTTGTAACACCCTGTATAAGGGGCGTGGACAGCGACATATGTTCAGTGAAAAATGTGAAGGACACTGAGGTTCCGCATAGTCGTGCGAGACAATTTTGATTTGGCGGAATTTGGATGACTTCAGAATGGGGCTGTTCATTTGACTGGCTGGTCGAAGCGTTCAGCAACCTGATTTGTGGGGCATTTGGAAGTGATAACTGGGCTGCGTGGGAACACGAGGGTAAGTGTACTCGTCGTCAAGGTTAAGTAGGAGAATGTCTGACCACAATTCAAGAGGATCGCCGTATTGTGCACGTAGCATCCTATCCCCTTCAAAGCTGCGCTTGCCAAAACGGAGTTCAGCCGCGACCGGGAAGAATGGACTGCTAATGAATGGTGTCGCATCGTGTTCAGCTGTGAATGGCGGTTATTTATTACCCCAGAGGACCATCGTCGGCAAGTATGGAAGTGACCTGGTAACACGTGCTACCGTTCCAAGTTTATGGGAGGCAAAGCGGCAGTGACTAAGGGACCCTGGCCGGCCGCGGTGGCCGAGGGGACTGAGGCGCTCCAGTCACGGTCTGCACGGCCACTACGGTCGGGGGTTCGAATCCCCCCTCGGGCATGGATATTTGTGCCGTCCTTAGTATAAGCTAGTTGATAAGTAGTTTGTAAGTTAAGGGACTGATGACCCCGTAGTTAAGTCCCATAAGCTATACGAACATTTTAAGGGACCCTGACGCCACTTCAGTGTGCAGAAAAATTAAAAAAAAAAAAAAAAAAAAAAAAAAAGAAAAGAAAAAAAAAAGCAAATTCGAGTTTAACGTCTTAGGGTTTAACATCCCGTCGACAGCGTGGTTACTGAAGATAAAGCTCACGCTCGGATTGTTTGGCTAAGCCTAGGAAGGAAATCGGCCGCGCCCTTTAAAAGGAACCATCCCGGCATTTGCCTGGAGTGACTTGGGAAATCACGGAAATCCTAACTCGGGATGGATTTGAACCGCCGTCCTCCCGCACACGACTCCAGTGTGTTACCCCTGCGCCACCTCGGTCGGTACAGTGTGCCCCGGACATGTTCCTTCCTCGTATGTTAGCCCTGGTGCGACCATATCATGATGCCATTTTTCAGCGGCTCATTGCTCGTCCACACGTGGCACGTGTATGATGTTAATGCCTGCGAGATGATGAGGTACTCCTTTTTTAGCATGATTCGCATATAGTACGTGTCTGGGACCAGCTCCGATATCAATTCCCTCCCAGAGGCACTTTCCACGATATCTAAGACTTGTCTCAGGAGAGAGTCCAGTACCTGTACGACCGCAACTGTGCACGCATCTAGACTAGAAGGGGGTGCAAATTCGTACTGATAAGAATATTCATACTGTCTTCTCCAATGTAAATTAGTAGCAGAGGAAAAATATGTAGAATGAAAAGTCACACCGCTAGAAAAAAAATAGTATACCTGGAAAAACAACGTCGATAATTACATTAGATGTACTTTTCGTTCCAGTAGATCCAAATTGAGGAGAGCCTCCTGGATGTAGAACATGTCAGAACAAAATACACAATAAATGATGTGTTAATGTACCTTCCACAGATCCCAAATGTATATGGCCTTGTGAATGTGGAATTGGTCAGAAAAACATTTACCTTAAGAATATTTACATTTTAAGTGACATAAAACTTATTACTATATACTAAATGTTGACTATACAAGGTGCGTATTATAATTATTATTATTTGTTTCTACAACACTCATTTACAACGATCACATTACTGCTCAAAATTAGTACCGAAGTCAGACTGAACACAATATACACATTTGTGATATTATATACAATAACATACATCAACCACTTCTGCTAAGAAAATGGTTGTAGAGTTTATGGGACTTAACTACGGGGTCATCAGTCCCTAAACTTACAAACTACTTATGAACTAGCTAATACTAAGTACGGCTCAAATATCCATGCCCGAGGGGGGGATTCGAACCCCCGACCGTAGTGGCCGTGCAGAAAGTGACTGGCGCACCGCAGACCGCTTTGCCACCGCGGCCGGATTCTGCTAAGAAATTCATCAATGGAGTGGAAGGAATTGGCCGCCAATCTGATGACGGCAGATGCCAACCGGAAATTGATAATGGTTTCAAAGTCGTTCGCCAACCGATAGCGTAGTAAAGAAGATGCCAGAGCGCCATCTGTGTCTACCCTTTAATAGCGAATGTTGACAGCCATAAGGCTCTGTGTGTTACTAACTTGTGAAGCAAACAGGCGCATTTGTGTTTCCTACAGCCAACTGAGCGAGTTTGAAAGAGGACAAATTGTAGCCTTCCGAGTGGCTGGATGGTCCTTTTAGGGCATTGCATCACAAGTTGAACGTGCTTCACTTGTGCAGCGATGCTGGTTGCAATGGACACGTGAACATTCTCACACCTGTAGACGAAGTTCTAGATGTCCACGTAGCGCAGACTTCCCGAAAAGATCGTCTTATTGTAAGGCAAGCAGTGGCAGATCGTACAGCTACCACCACAGGTATGGCGATTTATAAGCCCAGAAATGTCCACAGCAACGGTTCAAATGTTTGTTAAGTTTAAGGGACTTAACTGTGGGGTCATCAGTCCCTAAACTTACAAACTACTTATGAACTACCTTATACTAAAGACAGCACAAACATCCATGCACGAGGGGGCATTAAAACACCCGAGGGGGACGGCCTCGCGCATCGTAGCATAGCGCCTCAATACGCTCGGCCACTCCGCCGCGGCAGCAACGGTTGCCAGCCGGATGCTAACAGTGAGACTAAAAGCAGTCAACAATCCGAAGATTGGTTTGAACACCACAGTGCTTTACTAGGCATGGTCCTGTTTGGAGGTGGTATGCCGTTGCCTTCCTCCGACCTTCGAACTGACTTACCCAGCCAGTTATAGGGGGACCTACAGTTTAACGTGGGTTCCGAACCACATGAGCAACACTGCCAGAGGGGAAAGAAGTGGAAAGTGACAGATAAAAATCCTAGGACCTGACGGGGATCGAACCCACGACCTTTGGATTTGTAGTTTGGCACTCTACCACTGTGCAACCGAGGGGCCCGCAAACTGCTCACCCGTCTTCCACTCACGACACAGCATCGATGTGCTCAGAGGATCAGTTGGAAGATTGAATAGCGGGTCGTGATCTTCAGCGATGAAAGCAACTGCAGCCTGCACGCAAGTGACCGTCGCTTGCGCGAACGTCGTAGACCTGGCGAGCGCTGTCAACAAGAGTGCACACAGGTCCCACTCCAAGTCTTATGATCTGGGGCGCGATAAGCTACAACTCTTGTTCACCTTCGGTGTTTTTAGAGGGAACGCTGAACCGTGCTCGGTACATGTAGAATGTTGTAAGATCAGTTCTTTTGCTATTCTTGCAACAGGAAGGTGGTGTGTTTTTGCAGTAGGATAATGCTCGTCCACACACTGCGCATGAAACGCAAAGTACTCTGCAAGACACGCAGCAACTACCATGGCCAGCACCATCTCCGGACATGGCTCCAGTCGTGCACGTATGGAACATGACGAGACGACAATTACACGTAAGACTCGCCAACCCAACGCTCAAATCAAGATTGGTTGGAGCCTAAAGAGGAGGCAGCACCAGAGTGTGACAAAAACTTGGAAACCTGGAAGGCACTCGACAGGCTACGAACGGGCACTACATTATGAAGATACACTCTTCACAAATGGGGATACTCTGCAGAGTCTAATCCTCTGTGAATGCGGAGTACCACAAACTACTGTACATATGTTCTCCTGGCCTGTGTGTCCCGTCAAATGTACCACAGAAGACATTATGGCAGTAAAGCCAAATGCAAATGACGTCGCCCGTTTCTGGGTAAGATATGTTTACCTTTTAATTCTTAGATTGGTACTTGTATGTGAAGCGTATATAGTTTCTGGGCAATATATGTTTACCTTTTAATTCCTCGTTTGGTATTTTATGTGATGTGTACATAGTTTATTTTTAAAATTCTTTTGGGCAAGACACTAGATCTTACATTACTTGATCTCCGAGGTTCTGTAGAGCCTCCGCTTTCTGTGGGTGACTCTGTCAAGAGCCATTCTTAATACTTCCACTGAAGTCGCCACCGCTAGAGTCAACTGCGATATACTGAACTGTGTGGAGGTACGCGCACTGACAGGAGACAGAGTGAGGATCAAGAAGATCAACGGCAACAACCAGGTAGGATAAAGAAACCGCCATCTTAAGAGACGTGCTTGTATCAGATCACGATTTCAGTTAGTTGTGAGATGCCATCTGAAAATTTTGGAATTATTCGCTTAATGGTGTTTTCACATATGTTGCGTGCTTTAGCTAGCTGGCTGAAAGATGTGTACCACGCCGTCGTCAGACCATTTTTCGTAAGCTGAGTATACACGCTAGTGATCATTAATAACTTGTGGAGGCATGGGCACACCGCCAGCAAGACGGCAACATACAGCGCTTCAGGTCGCTAAGGAGCCGTCTCTTATTTATTTACTGTAAACTGTTTAATGTAAGTTGAACTTGAATAGATACATCCTTATAGGATGTTGTTCAAATGTTTGTAAATCTATCGGACCAAACTGCGTGGTCATCAGTCCATAGCTTACAAACTACTTTAACTAAGGTAAACTAACCTAAGGACAACACACACACCCATGCCCCAGGGAGGACTCGAACCTCCGATGGCGAGCAACCATGCGCTCCGCAGCGAGGCGCTTTAGACCGCTCAGCTACTCCACCGCGGCGTTGGATGTTGAAAGTACCAGGTGTGTGAATCTTACATTGAATGCAAGTAACACTAAACATTGCTCATCATCTTTTCGTCAACAAAGTATAATCGTTAAGGCTTGTGAATTGATTGAATACGGGTGACATAGCTGTTAAAAGTTCACATAATTGTGTAACTACCTGTCATGAGAGAAGTGCAATTAAGTTAGAGTATTCTAATTGCAAAGAAATTGCCAACACTGATAAATTACTATGTAACAAAGGTACAGAGAAATAGCTAGCAATCACTGCGACGGAAACAATTATACCAAAATTTTTTCATTGAAGAACGTTCATTTTTATCTCTATTTTTAAATATCAATTAATGATGTTTCGCTCGTAACGTTGATAAACGGATAGGTAAGATATTACAAAAATTACCTTAAATCGAGCTAAGACGCTAGTGCAAAAAATAGAAATTTCATGTTTTGGGACAGAATATTTCTTACATTTATAGTAATATCACGAGGTATGAACTAATATCTGATATTTATTATGAAAAAACAGCCGATATCGCTATTCATTTATTTAGAAGACCGGTTTCGGCAGATTATTCGGTAGATAAACTGACGAAACTGCTCATATAAATAAAAGGTAATTGGCGACCTTGGCCATTCTGTTACATAATAAATCTATTGAAAAGTTCGCCCCCAAGAATGATAAACTTTTATAATATCTGATACGTAAGGAGAGGAGACTCTAAAAGTTGAACGCTCTTCTCTTAAAACCGGTTTGGTGTATCTAAAACGAAACATGTTTCTACAATGTGGCTGGTTGCTGTTAGTGTGTATTCAGTATCTATTAATTACTTCTTAAAAGACTGTAAATAGCACAGTATCAATCTTCGTTATATAACTTTAAAAATGTAATTGAGATGACAGTTACATGCATACAATGTACAGAATTTCCTCATTTACTGCAGTAACACAGATTGAGATATGAATTACGGTTAAATGACGAAACGTCAACACTTTCTGATGATATCACACTATTATTAAACAAGAAGTTAGACATTTGTAAAGGTATGTCTGTTTGCTTCAAGTGAATTAGAAGAAATATGGAAAAGAAATGTTACGATCATACGGCTGTATATACAAAGTTGAAAAAAAAAAAAAAAAAAAAAAAAAAAAAAAAAAAAAAAAAAGCGTCTTAATACTATCCCCCGTACATCCGTGCTAATTCATCATTTATGTAACTACTATGTTAGCTATTTCTCTCTACGTATCTATTGTTCAGACACAATTGTGGCCGCGGTGGAGTGGCCGAGCGCACTGAGACGCTATGCTCCGATGCGCAAAGCCGTTACCGTCGGGGCTTCGAATATTCCCTCGGGCACGGATGTTTGTCTTGTCTTTAGTATAAGTTAGTTCATAAGTAGTTTGTAAGTTTAGTGACTGATGACCTCGCAGTTAACTCCCTTAAGCTTAACAAACATTTGAACATTGAACACAGTAGTGTTATTGCCTTACTGGATGCAACTAGTGACTGATGGTGTAGCGGAGACTCTATTAACACTACGACAACGGTTATTCACTCTGTCAAGATAGAAGAAAGATTAGAAAGATTAGTGACTGTGAACAGGGCGTGGTCTTTCTGAAGGATCATTCTCCACTTTTTTTTCTTTTTAAATCGCTGTCACTCTAAATCAGTATGGTTAAAGGATGATTTGAACGTATCAGTTCTTACTTGTGCTTTTCTATTTCACTCAAAATGTGAATGAGAGGATCTTGAAAACTGAATTGGCAGTAACTATTCAACTACTTCGTATATGGACTAATAATGTTTTGTTTTTCTATGCCAAAGTTAACAGAGTTTCTACTGTCGTCAGAAAACTTAAACTGTTTTTTTAATAATAATAATAATTATTATTATTTTACATGTTTAACATAGTTTAACAAACAGCTCTAAATATAAAGCTAGACTGAACGAACCGTCGACTTCGACATCACGCGAGAAAAATAAAATCATAAAAGTTAAATCTACAAACATTTGCAAAGTACGTACTATCGTCAGAAAACGTAAACTGAAGTACTTTTTTCCATATTTAACATAGTGAAACAATTGGAGAAAGTTTCTTTGATAACAATATGAAAATTAAATAGGGTTAAATATAAAGCTAACTGAACGAACCGTCGACATTGAGATCACTCGAGAAACATAAAATCGCAAAGGTTAAATCTAGAAACATTTGCAACCAGTCACTTAATGAAATAATTTTTCTTTTTAATTTCTCTTAGTTCTAGTCACTTATGACCCATCTTCAGAAGAACAGCATTATTATCAACACTTCGTACTAGGTACTGAAAATTGTTTTACTGTGGTAAAAGACTGGATATTTTTAATATAGTGTATTGAATAGCGATAATTTCTGCAAAATTCTGTCGTGAACAGAACGTAAATACAGCTCGATCTTCCGCGCAATTAGCGGTAATAAAGTTTACGCGAGGTACTGTACTGAATTGATGTTATCTTTTACGAAAGTGAGATGATCTTCAGCGCCAAGTGCGAACACACAATAATGTTCATGTGAGACTTCATTTGAGTATGAGACAGAAACCGTTCGGAACTAGTAATACAAATCAAAGAAATATTTTATCAAGTTTCTGGAGGCCTCACGAGTAGGTATAATCGATATAATCGAAAACACGATGAATGGATTAGGGTAATCAGATAAAACTACAGTTTTGGCGAGGTATGCAGTAGATATAGTACCAGACATGTATGTTGTTTCGTGTCTTCTGATGTGTGCAGGAACGACCAGAAACACCAGTGGCAATCGGTCTATGGTATGTTTTTAGCATCGTAATAGCTATACTTGGGCGTAATGAAAGGCGAAACTGGGCAAGTGTTCCCACAGAAGCAGCCGTGGGCAATGTTGCCTGACTGGTTTCCGCCGCGGCCGCATAGTAGGAATACCGTTAGCGGAGGTCGCACATGGAGTTCAGGCCGCGGAATTCTCAGGCTCCGCATGCCTGTCTGCCGAAACAGTTGTCTTCATCATGTGGCGATCGTCAACAAGTAGGGCTCTATTACCTTCTAGTGCACACGCATCGTCGGAAATAAAAAAAGCTGTCGGTTAGCTTAGCGACGTTTACACGATCTAGTGAAACATGTAAAAGAGGTCTACTCGTACCATCAAATGTGGATTCAATTTGTAGCTTAAACGAAATTGTCCTTCGTCAGGAAGAGCTTACTGTTGTGACTGCTGTTAAAGTAACGACTTATGGCCCAGAGTCATTTTTCCTGAAGAAAAAGATGTAGAATTTTGTCGAAGGCTCGAACGTTTACCCAGATATGACGCGAAAATTAAACCAAGAATGTTTCATATGAGGATGTCGTACCAAGAAACTTAAACAGTGTTGGAAATAAATAAATAAATAAAGGAAAAAAAACTTCATTCTGGCCTTATGCGACGTAATGACATTTTAGGCTAAACCAGTGGCTACATGAGAAATGAAACACACAATTCTCAGAATAAGGACATTTTGTAGCTTTGCACATTCTTCTTCTTCTACGTGATCAGGCCCAGTGGACTGCACACTGGTAGAAGTTTCGGTCTCCATTGCTGCTATCCGCCACCTGTAGACATCTATCGCTGCTTGCTTCAGGTCTTCATGGAAGCCATCCCTCCAACGCTACCTTGGTCTCCTTGGCTGTCCCCTTCCTGTAGGAATGAAATCCAGGAGCTTCTGAAGCCATTTGCCATCTTACATCGAGGCCACATGACCGACACACTGAATGCTCTTGGCCATCTTTTACGGTTCCTGCTATGCTGGGCTGTTGGTATAATTCCTCAAGCTCTTGGTTGTGTCTGATCCATCATTCCCCTGTGTTTCATCCAAAACCAAACCGAAAATCTTCCGAAGACCTTTTCTCTAAAAAATTAGAAGCTTGTGAAAGTCCTGTTTTCTGATACTCCATGTCTAACAGCCATACAGAGCAACAGGCTGGATGAGGGGTTTGTACAGTCGGATCTTGAACTGTCTGCATGGACATCTGGAGCGAATCATATGCGCTAGACTGCGGTAAGATCGGTTCCCAGCTTTAATTCTGGCAATAATCTCTGCATGACATGAAGAGTTCTCAGTTAAAAGTACCCGCAGGTATTTAAATTCACGCACTCTCTTGTAGGACTGATCTCCCACCTGCAGTGAACGTAGATGCGTCATAACGAGCTACTCTGTCTGGGCTTCCTTTAGTGCTCTGGTCATTTGTTTCAAATCCTCTTCAGAACTAGAGAGTAGACAGATATCATCTGCATAGGCCAAGTATGCCAGTCACTTTCCCTCAATTTCAGTTAGATATTTAAAACTTCTAGTTCTGTAGCAGCACTTAGAGTCGAAGCGCGAAGCTGTGTACAGTTCAGAGAAAGTGGGGCCTAGCGGAATTCGAATTTATGGTCTTCTTCCTTCTTACGCTGTTTATTCCCTCTATATTACGTATCCACGAAATGTGTGTTGTGACGACTTAATTAACAAATTTTCTCCTGTGGGATCCTAAAATATAACAACAGTAAACTCTTGGTCCATTATTAATTAGTTGACACATATTGGTGAAAGTTGTGGCTTTGTAAACAGACAGATCTATGCCGAAAAAGAGTCAAGTACTAATACGCCACAAGAAAGAAGTCCATGTTCAAATGTTTGTATAGCTTATGGGACTTAACTACGGGGTTATCAGTCCCTAAGCTTACAAACTACTTATGAACTAGCTAATCCTAAGGAAGGCACAAATATCCATGCCCGAGAGGGGATTCGAACTCCCGACCGTAGTGGCCGTGCAGACCGTGACTGGAGCGCCTCAGTCCCCTCGGTCACCGCGGCCGGCAAAGAAGTCCATATTAATGTGGAGGGTTTCATTTATTTTATGGCTAGATGACTTAATAAGTGAAAGAACTTAATTCAAGTGCCACAATTGATTGATGGATCATATAATTCTGTTTTTTACTTGCGTGTAAACGATCTGTTAGATAGTGTCACCAGTATACAATGAAACTTTGCCGACAGTATTTTTGTTTAGATGACCGTATTTTCTTTGGCTAAGAATATTCGGAACGGCTGAAGCCAAATGTCATCTAGGAGTACTGAATTTTCCTTTATACTTGTGTGCACAGCCTTGATGAGCTTGTTAAATGAAACGTTTTTCTGGTAAGGCCGTGTACATGCAATATTTTATCAATATTTATAGCTCAAAGTTGGTCGTTTTTTACTAATTTGTCGGTTTTAAACGCATCTACATAAATTACAATAGAATAAAAAGTGATATCTGGGTCTAAAATTAATACACAAAATTACTTCTTCATACAAGAAGCACTTAGAATATAAACAACTAAAACATAATTGATGCAGCTGTAGTACAATAGCATGATTACTTGAGTACACGTGATTTGAGCAACAGCCGCAAGACATAGGCCAACTCCTCACCAAGGACATGATCTGATGATGATCCACGTAGATCGAAACTAGTCATTATATACAAAAATATATGTGATATTGACGGCTTCAATGATTATATTATTCAAAGTAAAAGTTACTGAATAAAAACAGTGTTGCAGGAAATATGGATGCAGCTAAGTACAATACTGCGAGGCTATTTGAACTAGGACGAGCAAATAAAATCAGTTGCAAAGATAGCAAGTGGAATTACGGGTGGCAAAGTATGGAACAACTCCAAACGGGAGTGTGTCTGTGACGCTTGTGGGATTTTTTGTTGAGTGCTGTATTTGAGAGTGTCTCAAGCCTCGGTAACGAAACGAGATCAAAGGAAATGAAAAGCACTCTCATAGATCAGATTTGACGCATCAGTCAGCAAGAAAGTGTTTCGTAAACGTACAGGGAACTAACATACGTATCTTTTGAGGCAAATTTTTGCGTAACACTGTTGAACAAACTTAAAGGGACGATATTGTGAATGAAAGAAACAAAAATGGTACTGCTTTTATTAAATTTCTCGCGTAATGTCCACGACAACATAATATATAAAGATCAGCGCACACAAGAACCCCTATAGACTATCATTTACCTGGACTCTATACACGAGCTGTACAGGAAACAGATAATAGGTCTAAGAGAAGTTAGTAGTTTGATGTTTTTACGCCCCCCCCCCCCCCCAGTGCTGCTGGGTATTGAGTATTGCTCAAGTGTTTGAGACCCGCAGCAGATCAGTTTAAAGGAAGACATGTAAGCAGTTCAGAGGCGAGCAGCTAGGTTTGTTACTGGTAGGTTCGACCAATGCGAGGGTGTCACGGAAATGCTCCGGGAACTCAAAAGGAAATCGCTGGAGAAACGACGACGTTCTTTTCAAGAAATTCTGTTGAAGACATTCAGAGGACCGGAATTTGAAGATGACTGCAGAACTATCTTGCTGCCGCCTACTTACATTTCGCGTAAAGACACAATGACAAGATAAGAGAAATTAGGGCTCGTACAAAGACATTCTTTTTTTCCCTCGTTCTATTTGGGAGTGGAATAGGAAAGGAAATGCCTAGTAGCTGTACAGCGTATCCTCCACGCACCTTACGGTAATTTGCGGAGTATACATGTAGATGTAGAAGTTAAAGTAATGTGATTAAAATAACAAAGAAACGGGATAGATCGCATGCGTTGTGCACTTTCTGCCAAGACGTTTGTATTTTTTACGTTCTAACAGCGTTCAGAATCCGTATTAATTAATTTCTTGTGTATGCTCCATAAGCCCGGCCTCCTCCACACACACACTCACACATGACCCCTGACACCTCAACAGCTGTTACTCTGTTCGTGTAGCAGATTCCAATCAGGGCTGTCTCAACTCACTTCTCCTGTAAACACAAATATTGTGTGTGTGCTACACTACCAGAATAGGACAGACTGAACCAACAGAGTACTAGCAAATCTTACGTAATATTGGGTTTGATTGTTCGAAGGAGAATATAGTTTTGATTTCAAAGCGTGATGCAGGCATGAACAAATTCAGAGGCAGAGAAACTTAGTTTGTGATCATTTTGGAGGACCATAGAAAACCGTACCATTCATTATCAGTGGAACTGGTGTTGTATTGTGCGTCAGTATTCGTTTATCGGTCGGGCGAACAGTCTTCTCAAATTGGAAGTTCTAAGTGACGGGTAAGCAATGCAAGAAAAAAGACAGTGCCGCGGTGGAGTAGCCGAGCGGTCTAAAGCGTCTCGCTGTGGAGCGCGCGGTTGCTCGCCGTGGAGGTTCGAGTCCTCCCTGGGGCATGGGTGTGTGTCTTGTCCTTAGGTTAGTTTACCTAGGTTTAAGTAGTTTGTAAGCTACGGACTGATGACCACGTAGTTTGGTCCGATAGATTTACAAACATTTGAACATTTTTTGTAAAAGACAGTGAATACCGGTACGTGGCTTAGCGCGTCGGGCTGACAGACGCTTATTAAGCGCGTAGCAGCTCCCGGTTGCAAGAGAACGCGACGAAATAACAAAGTGCCAGCTAACCTGAGGAAAGCAAATGGCAGGGTAAAAGACATTGAATACGAAATATTTGTAAGACTCATAAATGAATACTGCCTGAGTGTATAGGACCCATATCGGGTGGGACAATCGGAGAAAATTAACCGTGTGCAAAGATAATCGATCGTCACCAAAGTGCTTGACTGGTGACGGAATATTACGAAAGTGTTGAAAAACTGAAAAGACGGGCACCAGACAAAAGAAGGTTCAGGTATTGTTTGTCCATTGACAATCTATTCCGTATAGTTTGAGCAGATAAAGGCAGGCAAATAAAAGGAATAACAGCTCGCACAGAACCGTACACGCAGCCATTCAATCCATCCATAGATGGAATGGGAGGTAGCCTGTGCCGTTCACTTAACTGTATTTTCCAAAGGAGAGATGTAGACTACTATTTCTACGTAGATATACACATATGTGGATTATTACTGCTACATAAATACTGAATCAGTTACTATGTTATACATAATATTAAAGTGTCGAATGTTTTGAGATAACACAAGAAAAATGTCTACTAAAATTGCGTGTTAAAATGCATACTTTAAAGGCTATGAGCACTACTTCATCTTCGATACTGCGAGACACACCTCTTCTACTGAAAACCCATTGCTTTCCATATTTTAATAGGTGGTAGTAAGGATCGAAACAACAAAAAAAGTCTGATAAACACGGTCTCAAAAGTGCATACCGTAACAAATATGAAACGTTTCTTCAAATGAAGAAGTCATAAGTACTTTCACTGCATGTGATTTATAACCCTCGTTTTGCAAAATTTTGTTTTTGTTTTGTTCCATACTACGTTCTCCCAAAATATGGTAGGCAAGGGGTCTGCAGTAGATGACAGGTTTTCTACAGTATCGAAGATAAAGAAGTGGTAGTAGTATGTCCGACAGAGACGTTGCAATAGCTCCTAAAGTTTACTAGACATTTCTCTTAGTTTGATGGTTACTATCGCTCTCGTAATTTTCAACACTTTTTTTTAAAAATACGTTGTATTTTAGAAACGACTGCCTGGACCTCCCGCGTCGGAGGTTCGAATCCTCCCTCGGGCATGGACGTGTGTGTTGTCCTTAGGTTAGTTTCACGTAAGTAGTTTGTAAGACTAGGGACTGATGACCAATGTAGTCTCGTCCCATAGTATTACAGACATTTGACTGCCTGGACTATTATTAAATGAAATGATTTATGATCGCAGTTTCGATCTAAAATTCATTTTCAAGTCACTAGTGAGAAAGCATAAATTGCTCAAAGACCAGTTCAACTTTAAGAAAACATTGTACCCTCAAAACGTTTTATAAAAACAAAATTATTATATTCAAGAATAAAATACGTGTATCCCTTCCTGCAGAGCTCTCTGGTGTCTGTTGTATCAGGAGACGGGAGGCGTGGATCCTAGCAATTAACTCTTCATACGTTTCTGCTGGGGTTTCTTACACCAACGACTTGATGGAACCCCATAGGAAAAAGTGCGACGTGTGAGATCCAGTGATCGGCCTGGCCATGGAAACGACCTCCCGTTTCAATCCAACGTTGTGGGTACGTGTTGTTCACGTGCTCTCTGGCATTAACTTTGAACTGGCTCCGTGCACAGTCCTAATGGATCCCTTCCTTTCGCGGACAGGGGTCAGTCTTTACGAACTGTGGCAGTATATATCGTAGGAGCATCAGGTGACGGGTACCACTAGGAAAATTAGGTCCTTTTAGGTGATCTTGGACAATGTCCGTCCATACATTGACAGAGAATCGTTGCTGGTAGCCACTAATGGGAGTAGCGTGGGAATTTTTCTTACCCCAGACACGCAATACATACATTCAAACTGGCGTTGGTCGCATTGAAGATTACTATGAGTTAATTTGTTGTTGTTGTTATGTGGTGTGCGCTTTGTACGTCCTTAACACAAGAAATATGCTTGTCCGGCCTTCGGTTTCCTGTCTCAATATAATCAGTAGTGGGCACACCATCTACAATTTCAATTTCACCAAAAACGTCTGAGAGATACTATATAAATCACAGAAATACAAACAACATGCACGGGGATGAAAATAGTGAACACTTATGAATCTAGATTGGTTGCCTGGATAGTATCAGAAAATCAAATTAGTTTTAGTTGTGAAGCTATATAAGATTATTACAATTTGCCCTTGCTCTCCATTTGATTTCCGTTTGTATGTCTATGCGTAACTTTCCTTCTGTATTTCCGTATACAAGTGACCAGGACGTTCCGTTAATGATGGACAGTTAATAGTGTGGAAGGTACTTTCCTTAATATCGTACTAATGGCAGCGACTGTCCGTTACGTCCCTACATCGTGCTTTCCCTCGCCATCGTTCACGCAATCGCCTAACGGTGCTGCAGAGTTTCAAGTGGAACGAAGATGAGGCTTTAACGTCCCTTTGACGAAGAGGTCATTAAAGACGAAACACCAGCTCAGATAGAACAAAAATGAAGAAAGAAATATACCGTGTCCTATTTCAAAAGAACTATGCAAGTATTTGTCTTAACTGGCCAAAGGAAACTACAGAAATCCTAAATCTGTACGGCTAACTCGCGCCGTGTTTCATTATTAGTCCAGATAGCAGCTGATCCTAGGTTGAGTCACTTATTGAGCTCATCAGAAAAACATTGGTTAGCGCTCTGATGGAGCACTCTGGACGCTTTGGAGGCAGCAGGTAATGTAGAACTGGGAACATGCAATCATGTAATCCTCCGCCGCTGATGTGAGATACGGAAGTGAATGGTGTGCATGCGCCAGTCGTATCAGAGCACCCTGCACAACGTGTACCTAGGAATTCTTTACCATCTGCAGCCATGTAACGCGCCATTACAACAGTGGCTGTAACAAAAATTTCAAACCTTAAATGGACGAAACACGATAGGGCAGTAGCGGACTGACGGTGTGTGGTCTTGTTACACGGGCCGCGAATTTGCCTCTTTTCAAATGAGCACTAATCGATTCCATATTTTTGGATTTCCGAAAGGCTTTTGACATTGTATCTCACAAGCGGGTTCTAATCAAATTCGTGCTTATGGAATATCGTCTCATTTATGCGACTGAATTCATGATTTCCTGTCAGAAAGGACACAGCACGTAGAAATTAACGTTAAGTCATTGAGTAAAATAGAAGTGATGTCTGGCGTTCCTCAGACAAGTGTTATAGGGCCCCTACTGTTTCTCGTCATTGTAAACAATTTGGGAGACAATCTGAGCAGCTTTCTCGAACTGTTCGCGGATGATACTGTAGTTTGTGTCATTTTGGTCTTCAGTTCGGAGACTGGTTTGATGCTGTTCTCCATCCTACACTATCCTGAGCAAATCTCCCTATCCCCTCATAAGTACGGTACCCCACATCTATTTGAACCTGCTTACTGTATTCGTCTCTTGGTCTCCCTATACTATTTTTAGCCCTCACATTTCCTTCCAATGCTAAATTCAGGATTTCTCGGTGTCTAAGAATGTGTCCTACCAATCTGTCCTTCCTTTTAGTCAAAGTATGCCAGAAATTCCTTTTCTTCCAAATTCTGACCAGTAACTCCTCATTAGTTACCCGATATATGCACCTAATTTTCCGCATTCGTCTGTAGCACCACATTTCAAAAGTTTCTATCCTGTTCCTGGCTGAACTATCTATAGTCCATGTTTCACTACCGCAGAAGGCAACACACCTCACAAAAGGCTTCAGAAAAGACTTCCTAACACTTAAATTAATATTCGATGTTAACAAATTTCTCTTTTATAGAAATGCTATTCTCTCCATTGTCATTCTGTATATCATTTGTACTGCGACCGTCGTATGTTATTTTACTGTCCAAGTAACGAAACTCATATACCACCTTTATTCTTTCGTTACCTAATCTAATTCCTTAACCATCGCCTGCTTTTCTTAGACTGCATTCCATTATCCTTGTTTTACTCTTGTTAATGTTCATCTTATACGCTCCTTTCAACACTATGTCCATTCCGTTCAATCCCTCTTCCAGGTATTTTGCTGTCTCCCACAGAATTACAATGTAATCGGCAAACCACAAAGTTTTTATTTCTTTATCCTGAACTTTAATTTCTTTTTCTAGTTTCACTTTTTACTATACATGCCCTGCAAATAAACGCAAATAATGCTCATTACATTGCCTTTATTAATATCTTTCTAAAAGGCGTGAATAGGAAAGGCAAAAGAAAAGTTGGGTTTGCATATAAATTTCCAATAGTAGAATTTCAGTAGTGCAACCCTGCAATGTGTGTACCGTCAGGTATGGTATCGTAACATTAAAACGTGACTACGAAAATTGAAGTAACGATTTGTAATATTAGTTATATCAGAGGCCAATGAAACTTTAATAATTCTACAGGTGCTTTGTCATAGAAGTGCACAAAGTGAAACTCATGTGTGTACGTAACTGCCAAGTGTGGTCAAAGGAAGTGGACGTTTTCATATTTATAACTCTGACGTTACCTTCTGCATTACGAATTAAAATATTCAACTGTAATAATAATAATAATAATAATAATACGTGAATATCGAAGTTATACCAAATTCTGGCTGTGTGTTAATCAGGTATTACGGCAGAAATGACAAACGAAAATAAACAACACTTTGTGAAATCTCGTTGTAGGCACGATGATGTTCAGATGGTTTATTCACAGTAACACTTGCATACCGGGCAGCTACAATGTCATAATTGCTATGTGGATAACGTCAGCAATCAAAATGACGTTGTTTATTGGCGTCATTGTTTTGCTTAGGGTTTTATATTTCTAATTTATTGCCAGAGTAACTTTGTGGTAATTTGTCACCGTTACAAAATAATTAAAAGTAGGTCCTAATTTTTAATTTCTTCATTTTGTATAACTACGATGAAGGTAAAAGGAAATGTGTGGAAAAAACGAGGAGAGATGGGTTGATAGACGGCTTGGGAAGTAGATGTACAAAAGTGTAGAAAAATATTCCTTTTCTCAAGGGCAATTGTACGTCGCATACTAACTCGTGCTACCTTCAGGGTTTTAAAGAGTTCGTTCCAGTCAACAGTGTCAAAACTTTCTCCAAATCTACAAAAGCTACAAACACAGGATAGCCCTTCCTGAACTTAAAATGGTTTGTAAACCTCAAGGACCAAACTGATGATGTTATCGGTCGCTAGACTTACAAACTATTTATACCGGCTTATGCTTAGGACAACATATCCATGATGCCCGAGGGAAGCGTCAAGCTTCCGACGCGTAGCGGCCGCGCAGTCCGTAGCATGGCGACATGGACCACGCGGCCATCCCCGCGTGGCTCGAGCACTACGTGTGTTCCTACATTCCTCCTAAATCCAAACGGATCTTCGCCGAGATTAGCTTTAACCAGATTTTCCATTCCTCTGTAAACAATTCGTGTTAGTATTTTGCTATCATGACTTACTAAACTAATATTTACACCTGTCTGTGGCTGCTTTCTTTGGAATTGGGAGTATTACATTCTTCTTGAAGTCGCAGGGTATTTCGCCTGTCTCATACATCTTGCACACCAGGTGGAATAGTTTTGCCTTGGCTGGCTCTCTCACAGACATCAGTAGCTCTGACAAAAAACAGTCCTCTACGACATAGCTCTTTCACCGCTATGTCCATTTATTCTGTGGTATCGTATCTGCTATCTCATCTTCATCTACTTGTTCTTCCCTTTCTATAATGCTGCCTTACAGTTTTGTATTGCCTTTCCGTATATTCCTTCAATCTTTCACTTTTCAGGTTACCTTTCTTTGCTTAGTTCTGATTTTTCATCTGGCGTCTTGTTACTTATACAGCAGTTTTCTATTCACCCTTCAATTTTACTGTAGGTAATATCTATCTTTCCCCTAGTTCTATATACTTATCTATCTTTACATCTTCTATTTACTCCTGCATAACCAATTGCATTTCTTGTCAACTTCATCTTGTAGCATATGTTTTCCATTTTGTCTGCTTCATTTGTTGCATTTCTCTTTTCTCTGCTTTCATCGACTAAATTCACTATCTCCTATGATATCCAAGGATTTCTACTAGTCCTTGTCTTTATATCTATTGGTTCTCTGCTGCATTAACCGTTTATCTCTCAAAGCTACCGATTCGATTTCTACTAGCTGCCTGATGCTTCCTCTGAAACTCTCAAGAACCTCACGTTTCTTCAATTTATCCACGTCCCACCTCCTTATTTTCCTTCTGTTTACAGTTTCTTCAGTTTCAATCAACAGTTCATAGCTAGTAAGTTATGGCGAGAGTCTATAATTTACCACTGAAAATGTCTTATAGTTTAAAACCTGGTTTCTAAATACTGTATGTCTTACAATAATAAAATCAATGTCATCCTCCGGTGTCTCCTGATTTCTTCCACGTATACAGACGTCTTTCATGATTCTTAAACCAAGTGTTACTGATGATTAAACTATGTTTTAAGAAGAATTCTTCATTAATTCTTTTTCCACACTCCATAATCACGTACTATTTTTTCTTCTCTTTCTTTTGCTACTACTGAATTACAGTCCTCTATTAAATCAACTTTCTCTATCCGTTAACTGAATAATTCCTTTCATGTCGTCCATATTTTCAATCTCCATATCATCGGCAGAGCTACTTGGCAAACTTGTATTACTGTGGTGGGCGTTGGATTCGTGTCCATTTAGGCTAAGGTTTCGCGTACACAGTGCTATTAATAATAGCATTCCTATTTCCTTATTCATTACTAGACTTACTCCTGCATTACGTCCAACAGATTTTGTATCCTTTACATCCTGCCACCGAACTTCACTGACTCCTTTATATTGAAATTCAACTTATCCGTTTCCTTTTCATATTTTCTAACTTAACTACCTGATTAAGGATCCAACATTCCATAGTCCGATCCGTAGAATGCCACGTGCTATTCTTCTTTATGATTCTTTGGAGAAATCCTAGCAGTTCACAGAATCCTCATAATCCTATTATACTCTCACAGTACGATTCTCTTCTTGCGGTCTTCCCACAGTCCATGAATCACTAACATACAATGCTGTACTCCAAACGTACATATCAAGTTTCTTCATGAAACTAAGGCCGTTATTTGACCAAATGTTTGTAATTCTAAGGGACAAAACTACTCTGATCAACGGTCCCTAGAGTTACAAACTACGTAAACTAAGGACAAAACACACACCCATCCCCGAGGGAGGACTCGAACCTCCGACGCGAGCTGCCGCGCGATCCATAACGTGACACGTCAGAACGCACGGCCATACCCGCGCGGCCCGTTATTTTACACTAGTAGAATTCTTTTGTTCATAATTGTTCTCTTTGCATGATGGAGTCTGCTTTTATGTCTTCCTTTCTTCGTCAGACGTCATTATGTTTCTTTCACTTTGCCTTCTTCTCTGTCCCCAGCTTATGTTACGTCTATCTCCAATCTCATGTCTGGTACTTCTTATCACTTTCGTCTTCCTTTCGTTTTCTCTTAATCTATTGTGTGGTCTTATTAGACTCTTCATTACACCTTCAACTCCTCCTGCTGTTCTACTCTTTCACTGAGCATATCAATGTCTGCAATAGACCTTGTCATTAATATCCTTTCACTATGAATTTCCGTCTTCCTCCCGAACCTTTATTTTATTTTCATCATTGCTTCTGCGGTGAATAGACTGAACAGTATTGGCAACAATGAAGTGCAGCGGTGTTAAAGGGAAAAAGCCGTATGGAGTAGGAAATGACGTTGTAATTCCATATCATGCCAACTTAGAGTTCACCAGAGACTGTAACTTGCTCGTTTAGGACAGTGTGGCGAAAGGATTTGGCTGCAGTCTTGCTGAAGGAATGATTCCAGTATTTGCGTGAAGTCAATTAGGGTTCAAACGGTACCGGTAAACCACTTTAGGCAGATGCTTAAGATGCAGTCAAACCCGTTTCCACATCCTTCAATCCATTGAGTTTAAGTTCCACTGAAATGACCAAGCCGACTCTCGTTAGCAATTTACCGTCCGTTCCCCATCATTTTATTGATAGTCCCGTAGCAAACTCCGTATTATCACAAAAGTCATGACCTCAACAGTCACGTACAGTACAGGAGTTTTCCTGTTAACACATTGATCGGGATCCTATTATTAGAAGTGAGTGCTTTCTTTAGGCCAGTGAAACTGTAAGCACTCCCATTAGGGCATTCGACGCCCATCTTCAGATCCATTATCATATTTAGCACAATGCAAAAGTCGTGTTGTTGAATATTTCGTCTGAAGTCAGAATATGAGACAAAACTGTGCTTATTATTCAGGTGAAAAATAATCCAGTTTAATAATTAAATTTAAGTGCGCACATAAATAAAACAAAGGGTACGCTGCTTTTTTTGTGGACTGTTGATAATTTAAAACTCGGCAAAGTTGCTCCCTTTAATCTCAATGTAGAGTCTTGTCGTAAATAGCGAATATTACAAGTTTTCGTTCCACCTCCGGAATACGTATACGTTTTGACTAGACCGTTACTGTGTATTACACTGAGGTGACAAAAGTGATGTGTTTAGCGATGTGAATAGACACAGATGGAGGTAGCATCGCGTACACAAGGTGTAAAAGGGCGGTGCGATGGAAGGGCTGTTATTTGTATTCCGGTGATTCACGTGAAAAGGTTCCCGCCGTGTTTATGACCACAAGACTGGAATGAACAAACTTGGGACTCGGGGTGGTAGTTGGAGCTATACACATGGGACATTCCATTTCGGAAGTCGTTAGGGAATTCCACAGTACGAAGAGCGTGACGCGAATACCAAAAAGTACTACCACGGAGAGAGACTGCGCACACTGACTCGTATCCAGGAGGACGGTGGTTCAAATCCGCCTGCGTCCATCCAGATTTAGCTTTTCCCCGATTGTCCTAAATCGATTCAAGCAAGTGCTGAAATGGTTCTTTTGTAAGGGCACGGCCGATTTGTTTCCCTGCCCAAAATCCGAGCGTTAGCTGCGTCTCTAAAGACCACGCCGTCGACGAGGCGTTCAACTCTGTTTCCTTTCCTTCCAAGAGTAGCAGCGTTTGGCAGGTTTTTCAGTGCTAATAGACAAACGAAATTGTGTGAAATAACCGCAGAAATCAATGTGGGACATATGGTGGACATATTAGTTAGGAAAATGGGGCACAATTTAACTGGTTCCACACGTTAGTGAGACGGCTGAGGAAGTTGTTGCTTTCCCATGAGTTTGTGACACTTGCGGGGAGTGGCACTTGCGCGGAAAGGGAATGTGTAGACACTTGCGGGGAGACCCGGAAGCTGCAGGTAGTGAACAGGGTGTTCCAGAAGTAGGGATACACCACCCCTACTTCACGCCCTCCAGCCGCTACCTGTGCCGTATTCAGGGAAAGGCCCACCGAGCGAGGTGGAGCTGTAGTAACGGCCCGGAGATATCACAGCCTCATTCAACAGGGAGATAACACGTCATACAAATATCACTCGATTTACAATACAGCACCATGTGAAGAGGAATGTGATGAAATCGGAATTGAGCGCAACTGTTGCTAACTACAATTTCGGATTTACTGCATTTTGAGTCAGAATTCGCATCTATATTCGCATTTATCGCAAATGCGAATTTTTCCTGTCCCTAGTAATACCTCTAAAAATAAACAGCTGATCAAGGCACTAAAAGCAGGGGCAGATCTTTGGGTGTATTACTACAAATAACTAAAACACAATTTGATCGTGGAATTATATACAATCTCATTATAAAGGTTTTTTGTAGGTGGTTTGGAGCAGCTTTTAAATATGTTAGGAATAGCATTATGAAGTATAGACAGCTACACCTTATGTTTATTATGAGATATCGATTTCGACTAATTTCAGGTCATCTTCAAGTCTCAAACAACAGGTGTTACTTATGCATTTTTCCAGTGGCACTCATAACCTTTAACTGTTTACACACGAGGTCTAACGTTGTTAGTCGCGTTAGCGATGAAAACAGAACCCAGAATCTTTGCGTCTAAATGATGCATATATTGGTGTGATGTCTTATTTCGAAAGAACAAACATCACACCAATACATATATAGCTCTCGGTAAAGTGGAACGGTACGATGTCGTTACGTAGCACAGCACGGCGACTGGAAACGCAGGAGAAGTGCAAACACCGTTCTCTCCTCCTCCTCTAATTAGTGTCTACACGGCGAAGATTACACAAAAAAATTTAACGTTTCGTTTACTTTGGCGATAGCAACCAAATTTTAAAATCGTGTCTACTATGTAAAGATTTAGCAACACAAAACGCTTCAAGTCCATAACTTCACTGGTTTTCAAATTCTCAATTTTAATATGTTTTTAATGTTAAAAAACAAATTTGGGACTCACACTACAATTTTCATATGGCAGATTTTGTAGGTACATTCAGAAGACATAATTCAACGGTTCTGTGCATTCATTTTATGAGAAATACTAATCATTTATTTTCAGTGTTTATTTCAAATTTCTACATTTAAGTTTCTTTAATTATCAGTACTTAAATGTGGTGATGAAATAAATAAATTACGTGTATATGTTTATGTGGGTGCCGGCCGCGGTGGCCGAGGAGACTGAGGCGCTTCAGTCACGGTCTGCACGGCCGCTACGGTCGGGGGTTCGAATCCCCCTTCGGGCATGGATATTTGTGCCGTCCTAGTTCGTAACTAGTTCATAAGTAGTTTGTAAGTTTAGGGACTGATGACCCCATAGTTAAGTCCCATAAGCTTAACAAACATTTTTGTTTATGTGGCCAAACTACTTAGGTCATCGGCGCTAGACTTACACTACTTAATCTTACTTAAAATAACGTAGGCAAAGTACAAACAAACATACCCATGTCCGAGGAAGGACTCGAACATCCGACCGGACCGGCCGCGCAATTTGTGACACAAATTACATGTTTGATAATATTAATGCATAGAAGTATGAAATCACGTCAAGACTACTTCCTGCAAAAATTTCGACAAAAAAAGTTGGCACTGAGTTTAGAAAAACAAAATTCTGGTATATTGGATTTTAACATTTTATCAAAAAATGAATGTTACTACAAGAGATACAGCCATTCAAATTTACGGGCATCATAACGTTTTCCCTTCCTGAGTAAATGAGCTGCTTCTTGTAATTTCAACACAGTTTTCTTGAATGTTCTGAATATAAATCTTCTCACAGACTTCTTGAGGAGGAGAGTGATACGGATATCTGATTGTAAACCACTGGATATTACCTTAGACCTTTTTGACTGTACTGAACAGGAGTTCCGCGTATTCCGTAATTAATATTTATACAGTTAACAGGCAATGTAATTTATAACCAACTGTTGGCTGTCAATTTCTCTTCATTTTTCCTGGAAGTCTTGCAACTTGTTTCTCCCTGTTGGTTTATGCCAAGTTCGGAGTAAAAATGGTTCTATATGACGGTGATGAAAAATAAAATTTATCTTTAGCGTTCTTCGGTGTGTGAAATTCCATTACACATTCCGTATTTCATACATTTCTTAGATGTGTTTCTAATTCTAATACAGCCAAATCGTTTTGGGGTCTACAAATAAACGCTTCAAGTATGTAAAATACTCATTGACTTATTTTATTATTAACGTTATTTAATTGAAGGTTTAAGGTTGCGTCTCCTATTAAAAAGCATAGTAGCTATTTTTAAAGAGATGAAAGTTGCGTGATAGTGGGGTTAACTACATAGCGGTCTGTGCAGGATGCCTAATATATTTATTGCTTGCGCAGGTGTCTTGATATGCTTAGTGTTCTGAATAATATGCTTTTAGGAGGTATGACTGTGGAAAGTCATCGTCTTGTAGTAGCAAAGAATGTATTAATAACTCTTCAAACATTATCACTATTAAAGTACCTTTTTGTTTTCAGGAGGAACACTCAACGAATTCATATGTAGTTAGAACAAGTTACTATATTGCTCTTCAGCTTGCAAAGGGTTGTGCAATTTCACTGTGTTTCGTGTTATGTTGACAGTGTGGAAACTTGACAACAGCAGTGCTAGACTTCTTGGTGTGCCTGTACCCAGGAAAAGCCATTAGCCGCCCCAAGGGTCCCGGGTACCGGGCAAGTGTCACTCCGAGCAAGTGTCGCTCCCCGCAAGTGTTCCAACCCCCTTTCCCATTGTGTGGGATCCCCCCCCCCCCACCCCAAAAAAAACCTAAATGGTTAAAACAATAGGGTATAGTTCAAAAGCAAACTTCGGATGTCTGACAAACACTATGATACCATTTACGTTAGAAAATCATGTGATACCAGTTAAGGGTTAATGGTCTATGGAAGCAGAGGAACGACTCAAGTACCTTTGCTAACAGTATGACATTGCTTGCAGCAACTCTGCTGGGCTCGTAACCACACTAGTTGGGCCATAGACGACTGGAAAACAGTGACTCGGTCAGACTAGTGCCGTTTTGAGTTGCAAGACCTGATGGTAGGGCTAGTGTGGCGCAGAGCCCACGAAGCTATGGAGCCCAGTTGTTATCGAGGCTCTGGGATGGCTGCATAACGTGTAGGCTGTTTACGCATGGAATGGACTGGGTCCTCTGGTCGCAGTGAACCGATCGTTGACTGGAAATGGTTATGTTCGGCTCCTAGTAGACAATTTTCAGCCATTCATGGACTACTTTTTTTATGGGTAAACATGTGCAGTGTCTCTGAGTCACAATTGTTCGCGGTTTGTTTGAAGAACATTGTGAACAATTCCAACGATTTATTTGGCCATCCAGATCACCTGACATGAATCTCATCGGACGTTTATCGAACATAATCCAGTGAAAAAATCTAGCACCAACAACACTTTCGCAGTTAAAGACGGCTATGCAGGACACGTTTCCTCAATGTAATACATGGAATGTAGTTTCAGAATAAGATGGATCGGAGAATTTGGTATGACTAAGCATGGCTCAGTATTCTTGCAGGGGCTTCCACCCGTCGAGTGCACGTCACCGGGCAGGAAAAGTCCGACACGGTTTTAGGAAGTATCTCATGACTTTTGTCGCCTCAGTGTAGTGTGCACTTTTCATACATACCATTAAAATTCAAAGTAAATCCTGAGACTGGCGAGTGCATTACTTCATAGTGACTGTTGGAAGTGAACCATCCAAGCTTTCGTTTGTTTATTCGTGTCTTAACATCCAACTTCATTGTACATGGTAAAAGAATAGCCGCGGCGGAGCGGCAGATCGCATTGAGGCGCTATGCTCTGATGCGCGAGGCCGTACCCCGTCGGGGGTTCGAATCCCCACTCGGGCATGGATGTTTATGGTGTCTTTAGTGTAAGTTAGTTCATAAGTAGTTTTAAGTTTAGGGACTGATGACCCCTCAGTTAAGTCCCATAAGCTTTACAAACGTTTGAACATTTGTACATGAATATACATACATAATCATCACTATAAATTAATGTTGTCAAGTTATGAATATCGTTACATGATATAAATCATTTCCACGTTGGTATACATTTAATAATGAACAAGAAAGGAAACAAAGGCTAACAAAGAGAAATAAGATAAAACAAAGATGACAATTTAGGCACCTTTAGCTCAGTATTTTCCAATCGCAACGACTTTGGGGCTTGCGGACATCAGATCATTAGCAGTGCATCTAGCAGGGCGTGGTCTCCACTCGTATAAGTGATCTGTGGTTTGTTCAAATCCGCAGTCACAAAAGACTGATGATGTTGCATAACCCTATTTCTGAAAGTTGTCTCTGGAACTTGCGATCCCAGTTCCAGCCGGTTCAGGGTTCAACACACAAGCCATTCCTCGGTGAAACTGGCAACAAGATTTTCTGATGGCTCCACCCAGTGGTGTTCACACCTCATTTTCGACATAGGTAACACATCTGTTACTTGTTGTCCACATAAAAGTTTTCCTGAGCTTCAAAAGCGGAGGAGGAGGACTGTGGCCATGTAGCGGGTGCTTATCAGAGGCAGATACCTCATGCCTTTGTCTACCTCACGTCTCACGTCTAGAGGGGCAACACCAGCTACATGGTAGAGTCTATCCCGTGGTGTAGGTTTGAGTCACCAAGTATTCATTTAAAGTGTTACCTAGTTACTTATTATGAAATGTACGAACCGAAACAGTCAGCATCTTTCTGTCACAGACTAGGTTTAAGAAGAAAACATTCGTATGTACCTTCTTTTAAACGAAACCTCAGGTCACTTTCCTGGAAGTCACTTGATACTTTGGGACTAACAAAATACTGACATGTGAGCGTTAACTTGGCATTTTGTTTGCAGGAGATGGGTCCGGTGACTCGTGGTTTTCATTTGTGCAGCAAATAGCACGTGTGTTGCTGCGCGAATACCAAGCCCCAACAATTCATTAAGTGGTCTACCGCGATAAGCGGACATTGTGGTGATAAACTACGTGCCGTTCGTTATAACACATCTTCTTTTGATCTATGTCGCAAACTTAATACTCCATTTAAGTATGTACTTATGAAATACCAATTTATAAACTAACAGCTATCAATCGCTCAGTAGCGATTTTTTTACGCACCACAACAAATTTGCTCTAACCGCTTGTTCACCAGTAACTGCAGCTTATTGCGTTAGCATGAGCACGAATTTTAGTAATTTAATATTTAATACTCCAAACTTTTGAAGTAAAATGTCTTTAGGAGCAAGAGTGTAAATTAAGTGATGTATCTCTTCTGAAAATGTGCTATAACTTAGTGCCTATTATTAAATATCTAGGTAGATTCCACGTAAACCTGTGAACGGTATGAAGCAGTCCTATCCCGAATTTATTCTTCCAATTAAACGCTGCATAACTCTTCATGTATACAGGGACGAGTAGGTAGCATATCTATGACTAACAAATACTGTAGGTATGCATAAACAAATATTTAATGTTCGAAATGTGCCGTAAATACCTAAATACAATTCATCATACACGACTGTTACCACGACAATGGCGCCCAGCCACAAGTTGAAATGATGCAGCGCCCTCGGTAAGTCTCTTTGGCTAATACCAAGTCCCTCCACGCCGAAGTGGAGAGGTGATGCAAACTGAAGACCACCATTTGCAGGAAAGAGAAATTGTTCGTGCAAACTAAATTGAGACTGATGAGAGCGACGTCAAAAAATATTCAATTTTTTTTTTAAATCTAAAAGACCAAACTACTGTGGTCATCGATCCCTAGACTTACAAACTACTTAAACTAACTTACGCTAAGGACAACACACACACATTCCCGAGTGAGGACTCGAACCTCTGGCGAGCGCGTCCGCGCAGTCTGTCATGGCTCCTAGAACCGCGCCGGTCGCTGTGGCCGTGGGGACTGAGGCGCTCCAATCACGGTCTGCACGCCCACTACGGTCTGGGGTTAGAATCCCTCCACAGGCATGGATATTTGTGCCGTCCTTAGTATTAGCTAGTTGATAAGTAGTTTGTAAGTTTAGGAACTGATGACCCCGTAGTTAAGTTCCATAAGCTATACAAACATTGGAAACATTTCCTAGAACCGCGCGGCGATTCAACGCCGCGAGCGACAACCAGTGGGACTGCTGTCAGCTACCACGCCAGTTGTCAACTTAGATTGCACGGATGATATTAATGCTGGCTTATCATGTAAAGGGTATGAGAGGCAACGAAAGTAGGCCGAAGAACAAGCGAAAATGATTTTTACTACACAATTGCTACCGAGTAATGAAATCTGTCTTGAATGAATGTAGTTTCCAAACATTCTGTGCCGGCCGCGGTGGCCGAGGAGACTAAGGCGCTCCAGTCACGGTCTGCACGGCCACTACGATCGGGGGTTCGAATCCCCCCTCGGGCATGGATATTTGTGCCGTCCTATTTCGTAAGTAGTTCATAAGTAGTTTGTAAGTTTAGGGACTGATAACCCCGTAGTTAAGTCCCATAGACTATACAAACAAACACTCTGTATTGCGCCTCCGTCAAAAGGAGAGAAATTATAAACAACTATTAAGAAATGAAGGTTTCATTTCTCACACGATTAAGCGAAAATGTGTCAAGTTATAAATTCAAGATAGGTGCATGGAACATACACTATAGTGACGTTATTTTATTAATCACTCAGTTTTTACTTTTCTGATCAAGTTTTAGGTTTCCTGGCAACATTTGCATGTTTATTTTGCGATTATTTTCCTATCTCTATTTTTAGATCATTTTATCTGCTTTAGTTTCAATGCTGTAATGTTGTCGTATTTCCATAGATAGCTTAGACTTGACTAATCTCCAATGTAACTTCTACTAACGAGCTCATTTCCACTCTTTTTCCCAACAACAGCGATACAAAGTGTGACGTTTCTTGCATCTGTTAAGTGAAGGAATATGCAACGTTTTATGAGATACTTGACATAACTTACTGAGTGCAGACACAACGTTTCCCTGCAGATGCCGGCATTCAGTATGGGGTGCTACACTAGCGCTAGGGAGCGGTCTATTTACTTTCAGTAAGTCTATGGCGAATACTGCGGTGCAGTCTGCATGTAAAAGCAGACACTGTTAGTGACCGCCATCTCTCGGGCTTTCAGTGAATACCTTGAGTCTCTTGCTAGCAGATCACGTTGCTTGTCATGCCAGCAACAAAGAATCGAACAGCAGTACTACCTTACACTATATTCTCTCTCCTGCCGATCTACAGAATTCCGACCGTCGGAAGTTACACTTGTGTTTCGCTGGAGTGTTATTTGTCTGGTCAGTTGAATTATATTGGTCTTGGTCAACGTCGTCTTTTCCCGGGTTGGAAACAAATACTTGCAACGAAAACAATAATAATGCTTACTTTTACCATACCTCCGCAAAACAGCAAATTCATCCTTGTCAGTGGTGTAAGGTCACTTTCATTGTTACGACTAACGAATTAAGTGTGGCATTCATGGGGCATGCTCCACTTGGGATTCATTTACCGCCCTCCTCTCCGAGCATTACATACTTTGTAATGCATTACATACTTTGGAGATATAATCTCAAAACATCATATCGCATGCTGGTTTTTACGAAACAGTGTCTCATCTAGAACAAGTTTTCTCAATTTAATAAGGAATTTAAGAATGAGGTGAACTGGAGAATTTGGTATAACTAAGCATACCTCCTCCAGGTGATGTGACACACACCAGTATTCTTATTCTAATATTCCATCTCGACAAAATTCTTTTTAGTATGTAAGTGGTGCCTGTTATTTCGGGCAGACATCTGTAATGTATCACGCGATATGTAACACGTGCAATCTGCGTACTGCCAGCCAGAATCTGTGCCACATTGCTGCGGAGATGGGAACCGGTCCTTCAACACACACCCCTGGCCTCATCCTTAGTTAGCCTCTCCCCCTCCGTCGACTTCAACTAATTTATTTCCCACCCCTTTTCTTCCCTTCTCTCATTATACCGGGTGATCAAAAAGTCGGTATAAATTTAAAAACTTAATAAATGAATCACGGAATAATGTAGATAGAGGGGTAAAAATTGACACACATGTTTGGAATGACATGGGACATTTGTAGAAAAAAAAGTTCAAAAAATGTCCGACAGATGGCGCTTCATCTGATCAGAAAAGCAATAATTAGCATAACAAATTACGACAAAGCAAAGATGATGTTCTTTACAGTAAATGCTCAATATGTTCACCATCATTCCTCAACAATAGCTGTAGTCGTGGAATAATGTTGTGAACAGCACTGTAAAGCATGTCCGGAGTTATGGTGAGGCATTGGCGTCGGATGTTGTTTTTCAGCATCCCTAGAGATGTCGGTCGATCACGATACACTTGCGACTTCAGGTAACCCCAAAGCCAATAATCGCATGGACTGAGGTCTAGGGACCTGGGAGGCCAAGCATGAAGAAAGTGGCGGCTGAGCACACGATCATCACCAAACGACGCACGCAAGAGATCTTTCACGCGTCTAGCAATACTTTTTTTTTCTTCTAATAAAACCCCATGTCATTCCAAGCATGTGTGTCAATTTTTACCTCCTTATCTATATTATTCCGTGATTTATTAAGTTTTCAAATTTATACTGATTTTTTGATCACCCGGTGTATACTGAAGAGCCAAAGAAACTGGAACAGCTACCTAATACCGTATAGTGCCACAGCGAGCAAGCAGAAGTCCCGCAACACGACGTGGCATGGACGCGACTGATGTCTGAAGCAGTGCTGGAGGCAACTGACACCGTGCATCCTGCAGGGCTGTTCATATATCAGTAAGAGTACCAGGTGGTGGAGATCTCTTCTGAACATCATGTAGCAAGGGATCCCAGATATGCTCATTTCCGGAGAATTTGGTGGCTATTGGAGGTGTTTATATTTGGAAGAGTATCCTGGAACCAGTCTGTAGTGTTTGTTGATGAGTGGGGTGTCACATTGTAATGCTGGAATTGCTAAAGTCCGTCGGAATGTATAATGGACATGAATTGATGCAGGTGATCACGCAGGATGCGTATGTATGTGTCACCTGTCAGAGTCGTATCTAGACGTATCAGGGCCTCTATATCAATTCAACTGCACACGCCCCACACCATTACAGTCCCCTGCTGACATACAGGGTCCGTGGATTCTTGAAGTTGTCTCAATACCCGTACACGTCCCTCCGCTCGATGCAATTGGAAACGAGACTCGTCAGACTAGACAACATGTTTCCAGTCATCAACAGTCCAATGGCGGTGTTGACGGGCCACAGGCGACGCGCAAATCTTTGTGTCGTCCAGTCAGCAAGGGTACACGAGTGGGTCTTAGACTCCGACAGCCCATATCGATGAGACGTGTTGATGGTCCAGCATTGAAATCGGCAGCAATTTGCGGAAGGGTTGCACTTCTGTCACGTGGAACGATTCTCTTAAGTCGTCGTTGGTCCCGCTGTTGCAGGATATTTTTTCCGGCCGCAGCAGTGTCGGAGATTTGATGTTTTACCGTAGTCCCGATATTCACGGTGCACTCGTGAAATTGTCGTACGAGGCAAGCCCCACCTCATCGCTACCTCGGAGATTATGTGTCCCGCCTGTCGTGACTATAACACAAGGTTCAAACTCACTTAGATCGTGGTAACCTGCCATTATAGCGGCCATAACCGATCTAACACCTGCGCCATGCACATATTGTCTTATATATGTTGCCACCCACAGCACCGTCCACTGAATGTTTATACATCTCTGTGTTTGCATACGCATGCCTAAACCTGTTACTTTGGCACTTCTGTGTAGACTTGTGTGTGTGTTTCTGTATCTCTTTGTTCTTACGAATGTAATCTCTTCCCCCATCTACTCAGCATTATTCGGTTCAGTACTCTCTAGTTCTTGACTAACCTTTTTGGTTTTCAACTCAGTACTCATCATGCAATATCATTGTCTTCCGCCCGTTCCACTTTTTTTACCATTTTGTGAGTAATTCAAAACCACTCCCCCTTCTATTCTCTTTTCCACCCTCCTCTCTCCTGAGAGACAAAGGAAATTTGTTTTCCGAAAGCTCGTTTCCACGTATATTTTCGTCTTTTTGGTGTTACTACCGGTGGTAGTGAGCTGAGGTAAGTACTAGAGAACCATTATATCTTTTCCATTCATTTTTAAAACAGTTTTAATTAGTAAGACCACGTGGATAATTTTGTGGGGAAAGCGAACCAAAGACAGCGCCTGTTTGACAGTACCCTGGTTGTTAGAAGATGCAACAAATCTTAGTAAAGAGACAGCGTACAAGCCGTCCGCCCTCTCTGGGGTATTGTTGCGCGGCGTGCCAGACAGAATTCACAGAGGATAAACGAAAAAATACAAAGAAGGGCAGACAGCTTTATTTATTACGAAATAGGGGAGAGAGCATCACCCGAGGTGGAGTGGTAATTTTTGTATCCCATCCTCGTCGCCACTTTTGTGTCCCATCCTCGTCGCCGCTTTTGTGTCTCGTTTCCGTCGTAGGTGTCGGTGGCCGAGTGGAATGAGACCGACACAGGAATAAAGATAGCACGCTGGTGCAGGTACGGAGGGGAGCAGCCAGAAACTAGAAACACTAGAGTAAATTAGAACGCGATATATATTGCACAGAATTTATACAATACTTAACTTTTACATAGTACTGTTCTGCAGAGTGCTGATACATAATTGAGCTAGAGGCCTGCCTAGTGCCTGTCTGATAGCAAAGTCTTCACTGGTGCCTATCTGAATCCGAAGGTCTTAACTGGTTCCTATCTCAGTCCCAAGTGAACGATGTCGTTCAGTGGTGGCCACGAGCGGAGTTGTAACAGAGGGCGCTCGTGGCTGACGTCGTAAGAACGCCGCGCCGTGCGTGCATGGCGGCGCGCGGCGAAAGTAGGTGGCGCGCACTTTGTACTTGTGCGACACCACACCCCTCCCCCCCAAACCGCCGCGCCGTCGTGGCGTAGGGCAGAGGGCCACGGCGATGGCACTGGGAGGAGGGCCTGTGCGGGGGCGTTACTGGTGGGACGGGCGTCGTAGCTGAGGCTGGGATCGAGACGCCGTCCGCGCCCCGGCATCCGCCTTGCGATCCTCCAGGAAACCCACCGAAACCTGGGGAAGGACGCACACCCCCGCCAAGAGGGAGCAGGTCATCAACTTCTGAGGTGCGTGGCCCAAGCTGGGGGGGCCAGCACGGTCCCGGAGTCCCTCTCGGTGACGCTGTCATCTGCAGCGGCGACATCGGCGGCGACGACTGCGTCGGAGGTGTGTCGACGTCCATAGGGATCTCGTAGTCCGGGGACGAACGATGTGGCTGTGCTCCCTGGCGGTGAACTGGGTCTGGAATCAAGAAACGGGAGACAGGATCGCGCGGCCTGTGCAAGCGCAATTGGTTTGCGTGGCGCCGCAGCTCCGACCCTGTGGAAGAACGTACAACATACATATTGCGACCGAGCACGCGCTGAATGGTGCCCGGCGTCCATCTTGTCTTGTTGCCAGCAAACACCCTGTACAGCACCGGCGTCGAAACCTGAAAATGCGAAGCCCCATACGAACCGACTCGGTGCGTGGGAGGCTGCAGCAGGTGAAGGAGAGTGCGGTGACGGCGGCCATGTAGCCGCTCGGCAGGAGACGGGCCGTCACGTGGCATGCACCGATACGTAGACAGGAAAATTTGAAGAGCTTGCTGCCTGGAGTGCTGACCTTTCATCTTTTCCATGTGAGACTTGAATGTTCGAACGAAACGTTCTGCTTCACCATTGGACTGAGGGTGAAAAGGTGCGGTGGTGATATGCTGAATGCCATTCACATGACAAAACTGTTGAAATTCCGCACTAACAAACTGAGGTCCATTGTCACTGACGATAGTTTCAGGCAAACCTTCGATGCAAAACACTGATGTTAAGGCACTGATTGTACTAGACGCTGTCGTTGAGTTCATAGCAATCACGAAAGGAAACTTGCTGAAAGCGTCTACAACAATTAACCAGTGCGTATTCCAGAAAAGTCAATATGTAAACGTTGTCATGGTCCCTTGGGGCGTGGCCAGTCTGAGAAACGTTGCGGAGGAGCCGCCTGATGCTCCGCACAAACAGTACACTGTGACGTCATGTTCTCTATCTGAGCGTCCATACCAACCCAGCTACAATGACGTCTGGCCAGTTGCTTTGTCCTAACAATACCCCAATGTCATTGATGCAGGAGGCGTAACACTTCTCGTTGCAGGGAACGGGGAACTATCACTCTTGTTTGGTCGTTGTCCGTATGTAACAACAGAACACCCTGACTTAAAGACAATGCATGACGTTGTGCAAAATAACGTCGAACCAGAGGCCGATCAATGTCTTTGGCTCTGGCAGGCCACCCTGAGCGAACAAAACGTACTACCACACTTAAGTCTGCATCCGCAGCTGTTTCCTGTGCCACCCGACGAGAGTTCAAAGGGAAATCTGCGACAGCGGTAGCATCTCTGGAGTCTATCTGACAACATGCCATTTCCGTAGAATCAAACGACACATCCTGGCCAATTGGAAGTCGGGAAAGTGTGTCCGCGTTGGCGTGTTTAGTGGTAGGTCGGTACAAAATCTCATACTGATAATTAGACAATATCAAGGACCATCTCTGAAGCTTTTGTGCCGTTCGTGGCGGAATTGGCTTTGTGGGTGAGAACAACGACGTGAGAAGCTTGTGGTCTGTCAACAAATAGAATTTTCTGCCATAGAGATAATGATGAAACTTTGTGACGCCGTAAATTATTGCTAAGGCCTCCTTTTTATCTGACTGTAATTCTCTTGCGTCGGCGTCAGTAGCTTGGATGCAAAGGAAATAGGACGATCGTGAGATCCAATACGATGCGACAAAACTGCACCCAGACCGTACGACGAGGCATCAACTGCTAACACTACAGGCTTCTGTGGGACAAAGGGAATCAAACATGCATCACTGAGTAGTGCAGACTTTAGTTTGTCAAAGGCAACCTGACAATCTTTAGACCATACAAAAGGAACATTCTTCCGACGTAAGTGATGCAGTGGAGCTGCAATCTGAGAGGCATTGGGAATAAATCTGAAA
The DNA here is from genome assembly GCA_026315105.1 of Locusta migratoria. Taxonomy (NCBI): domain Eukaryota; kingdom Metazoa; phylum Arthropoda; class Insecta; order Orthoptera; family Acrididae; genus Locusta; species Locusta migratoria. Next base: position 733,188,045 of record CM048755.1, on the reverse strand, counting down.
TAATAGTTAAGCTTTCCCATTACTGCTTGCAATTCATGCACATTCTTAGGAGGAGGCAAGTCTTTGATTGCTCGAAGATGTGACTGTAAGGGATGGATTCCTTGGGCATTAATCACATGGCCTAGGTACTCTATTTGTCTGAAAAAACGAACACTTTGCTTTATTACAACGTAGACCTGCTGCAGTCAAAACTTTGAAAAGGCACTCCAGGTTTGCTAAATGTTCTTCACCTGTACGTCCGGATACCACAATATCATCTAAATAGTTCGAGCAACACGGTACAGAAACTGTCAGCTGTTCCAAAAAGCGCTGGAAAATAGCGGGGGCGGAAGAACTGCCAAAGGGTAGGCGTTGAAATTGAAAAAGGCCCATGTGAGTATTAATGACGAAAAAAATTTTTTTTGACTCGTCATCAAGTGGAATCTGTAAGTATGCCTCTGCTAAATCAATCTTGGAAAAGAAGCGAGACTGTCCTAATCTGTCCATCAGTTCCTCAGGTCTGGGCAGAGGGTATGTGTCGACAATTGTTTGATTGTTCACTGTTGATTTGAAGTCCGCACAGAGACGAAGTTTTCCTGACGGCTTGAGTATAATTACTATAGGCGAGGCCCACTGACTCGCGGAAACAGGAGAAATCACCCCACTATCTTGCCAACGTTTAAGTTCATCAGCAACTGCATCACGCATTGCGATAGGCACTGGTCTAGCATTACGAAATTTTGGAACTGCAGATTCTTTTAAGGTTATATGTGCCACGAAGTCTTTTGCACAACCTAGTTCCGGCGAAAACAAGTCACTGTATTTTTCGCACAATGCATTAATTTTGTCCTGAGGCACTACTGACGAAATTTGAAGCACATCTCTTTGAATTGATAAACCAAACAAGTCAAAAGCATCGAGTCCAAAATGTTCTGTGTAGATTTAGCCTGAAGAACTACAAAAGAAACTGTTTTTGTAACACTTTGAAAAGAGGCAGGCAGGCTACACGTTCCTAGCACGGGAATATTTTGACCTGTATATGCTGTTAGCACTTGTTGAGACGGTGACAATTTTGGCGAACCCAGCAGTTCATAAGTGTTTTTATTCCTTAAATTAACAGCGGAACCAGTATCAAGCTGAAATTGCACAGTCTTATTTTCTATGCAAAGATTCACAAACAGCTTTTGCTTGTGGCGCTCGACAGGTGCGCGAATATGGGCAACGTCTGATTGAACTTGTTTACTACGCTTGCGCATGCGCGGGCTGCGTAGTGAAGTAAGCGGCGCAGACTCGGCACACAGATTAATATCACTGTCACTAGATGGCACTACCGTCGGATCGGCGTCCGCGCAATGCGAGGCTACTACAGATTTACTAACTACTGCACTACACTTTTGAGTAGCTACTTGATGTCTACTGTCACTAGCTACACAGTACTGGGCACTTTTACAATAAGAAGTTGCAGAAGGCACTAGGTTCACTACAGGATTGCACTGTACATAGTCATTTTGCTTGTCCCGAACCCTTTTCCGTTGCACAGATGTACGCGCTCGTCGGCGCTTGCGGCATGGCTCAATACATAGTTGTGCAATAGGTGCAGAAGAATTTCCTTGCAATTGAGAACCAAGTAAAGCACTGTTCAACTCCACAGCGTCTATGACATTGACTGCATGCACTGCTCTCGCACTTTGCGAAGGACTGTTTCTAACGTTACCGTTCTTTGAGTTTTTAATTTGCATACACACAGACTGCACATGTCCTGATTTGCCACATTGATAACAGGTTGCGTTGCGACTAGGGCACTGTGCACGTTTGTGGCGAGATACACACTGGGGGCAAGACATAAAAACATTTTTCTGAAATGAGCGTTGGCGCCCGTTATTCAAATTACTGTTTCTAACACGACGGGGCGACCTTTGTGTCGCACTTTTACACTGGCTACTGTTCACTGTATGGTCAGCACGGCCGGTAGAATTTAAAGAATCACTAGTGCTATAATGAGAACTACGGCTAGGAAAGCGTCCGTTGCGGCGCACTGAATTAACACTGTGGCTTTGCATTTCGACATCTGCTAAGTCAAAGGTATCATGCGCTTCTATAAGCTGCAGTACACTGTCTAATGAGGGGTCAGACTGTTTTGAAATAGCTGCCCTAATTCTGGGGTCCTGAATGTTCTGAGTGATAGCATCTCTCAACATCACGTCACTATAAGAAAGTCCACAAGAGCAAGTAAATTTACATTGGCGGGTTAAGCCCTTCAACTCCGTAATCCACTCTTGGTGTGACTGCTGCGGTAATTTTTTAAGTCTGAAAAATCGGTACCGCGCCGCAGCTACGAGAACTTTTCTCTCATAATGAGCATTTAGTGCCTCTACTATGTGTTCAAAGTCTACATCACGAGGAGATCCTTGCGAGAATAGTTTCTGCAGTAATACGAAGGTTTTGGGGCCCACTACGGACAATAAAAGATGCTTAACAGTCTGACCTGTAAGTTGATGAGCCGCGGCGAGTTCTTGAAACTGTGAGAAATAGTCGCTCCATTCTTCTTCACGTTCGTTGTACTGGCGAAACGTAGGAAGCGTTGCGACGGCAGGTGTGGGCTGCTGAAGCGGCGGCTGTTGTTGTTGGTTAGCCGCTTGCGCTGTCACCTGGGACACCGCTTGCAGGAGTTGAGTGATTTCCGCCGTCTGTAACTGAAAATTTACATTAAGTTTGGGGTCGGGTTAGCGGCCATGCTGAACGATTAGGCGCCGCGCATAGAAGTAACTTATAACAAAACACAAATGCAATATGAAAGGAGGGTTCGCTCTGCAACAAAAAAAGTCCACAAAACACGTAACTGAATATGTTCCCCCAAAAATCTTATAACAAGGGTGGGTGGGCGGGAGCAATTTCTGCGTGCTCCGACTGCTGCTGTCTGGCTGCTGCTAGCGTGCTGGTCCACGGTTCTATCACTCCTCGTCGCCACTTTTGTATCCCATCCTCGTCGCCACTTTTGTATCCCATCCTCGTCGCCACTTTTGTGTCCCAGCCTCGTCGCCGCTTTTGTGTCTCGTTTCCGTCGTAGGTGTCGGCGGCCGAGTGGAATGAGACCGACACAGGAATAAAGATAGCACGCTGGTGCAGGTACGGAGGGGAGCAGCCAGAAACTAGAAACACTAGAGTAAATTAGAACGCGATATATATTGCACAGAATTTATACAATACTTAACTTTTACATAGTACTGTTCTGCGGAGTGCTGATACATAATTGAGCTAGAGGCCTGCCTAGTGCCTGTCTGATAGCAAAGTCTTCACTGGTGCCTATCTGATTCCGAACGTCTTAACTGGTTCCTATCTCAGTCCCAAGTGAACGATGTCGTTCAGTGGTGGCCACGAGCGGAGTTGTAACAGAGGGCGCTCGTGGCTGACGTCGTAAGAACGCCGCGTCGTGCGTGCATGGCGGCGCGCGGCGAAAGTAGGTGGCGCGCACTTTGTACTTGTGCGACACCACAGTAATCATTAAAACAAAGGCGGCGATATCTTTTTCAAGATTTCATTCAATAAAATCCTCCTCCAAATGCGAGCAGGCCGCGGTGGCCGAGGGGACTGAGGCGCTCCAGTCACGGTCTGCACGGCCACTACGGTCGGGGGTTCGAATGCCCCCTCGGGCATAGATATTTGTGCCAGCCTTAGTTGTAGCTAGTTCATAAGTAGTTTGTAAGTTTAGGGACTGATGACCCCGTAGTTAAGTCCCATAAGCTCTACAAACATTTGAACATTTTCCAAATGCGAAAATATTTTTTAATTCTCACCTACATAAGGAGAAAAGATATTAAAAATAAAAACTGTGGAACGGTGGATGAGTAGTCTGAAAATGTTTCGGCGAAACCTCTGCCAGGCACTTCAAGTGTAAAATGAAATGTAATCGTGTAGATGTGGAAGAGGTAATCCACTAAGAGCTTCACATCTCCTGGTCTCATTTGAAGAACAGAAATAATAAGTATTAAAACTGTCGCATGTAATCCTTGTTTATGATTTGTATTTCCAAGATTTCTTTAAACATTTATTTTGCCGAGTTATTTTATGAAGATATTACTCTGAAAAGTAGGCCTATCATATGTGACTAATGTAAATTTTCATTTATAAACTGAAGTTTGGCTATAACATGCCATGTGTGTACAAAGTTCATATCTTTTCCTATTTCTGTCGGTATTCCCTAGGTAAGCAGGCTCTCGACCTGTAGCTATCAGTCAGATACACCAAGAGATATTGATGTGAAAGAGTAGACGGTAGTCCTCGCGTTGCAACATTGGACTATTTTACGCGGGAGAATAAAAAAAAAGTTCAGATGTTTGTAGGACTTATGGGACTTAACTACGGTGTCATCATTTCCTAAGCTTACAAACTACTTATGAACTAGCTAATACTAAGGACGGCACAAATATCTATACCCGAGGGGGGATTCGAACCCCCGACCGTAGTGGCGGTGCAGACCGTGACTGGCGCGCCGCAGACGGCTTGGCCACCACGGGCGGCCCGGGAGAATCTCAAGTGCTTTCAGAAGACTGTGTTATTCAATCCGTCGTATTCCGGAGGTTAGGAACGCTCAGAGGTTTACCTGTAAATTGTAATGTCTCGTCTCCGAGTGCTGAGATAATGAGCTAATGTTGCAGTGTATCTTCTGGTCAGGTTTTCAAAGTGGCAATCGATTTTGCATACATCGCACGTGCACGTGAAAACGTTTTGCAATGGGTGTAATTTCTTGTAGTTGGCTGTTTGGAAAAATCCTCGAGTCATTAACGACATTAGGATATTTACTGTGTTAGCAACCATTAATAGATAGTTATTTCACCAGTTTTGACTCTCCGAAAGGGTGCAGGTACCCACGGAATACCCAAGTGAAAATTTTTTGGGTTGCTTAAATGTAAGTGGATTTTCTAAGACGTCTCTTGCACATTTTAGGGTGATTTAATATAAATCATAACAGCAAGCAGCAAGAAATCCAGCTAAGAAGCTGCCCAAGTCAGAAATAGATAGGATAGATAGGACAGGATAGATTGCAATCAACCCCAAAGACTACGTCAGTACAGAATACACACTCTAATTCCTACAATCACCTCTAAGTCACATTGAGCTACCAGGTCTTCGAAACAGAATGCCGTTCTCAAGGAATACAATAAATTACTGAAAATCCACAGCCACTAATGTGTCTGCACTCCGAATAAGGCAATTAAAATCTAGGCAGCCATCTATCCTACTGGCAGAATCGTTACAGACATTTAGATTCATCTTTAACAGAAAGTGGACACAAATGTGGAATGACCACAGCCCGAATGGAATAACCACGAAGTACCCGGTAAATACTCAAATAGCATAGAGCCATAGACCATGGCATCTCTGGTGAAAACCTCCACCGATGGTTCAAAAATGTTTGTTAAGCTTAAGGGACTTAACTGCGGGGTCATCAGTCCCTAAACTACGAAATACTTATGAATGCCTTATACTAAAGACGACACAAACAACCATGCCCGAGGGGGGATTCAAACCCCGTAAAGGAACGGCCTCGCGCATCGTACCATAGCGCCTCAATGCGCTCGGTCGCTCCGCCGTTGTTCCACCGATGGGGAATGGCTTTATCCTTTCAGTGTAACTGTGGAAACGAACACCGACCATGAAACACATTGTAGCAATCTGTAGCAGAAGAGATTACCATGTAGATCTCGAGGATTTCTTTGGAGTGACGGAGGCAACCCTTGAATTGGTCCAGAAATTAGATATTGATTTGTAGATTTAGTCGTTAACCTCTTTCAGTTTGTAAAATTATGCAATTAATATATTTTTGTGTAAATTTTATAAAATCATGTAAGTCACGATTGTTAGCTGCGGTTCATCTGTATTGCTCGACGCTAAATAAATAAAGAAATAATACAAGCACAACTCAGTAACACACGACCGTTACATCTAGCTGCTGCGAACCGAGCAACTGTGAGTGTTGTTGGGAGAGGGAGGCGAAGGAAGCAAAACGGGGACGAGTACAGAAGAAAATATGCTGCAGATGGTGATTAACAAGTCAAGTACTGAAGAAGGTGCAGGATAGAGGGGGTGTGAATTGTTTGATGTAGGGTGTATAGGGACAATAGGTTGGATAACGTTTTAGCCAGAGAATATGCTCCAAGGTTAACTCACATCTGTGCAGTTCAGAAAAGGTAGTAGTGGTGAGACGATCCAGATGGCCCAGGTTGTGAAGCAGCTGATGAAATCAAGCATATTATGCCAAGTTGAATGTCGTGCCTTGGGCTGGTCAGCATTGTTTTTGGCTAGTTTGGCGTTGCCTTTCATTCAGATGGACAGCTGTCTGGAGGTCATACAAATATAAAAAGCTGTGCACTGATTGCTGCTTTCACAAATGGCCCAGCCTTTGATGGACTAGAAAAAGTATGTAATGCGAATAAAATAGGGAGTGCTGTGTGGGTGGATTGGACAGGTCTTGCAGTGGGGTCTTCCACAGGTATATGAGCGCTGTGGCAGCGGGCTGTGGTTCGATGTGGCATAGGGATAGACTGTGGAGATTGGCTCAGTGATGGAACACCACTTTAGGAGAAGTGGGGTTTGGATCTTGGGCAGAATCTCTCTCATTTCAGGGCAGGATGAAAGAAAATCGAAGCCTTGACGAAGGATGCGATTTAGTTGTTCCAGACAAGTGTACGGTATTGGATGATGAGTGGTGGGGTGGGGGGGTGGGGGGGGGGGGCGCTATTTTTAAGCTCGGTATTTGGAGTGGGCGGAGGACTCAACGTTTGTGACTGAAGGGCGTTGTTAGACCTTCAGCATGTTGAGGCAGTTCTAGTCACTGCAAATACGCCGTCCATAGGAGGTGACTAAGCTGTACGGTAGGGATTTTTTGAAGTGCCCTAAGTCACTAATAATTTTGTTGTACAACAAATGATATGAACTGTTGTGTGATTTTTCGGAGAAACATTTACTTTCTAGTATTATCTATTCCATGCACCCCACGTTTTTCGTTTTAAATTGTACGAGTGTTATCGTAGCTATTTAAAATCCACAAGCAAAATGTTTTGGGGCTCTCTGTATGGGGCTTGGAGAAATTATTTTATACTTTTTATTAGTTTTTAAAAACATGATGAGATATGTGTGGCAAATTTCAGTTTATCTTCTGTGAGTCAATCGATGTATTGCATCATCCTACTTATATCTCGTGAAGAGGCCGTGAAGGTAAGAACTAGATTCCAGCTCACACAAAGTTTTTCGACCGTTTTTCCGCGAAACATTCGTGACAGGCTTAGGAAAACAGAGAAATAGCAGTGGTGCGAAAAGTACCCTTCGTCACACACCAGAGAAGAAAACGGTTCAACATGTTCTGACGTATATCGAATGTTTAAAATCCGTAACTTGTCGGGAAGCCAGGAATCATCGTTTTATGCAACGAATGTCGAATTAAAATTTTTTTCGCAGATTGCGCAACCAAATGGTATGACTACAACCAAATGGTATGACTGAACCAAATGGTATGACTACAACCAAGAGACTGCGAGACTCGGCGACCAGCATGTCGGCTCGCGTTCCCCGCAGGGAGGCGCCATGTCACGGATTGCGCGGCCGCTCCCGCCGGATATTCGAATCCTCCCTCGGGTACGGATGTGTGTTGTCCTTAGTAAAAGTTACTTTAAGTATAGTGTAAGTACAGGGACGATGACCTTAGCAGTTTTGTCCGTTAGTGAGACAAACTTTGAACTTTTTTGGATCGCGCAGTATCAGTCACAGTGACTCAGGGACACCTCTACTCAGCTGAATAACTCCAATTAACTACACATGCCGCGACCCTTGGTTGCAGAGTATCTCAGTCGCTCGGGGACTTGAGTGTCCCCGTGTGAATACGGCTTACCGTGATCTCCCGTCCTCATTAGGTATGCTACGGACAATATCCGACTGTAAATTCTGATCATATCTGTTGATTTGCTGTACAGTATTGTCCACAACATTGATCTTCGAATACAGGTATTGTAGATGAATTATGGCTGATAAGTTGAGCTTTTGTTATATAGAATATCGTATTTGTTACGTTAATTATTGCCTTTGTATCACAATTTATTACCTGCAAGAAACTTAATTTATTCATCTTTACATATTTTAAGGCATGTCCATATTTTCTTTGTATATTCAATATTATTCTGGGTTATTTCGTTGTACAATTTTAATAATGTTCCATTGAGCAAAAATACGATTATTGTACGCGTAATATCAGAACCACTTTTCAACTTTATATCTATCGATATATATCTTTCTCTGCTCTTCCCCTTCCCCCCCCCCCCCCACTCTCACACTCACAAAAACTAACACAAACAGAAAAAATTCTACACAGAGTACAACACAAAAAAAGTAGATACACTACACAAGAACCATTTATACATCCACAACATACAAACAGCTCCACTGAAAAATTAAATCAACAGAAGTTGTTTCTAACCTAGTAGGTCAAAATTTAAGAAATTCTAACATAGTAAAATTGATAACTGTCATGCTGTGAAACGCAGCAAAATAATATTTATAGCTCTACTGCAATATTATAAAAAAAATGTATTACAGGCTACTGATGATTCTTCACAAATAAAGAAGCGAAATTCGTATGGCACAAAAAACGTCTTTTATTTAGTTGCAATAGACGGAAATACACCTCCACTAATATTATTTTTCAATTTTCTCTTCAGGATCTATCTCAGTGTGGTGTGTACGATCTTAAGAGTACTCATTGATTCTACACTAAAACAACTTTTTGGAATTTTCTAAGTAGATATTCTTGAAATGTTAACTGCCTTTCCAGAATGAATCTTTCCCTCTGCAGCGGAGTGTGCGCTGGTGTGAAACTTCCTGGAAGATTAAAATTGTGTGCCGGAACCGGGGCTTCGAACCTGGGACGTTTGACTTTCGCGGGCAAGCGCTCTACCACTGAGCTATCCTGATACGTCGTGTTCCAGGTTAGAGTCCCGGTTCCGGCACACAATTTTAATCTGCCAGGAAGTTTTTTTAACTGCCTTTGCTTGTCAGTCTGTCTGTTAATATAGTTCATGCTTAGGAGCGCCGGAAAAAAACCCAGATAAATCCACTTTTGCTGTATTCACGTGATTGAGTTGCAGGGGGAACATACGAGGGTAATAAATGCTGCCGCACAATAATTTTCAGCACAATGCGACATCAAATGTTTACATCACCAACTGAAAAACGCAACAGAATAAAAATCCGATAACTCCCAGGAAGCACTCATATGACGCTCGGAAAACAACGCTTAACTCTGCGGTTGCACAAGTGCTGAATGTTCTGTTAAACCAAAATATAGGAGCAGATAGTACGATGTAGAAAATGATAGTCCCTTCAATAGATGTTTGTGCAACACCCAAGGCATTCAGTGAAAACATATGGAGGTGTCTGTTTTTTATTCTACCGTTCGGAGTTATCGGACTTTGATCCGACCGCCCTGGAGTAGTCCAGCAACGAATACACTATTGAGACCACAAGGCAGGTTTTATTGGCAACACATACGTTTTATAATTACATAATGCAATAGAGTTATTATAGTGCCAATCTCAGTTCATCTTCCAAACAATCACACTGCTCATCTGCGGGTACTGTTTCTTCATCTGCAGTTTCTTCGTGGATTTCACTATCATTAAGCAGATTCTTGTGCCATAGGAAACGACCATCCATTTCCAAGTCTCTTCCAAACTGATTGACCAGAAAACCTCGCACATCATGTTTCTTGGCCGCTACTAGGCTATGTCGTACATGTCTGTGGATGGTTTCTGTGGCCCTTTAAAATACAGAATCGCTTCCTTTCCGCAACAGTGCCATGCTTGAAATTTCTGTAGCATTTTAATTGGAATAATGTTCTTGCCTGTGTGTTCTGTCCTTTCCACTGAATGACGATATATTTCTTGAAGTTACATCGTTTTATGTCCCTTAATCCAGGGACCTTTTTGTAGGATTCTCCAAGGGATTTAATATTTTGTAAGACATAGTCCTGCCTAAGGTTCGTACAGTACCATGCTCCATGTATAGTGTTTGATATTCGTCAATCTGTGTAATAACTGGCGTTGTCCTAAGGTGCTTCTAAATTCGACCGAACACACGGTCTGCCGGGAGAAAGCTATGGAGTCGTACTGGAAATGTGAAATTTATTTCCTCTAATTGTGCAGGTGATTTGTTGACAAGCCAAAACATGATGGTGTGTATGATATGGGAATTTTTGTTTTGATCCCCACACCCATCACAGAATAATCTCAACATTCTTGTTCCGTCCAGTGCCAACGAATCCAAGTGATGCAGGAGTGCTGAACCAACGTCTGTAGCTCCTGTGCCACCTACCGGTACGTCCTGGGTACGTTGATAAAACGTTGGGTTCCTCGAGTCCATTCCAACGAATCAAAGAATATAGAAACTGATTTGTCGTGCATAAAATGATCTTGGATAGGTGTCCGTGGCAGGGGCTGGACTTGTAAGTCAAAACAGAATGACACTGAATCAAGAACATTGGTTTTACACAAGTTATAAAATGCAAATGTTCAAATGTTTGTAGAACCTATGGGACTTAACTACGGGGCCATCAGTCCCTAAGCTTACAAACTACTTATGAACTAGCTAAGACTAAGGACGTCACAAATACCCATGCCCGAGGCGGGATTCGAACCCCCGACCGTAGTGGCCGTGGAGACCGTGACTGGAGCGCCTCAGTCTCCTCGGCCACCGCGGCCGGCCGCGATTAACACTATCTTCCTATGAGGATAGTTTTTTCTCTCTTTTTATGCTAGTACAATGCATGTGCTGCAAGCATCAGAGGAAGGTGACCGAAAGGTGTCCGAGCGGTCTGCGGCGCGCCAGTCACAGTCTGCACGGCCGCTACGGTTTCGAATCCCCCGTCGGGCATGGATGTTTGTGTCGTAAGTAGTTTGTAAGTTTAGGGGCTGATGACCCCGCAGTTAAGTCCCTTAAGCTTAACAAACATTTGAACATTTCTTGATTTGCAAATGCGGAAGAACCGAATCGTTGTATAGTTTCTGTAGTTTGCTTTGATTTAGCTCACAGGACAAATAAATATGTTTGACTTTAAGTCTGTTATAGTGGCTCTCGGTTGCCGGAAGTTTACCGAAAAATTTTCTCCATTTTGCCTTCTTCTCAGCTGCGTTTAAGGACTTCCGGTCCCCACCTCTCCTCAAACACTGTCTTAGCTATTGCATGCACTCTATCCTTTTTGACAGAAAACACCTTCATAAACAATTCCTTACACACAGGACTATTTTGTCTTACTTCCGTTACGTAATATGTGGCACCAAATGCACGTGCCCTCATTTTCTTTCCTGGTGATTCTCTACTTTCTCCTCGCCTCGTGGTGCACGAGCTGCAATTAAACGAGTAAGTAACACGTCCTGTGCCACTTTTGAAAGATTCTCATACAACCTTTGCCTGTTACAAGAAGATATTTCATCGATATTCTTGAACATTATAACTCCGCTGAATTATGTTTGCAAGGCAATGCAAGGTCTAATGCCAGAGACGGAAAAAAAAAAAAAAAAAAGCAACTGTTATAACCCATGAAGGCCAAATGCCCCGATGATGTAGTACGACAATACGTTTACCATACATACCGATTTTCTCGTTCCACTGCTGTTTTCCTTTTCGTCTTCTGGCTCGCCGCACGTCTGTGTTAATATCTTTCACTATGCGTCCTTCATCCATTTGACACCCCATAACACCACACCGCCAACGTGTTATGTGTAGATGTGAGGAAGCCGTATTACTGTCTGGATGTTTGCCTCACTTGACGGGCAGCAAATGACCAGTGTCGAAACACTCCTATAGTCGCAGTACGGTAGCATCGAACTACGCTGCCTACACAAACCCGATATATCCAATGCGCTCGAAGAAGAATCCAATAACTCCAAGCGGTCGGAGCACAACCAGATATCTCTGTTTAGAATAGAAACAGTAATCTGGTAATCGATTGGACACCATAAATAGTGTTTCCTGTTGCTACATCATGGTATGCTTCTTCTTTTCATAGCTTGTGCAACCACTCAGAGATCACTATCTATAACTTTCTGTATTAACAGCACATGTGGATTTATCGGTTTTTGTTGCGGCCCTCCTCAGTTGTTCCCTGCTAGTCGCGTGTGTCGTGACAGCAATACAATACGCAAACAACGGCAGTTTCCCCCCATTCCAGCAATGAAGCGAAGACTGACACTCGCTTTACACACATCTTATCGTGTGTGATCGTTCCATTTCGCATCGCTACGTGTTATTGGTGCCCGGTATTTGCATGACAATACTCCCTCCTCTGTGACTCATTAAACATCCACACAAAGGCCAAAACTTGTAGAATGCTAGCTTGCCGGGCATGGATAATAATTGTGCCAGAATCGCGTCCACGTGTCTGATTTTCCGAAACTGTTTTCTGATACAATAACCAGGGAAAAGAGTGAATTTTAAACTTTTCCCCATACTCGCCTGGAGAACCGAATGGCTATTTTCCCACCATGGTATTGGAAAAACGACCCACGAATCGAATGTACACGCAAATTTAGGAATTAAAATGTACTCCATTTGCTGGCAGATTTGTCTTTCCTTAACAAGCGACGACATTTAGTGGAGAAAGCAAGGGAAAGCGGTTCAAAATTCCGACCGGACATGGGGATTTTAGTTTTCACCAGATTTTCGTCCCTCACTTAAAGCACTTACTGGAATCGATTCTTTGAAAGATCAGGGCAGATTTACCTATCTATCCTTCCTCAATCCATGCTTGTGGCCTATCGTCTACAGGATATTGATCATGATCTTCCTTCTTTCCATGTTAGGTCAAAGTGAACGCTGTGGTGTCAGCAGGATGCAGGTGTTGTTTTAATAAGACAGAAGTGTCTGGATCTTCAGAGAGGAAGACATCATACATTGAGGAGACAAAAGTCGTGGGATACCTCGTGATGTCGAGCCTCCTTTTGCAGCATCTCGACATGGCACAGTATCACCTAGCTATTTGTGATCCCCTGCATATATATTGAGACATGCTGCCATAATTGTCAAAGTGTTGTCGGAGCAGGATTTTCGGACAAACTGACATCTCGATTATTTACCATAAATATTCGATGAAATTCATGTTGGGCGAGCCCTGAGGGAATGGCTGAGCGCTCTAAGGCACCTTGCAGAATTACTGTAGTGTAGCTGAAGGCACATATTAGTAGCTGCATCATCAACAGTAGGAATATGGCGCTTCATTTCTACAAGTCTCAACAAAAACCAGGAAATCAGCTAAGGAGAATTGGCTAACAAGCAGTACCCAGTCCACTCGAGGCCTGCAAGCACTGCTGTTGGTGTCCACAGTGTGTGACTGACAATGGGCGGTTGCGCTCTTAAACTTCAATCACTTACAGTCTTTGTGCAGCAAAAATGAAGTAACATCAGGATAGTAAGAGACAGAGCACATGCTCGGATAAATTTTGTCAGGCATGGGGGAAGCAAATCAGCCATACCCTTTGAAAGGAATCATCTCGGCATTTGTCTGGAGTAATTAGGGAAATCACAGAAAACCTTAATTAGGATGGCTGGAGGTGGGTCTGAACCACTGTCCTTCCAAATGAGAGTCAAGTATTTTGCACTGTCTCGACTGTGTGATATGAATGACCAAATACGACACTTCCTTATATGAATAAATATTTATGAATCTGATTTTGGATTGAATTAAAAAAAATGCTTGTTAAGTTTAAGAGACTTAAATGCGGGACCATCAGTCCCTAAACTTACAAATTACTTATGAACTAGCTTATATTAAAGACAACACCAACATCCATGCCCAAGGAGGAATTCCAACTCCCGATGGGGAGCAGCCTCATGCTGGATTGAATTAGCAGTATAAGAACTAAAGTAGTGTCCCTCTATAAATCATACCTCTGCATTGCTGATATTCTATGAATCAAATTCAATATAATAAACATCCATTTAATTTAGTCACTGTTATTATTTCATGCTCCTGTACCACAACTGAACTAAATTATATGAACCATGATGGTTCTCTTCATTGGTGTAAAGCTTAAGAGTGACGTCATCTCTCTCTATATATATATTTAAAAAAATGAGATAAGAAATGAGAGCTTCAATCTGTCGTGAAATTTATCTATCTTCAGATGTGGGTGAAATGTAAGACAATCCACATTAAGTTCCCAGTGACCATGATCTGTATCAGATTGCCTCATGAGTGTGGGCAGGCTGGTAGCTTGGAGTAATATATACAGAGAGGCAGCCATACCCCATAAACCACAGTCCAAGGGATTTGCTCGTAGTTCTGTCAAACAACAACAGATGTTGTCAGACAGTTTGTCTACTTAATTCCAGGTGGTTCTGCAAAAGCCTGATGGTAGTATGGGGGGGGGGGGGGTGCAGGGGGAAGAATGTTGTCCAGTGGTATGTGTTATTCTACACCATTGTTTGAGGGGGAAATGAAAGTGGGGATGTCTGCTACCTGCTGACTGATACCTAGTCGAGTATGGGGAGGGGGAAGTGCCCTTGAATATAGGTAGTATAATTGTGTAACCTGATACGCAAGATAAATCTGCCCAGTGGTGGGAGGGGATGCGGTGGCCTTGAGTATAAGCGACAATGCACTGGCCCTGTACCCACACTGTTTATCTACTTGCAGAGTGCTACATAACTACTGACGGCTCTGTGTTGATACGAAATGAAAATATACTACTAAACATCGCCAGGAATTCTTTTCTAGCCTCTGACAGATGTTACCAAATGCGTCATTTATAACGAATATTACTCTGTAACACATTTTCAATACTTGCTGAAGATACTGTCGGTTTACAGATAAGAGGTAAACGCAAACGTATTGTTCAAAAGATCGTTAAGAAAGCATCAGCTGTAAAGAAGTGGAAAATGATGGATTTCAGTAAACAATTCTCACGACTATGGAACAGGCACACGGCAAAAATTACACATGTGCAGGTGGAGACAGCCTACATGTGTAAAATTTTCAACTTACGCGGGACTGGATAAAACTCTGCAATTGTGGTTCTACCAAAAGAGAAAAAAACAGGAGTTCCCAAATCACGTTCGATGTTAATGAGAAAAACAGGAGAGTTCCACAAAACTCTGAAGGAAAGTTCTGCGCAATAATAAGGATGGCTCATTCGATTTGATATAGATGTCACTAATGCTTTTCGCGAGGAATTATTCTGTTACATTGTACAGAACTATTTTCTACCGGATCACAATTACATCGGTGCTGGACTTGACTCGAAGGATGTTTGGTGTCTCGGACTGAAGTTCATACATTTTTTTATTTATATACAGGGTTTCCAGAAAAGGACTCCATGACTCCAAAATTAAATATTTCGAAAACAAAGAACGTTAGAGGAATGCAGTAAACGGTATGTTTATTGTGAAAGCTGTAAGAAGTTTATACAGCAGTTTGAAATAATTGTTACAAAACCTGCTAACAGATGGCGCTGTAATCGCCATACATAATGTCTAGTATAAATAGTGATCCGAAGCCCAGAAGGATCAATTCCACTATTGAAACATGAAAGGAGGTTAGCGTACCGAAGGAAGAGATTAAAACCATGTACCCCATTGAACAACGCGTTTTTCTGATGCTAGACTACCACAGGTTAGAAGAGAGTCCTACGGCAACAAGGCGAAGTTTTCAAGCACGATTTAGTGTTCCAAAAGGACCCGATGCGAAAACCATTCGTACGCTCTTCGCAAAATTTCAACGAACAGGCAGCGTAATTGATGATCTAGTGGGGCATGTTGGCCGCAAGCAAACCGCAGTTACACCTGAAAATATCGCCACTGTTTCTGGAATTATTCAGCGAAATCCAATGTCATCCGTCCGTAGAATTGCATCTGAGACTTGTTTGAAGCGTTACAGAAAATACTGAGAAAGAGTCTATACATGTTTCCATTCAAAATTCAAACGCACTAGGCCATACCCGTACGAGCTGTGCAACAAAGGGTTGCCTTTGCTAATCAGATGCTCACAATGATTGATAGTGAAGGATTTGATGTTGGCTGCATCTGGTTACAGATGAAGCACACTTCCACCTGAATGGACATGTGAATAAGCAGAACTGGCGATTTTGGGGTTCCGAAAAGCCATATTGGTGTGAAGCAAAACCCCTGTATTCTCCCAAAGTTACTGTGTGGGCTGCAGTATGCAGCAAAGGCATTATTGGCCCTTTTTTCAGTCGAGAAACGGTCACTGGTGCACGTTACGTTGCAATTTTGGAACAATTTGTCGCCACACAGCAAGAGTTAGAGGATCGACCAGGTAATGAATGGTTTATGCAAGATGGAGCCCGACCACATCGGCCCGAACAAGTGTTTCGCTTTCTTGAGGGATACTTAGGGAATCGAGTCATTGCTTTGGAATATCCCAAATTGACTGGTGCAGGCATGGATTGGCCTCCATATTCGCCGGATTTGACAACCTGTGATTTTTTTTTTTTTTTTTTTTTTTTTTTTTTTTTGTGGGGCACAGTGAAAGACATTGTCTACCAGAAGCATCCCGCCACGCTGGACGAGCTTGAATCGGCGATCTCTGTGGCATGTGAATCCATTTCGGTTGAGACACTACGAAATGTGATGGCGAATTTCATTCTTCGTTTTCCCCACCTCTGTAGTGCCAATGGTGGACATTTTGAAAACATTGTGATGTGATTGTTTGCAAAGAGTGTTTTCATGCGATTATTTCACTTAATGTATGCAGATATGAGCTGTACAGCATACAGCGCCATCTGTTAGCAGCTTTTGCAACTATTATTTCAAACTGCTGTATAAACATCTTACAGCTTTCACAATAAACATAACGTTCTTTGTTTTCGAGATATTTAATTTTGAAATCAGGGAGTCCTTTTCTGGACACCCTGTACATGTGGCGTTTGTTCCGAAAGAACAGATGTCACTTCTGATCCTGCAGTTGTTATTCTTTCATATTCATGGAATATATGACATCAAGTGCAAATGGGCAAAGCTGAAACTGTGTACCCAGCCAGGATTCGAACCCGGGTCTCCTGCTTTCTAGGCAGTTGCGCTGACCTCTACACCACTGTGGGCACAGTGATTACCGCACTTGCAAGGTCTTCCTAAGCACTCCTCCCGCCAGACATAATTTTCAGCTTTGCCCATTTGCACTGGATGTCATATATTCTGTGAATATGAAAGAATAACAACTGCAGGATCAGAAGTTATGTATATTCTTTCGGAACAGTCGGAACAGACAGCACATGTATATATATAATATGCCGGTGACGGACAATGATCCTTTCGTTAGTGGGGAGGGGTGAGCAAGTTTGGGGCCCTTACTCTTACGGGAATTCGTTTGAAAACTACGCGCTTGAGTACTGTGGCCAGGGTAGAGCTGGGATTGTGTCTGACGGAAGGCGTGCTTAGGTTGACCTCGCAAGTGCGCTGATTACTGTGTCCCCAGTGGTATAGTGGTCAGCACAACTTCCTACCTAGAAAGCAGGAGATCCGGTTCAAATGTTCAAATGTTTGTAAAGCTTATGGGACTTAACTACGGGGTCATCAGTCCCCAAACTTACAAACTACTGATGAACTACTTACGAACTAGGACGGCACAAATATCCATGCCCGAGGGGGGATTCGAACCCCCGACCGTAGTGGTCGTGCAGACCGTGACTGGAGCCCCTCAGTCTCCTCGGCCACCGCGGCCGGCAGGAGATCCGGGGTCGAATCCCGGCTGGGTACACATTTTCAGCTTTGCCCACTCTCAGTTGATGTCATGTAATCTGTGAATATGAAATTTTTCTTACTATTCATGATTTTCGGATATCCCTGAAGTCTCGGATATTCATAAAACCGGGCAAGTGAGAGAAGTTCTAAACCCAAAAGGAACGGCTGTTCATTGCGTTTCGACCTCAAAATTCCAGGAAAAAGTCTGAAAAAAACGTGAATTAGACGTAAGGCTAATACTCTTTGACGCTTCATTATACACAAAAATTTATATATCTTTACAATTACATCATTATTATACATCGTTGATACCTTCCTGTGATATCGCTTGATATTTGGTGTGTTCAGAGCACAAGGGGAACAGGTCCCAATAAGAAATTTCCGAGACAAATAGAGTTTTCGGTGAAAAATTGATTACCTGTAAAAGTTAGCACCATTTTGAAGGTTAAGCTGATGGAATATATTTCGTGTAATGTTTTTTCATATTGAACAGGGTTAAATTTAAATGCTATTCTTTCTCCCCTGAAATGAAATGTAAAGTTTCGGACGTGCTTCTCCTCTTTATTCTAGTCTTCATGTTTTGTGAAAGAAACAGTAAAGAAAATAGATGTATATAATACGCGATTATAATTTTATTCCGTGTGACTACTTATAACAAATATTAACATTACCGGATTGACATTAACAACACGAAAAGTTTTCCATTACATCACATTTTATTCACAAAATCATTATATTGTAGTGTGAGCGATAATTCTGTTATCATACTTCGGACCACGTAAATAATTAATTCTGAATCAATATAGTGTAAGTATGAGTTGAGCTATTACGTAGGTATTTTCTTTTGTGAAATGTCGGCTTCTTCTGCTATTAAGTTCGCGACACTTCTATTAGCGTTAACAGTTTAAATAATATGATAGGAAATAACAGCGTCACAAACGCGCGGAAATTAAATTATCAAACTGTTCTGTGAGTCTTGACTGGTTTCGAATGTTATATTGACAGAAAATGTGTTTTTTTTTCTTGCGTACATGTAATTTTTTTGAGGTTTGTGTAAGCTTTTAATAAATATTTGTAAGTTGTCTTGCTGTAAATTTGAACACATTTCCTCATAAAATTTAATTTACTACATCCCATCTTCAGATGAGAAGGCTGATTAAGTTTCTCAATCCCTGTGAGGTTGTTTACGTTCACAGCCAGTCTAAAAATTAATCTTTTGTCGCCCGTTTTTATCTGCGCTGAAGCTAAGTGGGTAAACAAATGTACTACTTATACAAAATTTCCCCTAGCAGCGTATGTGGAAAGTTACGGTAGGATCATACACGTACTGTTCCTTTCTGGAATTATAAATTGAGTGCAGTTAGTGGTGACAAACAATTCCTATTGAGTGTAACTAAATAAACTTGCCGCATGCTGTCATGTCGTCATTGTAGTCGAAGTAGCATGAGGAGTAGCAAAATTTACTTAGAGGTAAGTAAACCGAGAGAGAGAGAGAGAGAGAGAGAGAGAGAGAGAGAGAGAGAGAGAGAGAGAGAGAGAGAGAGAGGGAGAGAGAGAGAGGGAGGGAGTCTAGGGAGTGAGAGATTGAAAGAGACAGAAGACTAGCGCCTGCACACGGACGTAGACGGAATTGGTATCTGCTAACACTGCTGTTGTTTTGGAGCGAGGTTGATATGTGAGTTATCACTGTTTGTGGTTAGCGACCTCTTCCGCCTTTATTTAATCGAAATGACCTGCGAGGAAATGACTCTTAGGATAGTGGTTACTAGGTCTAGTTTTGTGGAAAAGCCACAAACATCGTTAAAGCAGGTTTTTATTTAGGAGTTGAAAAGTATATTCAATTATTACCCTTATCGTGTTAAAGTCATTACTTCGTCAGGTATACCATTCCTGCATAGCAAGTTTTCAATTTAGAAAGTTTCAAGCTACCACATTTCAAAGTAATTTTTCGTCATACGTAGAGGCTGCGTAACTCGTAGGTTGACGATTTACTTTACAACTAGGATAGATCTGAAGACTGGTCGTTCGTAGCCGACACCAATTATATTAAAAAAGGGACACACTTCCAAATGTTCTGCATGTAATATTTATTTATTCGGTCACTATTGGCTTTGGTGACCTAGATTATCTTCAGGTAATAAATGAATGTCGCAGAACAGGTAATATAACAAGTGACTCACAAAGATATTATTTAACGGAAGAAACAAAATTTTGACCTTGGAATATATTACATTGAATGAATAGACAAATAATTTAATTAACAAAAAGCTGGAAAGAATATTTCCCATTAGTAGCCTGAGCATCGTTGTTTGAACTTTAGTTTCGGCATGGAGTAGATGACAACTGATCATCATATTTAAGTGATAAAAGATTATGACGAAAACATGAAAGTCCCACGGCGGCCGTTCTGTTATTGCGTGTGGCATTGGGACGTAATGTAGTTCCAAGCGAATCGTCCGTTCAGAAGTAGAAGTTTGAGATTATGGGATATGTTTCAAACGTTAAGAAAATTGGACAATAGCGTTCTATTCGAACACAAGAAAACATTGCTATCATATGTGACATTGTGACCGTAAGCCCCAGAAAATAGGTTCGCCGACGAGCTCAATAATTGGATTTATCTCCAAGTTCACTCCATAAAATCATTTCAAAAGATCTGAAAATGCCTTTGTACAAGATTCAACTTACACAAGAGCTGAATCTTGCAGGTCATGCAAGTGAGACATCGATTTTCTCAATGTGTCTCGCCGCGACAAGCGGAGAACGAGAAGTTAGATTATATTGAATTAGGTGTTCGTTTCATAGATCCGTATCGAGGAGATCCTCTTGGAAGAGGATCATGTCAGTATATATATTTCTTTTCTTTTTCACAAGCTAAAATAGTAATACCACAGTATGAATACATACATCATTTGGTTCTATTAAAAAATTCGTCAATGGAGTAGGAGTTAGCGACTATTAAGACTTTTAAGCGTATCTTAAACTGATCCTTATTCGAAGCTAAATTTTTTATGCTTGCTGGCAAATTATTGAAAATGTGTTTTCCTAAGTAGTGGACCTATTTTTGAACTAAAGCAAGTGCTTTTAAATCCGTGTGTAGATCTATTATTGTATGTATGAATTGAGTTGTTTGTTGGAAAAAAGAGATATTATTTAAGACAAATTTCGTTAATGAATAAATATACTGAAAGGCAATAGTTAATATACCCAGTTCTTTGAAGAGGTTTCTACAGGATGTCCGTGAATTTACTCCACAAATAATACGTATTATACGTTTTTGGACTTGAGGAATTCCCAAAAAATATTATAGCATGCGGCATTATTGAATGAAAGTAAGCAAAGTATGCACGCCTTTTTTATTTTTATGTAGCCTAATCTAATCTAAATGACATATCCATTATTTGATGGGAGAATGGTAAACTTCTGCTTTATGGATATGAAAGCTTGATGAATAATCTTGCCCCAAGCATACATTTATTCTCATTTACCCTGTGTCACTAGCTACAAGCGTAACATGCCGGCCGCAGTGGCTGAGCCGTCTGCGGCGCGCCAGACAGTCTGCACGGCCGCTGCAGTCGGGGGTTCGAATCCTCTCTCGGGCATGGGTGTTTGTGTTGGCCTTAGAGTAAGTTAGTTTAAGTTAGTTAAGTAATTAGTGCGTAAGTCTAGCGACTGATAACCTCGAAGTTTGATCGCATAAGTCCTTACACACATTTGAACATTTGAACAAGCGTAACATCGCTCACAGCACTGTTTACACATGGTACTCAGATTGACAGTCGTCACTGCTTGCTGCCGTTGATAAAAACCTACAATTATTAGTAGAGTCCGACGGAGGTATAATTTGCGGCCGAAACCGAGACTAACGTAATTAAGTTAAAATTTGGTGAATATACGTTATACCACAAATCACTAGTTTTCCTATATTATGCAAGATCCCCTCCCTGTACTAAGCCTTCTTGAACGTGTGTAAGTCTAACCAGGAGTCCGTAGAAATCCACACAGTAAGCGTACAGATTTACTGCAAACATACCAAGTGAATACTACGAAATGCTGGAGTCTGGGCATGACTACGACAATACAAAACAAGCAAAAAGTAATAATTTGTTTGCTTCCACAAGTAGGCCTTACAGTTGTTTTTTTGTCGGGGGGAGGAGGGGATCGCTAACTTTATATAGCCATCTTCACTTCCGTTTTTGCAATCGACATTCAGCTTTGCATATCTCCTTTTCGGCAGTAAATCAACTTCAATCGGTATTGCAGGTAGTGTTTCGAAAAATCACGTCATAGTTCCGACTAAGAGTGTGATTGTTTTCAATGTAAATTTACGCAAACTGAACAGGAAAAGCTGTGCACTACATGAGCAATGTTTCCTAAATTAAAAAAAAAAAAAAAAAAAAAAAAAAAAATGTTCATATGTTTTTTAAGCTTATGGGACTTAACTACGGGGTCATCAGTCCCTAAACTTACAAACTACTTATGAACTACTTACGAACTAGGACGGCACAAATATACATGCCCGAGGGAGGATTCGAACCCCCGACCGTAGTGGTCGTGCAGACCGTGACTGAAGCCCCTCAGTCTCCTCGGCCACCGCGGCCGGCAGGAGATCCGGGGTCGAATCCCGGCTGGGTACACATTTTCAGCTTTGCCCACTCTCAGTTGATGTCATGTAATCTGTGAATATGAAATTTTTCTTACTGTTCATCATTTTCGGATATCCCTGAAGTCTCGGATATTCATAAAACCGGGCAATTGAGAGAAGTTCTAAACCCAAAAGGAACGGCTGTTCATTGCGTTTCGACCTCAAAATTCCAGGAAAAAGTCTGAAAAAAACGTGAATTAGACGTAAGGTTAATACTCTTTGACGCTTCATTATACACAAAAATTTATATATTTTTACAATTACATCATTATTATACGTCGTTGATACCTTCCTGTGATATCGCTTGATATTTGGTGTGTCCAGAGCACAAGGGAAACAGGTCCAAAATAAGAAATTTCCGAGACAAATAGAGTTTTCGGAGAAAAATTGATTACCTGTAAAAGTTAGCACCATTTTGAAGGTTAAGCTGATGGAATATATTTCGTGTAATGTTTTTTCATATTGAACAGGGTTAAATTTAAATGCTATTCTTTCTCCCCTGAAATGAAATGTAAAGTTTCGGACGTGCTTCTCCTCTTTATTCTAGTCCATTATATTGTAGTGTGAGCGATAATTCTGTTATCATACTTCGGACCACGTAAATAATTAATTCTGAATCAATATAGTGTAAGTATGAGTTGAGCTATTACGTGGGTATTTTCTTTTGTGAAATGTCGGCTTCTTCTGCTATTAAGTTCGCGACACTTCTATTAGGGTTAACAGTTTAAATAATATGATAGGAAATGACAGCGTCACAAACGCGCGGAAATTAAATTATCAAACTGTTCTGTGATTCTTGACTGGTTTCGAATGTTATATTGACAGAAAATGTGTTTTTTTTTTTTTTTTTTTTTTTTTTTTTTTTTTTTTTTCCTGCGTACATGTAATTTCTTTGAGGTTTGTGTAAGCTTTTAATAAATATTTGTAAGTTGTCTTGCTGTAAATTTGAACACATTTCCTCATAAAATTTAATTTACTACATCCCATCTTCAGATGAGAAGGCGGATTAAGTTCCTCAATCCCTGTGAGGTTGTTTACGTTCACAGCCAGTCTAAAAATTAATCTTTTGTCGCCTGTTTTTATCTGCGCTGAAGCTAAGTGGGTAAACAAATGTACTACTTATACAAAATTTCCCCTAGCAGCGTATGTGGAAAGTTTCGGTAGGATCATACACGTACTGTTCCTTTCTGGAATTATAAATTGAGTGCAGTTAGTGGTGACAAACAATTCCTATTGAGTGTAACTAAATAAACTTGCCGCATGCTTTCATGTCGTCATTGTAGTCGAAGTAGCATGAGGCGTTGCAAAATTTAGTTAGACGTAAGTAAACCGAGAGAGAGAGAGAGAGAGAGAGAGAGAGAGAGAGAGGGAGTCTAGGGAGTGAGAGATTGAAAGAGACAGAAGACTAGCGCCTGCACACGGACGTAGACGGAATTGGTATCTGCTAACACTGCTGTTGTTTTGGAGCGAGGTTGATATGTGAGTTATCACTGTTTGTGGTTAGCGACCTCTTCCGCCTTTATTTAATCGAAATGACCTGCGAGGAAATGACTCTTAGGATAGTGGTTACTAGGTCTAGTTTTGTGGAAAAGCCACAAACATCGTTAAAGCAGGTTTTTATTTAGGAGTTGAAAAGTATATTCAATTATTACCCTTATCGTGTTAAAGTCATTACTTCGTCAGGTATACCATTCCTGCAAAACAAGTTTTCAATTTAGAAAGTTTCAAGCTACCACATTTCAAAGTAATTTTTCGTGATACGTAGAGGCTGCGTAACTCGTAGGTTGACGATTTACTTTACAACTAGGATAGATCTGAAGACTGGTCGTTCGTAGCCGACACCAATTATATTAAAAAAGGGACACACTTCCAAATGTTCTGCATGTAATATTTATTTATTCGGTCACTATTGGCTTTGGTGACCTAGATTATCTTCAGGTAATAAATGGATGTCGCAGAACAGGTAATATAACAAGCGACTCACAAAGATATTATTTAACGGAAGAAACAAAATTTTGACCTTGGAATATATTACATTGAATGAATAGACAAATAATTTAATTAACAAAAAGCTGGAAAGAATATTTCCCATTAGTAGCCTGAGCATCGTTGTTTGAACTTTAGTTTCGGCATGGAGTAGATGACAACTGATCATCATATTTAAGTGATAAAAGATTATGACGAAAACATGAAAGTCCCACGGCGGCCGTTCTGTTATTGCGTGTGGCATTGGGACGTAATGTAGTTCCAAGCGAATCGTCCGTTCAGAAGTAGAAGTTTGAGATTATGGGATATGTTTCAAACGTTAAGAAAATTGGACGATAGCGTTCTATTCGAACACAAGAAAACATTGCTATCATATGTGACATTGTGACCGTAAGCCCCAGAAAATAGGTTCGCCGACGAGCTCAATAATTGGATTTATCTCCAAGTTCACTCCATAAAATCATTTCAAAAGATCTGAAAATGCCTTTGTACAAGATTCAACTTACACAAGAGCTGAATCTTGCAGGTCATGCAAGTGAGACATCGATTTTCTCAATGTGTCTCGCCGCGACAAGCGGAGAACGAGAAGTTAGATTATATTGAATTAGGTGTTCGTTTCATAGATCCGTATCGAGGAAATCCTCTTGGAAGAGGATCATGTCAGTATATATATTTCTTTTCTTTTTCACAAGCTAAAATAGTAATACCACAGTATGAATACATACATCATTTGGTTCTATTAAAAAATTCGTCAATGGAGTAGGAGTTAGCGACTATTAAGACTTTTAAGCGTATCTTAAACTGATCCTTATTCGAAGCTAAATTTTTTATGCTTGCTGGCAAATTATTGAAAATGTGTTTTCCTAAGTAGTGGACCTATTTTTGAACTAAAGCAAGTGCTTTTAAATCCGTGTGTAGATCTATTATTGTATGTATGAATTGAGTTGTTTGTTGGAAAAAAGAGATATTATTTAAGACAAATTTCGTTAATGAATAAATATACTGAAAGGCAATAGTTAATATACCCAGTTCTTTGAAGAGGTTTCTACAGGATGTCCGTGAATTTACTCCACAAATAATACGTATTATACGCTTTTGGACTTGAGGAATTCCCAAAAAATATTATAGCATGCGGCATTATTGAATGAAAGTAAGCAAAGTATGCACGCCTTTTTTATTTTTATGTAGCCTAATCTAATCTAAATGACATATCCATTATTTGATGGGAGAATGGTAAACTTCTGCTTTATGGATATGAAAGCTTGATGAATAATCTTGCCCCAAGCATACATTTATTCTCATTTACCCTGTGTCACTAGCTACAAGCGTAACATGCCGGCCGCAGTGGCTGAGCCGTCTGCGGCGCGCCAGACAGTCTGCACGGCCGCTGCAGTCGGGGGTTCGAATCCTCTCTCGGGCATGGGTGTTTGTGTTGGCCTTAGAGTAAGTTAGTTTAAGTTAGTTAAGTAATTAGTGCGTAAGTCTAGCGACTGATAACCTCGAAGTTTGATCGCATAAGTCCTTACACACATTTGAACATTTGAACAAGCGTAACATCGCTCACAGCACTGTTTACACATGGTACTCAGATTGACAGTCGTCACTGCTTGCTGCCGTTGATAAAAACCTACAATTATTAGTAGAGTCCGACGGAGGTATAATTTGCGGCCGAAACCGAGACTAACGTAATTAAGTTAAAATTTGGTGAATATACGTTATACCACAAATCACTAGTTTTCCTATATTATGCAAGATCCCCTCCCTGTACTAAGCCTTCTTGAACGTGTGTAAGTCTAACCAGGAGTCCGTAGAAATCCACATAGTAAGCGTACAAATTTACTGCAAACATACCAAGTGAATACTACGAAATGCTGGAGTCTGGGCATGACTACGACAATACAAAACAAGCAAAAAGTAATAATTTGTTTGCTTCCACAAGTAGGCCTTACAGTTGTTTTTTTGTCGGGGGGGAGGGGGAGGAGGGGATCGCTAGCTTTATATAGCCATCTTCACTTCCGTTTTTGCAATCGACATTCAGCTTTGCATATCTCCTTTTCGGCAGTAAATCAACTTCAATCGGTATTGCAGGAAGTGTTTCGAAAAATCACGTCATAGTTCCGACTAAGAGTGTGATTGTTTTCAATGTAAATTTACGCAAACTGAACAGGAAAAGCTGTGCACTACATGAGCAATGTTTCCTAAATTCAAAAAAATGTTCAAATGTTTGTTAAGCTTATGGGACTTAACTACGGGGTCATCAGTCCCTAAACTTACAAACTACTTATCAACTACTTACGAACTAGGACGGCACAAATATCCATGCCCGAGGGGGGATTCGAACCCCCAACCTTAGTGGCCGTGCTGACCGTGACTGGAGCGCCTCAGTCACCTCGGCCACCGCGGCCGGCTTCCTAAATTCATAGTGGTTATTAAAAAGCCCCTTGCTTTCAAGGAAACGCAATAATAAAGCTTTGCAGCTTAATAATATGATAGCCCGTTCCATTAAGTACAATATAGTATAACTGTTACTCACACAGTATAAGAATATCACTATAAGATACTGTGGTGTCGTCCAAGTATGAAGTGCGCGCCACGTACTTTCGCCGCGCGCCGCCATGCAGGCACGGCGCGGCGTTCTTGCGACGACAGCCACGAGCGCCCTCTGCTGCAACCCCGCTCGTGGCCACCACTGAACTGTATCGGCCACTTGTCAGTAGGACAGGCACTAGAACACACTCTCATCAGTAGGCAAGCCTCTACCTAGTGAAACTAAATATCAGCATTAGACTAGTCTGCAGCAATGAAACTTATGGAAGTTAAGTATTGTACTATTTCTACGAAATATATATCTTGTTCTAATCTAGCTTAGTGTTTCTAGTTCATGCTGTCCCACTGGCTGGTCACCTCAGACTGTACCCGCACACGCGTGCATCCTATTTCCCTGGTCGGTCTCTCTACTCCGCTACCGATAACTAGGACAACCGGCGGCAACGAGACACAAAAGATACCATTGCATTATATTGTGATTAATAATAAAATACATTTATCACGCGCGAAGGAAGACTTCTAGTACGTAAACGGCGAGCCGACAACTGAGGTAAAGCATTAGTGTTGACTGAATCCATCTCGAACGTGACCCTACTTCATCGGTAAGTTCACGAAAGCTAATTTCGGCCAAGCCGAAGATTCGGCTGATTTCTGGCCGAAACCGAATATTCGGTGTGTCCTTAATTATTAGTATGGCACTTCACAGGTGAGTTTACTTGTCTTGAACTGTTGTTGGCGTCATCAACAACAGTTCATCTATGATTTTCTAGCAGATAATACTATTTCTTGATATTAATTTTTCTAGAATTTTACCAGTATTACATATTAAGATATGTAAGTCTTATTTCTGATAAATATTTGAAACACGTGGCTTTTTGATTTATCGTGAAAATAAAATGCATCTCTGTCCTCTTCTTCTCCAGTGTTTCTCTGTGTTTCCCATTATTTTGGCAGCTTTTATTTAAAATGAACTAAACATTACAAAATATAAATATTTTCTTCACTAGTAACCACTTGAAGACAATAATACATAATGATCAGTCATTTGTTCACTAGAACTGAAGAATTTGGGATAAGAAAACCCGCGAGTGACTCTGGGAGATTTTTTCGTGTTCAACCTGCCTGGTGCAAGTCTTGTTAGCCGATGCCACTTCGGCGACTTGCGTGTCAGCAATGATGAGGATGACGACACAACACCCACTCCCCGAGCGAGGAAAATCTCCGACCCGACCAGGAATCGAACCCTGACCCCTTGTTGTCCACTACACTACGGAAGCGGACCCTGTGAAAGATGAGATGCACTCATAACGCATGTGGGCTGGAGAACTGATCGACCCGTACTGTTCTGAAAGTGATTAGGGAGCTGCCGTCACTGTGAACGGCGACCGTTACCCAAACATGCTGATTGGTTTTCCCCTCTTATTAGTGAAAAGGACGAGTTTTGGTTTCAAAAAGATGGTGAGAAATTTTTGGAAACATTTTGTTTCCTTGGGATGATAGCACCCGTATGATAATTTTATGTATAAAAACAGTCTAGAGTGCAAGATTGGTTATTCATTACCAACTACTTTCAACCTAATGTTGGACCATCTTCAGGGTTTTTCTCCAGCTAGCTGGTAATAAATAACCAATATTTCGCTCCAGACTGTTTTTATATATAAAAATATGGTGAGACATTTCACACATTCCGTGAAACAAATGCACTGCTGAGTAAAAAGTTTCCGCAAAACATCATTTATCAGCGTGGAAATCAGGAATAGCCTGTCAGATCACACTGTCTTACTCCTTTTGGCTTCTTCTGTGAGTTTTTGTGAAATGAAAAGTGTACGTAAACAAACCTCAAACAATGTCCCAATTTAAGGATGAAATTGTAAGGTTTTTTAACGGAATCCCAGTACATGTTTGTGAACGCCGCTTTGAGAACTTCAATCAACGCACTGCCTGTTGCCTCGCAGCCTTGGGTAGTCGTATGGAGGATATAATTTTCATCCATAAATGGGAGAAGCTACTTCATGTGTTTGTAAAAAATAAATTTTCAATAAATTTTATATGTTCTATATCACCTTGATATTCGTGCCTACTTCCCAGAAACCTCTATTATTCATGTAGTTCGACATGATTTAATTTGGATTTTTGCAGAAGATTTGTTAAAATGTTTGTACACTTATCAGTAGGAATATTTCTAAATGCACTAATGATATCAAATGATTCAAGTTTAGATCTTAGTGGGATTTGTGTGTCTTCCATTTTACCAACCAGAGCAACGGTATTTTTGATGTCAAACATAAGTGTAAAATTGGTTTTCTTTTTATCGATGTAATCTAACTCTTTTGCTAGTAGGTAACAAGGAGCGGAATAGGATAACACTACTGGACGTACCAGACAGTCATAAACCAATAATATTTGAATAGATTTTACGATGAGAACGAAGTCTTTCGTGACGGCACTCTTGTATAAAATATTCTCGGACTTCTTGCCGCGTCAGAAGTTGAGGAAACTTCAAGCTTTCGACGATTACCTCCACCGACTTCGTCAGGAGCAACTGACTGGTCTGACTGGTTGTCTAGTGCTGCGATGGTCCTAAATAGCAAGTAGATGGCTTCTGATTGGTCAATTTCTGAATGGCTGGCGCTATGTAATGCCGTAGCAGATAGTGTCTACGTCTGCGCTTGTTGCGCCACCGCTCCCGTAGTATCGAGACACTGTATGGAATGTCTGCCGCTTCTCCGTATCGAGCGCTCTTTTCCATGTACCGTTAAGATTGTACCCGCTGCCATGCTTAATACTGTCCTCGCACATTCTTCTTTCTACAGCCTCTTATTGGAACATTTCGAGGAACGTGCATTAAATTTAGTTCCTCTTCGTCCATCTGTGGTGTTTCGTTGTTGACGATATTTTCATGGTGTGACCACATGATATGGAAGCTCTTGGGCACTTCGTGGAACACATGAACAGTATCCACTCTAACATTCAGGTTGCCATCGAGATGGAAGAGGAAGAAAGGCTGCCTTTCCTGGGTGTATCAATACAACGTAAATCAGATGGGAGTCTCAGCCACTCTGTGTACCGTAAACCAACGCACACTGATTTGTATCTCAGCGCACAGTTTCCATCACCCAGTTAAGAATATAGCCATTCTCAACACATTGATGTACAGACCAAAAACAGTTTCTGATGAGAATTACGTGGAACCCATCTTAAGTATGCGTTCCGGAAGAATGGCTATTGTCCACGGAATATAAGGTCAGCGTTTGCCAAGAAGAGAAAAAGTGAAAATGTTGAAGATTCACGTGATGGGCAACCGACGGCTTTCCTTCCTGTCTGTGGCGCTGCATCCAGCAAAATAGGAAGACTTCTGCGGAGGCATGGTATTAAATCGATCTTCCGATCTCCTAGAAAAATTAAGGAGTCCTGCGCCCTGTAAGGACAGTCACGGCTTAAGGATCCCTGGGAGCCGGCCGCGGTGGCCGAGGAGACTAAGGCGCTCCAGTCACGGTCTGCACGGCCACTACGGTCGGGGGCTCGAATCCCCCCTCGGGCATGGATATTTGTGCCGTCCTATTTCGTAAGTAGTTCATAAGTAGTTTGTAAGTTTAGGGACTGATGACCCCGTAGTTAAGTCCCATAGACTATACAAACAATTGAATTGATCCCTGGGATTTGCGATATACCATGTGAGTGACATCGGTCAGTCCATCCGTACCGTTGCCAACCGTCGTACAGAACACCAAAGGCATATAAGAAATCGAGAACTGGAGAAATCGGCAGTCACTGTGCACAGCTTTACAAACAAACACAAAATCTTATTCGATAAAACAACAATTTTATCCCAGGCCTGCACGTACTGGGATTATGTAATTGTAGAAATAAGAATGTGCGAGGACAGTTTTAAGCGGTGCATGGAAACAAGCGCTCGATGCAGAGAAGTGGCAGAGACATTCCGTACAGCGTCTCGATACTACGGGAGCGGTGGCGCCACTAGCGCAGACGTAGACACCATCTGCGACGGTATTACGTAGCCGCCAGCCGTTCAGAAATTGACCAATCAGAAGCCATCTACTTGCTATTTAGGACAACGGCAGCACTAGACAACCAGTCAGTTGCTCCTGACGAAGGCGATGGAGGCAATCGCCGAAAGCTTGAAGTCTTATCAAGATTTGACGCGGCAAGAAGTCCGAGAGTGTTTTATTCAAGATTTTACGATCTCCGACTTCTCATAATAAAACAGTCACTGAGGTAATTGTTGCCGTACATTTCCCATCACAAAACGATAACTTTTGTACAAATGATTGCTTTTTCCTGTAATTTCATTATGTTAAGTAGTGAATTATATGGGATGGCGGGCAAACTTTCGAGACGGCTACAAACTGACATACAACGTTGGCCACTTGACATGCACTCCTGGATAAAGGCTTAATTGGGACGTTTATGTATGTTTTTAGTGTTACTACTGCACGTTTTCTTACGTAAGTTACTTTTTATTAGGTACTTCGCTCATTTTTTCTTATCTCTTTAATTTCTCAGGGCCATATTTCGTTTATTCGCGTGGTTACATGGCCTGACCACGTCATTTTCTTCTTAATCACAACCATAATTATGTCTCCTTTTGGAGACTGTCCTCTGATCTACTTATTTGTTCTCCTGGAACTCCTTCCCTTTAGCCGCTATGCAACAGATTTTATCTGAATGGGTTTCGTATCACTATCTGATCAAATTATTCGTACATCCCTGTATAATGTGGAAACGAACACGAGATGTCAAGAGAGGCAAACTCACAGGTATAAAACAACTGAGAAACAGATACATCAGGGAGATTTCAAATGTTCAAATGTTTGTTAAGCTTATGGGACTTAACTACGGGGTCATCAGTCCCTAAACTTACAAACTACTTATGAACTAACTACGACTAAGGACGGCACAAATATCCATGCCCCAGGGGGGATTAGAACCCCCGACCGTAGTGGCCGTGCAGACCGTGACTGAAGCGGCTCAGTCCCCTCGGCCACCGCGGCCGGCAGGGAGATTTCAAACATTCCAAAGCTACGCAGGCGACATTTGGTGATTTGATTGAGAAATAGATTCTGCGAGGAACAATTATGGCTACAAACAGCCTCAGTCCAGTGGCGGACTTAGAAAATGCAGGATGACTTAGAAAAAATATCTAGCTAGTGTGAGGAATGGCAGCTGAGCTCTAAATGTAGAAAAATGTAAGGTGATGCAGATGAGTAGGAAACACGATCCCATAATGTTCGTATACAGCATTAATAGTGTGCTCCTTGACACGGTGCCGTCGATCAAGTATCAAGGCGTAACGTTATAGAGCGATGTGGAATGAAACGAGCATGTGGGGAAAGCGGATGCTAGACTTCGGTTTAATGAGAGAATTATGTCCTGATGTGCTTCATCTCTAAAGGAGACCACGTATAAAGCGCTTGTACGACTCCGCGTTGAGTACTGTTTGCGTGTTTGGGATCCCCGCCAGATCGGATTAAAGGGAGACAGAAAAGCAATTAAGAGGCGGGTTGCTAGGTTTGTTACTGGCAGGTTCGATAAATGCGCGAGCTTTACAGAGATGCTTCGGGAACTGAAATGGGAATGCCTGGAGGGAAAATTATGGCTCGTATTTCTCTCGTGCCACTTGGGAATGGAACAGGAAAGGAAGTGAGTGGTAGTGGTACGAGGTACCCTCCGCCACGCACTTTACGGTGGATTGTGGGAAATTGTTGCATCATCAAGATTCCAGAGGTACTAGGGGTACCTAAAAAGTGATGTACGAAAACAATATTGCAGTTATCTTTATTCCTCTAGAAAACAGAAACTGACAATTTGTACGACAATAACTCGGGTATTCTGAATTCGTGTTGCAGACTGCAGCTTACACCAGTACCCCTAATAGCCGGTAACACGTCTTCTGTCACTGATGCACGTCTGTATTCGTCGTGTACTGGTTCTCCAGTTTTGTCCACTTGTCAACGGCGAACCGGCGTAGATCTTCCAGATTGGTTGGTGGGTCGTCTCGTCCAAAAACAGCTGGTTTGAATGAATCTCATGTATGTTCGATAGGTTCATATCTAGAGAACGAACGGGCTCTTCTAATCTTGTGAGGTCGTTAACATGAAGGGAAAATTTGCAAGTGTGCATTAAGATTAATCTCACACCGAAATGCTGCCGATGAAGTTGTACTATGCGTCGGAGCATGTCGCTGTACCAAATAGCCGTTTGATTGCCTTCTACTACCACCAGTGTACAATGGCCCACATAATGCCACCACAAAACATTGAAGAAACACCACCTTGCTGCACTCGCCGGCCGGTGTGCCTAAATACGTTCAGGCTGATGAGGATTCCTCTGAAAACGTCTCCCTCAATTGTTTAATGCAAATGCGAGTCTCATCTGTGAATAGCACTGATGGCAATTCTGACAAGTCCTTTCAGCATGCTGTTGGCCTAGCTGTACTGCACTGCATGATATCTAGGTCTCAGAACTGGACCTCACTGTGGATGCGGGAGAGAAGTTGCATATCATGCAGCCTGTTACGTTCAATTTGAGCTGCACGAAAATTACTATTCAGCATGGTGGCGTTCCTCTCAGATATCATCCGAGCTGAAATCCTTCCTCCCCGGTGTTTGACTGGAAATGATCGGCCGTCACACTAACTCCATCTCAATGAAAATGCTCATTCGCGGTTGTTGTGCCGACTGTAGGATCGTCACATGTTGCGGCGCCTTTGAATACCGCGCGCATCCTTCTGCGCGCGCTGGAGATGGCGTGACCAGCGCGGCTCAGCTGTCGCCCCCTGTGGACGGCGGACGTCATCAGCGGGAGCGGCTGCGAGGAAAGTGCGGAAAGAACGACGGTGGAAGACGGAAGACTGGCGCCCCGGTGTCGTCACGCTGGATTACGTCCTGATGCCGACAGCGAGACTTGGTAGGTGTCACGGGGAGTGTGAATGACTGCTGTTTATTAACGCTATGTTGAGTTCCAGAGGGGTGTAATGATTGACAAGGTTCGCAGGCCGGTGTCTGAAAGCGCTGCACGCGCCATGTTGTTCTGTCAAGTGTATACTTAACGGCGAGTCCCGGTGGAAGGGGCCGTAAACCCGTGTGACTATGTTGACAATATACTGAATACTTCAGAAGATTAGTATTCTATTCTTATTCTGGGGTGTAATTATAAACCTTGTTTTACAACCTGCGTTCATTGGTGACTGTTGAGATTTTGCGAGGTCAGTCGAAAGTGAAAGTGGAAATTTCCGAGACAAAACACTGTACTTATCTATCAAAAGGAACTTGTCATTATCAGTTTGGAAACATTGTTTTCTTATTTGGAAGAAACAGCGAACTTATTATTTAATGATAAAAATAACAGACCAGTTTGCAAAATTATTTTTACAATTTATTAATATAGGTGACCGGTTTCGATCTAGATTTAGATCATCTTCAGACCTCGCTATAGATGTTCAGGGGGTGACCGTGCGGCCCGGTCACCTATATTAATAAATTGTAAAAATAATTTTGCGAACTGGACTATTATTTTTACCATTGTCATTATCAGTTAAGATGGATTATGTGCGTTGTTATCTTCTTCTGTGAAGGGTATTTTCTAGCTTAATTGTTTATTATTTCTATTACCGTAAGGTGTTACCTTCTTGAGGGACAGCTGATCTATGTCTTGTTTATTGAATTTTACTTCAGAAACTTAATCTGTTAAATCTGCCATCCTTAACCTTGCTGTAAATATTGTTTAATCAACTAATGTAATTATACCGATGGTTCCAGATTTTGGTTATAAAGATCTTTCAAATCATTCCATTTTTCTAAAAGGTATAGTAAAGACTATGTTTGTAAGTGATGTGTTACTCTCACCTCCTCCTCCCAGCCCCACCACTCAAGTAATCTGTTACAGTTGTAACATCTTTGTGCGGTTTGTGTTACATCTATGGACAATCTAAGGAACTGTGTGCATGGTGCAATATACACGTTCAGTGTCGGTGTTCAGGAGACCTTGGAACCAATGTGATACAACCCTTTTTTATTTGTCTAGATGTTGATAGCTTCATGTACTGAGCGACACGGACTGTCGAGTACTGCGGAAGGTAAAATGTCCAAATGCCTGTAAATCTATCGGACCAAACTGCGTGGTCATCAGTCCGTAGCTTACAAACTACTTAAACCTAGGTAAACTAACCTACTGACAACACACACACCCATGCCCCAGGGAGGACTCGAACCTCTACGGCGAAGGTAAAAACTCATGAAATCAACAGCGGGAATCACTCGTGAGTCTTAAACTGCTACCAATGGACCATATACACAATTAGAGGACCAGATGATATATCTAGGTGCTGAAATATTGTCATTGGCAGAATGAACTAAAATGGTTCGACGTCCTTCTGTCGGTTCTACAGAAGAGACAACATTACGACAACCGAGATAGTGGTGATGACAGACAGATGCTGCAGAGGGGGTTGGTGTTGATTTGTGTTTAGTTTTCCAAACGAATTACACAAGCAATTGAGCGTAGTAAGCAGGTAGTGCAATACAAAAACAACGTGACTTACCCGAAGCTATGGCATGGAGATCCATAGGAAGGCTGTAAGAGGACCAGACACAGAGCTGATCAGCTATTGGAGTGTCCCAAAGTCTGACTTCCAGGACCTGGACGCGATTTCAAACAACAGGAACCGTAAATACAAGGTAAGGCCTAGTTCGCAACAGCAGCAAGAGATGGCCGTTATCTCCGGTTAACAGCCCGTCGAGACAGGAGGCTGACTGCAACTCAGCTGCAACGCAGCCTCCAGGCAGCAACAGAACACGCAATATCAACACAAACAGTCCGAAATAGCCGTCGGGAAAGTTGCCTCTAGGAGGCCTATTGTATGTGTCCCATAAATCCACGGAACAGTTTAGCCCGCAGAATTTCGTCGGAGGAACATCAGGATTGGAGTCGTAACTAATGGCACCGGGTTCTGTTCACAGATAAGTGGGGATTTTGTGTTCAGCCGGACAATCGTCGATCCCGCGTCTGGAGAGAACGTGGAACTCAGAACAAGCCTGCTTATGTGCAGGAAACATCATCATATAAAGGTGGTAAACGAATGGTATGGGCAGGGGTCAATATCGGCTGACGTGCGGACCTCTATGTCGTTCAGAATAGTGCTTTGACTGCTTAGAGGTATAGGAACGACATATTTCGACCATTTCTTGTGTCTTACGTTGGTGCCATGGGAGATGGATTCCTTCTGGTGGACGATAACGCTCGTTCCCACATATCTGCACTGGTGGACAACATGCCTGAACCTGAGGGAATTGAATGAATGGAGTAACCACTTCGTTCACAGACTTAAATTTTATTGAGCCTGTCTGGGATGCACTTAACAGACGCATTGTAGCCAGACCAGAACCTTCCACAACGGTTGAAGAGCTGGATATTGCACTCATGGACGAATGGCCAAATATTCCTGAAGAGCTGATTGATAACCTCATACTGTCCATGCCACGCACGTGGTTAACTGTGCTGGCCTTTCTAGTTGATCACAAACCGTATTAGATGTCAACAAGATTGATTTGTTTCACTATTACCGTAGCCCCATGGTGCCTCTATGTGAACCTCAAGTAAAGAGTTGAGACAGCAAAATATCGTACTGTATCACAAACAAATCAAAATTGTTGGTAATATCTGAATAAAATACGTTATAATATGTATATTGTATATGATATCTCACCTGATTCCCTAATTGTTTTGAGCAGTGTAGTACAATGACTGTGCGTAAGGAGTTAAAGAGAATGGGATGCAGTGATCGAGTAGCTCATGCTAAACCACATTTTTCTGTAGTCGATGCTATGTGACACTTGAGATGGTCTATAGAGTGACGTCACTGGACAGTGTAGGATTGGAAACGAAGGATTATCAGTGATAAATCAAGCTACAGCCTTTGCAATCCGAGGGATGTGTTTGTATTTGGCGAATATCTGGAGAACGTAAGCTACCATTGTGTGTAGTGCCAACAGTGGAGTACAGAAGGAGTGGGTGCTATGTGGGTGTTTCTTGTGGACTCCTTATTACAGTTTAGAAGACTAGGGATCATATGAGCAACTTTGTGAAGTGCGTAGGTAGGACGACCAATTTGGAAACGATAAATGCACCAGCATGACAACGCACCCCTCTCATAAAGAATTACCTGTGATACAGTAATATGTGGACAACAACATCCCTGAAACTGAGTTGCTTGTGCGGAGTCTTCACTAGAACCCAGCAGAATACCTCAGGGATGCAAGAAATGTATTCCCAGTTGCGAATATGAGACAGCATTAGCTGCACTATTTATTGGCGGCGTAATGAAACTTGTGGCGAGTCGGGATTCGAACCCGGCTTGTCCACTTTTCTCGAGCGGTCACGCTAAATATTGCGCTATCCGTCCACGCCTAACGGACTGATGCAAACTTCCACCTGCCATGCACTCTCTACTACCAGTGAGTGGTCGTACAATCCAATATGGAATGCCCTCACAGTGAGAGACGTTTATTACACCTGTATTATTAGCAGCTGTAGCTGCCGCAGTGTCGGTTCCTTGACACATGCGTGCTTGTGTGGAGAACATTTGCATCGGCTACACCCGTAAACATGGACACTGAACATCGATTTTACGGATGAGATAGAATGTCAACTCCGCTCTGAACGCCAGCCTCTAACATCACTCCCTTCTCTCGTTTCGGGCTAAGCGAGGTGGCGCAAAGGTTTTCCGTGATATCCGTAAATCAACAATGGGACCGTGAGCTCCATCTCTAATGACCACGATGTCGACAGGACCTTAAGCTTCCTTCCACTTCTGTCGGTATACAATGCCACATTTTGACTTGTCAGTACTATTTGATGTTTTACTGCCGCAGTGGAATAGCCGAGCGGTCTAAAGCGCTTCGCTGCCGAGCGCGTGGTTGCTCGCCGTGGAGGTTCGAGTCCTCCCTGGGGCATGGGTGTGTGTGTTTGTCCTTAGGTTAGTTTACCTAGGTTTAAGTAGTTTGTAAGCTACGGACTGATGACCACGCAGTTTGGTCCGATAGATTTACAAACATTTGAACATTTGATGTTTTACTTTAGCTGCAGATATATTTTAATAGCTGTGTCTTTTTTTAATACGTCCCCA
Source organism: Locusta migratoria (assembly GCA_026315105.1). Lineage (NCBI taxonomy): Eukaryota > Metazoa > Arthropoda > Insecta > Orthoptera > Acrididae > Locusta > Locusta migratoria. Next base: position 733,150,006 of record CM048755.1, on the reverse strand, counting down.
ATTTTTGACAATCATCTCATATTGCACTGGTCAAAACAATTAGGGATCAGTTAAGATATCTACGTTCTGAAGTATAGTCATCGGTGGAATAAACTAAATGGTTCGACTGATTTCTGTCGGTTCTACGAAGTCAGACAACATTACAGCAACCGAGATAGAGGTAATATCAGAAAGTTGCCACAGAGGGGGTTAGTGTTCACTGGTGACTACTTTACCAAACGAATGACACAAGCAGTTGGGTGCAGATAGTGTAGTGAACAGGTAGTGCAATGCAACAACGTGACTTACCGAAAGCTATGGCATGGAGAGTCATAGGAAGGTTGGAAGACACAGAGGGAGGTGGCTGCAGGTATTGGAGTATCCCAAAGTGTAATTTCCAGGATCCAGGACGCGATTTCAGACAACAGGAACCGTTAAAACAAGGCAAAGCCAAGGTCGTTGACAAGTAATATTAGCAAGAGATGGCTGCTGGTTCCTGTTAACTCCTCATCGAGACATGTGGCTGAATGCAACTCAACTGCAACGCACCCTCCAGGCAGCAATGGGACACGCAATATCAACACAAACAGTTCGAAATTGTCTGCGGGAATGTGGTCTCTACGCAGGAAGGCTTATGGTGTGTGTCTCATTAAACCCACGACACCGTTTAGCCCGCAGAATCTGGGCGGAGGAACACTATGACTGGTGTCGTAACGAATGGCGCCGGGTTCTGTTCGCAGATGACTCAAGAGTTTGTATTCAGCAGAATAATCGTCGTTCCCTCATCTGGAATGAACGTGAAACTCGGAACAATCCTGCTTATGTGCGGGAAACATCACCATCATGGAGGTGGACACGTGGTGTGGGCAGGAGACAGTATTGGCGGACGCACGGACCTCTATGTCGTACAGAATGGGGTTTTGACTGCTCAGAGGTACATAGACGAGACCCTTCCACCTTTTTTTTTTTTTTTTAGCTCTACGCTTGTCATAGGAGATAGGTTCCTTCTCGTAGTCGATTACGCGCATCCCCACAGGGATTCACTGGGGGACAACATGCTCGAAGCTGAGGGAATGAATGGAGTGGTCAGCTTATTCACCGGATTTAAACCCGCTTGATCAAGACTGGGATGCACTTTTAGAGACACACTGCAGCCAGACCAACACCTTCCACAACAGTCGCACAGCTGGAAACAGCACTCATAGAAGAATGGCCAAACATCCCTCAAGAACTGATTGATAACCTCATACTGTCCATGCCACGCAGGTGTGCAGCTGTACTGGCCGTACGAGGTAATCACACACCATATTAGGGGGCAACGAGAAAGACCTTTTCACTGTTATGGAAGCCCCATTATCCCTCGCTCCAACTAAGCGCCATGTGATCCTCAAGTAAAGAGTTGAGACAGCAAAGTATCGTACTGTATCACTCACTGATTACAACTGCAACCAATATCTGAATAAAATGTGTTACCTTATGTATACTGTGCATGATATCTCACCTGATACCCTAATTGTTTTGAGCAGAGAACATTTGTTCGGGCGCTAAAGACCTCGTTGTGCGCCCAAAACCCGTATCCATCCATCCATTTCTCTCGTTTCGTCTCTTGAAGAAGATGGGTTGCCATCACTCGAGATAAGTTCAGATACCTCACTGAAAGTGTCTCCAGCATATCCGAAACGTCATAAAGGCGAAGGATGGGCACTACCCATAACACTTTCCAGTAGGACGTAATCGGGCACATTTGATCAGATAACGAATATGTCTCGCTATCATAAGTTAATACTTATACAGGCATTAAGCAGTGATTATTCATATAAATATAATTACCTACTATTTTATTCAATCTGTACATTTGTATTTTAACCATAACCATGATTACCTGAATTCTTTTATGCAGTGTGCGGATGTAAGAAACCTTATGGTGCGGAATATACAAAAAGTCATCAAGAAGGCTATATGTTACTGAAATGAGCTATGTTCTACATGTTATGTACATGTCAACGCACGAGAGATAATGATTACAAAAATTTAAATGATATTCGGCTTCGAGAATTCGTAAGGTGTGACACGTGTTTCGATCGGAGCCTGTGACTATCGTAATACGAAGCAAATAGGCCATTGTTGTAATGTTCTTGTGAATCCCTCCTCCACATGGTTTGAACGCAAGTCCACATAGTATTAAGAGTGACTGCTTGTCGATAGTGACGAACATTTTGAGGATAAGCTATATCTCGGACATGTTCTATGAGCGCGATCTTTGGCCAACATTCAGACCAAAAATGTAAAGTTATGCATCTATATTCGTAGTACGAATGCACCTGACACTGTGTTAGTGACCAGGCATTGTGTAGTTTAAGTAAGAAGTGTGGTGTACCTTGCAGGAGTGGTAACTTTAAAGGCTCCTGAAGTAGTGGCTACTTTACATCCACCTTAGTGCGTAGCAGTCGCGACCGCATTATATCGAATGGTGACTTAAAGATTCACGTTCGTAATTTAACGTGCTTCAATGCTGCAGATTACCACATTGTGAGTACCATGTACGGTTTAATACGTACCTCTGTGCGGTAAGTGGAATTAGATGTCAGCTGAAAACGCTACATTTTGTGAATTACAGTCACATTGTACATATTATATAAGTACTGCGGTCAGCGGTGTTTGTGGTTTCATGGGAGTGGAAGCTAAAGAAATATCATACTGGTCGAACCAGTACGGTCTATTACAGCCGTGCGGAAAATTTGCCCGCCATCCCGTTCTGTTAAGGTCGCAATGCGCTGACAACTCTGCATTTGACCTTTTTCTGTCCACTAGTTCTGGACACACATACCGAGGTAGCAGCATGCCCTTTGCAAACGGAAATGTCACCATCAACATTCTGCTCAGGATGCTTTCTACAGCTGCTATTTATTTAAAGAACTGCATTTTACATCAGCTATATAAAATTCCTTTGTTGATGTGTACTATCGTAAAACTGAGACCTGCAGTCAGTCTATAGTAACGGGGATTTGTGTTTTCCATTAATGTATCACCTATATGTCCGTTTATGATGACCTGACGGGCGGAAACCGACCGAGAATAAAGGAATTTTATACAGATGATGGTAAAATTAAGTTCTCGAAATGTGATGTGACAGATCTACTTCCTGAACGTTCTGTTCGAATCACTACCATGATACTACTGCGCTCTTTGACGTTGGCTAGTTATAACTATACCTGCTACGTTATATTCACTCCTTTTGATGACTCTTTATTTCCTGATGGATGACTGATAGACTGTGAAGGGGGTGATGGTGGCGAGGTCATCAGTACCACGATTTAAGGACGCAAAAGAAATAATAATACTATTATTTTAAGTACTACTACAACTACTCAAATAAATAACTGTGGACAATGATAACATAAAATACATTTCTATCGAAATCTATAAAACAGCAAAACACAAATAGATAGCAATCACTATCTATAAGACACCTTTCAATCGCCTCTTACGACAGGCAAGGAAAAACCGCTGATCAGTTCTAGCCGCTGAACCCGCAGGGGGCTTCACAGGCTCAACTGAACACGACACAGAACTCATTAGTAAGTTCAGAGAGGGGGCCACTTGTACGCGGTATTTATCTTTATTCTGTGGTAATCTGCATCTACATCTATACTCAAAAACAAGCAGCGTAATCGTAGGTAATACTATCCCTCCTCCACCCCTCTGTTTCATTTGCGAAAGGGGCGTGGGAAGAATGGTTGTGGGTAAACTGTTGTTGTTGTGGTCTTCTGTCAGCAGACAGGTTCGATGCAGCTCTCCACGCTAGCCTGTCCTGTGCAAGCCTCTTCATCTTCAAATGTTCAAATGTTTGTACAGCTTATGGGACTTAACTACGGCGTCATCAGTCCCTAAACTTACAAACTACTTATGAACTACTTACGAACTAGGACGGCACAAATATCCATGCCCGAGGGGGGAATCGAACCCCCGACCGTAGTGGCCGTGCAGACCGTGACTGAAGCGCCTCAGTCCCCTCGGCCACCGCGGCCGGCCCTCTTCATCTGAGAATACTTACGGCAACCTACATACTTTGAATCTGCTTACTGTATTCGTCCCTGGGTCTCCCTCTGTGATTTTTACCCCACACACTTCCTTCTAATGCTATGTTGACGATTCCTTGATGTCTCAGAATTTGTCCCATTAACCTATCCCTTCTCTTAGTCTGGATATGACAGAAACTCCTTTTGTCCCGAAGTCTGTTAAGAACCTCGTCATTAATTATGTGATCTACCCATTTAATCTTCATCATTGGTTTTATTTTGTCAGATTTTCTCGTCATGGACATTTTGCGAAACGTATTTGAGTGGAAGTAATGCATTGCACAATTGTTTTCGGAACGTATTCTTTCATAACTTCAGTAGTAAATCTCTTCGGAACTATATCTATCTGCAAGAAAGAGTAATAATCCAGAAACAATCAAATATTATAAAAACTACTGTTCTACATTAAGAAAAGTTATTAAAAAAATCCAGAAGCATGTGCATCATGTCTGAGATTAGTTCCTCTGAAGATAAAATTAATACAATTTGGAATATTATCAAAAGGAAGACAGGGCAACCAAGAGCACAGGAATAGGGTGTTATCATCAAAACAAATGGAAACTTTAGTAACAAATAGTCAGAAGTTGAAAACATTTTTAATGATTACTTTTTAAATATTGTAGAGAAAATAGGATCTAAATGTTCATTAGAAGTAGCAAGTCAATTAATGGAAGAGACCATACCTACACAGTTTGATACTATTGAAATTCCACCCACTTCTTCAGAAATTAGGAAAGTAATAAACTCAAGAGCAAAAGGTCACATGGAATTGATGGCATTTTCAGCAGGGTATTAAAAGCTTGTTCCCAAGAGATAAAAAGGATTCTTAGTCATATTAGCCCTTTAAAGCAGGGTATTTTTCCGGATATACTGAAATATGCTATCGTTAAACCTTTAAATAAAAAAAGGGATACGTCTGATATCAACAACTACCGCCCCATCTCACTTCTGACAGCTTGAACCAAAATTTTTGAAGAATTTATGTATACTGGAGTCGCTTCTCATATGAGTAAAAATAAAGTTCTAACAAAATGTCAGTTTGGTTTTCAAAAAAGATTTTCAACAGAAAATGCTTATATACCTTCACTGATGAAATATTAAATGCTTTGGATAAACGGACATAACCAGTTGGGATTTGTTGGAATTTCTCAAATGCTTCTAGTTGTGTAAATCATGGGATTCTTCTAGATAAGCTTAAGTATTGTGGTATGAGTGGGACAGTGCACAAATGGTTTAAATCATACTTAACTGGAAGAGTGCAGAAAGTTGAAATATGTAGATCACATGATACAGAAGAAACAATTAATTTCACTAACAGGGGAGTTATCAAAAATGGGGTCCCACAATGTTCGGTCTTGAGTCCTTTGCTGTTCTTAATATATATTAATGACTTGCCATTCTATTCACGAAGATGCTAAGCTAGTTATTTTTGCTGACGATACAAGTATAGCTATCACGCCTGGCAAACAGGCATTAACTGATAAAATTGTAAATGATGTCTTTAAGAAAATTATTAACTGGTTCTCTACAAATGGACTCTCATTAAACTTTGATAAAACCTAGTAGATACAGTTTCGTACAGTAAATGGCATGACACCATTAATAAATTTAGACTTTGAACATAAATATGTAGCTAAGGTAGAATATTCAACATTTTTAGGTGTTTGAGTAGACGAGGGATTGAATTGGAAGAAACACATCGAAGATCTGCTGAAACGTTTGAGTTCAGCTGCTTATGCTATCAGGGTCATTGCAAAATTTGGTGATATGAATCTCAGTAAATTAGCTTACTATACCTATTTTCATTTACTGCTTTCATATGGGATCATATTCTGGGGCAATTAAACAGTGAGTAAAAAAGTATTCATGGCACAAAAGCATGTAACCAGAATAATTGCTGGAGCCCACCCAAGATCATCGTGGAGACATTTATTTAAGGATCTAGGGATCTTCACTGTGGCTTCACAATATATACAGGGTGAATCACCTAACACTTGCACCGCAAATATTTCGGAAACGGATAGTGCGATTGATGTGCGGTTTTCACAGAATGGATTGGTAGTCAGTGTTAGCCATCAAACAGATTGTAATGTTACTCAGAAAGTGTATTTTTTTATGCAAACATACAGCTTTTTAAATGTGGTTGTTAGACAACGCAGCAGTCAATTTATTCTTTAATGAAAGTGGAATGTCTTTTGTGCATTAAACTTCATTACTTTGGTAAATTTCCAAATACCTGCTTATCTTCTGAATTTACAGCTAAACTAAATATGAATGAAGGAGACATATTTCTTCAGTTGGTAAAACACACTCCTACTTCATAAATGCTAAGACTTTCATTACATTTTGTTACATTAAAAATATTGTGACAGTTCAGTTCATTATGTTTACATCATGACAGGGGTTACAACAATACTCTGGAGATGAAACTGAATAATGGTGGATCGAGCGTATTGGTCTACTGTTTGCAAGAACATGGGAATACTCCTTTTCCATTTACACACTTAGGATCTTCGGAATTTTGAATATAAGTTTAAGGTGCAAGAGTACCTTCTGTTTTTTGTGGCACCATTTCCTATTCTCCATACACATAAAAGTAGGATAGAGAAAGAAGTCCAATAAATGATTAACAATCAAACAGTAAGTTTCTATAACAGTCCACACGTAATGGTCCCAAAGAAAGTTGAGACTATGAGACTACTTCTGTTCTCACAAATTACTCCCAGAGACTGACCAGAAAGTTTAGAAAAGCTGTTGCATAACATTTATTGTTTGCAGGTGCTAATTCCTAAATATCTTGGTGTCAGGTAGTAGCACACTGTATTGCATCTGGAGTGTCGCCAGTACGTGGCGTTCTTGGTCTTTGATACATTTTACCTATTCATGTTTGGCCTAACTGTGTTTTCTGTTGCATTTGTCCGAGGAATGAATTGAGGTCTAGAGTCCTTTGTACGTAGACAATATTTTCATTGCGCAAAAGCAACAGTCAGGTCATAGTAATGTGTTGAACCAGTTGCTAGATGTTTCTAAACAGGACGGTACGACAGCAGAGAAAAGTCCCAATTTGGGCTTATGTGTTAAATTTCTGACACATTGTACCTTGGGAACTGGAATTCAGTCAGATCTGGACAAGATGAAAGCAGTTAAAGAGAACCTGGTTCCCAAATCTGAGAGGTGACTTCAGGCTTTCCTCTAAAACATTTTTATAAAGATTTAATTGATTGTAGTAATTTAATTGAGAGTAATAAAACTGGGAATTGGATGTGGAGGCACAGAGAGAATGTGATGCTGTTAAGAATGCATTCGTGAATGCTCCAATTTTAGCACATCCAGATCTGAGTTAGACATTCTGATATGATGACAAATAGCTCAAGCACAAGGGCTGGCGCAATTTTGATCCAGGTGACAGAAAATGAAAATCTATCATCGTGGAGGATGGTATAATTCTCTACTCCCATTTACTCTTGATGTTCTTTAACCAAGTTAGATAAGTGTACAGATGGGTCACTTTGCGAAAGAACGATTCCAGGAGCAATACTGTGTGAAGTAACAACAGAGGTCAGTATGGGACGTACGAGGAACGTATCCGTTATGGCAGTGCGGTGCAGTTTGACATTAATGGGCTATGGCAGCAGACGACCGATTCGAGTGCGTTTGCTAACAGCACGACGTCGCCTTCAGAACGTCTCCTGGGCTAGTGATCAAATCGGTTGGAGCCTAGAGGACGGGACAACCGTGGCTTGTTCAGATGAGTCGCGAGACCCAGTGTGACGCACGAAACCATGGGCCATAGTAGTCAACAAAGCGCTGTGCAAGCTGTTGCTGGCTCCATTGTGTGGTGTACTGGCTTTACATGGAATGGACTAGATACTATGTTCAACTTGAACCAATCATTCACTGTAAATGGCTATGTTGGGCTACTTGCAGAACATTTGCAGCCAGTCATAAACTTCATGTTTGTAATTAACGAAGGAATTTTATGGATGACAGTGAGCCATGTCACAGGGCCACAACTGTTTGCAGTTCGTTAGAAGAACATTCTGGACATTTCCAGCAAATAATTTGACCATCCAGATCGCTCGCTATGGATTTTATTGAACGTTTATGGGACACAAACCAGCGGTCAGTTCGCGCACAAATCCTGCACCGGCAACCTTCGCAATTATGGACAGTTTAGGCTAGATCTTTCGACCACAATCAATCAGCAACCAATTGATATCCGGATCAAGGAGAGGAAGTGGCGCTGGACGGGGCACACCCTAAGAAAGCTGATGGAGCTGTCGAGAGGATGGCGCTAGACTGGAACCCTCGAGACACCAGAAAGCGAGGTCGACCAAAGACGACCTGGAGGAGGACGATCGGAAAGGAAATCTCTGAGGTTGATAAGACCTGGAGTGAAGTTAAGAGGCTGGTCGGGAACTTAACTGTGTGGAGGAATTCCGTCAAGGTCCTATGGTCCAGTGGGAGCAACAGGAAATAAGTCAAATCAAGTAAGTCATGGGTAGCATGGCTCAGTATTGCTTTAGGGGACTCCTAACGATATTTTGAGTCCGTGTTACGTCGAGCTGCTGCATTTGCGGGGCAAATGGAGGTCCGACGCGATTGTAGGCGGTATTATGTGACTTTTGTCACCTCAGCGTAATAACTTCAGTTAATATAACCCGTTGTTTACATTACTTAACTTGCGAAACGTCCATATACACGTAGATGATGATGCGACAATACAATAGCCGATCACAGAGTCAACTGGTCCTGTTGTGACCTCGTCGCGCCGGCCGCGGTGGCCGAGGGGACTGAAGCGCTTCAGTCACGGTCTGCACGGCCACCACGGTCGGGGGTTCGAATCCCCCCTCGGGCATGGATATTTGTGCCGTCCTAGTTCGTAAGTAGTTCATAAGTAGTTTGTAAGTTTAGGGACTGATGACCCTGTAGTTAAGTCCCATAAGATTTACAAACATTTGAACATATGACCTCGCCGCCTTTTGTTGTTTACTCGTCCCGGTCTAGTAGTCAATAAAGGTACTGGTGCAGGAATCGATGTTTCCTGAAACAACTATCAGATTAGTAATACAAGTTTTAATGACTAAACTGGTAATACTCAACTTAAGAACATAAGTCTGTTTCTTCTCTATTCTTGCTTCTCGCTTCGTCGTCCGTATGGTGCTAGCTGCGCTGTGACCTAGTTACTGCTAAGTTCGTAACTGGCTGAGTTCTCGCTTGTAACTCTACATTCCCGAATAGTAACTGACGGGCGACCAGACGTATGTCGGCCTAGATATAGCCACTTCTAGAAGGCGCGCATCTTCGGTTACTCTCTCTAGGATGCGCGGCGCCTGCTTGTGATTGGCTTTCGGTCGATCAAAATCAAATGTTTGTATTCCGATGGGACTAAACTACGTTGGTCATCAGTCCCTAGTCTTACAAACTACTTAAACTAAGTTAAACTAACATAAGGACAACACACACATTCATGCCTGAGGGAGGATTCGAACCCCAGACGCGGGAGGCCGCGCGATCCCTAATGTGGCGCTCTAGACCGCTCGTCTTTTCCCGCGCGGCTTTCGATCGATCGCTGCCTTCTGTACGATCGTTCTCTTACGGCCGGCCGCGGTGGCCGAGGGGACTGAGGCGCTCCATTCACGGACTGCACGGCCACTACGGTCGGGGGTTCGAACCTCCCCGCGGGCATGGATATTTGTGCCGTCCTTAGTATTAGTTATTTCATTTGTAGTTCGTAAGTTTAGGGACTGATGACCCCGTAGTTAAGTCCCATAACCTATACAAACATTTGAACATTTTTGTCCTCTTACGTCTGGAGTGTGGCGCTGACTTTACGCCACAACAGGTCTACACATCATTTAACGGAATTTCTATTATCATACAGCTACTGTTTGGTTGTGAAGTCTGACCTACACAAAACAGTTGTCGGAGAAATGCTCTCAGACTAGGTGGCAGACAAATATCGCTCCCAACTGTATTACTCAGTTCTGCTTCAGCAACCAATGCTGCTGGAGTGGCTGCGGTTGTGTGCTGTGACGTAAGTAAACGTGGTGCAGGGGCGGCGTCGCGCTTCTCATTCGTACCGCGACTGGCGGCGTCAGTCATTAGTGTGGTGGCTCCCAACTGTGACTAACACTGCCAAAACATCTGTAATGATGCCGATGCCGTAAAGAAACGGAAAGGCGACGAAGACGATCGCAGAGTAGACATGTGTTGAGTTGCTCATGTTTATCTTTCGCGGGTGTCAGGGCTGTTTTCCCTCCTATATTACACTGCAGCCACCTAGAACACAAGAATGAGACTAGACACTTTGCGTATAGTGTAGTGTGTTTCATCTGGAGCTGTGGAGTCAACCTCAGCGTACGGCGCTGATGACTCCGGAAAGTGGATCTTGTTGAAAGTAAAATGAGCATAAAAACTTTGCAGATCAGTGAAATATTTAGAGAAATTTGAAATTACGATATTCAGAAAGATGTTCAAATGTTTGTTAAGAAGAAATGTTCAAATGTTTGTTAAGCTTAAGGGACTTAACTATGGGGTCATCAGTCCCTAAACTTACAAACTACTTATGAACTACCTACGACTAAGGACGGCACAAATATCCATGCCCGAGGGGGGATTCGAACCCCCGACCGTAGTGGCCGTGCAGACCGTGACTGACGCGCCTCAGTCCCCTCGGCCACCGCGGCCGGCAATCCAATTATGAATTTTGAACTCGTTACACAGAAAGCAATGGAAGTAATTATCATTATTGTCAAAACATGTAATGTCTAACCCGACATAAAGCAAAACGAAAGAATCGGTGTCTTAATTATTGAACAGCCGTGCGGGAAAGACCGCGTGGTTTAAGGCGATTTGTCACGGACTATGCGGCCACTCCCCGTTGGAGGTTCGAGTCCTCCCTATGACATGTATGTGTGTGTGTGTGTGTGTGTGTTTTGTTCTTAGCATAATATAGTTTAATTGGTTTATAAATCAAAGGAACGATGACCTCGCCAGTTTCGTCCCTTAACTTTACAAACAGCTGACTTCGTGAGCGGTTAAAGGCAGTATTCATGTAAAATTAGTTTTTAAGATAGCGTTGTTAGATTAATTACAGAAGTAGCTGGGTACTATTTTCTAGAAATTATTGATAGAAACATTTTAATAAAATATTGCAATACAGAGGTTAAAGTAAAGGTCTTTGTTGCTCATAGGCAGCAGACCTAAACGCTGAGGTGGCAAAAGTAATGAGATATCTCCCAGTATAGTGCTGGACCTCCTTTTGTACGGCGAAATGCAGCAGCCCGACGTGCCATTGACTCAGCAAGGCGTTGGAAGTCCCATACAGGAATAATGAACTATGCTGCCACTATAACCGCCCATAATTCCAAAGTGTTGTCGATGCAGAAATTTGTGCCTAAAACGAACTTTCGATTATGTTCCATATAAGAGGGTTGGAACTTAAATAATGACAACTATTTAGTTACAACCGATACAAAAGGGTTACATCTTTGCAACTACTACTGCCTACAAAGTAGTTACCAGCGTTGTGTAGAATCCGTTGCCAACGATGTGGAAGGTGTAGCACACCTTTTGCAGAGCCTGTTCTGTTTATGGTGCGAATGGAGCGGTCCACAGCCTGTCGAATCCCTGGAACAGTTCTGAAGCGAATGCCACGAAGTCGTTCCTTCATCTTCGGAATCAAAACAAAGTTACAAGGACTTACGTCCGGGGAATATGGTGGATGGTACAGTATTTCCCAGTGCCATCGACCGAACGCTAGTAACCCCGACAGTACAACAGCGGCCATCATGGCCCGGTACATGCCACAGCCAGTGCGTGTGCCGATAACAGTGAGGGCTATCGCCTTCAAATTCTCTTACGCCAGAGAATTTTACTTTGAAAGTAGTTACATTCTACAGATGGCTACACGCGGCCCTGCGAGGGCGTCTGCCAGCTCATAATCTGGAAGTCCGGCAGTAAATTGGAACCAAGTGTGGGCCAACATGCATAACCCGGTGTTGCGCACAGACGCGTCGACAATGTGGTATTGTGTGGTTAATAACACGCTGGCCACAAACCAGCATCGGGCAGACATCTGCCTTGGCGGCTCCGCTGCCTGCACGGACTGCGACGCCCCCGATACCGGAGAACACAGGTTCCTGTGCAGGAGATCATCCTAGTGTGGGACCTCTGCCGCATCATGGTCGCTCTGATCAGTGAGACAACGCCGGTGGCTGTCCAGGTCAGCTGGGTTTTGACACCAGATATGAAGCCGTCCCCCAAAACTAGACTGAATGAGACGGTGCGGATCCTGGGCCACACGGTGCATGCCGTTATCCATCTCGAGCATCAGGACGCCATCCCCTACTTAGGCTACATGCGGCAGAATCACTAGACTGCCCAACGACAGCACAAGTATGTGGACCTATTTGGAAATGTCCTAACTGTGGCTCGCATACTCGGTTATCGACGGAGACTTGGTGTATAGAATAGGGCTTATTCTAACTTTGATTCGAGGATACATTTTTGATTCTCCTTTACAGACCCCAGGAATCCTTGTGGGGAACCAGTGTGGTGCTGGATCGCATTTCTGTTCCTTTAATATCAGATTTTATAGGGGAGGTTGGCCCAGAAGCAGGCTTCTGGCTCCCAGAAAATTTTGTTTGTCTTATCCCTCTCTCTGTTATCGCTTGTAAGAACAACGGACGAGTTTTGTCCATAAAGGAGAACTCCTTCAACAATATTATTAGGTAGTTTTAATTCCTTTGACAGTTTCGCCAATGCAAGAACACTGGATGCGGTTGTCCCTGGAGGAAAGTTTTCTGTTCCTTTTCCTTTTAAATACTTTTGATTTTCATTACTCTTTTCTCGTTGTCCTCATCCATTCGTGTGGTCAACTATTGCACGAAACATGGGTGAGCTTGGCCATGAATTAGACTTTCTTTCAACAAACTATTCGTTAGCTTTCATCCCTTGGTTGTTCTTTTACATTGCAAGAAGACTGTTTTTTGTTTGACCGTAGCTGTCGGGCCCCATTCCTCTTATATGTTCTCCGTACGTTTCTTTCGTCTGCTGTTATGTTCCGTCACTGGACAAACGATCGCCAAAGGAGACGTCCCCTCCGTGCAGGTTTGGTGCCCACACGAGTATATACAGGGTGTTTCACTAAGTGTGTTTGCCTCTGTAACTTATAAAATTATAGGTGACGGGAAATTTTAATGCGGTAGGTCAACACAAGAAATGTTACACTTTCTGCGTAACTATGAACATAGTTTATTGTATCATTTTCCAAAGAGTTACAGCACAAAAATATAATCTTTTAAATGGAACAATAGTTTTTTCTATCATGTATTGGATTCGTTTAAACCATCTGCGACCAAATCAATTTAAAGTACAGTCCTATCACTGTTAGTTTGAGAGCTACAACCCTTCAAAGTTCCTGGGGCGGAGGCTGAGATAGCGAAGCTGACTGGACGAGTGGCTATTCCCTGGGGCACGGCCCACTGTCTCATGACCACCAGCCAGTCAGCTACGCTGTCGTAGCCTCCGCCCCCTAAACTTTGAAGGGTTGTAGCTCCCAAACTAACAGCGATAGGAATGTAGTTTAAATTGATTTGGACGCAGCTGGTTTCAACGAATCCAATGCACGATAGAAAAAACTATTGTTCCATTTAAAAAATTATATCTTTGTGCTGTAACTCTTTGGAAAATGATACAATAAACTATGTCCATAGCTCCGCAGAAAGTGTAACGTTTCTTGTGTTGACCTACCACATTAAAATTTCCCGTCACCTTGTATTTTATAAGTTACAGAGGCAAACACATTTAGTGAAACACCCTGTAGATATCGGGCGACTTGCGGGCCAAATAATTTGCTAGCATGGCCTTCAATTTTCTTGAAACCAGTCGCGAACACTGGTAGTCCAGAAATATGGCGCATTGTCATTCATAAAAATTCCAGTTTTGTTTGGGTACATGAAGGCCATTAATGGCTGCAAATGGTCTCTAAGTAACGGAATATAATTTCCAGAGAGTGGTCCATTCAGTTGGACTCAGGATCCAGCCCACACCATGATGGTGCCACCACTAGCTCGCATAGCGCCTTGTGGACATCTTGGGTCCATGGCTTCGTGGGATCTGCGCCACTATCAAACCGTACTATCAGCTGAAGTTGGGATCACTTGACGAGGCCACAGGGTCCAGCCTATACGGTCTCTAGCTGAGAAGAGGTGATGGATGTTAGAAAAGCACTTATGTCTGTCGCCTGCTGTCACAGTCTATTAACGCACTGTCCTGCATTGATTTTTGTGGCTATTTTGCGCAGGGTAGCCGCGCGAGAGTAGCCGAGCTGCCTGGAGCGCCACATTGCGGATCGCGCGGCCTCTCGCGTCGGTGGTTCGAATCCTCCCTCGGGTATGGATGTTTCTGTTGTCTTTAGTATAAGTTAGTTCATAAGTAGTTTGCAAGTTTAGGGACTGATGATTCCTCAGTTAAGTCCCATAAGCTTTACAAACATTTGAACATTTTGCACAGGGTAGCTTGACTCTTAGCACCTACAAACCTACGCAAACAGCGCTGATGCTTTTATTAAGTGCTGGCCACTGGGGACTGCGTTGTCCGTGGTGAGAGGGAATGCCTGAAATTTTCCATTCTCGAAAGCAAAGAGATATTGTTGACTCCCACCTACATAGGTAGAAAAGATCATCAGAATAAAATACGAGAAATCAGAACTCGAACGGAGAGATTCAGGTGTTCTTTCTTCCCGCACGCTATTCGAGAATGGAATGGGGGTTAAATAGTATAAAGGTGGTTCGATGAACTCTCTGCCAGGCTCTTTAATGTGATTTGCAGAGTATCCCATGTAGATGTAGATGTAGACACTCTTGACCCTGTGATCCTAGAAATGTTGAATTCCCTAATGATTTACGAAATGGAGTGTCTCATACGTCTAGTTATAACCACCATTCTGTGTTCAAAGTCTGTTCAAAGTCTCCTTCACTATGGGCATTTGTATACGGCCACATATACGTTTCATCGCTATTCACTATTTGCTCGTGCTGCTAGAGACATTTCACGTCAATGGATATGGTGCCAGGGAGCGACACCGTGGCCTGCTCCTTCTCAGTCCATTAGACTTCTACTTCTGGCGTCATTTTAAGGCAGCTGCGTATGTCACACCCGTTCATAACGTGGATGTGCTGCGTGACCGCATGGAGAAGGGTGTCAGCAGATACGATGACGTCTGGAACACAGGAACAAGTGAGACAGTCAATGATGCGGCGCATATACTCCGTTCATCGAAACGAGAGACGGACTTTACACACAGTGAGGCGCTTGATTAGGGGTGGACAAAACGGGGACGCTCGCTATGTCGTCGCATCTGTTGCAGGTGTAAAGACGTTGTGTGTGTTGTTATATGGCGCTAGTATTAGCTCACTATAAAGTTCATTTTCAAGCAGCGCTTGCTCCACAGTAACGTAAGTATAAGCGTGTGTAATCACATTCATCATTCATAAGTTGTTCAAATCTTAGTAAATTTAAGGGACCAAACCACTGTGGTCATTAGTCACTAGGCTTACAGATAACTTAAACTAACTTAAACTTACCTAAGGACAACACACACACACACACACAACACACACACACACACACACACACACACACACACACACACACACACACGCACGCACGCACGCACACCCACACACACACACACACATGCCGAAGGGAGGACTAGAACCTCCGGCGGAAGCTATCGTGCAGTACCTGACATGGTGCCTAGAACAACACGGCCATTCTCATGCTGCCTGTCATCCTCTATTTTGAGTCCACCCAAGAAGCGATCTAAGAAGAAATTAATAAGTTCTTCAGTGAAACTGACGTTCTAAGAGTGGATAAAACGAAGCTATTGTGTCCAGAAAGCAATGACGGATACTGTTATGAAAACAGTTGCATCTACTGGCGTTTGTCGTTCCTCAGTATATCATGTGTCAAGTCAGTATCAAGCCACTCACTGGTTGGTACTAAATGAAATGCATTGCGAAGAAAAGTTCCTGATGGTGTTTTTTCCCCGAATGGCCAGCAATTGACAAAGTGCTTGCTGTCCTAAACGAACATGGAATTAGAGCAGTTTTGTAAATTATTGAAAGAAATGAATTTTAAATATGTACGGCTGCTAATACCACTGTTATGTAACAAAACTCACAGCGTCCTTACACCTGAAACGGACGAAGCGAGATTGAGCTAGCGCCCCCGTTTTGTGCACCCCTGATCACGCGTCTCGGTGTGTTTACAGTTTCTCTCGTTTCGCTGAAAGTAGTAGGCGCCTGCACTACAGCTCATGGTAGCCATTTCGAGTTCCTTGTATTAGAACTGAACGTAGTAAATTGCACTGAATAAACACAAATGACCAACCTGCATCGTGAAGGGATCTCTTTTATGTACGTCACAACAAATGCCTGTAGCATGGTAATGAAAGCAGATGGAAGGATGAGGAATCTTAGGGTTTAACGTCCCGTCGACAGCTTGGTCATCAGAGACGGAACTCACGCTCGGTTTTTTGGGTAAGGATGGGGGAAGGAAATCGGCCGTGGCCTTTGAAAGGAACCATCCCGGAATTTGCCTGTAGTGATTTAGGAAGATCACGGAAAACCTAAATCTGGATGGTCGGAGATGGATTTGAACCACCATCCTTCCGAATACGAGTCCAGTGTGTTACCACTGCGCCACCTCGCTCGGTGAAAGCAGATGAACCATGTGTTTACAGGATATGTTCTGCTAGCTGTGAGGCCCTCTATCGAATTTCCGGAGCTTTTCCACATACGTACTTACACCCTGTATTTTAGTAATAAATAATTAAATAGGTGCTGACGAAAGAATGGAACGAAACCCCTGTCACATCACATCAGCAAAAATGCCAGACTCCATAATGGATGTCCGTCAATAGGGGCACATTTATTCACTTCATAACATTTTAATCCAAGAAACTGGTTCATATTTTAGCGTCCAGCAACCGCGCGCAAATGATTCTGCCCCAGTTTTCTGTGTAAGTCCCGCTATGAGAATAACTTTTTCCACTTGGATTCTTTGTGCTTTCCTCTGGCAACACAATCTTAGCGACCTCTGTTGCACATGGCTACGGAACATACGGTTTTTAGGCATTTAGCCGATATTCTACTACAGTGAATTCCTGAAAAACCTATAATGTGCAACCGAAAGAGGTGGTGTAGTAGTAACAGACTGGACTCGCATTTGGGAAAACACTTGTTCAAATCCACCTTCGGACATTCAGATTTAGGTTTTCCGTGATTTCCGTAAATCACTCCAGGCAAATGCAAGGATGGTTCCTTTGAAAGGGCACGGCCAATTTCCTTCCCCATCCTCACCCAAAAATACGAGCGTGAGCTCCATCTCTAATGACCACGCTGTCGACGGGACGTCCAAACCCTAAGCTTCCTTCCTTTCTATAATCTGCAAAACGTCTTTGCCGGTTTGGTCCATTTCGCGAAGACAAGTAGTTGTATCAAAAAGATCGTAATACTTCGCGAAGCATACCTTCAAGCGCACACAAGAAATGTGTGATGGTGACTTTTCAATGCCACTTAAAGTTTTTGAGTTTAGCCGCGTTGGAGTGGCCGAGCGTTTAAGGCACCTTACTGCGGAGCGCGCGGTTGCTCGCCGTCGGAGGTTCGAGTCCTCCCTGGGGAATGTGTGTGTGTGTGTGTGTGTGTGTGTGTGCGTTGTCACTAGGTTACGTTAAGTAGTTTGTAAGTCTAAGGACTGATGAGCGTAGCAGTTTGGTCCAAAAGGTTTACAAACATTGCAACATTTTCTTGTTTGTGAGTTTATGACAAACTTGTTATATGCGCTTTGCTTTGTCGGTTTAATCCACCTTCGCGAAGACAAGCAGCTGTATTTAAAAGGCTTTTAATAAGTTCGTGACGTAGACTTCCCAACAGACAAGAAATTTCCGACAGTAACGTCTCTACGTCATTCAAGGTTCACGGGACGCAACAGCGAAGATGCAGTTTCCTGGAGGAATACTGCAGCCTATCGGGAAACAAGGTCGTTACAAGAAACTTTTCCGCCTTCCCTTGGCATTGTTCCTACGAGGCTAAGTACCAGTACATAAGACGAAATAGGATAGTGGGCCCCGTAGCTACATGTTAGTTCAAGTGGGACCCAGTTTCACGGATCGTTGCTTAACATTTAACGACTCACGTCTAGGTACACGGATTAATCTAATCTAATAAAAGGAGTGTTAGTGCGGCTATGCTGAAAGACTTCTTGGTTTATTCCAGTTACAAAACGTCTAAAGGCGCTATCTTCTTGTTGAAATAGAGGAGTTCCATTAACGTATAAGTAAATGTAGAAAGCGTACTGGATAAGGTGTACCAAAAGAAAAGTCAACATTTTCGCAGTTGCGTCGCATTCGTGTGTGGCAGTGTTCGTAGAAGGGTTGGAGAACCATTCTCCATTCTATCCATACGCCACACTGATCACCAATAGAACAAATGTTTTCTCGTCAATTCCTAGCCCTTTAATCACTATACCTAAAGTAATGTAATGTAATTCATTCCCGCCGCGGTGGAGTGGCCGAGCGCTCGAAAGTGCCTTGCTGCTGTCAGAGTTTCGAGTCCTCCTCCGGGAACGTTTGTATGTGTGTGTTTGTGTGTGTGTGTGTGTGTGTGTGTGTGTGTGTGTGTGTGTGTGTGTGTTTGTGTATGTTGCCCTTAGGTTAGTTTAATTAGTTTTTAAGCCTATGGACTGATAGAACGCAAGGAAAGAAGCTTGGAGTTTAACGTCCCGTGGACAGCGTAGTCATTATAGACGGAGCTTATGCGGTCGGGGTGTTTGGGTAAGGATGTGGTAGGAAATCGTCGTGCCCTTTCAGTGGAACCATCCCGGAGTTTGCCTGGAGTGATTTTGGGAAATCACGGAAAACTGAAATCTGGATGGCCGGAGGTGGGTTTGAACCATCATCCTTTCGAATGCGAGTCCAGTGTGTTACCAATGCGCCACCTCGCTCGATTTTATGGACTGATAACCGCAGTAGTTAAGTCCTATAGATTTACAAACATTCTACAATTTTTTAATTCATTCAAATGATTCTCTGAGATTTATATTACCCTTGTACCATAAGTCACTTGGACAATATTTATCTCATACTACCCAACAATTTTAATGTATAAAATGAATTTAATATAAAATATATGCATTTAAATTCAATTTGTGTTTTCTGGTATCATACATACAAAATTTACATATATTTTGAAAACCTTCTTTGCATAACTATGTGCTCTTATTTTGTGGACTATCTGTTCAGTATTAAGTTATCTGGCGATGGCCTAAAAGGCCGAAAGTCGGTTCATAACTAATAAATAAAAATATTGTGAATCATAAATACAACTATTAAAGATTCTAAGTATGGAAACACTGTTAGACACACATGCTTGGACATAAATGTAGATGTTAGTCAACCTGCAGGTGCCGCCGTAGTATTTGATCACAAACAGCACCCGTGTATTATCCTCAATATGTACAAATGTTAGGCATGGTCTGTCTTCTAGTGAGTGCATCGTGTGGGAGTTCAGTGAATTCGAAAGTTGAAAAATTATGTTTGCTTGTATGGTGGGTACTTTCCTAACCGAGGTAGCCGAAGTGTTAGTATTGCAAATGCTTTATTAAGTAGAGAAAGAAAGAAGGACAAGGAAAGAAAGGAATGACTTTAGTTGCAATAGGGCACTGAAATTGTTCAATTGCGACAAGTGAAATTGTGAGTCGGGCCGGGATCCGAACCCGGGTCTCTCGCTTTGGAGCAGAGGTTGCCTTAAGCCTTAACCACTTGGTTACTCGCGCTCGCCTCTCAATCGTCTCAAATTCACACAAGCCGCACACTACAGCTATAGCGTCCCCATCGTCCGTGTCCACTTATACTTTACATTTCGGATTACCATACGAGATCGAAATCATTATTACACCTGCAGTGAAATAAATGTACCTTACGCCGTCATCGCGCACAAGTCTTTGTATATATAAATTTCGTGTTTCAATGTTTGTCCGCGATGAAACTCCACAACTACTAAACTAATCTTAATGAAATTTTTACGGTGTGTATGATTTGGTCCAAATTAGAAGATAGGATAATTTTTATCTGCATTAAGAAACTCAATATTATTTTTATTGCAAATTAAATGTTTTATATAAGTTGGTTAAGTATCCAACAAAAATATAGGGAACAAATAGGCGTAGAGATGGGGGAAGTGATGGGCAGAGAGGTTAAGGAAAGGAGTGTAGGATGAATCTCCAGTTCCCATGCATATTTAGCACTTAAAAAGCATTGCTGGGTTCCCTAGTACATGTATATATATTGGAGTGGAGTCTGGGTTTTCGGCAATGTCCGAAAGAGCAGATACCAAAACAATCAATACATTCCTGGAAAATGAAAAAAAAAGGACAACATTAATTCGTTGAGCCAGCTGAGGGAAATTTTATTGACACATTGTTTAGGATATATGTAACACACGATCACGCACACAAAACCATACGCACGTGAGTACAGTGCACAATGTTGACACTAGTACCTTGTATACCCTCCTTTTACAGCAATGCAAGCTGCTATTTTTCCATGTAGGCTATCGTAGAGGTGCCGAATGTAGTCTTGCTGTATGGCCTGCCATGCAGTTTCCACCTGGTGCCTCAGTTGGAACCGATTTCGTGCCTGTCGTACAGACCGCGCCAAGATGACGTTTTATCAAACATGCTCAATGGGGGACAGATCTGGAGATCGTACTAGCCAGCGTTGTTGACGTACACCTTGAAGAAAAATGTTCAAACTTCTATAATTCTAAGGGACCAATCTACGTTGGTCATCAGTCTATAGTCTTACAAACTACTTAAACTAAGATAAACTAACCCAAGGACAGCAACACACATCCATGCCCGAGGGAGGATTCGAACCTCCGACGCGGGAGGCCGCGCGATCCATAACGTGGCGCTCCAGACCGCTCGGCTACTCCCGCGCGTCCACCTTGAAGAACACGTTGAGTGGTACGGGACAGATGTGGACGTGCCTTGTTGGCACATGAGCAGTAGCAAGACGGGTTGAATTATTATTTCAATGTACCATGCACTGTTCAATGTTCCCTCGACGATCACCAGAGGAGAACGGCCAGGGATGGATATGGCTCCCCACACCATGCTGCATGCTGCAGGGTTCTTACCACTGCTCGGTTTGGAATGCACAGCTTTCATTCACAGTCACAGAATTCACTTAGTTGTTCTTAAGAATTTAGAAAAATCACATGAAGAAGAAATCTCCACTACAGAACTGCACTCATCAATATTGACTTCTACAGGGAGTGGACAGATATCATAAAATATTTATTTATTAGTAAGGAGTTTGCGTATCTTTGTCTTTGAGAACAGCTGTATCTCTGCGAAGAACAGATTCGTTAAGTTTGTTTTGCAGTTTCCAACAGAATGTTATTCATTATTATACCAAAACATCTCCCTATAACGTCAAACATGTAGGTGCTGTAAATTTGATCTTCGCGCTCTGTTCTAAAACTTCCCACAGCGGTTGAATTATACTGAGACATTGCGATTTTGTCCTCCAAGGGAGATATCTGATAAATTTCTGATACTGTATAAAGCATGCCTGAACCTTTCAATACCGCATTGATTGCTAGCAATGTGATAGTCACAGTAAGCAGTTTGTTCAGGACGATGGTGAAATATTCATTCACACTTATCCTACCAGTGAGAGTAATTATAGAAATAGTTGAATACCACGATATGGATGCCTAAATCATGACGGAATCTCTCTCATCCTTGATTGTAGGTACCAGCCATGCCGTATCGCAATCGTCTTTATGGGTTTTCGGTAAATAAACCCAATTGCTTATAGGAAGTAATGTAACTATGATTCATTGGACCGTACCACCTACTTCAACTAATCCAATGTGCAAGTTTTATGATCTTGGCACCACTTTGCGTTGAACTCCGTTATTAGCGGTTGAGCAACTGCAGCCCTGCCATGTATGTTAAGCTACAGCAGTACTGTTTTTATTGAAGCAGCATTACTAAAGTGAGTGTTGGGTTTTTCAGTGGCTTTTGACGTTGTAGTTTTATGTTGTCTGGCCACAATCATTTTTAATGCTCGTCGGTTGTTCTCAGTTAACCTCGGGCTTTGCAGACTATTCCTCTTCACCGATGACGTTTTATCCTGTTTTGTGTGTACTGTCATTACCGAAGATACTGTCGGTAGTGAATCTTTAAACATTGCAGCAGTTTTCACCACAGATGCTCCCATTGACTGCAATCCATCTCTGGCCTCTCTTGAAGTCTGAGAGATCTCGCATTTCACGGATAACTTATGTTGACCTTCTGAGAATAAAACGTATAATATACCGCAGGGCAACGTCCAAGACTTGGTACGACAATTGTGTACTGTGGTCGCGTCTCATTGTTAACAGGTACACAGTGTTGCTCCTTTCAACAAGTTCAGGCAAGATGTAGCATACTGCATGGTGATCATATTATTTTGTCCCCTGTTATATGCCTGGATAATGTGTTCACAGGCATATGTCTGTGAGTATGGAATTCAGTTCAGTAGAGTCCAGTTGTCAGATGACACAACCGTTGGCGTCAACCCAACACCTTCTCCTCTGCGTCATAAGACAAGCTGTAATCGATCTAATCACCTGATACTAAAAGGAGTATCACGTTATATAAAACCACATATATCGCTACGGAACAAACACGTTCAGCAGAAATGTTCGTACAGCACAATTACGAGCAGTGAAATTAGTGATGCCTTCCTTCAAACACACAACTGCTTTCATAATTATCTGAATCACCGTCTACATTATCCAGGATGTCACTCTCGTTAGTCAAATCCGCGATTTCTGTATTTGATTGATTAAAATTGAAACACCGATGTAATGAATACTGAGAACGTAAATATATGTTTTAACACAAATTACGACACTGTGAACAATACTACCGAGCCATGTAAGGACGCATTTTGTTATAAAACGTCAGTAAAATGTGAAAGTAGCCTGTTAATTTATTTAAGCAAGATCTCGGGCAGTTGCGACCTGCAAATACAAGTTAAAACGCTCACTGGTGCTCTAAATTACTTTAACAATGGAAATTTATCTAACTGATCACTCGTTAAGTGAGCAGCCAACGTCTTAACAAACACAAAATTAATTTTAAGAATAAATGAATATATAATTAAACGTGGGACAGGGAGCATGAAATTATAAGTCAGAGGTTTGATACTTTAAATCATCACCTATTCAGTAAAACGAACAAGAAAATAAATGAGGGAAGGTCAAATTAAGTATAATAAAGCACACACCTTGTACAAAAGTGAATTAAATCATAAAGTTACTGCCCCGCCGGCCGCGGTGGCCGAGCGCTCTGCGGTGCGCCAGTCACGGTCCGCACGGCCACTACGGTCGGGGTTTCAAATCCCCCTTCGGCATGGATATTTGTGCCGTCCTTAGTCTTACCTAGTTCATAAGTAGTTTGTAAGTTTTTGGGACTGATGACCCCGTAGTTAAGTCCCATAAGCTATTCAAACGTTTGAACATTTAGTTAATGCCCTAATAAAATTGTTTCTGCCCGTTATGAATATGGAGGTAACATGGGAGGAAACTTACAAATACACAATGGGAAGAGGAAAGCACACTCATTCATTCACAGACACACACATAATGTTTGCGACACTTTACACATGCGGGATCACTTGATAGCAGCGACAAACGAAGCTTCGGCGGCGTTTTGACGAAATGGTGGGTGTCTTTAAGCACAAATTTAAAATCACTATGCACTAAACCAACTCATGTTCGGGGAGGCAGTGACATACTATTCTTAAGTACCGCGTGGTGTGCAACCACAAGGAATTACATAGAATTTACAAAAGAAATTAATTTAGAATAAGCAAGTAACGCACATGTGAGAATTCATATACAAGAAAGATAGTCAAAATATCCACGGGTCTACTGCCGGTCTATAGTGTCCAACAGGGACAATATTTCGGCGATCATACATGTCGCCGTCATCAGGTGAACTGACGGACTGAGCTCCTGGAAACGCGCCAGCACGGAGATCCGCACACTATGGCTTGAAGGGAACTGGGTTCTAGCCCAGTAACGGGAGATTTAAATACCCTCGGCCCGCGAAGCGACCCCACCGTGGTCCGTGCCCCGCGCCGTGTCGCACAGTGGAACCGATTGCGACGGCATCTGAGATGACGTCGATGTGAGGGCTCTGTTCGCCGTGGTCGTCACTATGTTACGTTTGCTAGATTTACTCTTAACTAACCCAATCGCTGGTTCCCAAGCTTTGCTAAGATTATAGCCACAGTCACGGTTTATGAGGTCGTCACTTGTGCGAATTTCAATGGCCTCTCTAACGACGCAGTCCCAGTATCTCGACGGCGTTCATACTCCATCGCGTGATTCTTTGACAATGTTCAGCGACCGCCGACTTACTCGGATAAATCAATTGTGTGTGCCTCTGGTGTTCGACGCATCGATCCTCGATGATACGCATCGTCTGTCCAATATATGACTTGCCTCACTGACACCGAATCTGGTACATGCCGGCCTTCCTCAAACCGAGATCATCTTTGGCGCTCCCCACCAGTGCACGAATTTTATTCGGCGGACAAAAGACAATTACAACCTGGTGTTTCTTCAAAATGCGGGCGACCTTCCCCGAGAGTGCGCTGGTATATGGAATGAACGCAGTGCCTACATCCTCCCTCGTGTTTTCATCCGTTTCCACAGGTTGTGCTGTAGTGGTTGGGCGGAGAGCCCACTGAATCTGCCGCTCTGAGTATCCATTTTTTCGGAATACAGTTCTCAGGTGTTCCAATTACTGGGGTAGAGTCTCTGCGTCGGAGATAGTGCGCGCCCTATGTACTAGAGTTTTAAGTACCCCATTCATCTGTGAAGGGTGGTAACAGCTGTCTGCGTGTAAATACAGATCAGTGTGCGTCGTCTTCCGATACACCCCATGACCCAGGGTGCCATCAGCTCTTCTCTTGACCAAGACGTCAAGGAACGGCAATTTACCCTTCGTTGCAGTCTCCATAGTGAATTTGATGTTGGGGTGTATAGAGTTCAGATGTGTAAGGAAGTCAAGGCGTTTATCCATACCATGTGGCCAGATGACGAAAGTGTCGTCCACGTAACGGAAAAAGCAAGTGGGTTTCCATTCAGATGATGCCACATCTTCCTCCTCGAAATTCTCCATGTAAAAATTTGTGACCACAGGAGAGAGTGGGATACCCATGGCGACTCCCTCCGTTTGTTCGTAGTATTCGCTATTGAAAAGAACATACGTGGAGGTCAAGACATGCCTAAAAGTTCGGTGGTCTTCCCGTCAAACTTCTGACCAATCAATCTAGTGACTCTCGAAGGGGTACCCCTTCGAGCCGCCGTAGCGTGCGGATCTCCGTGCCGGCGCGTTTTCAGGAGCTCAGTCCGTCAGTTCAGCTGATGATGGCGACATATATGATCGCCGAAATATTGTGCCCGTTGGACACTATAGACCGGCAGTACACCCGTGGATAATCTGATTATCAAATACGCCGGGCCGGCCGCGGTGGCCGAGGGGACTGAGGCGCTCCAGTCACGGTCTGCACGGCCACTACGCTCGGGGGTTCGAATCCCTCCTCGGGCATGGATATTTGTGCCGTCCTTAGTCTTAGTTCAGAAGTAGTTTGTAAGTTTAGGGACTGATGACCCCGTAGTTAAGTCCCATAGACTACACAAACATTTGAAACATTTTTCAAAATACGCCGGGAGAAACTCAAGAATCACAAGAAAGATAGTATTAATAAAATCATAGCGGAAGGCCGAAGTAATGTCTGTTACGAAAGCACGTGGTGCAGTTGGTCATACAAGACAGGAAAGATGGAATCAAACTAGAAAATCTGATAAATATTTAGCCTACTCGCGGATACAGACGTGACGTGACAACATTACTTATAAAACAACAAGAAAATTTAAACAAAAAGTTTAAAGTTTACACAAATGCTGAAGGCCACACACGTGTATTCTAACTTGAGAAAAACCGGACACAAATTTTTCACCGGAATGAAAATGCAAATACTAATTTTACACTGAATTATTCAAGTTCTGCAATTTCAGAAACACTTTGGCATGCATAGCGAAAGAATTACTCAAGAAAACTATCACTGAAAATCCAAGACTGCCTGATCACAAAGAAAGCAAAGTTCTAACAGCATGTCTTCCCCTCAGCATGATTCGACAAAGTACTTACTTCCACGGTCGCAGCAAGAATGAAGCCCTAAGGCCACGCCAAAACCTTCCCCACCACACACCGAATGTAGAGCGCGCTAAAAAACTCATACAGGGCGCTTTGAGAGCATAGTGTCTACCAACACTCTCTACCTGAGGAAGATAATACCCTTTCCAACGGCTCCCAGAGCGGTCTCTTGTCACATCTTTCGTCCAAGATTAGGTTGGCACCACACTAAGAACACGCCCACCTCGCCATCTTGCCAAGTAAGCTTGTCCCCGGCCACCCAGCAGACGCCAGTGCAGACGACACACGAAGCCATGCGTTCTTAACTAAAGTAAACGAGGCCTAAAACGTGACGCGGTGACTGTAAGCCATTGCGCGGCAGTCAGTCAATATTATAAACAACCTTCCACATTCACATGAACACACAAGTTCAATCACATGGGTGTAAAAAAATAAATAAACGTGAGGCATTGATCATTAATAAACAGAATAAAAATAATTAACATACTAATAAACAATATTAATGATGCAGAAACACTTTAGGTTAATGAATATCTCAAAAATGGAACACGACCACACATTCAGTGGACGTATTTCAAATGTTTACTACTGATCAAACCCGTTAAAGTGTCCTGCCCTAAATTTAATGTGACAGTCAGTAAAATTTACGGACCTGGTGATTTTCGCGTGTTTCCAAGCCCGTTAATCTTACTGGTTTGGCGCTTCAGTGAAGTGAAGAGGAGCAGGCTAGTATTAACTTACTGCGCAGTTTTGTGATTATGGTTCCTACCCTTATTGTGCTTAAAAACTGAACGCCCCTAACAGGCATCGACGAACCATCGGGTAGTGACGGGGCGTCGTGTCATTCTCAGCCCGAAAGCGTCGCCGGATGCGGCTTGGAGGGCGTCGGTGTCAACACCCGGCACTCCCGACCGATGTGTGTGTTTTCCAGGCCAATGCCGCTGCTTCTCAATCAAGTACTTCCTCAATTAACCTCACAAGGGTTGAGTGCACTCCGCTTGCCAACAGCGCTAGGTAGACCAGGACGGTTACCCATCTAAGTACTGCCGGCCGCGGTGGCCGAGGGGACTGAGGCGCTCCAGTCACGGTTAGCACGGCCACTACGGTCGGGGGTTCGAATCCCCCCTCGGGCATGGCTATTTGTGCCGTCCTAGTTCGTAAGTAGTTCATAAGTAGTTTGTAAGTTTAGGGACTGATGACCCCGTAGTTAAGTCCCATAAGCTTAACAAACATTTGAACATTTGAACATCTAAGTACTAGCCAAGACCAACACTTCTTGACTTCGATGACACAACGGGAACCTGTGTACCAACTGGGGCACGGCCGCGTCTTCGCTAAATACGCAAGGATATGATCACCTTTTACGGCATTTAATAGTATCTACAATAGGGCAATAGTTCTGATATGATGTTTGTCTCGGCGCCACAATGAATCCTGACAGCTGTGATGCACTAGTTTGTAGAAAATAAAGTTCGTGTAATGAATTGGATTACCCAGAATCTTGACCTAAACCGGGAAAATACCTTTATGGTGAGCTAGAACGTCTTCCTCGCTCCATACGCCAGCATCTATGGTTTCTGCTCTTCAAAGCAATGTTCATATGTTTGTAAATCTATCGGACTCAACTGATGCGTTATCAGTCCGTATCTTACAAACTATTTAAACTAAGGACAACACAAACACCCATGCCCGAGGGGGACTCGAACCCCCGACGGCGAACGGCCGCGCGCACCGCAACACGGCGCTCCAGTACGCACGCCTAATCCGCCGCGGCTCTTCAGAGAAATTGAGCTGCCATTCGCCCGCATACATACAGACACTTGCTCATTAATGTCCTATAATAGGCATCTCTATAAATGTCCTCTGAAAGGCGTCTGTTTGTGTCGCGGCAAAATGGCCGTGCGCACTAAGGCACCTTGCTGCGGTGCGCGCGACCGTTCGCCGTCAGGGGTTCGAGTCCTCCTACGGGGCATGGGTGTTTGTGTGGTCCTTAGCATAAGTTACTTTACGTTAGTGTAAGTAGTTTTTAAGCCTAGGGACAGATGACCAACGTAGTTAAGTTCAGATTTACAAACATTTGAACTTTTTTTTAAATTTTTTATTTTTTTTTTTTTTTAGTGTCTGTTTACTTTTGATCAATACTAATACATCACGGTCCTGTTTCTTTACTTTTTCTGTTACTAGGCGAACCATACCTAATAATTCCAAAAGTCAATAAACACGGTACTGGCCTGAGCGTAGCTAACTAATGCTGCTGCATTTCATGGAAAAACAGTGAGTTGACTTTCACACGGTCCAACAACCAACACGATTTCCATACATACCAAGTCTCTTGGTATTTACCGTGTTACATTGTAGTAACAATATCAGACAAAGAAGTTGTTACACTTAGAGATAGCATGGTAACTGAATGTTTCCCCTCCCCCTCCTCTAGCCCTGATAGTGAATTCAGCTATATGAGGAAAAGAGTGTATAAGTTTCCTCAAGCATGCCGTGCCTTGCTGATGTTTGTATTGTTGTTGTGGTCTTCAGACCAAAGACTCATTTGATAAAACAAACGCTGTGAACTGGATACGCAGCCACACCGTCCGCTACCTTTTCGACCGCGACGAGAAATCGGAACTGGATTACTGGACGTATCTCAATGATCGCCATTGCGCAATCGTTCGTAACCCCAAATACCAACAGTTCTTTTCAAATTTTTATGGAGCGTCTTTCACGATCCGCCTCCCAGCTGGAACGTTCAAACTATGAGAAGTTAATATGATGTCCTTGTTGATACGAGTCCTGAACGAACTGAAAACGGAACCTCTACAAAAATGATCGAGAAGACGAGTTTGGGTGCTCCCCACTGAAGGCGTGTGAAGAACTGCACAGAGAGGACAAGACATAAAAAACTTAAATAAATAAATAAAACCTAATAAATAAATAAATAAATTTTTTATCCCAGCCTCGTCGCCACTTTTGTGTCTCGTTTCCGCCGATGGTCGTAGGTGTCGGTGGCCGAGTAGAAAGAGACCGACACAGGAATAAAGGATGCACGCGTGTGCAGGTAGGAGGTGACCAGCCAGTGGGACAGCAGAAACTAGAAACACTAGAGTAAATTAGAACGAGATATATATTTCATAGAGGCTTAGTAATACTTAACTTTTACATAGTTCTTGACTGCAGAATGCTGATACATAGATTAGATAGAGGCCTGCCTACAGATGATTCCTAGTGCCTATCCGATAGCCAAATCTTAACTGGTGCCTATCTGATTCTCAAGTGTACGATGCAGCAGTCCTGGCCACGAGCGGAGTTACAGCAGAGGGCGCTCGCGGTTGACGTCGTAAGAACGCCGCGCCGTGCGTGCATGGTGGCGCGCGGCGTAAGTACGTGGCGCGCACTTCATACTTGTGCGACACCACATAAATAATTGCAAATACCTCCTTCCCATTCCCTACATTTTCCTCCTATCCCTCGGTGTATCTAGGTTAGTTTGATTTGGGATAGGTATAGACAGGATCTAACGCCTGAAGAGGTACAGTTTTTTTTTTTTTTTTTCTTTTTTTTTTTTTTTTTTTGTTCTTAGGGCAAAAGTGGCTGTGGCACGTAGGCCCATTCATTTATTTTTTCGTAGTAAAATTTTCCTGACCATGGAGAGGAACAAAAAAAAGTAAATAAATAAAATAAAATAAAATAAAAACACTGCGCAAAAAAAATAATTAAAAAAATAAATAAATAAACAAATAAAAAATAATACATATGAAACATCGGTAAAGGTATTAGAAACTAAACGTAAAAAAAAAAAAAGAAAGTTGCAGGTCTCCATGTTCTCCTATCATCTGCACGTCTCTTCATCTTTGAATAACGACAGCAACCTACAGCCTATGCCATAAATTTCTTTACTCCCTAACTGTTCATTAATGTGCCTGAATGTTCATGGAAACGAGAACTTATACCGCAAGCTCTGCAAACATGAGAGTTGTCTTGGAAGAGTGGAATGTGGCTCAGTGCACTCACGATGAATATGTATAAGCGGCGAGGGAAAAGTTTCCGATCGAAGGCAGTACAAGCCTGAATCGCCATGAGCTTGGATGTAATCATCCCAACGGCGTACCAATTTGAAAAAGTCCGTAACTGCCTGCTGCGCCATCTTTCAAGGCCTTTTATTCTCTATAATAAGTGGCTTGGGAAAAATGGAAGACTCGAAAACACATACCCAATGAATAATAAGCAGACCGGATTTAAAAATTTTTAAATATTTTTATAAGATATTTGAGAGACGGCAAGATGCGATGCACTGCAGACCTTTGTAATTGTAGTGTTATAAATATGATGTACAGTGTCCGTGTTTATCGATAGAACTTAGCAAATGTCACTCAGACATTTTCCATGCATGTCTGAAGGTCAATTGCTGAGTTCTATCGATAAACACAGACACTGCATATCGTATTTAAGTCAGCCACGGCAAGGCTTGCTGAATATATAGTGAACTAGCTGCAAGAACCCGGCTTTGCCCGGGTTTAAAATAAGGTTTTCTGTAGAAGCGCACAAAACCGTTTATTTGCATGGAATAAAAGGGTACATTTACGTTAAAGCAATCTGATAAACAACATTTTGGCAGTTACGTTTGGAGTATGTACAAGAACAAAATTTCATCAAGATCGGAGCAAAACTGTGGATTTTGGCGAAATCCATAAGTACCCTCCACCATGCACTGAACGAAATTTTATGTAGACAGTGCCCTTCCTTATGTTTTGAAGGTCAATTACGCAAAATTTCATCAAGATCAGTGCGAAGATATAGATTTACACGGACACATTGAAAACGCACTTTCACTATTTCTCAAATTTTCCGGTTGGTTTTCCTAAAAAAAAAAAAAAAAAAAAAAAAAAAAAAAAAAAAAAAAAAAAAAAAATGGAACGAAACCTGTTTAAGAACCTTCCCCATGTAATTTTGTGTACGTGTACCAAATTTCACGTTATTTGGTTGTCTGGATCTCGAGTTATAAGAGAACAGACAGACAGACAACAAATGAGTCTTATAAGTATAGAGATGAGTCTCCCAGCCCGGGGATTACATCATAGAATGTACGAGCACTTATAAACAATAGGCAGTGTGTGGCGTATGGAAGTTTGCGTCGTTCCCAGAGTCGTGTGTGGGTAGCCTAATGCTAACGCGAAAACCGGGAAATCCAGCTTCGAGTTCCGGTCCGGCACAGAATGTTCATACCACACTATTAAACCAAACAGATGATGCTGACTCATATTCGCAAATGAGAATACATTTATTGTATTTACATTCGTATTCTCTTCCGCATTGTCTCTATCCTTGCCATGTTGGAACCTCCAGTATTCGGGGAAAAAACCTTTCCAACTTCATATGTAATAGATGTTCTGTAAGGCTCACCTATAAGTGCGTTGCAGGCAGATTTCGTGAGCAATCCATGTAGACACGTAGTTTCTGCCTTGGCTCAAGCGGCTTTGCAAATGAGTATGGAGAAAGAAGCTGCTTCTTCAAACGTTAAGCTTTTTTAGTAAGGTTTGCTACTGTCACTCTACCGTGTCGTATTCCTGAGAGCAGCTTAAGACAATATTCCTAACTCAATCGTTTTTTTTTTCTCCAAATGAGACGTACGTCCTACTTCTCACCCTAGTTTCATATTTCACTGGTATTTTCCACGACGAAGTTTGTGTATCTGTTTTGCCGCAATCTGTTTGTTACATTCCTGCAGAATGTAGAAGCTAGTATGTTAGTTTTCAGGTATTCTAGCGGGAGTGAAATCCTAAGATTTTAGTAATCAAATTCATTGTATATTCCTTATCCATTACACACCAAATATTTAGTCTTCATTTTTTCTTGCTATAAATATTTCAGTGCTACCGTGTGTGATTCTTCCTCGTGTATTAGAATTACTTCCAGTTAGACTCAGTGCGTTTGATGTGCGTCAGGAACCAGCATCAGTTTACTCGTTACTATCCTAACATTTCCACATTACCATATGCTGAATATTGTGAATGACATCCTTCCAACAAATTGTGTTAGTTGACTACATCGGCGAGTTCGCTGCAGCTAAATAAGTAAAATAAAATACGTTAGAAGCAGAAGGTTGTGACACTCCTAATGAAGATGTTCAGTGACACCAGAGTATAACACCACAGTGTAACACAAAGAGTCGCGAAACTCTATAGGGTAAAAAGTGCAGCTGAAGCGATGCTAGCGCTCCAAGTGGCCAGTAAATAGTAACAAAAGAATGGCATGCTACAAACTGACAAGTTGCTATTTTTACTGCTGTTACTTTAATATTTCCTAGTCACCAACCGTGGTGGTGAATTTTCTAATACAAATAGGAAAACGTCGTTAAAGTAATACCACTACTTCCGTTACTGGCAGTCTATAATATCAAAATGACGGAACAGCGTGATATATACGAGTCACAGTACCAGATTAGTAATCGCAGCGTCCTAAAACGTCTTAAGAGCAGAAATAAATTGAAACCTGATGTGCTCAAGCTGAAAGGAGCTGATTATGACGTCATTTTCACGTCCTAGGTTCGTGCTTTCACGTTGCACAAGGTTTTTTTTTTTTTTTTTAGCAGATTTCGTTCATAGATTTCGAACAATAGATTCAAAACTAGACTCGAATTTTACATTCTAGGAGACGAGACGCTACACCTTCTAAACGCCCGCTTCGTTTTGTCGTTGCTTCTACGGCTTGCGTGTACCTTACACGATTTTTTTTAGCTTTTTGACAGGTACTAAGTTGTATATCTTGAAGAATGTGACACACTAATATTAATAGTGCCTCAACAGTTCATACATGGATATATTATTTATTTGTAGCTACACGTTCACTTCTTCAAACTAGTAGCAAACAGCTAAAATATTTCGGTGTATATGCCAATAAGTTTTGTGAACCAAAATACGAAACAAAGCAGTTAATCAACTATCCCAGTACAGCAATCTACTGAAGTAGTTGATTAACTGCATTAGGAACGTTCAAACATTACTTTTATCCTGCAGTAATGTAATGAAGTAGTGGTTAAGTTTTTACGATTCTCATTAAGAGCAGCAGTTTTGAAGTTAATGAATTGGAGATTTTCTTCCATTTCTAAGAGTGTAACTAATCACCGTAAATGAAAACTTGTTATCCGTAAAGTGATTCTCTTCCTTCTCAACATTCTTCGCAAATCGAAATGAGAGATTTCCTGATTTTATTTTTTATAGCTGCAACAATATATAGCGCCACAAAAGCTCGTAAGTAAGATAATATTTTGACACTTTCAATACACAATCGTTTCGCGGTGTTTTTATACGACCCAGCCTCGTGGCAATGCTGCGTTGCGAAGTTGTGGAAATTACCTGGGAGTTTCGTGACATGTTAGACTCTGATAATAGTGCATACGGAGGGGTTGCTGTGTTGACGATTGACTTGCGACAGTGATCGGCGATGATATGGCGACAGATGATCAGACTATGAAGTCTGTCTTTCCCTCTGCAGACCGTACAGTGCAGGGCCTGGAGGTGAAGAGTGTTTGCAACATTCATTCAAGGTCCATCCTCCTACTGGACGGCTTCAGCCATTTGGACGGCGAGCCTGCGGGAAGCTGCACGAATGCGTCTACTGATTGCTGCACGTGTTGGGCCGTGTCGCTGCAACAACACAGGTCCTCGCTACATTCCTACACATTATATCCTCTTTCTGGACTTCTACGCAGTACAGACGCACTGTGCGGTTCGCGGTGGACCGTCGAACATTATCCAGGGAGCAAATATGAGCACCTTCTATGTCACCAGAGACCGCTGGAAACCGCCCGCTTGCAGTTGAGCAAGAACACGCGTTAATGCGTCCACGCTACCACTAATACGATGGATCATGGCTCAACTTATGTCGTGAGAGAGTGTCTGTATGCGATTGACGGGCGTATACGTACATGGGCACATTAAATGGGGGATGCCCCAGGACATGTCCTGGGACCGTTGTCGTTTCTTATTTATGGAAATGACGTGCCTCGTATTGTAATAGGTAATGCTGAAATACTTCTGTATGATGATGACACCAGCTTGCTAGTGAAGGATTACTTCCATTCACGAAACATAAGAACACACCAGAAACAAGCAAGCAGCAACACCACAGCTCGAATGTAAGTAAGCCACTAAACAGCCACAGAGAAAACTTTTTCAACGTAACTTCCAGGCAAATGTACACTAATTCAATTAGTTTTCATAAATAAAAACGTCTTGTTGTTTGCAGATGAAAAGCTGTGAAAACTTATCATTCCTCAATTAAAGCAGATGCAAATCCTGCGAATGACATAATGCAAGTATCGCAAATAAATTAGGCCTAATATATGTAACAAAAAAATCAAATCAAACAACTCGTCCAAATAACAGTATAAGAAAAATTTGTGACATGTATTGTAGAAAATAAAAGGCAAAAACCTACGGAAGATGGCACAGTCAGTGCCGAAATATGTTTGGGTGTTAAATCAGAACAAGGTGTCTTGCATAAGGCAGATTTGACCACAAATCTAATACAGCAAGCACGGACGATACAAGTGTTGCACCATCACAAGAATCATTGTTTAATTTGGTTTGAACTTGTCATATACTCCTACACTCTCACTTCACTTGTCAGTAAGACGACCTAGTCCTTTAGAGTGTCAGATTATTTTACGGCACTGTATAAATAACCCATAATTTTGAGTACTAAGTGAGGAGGCGGTAACTGATGTATTTCTTCTTTTTGTAAAAGGAAACTTCGGAAACCCAGGGGACTCTTACTGATGTGAAGCGAAGACGAATTTGTCTCACATTTCAGCTACTGGTGTATAATGGAACGTGGACTACGTACGAACAAGCAAAATTTATGGTAAATAAGGAACAACTGCCGCAAAATTTGTTATTGATACACTTGTTCTATGTAAGTGATCTCATCCTTATGTAGCACATATTTCTCGGATAGCGGCTCTCCGAGTTTCTCATACTGTGGGTGTCAATTATCGCTATGTGAGCTGCAGCTGTTCTTAATGTGGATTTTAAATTGAGTTATTTTAGTTCCAACTGCTGG
This sequence comes from Locusta migratoria, assembly GCA_026315105.1. Taxonomy (NCBI): domain Eukaryota; kingdom Metazoa; phylum Arthropoda; class Insecta; order Orthoptera; family Acrididae; genus Locusta; species Locusta migratoria. The sequence goes on along the minus strand of CM048755.1, from coordinate 733,114,601 downwards.
TAGGTGTTGTAATCATTACAATATGTACACGTGAAAATTTGTGAAGAGTCCGGGACTCGAACCTGGGACCTCCTGCTTACTAAGCAGTTGCGATAAATCCCTGCACCACCGCAGGTACATGGGGTTAACACACCAGCACGGAATAGCCGAGCATGTACCTCGACCGACCAAGACCTTCATATGTCCGCCTACTTCGACCATTGTACTCCATGGCTCGCAACTGGAAATGTTCAAATGTTTGTAGAGCTTATGGGACTTAACTACGGGGTCATCAGTCCCTAAACTTACAAACTACTTATGAGCTACTTACGAACTAGGACGGCACAAATATCCATGCCCGAGGGGGGATTTGAACCCCCGACGGTAGTGGCCGTGCAGACCGTGACTGGAGCGCCTTAGTCTCCTCGGCCACCGCGGCCGGCGCTCGCAACTGGCCTTGTATTTCCGCCATAAGTCCATCTATGAGTGTGTTAATAGTTCTTTGAAACTACTGTTGTTACAAATGATTTTTTAAGATATCTAAAATATACAAGTATGAACAGTAATGAAAAGAAACGGATAAAAAATTCATTCCATTCACTTCACAGTTGTTTATAGAATATTGATGTAGATATGGATGTAAATTCAGATGTAGACTACTAGTAGAACTATTGCAAGTCTCTGTTTGAAACACTAATGTACCTTAGAAGAGCTCCCTGATGTTTTCTTCTGTTATAGATGTATATAATAGAATTTAATGAATTCCCACACTTGCCGAAAAATCTCTGTACATTTTCCTGCAATCTGGGCATATTATAAATTAGTTTGAAGATATTTTTGGCAAGTATTTGAATTAGTCTGCTCAATTTCAGCAGAAATGATCAAGGCATTCACTGAAGTTCTTGCCATAACCAAGGAAGGTAATCAGGGGGCCTAAGATGTGTCCAAGTAATTACTTACGACTTGAGATAACAAGAGCGAGAGCGAGAGAGAGAGAGATAGAGAGAAAGAGAGAGGGAGAGAGAGAAGGAGAGAGAGAGAGAGAGAGAAAAGAAGAAGGATATGAGAGGAGGAGTGGAAGGGGGTGGAGATGCATATATCACTGAGCCAACTTTACGACTCTGAGCGTACCTGAAGCGTAACTTAACCGCAGCTCACACTTCGCGACGGGCTGCGATTTGTGAGTGAGCAGGTGCGCGTGAGTACATCCTACACGACACGTACTACATCTCTCTTTTTCTTTTTATCTAGTTGCTGTAAGTTTTGACTTGTTGTTCCCTATTAAACGACGTAGGTTGCACATACGGTATATCTGTTAAGAAGAATCCCCAGAATAATGCGAGATTTACTTCACACACTATAACCTTTTGTATAACACATTCTCGCACAAGGTTTGGTAGAAAAGTGTTACAGTGACGCACTATGAATCGAAAGGTTCCGGGTTCGATAACTGTCAGGTCCTTATGTTGTTGTCTGTCACTTTACACTTCTTTCACCTCTGGGAACGTAACTAATATATTGAAAAAAAATCGAAATATCGAGTAAAAATATCGCGAAAAATATCGAGTAGCACCGTGGTTCGGAATCCACTTTAAACTATAGGTTCCACTATAACTGTCTGGGTCAGTCAGTTCGAAGGCCGGAGGAAGGCAACGGCATACCACCTCCATACAGGACCATGTCTAGTAAAGCACTGGGTGTTCAAACCAATCTTCGGTTTGTTGACAGTTTTACCTTTATATCTTGATAAAAAAGACAACATTTTGTGAGAGGACCTGTGCATTTCGAAAGAATAAAGTTAATATTATGCTATATTAAATCTCTGCTGCGATCCTTAAAGCGATCTTGGATTTCACAACTGGGAACGCACAAAAGCGATCTATCTGAGTTCGAGGAGCCCGGAGCCTCCTGCAGATTTGAATTGTTATAGATTTATCACACACAATAAATTAATACGTAATAAAGGATCGGCGCACCATGAAGGAATGGGGCGTAGGTCGAATATCGTTGACATACCAGTGTGCTGTAATGGTGTCGCGGTGGTCATTCCGTGGCACCCCAAAACGTTACACCAGGTTTACGGGTCGCATGGCGGCAACTTACCAGTTTATACTCCATCGCTTTCAAAGGGCACGGCCGACTTCCTTCCCCATCCTTACCCAAACAACCCGAGCGTAAGCTCCGTCTCTAATGACCAAACTGTCGACGGGGCGTTAAACAGTAATCTTCCTACTCCATCGCTGTGTGGAACGTATCCAAACACCTTTTCTCTGGTCATCGGGACTCATTTCATCATAGTAAACGATTTTACTCCAGAGATGTCATGCCGAATGTGGCATACCCCACTGGAAACGGGCGTGTTGGTATACACAGACCACTGAAAGATGGGCAAACTAGTTCATTTTAGGAACAAGTTGCCTGATGATCGTTCCATTTTGAGAATAGTTCCTTTCTACTTTTCCACCGTTCCTTATTATCTAATAATTGATAATCAAAATAGTTAGAAACTAATATTTGGTACATAGAATGGTGCGCCGCGCACGAGTGGCCATGGGCTAGGTGCGCCGTGCTGCGGAGTGTACCTCTGCACACCGTCGGAGGTTCGAGTCCCCACTCGGGCATGGATGTGTGTGTCGTCATTAGCACAAGTTAAAGTTGTTTGTAAGTCTAAGGAGTGATGACCACTGCAGTTTTGTCCCATACCTTTACAAACTTTCGATCATATTTTTTCCTTTATAGAAGCTGAACAAAGGTCCTAGGATTTTTATCTGTCACTTTCCATTTCTTTCACCTCTGTCAGTATTGCTCATGTGAAAAATACCGAGTAGCACCGTGGTTCGGAACCCACGTTAAACTATAGGTCCCCCTGTAACTGGCTGGGTAAGTCAGTTCGAAGGTCGGAGAAAGGCAACGGCATACCACCTCCAAACAGGACCATGCCTAGTAAAGCACTGTGGTGTTCAAACCAACTTCGGATTGTTGACTGCCTTAAGTAAATACGATATTATTTCAGTCTACATGTTTTGAAATCGAAATCCGTTTTCCTATTCAGCCGATATCATGCACAACAACTTTTATTTTTGTACTCGAAAAATTTTACAAGCACAGACAAACTTAATAATTGCAACCACCTAAGTGTTACGTATCGGCTAGAGAGGAAAGAGAATACGTAGAGCACTCTTACACTGCATTTTAAGGAAAAACGTGCAAAAGTAAATAATAAATGGAGCAGATGAAATCTAAAAATGTGCCAATAATAATAAAAAGCTCACGAGAATTATATCTTCAGCCGCTGAAAAAAAAAAAAAAAAAAAAAAAAAAAAAAAAAAAAAAAAACCGATGAAATAAGCAGCTTTGCCTTCATGATACCTGTAAAACGTATGTATTACATAGACTGAAATTTTTATGCGCGTTAAAATACAAATTATGAAATAGCTGAAAAATATTTAACCTCCTCAGTCCCAGCGTCCCCTTTAGATGACATAAAACAAAATAAATCAAGTGACAATATTCAAATTTTGGTCACAGTGCTAGGCATCTCAACACATAAATGGAAGGTGGCAGCACATCTTACAACTGAAAAAGACACACTAACTTGTCACTTGTTCACTCCGCAGCAGTGCTAAAATAGCTGACTGAATGGAAAGTCGGTTTGTTGGCTATGTGAGCACTCGGATTTCCACGGAACTCTTTATTTAATGTAAAATCAGCATATACTGTTAATAACAAATAAAAATAAAAGCATATTAACATAAATTGCATGGTGCAATGTCACACATCATACTGACGGTTGTGGTACCTAGTGTGCTGATGTCCCTCATAGTGGACATGAGTTTTTGTAGACAATATAGAGTCAGGAACTTTTTAAAACATTTTTAGGCGGTTTTGGAATATTATTAATCATAAAATACAAACAAAATGCAAAAATATTGAAGAAAAATTTCACAGGTCTGAGGAGGATATCACTGGTGCAAAATGTTCAAATGTTTGTAAATCTGTCGGACCAAACTGCGTTGTCATCAGTCCGTAGCTTACAAACTACTTAAACCTAGGTAAACTAACCTAAGGACAACACACACACCCATGCCCCAGGGATGACTCGAACCTCCGCAGCGAGGCGCTTTACACCGCTCGGCTACTCCACGCGGCGATATTCCTCGTGATGGACGCTTAGCAGAATACACGAAGAACCGACACGCAATGGAAATATTTTGGACATTATTGCTACAAAAAGGCCAGACCTTGTGAATGATGTCATTGTAGAGAAAGGGGTTAGAGATCATAATATCTTCAAATTTAATAAATCGCTCAAGAAGTATAGGAGAGTGTTTGTACTACAAAGAGCAGATAACCAACTGTTAGCGTCTCACTTAAGGAATGAATGGACATCTTTTAGTTCCGGTACGGTGGACGAAGGGGAATTATGGGCAAAATTTAAATGCGTAATAAATAAAGCAATGGAGAATTATGTGCCGACAAAATAGATTAGGTATGGGCAAAATGCACCGTGGTTTAATAGTAATATTCGAAAAATGCTGCGAAAGCAAAGGCAGTTGCATTCACGGTTCAATAAAGGTCAAGCACATCGAATCACACAAAAGGTAGTAGAGATTCGCGCGTCTATAAAAAAAGCAATGCGCAAAGCTTACAATAACTACCACCGTCATACCTTAGCCGAAGATCTGGCGGAGAACAGAAAAAAAAATTCTGGTCGTATGTAAAATCGGCAAGCGGATCAAAGCTCTCTATCCAGTCACTCGTTCATCAGTCTGGGATAGTGATAGAAGGCAGCAAAATGGAGCCGAAGTTTTAAATTTAAAGTTTAAGAAATCATTCACGCAGGAGGACCATGCAAACATACCTTTATTTGATGGTCGCACCAGCTTGCCCTTTTGTCTCATGACATCTTACGTGCTATGGATGACGGGCAACAGACAGACTATATATTTCTCGATTTTCGAAAGGCGTTTGACACGGTACCGCACTACAGACTATTAACGAAGGTATGACCTTATGGAATAGATACCGAAATATGTCAATGGCTTGAAGATTACTCAAGTAATATAATCCAGTACGTTGTACTCGATGGCGTGTGTTCATGAGAGAGGAGGGTATCGTCAGGGGTGGCCCAGGGAAGTGTGATGGGACCGCTACTATTTTAAATCTATATAAATGATTTGTTGGGCAGAGTGAGTTCAATCTACGACTGTCTGCTGATGATGCTGTGGTGTACAAGGGGGAGTCATCATTGAATGACTCTAGTAGAGTACAGGATGACCTGGACCAAATTTCTAGGTGGTGTGAGGGATGCCAACTGGCGCTAAATTTAGAAAAATATAACGTAATGCACATGAGTAAGAAAAACAGTCCCGTATTGTTAGAATATACCATTATTAGTGTGCTGCTTGACAGAGTCGCGACAGTTAAATACCTATGTGTAACGTTGCACAGCGATATGAAATGAAACGAGCGTTTAAGGACAGTCGTGGGGAAGGTTAATGGTCGACTTCGCTTTATTGGAAGAATTTTGGGAAAGTGTGATTCGTCTGTAAAGGAGATCGCATATGCGGTGTTTGGGATCCCCACCAGATCGGTTTAAAGGAGGACATGGACGCAGTTCAGAGGCGGGCGGCGAGGTTTGTAACTGGTAATTCGATGAATGCGTAAGTGTTACCGAAATGCTTCGGGAACTCAACTGGGAGTCGCTTGAGGGGAGGCGACGTTCTTTTCGAGAAGCACTGTTGAAGAAATTTAGAGGGCCGGAATTTGAGTCAGACTGCTGAACGATTCTATTGCCGCCAACCTACATTTCACGTAAACACCACAAAGATAAGATTAGAGAGATTAGGGCTCGTACGGGTGCATACAAGTATTCATTTTTCCCTCGTTTTATATGGGAGTCGAACAGGAAAGGAAGTATCTAGTAGTGGTACTGAGTACCCTCCGCCTCGCACCTTTGGGTGGATTGCGGAGTATGTATGTACAAGGAGAACCGGTAGTCCAAAGCTCGAAAATAGTCTGGAACTAAGGACTAAAACAGCGACTGGGACCGACCGCGCAGCCTGCCTGGAACTGGAACGGAAAGGGCCACGTGGCAATTTCTGAAGATGCAAGTCCCAGCAATAGTTCCGGACCGGGACAGACGAATGGGAGCGACTAGCAGCGGCTAAGTGAACTGCCACCTGCCGTACCTCGTATTTTGTTCCTCGGTCCTTCAGATCGCTTTTGTAACCGTCCTGTGGAACAGTTGGTTCGGGAGCGACCCATGTCTAGTCACTCAAAATGTCACTTCAAATGTTTGTAGAGCTTATGGGACTTAACTACGGGGTCATCAATTCCTAAACTTACAAACTACTTATGAACTAGCTTATATTAAAGACGGCACAAACATCCATGCCCGAGAGGGGATTCGAACCCCCGACGGGGAACGACCTCGCGCATCGTAGCATAGCGCCTCAATGCGCTCGGACTCTCCGCAGCGGCATGTCTAGTCACTGGTAGCCAGAGCAAGGAGCGTCGTAAGCTTAGATCCCTTTCTGTGAGCCACCTACTAACGATTCTTGTGCTCACTGAAGCAGGAATTACACGTTGCCTCGATGATAATAATTGGTACGGGGCTCTCGAGTGCCCCTCCGACTTTTGCTCTCTCCTCACGGTTTGTCGTCTCTTTGTGTCGACCGTTTCCTTCCTCCTGGTGTTCAAATGTTTGTAGAGCTTATGGGACTCAACGACGGGGTTATCAGTCCCTAAACTTACAAACTACTTATAAACTAGCTACAACTAAGGACGGCATAAATATCCATGCCCGAGGGGGGATTCGAACCCCCGACCTTAGTGGCCGTGCAGACCGTGACAGAAGCGCCTCAGTCCCCGCGGCCACCGCGGCCGGCCCTCCTGCTGTATTCGGCCACGATTCATTTGTTCCTGCCAGCATCGTCGAATAGTGATATCGCTCGTATTAAAATGTCGAGAGATTCGCTAATTATTACAAACGGCTCTTTTGAGCCCAACTACGCGTTTTCTATCAAACGCAGAGATCTGCATATACGTACATACAGTTCACACTCCTGTCTGCGGGGTACATTTAGTGTCGAAAACAATTCGCAAAACCTTTGTGCCATAATAACGACATATTTTCTGTTTCCTAGGCTTTCAAATCAAATGTTCAAATGTTTGTAGCACGTATGGGACTTAACTACAGGGTCATCAGTCCCTAAGCTTACAAACTACTTATGAACTAGCTAAGACTAAGGACGGCACAAATATCCATGCCCGAGGGGGGGATTCGAACCCCCGACCGTAGTGGCCGTGCAGACCGTGATTGAAGCGCCTCTGTCCCCTCGGCCACCGCGGCCGACTCCTACGCTTTCCGTCGCGGTGGAGTGGCCGAGCGTTCAAAGGGCCTTGCTGCCTCGCGCCCGGCTCATCGCCGTTGGAGGTTCGAGTTCTCCCTCGGGTAGGAGTGTGTGTGATGCCCTTAGGTTAGTTTAATAAGTTTAAGTATTTTGTAAGCGTAGAGACTGATAACAATGGCAGTTACGTTCCAGAAATACACAAACATTTGAACATTTTCCTAGTTTTTCCAGCCAGAAGAAGCAAGGAACATTCGGGTTTAACGTCCCGTCAACGGCGTGATCATTAGAGACCGGGCACAAGCTCGGATTGTTTACTTAAGGCACAGACAAATATATGTTACTCTGTGCTTAAGGACGGAGAAGGAATCAAGGAAACCGTCCGTGCCCTTTTAATGAGGGAACCATCCTGGCATTGGCCTGGAGTGGTTTTTGGGAAATCATGGAAATCCTAAATCTCGATGGGTGGAGCTGATTTGAACCGGCATCCGCCTGAATGCGAATCCAGCGTATTAATACCACTGCGCCTGGTTTTGCCAAGTGCGCGGCAAAATTGCGCTGCAAGTCACAGAATCGTCTATCTTCCGCCAAAGTCTACAAATTCGCTTTTCTCATCGATAAATCTATGATTATCAGTTTGAGAATAATACACTAATTAAAAATAAAAGTTTTCATTTGTTACAAGTGAGAACATTTGCCTACATGTGCTGATGAATTTCACATAGAAGCGTTTTGTGTGACTGAATCAGTCATTTCGAACAGGCTATATCGACCAAAGAATATTTTTCAGGAGGAAGATAAAAACTGTTTGTATTGCAATACCTAAGTGTAAAATGTTTTCTTTTATATTTAGATTATAGTATAGAACGTCATCTATTCACAGGGAATCTTTGTTTTTTCGAGTACTTCCAGATTCTGAACGAAAATGCGGTGAAATGACTGATTCAATCGTCTTTCAGCTTTAGCATAAGCGTAAGGGAAGAACAGGTAACAATCCATGTGTTTGGATTGCCGTCAAAAACGTATACTCAATCTGGCTGCTGGATAAGTAGTCGGCATCATTTCGCGTTTTCTCACTATTGAAAGTCTATCGGCTTTAAGCGACGAAGTGGCAAACATCCAAGGCACTGGAGCAGACTTAAAAGATTTTAAATGGCTGGCGGAAGAGAGCGCTAATTCACAAGAGCGTCACGTCTGGTTTCTTTTTCTCGTGCTTTTGTACCACAACTACGCGGAGTCGGGATGGTTACTCCCGGATTTGGCGTAATTAATTTAAGGGTCGGCCGGGTGCCCTTGCTCTTGCCACCCCATTACATCCAGGACGTAACACGTGCAACCAGCTGTGTGTGTGTGTCTGTGTGTGTATGTGTGTGTGTGTAGCGACATCCACATCAAAGAAAATAATACGAATTTTTCCGAAAAACCGGTCCTCACGGGGCGTAATAGGTCGGGGTAATCACGCCTGCCGCGGCGGAGCGGCCGAGCGCATTGAGGCGCTATGATACGATGCGCGAGGCCGTTCCCCGTCGGGGTTCGAATCCCCCCTCGGGCATGGATGTTTGTGCCGTCTTTAGTATAAGCTAGTTCATAAGTAGTTTGTAGGTTTAGGTACTGATGACCCCGTAGTTAAGTCCCATAAGCTCTACAAACATTTCAGCAATCACGCCTAGCCGGCCGCGGTGGCCGAGGGGACTGAGGCGCTCCAGTCACGGTCTGGACGGCCACTACGGTCGGGGGTTCGAATCCCCCCTCGGGCATGGATATTTGAGCCGTCCTAGTTCGTAAGTAGTTCATAAGTAGTTTGTAAGTTTAGGGACTGATGACCCCGTAGTTAAGTCCCATAAGCCTAACAAACATTTGAACATTTGAATCACGTCTAAACGAATACTGGCAGTGGCCTCTTAATACGCCACGGCGAGTTCTAATCCGAAAGAGCGCATTTTAATTTATTTCACTCCATATGTTTCTCAGATTCAAAGACGCTAACATACGTAAAGACAAATCAATTAACACACATCAAAAAAGTTTTGCATCACCTACCAAACAAACGTTCTATTGTATTCTCTACTATGGTGAACTGGTATTTATACAGCAATGCAGCTTCCGATACATTGACAAGCAAAACCCACAAAATCACTTCTTGCATATGCAAACAGAACCTAAAATCAATTTTCTTGAATTGAACAAGCTCATTCAATAACGAGCTGCAATACCCCTTGCACGAATACAAGCCTACACCTTACGTGGTATGTTGGCCACAACTAGATCTTTACTCATACGAAGCGATGAGTGCTATCGACAAAGGTTCGCAAATATATTCCGTATTTCTTGATTTCCAGAAGGCTTTTGACACCGAATCTCAAAAACGGCTTTTAATCAAATTGCGTGGTTATGGTATATCGCCTCAAATTTGAGACTGGATAGGCGATTTCTGCACGGCCACTACAGTCGGAGGTTCGAATCCCCCCTCGGGCATGGATATTTGTGCCGTCCTAGTTCGTAAGTAGTTCATAAGTAGTTTGTAAGTTTAGGGACTGATGACCCCGTAGTTAAGTCCCATAAGCTTAACAAACATTTGAACATTTGATAGGCGATTTCCTGTCAGAGAGGTAACAGTTTGTAGTAATCGATGTTAACGCATTGACTAAAACAAAGGTGATATCGGGCGTTCCACAGGGTAGTGTTATTGGTCCTCTGCTATTCCTTGTTTACATAAACGATTTGGGAGAAAATCTGAGCAGCTCTCTTAGGTTGTTTGCAGATGACGCCGTCATTTATCGTCTAGTAAAGTCATCTGACTATCAAAACCAAGTGCAGAACGACTTAAATAAGATATCAATATGGTGTAAAAATTGATAATTGAGTCTAAATAATGAGAACTGTGAAGTCGTCCACTTGAGTACGAAAAGAAATCCGTTAAACTTTGTTTACAAGAGAAACCAATCAAAAGTGAAGGCCGTAAACTCCGCAAAATACCTAGGAATTACTATTACATCAGACTTAAACTGTAGAGAACACGTAGATAATATCGTATGTGAGGCGAACCAGAGACTGCGTTTTATTGGCAGAACGCTTAAAAGATGCAACAGAGCTACTAAAGACACTGCATACACTACGCTTGTCTGTCCTTTTTTGGAGTATTGCTGCCCAGTGTGGGATCCTTATCAGGTGGGTTTGACGGAGGACATCGAAAGCGTTCAAAGAAGGGCAGCTCGTTTTGTATTGTCACGATACAGGGGAGACAGCGTCATGGAAATGGTACAGGATCTGGGATGGGAATAATTATAACAATGGCGGTTATCGCTGCGGCGTGGTCTACTTACGAAACTCCAATCACCAACATTCTCCTCCGAATGCGAAAATATATTGTAGACTCCCACCTACATAGGTTGATCGTCAGAATAAAATACGAGAAATCAGAGGTCGAACGAAGAGATCCAGGTGATATTTCTTCCCGCGCGCTATTCGAGAATGGAATGGGAAATAATATAAAGGTGGTTCGATGAACCCTCTGCCAGACACTTAAATGTGATTTACAGAGTATCCCATGTAGATGTAGACCACAAGTTCATATTACGACTGCTGCTCTTGTTTAGCTCATTCCTCAATGGCAATCCTTCTATATCCACCGATATGATGGTCAACTGTGCTCCTGAGAAGGACCAAATCTGACGCCCAGGGTACGCCCGGCAATGATCCACCACAGCAACGGCTGAGCACGCGACAGAACTCCCGAACACATCCGAGAAGCTCACCGTTTCACCAAAGAAGGCGAGGCTGGAGTTCTGGAAAAAATCGACGTCTCTCCTTCGTGGATGGATATTAGAAGCTGAAGAAGTACCACTTACACAAAATGAAAACTGGCTGGTGTAGAAATCTTTGAACTGATTACGATCAGGAGTTGCACGAGCCAGAAAAAACCTGAAAAAATGAGGTTTCCTGAGAGAAGACACGTCCTGTGATTGTGGACGAGAACAAACCACAAGCGACATGCTTAAGTGGCCTTTGGGCCCTATATGTAGCAAGAAGAATGGTCTCCTGCAAGCAGAGTTGCCAGACGTAGGGAATTTTCCCTAGACGTAGGTACTTTTAAGCATTAAAATCATGTAGGGAATTTCCATCCAAAAGTCCCCAACGCGTAGGTACTTTGGTAAAATTTTACAATCGCCGAGGCAGGCCTAGCGGGTAATGTTGGCAACAGAACATCTCAGCACGCTGGAATGAAGCCGACCAAATGTGGCAAAATTTGAAGTAGCCAATGATATTTTAGACAGCATAGTTGTTTTCTCTTCATAGTAAACTATATTAATTTGAAAACTTTGTTTCAGACACATTAAAATTGATGCGAAATATGATGATTTCAATGTATATCAATGGAATGGAGAGCCGGTTTGGATATAGTGTTAGAAAATGTCAGCACAAGATAAACTCATTGCTTCTATCAAAGAAAGACGTTTTATTACCTTGACTAGACTTATTTATTTACGTCAGGACGATATACTAGTTATTACTTGTAAATGAGAAGATGCTGACAAGAAGACGCTAAAACATTTGCGACAGCCAACGTTATAATGAACAATTCGTTGTAAACATAGCATTACTTTTTCAGAATCGAATCATGTAGAGTGACGGACTTCCTTTTTTGAGCTGACTGTGAATTAAATAATTACTGGTGTTCCTACTCTATGGCTGATAGTGTCTCGATGTGTCCTCGTGTGGTCAATATGTTGAAATGTTTTGTAAATCCTCTCTATGGTTGACAGGTACTTGATGTACCCTTGTCCGATCGATAAATCAGTAATCCCCATGTAACAGAGCACTTGGAATTCGCGGCGTAATCTACACTTGACTCCATCGATAAGTAACGATCAGTCACTGGAAAAACATATCTAGCAAGTGAAGCACGATGCCAAATATTTATTTTAAAGTTTTTCAAAATTTTAACATGTCACATTAATTAACTGGTTAACCTCTGTTGGCGGGACTCCTGGATTGAGACCCTCACAGACCCAAATTTTGCCTACGATTCTGATGTAGGGGCATTAATGAGGTGGTAGGGAGAAAGTAGGGAAAACGTAGGTACATTTTTGTGAGACTGTAGGTATTTTCTCTCTCTGCCATCTGGCAACACTGCCTGCAAGCCACTCCAAGCGACTTGGAGGTTGCAAACTATTGGGAACATGAATCTACATCTACATACATACTCCGCAATTCACCGTAAGGTGCGTGCCGGAGGGTATACTGTACCACTAGTAGGCATTTCCTTTCCTATTCCACTCCCAAACTGAACGAGGAAAAAAAAGAAAGCAACAATACGTGTGTGAGCAAACGTTGATATTCTTCCTATTGCCATTGCACAATGTCCTTACATGTGTACAAACTCCCTATACTATTCCTACACTGTGTATTCAATGAAGGTGCAAATGTTACTGCCTCACCTACATTCAACAAAAAGGGCATACTTTCGACAGCTGGGGTTATAGGCGCCTTTGTTTATATTTTATGACAGTTCAAAGGACCAATTGTTTCAGATGTTCAAATGTTCGTAAAGCTATGGGACCAAACTGCAGTACTCATCACTCCCTAGACTTGCCAGCTACTTAAACTAACTTATGATAAGGACAACACACACATCCATGCCCGAGAAAATGCTCGAACCTCCGACGAGAAGCAGACGCGCGCTCCGTACCAAGGCGCCTTAGAGCGCACGGCCATTCCCACGCGGCACCAAGTTTTTTGAACCATGTAAATGTAGGTCCAGGAGGGCCAAGTGTGGTTGTAATCGGACTAGTAGTTTAGTAGGGGATGCTGAAAATGCACACATTCATTCATTTTTATGATATGGCTAGATTACTGAAACAACAAAAGCGCCACACGAGCAGTCATTAAAATTAATATCTTTTAGCACGGCGTATTTCGTAGGCGTAACTGTTTATCTTCACGTGACGATCTGAGATTTCATTTTGTCAGGGAAATTCAATTATTTTAAAGCATCTGAAGACATTTAAAGAGTTGAATAGCCCAACGGGGATCTTAACTGCCGGTCTCAAGTATATGAGTTGTATTAATGCACACATTTGTGAACGCTTTGTTAACCCTGCGTTACTAACATTTGGTTTTAACGCTTGCTACTAACACTCGTCTTTCAGTGGGTTTTGGACTTTGGTTAGTAACACCCGTCAATTCGGCGTGTGTGACTCCAAACCAAGACTCTACCCGTGTACACTTGTTCATTAATTGTTCCTCAAAATGTCACAGCCCACTGACAATTTGAACGTAGCCGTCATTTTGGTGGGTGTTAAATGGCCACGAAAACTTACGCATTAAAACTAGTTTTGTTTCTAAAGGAGGAAACGAAAACGCTTTCCGTCTTCACTGGACGTCGAATGAAACATGCGGTAAGCGGTGTTTGCTTGGACAGGATCCAAGTACACGCTGGAAAACCGAAATGACAAATATTCACCAAAACACCGGAGGATATTCGGCTCACGACTTCTAGGACGGATACCCCAGCATGATACTTAGAAATTATAAGTTATATATATATGTGGTGTCTGTTCTTTCGGACATGTACTAAAGAAGAGACACCATATACATAAAACTTATACAATATTCCTATGACGGGTAATGATCCTTTCTTCAGTGTGGAGGTACTCCTAGGACCTTACTCTTACGGGGATCAGTAAACTAAAACTGAAAATAGTTTCCAACGACGACACCTTCTGGAAGCTATCGAGTGACCTCTACTTTTGTTGCCGAGGTACGTTTGGTTGGTCATCTGTACGCCACCTTCCGCTGTTAGAAATGTATTTATGTGAAAACAAGCAACAGATTTGATTTGGCGATTTATTTTTATAAAAAAAAATTTTTGTATAGTCTATGGGACTTAACTACGGGGTCATCAGTCCCTAAACATACAAACTACTTATGAACTACTTACGAACTAAGACGGAACAAATATCCATGCCCGAGGGGGGATTCGAACCCCCGACCGTAGTGGCCGTGCAGACTGTGACTGAAGCGTCTCAGTCTCCTCGGCCATCGCGGCCGGCTTATTTTTATATAATATGCAAGCAGCCTTTATTTTTTATTTTTTTAATATTTAACACGATTCAATTTCTGTGCCATTGATACGATGTATTTTCTGTATCATTACAAATCCCTTGCATGTTAATTATGAGGTGTAATGATGCGGTCGTGGTTGTCGCTCTGCAACCTTGCAGTATTCATGGCAAATTCGCTCTGATAATATACAGTTTTGGAGGCTGAACACACATATAAACAGTATTCAGCGGAACATGGTTTTTACATTCAGTCACGACGAACACAGGGTCTAGCTACAAATGATTAGATTCTGATTCTGTAACACTTACACTTAGTAATTAACACGCAACGGATTTGTAATGGTACAGAAAATACATCGTAACCATGGCACAGGAACTGAATCGTGTCAAATATTAAAAACAAAAAGGTTGCTTGCATATTATATAAAAATAAATCGCCAAATCAAATCTGTTGCGTGTTTTCACATAAATACATTTCTAACAGCGGAAGGTGGCGTACAGATGACCAACCAAACGTACCTCGGCAACAAAAATAGAGGTCACTCGGTAGCTTCCAGAAGGTGTCGTCGTTGGAAACTATTTTCAGTTTTAGTTTACTTGTGCCGTAATTCGCAGCCTTAAAATGTTTCCAAGCACTTAAAGGATAATTTATTCCCCCATAGACTAAATAGGATAGAGGGCTGGCATAAAAAAAAGTGCAATGTATGACTATGATGTAGACGAGAGGTTTGATCCAGATATTCATTCCTTCCATCTTGTGAACAGACACAAAAGGTGTTACGAGAGAACATAACTAAACGTTTGGACATGCTGGTAACCTAATAATGGAGCAGTCAGCTATTACAAAGTAATACAGCGAGTTGTACACTTTGGGGTAAGTTTTTGCACATATCGTAACGAACCGCTAAGCTGATATACGAAGCGCGTCCAGAAAGTAAGTTCCGTTTCAATTTATCTCAGCTGCAGCGCTGCGATTGCAGTTCCGCACATGCGCTGTAGACGATGTGTATCAAGTAGAACAACGTGCGCCATTTGGAGATCGCTGTCAGTTACGTACGCTTTGTTGTGCTTGTTTGAAATGTCGGCGTCGATTGAAAATCCCTCTGCCTGTGAAATCAGGTCGGTGATTCGGTTTCTGAATGCGAGGAAAGTGAAACCAAGTGAAATTTATCGGCAAATTTGAGATGTTTACGGACCAAATGCGATGAGTGATTCGATGGTGAAAAGATGGGTCCGACAGTTTAATGGCGGGCGTAGTGAGGTGCACGATGAAGAACGAAGCGGGCGTCCACCTTTGGTTACAGAAGAACTGGTTCACGCGATTGATGACAATATCCAGCAAAACCGTAGGTTTATAATTAGTGCTCTCGTTATGGACTTCCCCCAAATTTCACGATCACTGATGCATGAAATTGTTACCAAACAACAGGCGGCAGATTTCTATGAAGAAGGTATACAAAACCTGGTGCC
The DNA here is from genome assembly GCA_026315105.1 of Locusta migratoria. Classification (NCBI taxonomy): domain Eukaryota; kingdom Metazoa; phylum Arthropoda; class Insecta; order Orthoptera; family Acrididae; genus Locusta; species Locusta migratoria. The sequence goes on along the minus strand of CM048755.1, from coordinate 733,098,736 downwards.
ACGCTAAGACAAATGCCTGCGAAATGTCGTCAGTTATGCGGAAAAGTAGTTTAAGAGTTGTAGAATTTTGTGCAATAAAAATTTCTTCTGTATCTGTGTACAATTTCATTTTATTACCAAACGGAACTTACTTTCTGGACGCGCCTCGTACTTTTTATTTGTATCCTTTGAAAGCATTATTTTGTTTCTAATCATTTCATTAGCAAATTCTGGAAACTTTTGAGCACAAGCGAATGTTTTATTTTTTCGACTTCGCTGTTAGACACTTGAGTATCGGAGGACAGAGCGCAGTGTTTGTTTGAAGGCGCGGGCGGCAGAGGCGACGGCTTGGCTCGTGTGTTGTGGGCCTGACCGCTGTGGGCGTGATCAATAACGATGTAACTTATTTATGAAGCAGCAAAGTGGTGCTTTCATCGAGCCACTCCGACCAAGTAAATGTCGCCACTTTGAAGCTAAAAGTTAGGCCGGCCTGTGTTTCATAACGCTATTGATCACATCTTCTCATTTGGCGTCCAGTTATATTGGACCGTGCATGTATATATCATATGACAGAGTTAAGTCCTAAACTTGATTTTCCTCGCGTGGAGTATGAAACATTAGCATCGCTGTTATTTGACGCTTCTGTTGCTCCCCTCGCCGCTCACACACCTGTATCCACAGACACGTTTGCTGATACGGCAAGGGAGCTTCAACAGAGAAAGCACGAGAGCTGAACAGCCAGGGCTCTGTAACTCTGTCACTACACAACCACTAGGGAATAATTAGAGTCCGTTTACTCGAAGGGTAAAAGACAGCCGGCCGCGGCGGCCGAGCGGATTGCGGCGTGCCAGTCACGGTCTGCACGGCCACTACGGTTGGGGGTTCAAATCTACCCTCGGGCATGGATATTTGTGCCGTCCTTAGTGTTAGCTAGTTCGTAAGTAGTTTGTAAGTTTAGGGACTGATGACCCCGTAGTCAAATCCCATAAGCTCCACAAACATTTGAACATTTTTTTGGAAAAAGACACATCAATGTACGCTGAAAAAAATGTTCAAATGTCTGTAAATCTTTCGGACCAAACTGCGTGGTCATCAGTCCGTAGCTTACAAACTACGTAAACCTAGGTAAACTAACCTACGGACTAACACACACACTCATGCCCAAGGGAGGACTCGAACCTCCACGGCGAGCAACCGCGCGCTCCGCAGCGAGGTGCTTTAGACGGGTCGGCTACTCCACCGCGGCTACGCTGAAAAGATACAACGTTCTCGGACAAGGTTAGACATGCAAATAATTAGTATTTCGGCGCTGCCATACAACGTAGATACGAGTAATGCATCTACTTGCTATCTACAAGGAAAGAAGACTTCTAACTACGTTACATGGAAAGAAATATTCGTGGCTTTATTCGGACCTGAAGTATGGAAAAATTCCGAAAGTAGGTCCATAGGTGAGAGCGGCGAAATGCCGTTCAGCGGGGTAATACCGTGCACCGCAGATAGCGGAAGATCCAGAGACGTTGTGCCATTTTGACGCCACATTCGCTTTCGGCAGTTGGTTTTATTTGATTTCGACAGTTTTGCTATAAAATCATCAGATCACGTGTGTAGAGATAAGTGAAGTATGGCAATAGTAACAACATTGAAAGTAGTGTGATTGACTTACGCATTTCTTTTCCTTACTTTAAACATCAAATGTTAGCAGTTAAGCATCGTGATTGATGGGTTAGAATTAAAAATGCTGGGCCATGTCGTCACGGGGCAATACCGCGCGAGATGCACGGTATTGTAGTAGTAGATGTGGCACTGCTGAAAAGTATGTCTGTAACTATTGCCGTTGAATAGGTACTAAATGTGAACAGAGACAAATTGAGGCCATTATGTTGCAATGTTATTTTACCAATAAAATGATGTTTTATTTTATGATCTCTGTCAGAACGTTAATAAGCTGTGAAATTTGCATTTTTGAAATGTAAGCAAATTCTAAAGTTCGAATTATTTTATTTTTACAGAGGTTTTGCCATTTTATGTACTATATTGTATAACGCATTACAGTGCACGGTATTATCCCTCCCCTTGGGGTAATACCGTGCAACGTAACATTTATGCAACACCTGTAGACATGTCAATAAATTTAATGTACCAAATATGGAACCATAAACGTGTCGTGAATTGACTGCTTGACAAAATAAGATGTTCGCCATTTCAGTTGAGTTCGAAAAATTAAAATAAAGTAATTAAAAATGGCTTAAGTGCACGATATTACTTTGCTCTCCCCTAATAGTCTTTTACTACAGATACAGACATATTTTTTTCTTCTTTTTGGTATATGAAGACATGGACAGACAGGGCGGTTCTAAAAAAGGATTTTCAAAAATGTTTCAAATCTTTGTATATATGGGACTTAACTACGGGGTCATCAGTCCCTAAACTTACAAACTACTTATGAACTACTTACGAACTAGGACGGCACAAATATCCATGCCCGAGGGGGGATTCGAACCCCCGACCGTAGTGGCCGTGTAGAACGTAACTGAAGTGCCGCAGTCCCCTCGGCCACCGCGGCCGGCCAAAAGAATTTTATTCAAATAAACGTAACGTCACGATGCATTTGTTTCTCGGGTTGTTGATCTGTTCGATAATTTGATCGAGAGAGGGAACGTAGTAATTAAGACAATTAACTCTCCTTCCAGGAAAGCTGAGATGAAATTTAAAAAAAAAAAAGCTGAAATGTTTGTATGTCTGCAGTTCTTTGGGACCAAACTGACAGCACACACACACACACACACACATATATATATATATATATATATATATATATATATATATATATATATATATATATATGCCCGAGGAAGAACTCGAACCTCCGGCAGGAGCGGACGCGATATCCGTGAGGTGACGCCTTATACTGCGTGGCCATTCCCGCGCGGCAGAGGTGAATTTTGATGCTGGCTTTCCACATTTATACATTTGTGTTTTCTTTGGTTTTCCTGAAGGCACAAGCCGGGATCGCACCTTTGAGCCGGCCGCGGGGACTGCTGCGCGCCAGTCACGGTCTGCACGGCCACTACGTACGGGGGTTCGAATCCCCCCTCGGGTATGGATATCTGTGCCGTCCTTAGTGTAAGTTAGTTCGTAAGTAGTTTGTAAGTTTAGGGACTGATGACCCCTTAGTTAAGTCCCATAAGCTATACAAATATTTGAAAACATTTTGAATTTTCGCACCTTTGAAGATGACATGACACATTTTTGTATCTGCGCTTTTGCTATTGTGGATTGTGACCCGCATGGCACTGTCACCCGTATGTCACTGTCGACGGACTTTGTTTTCTGATTTTATTTAATTTTCATTTAATGTATCCGCTTTTTGGTCTGTCACTGCTCACGGCTACTGCAGGAACTTTTTAATTAAGAAGGTATAAATATTGCTACGATCAACCACGACTACATTCATTAACTCTCGTTTCCGAATGAAAAGATTGCATTAGATTAGTTGTTCGTATTGTAGATCCGTCTTGAGGAGATCCTCGTGTATGTGGAAAGCAATTAGTCTACGCGCAGTCATAAGAAAACACATGTGAAGAACTGCTCTTGACAATGTCGCTACTTCTGTGTGACTAAAGAAAACTTGTATATTCAGATACATGCGTCTGAAGAAAAAAAAATCATTCTTGCGACAACAGCTGTACAATATTTTTATTTATTAAACTCTTCCAGTTTCAGCACTGTCTTCCGTCAACAGGAGATTGAAATGCTACGTGGAGAAAAATACATCATAGCTATGTGGTATTGTACAATCTTACAACTTGTAGTCAGAGACGTAAATATTCTCGTCTTCACAGACGCCAGTCCCCACTTCATGATTGAGGGCCATCCTACAATGAATTTGTGATTCTCCCCTTTCAGAATTTGAAACTCCTCTTGTATTATGTTTCTGGTACTTTAAATACTTCGCTTAATTACATTCGTTACCGTCTCTATGCAGTTGAGTCCGTGTACAACTTGCTTCCTCTTGTTAGCTCTATGCAGGATTATTCTCAATACGTAATCAGATTTTATTAAAAGTAAGTTATTTTGTAAGTGTCCGCTTATAATTACGACGCCAAATGAAGAGCAGTTTGCCTTAGTTTATGATATATGGTTACATTGCTAATATGTATTTATAATGGTTTACTACTAATTAGAGCTAAGTAAGGATTAGGGCACTGTTCTCCTATACAGCAAACTTGTATACTGAGCAAATATAAATTTTATTGAAGTTAACTAGACAAGTGAACCATGATAAGTAACACCAACAAGATAGGAAGGAAGGAAGACTAGGATTTAACGTCTCGTCGACAGCATGATCATTAGAGACGGATCTCAAGCTCGTATTTTTGGATGACGATATGTTAAGAAAAAATGTTCAAATGTTTGTATAGTCTATGGGACTTAACTACGGGGTTATCAGTCCCTAAACTTACAAACTACTTATGAACTACTTACGAACTAGGACGGGACAAATATCCATTCCCGAGGGGGATTCGAACCCCCGACCGTAGTGGTCGTGCAGACCGTGACTGGAGCGCCTTAGTCTCCTCGGCCACCGCGGCCGGCTATGTTAAGAAATCGGCCGTGCCCTTTCAAAGGAGTCCTCCCGGCATTTGCCTGGAGTGATTTAGGGAAAACATGTCCGGAGGTGGATTTGAACCACCGTCCCGAATCTGAGACCAGTGTGTTACCACTGTGCCAGCTCACTTGGTCCAACAAGACAAATAGTTAATGTAGCGAGTAATATGGCACATCCTAGAAAACATTTTCCACTTTACAAGAGCGAGAAGCTAAAACTTAAACTCAGCAAAGTGACCTCATGGACGACGATCAAAGTAAAACGCGTAAGGCTCTGAATGATATCGCAACAATGAATAAATATTCCATAAGAACGTTCTTCAGCGAAAAGGTGGTGAACTGAAGCTCTAAAATACTCTGCAGTGAAACCAACGTGTGGTAAATAATGGCGATGAGTTCAGAAATGTAGGCGGAGGATAACGCCATAGCCCCAGGCGAACCATAATAAACATTTGCATTTCTGCGTCAGGTGCAGTGTGTGTGACATCACCCCGCTGTGTATATGACCAACCTCATCCGACGTGTCTACTATGGCTGCTGCCATGGATGCAGTATCTGTCGTTCAATTAGTAAGGCTGCTTAACGCCGTCGCCCCTATCTACAATATCGATTTTAATAAAGCAAGGAAAATTCAGAGAGAGATACAGAGAAATTTTACTGAGCTTTAACTCGCCACAGTAAAATCCCTAACACAAGTTAAGAAAATAACGTTCCTCACTCAAGAAAATTTTGATGCAACTCTGGATACAATATTTTTATGACTTCAGCACCCCCTGTCCCCAGACCAAAATCCTGGATGTGCCCTTGGGTTCGAGTGGTTAAAAGAAATAAGAATTCTTCCTGCAGAGGCGGGCGAGTGGTGTGTGAGAATGTCCATTGTCTCTGTGCCCACCTCAGTAGATGAACACGCTGGGTTTTCGCCCGCTCGCCTGCCTCCGAGAGGCACGTATGGGGAAGCGGTCCATATGGACGTACCCTACCGCACTAAGGCAGACTCTCCCAACCACGCTCGTCTCTTTGTTGTAGCCAGGTGGTGTCCCCACACCGCCTTCTATGCCCGGAGCAGAGATATTGCAATTAACACGAGTCTCTTCGATATCAGTGGAAGTAATTTGGTAAAAGAGCTTGCAAATCCAGTGGGCCATGCCACCAGACGAGATGTACCAGTCTCATGAAAACTGCACCAGTGAAATTTGCGCCCAGAAAGGATCAAGAAAGGGTCCACTAATCCCCTTGCCCGGTAGGTAGAAGGGTCGAGGAGCGTTCGATAGAGATTTCCGAAAGAAAGTGTGTGTGTGTGTGAGAGAGAGAGAGAGAGAGAGAGAGAGAGAGAGAGAGAGAGAGAGAGAGAGAGAGGAGGGGGGAGATCAGTATTTTATCAGTTATTTCGTTGATATCAATGTGCAATTGTTTTCATTGATTGTTGTTGTTGTGGACTTCAGTCCGGAGACTGGTTTGATGCAGCTCTCCAAAATACCCTATGAGCAAGCCTCTTCAACTCCACATAAGAACGGCAACCTACATCTATCTGAATCTGCCTACTGCATCCATCTCTTGGTCTTCCTCTGCGCTTTTTACCCCACACACTTCCCTCCAACGCTAAATTCATCATCCCTAGATGTCTAAGAATGTGTCCTACCAATCGATCCCTTCTTTTAGTCAAGATTTGCCAGAAATTCCTTTTCTCCCCAATTCTGTTCAGTACCTCCTCATTAGTTACGCGATCCACCTACCTAATCTTCAGCATTCTTCTGTAGCACCACATTTCAAAAGCCTCTATCCTCTTCCTGTCCGCACTGTTTATCGTCAATGTTTCACTCCCATACAAGGCAACACACAAATGTCTTCAGAAAGGACTTCCTTAGGCTTAAATCAATATTCGATGTTAACAAATTTCTCTTTTTCAAGAACGCTTTTCTACCCATTGCCATTCTGCAGTTTATATCCTCTGTACTGCGACCATCGTCTGTTATTTTACTGCCCAAGTAACAAAACTCATCTACCTCCTTTATTGTTTCGTTATCTAATCTAATTCCTTCAGCATCGCGTGATTTTCTGAGACTGCGCTCCATTACACTAGTTTTGCTTTTGTTAATGTTCATCTTATATGCACCTTTTAGCACAATGTCCATTCCGTTCAACTGCTCTTCCAGATCCTTTGCTGTCTCTGACAGAATTACTATGTCGTCGGCAAAACACAATGTTTTTAATTCTTCACCCTGAACTTAAATTTCTTCTCCAGATTTCTCCTTGCTTTCCTTTATAGCCTGCAAGATTTAAAAATTATTTACATCTCTTGATTTCTAAGAAAATGTAGTTTGGAATATATACACAAAAATAAGCGATACTGCCCATGTGGAGCACAGAAAAAAAATTGGATTTGGAAGTAAGGTTAGAATTTAAAATAAAATTTATTTCTGGATGTTTTGAATTCTGCCATCAATGGTGCAATAGGGGGTGGCAAGTTGTATCAAAATACTTGATTAGGAAAGCTTTTTTAAAGCTAAATCTACGAAAATTTATATTTAGAAGTAGAAACAACCAATGCAGACCACCCAGTCGACGCATGCGAAGCAGGAGGTATTAAGCTAGTAGGTAATCAAAATGAAGACCGTATTAGAGAGGTGATTCTCGATAAAACTGAATAGCTTAAAAATAAACACATTACGTTCTGCTGATTTTGGCGCAAGTTTGCGCAGTTTCTTTTGACCTGTATGCCAAACTCTGAATTTAGTTTATGATAGGTTGACATGTATATTATTGTATACTCGAACACTAAACATCCTGGAAAGAATAACGTTGGACTAAAATAGATATTTTTTTATCTATTAGATTCTCATGATGAAAGGAGAATGCAGAAGAAATGAGTGTACAGTTTTGAATAAGATTCATGCCGACAGTGATGTGTTAGATAACAAACACCTACCGAAAATTTGCCAATGAATTTATCGTAATTACAAGGACTCATACGGTGTAGTTAGTCTCATCACTGGAATTGCAAACTGCGTATCTATGACAGCTGATATTAGAACTGGTGGATTAGTGTCAAACGGAGAAGTTCTTCGTCAAAATAATTTCTCGAAAACGGGAAAAATAATTAGGTTTTAAGGGCTCCATGCAGACTTAATTATCTATACAGATTTTTCACCGCTCCCACGAGCGAATCTGGATTCTAGTTGCCTGTTAGCGATAGCTATACTAAGAAGATAGCGCTTTCGGGAGTTCCAAGACCTTCAAGAATAAGTTCCTTTTACGTTTGTGAGGTTACAGGGCTTTAGCTTAGTAACCTCTATGGTACGTTTTGGTCGAACAGTAGTTATCGTTGGCATGCAGCGATAGATGCTGGGCGACAATGCTTAGGTTTGAACTTTTTTTTCTTTTTTTTTTTTGGACGGTGTGCGGCAGTCTCCCGCCGACCGCAGAGCGAGGCTGTCTCACGTCGACAGTGAGTCCGTAACCCGCGTTTAGCGGTGGCTAAAGTGTTGCATGAGTTTCGGTCGCAGTTGCGTATGGAAACGTTTCAGTGTGGATTTCTAGACATTTATGGTAGTGGCACGCGGTTATTTAATCAGTATACTTAAAGAATGGGTTATTAAAATATATCGTTCCGTAATAAAGGAAGTTAACAAAGTTTATTGTTATGAATCAACCCAGTCATTATCCGCATCCCATACAATCATACCATTGTAACAATTATTAAATGATCAAGGATTACTTAAGCAGTAAATAGGATATAACGGTACCTTCGCCCATCGAGGATTAGGTGGACGCAGCTGTGTCGTTATACGTTAAATTTGTTGTGGTATTTTCTGTACTCTTGTGTAGATTTTCTTTTGTTTTATTAACTTTGGAGTTTATTAATATTCTATGCTGATTGGCAGTTTCAGATACACTGGCTTGGTCTGCTGTCGTTCCTGTTGCAATTACTGGTAGGATTTGGTGGGAGTCTTTAGAAAATAAAATGGTACATCTGGCCACAGGGCTATTGTTGTTACGTCAAAAACTTCATTTTATTTTTATGGGCTATCTGAACCTCATTTCAGACAGTGAAGGTGCAGAATTGCTGTAATAATTTTAGCTATAAGAAACTGTGTGAATGGTGCTGAACTAGAGAACGGTACACAAACGTATGTGACGAGGTCACAGTTCAGGGCTGGCAGTCGTGGATGGAGTATTTTCCGTTACAGGAGATTGCAGATATACTCTTAGGTATATTGCAGTAGTCTGCAGTGTCCGAAAGCAGTACTAATGTACAGAAACAATTTCGAGTGCTGGTTTCTTCCTACATGGAAAGAGAGTTATCGCCGTGGATAGAAACATATGAGCAGCTTGGTCATTGAAGCCTCAGAACTAGGCTAGTGTCTCAACAAGGAACTGTTTCAAGACTGGAGTAAGAGCATGTGTTATTGTAACGTGGAGGATAGGAATCATTGATAGGAGACGTCAGCTTAGCCGTAGAGGTCAGTGGAAGAATAATTCATCGGAAGGCAATATAACTCTCTTGACATGGTCTGTAACCCGTCCAAAAGCTACTAAGTACAAGAAAGAGTGTACCACGGCGATTATAGTAGTTCAAGCAATGCTGACTTTCCTCGATACAGAAACATTTTGTCACCACATAGAAATGAATGAGTTTAACTGTGAGATGAAAATGTGAAGAAACAGAGTATGGCAGGAGACGATTTGTACAAGTATTGAGTCATGAATTAAACTCAGTAGACGTGATGTGAATTCTGTGGGCTGATTTTCTAGTTTATATTCGAACCATTAGTTTTTGTCGATGGCCAGGTCTACACTGCTGTTTCTGGGAACATTTCAAACGTTTGCATGCATCCCACAGTTTCAACTATGATACTGTTCTTTAAAATTGTATCGCACGAAGTTTAGCAAATAATGAAATTTTATTTCTAGGCCTACACTGTATAGACGTCAATTCATGAGTATTGTTATGTGGCTCGGAGCGTACACTTGGGAAATTTAGTACACAGAAATGTAGCCTGCAGTTGTAACAAAAGTTCCAACCCGGCTAGCCATGAAGTCGAACTTAATAGGGGTGACTGACACGTGTAAATCATCCGATGCACTTTGAACTCAGTCATAAATTGTAGTGGCTGGTGAGATGTAGCCAGATATATCTCGGCTGCTCGTGACCAGATATTTCCAGAGCGTAGTTGTCGAAACCCATGTGTATCGAGGTATATTAGGATAGAATACGCCCGATCCTTCAGGCCCTAGACGTATCGGGCCGTTTAGATCCTGCATGGCGTTGGGTGTTGACCCTCCAAAGTCCATCGATTGCATATTCACATTTCAGTCGTGCGATCCCGATATCACCCTGAGGAATGGCCAAGTGGTCCTAGGTGCCATGTCAGGGTCTGCGCGGCCGCTCCAGCCGGAAGTTCGAGTCCTCCCTCGGGCATGGATGTGTGTGTGTTGCCCTTAGGATAGATTTAAGTTAGTTTGTAGGTGTAGGGACCGATGACCACAGTAGTTTGGTCCCACAGGTTTACAAACATTCGAACATTTTCCCCCGACAACACGAACAGTATTATGATGAAACTATAGGTCACAATTCTTCTGCTTGTAGACGTCGTTCTTACGTTATGCATAACACAAACTACTCACAAAGAAGCACATGACACCACACTGCACATACATTTCCACAGACAGTAACCCTCACGTCTTTTACGTGGGAGTTGCTGTCTGTAGAAATGTCTTTGCAGTGTAGTGTAATTTCCATAATGTTTTTCAAAAGCAACACACACGTGGATATACTTATAATGAACCTCCTAACTGTAAGTAGCAACTTGAAGACGAACGTATAGTCAGTGTAACATACCACATGTAGTGTTTACTTGTTCTCGTTTTCTGTCCTGCCACAGATACACAACAATCCACACAGAGAAAGTTAATTGAACTGAAATGTTTTGTATGTGCCATCTGATGATGAGCTGGCAGGCAGTTCGAAACCGGTTATGGTCAATAAATAACGTCATCGTAAAAAAAGGCAACTGGTTGCAGTAATTTCTGAAACCAAAGTTACAGTCACAGGTTCCCCATCAATAATGAATAAATGTTTCAGAATTCTTAGAGAACCGGCATTTGAAGCTGACATGAAATTGAGAATCATACGGAGGCATATAAACAATTGTCTTTCCATCGGTATATTTGGGATTGAAAGAGGAAAGGAAATTTGCCGCGATGGAGTAGCCGAGCGGTCTAAAGCGCCTCGCTGCGGAGCGCGCGGTTGCTCGCCGTGGAGGTTCGAGTCCTCCCTGGGGCATGGGTGTGTGTGCTTGTCCGTAGGTTAGTTTACCTAGGTTTAAGTAGTTTGTAAGCTACGGACTGATGACCACGCAGTTTGGTCCGATAGATTTACAAACATTTGAACATTTTTTTGAAAGGAAATTTCTGGTAGTGATGTGAGGTACGCTCCGCCGTTACCTTACGGTGGCTTGCGGAATATGTGTGTGCATATAGAACAGACAGTAACAGTTATACTATTCTACAAAGGTGATATAAAGTGTTTCTACTTTAGTGTACCATGACTTTTCCCTGACGGCTATTACCCTTGTATAGCAAAATGCGATATCCAAGTTATTACTACTGAGTGGCGGATTTAGGACTAACACACATAACTAACAAGAAAATGTGACTGCATACTTATAACTGTTTAGGACTGAGCATAGTGAAAGAACCGCTGCCGCTCAGAGTCTGTACAACTGAAATTACCAACGCTTTAATTAGAGAAAATGTGTATCCGGAAACTAACCGTAGACTTGATACATCCATTCTCCATCTTCTACTTTCTGCTACAAGCACTAATCATATAAAGGAAGAAATGTGGAGATGGTAGATGCAGCAAATAGGGACAGACAGTTAGTAGCTGAGACGCAGGTTGGCAGTAATGATCAGGCGCGCAAATCGCAGTAGGTAAATGGCAGTTGCTGATTACAGGTAGCCAACACCATCGAAACCAACGAATACTTTGTTCAAATTTTTTATTTTCCGTCTTGCTTGTAGGTACTGAAGAACAAATACCTGAAGTGTAATCATTTCGCAGTCATCCTGTAATCAAGGCGGAAAAATAGAAAAGCTCAAGTAGTCCGATCACGAAATTCCTACAGCCGATTAATTTGTAATTTGCTGATTCGGAATGTGTTTTCAGATAATTTTCACACTATTAGGTGCCCCACGCATCATTAGCGATATAGTGAAAGGATATGTGCATTATCTGAATTAACACGGACCGGGCGTTTCAGTGAATCAGGAGATAAACGATCCACTCGTAAACTGCTATGTTGGGCCTGTTTTCGAACAAGTTAATCGGTAATCTTTACTCTCGAAGCTTTGTTTCAGCTGTCTGCTCAATTGCACCAAGTGCTTGAGCCTGAAGTGGGCACTGCTTAGCCACTTATTTGTATTGTGCCCCATATTTGGAGACGTTCTGTTTCCAAGCTAAAGAGGCCAACATGTAAAATAATGTTCGTTAAATTCTCCTGCTTTCTATCGATGAAAGAGTGATTGTGAATTAGCATTAATCGGGTTAATATCATGCTATTTAACCAATCACTTCCAAAGAGCCGGCCGCCGTGGCCGAGGAGACTGTGGCGCTCCAGTCACGGTCTGCACGGCCGCTACGGTCGGGGGTTCGAATCCCCCCTCGGGCATGGATATTTGTGCCGTCCTTAGTATTAGTTAATTCATAAGTAGTTTGTAAGTTTAGGGACTGATAACCCCGTAGTTAAGTCCCATAAGCTATACAAACATTTGAACATTTTGAACTTCCAAAGACTAACTGCTGTTCTTTTGCATTAATTACTATGTTCACATACACTGTTGTCCTGTTAAGTTAACGCTATTAAGCGTGCGGCTGTACGGTAGCACAGTGTGTTACGTAAGGAGGCTCTAATAAAACTAGAAAATTAAAAAAAAAAAAAAAAAAAAAAAAAAAAAAAAAAAAAAAAAAAAAGAAAGAAAAAACCTGAGTGAAATTTGCTAACATCTATATGAAGAGGTGTCGTGTAACATCTGTTCATACCAAAAAATAAGAAATAACGAAGAAACAGACATACAGCTCAATGTTTAACTTAGAACAGTTCTTTGTAATTGACGGTAAGTCATCGAGTAAAACAGAAGTGATATCTGGCGTTCCCCAGGGAAGCGTTGTAAGTCCCCTACTCTTCCTTGTGTTTATGAATGATTTACGAGACAATCTGAATAGCTCCCTTAGACTGTTCGCGGATGATGCTGCCGTTTATCGGTTAGTGAAGTCAACAGAGGATCAATAGCAACTGCAAAGTGATTTAGACAAAATTTCTACATGGTGCGAAAATTGGCAATTGACACTAAATAAAGAAAAGTATGAAGTAATGCACATGTCAACTAAAAGAAATCCGCTGAACTTCAATTACGCGATAAATCAGTCAAACCTTAAGGTTGTAAATTCTACTAAATACCTAGGAGTTACAATTACGAACAATTTAGACTGGAGAGAACACATAGAAAATATTGTGGGGAAGGCGAACCAAAGACTACGTTTCACTGGCAGAACGCTTCGAAGATGCAACAGCTCCACCAAAGAGACTGCCTACATCACACTTGCGCGTCCTCTCCTGGAGTACTGTTGCCCCTTGAGGGACCCTCACCAGGTGGGACTGACGGAAGATATTGAGAAGGTTCAGAGAAGGGCAGCTCGTTTTGTTTTATCGCGTTGCGGGTGGGGGAGGGGGGAGGGGAAAGCGTCACGGAAATGTTGTACTAATTGGGTTGAAAATCATTAAAAGAAAGACGTTATTCATTGCGGCGTGATCTGTTTGCGAAGTTTCAATCACCGACTTTTACTTCTGAATGTGAAAATATTTTGCTAGTACCCACCTACTTAGGGAGACATGACAATCCCAATAAAATAAGAGAAATGAGATCGAAAACGGAACGATTTAGGTGTTCTTTCTTCCCGCGCGCTATTAGAGAAGGGAACGGTAGAGAAAAGTTATGAAAGTGGTTAATGAACCCTCTGCAAGGCACTTAAATGTGATTTGTGGAGTATCTATGTAGATGTAGAACGGCATCCATGCACAACGTGAACGCAAGATAAATGTGTCATCATCATTAAAGACTGATTATGCCTTTCGGCGTTCAGTCTGGAGCATAGTACCTCTAATAAAATTCCTCCATGATCCCCTATTCAATGCTAACATTGATGCCTCGTCTGATGTTATGCCTTTCACTTCAAAATCATTCTGCACCGAATCTAAGTACTTACTTCTTGGTTTACCTCGACTCCTCTTACCCTCCACTGACGCGCTCATGAGTCTCTTAGGTAACCTTGCTTCTCCCATGCGTGTGACATGATCCCACCATCTCAGTCTGTTCGCTCTAACTGCTTCATCTATGGTGTTCATTCCCAGCTTTTATTTGATTTCCTCATTATGGACACCCTCCTGCCATTGTTCCCATCTATTGGCACCTGCAATCAATCTTGCTACTTTCATATCTGTAACCTCTATCTTATGAATAAGGTAACCCGTATCCACCCAACTTTCACTCCCATACAACAAAGTTGGTCGAAAGATAGAGCGGTGCACTGCTAACTTAGTTTTGGTACTTACTTCCTTCTTGCAGAAGAGAGTGGTTCTTAGCTGAGCACTCACTGCATTAGCTTTGCTGCACCTCGGTTCCAGTTCTTTCGCTATGTTGCCATCCTGTGAGAAAATACATCCCACGTACTTGAAACTGTCTACCTGTTCTAACTTTGTTCCTCCTATTTGGCACTCAATCTGTTTGAATCTCTTTCCCACAGACATTACTTTCGTTTTGGAGTTGCCGATCTTCATATCATAATCCTTGCACCTCTGATCGAGCTCTGAAATATTAGTTTGCAGCCTTTCAATCGAATCGGCCATTACAACTAAGTCATCCGCATATGCGGGACTGCTTATTTTGTTTTCACCTATTTTAATCCCGCCCTGCCAGTCTACTGTTTTCAACATGTGATCCATGAATAGTATGAACAACAGTGGTGACAGGTTACAGCCTTGTCTTACCCCTGAAACTACCCTGAACCATGAGCTTAATTTGCCATCTACTCTAACTGCTGCCTGCAGGCAATTAAAGGGCTTTACGTAGACTGTCAGATAAATGTGTAAAATAACTAAAAGCAGGGGAACCCGAACTAAAAAGAGACGGTTCACCTGTTCTTGTTAGTTTCCATGAGGCTTATTTCGTGAATAACATAGAAAAACTGGACACACGTCCATACATAAAAGTACCGTAATTGGAAACTATTGATACAGCAGTCTCCTGAAATACTCTCTCGATAAACCACGTTCTATGGACACGAGAGATAACGCAACAAATGAACGAAGGCTGTGTTACTAAACGTGACCTCGCCAGGCAGGCGACGGCAAGAGGAGCATGAAATTTGGCGCCAAAGCGAGCAGCGCGCCAGAGGAGTGGGAGCGGCGAACCTTGGCAGTGAGGCACTCCCCTACCCTGCGATGAGTCACGCGCAGACACACGCCGCAAGTGAATTTTGGCGCCAAGCACATGGCCGGCCGGAAGTGCTGCCAACTGCCAGCCGCTCGCGCTGCGTAAGCCGGGTTTTCCGCCACTTCATGGAGCTCGCAAAACCGGATTTCGCAACCGTTATGCCAGCGCGCTTCTGGTTGGTCGTGTAGACGCTCCAAAATCGATTCCGGAAATCCGTTTCCAGCTGCCGGTTTTCTGCTTCAGCTGTCGATTTTCGACCCCCTGTAAACGCCGAACCGGTTTTGATAGGTTCTTGTGATAGTTTATGTCTAGTTCTTCAAAAATAAATACATAAATGAAGATCTACTGTTGGTGGAGTTACTTCTTGTGTAGTGCAGAAGTTGAAATATTAGACTGTGTATGAACCTATCTTCCTCCAGTATTTAAAATAATTAACTGCAACAGCTGCTTTCTAGGCGCCATGTTTGACTGAGCAAAATCCCCTTCAGACTTCAACCTATAAACACCACGACGATAAATGTTTTATACGAAATTTTATCGTGCAGATGTATGGCATTTGAAAGTTTTTTTTGTATGGATCGCAGCTCAGTTCAAAAATTCTCAGGAGTAGCCCACTGTTCTCTTCATGAAACCGCTGTTTGTAAAATCCTCGTAAAGCAGACACGCAGTGCTTTGTGGTTTTTTTGAGCAGAATGCGAGGCCGTGTAAATTCCAACGTGGTATAAATTTTATGTGGTGAACGATTTCTTTTGTCCGTTATCAGTGTAAGATTTACTTCGATTCACACGTCTCCAGGAATATATATATATATATATATATATATATATATATATATATATATATATATATATAAATTATAAATGTGACGGTACATACATAATCAAGGAAAGTGTCAAAAGTAAAAAAAAAAAAAATAATAATAATAATAATAAAATCGGCAATTTTTCGCGTGTTACTGAAAAGCACCCAACATGCACGAAAAAGTCACATCTCTCTGCTTAAGGTCAATAATGTCTGTTTTGGTGTAGGATAGTTGATGATTCATCACGGCAAGAACAGTGTAGCTTTCTTTAAGTATTACCGTTCTGAGATGTGTCACTGCTCTTTCCGGCGTGCAATATAGATGAACAGTTGCGACCACAAATTCATATACGAGGCGCGTCCAGAAAGTAAGTTCCGTTTGGTAATAAAATGAAATTGTACACAGATACAGAAGAAATTTTTATTGCACAAAATTCTACAACTCTTAAACTACTTTTCCACATAACTGCCGAAATTTTGCAGGCATTTGTCATAGCGTGGCACCAGGTTTTGTATGCCTTCTTCATAGAAATCTGCCGCCTGTGTCTTAACAAGTTGGAAACAGTGAAATCTGGGTGAAGTCCATAACGAGAGCACTAATTGTAAACCTACGGTTGCCGGCCGCGGTGGCAGAGGTGACTGAGGTGCTCCAGTCACGGTCAGCACGGCCACTACGGTCGGGGGTTCGAATCCCCCCTCGGGCATGGATATTTGTGCCGTCCTAGTTCATAAGTAGTTTGTAAGTTTAGGGACTGATGACCCCGTAGTTGGGTCCCATAAGCTTAACAAACATTTGAACATTTTTGAAACCTACGGTTTTCCTGGATCTTGTCATCAATCGCGTGAACCAGTTCTTCTGTAACCAAAGGTGGACGCCCACTTCGTTCTTCATCGTGCACATCGCTACGCCTGCCATTGAACTGTCGGACCCATCTTCTCACCATCGAATCATTTATCGTATATGGTCCGTAAACATCGCAAATTTGCAGATATATTTCACTTGGTTTCACTTTCCTCGCATTCAGAAACCGAATCACCGACCTGATTTCACAGGCGGCCGGATTTTCAATCAACGCCGACATTTCAAACAAGCACAACAAAGCGTACGTAACTGACAGCAATCTCCAAATGGGGTCATCAGTCCCTAAGCTTGTAAACTACTCATGAAGTAGCTAATACTGAGGACGGCGCAAATATCCATGCCCGAGGGGGGATTGGAACCCCCGACCGTAGTGGCCGTGCAGACCGTGACTGGAGCGCCTCAGTCCCCTCGGCCACCGCGGTCGGCGCGATCTCCAAATGGCGCACGTTCTTCTCCTTGATACACATCGTCTACAGCGCATGTGCGGAACTGCAGTCGCAGCGCTGCAGCGGAGATAAATTGAAACGGAACTTACTTTCTAGACGCGCCTCGTATATACCGACACTAATACTCTTGAGCACCTAGGGTAGTAGAGAGGAGAAAACGCAAAAGGATTATAACTTGGATTTTTAATCTGCTGTAGTTGAACTTTATGTATGTGTGCTCTACAAGTTTTTAAAATAATTACATTTTGTTGTTCATAACTTGCATGGCCCCTACTTGCCAGATTGCTTTGTGAAGCGGAACTTGTTAATTGGCTTACAAATATGATACACATTCTCAGTTAAATTGTGATTATATCTACGTCTTTACTCTGTAAGCTATGATATGTTGTGTGGCGAAGGGTACTGCTTCTATGACTATGTTTCTCTCCTCCCTGTTTCATTGTCGTAGAGCGCATGGAAAGAATGACTATTGGTAAAGCTCCGTTTGATATCTAATTTTCTGTCGTGACATATTCGTGAAACGTATGTGGTAGTAAGTAATATGTTGCTCGAATCTTCTTGGAACGCACGGTCTAGAAATTTCAACTGTACACCTCTCTGTGATGCTGAACGACGTCTGTCACTGTAGTTTGCTGAGTACTTCTCTCTTGCCAAGTAGAACGATGCAGCTCTTCTTTGGATCTTATCTGTCTCTTCCATTAATCATACATGGTAAGTGTCCCTAGACGGATGAACAGTACTCATTAATCGGCGAACGAGTGTTTCGTAAGCAACTCCTTTCACAATGAATTATATCTCCTTAAGATTCTCCCACTAAATTCCAGTCTGCAATCTGCTTTTGTTGCCATTTGTTTTAGCTTTTCATTCCTCTTCAGGTCTTTCAGGACGGTTACTAGGTATTTCACAGCAGGTACTGTTCCCAATGACCTGTCACTAAGCTATATGCTGTCCAAGTAGATGAAATTCTGCAACTACTTTTATTTAGAAACATCTCCGGGGAGTGGAAGGAGTTTCCAAGGGAGAAGTGTTTCAAAATGTTTTAAAAACAATTTTCCTCTTCTACCAGAAGGTATCTGTATTTCACAAATAAGATGGACGAACATTTTTATGATCATATTTCCTAGCCCCTTCTTTATAGAAGTAATGTTAAGCTGGGAATAGTGGAAGCCATTTCTATTCTTGTTATCATATTTCTGACTGCTATTGTGGTCTGTTCTTAAAAAAACTCCATAAGAGAAAAAATGCCCGCCTCTTTTGACGAATTTAATATGTGTTTCACAGACTTGAGTAACATTATGAAAGCGGTTCGATAAACCCTCTGCCATGCACTTTTATGTTATTTGCAGAGTAAATGCGTAAATTTAGAATCGTTAACACGAGTGTTTTTCAGACAGTCTCATTTGTAGAGAGACATTTTCCCAGTATCCTACTAAGGAAACAAAACTGCCACTAACCTTTAAATACTGCTGAGTCAACGCGATCTCTATTTCAGGTCTCCGAAATTTGTTTCATCTAGGTACACAAATATAATAAACAGTGTGACTCTGTGCTTTTGCAGTCAGAGAGACTACTTCTTGCATTTCGTGAAGTTCATCATTCTATATTTACAAATATTTAAAGTACTTTCTCATTCTCTGGACCACTTTAATTTATTATGAACATCGACCGAGTATTTGCACTGCGGTTTTCAGACAGCACTTAATTATAGCAAACTGTATTATCCGGTAAAAGCCTGAAGTTATTGTTAATATTGAATATGTCTGGCGGCTCATTAATATTCAACACGAATCGGGCTCGAGAACACTTCCTCAGGCGACGCCTGGGTTTACTTCTACATTTGTCGATGAACTCTATCAAATGTTCAAATGTCTGTAGAGCTTATGGCACTTAACTACGGGGTCATCAGTCTCTAAGCTTACAAACTATTTATGAACTAGCTTATACTAAAGACGGCAGAAACATCCATGCCCACGGGGGGATTCGAATCCCCGACGAGGAACGGCCTCGTGCATCGTAGAATAGCGCCTCAATGCGCTCGGCTGCTCCGCCGCGGCTGAACTCTATCCACGGTAACATACTGCACAAGGAACCCTCAGTCGAGTAAGTTATTCCGTTTAATACCCCATATCATCATACTTTTGCTAAAATGCGATATTATACCAGAATATGACTTAGTGGAATGTTAAGAGAGGCCAAGCAGAAAATGTAAGCAGTGTTTGTACTCTTGTAGATCCCATCACTCACTTCATTTGTAATCTTCTGATGTAGCACGTGACAGCGCTTGGTTTGGAACATCCACATATATGTATTATATGGTGTTGTTCCCGCAGCTATTATGAATCAACACACAAAGCAATATACGTCATTAGCAGCCAACTTTCCACATTGATTAAATTCGATGCCCACTGGCAGCTAATTAAACTTCCTTTGCGTCTATAAAACATACGTTGATTTACAGCCCCATTGGTTTCCCTCCTTTGTTGGTTGTATGACGTCACTTCGCTCTCAATTGCACTTCTCCCGACAATATTCGATGCTCGCAGATGACGTCATTGTGCTGTAAAAAGCAACGAAATGGTAGTTGTTTTAAACCAGTCGGGAATTGTGGAAAATTGCGTAAAGATCACAGCCATTCTGGCCGGTACCCTGACGCGTCGGGCAGACTCTGACCGAGACATCACGTCTACCTCTCTGAGAAGCTGGCGCCTTAAACCATTATTTGGAAATGTTACTCTCAAGCAACATCAAAATTGAGTGTGGTTTTCTGCAGACAGTGCAAGCAGAAGTTACTGGCCTACTATTTTCTTTCAATTTTGCTATGTTTCGGATAGGTTCCCAATTTAGGATATGGGGATTTCTCATATATTAGGTGCTGTTATCTACTAGAAATCATTTCAGTTAACTTATGTTAGTAGGAGGAAAGCATGCTGAGAGTTATTCAGTTGTTGTTTGAGAGCCACTGTACTTGGAAGCTTCGAACTTGTTTTATTGAGTTCAGAGTGTTTTGCTGTGTTTTTTGAGCCAAGTTTTTACACGGAAGGTAAGGCTTTATTACAATTTATTTGGTATGTATAAGCAACATATTTATCCTAATATTAACCTACAAATTCGAATCGGCTATGTTGAATGCGGTGTTGTAAAGCTCCAAATGTCGGATACTTGGCAGTGCCTATTTTCGGATATCCGAAATTAGGAACTATTTTTGACGTATTTAAAGTATTGTGTATCATAAGTTGAATTAATTGAAATTATTACTATACAAAACATATGTTTTAAATAGGAACTAATTTACAATGCTCTGTCCAGAAATTCAAATTCGAGCAAGGGAGGTAAAACTGCTGTGATTACAAAGGTTCTCCTTACAAATTGGAACTACAAGACTCATTAGCGAGGTCTGAGGAAAAAGGAATGAAGCTGAACATCGCCTCTACAAATTGAAAAGGAAGAACTTTAAAGAAAAGACATCCTATATAAAAGTTGTCATCTCAATCGTTCAGAAAGAGTTGCAGAAAGAGAAATACCGACTCTGATGACTCTTCTTCCGAACCAGTCTTGTTTAGTACGGACGATGAAGATAGTGCATATGAGGTATGTATCTACTGTTCTGAGCCCTACAAAAATGATCAACGTGGTGAGAAGTGGATTAGATACATTAAATGCCTCCAGTGGGCCCACGAATTGTGTGCTGGTACAGAAAAACATGGGTGGAAAACAGATGTATGTGATTTAAATTTTTCGTATAATGTAATGTGCCAGTAAATGCTTTTGAAATAAAGTTGCTTTTTTATCTTTCAAAAAGCCATGTATTTTCATTAATATCAACCATCCGAAATTAGGGACCACTACCTACCGAAATTAGGAACCCTTTTTCAGGAGTTGTCAAAGGAGCACTTCATTACTTCCATTAAATTAGTTAAACATATTTTAAGAATACACGAATTTCGAATATGGATCCTTGAAGGATATAGAATAGTGAGTTCAA
This sequence comes from Locusta migratoria, assembly GCA_026315105.1. Lineage (NCBI taxonomy): Eukaryota > Metazoa > Arthropoda > Insecta > Orthoptera > Acrididae > Locusta > Locusta migratoria. Next base: position 733,077,564 of record CM048755.1, on the reverse strand, counting down.
GAATGAATTTTCATTTCCTGTGAAACTTATTGTTGGCAAATTTTGTGAAAATGTAAATGGTATCCGAAATGCGGCTACCTTACCTTATATGTTCCTGATACATGGACAAGAGCTTATAAAAGAAGAAAGGATTGAAGGTGATTTATTATGAAAAGTGTTAACGAATTCTTATCAGAGACTCTGCAAATTGACTAATGATTAGTTGGAAGAGGCGGCCTCGCAGACCGCTACTAAATTCGTAATCAGTCCAGAAGAAGAAAACAGTATCTCATGTACTAGAGAATGATGTACGATAAGACAGCTCGGACAATTGTTGTCACTTACCCGATTTTGGGCACAAATCGGTATGTAAGTTTTGTCTTCACGAGTACATGACTGTACAACGTGGAAATCGTGTGACTGTTCTGGACTTTGTAACAAGAAGGACTTGTTTTCAGACATTTCACATGAAATAGTCCAAAATTCAATAATTTCTACAGCCGTGGGAACAATACTGTAGTACTGATATTCTAGCGCCCACACATTTTTTTAAAGGAAATGTTACTTACAGGCAAGAAACTTTATTTAAAAAATAAATATAAAGTTGTTCACATGGTCCTAAACAACTTAAGTAAATTCATCACAGAATGTTTTATACGTGAATCCAATAGCTCTCAGACTGTATGACCTTCCTAAACTCCATAAAGAAAATTTTCCTATTTACTCTGTGGCATTCTAATTTGTAACCCCATGTTACACATTAGCCAAAGAACTAAATGATCTTATGAAAACTAAAATCAACTTTAAACCAAACCATGGTATTCTGAACTCCGTTGATTTAGTGGCCAAGTTAAAAGACTTCCCTATTCCCCCTAATACCAAGCTAATTTCTTTTAATGCCAGCAGCTTATTCACTAATATTCCAGTAAGTGAGTGCCTAAACATCCTCAGACTTACTGGATAAATCAGGAGTTAATCCACTTGTCACATATGACATAAAGTTACCCACACATACTTGCATATCACTTTTTTTTTTCATTTCAATGGCAAGATATACAAACAGTTAGATGGTCTAGCTATGGGTTGCCCCCTTAGTCCAATACTTGCAGAAATATTCATGAAGAATTTTGAGAATCAGTTCTTGGAAGGCAACCCCCTCTCTTCCAAGGTTGGATACTGGTTCAGATATGTTGATGATGTGTTATGCTTATGGATAAGAACTACCAGACAGCTTCAAACATTCCTTATGCAGCTAAGTTCTGCTCGCAGAAGTATCAACTTCACAATGTAGTTTGGTGGTAACTGTATAAATTCTTCAGACCTAATATGGACATCAGCAATCATTCCCACACCTTCAAGATTTATAGGAAACCTTCCACCACGGACACTGTAATACCTGCCCAGTCACAACATCCAGTTACAAACATGCAGCATGTCATTCCATGATCAACTGCTTATTATCTGTCCCAATTAGCAAAGAAAGCTTCCAAATTGAATTAACTACCATCAGACAAATAGCAGCGACTATTGGCTACCCCTCATACCTTGGTAGATTCTATAATGCACAAAAAACAAAAACAACATGTCTCTTCCCTTCTTTTCCCTGTTCTTAAGACCCAAACATCTCAAGACCATAGTAAATGGTGCACATGGCGCGAGCACATGGCCGAGCGCATTGATGCGCAATGCTTCGATGCGCGAGACCTTTCCCCGTCGGGGGTTCGAAACCCCCCTCGGGCATGGATGTTTGTGTTGCCTTTAGTATAAGGAGTTTGTAAGTAGTTTCTAAGTTTAGGGACTGATGACCCCGCAGTTAAGTCCCATAAGCTTAACAAACATTTGAAATGGTGCACAATCCCATATTTACAAAATGCTTCTGTGAATGTAGCCAAGAAACTGAAGTCCATAAATTTGAAAACATTTTATACACACGATACCATTGGTCACTTCCTACCCAGTGGTAAAGATAACCCTCCAGCCTTGGAAAAGAGTGGAATATAGATTACTTGCACCTGTGGCAAATTCTACATTGGCCATTCAGGCAGAGCAATTTCTCCTAGACTAAAGGAACTCCACAGAAGGTAGAAACGTAGGCAAGGAAATTCTACATTTGCAGACCACCTACTAAAAGAAGGACACAGTTATGTTAGAGTAACACATGAAGTTCTACATTATATACAAAAAGGAAGGAAAATGAACTTCTTTGAAATAATGGGAATTAATAAATATATGTACACTTCTCCAAACTTGGTACTGAATGATCAGATGTAATTTCCATACTCACCACTTCTGTCTGCAGAATCTAATCATAACCCTGTGCAGACAACGTAACATACCATCTCCTACCCACTTGTCTCATGCCTCTACTACTGTTTCATAGCCATGTTACTAAATTCTTATGTAATCACAACTGTTTGGCTGCTTACCTGATATAAATTTAATGTCATATTTTACTAGTAACCATAGTTTAATTTAACCAGTTAAAATTTTTATCATATATTCACTTATGTTTCATTGAACTTAGTCACATACTTCCATTTCCAAACATTGCACCTGTTTAAGAAAATATATATTTTTTGTCAATGTTTTCAGCCAATTTATGTTGTTTCAATTTACATTTCCTGGGATAATGTCGTAATTTGTTATATAGTCACATATTTATCAATGTCAGGAATTTACACCACAACTTGAATTGTAATAATTCCCCTCAGGTTAGTTTTAAACTGAAGCACTAGTCTCCCTTGAAAGTTATATATCTACCAACTTCTGATCTTGGAAACTTAAACTTGTAATGTTTACCTGATGATGGCTTACCAGCCGAAACCGGCTCGCAAACCAATAAATTTGCAGAATATCTCACAGTTATCTTGTGTGTCTCATTCGTAATTAATATTTTCTTTTCGTATGATTTATGTTATGCCAAATAGAGTGTAACACGCTCGGCTAACCGGACGGGTCAATTTCTTAAACTGGTATGCAAATGATCAAAGTTGCAGTGGCAACCGGCGATGAGTGTAGCCGCGTCCTGGGAGAGGTGCCATCTTGCAGAGTTTTGGAAAGCCACAGGCGTTTTATTCCTGGCGCCCTGCTGTGGAAAGCACCGGCAGTGACTCTAGATCGCAGCTGTCCCGACTGACGATGCAACAGGATGTCGCGGGCATCATACCTCTTTATACATCACAGGATAGTCCTCGTTCTCACACGACATGCGTCTTCATGGGAAGTCAGCGGCTTCTAATGAAATTGTGTGCTCATACAATATCGCCACAGTTGTGTGACACATTACTTAGTAATTGACGGAAACTTACAATCGATTTAAGAAACAGTCGGAGCAGCTCTCTCAGAATGTTCGCGAACGCTGCTGTCATTTATCGGTTAGTTAAGTCACCCGAAGATCAAAAGCAACTGCAAAACGATTTGGACGAGATATTTGCACGGTGCAAAAATTGGCAGTTGACCCTAAATAATCCAAAGTGGGAAATCATCCATATGAGCACTAAAAGAAATCCCTTAAACTTCGTTTACACGCTAAATGAGTCACATCTACAGGTCGTAAATTCAATTAAATATCTACTAATTACAATTACGAACAATTTGGAAAAGGAATTAAAGTTCAGGAAGAGGAAATATATACTTTGCGGTTTGCCGATGAAATAGTAATTCTGTCAGAGACATGAAAGGACCTGGAAGAGCAATAAAATGGAATAGACATTGTCTTGAAAGGAGGGTGTAAGATGAACATTAAGAAGGGCAAGATAAGGATAATGGAATATAGTGTCAGAAAATCAGGCGATGTCGAAGGAATTAGATTAGGTAATGAGGCAATAAAAGTAGAAGATGAGGTTTGTTGTTTGGGTAGCAAAGTAACTTCTGATGGCCGAAGTAAAGAAGATATAAAATGCAGAATGGCAGTGGGAAAAAAAGCCTTTCTTAAGAAGCGAAATTTATTTATATCCAATATTAATTTCATTGTTAGGAAGTCCTTTCTGAAAGCATTTGTTTGGAGTGTAGCATTGCATGGGAGTGAAACATGGACGATAAGGAATTCAGACAGAAAGATAATAGAAGCTTTTGAAATATGGTGCTACAACCGAATGATGAAGATAAGATGGGTAGATCATGTAACTAATGAGGAGGTGTTCAATAGAATTGGGGAGAAAAGGAGATTCTGGCATATCCTGACTAAGAGAAGGGTTTGGATGGTAGGGCGCATATTGAGACATCAAGGAATCTTGAACTTAGCATTGCAAGGCAGTGTGTGGGGTAAAAATCGTAGAGGGAGACCGGGGGACGAAGAGAGTAAGCAGATACAAAAGGATGTAGGTTACCGTTCTGATTCTCAGATGAAGAGGTTTCACAGGGCAGGGTAGCGTAGAGAGCTGCAGCAATCCAGTCTGAGGTCTGAAGACCACAACATAGCAACATAAACAAAACACTGGTGTGCGTCATTTCCATGCAAAACGTCGCACTTGTCTGGTAGCGCCACTAGATGGTGGCATAGTTTAGCTGCACTAAGCAGTTTTCCAGTTGCGTGAGTGGTGTAGCGGCATTACGTATTTGTCTCTAGGAGTGTTCGCAAGCGACTTGCTGTGTAAACACTGTACAGTGCAGTGATATCATGAAGAGAATTAATCCTACGAATGTGGTCCAAATACTAGGGAACAAGTTACGACGTACTGAATGTGGAAAAGACATCCCGGCCGAGGATGTGGAGTTCACGGATATATTATCGAACATAATAATTCGGAAATATAATGACGAAGAAACAGAAATACATGACGATACGCAGGATACATATACGGAATTTGAAGGACAGGAGGAACTTGAATCTGAAGGTGGGTCTTCAAGCAGAGCAACAGGAACAGTCAAGTCACAGTGAGTACGAAGCCTCGCCACGCGAAAAAATGAGGTCCAGTGTATTTATACAGTAAATTAATGAAGCGCTATAAGTGCATCAAAAGTAAATTAAATTGCACAGTAATTCTAAATTATATGTTTAAGGAACAGGGAGCAGGTTCTAGATTCAAAGGAAACAGACTTTCACAATTACAACTATAAAAGAGTATGTAATATCGCAATTTGATGGTATAAGGAGGTATGAATCTACACTATTGTCCTCTGCAGATGTGGGCACTTGAAGGGACTAAAATAGTGGGATAGGTTAATGTCAAAGCGTCCATTTCCTTTTTCGGCCATCTCAAGGCGGAATATGGCATTTCATCCAAGCATATTAGTACATTTGTCACACATAAGGACATAGAAGACGATAACATTATACATTGGAAGGTACAACAGTTTGTGGAGGAAGTTTATAACAGAGGAGGGTGTTGAGGAAGGTAATGTTTGGAACAGTGACCAGAGTCAAAATTCAAATGTTTGTAAAGCTTATGGGACTTAACTGCGGGGCCATCAGTCCCTAAACTTACAAACAACTTATGAACTAGCTTATACTAAAGACAGCGCAAACATCCATGCCCGAGGGGGGATTCGGGGACTCGAACCCCCGACGGGGAACGGCCTCGCGCATCGTAGCTTAGCGCCTCAATGCGCTCGGCCACTCCGCCGTGGCGACCAGTCAGTTTCAGTATGAAATGTCTTCAGCATCAACACTGTCCTACAAAGGAGAGAAAACTACAGGTAATATGTTGCAGTCTGTACATAGCTCTACCGACAGCTACACAGTTGATGTAGTTTTATCAATGGCGGGCAGACTAGCAAGAGAGTTGTACATCTGTTTTCTAGAGACACAAGGCGCTTTCGGTCCAAATGTTTTAAAGAAACTAGAAACAACTTTTCCACGAAACATTTATGTGGAGGCAAGCAAACGTGGAAAAATGACTAAAGATCACATGAAACGTTTTCTAACTTCGGTCCTTGTCGAACATGTATCAAATGAAAAGAGCCTATTATCGTGTGATTCCTGGACGGATCATATAGATCGTACCCTTCTGGTTGCAACTTTTTAAAATTAAGACGTTTCGCTGAAAATCTTGTCACCGAAAACAACAAAATATTGCCAAACGTTTAATATTTACGTCTTTCTGCAATAAAATCTCTATATCAAAAGGATTACTGATTTTGTAAGACTACAAGGTACCAAACCACAGTGAAGGTACATGCTCGTTATTTCATTGTCAAACTTCACTCTGTGATTTACAATCAATTTGCTACACCTATGTAAAAGCCTGGGTTACAATATGATTGGCGAAATCCAGAAAGCGAGGGTATGGCATTGACATACCAACATCATCATTTTAAAATGTAATTAGTGTGGCTTTTGATATTGGAATACGTGAATGCGAAAGTGATTTTGAATGTGATAACGTGGCTTTAGTGAGGTGTACACATTTTTCTCTCTCACATTGTTTTACCCACTGCATCGAAATCCCACATCTGCAGTTTGAGGACTAATATAAGCGCTTTCAGTGTATGGCACTGCTGTATATGTATGTTTTGCACTATTATGGGTACTTCAAGCACAGAGTTTTTGCCGCTACTGATTGAATTTATAATTATACAGTGACGCCATTAAATTAAATATAATTTCCTTCCTATGGTATTGATATCTTGTTACTTTGTCTCTCTCTTTTGAAATGTTACATGAAGTACATTGCAACGTTTTCCATGGGTATGACGCACGCCACTTCCTGTTTATGATTGCCTGTTATTCCAAGCAGGATTTCGTGCGGTTCCTAGCGTTTGGGGTCAAAGGTGTCCCTTGTTAGAAGTGCAACAGTTCTACTGAAGCAAATCCTACACTTCACTTGTGCGTCCTAATTTGGACTATTCCTGCGCATTGTGAGATCCCCATCGAGTGAGGCTGCGGAGGATATAGAGAAAATTCAGAGAAGCGCAGATCGTTTTGTATTATCTCGATATAGGGGAGAGAGTGTCATGGAAATGATTTACGAATTGGTATTATGGAAATCATTAAAAGAACAGCATTATTCGTTGCGACGAGATTTATTTGCGAAATTCCTTTCACCAACTTTCCCCTCCGAATACGAACGTATTTTATTAGCACCCACCTACATAGGGAGACATGATCGTCATAATAAAATAAGAGAAATCTAATCGAAAACAGAAAGATTAAGATGTTCCATTTTCCCGCGCGCTATTGGAGATGGAACAGTAGAGAAATATGATAAAATAGTTCGATGATCCCTCTGTCATGCACTTAAATATAATTTGCAGAGTAATCATATAATTTTAAATGTAGATGTGCTCAGCTAGATCTCCAGATCTGTCCCTGATGGAATTGTGTGTCACCAGCTCGGACGTTAACTCCGTTGCGATACCAGTATCTAAGATGTGGAGCCCCACTTAGAAGTATTGTAGGTAGTTTGCCATAGGAGAAATTGCAAAGATTTTACGACACTCTGTACAGCTGTCTCAGTGCCTTCATCCAGGCAAGAGGGGGGCGAGAAACGATGATAAATGGGTTCGTATTACGAATTGCTTTATACTGAAGTGTAACTCGCTAAGTACTGTGCATGTCACATTACATGTCTTCTAGATATCATCAGAGATATCTTGCAAGGAAAATGTGTAATTAAAATGTGTAAGTAAGGTATGAATAAGGAGGGTGCTCCAAATCTTATCTCTTCTTGTTTCAGAGTGAATAAGTGGAAACGATGAACTGAAAGAATATGTGTATGGCTTTACTGTGACACTTCATGCAAGATGCATTAGAGACGTGTCATATTGCTTTGACCTTATAAAATTTCGTCGTATGTCACAGAAAAAAAGGACAGAAGACGTCTTCAAAAGTTTTATAAAGAACTGTTACCTTAAGAGAGAAAGTTGTATGTGCATATAGTGACACGTTATGTATTAAAGTTTTGTCAGAATATAATTACATGGTGTTACTCAAGAGTGTTAGCGTTCAATTAAGTAGTTACAAAAGATCGCAACATTTACATCCAGGCTCATGCGAAGAATTCTGCAACTTCAAGAATGGACATCTGAGTCACACGGTCAACCAAGTAAGATAATATATTCATATAAGATCCAAAATACCACAAGAGTTACACCGCAGTACGGTTGATGCTGTTTTGTATTTTGTTGTTGCTGTCAGGCAGTGTATTTCTTATCACAACTTTTTATTTTATTTACTAGATCGATTGTTACGGATTACGAAGCCTCCCGCGTCGGAGGTTCGAATCTTCCCTCGGGCATGGATGTGTGCGTTGTCCTTAGGTTAGATTAAGTAGTTTGTAAGACTAGGGACTGATGACCAACATAGTTTGGTCCCATAGGATTACAAACATCTGAACACCTGATTTACTAGATCGATTCGGAACGTAAGTTCCGGTCTCTTTCGTCACGTGATTGAGTGGCGCAATTATCGTAAACTTTGTTCATTACTGTAGATTTGTTCAGTACACTGTCGGCAATATAGCTGTGAGGTTGTAGTCTACAATTTCTCTCATCAATAGAGGTGTTAAAAATGTGTGTAGCAAGAGAGTATTTCACCAAATATGAGGTATGTGAAGTAATACGATTTCTGTGGATAACACAACTGAAACCAGGAACACTTCATCGTGAGATTATTCAAGTGAACGACAACATGGTGAGTGACTGGGTTGTTCTCTTCGTGACGGACGCACTCGGCACTAACGGCCATGCTGAAGAATGAAGTGGCCGACTGCGTTGTGAATGATTAACAAGTGCGTGAAGTGCTCCAGGCAGAATCTCCGTTTCACCGCGTCACAACTCTCAGAGCAAGGAGAGCGTCCATGGTTGGCTACACTCACAGCGACAGAGTTTCACACACATGAGATTTCGAAGCTTGTGAACAGGCGTGTCAAATGTGTGTTGTAGTTATGTTTAAAAATAGCTGAAAGAGTGTACTGTTCAATGATATGAAATAAAAGTCCCCACAATCAAGTGTGTTCTGAAAAGAATATCGGAACTTACTTTCCGAACTACACCCGAACTTACTAGGATTTCTTTGGTCAGTTTGAATATATGGAAGAACTCTATTGAGGATAATTGATCAATTGATGTCGAAAGGGAATACACCTGTGATGGAGCTTGACGAAAACGCACTTCCACATATGTGTGGTACGTGTCGACCCACGGCATGGCCGTGCGGTCTGAGGCGTCTTGTCACTGATTGCGCGACCGCTTCATGTTGGAGGTTCGTGTCCTTTTTTAGAATAAGTTAGTTTAAGTAGATTGTAGCTCTACGGGCTGTTGAGCTAAACAATTTGGTCCCTTACAATTACAAACATTGGAACATTTCATTTTTTTCCTTTGCGAAGATGAGACCCTCTGTGTGGCATGTCAGTACCCGAATGTTCACAAGCATCCTTACCCATACGACGTGCACATCTTCAGCAATTTCATCGCACTCGCTAGCACATGCAGTACTGAATTCATGTTTTTTCTAGTTGACCTGTTTGACATTAAAGCGTAGAAGCGGTGAGTCAATTAAGAGCGTGACTGTTGAACCGTTCATCGCTAAGACCAGCGTTGAATCACGCCAGCTCTGTTCTTTTTCTTCACTATAAACTGCGAGAATTTCTCAGTTACTTCTTCTAGAAAACAGACATACGTTGGGATGTTCCATCAGTTATGAGAATCCATAAATGTTGTCCAAAGGGTAGGTTCGTAATTGGACTCGCTGATTGAAATGACTCTTGGTCGATTAAACTGGGCGATATGATTGGCTAAATTGTCAATTTGGTAAACTCGATTTTTAGCACCCATCAAATAAGCTTTTCCGTGAATTAAATCCTCAGGCCTTCCAACATTTGCTTACACCAGTAGCACTGCAGGGGCAATATGTTCAAGGAACGTTAACGCGAGTTGTCTAGAATTAAAATAAAGGCTCTGATTTCTAGTTGTTCCGTGGTCTATGCTTGATGTTTTCGTCATCATTATAAACCTTAAGAAAATGTTCAATCAGAAAACAATCCACATCACATAATTTACAAAATTCTAGGCAGACATCTGGCACAGTTCCACGTGATATAATGTAGTGAAATATGAAAGTATAAAATGAAGCGTCTGCTACTTTTGTATGTGAGATCTACCATGTTACACTATGATATGGAGCCCATGTTAAGTTATAGTCCTCAAATGAGTACAGTAAAAGTCAGTTGAGTGAGTGGAGGAAAAATAGGGCAAACAACTCCAATAGCTCTATGCTTAGTGGGTGTTGAAACCAATCTTTCTTCTGAAGACAGCTTTATCCTAACGCAAAGTTATAAAAATATGCAAGAGTTTGTTCACTTCATCTCGCAAAACTTATGTGGTATAGTTTCCTACGAAACAAAATGGGGGAACGATTTAAGTCAGACAATTAAACAAACAAAATGCAACGGTAAACTTCGTTTCGTAACACTTCATTGCTTTATCCAGCTTAAACTATATGATACAGAGACTGTTATTATCTCAATCATCTATGGTGTATAAGTTCAGACTGAAGCACATTACGAAAACGTGTACCGAGGCCAGGACTCGAACCCCGGTCTTCTACTCAGTAGGCTGTTGTGCTAGACACTGCGCCACTTTGGCATAGTTTCAGACTTCCAAATGTATTTTCACACATTTATTTCTAAAACTTTACTTTCTGCAGAACACAATGTTTATTTAAATTATGTATTCAAACATTTACATGCTTCATTTCCGAAACTGAATAATAAAGCGATACGCACCAAACACATCACGTAGCTGTAGAAACATAATTGGGTAAAGAAACGAAAACACTGTGTTTTCGCTGCGGCGGAGTGGCCGAACGCATTGAGGCGCTGTGCTCGGATGCGCGAGGCCGTTCCCCGTCTGGGGTTCCCCCTCGGGCATGGATGTTTGTGCTGTTTTTAGTATAAGTTAGTTTCTAAGTAGTTTGAAAGTTTAGGGACTGATGACCCAGAAGTTAAGTCTCGTAAGCTTAACAAACATTAAACATTTTTAACTGTATTTTCCTGGAGGCGGAGTTATAAAACGTAAATTGTATTCGCAAGTACGGAAAAACAGCAACAGGAGCTTCGAATTCTAACAAGTTCATTATTTCAGTACCATGGCAAGAATTTATTTTCATAGTTGACGCGCTATACAAGCCACATTTAGGTAGTGACCTAACTCTTCTCCTGACGCAAAGCAAACCGACGCTCGCACACGATAAACACTGTCCGCGTCCCACGTCCAAATCAGGGACATCTGGGTGCAGGGACATCTACGTGGAGAGGAGAACTTTCTAAAGACGAGAAGAACAAATCCGACAGTAAAAACTGCATCTAGTCAACTATTTACTGCAGCACGAAGCTCATCTCTAGAAGCCGGAACACATTCCTTTTTTTTTTTTTTTTTTTTTTTTTTTTTTTTTTTTTTTTTTTTTTCTTTTTTTTAACGCTGTAAAATCTGTACATATTGTAAAAGTATATGTATGTATGTGTGAATGTTCCACATCTTCTCCTAAACTACAGAACCGGTATCAACCACACTTGGGTAAACATATTCCTTGTTGCTAGGCAACAATTTCTGTGAGTGTAACAATCACCTATGACATATAGTTATGTGGATATGACATATAAGCTATGAACTGCCACATCACGCGATTATGTTCCTCTTCTTAAACTAACGGACCGGTTTCAACCAAACTTGGTACACATATTCTTTATGGTCAGACAACAACAACACATACGATATATACTTCAGGAGATATCACATCATAGACAATGAGAGTCGCAAGATTTTACTCACCCATTGTTTGTGAATGAGAGCACTTAGCAAATGTAACAGACTTCACACGCAGTTTAAACCCCTTATGAAATATTTTCTGACTGTTCATGCATTAAAATTACGGCATTCGGCATGACTTTACAATTTAGTACTTGTATACCATCAATTGTATTCGAAGACATTTTACAGACAGTATTCACATATACCATTGTATGTATCTTCGAAATTATATTTTAATACGACCCATAGTTTACGATAACAATAAAGTTAACAAACAATTGCTCCAGCATGCATGAGATTTAAATTTATTTCATCTATACTCTATGCGGGATATATTTTTCCGACAGTATGCACATATACTACTGAATGTAACTTCGAAATTATGTCGTGGTACGACATTCGGTTCAGGAAATATCACATCATAAAGAACGAGATGCATAAGAAACTGTCCCATCGCTCATGGTGTAGATGACTACGTATTTACAACCGACTCTTCGCAACTTTATCGTAGACAATTTGGTAATATTCCACTCTACGTACCTAGAAAATTGTATTATTTTAGGGCATATAATTCAGGGTATATGACATAAGGATTGAGATGCATGGAAACGAATCTGAAATGGACAGCCAGTGGAGAGAAGGCGATGGAAACAGGGGGAAGAAGCACAGGGACAGACAAAAGAATGGAAGCAATAAATACCCGGCCAACGCTGGGACGTCATAAACATTGTGATTGTATTTTATTATACATTTTTTACTGCAAACGTAATAAGTTTCACCTTTTAAAGTATCTATGCTGAATTGAAGGAACCGTTAGGGGCATGTCCACTGGGTTTATCTCGGTGTACAACGGCCAAGAAATTAGTTTCGTATTCTTTCTGGCACATCTATGGTCACTGTAGACAGTAACGCAATTAAGAGATCTGCATCTCAAGCACTATAGTTGAATAGTTAACCTATGGTAGGCAAATGCAGTAAAAATCTTGTAGATCACAATGTTTATGTAGTCAACAATTCATTGGTGTTGTATGTAATAATTGAAGACCTGTTATATTGTAAGGTGATGGGATGCATTGTATATTTAACATAATAAAGAAACTATTAGGCTTGTTTGGCGTCAGGGAGTAGGTATTTGTTAGTAACACATTAGTGATAAATTAAATTATGTCGCTCGAGGTATAGGATGTTGTGCCGGTAGTTGGCACTATGGTGATCAACTGTGACATGAACCAAGATATTCCGTGCTCATGTGAATGCAGACTATCTGTGGAAACGACGAGGACAGATCCAGTAAGAGGAAGGTGGGGTAGTACGGACGCCGGTCGCAGTGGCCGAGCGGTCTACGGCGTGCCAGTCACAGTCTGCACGGTCGCTACGGTCGGGCGTTCGAATCCCCCATCGGGCATGGATGTTTGTGTCGTCTTTAGTATAAGGTAGTTCATAAGTAGTTTGTAAGTTTAGGGACTGACGACCCCGCTGTTAAGTCCTTAAGCTTAACAAACGATTTTTAGTACGGACGAGGCTTGTTGACATTTTGCCGGAGTCGAGAGGAAGTTGAAAGCGCTCGTATTCCTCGGGCAGTGGAACCGGTTTCCTTTGGCTCGACTGTGTTTGAGGACTCACGTCTTAGAGCAGTTGGTTGCAGTGAAAACTTTATAAACGTTTCTGGACGGGAGCAGTTGTGACAGAGACGATGGACGGCACTTCGTGGGTATATAGAGCTCACATATACTGCCAGGTATGTCCTGGTGAACTGTCTTGGATTGGAACTGCAATTACAACTAGGTAAAACGGTATCTTGTCATGTCTCAAGTTATAATACGATTACAATGCTGCCACGTGCATCAATATTAAATATATTATGGTCGAGTCTAATTTCGTTTCGTCCTACTGAACTGTCATGGTCATCGCTGCGTAGCAAGTGCCGCTTTATTTTCCTGATGTTTGGCGCACTGTTTTAAATTGACTTACTTTTAGGGGAAGGACGGAATTAAGTAAAAACATATATCTAATATGTGCAATACAAAATATTTGATGTGTAATGACAAGGTTGCTAAAAGGTTGGCGGCGTACAGGAAGACATTACGTGGAACAGCTGTGATGTTGGGTTTGACTGTTCTTTTTTTTTTTTTTTTTTTTTTTTTTTTTTTTTTACTTATGGGACTTAACTACGGGGTCATCAGTCCCTAAACTTACAAACTACTTATGAACTACTTACAAACTAGGACGGCACAAATATCCATGCCCGAGGATTGACTGTTCTCCAGCCTGTCTGTTATTGCTGAAAAATTTCCTATATAACTGCAGATGCCTCGCAGATTGTTAAGGTTAAGAGTCTGTATTCTTAAAACAAATACTTTATTCAGTCATTCATTGCTCTGTATGTATACTGGGCAGTAGTAATTGTTAAGGTATGTTATGTTATGAACATTAGCTACTTGGATCTCAGCTGTTGTCAGTGTCAAGTTCGGTAAAATGTTTTATCAGTATTTTCTGAAATTAGAAGTGTGTATTAGTGCTTGATGAGATATGTAGGGGGAATTAATGAATAAGTAAATATTTGTGAATAATTATTGGGTTGAATGTGCCTTCACACTGATTTTCCAGGTGCTATTACCATTGGGTAAGGCGACTTACTAATTATTGGTACAAATAATTGCTAATTGGTAGCAGATTATAATCTCGTAACGGATGAACGGGGAGTTCAAGTGGATTATTGCTATTACTATTTATAGGTTACAATATCATAAGTTTTCCCTTTTTTATTTTATGAAACTTGATGCTGTGTTGTAACTCTTATTGATACAATGCAGCTACTATTTAAATTTACTATAATTACTCTCATTTTGTCAGCAGCGACCATATTATGCAGATAATGCAACAGCCATTTTTGTTACCAATATAGACAAACTACCACAGCGCGATTTATAAATTAATACTTTCTACGGAAGATGTGAAATATTACAGAAATGCTGCCACCTCATAAAGAAGCAAATTACATAATGATATATAAAAATGAGTTTGAAAGTTAAGCAATTGATATGTTACTCTTTAAAAATGGCCACATTCCCCTGCTGGTCACAGTTTATTACTCAAAATTTAATACGAAATGGAATTTTTTTGTATCACTTTCCCATGTTACAGTACACAATGCTACAATTTTACGAAAAACGCCCTCCAAGCGATGCGCCTTCAGAGGAGTCAACCCTTTTTACTGCAAGCGAGAGAGGTTCATCTATTTGCCCAAAACGATGACAGGCAGCCGTCCAAAATCCCAGGAAGGTAGCAAAATGTATACTGATCAAAACAATTAGGAAATGAATTGCGATATCTAGATTCTTAAGTATTGTCAACGGCAGAATGAACTAAAATGGTTCGACGTCTTCCTGACGGTTCTAAGGACTGGAGAGAAGAACATTACATCAACCGAGGTAGTGGTAATAATAGAAATGGGCAAAAGAGGGGTTTGTTGTTGACGTGTGCTTACCAAACGAATTACACAAGCTGATTGGGTTCAGATAAGTGTAGTGAGCACGTAGTGCAATGCAACAACAACGTGAGTTACCCGAAGCTATGGCATGGAGAGCCAAAGGAAGGTTGGAAGCGGGACAGACGCAGAGGGAGGTGGCTGCAGCTACTGGAGTGCCCCAAAATTATAATTTCCACGACCTGGATGCGATTTCAGACAACAGGAACCGTTAAAGAAAGGCAAGGCCAAGGAAGTCAACGGGTAACATTAGCAATATATTACCGTTATCTCAAGTTAACAGTCCGTCGAGACGGCTGCAAAGTACCTTCAGGCAGTAACAAGATTCACAATATCAACATAAACAGTCCGAAATCGCCTTGGAGAAGTGGCTTATACGCACGGAGCCGTATGCTGTGTGTCCCATTAAAGGCACGTCACCGTATAGCATGCAGAAACTGGGCGGAGGAACATTAGGATTGGAGTCGTAACGAATGGCGCTGGGTTCTGTTCACAGATGAGTCAAGATTTTGTGTTCAGCCGGACAATCTTCGTTCCCTCATCTGGAGAGAACGTGGAATCCGGAATAATCCTACTTATGTAATAAAAATAATAATAATATGGTTTTCTGTTCCGCAGGACCTTATTGAGGAGTAAGACTCCATGGTCATGGAACAAGTCAATACATGAAGTTTAACACAAGAATGGTAACAGAAAAATTTTAAGTAGTCCTATGCACACGACACTCTTAAGACTAAGTGAAAAGAATGAATAAAGAAAAATAAATGAATTAGCTCAACTGCTTAATTTTTCTAGGAGTTCCTCGACAGAATAAAAGGAGTGAGCCATGAGGTAACTCTTGAATTTAGATTTGAAAGCGTGTGGTTAGTGCTAAGATTGTTTAATTCTTGTGCAGTTCATTGAAAATAACAACAACAGCAAACACCTTCTCACCGTTCAAGAAAACTACCATACCCAAAGAACAATAACAGAAAAGAAATATCTCATGCCGGCCGCGGTGGCCGAGGAGACTGAGGCGCTCCAGTCACGGTCTGCACGGCCACTACGGTCGGGGGTTAGAATCCCCCCTCGGGCATGGATATTTGTGCCGTCCTAGTTCGTAAGTAGTTCATAAGTAGTTTGTATGTTTAGGGACTGATGACCCCGTAGTTAAGTCCCATAGACTATACAAACATTTGAACATTTTGAAATATCTCATAAATGACCAAACCAATCTAGCAAACAACACACTATTCAAGCTTCTTGACCACCTAACATAAAAAATAAACACCCTGAACCCCCCCCCCCCTCTCACAAACACTCAAACCACTATGCACAGCCCTTGCCTTCCTCTCCCCCCCCCCCCCCCCAAATCCCTATTAACCCTGTATTTACTTATCTGAAAAACATCTCAGACATCCTGTTCTCTGAAATTAAAAATAACTCATGCGTGCAGACACACACACACACACACACACACACGTTGATTTAAAACTGTATGTATATGAATAAATAAAAAATACGTTTGCAACACTCACAGTCCACACGAAAAACAAATGAACAGACAAAAACTACAGCGACACTGTGGTGAAGTGATAAACGAAACGAAAGGCATTCCACTTAAAACTGGTGATATGCAAACTGTACGCAGTTTCTAATAAGTGAAGCGATAACAAATGAAACGGAAAAAACGACACAAAAACACGATAAGTGCCGTACACAACCAAAATCATATGTCAGGAACCAACCAACTCTAGCCAACAAGACGGAGAATCAGCAGTGGGGTAAAGAAGAGACATCAACACAGTGACTAGATTGAATATAAATTTAAAAAGTACATAGGCCTAACGTTTACAAAGTTAAAAAAACTGTTTTTAATGTATATATATATATACAAAACAAATTGTACAAATCTTCCTATCATTTACAGACCACAGAAGATACTTTTAAAATTGAAATCGAAACGCGTCTTGTGTAAAATAAATGTGTTAATTGCAATCAGCGTAAGACGGATTACCTCTTATAGTCAATTGTCAATTTTTGTTTTCATCAGCAATAAAGGGAACTGAAATATTGTTTTATATATCTCTAGTCCATTTTATGTAAAGGGCCATGAACGCCTAGGATCGTGGTGATGGAACACTTTTTGTGGTGTATGTATAAGCGTTTCTCCTGTGTATATGCTGGAGGAAGAAGGCGGTAGCACTCAGGAAGAGATAAGCACACCTCCCTCTCCCATTTCTCTACGGACCAGTGAGAAACAGGAAATGCCGGCTTCCTCAGTCTCGGTATGTCAGCGCTCCCACACTGAATAAATACACATCTGTACGAACAGAGGCCGTAATGAGTAACGTAGAAGTAGATATCATCGGAGTAGTGCAGCAACTAAAATCACTTAACAAGAACAATTCTTCTGGTCCGGATTGTATACCCATTACATTTCTATCTGATTATTCTGAAGCGATAGCTCCTTACTTAACAGCCATATACAACCGCTCTCATAGAAGGATCTGTACCAAAAGATTGGAAAGTTGCACAGGCACACCTATATTCAAGAAAGGCAGTAGGAGTAACCCACTAAACTACAGGCCTATTTCATTGACGTCAATTTGCAGCAGGGTTTTGGAACATATCCTGTATTCAAATATTATGAATTATCACGAACAGAACGATCTGGTGATCCAAGATCAACACGGATTTAGAAAATATCGTTCATGCGAAACACAACTAGCTCTTTATTCACACGAAGTGATGGGTGCTATCGACAAGGCTTCGTAAATTGATTCCGTATTTCTTGATTTCCAGAAGGCTTTTGACACCATACCTCACAAACGGCTTTTAATCAAATTGCGTGGTTATGGTATATCGCCCCAAATTGGGACTGGATAGGGGATTTCCTGTCAGAAATGACACAGTTCGTAGTAGTCGATGGTAAGGCATCGACTAAAACAGAGGTGATATCGGACGTTCCAGAGGGTAGTGTCATTACTCCTCTGCTGTTTCTTATTTACATAAACGATTTAGGGGAAAATCTAAGTAGCTCTCTTAGGTTGTTTGCAGATGACGCCCTCATTTACCGTCTAGTAAAATCATCTGAAGATCAAAACCAACTGCAGAACGATCTGAATAAGATATCAGTATGGTGTAAAAATTGGTAATTGAATCTAAATATTGAGAAGTATGAAGTCGTCCGCATGAGTACGAAAAAAAATCCGTTAAACTTTGTTTACAAGATAAATCGATCAAAAGTGAAGACCGTAAACACCACAAAATACCTAGGAATTACTATTACTTCAGACTGAAATTGGAAAGAACACGTAGATAATGTCGTGGGAAAGGCGAACCAGAGACTGCGTTTTATTGGCAGAACCCTTAAAACATGCAAGAGAACTACAAAAGAAACTGCATACACTACGCTTGTCCGTCCATTTTTGGAGTATTGCTGCCCAGTGTGGGATCCTTATCAGGTGGGTTTGATGGAGGTCCAAAGAAGGGCAGCTCGTTTCGTATTGTCACGATACAGGGGAGACAGGGTTACGGAAATGATACAGGATCTGGGATGGGAATCATTACAACAACGGCGCTTATCGCTGCATCGTGGGCTACTTACGAAACTCCAATCGCCAACATTCTCCTCCAAAGGCAAAAATATATTGTTGACTCCCACTTACATATGTAGAAATGATCGTCAGAATAAAATACAAGAAATCAGAGCTCGAACGGAGAGATTCAGGTGTTCTTTCTTCCCGCGCGCTATTCGAGAATCGAATGGGAGATAAATAGTATAATTGTGGTTCGATGAACCCTCTGCCAGGCACTTAAATGCGATTTGCAGAATATCCCAAGTAGATTTAGATGTTATCTTTAGAAAAACCTCAAATAAATCAGCTTTATTCATCCATATTCATATATAACTCGACCTATTTATGTACGCATGTTGTAATGAAGTATTTTTTGAAATATTGCTAACGTTAATTAATAATGAGTGGCACTCCATATATGTTTGCCTAACAGCAAAGACCAAAGCCCTTCAATAATTCTAATGTGACGTTGATATAAAATTAGGGGAAATAAATGTGAAGTATACGCACGTTCCTGCTACCCAAAAAGAGAATGATCCTTGATCACAATGCATAAAACATTTTTACATACCAAATCGTCGACACTCCGAGATCACGAGCTACCTTATAGAACAGTGCGTTTACGTGCCATCACCGCCCTAGTGTTCTCCCTTTCACCTAAATTAAATGAGAAAAGGAATTGCGTGCATTACGAGTCGTTTAGCCAATAAACAACCGACTCAGTATCGAAGTGTGCTCATTGGTTTCCAGTAACTACTAGAAGTCGGTCTATGTGGCAAAGATTCCTCGACATGTGTCACTCCCTGAAGCGATCGAACTCCTTTCTTCTTTCATGTCATTAATTGCTAATTATCTAGAACACAGAGATACCACCCTGTAGCCGGCCGCGGTGGCCGAGGGGACTGAGGCGCTTCAGTCACGGTCTGCACGGCCACTAGGTCGGGGGTTCGAATCCCCCCTCGGGCATGGATATTTGTGCCGTCCTAAGTTGTAGGTAGTTCATAAGTAGTTTGTAAGTTTAGGGACTGATGACCCCGTAGTTAAGTCCCTTAACCTTAACAAACATTTGAACATTGTACCACCCTGTAACAGTCAACTGAAACAGGAGCTGAGCCTCAACTACGCGACCTGGTGGCGTCTGCAATCACAGCAAGCAGAGTTGATAAGCGACTGCTGTGTGGCACATTCTGATAACGCATCGTTGCCGCAGAACGTTTTCGTTCGCCGTCGGGGGTTCGAGTCCACCCTCATGCATGGGTGTTTGTGTTGTTCTTAGCATAAGTTACTTTACGATAGTGTAAGTAGTTTGTAAGCGTAGGGACTAATGACAAACGTAGTTAAGTCTCTTAAATTTACAAACATTTGAACTTTATTTATTTATTTTTGGAGCAGAACGCTTTCTCCAGGATTTTGTACTACAAACCTGTCCAAAAGCAGCGAATATTCACCAGTATTCATTTATCTTTAATGCTAACTGAGCTTTCCAGTACAATGAGAATGTCGTAAGTGACAGTACTAAGGAAAAGTACACTAAATCCCCGGGTAACTCAACTCTGTCATCCGAAACGCCTCCGACGACGGCAAAAATAAATAAATAGATAAAAGTGTCCCACCTGAAATTAATTTGGATGAATGCCCACTGGATGTCAGCTGATGATGGTTTCCGAGCACTAGAGGTATGTAAACCTAAATTAGGAAATTTTAGCTTTCATATTTAACTGGGTATACGGAAGTTAAACATAGAAGTTACAGTACGACTGTGTTTACTTTTGGTTGCCCTAAGATTTGCAGAGTCGTGCAGTGAGGCAACGCCGGCTGACGTTCTATTAATGAAAAGATGGAGCGGCATTGCTGCTAGAAACGTTTTGAGGGGCGCAAGAAACAAACAAACATTGCGCAATTTTGTTAATGACAAGTTTATATGCTATAAATTGTTAAGTACTTTTTACTGTATATTGTTGTACTGGAAATATAAAAATATAAATTTAACTTCGATAAAGAAATGTGTAACCTTTAAAGAGATACTGTACCAGATTTCGTTAGACGTTAATAACCTTTCCAAAATGTTTATTTTAATTACTACGCAAAACACTGTTGGATATGTTTGATGTTCGTGGCTTGGTATCGGAAATGAGCTCCCCCACTTAATTCGGTTAACCATGGTTGTACTGAATGTTATAAGGCATTTCAAAAGTCAAATATACCGTAAGTTGTATCATGTGGACAGCCATACCACTGTGACTGGCGCATTAAATGTACGTTTTGTTTACGTATACAGTGGTAAATAGCAGTCCTTGTATTACACGACGTGTAATAACGCTGAATCCTACTAAGAAAAAAGACCAAAATAAAATGCTCTGACCACCAGTTTGGAAACATTAGATTGGCGGTCTCACGCATTGCAGTAAATCTGCGGAAAACTTTTCCTAAAACCAATAATCTAATGCTATATTTGTCACTGGTTGTTTCGATCAAGAACCGATAAATACGTAAACTCAAATTGTATAACGTTAACTTCGCGAAAACTCTATGCGCATTTGTAGCTAACACCTATTTATGCTAAATAGGTGCTAGCTACAAGATTAGTCAAATTTGGCTTCGTGTTATTTGCGAGTGTCACAAGGTACCACGTGCTGATTTGCTGTGTTAGGAAGAGAAAACTTATAACAATTCGTCAGCAGCAATAAATATACAAATGAAACTCTGTGCACGAACATCTGTAAAAACTGGACTGATTTACCAACACCATAGAGGAAACAAGAGACCAGATCGGCCCAGACGAGTTTTAGTTCTTTATGGTAGCAAAAGTGGATTCGAAAACGATGATTGTGAAACACGCAGGCACACACACACACACACACACACACACACACACATACACACTCACACACCACATACAAACACGTCAAATCTTAAGTTACTGTATAAACACAATTGCCTTCACCACAGACAAAACATAAAATATTATGTTAAGAGGAGATCTTAGTTATCAGACACCAGAAGAATATAGTATACTTGTAAATAATAAAAGGACGGAACATCGCTAAATAATTTCGCCCACGAATGGTACAGAATAGGAAATGGTGTTTATTTTTTAAGAAATAAACGCAATTACCATCGTCCAACCAAGCTGACGACAGCCAACTGGCGAAGAGGCACATCAAAGGTGCGACCTATTTAGGGCAGATAAATCGACCCGACCACGTCGGTCATGAAACTCTGTACAGGATCGAGCCCTGCCTCGATAAACAGCAGTTCACGAGAATACATTGTGTAGGAACTTTATTTACAAGTTTTTGACAAGATACAAAATACCAATTCAGTAGTTGAGCCAATAACCTGTATCAATGAAAATTTTCTAGAACCAAAATCCTTCTTCATTATTTAATATTGCTTCTGAGTATAAAATGAGTAGCACAGATCGAATTCTGCCTGGAACTCATTGTTTTCAAGTAGAACTCATAATTATGAATCATAACCAATTTTTCATAGTCACAACATCGTACGGTAAACATATCCTCCCAGTCAATGTTGTTGTTGTTGTAGTCTTTGGTCCGTAGACTGATTTGATGCAGCCCTCCACGCTACTCTATATTTCACAAGCCTCTACATGTCTGAGAATAGCAACCCACATACCTTTAAATCTGCTTATTGTATTCGTATTATCCCAACGCTTCCCTACAATATTAAATTGACTATTCCTCAGTGTCTGAGAATGTGCCCTGCTAATGGCTCCCTTCTTTTAGTCAAGATATGCTATAAATCTCTTTTCTTTTCAATTCTGTTCAATACCCTCTCATTAGTTACGAGATCTACCCTACTAATCTTCAGCATTCTCGTGTAGCGCCGGACGCGGTGGCCGAGGGGACTGAGGCACTCCAGTCACGGTCTGCACGGCCATTACGGTCGGGGGTTCGAATCCCCCCTCGGGCATGGATGTTTGTGCCGTCCTTACTATTAGTTAGTTCATAAGTAGTTTGTAAGTTTAGGGACTGATGACCCCGTAGTTAAGTCCCATAAGCTATACAAACATTTGAACATTTTCTCGTGTAGCACCAAATTTCAAATCTTCTGTCCTCTTCAGTATGAACTGTTTATCGTCCACCTTTCACTCTCGTACAAGGCCATACTCCAGACAAGACACCCTAAAACTTGTTTTAATATTCTGTGTCACAAATTTCTCTTCTCCAGTTTCACAAACAACGTTAGGTCCCATGACCTTATTTCAGAATCGTGTTTCCGCAGTTTCGCTGTTTAGTTTGGGTTGCATTGAATTATCAAGTGATAATTATACAAGAGGCAGGACCTGGCTAATTCAATGGGCGTAAACCTAGGTAAATTATTAGTACACGTGATAGGGTCCCACTCATAAAAGTAATTTGCCTGATCCGAGGGGGGAAAATTGAAGCCGGCCGCGATGGCCGAGGGGACTGAGGCGCTCCAGTCACGGTCTGCATGGCCTCTACGGTCGGGGGTTCGAATCCCCCCTTGGGCACGGATATTTCTGCCGTCCTAGTTCGTAAGTAGTTCATAAGTAGTTTGTAAGTTTAGGGACTGATGACCCCGTTATTAAGTCCCATAAGCTGTACAAACATTTGAACATTTGAAAATTGAAGTGCAGCTGTACGTACATGCTTAAGATATTTTCATTCTACCACCGAAAGCAAACACGGACCAAATAAACAGTGAACTACGCTACAGCGATGCAGATGACCAGCGCAGGATGGCCAGATTGGGCGTTATGTCGCGTTTTGAGCTGTTAATAGTAGATTTTTTTTTTTTAAAAGACACGCAACCACAGCTCTTTGGCCGATATTTTGTTCATCAGTGAGATTTTTCGACGAAATACGGACAGTGTATTTGCATGTCCTGATTTTAGTTTAATGTAATTTGTCATGATTTATTATGATTCCACTGCCTTGTGAAATAGTGAAATATTGCAACCCTAACTCCACCAGTTAAACCAAACTTTTCTCGCCTAGGAGCTTTATGTAAATCATAACAGTAGTGCTACACAGAATGTTGCGAACAGGTCATTTGTTCGGGGTGGTTGAGTGAATCGAGTACTCATAAGTCATAACTGGTTTGTATCCGTGTGTTAATTCTGAGTCACAATGAGAAAGTGATAAATTATAAATGTTTCAAATAACGCAGCCATTCTCTATCAACTATTTAAATAAACACAGTAATCAAATAAGTTGTAAGGTGGTATTATTTTCCACCTTTCAATATTTGTATCCCGATCAAACAAAGTTTCTCACAATAGTAACTTTTAACAATAACCACCGCTCATACTGTTGCAGAATACATGCTGTAGGCCTACGCCGTATAAAAGACAAAAAGCAGTGTGGAAGTGCAAAACAGCCTGATAACGAAAGGTACGGAAATGAATGTTTATACAGTGAGACAACAAAAAAGAAGTGTATACCTTATACTACAACATGTTTCACAGTTTTGTAAATATGTCCTTATGCATTCTTTTAGATTAAATACAAAAACCCACTAAGGATGGTGGGTTTTCCGCAGAAGCTAGTTTGGGTATAAAAATAACAAGTGTTTGCATCAAGGCGGATCCAAAAACCCACATTTGTCTTCCGACTACCCAGAATGTATCCAAAATAATTTCGTTAACAAGCAGAATTATATTCATCTACAATTACACATATACTCCGCAATCCACCGTAAGGTGCATGGCGGAGGGTACACTGTACCACTATTAACCATTCCCTTTTCTATTCCACTCTCAAATAGAACGAGCGAAAAATGAATGCCTGTATGCCTCTGTACGAGCCCAGTTTCTCTTGTCTTTGTCTTAACGTGAAATGCAGGTTCGAAACAGTAAAATCGTTCTACAGTCAGCTTCAAATTCCGGTCTTCTAAATTTCCCCAACACATTTTCTCGAAAAGAACGTCACCTTCCCTCCAGCGATTGCCATTTGAGTTCCCGAAGCACTTTTGTAACATTCGCGCACTAGTCGAACCTACCAGTTACGAACTTAGCTGCTCGTCTCTGAACTGCTTCTATGTATTCCTTCAAATCGATCTGGTGCGGATTCCAAACACTTGAGCTATACTCAAGACGTGGTCTGACAAGCGTTTTATACGCGGTCTCCTTTGCAGACGAACTACATCTTCCCAAAATTCTCCCAATAAACTGAAGTATACTATTTGCATTCCCCACGTCGGTCCTCACATGCTTGTTCCATTTCATATCGTTACACCTAGATATTTAATCGACGAGACTGTGTCGAGCACCACACTACTGACGCTGTAATCCAACATTACGGGACTGTTTTTCCTACTCAACTGCATCGCCTTGCATTTTTCTACGTTTAGAGCTAGCTGCCATTCTTCGCACCAACTAGAAAGTTTGTGTAGGTCATCCTGTTTCCTATTATAGTCACTTAATGATGACACCGTCCCATAAACCACAGGTCATCAGCAAACAGCCGCAGGTTACTAGTTATTCTGTCCATCAGATCATTTATATAGGTAGAAAATAAGTCTTTCCCTTCTCTGTCTTTTCAATCCTAACATTACTGTATTACCCCTATGCCAGCAGAGGGTAGATAGATTAGCCCGCGTCATGTCACGGATTGCGAGGCTGCTCTAGTTGAGGTTCCAGTCCTCCCTGGGGCATGGGTGTGTGTGTTGTCCTTAAGCTACGTTAGATTAAATAGTGTGTACGTTTATGGACTGATAACCTTCGTAGTTAATTCCATTACAAACCACACACATTTAAAGATATTTTTTGTTTACCTGTTTGATATTCCTAACAGATCATGGGTAATGTGTATATGTAGTTTGATTTAAATCGAATCACAGTATTTTTATACATATTACGCTTGTATCTATGGCAAAATTAGCCCTTTAATTTTGTTTTCCAGAATCTAAGTGGTTATGAAGTCATATCTCTTGTCCTACATGTCTCACTTGATTATTATTTACCAGTTTCGTATAGTGTAATATTAGAAAACTGCCTGCGAAATGAGTTGCGAATGGAGTCGGTAGTAAAGACGTAATAAATTACAACGTTATGCGTATTGGGGAGGATTTTCAAGCATTTCAGAGTTTTTGATGTCATATCTCGTACATTATTTGTCGTACTACGGTATAATTTCGAAGAAACATGCAGTAGTATATGTGCAAATGTTCAAATGTTCAAATGTTTGTTAAGCTTAAGGGACGTAACTACGGGGTCATCAGTCCCTAAACTTACAAACTACTTATGAACTACTTACGAACTAGGACGGCACAAATATCCATGCCCGAGGGGGGATTCGAACCCCCGACCGTAGTGGCCGTGCAGACCGTGACTGGAGCGCCTCAGTCCCCTCGGCCACCGCGGCCGGCAGTATATGTGCATAATGTCTGCCAAATACGTCATGAATAGATTTAGTAGTAGAGACGTACTAAATAAAATCGTCGTGAGTAATGAGGCGGTTTTTAATTAACGTAATTGTCTATTACTTCATATCTCATGAACTGTGTGTCCTACGATTATGCAATTTCGAGAGTAAGTTCAGTGCTTTGTGTTTATACTGTCTGTAAAATGTTTTGTGAATGCAGTTAATAGTGTACACTTAATAACCTATAACGTCATGTCAAATTTCGTAGTTTTACTCCATGAATGCCGAAAAAGTAGTAAGCGATAAAAAAAATTCTTTTCGTCTTTTTTACTGGGGTTGTCAGCGTGAAAACGTTCCTAAAAGTTTGAGATTATGTTTAAAGTTTATTTCAAGTCGCTGAGTGCTCTCATTCTCAAATAGTGAACGAGTAAAGTCATGTTACCACGCACCGAGAGCCGAGACAGTTTTCATTGTTTAAGGCGTCATATCTCCTAAACTATATATTGCAAGTGGTTTTTGCTACACAGACACGATACGTGACCTTAAATAATATGTGTGCCAAATATTGTTCAAATCTGTACATTAGTTTAGGAGCAGATGTGGAATATTGTCGCACAATACGGCTGTTTTTCGTGAATTCCATTGTTTATGACGCCATATCTCGTGACGTATGTGTCGTAGGTGGTTCCTACCGCGACAGTGATTGTTGCCTGGTACTAAGGAAGATGTGTACCAAGTTTGGTTGAAACCGGTTCAGTAGTTTAGGAGTAGATGTGGTATATACATACACACATACATACATGCAGCGACTTTTATAAATTTGTAGATATACAGAATGTTTGAGGGAACTAAAACCATAATAACTTAGCGATTTTCAAATAAAAATAGAAATTAAGTAATTAGAGTGGAAATAACGGCATTTGCAACTGAGATACACATTTCGTCTACTTAACATTCTAATTGCTTTTTTCGCAGATTCAGAATTGACGCTGGTGATACAGATCTGCGGTCTCATCTGAATACAGTCCCTAAAACGCAAGTTATTTGAGTTGGCGAACACAGAATGAAGTCCTTTCAGCTTGTGGCACATACATAATGGGACAAGTAGCTGCTGAAGTTAGAGCAGAACAGTTCTTTTCTGTTTTAGCAGATGAAAGGCAAGACATTTCTAAAAAAAGATCAGTTCTCCATTGCCTTGCGCTTCATAAAGAATAATGTTCTGTATGAACGATTTCTCGCATTTGTTGAAGTCACTGACCTACAGGCAAAGGTTTGGCACAAACTTTGTTAGACACTCTTCAAGGCTGTGACATTAACATATCAGCGTGGACAGGGATACGACAGTTGCAATGCAATCAGTGGGCAATTTAAGGGGGTTCAAGCAGAAGTGAAGAAGAGATGTCCACTAGCATTGTACCTTCCTTGTCCGAACCATGTGTTCAACCTTGCTGTGGTTCACAGCTGTGAAATTCCTTACATGCACTTGGCACAATGAGCAGTTCTGCTCGAATTTCCTGTCTCACAAATAATGTTTCGGAAATGTTGCCCGAAGCTACCAAGAAGCGTGTCAAGCCATACTGTGCTACCAGATTTATCGCAAACCACTCGGACGTATTAACATTTAAAGACCTGCTTATGCCAATTGTTGCCACACTGGGGAATTTAAGTACAAAACACTCGACTAGTTCATCACATGCAAATGAGTTACCAACAGCTTCCTGCAAGTGTGAGTTCATTGCTGTCTTGTGTGTCGTTGAAACATTTGATTCACTTCTACTCCCAATCTCTGCTGAGTTGCAGTCTCCACAACTTGACGTTACTGAAGCAACGAAACAGGTAAACATATATATTTGTGGCCCTTTTCTTGTATTTAAATCACATACAAGTACCCCTATTTAATTCTACTTCTCTGTAGCTTACAATGGAAAATGTAGTATCAACATGAAACAAACTATTTTTATCTTAATTCTTATGTAAATAACTTTTATGTATCTACTCAAAATGCATTTCTAACACTATTTACTTTTCTGACTTGAAAAACTACTTATAGAAGTAAAACTATATAATTTCTCTCGTTCCAGATTGAAAATGTCGTCAACATACTGGCTGAAAAACGGCAAAATGCTGTGAAAGAGTTCCACCAACAATTTCAACAGGTTGCAGAGCTCGGTGAAGAGCTTGACGTCGACATAACGACTGCCACGTCTGATTGGGAGAAAATACCTTGAGAACACTGTTTATGCAACACTGAGGAATACTTCCGCATTAATCTTTACATTCCGTACGTTGAGATATTGCACAGTGAACTGTCAGAACTTTTTCCAGACATCAGAATGAGTGTCTTAAGTTGGAACACCTTATCCCGAAATTCATTTAAAATGGGAACTTTTCAGATATACAGTCCACTATTCGCACCTTCAGTAATGACCTCCCAATTTCAGAAGTGTTGTAAGAGGTGAATTCGAGAGGTGGAAGAAGAAATGGGAAAATGTTGATCTGAGTGACAAGCCGAAGAACGCAGTCGAAACACTAGAGGCATGTTCGGAATCGTTCTTCCCAAAGATTCGAATACTTCTTCAAATATTTACTGTCCTTCCTGTGTTAACATGCAGTTGTGAGCAAAATTTTAGCTGCTTGCTTCGTCTGAAAACTTACTTGCGTTCGACGATGAAGGAAGAGAGACTGAATGGTCTGGCACACT
The DNA here is from genome assembly GCA_026315105.1 of Locusta migratoria. Lineage (NCBI taxonomy): Eukaryota > Metazoa > Arthropoda > Insecta > Orthoptera > Acrididae > Locusta > Locusta migratoria. The sequence continues at coordinate 733,048,800 of CM048755.1, read as the reverse complement.
TGTCTATTAATCGACATAGAGTCTGCAATAATAAAACTGTGGTTAATTTTACACTGATCGGAAATAAAATGCGAAAATTTGTGTCTTGTGAAGTTTTAGAGTGGTGGAAACTTGAGGTGGCTTTGTGCCTCATAAAATACTAGTTATATTCCAGAGCGTAATTAAATATAGCAAATTCCTTACCGACCTATGTGAATAAGTGAAACTGTTTATTAAGTTCACAAGACATGTCAGAAGGAAATCAGCAGTAAGACTAAATATTGATCTCAAAGTAATAGTAATTACCGAGACAGACTATTGTAAGGATAGTTCATGATGAGATTACTACCTGAAATTAAGTACACATCTGAACATTTCAACTATCATGAAATGAAAACTAGGATGAACCTTTAAACATATATTCTAATGATAAATTTACACAAGCGAACCATCAAGAAACAAAAAGCACAATTGATGCCCACTCGTTAATGGTTCAGCCAGAATATCGGAAAAGGACAATGTGCAGTAAATTCATAGAGCAAAATAGTCCGAACAATATTACGTATGTATCATCATACTTTCATTACATAATATCTCTATTAGTTTTATAGTTTGTGATGATAAAGTGCTGTAATTTGTTGCATTACATTTTGCTGTTATATGTTCAGTTTCATAATATGTCTATTATGACAAAAGGAAGTATTAAACCTTCTGTTAGTGTGTTCAATTCTTTGGTGTGCTTGTTTTTCAACTGACACTCCAGTAACACCGGGCCTGTACATTAAATAAATATTTAACTATCAGTTTTGCAGACATGTGAGATTCTATCACGTTTATGGACCATTTAAGACGAATAAAGCAACAAATCAGTTTTTGTCCACCTATCTGACTTGTAAAAAGTTTAAATCGAATATGTATTTATATTACAATGTACAAACTAATAGAAGATAAAATTAAGATTCCGACTTGCCCCGCACCCTCTGAAAAATAATCCTGTGTGATAGAGCCTCAGTGATCAATACGATTGATATAGATACACATAATTGATATAAATAATATAATTGATACGAATATTGTAATTGATATAAATGCAACAAATTATATAAAGTCACGCGAGGTAGAGATTTGCACCCCCCCCCCCCCGCCCCCGAAATAAAATTCTGCGTGCGCCCCTGCCTATAACGTCTCAGATTCACGAGCTCTGTACTCATGAGACTCCGAATGGAGCAGTCACACAATCCGCGCGTCCATTCCCGCATGGCGATTAGATTTTAACGACCGTAGACGACGAGATCAGTAGAGATTGAGCATGAGCCCGAATTGGGAAATGAAATCGACCATGCATTTTCATAGGAACCATGTAAGCATTCGCCTGCAGAAATCACAGAAAGACTAAATCTGGATGGTCGGAGACAAATGTGAACCTTCACGATTACGAACGCGGGTCCAACCCCTTAGACAGGTCTGTGGCTGGATGAGTACGGTGTAGCCTACCGACCTGTAGCGCTGGCAGACATCAGCGGGTATGTTAGCATCGTGCATTTTTATAAGAATACGACGAATAAAAGGGCGGTATAAAAAGTATTTTTCCTCTGAAACGACTTTATTGACAGACGTACTTATAATTAAACGCCTTCAATATAATCGCGCTTGTTATATAAGACCTTTTGCAAAAATGTCCGGCAGGCGTCGTATACCACCTGCGCGTCTATTTCTGTTGATGTCCTGTAATGACTGCGAGGACCTCTTGCAGCACTGACAGTGGGAGATTCTGGAACATCCATCATGCTCATTCGCCATGAATCCCTGTTATTACGATATCTTTGCTTAACTGAAAAGACTACTGTGAGCAATCCGGTACAGCTCCAGAGATGACATTATCCGTGCAACAGTGTCGTCAATACGGGACATCAACGAACTACAAGCGGATTGTTATACGATGCCTGCCGAACATTTGCTAAAATATTATAAATAACGGGGCGGTTATTTTGGAGATGCGTGACTATGTCTTTCTATCAATAAAGTTACTTAAGAGAAAAATAATATTCCTACTCAATAGCCGGCCGCGGTGGCCGAGGTGACTGAGGCGCTCCAGTCACGGTCAGCACGGCCACTACGGTCGGGGGTTCGAATCCCCCCTCGGGCATGGATATTTGTGCCGTCCTAGTTCGTAAGTAGTTCATAGGTAGTTTGTAAGTTTAGGGACTGATGACCCCGTAGTTAAGTCCCATAAGCCTTACAAACATTTGAACCTACTCAATATTGCTATCATACATTGCTTGTACCCTGGCATTTACCGTCGAAAATTAATAACCTAAATTACACATTCTGTTGAGATCCGTAACTGGAAAATTCTCCTAGACAACAGGTTTTGCCGTAATTATATCACGGATAGAGTTGTGAGAACTGTAGACCTGCCTTGCAGGTCAGAACAATAATGGAAAAAGGTACTTAGTATAATATGATAGTGTTGCAGCTCTGACAGCATTGTTCCCAGAGCAGGAAATCACGTAATCAATCTTCCTGCACCAAAACCGTATGGATTCTGACATTTCTCAGTCTCTGGAAGATCTGTCACGGGAATATCTCTGTACTGCATCCTACCATTACCGAATATTCCACTAAAAGTACAGCCTTCCACTGCTAGCTCAGTAATAATACCTGTGTGTTATACTCAATTCGTTTACGTTACCAATCTCATGTTGGTTAGGAGGCTGATACTTCCACACAGCCGACTATCGTATGTGATCATATTGCTGCAGTAATGCAGTACTTCCACAGTTATACTCTTTATACTCGAAATAAACCAATTTTCGAAGACTTCTTTTTTATAGTAAGATTATGCTGAAATAATAAAGCTCTATGGAAAATCTTATTCATAATAAGGTCATAAGATGGGTACAAGAGCTGGCGGGCTGTCTGGGTAGATAACGGGTCACCCCAAAGGGTCGGCAGAGGGAGACACTAACCCTCCTCACAGCTAGAGTATTAAGGGCAGTCATGGTGCTGCCTGCGTCTCCGGACGTCTTGCCAACTTGCGCTCACTCGCTCGGCCAAAGAAAAGTCTTTCCTGAACACAACGAAAGCAGTACATTTCTCACATCGAGTATTGCGGAGGAGCAAACCAGGAAGAAAATCACTACCTTAAAAACTAGGCAATAGTATTACTTTCCAGTCTAAGCACGCTAGATAAAATGCCACTGACTTCTCCAGGACATATCTGGATTACTCCACAGGTGTCATAACAAAGCACGACATCCAACAACTTTATTTATTTCCTCAGTTTGAGGTATGTGCCACAAAATTTCTATGAGCGTATCCATCCCACCAGTGGATCCGCCACTGACTACCTCCTATTCTTGGTGCTTATACAGTATTGCGAAGTTTGGTCATCCCATACATAACATACACACTTAACTATCTGTTTAGCAAATGACTGGATGCCTGAATGGAAGTCTAGAATCACTGCAGCAGAGTATTATAAAGTAAAGTAGGGATGACAAAAGAAGGTTTTATTTATTTACATAGAATTTGTTTTTAACATAAAGGTTTTGTGGTAATTGGTCTCTTGCACAAAAAAACATTAAAATTTGCATTTAACGTCCGTCTACTCCAACGTAAGCATAGGATCTATGCATGTAGGAACGGCTGTGATTCTGAACAAAAAACGTGATATGAACATATTTCCTGTTCTTAACAGTTTCTGATGAAACTATGAAAACATGCGGTAACAGGACACTGGCAGGTGAAAGTAAATAAAACACTGTCCGTATATTTTCGGTACACTGACCAGTACTGTTTTTACTGTGCACGTATCAGAAATTTAATGCGCCGATGAAACCACTGCACCGCTGCGACACGAGATAAAGAGCGCGTAGACTTGCAGGAGCCACCGTGAGCAAGCGAACTCAGTAATGAAACGGCCAGTAAAGATAACAGTCCGTGTCGTAATGTTGCTTTGGCCGCATTCGCATGTGAGTGCTGGTGAACTGCATGCAACTCACTCCCGAGATTTCAAACACCGCCATGTCGGATACGCGTAAGGAAAGGACCTATGTTCATTTGAAGTTTTGTGTTCAGAATGACCAATGCTATCAGCTCTCAAAGCATGTGCCTTTCTCCCGACTCGCCTGGTACTCATCAACAAAACAGTTTTCAGTGCTTCTCTTAAAACAAACGTTTTTCCTACGTGCAGTATAAATATGTGTAGGAGGAATATGACAGCTTCATCTTCACAAAATTAAAGAATACACCGTATAGGTCGAAAGCGTGTAGCAAACGAATGTGTGCCTAGCAGTTTACGCTGAAATAGACTTCAGTGTGAAGTAGGGATGACCGAAGAATTTTTTAATTTATATATTACATCACGGTATTTGGTGTTAAAATAAATGGATTGTCATTTGTCTGTGTTTGACCATCGCACAGACTATCGAATGGAGGACACAAATAGGCATTCTTAGTGTAGAGAAGCAGCTGAGAGAGCTGAAAACAAATAAGTCGGCAGGTCCGGATGGAATCCTAATTCGGTTTGACTGCGGCACCTGTACTTAGCTTGCATACATCACGAATCTTTGGTCGAGAACAAAGTCCAAAACGACTGGAAAAAAGCGCAGGTGACTCCTGTTTATAACAAAGGTTAAAAAAAATGAAATTGTTACAGACCAATAACATTAACTTCCTTTTGCTGCAGAATTCTTGCCCGTATTCTCAATTCCAATATATTTTCTTGAGACGGTAAAGCTTCTGTCCATGGATCAGCCTTGCGGGCCGCGGTGGCTGAGCAGTCTGCGGCGCGCCAGTCACGGTCTGCACGGCCACTACGGTCGGCGGTTCGAATCTCCCCCCGGGCATGGATATTTGTGCCGTCCTTAGTATAAGGTAGTTTATAAGTATTATGTGATTCTTCAGTTTCTCCCGGCGTATTTGATAATCAAAATATCCACGGGTGTACTGCCGGTCTATAGTGTCCAACGGGCACTATAGACACTATAGACCGGCAGTACACCCGTTGATATTTTGATTAGTTTATAAGTAGTTTGTAAGTTTAGGGACTGATGACCCGTAGTTAAGTCCCATAAACTCTACAAGCATTTGAGCATTTTGAGCGTGTATCAGCACTGCTTTAGAAAGGGTCTAACGGAAGACATTGAGAAGGTTCAGAGAAGGGCACCTCGTTTTGTTTTATCACGTTACAGGGGCGAAAGCGTCACGGAAATGTTGCACGATTTGAGGTGGAAAGCATTAAAAGAACAACGTTATTTGTTGCGGTGAGTTCTATTTGCGAAATTTCAATCACCGACTTTTACTTCTGAATATGAAAATACTTTGCTAGCACCCATCTACATAGGAGACATGACCATCCAAATAAAATAAGAGAAATCAGATCGAAAACGGAATGATTTAGGTGTTCTTTCTTCTTGCGCGCTACTAGAGAATCGAAAGGTAGAGAAAGGTTCTGAAAGAGGCTAATAAACCCTCTGCCAGGCACTTAAATGTGATTTGCAGAGTATCTATGTAGATGTTTGACATAGTGCCGTAGTGCAGACAGCTAATGAAAGTACGAGCATATGGCGTAGGTACCCAAATATGTGAGTGGTTCGAAGGCTATTTAATTGACAGAATCCAGTACGTTTTACTCAAGAATGATTGTTCATCAGAGACCAGGGTATCATCCGCAATGCCCGTGGAAAGTGCGATAGGATAGCTGGTTTCTATACAGGGTGAGTGGAATTCGCGCATTCGGGCTTCCCAGCGCGATTCCCTACATTACAACAATAAAAAAAAAGTCTGTCACAAAAACTCGTCCTGCGCACTTTTCCGGCAGTAAGTGGACGTCGAAGTCTGAGATGGGGTTGCGTTCGATACGTCAGTGTGTTTCAGAATTACACAATTACACCAAAAAACATCTACGGGATGTAGAAGGCGTCTTGAGGAACAAAATAAACATAGAAACCCATGGCCGTAAACGCCATTCAACGAAGCTACGGAGAGCCCAAGCTATAGGCAACGGCGCTTGCCGCTAGACTTCCCCTCCAGCAACTTAGATGCTCTGTAGCGTAGTTGAATGGCGTTTCCGGGCATAGGTTTATAAGCTCATTCTGTCTCTCAAGAAGCCTTCTGCAACCCCTAGAAGTTTGTTGGTGTAATTGAGTTTTTTTGCACACTTGTGAGGATCACTCTGTGTACAAAACTTATCTGACAGAGTGAGTAGTAATCTGCGACAGTAATTTGATGATGCTTTGCATTACTGGAAGGTAGGATGCAGGATGATTACTAGTTGGTATGGAAGACAATCCCAGTATTACCAGTGAGCTGCCTGACACAATGGCGCCGATTAAGTATCTAGTCGTAATGTTGCAGAGCGATATGAAATGGAACGAGCATGTAAGCACAGTTGTGGGGATGGCGGAAGGTCGACTTCGGTTTATTGGAAGAATTTTGGGTGGAAGTGGTTCACCTGTAAAGGAGATTGTTGTTGAGTACTGTTAAAGCGCTTGTGATCTTCAACAGATCAGGTTAAAGGAAGACATTGATGCACATCAGAAGGGAGCTGCTAGATTTGTTAAGTTCGACCAGCATCCAAGTGTTAAGAACTTAAGTGGGAATCCCTGGAGGAAACGCGACGTTCTTTACTAGACAAAACTAATGAGGAATTATAGAGGGCCAACATTTTAAGCTGACTGCAGAACTACTCTACTGCCACCAGCTTACATTTCGCATTAAGAACCACCAAGATAAATAGAAGAAATTAGGGATAGTACGGAGACATATAGTCTATTTTGCATCTTTGTGTGGAGTGGAACAAAACTGAAATGACTAGTAGTGAGAAGTACTCTCCGCCACGCACTGTATTGTGGATTGCGGAGTATGTATATAGAGGTAGATGTAGAAGTCGACCAATCCCCAGTATTTAGTCATTATATTGAAGGCCCCAAAACTCCACTCCAACGCATATGACAATTAAATTCCTCTGTATATTTTTCCCTTCCGTAAGTGGATGTGTGACATCACGTCTCCCCTACATAACTAGTACGTATGGATCGGATTGTCGACTACCACATCCTATATCTAGCATGATTATACGAGGGATGGAACTTAAATAGTGACAAATATTTATTCACAACCGATACAAATGCGTTACATGTTTCCACCTGTTACTGTCCTTCAAAGTAGTCACCCACCAGCGTTGTGAAGAACTCGTAGCCAGCGATGTGAAAGGCTTTGAATACCGTTAGCAGAGCCTGTTCTGTTGATGGTGCGAACAGCGCGGTCTACTGCCTATCGAATCTGTGGAACAGTTATGAAGCGAATGCCAGGAACTGGCGCCTTCATCTTCGGAATCAAATCAAAGTTACAAGGACCTACGGCCGGGGAGTATGGTGGCTGGTACAGTACTCCCAGTCCCATCGACCGAACGGAGCAGACACAGCTTGCGCTGTATGCGCTTGCGCATTGTCGTGCGAAATGATGGGTGGGTTGCGCAAAAATGTGTTGCCGCTTCTTTCGCAAAGCTGAGCACAGGTGATGCTCCAAAATCGAACAGTAATACTGTGCATTTACAGTTTGCCATGGAGGAACGTAACACCGTTAAGTTAGACCGCTCGCTCACAAGTGACTGTGTTTCCCTCGATTGAGCGCACGCCGGTGACGTGGAACGGGCGAGTACATTTATTCGGAGGTAGGTACGTCAACAACGTGTGTTATCAGCGACACTAGTAGATTCCATTGTATAGTGTCTCGACAGTACTATTGTCACTATATAATTTCCAACCCTCGAATAAAAAAGATTGCACAACTCTTATGTACAAATAACAAACGCCACGTGAGCCACGGAGCTAACTGTTTAACAAAGGAATAGATGCTTGGTAGTGTTCACCGCAGTAAAAGCTTACAGTTGAGAGTGTCATATAAAGTTAAATATGAATGACACAGCAGGAACATTTTTGGTAATATACAGCTCTGTAGTATTTGTTTTTAAAATAAATGCTTTGTGATAAATGACCTTAGGCATAAGATCTGAATGTGTTAAGGAAACAAATTACAGCGCTTACCTGTTAAAAGAATTACGATTTGAAGTATGAGTCCCAATACGTTACATTTGTCTCTATGTTGTCTCACTATTAAAGCTTATCAATATCTAGTCGTCACATAAAAGGCCTACAACTCGTCTCCAATGTATATACCGATTACATTCGTTGTGTAAAGCGGAACTAAGTATTGAGGGTGTTGAAAAGCTTTTGAGTCAAACTCAAATGGTGTTACTGGGTGCAGAACCAACTCTTCTGGGATAGGGAACCAAGTCCGGAAATTAATATCTATTGTATTATGGACATACAGAATGAACACCGCAACTCAGCGACGACCGGAGGTCTCAGTGCATGTATTGCGTTGTAGTCTGCTGCAGGAAATGGAATCAGGATGCAACAGGACAGAGGTGACCAAATAATCTGCAACAGGTCAACACTGATTAGATAGCAAAAGTGTAAATAAATTATTAACAGAATTAAAACCTTAAATACGTAGTATTTAAGTTCCACAGTATTATTTGTTTGCTTGTTATAAGCAACTTTCGGCTTCTTAGGCCATCGTCAGATAACTTCATACTAAACAGATAGTCCACACGTAACATTGAGGTTACATATACAAAGATGATTTTTCAAAAATATGTGAATTGCAAATTAATTATGTCTGTGAATCTATACTGCATAAAAAACGTACTCCTACAGAACAAATGGATTTTAAATGAACATATCTTGGGCTACAATGGTTTTACAATATTAAAACTGTGTAATTTTATAAGAAAGTATTGTCAGCATGTGAGGTAGAAACATAAACCCACATTTTGTTTCTACCATCACATGCTCACAATACTTTCTTATAAAATTACACAGTTTTAATATTGTAATACCATTGTAGCCCAAGATATGTTTATTTAAAATACATTTGTTTTGTAGGAGTACGTTTTATGTAGTATCGGTTCATAGACATAATTAATTTGCAGTTCACATATCTTTGAAAAACCATCTTTTTGTGTATGTAACCTCAATGTTACGTGTGGACTATCTGTTTAGTATGAAGTTATCTGACGATGGCCCAAGAAGCCGAAAGCTGCTAATAACAAGCAAATAAATAATATTGTGGAACAAAAATAATACGTATTTAAGTTTTTAACATGTCTTTGTTCCTCCAAGCGCCGACGGAATATTCCATAAACATTATTAACAGAATACTTAACTTCAGATTGTTGAACAGTAGAGAGTATTCAGTCAGATACAAAGCATCTAAGTGAATAGCTGAAATGTCCTTGTGCCACGTCTCCGGCGATCCTGACTGAAAGCCAAGCTAAACTGGTAAGTGCTAAGTGCACGGAGCCTACTTGTTCTAGTTAATGTCTCAACTTAATGTTGCACACTAATGAGACTGATTCTTTGATCGTTTTGCGTTATAAAACGTGATGGCGCTGTGGCGCACAGAATTATGCAGAGGCATCGCTTAGTGCGTTTTAATCGATTGTATTGCCAATTGTTACAATGTCAGGTGTTCCTGTGGGAATTGGTTAGAGTCTGTACCCCTCGTTGTCCGCGAAGTATGTAGTTTCAACACGGCGGTTATTTCAGGTTAGCCTAGCAGCAGGACTGATTCCCAATGCCTGGAGGGTAGTGAAGATTGTCTTCATTCCAAAGCCAGGGAGAATTGATCATACCAAGGACAAGGATAAGACATTGGAAAAGCTGGTTAATGTACATGTTGGAGAGAGGAGGTTAAGTAGGGCTCCTCTACATTCAAACCAACATGCATATCAGCCAGGTAAATCATGTGAGTCAGCTCTCCACCAACTCGTTGGGAAGGTGGAGAAAAGACTACACTTTCAGGAAATAACCCTCTGTATCTTCCTGGAGATCGAGGGGGTTTTTCGCAACACGACCTTCGATTCCATGGTTAAGGCAGCGGACCTAGGGACCACTATATGTAGGTGGACTAGGGCCATGCACAGTGGAAGAAAGGTAGAGGCTGTCATGATGAATGCAAAAATGGTAATCAGTACCACTAGGGGTTGCCCGCAAGGATGAGTTCTTTCCCCTTTATTGTGGAATCTAGTGGTGAATGAACTCATTGGAGAATTAAACTCTAGGCAGTATTCTTGCCAAGGATAGGCAGATGACCTTGTTATAGTAATACTTGGCAAATTTGCTGACACAGTCAGGAATACGGCACAAGGTGCGTTGGATATTGTGCAAGACTGGTGCGGAAAACAAGATCTGGGGGTTAGTCCTAAGGAGAATGTTGTTGTACCATTCACGAAGAAGCATATCCAACATTCAAGTTGGAATCTAAAGCTTTCGATGAAGCTCTACCTGTGAAGGGGACAGTGACATATCTAGGGGTTACCTTAGATGAGAAACTGACATGGGGACCCTGATACATCGTCGATGTATCGATCTCTCTTGCGGCGTGAGGCGCGCGCCCCCTGGCAAGGGGAAGAGTTGTTAGTCGGCGGATAGCGAGGGGCGTTTCGTGTACGGTGGGAGCGAGGTATAACGGACACAGCGGAGAGTGAAGCCTGCCCGAGAGCTGGCAGTTTGGTGGTCAACATATTGGATGGCAGAAAGTTTCCACTCGCGCATTATCACGTCCGGTGCGGTTGGATAACGCTCAGGAAGCGCCGAGAGTGCTGAGATGCTTAAGTTTCATCGGGAACCATGCCGTCGATTAACGGTGAGAACTGTCTTGGTGGGCTGTATTAGCAGCGGTTGTACGGAAAGAAAGTTTCAGTACATACGTATTCGGTGTACGCGGACTGAACTTGTTTGGTTGCCTCACTCAGTGTTATCCCGACTGCACGGTATTTACATTTGTGATCTTGTTATGTGGTGATCTGTACTGCAGTAATAATTTCGGCGTCCTGCTATTGAAGAGCAGGTTCAACTATGAATACTTAGTTCTCAGTTTGAATCTCCCAGAATTTTGCCGTGCAAGTATTTGTTGTAGAGCCCATGCATGACGGTCGGGGGTTGGTGAGCTACATTAGGGCGTGTGATATTGTGTACCAATTGCTTCAGAGCAGCGAATGAGAAGTTATATTGACCATGATTTTATTCCTTCTTATGCTTGTAAAGTCCACATAAGTTAATCTTAGAGTAGAACATGTTTTGTGCTAGTAATACGGTTACTGGTCCACTGAAGGGAATAAGGAGTTGCTGCTCGTTGTCGGACATTACGTTAAAATTTGCAAAACGTGTAATGGTAAAACTGTTTTGGTGTTAATTTGGTTAGCGACGGATTCTGGAAACTGTTGAATTGACTGAGGCTGTGACCCTAATGTTGAAAGACCGTCGATTACCCTTGTTTAAAGCAAAGGTCTCCAGTGACATAAGCATCCATTTATTAGGTGTTAAGTGTTGTTATGGAAGTATTCTAGTTTGATTTAAAACAAAATATCATTCGATTGTGTTGTTAAAGGTCTGAGCGCTAGGTTATCTAAGGCGCCGCTGTGCTTTGTGATTAGTCATAACAGGCTGGTTGTCCAGCGAGCAAACAAGTTTTCTTTAACCTTGATGGAGCAAAAAAGAAACCAAAAGGGGTTATTTATGTAAAGGTATTTTGCGTGTATGTCTGTTGATGTGCATTCTTTGTGGCTTTAATACCGATGTAATACGCTTTAATCCCTTTTGTTTACTTTTTGTACGATAAATGTTAAACGAATGCTGATTTGTTTGATTGCTTACCACTTCCGGATCCTTGTAATCCCGCTATCACGCGCCTAAGTAAAACTTATGCGTTTCAGGCCCCCTCACATCAGGAATATTTGCTCCAAGGCGAAAGGTACTCTGGTAAGTACCAGGAGAGCGTGTGGCAAATACTGGGGCTTGAGCCCCATGGGTATGTACTGGATATACACCACGGTGATTAGACCCAGGATCACCTATGGGGTGGTCGTGTGGTGGAAGAAGGTAGAACAGCAGGTTGCTGCTAAGGAGCTTGATAAGGTGCAGAGATTAACCTGCTTAGCCGTAACAGGCGGAATTAGCAGCACACCAACTGCTGGGATGGATATGCCCCCATTACACCTTTGAGTCAAGATGGAGGCAGCGGCTGGTGCATAGAGACTCAAATCTGGCAAAAACTGGAACTCTTTGGAATATCCAGAATCACACACTAAAATAATGAGCGAGTTAAATATAGGGAAGGTTGGGGAAATGCCAGCAGACTATATTATAATCCCATACTGCTTCAACAAGCCTTTCAATATAACAATTGGAAGTAGGGAGCAGTGGGAGAAAATAGTTCGACACTGTACGGGGGACATTGTCTGGTTCACTGATGGGTCGAAATCAGACCAAGGCGCCCAGACGGGGTATACGGGGTGCAGCCAAGACTGGAGGGTGTCATCTCTCTAGGGAAACTGGCCTCAGTATTCCAGGCCGAAATCACTGCCATCAGGATGTGTGTGGAGGAGAATTTGCGTAGGTGCTACAAAGACCGTAGCATCTATATCTATTCAGACAGCCAGGCAGCCCTGAGTTCACTGGCGGCTCCCGCAATAAGGTCTAAAATTGTTGCAGAATGTCACAGGGTTTGGTGGAGCTAGGGGAAAGCAATAGAGTAATCCTATTGTGGGTCCCTGGATACACGGGGATCAGTGGCAATGAACATGCCGACAGATTAGCCAGTATGGGGGCAGAGACTCCATTTATTGGACCAGAACCTGACCTGACAATCACCAAGGCAATGATCAAATTGGAGCTACATAACTGGCTCAGAAGACAGCACTTAGAGTATTGGACCAAGGTCTATAAACAAAAAACAATGCAAGGTAATGATGCCCAAGCCATGTTTTAAAAGAAGCTCTATAATCCTGGGTTTGAACAGGAGAGAGATTAGACTCATAGTTGTATTGCTGACAGGCCATGGGAATTTCAAAAACCACCTACATACAATGGGAATAACAGAAAAGGACCCTAAATGTAGGATCTGTGATGACGGTGATGAAACTGCATCACATCTAATCTTCGAATGCATTGCATTGGAGAGTAAAAGGCACAGAACATTTGGGACAACCAGACCCGAAGAAATTGTGTGTAATAAAGAAGTGGTAAAGGGACTCCTTGCACTGTTCAAGGGCATTGGTTGGCTTTACTAGCCATACAGGGAGCGATACCGCACAATAAACTCAGTTTCGGTGCGAGCAGTGGTGGGTTGGACCAACACTGTTTTGGCTTCCCTGAAAAAATCAAATCAAATCAAATCAATGAGGAAGCAGTGTGGACAGCTGTCACCCTAACAACACATGCAGACTTTCTTTGACTCAATAATGAGACGTGTAGCAGTGGTCATAGCCAGCAATGGTGGTAACTCTCAGTATTTACTTTAAAATAAAAATAAAAATGTTAAATTTTTGTATAGCTTATGGGACTTAACTACGGGGTCATTAGTCCCTAAACTTACAAACTACTTATGAACTAACTAATACTAAGGACGGCACAAATATCCTTGCCCGAGGGGGGATTCGAACCCCCGACCGTAGTGGCCGTGCAGACCGTGACTGTAGCGCCTCATTCCCCTCGGCCACCTCGGCCGGCATAAATTTTTCTCAATTTACATGAGACTGTATTTTCACTCATGCGATCTTTGTAGAACCTATTATCTCTCTAATAAATTTGGCTGCGATATCTCCGGTTCTCCCTTGTGCTCCGTTTTGGCCAGCAATATATGTGTAAGCGTACGAGAATCTCCACCTCCGCCTACATTCATAATTCTCAAGCTCATGGTGTGTGGCGGAGGGTACTGTGTGTACCATTGGCGCTTCCCCCTTTTCCTGTGCCAGTCGCCTACGCCTCGCGGAAAAAACGGTTGCAGGTATGCCTCCGTGTGGGCTCTCATCTCTCCAATTTTACCCTCGTGGCCATCTATCCTTGTTGCTAATTTCCACTATTAATACAGATATTCTGTACTAGCATTTTACATCTATATTTTTCGAAATTTTAGCATAATTTTTAGGTGTTTAGATAGGTAGTAAGCTGTCGTGGAAAGTCCATGTTCAGGATCTTGTTCAAAAACTAAATTCTTCTTTATTTACCATTAGAACAGTAACTGAAATAAGTGATTCTTCAACACGGAAAGTAGTCTACTATGCTTACTTTCATTTACTTATACGTGCGGCATTATTTTTGGGGTAACTCGACTGATACAAAAAGGATATGTTTTTGCTCAGAAACGAGTGGTTCGAGGAATATGTGGTGTAAGTAGTCTGGGAATTATGACATTGTCGTCATAATACTTATTTTCTTTAATGTCGTTTGTTGTTAACAATATCACTTTATTCCCATGGCCGACCGCGGTGGCCGAGGGGACTGCGGCGCGCCAGTCAGGGTGTGCCCGGCCATTACGGTCGGGGGTTCGAATCCCCCCTCGGGCATGGATATTTGTGCTGTCCTTAGTATTAGCTAGTTCATAAGTAGTTTGTAAGTTTAGGGACTGATGACCCCGTAGTTAAGTCCCATAAGCTCTACAAACATTTGAACATTATTCCCATGAGTTAGCAGTTTTCACAAGGTATACTTGACAGAAATCGAATCTACATTTGGAACACACCTCCTTGACTTTGCAGAAAGGTGTGCAGTATTCTGTAGCATCAATTTTCAATAAGCTGACACAAGAATTCAAGAATATTAGCACTAACCCACGAGCTTTCAAATTTAAATTGAAGAGTTACCTCATGGCTAACTCCTTTTATTCAGTCGACAAACTCATGAAAAAAAAAAAAAAAAAAAAAAAAAAAAAAAAAAAAAAAAATTAATCAAATGCTTTTATTCGTTATTGATTCTTTTCACTTAGGTTTCAGATTGTCATGTGCACAGGACTAGGTTTTCTGTTACCATTCTTGTGTTAAACTTCATGAACTGACTAGTTCCATGAACATTAAGTTTTAATCCTCAATTAGGTTCTTCGGAACCGAAAACCATATTATTATTATAAATTGCATTATAATGTCATGTAGACGTATTTTTCCAAATTTCCAAGTAGATGTATAGCACTATAGAATGGATGGATAAAATTTAAAGATAACTATTAGTTTTTCTGAACTGACTGTATTGACAGAAGTACTTATAGTTACAAACCTTCCATATAATATCCTCTTTTATTTATGCAGGGTCTTTTGCCAAATGTCCGAATGGTGTCATATACCATCTGCGCGTCTTTTTCTGTCCCGTATTGACCGCCTTATGACCTGGACAAAGTTTTCTCTGGTGTTGTACCGGATCCCTCGCAGGGATTGTTTCTCTTTGGCAAAGAGAATGTAACCACAAGGTCTCACGTGGAGTGTGTGCGGTGGACGTTCCAGAATCTCCAAATTCAAATGTTCAAATGTTTGTAATTCTTATGGGACCACTACGTTGGTCATCAGTCCCTAGACTTACAAACTACTTAAACTAAGCTAAACTAACCTGAGGACAACACACACATCCATGCCCTAGAGGGATTCGAAACCCAGACACGGGAGGCCGCGCGATCCGAAACGTGGCGCTCCAGACCGCTCGGTTACTCCCGCGCGGCCCCAGAATCTCCCATTGCACGAAGTCCTGCTCTGAGGCGAAAGTGGCGACATTTCATGGAACACTGGCATATCATTCAACATGACACTGCTTCTGTTCCCCACCTCTTGCATCACTGGCAAAGGGAGATTCTGGATCCGACATGAGTCTCCGTGATTACGACTTCTTTGCTAAAGTGAGTGAACTAGTAGAACACTGAAGATGACATTGTCTATGACATAGGGCGGCAATTAATGGACGTCAACAGAAGTACATACATAGATGGTATACAATGCCTTCCCTGAATTTGACAGAAGATGATAAATAAAGGGATCAATTATATTGAATTGTATAAATACAAACACCTCCGCGAATAAAGTCAATTAAAGGTTGTTGCTACCCTGCCCTGTGCCTCTCGGAGTAAGAACTGCAACCTACGTCCTTTAGAAGCTGCTTGTTGTATTTGTCTCTGGGCCTCCCTCTGCGATTTTTACCCCACACACTTAACTCCAGTTCTAAATTAATGATTCCTTGATGTCCCAGAAAGTATCCTACCAATCGCTCTCTTAGTCAAGATATGCCAGAAATTCCTTTTCTCTTCAGTTCTGTTCAGCACCTTCTCATTAGTTACGTGATCTACCCACCTAATCATTCGGCTGTAGCACCACATTTTATAAGCTTCTATAATTTTTCTGTCTGAACTCCTTACTGTCCACGTTTTACTCCCGTACAATGATACACTCCAGACAAATGATTTCTAAAAGAACTTTCTAACATTTAAATTAATATTGGATGTCAATAAATTTCGCTTCTTCAGAAATTCTTTTCTTCCCATAGCCATTCTGCCTTTCATATATGTGGTGTCGCACAAGTACAAAGTGCGCGCCACCTACTTTCGCCGCGCGCCGCCATGCACGCACGGCGCGGCGTTCTTACGACGACAGCCACGAGCGCCCTCTGCTACAACTCCGCTCGTGGCCACCACTGAACGACATCGTTCACTTGGGACTGAGATAGCAACCAGTTACACTTCGGAATCCGATAGGCACCAGAAAAGACTTGGCTATCGTACAGGCACTAGGCAGACCTCTAGCTCAACTATGTATCAGCATTCTGCAGTACTATGTAAAAGTTAACTATTGTATAAATTCTGTGCAATATATATCTCGTTCTAATTTACTCTAGTGTTTCTAGTTTCTGGCTGCTCTCCTCCGTACCTACACCAGCGTGCTATCTTTATTCCTGTGTCGGTCTCATTCCACTCGGCCACCGACACCTACGAAGGAAACGAGACACAAAAGCGGCGACGAGGCTGGGACACAAAAGTGGCGACGAGGATGGGATACAAAAATATCTTCTTTAATTCGGCCGTCATTAATTATTTTGCTACCCAAATATCAAAATTTCTTTGGCATCACCTGATTTTGTTATACTAAATTTCATTTAACCTTGTTTTCCTATTGTTAATGTTCATCTTATAACCTCCTTTGAAGACCCTGCCCATTCCGTTCAATAGCTTTTCTAGGTCCTCTGCTGTCTCTGACAAAATTGCAATGTCATTGGCAAACCGCAAAGTTTATATTTCTTCACCATGAACTTTAATTCCCTCTCAAAATTTCTCCTTCCATTACTTCACAGCTTGCTCAACGTACAGACTGAATAACATTGGCGGAAGGCTGCAACATTGTCTTATCTCTTCCCAGCTACTGCGTCCCTTTCATACCCTTCGACTCTCATAACTGCTGTCTGGTTTCTGTAAAAGCTGTAAATAACCTTCCTTTCTCTATATTTAACCCTTACTACCTTCAGAATTTGAAAGAGTGTATTCCAATCACCATTGCCAATCTACAAAAACTACAAACACAGGTTTACCTTTTCTTAACCTATCTTCTACGAGAAGTCGTAATGTATTGCCTCGCCTGTTCCTATATATCTGCTGAATCCAAACTGATATAGCCTGAGGTCGGATTTTACCAGTTTATCAGTAATTCGCGTTAGCATTTTGCACCAGCGACTTATTAAATTCTCTGCTCTGTAATTTTCACACTTGCCTGCACTTGCTTTCTTTGGAACTGGGCTGCGGTGCAGTGGCCGAGCGGTCTAAGGCGCCGCGCTGAGGAGCGCGCGGTTGCTCGCCGTCGGACGTTCTAATCGTCCCTTGGGCATGGATGTGTGTGTTTGTCGTTAGTTTGTTTACGTAAGTTTAAGTAGTTTGTAAGCCTAGGGACTGATAACCAAAGCAGTGAAGTCCATAGATTTACAAACATTTGAACGTTTGGAATTGGAATTATTATATTCTTCTTGAAGTCTGCGGGTATTTCCGCTGGCTCGTACAAGTAACACACAAGGTGGAATAGTTTCTTCATGACTGGCTCTCCCATCGATGTCAGCAGTGCAGAGAGAGTATCATATACTCCAGGGACCTTTTTTCAACTCGAATATTTCAGTGCTTTGTCAAACTCTCCTCTCAGTATCGTATCTTCTCCTACTTCCTCCTCTCTTTCTACAATATTGCCTTCAAGTTCCCTTTTATAGGCCCTCAATATATCCCTTCCATCTTTTAGCTTTCCCTTCTTTGCTTAATACTGATTTTGCATCTGATCTTTTCACACTCTTGCATCTGCTTTTCTAGTCTCTGAATGTCCCTCTTATTTTCCTGTAGGCGGTTTCTGTCTCACCTCTTCTTATACACACTCCGTTTACATGGCCTCCCAAAACCGGATTTCGTAAACTGATTTCCCAATTTCCGCTTTTGGTTGGTCATGCAAACACTCCAAAATCGATTCTGGAAATCCGCTTCTCTAAAGCGGTTTTCCAATTCCACAATCGATTATCGTGCCCATGTAAGCCAACCGTTTTTGAAGCGTTCTTGGCTTGTCAGATTGTGTTTTCTTGTTAAGAGTTTTCGGCACATATCGACAGAGTGATACTTTCTAATGTGAAATAAAGTATAAATATTAGAGTGAGCATGAATCTGCGTATTTAAACAAAGAAAAATAACGATCGCGCTGACTAAATCAGGAACTGAATCAGCTGTTTTTCAGCCGCCATATTAAATGGGCTAGGAAATTCGATTCAGGCTGTGCCATGTAAACACGACAGCGAAAAACGGTTTACGAAATTCGGTTTTCGTCTTCCTGAAGATGTGTTGCATGTAAACGTAGTGACAGTCTTCTTCCTTACTAGTACAACTAATTTATCCGAAGGACAACACAACAAGAAGCCTTAGAGCGCTCGCCCACTCCGCTACGGCGGTTTACTCTTTCTCTCTAGTATTATGGTTTTCACTCGCCTTGAGGATCATAATTTATTCCAAGAATGTGAATAGACTTTTTGCATATTTTATCTCATTTCTTTCTTGAGAAACTAAGAAACTGTATAACATACATTAGAAGAGTTGAAGTGGGTCGTGAAAACACTGTACTATAGAGTTATTGCATTGAACACACAAAGTGGAGCGATGCGATAAGACGGTGACCTCACACTCGGTAGGACGACGGTTCAAATCCCTGTTCGGACTTCCAAATTTAAGTTTTCCGTGTGTTACAAAAATTTTCAAATGTTTGTTAAGCTTATGGGAATTAACTACGGGGTTATCAGTCCCTAAACTTACAAACTACTTATCAACTAGCTTATCCTAAGGACGGCACAAAATTCCATGCCCGAGGGGGGATTCGAACCCTCGACCGTAGTGGCCGTGCAGACCGTGACTGGAGCGCCTCAGTTCCGTGTGTTTCCTAAATCGCTTAGGGAGAATATTGGGATGATTCCTTTGAAAATATATCTGCTTACTTCCCTCCGTATGCTTAGTCTTATTTCTCAATCCGAACTTTTGCTCAGAGACGATAAATCATAATGTTCCACCTTTTTTCCATTTAACATGACTTGCTTTTATTACGTTAAAGCTTCAGTTATGTTTCTCAACCGCATCAGTTATTTTTATAATTAATCAAGTTAGTCTATATTGTTTGTGCGATATTGTAGTCTAAGTAACAGTGTTTATTAGAGATATGAGTTGCAAAATGTAGGTTGACTAGCAGTCTCTAAATTCGTGGAAATAATATGTTCGTCAGTTTGAAGTTAAGAGTGAGCTAAATCCAATTAGGTGCCGCCGCCTCTGTCGGGTCCCGTGTCGGTAGAAAACAACGGTCCTAATGAAGGCGAAGTTTACAAGCCAGCTGGGGGTGGGCGTTGTCTCTACGGCGAGGCGTAAAGCGCGCACATTGCAGCGCGAGCGCGAACATCCAGTGAGATAGGATGTAGGCAGGCTCATCACGTGCGGCAGCTGCAGCGCACTTACTAAGCTGCCAGAACAAATTAGATCTTTGTAAGCTCTCTCTCGTGTAACGAGGAGGTCGCTGACTGCGACAGTGCAACAACTCCAGCCTGTTCTGCTTTGCGACAGCGACATGAAAGATCGTGCAATGGATTACCTATCACAAAGACCGCACTGACAGCTGGTATGCAAATGTGGTTTGAGAACATACCAGCAGTAAGGAAAATTTGAAATAAAATATAACAGACCGGAATCACTAGCAGATATCTCTAATAGTAGCTTCCTAAGCTTCCAATGTATTAACGCGAATTATATACAGAAGGATGGAAAAGCTGGTAGAATCCGACCTCGGGGAAGATCAGTTTGGGTTCAGGAGAAATGTAGGAACACGGGAGGCAATACTCACTTTACGGCTTATCCTAGAAGATAGATTAAGAAAAGGCAAACCTACCTTTCTAGCTTTTGTAGATTTGGAGAAGGCTTTTGACAATGTTGATTGGAATAAACTCTTTCAAGTTCTGAAGCAAACAGGAGTAAAATATAAAGAGCGTAAGGTTATTTACAACTTGTACAAAAACCAGACAGCCGTTGTCAGATTTGAAGGGCATGAAAGGGATGCAGTGGTTGGGAAGGGAGTAAGACAGGGTTGTAGCCTTTCTCCGATGTTGTTCAATTTGTACATTGAGCAAGCTATAAAAGAAAGCAAGGAGAAATTTGGTGAAGGAATTAAAGTTCAGGGGGAAGAATTAAAAACATTGCGTTTTGCCGACGACATAGTAATTCTGTCAGATACAGCAAAGGACCTGGAAGAGCAATTGAACGGAATGGACAGTGTGCTGAAAGGTGCATACAGGATGAACATTAACAAGAGCAAAACTAGGGTAATGGAGTGCAGTGTAAGAAAATCAGGTGATGCTGAAGGAATTAGATTGGGAAACGAAGCAATAAAGGAGGTAGATGAGTTTTGTTACTTGGGCAGTAAAATAACAAATGATGGTCGCAGTACAGAGGATATAAAATGCGGAATGGCAATGGGTAGAAAAGCGTTTTTGAAAAAGAGAAATTTGTTAACGTCGAATATTGATTTAAACCTAAGGAAGTCCTTTCTGAAGGCATTTGTATGGAGTGTTGCCTTGTATGGAAGTGAGACATGGACGATAAACAGTGCGGACAGGAAGAGGATAGAGGCTTTTGAAATATGGTGCTACAGAAGAATGCTGAAGATTAGGTGGGTGGATCGCGTAACTAATGAGGAGGTACTGAACAGAATTGAGGAGAAAAGGAATTTCTGGTATACCTTGGCTAAAAGAAGGGATAGATTGGTAGGACACATTCTTAGACATCAAGGAATTGCGAATTTAACGTTGGAGGGAAGTGTATGGGGA
Source organism: Locusta migratoria (assembly GCA_026315105.1). Classification (NCBI taxonomy): domain Eukaryota; kingdom Metazoa; phylum Arthropoda; class Insecta; order Orthoptera; family Acrididae; genus Locusta; species Locusta migratoria. The sequence continues at coordinate 733,027,627 of CM048755.1, read as the reverse complement.
AAAAATCGCAGGGGAAGACCAAGAAATGGATACAGTAAGCAGATTCAGACAGATGTAGGTTGTCGCTCTTATGTGGAGATGAAGAGGCTTTCTCAGGATAGGGTATTGTGGAGAGCTGCATCAAACCAGTCTCCGGACTGAAGACCACAACAACAACAACAGCTTCCTAAAAGATGTCTAATTTACTACATTTGCGATAAGAAAAATCAAAACGTGTAAGATACCTGCTATGGGAAGGTATACATTTCATATTCAAATGTACCGCGAATTTGAGACCAGTGTCGAGCTAGTCAGGCATGGGTTATTTATCTTTGCTTGCAGGCTTATTTTTCGATGGCACTACTATCGATATTGGAGACGGTGATAGTATTGTTGCCGGGAAGTAAGGTTGTGATTATTGAGAATGTAGACTTTGCTAGGCGCGTGGATGACATTGCAGAAGCGTGGGTACCGTGGTTGTGTGCAGTTGTCGTTCCGGCGGTATAGCCGAGGAGATGAGATTTTGAGAATTGAATGCTGAGTCAAGCTGTTTGTTTAAGATATGGAGTCGAAAGGTATAGATGACGTTGGAGAAACGATCTTTTGAATTTTTATAAGGTAAAGTTCTTAATGAAAAACTTGGCATGTGTCTATGGCACAACTTCGCATTGTTAGGCTGAATTGATGGTAACAGTAACGGTCGGGAAAGATCTTGCTGTTAGCTTGTGGTCTCACGATTCATGCTAGGGACCCCTTTCTGTGTTCGGAAAAGTATTTATTGTAATAGTTTAGTTTTGAAATTGCGTTTTTTATGAAATAGGAATTTCATGGGTAGTGTTCTTGAAATATGGTATTGTTGTAACATTGTTTCTGTAAATCGAGTTAAATTTATTAACAGTAAAGAAATGTTTATCTTTGTTTAAAAATAATTTTGTAGGCAGATTAAATATTGGAGTTATATTTTTCTCTGAAAGATTTTAAAATCCAAAACATGACATTGTTAGTAATTTTCATGAATTTACATCAGTTAGAAAATAAACCAGATATTTCATTTTTTATCTTAGTTCGAGTTTCTTAAACAGATTACCAGTTTATCCCTCCTCACATTTTTATTAAATGTGCAATAGATGTTTCCTGTAGCTAGCTTTCCAGTACTCAGTACAGCAGGAAGCAGTTTGGTGTTGCGCAGATTTATGCAGTAAGTGAAGGTGAGAAAGAATCACTTTTTGTCAAGCTTACAGTTCAGTATGATTTACAGATTTCAGGGTAGGACAATTCGTACAGTGTTCAGGTTAACAAGTGTTTGCACTGAGTCAGATTGCATTGATAAATATTGTGTTCGTTACATTCCGTTAAAGATAGTTAGTTCAGTTAGAAACAAGTTTGTAGGGCCAGAATTATTAACACAGTGATTTTTAGTATCAGTAATTTTCAGACAGTTAACTTTGTTACGACATTTTCATACAGAAACAATTAGCAGTTTGTGTCTCATTATAATAAACATTACGCAGTCATATAGGTTTTGCAATACCTTTACATTCACATAGAATACAGTTAAAAATACGCAGTCAGATTAAATAACGTTGTACAAAGGCATTCAGCTGGAACAAGTTCAAATACACAGCAGACGGAAATTTTGTAAGAGAGAAGGAGAAGCGAGAAACTTTCAAACGTTCAAATGTTTGTAAAACTATGGAACAAAACTGCAGCGGCCATAAGTCCCTAGACTTATGTATTTTCTAAGTATAGGGTCAGATGACACCAGCAGTTTGGTCCTTTAGGTTCACAAACATTTTTGGGCGCTGCATCTTGTCATCATCTGCCGTCACTGGAAGTCCGTCTTCTGCATTTGCACCTAACCTCTCGGGAAGTCCACGTTGACCCGTAACCTCTTCTCCCCGCATTTCTATGACAGGACACGACTATCTTCGCGGTCTCTGCGCTAGCGATACATAATGGGATACAATGTATTCCTAGGTGGCGCGCTGGAAACTTTCTAGGAACGTTGTAAGTGCGATTTAGTACGGTAGTCTGCGCCTGTCTTCAAGCATCTGTTAGTTCGGGTTTTTCATCATATCTTTCACGCTCTCCCAAGAGTACTTTGTTAGTCCTATTTTGTTTGGGACCTAGATACTTAACCATTCTAGGATTGGTTGCATGGGTTCTTTCTAGATTCTCTGTATTTTTTTTCAGTCCTTCTAACGAATTATGGTCTACAACTGCTATACATACATAAAAAAGTGGTGCGTCACCTTCCTTCCAAAATCTCATGAACACTGGCGTTCATTGTGTTTATTGCATCATAAGGACTTCCTGAGATTGCTCTTAGACGACATGCATGATCAGAGGCAATGTGAATGAGTGGGTGAGAAGGCCGATCAGTTCCAATCAAACACCAGGGACCAATCGAAGTGGGGCAGTGGTAACATACTGGATCACATTCGAGAGAACGGTGGTTAAAAATCCACTCTCGGCAATCCAGATTTAGGTTTTCCGTGATTTCCCTAACTCACTCCAGGCAAATGCCGGGATGGTTCTTTTGAAAGCGCACGGCCTGATTTCCTTCCCCATTCTTACTAAACAATCTGAGCACAAGCTTCGCCTCTAATGACCACGCTGTCGAGGGGACGTTAAACCCTAAGCTTTCTTCCTCCTTCCTTCCATGACAACAGGATGTAAATACACAGCGTGTACTGACAGAAGTTCTACCACGTCTAGAAGGTCAATTCCGAAGTTTAATCGCATCCGCGATGATACTTTGTGTCTGGGGTGGGGGGGGGGGGGGGAGCGCTCATCAAGACAATTTTCCAGACGTCTGGGAGTGAACCAAAGAGATTTTGCTTGGATACAGTGACACAGGAACTGCCGATGACTTTGCCTCACTCTGGCCGCCCAAAGACTACCACAGCAGACGATGACCGCTACTTTAGGATTTCATCTCGGAGAAACCCCGAGAGGACCGCCACGATGCTGAATAACGTTGTATGTGCAGCCACAGGACGCCGTGTTTCGATTCAAACTGTACGTAACAGGCTGCAAGACAGGGAACTTCACTCCCGACGTTTATGGTGAGGTCCAGCTTTGACATCCAGACACCATGCAGCGCGGTACACATGGGCCCAACAGCATGCTGACTGGACTCGCCAGAACCGGCATGAAGTGCTATTCATAGATGAATAACTCTTGCTTCAACCAACCTTCATCAGAGAAGTTTTTGAGGACAGCCTGAACGTCTAGACACACCGTCCATATTGTGCAGCAAAATGGTGGTTCCCTGGTGTTTTGGAGTGGGATTATGTGTGGCCAATGTATGACTCTGGGAGTCGTAGTAGGCAATCAAACGGCTATACGGTACAGGGAACGTATAGTGCAACCATATGAGCAGCATTTCAGAAGGGATTCGTCTTAACGGACGACAATTCTTGCGCTCATCGTGCACATGTTGTGAATGCGTTCCTTCATGATAACATCGCAAGATTGGAATGGACAGCATCTTCTCCAGGCATGAATCCTATCGGACATGCCTGGGATACATCGAAAAGGGCTGTTTTAGGACAAGGCGACCAGCCAACCAATCTGAGATATCTACGTCGAAACGCCGTTCAGAAGTGATCTATCTCTATCAACAGTCCGTTGAGGACCTAGTGGACACTATGCCACGACGAATACAGCCACGCATCAGTGCAAGAGCGCATGTTACCAACTTATTGAGGGTACTGCTGTAGTCTGCAATACAAATCCAAAACGTCTAGGTTATTGTCGTACAAGTTGTCAATTTCTGTTTTCATGCGTAACAAAGAGAACTGATTTGTTGTTTTGTGTATATCTCTGTTTAGATTTTTATTTAAAACGGAATGAACCCCGAGAATCGTGATGATGAAAACTTATTTATTTGTGTGCGTACGACACGTGATCATCACGTTTCATATCCGCACGAAGTATTACTCTCAGGTATTTGCCGGCCGCGGTGGCCGAGGAGACTGAGGCGCTTCAGTCACGGTCTGCACGGCCGCTACGGTCGGGGGTTCGAATCCCCCCTCGGGCATGGATATTTGTGCCGTCCTAGTTCGTAAGTAGTTCATAAGTAGTTTGTAAGTTTAGGGACTGATGACCCCGTAGTTAAGTCCCATAAGCTTCACAAACATTTGAACATTTTCTCAGGTATTTCTGTGAGTTAGCGTTCCAACTGTCACTCGCAGGCTATGTACCATAGGATACTATGTATTGCGTGGTGCCTTTCGTTACGGGGTCCGCGTGCGACGTCTTTTTAGTGATTTTTCTGACGTTTGGCCAGCACGAGTGGATGTCTTTATCAATGAATTGCTGGCAGCGGACTGGAGTCAAACCTGCAGGCGAAGGTTAATGCATATTTAACTGTCGCTGCGACGTTTACGGCTTTCCATGGTCATAACCGCTTTGTTTCTCCCCTAGTTACTTCCACGGGCTTTCGAAGCAGCACGGGAATCTAGGATACATTCTCCATGAGGCTATCTTCTTTCTTGTCGAAATAATTGCCACGTTTAGTAATTTGAATTATTTGCCTGAACAAACATGGTAGCTTTTCTGTACAATGAAAAAATGCGTGTTAGTGGATGTCGTAGTATCGAATATTGTGAGGCTACCAAAGACTACTACTACTACCCGTACTACTACGGCAATCCAAACAGTCGGCAGTACGAATTCCTACACTCACGCAACGCAAGATGCCGCGTAGTATCAATTCAACCGTGTAAGTGAAACCTGGTGGCCCGAAGCATGGGTAGATAATCGGCGATACGGCCTGTATGCATTGTGTTCATCCAGACTGGCCGGCCGCGGTCGCCGAGGGGACTAAGGCGCTCCAGTCATGGTCTGCACGGCCACTACGGTCGGGGGTTCGAATCCCCCCTCGGGCATGGATATTTGTGCCGTCCTAGTTCGTAAGTAGTTCATAAGTAGTTTGTAAGTTTAGGGACTGATGACCCCGTAGTTAAGTCCCATAGACTATGCAAACATTTGAACATTTTTGAACATCCAGACTGTGCAACGTGTTCATAGAGGATGTGCATCGCGTTCATACTGTGTGTGCATCGGCTCAGCAGTGCTATGATCCACCAGATGAGTTCTACGATTCAGGACAAAGTACCACGTTAAGGGGAACATTGCCTCAAGCCTTATCCCTCCATTGACGATTACAAATATTACAGACAGCAATGGAACTTTGAAGAATTTAACTTTTTCATTCTCACTTTGCTTCTACAACGCTGAAGTTGAGTATTCATTTGTTTGTAAAGAGTTTCACTTGTGTTTCTAAATTAGTAGGATCTTTCTATTAAAATGTACCTACGCATGCCTACCATATAACACCCCCACAACAATGACGCAGTTGGTAATTACTACGTGTACACGTTAGGCCAACGAACGACAACCAACCACTGCAGTGGAGTAGCCGAGCGGTCTAAAGCGTCTCGCTGCGGAGCGCGCGGTTGCTCGCCGTGGAGGTTCGAGTCCTCCCTGGGGTATGGGTGTGTGTGTTGGTCCGTAGGTTAGTTTACCTAGGTTTAAGTAGTTTGTAAACTACGGACTGATGGTCCGATAGATTTACAAACATTTGAACTTTTGACAACCAACCGCTCCACTGGCCAAGATGTGGGCAGTTTGTAGGCCAACGGACGGTAAATTGAAGGCAACGAAGCGGTTGGTGTTGGATGCCGGTGCGGTGTGCTGGCGGTAACATCAAAGCGTTGGCTGTGCTTTGGCCTCGGAACCCCTCTCCTAGAGGTGGGTACACACTAGGTCTTCGACACCAGAGCACCGAACTGCAGACAGTGGATGCGGCCCAACGTTACGCGCCAAGGCATTGGAAGTCAGCTTCTCATTCTCACCAAACCGAGGTGTTGAGGCCAAGGGATTCTGCCATGTGAAATCTCAAGTGCCTCTGACACGTTGCCGAGTTAGTTCCCACTTCGCTTAGCTGTGACCTCTTAAATTTCACCGGCCTGTATTATGAGGATCCCATAAACTTCTCCGTTCACGATATAACCCTATCAACTTTGATGCTGTCTCCTTGTTCCGCTCCATCTAAATCTACATAGATACTCTGCAAATCACATTTAAGTGCCTGGCAGAGGGTTTATTAACCACTTTCATAACCTTTCTCTACCGTTCCATTAGCGCGCGGGTAGAAAGAACACCTAAATCTCTCCGTTTTCGATCTGAATTCTCTTATTTTATTGAGATAGTCATATCTCCCTATGTAGGTGGGTGCTAGCACAATATTTTCACATTCAGAAGTAAAAGTCGGCGATTCAAATTTCGTAAATATATCTCGTCGCAACGAATAACGTCGTTCTTTGAATGATTTCCACCTCAAATCGTGCAACATTTCCGTGACGGTTTCCCCCCAGTAACGTGATAAAAAGAAAACGAGCTTCCCTTCTCTGAACCTTCTCCAGTATTTCTGAAGACAGTAAATAAGCTACCGTCAAGAGACGCAGCAAACGCAACTGAGACAAAGGATATACCACGTAGCTTCCACACTGGGATACGGTCGTATGGCCATCATGTCCCCAGAGCTTTGATGTTACCGCGGGAAGCCCGAACCGCAACGAAGGCCAACCGCTTCCTTGGCTCAGATACGCCGCCCGTACACATTAAGCAAATCTCAGCCAAAGAAGGGTTTAGTTGTCGTTCGTTAGCCATCCTTAGCCTAGAGTGTACCCGCCTCAACGGTGGGTCGAATGTTTGTTGGTTCCATAGCGATTTTCTGGGTGTGTGTATTTAACAGTGCTGAAGATTTAAAGACGATAGAATTTCATCACGAACTGTAATTTTCAAAGGATCCTACGAGCAGCGGCTATGAAAACAGCTTGATTGGAAGGAAATAAATGAAATGTTCAAAAAAAAATTGCAGTATTCATTGACATCTCATCGCATAGAAACGAAAAAAAATGAGAGTGCTGCTGAGTGGTACCTAAATTATGTTCTTAAATAAGGTGACATATTTTGAAATTTTAGGTTCTACACAATTCAAAAACGCTTATAAAACTGTACATTTCATTCTTTAAAAATATCCAAGAGTCCATATTCCCATTGAGATTGAAGGTCAGACATGAATTTTCTCTCTCTTTATCTGACGATCGGCTACTTGCACTAAAATAAATGCTAAATCCTATTCTTGCCTATAGGTCCATCAACAGAAACATGGCAAGGTAATGATGCCAAAGCCATGTTTTAAAAGAAGCTCTGCAATCCTGGGCCTGAACAGGAGAGAGATTAGACTTATGGTTGGATTGCTGACAGCCCATGGATATTTCAAAAAACACCTACATACAATGGGAATAACAGAAGAGGTCCCTAAATGTAAGATCTGTGATGACGGTGATGAAACTGCATCACTTCTAATCTTCGAATGCATTCCATTGGAGAGTAAAAGGCACAGAACATTTGGGACAACTAGACCCGAAGAAATTGTGTCTAATAAAGAACTGGCAAAGGGACTCCTTGCACTGTTCAAGGGCATTGGTTGGCTTTACTAGATATACAGGGAGCGATACCGCCCAATAAACTTAGTTTCGATGCGGGCAGTGGCGGGTTGGACCAAGACTGTTTTGGCTTCCCTGGAAAAATCAAATAAAATCAATTCTTGCCTCATAATTATAATTGAAACAGTCCTTTATATCAACAAAACGACGGGAGCAACCTCGACAAGTTATCAGAGCCACCTGCGATTGCCCCTGGCCAAATACCTTGGTGCGTATCCCTCTGCTTGATGAGGCCGTATTGAATGAGATGGCGGGCAGCATTGTGCGGAATCGGCCGTGTGGTCGTTGGCCTCGGCGGTGTGTACGCGGCTGCTCTCACAGCGCGCGCCCGCCAAGGTCAACTTCTCCATCTGTCCCAGTCTGCCGCACCGTTAGTGTCCGATGACGCTGGAATTTATGAATCGTCAGCTCATATTTTCACGTGTACGCGATAAGCGGCATACTGCGACGTAACGAATTGGTCCCTTTTGTTCTCTGCCCAACTGAGACGCCCTCTGATCTTTTTGTAAATAGTCTGCCACTAAATTTCTCCCTCACAACCATCGGTATTTATGTTACACCTGCGAGTACAATGTTCTTATTGCATAGCAAATATAAGGCGCTGTTGTGAAGAGACCATGATTACTATTTTTCTTACAGCATTACGATATAACAGATAATTCATTAAACAGAAACATCTGTTTATTGTCTGACCATGGCAGCTGTCTTCATTTCAGAGCCTCCAGTGCGTTCATTGAATTAGGAGTTGAGATGCAGTTATTGTCAACGTTTATTGTTAAACGTGAAATTTGGATGTGCATACGAGGATTTGGACCTCTGTCGTTCTAAATGTCAGTTCAGTTCCTTGCAACAACTCGTGTTGCTTGGTGTACACAGTAACAACATCCATTGTTGTTGTGGTCTTCAGTCCGGAGACTGGTTTGATGCAGCTCTCCTTAATACCCTATCCTGAGCAAGCCTCTTCATATCCACATAAGAACGGCAACCTACATCTGTCTGAATCTGCTTACTGTATCCATCTCTTGGTCTTCCTCTGCGGTTTTTACCCCACAAACTTCCCTCCAACACTACATTCACAATTCCTTGATGTCTAAGAATGTGCCCTACCAATCTATCCCTTCTTTTAGTCAAGGTATGCCAGAAATTTCTTTTCTCCCCAATTCTGTTCAGTACCTCCTCATTAGTTAGGCGATCCACCCACCTAATCTTCAGCATTCTTCTGCAGCACCACACTTCAAAAGTTTATATCATGCCTCAATCCTCTTCCTGTCCACACTGTTTATCGTCCATGTTTCACTCCCATACAAGGCAACACTCCATACAAATGCCTTCAGAAAGGACTTCCTTAGGCTTAAATCAATATTCGATTTTAACAAATTTCTCTTTTTCAAGAACCCCATTATCTGTTTAAATTTAAACATTAATGTAGTGCCGCGCGGGAGTAGCCGGGCCGTCTGGAGCGCCACGTTACGGATCGTGCGTCCTCCCGCATCGGAGGTTCGACTCCTCCCTCGGGCATGGATATTTGTGTTATCTTTAGTATAAGGTAGTTCATACAGGGTGCCCATAAAAGGACTTCCTGATTTCAAAATTAAATATCTCGAAAACAAAGACCGATAGAGGAATGCAGTAAACGGTATGTTTATTGTGAAATCTGTAAGAAGTTTATACAGCAGTTTGAAATAATAGTTACAAAATCTGCTAACAGATGGCACTATAATCGCCATACGTAATGCCTAGTATAAATAGTGATCCGAAGCCTAGCGCTCAGTTCCACTATTAAAACGTGAAAGGAGGTTAGTGTAGGGAAGGAAGTGATTAAAACCATGTACTCCATTGAATAACGCGTTTTTCTGGTGCTAGAGTACCACAGGTTAGAAGAGTCCTACGGCAACAAGGCGAAGTTTTCAAGCACGACTTAATGTTCCAAAAGGACCCGATGCGAAAACCATTCGTACGCTCTTCACAAAATTTCAACGAACAGGCAGCGTAACTGATGATCTAGTGGGGCATGTTGGCCGCAAGCAAACCGCAGTTACGCCTGACAATATCGCCACAGTTTCTAGAATTATTCAGCGAAATCCAATGTCATTCGTCCGTAGAATTTCATCTGAGACTGGTTTGAAGCGTTCCAGCACGCAGAAAATACTGAGAAAGGGCCTACACATGTTTCCATTCAAAATTCAAACTCACCAGGCCATACCCGTACGAGCTGTGCAACAAAGGGTTGCCCTTGCTAATCAGATGTTCAGAATGATTGATAGTGAAGGATTTGATGTTGGCTGCGTCTGGTTTACAGATGAAGCACACTTCCACCTGAATGGACACGTGAATAAGCAGAACTGGCGATTTTGGGGTTCCGAAAAGCCATATTGGTGTGAAGCGAAACCCCTGTATTGTCCTAAACTTACTGTGTGGGCTGCAGTACACAACAGAGGCATTATTGGCCCTTTTTTCATTCGAGAAACGGTCACTGGTGTACGTTTGTGTGCAATTTTGAAACAATTTGTCGCCACACAGCATGCGTTAGAGGCTCGACCAGGTACTGAATGGTTTATGCAAGATGGAGCCCGACCACATCGGACCGAACAAGTGTTTCGCTTTCTTGAGGAATACTTCGGGAATCGAGTCATTGCTTTGGAATTTCCCAAATTTACTGGTGCAGGCATGGATTGGCCTCCATATTCGCCGGATTTGACTCCCTGTGACTTTTTTTTGGGGGGCACAGTGAAAGACATGGTCTACCCGAAGCATCCCGCCAAGCTGGACGAGCTTGAATCGGCGATCTCTGTGGCACGTGAATCCATTTCGGTTGAGACACTACGAAATGTGATGGCGAATTTCATTCCTCGTTTGCGCCACCTCTGTAGTGCCAATGGTGAACATTTTGAAAACATTGTGATGTGATTGTTTGCAAAGAGTGTTTTCATACGATTCAAAATGTGCAAATGTTTGTTAAGCTTATGGGACTTAACTACGGGGTCATCAGTCCCTAAACTTACAAACTACTTATGAACTACTTACGAACTAGGACGGCACAAATATCCATGCCCGAGGGGGGATTCGAACCCCCGACCGTAGTGGCCGTGCTGACCGTGACTGGAGCGCCTCAGTCACCTCGGCCACCGCGGCCGGCTTCATACGATTATTTCACTTATGTGTGCTGATATGAGCTGTACAGCGTACAGCGCCATCTGTTAGCAGTTTTTGTAACTATTATTTCAATCTGCTGTATAAACTTCTTACAGCTTTCACAATAAACACACCGTTTACTGCATTCCTCTATCGATCTTTGTTTTCGAGATATTTAATTTTGGAAGCAGGGAGTCCTTTTCTGGACACTCTGTAAGTAGTTCGTAAGTTTAGGGACTGATGACCTCGCATTATGTCCCATAAGCTTAACAAAGATTTGAACATTAATGTAGTGCTTTTTGTCCACAAAAGCATAGATGACTGCACTGAATCAAACTTATTTTTCTTTGAACATGTTGACTGCTCGTGCAAGTAAAAAGTTACGAGATTTGATTGACACATCCTGTCTTGAAAACCATCCTTTAGATAATATAGCAGTGGGAAAGTATGATAGCTTCGACCACGCGCCTTAGAACACTCAGCAATTCCACCGCGGCTCGACTTCTTCCTATTCCCTCCACTCAAACTCGCTTTGAAAGGCGAGATATTTGACGGTATTGCTGACATCTAACAAATCGCGTACCGGCCGCAGTGGCCGAGCGGTCTGCGGCGCGCCAGTCACAGTCAGCACGGCCGCTACGGTCGAGGGTTCGAATCCCCCTCGGGCATGGATGTTTGTGTTGTCTTTAGTATAAGATAGTTAACTAGTTCATAAGTAGTTTCTAAGTTTAGGGACTGATGACCCCGCAGTTAAGTCCCTTAAGCTTAACAAACATTTGAACAACAAATCGCGACGAGGCTATTGAACACCATCCCAAAGGAAGATTTCGTGCAAAGTTTCCAGGTCATGTATCGCAGAGCTCGGCGGTGCGTAGTCATCGGAGGTAACTATTTCGAAGGACAGTAAGGAAACTGCAGTTCATAGTTCATCTACGTTAATGTTACAGGATTATTCACCGAACTTTGTCGTCAGAGGTTGTATTACATAAAAAGACACAATATTATTGTATTTCAACCTACGGTAGACTTTGTGAGGTCGTGACGTATGTTACGAACTGTCAAACTGTGCATTCGTCATTTTTTCTGTCCGTCAAACATGTTTCGTACATTGAAGTTACAATAGACGTATTGGATTACATTTAAGCACGGTATACATAATTAAATTACATTTTATTACAGTATTACAATTTCTTATATTTCTTTAGTGCTAAGTTTTGCATTGTAAACATGGTAGGAAAAGGAACTGTATAAATTAGTATAGTAGAATGTGATCCTCAATAAGGTCTGTGGTATATAAATAACAATAAAAGACGTGTGATCGATAATGTGGTCTGTGATATGATGTTAGTTGGAGTGCATATGTAAAGTGCAACAGTGGGAGTGTGCTCAGCTGTAATCCATAATTTAGAACGACTTAGTACAAGAGAAACAGTTTACTTGTTTCCAAGCTTAAACAGGAGAATTGTTCTACAAAGATTAATTGATTTTTCCGTCGGTACCTGACAGAACATGATAATAATATCAAAAAGGAACAACTTCCTGATGTTCTGCAAAACTTTATTATTGGTCACAAACCGGCTTTCGGCTTCTTAGGCCATCATCAGGTGACAACTGAATGTAGAACACGTTTTCAAAGATGTTAAGATTTACAAAGATGTTATCAGAGACAATCGATACTTCATAGGAAAGTTCATCGCAAATACTTATTTATGAGAGGTATTAACATTTATATAAAAATATAATAAATATGTGTAAAGAATCAAACTAATATGATTATTATTGAAAAGGAAGGTTGAAAATAAAACTTATTTCAGTAGAGGTGTAGAGGGGAACTGGATCTGATCGTTTAATACTAAACTAGCATCCTGAGCCAAATGTTTATTGATTTCCAATATTTCCAGTAGTGTCATCTTTCTGCTTTTCTTCAGGGGATGTAGAATCTCACAGCTTACATCATAATCGTGACCTTCTCTGAGCAGATGTTCAGCAAAGGTTGAATCTGTCTTTTTTAACCTCCAGCTTCTCTCATGTTCTGATAATCTAATAGCTACAGCCCTGCCAGACTGACCAACATACAGTTTCCCACAATGTTTGCATGTGATCTTGTATACACCACTCTGTGATAGGGGTTGAATTTTGTCCTTACTATTGAATAAATACTTACAAATGTTGATAGTATTGTAAAATGCAGGTCTGTAATTTCGAGATTTTAACTTTCTACCAATTTGATCTACATCCCCTGAAGAAAAGCAGAAAGGTGACACTACTGGAAATATTGGAAATCAATAAACATTTGGCTAAGGATGCTAGTTTAGTATTAAACGATCAGATCCAGTTCCCCTCTACACCTCTACTGAAATAAGTTTTATTTTCAACCTTCCTTTTCAATAATAATCATATTAGTTTGATTCTTTACACATATTTATTATATTTTTATATAAATGTTAATAACTCTCATAAATAAGTATTTGCGATGAACTTTCCTGTGAAGTATTGATTCTCTCTGATAACATTTTTGTAAATCTTAACATCTTTGTAAACATGTGTACTACATTCAGTTGTCACCTGATGATGGCCTAAGAAGCCAAAAGCCGGTTTGTGACCAATAAAAAAGTTTTGCAGAACATCAGGAAGTTGTTCCTTTTTGATATTGTTCTACAAAGAAGTGACGGAAAATCAGTACACCATCTAATTTCTGAGACGTCGATGAAGCACTTCTTTCCGTGTCCCCATCAACTGTGAGAGTTACAGTTGGGTGAAATTCATATATCAGGCCAATTCTGAGCGTTAACTGCAATGGTGAAAATCCCCTGTTAAAGAAGTGTCCACTTTTTGAGCAATAAGGCAGCACACTGATGAACCATAGGTTTGCTTTGTAGGCAAACGGCAGAGTTATTTCCTACATAACGTAAAACACGGCTTCAATACCAACGGCATTTGTTTTCTTGGTAAAGGATGAAAATAAACGTGTCCGTTAACGTTTAAATAGTTTTCTTCTGTTATATAGCGAATAAGATTGCCGTTTGCCACAAAACGGACACACGGCTCATCAATGGATGGCCTTTTTGCTCGGAAACGAGACATTTACTTAACAGGAGATTTAAATCTACATCTACATACGGGGTGTAAACGGTATAATCCGCCAAAACTATACAGATGGTACATCCCGGGGTGCTTGACAGAATGTCTAATGAAATATTGTTGTATAAGTTATATATATGTGGTGTCTGTTCCTTCGGACATGTCCGAAAGAACAGATACCACATATGTATAACTTATACATTTTGCCGATGACGGCAATGATCCTTTCTTCAGTGCGGAGGCACTCCTAGGCACTTACTCTTACGGGAATTAGTACAAAGTGTCCACGAGTTTGAGTTCTAGTGGGCAGGGTAAAGTTGCGAATTTGTATCTGACGGGAGGCGTGCTTGAGAAATTCCGTGCAGGTTTGATGCTCGCTGTCCCCCTAGTGGTTTAGGGGTCCGCGCAACTGCCTAGAAAGCAGGCGAGGGGGACTGATGACCATTGCAGTTTTGTCCCCCTTAAACAACCAACAACAACAACAACAAAGCAGGCGACCTGGGTTCACATCCCGGCTTGGTACACATTTTCAACTTTACCCATTCGCAATTAATGTCATACATTCGGTGAATATAAATATTGTTCTATATTGTCCTTTATTTTTGTAATTGTAAAAACTAATATTTGTAGGACTGATGATAGGCGTATTTCTGTTTACATGGTAGACTGACGATACACGAGAGAGAGCCCTGTAACCGCCTGGCCTATCCGCGCTGCGAGCACGTGCCTGGGTTTGCGAGAGAGAGCGAGCGAATGCAGTACGCGACGAGAATTGTAAACATCGGACGTATACAACGGAGCGGTACGGCGGCTAGATGCTCCTCAAACAAGTAATTTGAACAGCAAATTCAAAAAAAATGTTCAAATGTTTGTAATTCTATCGGACCAAACTGCGTGGTCATCAGTCCGTAGCTTACAAACTACTTAAACCTAGGTAAACTAACCTAAGGACAACACACACACCCATGCCTCAGGGAGGACTCGAACCTCCACGGAGAGCAACCGCGCGCTCCGCAGCGAGACGCTTTAGACCGCTCGGCAACTCCACCGCGGCAATTTGAACAGCCATTGGGTTGTCGCTAATGTGTAATTCATTTTCATAAACTATAAATTAAGGGCCATTATGAAGTAATGAAAAGCTAATATCACAGAAAATGTGTTTCCCTTAGAAAAAAATCAACTAGTTACCTAGTGATTGTGCATTACTCACAATCAGCCATTTCCTCTGTTTACAACATATTTCCCTTTATACAACACTAACGAAAATGAAACCGAAATTACTTTGTTTTCTCTTACACAATACCATTCGATCCTACTCGTGCATCATGACAGCGAACACAGTTTCCTCGCACTCGTTCACACACATGCATATTTGCCTTATGGTATTGGCAGCGTCGAAAATCCTCTGCGTAAGTTCGCACCCATTATTAACTTGCTAAGCACAAACAATTTCCTTCACTGGCGTCAGAAGTAAAAATCCCGTGGATTTAAATCAGGACTGCGTGTTGGACATCGACGTGCACCCGAACGCCCGATTCCTCGTCCTGGAAATCGCTATCCAAAAATCTGTTTACTCTGTGAGCATTGTGGGGTGGAACAACATCGTCAAGGAACCACATGTTATGACGTATGCCTAATGTAATGTCTTCTAACAACGTTGGTAGCAATGTTTCCTCTAGAAACGTTAGGTAATAGGTACCAGACAAACCTGCAGGTAAAACATAAGGCCCAATAATGTAATCATCGAGCATACTCGTCCAACATTTACGGAAAATCGTCGCTGAAAATGAGTTGCCACTACATGGCGTGGAGTGTGTATACTCCACGTGTGCATGTTATGGAAATTTTAGTTATGCCGTCGTGAGTGAAACACGCTTCATCTGTAACGAGTATTTTGTTGACAAAATCATGCTGCGCACTGTGTAACAAAACCACCCTGAGAATTCACGATGTAAAGGGAAAGCTTCTTCTTCCAATGCTTGTAAGTGTTCAATGTGGTAAGGCCGCAGACACTCGTGTCTTCAAATGTTCAAATGTTTGTATAGTCTATGGGACTTAACTACGGGGTCATCAGTCCCTAAACTTACAAACTACTTATGAACTACTTACGAACAAGGACGGCACAAATGCCCGAGGGGGGATTCGAACCCCCGACTGTAGTGGCCGGCCGGCCGCGGTGGCCGAGGAGACTGAGGCGCTTCAGTCACGGTCTGCACGGCCATTACGGTCGGGGATTCGAATCCCCCCTCGGGCATGGATATTTGTGCCGTCCTAGTTCGTAAGTAGTTGATAAGTAGTTTGTATGTTTAGGGACTGATGACCCCATATTTAAGTCCCATAAGCTTTACAAACATTTGAACGTAGTGGCCGTGCATACCGTGACTGGAGCGCCTTAGCCCCCTCGGCCATCCCGGCCGGCTCTCGTCTCTCAAAGTGCGATGAACGACATTATGCGATACACCCACCGTGGGGACTGCGGCCCTTCAGTCACGTCTACACGGCCACTACGGTCGGGGGTTCGAATCCCCTCTCGGGCATGGGTATTTGTGCCGTCCTTAGTTGTAGCTAGTTCATAAGTAGTTTGTAAGTTTAGGGACTGATGACCGCGTAGTTAAGTCCCATAAGCTCTACAAACATTTGAACATTTGATTTGATTTGATACACCCACTTGGCGGAGGATGCTTCTAATACTCTGAATGCGGTCCAGAGTTCTTACACTGTACGATCCGCGCGTTGTGGGCCTCTTCCTTCTGCGCGGGGTAGTAAAGAGCCAGCATCTCTCGATCTAAGGAAATTAAATACGTACTCATACGTTTTATTCTGTCATGATGTAACAAAAAGGGAAAGCACATCAGAACAGAAGATACGTTCCGCATACAGATGAAAATTAAAAAAGGTACAGCTAAATATTGTACTTTATTAAGAAGTAAAAGCATAATAATCGCGTACAAGTAGAGAAATGCAATGACACAAACCTTTGGTGAACAGAAGCAAATGTCTCTCGTGTAGGAAGTCGTCGTTGTGGGAAGCGTTCTTGATAAATTCGTACAGCTGCCCTCGTAACACATTTTGCCTCGCCATACATTAAATGAATATCGCATAGTTCGGCAACAGTAAATCTCCCATCGTAACAGTTAACAGAGTTGCAATGACGTCTGCGCGGGTTACTCGACGACTGCCGTCGGTCGGCGTATTACAATGACGCAGCCACTCAGGCCGTAGTTGGCTGTGTGTTTACGATTCACGCTCGCCATGTCAATACGAGCAGCGGGCTATAACAGGAACCGATTGCTTACGTACGTACACTGCCGAGTGTCCATTTTTCCAATACCATTATCCTGAGTCAAAAATTCAAATGTTTGTAAATCTATCGGACCAAACTGCGTGGTCATCAGTCCGTAGCTTACAAACTACTTAAGCTAAGGTAAACTAACCTAAGGACAACTCACACACCCATGTCCCAGGGAGGACTCGAACCTCCACGGCGTGCAACCGCGCGTTCCGCAGCGAGACGCTTTAGACCGCTCGGCTACTCCACCGCGGCTAAACCTAAGAAGGGATTTAGCTGCTGCAGTTATCGGCCCATAGGCTTACAAATTACTTAAACTAACTTACGCTAAGGACGACACACAAACCCATACCCGAGGAAGGACTCGAACATCCGATGGCGAGCAACTGCTTGCTCCGCAGCAAGGCGCCATAGAGCACTCGGTCACTCCACCGCGGCTGTAGACATGACATACGCTCTCAGAAGGTGAAGGCAATGCGAGATACACGTAGAACGCGTGGAACAAGGCGGAAGGACGAAATGAACGAGCGGTCTAAGGCACCTTACCACGGATTGCGCGGGCGCTCCACGTCGGAGATTCCATGTCCTCCCTCGGCAGGTTTAGTTTAGTTTAAGTAGTTTGTTTGTCTAGTAACCTATGACCTCAGCAGTTTGGTTCCTTAGCCTTACAAACAGAATTAAAAAAAAATCGGATTGTTTAGGAAAGAAAGTAACCATACTAGCATGCGCCACGGCGAGCAGCCGCGCGGTCCGCAGCGAGACGCTTTAGACCGCTCGGCTACTCAGTTGTCGATATTAATGTGTGTAATGTGTTCAGAAAATTATGCGGTTGTTTTTGTTTCATTTTCTTGATTATGACTGGTTTGAGATGGAGAGGAGTTCGAAAGCCAACATGTTTGCAGTAGTGCCAACAGCCAGACTATGCAAGAAGCCGTCAGAGGTATTCTTTGTTTGGTTTCCTCTAACTGAACAAGAGAGCGCTGCACAAAATGGACATTGGAACGAACCCAACCCAAGCTTTCAGCAATCTCGTGAACTGCCACTTGTTGGTTTTCCGATTCAGCGGATCAAACAGAAACACTTTTAGCAGCAGCACTACAGGCAGGTTGTTTCAGTTTGCGCTCTCAACAACCTGTTGACTGCCCTCAATGCTAATTAAATCGGAAACGACACAACGAACGATATGTTTTTTTGTTAACAGTTAAATCACCACCACCTTACCTGCAACACCCTTAAAGGCTTTTAAACTGTTTCTAAACTACCTGCACAATGATAAGATCGTGAAATCAGTATGAGAGTCTTAAATGTAAAACAAATTAGGTGGTAGACGTGGAATCTGATCACAATTTATTGGTTATGAACAGTTGATTGAAACTGAAGACTTTTCAGAGACGTACGAAATTAGGAGGATGCAACATAGATAAGCTGAAAGATCCAGAGGATGTTGATAGTTTCAGAAGGAGCATTAGGGAACGATTAAATGAAACATCTAAACGAATGCAGTAGAAGACAAATTAGTAGCGTTAAATAAAAATATTGATGGCAAAAAAGCGTATATAACTAGGGGAACGATAGATACCGACTTAGGAAAATGAAAGTGATATCTGTACAAAAGCAAAACAACTGTATGAATATCAAGAGCGCAGATGGAAAAGCGGTACTAAGCGAAGGGAAAGCCGAATAGTGGATGTAATATATAGACTGGCTATACAGGGCAAATGAACTTGAATGTAATCTTATGGAAAGCGAAGAGGACGTAGATGAAGACACTGAAGGAAGAAGAAGGAAGGAAGATTAGGTTTTAACCTCCCGTCGACACTGTGGTCGTTAGAGGCGGAGCTCACGCTGGGATAGTTTTTGTCGAGCAGGGGGAAAGGAATTCGGCCGTGCTCTTTGAAAGTAATCATTCCGGAATTTTACTGGAGTGATTTAGGGAAATCACGGAAAACCTAACTCGGGATCTCCGGAGGTGGGTTTGAATTGCTGTCCTCTCGAACGCGAGAAGATAATGTAAGAGCACCGAAAGGCGCAAGTTGAAAAAAGGAGTAGACGACCTTTGCTAGTACCAATATCCTTGAGAGCGCCAGCTATAACAATACTTTGTACCTGGTGTGCAAGATGTGTAAGGCAGACGTAATATTCTCAGAAATAAAAAAAAAGTATGAAATACTTCGAATTCAAGTAGGTGGTGACAGATGTATTACCGAACTATAATGACATGCAGCTCTACTGTATGAATATATGATGATGGCATCCTCTCAGGTAAAATATTCCGGAGGTAAAATGGTCCCCCATTCGGATCTCCGGGTCGGAAATACTCAAGAGGAAGTCGTCATCAGGAAAGACAACACCGACATTCTACGGATCGGAGCGTGGAATGTTAGATCCAGTAATCGGGTAGAGAGGTTAGAAAATTTAAAAAGAGAAATGGATAGGTTGAAGTTAGACATAGTAGGAAATAGTGAAGTTCGTTGGAAAGATGAACAGGATTTCTGGTGAGGTGAATATAGGATTATAAATACAAAATCAGTTGGGGGTATTACAGGAGTAGGTCTGATAATTAATAAGAAAATAGGAACGCGGGTAAACTACTATAAGCAGCGCAGTGATCGCATTATCCTACTCAAGACATATACGAAGCCAACATCGTCCACAATAGGACAGGTGTATATGCCAAGTAGCTCTCCCGATGACGAAAAGATCGAAGAATTGTATGAGGAGGTAAAGTAAATTATTCAGACAATTAAGGGAGAGAAAAACTTAATTGTTATGGGAGACTGGAATTCAGTAGTAGGAAAAGGAGGAAAGGGAAGATAGTAGGTAAATATGGACTGGGCAAAAGGAATGAAAGAGGAAGTCGCCTGGTAGAATTTTGCACGTAACATACTTTGGTTATAACAAACACCTGGTTTAAGAATCACGAAAGAAGGTTCTATACGTGGAAGAGACCAGGAGACACCGGAAGGTACCAGATATATTTCATAATGGTAAGACATAGACCAGGTTTTAAACTGTAAGACAACCCAGGGGCTGATGAGAAATGTAGGAACACGGAATGTAATACTCTCTTTACGGCTTATCTCCGAAAAGATTAAGGAAAGGCAAACCTACATTTCTAGCTTTTGTACATCTAGGAATAGATTTTAACAATGTTTATTGTAACACACACTTTAAAATTTTGAAGCAAGCAGGAGTAAAATATAGGGAACGGAAGGTTATTTACAACTTGTACAAAAAGTTAGAGTTGAAGGGCAAGAAAGGGATGCAGTGGTTGGAAAGGGAGTAAGACAGGGTTGTAGTCTTTCTCCAATGTTATTCAGTTTGTACATTGAGCAACAAATAAAGGAAAGCAAGGATAGATTTGGAGAAGGATTTACAGGGTGAAGCTATTAAAACATTGAGTTTTGCCGATGACATTGTAATTTTGTCAGAAACAACAAAGGACCCGGAAGAGCAGTTGAACGGGATCGACAGTGTGTTGAAAGGTGCATACAAGATGAACATTAACAAGAGCAAAACAAGGGTAATGGAATGCAGTATAAGATAATCAGGTGATGCTGAAGGAATTAGATTAGGTAACGAAACAATAAAGTTGGTAGATGAGTTTTGTTACTTGGCCAGTAAAATAACCCATGATAGTCGCAGTACAGAGGATATAAAATGCAGAATTCCAATGGGAAGAAAAGCGTTTTTGAAAAAGAAAACTTTGTTAACATTAAATATTAATTTAAACGTAAGGAAGTCCTTTCTGAAGGCATTTATGTGGAGCGTTGCCTTATATGGTAGTGAAACCTGAACGATAAACAGTGCGGATAGGAAAAGGATAGAGGCTTTTGAAATGCGGTGCTACAGAAGAATACTGAAGATTAGGTGGGTGGAGCGTGTAACTAATGAGGAGGTACTGAACAGAATTGGGGAGAAAAGGAATTTCTGGCATACCTTGACTAAAAGAAGGGATCGATTGGTAGGACTCATTCTTAGACATCAAGGAATAGTGAATTTAGCACTGGAGGGAAGTTTTTTGGGGTAAAAACCGCAGAGGGAGACCAAGGAATGAATACAGTTAACAGATTCAAACGGATGTGGGTTGCCATTCTTATGATGAGAGGAATAGTCTTGCTCAGAATAGAGTAAGTTGGAGAGCTGCATGAAACCAGTCTCCGGACTGAAGACCCCAACAAAAACAATGACTAAAATACTAACACGAATTATTAACAAAAAAGGAAAGAAAACTGGAATAATCTCACCTCGGGAATGATCAGATTTGGCTCTGAAGAAATGTAGAAACATGCGAGGTAATAATGAACTTATCACTTTTCTTAGATGATGGATTTAAGAAACGCAAAACTACATTTACAGCTTATGAAGATTTGAAGACACCTTTACAATGTTGGCTGTAATACTTTCTGTGAATTTATGAAAATAAGAGGAGTACAATACGGGAAAGAAAGGTTATATACAACTTAGACGAGAATTGCTGGTGTCGAGGGTCATGATAGAAAAGCAGTAGTCCAGAAATAAGTGGGACAGGGTTGTAGCTTATCTCCAATTATTCAAACTGTATATTGAACAAGCAGAAAAGGAAACCAATGAAACTATGGGCAATTTCAAAGATAAGAAAAGTTCGAGGAGACGAAATAAAACTTTGAGGTTTACCGATGATATTTTAATTACATTAGAGACAGAAAAGAACTTGTAGGAGCAGTTGAAGGAAACGGACAGTGTCTTTAAAGGAAATTATAAAAGCAACATCAACAAATGCAATACAAGGGTAATCGAACGTAGTCGAATTAAATGAGGCTATGCTGAGGGAATTACATCAGAAAAAGATACATTATAGGTATAGGTAGTATATGAGTTTTGTTATTTGGGCAGTAAATTAACTGATGACGGCTGTAGCAGAGATGATATAAATTGATAAAAGTATAAATAGCCTTTCTGAAGGAGAAGAATTTGTTAATAATGAATATAGCTGTAAGTGTGAGGAAGTCTTTTCGGAAGGTGTTGCCGTGCACGGGAGAGGATCGTGGGTGACGAGCAGTTCAAAACCGAAAACTAAAAAAGCTTTCGAAATGAGGTGCTACAAAAGATTGCTGAATATTAGAAGGGCAGGAACTCAAAAAAACTGACAAACAAATTTATGGCAATATTTGATGCAGCTCTCCACGACAGTCTATCATCTGTAAGTCTCTTTATCTCCGAATAAGATCGGAAGCCCACATCCCTCTGAACCTGCTTACCGTATTCGTCTCTTAGTCTTCCTCTATGAATTTTACCGCCACTCTTCCCTCCAATAGTAAATTGGCAATTCCTTGATGCCTCAGAAGAAGTCCTACCAATCGATCTTTAGTTACGCTAGATATTTATTATTTCTCCAATTCTGATCAGTAACTCCTTATAAACTACGCGATCTACACCCCTATCTTCAGCAATCGTCACATTTCAAAAGCTTCTATCCTCTACTTGTCTAAATTATTTATCATCAACGTTTCACTCCCGTATAACGCTACACTCCTGACACCTCCAGAACAGATTTTCTAACACGTAAATTACTATTCACTTTTATCAAACTTCTTTTCTTCGGGGGACTGATCATCTCGCAGTTAAGTCCCATAAGCTCTACAAACAACAGCAACACTCTTCTTCGGAAATGCTTTTCTTTCCTTTACCATTCTGCATTTCATATACTCTCCACACCAGCCACCAGAAGCCCAATTCACTGCCCAAATAACAAAACTCATCTACTTCTGATACTATAGTTTCCTTCAACATCGCCTGATTAAATCGACTACATTCCATTACAGTTGTTTTGCGCTTGTTGATGTTCCTTTTATGCCCTTCTTTCGGGACACTGTCCATTTCAATTATCTGCTCTTTCAGGACCTTTGCCGTCTCCGGCAGAATTACAGTGTCATCCAGCAAATTGCAAAGATTTTATTTCCTCTCCCTGAATATTAATTTGGTTTCGAAATTTCTCTTTGCTTTCCTTCACAGCTTGCTCAGTGTGCAACTGAAATGGCATTGCGGAAAGGCTACAACCCTGCATTACTCCCTTCCCCGCCAGTTCTTCCCTTTCATTCACGTAACTGCTATCTGGTTTTTGTAGAAGTTGTATATGAAACTTCCTGACAGATTAAATTTGTATGCCGGAACCGGGACTCGAACCTGGGACCCTTGCCTTTCGCGGGCAAGCGCTCTACCGACTGAGCTATCCCTACACGACTCACGATGCCGCCTCACAACTTTACTTCCGCCAGTACCTCGCCTCCTACTTTCCAAACTTCACAGAAGCTCTCCTGCGAAACATGCAAGACTAGCACTCCTGGAAGAAAGGATATGGTGGAGACATGGCTTAGCCACAGCCTAAGGGAAGTTGTGAGGCGGCATCGTGAGTCGTGTCGGGATAGCTCAGTCGGTAGAGCGCTTGCCCGCGAAAGGCAAAGGTCCCCGGTTCGAGCCCTGGTTCCGTCAAACAATTTTAATCTGCCAGGAAATTTCAAATCAGCGCACACTCCGCTGCAGAGTGAAAGTTTCATTCTGTAAGTTGTATATGCCTTTCCGTTCCCTATATTTTACTCTTGCTCCCTTCGGAATTAAAGAAAGTGAATTCCAATCAACATTGTCAAAATCTTTCTCCAACCTTGACCTGTCTTCTAAGATAAGTCTTAGGCTCAGTATTGTCTCGCGTGATCCTACATGTCTCCAGAATTCAAACCGATCCTCCCCGACGTCGGATTCTACGAGTTTTCCCATTCTTCTGTAAATAATTGGTGTTAGAATTTTGTAACCATGACTTATTGAACTGTTGGTTCTGTAATTTTCATGCACCTCTGCGACTACTCAACATGGACCCCTTTTCATCTTTCCTAGCTTCTATTACAGGAATGAGGGACGCCCTATATATTTGCTGTCCATTGGCGCTGAGCACTACGAAAGCCACTCTCAAAGGGAATGCTTGCGGAAATTCATCTAGCGGGCGTGTAGTTGTCACAGGATCTTGCGAGAGGCGAGTAACGAGAATGGAGAAGCGGATGAAAGCAGCGCGGCCCGCAACTTTGTGCCGTGGGGCGCGCTTCCCGAATGAGCAGCTGCAGTTTAATAACCTCGCCGAAGGTTAACGGCTCCGCGCGCCGTGCGGTCGCGCGCGCTGCTGCACGCATTACTTAACCACCTACCATCTCTGTTCTGTGACAGACCGAGCGAATGCCGCACATTTCTTTGCTCATTGCGAGCTAACTTTAACTAATGCGAAATGACTATGTTAACTAACAAGAAAAGTACTTGGGCTCGAACAAACACATATACACAAAAATCGTATGAGAGATAATGTAAAGATCCCTTATTGCACTTGTGATACTCCCACAAAACTCTGCAAAACATTGCAGTCGTCCGTTAGAGGCCTCTGCGTGTGCCATGCCGCATTGCACTTTGACCTGTCGGTTCGCCAGTAGGGACAGTGCAGTGTGCCTCCGAAGTTGCGTTTTGTGATGTTAATTGTGTTGTGAAGCGTTAGATGGGGGGCGATTGCTAATCAATCCTGCTAATGTATTGCGATTAGTTGAGATGAAGTTACGAAGAACCCTTCTTCGTGAAGATGGTATTAGTGTAGAAGATGAATCATTTGCATGCTTTCTCGTATCTGTTAAAAGGTAAAGCAGTCAACAATCCGAAGATTGGTTTGAACACCACAGTGCTTTACTAGGCATGGTCCTGTTTACAGGTGGTATGCCGTTGCCTTCCTCCGACCTTCGAACTGACTTACCCAACCAGTTATAGGGTGACCTACAGTTTAACGTGGGTTCCGAACCACGGTGCTGTCTGTCTGTAAATCTATCGGACCAAACTGCGTGGTCATCAGTCCCTAGCTTACAAACTACTTAAACCTAAGTTAACTAACCTAAGGACAACACACACACCCATGCCCCAGGGAGGACTCGAACCTCCACGGCGAGCAACCGCGCGCTCCGCAGCGAGACGCTTTAGACCGCTCGGTTACTCAACCACGGCACCACGGTGCTACTCGGTATTTTTCACATTATTGCCAGAGGTGAGTGTGGCTCGGTTGCACAGTGGTAGAGTGCCAGACTACAAATCTAAAGGTCGCGGGTTCGATCCCGCCAGGTCCTAGGATTTTTATCTGTCACTTTCCACTTCTTTCACCTCTGGCAGTATTGCTCAAGTGAAAAATACCGAGTAGCACCGTGGTTCGGAACCCACGTTAAACTGTAGGTCCCCCTATTACTGGCTGGTTAAGTCAGGTCGAAGGTCGGAGGAAGGCAACGGCATACCACCTCCAAACAGGGACCATGCCTAGTAAAGCACTGTGGTGTTCAAACCAATCTTCGGATTGTTGACTGTTTTACCTTTTTTTTTTTTTTTTTTTTTTTTTTGCCAGAGATGAAAGAAGTGGAAAGTGACAGATAAAAATCCTAGGACCTGGCGGGTATCGAACCCGGGACCTTTGGATTTGTAGTCTGGCACTCTACCACTGTGCAACCGAGGCGCATCGTATCTGTTATGGTACAGAAATATGAGCATAAGTTAGATACTGTTGTTACAAACTCATAATAATGATAATAGGGATGATAATGACGAACAACTCATTGCAAGCTGTAGTGTTACGGTAAGTGCGGGAAGAGGCGAAGGAAGCAGTGGCAGTGAATACCAACAGTCTTTCGGGAAGAAGGTTAAAGTTGCAACTATCATCACGGCTTTTGATGACAATTCGCTAAAGAACAAGTACGATGATTATTACATAAGTTATAGTTAAGATATCTGCATTACTTATGACGTCTACAATTACATCTACAGTGCTATCTAGAGCTTGGTTGCAGAGCTTTGCAGAAAAACGACACCCACCAGCACATTGAGGTGCACGTAGAGATCCTGTAACCAAACGTTCGTTCATACAGATATGTTTGTTCGAGTCCATGTACTTTCCTTGTAGGTCAAAATCGAGCAGTACCAAAAATGTTGATTACATTTACATCTAGGATTAGATACTCGCAGTGCCTCTACCTGGTTCTTTGAACGTTGGTCAACTGGTGCTGAGATTTTTGAATTGGCAGCTGTCGGGTTTTTGCTCATCTATCACACTATCGTTCAATTTAGGCCTTTCAAGTACCTAAACCACATTCGTTGCGAATATGCTCATCATCTGTGGTGGCAAGTACTGGCATGCTGGTCTCCTACATGCGCTGTACCGAGCGAGGTGGCGTAGTGGGTAACAAACTGGACTTCATCTCATTCGTCAGAACGCTAGTTCAGTTTCCCCCGGGGCATGGGTGTGTGTGTTTGTCCGTAGGTTAGTTTACCTATGTTTAAGGAGTTTGTAAGTTACGGACTGATGACCACGCAGTTTGGTCCGATAGATTTACAGACATTTGAACATTTGAACATCGACAACTGTGTGTTACAAATCAACCGTCATGAGGCACGGTACCTTGTCGTTTGTTTCCGTACTGCACAAGAATATTCAAAAGTTTATTGCCACATATGATTTGTTTCACAGATAAAAAGAAATATTTAGGTGCTAGTATTTACTTGAGTAAGAAATGGAACATTTGGGTTCACTTATATAAGTTATGCTGAATGGCGAACTTTTGCTTGGTGTTCATCTGGCATTTCTTCATGTTATAAACACTACTGCATTGCAGTAAGCACATATATTTTAAATATATCTTCGTGGCACACTTCAGAACATTCAATATATAGGATGGACCAGCAAAGATGTTTTGTCTCCACAGCAAATATTATCATTTACAGAGATATACAGATATTCCTGCTTTCTACGTACTCCTTACACGGTTTTATATAAAAAAATTCAAGTGGCAACAAAAAATATGTTTTCAGTATATCATCATTATATTAATATTTACATGTTTGAGTCCGTAAATAGAAAAGTTTATGCATAGATTTTGCTAGTAACATAGTGGCATGTTTCAGTTAATGCTAAACTACACGCTTTTTGTTATATTACTCTGATTGTCTTTATTTTCATGTCAATTTTTATGAGTTTTTATTAGTTAAACTGTGTTTTTTTGTGAGAAACTCAAGGAATTCATGTAGAAAATATTTATTGGCAAGCTCCAGTTGTTCATTTAGAATATGGTGGGGCGAATCGTGATTATGAATATATATTTCCAATTCTTGTACACGATCCATCTTTTTACCTTTTTCAGTGATATGTAATATCTCTAAGTTGACATTAATATTAGAGACAGTGTGTACATTTTGATTCATATGAGTTGCTGTTGCTGATTTACTTAAATCTAAAATCACCAATGCGCTCTCGGTATCTTGTATTAAAGCTTCTGCCTGTGTTTCCAAAGGTAAAAACTAGGGCAGTTGTTACAAATGATCTTATAAATTCCAGATATTTCTGGGCTTAGGTTGTTGGTTTTGGTGTTATGGAGAATGTTACGTTGTACTTTGACGGTGTGGAAAGTTATATGAACTCACGTTTTTCGGAGAAGATTTGCAACTTGGTGTGAGATTCTGTCTAGGAAGGGAATGCATGCATATATTCATAACAAGGAGTAAAATTACTATAAAAGTTATTTTCATGGTTCAAAAATAGGTTTCCTATTTCCTTAATAGGATTAGAAATCTGTAACGATGTAACGATGCGGAGTCTATGAACCTGTCATCCAGCATTCCTTGCATGTGGATATATCAATTACGTCAATAGCTGTCCTCGTTTCCGTCCCTGACAAGGACGAATCACTCGCTGCGGTCGACTGTTATGGCTACGCACGTTCTGCGATAGTGTAAAAAAAGTATATTGCCTTCTGTCTGAATGGTTGAAGGTCATCCACAGAGTAGCTCTCACACGGCTCCTGATGACATATCTCTTGCTGCAATATTCTTACTTTTTTTCAGCAGGATGCAATTGAGTTAGAGGTGACCTTCAAATATAGTATTACCACTTTGTTTCTCAGTGGTGTCTATTAAATTAACTTCTCACAGCGTCCTTATTACAGCTTGTAGTTAGAAATTTCTCCTGATAAATATATTTACAGGCTGAAGTAAGCATTACAGGCAATGTACAACATGAAGAAGTTCAGTATAGTGCTGCTGGAGTGAGAAAAGTGGTAAGAACCACGAAAATGCAACGGAGATGTTCCGGGAACTTAATGAGAATCTTATGAAGAAAGATGAAGTTATTCTCCCAAACCCTTGTTGCATAAATTCAGAGAACCGGTATTTGAGAAAGACTGAACAGAAATTCATTTGCCTCCAAAGCAATTATAGCTCCAGCATGCAAATAGAACAACTGAAGAGAGATTTAGTTGCGCTCCACTACCTAGCCTCATACGCGGAAGTACCTACTACAGTTACGTGCATGTTCTGCGGGCCACACTGTACCAAGGGTGTCTGTCACCAGCCAACAGGCTAGGGCGAGTGGGGCGCAGGATGAGATGGTTGATTGGTTAGTCGTTTAAGGGACCAAACCACATTGGTCAACGGTCTCTTTTTTCATCCACAGAGCGTGCGTTAAAAAACTAGTCAATACTAAAAATACACAAACACTGTCTGAAACCATGTTAACTCCGAAAACGTGATTAACACGTCAAAATTAAAATCAGTGATGAAAGGGAAAGAAAGGGAAGAAGGGTTTAAAACAAAATAGCAGAGCGTCTTGGCTGGCTGATTGCAGTGCTAAAAATGGATGATCCTGCCACTCTGTAACACGTTAAAATCTCCAGCCATAAAGTACTAGGCAAGAGAAACACAAAGAGGTAGATGGAATGCTAAAAAACTCTTATACAATGACATGTAAAAATTTTATCACCCGTGAGGTATTGTCAGCAAGCAGCAAAGGCAGCGTGTGAGAAATACTTAATTTCCTCCTCAAAGTGGTCAGAACAGGACAGTCAACAAAATGTGGACCACTGTCGAAAGAGTACCACTAGACGTCGAGGAGTTTCCTCACGGCGGAAAAGGTGACCATGTGTCAAAAAAGTACAGGCGATGCAGAGCCGGCAAGAGGTGACAGAATCCCTACTAGGGGCCCAGATGCAGAACCTCCACTCGTTTGTTGTCTCCTTTATTAGTAGTGATTTATTAGGCGTAGTGATGGTGTGCTATATAAAAACTGTCCGATTTTATATCTTAGACACTTGTCTTCGTGGTTCTCAACGAAGAACAGAGGCTTCGTCGGCAAGAAAGATTCGTCGTCAGACCGTTGTATATACTAGGTATTGGGATGACGGCTCAGATCGGTCGAGAACCTTACGTTCCTCTCATGGTGTAACCAGGGAAGGAGAGTTAGGATCGTATGTAGACGCATTGAACTCTACCTTACCGTGCTTAAAGACGTTGGTGGCGTTAGACCACCACCATTTGATTTCGTATCCTTCATGGTGGCTCCACGAGCAGCTAGGGAATATGGCCCATCCAGACAAAGCCGCACAAGCTTGGATAAGCCTAATAGAACTGAGGTGCGCCTAGTCCCCACAGGTTGACAACTAGTGACTGTTCCACCTCAACAGCCATGCATGTCCTCGGCGCACAGTACACCTTGGGATTGAGTTTTCTTTTACAGAGGTTTCGGCCGTCCTCACGATCTGGGCGTTTAAACCAAGATCTCTGGACTCTGTAACATCCATCGTTCCACTACCCGGCTGTAAGGTTGTCGCTGAAGCACGCACAGAGCTACTGGCATAGAGGACTGGTTGCGCGACGCAGTCCCCACCTCATGGACCCCGAGTTCGCGAAGCGCATACCCAGCAAACGAATGCTGAGCTCCTTGATGGGACAGAATGAGATAAAGAATGAGGAAACTATGAAATAATGTTACAATGAATGTAGTAGGAAAATTCTTAAATGACACGAAACCCTGTAAAAAATTAAAATGATTTTTACATCTTAGTAAAATAACAATTCAGTTCAGACAATCTCCGATTTTTTTTGTAAAGTCTTCCAAGACTTTATTAATATCTTTGTATTTGTAGTGTGTGTGTGTGTGTGTGTGTGTGTGTGTTCTGTGGGTGGGTGGCTGGGGGTGTCCCCCTTGGCTTGCTCCGACGGCGCCCCTGCCTTGTCCCACTAGTGCATATTCTCTTTCACGTTCCACTTACAAACGCAGCGAGGGACAACGGCTGGCCATGCGCCTATCTATCTTTCACCGTGTTGTCTTTATGCTTCTCACGCGAAAGGTACGTTGGAGGCAGTAGACACGTTCTGTAATCAGCCACAAAACACAGGTTCTCCAGACTTTCTCAATAGAGTTTCGCGAAAAGAACGGCGGACCTTCTCTGGCCTGCAGCTTTACATACTTTGATATGTAAATTTAATTAATTATCCAATAAATTCGGAGACAGATCGTTCGATTCTTTAATTGAATTTGGATGAGAATAACAGCAGTGACTGTGAAGTCAGATTATTTTCTCTTTAATTAATATCTCTTTATTAGCAACTAGCTTAAACCCGTGTTGGTTGATTATGATAGATAAGCTATCTTTCAGTAGCGTGCTATGAGACTGGTATGGAAGGAAGAAATGAAATACAATACCTTCTTTAGAAACAAACATTTTTAATCAACATTATCAGGAAAGTAAGTAGTGTAGATCAAATCACATGTATAAATGCACTCGTTTCGAAGAATCCAATCACGAAATTCAACAATAATGGTTGTATTAATATCACAGATCGATCACTTGATGTAAGACGCGAAACGTCAAATCGATTTTTTTAAAGAGATGTATCGAAAGATATATCTTTTTTACTGATTTATTTATTTAATCTTATATTTCCTTACTCGTATGATTATCCTTAGAGAGAAAGAGCTGAAGACATTGTAGCACGCATAGACCAAAGATATGGTTTGTGGCATCACGATTCGCTGTATGTAACCTCCTTGCTATAGAGTCGCAAACGTCATCGCTGGCCTTCAGTCCGAATTTTTTTTATAATTTGACGACTTTCAACCACGATATCTTCTACCCCCTTATAGCTATCGGCATGGAACTGCTGTGGTGTACAACGGGAGACTTCGGACAACAATTACACGCAGACCATTCGTTTGCGTTCTGTAGTTTTCGCTGCAGAGCGAAATATCAACACACACACACACACACACACATAGAATTTAATATATACCGATAACTTTCCATCCCAATATATTCCATCCTTTATCATTATCAACCTTCAAGCAACACTGCAACCAATAAAACCATTTCTAAAGTGTAAATATAATTTTCAAAGTGTAGTTATTGTTCTGCATTTCCCGTTATATTCTTCAAATTACTAAGTATCCATCAGATCATTATAAAACCGTGTCTAATACCTTCCTCGGGTATAAATTAGTAACTGTAGAAATATTTAAGTCTCTGCGTCTTGTCGTTCGGACGTGATAAGCGTACACCGAACAGACATTCACATTAATATTTATAGATAAATAGCTATCCGATCGCCATAAAACCGTTCCTAAAGCCTTCCCCGGATAAACATTAGTAACTGTACTGCTCTTTATGTCTTGTGATTCAGACGTGATAAACGTACACCGAACAGACATTCACATTTATAGATATAGATATGGGTATGTTTATCGACTGAAATCCTCTTGGTTGTAAACACAGTGTGGATGTAAGGCGAGAAGAGCAGAGTAATGACCCGCTGGCAGACCAGGCCACAAGCTAGCTAGAGCTAGACAAGAGCGACCGCCCCCCAATGGCAGGCAGCAAGTTTCGGCCCCTGGTGGCCGTCTGACTGAGTGCAACCGCGGGGTTTACACGCACGTCGAGAGAATTCGTGCAAAGTGGCAGGAGGGCAGAGCACACTTTATGAACGGTCATTTCTCTCCTGCCTGGAAGCTCTTAAAATATTCACAACAACATTCTTCACATTTTCTCGTTCTTTCTTTTTCTTTCGCACGCCATGTCGAGCTGGTACCAAGAGGGAGAGAGAGACACTGTGCCGTACCTTCTTCTCACTCAGTGACAGTTCAATGACCTGTCACAAAGCGCCACCTTTTCTCAGTACTTTTACCAGTACACGATTTTTCAGTGACTAAAAAAAAGGGGGTCATCAGTCCCTAAACTTACAAACCACTTATGAATTAACTTATACTAAAGACAACAAAAACATCCATGCCCGAGGGAGGATTCGAACCTCCGACGGGGGAGGCTGCGCGATCCGCAACGTGGCACTCCAGACCTCTCGCATACTCCCGCGCGGCACTTCTTGACGTAAGTCAACACCCAAAACTCTGTGGATCTAAACAGGCGGGAATTAATTGCGTTTGTGGTTGAGTTTAACACATGGCTATTTATAAAAATGTCTTTATTACGTTTTTGTGCTACACAATAAACTATCACATAAGTAATTTAATGGGCCCTTCATACGCTACTTATTACATGCAGTGATTATTGTTTTTTTTTAAATATATTCTACTACAATCTCTTATTAGACTACTTTCATCTACTACTATTGCAAGGTTGCGTAAACTACTATCCTATTACTAACTACAATTATTAATATGATGTCTGTTCTTTCAGACATCACCGGAAAAACAGATACCATATCAAAAACGTTAAAATCTGTCCCCAACAGGCAACTGACAATTCCCTTGCGGGTTTAGGAAACATCGCTCATGTGAAACACAGCTTGCCCTTTTCTCACATGACATCTTGCGAGCCATTGATGAAGGGCAACGGGCAGATTGTGTTTTTCTCGACTTCAAAAAGGCACTAGACGTGGTTCCACAGTGCAGACTGCTAACAAAGATACGAGCTTATGGAATAGGTTCACATATTTGTGACTTGCTGGATTATAGAACGCTGTACGTTGTTCTCGACGGCGTGTTCATCAGAAACGAGTTTATCGTCAGGCGTGCCCCCGGGGATTGAGATAGGACCGCTATTATTTTCTATCTATATAAATGATCTGATGGTCAGAGTAAGTTGTAATTTGCGGCTGTTTGCTGATGATGCTGTGGTGTATGGGAGGTGTCGTCATTAATTGACTGTAATATCATACAGGATGACTTAAACAAAATTTCTAGTTGGTGTGAAGAATGGTAGCTAGCTCTCAATGTAGAAACATGTAAGGTGATGCGCATGAGTAAGAGAAACAATCCCATAATGTTCGAATACAGCATTAGTAGTAAGCTTCTTGATGCTGTCGCGTCGTTCAAATATCTAGGCGTAACATTGCAGAGCGATATGAAATGGAACGAACATGTAAGGACAGTTGTGAGTAAGGCGGACGGCCGACTTCGGTTTATTGGGAGAATTTTGGGAATATGTACTTCACCTGTAAAGGAGACCGCGTATAAAACGCTTGTACGACCACGTCTTGAGCATTGCACAAATGTTTGGGACCCGCAGCAGATCAGTGTAAAGGAAGACGTAGAAGCAGTCCAGAGGCGAGAAGTTAGTTTCGTTACTGGTAAGTTCTACCAATGGGCGAGTGTCGCGGAAATACCCCGGAAACTCGAATGGGGATCGCTGGAGGAAAGACGACGTTCTTTTCGAAAAGTTTTGTTAAGAAAATTTGGACGGGCGGAATCTGAAGCTGAGTGTAGAACGATCTTCCTGCCGCCTACTTACATATCGCTTCATGATCACAAAGACAAGATAAGAGAAATTAGGGCTCGTACGAAGGCATGTAGGCAATCTTTTTTTCTTCGTTCTGTTTGGTATTGGAATAGGAAAGGAAATGCCTAGTAGTGGTACAGTGTACCCTCCGCCACGTACCTTACGGTGGATTGCAGAGTATGTATGTAGACGTAGATGAATCCAATATAGGCTGCGAGCAAAAGTTAGTAATTGGCAGGGGGCACTACCATCGTAGTGTGCTATAAGTTAAGAATTTGGGTTGGAAGGGAAGCGTATCTGGATAGCCTAATTGGTTAAGACGACCGCTGGCCCGAAGCGGGAAATCCGGGTTCGAATCCAGCTCCTGCACAAATTTTCAACTTCGTCGCTGAATTTATTTCATTACCTTGAAACGGTCGAAATGGTTCTGTATTTCGAATTCGTATCACTGGCTAGTACTCTACTCCTGCAACGTTGTGCCAGATGAAGTATAAACCTGCTGTGTGTGTGGCCGTTTGCCTGTGTACGTGTCCACGACACTGGGCAGGCCAAGCACTCACACTGCAATGTACTGTGTATAAATCTATCGCTCGTGAACTTAACCTAAACCTACGAAATAGGATTTTTAACTACGGAATACTAATAAACTAAGAGTCGTCTTCCTGGAGCAGAATGCGGCGGATTCTGGCCATTGCTGGCGGACTGCCCACACATCGGCGGCATGGTCACGTGCGGCACGTATCAGCTGAAAGATGCAATGAAATCTTTTATTTTCTTAGAAATAGTTCCACTTACGTTATTTAATGTGAAGAATGTTTCCTCTTCTCTGATCAGGATACAAATGACGAAATTCGCTAGGTGGCGTCTCAGATCGGCTGCTTTGCTACTGTATGTGCGCTATTCAAATATGGTCAGTTAAGGGGGGCCCTCAGCAGCACCACAGCCACACTCTGGTGAATCATGTTTCCCGTACCAGCACAGAAAGGCATATATAAGCCTGTGATAAAGTGAATCGTTCCTCTAATGGGCTGAAACTATGTCATCCAATCCTTTCCTCAACATTAGGTAACAGGTCTCCTAACAGTTTCTTCCCTCCCGCATCTTTTAATTGCTGCCTTACCCTCTACACTAAGACTCAAAAGTTGTTTTTTGTGTTACCCCTTTTTGCCCAGTATTCTACTGGATGTTGGAGTATTTTGATGCCGAGGCGGCAGAGCCCCATCAACACCAAAAATACCCCTGACTTTTCTTTGCACTCTTTTCAAAGCCACTTCACACATTGTCTGTGGGAGAGAAAACCACGTAATTCTTATATACAGGGTGAATCTAAATTCGCGCACTCGGGCTTCGCAACGCGATTCCTGACATGCTAGCAATAAAAAAATGCCTGTAACAAAATTTCGTCCAGCGCATATTTCCGGCAGTAAATGGACGTCGAAGATTGAGATGGGTGTGTGTACCATACGTCAGTGTGTCTCAGAATTTCACTACTACACCAACAAACTTTTAGGGGATGTGGAAGGTGTTTTGAGGAACAAAGTGAGCATCGAAACACACGCCCGGAATCGCCATTCAACGACGCTACGGAGAGTCCAAGTAACAGGCACCAGCTCCTGTCGCTATATAGATATCCCCTCCAGCAACTTCGAAGCTCTGTAGCATCATTGGATGACGTTTCCGGGCATGGGTTTCTATGCTCACTTTGTTCCTCTAGAGACCTCCCACATCCCCAAGAAGTTTGTTGGTGTAGTAGTGTAATTCTGAAACACGCTGACGTATGGGATACACAATCATCTCAATCTTCGATTTCTGACATCCTCTCCATGTCGTTGAAATGTCAGACGGATTTTAACTTCAAAAAACGTAATCGGTCGCGCTAGTGTCTCACACGTTGTATGCTGTATAGATGTTCTCGACGTTCCTAAAAATTAAATCGACCGTTTGCCTTCTCCTCTACAGACTTGAAGTGCTCATCTCATTTCACACCACTTCGCAATGTTTCTCCTAGATATTCAATCAATGTGCACGCCGCTAACACTGTATCAGAACATCACATGATAGTTTTTCCTAATTCTCTACATGTAACTTTTTGTACATTTAGAAAAAATTGTCATTAATCATACCAAATAGCCTGTGTAAGTCATCCTGTATCTTTCTACACTCACTCAACAACAACTCGTTCATATACACTACAGGTTCATCAGCAAACAACCTCATGAAAATCTAGATATATGCAGTCAGTATGCGTTCCTCTGTAAACAGCACAAGAAAGTTATTTTTTGAATCTATGCTGTGTGTAAATAGATCATTATCTTTAAGGATATTTCATAATGTTCGAATCATAATGTTGCAGAATCCTACTGCAAGTCTCTGACGGAGATATGTGTCTTTAATTCAGCAGATTGCCCCTATTCTTGTTCACGATATGACACGCCAAATATTTCTATTTAAAGTCGCATTCGTATGTAGTAGGCGAAATAAAAAATTTAAGTTGATTGTCAGTGTCAATATTTACATCAGTGATGCATTATTTCAGAGTATGATAGACACATCAGCGATTTATGCCTGAAAAACGCGTTTTGAGCGCATCACATGAATAGGGACTACTTTAATAAAATTTGAAATGATTATTAATTTCGTCAATACCCCCATTCTGCACTACTGGCAATTGAAATTGGTACACCAAGAAAAAGTGCAGATGATAAACGGGTATTCATTGGACAAATGTATTATACTAGAACTGACATGTGATTACATTTTCACGCAATTTGAGTGCATAGATCCTAAGAAATCAGTACCCAGAACAACCACCTCTAGCCATAATAATGGCCTTGATACGCCTGGACATTGAGTCAAACAGAGCTTGGATGGCGTGTACAGGTACATATGCCCACGCAGCTTTAACACGATACCACAGCTCATCAAGAGTAGTGACTGGTGTATTGTTTCTTGGCCACCATTGACCAGACGTTTTAAATTGGTGAGAGATCTGGAGAATGTGCTGGCCGGGGCAGCAGTCGAACATTTTCCGTATCCAGAAAGGCCCGTACAGGACCTGCAACGATGCGAACAAGAGGTGACCGAGACGAGTAATCAATGGCATCCTATTTCATCACGCCGGGTGATACGCCAGTATGGCGATGAAAATGTTTGTACAGCTTATGGGACTTAACTACGGGGTCATCAGTCCCTAAACTTACAAACTACTTATGAACTACTTACGAACTAGGACGGCACAAATATCCATGCCCGAGGGGGGATTCGAACCGCCGGCCGCGGTGGCCGAGGGGATTGAGGCGCTTCAGTCATGGTCTGCACGGCCACTCCGGTCGGGGGTTCGAATCCCCCCTCGGGCATGGATATTTGTGCCGTCCTTAGTCTTAGTTAGTTCATAAGTAGTTTGTAAGTTTAGGGACTGATGACCCCATAGTTAAGTCCCATAGACTTTACAAACATTTGAACATTTTTGATTCGAACCCCCGACCGTAGTGGCCGTGCAGACCGTGACTGAAGCGCCTCAGTCTCCTCGGCCACCGCGGCCGGCAGTATGGCGATGAAGAATACACGCTTCCAATGTGCGTTCACCGCGATGTCGCCAAACACGGATGCGACCATCACGATGCTGTAAACAGAACTTGATTTCATCGGAAAAAAATGACGTTTTGCCATTCGTGCACCCAGGTTCGTCGTTGCGTACACCATCACAGGCGCTCCTGTCTGTGATGCAGCGTCAAGGATAACCTCAGCCATGGTCTCCGACCTGATAGTCCATGCTGCTGCAAACAGCGTCGAAATGTTCGTGCAGATGGTTGTTATCTTGCAAACGTCTCCATCTGTTGACTCAGGGATCGAGACTTGGCTGCGCGATCCGTTACAGCCATGCGGATAAGATGCCTGTCATCTCGACTGCTAGTGATACGAGGCCGTTGGGATCCAGCACGACGTTCCGTACTGCCCTCCTGAACCCACCGATTCCATATTCTGCTAACAGCCATTGGATCGCGACCAACGCGAGCAGCAATGTCGCGATACGATAAACCGCAATCACGACAGGCTATAGTCGGTGATGGTACGCATTTCTCCTCCTTACACGAGGCACCACAACAACGTTTCATCAGGCAATGCCGGTCAAATGCTCTTTGTGTATGAGAAATCGGTTGGAAACTTTCCTCATGTCAGCACGTTGTATGTGTCACCACCGGCACCAACCTTGTGTGAAAGCTCTGAAAAGCTAGTCATTTGCATATCACAGGATCTTCTTCCTGTCAGTTAAATTTCGCGTCTGTAGCACGTCATCTTCGTGGTATAGCAATTTTAATGACCAGGAGTGTATTTGCACAGAGTCACATTCTTCCGCGGCAACTGTATACAGTATTGCATTCGAACACGGAACGAAAAATTTGTAAGCTACCAAACAACTGTGATGTGTCTTGCTCGAGAAGATGAAGTTACTTCAAAACTTCGATCGTCATTTTTCTTGTAAAATACTGTATTTAATGTTGAAACCTGACCCAAAATAGTTGCCCTCTTATTTTCACCCTTATATAACTTCGCACGTTCCGATTTAACCTGATAAGTTTCTTTGTAACCACTCAGCACGAAAAAGTGCATAATAATACGTGGAAAGTGATTCGTGCACAATGTACGTATACATAGCAGTTGATCCGATTCCAAAATGTTACTACTGACCACTTATGAGAGTGTTCATTTGAAGGTGAAATGCATTTGGCATAAAAACACAGACCGAATCCTAGACGCTATCCGTATTTACACACGTTTGTTGTGTACAATAAATTGTATCTTTAGACTGGAGTCAGTCCGTTGACAAAAACACGTAACAGTTAGCTTTAAATGTAGGTGTATTTTGCTTTAAACGCAGTTTTCACCTTCCTTATTTCACGAACGTGAAAATTCGGGTTGTTTTTGAAAAGTAAGATACCAGACACGAATCAATTTTCGT
Source organism: Locusta migratoria (assembly GCA_026315105.1). Lineage (NCBI taxonomy): Eukaryota > Metazoa > Arthropoda > Insecta > Orthoptera > Acrididae > Locusta > Locusta migratoria. The sequence continues at coordinate 732,989,122 of CM048755.1, read as the reverse complement.
AAGGTTTCCATTATAAGCCTTCGCAGATCTCGTTTCTAAAAGTTGATAACGTTTTCTACGACAAAACACTAAACCGTACGCAGAAAAAGTAATGAAAACTCAAGTAACTTTTGCTAAACCTTATGTGATATACATCCAGCTTCGCCTTCCTCATGTTGTGTGACTTCCCCAGACTTTCAGCCAATAACAGAGGGTTGTCGATCGCGTGGCCTAATCTTGAAATTTGAGATTTTTAAGCTTCAATTTTGGAAAAAATAGATGTTTTATTAGAATAATGACCAAAAATATTATTGGAACACTATAATCATTCAGAATAACAATTCTAAATATATTTTTAACACAGCAAAATAGGCTATTTCTAAGAAAAAAATTGTAGGTTGTGCCTTGTCTCATATAATTAGCATTGGAGTTAGCCAATCACGTTAGGCAAATGTTATAACAGAGTGAAAACTAGACTCTGTAGCACTCTGTCAGTCCTATAGTTACTTTAAACGTGGACATTCACAAGGAATTCATCATGGAGAGTGAGGCAATCATGCTTGAATGAGTGGCGATTGCAGCGAAGTATTGAATTCTTGTACAGGGTGGTCAGAAACAATCCGAAAAGGTTGTAGCCAGGGTAAGTTATTCTGAGAAATAATTGTTCAAATATTTGTAAATCTAAGGGACTTAACTGCTGCTGTTATCAGTCCATGGGCTTACAAACTACTTAAACTAACGTAAACTAACTTATACTAAGAACAACACACACACCTATGCCCGAGGGAGGCTACCGCGCACTATGCAGCAAGGCGCCTTAGAGCGCACGGCCACTCCACTGTGGCAAATAAATGTTAAGAACAAAATTTGAAACTTTGCGCTGTTTACCATTTAATTAGTATTGACGTTATCCAGTGACTTTGCTTGTTACAAAACGTGTTCTTTTTTGGTTTGCCGATAGTAACTCACAAGAATATTGAGCCGTTGACTTATATTCGTACCTTCCTAGCGTCCAATCCAATTTTTGAATCGCTTTCTTATTTGGTGAGAGGAAATCAAACGAAGAACGCGTTGATAACTCTCTCATTGTCAGGCTAATTGATGAACACTCTCGGCCACTTGATTGGCTGTCATAAGTTCTAATTTAAACGCAAATTGTGCGAAGTATCAAATTTCGTTCTGAGTAATTTATACTCACATCTTACAGTTCAGCACCAGTACAAGCTTTTCAGACTATTTCTGACCACTTTGTATAATTTGTCAATGCTTACCAGCAACCATCGCTTCTTAAAGCGGCTTACAGTGATTTGCTCCCTCTCCATCAAGAATTCGTCGTCAATTTCCGCGTTTAAAGTGACTGAAGGACTGACAGTATGCTACACGTCGCAACAGAGATTACGACAAACTGAAAGTGTAAAATTCATCTTACATATAGGTTTTATATAAATTGCTAGATTTAAATAATGAAGTAGAGCCTCCCTTTTATATTATATATATTTCTCATCCTATACATGGAGAAAAGTAAATTAAAATATAATCAAACTAAAACTCTATAGGTGTTCTATGCTCCATACTTACTGATTTCTAATATTTCCAGAAATATCATCTTTCTTACTTTTTGAAATATATCGAGATCGTTATCAACAACTCTGTTTATACATATTTGGGGTTACTACACAACGTTAACCATAAGATTAAACTCATTAGTGAACTGTAGTACTATCCTTAACTGTTTTCAATGACAAATATTGTTCGGTTTCCTATGGGCGATCCGCTACAACTGTTTGTACTGATGGTCATCTGCCAATACTTAAAACAAACGTCCATCTTTTTACAGGTTTTTCTGCCTTTCGCTACAATTTTCTGGCAATGCCTTCGCAATCTAAAACACTTGAATCGTGGGCAGCTTCATGTAATTACCAAGTAATCCACTATTTAGTTGCTGAAGCCACGGACATCTAATAATTCTGTCCGGCCTAGACTTGGTTAATCAAGTAATTATCACACAAGGACGACCCACGGCCGCATAACTGCTTGCTCAACAAACAAAATCGTCGTGGAACAACTACAAAAGTGTGTTTCTTGTAATTATTGTGATTTTGGAGATGCAACGAAGATTGTTCAATATACATTCCCAAATACTCTTAACAGCGATAATCGTAAGCGTATTAGTATGCATGTCCCTTTGTGTGCTTACGTGTGTGTGGTCTGTGTGTATGTTTTGGGGGAGGAGAAAAGAGGGTTAGGTGACATTCTTTCCGAAGACTGTCGTAATGGTAAAGCAGCACTCAAATATCACTGTATGACCACTGAGTACAAAGGTATACCACAAGTTATTTTTCGGCGCAGTCGTACAGTACACATCTGCTTGCTTTATCCGCTGTTGTATATCGGAAGCTGCCTTAAAACGTCTGATAGGCGGCAAATTGTGAACCGCTATTTTTTTCCTTGCGTCCTGTTCCTCGCGCTAGTAATGCGCGGGAAGAGCATTCGTCGACATATATATATATGATCGAAATTACCTGGTTTGGGTAATTATACGATATTTACATGGGAAAAAGCAATTTCTTGGTTGACTCTTCTTGCAACGAAATCTGTACCTGTTTTTTACGATTTATACCTAGTGTAGCGTCTGTTACTGTACTTGATTCCGAATTTCCGGCGCCAGCTAACGACAACCAAGAGAACAGGTGACAATATACTCAGCTCTTTTTTGAAACTTTTTTGTTAATCTTTCTCGTCCCAGAATGCAAAGTGATATTCAAGAAACAACTGTGTATTTTGTAAGCTATATCTTCCCTCAACCAATTAAATTTCCTTAGGATTCTTCCAACAATTCTGAGTTTTGGATCTGCCTTACTACAACGTTCCACCTTAAACAGCTTTGCGCGCTTGCTCATTGATATTTTATAGACGTGACGGTTTTCAAACCGGCACGTTATACCATCTACATCCTTACTCCACAAGCCGCGTGATGGTGCTTGGCGGAGGGTACTTGTGCCGTTCCTTCCCTGTTCTATTTGGCAATGTTGCGTCGGAAGGACAACTAATGCTAAATCTATAGATGAACTGTAGTAGCTCTGTATTCTCTCTGTGATAATCTCGAAAGTCTCTAAAATCCTATAAATGGACTACTGCGAACCGCGGACAATTTGAAAGGCGGCCACTATGATTGTAAACTTAAACATATCTTTATTTGAATTACATCTCAACTAATGTCTCATTTAAGTATTTGCCGCCGGCCGCGGTGGCCGAGGAAACTGCGGCGCTTCAGTCATAGCCGGCCGCGGTGGCCGCGGTGACTGAGGCGCTCCAGTCACGGTCAGCACGGCCACTGCGGTCGGGGGTTCGAATCCCCCCTCGGGCATGGATATTTGTGCCGTCTTTAGTCTTAGCTAGTTCATAAGTAGTTTGTAAGCTTAGGGACTGATGACCCCGTAGTTAAGTCCCATAAGTTGTACAAACATTTGATTTGCTTCAGTCATAGTCTGCACGGCCACTACGGTCGGGGGTTCGAATCCCCCTTCGGGCATGGATATTTGTGCCGTCCTAAGCTGTAGCTAGTTCATAAGTAGTTTGTAAGTTTAGGGACTGATGACCCCGTAGTTAAGTCCCATAAGCTCTACAAACATATGAACATTTTGAAGTATTTGCCCATAAGATAACAACTAATTTATGAAAAAACAGCAACCAGTCTCCGTGATTTTTTTTAACGCACCACAAGAAATTTCCCATAACTACCAGTTTACTACTAACTGCGCCTTAAAACGTTAACAAAATGTTCAAATGTTTGTTAAGCTTAAGGGACTTAACTGCTGGGTCATCAGTCCCTAAACTTACTAACTACTTATGAACTAGCTTATACTAAAGACAACATCCATGCCCGAGGGCGGATTCGAACCCCCGATAGTAGCGGCCGTGCAGACTGTGACTGGCGCGCCGCAGACCACTCGGCCAGCGCGGCTGGCTTAAAACATTAACACCAAGCGAGGTGGCGCAGTGGTAACACACTGGACTTGCATTCAGGAGGACTAAGGTTCAAACCCACCTCCGATCATTCTGATTTAGGTTTTCCGTGATTTCCCTGAATCACTTCATGCAAATGCCGTGACAGTTCTTTTCAAAGGGCGTGGCTCATTCCTCCCTCATCCCCGACAAAAAGTATCCGAGCGTGTGCTCTGTGTCTAATAACCACGCTCCTCACGGGACGCTAAAATCTACTCTTCGTGTCTTCCTTTTTAATATGTTAGTATGAGCGAAAAGTATAGCGCTGAAATATTTAGTGCACAAAAGTTTTGAAGTGTATTGTATTTAACAGCACCTTTCAAAAAATGTTCAAATGTTTATAAATCTATCGGACCAAACTGCGCGGTCACCAGTCCGTAGCTTACAAACTACTTATACTAAGGTAAACTAACCTATGGACAAACACACACACCCATGCCGCCGGCTGCGGTGGCCGAGGAGACTGAGGCGCTTCAGTCACGGTCTGCGCGGCCACTACGGTCGGGGGTTCGAATCTCCCCTCGGGAATGGATATTTGTCCCGTCCTAGTTCGTAAGTAATTCATAAGTAGTTTGTAAGTTTAGGGACTGATGACCCCGTAGTTAAGTCCCATAAGCCTTACAAACATTTGTATTTGTACAACACCCATGCCCCAGGGAGGACTCGAACCTCCGACGGCGAGCAACCACGCGCTCCACAGCGAGGCGCCTTAGACCGCTCGGATACACCACCGCGGCCAGCACCTTTCGATCCAACCTGTGGACCAGGTTGGTACACTTAAAACAAGAAATGTAAATTCAGTGATCTATCAGTTCTAAAAAACGTACATGCTTTGTCCTATAAGTGCCTAATATAAAAATCTAATTATATCCACGAATCTGTGAAAAGTGTTATTCGTTCTTGTTCGGAATTTATTCGTGTAATTAAACTCTGCACAACCCTTCGCCATTTTTCTTTACGTAAACTGGGACGTGGCTAAGAAATACTGTAGTTGTGCATTAAGAAACGTATGTTTGATCTGTGTCTGTGCAAACCGTAGTTACCAGATTGTTACCACTGTAATGGCATCTAGCCGCAGGTTCAAATAATCTCCTGCCTGCAGCGCCATCGGGAAATTAATTATTTTTATAAGGTCTTTGTAATTTCGTGAGTCGTGTGTGGGACGAAGTAATGTGTTGTCATACTCTTCTTCGGCTGAAGTTTCGTGGCACCCAACACGTCTTAGTAGCGTTTACCACTGGTGTTCATTAAGCATGTCCGTAACGGTCTCGAGCATACTAAACGATCGCCTCACAAAGCGTACCATTCTCCGTTGTCTTTTCTCTATCTTTTCCAACCTGGAAAGAGTAGCAGACTAATGAAAACAATACTAGAGAGTCGGTCTTATAACTATTTTGTATGCCACATATTTCACTTCCAATCACTGTCATCGTGGCCTCCAGTTTTATGAAGTCACTCCTCTTTAAAGACGCTCAGGGCCGTCAGTGATAGGTATTTTACGATTGGTGTTGTTTTCAAAAATTTATCGCTAACAGCGCGATCGAATAATAACATATCTCTTAATGTTTGCTCTTCTTTTTCTTTTGTGGCGCTACAGTCCAGGGTGAACCTTGGCCTTCCCAACGAGCTTCCGCCATCCATCACGGTCATATGCTACCCTAAAAAATGTTCAAATGTTTGTATAGCTTATGGGACTTAACCCTTTCGTGGTTTTTACGCATTTTTTAGAATATCTTAAGTTATCTCAGCTGTTACAGGGTCTGATTTGGGTCAGGATTACAAATATGACACTCAAAAAATTTTAGCACATTCCATTTTTCCTTAAAAAAAAAGGTGGAACACATACGTCCCACTAATTGTAAATTCACTGAAAAAAAAAACTTTTGAAGTAAAACGAGTTTTAGAAAGCCTAATTGTTGTTTGTAAACTTCTAAGAAACATAAAATAGCAAATATACCTACTTCGGACATTTTCGCTAGCGAGAAAACGACGAAAATCGATTCAAGGCACAATAAACAATGGTACGGCGCGAAAATTCACGCGGCAGCCCATATAAACAGTCACAGCCTTCTACACTGTAAGAATTTCAGTGCCTCGATTTTTTTCCGCGTTCTGAAGGGCCACCAACAGACGGCACACTATGCAGAATTACGCAACTCGCCACCTTGTGGTACAAATGAGGTCCGAAGTTAGTGGGACATATATGTCCCAACAACCACGAAAGGGTTAACTACGGGGTCATCAGGCCCTAAACTTACAAACTACTTATGAGCTAACTAATACTAAGGACAGCAGAAATATCCATGCCCGAGGGGGAATACGAACCCCCGACCGTAGTGGCCGTGCAGACCATGACTGGAGCGCCTCAGTCCCCTCGGCCACCGCGGTCGGCTATGCTACCCTCCTCCAGTTTCTGCATCCTAGCTTTCATAGGTCTTCTTCCACTCCATCTAGCCATCTTGCTCGAGGTCTTCCTCGTCCTCTTTGGCCACCTGGATTTCCAAAGAGAATCTTCTTTGTCACCTCAGACTCCTCCATTCTTGCCACATGACCTGCCCATCTTATCCTTCCTGATCGTATGATATTTGTTACAGGAGCATCGCTATATGCAGTGTACAATTCTGCATTGTACCTTTTCCTCCATTGTTTTCCATCATGCACAGGGTCAATTATTCTCCTAAAAACTTTCCTCTCAAATCTGTCGAGCAGCCTTGCATCAGTTTCCGTCAAGGGCCATGTTTCTGGCCGGCCGCGGTGGCCGAGGGGACTGAGGCGCTTCAGTCACGGTCTGCACGGCCACTACGGTCGGGCATGGATATTTGTGCCGTCCTAGTTCGTAAGTAGTTCATAAGTAGTTTGTAAGTTTAGGGACTGATGACCCCGTAGTTAAGTCCCATAAGCTTTACAACATTTGAAAATTTTTTGCCATGTTTCTGAAGCATAAGTGAGAACAGGTCTAACTAGAGTTTTATGAATAGTTAATTTTGTTGGGCGGCTGAGAAGTCTTGACTGGAATAAATTACTTAAGGGAAAATATGCCTTTTTTTTGCTGATATCAGTCTGATCTTAATTTCTCTTGAGGTGTCATTAAAGCAAGTGACTGTTGAACCAAGATACTTGAAGGTATCAACTCTTTCAAATGTGTGTCCATCCACACTGAAAGTTGACGGCATATTGGGTTGATATGCTTTCCCACAGGCCATGTATTTAGTTTTATCTTCATTAATCATAACACCCATTTTCTTACTTGCTTGACTTAGGGCTGTGAAAGCTTCTTTTAGTGGTGGTACTGTCCGTGCTATGATGTCTATATCATCTGCATATGCTAATATCTGCACCGACTTGTAGCAGATGGTACCCCTGATCTGTGGGCCTGCTTTCCTGATCACCTTCTCTGTTTGCTCTGCAGTGGAAAATATGGAAGGTCAGCTGACAGGCACTACAACAAGCGTTTGTCTCCTACAGGTTTTGCTGCATTTCACAAGTTCCTGACAATACCGTTATTATGTATAACACTTTATTCGACGACAACCTCATGAAATTTTCAGGGTTATCCATCTAGATCATATGTGACTTCAATTCAAAGAAATAGTATTGACAGCAATTACGTAATTTATATCCAGTACATTAATAAGAGACGATGCCCCTCCCGGGTCATAACACTATGGCAGAAGCAACGAAAAATGCATGCAAGATTTAACAGAACGCAGATTTAACTGGCAACGTTTTACAGCAACTATAATTTAGCGTGGACTTGTATGCGGCACGCTCTTAATAGTTACCACAACGAAACTCTGCCTCTCAGTCTGAAAAGAATCTTAAGATTCTGGACTTATGATAAGTACATTAGCGGCAAGACACAATCACAAATGCAGAATTACTAAATACGGTTTTCCGAAACTCCTCCACAGAAAACGAAATAATATTTCAGAATTCAAAAATGTTCAAATGTTTGTAAACCTAAGGGACCAAACAGTTAAGGTCATCGATCCCTAAACTAAGAAACTACTGAAACTAACTTACGCTAAGTAAAACACACACACACACACACACACACACACACACACACCCATGCCCGAGGGAGAACTCGGACCTCCGCCGGGAGCGGCCGTGGATTCCTCAGTATAGCGCCTAAGACCACGCGGCCATTCCCACGCGGTATTTCAAAATTCTAATTTTGTCCAGAATGATTACCGATTACGTACCTTTCAAAGTGTGCTGATGTAAATGTACTTAGCATTCATGTATAACCACACGCTCGACGAAAGATCCGTACCTAAAGACTAAAAAAACTGGACACAGGCCACACCAATACTCATGAAGGAAGGACCTCAAACCCGGCCAACCAGTTCGGTTTATCTTTGAAGGGCGCTTGTGTATGAACAAACGCAAAGAATTGTGCAATATTGTGACTCACTACCTCCCAGATTTTTGAAAAAACCGCCATTAAACGTCATGACACTAAATCTGCTCAAAACTAGCAGGATCTATAGATAATTATAATATGAGCATTTCTCATGTCTAGCATTTGCAGATGACATAGCCATACTCAGCAATAACACACAGGAGGCAAAGGAAGCACTGGAATGTTTGCATGAAATAGCTGCCAAAACGGGCCTACAGATATCGTACAAGAATACGCAATACATCGAACGACAGACCAATAATGTACACACAATGCATACGATCTATGGATCCATAGAAAGGGTCGAAAAATTTAAATACTTAGGAGAATATATACAAATGTAAGGATCAAACAAGGAATCTAATAGAGAACACACAGAAAAACTGCAGAAAGCATACAAACTCACATGGTCACTTTATAATAAGAAAAGCATATCAAGATTGGCCAAACTTAGACACTGCAATACAATAGTATTTCCAGAAGCACTGTATGCGTCAGTAACGACCACATTTGGAGCATCGGGCATCGCAGAGACAGAGAAAATAGAACGTAAAATTCTCAGGAAAATATTTCGACCAATACACAGAGATGGCATATGGATGAAAAGACATACTAAAGAACTGTACCAGTACACTGACAGACTCACAGACAGGATCAGATTAACTTTCTATGGGCACATATAGAGAATGGGCAAGACCAGACTTTCAAAGAGCATCTTTGATGTAGTAAGCAGTTCAAGCCAGAAAAAAATTGTTATCATGAAGTAGAGGAAGACTTAAGGCAGTTGGGAATCAACAGGCAAATGATAGGAGACAGAAAATATTTCAGAAACAAAATTAAGGATGCAAAACTTAAGGTACGTGAGAAGAAGAATACAGGAACATTGTGAACAGAAGAAAGGATACAGGAGAAAAGGATGAAGAGATTTTGGAAAGAGAAGAGGAAGAAGGGAAAAAAGTGAAAATTGTGTCATCATGAGATATTCGAGTTCAAACACTGTCCATAAGGGCAAAAATGATATGAATGAATGAGCATTTCTCATGGGATCATGTTTGTCTAATGTTTAACGATGAGGACATTATTAATTTGTTTTTATTATTATACAGGGTGGCCATCTTTTTGACGGAACACGCTGAGTTACTGCGCCGATTCACTAGACTAGCCGCCATTTTCGCTATATTATGGCTACCGTTCTATATATAGGCTATAAGAAACGATCGCAAAATTTCCCTTTTTTGATTTCTCTGAAAATACGCGTTTTCGGACATCATACATGATGATGAAAAATGCCCACTTTACAATTGTTTATCGAGCAAATTAAATGTGAGTCGATTTAGTGTCATGAACTTTAAGGGCAGTTCTCTCAAACATCGGAGGTTCGTAAGCCAAAATATCTTACATTTCTTCATTTTTATTCAAACATATATGACCTGCCAAAAATAAATCGATATCGTTGGCCGTCTCAATATATGAGGCATAAGTCGTTGATATTTCTATCATATACTGAAATAATGCGTCACTGATGTAAATACTGAAACTGACAACCAACATGAAATTTATAATTTCGCCTACTACATACGAATGCGACTTTAAATAGAAATCTTTGGTGTGTCATATCGTGAAAGGTGTTTCGCAAATCTAAAAAGCAGCTCACTAGGCTGTACATAATGATATTTTACACATTTGCAGTTGCAGAACATTATACTTAATACGGAACTAATGGGATAATAGGGATCACGAGGGCATAATTAACAATTTAAGATGATTTTTAGAGAGCAAACACCCAGTTACGTCTCAGCACTAGAGCCTGCAACATGCTTAACACATTTTAGAACGTTTCTGATCACGCTGTATAGGATTATCTGTGTTGTATGATCTAATCAGGACGTGCCGTTACAAGAATACGTTGATAAATGTCTGAAAATAATATTGTACCTAGACCAGTCATTCTATTCGGCGATATAAACGACTTTGCAAGTGACGTCAGTTTTCGGGATGAGCAGACAGACAACGGTAGAACACTGTTGAGCTCTCCCTATCGCGGCTGATTTGAGAAATAGGTGGCCCACAGTTTACACAGAAATTCGGAATGATTGTTATCCGTGAATTCGTAGCAGTATTGGTAACGCAGCGAATTTCGTAACCTTTCCTAGAGATAATGAAGATTAAGCGTGCTTTGAGTCAGATAAATAGGGTGCGCGGCACAAGGAGTGTGGTTATGGCGGCCGGTTGGCGGCTGCGTGTACATCGCAGCCTTGCGCAAACACGGCTATCGCCAGCAGGCGCGCTATCTCCGGCGACCGCCGTTTGTCGGCCATCTGCCTCCCACGGCTTTCTGTCGCCCGCGTCAAAACCTCTCCGCAGAATTACACGCGGAGGCGGCCGACTTAAATCTCTAGCAACCCTCACTGCCTCAAATGACCACGATGTCTAGGGACGTTCAACCTTAATCTTCCTCCCTCCCTCCCTTCCTTCCATCGCAATCTTCACTGCAGTGATTTATTACTTTTTGTTGTGGTTTTGACCCTTACCGAAGACATTAGAGACAATGATTTGTCTTTTGCAAATGATTGGTAAAGGAAGGGAAGGCAGAAGGATAGGAAAGAAAGGATTGACAGTGGCCGCATTTGGGCATTGATATTAAGCGATGGTGACAAGTGAACATGTGAGCCGGACCGGGAATGGAACCCGGGTCTCCCGCTTCGGGCCAGCGGTCGCCTTAACCACTTGGCCACCCGTGCTCGCCTCCCGTCCGTCTCAGATTCTCACAAGTCGAACGCTATGTTTGTAGCGCCCCTATCGTCCATGCCCTCTTACACTCGCCATTACGGATTCCCGTGCGCGATTGGACGTATAACCGCATCTGCGGTGAAATAACTGAAGCTAAGGCCGTCGTCGCGTTTAAATACTTATTGTATTGGTGTGGAGTCTGTTCAGTCGGACGTCCGAAAGAACAGACACCATACCAATAAAATAAATGTTTTGTCTGTTTTGCCTGTAAGAGAATTACGAGGGTTGGAACTTAAATAGTGTCAACTATTTGTTCACATGTTTACGTTACATGTTTGCACATGTTACTGTCCTTCAAAGTAGCCAGCGTTGTGAAGAACCCGTTGCTAGCGATGTGGAAGGCGTAGTATACCGTTAGCAGAGCCTGTTCTGTCGATGGTGCGAATGGAGTGGTCTGCTGCCTGTCGAATCTCTGGAACACTTCTGAAGTGAATCCTTCTGAAGGACTTAAGTCCGGGAAGTATGGTGGATGGTACAGTACTTCCCAGTCCCATCGACCGAACAGAGCAGCCACAACTTGAGCTGTATGACTCCACGCATTGTCGTGCAAAATAATGGGTGGGTTGCGCAGAAAGTGTTGGCGCTTCTTTCGCAGAGCTGGTCGCAGGTGATGCTCCAAAAACGAACAGTAATACCGTGCATTGATGGTCTGCCGTGGAGGAACGTAATGCATTGGGATAACACCATCACAGTCGTACACGAGAATCATCATAACTTGCACTGTACTGGGGATATAGCCTCTTGAAGACCTTGATGACACTGTCGTGCTGTACGACCTCTGCAACATTCAATCTTGATCAAACTCCGTTGTTCCTCTTCCGAGAAGACAGTGACACCGTTAAGTTACACCGCTCGCTGATAAGTGATGTTTCCCTCGATTTTGCGAACGCCGGTGACGTGGGACGGGCGAGTCCATTTATAGAACAACAGTGTGCATTAAAAGCATAGCTTTCTGTATTACTTCATTTCTTTATTTAAAACATTTTAAAATTTTGTATGACTTTAGGTGACCTGTTGAACATAGACTTTGTGAACGTATTTTTGTCACTGTTTTGAACGTTGTCCAAACACACTTTATTAATTAATATTTCGTTGCAAGGGATATCGGATTTTAGAGAGTAAATTAATATGGAGTATGTCGTTATTCTTTACTTATTGTTTTTTGGACATGCAGTTGTAGTAATTAAAACAGGCACAACTGCTGTGATCAAAATTAAATGATTAGCGAACATACGCATTTTCTTTACATCGTTCCTTTCGTGTTCTTCCCATAGCGAAGGACTGTTTCTACCGCAATCATTAAGTGTGGAAGGAAGATACCGTATGGACGGAGAGAGAATGGATCCATGTTTGTGCTTGGAAGAATAACTACATAGTAACATAGGCGACGGTGTTGCTTTCCTTTACCAGAAGTGGTAAATATTTCGATTTCGGGTTATTGAAAAGGTGTGTATGTCGGCAAGATGTCGAAGAAGAACGGTTCTCACGCTGTGCTGTATCGAGTTAGATGTGGAGACGGCGGTTTGAAATCGGACAGCAGGAGTACGGGGAAGGGCGTCCCTTGCCTGAGGGGTCGCTACCTTGAGAAGGATCGGTGTAGCAAATGTCCAACGTGCCAAATGTCCGGCGTGGCAACTGTCCGGCATTCAGTCAATTTGCTCGCAGGTAAGGTAGGTATGTAAACAACGTGTACTATCAGTGAAAATAGTACATCCATTCCATAGTGTCTCCACAGCAGTGTTGCCACTGTTTAAGTTCCAACCATAGTAAAAACTACACTGCCGGAAATAAAGATTAGTACACCGTCTTAGAATTCATTTAGTTCACTCAAGATTTATTGACGAAACGCTGCATATGTAGTACATGATATGATGACATTTACAGATCAATAACTCAAGCGGTACTGAGGTAGCAGGTGTGGATCCATGCTGAAACACCCATACCAGTTCAAGGTGTAACCAGCAACGCAGGCACTGACTCTGGCATCCATTCCATCGTGCAGAAGAGAGTTGTCGTCCCATTATATCTTACACATGTTCGATTGGAGACAAGTCCAAATATCGTTTTGCACGCCTTGCAGAGCATGTTGAGCTTCACGCGCAGTGTGTGGGCGAGCATTATCCTGTTGGAACAACTCATCAATTTCCTGTTGCAAGGGCGGCAAAAGAACATTGTGCACGTATCGGTCGCTGGTCAGAATTCCCTTCGCAAACACCAAAGGTGAACGGGAGTTGTAGCGTATCGCACCTCTTACCATAAGGCCTTCGGTGGGGTCAGTTTTGTGGTGTCGCACAAGTCCAAAGTGCGCGCCACCTACTTTCGCCGCGCGCCGCCATGCACACACGGCGCGGCGTTCTTACGACGACAGCCACGAGCGCCCTCTGCTACAACTCCGCTCGTGGCCACCACTGAACGACATCGTTCACTTGGGACTGAGATAGCAACCAGTTAGGACCTTCGTAATCAGATAGGCACCAGTGAAGACTTGGCTATCGTATAGGCACTAGGAAGCAGTACTAGGCAGGCCTCTAGCTCAACTATGTATCTGCAGTACTGAGCAATGTAAAAGTTAAGTATTGTGTAAATTCTGTGCAATATATATCTCGTTCTAATTTACTCTAGTGTTTCTAGTTTCTGGCTACTCCCCTCCGTACCTGCACCAGCGTGCTATCTTTATTCCTGTGTCGGTCTCATTCCACTCGGCCACCGACACCTATGACGGAAACGAGACACAAAAGCGGCGACGAGGCTGGGACACAAAAAGTTTGCCTTGGACGAATGCGCTCTATGAGTCAACACTCGCCAGGTCTGCATCATTCGCGCGAACCTGCAGCACAATTTGCTTTCGTCGCCGAAGACCACGGCCCGCCATTCCATCTTCCAAATGACCCTCTAATGAGACCACTAGGCGGCCGAGGTGGCTGAGGGGACTAAGGCGCTCCAGTCACGGTCTTCACGGCCGCTACGGTCGGGGGTTCGAATCCCCCCCTCGGGCATGGATATTTGTGCCGTCCTTAGTGTTAGCTAGTTCATAAGTAGTTTGTAAGTTTAGGGACTGATGACCCCGTAGTTAAGTCCCATAAGCTCTACAAACATTTGAACATTTGCGGCCACTTGAGCTGTGCACGTCGGTGCTGCGGCGTGAGTGGAAGACGGCCCAGAGGTGTGCGTGTCCGTGTTGTAACTGGGTGGCAAACCCTCTTATCTGTGCTTTGCTAGCTGTACTACCCTTACAGTAGGACGATCTTAGCCGACATTTGAACTGCGTGCTCGTCCAGAACCTCGACTGCGACTGTGAGACTGTTCATTGACCATTGCAGGCAGTATCGTTGCGCAGCTGACACAGGACGTCCAATTTGTATGGCAGTTCTACGGAAGGACCAACCCGCCACTGACCCCTTTAAAACTCGCTCATTTGGTTGTAGGAAGCACTAGTGAGTCTCTGTGGCTTGGTGCCTGTTTGCTTCGCACGTTGATATCACACTGAGCCTTATGGTTGTAAACATTTCCCATTATAGGGTACACACACATGGCGCTCTGGCAGCTACGTCACTACCTAAGTGTTCAAATGTTCGTAAATATAAGGGACTTAACTACAGTGGTCATTAGTTCGTAAACTTACAAACTACTTACACTAACCTATGCTAAGGACTTCCTCAGGAAGGACTCGAACCCTCGACGGCAAGCGACCGTGCGCACCTCAGCTGGGCGCCTTAGTGCGCACGGCTATTCTGCCGCTGCGTGTCACTACGCTGTCTGTTGGCAGACGAAATTGAAACCATTATCAATACATCTACTATTCCTCATGTGGGCCTGCCAGTGTATTTATTTTTCTTGATTTGCCATTTATTTCAAACGTTTGTCAAGCGTATGGGACATACCTGCGAGGTCATCAGTTCCTAAACTTAACAAAACTTATGAACTACTTTATACTAAAGACAGCACAAATAGCCAAGCTCGAGGGGGGGATTCGAAACCGCGACGGGGAGCGGCCTCGCGCATCGGATCATGGCGCCTCAATCCGCTCGGCCACTCCGCCGCGTCTTGCCATTTAGTAAGAAGGTTGCAAACCGCTAGTCGTGGTGTGACTGTTTGTGTTCTCAAGACGACACAGTGGACGCTGATGATAATTGATAATTTCGTGTGGTATTTTTGACCTTTAGACCCCATCTAGGATCGTGTTCGGCCATGCTTGGTGCAAGTCCTTTGGTGATTTGCGCGTCGATGATGATGAAATGACGATAAGGACGAACAACAGCCAGTCACCGAGTGGAGAAAAATCTCCAACCAGAGCGGGAATCGAACCGGGGCTCCCTGCGTGGTAATCTAGCACGCTGCCCACTGAACTACCGAGGCGGACGCAGTGGACGATAAACAGCCATTAGTACTCTCGGCTTTTTCGTTTTCGATTCAAGAACACCGAACAAAAAATTAAGCACGCCGGATCAAAAATTAGCCCCTTCTAGAGAAATCATTAAATACTGTATACTTCCGCCCCTTAGGAAGAGAGTCCAAAACGTTACGCAGCTACATGCCATCCGCGTGTAGGCCCACTAAGGATCTGATTAAGCGGTTCCACCAAACTGTCAGTGTTTGACTACATATTCGAACATGTCGCACAGATTAATTATGAGATTACAGTCAGGTGATTTTGCGGGCTAAATGAAATGAAATAGGGTGGGGGATAGTTCAGGATACCAGGCTCATATTCTGTTTTACCGATCCGATGAACTCTGGTGTTGTCGTCTTGAGTAATGGCCTCTTTCGAGACGACCACTTCATGCAGTTTCTGTCGGAATGATTTTCCAACAAGTTGACACGGATACTTTGTTACTGCCTGTATCACCTATTGTCCGATTTGGAAGCAGTTTGATTCACAAGCCGTAAAACGTGTCTACGGTCACTCTCGTTGTGGATGTTTCTCTGACCACGACTCTGACGTCGTGGTCACGCGTGACACACCACTGCTTGCAGTCGCGCTGAATAGTCAGCCGCGCAACACCATGAGATCAGCACCGCCTGAAGAGAAGGCCTGAGACTGTCGTGTTGCGTCGCACAGAATATGCCGCGATGGCGTAGCTGACTGCCGGGCCCTTATGAGACTGTGGGCTATTTACTTACCAAGTGCGCTTGATACATAACATGTCTCATGGCTACTACCTCCCTATTCACATGTTGAGGTAGTGTGCGTGTGGTTGAACACGTCACTCTATCACTTTGTTGCCTGTAAAGCCTTAATGTTCGCGGATGATGCTGTCGTTTATCGGTTACTGAAGTCAACAGAGGATCAAAAGCAACTGCAAAGCGATTTAGACAAAATTTCTACATGGTGCGAAAATTGGCAAGTAACACTAAATAATGAAAAGTGTAAAGGAATACACATGACCACCAAAAGAAATCCGCTGAACTTCAATTACACGATAAATCAGTGAAACGTTAAGGTCGTAAATTCTACCAAATACCCAGGAGTTACGAACAACTTAGACTGGAGAGAACACATAGAAAATATTGTGGGGAAGGCGAGCCAAAGGTTACGTTTCACTGGCAGAACGCTTCGAAGATGCAACAGCTCCACCAAAGAGACGGCCTACATCACACTTGTGCGTCCTCTCCTGGAGTACTGTTGCCCAGTGTGGGACCCTCATCAGGTGGGACTGACGGAAGACATTGAGAAAGTTCAAAGAAGGGCAGCGCGTTTTGTTTTATCACGCTACAGGGGGGAAGTGTCACGAAAATGTTGCACGATTTGAGGTGGAAATCATTAAAAGAACGACGTTATTCGTCGCGGCGAGATGTATTTGCGAAATTTCAATCACGACTTTTACTTCTGAATGTGAAAATATTTTGCTAGCACTCACCTACATAGGGAGACATGACAATCCCAATTTTAAAAAAAATCGAAAACGGAACGATTTAGGAATTCTTTCTTCCCGTGCGCTATTAGAGAATGGAATGGTAGGGAAAGATTATGAAAGTGGTTAATGAATCCTCTGCCAGGCACTTACATGTGATTTGCATAGTATCTATGTAGATGTCGATGTTTCACCTAACTGTGCGCACTAGGATGAAAAATGTTGTGTCCAGTGAGTAAACTGCAGGAGCATCGATGATAAGCTCCCGCAATTAGTATCGCTTATGGGAGGCTAAAATGCTTAAATAACATCAGAGACGAAAGTTGGTTGAAACCGGAAATGAATAGGGGGAATATTATCGTCATGATATTATAGTCACCAGTGGTGACATCGTATTTACTGCAGTAAGGAATTAAATAATATCAAGTGTGGTTGTCATCAACTCCGAATATGAACTGATCTGCGTGTAGGTGGGCATCAAAGTAGGTTCAAAAATGATAATAGGTTACTTTAATAGACCGCCTACATAAGAACCTCTAGTGGGGGTCGCTTCATAGACAATTGGCAGAATTTCGTTGCTAATTTACCTGATCATGCTGTTGTAATAGTACTCCAGGTAAAAAGCAGTGCAAAGATGGCTGCGCGGTCTGGGGCGCCGTGTCACGGTCTGTGAGTCTGCTCCCGCCGGACGTTCGACTCCTCTCTCGGCCATGGGTGTGTGTGTGTGTGTGTGTGTGTGTGTGTGTGTGTGTGTGTGTGTTGTCGTTAGCATAAGTTAGCTGAAGTACGGCGCAAGCCTAGTGACCGATAACCTCATCAGTTTGGTTCCCCAGGAAGAGAGAGAGAGAGAGAGAGAGAGAGAGAGGAAGGGAGGGAGGGAGGGAGAGGGAGAATTAGGAATAATGAGAATATAATTTACACGGTTTTAAAAGTTTGGAAAAACACTTACTGTATAGGGGATGTAGTAGTAAAGAAGTTATAAGTTGTCTCCCATAGAGGGGGGATGGTCCCGTCCCCACTGTTTATTTGATTTTAAACTTTGTACCATTATGTTAATTTTTCAAAGATATACGTTGTGATAAATACAATTTATAGTGAAATTCTACATAAGAAATTCATACGCATGTTTTTAAAAGGAAAATCGGTTTTCACATATTCTGTGAAATAGCTCAAATCGATCCCGTTTTGAATAAGGGTAAGGACAGATGCATATAATTATAGGTCTCTGTATCTGACGTCCATCTGTTGTAGGATTATGGAACATGTTTTATACTCCTATTATGATATTTTTGGAGATCGAAAAACTCCTCTGCTTATACGAAAGGTAGTAACTTAAAAAGTGGCAACACTGTAGTGGACACACTATGCAATGGAACCTACTATTGTTGTTGATAACACACGTTGTTGACATACCTACCTTACATCCGAGCAAATGGACTCGCCCGTCCCACGTTACCGGGTTGCGCACAATCGAGGGTTACCGTTACGTTACACCGCTCGCTCACAAGTGACTGTGTTTCCCTCGATTGCGAAAGTGAAAGTAAAACGTTGACCATGTTCACGATGTTTATAAAACTCGTTGTATGTCGTTGACGACGCTTGGCGACATAAAGAAAAAAAAAAAAACATTATCCGTACGCATGTTTACTGCGGCGAAGAAATAACAATAAATCAGCAAAATACATTTACAAAATGATAATAAGAAACCCAATACGAAATTTACATGTAAAATTGTAGTTAGTAATAGCTGTCGACATCCCCACGTGCAATTTTTTTTTTTCAGAAAATAAGTTACTGATAGACTTTAAGTGTAATCCCAAATTTAATTACATATGTTTAAAAATGCTATACAGACGCCAACTTATCACGAGCACTTCCATCAACACGAACGTGTGGATAGGAAACAAAGCATCTGGTGTCGAATGTTCGCCTTCTTTGATGTGTGTAGAAATACAGACACGCAGCGGAAACGTCGAGCACTGGTCGATTGGTGCTGGGCAAGCAGTGAGCGATGGAACCGCGCTACTCGGCAACTAGCGAGCAGTTACTCGGTATTCGCCAAATACCGCGTGTCTGGAGCCGCCTTTACATAGTTAGTGCTAATATGGTTGACTCTTTCTCCGCTACAGGCTAGTGCCAAATGTAAATTTTACATATACGTTACACTCTCATATTAGTTTGTAAATATTGATCAGACCCGCTGAGGACTGTATAAGTGTGGTATTCATTATGTTTAATCATATTACGTACAACATAGCAACCAATAAAAAATATACACGCATAGATTTTTGTAGATATATAATATAAATGCCACCCGTGCGAAGCTGGGGTGGGTTGCTAATCATTATATCATATTGATTAGAGACTGTATGGCCGGCCGCGGTGGCCGAGGGGACTGAGGCGCTCCAGTCACGGTCTGCACGGCCACTACGGTCGGGGGTTCGAATCCCCCTCGGGCATGGATATTTGTGCCGTCCTTAGTATAAGGTAGTTGATAAGTAGTTTGTAAATTTAGGGACTGATGACCCCGTAGTTAAGTCCCATAAGCTTAACAAACATTTGAACATTTAGAGACTGTATGACAGATGTAGTCAGTTCGTTCTGGGATAATAAATGTGTGAGTAAAACCGTGCCGCGGTGGAGTGGCCGAGCGCTCTAAGGCGCATTGCTGCAGAGCACGACGTTGCTCGCCGCCGGAGGCTCGAGTCCTTCCTAGGGCATGTGTGTGTGTGTGTGTGTGTGTGTGTGTGTGTGTGTGTGTGTTGTCCTTTGCATAAGCTATTTTAAGTAGTTTGTAAGCCTAGGGTCTGATAACCACAGCAGTTAAGCCCATTAGATTTCCAGGCATTTGAAGTAAAACCGTTCTTATCGTGAAGTACACCGTATGCCATACAGTGTAATGGCAGTAAGAGCAGCTCGTGAACAGCCACACTTCAACAAGCTTTTCAGCGAAGCACGACCGAAGATTTGCTAGTAGAGATTAAGGTGAAGAGTGCTACTTCAGGAAATGACGAACGTGACCAGCACCAAATTATCGCCTCGCTAATCGAGCACCCACCAATCTGAAGCGATTCTAGTCGATTTTCTGTACCAAATCTTAAGGGAGGACGTAGGCAAAATTGGACAAAAATGACAAAAAATTGCCTCTGTATAATTCTGTAGCATGTTAGAAATACCGTCTCTAATTTACACAAATGATAAAATAGTTGTCTTGTTCCAATCACTTCGCAGAGCCACGCCCACCTTTCTAGACGACACTCTCCTTCTTTACGAAGTTTTATTACTTCCTGCTGTCATAAAATCATCAGAAGAGTGCAGAAGCACCATAAAGCCAACATTCCAATTTCTAGCTCATCCAGGTTTGTTAAAGAAATGTACCCATGGTGGAACACAAAACCCGAATGAGAGATTCAACAGTCTCATTTGGAAGAGATGCCCCAAAACAACATTTATCTCATCTACTATTGTTAAAATTGCCACATATGATGCATGTCTGGTGTTTAATGATGGTAACACTCGAAGAATAAGGACTCTTATTGGACTAGGATTTGTTGCTGGTTGCTTCACCGAGAAGCTATTGAAGAAGATAGATAATGCGCGTGTTCTAAGATCTGAAATGTATGTGAAAGATATAGCCGAAAGGACACGCCAGAAACATCAGTTACAAAACAAACATGTCCAAGAAGAGCAAGATGACCAAATGTGTGGTTATGGTCAACAATAAGGTACTATTTTATGGTGTAAATCTTTATAAAATCTTTTATGTGCATTTCCCGTAACTTTCATTTTTCGGTGTATAAGGAACATTTTTTCCTGAACCACTGGAAATAGATAAGTGATTTTTACTGCAGAATTTGTTCATAGTATAATAACTTCCTGTAGTTCAAATTTTTTCTAAGTGTAATTCTGCAAAATTATTTACATATTTTTGAAATTGATTTGTTTCATACACATAATTTTAAAAAATAAATTGTAAGAGCTCTAAGAGTGATATTAAAAAACTGTTCCACACGTTTGCTTCTCCGATTACTAGGAATTACCTACCACAATATGTAAGTTGTAAGTGAAGTAATTTTTGGGAAAATGTTCCTAGTGTGATAGCCTGTATTGCGAAAATTTTCAACAATCCCATGATCAAATATTTCGAGAAAAAATTGCAAAAATTCCAGAATGTAGCGCATAACATAATTACCTCAAGTGCAAAATTTGGTTCTATTATCTTTCAAACACCGAAAACTGTGTAAGATTATGTAATCACATCCATTTTCGCCTAGTTTCCCCCATAAGTTGATGTGACTATGTTACGTGAAAATTGCGTCTGACTACAAAAAATTACAGAATCCAAGACGAATGAGTGAATCACATGGCGATCTGGAATACGTAAACCACACTAGGTAAGAGACAATGATTCTTGGTTGAAATGTGGAACAAAATGAAGCTATTGTGAGTATGAAATCCAGAGATTGGACGGACGTAAAACCGAACAATACGAACAAGAAGGTGCTTTCATTAACTGCTATACATTAAATAAGAATCGTTACTTCTCTGCAAGAAATTTCACATTTGCAGAGTGTTTCCACTCTTCTTCTTAGCGACTACAATCAGCGCAGTCAAAGCAAAGGAAGGGAAGGGTGTGGCATACTCAGATTCCGGAATAGCTGGTTCCAGGGAGTTCGTGAAAGACGGGGCGGGCGGAGCGCTTATCTCGCAGGGCAAATATTTGTGCGGTCGGCAAAGCCTCTCCTGTACTCGCCACGCATTTGCCACCATCCACTCACGGCTTGTTGATAACGCTACACACGCAATTTCTCACTGAGAAATCGTTGCAAACTGGAACATCTCACAAGCAGGGAGAGAGTACTATGCTGGTACGATTAACAATCGCGATATAACTTTCGTTTGTGCCATCTTTTCTGATTGTGTATAGAAATGTTGTGAATATACTTTAGATCACTTGAGGACGACGAGTAACAAAAATTATTTTGCGAAACTTTTTAAATTCAGATGAACTATCAGTTCACGTTCATGCCCTGCATGTACTGTAAAACAACGGTTCCCAATCTTTTCAACTGTGCCGACCATCTAAGTAGTTGGAAAAGGATAAGAGGCCCAGCAACTAAACATATAAGTTACAAATATGAAGACATACAAATAAGTACGACTTATACGCCGCGGTGGAGTAGCCGAGCGGTCTTAGGCACCTCGCTGCGCAGTGCGCGGTTGTTCGCCGTCGGAGGTTCGAGTCCTCCCTAGGGCACGTGTGTGTGTGTGTGTGTGTGTGTGTGTGTGTGTTGTCCTTAGGTTAGTTTACCTTAGTTTAAGTGGTTTGTAAGCTACGGACTGATGACTACGCAGTTTGGTCCGATAGATTTACAAACATTTGAATATTTTTGAACGACCTATACAAGTATGTTAGATGCGCATCCATAAGGTAAGTTTCCCTATTTTCTTAAAACAAAGAGAACATAGTAACACGAATTTTTTGGCAAAAGGTGCACCAATACTTGAACTACGTTTCGACATAGTCACCAAAAGAATTGAGACACTTGTCATATCGAGGGATCCTGTGTCGTAGAAGTCTGCCGCCTGTGAAGGAAACCAGCATAATTATCACAATCGTCTTGAGCTATTCGTCGTCGTCAAATCGCTGGCACGAAGTGAAAGAAAATATGGAAATTGCTGGGAGCAAGATGAGGACTGTATGCCGGATGATCAAACAACTCCCAGACGAAGTTCTCCAAACAATTGGTGTGTGACGATCCGTATGGGGACGGATTTGTCACGAAGCAGCACAACACCTGCAGTGAGCATTCCACGCCTCTTGTTCTGCATGACACGTCGTAGTTTCCGCATTGTTTCACCGTGAGAGTTTAAAACGACTGTCACACGCTGTTTCTGTTCATATGCGGCAGACAAGTTGATCCTACGTTATGAGAAGTACCTCAGTTCCATTGGTGACTATGTCGAAAAACAGATCCAGCATTGATGTATCTGTTGTCAATAACGTTTTTCATATGACTCTGTTGTCTTTGTAAAAAATAGGGAAACTAACTTTCTGGACGTGTTTCGCAAATTATGTCTCTGAAGTTTCCAAATCTCATTAAATCCGCGTCTGCATGCAGAATATGATCCGTTGCACTTTTGAATGAAACTATTTGAAAGAGTGAACGATACTCAGAGGTGTCGGAATTCAGCTATAATAGTGCACGAGTAATATGTACTATCACGGTTTGATATATTCTAAAATTTTACCTGTGAAAATTACAAGCAGTATTTAGTAACAACTTATGTCTCTTTAGCAATACTCACTTTACGGCTTATCCTAGAAGATAGATTAAAAAAAGGCAAATCTACATTTCTAGCTTTTGTAGATTTGGAGAAGGCTTTTGACAATGTTGATTGGAATAAACTCTTTAAAGTTCTGAAAAAAGCAGGAGTAAATTATATGGAGCGTAAGGTTATTTACAACTTGTACAAAAACCAGACAGCGGTTGTCAGAGTTGAAGGGCATGAAAGGGATGCAGTGGTTGGGAAGGGAGTGAGACAGGGTTGTAGCCTTTCTCCAATGTTATTCAATTTGTACATTGAACAAGCTATAAAGGAAAGCAAGGAGAAATTTGGTGAAGGAATTAAAGTTCAGGGGGAAGAATTAAAAACATTGCGTTTTGCCGATGACATAGTAATTCTGTCAGATACAGCAAAGGACCTGGAAGAGCAATAGAATGGAATGGACAGTGTGCTGAAAGGTGCATATAAGATGAACATTAACAAGAGCAAAACTAGGGTAATGGAGTGCAGTGTAAGAAAATCAGGTGATGCTGAAGGAATTAGATTGGGAAACGAAGCAATAAAGGAGGTAGATGAGTTTTGTTACTTGGGCAGTAAAATAACAAATGATGGGCGCAGTACAGAGGATATAAAATGCAGAATGGCAATGGGTAGAAAAGCGTTTTTGAAAAAGAGAAATTTGTTAACATCGAATATTGATTTAGGCCTAAGGAAGTCCTTTCTGAGGGCATTTGTATGGAGTGTTGCCTTGTATGGGAGTGAGACATGGACGATAAACAGTGCGGACAGGAAGAGGATTGAGCTTTTGAAATATGGTGCTACAGAAGAATGCTGAAGATTAGGTGGGTGGATCGCGTAACTAATGAGGAGGTACTGAACAGAATTGGGGAGAAAAGGAATTTCTGGCATACCTTGACTAAAAGAAGGGATAGATTGGTAGAACACATTCTTAGACATCAAGGAATTGTTAATTTAGCGTTGGAGGGAAGTGTGTGGGGAAAAAATCGCAGGGGAAGACCAAGAGATGGATACAGTAAACAGATTCAGACAGATGTAAGTTGTCGTTCTTATGTGGAGATGAAGAGGCTTGCTCAGGATAGGGTATTGTGGAGAGCTGCATCAAACCAGTCTCCGGACTGAAGACCACAACAACAACAACACAACACATCACTATCTATCTATCTATCTGCTCTCTCTTTCTTTCTCTTCTCTCTATCTATATAACTTTTTCTTTTGCAACGACTTGGCTATAAAAATACTGTAAATGCCAAAAGCCTGTCTCTCACTCAATATTAGTCGTACAAACCTACACACATACATATCCTATTAGCAGACATGTATGAAGAAGTTTCAGGAAGTACCAATTTAGCATTGTCTGAACGGGGACCGAACGAGGCGGGCAAGTGCCTAACGCCCTCAACTCGCTTCCGATGTAACTGAGTTCACTTCTCGCCAACAGACCACTCCATATCAGATGCGAGGATAGCTCCTTAGTGTCATGGCTGCTCCCTTTCCCTCCAGTAGTAATAATAATAACGTTTGTGAAGTCTATGGGACTTAACTACGGGGTCATCAGTCCCTAAACTTACAAACTACTCACGAAGTAACTTATACTAAAGACAGCACAAACATCCATGCCCGAAGGGGGGATTCGAGCCCCCGACGGGGACCGGCTTCGCGCATTGGAGCATAGCGCTTCAATGCGTTCGGCCGCTCCATTCCCCTTCAGTAGTAAAATCCGAGCAAAGCTCAGTCTGCAGTAAAGTTAGTTCTGTTGTATTTTTATGTTAAATGATCAAATACAAGAGAGATGTTTTTGCGAACAGCTGTGTGCGAGAAACTTCTAACCGCACAAATTACGGTCGGGTTGCGGGATGGGATGTTGTGTGTGTACTTCACGAG
The DNA here is from genome assembly GCA_026315105.1 of Locusta migratoria. Classification (NCBI taxonomy): domain Eukaryota; kingdom Metazoa; phylum Arthropoda; class Insecta; order Orthoptera; family Acrididae; genus Locusta; species Locusta migratoria. The sequence continues at coordinate 732,963,901 of CM048755.1, read as the reverse complement.
CAGCCAGCCAAGCGCTGTAGCATAATAGCTAGGGGTGTATACTCGCAGCCGCTCGGTGCCACATGATACTGTGCGAGGAGCCGCCTGCTTGGAAGGCGTAGTGGACGTAAATGTTGTTCCACATTTGTGTTTGATGGCTTCTAGTACTTGCCAAGAGTTGACAAGCTGAAGCAACCAGTTACAGCCAGGTCACGATTCCGCATACTGCTGCACCGCGGCCCATTGCTCGCCAACAGATACCACACAATATTAACAATTTGAAAAGTATTTAGCCGGCCGCGGTGGTCGAGGGGACTGAGGCGCTTCAGTCACGGTCTGCACGGCCACTACGGTCGGGGGCTCGAATCCCCCCTCGGGCATGGATATTTGTGCCGTCCTAGTTCGTAAGTAGTTCATAAGTAGTTTGTAAGTTTAGGGACTGATGACCCCGTAGTTAAGTCCCATAAGCTGTACAAACATTTGAACATTTTTTAAAAAAATAGTATTTAACGGAAATAGTAAAACACTATTCATTATGACAATTATTGTTAATTTCCAGATACTGCTTTGGAGTATGTTTAATTGAGTTATGGCCACTTGTTATTTTGACTGTTTCTTCAAGTGCCTGCGTAGGGACTGAAATGCAGTCTTCTGCTTTCACTATATAATCTAATTAGGGAGCAAGACAACAGAAGTCAGATGTGGGACGTACGAAGACCGTCTCACGTAGGACAGAGCATGACAGAGCGTCTCTCCCGGGCTGGAGACCGGTTGTTTCACCTGCCGCGGAGGCCGAGGGGACTGAGGCGCTCCAGTCACGGTCTGCACGGCCACCACGGTCGGGGGTTCGAATCCCCCCTCGGGCATGGATATTTGTGCCGTCCTAGTTTGTAAGTAGTTCATAAGTAGTTTGTAAGTTTAGGGACTGATGACCCCGTAGGTAAGTCCCATAAGCTATACAAACATTTGAACGGTTGTTTCGTCAAAGGAGTCCCTCTTCTAGTTGGTAAGAGCTGATGGTGGAGCTCGACTGTGGCCATAGACTCACGTGGTGAAAAGGCTCTGTGTAAGCTTATGGTGGTGTGGTCTGTCTTTACATGGAATGGACTGCGTCCTCTGATGCAACTGAACCGACCGTCGACAGGAAATGGTCATATTTAGATTATCAATTACGAATATTTCAGAACCCGTGACTGTTAATTTCAATATGACTTAAGAAAAATGCTACCAGTCACTTTCACTTGAAATGATACAGTTTATTCCATTAACCGGTTTTCGAACCTTTTCGGGTTCATCTTCAGACGGTGCATGTTACAGGATTATTTTAAGCGTGATGTTGGGTGCTGTCTTACGACTGTAAGGCTGGCTTTTTATAGTTAATTTCCATTTCACGGGTCTCTTTGCGTTGTAAAAGCACATGTTGGACTCTGGTGAAGTGGTGTTGACAGTGTATTATAGAGCCCAATAGTGAAAAGGGACGTGGTATTGTTATAAAAACACAAGAAGACCAGTGAAATGGAAATTAATTATAAAAATCCAGCCATACAGTCGCAAGACAGCACCAAACACCACGCTAAAAATGATCCTGTAACATGCACTGTCTGAAGATAAACCTGAAAAGGTTAGAAAACCGGTTAATGGAATAAACGGTATAATTTCAAATGAAAGTGCTTTTTGCATGTTTTTTAAATCATATTCCAATGGTCATGTTCGATTACTTGAAGAATATTTACAGATATTTAAGGACTTCTCGTGTTCCCAAACAACGATTACATTTTATGTTCCATAGTACACAAATGTCATAGATGTCTTATATGTCATATCAACTGAACAAACACGTACGTAGATTTTAAGATCAATATCGTAATATTATACTTTGGCATATTATTTTGTTCAATCTGCCACACACTCCATATCGCAGGTTACTTGAGAACTGCGGTTTAAGCTGAAACGGATCTCTCGTTTTAAAATAAAAGAATGCTAGATGGCAGCGTATTGGTTTAGTAATATAATGGCGTCACTTACTAACGATGCGACTTTTATGGATGACAAAGCACCTTGTCACAGGGCCCAAATTGTTTGCGATTGGTTTGAATAACATTTTGGAAAAATTCAGCGCCGGCCGCGGTGGCCGAGGGGACTGAGGCGCTCCGTCACGGTCTGCACGGCCACTACGGTCGGGGGTTCGAATCCCCCCTCGGGCATGGATATTTGTGCCGTCCTTAGTGTTAGCTAGTTCATAAGTAGTTTGTAAGTTTAGGGACTGATAACCCCGTAGTTAAGTCCCATAAGCTATACAAACATTTGAACATTCTGAGCTTGCTAGTGAAGGATTACTTCCATTCATGAAACGTAAGAACACGCCAGAAACAAGCAAGCAGTAACGCCACAGCTGGAATGTAAGTAAGCCACTAAACAGTCAGTCCCATAAGCCCTACAAACATTTGAACATTTAAGTATTGATCCAAAGAGAGCTTTGTAAGCTACCTTATTTGTGGAAGGAATAAGCTTCCTGAGGAGGATTTCCAAATAAAAATCGGCTGCTGAACAAAATCACAAAGAAAGATGTCTACCGATTGCCGCACATTGACGACACCTTAGACTGCTTCAAAGGAGCTACATACTTCCCAACCATGATGGACATGCAGACAGGTTACTTCTAAATCGAGGTTGACGAAGCTGACAGAGAAGACTGCTTTTATTATACCTAACGGCCTCTATGATTTTAAAGTCATGCCGTTTGGACTATGTAATGACCCGGTCACATTGAAATGAATGATGGACAACTTGCTTCGACGCCGTAAATGGACGACATGTCTTGGTTATCTAGATTACATTGTCTTTTCTCAAGGACATTTGCGGAACATCTAAGCCGTCTGTCAATTGTAATGAAATGTGTTCAGACAGCAGGACTACGCCTCAACCCAAAGAAGTGGCTCTTCGTCGCCAAAGACATAAAAATCCTGGGGCACCTAGTGAAAGGAGATGGTCTCCGTTCTGATCCAGATAAAGTAAGGGCAGTCACAGAATTTCCAACTCCTCAGCAAATTCGTGATGTGACAAGTTTCCTCTGGCTGTGCTCATACTATCGTCGTTACATAGAAGGTTTTTGTAACACAGCACGTCCATTGCAAGAACTTCTGCAGGGAGACGCCAAGTTTTACTGGGATGAGACGAATGAAAGAGCTTTCCGGGCACTTAAGGAGGTTTTAACTTTCGCACCAGTTCTAGCCTTGTACGACGAGAATGCGAAAACCGAACTTCACACAGAAGCTAGCGGTTATGGAATTGGGGCAGTGCGTGTACAAATTCAGGTAGGTGCTGAAAAAGTGATAGCCTATGCATCAAGAGTTCTCTCAAATTCGAGATAAACAACACTACAACCGAGAAGGAGTGCCTCTCCATTATCTGGGCTATCAACAAGTTCCGGCGGTATTTATTCGGTAAAGCATTCATCGTCGTGACAGATCTCCATTTTTTATGTTGGCTGACCGATTTTAAGGATCCATCAGGTCGACTAGCAAGATGGGCACTAAGACACCAAGAGTACGATGTCCCAATGGCATTCAAGAACGGGCGCAAACACAATGACGCCTACTGCCTTTCGAGGAATCCATTAGCCGAACATAAGAGCATGGATGAAATTTCAGCCCCCACTGAGTTATGTGACATTACAGCTGAACAGAGGGAAGATCCAGCATTACTACAGGAGGCCTTGGAGAAAGGAGAATCAATCAAAGGAGAGTTTCAACTTAAAAACGGGACATTGTACAAGAGCAACTACCATCCAATGGGCCCCAAATGGCTACCGGTTGTTCCAACTCATCTCCGGCCAGGTATTCTCAAGTATTTTCACGATTCTCCAATATCGGATCATCTGGGATTCGTGAAGACCCTATACAGAATCAGACACAGATACTACTGGCTACGTCTCTACCGATATGTGAGTCACTGTAAAGAGTGCCAGCGACGGAAGCATGTGACGCAGTTACCTCCAGGGCGTCTCCTACCGATTCCGCCGGCAGCAGCTCCATTCCACCGAGTTGGGATCGATCTTTTAGGGAGGTTCCCGAAGTCGACAAACGGTAACCGTTGGATAATAGTCTGCACTGACTACCTCACCCGCTACGCTGTCACCAAACCTGTGCCGACTGCAGAAGTTCTAAAGATCGCAAAATTCCTAGGAGAAGACATTATTTTAAAGCATGGTGCACTACATGTGATGATATCTGATCGAGGAAAAGTATTCCAGTCAAAACTAGTATCAGAGGTAATTTAACGTTGTGACATTGTCCACATAATGACAACTGCCTGCCATCCTCAGACAAATGCTCTTACAGAACGTTTTAATAAGACTTTATCAGATATGCTGTCACTGTACGTCGATGTTGAGCAGAAGGATTGAGATTCAATACTGCCAGTTGTGACATTTGCTTATAATACAGCAAGGCAAGACACCATAGGCTTCACGCCGGTTTCCCTGCTCCGTGCTCGTGAAGCTGAGACAACAAGGGATACGCTGTTTCCGTTCCAACGGGAGGCCCCGTAGATGACTATGTGAAACAGCTCATCACCAGGGTCGAAGAAGCAAGACAGCTGGCTCGCATACGCAAACTGGACGCCCAGGTGAAGGCCGCCAGCGGTATAACGACAACCACCGACCTGTTGTGTATAGCCCAGTAGATCTGGTATGGATTTTTACCCCTGTACGAAAAGTTGGGCTATCGGAAAAGTTACTGAACCGATACTTTGGTCTGTATCATGTCATACGCCACCTGTCAGACGTCACATACGAATTCGAAGATTATGAGCCGTCCTCAAAACGACAAAAACGAAGAGAGATTGTGCACGTCCTCCGTATTAAGCCTTACCACGATCCCAAAGAAGAGATAGACAAAAATGGCCTCTTGTTCAACCACTCTGAAGACCTTTATGATAATGATGAAACCAGGACATGAGGGTCTGGCGCCGGTCATCGCTCCATAAGAAAGGCGTGCAGGCAGAATGGAAGGATTCTCCGGACTTGCCATACAGAGGACCCATGACAAGATCCATGGCACTGCAGCTGGCTCCAAAGGGAACCTAACAGCGGGTCGCTCTTCTTTGAAGAAGGGGAGAATTGCCGCGAGTCTTCTGACAGGACGAGTGGTGTAGTGGTTAGCATCGCTGATCGCTGTGCTTGCGGTTCAAATTTCAAACCAAGCCACGGGTAGAAAAAAATATTTCTTTGTATTTACTATTTCTAGAATGTTCTACATGTTTCCTATGTTTGATCTTCTTGTAAGTTGCAGAAAATTCTTTCTGTGTATAAGTAGTGGAGTACTACAAGCAGGACTCAGTCTGTACTGAGTGCACGCTTGTGTTAGCAATAAACGTGTCCTAAGTGTAAAGTGTTGTGCTCTGAGGCGCTCCAGTCACGGTCTGCACGGCCACTACGGTCGGGGGTTCGAATCCCCCCTCGGGCATGGATATTTGTGCCGTCCTTAGTGTAAGGTAGTTGATAAGTAGTTTGTAAGTTTAGGGACTGATGATCCCGTAGTTAATTCCCATAAGCTTAACAAACATTTTTTGTTGTTGTGCTCTATTAATGACCAGCCTTCGAATTCCGGATTACCTGCAGTTTGCAACGTGGCAATATCCACAGAAAAATGAATGTACAAACTCTGAACGCAGTATCTACAGACGTAAAGTTCCTAGTGAATTTACAACCGTTTCAATAACCCCTGTGTAGAACAACCCAAAGAAAGTCACTACAATCGCCCCACTGTCCTAGCTGTAGGGATGGGGAGGCTGCTGGACAGAAACTCCACAGTCCGAAACCCGACGACATCCTTCTGTCTCCTACGCGGATCCCATATAACCTCATCCCATTCCCCACCTTCTCCAGTTCCTAGAGCACCTCCTCATCCGATATGTCAACCGCAAAAACGATTCCCACAACCTCATGGAATATTGTATCGTCATCGAACCTGGGCCTCTGCCTCGCCTCCCCCCAAGTATTCCCCTTGCCCTGCACCTTTATGCCTTCAACATCCTCTTCTAGGGCAAATACCGTCACTTTCCCCTCCCTGATGATGCCGCAATATACCAACTATGATCCTATCTCTCCGTTATGGATCGGCGCCCTCTTCCTGTCCCCCATTTCAGCCCCCTTCCTTACCCTGCAGTCCTTGCACCCCCTCCTCCTCTCCCCCAACCCTCCTTTCCTCCCCCACCCCTCACCCCTGCAGGCCCTCCCTACGTCGGTGCTTGTGTCTTTTAAAACGATGAGCTCATCAGCGTTCAGTGCTTCGCTAGTGTTTCTGTATTTTTAGTGTTGCGTCCGACGATTACGGCCGTACAATCGATGTGCCAGTGTGTTTTAACATGTGCTCTACAGTGTATGTCAAAGTGTATTCGTCCCTGAATGTTCTTGTACACCATCACTGTAATCTAAATTTCTGGACATGGTTTTAAACTACCTCTTATAGTTTAATCTCACCCAAAAACTTCACCTTTTTATTTGTACATGACATCATATTTTTATCTACTTCTTTATATTTTCTGTATCACTTCAAACTGCTGTTTGTTATTCTTGCGTCTTAAGAGCAAAGCGATATGAAATGTAATGAGCGCGTTAGGCTGGTGGCAGGGAAGGCGAATCCTCGACTACTATCTACACCGAGAATTCTACGAAAGTGTAGCTCATCTATGAAGGAGACCTTGTATAGAACACTAGTCAAACCCATTCTCGAATACTGCCCGAATGTTTAGGATCCAGGTTGAATTAAAGGAAGACATGAAGCATTTACTGGACTCAATAGGTTATATCAACAAGTGAGTATTACTGAAATGTTTCGTGAACATAAACGGGAATCTCTGCAGAGATTGTGGCATTCTTTTCGCGAAACAGTATTGACGAAACTTGGATAATCGGTACTATTTTGCGACTTACTACAGAAAGACTCTATTGCCTGCCGCGGTGGAGTAGCCGAGCGGTCTAAAGCATCTCGCTGCGGAGCGCGCTGTTGCTCGCCGTGGAGGTTCGAGTCCTCCCTGGGGCATGGGTGTGTGTGTTTGTCCTTAGGTTAGTTTACCTAGGTTTAAGTAGTTTGTAAGCTACGGACTGATGACCACGCAGTTTGGTCCGATAGAATTACAAACATTTGAACATTTGAACTCTATTGCCACCAACGTATATCCATGGTTAGGACCGCAAAGATAAAGTAAATGAAATTAGGAACAGTAGATACAGTCGCTTTTTCTGGCTGTATCTACGAGACGAACAGGGAAACAAATAACTAGTCCTGGTGCAAGCTACCCTCCGCCATACACTGTGTTGTCGCTTTTCGGTTATTATCCAGATTAAGAATACCTGTTGTGGGTGCGTTATATGACAGGTGTGCGTACGTACATTTTAGCACAAAGATCCCACAACTCTAACAACACGTGGAAAATGTATTACAATTAAATGAATACTCAGTTTGGGGTTGCAGAAGTACAGCGATGGCTGATAAGAGTCCGAAGTTCCGATTGCTGCCCACAATAACTTCCTAAATCTCGGGGCAATGTTCCAGGTAGCGTGGCACTTAAGTCCTAAGTGTATCTGCTGGATCGTAGCACTACTAACGCAAAGCACACATTTGATGAACAAGTTGCAGTTCGGATGAATACGATGCACTTAATCTATGGACACGAGCACATTCTGTCTACAGGCCGCGTGTGTCGTCTGATTAATTATGCTTCAGCCAGTCGGTATTGACGCACATGGAGTTCGTACTGCGCGGGCTCTTGCGGTATTTCAGGAACTTGTATTGCCAGCTGTCGGGTTTCTTATGTGTCCATCGATTCTGGCGTAGTAATCGTTGGTTGCCTCAAAATATGCGCTACTACTCTACCTACATCCTGATCAGACACTTCTCACTACTGAAATAGTCATTAATCTCTTCTGTAAAGCCACGCGAGAATCGCCGTGTTGTCTAGAACGCCACGCCGCGGCGGAGTGGCCGAGCGCATTGAGGCGCTATGCTCCGATGCGCGAGGTCTTTCACCGTCGGGGATTCGAATCCTCCCCCGGGCATGGATGTTTGTATGGTTTTAGTATAAGTTAGTTTAGGGACTGAGGACTCTACAGTTAAGTCCCATAAGCGTAACAAACATTTCAACATAGGACGCCACTTACAGTTCGCGCGGCCGCTCGCGTAGGAGGTTCGAGTCAAGACAAAGGCGTGTGTTTTACCGTAAGAATAAGTTAGTTCAAGTAGTCTCTAAGTCTAGGGATCCGATGACCTTAGTAGTTTGGTCCTTTAGGTTTACAAACATTTGAACACTTGAACATCTTCTGAATGCAGTGTACTAATTTATAGAGCCTATAATGGACTGTGCCTTCCCTGTCTGGCTACAGCAACGTAGTTTCACATGAGAAATTACAATCACGTCAAAACAAGGAACAACAGTGCACATTATAAGTACCAAGGAAGTTCCCAGTCCTCTTATCGCCATGAAGCGGTCGAGGATGAACCAGTGTTTACACATTTCCAGGAACGCGTCCGGAAACTTTATAGTAAAGCCATAATCTTCAATGATCCTTTAATACATCAAGACGGGCAGTTGAATGATGAAACAGACCACCACAAGTGAACACCAGCTTACCACTAGGACATAAAACCAAGACAAATATGTACTTGGAAATCTACAAGCGATGTAGATCTTCATGGTGGAAACGAAGAATGCTGTGAAAACAGGCACTATAATTCCAGGCATTACATAAAAGGCGATGAATTGCAGGAAACCACTAAAAGTATAAAACAATACCCTGAGAGTAGAAAGTCTCGGTATGCCCTGCATATGGGCACAGACTCTGCCCTTCATTAGGTGAAACAGACAGTTCTTTGAATTGAGAAAGTTTCTCTCATTGGTATAGTAACATCAGTTTATCGTGAACTTTAGCCGAAAAATTACTGATTGGTGCTGTTTCCCTTCGTCAAAACCTGGGCATAGTCTACCTGTTTGGTCGTCAGTGGTAATTGTGATGCATTTTTGTAATTCAAGCTACTGAGAGGCCTTTATTCAGGCGATAAATTTGAGAAGAAGGACAGTTTGAGCGATCTTCCTTCCTGGGTTTTAACTTTGTTGTCAGGCAGTTTAGTTGTTGTTGTTGAGGGGACTAAACAGCTCGGTCATCAGTTACCCCAGGCAGTGTATATGAGGTATACTGAGGATAATAATTTGTTAAATATTGTGAAGACAATGAATATGAAGCAACAAAAATTATATCTATGTGAAAGACCTTGCAACAGCAGTATAATATACAAGTTTCGAACGTTTTGAAAGAAAGGATAAAACGTAAGCATGCGCTTTCCCTCTGAAAAACAGGCAGGAAAGAAGAAAATTGAAGATGACTTGGGAGAGACCCAATTAGAACACATCACTACACCTAAATATTTGTGAGTCACCCTTTATGGAACGCTAACTTACAGCACTCACAGCTTGAACACTAAAGGAATCAGCAGGAAATAGCATCTCCTGGAAACTGGTTCGTACGACTTGTGGGAGACAGCCTCGTGCTCTGAGAACATCATTGTCAGCTCTCTGATACATCTTCACTGATGCCAGAGTGGTTGACGCAGCCCTCAACAAAACTTGCTGCTTCAGATCAACACCACTACAAACAGCAGGGGTGGGCTAATGCAGTAAAGCGAGCGCGCATGTCCTAGAGCACTCACACTGCCTGCCTGTGGGCACTGCCAGCATACAGTTCCCCGCCACCTGCGCCAAGACGGGCCTGTTCATTTCGCGTCATTAGAATACTGGTATCGCGGTCGAAGCCTGCTTGCCGTTCGTGGTTGGACAAAATTAGCGAGAGATAAAATAATACGAGACATTTCCTTGAAAAGATTTCCCGCAGCTGTTTATACTAGCTGCTCGAGTCTGCACTATGTGAACTGATTATTTATGGAAAATTGTTTTTTCCTAAAAGGAAATTAACGAAATTTAAGGTCAGGAGTAATCGTACTGACGTTCACATTAGTGGAGAAATTCGGTTCATGACCAGTAATCTCACTCCAAAGATCGAGATGCTAATACAAAAATATTTTAAAAAAGGATTAGAGAGTGAGGAAACACATATTACTTTCTTTTTCATAAGCACTAGGACAGCTCTGAACTTAACACTTCTCAGTGATGTCATAATATATTACACTCCCGTTCATTAAAATTGCTACACCAAGAAGATGACGTGCTGCAGACGCGAAATTTAACCGACAGGAAGAAGATGCTATGATATGCAAATTATTAGCTTTTCAGAGCATTCACACAAGGTTGGCGCCGGTGGCGACACCTACAACGTGCTGTCATGAGGAAAGTTTCCAACCGATTTCTCATACACAAAGAGCAGTTGACCGGCGTTGCCTGGTGAAACGTTGCTGTGATGCCTCGTGTAAGGAGGAGGAATCCGTACTATCATTTTTGGTCGTTATTCAATGACTATTAGCAGAATATGAAATCGGTGGGTTCAGGAGGGCAATACGGAACGCCGTGCTGGATCCCAACGGCCTCGTATCACTAGCAGTCGAGATGACAGGTATCTTATCCGCATGGCTGTAACGGATCGTGCAGCCACGTTTCGATCCCTGAGTCAACAGATGGAGACGTTTGCAAGACAACAACCATCTGCACGAACAGTTCGACAACATTTGCAGCAGCATGGACTATCAGCTCGGAGACCATGGCTGCAGTTATCCTTGACGCTGCATCACAGACAGGAGCGCCTGCGATGGTGTACGCAACGACGAACCTAGGTGCACGAATGGCAAAACGTCATTTTTTCGAATGAATCCAGGTTCTGTTTAGAGCATCATGATGGTCGTATCCGTGTTTGAGCGAAGAACGCACGTTGGAAGCGTGTATTCGTCATCGCCATACTGGCGTATCACCCGGCGTGATGATATGGGTTACACTTCTTGGTCACTTCTCGTTCGCATCGACGGCACTCTGAATAGTGGCCGTTACATTTCAAATGTGTTACAACCCGTGGCTCTACCATTCATTCGATCCCTGCGAAACCCTACATTTCAACAGGATAATGCACGACCGCAAGTTGCAGGTCCTGTACGGGCCTTTCTGGATACGAAAAATTTTCGACTGCTGCCCTGGCCAGCACATTCTCTCAACAATTGAAAACGTCTGGTCAATGGTGGCCGAGCAACGGGCTCATCACAATACCGATTCTTGATGTTCGGTTCTAATAACACCAATCTGTAATGTCCACATGTTGTAACTAGCTTTATTTCAGTATATGTTATTTAAATAAGTAGCGACGTATGCGCCATGTGGCGCTAAAGTGTGATGTTCCCCAAGTCCTCGATTGCAAGTTCGTACCTTGTGCTCATGTAGTCGTTTGGATAAAGAGTCACAGTAGATGTCGTTAAGTTAAGCGACCTGTGAGAACCACCTATACCATACCAATGTCACCCGGATAATGCAAGCGCATATTGTAACAATAAAAAATATATATAAATAAAAAAACTGATTGTTTCTCTTTCAATGTAATCATGTTTGAACCTTCATGTATATTAGTATATTTTTGGTTTGGACGAACTGTACTAGCTAAACAAAGATGGCCAGCATAGTATTATTCTGAAATACTAGATGGCGTGGACTGCTGTGTATTTCTCTCTCTCTTTCTCTTTTTGTAACACACACACACATATGCATTGGTGCTTTGTAACTATTTTTCCTTTTATGCTAATCTTAATTAAAAATATTTTTTTAACAGATAGAATTTTGTATGTGATACAATGTACCTTAAATTTTAACAATTGATGTTGACAAATTTTAATTTTTTAAGATATGTTTTAATACCTACCCGCCTGAGGGCGCTGATAAATGGTAATTTATATTTTTATGATATATTGCATAATCTGTGTATGTTATTTGTTAAACTCTAATTCATCTAGAATCGCCATTTTGCCTTATTAAGCGTTTTATATGATTTAACCTTTTTTCTTAAAAAATGTTGCAATTTAATTGATTTTAAACAAAGAGGGCGCCAGGCACCAGCTATCCACAGGCTAAGCTGCGTAGATGTACGTAAGCAGCTACCTTATTTTATTCTTGTGACTTGTACCGGCAAGAACTTTTAAATGTATTTTATGACATAACGGATAAAAATGTTTTAAGCAGAGCACATAGGTCATCATGACTTGCCGGCCGCGGTGACCGAGGGGACTGAGGCGCTTCAGTCACGGTCGGCGCGGCCACTACGGTCGGGGGTTCGAATCCCCCCTCGGGCATGGATATTTGTGCCGTCCTTAGTATTAGCTAGTTCATAAGTAGTTTGTAAGTTTAGGGACTGATGACCCCGTAGTTAAGTCCCATAAGCTTTACAAACATTTGAAAATTTTTTCATCATGACTTGCAATTCTGGTATGTAATTCCATTATATAATTGTAACATTCTTGGTGTATGTAATTTTATCTTAATTTCAATGTCTGACTAAGGTACCTTGTTTTTAACAGCACTGATGATGTCCCATCATAGGGACGAAATCGATGTGTTTTGAAGTTTAAGAAAACAAACATCTCACATCGCCTACCAAGCGGAAACCTTTTATTTCATTATAATTCTGTGGTGGGCTGGCACAAAATGGAATCTAATTACAAGAATAATGAAAATGACACATACGCCAAAACCCACGAACACGCACAAACACCGTAATAAGCAAAAGACCACAAGGGAAACGATATGGAAGTTGACAACAAAGACAAGAAATATCATTTCGTAAAATGTAAAAGTAATAAGAACTGTGAATATAGAAATTAAATAATAGCAAGCAAAGAATAAAACTACAAATACTGTAAAATGATTGTTGTAGGACAGTGCAAATAAGAAGTTGCTTCAGCAGGGACAGGCTCGAGGTCTCCAGCCTGGAACAGCCAGCTTAAGGGGCAGTATTCTCTTTTCCTTCTGTAAATACGTCAAATAAATTCATGTCAGTATCCATCCACATGAGTCGTAAACTGTCAACAACCAGCAAATGGACGCAATAAAAATAACACAGATCACAATCAACTAAAACATTATACGATATAAATAAGAATGTTAAATAAAAGGGGCTTCTGGGGGGGGGGGGGGGGGGGACAGGCTCGATGTTTTTTGCCGGGACCCTCCCACCTGGAACAGCCTGATAAAGAGCTAATTCATACAGTGTAGCTGCAACTGTGTTATTCATTAATTTTTTTATATATCTATAGCCCTTGCCTTTTATTTATATCTCTTTTTCATTGCGTAATTTTCTAATTGTTTTATGTTGTTTTTCTATTATTATTGCTCGATATAATGTCTTAATAGTAATGTGAAACAATGTATGCCTCTTGTATGCTATATTGTGAAATGTACGACCTACTTTTAAAATATTAGGCAGCAGGACATAAAAACGTGCAATAAATAGCACACTGACGATACGATAAATGCTGTCCTGAATCGTAGTACACTGTCCCGACTAAATGCACACTGCCTGCTGGATCGTATAGGCTGTTTGTGCCGACTATGTGATTATGCCAACCTAGTGGCACTGTTTGTAATGCCCGGTTTCTGACGAGAAACCAGGAACGAATATTACCAACTGCCGGTGTTCTCGTGTCCATATTGATAGCGGTGTAGTGGACTTTGGTGTTATACTACGCAACACTACAGTGAGTCCGTGTGCAAGTGATTACTTTAAGGTAAAAAAAGGTAAAGCAGTCAACAATCCGAAGATTGGTTTGAACACCATAGTGGTTTACTAGGCATGGTCCTATTTGGAGGTGGTATGCCGTTGCCTTCCTCCGACCTTCGAACTGACTTACCCAGCCAGTTATAGGGTGACCTACAGTTTAACGTGGGTTCCGAACCACGGTGCTACTCGGTATTTTTCACATGAGCAATACTTTACCAAAGCGAAACAACCACTGCGTGGGATCCAATACAACACCAAATAAGACATTATCCATGCCATAGGGCTATCTGTATGGGACATCAGCAGAAATAGACGTGTGGATGGAGTACAACACCTTCGGAACATTTGTAGCAAGACGTCATAGATAACAGGAGCGATTGTACTGAAGGTGCATAAACTAGAAGTACCACTGTGAATAAAGTCATTTCAAATATATATACAGTAATTCGCAATTTGCGAGAACTTCCGACTTAAGCTGCTTTTCTTTAGGTGGTCTTTCGTTTTGTAACAAATGAAAATTTGTGAGGGACTGGGACTCGAACCCGCATCTCCGGCTTTTCGCGAGCGGTCACCTGAACATCTCCGCCATCCGATCACGCTCCCCGGCCAGACCCACACTTCCATATGTTACACCTGCCGACATCCCCTGGTGCTCGCACACGTTTAGTGTGATTCCCGCGACGCGGAGAGACACATTTACACCAACTTTAGCCTGCCTTGATGATCCATCTGTTCTAAAGGATCAGAGCACCAGGGCATGTAGGCAGGTGTGACATGTGGAAGCTTGTGTCTGGCCGGGGAGCGTGCTCCGATGACCGAGAGAGCCGCGGCGGAATAGCCGTGCGCGCCAAGGCGCCTTGCTGCGGTGCGCGCGGCCGTTCCCCGTCGGAGATTCGAGTCCTCCCTCGGGCATGAGTGTGTGTGTTGTTCTTAGGATAAGTTAGATGGCGTAGTCTGTAAGTTTAGGGACTGATGACCACTGCAGTTAGTTCCCATAACTCTACAAACATTTCTTCTTTTTTTTTCTATTTGGATAGCCGGGAAGTTAAGGCGACGGCTCGCGTAAAGCGAGAGATCCGTGTTCGAGTCCTGATCCGGCACAAATTTTCATATGTTACAAAACGATAAGCCACATTAATAAAAGCAGCTAAAGTTGGAAGTCCTCGCAAATTAAGAATTGATATCTGGATATTTAATATTTATCATCAACGTCTGTTCCTTTAGAACAGGTGAATCATTGTAAAGCCATTTAAGACGAAAACAATATTCCTCATTACTTCTTATGTAGCCCTTTATTTACTTCGTTTATATGCATCCTAAATTTTATCCTGGCCTTGAGGGTTAACTGAAGACAAATTTCAGATCATTGGATCAGTTTTGTACAACACCAAAAACACCGTCTGTAAACTAATCCGCAGCAAAATTACAACAATTAATAAAATAAATACTACGGTCGGGGGTTCGAATCCCCCTCGGGCATGGATATTTGTGCCGTCCTTAGTATAAGCTAGTTCATAAGTAGTTTGTAAGTTTAGGGACTGATGACCCCGTAGTTAAGTCCCATAAGCTCTACAAACATTTGAACATTTAAAATAAACACTACTCCAGAAAAGAAATAGTTTCAACCTACTGCTGTCAGACTTTATTATTCATCATTCAGCTGCTCTTAACACCAAAATGCATTACAAATGCTGTGTGGAAATTCTGATAGTTAGCTTTATCCACGACAGCAATCATAAAAAAAAAAAAAAAAAAAAAAAAAAAAAAAAAAATGTCTGTTCAAATATCTGTAAATCTATCGGACCAAACTGCGTGGTCATCAGTCCGTAGCTTACAAACTACTTAAACCTAGGTAAACTAACCTAACGACAAACACACACACCCATGCCCCAGGGAGGACTCGAACCTCCACGGCAAGCAACCGCGTGCTCCGCAGCGAGACGCTTTAGACCGCTCGGCTACTTCATCGCGGCTAGCAATCATCAATAATACTCTTATTATAATACTCTAACTATAATAGTATTTTGACAACACCCGCTGAAAATTAGTAGGCATTAAGTATGTACTGTAGATAATAATGAGCCACGGTTGTTCGCGTATCTTTATCTACGAGTGCTTGCAACAGCGGGAATGTGTGGGCGCGGATCGAGAGCGCTGCTTGGCGGAAGTTGGCTTCCTTTGATGTCTGCCGACAGACTGGCACACGGGTCGATGGCGCTCGGCGGCAGCGAGCGATGCTTCAGCCGCGGTTTGGCACCAGGCGAGCAGTTGCTCGGGGTTCGTCGAACGCTCCACGTGTGCTTCCGCCTTTTCAGATCACACAGAGGGTTTGAGTTTCTTAAGAATGTATATTTCTCATATCTTTCTCGGTCTGACGTACCAGAGTTGACGATAGAAAAGAAGGCCTCCTATCGTTGAAATAGCTAACTAGCACAATTTCCATACAGGATTTGTAATGCATTTTGGTGTTAGATCAGCTTATAACATAACAAGTAATCCACTAGCAAATATTAAGAACCCGATATCATCATACTCAATTGAAACGTTCGATACCAGTAACTTAACACACCAAATACTTAATTTTAGCTTGTGATACACGTTTGACAAAAATACAATAACATAAACTTCATTGTTTTGGGGATTGTCATGAAGTATTAAGACTGTTATTCACATATAATATATATGTAAATACATTACTTACAGTATTTTAATACTTTGTAGATATGATAATCTTCTGTTAATGGCTTTTAACAGGAAATATATCCATGTAAACTAGTCATCTGACATATTTGTGATCTGGTCTGTTATGTAAAAGATGTTGAAGCCTATTAGTTCACAAAGTCACTTGATATGGATCAATATTAATTTAATTACTCATTTCACACAAATTGATAATATTTTCGAGTATTTGGATTTTATGTTATTTTTTAGAAAGCACCATAGAATCCAAAAGAGATGTTGTTATGATTTATTAAAACACGCCTATTAAGTTGTCATTCCCCCCTTTTTTTTTTTATAAATTTAACTGTCATTGTCATTCTGTTGAAATGGTTCTAAAGGTCATATCAGTTAATTTCATGTTAAAAATAAATATTTGTATATATTTTTAGTACGTAAATCAATCACAAAATTTACAATTTTTGTGTTTCTATAAAACAAGATTTCACTTAGCCTCTTGGTCAGTTTACGTCTGGATGAGGCGCTAGGAGCCTGTATTGTTTGCAAACATGGTATCCAAAGAATTTCGGTCGCAAAGACTATGTACTTGTGAGAGGAAGAGCCAAGATGGCGGGATGATCGTGTCTTTTGTTTTGTGAGTTAAAAAGTGAATAAAGTCGCAATTTGTGGCTATTACTGAGTTTCATTTATCTGCTTAAAATTTGGACTTCTGCCTTTGTGGGGATCAAGACAACAAGACCATCTCAACTTTGAATTTTGCAACGAGATAATACAGAGATATTGTGTATTCCGCTACCATATGTTCTCAATGTGACATCTTTGTCGTGTCATGACACACACAAGCACAGAATTTATTCAAGCTTAAATGTTAGGGTAGCAGGGATACTACAAGCTCAGTGATGAATAACAAATTCTGAAGGCAGTAGCTTGAAACTATTTCTCTTTTGGAGTAGTGTTTATTTTATTAATTGTTGTAATTTTGCTGCGGATTAGTCTACAGACGCTGTTTCTGGTGCTGTACAAAAATGACCCAGTGGTCAGAAATTTGTCTTTAGCTAATCCTAAAAGCCAGGATAAAACTTAGGATGCATTTAAACTTAGTAAATGTAAGGACTTCCTTCATAAGAAGTAATGAGGAATATTGTTTACGTCTTAAATGACTTTACCATGATTCATCTGTTCTAAAGGAACTCACGTTGATGATACATGATATTAATTCTTAATTTTCGAGGACTTCCGACTTTAGTTACTTTGCTTTATGTGGCTTATGTTTTGTAACATATGAAAATTCGTGCCGGTTCAGACTCGAAACCGGATCTCCCGCTTTACGCGAGTCGTCGCCTTAGCCTCCCGGTCATCCAAAATGAAAAAAAAAAGAGAAAAAAACAATGTTTGTAGAGTTATGGGACCTAACTGGAGTGGTCATATGTCCTTAAACTTCACAGACTATTTCAAATAACTTATCCTAAGAACAACACATACACACCCATGCCCGAGGGAGGACTCGAATCTCCGACGGGGAACGGCCTAGCGCACCACGGCAAGGCGCCTTGGCGCGCACGGCTATTCCGACGCGGCTCTCTCGGACATCGGAGCACGCTCCCCGGCCAGACACAAACTTCCACATGTCACACCTGCCTACATGCCATGGTGCTCGCATAGCAATGTCTGAGCTGATTCTATAGAGCCGTGTGAGAGTAGCCGAGCGGTCTGGAGCCCCACGTTGCGGATCGCGCGGTCTCCCGATCGGAGGTTCGAATCCTCCCTCGGGTATGGATTTTTGTGTTGTCTTTAGTATAGGTTAGTTCATAAGTAGTTTGTAAGTTTGGGGACTGATGACCCCGCAGTTAAGCCCTATAAGCTTTACAAACATTTGAACATTTGATCCTTTAGAACAGATGGATCATGGTAAACACGACATTCAAGGCAGGATAAATATGTTAATGTGTCTCTCCCCGTCGCGGGAATCACACTAAACATGTGCGAGCACCAGGGGATGTCGGTAGGTGTAGTATATGGACGTTTTGGTCTGGCCGGGGAGCGTGCTCGGATGGCGGAGAGGTTTAGGCGACCGCTCACGAAAAGCGGGGAACCGGGTTCGAGTCCTAGTCCGGCAGAAATTTTTAGTTGTTACAAAACGAAAGAACATCTAAAGAAAAGCAGCTTAAGTCGGAAGTTCTCGCAAATTGCGAATTACTATCTGGATAACTGAAATCTGAAATGAAGTGGCCCATAATGTAGGCCTGCTTAGCTGCATGCAGCTAGTCGTTCGTAGCGCTTTCATCAAATTGCTTGCTAATGGATTATCGTCTGAATTGTGCGATTGGATTAGCGATTTCCTGTTAGAAACTACAAAATTCGAAAGAACAGACGGAAAGCCATCGAGTAGATCAAGTGATATCTGTCGTTCTTCAGGAAGTGTTATAGGATCCATACTGTTCCTTGTCTTTATAAACGATTTAGGAGGCATTCTGGGCAGCCCTCTTAGGCTGTTTACAGATGATGCGAAGTATCTGGAGGATCAAAACCAACTGCAAAACGAAAAGTGTGAAGTAGTTCGTATAACCACCATTAGAAATCAGTTAAACTTTACTTACACGAGGAGTCAGTCAAATCTTAGGGCCTTAAATTCAAATAAATACCTACGTACTATACGGTAACACAAACAACTTAAACTGGAAAGAAAACACAGAGAATGTTGTGGGGAAGGCAAACCAATGGCTCTGTTTCATTAGCAGAATACTTAAAGCAAGCCACAATTCCACTAAAGAGACTGCCTATATCACACTTTTCCGTCTTCTGCTTGTCTTGGAGGCATTGCGAGATCTTCAGCAGGTAGGACTAACGGAGGATATAGAGAAAGTTCGGAGAAGGGCAGCTAGTTTTCTGTTATCGCGGTAGAGGGGGAGAGTGTTTAGAAAGTGATGCACGAGTTGGGGTGGAAATCATTAAAAGAACGGCATTATTCGTTTTGGCGAGCTCTCCTTACGAATCAGATGTAAAACGGAAAGATTTAGGTGTTCATCTTTCCTGAATGTTATTTGAAAATGAAACGGTAGTGAAATATCTGAAAGCGGTGCAATGAACTCCTCGGCAGGCACATAAATGTGAGTTTCAAAGTATCTATGTAGATGATTTTATTTTCTATACACAATCAGTGCCACATACACAGAAACTTAGAACGTGAATGAGTACGTGCAACATTTGATCAACACAAATGACTGAAAACGTGCAGAGATGAAGGTCTGGACAAACGACGGGAATTGTCGGTTTCAGTTTTCCTGTTCAATTGCTATGATTTATGATTTATTTTAGTTTTTAAAATCGGCTAAGCACTATACCGAAACGCTTTCTTCGATAAGGGACGGGCCTGACTCAACACCCTGCATTCTTAATCGGAATGACTGCTTCATGGTTATTCAATCAGTGCAGCTCTACTAGATCGCTCTCTAACTCTTCGCGCGATTTCCATTTATCTACTGGAGTTCTCACACTTCTTAGAGTACAGGCGTGATGATGTTCTTTTCAAATCTAAGGACTCGATGTGCAATCTGTTCGCGAGTCTTTATTTTTACACAAGAGATAGAATCGCGTGGGAACAGCAGTTCTGAAGCGTCATGTTGCGGATTGTGCAGCCGCTCCCGTATGAGGTTCGAGTCCTCCCTCGGGCATGGATTAGTATTTTGCCTTTAGCATAAGTTAGTTTAAGTAGTTTGCAAGTCTAGGGGCTGATGGCACTGGCAGTTTGGTCCCTTACAAACATTTTTATTTTATTTTATTTTAATTTTTATTTATGTCACAGGTATACACAATACTGTTAAGGCTGGAGAAATGTCGAGCCGAAAGCATGGCACATCCCTACCGATTCAAGTGACGAATCTTATGATATTAGTGCAAAATCATTTGTGTCGCATTACGCATGTAATGTAAAATTTCGAAAGATATCAACGGCCTCTAAAATGTTTTAAAACATCGGCGTGAATTTGATACGGTATTGTGGAACATATTGTTACACTTCAACTACAGAAATCAATACAAATTTCACATTGACAGGTCGTGTGAAACTTTCTTCACGATATGCAAAAGGCTATAGGTAGCTGAAATTAGATATGTTGCCGAACATTTGAAAATTCTGCAATAAATTACTATAAGATAGCTTCCACTGAAGCCTTCCTACCGAATAGAATCCAGCACCTCGTGCTTCATGCGTCGCCGTCGCAATGAACGGAAGTGGCAGCAGGTGTACTTGCAGGAAGTGTGATAAGAGCACCGCTGTTGTCGGTAAATGTGAATGACCCGGCCGACAACGTTTGAATCTGACTGAGACTGTTCACGGGCGACGTACTTTTGTACGACGATGTCATTTCATTAGAATATTAATTCAGAATCGAGAAAGGCTCCACAAATGATCAGGCATTGGTGCGAAGCTGTCATTACCGCGAACGTGAAAACGTAATTCACTAAGAGGATAAGGAGATCTAACTTATTTTCACAGCACGATTCCTCACAGCCTCCAGGTACATAAAGAGCGATGTAAGGTGAAGGGATGACATAAATACACCCGTAGGAAAGGGCAGAATGAGACTTCACAGAAGGATGGAAATTTAGTTCACCTGTGAAGGAGACAGCTGACAAAACTGTCGTAGGAGTAACTCTTGAGTTTCAATGGAATTGGCATATTACAAGACGTGCTCGTTTCATCACAGATGTATATAATAAACACTAGAGAGTCGAGGAAGTTCCCAGCAAACTCTATCAGGAGATGATACATGAAATGTTCAAAATGTTCAAATGTTTGTTAAGCTTATGGGACTTAACTACGGGGTCATCAGTCCCTAAACTTACAAACTACTTATGAACTACTTACGAACTAGGACGGCACAAATATCCATGCCCGAGGGGGGATTCGAACCCCCGACCGTAGTGGCCTACATGAAATGTGTAGTGTACCAGTGGAAGCTTTACTATCAAAATTATGATACTACGTGAGTCGAAAGATTCAATTTCTTCTTGCATTACGGCCTCTGTAGGCCCACGGGTAGTCCCTTATCGTCCCAGAACCTCTCCATCCTTTCTCTTCTTCTCTTCACTCTTATTCTGAAATCTTTAGTATCATCTTCTCTCGTCTGCTCGACTAGTGATTTTTCTACCGCCGGCCGCGGTGGGCGAGCATTCTGCGGCGCGTCAGTCACAGTCTGCACGACCACTACGGTCGGGGGTTCGAATCACCCCTCGGGCATGGATATTTGTGCCGTCCTTAGTATTAGCTAGTTCATAAGTAGTTTGTAAGTTTAGGGACTGATGACCCCGTAGTTAGTCCCATAAGGTCTACAAACATTTTGATTTTTCTACCCTTGTCTTATATCCTTCCTTGTCATCAATCGCCAGCATATTGGCCAGTATATACTTAGTTTTCCAGTTTTCCTTTCCTTCCACCTTGATCCTCAATTCCAACCAATCTTTCCGGTGCTCAACAATCCACTTGGTTCTTGTCTTTTGCCGGCCGCGGTGGCCGAGGGGACTGAAGCCGAGGAGTCACGCTGCACGGCCAGTACGGTCGGGGGTTCGAATCCCCCCTCGGGCATGGATATTTGTGCCGTCTTTAGGATAAGCTAGTTGATAAGTAGTTTGTAAGTTTAGGGACTGATAACCCCGCAGTTAAGTCCCTTAAGCTTAACAAACATTTGAACATTTTTGGTTCTTGTCTTTTCTCTTGTCTCCTTATTGTTTTCCCTACTCCTTTGGTCATTCTGACATATCCCTCCAGATTACATGCCCCGCAAACCTTTTCTCGTTTATTATTGTCCACAGTCTGATCACTTTATCCAGTACTGTGTTGAACAGAATGGGAGACAATCCGTCTCCTTATTTGACGCCAGTCTTTATCACGCACTCATCTAATAACACTCCTCTGAATCGCATCCTGGCCTTTGTGTCTGAAAAAAATGTCCTTTATGAATTCTTGTGTTGTACCGTCTAGTCCTCTGTTTTTCAGGATAGTTTCAAGCGTCTGTCTATTGATGGTGGAAGGTTACTACTGTCGTTTCGTTCTTTAAATTGTTGTTGTTATTTGGTTTTGGAAGGTACTAAACTACAAAGGACATGAGTCCCATGTTCTAATCATAGAGAGAAAACAATGTGTTAAACTTCCTCAAACATAGGATTTAACACGTCAAAAATAAAAGTAGCAATTAAAAACGAAGATATGGTACAAAAGTTTAAAGACAATATCAGACTATTTTGACTGGGTGGTCACAAAGATAAAAGTAGGAATCCAGCCACTCTTTTACACGTTAAAAACCACCTACCCAAAACTGCTAGGCACGCGGAGAACAGACCGGATAATAGACACTCAATAAACTTTATACGGAATTGTTCAATCCACTCTCAAGAATAAAATTTTAAAGAGAATCAAGTATGGAGGCATTGTCACCTAAAACAAGGTTGAAGACGTCAAGGATATTAAAATTCCGCCTTTGGGCGGCTAAATTGGGGCAATCCAATAAAATATGCACGACTGTCAAATGTGTATCACAGGGACACCGAGGAGGGTCCTTCCGATGGAGAAGGTCACCATGCGTCAGCCAGGTATGGCCAATATGGAGCCGGCAAAGGACAACTGACTCCATGCTGCAGCAGAGAGCTTGACAACACAGAGCTTGTTTGGTTCAGTCGAGTCTGTCCATTCGGAACTCAAACCCCCAAGGACCTTGCAGTGTAACTGGGATCGTAGGTCCATTTCTGGGAGGCCTATATCCAGGGAACACGAAATGGTGGCCTGCTTGTCCAGCTGATTGACGCGTTCATTGCTAGATATACTTATGCAGCCTGGTGAAGGAACAAATACGACAGAACGGCCTGACTCACCCTAGGGTAAAGACGGCATCTTGGACTGACCACACCAAATGGTGCTTGGGAAGAAACTGGTCAAGATATTCGAGAGCATGTAAAATAGCGACCAGCTCTACGGTGAAGACGGTACTTCCACAAAGATCGCTGTTCAATATGGTCACCACAAATAAAGGCGTACCCAGCATGGCCATCAATCAGAGAACCGTGTGTGTAGATAATTGCTGCTCTATGGAATGAAACCAGCAGTGGCAGGAAACGGCGATGGAAATTTAAAGGTGTTACAGAGTTTTTCAGGTCCTGGGACAAATACAAGCTATTCTGAAAGCGAGGAATGCACCAAGGAGGAGTATGGGAAGAGTAGTGGAAAGTGGGAGGGAAGGGATTCAAGTGACGAGAGAAGGGAACGGGCATGGACCGCAATCGGGAGAACCGACCTAGAGACTCATCACCGGACTCGTGCAAAATACCCTTTTCGCCGTGTGGACACCACTATGTAGGACTGGGTCCAGGGCCTGGAGTGCTAAAAGTGCTTCCGAATCGTACACTATGTTCCCATAGTCAATGTGCGATTGTATGAGGGCCTTGTAGAGCTGCAGGAGTGTTTTACGAGCGGCTTCCCAAACAGTGTGGCTAAGGCAGCGAAAGATATTCATGTATCGCCAGCACTTTTATTTATGTTGACGGAGGTGTGGCACACAAATGAGCCAATTATCGAAGAGCATTCCGAGAAAGCACTGCGTCTTTTTGACAGTTTTGACAGTTCATCAGCCAAGAAGAGCTCTGGGTCCTAGTGAACAGCCTGACGATGACAAAAGTGCATGACTCGGGTTTTAGATGCAGAGAACTGGAACCCATGCACTGAGGCTGCCGAGTGCGCCTTTTTAATTGCTTCCTGTAGATGCCTTTAAGCGACACTGGTGCTTGTGGAGCTATAATACAGGAAAAAGTCATCAGTAAATAGGGAGCAGGAGACCGACCAGCCTACTGCAGCTATGACACCGTTAATTGCCACCATAAAGAGGAGGACACTTAGAATAGAGCCCTGTGGGACGCCGTTCTCCCATACCCATTAGAATCGGTGTGAAGTTCTGTCTCAGCACTGTCATCATACAGTGCTTTGTAATGATAAAGAATGATATTTCTTGAACCTTGTACCTGCAAATTTTTGTTCCTCCCTCCAGTAATTCTTGCAAGTGCCATTTGCGAATCACCAATAGCACTAGCACATTCCAAGGAACGTTTTCACATCACGATTGTGCCAAGGAGTCGGAAAATCTGTGACTGATCACATTTCTTCTTGATCAGGATGGACTCTACCCCCATTCACTAGATTTTCCAAGATTTTTATTTCTCGAGTGATGAAAAGCCGTTTTTCCAGATTCAGGTTGAGCCCTGTGTTCGGAACACACTTCAATACAGTTGTCAAGTGGCTGAGATGTTTCTCAAATTTCCTAGGAAAAAAAATTATACAGATAGAAAAGATGAGCTTTCCATTGGAAGAGTCGACACGAGCTGGGCATCGTTGAAAGGTTGAAAGGTCATTTCGGTAGAGCGTAACATATTCAAAATGGGATAACATAAACTCATAGAGTGTGCAAGAAATAATAAAGATAACATGTTTCGGTCATATTTATGAAACTTGATTTTCCGGTAAGCAGTCTGCATGTACATAATTGCGAAATATTTTGCTCCTTTCAAGCAGTCTGGGGTGTCGTCAGTGCATGGAAATGAATAGCTATCCTTATCCATGATATTCATCTGTTGTAAGAGGTTGATAATACAATTCCAGGTACCATCCAACTTCTTCATAAGAACTACAGAAGAACACCAAGGTTCAGTGATGTTATTTTCCAGAATCTTCTCGACTTCCTCCCGGATTATCCATATACTAATAGCTGGTGAATAATTCATCGGATGATCCCCACTTTGATACGTGATTAACTGTGGGTTGTTTGGCTTGTCACTTCCCACTCCGGATTTGAAAGTTAGAAGGTACAAAGTTTAAACATAGTTATGTGGGTTCCTATCAAGATTTCCTTGCACCGGAACTTATGTCGGCGCAGGTAAAACACCCTACAGAAAATTTACTGCAGTCTGTGGATAACAGAATGAGAAAATGCGACTGCTGGTAGTTATGAGTATTAAATTTAATGGAGTACTACACGCGCAGTTCATTAATTAATCATTATTATATCGCATATGAATTTAGTGATGTAAGGTAATAAGTCAGGCATGTCGTCTATTGGAATCAAAGATTAAGATATTTGATAACGAATATTTTAATTACAAAGAGCACGAATGTCAAGAATCACAGAAAGTAAATGAATGAACATTCTGAATAAAATAATTTAGGTGTTTGGCCGCGTCATTATACAACATCAAGCAAACGAGTTGCCGACGTTTCAACTACTATCTGCTATGCAGGGTTATTTTCAGGGCAGTTAACTGAACATTCATTACTGTGACGCCCAATTAATGTATAACGAGAACAAAAACATGTGGTTGTCAAAAGTGGGTAGAAGTGCAAGGATTTCCTGAAATTTCACCTTGTTATAAAATACAGATAACGCTATCTGACAGTTAATATGAACTGGAAAATCATCGTGAACCAGACTACACGAAAGCACAATATAGCCTACATGCAAGTACGGCTGAAGTAGCTACTGGACAAGGCTCATTTCTGACTGATAGGGGCTGATGACCCCGCAGTTAAGTCCCTTAAGCTTAACAAACATTTGAACATTTCATCTCTGACTGAGAAATAACGACCGAGCGAGGTGGTGCAGTGCTAGCTCACTGGACTCGTATTGAGGATGACGGTGGTCAGATCCACCTATGACCATCCAGATTTAGTTTTCTGCAACTTTCCTAAATCACGCCAGGCAAACGCCGGGATGGCTCCTATGAAAGGACACGACCATTTTCTTCTACATCCTTACCCAAAGTGAGCTGTCTCTACTGACCACACTGTCGGCGGGACGTCAAACCTTAATCTTCCTTCCTTCCCGAGAAGTAACTCCTGACTGATCCTAATCTGCTGAAGCTGCTATTGTTCTCATCCTTATTCTGCGGCTGACCGCTACTGCGTTACCTCAAAGCCAATTCCCTGTCTGTAGGCAAGTCCAGCTTCTACAGTCTTCAGCTATACACCTCGCACTACGTCTTCACTTTGCATAAACCTCAACCTGACTGCACGTCTTCACCCTACGGAGGAAGGTTGGAGCACGACTAGCTTTACAAGTTTAAAGCTGCAGCCTGAACCTGTTCCGTCCAGTCTCTCTATTTTTTCAAAAGCCACTCCACTCACAGTACTCTATGAACATCAGTCAGACAATTAGAATGTCACTGGATTCATCAGTACCAATCGCTTGCTTTCTGGTTACTAGTTTATCCTCACTCCAGAAAACTGCACCAATCGTGGCGTTTCCCACGCAGGAGAACAAAGCTTTGTCACGTCACGACTAGCCGCCCGGAACCGTCTCGCTGTTGGACGTGGGACGCTTGACGACGGCGGCTACGTGACGCTAGAAACTGTAAAGCCAGCCAGTGGCTGCCGGATGTAACCAGACTCGAGGAGAAACCATTAAAAACGTTGCGCCCACTTCGGGACAAAATTGAGTTTGACATGGTTTCGTGTGGTATTTCACGTGCTCTACGTGTTTCTACATTCATACTAGATCTATTTGTGTACTGTAGAACTGAATTGAACGGTTAATAGAAATCATATACTGTCCACATGGTTGAATAAATGAGAACTATGATGTCCAACATTTACGTTTTATTATATTTTCCTATCATCTAACTGGATAATAGTGCCAAGTTTAACTTGTGTTAATGCTTGCAGTAGTTCAAAAGCAAGGTATGTACAATACGGGAGGTATAAGCATTTACGTACTTATATGACCATTGCTTACCCCGCGGACAGCGGTGGCATCGACTTCAAAACAAGTATATTTCACACATTCTAATCACTTTATTTACACGTATATTTCTACAACTCGGCTTGTAAAACCAATTATTTTCGTTGATATCGGATTCTCAGGAATAAGTTCGTGGTTCAGGGCACGTTTTTGCTTGCATTATTGAAGACATATTCGGAGGCTTTACAGACAAAAAACATTGGTTCACACTCAACCCAGCCCAGCATGCCGAACTGTTGTTGCCTGTCCACGAAATGATGGGATCGTGACGTCATCGGATGGCTGCCTACGATAGCGAAGGCACGTCGACATATTCTATACAGCTTGTGGTGAACAGTTGGCCTATTGCCAGAATGATATTTTCACTCTGCAGCGGCGTGTGCGCTGATATAAAACTTTCTTGGCGCATTAAAACTGTGTGACGGAACCGGGATTCGGACCTGGGACCTTTGCCTTTCGCGGGCAAGCCCTCTACAGACTGAGCTATCCAGGTTCCGAGAAATAGATTTATTCCGACAGGAACGTTTCATATCAGCACACTCCGCTGCAGAGTGAAAATATCATTCTGGAAACATCCCCTAGGCTGTGGCTAAGCCATGTCTCCAGCATATCCTTCCTTTCAGGAGTACTAGTCTTGCAAGTTTCGCAGGGGAACTTCTGTGAATATGGAAAGTAGGGGGCGAGGTACGGTCGGAAGTAAAGCTGTGGGGACGAACCGTGAAACGTGTCGGGATAGCTTAGCCGATAGAACGTTTGCCCGCGAAAGGTTAAGGTTCCTGGTTCGAATCCCGGTTCCGGGACACAGCTTGAATCCGCCAGGAAAGTTTCAGGTAGGCTATTTACTTTATTTAGCATTAAGACCTACAATATATCTAATTCAATTTTTTTTAAATCTCTATGTCTTCTCTGTACATCCGAGAGTTGTAATTATTAACTCTTGCTAGAACTAGAGAATTGAATTTGTTGGTTCAGAGCCCAAAGCGCATGTTCTACTACTGCTGATTTATCCGCCTTACCCAGGCGACAATTACTCTTGTGCTCCTTTAGGCGGGAATTAATGCTTATTTTCGTAGTTTTTATGAATAGTCAGCAGCAAGTGTAAGGGATCTGATATACTCCTGCCGTGCGAAGCAGTGGACCCAGGTCTTTGGCCCTGTACTTTACTGATGCAATCTGTGGCCGATTTTACATCTGCAAGAGTTCCTTTGGTTGGTTCTCTTTCATTAGGAAATTTAGACTTTCTACTATGTAGTGCCCTATTTATCTCTTTCTCGCAGTAGCCGTTGCTTCTGAAGGCTGTCCTTAAATAATAGACTTCGTCCTCTACACACCGTGGTTCACAGATTCTTTTGATCTGATACACGAATGTTTTCATCACACCTCTTTTCTGCTCGGGGGGGGGGGGGTGATTAGAATTATTGTGAAGATATCTGTCCGTGTGAGTGGGCTTTCTATAGGCTGTATGGCCTAAAGTTCAACGATATTTCCGAATTTCATGAACATCCAAGAATGAAATTGAACCGTCCTTCTCTACCACTGTAGTAAATTTTATTTTGAAGTTAATATTATTCAGAAAATCAAGAAATTCAGAGTTCTTTTCCTCGATGACGCCTAACGACGAAAGTTTTATCAATGTTTCTTCACATCAAGTCGCTTATAAATTTTCTATCCTATTGAAAGTATGTTAATGTGAGAAACTGTTTGAAAACACCTAACACAGTGTTGAAAGGCGAGGTAAAGGATATACGAACATTCTCGAACAGTAATAGGTCCTATGCTTTCCGAGAAAGAGGTCTCAACGAGTGTCTTTGTCACGACATCTCAACTCCATTTAACACTCCCTGCTTTTATTATAAAAAAAAAAAACGAATTTTTCCTGTGATGAAACTTTGCGGCAAAATTGCCACCACATCCTTTTTCACTGCCACGTGATTGGTGCTTCCCGGCCTTAACTTCATAAGCGCAATTTGATTTTCCAAGTACGCATTTCTTGCTCTAAGAAAAGCCTCTCCTCCGGCCCTTAATTTAATTTTTTTAAATCTCTAGCTCTCTGCAATCTTA
This sequence comes from Locusta migratoria, assembly GCA_026315105.1. Classification (NCBI taxonomy): domain Eukaryota; kingdom Metazoa; phylum Arthropoda; class Insecta; order Orthoptera; family Acrididae; genus Locusta; species Locusta migratoria. The sequence goes on along the minus strand of CM048755.1, from coordinate 732,934,714 downwards.
TATTTTTCCGAGACATCGACTACAATGCAATCACAGCACTCTTTCTTACAGATAAAGTGTGAGGCGACGCTCTTTACCCTTTATGACCTGCAATAAGAATACGAGTATTTCAAATCTATATTCTCTGTTTACGAAAGAAACATTATTAACAGAAAGAAAAGTAACACAGATTAAAACAGTCTACAATTTGAGTAACCAAAATATTCACGAACCCTAACAAATATTACAAATGAGAATGTGAATTCATTCGTTTGTTTGAAAGGCTTTCATAACTTAACTACTCAACAGAGTGTCATGAAATATTGAATCACGTCAGGAGGACAGGAAAGGTTAAAGTTCTGTTCCCAAGCGATAGAAAAATAACTCGCCTACTGACATGAACAAACTGCTACATTGTAATTGCTTAATCTGTTTGTAATAGTTTATTTTGTTTGTGATACCAGTCATTTAAGCCAGAAACCATAATGTTAGCAGTTAAAGAAACTTGTAAAATCGTAGTTGTTTCATTCAGATTAATCTCACTCTCATGTGTTTCAAAAATTCGAGCTATGGAGGATAAGTCCATTAGTTCAGATAATTTCGATGAGACACGTCCATAAAGCTTATTATTTATATTTATATTTCTTCTTACAGAAAGTGCTGTAATTCTATTTATTGAATGTGTCACATATTTCATCTACGTTCAGCAGTTATATGCAGCAATATCTATTTGAACCTTAAACTTCCACAGCTATATTATATTTATGTCTCTGTATTCACTTACCGATGATGGCGTAACAGCCGTAAACCCGTCCGTCGAATACACACGGCAAACAAGTGTTGCATCATCACGGTTCTAGGGTTTCAGGACCCTTTACATAGAAAATGGAACAGAGATATACAAAAACAATTTAAGTTCTCTTTGTTGCTCATGAAAACAGATATTGAGAAGTTGTACGATAATAAACTGTGTTGTTTGTAAATCTATCGGACCAAACTGCGTGGTCATCAGTCTGTAGCTTACAAACTACTTAAACTAAGGTAAACTAACCTAAAGACAACACACACACCCATGCCCCAGGGAGCACTCGAACCTCCACGGCGAGCAACCGCGCGCTCTGCAGCGAGACGCTTTAGACCGCTCGGCTACTTCACCGCGGCCGATAATAAACTATACTTCTGTCTTTGTGTTCCAGGTTGCATCATACACCAGTATCCCTAATACACGGTAGCACGTCGTCTTGCTCTGATGCATACCAGTATTCATCGTGGCATACTGTCCAATAGGTCATGAAGCGACTGTCGGTCCAGATTGTTCCTCTCCTCAACGGCGATTCGGCGTATTTCTCTCAGCTTGCTTGGAGTGTCGTCTCGTCCAATAAAAGCCCTTTTCAGTGCATCCCAGGCATTTTTCTTAGGGTTCACGTGTGGAAAACATGCTGGCCATTCTAACCTTGGGATGTAATTATCACAAAGAAACGCATTCACAAAATGTGCAGGATTAGCTCGAAAATTGTCATCCATTAATACGAATCCCTCATTGAAATGCTAACGACACGTCTGAGGATGTGATCCCTGTACCGTATAGCCGTTTGACTGCCTTCTGCGACCACCAGTGGCGTACGGTGGTCCCACATAATGCTGCCTCAAAACATCAGCGAGTCGCCACCTTGCTGCATTCGCTGGACGGTGCTTCCAAGACGTTCAGGCTGACCAGGTTGGTTCCCGAAACGCCTCCGATGATTCTCTGTTTTAGGGCAGATGTGATTAGCACTTGATGCAAAATCTGGCGAGTCCATTCAGCATGTTGTTGGACTGATCTGTACCGCACTGGATGGTATCTGAATGTCAAAGCTCGACCTCGCCGTGGACTTCGGGAGTGAATTTGTCATGTCATGCAATCCACTGCGTACAGTTTGAGTCGAAATACGACGTCCTGGGATTTCACGAAAATCATTATTCAGCATGGTGGCGTTATACTCACGGTTCCTCTATGCTGAAATTCGTGAGTAGCGGTCATCAGTTGCTGTGGTAGCCTTTGACCGGCCAGAGCGAGGCAAGTCATCGACCTTCTCCACGTCCGAACAACATTGCTTTGGTTGACTCCGAGACATCTGAAAATTTCCTATGATGAGAGTCCCTCCTGACAAAAATTAGTAATGCAGATAGATCAAACATCGGAATGGACCTTGTAGGGATGGCAGAACTACACAAGCGGTGTCCTTTTTTCTTGGTGTTATCACTGGAACTGATCGGCAGTGTTAGCCACTGGGTCGCATTGCACTGTTCATTGCCGGTTACTTACGTCTTTATGTGGGTTGACTGACATCTGTGGAAATCTAAGGAATGGTATTCTCGAAGTAATATACACATTGAACGTCAATGTTCAGGAGAACTTGGAACCAAGGTGATGCAACATATTTTTGATGCGTGGCTAATGTCTATTTGGTTTGATGAATGGCAGCTTGTTCTGAATGTATAAAAATCTAAGTTATTGGAACTGTATAGGAAGAAAGAATACCGCCTTGTTCGAATACATTATTAATTGTCTGTTACTTGTCACAGTGACGTCGGGTAGATATCTAGGCGTGTTATTGCAAAGCGATTCTCACCTGGACCCCTTACCTTAAATCCATTCAACAAAAAGCCCAGAATGTTACACAAATGTCTTGTGTTCAATTTCAAACGAATCCGATATTCTACCAAGAACCAACGTAACAGTCAGTTAATGTAATTTCTAGACTCATACAGAGATTGGTGAAAGTGTCATAATTCTAATTTGAAATTATTAGCAGCCGAGGTATCTTGGTATCAGAGGTCGTATTTCACGGTTAAAAAAAAAATCCATTTTTTTCCGAGCAGTACACCCTTACCATTTTACGTGGAGAACTTTTTCATATTGCACTTTTTATCTTTCATCGTCTCTCTTAATCAAATTACCGTCAATTCTGAGTTACAACTCACAGAAGATATTATTAAGTATGAACTAAACTGAGAATTGATAAATGGTGCCAGCAAAAAAAAAAAAAAAAAAAAAAAAAAAAAAAAAAAAAAAAAAAAAAAAATTGGACATGACTCGTGTGGGGTCAGACAGCCACGTTAAGACAAGTGGAACATTCAGCTCAGCGCATCCATCATGGACACCCAAGCGCGTTGCTGCACAAGGGGAACTTCCGTGCAGAGTCGGGACATCAAAGGAAACGCGCACTCTGGAAGGTATTTCTCGTTTTCCATTACTATTGAAACACAAGTGCTCGCATACTGGAGCATTACTGGGCAACTAATACGACTGCTTCAGACTTGATAGTTTAGGGCAATTTGTCAAGATTGTTTCTTTCTTTCGCATTTTTTGGGGAGCACTATTTTTTGGGGCAGCTTTTGAGGAAACGGCAGCATTTGGGAAATGTTTGGAGAAAAAAATCGCATCTGTGAAAATTGGGGAAAATCTCTTGGTAAAAATTTACCTTGCCTCACCCGTCTCGGCTACCAGATAAGTCCGGCTTGATATGTAGGTACAAAACTGCTATTTATAAAGAACTAGCTTAAACCCGCGGCTCCGCTCGCGTGTGATTATGATAGATAAACTATCTTTCAGTAGTGTGCTATGAGACTGGTTTTGAAGGATGAAATGAAATACAATACCTTCTTTAGAAACAAACTGAAAACTATTCCTATCAGATTGCAGAAGTCAATTCATTTACCGTTTATCAGGAAAGTAAGTAGTGTACATCAAATCACACGTAAAAATGCACTCGTTTCGAAGAATCCAATCACGAAATTCAACAATAATGATTGTAATAATATCACAGATCGATCAGTTGATGTAATGCGCGAAACGTCAAATTTATTTTTTTGAAGAAATGTATTCAAAGAAATTTTTTTTACTGCTTTATTTATTTATTCTTATATTTCCTTATTCGTATGCGTATCCTTACAGAGAAAGAGCTGAAGACATTGCAGCATGCATAGACCAAAGATATGGTCTGCGACATCACGTTTTACCGTATGTAACCTCCTTGCTATAAAGTCGCAAACGTCATCGCTGCCCTGCAGTCCGAATTTTTTTTTATAATTTGACGAGTTTCAACCACCAAATCTTCCACCCCATTATAGCTATCGGCATGGAACTACTATGGTGTACAACGGGAGACTTCAGACAACAATTACACACAGACCATTCGTTTGTGTTCTGTAGTTATCGCTGCAGAGCGAAATATTAACACACACACACACACACACACACACACACACACACACACACACACATAGAATTTTATATACACCGATAACTTTCCATCCCAATATACTCGACCCTTTTATCATTATCAACCCTCAAGCGACAATGCAACCAGTAAAACCATTTTCAAAGAATAAATATAATTTTCAAAGAGTTCCACATTTCGCGTTATATTCTTCAAATTACTAAATATCTATCAGATCGCTATAAAACCGCACCTAAAACATTCCTCAGGTATAAATTAGTAACTGTACAGATATTTAAATCTCTGCGTCTTGTCGTTCAGACGTGATAAACGTACACCGAACAGACATTCACATTAATATATATAGATAAATAGCTATCCGATCGCCATAAAACCGTGCCTAAAGCCTTCCCCGGGTAGACATTATTAACTGTACAAATTTTAGCTCTTTATGTCTTGTGGTTCACACGTGATAAACGTACACCGAACAGACATCCACATTTTTAGATATAGATTGCTTGGAGCCGAGAACGTTGACAGTGCTCTGGATAAATGTCGAGTTCTCCCATTCCAACAATGGGAGAAAGTTAATTAAACAGCAGAGTCTCTTTGGGGCCAAGTCACAACTTTTGAAGATGCCTGCGGACGGCGGAATCCTCCACTGCCTGTCAGCTTTTGGAAGTTGTGGTCACTTGGTGTTTGGGATCGATGATGCTCGGGAGAGTAGTGGTCGATCCAATTAGCTAATCAGTCTATTCAGCTTATATCTTAGATAAACCAGTAAATGGTAGTAGCCACTATTCGCAGCAAGGAGATGGAGTCCAGGAACTACTACACTTCAAACAGATCATCGTTCAGGGAAGATGGTGAGCTGAGGTACTACCGTCTTCACAACACTGAGTTTGGTCGCTGCCTGAGGCCAGCTCAGATTTGATTGGTTGGTTCCCTAAAGGCCAATGATGCTGTCGATGTGCTAGCACTCTGGTGCTGGCCCTGCTAGCCGGCACCAAGGGTTCATCTGTCACCACGGCATCCGACTCCAATGGTTCCAAGTATGGATGTACAAGCAGTTGCATAGACCGAAGGTGGGATGGAGCACACCTTCTCCTGGCGGTCTCAGACTCCCAGACGCAAAGGCGTGGGTACCACCCAACCAAACGGCTCACGGAGGCCGGCACGTAAAAAACGCAGCGAGACGGTGAGCTGACGCGACCGAAGGCGTCGTCACCTGCTGATCTAACTCCTACTGAGCTAGCGCCTACCACACCAAATCTTGTAACAACTGAATAAACCTTCAAACACTGGTGCTGTTTTACTAGCGTCCTCTGGCGCCTCACTAGGTATCTTCACCTCATCTTGACATAAAGCTGGGAATCTAATGCTCGGGCCCCCGCACTACGATTCTTATAATTTCATTCATTGTGACATGTATCATAATATCCTTACCATAATACGTTAATCTACTGTAATTTATAAAGCAGAGAAAATATATATTTGAATCGGAAAACACTTGAGATATTCAAAACATATGTAAATTACTGTTTGGTTGTGTGACCATCTTCCGCACCAACTGTTAAAATTAATTATAATACGTAATCCGTCTTATGCTGACTGAAATTGAGACATTTATTTTACACCAGACGTGTGTCACTTTTTATTTTAAAAGCATCTCCTGTGGTCTGTAAATGATACAGAGGTTTGTACAGTTAGTATACATAGATTAAAAACAGTTTTAAAAAAAACTTTGTGCACGTTAGGCCTATGTGTTTTTAAATTGCTATTCGGTCTACTCATGGTATTGTTGTCTCATCTTTACATCTCACTGCTGTTTCTCCGCCTTGTTGGCTGGAGTTGGTTTGTTCATGGCACGTGTTTATCGGTTGTGAACGGCTCTTTTTGTCTGTTTTTGTGTCGTTTCTTCTGTTTCATCACATCACATCACTTCATTTATTTCAAATGCATACAGTTTGCATATCACCTGTTGTAAGTGGGATGCCTTTCGATTTGTTTATCACTTCACTGCACAACATAACGACACTGTAGTGAAGTGATAAACAAATCGAAAGGCAATCCACTTAAAACAGGTGATATGCAAACTGTATGCAGTTTAAATAAGTGAAGTGATGTGATGCGATGAAACGGAAGAAACGTCCCAAAAAAACCGACAAAAAGTGCCGTTCACAACCGATAAACACGTGCCATGAACAAACCAACTCCAGCCAACAAGGCGGAGAAACAGCAGTGAGATGTAAAGAAGAGACAACAACACCGTGAGTAGACCAAATATCAGGTTAAAAACACCTAGGCCTAACGTGCGCAAAGTTTTTAAAAAAACTGTTTTTCAGCTATGTATACTAAACAAACTGTACAAACCTCTGTATCATTTACAGACCACAGAATATGCTTTTAAAATAAAAAGCGAAATGCGTCTGGAGTAAAATAAATCTCTCACTTGCAGTCAGCATAAGACGAATTACCTCTTATAAACAATATGTAAATTAATAATAAATCTGAAGCACTGAATTAAAATTTGTGATGTGATCAGGAATCGAACCCGGACCTCCATGCTTACTAGACAGACGTCTTACCGCTTGTTTTATTATTATTATTATTTTTTTTTTATCTGGTTGATCTATGGTTCGCGTCTTTCGTTCAGTTTGTTCGTGGTTGTTCGTTGAAGAGTTGGCTCAGCTATTTTATTTTATTTTTTTTTTATTATTTTTTTTTATTTATTTTTTTTTTTTTTTTTTTTTTTTTTTTTTTTTTTTTTTTTTTTTTTTTACAGAGGGCGTTTATCGCTAGACCACCGCATCAGTAGCGTTTAAGGCGCCTCGGAATAGTCTAAGCATGATTTTAATTCAGCTTCTGTGTTCCATAGAGCATTGCCACTATTGCCAAGGCTCTCCATGCAGCAGAAAAGCACCTCGGCAATTGACATATTGGAACATACCTGTTTTTAAGGTGATATAAATATCAATGTAAATATAAATATACAATCCTGAGACGGATTTTCGTCTCGAGTATGTCAAAAACATTAATGATCAATCAGATTTATATTTACATTGATATTTAATATGTAAATTATTCCACTATAACTGTACATTTGTCATTTACCTTTCTCATCTGCCCTGGAAATTACTATATCATGAAGAGGTAAATCAATAGAAACACAAGAAGAAACCAAACGTTGTGTTGCTGGAATATGAGTCGTTATTTATTTTTTTTTAGTCAGGCTTCGTGTTTTTATTTATAAATGAACATTTTTGTTTCGTACTATAATTTATTTGATATGTGTGGTAATTATAAGGCCCAGAACACATAAATCCATCTCTTCAAGCTGCCAACACTGTAAATAAATATTATTTTGAAGCAATACCTAAGGAGATAGTTGGAGAAAAGTTTCCGAAATAGTAGCATTTTGAGGGCTTTTTTATCTGCAACAGAGAAATTGCGTAATCTCAGACACTGGGTGTGAGCTGCTCTGAACCGGCTGAACGCCATTGCATATCCGATGTCTACTCGCCTTTAGATGCTAACATCGCATGACTTGATAATAATATCTGAAAACACTCAATTCCCTTAGTCGTTAGGTTTTGTTGTATTCTTTAACCTTTCGGTGCTTGCGCGGACGGTATTTACACCGCCTCTTGAAGATGTAACTATTTAAGCGTTTGATTCTCCGGTAATCTCTTGTTATCAATCGGCTCACACTGTGGCGCATGACCTTGCCACTGACTCTTTTGACTCTATAGTTCGATGTATGAGCATTCGAAAACGACGATTCAAAGTGATATAAATGTCTCTGCGTGAGCGTTATCGTTAATAACAGATCAAAACCTAACTCCTATCTGAAACCTAATCAGTAAGATAAGATATAAGAAAAAATAAAAATATTTCCCGCTTCCTTACGCTGATATTGCAGTCTTCAAAGATCCAACCACAGCACCGAATGTCTGGTTTTTGACTTGACCCTCCGCTATGATATTGTTATTGTAGACTTGTTTATTATTTTGAGACATTCTTGTGCCTTTCGTTTGTGCGTTTGCAGTCCGATTAATCGTTAGCCACTATACGGCGGGAACAGATATTGTTGTTCAGTATTCTGTTCACTGACATTATAGGCGTTGTAGTGGCCAGCTCTGTTGCCTCCCTCGATTCTACGTATTACTTTGGTGTTTTAATGCTGGCACATTACATTTTTCAGTGAGAAGTGTATAAACTGCGCTAGTAAATGAAAGGTTATTTTTTACATATACATAAATACTCCGTTAAATACATTTACGTGCACGGCAAGAAACGCAGTATAGTAGATTATTTCAGTACATCTAGTTCTGTGAGTTCAACTGCAGCAGATGTCCATATAGATAAAAAAATGTGAAAACGATAAAGGCCCATCTACTTCATATAACAATGATAGCACCGGAACAGGTAATGTTGAAGTAATTCCTTGGTACCTGGATTCCCAATACATACATAATTATCCTGTTCGTCGGAACGGCAGTGTATGGAGAGAAATGAAGAGTGGTTAGTACTGCTGAGAAGGCAAGTTGGGTTGCTCATTGCGTAAAGATATGTAGAATATTGGAGTGATTAAAGCACAACGAGTGTACATTTGACTGGCGTATTATTTCGGTGACATCAGTTTGTGGAAGTAAACAAGTTTCAGTTAACGTTATTGATGTAATATGATGAACGTAACAGCCGCGCAAGAATGGCCACGTGGTCTAAGGCATCATGCTGCGGAATGGCTGACCGCTCCCGCCGGAGGTTCAAGTCCTCCCTGGCGCATGGTTATGCGCGTTGTCCTTAGTGTAAATTAGTTTAAGTAATTTGTAAGTCTAGAGACTGATTTTAAGTAGTTTGAAGGTCTAGGGACTGATGACCACAGCAGTTTGACCAATAGGCTTACAAACATTTGAAGTTTGGGACATACGAAATCCTAAGCCCATTTAACTGTATGCAGACAACGAAAAGAAATACAAGACAATGATCTAGAAAACCTTGTACTTGGATAGCAGAAAAACATTTGTGAGTACAAGGAAAGTGTTTCGCACAGCCTATTTTGTAACAAATAATAGGAGACCATGTTTAGACTTTCATAAGCTTGTAGATTTACATACTGAAAATGATCTCCAAATGGGCAAATCACTGCATAGTAAACTCAATTGTGACAATGTCATACACTGCATTGCGGACACTATGAGGAAGAAACTCTGTTCCTCCATAACTTCGAAACTTTCCAAGGTCTGTGTATTCATTGGTGAGTCTACATCTGCTGCTTCACAATAAGCGTTTAGTAGTGTTTTTAACGTCTGAAATCAGTGATGGTTGTGTAAATACCGCCTTCTTGGATACTATTGAAGTTAAAAGAACAGAAGCAGAAACAATAGAAGAAGAACTTTTAAAGTGTATCCATAAGTATGGGTTTTCAAAAATGTTCAAATGTTTGTCAAGCTTAAGGGACTCAACTGCTGGGTCATCAGTCCCTAAACTTACAAACTACTTATGAACTAGCTTATACTAAAGACAGCACAAACATCCATACCCGAGGGGGAATTCGAAGCCCCGACCGTAGCGGCCGTGCAGACTGTGGCTGGCGTGCCAGACCGGCGGCCACTGCGGCCGGGAAGCATGGGTTTTCTTCTATTTATGCGAATTAATATTTGATTGGAGCACAGAGTGGTGGTGCTAGTGTAGGAATTCAGGTGCTTTGCGACGACTAAAGGACAACCACAACAAATTATTCAAATTACATTGTTTGTGCAGCTGAATTGAGTTAGGGGTTACTTTTTACGACGAATAAAGGACAACCACATCAAATTATTCAAATTACATTATTTGTGCAATCAATCTGAATTAGGGGTTGCTAATGAAATCACAGACGTTCCTCTTTATTATCAGTTTTTTAATAAGCTGTCTGTGATGTATCATAACTCTCTAAAGAATGAGAATGAACTGTCAGCTGTTGCACATGTGTTAGGCGCAGAGCTTAAGGATATATCTAAAGCATCTTCAGTGCGTTCGGTGGCCTCAAAATGTAGACCAGTGCAAGCAGTGTGGAAGTCCTACCAGGGTCTAAATGCTCATTTCAATATATGTTCGACATGACTAGAAAATCAATTGTAAGGGAAGAGTTCAAAGGATTTCAGAAAACAGTATCAATCCTTGGTTCATGAAAAACATTGCCCTGTTATGTAATGTTATTGAAATAATCAGTGCCCTCGCACGGTAACTACAAAAGGACAGTGTTAATATTCCCTCATCACATAGGGCAATTTCGAGAAGAACAAGAACTATTGAACAACAGAACGAAATTCCAGGTGCTTGTATGAAAGAAGCAAAGAAATCTATTTCTGAAACGTGCTTCAAAGACATTACACTGGTTCCCAGAAAATAATAAAGCAGGATGACTACTCAAATTAATATGATACACTTCTTCAGAGCTTTAGCAACAATTTGAGGCGTAGGGTAATTTCGAATGACTATGAAGAATCCAAAGCTTTCACGAAAGAGATCGATATATTGGACAGTAAAAAGTGGCCCTATGTAAGAGAAGGTTTCAGAGATTATATAGGCAACAGTGCAGAGAACATTCCTGAAAATCTGAAATCAGTTTTTGCTAGTGTCGATACACTCCCTGCGAACACGTCGAACTGTGAAAGAGGCTTCAGAACAATGAACGTAGTTTTGACAACACTGCGGATTTCTCTTTCTGCCATCTATCATCTTTAATGTTTATTTCAACTGTGGGGCCTCCGATACATCTTGGAAACCCACAGGCATGCCGAGGACAACCAATGCAAGAAGGCTATGTTACACCTGCAGCATTCTTTAGATGAGCCGAGCCCTATTTTTTTATGAACAGAGCACTGGCGATCATAATGAAATCTGGCGCAGTTATGTACGTTTTCATGGAGAAGGTTTCTATATATCGAAATCCAGCCTATGGTCCATAGTGGAGGCTACCTTGCAATACACCTGAACACCGTCTCACCGATCACCATGAAAGTTGGGAGATACACAGGGTGTAAATATATATGTGGGGAAGTTCCGGGCTTTACATTACAGGAACTGACAAAAAGCAGAACATGTTCTGTACTCAAATGGTTTATCTGCTTTCGTTTCCATGTTACAGCTATTTGTTGTGTACTTCACTATGCAGGCTTGTCATTTGTGTTGATACTCTGTAATTACTACGTTCACTTCTCTACAGAATGTATTCAAAATGGCTACAACCAGATGTAATGCAGGCGTCTATGAGCTGCTTCGTTGACCACCTCACTCGTTCCCATATCCCAGGCATCTATTGTCTCTGCTGACGACATTTCTCTATGCACTAATGCAGCAATTGCAAATTATGAATAGGTGTGGCATACACAAAGGTCTTCTATTGAGCCCATACGTGGGACTGATGACCGCGCTGTCTAGTCCCCTATAAACAACAACAACAACAACAACAACAACAAGCCCATAAATTGAAGAGTAATAAACTGAGCCGGCCGCGGTGGCCGAGGGGACTAAGGCGCTCCAGTCACGGTCTGCACGGCCACTACGGTCGGGGGTTCGAATCTGTGGTGTCGCACAAGTACAAAGTGCGCGCCACCTACTTTCGCCGCGCGCCGCCATGCACGCACGGCGCGGCGTTCTCACGACGACAGCCACGAGCGCCCTCTGCGAGAACTCCGCTCGTGGCCACCACGGAAAGACCGGTCACTTCGGACTGAGAGAGCAACGAGTAAAGACTTCGGACTGAGATAGCAACGAGTTAGGACCTTCGTAATCAGATAGGCACCAGTGAAGACTTTGCTATTGTACAGGCACTAGGCAGGCCTCTAACAACTATGTATCAACATTCTGCAGTACTATGTAGAAGTTAAGTATTGTTACATTCTGTGCAATATATATCTCTTTCTAATTTACTCGAGTGTTTTTAGTTTCTGGCTGCTGCCCTCCGTACCTGCACCAGCGTGCTGTTTTTGTTCCTGTGTCGGTCACATTCCACTCGGCCACCGACACCTACGACGAGGCTGGCACACAAAAGCGGCGACGAAGTTGGGACACAAAAGAATCCCCCCTCGGGCATGGATATTTGTGCCGTCCTTCGTCTTAGCTAGTTCATAAGTAGTTTGTAAGCTTAGGGACTGATGACCCCGTAGTTAAGTCCCATACGTTCTACAAACATTTGAACATTTGAACAATAAACTGAGGTCAGGAGAACTAGCAGGCCACAGTGTCGGACCCTGGCACCCTATACATTAGTTTGGGATGTGTTTACTTTGGTACGCAATGGACATCACATGGGTCTGAATGCAAAACAAATGCACCAGTCGTGAATAAGGACGAAACGTACATGTGCTGTGTGCGCCATACACAAATGACCAACCTGCATAATGAAGTGCCAATGAACGCCAATGACAGCCAAAAAACCATTTGTGTACAGAACGTGTTCTCTTTGTAGTCAGGTCCTCAATCGAATACCCAGAGGTTCCCCACATACACTATGTGATCAAAAGTATCCTGACACCCCCACATACGTTCTTCATATTAGGTGAATTGTGCTGCCACTTACTGCCAGGTACTCCATATCAGCGACTTCAGTCGGCAGTAGACATCGAGACAGAGCAGAATGGGGCGCTCCGCGGAACTCATGGACTTTGAACGAGGTCAGGTGATTGGGTGTCCCTTGTGTCAGAACTCTGTACACGAGATTTCCACACTCTCCTAGGGCCACTGTTTCAGATGTAATGCTGAAGTGCCGGCCGCGGTGGCCGAGGAGACTAAGGCGCTCCAGTCACGGTCTGCATGGCCACTACCGTCGGGGGTTCGAATCCCCCCTCGGGCATGAATATTTGTGCCGTCCTAGTTCGTAAGTAGTTCATAAGTAGTTTGTAAGTTTAGGGACTGATGATCCCGTAGTTAAGTCCCATAGACTATACAAACATTTGAACATTTAATGCTGAAGTGGAAATGTGAAGAGACATGTACAGCACGAAAGCATACAGGCTGACCTCGTCTGTAGACTGACAGGGACCACCAACAGTTGAAGAGAGTCGTTCAGTGTAACAGGCAGGCATCTACCCAGATCACCAAAAAACTATTCAAATGTTTGTAAAGCTTATGGCACTTAACTGCGGGGTCATCAGTCCCTAAACTTACGAACTAGCTTATACTAAAGACAGCACAAACATCCATGTCTGAGGGGGGATTCGAACCCCCGACGGGGAACGGTACCGCGCATCGTAGCATAGCTCCTCAACGCGCTTGGCCGCTCAGCCGCGGCCCAGACCATGATACAGGATTTCCAGACTGCATCAGGATCCACTCCAAATACCATGAAAGTTAGCCAGGAGGCGAAAAACTTGGACTTCATGGTCGGGTGGCTGCACATGAACCACACATCACGCAGGTCAATGTCAATAACACCTCACTTGGTGTGTAAAGCAAAAACATTGGATGATTGAACAGTGGAAAAACGTTGCGTGGAGTGACGAATCACGGTACACAATGAGGCAATCCGATGACAGTTTATGGGCATGGCGAATGCCCGGTGAACGTCGTCTAGCAGCATGTGTAGTGCCAAAAGTAAAATTCGGAGATAGTGGTGTTTTAGTGTGGTTGTGTTTTTCATGGTGGGAGCTTGCACTGCTTGTTGTTTTGAGTGACACTATCACAAAACAAGCATACATTGATGTTTTAAGCACCTTCTTGCTTCCCACTGTTGAAGAGTGTAAGACCTCCTTCATGCCATTTTTATGTGCACGAACAGAACCGCATTGCTTTACTGATTAGTTTGATACCCCACACACGGTATTTGTTTTGGTAATTAGGAAGGAAGGAAGGAATCTTAGGGTTTAACGTCCCGTCGACAGCGTGGTCATTAGAGACGGAGCTCACGCTCGGATTTTTGGGTAAGGATGGGGGAAGGAAATCGGCCGTGCTCTTTGAAAGGAACCATCCCAGCATTTGCCTGGAGTGATTTAGGGAAATCACAGAAAACCTAAATCTGGATGGCCGGAGGTGTATTTGAACCACCATCCTTCGCAATACGAGTCCAGTGTGTTTCCACTGCGCCACATCGCTCGGTCAGTGGTAATTAGGGACAGTAATTACTGTACTTGCAAAAGTCGTTGCATCTAAGAACGCTACATTTATTAAGAGACTGCTAAAAGACAGGCATTTATTCTGTGTGGTGTGGCGCGGGAGCTGCCTCATGTTTACTTTCGAGGAAGAGAGCAGGTAGCTCAGGGAAAACCCACAGACGGCGAAGCCCGGGACCCTCACAGTGCGGTGGTCCAGCCAGAAGGCTTTTAAACTGTGACAAAGAAGACGGTGTGTGTGGCCAGAGAGACAGCCCGTTAGCCCCGTTACTCACTCCCCTGCCTACTTTTTCCAGCCAAGTGAGACGCAGGTGCCATAATATTCCATCAGCTTTCAAAATGCCCCTTTCTGGCTTGTAAAATTAGCTCGCATTGGAGGAGCATGTTGTGGAGAGTTTGCTAGGCCAGCCCAGCCAGAGTAGGTGTGCTTGCTTGCAGATAGGGGAGGAATGTGGAACATATGTACAGCTCATTTTGCTTCGAGAACGGCTCTTCCGTTATGAAGACTGCCACTGGCAGGACACAAGCGCTTCTGAGAATAATTAGGGACCTGCTGTGGTTTGTCTTGTGGCATAAACAGCAGTGTGCGGTGACAGATGGTGACTTGCAGGCTTCACCTGTTATTTCGGCACTTTCACACAGCCAGCAGTGGACATTTTTTTGCCATCCACAATATTTAGTTAACGTCTGCGGAAGAGAGCGAGAGGCATGGCGATGGGCTGGTTTGCTGAATCCTTCATCAAGATCAACAGGAAGTTTTGGCTGACTCAGTTCATCTTCAGATTTAAATATGTAGTTTTGATAGGATTACAGAATAGTAAATCGTGCACTAATGTGAAGCTACTTTTTGTTCCTGCAAGGTCGCTTCCGTGCAATGACTCTGACACCAGAACAACACAATACTCCATTTACTACAACAGCCTCACAGCCTCTGTTAGTTGATTTTTCAGTTGTAGAGTCAAGTGTAGTGTGCACTCAGTCACCATCTGCTAGGCATTACTGTCCTAATAAATTGTGTAATTTTTGTACGTGGTTTCGAGTATCAAAGCAATACTGTTAGCCGCGGTGGAGTAGCCGAGCGGCTAAGGCGTCTCGCTGCGGAGCGCGCGGTTGCTCGCCGTGGAGGTTCGAGTCCTCCCTGGGGCATGGGTGTGTGTGTTGTCCTTAGATTAGTTTACCTAGGTTTAAGTAGTTTGTAAGCTACGGACTGATGACCACGCAGTTTGGTCCGATAGATTTTCAAACATTAGAATACTATTAACTATCGAATCTTATCCTCCCTTTTTATTATTATTTCATTTAATTATTAAATTCATTTTAACTTTGTTTTTAGTTTTTCAATTTTAAAGGTAATAAATTAAATTTTACCTCTCTGTAGAAAGGTACTTTATTTTACTGAGGTACTGCTCAATACCACATTCCTGTATCTGGTGAGGGTCCTTAACAGTTTTTATTTAATTTTATAGGAGTAGTCGTTTGGTTCATTCTGAATACAGTTAAGGACTTCTTGCCTGTCTTGGTTTGTAACATGTACTGCTTTCTGATGTCTAAGGTACCATGCCATCATTGTAGATTTGTTCCAACGTCAGAGCCACCGTTTTTAGGGTACAGAACACTGCAGATCAATCCTTGCACGTAATACAAGTGGAATAAATCGTTTGTCCAGACTTCTAAGACAGGCCGTAGGACAGTCAGCGTTAAAGAGCAATCCGGAGATGACAATTGTATCTTTCAACATGATCGAGCATGGCCTGTAGCTGAATGGAATAACATCCGTGTAATAGACTGGCCTACACAAAGACCTGACTTTAATCCTATAGAATACCTTTGGGGTGTTTTTGAATGCCGATTTTGTGCCAGGCGTCATCCACGTACATCACTACCTCTCCTCAGTGCTGCACTCTGTAAAGACTGGGCTGTCATTCCCCAAGAAACCTCCTAGCACCTGACATCTGATTGAACGTATGCCTGTGAGAGTGGAAGTTGTCATCACCAACATCATATTGAATTCCAGGTGTCTGGATACTTTTGATCGATACACCTTAATGTAATTTTTTTTTACAGAGGAAGGAGGACATGGGCAGAGGGTAGTGGAGGAGGAGATGGACATAGAGAGGAAAAGGAGAGGAACAGAGATGGGAGGGGAGGATGTGGCCAGAGAGAGGGAGGGGAGAGACTGGGATGAAAACATAGCCGGGGAATTGCGGGAACTAAAACTAATAACATGTAACTAACTGTATCGTTCCAGGTAAATCTCTATTAATAAAATACTAGCTTAAACCTGAGCGTTCGCTCGCGTGTTGGTAGAGTATGATAGATAAGCTGTGTCTTTTAGTAGTGTGCTATGAGATTGGTTTTGAAGGAAGAAATGAGATACAATACTTTCTTTAGCAATAAACATGTATGCTTAATGATTTACCATAAGTAATACATACAATATACCTTACAGTCTGTGTTGCATTATCTCAACACATATGCTGAGTGTGATGTCTAAATTTATTTTCATTTCATTTGAAGGTATTCTAGTAAGCTAAGTTATTTGTTGTGTTGTTTGGAGCGTAAATGTATAGATTTTTGTGTTACCGACCATTGAGCAGGTCACGTATAATTGTCCGCGTTAAAAATAAGAGATCTGTTAATTGATTCCTGCGACGTGTAATGATTGTAATTTATTATTTATATTTGTTACAGTTTTTTGGTATATAAGAGACGTATTAAAAGACTTTTCTTTTGTTTTACTTCATTTTTTCTTATTTTTTCCTTATTTGCACGCTCGTCCTTAAAGAGAAAGAACTGCAGACTGTGTCTGACACACAGACCAAAGATATAGTCTGTGGCATCACGTTTCGCTGTATTTAACCTCCTTGCTATATAGTCACAATCTTCATCGCTGCCCTTCGGGTCTAAAAATGTTCAAATGTTTGTTAAGCTTATGGGACTTAACTGCGGGGTCATCAGTCACCAAACTTACAACTATTTATAAACTAATTTATACTAAAAAAAAAAAAAAAAAAGGGCAAAGCAGTCAACAATCCGAAATTTGGTTTGAACACCACAGTGCTTTACTAGGCATGGTCCTGTTTGGAGGTGGTATGCCGTTGCCTTCCTCCGACCTTCGAACTGACTTACCCAGCCAGTTATAGGGGGACCTACAGTTTAACGTGGGTTCCGAACCACGGTGCTACTCGGTATTTTTCACATGAGCAATACTGCCAGAGGTGAAAGAAGTGGAAAGTGACAGATAAAAATCCTAGGACCTGGCGGGGAACTTATACTAAGGACAGCAAAATCATCCATGCCCGAGGGAAGATTAGAACCCCCGACGGGGAGCTGTCTCGCGCATCGGAGCACAGCGCCTCAATGCGCTTGGCCACTCCGCTGCAGCCTTTCGGTTCCAAATTTTTATAATTTGACCATATCTTCCACCCCCTTATAGCTGTCGAAATGGAACTGCTGTGGTGTACAACGGGAGACTTTGGACTACAACTACACACAGAGACCATTTGTCTGCGTTGTGTAGTTTTTGATGGAGACCGCAATATTGACACATACACATACAATTTTATACATGTCGATAACTTTCAACACTCATTGTCGTCCAACCATTTGCCGTTATCAACTCTCAACTACCATAGTGCACAATATGAGACTGATAAGTACTACCACATACAACCAGTATTCGTTTGCGATTTGCATTTTTGGCTGCATAGTGAAATATAGGCACAATCATATATAAATATTCAGATGTTTCTGCCTACATTTCACTCTGTAACCACAACTACACATTGCAGACGTTCTTAACCAATTAAATTGAAATTTTTACAGAATGTTGCATTTGGAAAACGTCCTTGTATCCTTTTTTTAATACGTTCGCGAAACATGTTCATGAATATATTGTAGATTACGTCATGGAATCAGTGATGTTTGTCGCTTTCTGCATTTCATTCATGATCATTCATTTATCTTGACAATTTATTAAGGCTGACAAAAAAACTCCGCTACAGGCGCTACTGCCGCTCCAACTGTCCGGCGTGACTGTCGGGCTTGCAACGTAGCTGCCCTTTACTGCTGGGACAGTCCACATCACAACTGTAAAAGATGCGCAATGTTATTTGACCAGAAAAGCTGTATCGAAAGACTGGCTGCAGTGCACACATTCCACAGATTGTGTTGAAATATAAGATTCTTGTATCAGGTCTCCAAAATATACGAAAAAATGAAGGCTTCTTCTTAATAAATGAGTTCTTATTCACTTACTGAGCAGATCACAAAAATTACTGCCAAGTCCGTACTAAAGGAAATACTGTTCTGCACACACATTCGCACACTCATGCAGCCTGATAAAAATAATCAAATAGCCACCAAATACTCAAACAGTTTGTCTGTGTTTTGAAGAAATTTGCTCACTCGATTATTGTGCACCTGTAACTACTGGAATATTCAGTTTTCAGTGGAAATTGCACAACATGTCAGGCGTATTTTTAGGTTATTGATTATAACACAGTTCACTTATAAAAGTCGCAATTTTTTACCGTTTCACCATACACAAACAATACATAACGGCTTTGTATACATCTTGATCTATACACTTTCAGTTTTATGCGAAGTTACAAAGAACTTTCCTATACTTATGTCCGTGTGCCTGTTCCTGTCCGACATTCTGCTTCAAACCAAATCTTTCTCGCCTAGACCAAGTCTGATTCTTCCAGAAAATACGAACGACTTAATTTAATTCTCATCGCCTGGAAACAAAACTGTTGACAATCAGCATACCTTGAAAACCCGCACTCCATCAACAGCCAATAAAAATCGTCCGTTCTTTCCAGAGCAATATACATATAGAATCAATAGAACAATTAACTTCTAGAATTTTAATTTCTCATTCACACTTCATTCACTCCAGTAATTAACACACATGAATCAGTAACAACTAATAAAATACATAAAATTTACTAAAATGATGTTTTGTCAAACTTAAATCTATGTTTTGATCCATTACATATAGAATGTCCGTAAGCTTGAGTCATCTGCTGGGTGCTGAAGCAACCATCTGCAGCGTAACTAATATACAGGCCATCTCTCGTATCAACTAGCTGGAGCTTCCTATACGGGAGAATTGTAAGCCGCTACGCCTCAGGCTGTACGTAATAGTATGTGTGATATTAGTATATAAATGTGGATTGAACACGTCGAGAATTGTGTAAGCACTGTACTCATTGCGTTGCATCGTATTTCGTAGAACGAAGCAACCAATAAAACCATTTTGAGAAATATCGTACAGTTAGAAAGTCAAAGAGCTAATACAATTTTTAAAGAGTAATTATTGTCCGTATTTCACGTCATATTCTTCAGATCACTAAATAACTGTCCGATCGCTATAAAACCGTGCCTGAAATCTTCCTCGGGTATAAATTATTGACTGTACAAATTTTTAAGTCTCTGCGTCTTTTGGTTCAGACGTGATGAGCGTATACGGAACAGACATTCACGTTTATGTATGTAGATTCATTCAAAAAATGTTTATAAATCTAAGGGACTTAACTACGGTGGTCATTAGTTCCTAAGTTTACAAAGTACTTACACTAACTTACATTAACTTATACTAATGACAACACAAGCGCCGGCCGCGGTGGCCGAGGAGACTGAGGTGCTCCAGTACGGTCTGCACGGCCACTACGTTCGGGGGTTTGAATCCCGCCTCGGGCATGGATATTTGTGCCGTCTTTAGTATAAGGTAGTTGATATGTAGTTTGTAAGTTTAGGGACTGATGAGCCCGTAGTTAAGTCCCATAAGCTTAACAAACATTTGAACATTTTGACAACACAAGCACCCAAGCACCGAGGGAGGACTCGAACCCCAAACGATGAAGTCTGCGCGCACCGCAGCTGGGTGCCTTAGTGCGCACGACTATTCTGCCGCGGCTAGATTCATTCGAATCTGATCTTGTGTAGTACCAGAATACGATGCAGTAGTTCAAATGTTCAAATGTTTGTAAATCTATCGGACCGAACTGCGTGGTCATCAGTCCGTAGTTTACAAACTACTTAAACTATGGTAAACTAACCTAACGACAAACACACACACACACACCCATTCCTCAGGGAGGACTCGAACCTCCAACGGCAAGGAACCGCGCGCTCCGCAGCGAGGCGACTTAGACCGCTCGGCTACTCCAACGCGGCGATGCAGTAGTCTGAACTTTGTCTCAGTGACAGGTATTTTCTGCGAGAATATGGCCTTAATGGTAGACCTAGTAGCCAATCAAATCAAATGTTTATAAAGCTATAGGGCCAAAATTCAGTGCCACACACACCCATGCCCGAGGGAGCGCTCGAACCTCCGACGGTGAGCAGCCATGCATCCCGTAGAAAGGCGCCTTAGAGCGTTCGGCTACTAGACCTAGCGCGCGCCGTGATGGACTAACCGAGCGTTGTAAGGCGCCTTGCTGCGGAGCGGGCGGTTGCTCCCCGTCGGAGGTTAGAGTCCTCCCTCGGGCATGAGTGTGTTTAATTAGTTTGTAAGTCAATAAACTGATAACCTCAGTAGTTAAGTCCGAAACATATACAAACATTTGAACACTCTCGCGCGGCGGACCTTACATTGTATTCCTTCAAATTTCATATGTAATCTTCTGGAAGGACATGTTCGCATATTGTCGCATGGCTGACATTTACTTTATCCTTTCGCTTGCACTCAGCTTCCAGTGTGTTTTGAAGCGCAATTTTTTCGGTAATAGATGACAGAATACTCCCGGATGTTTACAAGCAACGTTTTTGCACATACCGACAGCGCAATTAGTCCTGCTTTATTTATTTTCAGTAATAACTACGATACAGTACAAAAATCCTAACTCAAAACTGATTCATGGAAGTATCGCACACCGCAAAACTCATTTGTAATTTCGCACGAGGTAACTGAGACCTGGAGCGTGAATATTGGCTGTCTGGCGCCCGCGTGACGTCACAGCGGCTGACGGATATTAACCGGCAGTCGGAGCACACCCCTAATTATAGACGTTGTGTCTGCGCTGTCCGAGAGAACAGACACCACTTCTATTATCGCATGTTGCCTCCAGTACGCAAATGACAATTTCTGTGCGGATTCAAAAACACGATGGATCGCTTGCGGAAATACAGCTGCAAACAAGACGAATTAGTGGGCAGCAGGCACTACAGCCGTGTGCCATAAACTGAGATTTGGCCGGACGAGAAGCATGCCTGAACAGCCTAATTGGAAGCCGATGCGGTAGCTCAGCGCGGTCGGACATAGGAAAAAATAATTAAAAAGGAAAACTGGGCAAATAACACACCGATAAAAATAGAGGAAACGCGATCCCACTACTGCAACAGACCGAACAACCTGAAGAGAGAAGGAAAAAAATGGTCGAGGCGCCTGTTGGCCAGAAGCAGGAAATTTGTGTCACAGTCCCGGTCTAGCATTAACATTCAACTACGTCACTGAATTTATTTCAATGTCCTGCAACAGTCGACATACTTGAATATTTCAAATTCGTACACCTCCCTCTTTAAAAACATAGTTCGGCATTGTCGCCTTCTGATATTGTTTGACTTCGTTTTAGCAAAATCGTTATTATTATTAATGCATAATAGCAGTATCATGTACCATATTGTGTGTTGTATATAATGCATCCAATGGATTTAGATAAAGCCGGCCGCGGTGGCCGAGGAGACTGAGGCGCTCCAGTCACGGTCTGCACGGCCACTACGGTCGGGGGTTCTAATCCCCCCTCGGGAATGGATATTTGTGCCGTCCTAGTTTGTAAGTAGTTCATAAGTAGTTTGTAAGTTTAGGGACTGATGACCCCGGGTAAGTCCCATAGACTATACAAACATTTGAACATTTGGATTTAGAAAAGGAAAGAGGAAGAACTCATAAAGAGAAATAGAAACTGAAATATCTGATTCGTCAGTTTATACCTAATAGCATTTATTTTACTAACATTCAACAGGCAATTATGCCACGATGAATAGCATTTTTTGTTCTTTTTGTTGTAGATGTCGTGAAACAGACCTGTATTTACTGAATTTTGATCCCCCGTATCAAGATAAAGAGGGTCGTTTTAACAACTACTCTATCCCAGTAAATGCTCGGTGCAGAGCCGAAATAAATATTTTCTGCTCCAAGTAAAAAAATAAATGAAAATAAAATAAACAACAACAAAAAATCATATTTTCTAGATGTAAGCAGCCCAGAGCCTCAGTGCAGTTCGTAGAGATAGTGCGAAAGTAAAACTAACTAAGTTCACAGTGAAATATCACGCTAGTCGAGGATTTAATACAGATTCGCATTATTTTTAATTTCAGTCTTGCTTGTCAATTTAATGTCTTTGCACTAATCAAGAAATCATTCAGCATATTCTGAAACACAAAAAACATGATAATCTAAATTTAAAAAATTACTAACAAGGAAAGTACTTGGGCTCGAACAAACACATATACACCAAAATCGTATGAGAGATGTTATAAAGATCCCTTATTGCACTAGTGATACTCACACATCTGAAAAACTCTGCAGTCGTCCGTTAGAGGCCTATGCGTGTGCCATGCCGCATTGCACTTTGACCTGTCGGTTCGCCAGTAGGGACGGTGCAGTGTGCCTCCGAAGTAGTGTTTTGTGATGTTATTTGTGTGGTGAAGCGTCAGATGTATTGCGATTAGTTGAGATGAAGTTACGAAGAACCCTACTTCGTGAAGATGGTATTAGTGTAGAAGATGAATCATTCGCATGCTTTCTCGTATCTGTTATGGTCCAGAAATATGAGCATAAGTTAGATACTGTTGTTACAAACTCATAATAATGATAATAGGGATGATAATGACGAACAACTCATTGCAAGCGGTAGTGCTATGGTAAGTGCGGGAAGAGGCGATGGAAGCAGTGGCAGTGAATACCAACAGTCTTTCGGGAAGAAGGTTAAAGTTGCAACTATCATCACGGCTTTTGATGACAATTCGCTAGAGAACATGTACGATGATTATTACATAAGTTATAGTTAAGGTATCTACATTACCTGGCGTCTACAATTATATCTACAGTGCTGTCTAGAGCATGGTTGCAGAGCTTTGCAGAAAAACGACACCCATCAGCACATTGAGGTGTACGTAGAGATCCAGTAAACAAACGTTCACACAGATATGTTTGTTCGAGCCCATGTACTTTCCTTGTAAGTCATAGGGTTGAATGAGCAATTAGTGCTTCCTAACTCGTGTTTTCATAACATGCAGGTGACTTTAGGAGGTGAGAAAATTTATCTATGTTCTGTATTTTTTCGAAAACTTCTCAGCATTGGACAAAGGAGATTAATTACCACTGCATGAGCAAGGCCTCTAGCAGAACATTAATAGATAAACGAGGAAGTGATGGTGAGAGATTAAGAGAAAGAGTGTTGTAATGTTATAACAAAGTGCAGCACCGTTTGGAGCGCGAAGCGCGCTGATTTGACAGCGGAGAGCGTCCACAGTTGCGACGAGTGAGTGTGCGGTCGGCCGCTGTGAGGAGGTGGGGCGCCAGTTTTGCTTCGGCGTGCCGGGTGCAAATGGAAAGCACGCTGGCGGACGTGACGTCATGTTCAACTGCCATTTTTCCCGCTGAATAGCTGCATTGTCTTTAATTTTAGACACTATGTTGACACTATTAAAGTTGCAGATTAGCACGTAGTAGCAAATGAAAGAGTAGAACAACACGATTCAGATGATGTGTTGACATCATTTATATTAATTTTATATCAAAAGTTATTCAGAAAACAAATATTTATTCACTTGGAAAAATCCAGAAGCTAAGCTAAATGAACTTCAGTAACGAGCGAGGGCTCAAAAGAAATGTCTCATCAAGACGCAAAGTTTGGTATAACTATATTATCTGCAACATTTATATTGTGCATAATAATGGACGTTTGAGGAACAATGATATAACCATATTACCTGCAACATTTAAATTGTGCATAATAATGCACTTTTAAGAAGGAACAATTTGTTAATAACAATTAATAAAAGATAGATACACGAACAACGAGACAGTAATAAGTTGCAGGTGTCGTAAATACACATTATTACCTATTTATAATATACTAGCTGAAAACCCGGCGTTGCCCGGGTATTTATTTATTTATTTATTCGAACCTTGAGTTAGTACTTTTCCTATCCACTCTCTCTCTCTGTCCATCTCCTTTTTTCTAAAAACATGTTACATTTATCAGACAATATATAAGACATAAGAAATCACACGTAAAAATGCACTAGTTTCGAAGAATCCAATCACGCAATTCAACAATAAGGATTGTAATAATATCACAGATCGTTCACTTGATGTAATGCGCGAAACGTCAAATCGATTTTTTAAAAAGGTGTATTAAAAGATCCCAATATACTCCACCCTTTTATCGTTATCAACCCTCAAGCAACATTGTAACCAATAAAACCTTTTTCAAAAAGTAAAAATAATTTTCAAAAAATAATTATTGTTCCGCATTTCGCGTTATATTCTTCAAATTACTAAATATCTATCAGATCGCTGTAAAACCGTGCCTAAAACATTCCTCAGGTATAAATTAGTAATTGTACAAATATTTAAGTCTCTGCGTCTTGTCGTTCGGACGTGATAAGCGTACACCGTACAGACATTCACTTTAATATATATAGATAAATAGCTATCCGATCGCCATAAAACCGTGCCTAAAGCCTTCCCCGGGCAGAAATTAGTAACTGTACAAATTTTTAGCTCTTTGTGTCTTGTGGTTCAGACGCGATAAACGTACACCGAACAGACATTCACATTTATAGATATAGATTATTATTTTTTTTTAAATATTTTGTCTTTGTGTAAAATAAATTATCGACTGTAATATGTTTAAATTTGTGAGCACTGTAATTCGGAACAGTGCATTGGAAAGAGGACTGGAAAATCTACCTGACAAACACTTTACGTAAGTGGTTACTTAAATATTTATTGTGCGACGACCGAAAGACTTATTTATCTGTCATGCTGTTTAAATTCAAGATTTTGGAGGTGTTATTAATGTTAGAAATTAAAGAAAAGTATCTATTTGCATTAGATTCTTAGCACGCATCTAACGATGTTGTCATATCAACATTTCAATCATTATTAAAAAAAATTGTACACTTCTGGGAGAGCCAGTGAACCTTGTTAGTGGGACGTATTACTGGAATGACGTCGCACATCGTATATAAGTGGGTGCCGGGAGCGGTCCAGGATTAGTTTACGGCAGTTAAATCTGGATAGCAGACATGTGTTGCGAAGTGTAGTGCAATCAACTGAGACGATAGGTGTTGAACATAGCCGCAGAATTCGCCGCACTGGACTCTGAAGGATAGAACAATGAAATTTAATAGCAATCATTTTAGGAACATTATCCAAATGATTAAATATTCATAAGACTATTTTGTTAGCAGTATTGGGGGCTCGAGCTAATCAAATCGGACGGAGTCTAACGAATTTAGAGATTCTCGCCAGACATAATCATGCAATAGACAATAAACAATTTTACTAAAAACGCAAACCTCATGTTGTTGTCAGTTATTTAGTAGATGCCGCCCGAGTTAAAGACTCCCTGACTTTAAAATTGAAAGTTTAATTTTATAAATAAATGTATACATGTACGGACAGCAGCGAACCAAAATGTAACAATAAGTTAGTTAAAGGGTCCGTACCGTTACAGTGTGATAGAATTCTTATAAAAACTGAAATCCACCGAATGATATTACAAGAGGACCAAAAGTCGAAGATCATATGTTTCATATGAATCAAGTATAAAGAGCTTTGAAAATTATACAACCCAAACAACTGATCTGAAAGTTAAAAAAATCATTCTTTACCTTAATTTTCAAATATAAATTCAGATTTGGATTTAACTCACCTGCCAATGATAGCTGCACTTAGTGGCTTAGAATATGACATGAAATTTAAAATGCTGTAGATACTAATAAGAAGCAGAAGTTAATAACAGAACTTTATGCTCATAGGCTGAAAGCTCTCGATTTTTATAACTTAATGAAGAAATTACCACATGGCATTTCATTTGCCTTAGAGTAAGTCCGCCAAAATTGAATATTGAAAAGGTCTATTGAACCCGGCAAATGGCATTTTATGCTTCTATATAACAAGTATAGGGCCTATTTTCTATGCATGGAATGTAACTCAAGCTGGAAGAGGACAAGAAATTTTATCTGCGGTCGCAAAGTTTCTTTCTAAAACGTGCTTTGAGTGGACTGCCACACACATAGACTCTTTGTTGATGGGCGTGATCGCCAAAATAGAAATCAGCATGCTGTTACATTATGGCTACCGTAGCGTTCAGCATTACACGTGAGGAATTTGTGTCTATATTTTCCAGACGGTTTTACCTGCAGACGGGGTCTTTGGACGAGGCGAGGGAATTCTGCGTCGAATTCCAGAAATTTTTAATCCAGGGAAGTACCTACACATTTATAATGAAGTTGAGGACATTCTGGTTACTGGAAAAGACTGGGAGCTTAAGGATAATAAATAATTGTCAAAGGCACGGATAATAGAGATGACATTAAAGTAAGGCCGTCTTAATTGCATAGAATTTTTTTAATTAAAAGTGACGTGTTTCGCTCTTTGAGGTATCATCAGTTTGTATAAAAAGTGACGTGAAGTACCAATATCCGTCAATCCTGCTAGAAGTGGGCATTAATATGTAAAATAATAAAAAAAATATATCGTAAATGCAATAGTAAGAGACGTTAAGCAGGGCTAGCCACGTCTCGGCGAACACAACAAGGAGTGCTGAACAGTATGCAGATTTAATGCGATCAGGAACCAGAAGTGCACCAGATCTCACACTCAACCGGTTTAATTATTGTCTGTTGGTTCTGTGTATACTATGTCTGTATGTAATTCAGTGATGGACCTGACATTCAGGTTGGACAATGAAAGGGACAGCGCACTGACCAGCTACAACGAGGGTTGTTCAAATGAAAAGGCACGTAACGTCTCAACGACCAAACAGGTTGAAATTTGAGCCAGAGACAAAGCAGGACAGCATGCAAGGGATGCATGCGTCGTTTCCTCCCCCTAAAGAATTCAAGGCTCTGCCCTTAGCAGGCAAGGAGATGCTCAGCGTCTTTTTCGACGTCCGAAGTCAGATACTCATCGAATTCCTCGAACATGGAAAAACCATTAAGAGTGATGTGCAACGTGAGACACTCCGCAGCCTATGAAAGTCCATCAGGAGCAAACGGCATGGGCTACTCACGGGGGAAGTGATTCTGCTCCATAATAACGTGCGTCCACATGACTCCAGGTTCACACAAAGTGTACTGGCCAAGTTGAAGTAGGAGCAGCTTCAGCATCAGCCCTACAGCACGGACATGTCGCTCTGTGACCGACGAATTGGGAGAGACAATAGAAGACTGGCTCTTGTCACAGGAATTCTGGGAACAGCGAATCCTTAAACAGTGGAATAGTTGTGCTCAGGCTTCTGGTGAGGGACTGATGACCGAGCAGTCTAGTCCCCTCTAAACAACAACAGCCTCTGGTGATTACTTTTGAATAAATACTTCAATTATAACGACGGTATCGTTTCATAGCTTTCATTTGAACACCCCTGGTACAAACGCTGCCAGGGGTGTAACAAGTAGCAGCTGTGCCACAACTGCGGCTGCTGCCTGCAAAAAGTTCAAATGTTTGTAAATCTATCGGACCAAACTGCGTGGTCATCAGTCCGCAGCTTACAAACTACTTAAACTAAGGTAAACTAACCAAAGGGCAAAACACACACACACACACACACACACACACACACACACATGTCCCAGGGAGGACAAGAACCTCCGACGGCGAGCAACCGTGCGCTCCGCAGCGAGGCGCCTTACTCGGCTACGCCACCGCGGTCTTGTAGTTACAAATTCGCGCACAGGGTCGTATATCATTTCTTTGAATCGCCTGCTTCCATTTCAGATCACTAGAAGATATTTAAATGTTTCTCGTGGTTAGGTTTATATTTCTTGAACGTTCTTTAATTTTTTGCAACATTTATATTTATATATTTCATCTTAAACAGCGTTTTAATAATAATGATTCATCAGATGAAAATTCTAAAAATTCATTCTGACGCCCTTCCAGAAAGACGGGCAATATTCGAAACCTAATGGTGTGTTTGTGAAAAAATCACTTATAACGTTTTTGTGCAGTCATATGAAGGTAATTTATACCTTTTGAAATAAAATTAAAAAATAAATAGTTCCGCTCTATCTATTTTAACACTCTCCGTGAGTTAAGCTGACCGACCGGCGAGCGGAGTGTACCACAAACTCCACAAGATCCTGCGTTAGACCTGCTATTACCCGACCTATGGCGACTTTTCAACTGGCGCGCTACCTTTTCAGGAACCACCGGCGTCGTTGCGGTACGCTACGCCAAAAACAGAAATCAAAGCCAAACTCTATCAAAATAGAAGTGAATCCGTTTACTGATGCGCCTGTGTGCACAGACAAATTAGTGATCAGATGGCAGGTTAATAATTTGACATTTGTGGTATAAGACTCATGAAAAAAAGTTTCTATATGTGGAAGAGACCAGGAGACACCGGAAGTTACCAGATTGATTTTATAATGGTAAGACACAGATTTCGGAACCAGGTTTGAAACTGTAAGCCATATCCAGGTGCAGATACTATATCTTTCTGGTTATGAACTGTAGATTAAGACTAAAGAAACTTCAGAAAGATAGAACAAAGACATTGGACCTGAATAAATTGTAGGGACCTTAGGTTCTTAAGAGTTTCAGAGGGAGTTTTAAGCACCGATTCACGGAAACACGGGGAAGTTACACGGTGGAAGACGAATGGGTATCTTTGAAAGATGAAACAGTGGAGGTGGCAGAGAACCAAATAGGTCAAGACCTATAAAAAATCCTTGGATATCCCAAGAGATACTGAATTAATTGATGCAAGGGGAAAATATAAAAATGCAATGAAAGAAGCAGAAAAAATGGACTACAGCAGCCATCGATAGGTCTACTAGCGTGTAGGTAGAGTCTGCTTTCATCGTTGAAGATCACGGCCCGCGACAGCGTCTTCCAAGTGAGTCTCTGACTGCCAGTCGAGCTGTGCACGTCGATGCAGTGGCGTGAGTGGAAGCTGGGCTACAGGTGTGCGTAGTCCCACCGCTAGCAACCTGTTGGCAGTAGTTCTAATTGACGCTTGTGGGCTCACAAACCCTCTTATCTGTAGCTGTGCCAACTGAAAGATCTGCCACTGCTGCCCTTACAAACAGACGATCTTAGCGAACGTCTGTGCTAGGTGGACGCGCAGATCCTCCTCTATGGATGCGAGAATATTCGCATGGCCATTACAAGCAGCATCGTTGCGTAACTGAAGTTGCACGTCCAATCTGTATGGCAATTCTCTGAAAGGATCATCTCGCCAGTCGGAAGCTTACAATTTGACCCCTTTCAAACTCACTCAATTGACTGCAGGCAGCTCAACTGCGTTTCAGTGGCATGGTGCATGTTTCCTTGACACGTTGATATGACAGCTGTAAACATCCCCTATTATAGGGTAGACACGGATGGTTATGGTATCTATGTGACTACGCTGTCTGTAGGCAGCTGGTCTTAAAACCATAGCATTGCATCTAATATTTCCCAGGTGGCAATTGTCGTAATCGGATCAAAATGGATCTCGTCTTTCTAGATGTAATAGTTTTTTCCAGCGTTATATATGGTATTATTTATATTGACAATCATGATCGCAGACTCAAACAGAAAATTCGTTTTCTTTATAAACAATCCCGAAAACAACTGAGTTCTGCAATTCAACAAGTGAGGACGCTGCCGAAGGGTAGTGGAGGGAATCTAGTTGTATCTTAGTGGAAACTGACGTCAAAAAGTGACTGCTGCATTACATTTGTCATCTGCTACTGATTTTGTGGTCGCATCGCGGCATAATAGGAGTAAACAGCAGCTAAATATTTGTGACATATAAAAATATATATTTATGTGTAATTGCTGCTCACTTCGTTTGCAGCAAACTAATTATTTTTTAATCCAACTGAAGTAAAAAATCTAAGCTTCCAATACCTGGGAGACATTCCCCCGCCAGGCATCAACACACCCATCACTGCACACGATCTACAGTTGACATTCCACACAAAATGCTACACTGCCTCCGACGACGACCATATTACCAACTGCCACCTCCGTGAATTCCCCCTCCTTTCCTCGCCTCCCTACCAACCCTCTATACCACCATTCTCTACACCAGTTACTAACCCCGCCGGTGGAAAATCTCCTGAGTCCTCATGCTCCTTAAAGCTAACAAACCTTTCTCCAATGCCTCCTCCTACCGTCCTATTTGCCTCACCCCAGTGTTCAGCAAGGTCTTGGAATCCATCCTGTCCCATCACATCCATCAACACCTTCAACTTCTCCACCTCCTCCCTGTCCCATCGTCTGCATCTCCCATCCTGCCTGGATCCCCCCCCCCCCCCCAATCCTTCTACAAGTCCCTGTGGATCTTGGGATGCCACGCCCTCCATCTTGCCTTCCGTATCCCTTCCTACCCCCCATCCCCCACATGGATCCTCTATGACCTCATCCCCTTCCCCCACCTTGTCCGCTTCATTAAACGCTTCCACATCCATTTCCTTTATCGTAGGCTGGATCCTCCTCACCCTATTGTCCATCCTCTCCTCACCAATCCCAGTCCATTGGCGTGCCATTACCACTGTATCCCCCCCGCTCTCCACATATCCACCCTCCTTACCCTTTCCTGTAGCAATTTCCTCCCACTCCCTGACGATGCCCGCTGCCCAGACGTCTACCCTTCATAGCAGCTCTGATCGTCCCCATACTCCTTCCCCCTCCTCTTTCTTTGATCCCCCTGAGGCCTCCACTCCCTTTCTCCCTCCTCTCCCTCCGTCCTCTTGTCGGTCTGTCCAGCACCCCCACCCACTCTGGGTGGTCCCACCCCCATGGCCTATTCTTCCTCCTTCTCCTTCCCCTCCCCCCAGCCGGCCGCGGTGGCCGAGGGGACTGAGGCGCTTCAGTCATGGTCTGCACGGCCACTACGGTCGGGGTTTCGGATCCCCCCTCGGGCATGGATATTTGTGCCGTCCTTAGTTGTAGGTAGTTCCGAAGTAGTTTGTAAGTTTAGGGACTGATGACCCCGTAGTTAAGTCCCTTAAGGTTAACAAACATTTGAAACCCTCTCCCCACCCCAACCGGCATCCTTCCTCCGCTCCCCCTCCTCCGCCCCTCTTTTGCTCCTCGCCTTGCTCCTTCCCCATCCTCATTCATTATATTCATTAAAAATATGCGTGTGAATCGTATGTGTACCGTCGGAGTAAAACTCATCTGATATTTTAAGAAAACTGCGAACGGCCATCCTGAAGCCGACACCTGTGTATTTTAAATGTTTGTGTACCTTAGTGCTACAGTGTTGTGTTTCACTTTTGTGTGTGTAAGAACTTCACATTTTCGCTCCGTTTACGCAGCATGTTTTCCTCCATTTTTCGCCCTGTTTATGTTTTGTATTCTCCTGTTTATCCTCTTTTATATTTGTGTCTTCTTTCGTGTTATGCAATACTGTAGGCTTAAGAGCGTTTGAAGCGCTGCCAGCCCGTCCCACCCGGGGAATGAAATGAAAATAAAGGGAAAAAAATTCTAACGAAATTACTCCTAACAGAGAATGATGTTTCATGTAAATAACACCGAATATTTCAGAACTTTCTTCTATTAAACTGGTTAGATATCCCCAGAATTTGTTATAAATCTAAAGGTACGGTGTATTAAAATGCTGGCATTTGGGAGGATGAAAGTCCACTTATTTATATTTCGTAACAACATGCGTCTATCCACTACTCTACAGTGAACTTTCGCCTTGCGACCTCCGGAAGGATTTCACCACTAACATGTCTTTAATTGACTTTTAATTTAATAAATCGTACCAAGAATCACGTGTTCGCCGGCCGCGGTGGCCGAGGTGACTGAGGCGCTACAGTCACGGTCAGCACGGCCACTACGGTCGGGGGTTCGAATCCCCCCTCGGGCATGGATATTTGTGCCGTCCTAGTTAGTAAGTAGTTCATAAGTAGTTTGTAAGTTTAGGGACTGATGACCCCGTAGTTAAGTCCCATAAGCTTAACAAACATTTGAACATTTGATCACGTGTTCGTAATAAATCATTTATGTGTCATCCCTTTGAAACTGCGTACTATCAAAACATCTAAGCTATATTACGAAACCAAAAATCTAATATAACTGTTGTTTTAAGGAAGACACGTTATATTGATGTCACTTTCCTGTACATTCTCCCACAGGTAGTGGCGTGATCAGTTTTCATCGCGATCTTAACGCACGCACGGAATACTCACACAGTGCTAATCAACTACAGAGTCTCTGGTGGCTCCCCTGAAGATTACTGGGAATTTCCCAGTCGGGATATCCTGGTATATATAGTGATGGCCACCCAAACTGCAACGCTTTGAATGAAGCATTCAAATGAGGTGAAATTGGCAGGATGCATTTGCTGTGACAAGAGATGCACATGATGAGCATTTCAGTGCAGGCGCACATAACGGGCGGCATAACCTGCAAGCGCTGTGTGGTGGGGAAGAGGCGGCAGTGTGGACCTACTGGAATTGTTCTTTGATGCGCATGTTTCTCGTAAGCGGCTTGAGCATGCTCCGTAGATGACAGCGAGTATCTTTCTACCGCTTTTCGGAGTTCCACCGAAGAGTAGTGCCTATAGGGATTGAGGATTATCGTCCATAGAAATCGGTGATCGTGTCAGACGTTATGATGCGCAGCTGTGATGCGCATATGTAATCTGTGGATGCAGGATGGAACGACAGACTGAGAGGAGCCATTGCACCCATCTCATGATGACAGGCATAGTTTGCGCATGGTAGTGAAGGCTCGCTTTGTCACATCGCGAACCTTATAAAAATAAATGCGGGCTGCTACGCAACAAGCAGTGTACGAGCTTAGCCTGCCATTCGACATTGTTTGCGGCAGAGCGGACTGCCCGCAAGGCGTCCAAGGAGACCACAAGGATATCGTACTTTAGAATTTCTTTTTATTTGTGGTACGTGAAGTTCAGAACTTAAATAATAATTAGCCAAAGTCATTCGATGGAATTCTGAACAGTTCTCGATAAAATCGACTTTTGAAGTTTTGCAAATACATACAAGTACCAATAATGAAATCACTTGCAGCACCTGTCGGTAGAGCTCAGGTGTGCCGAATGGCCGGCCGCGGTGGCCGAGGTGACTGAGGCGCTCCAGTCACGGTCAGCACGGCCACTACGGTCGGGGGTTCGAATCCCAACTCGGGCATGGATATTTGTGCCGTCTTAGTTCGTAAGTAGTTCATAAGTAGTTTGTAAGTTTAGGGACTGATGACCCCGTAGTTAAGTCCCATAAACTATACAAACATTTTTTTGTGCCGGATGCCGTGCTTCAGCGCGCCCGGCCAGAGAGCTGAACGCCCTCTTTAATAAAAAAGCTGCGCCAAATAATCAACGAACAACCGAGAACGAACATGAGCAAACGACCGCAAAGCATCACTCTACCTGAGAAAAAGGGGGGGGGGGGGGGTAGCAGCGTTCTCATCTCATTATCATGAAGTCCGTGGATCGACTCCCATTGTAATAAATATTTCTTTCGAATTCAGTTACATAAACATTTTGGGATCTTTAATTCCACGTGTTTTGTCAGTTTTTGTTTATGTGTATGTGGAGAGAGCGGAACACATTGACACCTAAATGGATAGTTGAGTAGGTTAGCTCCTTGGAAAGCCGTTAGTAGCTATGAAGATGATTTTTCGAAAACAGCGTCATAGCTCTTCACAAACTGAACAATCAAAAACTGCCGTCGTCAAATAATAGTGAAGCCAATACTGTAAAAAATGTAACTAATGTTTTATTGATTAATCCGTCATTATTAAAAACCTTTTAAAAAGTATAGAAAATTACTAATATACAATAACATGTGCATTTTTCGTAAAAATTACCATTAGTTATTAAAATTGTGTAAGTGTTCGAACACAACGAAAAAATAAATAGAAAATCTGTCAAGGCAGGATTCGAACCTCCGATCCTATGTTTGAAAGGCCACAATACTACCACCTGAGCAATGGGAAGAAACGCCTTTTTGAAAAAGAGAAATTTGTTAACATCGAATATTGATTTAAGCATAAGGAAGTCCTTTCTGAAGGCATTTGTGTGGAGTGTTGCCTTGTATGGGAGTGAAACCTGGACCATAAACAGTGTGGACGGGAAGAAGTAGAGGCTTCCGAAATGTGGTGTTACAGAAGAATACTGAAGACTAAGTGGGTGGATCGCGTAACTAATGAGGAGGTACTGAACAGAATCGGGGAGAAAAGGAATTTCTGGCATACCTTGACTAAAAGAAGGGATCGATTGGTAGGTAATATTCTTGGTTATCAAGAAATTGTGAACTTAGCGTTGGAGGGAAGTGTGTGGAGTAAAAATTGCAGAGGGAGACCAAGAGATGAATATAGTAAGCAAATTCAAATGGATGTAGGTTGCCGTTTCTACGAGGAGATGAAGAGACTTGCTGAGGATAGAGTAGGGTGGAGAGCTGCATCAAACCAGTCTCCGGACTGAAGAACACAACAACAACGTGTACTTGTATAACTTCAATGGCGATATTCGAGAGTTACGTCGAATGGCTTTGGCTGATTGTTATTTGAGTTCTGAACTTCAAGTCTCATATATATTTAAAAAAAAATCTAAAATCGATACCCATGTGGTCTCCTAGTGTGTCAACGCTACAGGCGTTTGAGCGGCAGTGGTGAGATGAAAGACGGACGTTGGCATCCGAATGGACTGACATTGTTGTTACCGACGGATTCCGATTCTGCTTGCCCCACCACGATGCTCGGATTATGAGTTGGTGCTGGTCTCCACTGACGCTACCTTGTAACACACATTGACTGTACAGTAACCTCTGAAGTGTTGCAGCCTGTTGCCTTCACATATGTGGGAGCTTGCCAGCGGCCACGCTGCAGCAGGATAATGCCCGACCATACGTTGAAGTATTGATCGTCGCCAGTCGGAATGCACTGCTCTCTTGGCTCCCGTGTTATTCCGGTACTCAATTATCTAAAATGTCTGCTCGATGATTGCGAAACGACTGGTCCGGAAGACCACAGTCGCTGCCACAACTCATCAAATTTCGCAAGATGTGGAAGCAGCTTGGACTGATAACTGCAACAACACATACAGAGCCTCTAAATCCAATATACAGTCACATAGCAGAGGTGATAGACATCTGTAGTGGTAACACTCAATACTTCACATCAGGATGTACGCGGGTTGGAACTTCAATAGCGACAACACTGCTGTGGACACACTATGCAATGGAATCTACTATTGTCGGTGGTAGCTCACGTTGTTGACATACCTACCTTAACGCCGAACAAATGGACTCGCCCGTCCCATGTCACCAGCTTGCGCAATTCGAGCGGTCTAACGTAACGGTGTCACTATGTTTTCGAAACAGGAACAACGGAGTTGGATCAAGATTGAATGTGCCAGAGATCGTACAGCACGACAGTGTCATCAAGGTCTTCAAGAGGCCACAGAACAGTGGCACGTTGGCTAAAAGCCTTCAACGAAGGTCGTCAAACTGTGGCAGACATGCCTCGGACAGGTCATCCTAGTGTATCTGAAGAATAATTGCGTACTGTTGCCGCGTTAGTGAACAGTGATCGACGCCAGACATTTCGTGAGCACGCCCACGAAACCGGATTAGCCCATACAGCGCAAGCTGTGGTTGCTCTGTTCGGTCAATGGTTCTGGGAAGTAGTGTACCATCAACCATACTTCCCGGAACCAAGGCATTGTGACTTTGATTTCATTCGGAAGATGAAGGAACCACTTAGTGGTATTCGCTTCAGAACTGTTCCAGAGATTCGACAGGCAGCAGACCGCTCCATACGCGCCTTCAACAGAACAGGCTATGCTAACGGTATACTACGCCTTCTACACAACGCTGATGACGACTGTGAAGGAAAATAATAGGTGCAAACATGTAACGGTTTTGTATCGGTTGTGCATATATTAAAGCCAATATTTAAGTTGCAACCCTCGTAGCCGCGGTCGAGCGCATTGAGGTCCTATGCTGCGATGCGCGAGGCCGTTCCCTGTCGCGGGTTCGAATCCCCCTTCTGGCATGGATGTTTATGCTGTCGTTAGTATAAGGTAGTTCATAAGTAGTTTGTAAGTGTATGGACTGATGACCGCGCAGTTAAGTCACATAAGCTTTACAAAAATTTTTTGCAACCCTCATATTTTCAAGCATGTGATTTTTCTACAGCGTAATATCTCCCAAATAAATTTGGAAGTGACATCTCTGGTCCTTCTTGGTGTTGCCTTTTGGCTGGAGAATGTAATGGTGTTTTTCATGTCAGACTTTAATGTGTATGAGTATGTATACCACAAACGAATTAAAAAAGTTATCAGCTCTGAAAGGTACATTGTCAGTGAGAAAACTGAGCGATTTTCAGTACGTATTATTGGAACACCCACTTTCTCGCAGTGGGTGTGGTTGTGGAGATTGTTGTACCTAGAGGATAGTATTCTTCCAAACAAACGATGTTTTTTGTTAGTATTTCAATCTAGTGGCATATTTCAATATGGCCTGACGAAGTGTACATTCTGTCCCTCATAAGAAGGTTTCTGCATTTTATACAATTTTTATTGTTGTTAAATTGGAGACTTTCTGCATACCTTTGGTGGGGTCGAGTGGTAGGTTCCAACCTTTATGTCAGGATTAGGCGTGAAACCTGGTGGAGCGCCAGAGTACAGTAGTGAAACAGTATTAGTGCTTACAGGTTTATTCAACTGAATACAAGATTTCATGGTGTAGGCGCTAGCTCGGCAGGAGCTAGATCAGCAGGTGACGTCGCCTTCGGCAGCGTCTTATACGGGTCGGCTGCTACACTGTTCGGACGCATGTGCCCGCGTCGCGACGTCTGGGGTTCGAAGCAAAGACTGCCAGGAGAAGTCCTCTACCCCTCTTCCGGTCTATGCAACTTCTTGTGGGTCCATGCTCGGAACCATTGGTGTCGGGTGCCGTGGAGACAGTTGACCTCTCGATACCGCTGCCAGGGTTAGTACCAGAGTGCTAGCGCGTCGGTAGGGTCATTGGGCGTTAGGAAACCAACCAATGGAGACTGAGTGGTTCTCAGGCAGCAACCATATTCAGCGTTGTAAAGACGGTCGATAGTGGTTCACCATCTCCCCGGATGATGGTCACTTCGAAGAGTAGTAGGCGGCGCGTGAGCAGGCGAGCGATCTGAAGCGCCACGTTGCGGATCGCGCGGCCACCCGCGTCTGAGGTTCGAATCCTCCCTCGGGCATTGATGTGTGTGCTTTTCCTTAGGTTAGTTTAACTTAGTTTAAGTAATTTGTAAGCTAGAGACTAATAACCAAGCAGTTAAGTCCCATAGATTTAAAAAAAAAAGAAAAAAAAGTAGTAGCTGTCTCCGGACTCCATTTCCTAGTTGCGGCTTGTGGCTACTAGTCTGCACTGCTTTATCTTACACAGAGGTTTAATAAATGTTCAAATGTCTGTAAATCTATCGGACCAAACTGCGTGGTCATCAGTCCGTAGCTTACAAACTACTTAAACCTAGGTAAACTAACCTACGGACAAACACAGACACCCATGCCCCAGGGAGGACTCGAACCTCCACGGCGAGCAACCGCGCGCTCCGCAGCGAGGTGCTTTAGACCGCTCGGCTACTCCACCGCGGCGAGGTTTAATACATAGATTAGATCACTGGATCGACTACTACACTCCTGAGCATCTTACATTCCAAAGACCAAGTGACTACACTTCTAAAAGCGGGAGTTTATACACAGAATCGGCTGAAGTCACGACGTATGGGACGGTTGGGTAATGACCGAATGTGTCCTACTTGTGAGTGCAGCGTTCACTCAATGAGCGTTTAACCGCCTACGTATCCTCGGTCTTATTCACTCTTGTGACAGAGTTACGAGTAGTTATGAAATGTTTACAAGCTGAGGAATATACCCTTTTTCTCTCTCCTGGTCGTCCGTCGCAGCCAACAGTCTGCTGATTGTAGACTTTGAACTCGCCGCCGCAGCGTCTGCTGTCGTCACGAGAGACTGGCGTCGCACACAGCCGGTGACCTCCTCCCGCCTAGCTTGGCTGGCGATTGCTTGAGCCATCTAAGATTTTTACAGTTTCTCTGTCACCAGCTTTAATAAATATTTCACGTTCTGCATATTTCAGTGCTGTATAATGTATTAAAGCTATTTAAAATACAGTATATTAATTCTTCAGCTTCAGAATTTTATGGTGAGTACAACGCTATGTATTTCTGGACCTGTTCATGTAACATTGGTACAGTTGAGCTATACTTCCTTGTTCGTGCATCATCTTGTCTTTTGCAACATAAGGTTTTACCTTGAAAGAGTGAAACTTGCAAACGGAACTGTGTTTATTTAATGTTTCAACCATTCAACCACTCTTGAAAATAAAGATGTGTTTTAATTGCCATTAAGCTTCTGTTTCAAAATGCATTTAACTTGCAAGAGCTTCTCGACAAAGCTTTTACTTAATTTAATTTCATTTACTAGTTACATGCATGGAGCAGACTAATGAAGTGACAGATGGAAAATTAAACACAATATTATCAAGATTTTATCGATTGCAATACTTTCAAATTTAAATAGAATTTTAGGATACATAATCTGTTTTACCTTGTGAATTCTGGGAAGACCTTAATTTTCTGGACTACATTTCGTAATTTCAGAAAGAGACTATTGTAATAAAAAAAGTTAAAAGTCATCATTTAAAATGGGAATATGAAAACGCATTACGTTTCTGTTAAGGAACTGGGCAGAGGTACTAATATCTGAAAAATGTAACGAGGCACAACTCTCTCCCCTATGCTCCGACTTCCAGCTGTCAGCACATCTGTAAACAATTATGACTGCGACGGTTTTTATAAAATGAACACGTTGCGGCAGCTGCCTATGAGTTCTTTGTAAACCTTACAGTATCATTATAAAAATGATATATATAGCCGTTAAAATTTGCACTTGTGTATTTTAATAACTATGACAATACTCATTAAATTTAAAATGAAATCGTGGGCCCATGCGGCATTGGTAGTGCAATAAAACTGAAAAATGACTTAGTTGAACTATTAATTCTCCAATTACTTGTTGTATGCGGCATACTTTTTGTTATATTTTACATGTGTTGCCACAATAATTGCAATTATTATATATAATTATATAGCCGGCCGCAGTGGCCGAGCGGTCTGCGGCGAGCCAGTCACGTTCTACACGGCCACTACGGTCGGGGGTTCGAATCCCCCCTCGGGCATGGATATTCGTGCCGTCCTTAGTATTAGCTAGTTCATAAGCAGTTTGTAAGTTTAGGGACTGATGACCCCGTAGTTAAGTCCCAATAAGCTCTAATTTTGAACATTATTTTTATAGAATGAAACTTCACTCTGCAGCGGAGTGTGCGCTGATATGAAACTTCCTGGCAGATTAAAATTGTGTGCCGGAACCGGGACTCGAACCTGGGACCTTTGCCTTTCGCGGGCAAGCGCACTACCGACTGTGCTATCCCGACACGTCTCACGATGCCGCCTCACAACTTTACTTCCGCCAGTACCTCGCCTCCTACTTTCCAAACTTCACAGAGGCTCTCCTGCAAACACGCAAGACTAGCACTCCTGGAAGAAAGGATATGGTGGAGACATGGCTTAGCCACAGCCTAAGGGATGTTTCCAGAATGAAACTTCACTCTGCAGCGGAGTGTGCGCTGATATGAAACTTCCTGGCAGATTAAAATTGTGTGCCGGAAGCGGGACTCGAACCTGGGACCTTTGCCTTTCGCGGGCAAGCGCACTACCGACTGTGCTATCCCAGGTTCGAGTCCCGATTCCGGCACACAATTTTAATCTGCCAGGAAGTTTCTTATCAGCGCACACTCCGCTGCAGAGTGAAGTTTCATTCTGGAAACATCCCTTAGGCTGTGGCTAAGCCATGTCTCCACCATATCCTTTCTTCCAGGAGTGCTAGTCTTGCGTGTTTGCAGGAGAGCTTCTGTGAAGTTTGGAAAGTAGGAGGCGGGGTACTGGCGGAAGTAAAGTTGTGAGGCGGCATCGTGAGTCGTGTCGGGATAGCACAGTCGGTAGTGCGCTTGCCCACGAAAGGCAAAGGTCCCAGGTTCGTGTCCCGGTTCCGGTACACAATTCTAATCTGCCAGGAAGTTTCATTATTTTTATAGATAGTTTCCAGTCACTGTAAAAACAATTGAAAATTCCGTCGACCTTGAAGAAGACTATGAAAAAATAAGCACTTTTTTAAATCTAAAAGAACAGTTTTTCACTGTCAGTCCGAATACTTTACTTCTTGTAGTCTCAGTTGGAAATAATTACTTAAATAATCAGACTTTTTCATAGAATATGTTCTTAAACAGAATTGAAAAGAACAAAATATTCTCCTAGCAGCAAGCGGATTACTTATACCATATAGATGGTTCTTAAAATTTGTGATTGTGAATTGCAATTATTATGGCAACACATGTAAAATATAACAAAAAGTGTGCCGCATACAACAGGTAATTGGTGAATTAATAGTTCAACTAAGTCATTTTTCAATTTTATTGCACGGCCACATGGGCCCACGATTTTATTTTATATTGTATGAGTATTGTCATAGTTATTAAATTCACAAATTCAAATTTTAACGGCTATCTGTATGGGAGTGAAAATGTGTATGAGTCTAGGAAAAAGTATTTTTTACTTTCTAATGGGGTTTGAAGAAGTTTTCTGTTTTAAAAATGTATTTATATTTAAATAATTCTTAGTCTTTTGTATGAGCACTTTAGCAACACATTTCAAACATTAAAATAACAGTACAACAGAGACATGCAGTATATTCCAGGTTTATTTGTTTCTGTTTACCTGAGTCAACCAATATTATCTTCCTTTTACATATATCTCGTATAAAGGTAGTGAAGATAAAATTTGAAACATTTGAGCTCACACGGAGGCTCATCAGCACTCTTTCTTAGTATGAAACATTCTGCAATGAAACAGAAAAAGAGGGGAAACAGCAAATACAGAAAGTACTCTCCGCCCCCACAAGAGATAGGAGGACGAGTGTATACCGTATTGTCATCTAGTTCTCATATAACTCGAAAGTTTCACAGCGGGAAGTGCGTTTCAAAGCAGATGCAAAATTTCTACCGAACAGAAAGACAGAGTAACGAACTATTCTCCGCCACACAAACACAGAATAGCGAGTTAATATTGCACTGTCACACAGTTCCGGGTTATGCTGAAACTTTGAAGACTCTCGCCCGTCGGGAAATTGGTTTAAAATGAGTTTTAAAATTTCTATCGGACAAAAAGAGAAAAAGAAAGTAGCCTTCATCAGGCGCCAGATAAGAAAGCGAGTTTACACAGCTTTATCATCCAGTTCTGCGTTATATTGAAAATTTCATTTTGTGACTCGTCTGGAAATTAGTTAAAAATCAATTGCAAAATTTATACCAAAGAGACAGACAGAAAACTAAGCTCCCTCCACCACACACCAGACAAGAAAGCGAGTTAGTACTACATTGTCGGCCAGTCCTCAAGTATTTTGCAAAGTTAGTTTAAAATGAATTGTAAAATAATTGCCGAACAGACAAAAAATGTTTAAAATGAACTGTGTTCCCCGAGATTGCTTTCAGCTGACAGTAGCATTATTTTATTGACAGTTTTCCATCTTTATCGTTTACTTCAGCCAGTTATGTAAGATTCTTTTCTATGTTTCCACCGAGTACATCAATAACTTTGTTGGAGATTTATCTCTCATTA
Organism: Locusta migratoria; assembly: GCA_026315105.1. NCBI lineage: Eukaryota > Metazoa > Arthropoda > Insecta > Orthoptera > Acrididae > Locusta > Locusta migratoria. The sequence continues at coordinate 732,892,553 of CM048755.1, read as the reverse complement.
GTACGTCTAGATTTTCACTATAGCGATCTATACTGCTCTGTTTCACGTCTCAATAACGTTGCTGATACAGTAATTGAATCCTCTTCCAAAACCATAGCTAGTCTATCGTTTTAATTAAAGTAGCTTCTCATCAGTTAAATTTTCTATCTACATTGGCGCCGGCCGCGGTGGCCGAGGCGACTGAGGCGCTCCAGTCACGGTCTGCACGGCCACTACGGTCGGGGGTTCGAATCCCCCCTTGGACATGGATATTTGTATCGTCCTTAGTGTTAGCTAGTTCATAAGTAGTTTGTAAGTTTAGGGACTGATAACCACGTAGTTAAGTCCCATACGCTATACAAACATTTAAACATTTTTATATACATTGGCTTTTACATCAGATCATGTTTTCGTAGGTCTTTCATGGGGTGGCGTATAGTTCATATACAGTGACACAAATTAACTCACTACATATTAACTACATATTAGAAAACCGACTAACACTTTCTACTGTGTGTAAATTAATGCACTATTCAGGTGAGAAACAGCCTAAAAGCCAAACTCACGCTCGTTGGTATGCATGGCTTTTCCATACTAGGGAGCAAACATTTAAGGAATTTGGTTTTACATTCCCATCGTTTTCCATTCCTGCTGCTTACATTATTTTCTTACGCGTTCAATCGAGTACGGAACGTTTATCAGGCATGTAAATTACACTTTCTAGATAGTGACGCATTCAATAAGATTGAAAGATGGATTTATGGAATTGATTTGTATTTGAGACGAGAGGATTTCATCAACGTCCAGTTATCTACACTTAGATTTTCTGTGATATCCCTGAATTACTCAAGTATATGTCGTAATGATGCCTTGTGTAATCGACAAGCTCTTCATATTTCCCTGTCTTTCTCTAACGATGTCATTTAGACGGAGTGTAGGACCATGATCTTGCCACATTCCTACCTTAGCTCCAACGAGCCAATGTGAGCATAACTTGATCTACATCGCTGACAGTAAGGGCCTACTAACCATCGGCAGCTTGCATGACATGAACATCGCGTTATTCGTGTACATTTGCACAGAGAGAAATCCCTTGCGCCGACAACTGTGGCTTTGCACGCAAGCCATCGCTTTAGACTCACCTGTTGTATGCAGACGCGTAGTCTTGGTCCAGTAGATAGACAATTCAACTGTGTTCCATTTTACCATTTTGTAGGATCCTACCACATTGTCTTTTACAGGAAAATGATCGGCTACCATTTCCTGTATTTTTTTTTTTTTTTTTTTTTTTTTTTTTTTTCAAACCCTAAATCTAGCATTCTTGAAAATGTAGCAGTTTTCAGTGCCTTATATATAATGTATATTTGAATATGGGTCTCAGAAGTGGTAAAAGAAAACAAAACATTAAAAAGTAAAACGATACTTTTGTCATTTCTCTGCCGCGGTAGAGTGGCTGAGCGCTCTAACGTGCCTTGCTGCAGAGCACTTGGTTTCTCATCGTCGGAGTTTCGAGTCGTTCCTCGGGCATGTGTGTGTGTGTGTGTGTGTGTGTGTGTGTGTGTGTTTTGTCCTTACTCACAGTAGTTTATAAGCCTAGGGACTGTTAACCGCAGTAGTTAGGTCCCACAGATTTGCAAAATATTTTCACATTTGATTTTGACATTTCTGTAAATTACTCTCGGTCAGTGTAATTATGAGCTGTGTAAGGTGATATATGTACTCAGGGAGATATATTTACCTCACAATATAATTGATGCAGGAAATATGCTGATATCCATGACTTAAGGTGAAGATCCACAAAATACTCGTAGTGGGAAGCGTGGTGGTAAGGTGCACGGACGCCCTCCTGATTTTAAGTAACATGGGGCGAAACATTATCTCAATAAGTGTGATTCAGAAATTCTGAGTGCCAGTTAAGTTGTTGTTGTTGTGGTCTTCAGTCCGGAGACTGGTTTGATGCAGCTCTCCACAATACCCTATCCTGAGCAAGCCACTTCATCTCCACATAAGAACGGCAACCTACATCTGTCTGAATCTGCTTACTGTATCCATCTCTTGGCCTTCCTCTGCGATTTTTACCCCACACACTTCCCTCCAATGCTAAATTCACAATTCCTTGATGTCTAAGAATGTATCCTACCAATCTATCCCTTCTTTTAGTCAAGGTATGCCAGAAATTTCTTTTCTCTCCAATTCTGTTCAATACCTCCTCATTAGTTACGCGATCCACCCACCTAATCTTCAGCATTCTTCTGTAGCACCATATTTCAAAAGCCTCAATCCTCTTCCTGTCCGCACTGTTTATCATCCATGTCTCACTCCCATACAAGGCAACACTCCATACAAATGCCTTCAGAAAAGACTTCCTTAGGCTTAAATCAATATTCGATGTTAACAAATTTCTCTTTTTCAAGAACGCTTTTCTACCCATTGCCATTCTGCATTTTATATCCTCTGTACTGCGACAATCATTTGTTATTTTACTTCCCAAATAACAAAACTCATCTACCTTCTTTATTGCTTCGTTTCCCAATCTAATTCCTTCAGCATCACCTGATTTCCTTACACTGCACTCCATTACCCTAGTTTTTCTCTTGTTAATGTTCATCTTATATGCACCTTTCAGCACACTGTCCATTCCCTTCAACTGCTCTTCCAGGTCTTTTGCTGTCTCTGAGATTATTACAATGTCGTCGGCAAAACGCAGTGTTTTTAATTCTTCACCCTGAACTTTAATTCCTTCTCCAAATTTCTCCTTGCTTTCCTTTATAGCTTGCTCAATGTACAAATTGAATAACAATGGAAAAAGACTACAACCCTGTCTTACTCCCTTTCCAACCACTGCAGCCCTTTCATGCCCTTCAACTCTGACAACCGCTGTCTGGCTTTTGGACAAGTTATAAATAACCTTACGTTCCCTATATTTTACTCCTGCTTGCTTCAGAATTTGAAAGAGTTTATTCCAATCAACATTGTCAAAAGCCTTCTCCAAATCTACAAAAGCTAGAAATGTAGGTTTGCCTTTTCTTAATCTATCTTCTAGGATAAGCCGTAACGTGAGTATTGCCTCCCGTGTTCCTACATTTCTCCTGAACCCAAACTGATCTTCCCCGAGGTCGGCTTCTACCACCTTTTCCATCCTTCTGTATATAATTCGTGTTAATATTTTGAAACCATGACTTATTAGACTGCTGGTTCTGTTGTTTTCACACCTGTCTGCACCTGCTTTCTTTGGAAAGGGGATTATAACATTTTTCTTAAAGTCTGAGGGTACTTCGCCTGTCTCATACATCTTACACACCAGGTGAAACAGGTTTGTCATGGCTTGTTCTCCCAGAGACTTCAGTAGCTCTGAGGGAATATCATCTACTCCTGGGGCCTTGTTTCGACTTAGGTCTTTCAGGGCTCTGTCAAATTCTTCTCTCAGTACAGTATCTCCTATTTCATCTTCATCTACATCCTCCTCCCGTCCTACAATATTGTCTCGGAGTTCATTTCCTTTGTAGAGCCCCTCTATATACTCTTTCCACCTTTCAGCTTTCCCTTCTTTGCTGAGAACTGGTTTTCCATCAGTGTCCTTGATATTCATAGATCTGTTTTTCTTATCTCTAAATGTTTCTTTTATTTTCCTATAGGCTGCATCTATTTTTCCCCTATTTATACATTCTTCTACATCCTTGCATTTGCCTTCTAGCCACTCCTGCTTAGCCATTTTGCACTTCCTGTCAATCTCATTTCTTAGTCGTCTGTACTCTATTTTGCCTGTTTCGTTTAAGTAACTGACTAATATAAACTTTAAACTATTATAAAACGTTCAAATTTTTGTAAAGCTTGTGGGACTTAACTGCGGGGTCATCGGTCCCTAAACTTACAAACTACTTATGAACTAAATTACACTAAAGACAGCACAGACATCCATGCCCGAGGGACGATTCGAACCTCCGACGCGGGAGGCCACGCGATTCGCAACGTGGTGCACCAGACCGCTCGGCTACTCCCGCGCGGCTAAACTGTTTTAACTTACCCAGAATTTACAAATTGTTCAAATGTTTGTAAATTTGTGGGACTTAACTACCGAGGTTATCAGTCCCTAGGCTTACAAACTACTTAAGCTAACCTAAGGACAACAAACACCCCATGCCCGAGGGAGGACTAGAACCAACAACGGGAAGCAGCAACCCGCTCCGCAGCAAGGCGCCTTAGAGCACATGGCCATTCCACTGCAGCTCTAGTTTACATGTTTTCGCCCTTTACGTTCTTTGCGGGTTATATGATAGCAAGCTCTATTCTCTCAATGAAATGGTTTCCCTTTCCTCAAAAATTGCATATGGATAACATCCCTTACATTCTGCCTTTTTTAAAAACTACATTAGCTTTCAGATTTCGAATTTCGGATCACTGCAGGCAAAGTGCATGACCTATTTCCTTCACCATCCTTGACACACACATCCTGAGCTTGTAGTCCATATCTAATGAACACGTTGTCAACAGGACGTTAAACCCTAATCTTCCTTTTCCCTCCGATATTTGAATAACTCTAATAGAACACAGTTTGGTGTCCTCGACGGTGAGCGTTCATCGGAGATTTTGGTATCGTATTGCATACCGCACGGAAGTGTTACAGAAACTCGCTTGTTCTCTATACATAAATGATTTGACGAACAGTATTTGTAGAGTTCTACTTCTGTTTGCTGGAGAAAATGTACAGTCTTGGAAAGTGTCGTGGTTGAGTGTCTATAGAAGTATAGAGATTAATTTCGACATTATTTATGGTTTGTGTGATGAATCGAAACTTTCTTTGAATGTAAAAACGTAAATAAGTACAGATGAATAGGAAAAGAGAGGCCTATGCTATACAGAATTAGTAACGTATTACAGACACTATAAAGTCTATTCAGTAAATAGGCGTAACGTTCAGAGACTTAGGAACGCGAAGGAAAATCAAATGTTTGTAAATCTATCGGACCAAACTACGTGATCATCAGTCCTTAGCTTGCAAACTATGCCCCAGGGAGGACTCGAACCTTCACGGCGAGCAACCGCGCGCTCCGCAGCGAGACGCTTTTTTTTTTTTTTTTTTTTTTTTTTTTTTTTTTTTTTTTTTTTTTTTCTCTCTGGGTAGTTCTGTTCATTGCGGACACTGATCATATTTGTTCGTTTTCGTTCGTTGTGTTCTTGGCTCAGCTTTTTTATTTCAGAGTGCGTTGAGCCCTCTGACCGGGCGCGCTGAGCCACGGCGCCCGGCGACCGCTCGGCTACTCCACCGCGGCTTCGCGAAAGGAGAATGTAATGATTGTAATAGGGAAGGTGAATTGTCGACTTCGATTCATTGGAAGAATTTGAAGAAAGTGTGGTTCATCCGTGAAGGAAACGCGAAAATAGACACTAGAGCGACTCAGTCTTGAGTATTGAAGCAGTATTTGAGATACCTACGTGGTAGGATGAAAGGAAGGCACCAAAGCAATTCAGAGAGTGGCTGCTAGATTCTTTACTGGTAATTTAGATCAACGCACAGTCATTACAGAAATGTTTCCTTATCTCCAATGGGAAACCACGGAGGGAAAAGACATTCTTTTCGCAAAAATACTACAAAGATCGTGCGTGCAGTACAGGAACAGTATACAAATAGACAGACAAACACGACGGATTTATAAAAAAAATTGTCAGCAATCAATGGTAAATATTTTGTTTATTCAGATCTAGATTTCGATCACTGTGTGATCATTATCACTGCTTAAAACAAACAGTTAAAACATATAACACTTTTCGACCTCCATGATGTCACAATGGAATCAAGCCTAATAGGAAGGTTTTAGTTAAAAATTAAATTACGATACATTTCTTTGGCGATCTGGTTTTGATGAAACAAAGCCTGCATGTTGCCCCTATCTACGCTCAAATTGTTCAAATGTTTGTATAGCTTATGGGACTTAACTACGGAGCATCAGTCCCTAAACATACAAACTACTTATGTACTAGCTAAAACTAAGGACGGCACAAATATCCATGCCCGAGGGGGGATTCGAACCCCCGACCGTAGTGGCCGTGCACACCGTGACTGGCGTGCCGCAGTCCCTTCGGCCACCGCGGCCGGCTATCTACGCTCAGCTTACCTTTAGAAACCACATGCAAATTTATCTAGTAGTATTGGAAATTATCGTGTTCAAACAGAGAGACATAGGGTGGTTACAGATACAATTGGTATTTTCCTTTTCCGCTATCCGGCTATTATTAAATAATGCATGTATTTTCACCAAACCTATGCTGAAGTTACCTGTGAAAGCCCCATGTAAATTCAAGTAGTTTTGTAGATTAATGTGTTCAAACAGATTAATAACAGGCAAAACTGATTTACAATCTTCAGTGTTCAATAAGTAACAATGCATTTCATAACTTGTCGTATTAAAGTAATGGGAGCTATAACAGATGCTGAGAGTGCTTCTATTAAACTTGAAAACACAATCGCACACGTTTCTGTACGTGTTTGAAGGCGTGTGGGACATCGGTAGTGATGTCCGGAATGTGACTTCTCCGTGCATCTTGGAGCTCTTTGTATGGTATGCGGATTGGCGTCATAGGCCTTTCCCTTCAACGTACCCCATAGGAAGCAATCTGGTGGTGCCAAGTCGGGTGAACGCGGAGACCAGAATCCTCGAGAGATGATCCTGTCACTGAAGATGTCCTTTAAAAGGTTCTTCGTCTCGTGGGCGCTATGTGCAGTCGCCCCATCCAGAATCAGGTAATTCTCATTCAGTTAATCTAGGAATTATTCCAGAATGCAGATGCAGTACCGTCCTACATTTCTGGTTTCCTGTAAGAAGATCGGCCCAATGATGCATTTACGACACACGGCGCACCAAACACCTACCTTTTGATAATGCAGTGAAAAAACCTTTAATTCATGCGGGTTCTCCGTAATCCACACACGACTATTATGGCTATTCACTTAACCGGAAAGGTGAAACCATGCCTCATCCGTAAAAAACGTAGTGTCAAGAATCCCCTCACCACTTGTCTGCAAGAAGGACAGAAACCAGTTGCAAAAGTTCACACGTGGGCTGGGCGATCGGTATCTTTCGGTTCATGCACGACCGAAATTTTGTACGAATTCATGGACAGTGACTTCCGGAGGATTTTGAGAGCGGAACCGACGGATACGGGACCTGCTGAGCTAGTCCAGTAACCTATTTCTGTGGCCCTGATTTTAAAGCATTATAAACGCTTCCGGTCTTTCGAAACTTAGTGATGATGTTCCGTACAGCATTGCTGTTGCGCATCTTCACTCATAGGAACTTTGCTGCAAATGCGGGTTCTACTGCTGAGGTAAACTTGTCTCCATTGCAGAACACAAGCTCCATAAGAAACACTCATTGTTCAATCGTCAGCATGATGACCTGCAACACAATTATGTCACACAAGACGTTGGTCTTCAATCATAACAGACCTGCGAACAAATACAAATACCTATTTATAGTAGGTCAAATACAGTTAAAATACGTTACACAATGGAAAATGTGGTATTAATAATTGACAGTCATATCAGTCTTTACTTAGGATACCACAACATGTTACTTTCTGAACATCCAGTAGTATATATTATCTCCCCGTCAAGAAGTGTTCTGTCAATTATGAGAATTGTAATACAGTGCAATAGATCTACTACAGTTATACTACAGCGTTCTTTGTACTCGGAAACGATTGACGAGGACTTACGGCATTTGCACAAAGGATTGCCGTTTAGGTATGGGCGTGGCCGGTTTCAATGTTGCAGAGAACATTATGTGACCCAGAGCCGTATTCGCTTGCAGAATGTCATTTCTGTGTTGTGGTTGCGGTCTATGCAGTCGTGGGAGGAGGAATGGTTGTCAGTGGCGGATAATAAGCTGCGGTTGGTGAAGCCATCTACCGACCTTGGCGATCGTTCTGTCGGTCTCTCATGTGGCCATTCCACGCCTCTGAATCGAGAACTGTCCATTTACACATGCCTTCTTACTCCTTCGAGAGGATTCTGCCTTCTGTGATTCCTGTAGTGTGCAATTAACTGTACGCCACATTTTAAAAGAGAACATTTTGTATCGTGTTTAGAGACCGGAAGTTGATAACGGGGAGAGCGTGATAAAAGTTTTCAAATTTTGCGAGTGGTCTGTGGTCTGGACTTTTAGGCTGGAGGTTTTAGTATCTTGTACATTAGCTGGCTCTTACTTTTTATTCATGGAATCAGCCAGCAATTCAGCTACTTCTTCCACTTACTCATTTTTAGTCAAACGTGACATGATACAACATTGTAGTGATTCAGAGTAGGTTTTCACAGGCTTTGCTTTACGTAATATAGTAATTTCAGCAGTCTTGCTTTACGTTGTAATATTTTATTTCAATTGTTCGTGTCTCCTTTCTTTTAGCGTACTTTACTGACACTCGTTTCTTACTATTTACGTCACGCTGCCAAGGACTTAGCTATGAGCCCAAATTTCCGTAGCCATTCATCCAGCCATAAAAACTTTCGTATATTTTAATGAATGAGATTTCATAAAGAAAAGCACAGAGATTTTACATTAATCAACCTTATTGTAATTTCAGTTCCAATCCACTGTTAAGTTTTTCATAGCTCTGGTTCACTTTATACCTCACTTTAATTTCTTTTTACTTCATTTCAAAATGAATAAAAGGAAGTCGTATTAGTTAGACCACTTATAACTCAAGAACGGCTGTACCGATTTTAATGATTTCAGATTTGTTGCATTCGTCTTTGTTCAGAATAACGGAATAACTGTAAACTTAACGGCAAAATCACAGAAAAAGTAATGGAATAAATCATTCATTCATTTTATTTCTCAAATCAACATCCCTTTTTCCCGACACAGACTAACAGTAGAAGGATGAATGAGGCATTGTCTGAAAAGATGTCAATTTGCCTTAAAACTTACTCTTCTTGATCATTTTAACGTGAAAGGTAGTGATATTCGAACATGTGTTTACAAAGCACATTTAGGGATCATGAGCTATGTCATACCTAAAAACGTATAATTAATTGTTTTTATTTTTTACGTATTGTGTGATTTGTTTTGAAAGAAGCATATAAAGGATTTGTTTGTGTGGTAGAAGTTCATCACCGAAGTGTTCCCGAACACCATGGCTAATCGCAAAAATTACAATTGGTTGAGTGAACGAGCAATTTTGGTGGCTAAGAACCAAGATGTGGATGACCTAAACTTCGTAGTTTAGAATCAAATCAGTGGTACTCTGCATCCATTCAAATATATTGCCTGTTTAACAGACAAAGCCACCAACTACCCAACTGAAGTTTTAGGCCTTTGGATGTATCTGACTTACCACTGCTCAATACACGTAACTGTGCGACACTCGTCATAATTATGCTGACAACATTGTATAAAACAGCTACCACAATACTCGTCACACATGCACAAAGTCAGTTTGGAATGTCTTGCTTTATAATAGGAATACAGCATTCGCAGTTCGCCCCTGCAGTAATTCAACGATAACGATTTCTTTTATCCATGCCATCTACTATGCGTATTATTATCCTCTGAAATAAAAGTATACAGCTTGAAGATAGTTAACTTACAACAATGAATTTCCATTAACTCTCTCTCTCTGAAGGAAAAAAAAAAGGAGTTCAAATGTTTGTAAATCTTTGGGACTTAACTACCGTGGTTATCATTCCCAACTCTTACAAACTACTACAGCTAACCTAAGGAGAACACACACAACCACGCCTGATGAAGGACTCGAACCTCAGTCGGAGAGCAACCGCGCGCTACGAAGCAGGGCGCCTTAGAACGCCCGGCCACTCTGCTGCCTCTCTCTCTCTCTCTCTCTCTCTCTCTCTCTCTCTCTCTCTCTCTCTCTGTGTGTGTGTGTGTGTGTGTGTGTGTGTGTGTCTGCGTGCGTGAGTAAGTGTGCTTACATGATTGACGAAAAACTTAATTATAGTCCGATTAAAATGACTCGCTAGTTGACAGTTGACGCGCTGGAGCTGCTTTCCTCCAATGCCCTTCTCGTACTGCTTGTGTCGTTGATAACCTGTAATTAAGTGCAAAGCACGACTGTTGACTGATTCGTAGAACGGCAACTCGTGTAACCACTAGCAGGTGTGCGGACATTTTCAGGTAACCAACGATATCGAAAAAAATAAGTTTACTTTTAGCGCTGTCTCTGAAATTTTTCTGTTGAGTTTGCTCATCGAAGTAAGATTTAATCATTGTGAACAAAGCAATCATGATGCTGGAGATGGGATTGAACTGAGGACCGCGAACGCGTCTTCTGCTGCGATTCAGTGATCGATCACTCAAAATTAGCTGCCGACAGAGATTTTTGCATTGCTGCCAAAAATTGTTGCCGGCCTCTTCGAATACGCACCGCGTAACTTAGAAAATATTTAGGTGTATTGTCCTTGGCTTACAAACTACTCAAATTAAAACTAACCTATATCACACACATCGACACCCGATGGAGGACTCGAACCTCCGACGCGGGAGACCGCGCGATCCGTAACGTGGCGATCGAGACCACGCGGCTACACCCGCGCAGCGGTGAGAAAAAGAGCTGCTACAGTATTAACGGTCTGTTGAATCAATCTCATCAATCTGATCGCGTGCTCACGAATGTTTTATAAACAACTAAATACGTTGTGATCCTATTCAGTAATCACATAAACCTTAGTACGCAAGATACCTTTATTACTCGTTTGGTTCCTAATTTTAATCAGGCTTGATTCCATATTGGAATTTTAATGGTAGCCTTGCTGACCCGGCCATCTTCGTACCGCCAAACAGTCAATGAATATCGAGGTGGCTTTTAGCTAAACCTAATTAAGGTATTTATTATCATATCAAAATGAATTAAGTAATGTAGTTTATTAGGAAAATACGTATAAAGGAAATAAGAAGTCAATAAAAGTACAAAAGTCAAGTATCTCAGTTGCGTCTCAACAAGACATTCGCTTTAACGAAGCTATATATTTTGCTGCATGGGTTGCACTCCCGTTGATTCTCTTCACTGAAGGATCTCTTGGTATATTTTTTGATCTGTTTTCAGGCCCAAGGACAAATAAACCGGACGGTTTGCAGACATGTGAACATGCCACGTACAATTGACAATGAAAAAACATGCATTTTGTAGATTCAGACCACAAACATTCAAGAATTGAACTTGTGATTTTTTTAATCGTCATGGCAAATGTAAGACTAATCGTGAATTGAATTCGTTTAAACTCAAAGCGCATATCGGTTGGCATCATCTGAATACTCGGAGTGAGAACGTCCTGGCTTTTAATTTTCGTTTCAGTATCACTGCGTGAATCACAATGATCATCTGTTTTCTTTTCATCAGTCGTGTTCCATTGCAAAGTTTTGGTTGATTTGGATTTCAGTTGTAAATTTAATAGTTAATAGTTATTCTACTATTCGGAGCCGAGATGAATCAAAACTAATCTGAGATCAATAAAATGGTTCCATCCGTTCTTCATCTGTAAACGCTGTAACTAAGCCGAATTCCTTTTATTTATTTAGAATTTATTTGCTATACAAGCAAATTCCGCCACTCGGGACGTATTGAATTCGTTTAAACTCAAAGCGCATATCGGTTGGCATCATCTGAATACTCGGAGTGAGAACGTCCTGGCTTTTAATTTTCGTTTCAGTATCACTGCGTGAATCACAATGATCATCTGTTTTCTTTTCATCAGTCGTGTTCCATTGCAAAGTTTTGGTTGATTTGGATTTCAGTTGTAAATTTAATAGTTAATAGTTATTCTACTATTCGGAGCCGAGATGAATCAAAACTAATCTGAGATCAATAAAATGGTTCCATCCGTTCTTCATCTGTAAACGCTGTAACTAAGCCGAATTCCTTTTATTTATTTAGAATTTATTTGCTATACAAGCAAATTCCGCCACTCGGGACGTATTTTAGGGAATTTTCCCGGGCGACACAGTGCTCAAATGCATTACTCCACTACTAACTTGATATTTTCCTCCTTTAGAGACTGAGGATAGGCTTCACACAAGAAGAAAATAATGGAGAAGTGAGACTCGAGTATATCAACTACAATAACACGATTTACAAAATTTCATTGATTACAGGAGTAAAATAATAGAAATAAAGAAATAAAGACGTGCAGGAGATCAGGGAATTGCTTAACAAACGGAAAACAATATTACCAAACAGACAAACGGTAACACTGTCTTTAACCTTAACCATGCGTCATGGCAGCATCGTCGAAGCCGTTCCCGCCGGAGGTTCGAGTCCTCCCTCGGACAAGGGAGTGTGTGTCGTCCTTAGTGCAAGTTACTTTAAGTAGTTTGTAAATCTAGGGACTGTTGACCTTAGCAGTTTGGTCCAACAGGTTTACAAACATTGGAGCATTTGAAAATTTTTTCAGGTCATTGGTGAGCAGGGTAATGGAGGGAAACTAATACGAATCTGTAAAGAGAATAAACTACACTTAATTTTCTGCTCATAAACACAACACAGACATGAAATAAGAAACAAAGAACACGTGCATTTTTATAAAACATCTATTAACTAAAGACATATTATATTGCTCAGAAGTGTTAAATTCACAACTGGCCTACAGTAGTACGTATGGAAAAAAAATAAGGAAGGGAAACGTGTGTTTTCATCAGTCTGCAATTCTGTTTAAATATTTTTAGCAGCTCGATGTCTGGAAGGATTTTACTGGTCTTCAACCGCATTGCTGACATTAAATTTCGTTAATTTCATCATTGAAAAAAAGGAAGATAAAAACCACTTCACACAAATATGTAGTCATAACGAATAGAAGGTAAAAAAAGCGTGACAACATGCCGAGTACACCCGTTAGGCCGCTTGGCGGCACTAACTCCGATTTCGCGCTACTCTCCCATGCAGTGCAGTTGCACTTGCGCATTCATATCTCTATTTTGCAAGTTATGAAGTCGCAATTTTCATATAGCCTGTATGTTGTGGGAACGTATCTAAGATAGATTACTTAAGCGCCCTTTCGATACTGATAATTGCTTTTTTATTAAGTGTTCCTGGATGGAAACAGGGAACACTGCAGTGAATAACCGAAAGACTTAACACTTCAACCTCCTGAAGCTCCTTTCCGGCCAGATACGGGGACTTAACCCCTCCACAGTCCTATACACCTATCGTTCCTTGATGCGTCCCATCCTTTGCAGTTTCCATCCCGCTTGGATATTTGCCTCTCCCACCTATTATAAATCAATCCAAATCCTTGAACGCCATGCCCTCCACCTCGCTTACTGCATCCGCCTCCCTTCCCCCTTGCGGATCCTCTACAATCTGATTCATTTCCCTCACCTTCTAAAGTTCCTCGAGCATCTCCGTATCCTCTACACCACCCGCAAAATTGAATCCAGTCACCGTGTGGTCTCTCTCATCCTGCTGAACCCCGGGCCTCTGCCATGCCGGTATCTGCATATCCCTCCCTCCCTACACTTTCACACCCTCCACATCCTCTCCCATGGTAACTTTGGCCACCTGCCTCTCCCAGATGACGCCCTCCATCCTGATATGTACCCTTCCTATCAGCCCTGATCCCTCTCCTCCCCATATATTATGTGCCCCCCTCCACTCCCACTCCTCCCTTCCCTCCCCCACTTGGATCTCCCTTCCCCTCCCTCAGAGTTCTTATGTTTTCCTTCCACACTCCCCCACCCCTTTCCCTTCCCGCCCTCTGCACCTCCATTCCTTCCCCTCTCCCACTGCGGGGTCTCAGTTCTTTACTTTTTAATAGTCTTTCTAACAGTGCTCCCTACTTACGTGTTGTGTCAGTGTCAAGTGGTGAGTCTGATTTTAGAACTTCAGCAACTGCTGCATAGGCAGAACAATGTGTTGCCATGTTTTTCAAAAATGTTCAAATGTTTGTATAGCTTATGGGACTTACCTACGGGGTCATCAGTCCCTAAACTTACAAACTATTTATGAACTAACTACTACTACGGACGGCACAAATATCCATGCCCGAGGGGGGAATTCGAACCCCCGACCGTAGTGGCCGTGCAGACCGTGACTGGAGCGCCTCAGTCCTCTCGGCCACCGCGGCCGGCGCCATGTTTTTAAATTGTCTCTTGTCGTCACCATTCACTGTGCAAAATCTGTGGTTTTTCAGCCACCATGGCAGTTTTCAATATTGAGTATGTGTGTTTTACGGCCTACATTTCATCGTTTTTAATTCGCCAATTTTATCTTCTCTTTTATCGTTAATTCAACTTTTTTTTCTTCTTTTTTATTGTTAAATTCAACATTCTTATCTTCTTTTTATTGTTAAATTCAACATTTTTATCTCCTGTTTTAAACCATCATTACCGCCTGTCAAACACATATGTACGCTGGGCTGAAGAGCACCGTACAAGGCTGCTGCCAGCCTGCCCCACGGGGCATTAAAATACAATACAGAAAAAACACATAGTAATTAATTTATTGGACTGTCCATGTATTAAAGTAGTAAGAAAAGGGGAAAAAAGGAATCACTGAATGCTATGGCAACTCTAATACTTCTTACCGCATCACTTCATTTTCCTGCAGCAGACCAACTGGATAACGATCGTGAAGTCTACTAAAATGTATAATGCATTAACAACTCACTTTTAGTAATTCTGCGAATAAATTAGAGTGACACATTTTCAGTTCTCTAATATGTACTGTAGAATATTGCCGATCATTAATCCTCTTCTAAAATTGTTTTCAGCGATTACTTTCCAGCAGCTGGGTCAGGATTTACATTTTCTTAGAGGGTAATCAAGCAAGAATGCATCGACACCTGTACATCAAAAGGCACAACAATTCTGTTTGCCCATAAGTGACTGTAATGTAGTATCTAAAACGATACAATTACTCTGGCCTTCTCTGACTTGAGTTTATTGTTTGTCCTGGCCCAACTACTTTTTAATATATATATTTTTACTTGCGCTTTCAATAGACTTATTTCAAGTGCATCAAGAAATGTAGACCTAACAAACAACTGGTTCTATTGAAATCATAAATGGTATCACTGTCACAAATTTGTGGGTGTTTTATTCACAATTTTTCCAGCCGCTTTTCTGTTTGTAGGAGGTTTTCTTAGCGTTAAAGGGATAAACAAATACACGGGGAACTTCAGGAAAATGTGATGTACTGAGCAGTTGTTCAGCAGGGAAGCTGGCACATTATGTCATTAAATGACGTCACGTGCCAGCACCAAGGGGAAGAGAGGTGACTTACTTTCAATGGAAGCGTTTGGACGACACCGCTATCCTGTTCAAGAAAATAGGTCATGATTCTGGAAGTTTCTGTGCCGTCATGCCAGTGATGGGAAACCACACCACCCCTACTGTGCGAAAGTTGGTCACATGAAGTAATTCTGGACCAGTGACGTTGCAAGATGGTGGATCATGTTCCGTTAGAACAGAAAAAGGACAGCATTCCGGTGACAGTGCAGGGACAAAGTGAAGACATTGTTGATGAGAAAGTGTCAAATCCTCTCAGACCAAGACTGTTATTTCCAACAACATATAGATTAACAGCAAGTGGTTCAAAAAATTAAATATTGGCATACTATCACTACCAGATGAAGACTGGGATGTGGTTTACGAACTTGAGAATGTATCAAATGGTGTTAAAGTGTTGCTTAATAATCGTCAATGGGAAGAAATGTGTGCTGCACGGGCATACATAGATTATCAAATTACCGTAGAATGTTTCCAAGGTGCTTCCATTCCGGACATTGAATGTTTTCACATCGTACGATGATGGTATAGCCGCGGTGGAGTAGCCGAGCGGTCTAAAGCGTATCGCTGCGGAGCGCGCGGTTGCTCGCCGTGGAGGTTCGAGTCCTCCCTAGAGTATGGGTGTGTGTGTTTGTCCTTAGGTTAGTTTACCTAGGTTTAAGTAGTTTGTAAGTTACGGACTGATGACCACGCAGTTTGATCCAATAGATTTACAAAAAAAAAAAAAAAAAAAAAAAAAAAAAAAAAAAAAAAAAAAAATGATGATGGTATACTTAAAGTGAAATCCAGTCGCCGGACTATTTTCTTACAACAGTCAACTGCCATTAACCTTTTTAATCTAAATCGTGCAGTTTATCTCCTAAGTAGAAGACTGGGCCGTAGGCTATCAGGAATGCAGACTGCAGACAATGAAATTGTAAAGTACCTTCAAGTGAACAGCATGCATCTTGATGACATAAAACAGTGTTTGCATGTCATACCCAAGTCTGATCCAGTAACCATGATGAAATTTGGAGGTAGCCATCACGATGAAGCTATTGACGTGAACGAAATACATGCAGAGTTTACGGCGTTCAAAAAAATAATTATTTTGAAGATATTTATGGGAGTGAAAAAGTTTGATTCAGAACATAAATCACCACTAAATCCTATGCATAATGAAATATCTGTGTGTGTATGTTTGTGTAGGCACAGATATAGGTATGTAGTGATTGCTGGAATCATTCACAGTATGGGTTTCTATTTACTAAAAAAAAAAAAAAAAAAAAAAAAACCTTAATGATGGAAGGTATAGACGGAACTTCCAGAACTTTCTGTATAAATAGTCTTGCACAGAGAGGTTAGTAATCAGTATACATTGCAGTATGGACAAATTCCGTCGTGTTTCCAATGCTTGGTATGATGGGAATGGTGTACCTCGAAGAACATTCGCTTGTACATGGATTCAAAAACTCAGGAGTTGATGAGGTGCGCAAAGAACTATTAGAGCATTATAAACACGGAGAAGAGAGTAGGCTCGAAGACGTAGAGGCATATTATGAAAAAGAAGTGGAAGATGTACCTAGCGATGTAGTAGCCTTCTATGAATTTGTCAGTTTTTAACTTTCAGATATTAATTTTTCAGTAAATGCAGTATCACAAATGTATGAGTTTCTAGTTAGCCCTTGTATTTTTTTTTATCTTTTTTCAGTTTGTAAAAATTTTCTAAACTTTTTGGTGACGAGGAAATGCGTCCTAGCTCATTGAAATTTCTATATCCTGACTTGTAACTAGGCACATAACAGGAAGGCATCTTCACTTTATTTTAGGAGACTGCGATGTGCTATTCATTTCAATAAAAATATTTACTTGGCGTTCACGTCATTCGGTTTACTTTAATATCGAACACCACTAACAATCTGTACCGCTGTACAGTTCTTCATATAAAACTCGCAAAACCACAAATCAGCAACGAAGCACACGATATAGCGTTTATAAACATGAACACAGCAGCGCGCAAAACGATCGCAGCTATGCGCAGTGGGAGAGTCCTGCACTAACTCTATTCAGCCCACGTTATCGGAGACGAGAGATCACACTTTTGTTTTCTTTATTGTCATTTATGCCCATATTGGGCAGGCTGGCACCACCATCCTACGCCGCTCTTTAGCCTATGGAAATTTTACAATGAATTTGGAAATTCTTAATACAATGGAGAGTAAAACGGAGAATTTGAAAATACACATGGTGAAAAATGTGAAGATTAAAACCGAGAAGCTAGTCTAAACAGCTGCGGGATCCTTTTGGGGCAGACGTTCTTGTAACATATTTCATTATTTCTTTCTTCCCACTAATTTTTTACAACCAAGAACGTCAAGGAGGCTTCGAAAGCGATAACACTGGTGTAATGGCGCAACGCGAACAGGCTCGTCTTGGCGAATTCGCGGCAGCAACCGAGCCATGTTAGTAGGCATGGGGAGGCACTTCATGCTGGCAGTGCCCATGTGAGCGCTCGTGGGCACATTTGCTCACCCCTGCCTTAAGGGCGATCAGCACTTTGTTATACAAGTGAGGACGATGAATTGAAACTTATTTAATGTGTCATCACAGAAAAAAAAAGGACCATTCCGACATATGTGAATGGGGCAGAACAGACTTATAGACACTTCCTTAGTTAATTGACGTCATAAACGACATAAATTATTTTATGTTCTCTTCCCATTTGAAAACTGTACTACAAAAATGTCTGAATAATAGGCTCATAATTTTTCTAATAATCTTTTCGTTATTGCGACCTCATAAATTTGCTAATTTCGCCTTGGTCTCCCCTACATTCTTGCTGTTCGCCTAATATGAAGTGTTCAGACAGCCTGCCTGAAATGAGGTGTTCCGTCTGCTAACTTTCGGTGAAACCTCTCCATCCAATTACAGTTAAAACTGAGAGATAAGACCAACGGAAATATCGTAAATATATGCTAAAGATGACGATTTTTGACTTGGATAAATCATGGTGTAAAGTGTCCCTAAAAGTGCGGGCGGAATTTCTGATAACTACACAGCCAAGAGCGTGATTTTCGGTCCTGTCCAATGACAGGGGCGGAATGTCCGCATATGCGACCTCTTGCTCCGTCTACCAAATTAAAATTAGTGACCCTCTCAAAGTACGTTTTAGAATTTTTATTAAGGACACCTGGCTGCTTCCTCCTTGGCAGGGCGCCGTTCTTGGCTTTTGCAGTGTGTCGTGTTCTTTCTACCCAGCAGATCAGTATCTGTCTAAACAATATTCTTAAGGCTTCTGACGTTTTGCAGCTCCTCCTTTCGCCAGGCACCCCGCTTTGAGAGCGTCCTGAGACGACTGCGACAACCTCGTCTTGGAGCACGTTTCACATATTTGCAGGCCGGTATCATTCCTAAGTGTGGCTCTGTAGCACAGGATTTTTATCTGTCACTTTCAATTTTCTTACCACTGGCAATATTGTCGATGAGTAAAATGTCGAGTAGAACCGTCGTTCGGAATCCACGTTAAACTGGCTGGGTAAGTCAGGTTGGGGGGAGGCAACGGTATACCACTCCCAAACAGGAAATTCCTAGTAAAGCACGCTGGTGTTCAAACCAATCTTCGGATTGTTGACTGATTTAACTTTTATAGTTCCTCTACTGAAACTGTCCCGCGGTATTTCGCTTCACTTGCTGGAAGGAGGAAAATCTTCAGAGTCGAAAAAGACAAACGGAAATCATAATTAAGCTACAGGGATTCGCAATATTTGTAATAGGTTGGAAATGAAAACATGCAGAAGTTCACTACAGATATTATTTGAGATTTTACGGGGTATCCTACTTTTAAAAGTATGAATTATTAGTAGGTTACATGACAATTTGGAAAAAACTGTATTGAAACAGTTGACCTAACGATATCGTCAACTACTCTTGCAGTGGGCACGGGATCAGTGAGAGTATCCCACGGGTAAATGGAAAACATTGCCTACTCAGATGAATAGCATTGCTTTTTACTGCGGCTATTAAGACATGGGAGGCGCTACATCATCTGGTCCAACTGGTTCAGAAGACTGAGGGCCTCACGTTCCATTCCCGTTTGTCAGTCATAGTGCCATGTTGGAGGCATTTGTCGAGTCCCCTTAGAGTGACGTGTTTGAGCGCCCCAGGTATAAATACGTGTCCAGAGATAGTCATCCAAGCAAAAGATGCACTGCTCCACACACAAAGGCTGATAGTGGCAGTATTATCGTATGAGTATCATTCACCTGGGTTTACACGCTTTCTGTGGCAGGAATCGATGAGGCAACTATGGCTGAGAACTACACTGATAAGTCACCTATCTATTATCGATATAAACAGTTGAGGTGGTAGCAGCCTCCCTGACGAGGAATGACTGCTATCAGACTCAAGCACGTCGCGTGTAGTATAAGTGAGCGTGCAGTCTGTGTGT
Organism: Locusta migratoria; assembly: GCA_026315105.1. NCBI lineage: Eukaryota > Metazoa > Arthropoda > Insecta > Orthoptera > Acrididae > Locusta > Locusta migratoria. The sequence goes on along the minus strand of CM048755.1, from coordinate 732,872,918 downwards.
AGAATGGGGAAGGCGCACGATATATCAGAGTTTGACCGAGGGCAGAATTTGATGGCCAGGAGGCTACGCACGAGCATTTCGGAAACTGCACGGTTTGTAGTAGGGTGTTCAAGGAGCCCTGTGGTGAGCGTCCTCAACAAGTGACGAAACCAGTCAAAACACGTCCAAAGGCCGAAAGATTGGCTGGCATCCCTCATTATAGATGACGTTGTAGACTGGAAGACTGTTAAAACAGGGCAGACTTCAATGGTGAAGAGAGTAAACGTGTTTCTGAACACACAGTGCACTGAACCCTCCCAAAGATGGGCCTGCGAGCCGACGCCCCTTCCACCTGCCAGTGCTAGCACCACGATATCGCCAACTACGACGGACATGGGCACGTGAACATCGTCACTGGACATTGACGCAGTAGCGTATCATGTTCTGATGAGTCATATCTTCTTCGTCATGCCGACGGAAGGGCGCAAATCGGTTGTCTTCCAGGGAAATAGCCCCTTGTCACATTATGCGAGACGGAAACAAGCTGGCGTCCGTTCAGTTATGCCCAGGGGAACATTCACACGGGCACCCATGAACCCAGTGGAGCTCGTGACAGGCACCATGACGGCCAAGAAGTATCATACAAGGGTTGCAGAACATGTACACCTTGTTAATGATGGTCATGGTTCCCAACGGAAGTGGCATTTTTCAACAAGACAACGCACCACGATTCAAGGGCCAGGAGTCTGATGGAGTGGTTCGGATAACACAGTGGGGAGCTGCAGTTGGTGGTGGTCAAAACTTTCTGACTGACCAGAGAACATGAACATTACTACGGGTCACCTAAATCCCTTCTGGCTTGCTGCCTTGTAAACACCGGTGACACCTTCAAAAAAGTTTAAATGTTTGTAAAGCTTATGGGACTTCACTGTGGGGCATCAGTGCCTGAAATTCCACACTACTTATGAACTAGCTTATACTAAAGAGGGCACAAACATCCATGCCCGAGGGGGGAATCGAACCCCCAACAGGGAACGACCTCGCGCATCGTAGCATAGCGCCTCAATGCGCTCGGCTGCTCCGCCGCAGCCAGTGGCACATTCCCCAGCCCACAGTTGTTCAACGGTGACCAATATTTTCGCCTTAATGTATATAGGTAAACTGAAGCATCGTATGAATATTTGTACCAAGTCTGGAATTCGAACCGGGGCTCCTGCCCGTTATGCAGTTGCGCTCATTATTACGCCACCCTGACAATACAGCTACGCTCAGTTTCACGAATTTACCTTGGCAGACCTGCGTCCTCAGTGTCACATCTATTTGGTTTGGAGGGCCTTTTCAATGTTGTACGAACTGAAGACGAACATTATGTAGACGGAGACAGAGATGAGAATTTGGTCTGAGACGGGAGTCACTTGTGAGCGAGCGGTCTAACGTAAAGCTATCACTAGGTTTTCGAAACAGTAGCAACGGAGTTGATTCAAGATTGAATGTGCCAGAGGTCGTACAGCACAAGAGTGTCACCAAGGTCTTTAAGAGGCGTGTGGGGAATCGGCATTGCCATACAGAACAGTGGCACGTTTGGTAAAAGCCTTCAACGAAGGTCGCCAAACTGCGGCAGACACGCATCATGCCAGGACGTCCTAGCGTCTTTGAAGAATAGGTGCATGCTGTTGCCGCGTTAATGCACAGTGATCGACGCCAGATGATTCGTGAGCTGGCCCACGAAAACGAATTAGGACATACGACATTGCTTCGCATCCTGAACGAACGCCTATGCATCCTAAAAATTGCATCACGATGGTTTCCGTATGAATTGATTGAAATGCAGAAATGGATGCGCCGCGGTGGAGTAGCCGAGCGGTCTATAGCAGCTCGCTGCGGAGCGGGCGGTTGCTCGCAGCAGAGGTTCGAGTCCTCCCTGGGGCATGGGTGTGTGTGCGTTTGTCCGTAGGTTAGTTTACCTAGGTTTAAGTAGTTTGTAAGCTACGGACTGATGACCACGCAGTTTGGTCCGATAGATTTACAGACATAGAAATGGATGCGTTACGATGCTGCTCAGACGTACTTGGACCGGTATGAGCGCGAAAGAGAGAGTTTCTTACGCCGTATCGTAATACTAGACGAGACAACCACAATGTACGAGCCAAAAATGAAACGCCAATCCAACGAATGCCGTCATTATGGGTCGCCGCGAAAGTCGAAAGTGCGTTAGTGCTCCAGTATGGTGATAGTTATGGTGATTCTCGTGTACAATTGTTATGGTGTTATCCTAACGTATTACGTTCGTTCACGACCGACCGTCAAAGCACAGTATTACGGTTCGTTTTTAGAAGGAGGAGGAGGAATCTTAGGGTTTAACGTTCCGTCGACAGCTTGGTCATTACATCTACATCTACATAGATACTCTGCAAATCACATTTAAGTGCCTGGCAGAGGGTTCATTAACCACCTTCATAACTTTTCTCTACCGTTCCATTCTGTAATAGCGCGCGGGAAGAAAGAACACCTAAATCGTTCCGTTTTCGATCTGATTTCTCTTATTTTATTGGGATGGTCATGTCTCCCTAAGTAGGTGGGTGCTAGCAAAATATTTTCACATTCAGAACTAAAAGTCGGTGATTGAAACTTCGCAAACAGATCACGCCGCAATGAATAACGTCTTTCTTTTAATGATTTCCACCCCAATTCGTGCAACATTTCCGTGACGCTTTCCCCCCCGTAACGTGATAAAACAAAACGAGCTGCCCTTCTCTGAACCTTCTCAATATCTTCCGTCAGTCCCACCTGGTGAGGGTCCCACAAGGGGCAACAGTACTCCAAGAGAGGACGCACAAGTGTGATGTAGGCAGTCTCTTTGGTGGAGCTGGTGCATCGTCTAAGCGTTCTGCCAATGAAACGTAACCTTTGGTTCGCCTTCCCCACAATATTTTCTATGTGTTCTCTCCAGTCAAAGTTGTTCGTAATTGTAACTCCTAGGTATTTGGTAGAATTTACGACCTTAAGGTTTGACTGATTTATCGCGTAATTGAAGTTCAGCGGATTTCTTTTAGTGGTCATGTGTATTACTTCACACTTTTCTTTATTTAGTGTCAATTGCCAATTTTCGCACCAAGTAGAAATTTTGTCTAAATCGCTTTGCAGTTGCTTTTGATCCTCTGTTGACTTCACTAACCGATAAACGACAGCATCATCCGCGAAAAGTCTAAGGGAGCTATTCAGATTATCTCCTAAATCGTTTATAAACACGAGGAAGAGTAGGGGACCAATAACGCTTCCCTGTGGAACGGCAGATATCACTTCTGTTTTACTCGATGACTTACCGTCAATTACAACGAACTGTGTCCTTTCTGATAGGAAATCGTGAATCCAATCGCACAATTGGGGAGATATTCCATAAGCACGCAATTTCATTAGAAGCCGCTTGTGGGATACAGTATCAAAAGCCTTCCGGAAATCCAGACATATCGAATCGATTTGAGATCCCTTGTCGATGGCACTTAACACTTCATGTGAATAAAGGGCAAGCTGTGTTTCGCAAGAGCGATACTTTCTGAATCCGTGCTGACTATTGGTTAATAGGTCGTTCTCTTCGAGAACCATAGTCTCCGGACTTTAAGTTATTGTGACTTTGATTTGATTCCCAAGATCAAGCACCCACTTCGTGTCATTAGAGACGGAGCTAACGCTCGTAGTTTTGGGTAAGGCTATGGAAGGAAATCGGACCTACCTTTTGAAAGTAACCATCCCAGTATTTGCCCTGATTGATTTAGGAAAATCACGGAAAACCTAAATCTGGATGGCCGGAGGTGGATTTGAAACACCATCCTCCCGAATGCGACTCCAGTGCGTTACCACTGCGCCACCTCCCTCGTTTTTGGAGCATCACCTGCGACCAGCTTTGCTGATGAAGCGTCAACACTTTCTGCGCAACCCACCCTCATTTTGCACGACAATGTGCGGGCGCATACAGCGCAAGCTGTGGCTGCTGTGTTCCGTCGATGGGACAGGGAAGTACTGTACCATCCAGTCTCCGGACTTTAAGTTATTGTGACTTTGATTTGATTCCCAAGATGAAGCACCCACTTCGTGTCATTCGATTTGGAACTGTTCCCGAGATTCGACAGGCAGTAGACCGCTCCATTCGCACCATAAAAGGAACAGGCTCTGATAATGCTGTACTACGCCTTCCTAATAGCTGGCAACGGGTTATACAAAACGCTAGTGACTACTTTGAAGGACTGTAACAGGTGTAAACATGTAACGCTTTTGTATCGGTTGTGAATAAATATATGCCACTATTTAAGTTCCAAGCCTCGTATGTAAGTCTCTGAATCATTTCGTTTCATTTGATACCTTGGGCACCAAATTCATATGATCTGAATCCGATGGAAAATATCTGAGACAACAGTTCCAGTCCATAATTTATAGAGTGTGTAAACTTCTCTATTGACACGTACATCTGTAAACCTACCAAGGATTCCTGGGCAGTTCAAATGTTTGTAATCCTAAGGGACCAAAATGCTGGGGTCAGCGGTCCCTAAAGTTACAAACTACAGAAACTAACTTACGCAAAAGACGACACACACACACACACACACACACACACGGGGCCCAGGGAGGAATCGAACATCCGGCAGGAGCGGCCGCGCAACCTGCGATGTGGCGCCTCAAACCACACGGCTATTCGCTGCAACCGATTTAGGCTACCTAATTCGTTTTCCAGTGGCTATCTGAACAATATTTAAAGATGAAGGTACAATGGCATAACTTACATGATAAATGAAGTAAGAAAAAACATCGTCAAAGCAGCATAATAAAGGGACCGATGACTTCGGCAGTTTATTCCCTTTCACCTCAAACCAAACCAAGCAGCATACTAAAAGATAAATGGTATACTACAATTAGCCTAACATTCTTGAAAGTAATGTAAGTGTACTGGACAAAGATTGATTTCCCCTACAGAAATCATTTTAATATCGTGTAATTCCGCCCCTGTTCTTCATAACCAGGTTCATTGGGTTAGGCAGTGAGTATGCAAGGTTGTGTAGGTACGTCGCATCCAGGGAAATCCATTCGCTGACCATCTGATCGTGAATTTCCAGCAAATTGGGGATAGGGTGCTTATGTTGGTTATTTACCCGTTGTTCCACCACACATTTTCTTTGGCATTCGATGGCAATCGATAGATAATTGGGTTGGAGAGTGTTCAGAAAAGCAGTCACATGTTCTTACAGTCCGTTGCATTCTGCTGTTATACTCCTGAAAAATAGGAATATCTGTGGTATACTCATTGTGCTGATATTGACTGAAAGTTTCATTCGCAATGTTCTCTCGCTTACAGTTTGGGATGGATCTTCATTCACTGACTGCGGATATTCGTGACGGGTTGGGCAGTGATTTTGATTCGCAAGCCATCGTACATTTCTCCGGTCCCTCTCAGTCATTATCTTTTTCAGACCACAGTTCTGATGTCGTTTTTCGAAGCCACGTGTGTTATACCTCTGCTTTTTGGCGCGTTTTCCACCACGAAACACCAACAATTCCAACAACTTTGCACATAGTATGGCCATGGGCACTACCAAACAGGATCGATCGTTCTTGCCAGTCTGTCGCGTCCTTACATTTAGCCCTATTTACATACAATGTCCGCTTGAAACTTAGAGTGCCTCACTGATCCGTGCTGTCTTATGCTGACAGAGAGATTCTGCAAACACGTGACACAACCACTGCGTCATTCTTATGCGCTTAATATTCTTGAGGTAGATTATTTGGTACTGTAACGTTACAACGTGGTCGATATGTACAGCAATAGTGTGTTCGTATTCGTTAAAATATAATCGGTATCCAAAGCAATAGCGTATTTCTACACTAGTCAAAACAAACAGGGGATCAGTTGAGGTTCTGAAGTATAGTCATCGGTAGAATGAACTAAAATGGTTTGACGTCTCCCTGTCGGTACCACAGAGTGGAGACAACAACATTACGGCAAACGAGACAGTGGTAATAACAGAAAGTTGCTGCAGTGAGGGTTTGTGTTGACTTGTGTTTACTCTACCAAATGAATTACACAAGCAGTTGGGTTCAGATAGTGTAGTGAGCAGGAAGTGCAATACCACAACAACGTGACTTACAACACAGCTGTGGCATGGAGAGCCATAGGAAGGTTGGAAGTGGGACAGACACAGAGGAAGGTGGCTGCAGCTTTGGAGTGTCCCAAAGTGTGATTTCCAGGACGTGGACGCGATGAAATAATGGCCAAATATTCCTGAAGTACTGACTGATAACCTCATACTGCCCATGCCATGCAGGTGTGCAACTATACTGGCCGTTCGAGGTGATCACACACCGTATTAGAGGGCACCGGGAATGACTTTTTCATTATTATGGTAGCCCCACGGTGCCCCGCTCTAAGTAAACGCTCTGTAAACCTCAAGTAAATAGTTGAGTCAGCAAAATATCGTACTGTATCACACACAAGTTACAATTGTAACGAATACCTTAATAAAATACGTTATCATACGTATATTGTGTATGATACCTCACCTGATCCCTAATTCTTTTGATCGGTGTATTAATGGGCTACATTTTGTGAAGAAATTGTTGAAGGAACTGGAAACAAGGGTGGATCTTTGTTAAACATCAGTAAATTTAGCATGTATGAACAGATTTAGAAATACGGAATATCTGTAAAGATGATCAAATATTTTGGCGGAAACTATTTTGTATATGAATAAATAACGCATGTAGCGCGGGATCCGAACACGGAAGCTCGTGGTCTTCTTCCGCTGGCCAGTGGTAGAGCAACGGCCAAATAAAAGTACATCTTGAAATTGGTGATTTTTTTTACTGGCACGCCACCTGCATACAAATATAGTAAACAGTATTAACGCTAACCTGGTATTACCATTCTTCTAGCGAGGCCAAAGGACTGGAAAGTATCCAACTACTTTTTGAAGGTAGCAAAATATTCGCAAAAACAATTTATACATCGTCCCATAATGCTAGGTCGAAAGTGAAAATAAAAAATCTGAAAAAAAAAGAAAAAGAATAACTGAGATAATCCTGCTACACAGCAACAAAAATTCCACATTTATTCCATGCGAAGAGGAGATACAGGGAATGCGATTTTAAATAGTTTATATAACTGTGATGCCATCTATGTACAAAGGTTTTTGCTTATGAGACTTAACATAGCCGCGGTGGCGTGGCCGAGCGCATTGAGGCGCTATGCTACGATGCGCGAGGCCATTCCCCGTCGGGAGTTCGAATCCCCCATCGGGCATGGATGTTTGTGCTGTATTTAGTATAAGCTAGTTCATGAGTAGTTTGTAAGTTTAGGGACTGATGACCCCGCAGTTAAGTCCAATAACATTTGAACATTTAGACTTGACATACATTAAAGTCAATAACTTTGCTGTACTGCTTTCGTGATCGTTATTTTTAGTGTTGATAGGAATATATTAGTGCGCCTCGGTTGCATAGCGGTAGAGTGCCAGACTACAAATCCAAAGGTCGCGGGTTCGATCCCCGCCAGGTCCTAGGATTTTTATCTGTCACTTTCCACTTCTTTCACCTCTGTCAGAATTGCTCATGTGAAATATACCGAGTAGCACCGTGGTTCGGAACCCACGTTAAACTGTAGGTCCCCCTGTAACTGGCTGGGGAAGTCAGTTCGAAGGTCGGAGGAAGGCAACGGCATACCACCTCCAAACAGGACCATGCCTAGTAAAGCACTGTGGTGTTCAAACCAATCTTCGGATTGTTGACTGCTTTACCTTAGGAATATATAAACTGAATAAAATGTGTTTTACATTCTACACTTCTTTGCATTGGTTACGCAAAGTGTAAAGTGTAGCCCCTCACAAAACATCCTGAAATTTGTCAGTACAATCAGTTGCTAAAACTAAACCAGTTTGCAGTATGCGAATTGGAACTGAGAGTTCTTACGTACGTGACTTTATTAGCGCTCTGTTCCATCTGTAGAGTCTGACAGTCCTGGAGAGCACATTATTTCGCCCTTAAAATACCCTTTTTTTCCTTCGCTTCAAATGCAGAGTATTCTGATTTCTTGCTTCGACTGAAATGTTTACGATTAAGTATAGACATGCACACCGTCAATACAGTATGGCTATGTTCTTCTGGGTATACTATAATAGATCTGAAGAATTTTGTGGTAAATTACTGACGTCTTTCCAATGTGCACTAAGAGAATAGGATAGGTCCTGATGGGAATTGGGAACAGGTGACAAAACACCCATACTGTTGTCTCGTTATAATGAGAATCGGCGACGGAATCCGTGGGCAAGATTTTAGAGCAGCTGGTTCCTGTAGCTCTGTAAGAACTGATGAAGTAATAAAAAGAGACAGAAGCACATTTAGGTACAGGAAAGTTTCGCATCCATCTTGATTGCAGATCAGCGCCGAAACTGCAGCCGCACCAAGGACTTGGCTTATTTTCGCGTGGACAGAGTCACATCTAAGAATACCTAACGTATACGGTGATTGCTCAAGCTGCAGTATTCTTCGTGTAGCTAGACGTCCGTCCTTTGTGTCTAAGTCATAAGTTACACTAAGAGTAAGCAGTCGTGTTCGTCATCAGTTTGTGAATAGTGTAAACATTGTTCTGTGTATTATCGTAATTTCTTTTTTATTGTTTTTGTATCACGTCTCTGAGGCGGAATAGATCACCAACATAGTATTTGCCTAAATTAACGAAAGAAACGGTCTAAAAACCTTATTTAAATTGGCTACTGCACTATCCAGGTTCATTAATGCACAAAGCGTGTTCCTTCTGTCTGACTGACCGCTCTATGAGCTTCACGTTCCATGTACGAGAGGTCCTATTTTCTAAAAATTTTCGGTTTGAAAAAGTGAACATATACAGTTACTGCAGGAACCTCAGAATTGTTTTGGTCCCAGTACGAGATAAAACACACACGATAGCTTATCACTGCGACATGACTTACCCAAACAAAACGTTTTTAGGTATCATGCTATCTGTAGCCTCTTCCCGTAGCGCAGAAACAAATTGGAATCAACTGATGTAAAAAAGTATTATATGTTAGAACAGATAGAGCATTACGTTACTGGCGTGACACACATTTGAGGTTTATCAACTGATTTAGTAATTCATTATCCATGATGCGTATAAATGAGAGCGATATGGAGGTTTTCACTCAGAGCAATCTGATGACAGGAGACACTAATTTCGGATAATTGAACAGTTTTCTGATATTTTTGTCGTATATGTATTGTTTGCCTAAGCATCCCTTACAGAGCAGCGTGATGTCGGAGCAGAACATTTTCACTGACAAGCACCTGACCTCAGAATCAGGATTAAATACATTGAGTTCGAGCACAAACATTTAGATTTCTACTCGCGTCACGTATTTAAATCATTCTAGCCGAACACCGCTATATTGATTTCAATAACGATAATCTAATTTCAGTCTGAGCGAATGCTGCACATACGTTACGTCCGTAGGTTTCTTGTGGGAGAAATGAGACGCTACTTCCAGAGTGCTACCAGCAGTCAAGATAACACGATGACTATGCATAGGGAGTTAAAGAGAATAGGGTACAATGGCTGAGCAAATTCTCTCAAGCCACACATTTATGAAGCCGATGGTAAGAGACGCCAGAGGAGTTGAAAGCGATAGGTGGATCAAAACAAAATGTCCAGATACTCTGTGATGAAAATGGCACTGAAACAGAGGATGAAACTCCAAAGGCTGAAATACTAAATGTCTTTTTTCTAAGCTGTTTCACAGAGGAAGACTGGGCTGTAGTTCATTCTCTATATTGTCGCACAGACAACAAAATGGCAGATATCGAAATAATTGACAGACGGATAGAAAAACAATTAAAATCACTCAAAAGAAGAAATGCCGCAGGACCCGATGGGATACCAGTTCGTTTTTACACAGAGTACGCGAAGGAACTTGCCACCCTTCTTGCAGTGGTGTAGGTCTCTAGAAGAGCTTAGCGTTTCAAAAGATTGCAAAAAGGGTGTAGGTCATACCCGTTTTCAAGAAGGGACGAGACTCAGAGGGAATAGACACGGGTTCTCAGGTACATGCCGTGTTTCTAGGCTTCCGTAAGGCGTTTGATACAGTTCCCCACAGTCGTTTAATGAACAAAGTAAGATCATATGGTCTATCAGACCAATTGTGTGATTGAATTGAGGAGTTCCTAGATAACAGAATGCAGCATGTCATTCTCAATGGAGAGAAGTCTTCGGAAGTAAGAGTGATGTCGGGAGTGCCACAGGAGGGTGTCATGGAACCGTTGCTATTCACAGTATATATATATATATATATATATATATATATATATATATATATATATATATATATATATATATATATATGACCTTGTGGATACCATCGGAATTTCACTGACGCTTTTTGCGAATGATACTGTAGTATACAGAGAGGTTAAAACAATGGAAAATTGTATTCAAATGCAAGAGTATCTGCGACGAATTATCGCATGGTGCAGGGAATGGCAATTGAATCTCAGTGTAGACAAGTATAATGTGCTACGAATACATGGAAAGAAAGATCCTTTATTATTTATCTACACTATAGCAGGTCAGCAACTGGAAGCAGTTAATTCCATAAATGATCTGGAAGTAGGCATTAGGAGTGATTTAAAATGGAACGACCACATAAAATTAATCGACGGTAAGGCAGATGCCAGACTTAGATTCATTGGAAGAATCCTAAGGAAATGCAGTCCGAAAACTAAGGAAGTAGGTTACTGTGCACTTGTTCGCCCACTGCTTGAATACTGCTCACCAGTGTGGGATACATACCAGGTGGGGTTGACAGAGGAGGTAGAGAAGATTCAACGGAGAGCAGCACGCTTCATTACAGGATCATTTAGTAATCGTGAAAGCGTTACGGAGATGATCGATAAATTCCAGTGCAAGATTCTGCAAGAGAGACGCTCTGTACTTCGGTACGAGCTTTTGTCTAAGTTTCGAGAACATACCTTTACCGAGGAGACTAGTAGTATATTGCTCCCTCCTACGTATATCTCGCGAATAGGATAAAATCAGAGAGATTAGAGCCCACACTGAGTTATATCGACAGTCTTTCTTTCCGCGAATAATACGAGACTACAATAGGATGGAGAACCGGTAGTGGTAGTCAAGGTATCCTCAGCCACACATCGTCAGGTGGCTTGAGGGGTATGGATGTAGATGTAGATGGCACTGGACACTGTGTGGCTTGAAACAACATATTTGGAGTGATGAACCACGCTAAATCCTGCGGTAAACCCATGGAAGAGTGTAGCGAATACGTGTGAACATTACTCGTCATCATACTGTATGATATCTTGATACAATAATTTGAAAGTCTTGCTGTCTGTACTCCAACTTAGACATCAAGGAGCAATACATATTTTGTCAATGCCTTATGGCATAATGCCCTCTGTTTCCTCAACAGAGTCACAATTAATTTTGTAAAGTCCTGCAGCGCCGTTCACAGTCTTTCGACAAATGCTTGAGCCTAGAGGAAGAGATAATGATGACGTTGCCATATGGCATCACTAGGATCGAAAACGTTAAGCAGATAATGCGGTACAATCAAATTACTATATTCTTTTTTATTCACATTTGTTACAGTAAACTTCAAACATCATCACAGACGCAATGAACCTACCATTTGCACTGCATCTTACAAGATGTACTGAATCTGACGGCCTTTAACCTCAATGCAAGGATGACATCGGCGAACAAGATTCTAATGCATCGTAACAAATATCCCTGGCGCGTTTGGAATCAGATAACAAGCAGCTACAATTCTGCCAACTAATTCCATCAATGTATCCAATGGTGTCATATATGACTTCAGACTTCCCTATAGGAAATAAGCAAGGCTATTGAGGACAGGTGATCTCGCTGGCCATACTGTAGGAATAGGTTCAGGTCAGTGAGTTCTGAGAAACGACTCAATCGTATTGTATTGTATTTGTCTGAATAACACTGAGTAATGAATGGGTCTGTCGTTGATTCATAGCACATTCTGTCATGGGACAAAGTAAATACGATACACTGGAGCCACCTTATGGCCTAGATCCTTTCTTCAGTGCGGAGGCACTCCTAGGGCCTTACTCTCACGGGAATCAGTTTACAATAACTACGAGTTTGAGTGCTAGTGGGTAGGACAATTTGTATCTGACTGGAGGCGTACCTGAGTAATTCAGTGCAGGTGTGGGTGGTCGTCGCTGTGTCCCCAGTCAGCACAACTGCCTAAAAAGGCCCGGGTTAGAATCCTGGCTGGGTACACATTTTCAGCTTTACCCATTCGCAGTTCATGTCATAGATTCCATGAATCAGTATTATCTCTCGTGAAAAACTGATCTCTCAGCTTCCATCTTGTGATATATATCGCTCTATCCAACTTTCAACAGAATGAAGCGACTGTACATAAATTTAGCTGTAAAAAGATTTTCTTTGCTCTTGTGAGACACTGTTCATACTTAGAAGATGAACAGCAATCAGTCGCAAATATTTCATTATTGTGCCAGATCTAGATTTCGATCACTGTGTGGCCGTTGTCAGTGATCTAGTTAAATTTCTTGCAAAGCTTGTCTTGTTGAAGATCATGTGCTGGTTTAAAACTGTGAGTTTAATCCTTTCGATCCCAAAAAGGTCTCCCATTCCAATATTTTAGGAATTCCTACTTCTTGTTAATTTTTAAGTGTAGATAAAATGTAAATACAAATTTAATAACAATATATTTAATACAAAAATTGGACGTACCAAAAAAGGAAGACTCGGCTATAATGAATAATAACTGAATTTTACAAACAAATACCACATATACACTTACATTCATTTACTTATACAACATGTTTAGAAAGTATAAATTTAAATCTATTGTTCAAATGTGATATACTGTACCCTGCCGCTGAAATTGTTTTCCCAGAAACAGCAATTACGGTAGCATTAACAATGTTACTCTACAGGTACTCTCGTCAGATCTGGCACTTGTATGCAAAAGCCCAGAGCACATAAAAGAAAACTTATTAAAAATCAAAATCCCCATAGACAAATATGTTACACAGTTTTGTTTCCAAAATCGAGAAGGGAGATTAATTAACTCGACCATTATTGTTATTGTAGTAGGAAGCACTTGCCCAGCTAGGCAGTAATTTAATCCAGTTATATTTCATGTTGAATCGTAGTGCCCAGCGACTGTTTCAAATGTGTAGAAGATTTTCAGCAATCATAATGTTTAGAATCTCAAGTATGGACATAAAATATTAATTTGTTTTAACCGTGACCGGTTTCGGTTTTTTTTTTTTTACAAATCCATCAATTGTTGTACTGCTTACAAGCTGTGGCCTCGTTTTTATGTTAAGGATGTGTTGTCCTAAGATAGACAAAAATTGTTTTATGCTCTATTTGATGAGTTTGTACAAAGGATTTATCAATTTTAGTCCAGATCTACACTTTTGTTAAGGGATTTTTAAATTAATGACACATGAGGTGTGACAAAAACTTCCGTGTCACGTTTCTTCTTATGACGATTTTGTCTTCTGTTTTCATTAGTTATTTTCACAGCTGTCTTTTTCCGCACATGTATTGCGTGGGCGCTGTTAAATTTTGTGTTATTCACGTAATGTAGCAGCATTCTTTGGAGGCAGCAGAATGTCAACATTTGACAAAATAGCGTATCGGCATTCAGTCTCAAATACTCTTTTGTGTGTGGAATTTTCACCTGTGTGATCATTATCAACGCTTGGAATTAAATTTAATGCTATATATATCGTGTTGAAGATGAAGTGCTGTTTAAACACTGTTAAAGTTACTTCAAGCATTGATTGGGATCACAAAATAACTGAAATCAAGATCTTCCACAATAAAGAAATATTTTCGACTAATAGCTGCTCATCTTATACATATGAACATTGTCTTCCAATAGCAAAGGAAACCTTTCTATAGCTAAACTTATACAGGGCATTACAAAAACGTACGGCCAAACTTTCAGGAAACATTCCTCACATACAAATAAAGAAAATATGTTATGTGGACATGTATCCGGAAACGCTTAACTTCCATGTCAGAGCTCATATTAGTATTTCTCTTTAAATGTAAATTGAAATAATTCGTGCAGACAATTGTCAAAATACCCAAGTGTTTCGTTAGTATATACTGTACTTCCTCGATTCACCGCCAGTTGACCCAATTGAAGGAAGGTAATGTTGACTTCCGTGCTTGTGTTGACATGTGTCGGATGAGGCTTCATTCCAACGTGATCAAATTGTAAATGTTCACAATGAACATGTGTGGGCTGACGAGAATCAGCACGCAATTGTGCAATCACGTCATCAACACAGATTTTCTATGAACGTTTGGGCAGGAATTGTTGGTGATGTCTTGATTGGACCTCATGTTCTTCCACCTACGCTCACTGGAGCACGTTATCATGATTTCGTACGGGATACTCTACCTGTGCCTTTACAAGTACGAAACAACATGTGGTTCATGCACGATGGAGCTCCTGCACATTTCAGTCGACGTGTTCGTACGCTTCTCAACAACAGATTCGGTGACCGATGGATTGGTACAGGCGGACCAATTTCATGGCCTCCACGCTCTCCTTTCATTTATGGGGGCATTTGAAAGCTCTCGTCTACGCAACCCCAGTACCAAATGTATAGACTCTTCGTGCTCGTATTGTGGACGGTTGTGATACAATACGCCATTCTCCAGGGCTGCATCAGCGCATCAGGGATTCCATGCGGCGGAGGGTGGATGCATGTACCCTCGCTAACGGAGGACATTTTGAACATTTCCTGTAACAAAGTGTTTGAAGTCACGCTGGTATGGTCTGTAGCTTCGTGTTTCCATTCCATGATTAATGTGAGTTGAAGAGATGTAATGAGCTCTAACATGGAAATTAAGCGTTTCCGGACACATAACATATTTTCTTTCTTTGTGTGTGAGGAATGTTTCCTGAAAGTTTGGCCGTACCTTTTTGTGACACACTGTATACAGTCACTTCGTTCTCTTAAAAGTTCGATACAGCGTTATGTATTCGCCTGGAAGCTAAAGAGGTCGAGAGGTAAACTCGCGGTGTTGAAACAGATTGCAAGAAAGCTGATGTAATAGTGTCCGAAATCTATACTTGCCACGATAAAGAAACATTTGCAGCTGATTGCTGTTGCTGGCCGCGGTGGCCGAGCGGTCTGCGGCGTGCCAGACACGGTCTGCACGGCTGCTGCGGTCGGGGGTTCGAATCCCCCCTCGGGGCATGAATGTTTGTGCCGTCTTTAGTATAAGCTAGTTCATAAGTAGTTTGTACGTTTAGGGACTGATGACCCCGTAGTTAAGTCCCATAAGCTCTACAAACATTTGAACAATGTTTGTGGCCCACTTTAGGTTACGGTAGTAACACTATAAGTGGGCCTTTGCGATCGTCTTTTGATAGCTCGAAATTTAAATGGAAATAACGACTTAACTATTCATCTGACACGAAAATTGAATAACTGAATTTGTAGAGGAGAAAATTCTCTACAACGTTGCTCTCTTAGGTTTTTTTCGTATCTCGTAGCGTTTCAAAGATATTTGCAAAAATAACGGCGATTTTGAGATGTATGTCTGTCTGTCTGTCCGTAACGTGTTCCCTGTTTTAAAGACGAACTGTTCAAGCGATCAGCACCAAATTTTACAGACATGATTATAGGCCGCCAGAGAACAGAACCTCCTTTTTTCAAATTTTTTCGGACAAAAAATACGGTAGTAATACAAAAAAAAAAAAAAAAAAAAAAAAAAAAAAAGCCGTTTGTAATATAATTGTAATTGCAAACGAACCGTTCGTCTGACACGAAAATTGAATAACCTAATTGCTAGAGGAGAAAATTCTCTACAACTTAGCTCCCTTACGCTTTTTTCGTATCTCGTATCGTTTGAGACCTATTTGCAAACAATAACGGAGATTTGACACCCTCCATTGGAGTAACGAAAACCAGCCGTTCGGAGATGTCACGTGACATTCCTCGCCCAGAACTCTGTCTGGCATACGCCATCCATGTTGCGTTGCGTATTTGATGATTTTGCTATTGTAACTTACACGTTGTCATTTCAAAGCAATTGCGCACTGAGGAATTAACAAAAACACATCGTTCTCCGTACGATAAATGATAATCTAGTGTCTACAAATGCCATATTAGCATCAGTTAAGAATGGCCATCAATAGTATGAGATTAAAGGACTCATGTTTTTATTGATAGCCGTAGCGTAGTGTGCAAGGCGTTGGACTATGACGCTAAACGTCGGTTGTTCGGAACCTGCCACTAACTATTTTTTTTTTTTTTTTCCCTGAAAGGGTTTCAGACACTTATTAATTCATTTTTTATTATTTAGATTATTATTTGGTCCAAAATGTTTGCAAAAACTTATAAAAGTACAAATCTAAAGTGGGCCGTAAAACACGTCAGTGCGATTTTTTTTATTGCTGTTCATCTTCCACGTTTTTGAAACAGTTGCTGGGCACTGTGGCTCAACATGGAATCAAACTTGAGTGTTGGTACGGTGGACAAGCAGGCTAGAGGAGGAGAGCTGATGAGTCACTGCACGGCGGCAGCAGCGGGTGCTCGGCCTTGCGTAGGCCAGGCGCTCCCTCAGAATAGCAGCGCTGCCGAAACAGCCAAACACTGGCAGCGCGCGCGGGCGGCGTGGGCGGCGGCAGCTGGCGGCTGGCACACGGCCGCCGAGTGCCCACAACGGCGCGACGCCCGGAATCACAGTTCCAGCGATCATACTCGAAAGCGATTGATCGCTGCTTACCACCTCTCCGCGACGCCGTCTACGAGTTTATTGGCCCACTTTAAGTTACGGTGGTAGCACTAAAAGTGGGCCTTTGCGATCGTCTGTTGACAGCTCGAAATTGAAATGACAATAACGGCTTAACCATTCATCTGGCACGAAAATTGAATAACCGAATGTGTAGATGAGAAACCTCCCTTATGTTTTTTTCATATCTCGTATCGTTTCAGAGATATTTGAAAAAATAACGGCGATTTTGTGATGTCTGTCTGTCTGTCTGTCCGTAACGTGTTCCCTGTTTTTAAGACGAACCATTCAACCGATCAGCACCAAATTTTACAGACATATTTGTAGGCCTCCAGAGACCAGAACCTCCCTTTTTCAAATTTTTCGGACAATAAATACGGTAGTAATACCAAAAAAAGCCGTTTGTAATATAATTGTAATTGCAAACGAACAGTTCACCTAACACGCAAATTGAATAACCTAATTGGTAGAGGGGAAAATTCTCTACAACTTCGCTTTATTACGTTTTTTCATATCTAGCATCGTAGCTGAGATATTTTCAAAAATAACGGCGATTTGACGATGTCTGTCTGGCTGTAACGTGATCCCACTTTTTAGGTCGAACCGATCGGCACCAAATTTTACAGACATAATTGATGGCTACCACAGACCAGAACCTCGCTTTTTGAAATATTTCGGACAAGAAATACGTTAGTAATACCAAAAAAAGCCGTTTGTAATGTAATTTTAATTGCAAATAAACCGTTCATCTGACGCGAAAATTGAATAAACGAATTTGTAGAGGAGAAAAGTCTCTACAACTTTGTTCCCTTCTGTTTTTATTATATTTAGTATCGTTTGAGAGATATTTTCAAAAATAACAGAGTTTTGACACCCTCCATTGAATTAACGAAAACCAGCCGTACGCAGATGTCACGTGGCATTCCTCGCCCAGAACTCTCTCTGGCATACGCCTTCTTGCGTTGCGTACTTGATGATTTTCTTATTGTAACTTACACGTTGTCATTTCAAAGCAATGGCGCACTGAAGAATTAACAAAAACACTTCGTTCTTCGTATGATAAATGATAATCTAGTGTCTACAAATGCCATATTAGCATCAGTTAACAACGGCTATCAATAGTATTAAATTAAAGAACCGTTAGTCGTAGCGGAGTGACCAATGCGTTGGACTGTGACGATGAAGATCAGTGGTTCTTAACCCGCCACTACCGAATTTTTTTTCTTCAAAAAAAGTTTCAGATATTCATATTTATTATTTTTTATTATTTACATTATTATTTTGGTCCAAAATGTTTCCAAAAATTTACAAAACTACAAATCTAAAGTGGGCCGTAAAACACGTCAGTGCGATTTTTTTTCTAGCGCACAACGTGCTTTAGGTAATATGCGGAGAAAATATGTACTTCCAGCATGGAGACCGAATCTAAACTTACCTGAAACACTGTACTAACGTAGTCACGTCATTGCGGCGTGGTAGAATTTGAGTGATAGTAGACCCCTCGCCCCTCCCTTGTGGAACAGCCGTACATGGGACACAATCAGAAAAGGCTTTCCATCTTGCAGCAGCCAATGGAGCTGGGAACCCTCCCAGTCTGGCGGTGGAGATGGTGATAATACCAATGTCACTCTCTATATTTAAAGAGAGAAAGGAAGAAGGAAAGGAATGAGTTTACCTGCACTAGGACACTGAAATAACCCAATGACGACAAGGGAAAATTTGAACTGGGCCGGAATTCGAACTCAGATCTCCAGCTTCGGGTTGGCGGTCGCCTTAAGGCCAGGTCACGTCACGTTCCGTCACACAATGCGTTTCTAATGGCGGCTTTCACGCTGTCCGTCACCGGAGCGTCACCTCACGTTACGTCACG
The DNA here is from genome assembly GCA_026315105.1 of Locusta migratoria. Classification (NCBI taxonomy): domain Eukaryota; kingdom Metazoa; phylum Arthropoda; class Insecta; order Orthoptera; family Acrididae; genus Locusta; species Locusta migratoria. The sequence goes on along the minus strand of CM048755.1, from coordinate 732,854,256 downwards.
TCAAGGTTTCTCGAGAAGAAAGTTCTGACGGAACAGTCGTCTGGTAACATCGCAAACTGCCGTACTTTCGTCACGCTGACTCACGTTATGGCAGGCGATTATACGGATTACACGCAACTGTGATTTTTACTTAAATATTTTCTTATTGAATGTTCTTCCAAAAGCGAGGTTAGGTTTTATAATAGTGTAACAAAAAAGACTGACGAGAGCAGTGTATATGAATTAGATTGCAAATTGATGATGCGCATTTTTCATTAAATAACATTTTAATGAAACGATCGCCGGCCGCGGTGGCCAAGGGGACTGAGGCGCTCCAGTCACGGTCTGCACGGCCACTACGGTCGGGGGTTCGAATCCCCCCTCGGGCATGGATATTTGTACCGTCCTTAGTATTAGCTAGTTCGTAAGTAGTTTGTAAGTTGAGGGCCTGATGACCCCGTAGTTAAGTCCGAGAAGCTAAAAAAAAAAAAAATAATAATAATAAATAAAAATTTTTTAAAAATGAAAAGATCTGCATTAATAAAAGTGAAAAACTCAGTTACTTATGACATTATTAACAATGTAAGGCGAAAACAGTAATGGATAAAGTAAATAGGCTCTTTCATTTCTTTTAAAATATTGTTTGATGTGTTGGTACATATATATTTTCGCTTGAGTTTTCCACTGATTGTACTGATAAATATTTGCGTCGTCAGGAAAAAATAAACTTTTGAAATTGTTTTAAAAAACTCTGGTTGCTAAATTCTAATTGTTCATTTAATACGTTGTCGGTAGATTTTTCTTAATATAACATTATTTATAACTGTTCAAATAGATCAAGTGTTTTACCATTGACTTATGCTTGGAGTACCGTTAAGCTATTGTGAATGTCACTTAGTCTGTGTTTATTGGTTAGCGATAGCGGATTTGTCAAAATGATTGAATATAAAAGCATCAGTATGTTTTTTGTAACGTGTATGGAAAGTTCTCACAGTTTTTTTTTTCTTTTTTTTTGTTTTTTTTTTACACTGTCTTATATATCCCACTGCGTTGTGAGAGTGGAATGTTTTATTCACTGTGTGCAGATATTGGTGTCTTAGTTTGTTAGAAGAGATAGATATTGTACTATTGCTAACCTTGAATCAGTTGGCTATTTTTTGTGAGGCTGAGCCTAAATAGACAATTTAACATTTGTGTTTATTTATTTATTATAGCGATTCAGTAACTGCCATAAACAAATTTACAATTTTAATTATAAACATGATGGCGTCAGTTGCCGAAAAGACGTTTTAAATACGGAAATGTACCGTATTAAGCGATCTATTAGCATTATGCACAAACAATCTATCCATAATGATACCAGACTGATTGAGGAAGTACATTTTATTCGTTAATAAGCACATCTCTGATGCTGGAAATAGCCTACGTGAGCAATTACGAAGTGTTGTCATGCGATATTTGTGGTATTTTCGTGCCACATTTTGTCCTACCGTGAGTATCTGAAGTAATCTTGCAGAAGAGGAATATTACTCAATAGTCTGTAAGCCGGCTGTTTTCTTGTCTGCTATTTAGTAAGCACGCGCTTGTAGTGAAAAATTCGTTTGCTAACCGAAAAGAACCCAAACCATAAACAATTATATCTAATAAAGCAAAGTAAATATACATGCTACTAATGGGAAGGACTGTGCCATTTAATAAAGAACCTCTGAAGGACGGGCATCCCTAAAACAGTTCCCTTCATTACACCTCCGTACACCGTAATCACCACAGTTCAACAGAATGCGTAAGACTGTGTACATCTACATGGGATACTCTGCAAATCACATTTAAGTGCCTGGCAGAGGGTTCATCGAACCACAATTATACTATTTATCTCCCATTCCATTCTCGAATAGCGCGCGGGAAGAAAGAACACCTGAATCTCTCTGTTCGAGCTCTGATTTCTCTTATTTTATTCTGATGATCATTTCTACCTATGTAAGTGGGAGTCAACAATATATTTTCGCATTCGGAGGAGAATGTTGGCGATTGGAGTTTCGCAAGTAACCCACGCCTCAGCGATAAGCGCCGTTGTTGTAATGATTCCCATCCCAGATCCTGTATCATTTCCGTAACGCTGTCTCCCCTGTATCGTGACAATACGAAACGAGCTGCCCTTCTTTGGACTCTTTCGATGTCCTCCGTCAAACCCACCTGATAAGGATCCAACACTGTGCAGCAATACTACAAAAAAGGACGGACAAGCGTAGTGTATGCAGTTTCTTTAGTAGTTCTGTTGCATCTTTTAAGGGTTCTGCCAATAAAACGCAGTCTTTGGTCCGCCTTTCCCACGGCATTATCTACGTGTTCTATCCAGTTTAAATCTGAAGTAATAGTAAATCCTAGGTATTTTTTGGAGTTTACGGCCTTCACTTTGAAAGGTTCATATTGAGCAACATTGTCGGCGATAGCTACCTTCTTGAACTTTCGGCAAGACATTTCCGGACTAGAAGTCTCTACAGGGACGCAGTATTGATGTAAAATACGGTCATAAACATTGAAAATCCCAGAATCAAGACAAGTGGTGTCCGGACACTTGCCACGCCGGACACTTGCCACGCCGGACATTTGCCACACTTCTACCTGCTCCGAAGGGTCGGGTGCCCCTGTCTCCTCCTCCTCCTTCCCCCCCCCCCCCCTGCCACCCGGCCCGAGAACTTCGAGGACAGTGTCCCGACATATGCACACTGGTCGCTTCCGCATTTCATAGTACAACCGTCAGTATGGAAGTTATTAAAACGGCCAAGTGCAGGCCTTTTGCCCACTACAATGGTTACGCGATAATAAGGTGTGGATGTGCTTACTCCGAAAACAGGATCAATGCAACGGAAGCTGCTTTCGAAGAACGGAGACATATTGAACGCAGAGAACACCTGTGAGGACCATTTAACAATGCGACCTTTATTAATTGTAAAAATAAAAAGAGTGTATCAGACCTCAGTATCCTTAAATAACTTAATGATGAAGGTAGCTGGTCACAGTTCGGTTCACTAGCGTTTAATCAATATGAGGTGAAATTTGACTCAACGAAGCAAATACATTAAACATCACTCAAATGATCCTCCTGCAACCAGAATTTATTGATAACTCTACTGCTTTTCAATTTGCAATTTCCTATTTAGGTAAAAGCTCCTTTAGTTGACACGTTAAGAGAAGCTTTTTTCTACCTTCTAATATTATGGCGATACCGTCAAAGATTGTGAGTTCTAAAATTATACCTGTAACTTCAGAGCCGCAATTAGCTCCTAAAAATACCATTTTTGTTAAACTGATAAGGTACACTTTAGGTTTTAAAAAGAATCTGAACTTTAGAATTACACCTAAAATACACACCCTAAAACAGATCTGTTCTAAGGGTTGACAAGTTCAGCAGCTATAGTGTTGAAATAATTCCCATATCTCCAAAATTACACAAGTATAGAAATAAATTTACAGTAGACGTAGATCTCATGAAGTACATTTAACTGTAGTCCTTAGACATTAAAGTTTCTCGCCATGTTGTAGATTATCTTTAATCAGGCCAGTAAAAGCTACGGAAACAAGGCAAGGAGCTGACTATTCAAAAATAATTGTTACAAAAGAATATCATAAACAAATGTATTAGACTATTTTTCTTATGCATTAGAAACTTTTGAAAACATAGTTTATCATTTCGTCTTCAACATCACTTATTTGATAGGGTGATTTACTTTGCATTACCAAAGGTATTTACTTTTATGTTAAGTTTGCAGCAGTTCTCATTTCGAATTTTGGAATATTTACTTCGTCTTATTTGATGCAAGAATTTCTGAAAACTGCATTTAATAACTCCGCTTTAGTGGCACTGTGTTCAGTAGCATTTCCGTCGCTATCGCGCAATAAAGGCATTCACCTAGTCTTTCCGCTGCTGTAGATAACATAGGAGCAGAATCTCTTTGTACAAAGAGTTTCGTTGTGAAAAATATTAAACGAATGTCGCATTGAAGGCCGCGCTGAATTTCGAGCTTCAGTAAAACATCGGCAATCTTGGGGATTTTGAATTCGTCTATATTTTCTGCAAAAGCTTTCTGTTCTGTTTTATGTACCATGGGGGACCAGTTCAATCTCTTATTAATTTATTTGGCAGGAATCCCTCCAATGCTGTTTATACTATTTCTTTGAATGTAAGCCACATATGGTCTCCACTTACATAGTCAATTTAGAAAAAATGGAGAATGTCTGCTAGGAAGATGTCAACAGAATTTTTATCTTTTTTAAATAGACGTATTTAGCGATTAGTTTTGGTGAATATCTTTGTTACAGATTTGAGCTCGCTACAACTTTGGGTTCAGTTATCCCTGTATCCGTCGTGAGGCTCAGTATTTGTGACTAAGAGCTCAAGTGTGTTACCGAAACCATTTAAAATTTTAATGGGCTCGTGAACTAATTGTTGAAAATAATTTTTTTTAAAGCATTTAGAACAATATCTGAAACTGTATCTGCTACCCTGTCAGAAGGTGTATTTTTGTCAACATACGGATTGTAGATTTGTCGCCGCCAATTGTATAAGTAGTGTACCTATTTGTGTTGAGACTCAAGTTTTTTATGAACTGTTGAGCGGCTGCATCATGAGAATGCCGGGGTCGGTAAATTAAAATGTTCAAATGTTTATTAAGCTTAAAGGACTTAACTACGGGGTCATCAGTCAAACTTACAAACTACTTACGAGCTACCTTATACTAAAGACGACACAAACATCTATGCCCGATGGGGGATTCGAACCCCCGACGGGGTACGGCCTCGCACATCGCAGTATGCTCTTGGCCGCTCCGTCGCGGCAGTTATTAATTTATTCCGGTAGTCGAGTATAACATCTGCTCACACTAACTGACAGGAACTATCGACTTCAGTTTCGCTTGTGAGCTAGAACACACATTACAATATGCTTTTTGTTTCTTTTGTAGTGCAGATCATAGGAATTATGGCATTTCCATTAAAAAACTAGGGTGTTTCCTCTGCGACAATGTAGAACGACGGTGTACTTTACTAGCACAGCATTCTATATTCCTTCATTTCTTTATTTCAAATTTGTATGTCGACTTTAGGTGATGTGTCAAACATAGACGCTCTTATCTACATTTTGTAAACGTATTTTCTGTCATTGATTTGAACACTGTCCCAATTCACTTTATTAACTAATATTTCGCCGCAAAAGAGTAAATTTATGAAGTGTATCGTTCTTCTTTTCTCCTCTTTTTTTTCACGCAGTTGTAGCAATTAATATATGTGCAAATGCAGTGATCAAACTTGAATGATAAGCGAACATTCGAATTATCTTTATATCGTTCCTTTCATGTTCCTTCCATGGCGATGGACTGTTTCTATCGCAATCAGTAACTGTGGAAGAAAGCTACCGTACAAACGGAGGGAGAATGGATCAATATTTGTGGTTGGAAGAACTAGTTACATACTGACATAGCTGACGGTATTGCTTTCGTTTCCCAAAAGTTATAAATATTTCATTTTCGCGATATTGAAAAGAAGTTGTACATTTCGGCGAGATGTCGAACAAAAATATCTCTTTCGTATTGGCTGTATCGAGTACGATCGGAGACGGAGGTTTGGAAGCAAACAGCAGGAGTACGGGGAAGGGCGTCCCTTGCCTGAGGGGCCACTAATCCGACTACCTGGCGAAGGGTCAGGTGTGGTAAAAGTCCGGCGTGGCAAGTGTCCGGCGTGGAAAGTGTCCGGGATCCAGACAAGTAAACCAATGCATTTAATAAAAAGAGACAAATACAGTGCAACATCAATAATGCGTTGGACTACCTTTTATTGCAGTACATGCCAGAACACGTTCCGGTATGGAGTTGGTCAGACGTCTTATGTTATCCTGAGGCAGACTGGCCCACAAAATACTGAACAGCAACCTTCAAATTAAGAACAGAGTAAGTCATTGGCATCTGGCTTTCCAGCTGGTTCCATACATGCTCCATCTGGACAAGGTACGCAATCAGGCTGACCCTGGAAGATTCGTAACATGCAGTAGAAAGTGTTGAGCAACTCGAGCTGTATGCGAATGAGCGTTATCTTTGCTGGAAACGTGCCTCTGTTAGACCACGTAGCAAAGGTCCTAAAAGGAGGTCGAAGAATGCCATCAGCATAACGCTGGCACGTCAAGTTTGCACGTACCACAATTAGAGGGGAGCAGGTTTCGATGGCCTCCTAAGATCATTACGCAGGTTGTCCGGGCGCGACATAGTGGGTGGAAGTGCGACGTTCAATAGGCTGCCCCCACCCCCGCATACGGTGTATCATCTGTAGCCAAAACAAATAGGGATTCATTACAAATCACCATGTTTTGCCAATCCGTTACAGTTTACGTGGCTCTGGCTGGCACCACCTGGGGTCGGTGTCAATGTCTCTCAGCTGACGGAAGTACACGACAAGGGCGCTCCTATTGCAGATTCGCTTCCGCAAGGCGTCTGGAAATGGTATGTGGAACAATTGGCGCCCGTACATCTGCTTGTATGGTCGAGTGATTCACTGTCGTATCCCCTATCGCTTCCTGTACGATCCTTCGACCATTTCGCCTTGTCGTCTACCTGGTCGCTCTGGACCCGGTACGTCGCACGTGGGTGCCATCACGTGCCCACTGGTGCCCACACCGTCTGATGGTACACGCCACACGGCCACACGGCCTGTCGTCCAGCCTGCGGTTCGCATCCCGATGATTAAAGCCTCTTTCAAATTGGCTTAACAGAGAGTAATGTCGTCTAAAACGCTTGCTTGGCACTGTTCGCCCACTAACGACCTCATCGAGTCGGAATGCGATCGGCACATGTATGACTTGTCAGCTGTGTGCTGTTTAGAGTTTCTTGCAGCACCGCTGCAGATTCTGTAGGCATGCACATTGTCACAAAACCTCGATCAATTACTTGTCAGATCCTACTGTACTTATCTGCAAAGTTTCACGTTGATGCCTTTGGTCACTTTGGATGCTTTGTTTCCATTCTGTGTAGAAAAAATCGAACAGTGCAGCTCTCTTGGTTTTGAATTTCACAAGGAAAATGTTGAGTTCTTGTCCTGATCCAGCTTTCAGGAAAACATTCGGTGCAGGATGTGAAGACAGCTAGAACAGCGATATAGTTAGTATTGCAAGTTTAGTTGACTGAAGAATACAATACTCAACTTCTGTTCTTCTCTCTTCTCGTGTCGTCGTCTTCTGTACGATGAGACCTAGTGGCTGCCTTATTTCGGAGCCGAGTTCTAACGGGCTCGTCCAGACGCATGTCGGCCTAGATATAGCCGCTTGTAGAGGACGCGCAACTCCGTTACTCCCTCCAAGAGGCGCGGCAATGTGATAAGTCCATGAGAGAAGCATGGTGTCAGAAAGTCTATACCAGCAATCCCAAGAGACTGGCCTTATGAATTGATGATTTCCTAGGCACATGGCCAGAGTGAGATTGGGATGGAACGAAACCTATTTAAGAACCTTCCCCGTGTAATTTTGTGTACGTGTACCAAATTTCACGTTATTTGATTGTCTGGATCTTTAGTTATAACGGAACAGACAAACAGACAACAAATGCGTCTTTTATGTATAGAGATTGCAATCGAAGTCTGTAATTAAAGTACTTTCCCCCATGTACCGAACGAAATTTTATGTAGACAGTAGCCTTCATCTTGTTTTCAAGGTCAGGTGTACAAAATTTCATCAAGATCGGAGCAAAACTGTGGATTTTGGCGAAATCCATAAGTACCCTCCACCATGCACTGAACGAAATTTTATGTAGACAGTGCCCTTCCTTTTGTTTTGAAGGTCAATTGTGCAACATTTCATCAAAATCAGTGCGAAGATATAGATTTACACGGACACTGAAAACGCACTTTCACTTTTTCTCAAATTTTCCGGTTAGTTTCCAAAAAAAAAAAAAAAAAAAAAAAAGGAACGAAACCTGTTTAAAAACCTTCCCCATGTAATTTTGTGTACGTGTGCCAAATTTAACGCTATTTGGTAGTCTGGATCTTGAGTTATAAGAGGACAGATAGATAACAAATGCGTCTTATAAGTATAGAGATATCAACCAATTTAGTGCAGTTTGTGGTATAGTGCTTCTGTGGTATAGAATAGTTGCACCGACAATTTCAGATAAGCCAGGACGTATTAAAGAGCTATCGAGTGCACCAGGCATCGAGACTACGAAAGGTAAGGGCAGGATCGTTAGAAAATCTCTGATAACAAGACCAAGACTGTATTTTGGATTATGAAACAGGTCCCAGGCCAATTTCTGTAAAGTAGTTGCTGCACGCCGAACACTGACATGGAGCAGCGCAAGATCTGCAGGAAGCATTCCACGCCTCTTGTTCCGAATGGCAGGTCGCGCTTTCCGGATTGTCTCACAGTAAGTAGGGGACTGATGACCACGCAGTCTAGTCCCCTCTAAACAACAACAACAACACAGTAAGACCTGAAGACGACTGTCACACGCTGGTTCCAAATGTTTATAATTCTGAGGGACAAACTTCTGAGGTAATCGGTCTCTAGACTTACAAACTACTTAAAATGACGTATACTAAGGACATCACACACACACATGCCCGAGAGAGAACTGTAGAGAGCGGCCGCGCGATCCGCAACGTGGCGCCCCAGACCGCACGGCCGTTCCCCCGCGGCATGCTGGTTCCATTCACAGGAGGAAGACCTCTACAGTAATGCAAAAGTTGATCCTACGACTATAACAAGTGTCGCTGTTATTTCGGTGACTAGGCCTATGTAGAAAAATGACTCAGACATTGCTGTACCTAATGCCAATTAAGGTCCTCATGTAACAACACATGGTGACTTTATTTTTAGAAAAACGTATTTTCTGGACACACTTCGTAATTCAATATAAATCAATTCAGTTCACAAAAATTTCATAAGAATTCAAAGAGTAAGCAGAACAAATGCAGGCGTTGAACGAGCTTACTCATTAATGTAACTTGTTCTCAACCAATACTCGTAATCTGCCAGTTGAATCTACATATCAGATACAGTATGTTTTCAGCTGTAATAAGAGCCCCTTCTGTAATGATAAATAGGTAACTGCTGTTTGGGTGCAATGAACACTGGAAAGCTACCTTGAATCGTAGTTTGTTACTCCATTTCATTCGGGCACTTATCACACATGTATCCGATTTCTCGCGTAGTCTATAGTTTCATAGCCTCCTGAAGATCAGCACATAAACCAACAGTTCAAAGGTGTTTCCTGCTACAACAGATATTTGACATGGAGTCGTCTAAAAACTACAAAATATTGCCGCGAGAGACGAAGAAAACCGACTGCCGACGTGGCGCAGGGGATAGCGTCACGGACTGCTGTGCAGAAGGGCGCCGATTCAATCCCGCCCACCGGCAAAAAAATTTATTTCTTTGTAATTAAAAATTCCAGAAGGTTCTAAATCTTTCTTCTGTTCACTTGTAAATTCTACTTGTTTCTTATGTTAACTGTTCTTCTAATTTCTGGTAAATTCTGTCTGTGTATAAATAGCAGAGCACTCTGCCTGAGAGGCAGTCAGTGCTGCGTGTATGTTGAGTTCGTAATAAACGTGCTTTCAGTATAAGTGCTGTGTTCAGTTGCCTTCGAAGTAAAGCCTGTTTCCATTTCAACGCGACAATATTAAGAGAACAGTGAACTTTACTGGAACGTTTTCGTTTCTAATATGTGACTAATTATAGGTTTGGGTTCGGCCTGTTAACATTAATCGTTGTTCTATAGAACCATCATTCTTATTTTAAAAAATGTTCAAATGTTTGTAAATCTATCGGACCAAACTGCGTGGTCATCAAGTCCGTAGCTTACAAACTAACCTAAGGACAAACACACATACACACTCGAACCTCCACGGCGAACAACTGCGCGCTTCGCAGCGAGACGCTTTAGACCGCTCGGCTACTACACCGCAGCTCATTCTTATTTATAAGTCATTATGACGTCCATGACTGTTGGTAACTTGATCAACGATGTACACTCCTAGAAGTTGGTTTCGTCACCAGATCTTCCAGAGTCCTTCCGCTGTTTTCTTTCATGTACGCTGTCCCGATGACGGACAATGCTCGTTTCTTCAGTGCGGAGGCACTTCTAGACCCTTACTCTTACGGGAATCAGTTTACAAAACTACGAGTTTGAGTTCTAGTGGGCAGCGTAAAGTTGAGAATTTGCATCTAACGGGAGGCGTACTTTAATTCCGCGCAGGTTTGGTGATCGCTGTGTCTCCAGTAATGCAGGGGTTAGCACAACTGTCTAGAAAGCAGGAGACCCGGGTTAGAATCCCGGCTGGGTATACATTTTGAACTCTACCCATTTGCAATTTATGTCAGACATTCTGTGAACACGAATATCAGATTAGCATGAACAGTTCAAATGTTCAAATGTTTGTAAACCTACGGGACCAAACTGCTGAGGTTATGGAATTAGACTTACAAAGTATTTAAACTAAATTATGCTAAGGACAGCACACACACATACCCTAGGAGAACTCGAACCTCCGACGGATGCGGTCGCGCAATCCGTGATATGGAGCCACAGATCGCGCGATCATAAACGGTTAATTTCAAACGTTTCTGTAACCGACACAGACGCTACAATGCTCCCGCAATTGCATGTTGAGTGCTCTCGATTTACTCGTTTATATGACCCAGCGGTACATAGAGTTGAGTTTTAATTAGTTTCACACGCCTGTTTAGAAAATTACTGTACTAGTAACCAAACGCTGGCTCATATACGCAACTGCAACATAAAATAATGTACTACAGTGACTATTTTTATGGATCAGCTTCCAGGTAAGTTGTTACTTATATTGAGGCCCTTTGAAAGGAAAGATGCAAATTCAGACTGAAAAAGGTCCATGGAAATTTACCACGTAAAAGCAGTTACATCGACATTAATAGAAAATATTCCCGAATAAGATCACGAGAACAGCCTTACAATTTTACTGACGTTATAGTTACATCGTCAAATTTCAATTTATTTAGTGAAGATTTAAATTGGAACAACAAGGGAAAGCAAAGAAAAATAAGATATTGGTTACTTATAGGATTAGCATAACCAGCTTATAGTGTATGGGGTACCGTTTGGTTGTACAGAGTCTACCATTATGGTCTATATACATTTTATTCATAGCTTTAGTTTTTTATATAGCGCATGAAAATCTAATAGCATATTAAGAGTCGAAGGACATAAAGGAACGCAGTAGTTGGGAAGGAAGTAACATAGTTTTGTAACCTTTTCCCCATTGTTATTCAATCTGTACAATGAAGAAGCCGTGAAGGAGAGCAACAATAAATTTGGAGAAGGAAATGGTCAAATGTTTGTAGAGTCTATGGGACTTAACTACGGGGTCATCAGTCCCTAAACTTACAAACTACTTATGAACTAGCTACAACTAAGGACGGCACAAATATCCATGCCCGAGATAGGATTCGAACCCCCGACCATAGTGGCCGTGCAGACCGTGACTGAAGCGCCTTAGTCCCCTCGGCCACCGCGGCCGGCTTTGGAGAAGGAATTAAAGTTTAGAGAGAAAATATAAAAACTCTGCGGTTAACAGATGACATTATAATTCTTTCAAAGACAGCAAAGGACCTGGAAGAACAGTTGAAAGAAATAGACTGTTCATTGAAAGACGGGTATAAGATGAAGATTAACAAGAGTAAAATTAAGTTAATGGCATGTTTTTGTGTTCCGACTTCGTCGCCGCTTTTGTGTCCCAGCCTCGTCGTAGGTGTCGGTGGCCGAGTGGAATGAGACCGACACGCTGGTGCAGGTACGGAGGGGAGCAGCCAGAAACTATAAACACTCAAGTAAATTAGAAAGAGATATATATTGCACAGAATGTAACAATACTTAACTTTTACATAGTACTGCAGAATGTTGATACATAGTGGTTAGAGGCCTGCCTAGTGCCTGTACAATAGCAAAGTCTTCACTGGTGCCTATCTGATTACGAAGGTCCTAACTCGTTGCTATCTCCGTCCGAAGTGCCCGATCCTTCAGTGGTGGCCACGAGCGGAGTTGTCCAGAGGGCGCTCGTGGCTGTCGTCGTGAGAACGCCGCGCCGTGCATGCATGGCGGCGCGCGGCGAAAGTAGGTGGCGCGCACTTTGTACTTGTGCGACACCACACCCCTCCCCCCCAAACCGCCGCGCCGTCGTGGCGTAGGGCTGAGGGCCACGGCGACGGCACTGGGAGGAGGGCCTGGGCGGGGGCGTTACTGGTGGGACGGGCGTCGTAGCTGAGGCTGGGATGGAGACGCCGTCCGCGCCCCGGCATCCGCCTTGCGATCCTCCAGGGAACCCACCGAAACCTGGGGAAGGGCGCACCCCCCCGCCCAGAGGGAGCAGGTCATCTTCTTCTGAGGTGCGTGCCCCAGGCGGCGGCGGCACGCACGGTCCCGGAGTCCCTCTCGGTGACGCTGTCATCTGCGGCGGCGACAGCGGCGGCGTCGCGTCGATCTCCATCGGGACGCTCTCGTAGTCCGGGGACGAACGATGTGGTTGTGCTCCCTGGTGGTGAACTGGGTCTGGAATCAAGCAACCGGAGACAGGATCGCGCGGCCTATGCAGACGCAATTGGTTTGCGTGGCGCCGCAGCTCCGACCCTGTGGAAGAACGGACAACATACATATTGCGACCGAGCACGCGCTGAATGATGCCCGGCATCCATAGTTTCTTCTTGTTACCAGCAAACACCCTGTACAGCACCGGCGTGGAAACCTGAAAACGCGTAGCGCCATACGAACCGACTCGGTGCGTGGGAGGCTGCAGCAGGTGAAGGAGAGTGCGGTGACGGCGGCCGTGTAGCAGCTCGGCAGGAGACGGGCCGTCACGTGGCATGCACCGATACGTAGACAGGAAAATTTGAAGAGCTTGCTGCCTGGAGTGCTGACCTTTCATCTTCTCCATGTGAGACTTGAATGTTCGAACGAAACGTTCTGCTTCACCATTGGACTGAGGGTGAAAAGGTGCAGTGGTAATATGCTGAATACCATTCACACAACAAAACTGTTGAAATTCCGCACACTAACAAACTGAGGTCCATTGTCACTGACGATAGTTTCAGGCAAACCTTCGATGCAAAACACTGATGTTAAGGCACTGATTGTACTAGAAGCTGTCGTTGAGTTCATGGCAATCACAAAAGGAAACTTGCTGAAAGCGTCTACAACAATTAACCAGCGCGTATTCCAGAAAGGTCCGGCAAAGTCAATATGTAAACGTTGCCATGGTCCCTTGGGGCGTGGCCAGTCTGAGAAACGCTGTGGAGGAGCCGCCTGATGCTCCGCACAAACAGTACACTGTGACGACATGTTCTCTATCTGAGCGTCCATACCAACCCAGGTACAATGACGTCTGGCCAGTTGCTTTGTCCTAACAATACCCTAATGTCCTTGATGCAGGAGGCGTAACACTTCACGTTGCAGGGAACGAGGAACAATCACTCTTGTTTGGTCGTTGTCGGTATGCAACAACAGTACACCCTGACTTAAAGATAATGCATGACGTTGTGCAAAATAACGTCGAACCAGAGGCCGATCAATGTCTTTGGCTCTGGCAGGCCACCCTGAGCGAACAAAACGTGCTACCACACTTAGGCCTGCATCCGCAGCTGTTTCCTGTGCAACCCGACGAGAGTTCAAAGGGAAGTCTGCGACAGCGGAAGCATCTCTGGAGTCTATCTGACAACATGCCATTTCTGAAGAATCAAACGACACATCCTGGCCAACCGGAAGTCGGGAAAGTGTGTCCGCGTTAGCATGTTTAGTGGTAGGTCGGTACAAAATCTCATACTGATAATTAGACAATATCAAGGACCATCTCTGAAGCTTTTGTGCCGTACGTGGCGGAATCGGCTTTGTGGGTGAGAACAACGACGTGAGAGGCTTGTGGTCTGTCAACAAATAGAATTTTCTGCCATAGAGATAATGATGAAACTTTGTGACGCCGTAAATGATTGCTAAGGCCTCCTTTTCTATCTGACTGTAATTCTGTTGCGTTGGCGTCAGTAGCTTGGATGCAAAGGCAATAGGACGATCGTGAGATCCAATGCGATGTGAGAGTACCGCGCCCAGACCGTACGACGAGGCGTCAACTGCTAACACTACAGGCTTCTGTGGGTCAAAGGGAATCAAACATGCATCACTGAGTAGTGCAGACTTTAATTTGTCAAAGGCAACCTGACAATCTTTGGACCATACAAAAGGAACATTCTTCCTACGTAAGTGATGCAGTGGAGCTGCAATCTGAGAGGCATTGGGAATAAACCTGAAATAATAGTTCAGCTTTCCCATTACTGCTTGCAATTCGTGCACATTCTTAGGAGGAGGCAAGTCTTTGATTGCTCGAAGATGTGTCTGTAATGGATGGATTCCTTGGGCATTAATCACATGGCCTAGGTACTCTATTTCAGTTTGAAAAAACGAACACTTTGCTTTATTACAACGTAGACCTGCTGCAGTCAAAACTTTGAAAAGGCACTCCAGGTTTGCTAAATGTTCTTCAACTGTACGTCCGGATACCACAATATCATCTAAATAGTTCGAACAACACGGTACAGAAACTGTCAGCTGTTCCAAAAAGCGCTGAAAAATAGCGGGAGCGGAAGAACTGCCAAAGGGTAGGCGTTGAAATTGAAAAAGGCCCATGTGAGTATTAATGACGAAAAACTTTTTTGACTCGTCATCAAGTGGAATCTGTAAGTATGCCTCTGCTAAATCAATCTTGGAAAAGAAGCGAGACTGTCCTAATTTGTCCATCAGTTCCTCAGGTCTGGGCAGGGGATAAGTGTCGACAATTGTTTGACTGTTCACTGTTGATTTGAAGTCCGCACAGAGACGAAGTTTTCCTGACGGCTTGGGTATAATTACTATAGGCGAGGCCCACTGACTCGCAGAAACAGGAGAAATCACCCCACTATCTTGCCAACGTTTAAGTTCTTCGGCAACTGAATCACGCAATGCGATAGGCACTGGTCTAGCTTTACGAAATTTTGGAACTGCAGATTCTTTTAAAGTTACATGTGCCACGAAGTCTTTTGCACAACCTAGTTCCGGTGAAAACAAGTCACTATATTTGTCACACAATGCATTGATTTTATCCTGAGGCACTATTGACGTAATTTGAAGCACATCTCTTTGAATTGATAAACC
Organism: Locusta migratoria; assembly: GCA_026315105.1. Classification (NCBI taxonomy): domain Eukaryota; kingdom Metazoa; phylum Arthropoda; class Insecta; order Orthoptera; family Acrididae; genus Locusta; species Locusta migratoria. The sequence goes on along the minus strand of CM048755.1, from coordinate 732,839,095 downwards.
AAACAAGTCAAAAGCATCTAGTCCAAAAATGTTCTGTGTCGATTTGGCCTGAAGAACTACAAAAGCAACTGTTTTTGTTACACCTTGAAAAGAGGCGGGCAGGCTACACGTTCCTAGCACGGGAATATTTTGACCTGTGTACGCTGTTAACACTTGTTGACACGGCGACAATTTTGGCGAACCCAGAAGTTCATATGTGTCTTTATTTATTAATGTAACAGCGGAACCAGTATCAAGCTGAAATTGCACAGTCTCATTTTCTATAGAGAGAGTAACAAACAGCTTGTGCTTCTGGCGCACGACCGGTGCGCGAATGTGGGCAACGTCTGCTACGGTTTGTTTGCTGCGTCTGCGCGGGCCGCGTAGTGAAGTAAGCGGCGCAGACTCGGCACGCAGCGGATTAACCACACTGTCACTAGATGACACTACCGCCGGATCGGCGTCCGCGCAATGCGAGGCTACTACAGAGTCACTAACTACTGCACTAAACTTTTGAGTAGCTACTCCAAGTCTACTGTCACCATCTACACAGTACTGGGAACTAGTACAATGAGCAGTTGCAGAAGGCACTATTTTCACTACCGGAATGCACTGTTCATAGTCATTTTGCTTGTCCCGAACCCGTTTCCGTTGCACTGTTTTACGCGCTCGTTGGCGCTTGCTACGTGGTGCACTATATAGTTTTGCCATAGGCGCAGAACTACTTTCTTGCAATGGAGATCCAAGGAAAGCACTGTTCAATTCCACAGCCCGTATAACATTTACAGAATGAACTGTTCTCGCACTCTGCGAAGCACTATTTCTAACGTTACCGTTCTTTGAGTTTTGAATTTGCATACACACAGACTGTACATGTCCTGATTTGCCACATTGATAACAGGTTGCGTTGCGACTAGGGCAATGAGCACGCTTGTGGCGAGACACACACTGGGGGCAAGATTTACGTACATTTTTCTGAAATGAGCGTTGGCGCCCGTTATTCAAATTACTGTGTCTAACACTACGGGGCGACCTTTGCGTCGCACTTTTACTCTGGCTACTGTTCACTGTCTGTTCAGCACGGCCGGTAGAAAAATAAGAATTACAAGTGCTATACTGAGAACTACGGCTAGGAAAGCGTCCGTCGCGGCGCACTGAATTTACACTGTGGCTTTGCATTTCTACATCTGCTAAGTCAAAAGTATCATGCGCTTCTATAAGCTGCAGTACACTGTCTAATGAGGGGTCAGACTGTTTCAGAATTGCTGCTCTAATTCTGGGGTCCTGAATATTCTGCGTAATCGCATCCCTCAACATCACGTCACTATACGAAAGTCCACAAGAGCAAGTAAATTTACATTGGCGGGTTAAGCCCTTCAATTCCGTAATCCACTCTTGGTGTGACTGCTGCGGTAATTTTTTAAGTCTGAAAAATCGGTATCGTGCAGCGGCTACAAGAACTTTTCTCTCATAATGAGCATTTAGTGCCTCTACTATTTGTTCAAAGTCTACATCACGAGGAGATGCGTGCGGGAATAGTTTTTGCAGTAACACGAAGGTGTTGGTGCCCACCACAGATAATAGCAGATGCTTCACTTTCTGACCTGTAATTTGATGAGCCGCGACGAGTTCTTGAAACTGTGCGAAGTAGTCACTCCATTCTTCCTCACGTTCGTTGTACTGGCGAAACGTAGGAAGAGGTGCAGCGGCAGGTGTGGGCTGCTGAAGCGGCGGCTGTTGTTGTTGGTTAGCTGCCTGCGCTGTGAGCTGGGACACCGCCTGGAGGAGTTGCGTTATTTGCGCCGTCTGTAACTGAATAATTTCCATTAAGTTTGGGTTCGGGGTAGTGGCCATGCTGACCGATTAGGCGCCGCGCATACAAGTAAATTAGATAACACACAAATGCAATATGAAAGAGGACGCTCTGCAACAAAAAAGTCCACAAAACACGTAACTGAATATGTTCCCCCAAAAATCTTATAATAAGGGTGGGTGGGCGGGAGCAATTTCTGCGTGCTCCGACTACTGCTGTCTGGCTGCTGCAAGCGGGATGGTCCAAGGTTCGTCTATCGCTCCTCGTCGCCACTTTTGTGTTCCGACTTCGTCGCCGCTTTTGTGTCCCAGCCTCGTCGTAGGTGTCGGTGGCCGAGTGGAATGAGACCGACACGCTGGTGCAGGTACGGAGGGGAGCAGCCAGAAACTATAAACACTCGAGTAAATTAGAAAGAGATATATATTGCACAGAATGTAACAATACTTAACTTTTACATAGTACTGCAGAATGTTGATACATAGTGGTTAGAGGCCTGCCTAGTGCCTGTACAATAGCAAAGTCTTCACTGGTGCCTATCTGATTACGAAGGTCCTAACTCGTTGCTATCTCCGTCCGAAGTGCCCGATCCTTCAGTGGTGGCCACGAGCGGAGTTGTCCAGAGGGCGCTCGTGGCTGTCGTCGTGAGAACGCCGCGCCGTGCGTGCCTGGCGGCGCGCGGCGAAAGTAGGTGGCGCGCACTTTGTACTTGTGCGACACCACACATGTAGTCTTAGGAAATGCGGTATTTCGGAAAGGATTAGATTAATTAACGAGACAATAACTGTAGGAGTTGAGTTTCTTTTATTTGGGCTGTAAGAAAAAAGCTCTGATGGGTAACGTAGGGAAGATATAAAATGCAGAGGGTCTATGGGAAGAAAATAATTTCCGAATAAGGGAAATTTATTAACATCGAATCTTAATTAGAGTGTTAGGAAGTCTGTTTTGAAGCATTTGTTTGGAATGCATCCTTGTAGCCGGCCGAGGTGGGCGAGGGGACTGAGGCGCTCCAATCACGGTCTGCACGGCCACAACGGTCGGGGGTTCGAATCCCCCCTCGGGCATGGATATTTGTGCCGTCCTTAGTGTTAGCTATTTCGTGAGTAGTTTGTAAGTTTAGGGACTGATGACCCCGTAGTTAAGTTCAAATGCAAATGTTTGTAAATCTTATGGGACTTAACTACGGGGTCATCAGTCCCTAAACTTTCAAACTACTTATGAACTACTTACGAACTAGGACGGCACAAATATCCATGCCCGAAGGGGGATTTGAACCCCCGACCGTAGTGGTCGTGCAGACCGTGACTGAAGCGCCTCAGTCCCCTCGGCCACCGCGGCCGGCCCGTAGTTAAGTCCCATAAGCTATACAAACATTTGAACATTTTTGTATCCTTGTACGGGAGTGAAACGTGGACGATAAGAAGTTCAGACAAAAATATGATAGTAGCTTTTGAAGGACAATGCTGACGATTAGATGGAGAGATCACGTAATTAATGAGGAGTACTTAACAGAACTGAGGAGAAAAGAAATTTGTGGCACATCTTAATTAAGAGAAATGGCTCAACTGGCAGGATACATATTGAGACATCAGCGAATCGCCAGTTTAGTATTTGATGGATGTGTGTGGGGTGAAAGTCGCATAAAGAAACCGAGAGACGAATACAGTAAGGTTCAATGGGATGTAGGTTGACGTTCTTTTTCAGAGATGAAGAAGCTTGCAAAGGATTGTGTAGCGCGGAGAGCTTCTTCGAACTGAAGACCACAACAACAAAAACAACATCATAGTAGGGATGGCGGTTATCACTGAAACAACCGGTTTTCGGTTATACCGGTTCTTTTCATCATCAGTTTAACCGCACTGTAAAAACTGCTCAAGATAACCGGTTTTTTAAATAACCGGTTTTCGGTTTTTTATTGCTTTTATTTCAAGCAAAGTTCGACCGAAACTTAATTGGCAGCCGAAACAGAAGCCGTAATCGAAATTTCAGTTCTTCTAGTTTCGGCCGAAAACGAAACTTAGGAAGTTTAGTTAAATTTTAGGTAAATTTACATTTCACGACAAATCACTAGTCTTTCCATATTTTGCAAGATCCCCTCCCAATACTACGCCTTCTTGAGTGTGTTTAAGCCTAGCCAGGAGTTCGTAGAAGACGATATACGAAGCATACAGATTTACTGGCTTAGTATTTCGATCCAGCAGTTGCGAATACTAATCCAATCTCTCGTTAAGTTGGACTTGTGAGCCACCGCATATGAATATCTTGTTATATACACAATATATATAAGTTACAGTCAGTAAATGAACTTCAATCAGTGCTGCAGAAGTATTCTGAGAAATAAAGTCACAGTTCCGACTAACAGTACGATTGTTGTCAGTGTAAATTTACGCAAATTTAACTAGAAAAACTGCATACCACATGCCCAAAGAATGTTCAAATGGGTGTGAGTTCTTATGAGACCTAACTGCTTAGGTCATCGGTCCCTAGACTTATAAACTACTTAATCTAACTTAAACTAACTTACGCTAAGGACAACATACACATCCATGACCGCGGGAGGAGGGAGGACTCGAACCTCCGACTGGAGCAGCCGCGCAGTCCGTGACATGGAGCCTCAGACCGCACGACTACCTCGCGATGCACCACATGATTAATGTTACCTAAACCCATATTGGTTGTTAAAAAAGCCCCTCACTTTCAAGCAATCACATTAATAAAACTTGTTAGCATAGCAATATAATACATTTAAAGTTTTAACCAACGTGTTGAGGAGCTAACAACACTCTTAATATCCAATAGTAAAAGCAGTCAAGAAAACTCATTTATTAAAATGGCCGCTTTCGGCACATTTAGTCAGTCTTCATCAGATTATTATTAAAAAAAAAAAAAAAAAAAAAAAAAAAAAAAAAAAAAACACACACACACACACATTTAGAATCACTGCTACAGGAAGTAGTTGTACAGTTTTTTTACCCGGTTCTTGGCAATAACTAAAAAAACCGGTTACAACCGACACCAAATAAATACCAAAAAACCGGTTATTCAAAACAAAAATACCGGTATCGGTTTTAACCGGTCGGTTTTTCCCATCCCTACATCATAGTGAGCATTTATTACTTACATTTACTGCAGCCTTATTTACAATATTATTAGTATTGAAATACCGTAGAAGTATACCAAAAGATCGTCACTAATACCATTATATTCTCGCGTGAGCTTAGAAGTATCCCTGACGTGTTGCAAATCTAACGACAAGAGATCACGAACCAAGCAATCAAATTCAAGTTAGTGTCCAATGGTCTCTGATAAACGAGTAATTTTTGTTATCCTCAGAGAAAAAATCGAGACGATTAAGGTCGGGTGACCTGGCTCGCTTGGGGATAGGGGAAAGGTCGGGACACAATCTGAATGGATTGCCTAATCTGCCAACTGTGTGCAGTGGCGCCAGACATGTCGAAACTTATATCTCCTTAAGCTGACCTCACATTCAGTATCTCAACATGTCATATACAGTAACCCTCCTCAGACTGTTTGGTATTTGCAGCTATTTAGGCCGACACACTGCTTATACAGGGAAATAACGTATAAAATTCGAAAATTTTGATAAATTCAACGGCTAGCGGGAGAATATGTGCGATTACATTATCTAAACAAGAGGCAGTTGCTTCTTGTTTTCCGCATATGTATCTCCGATGTCAGTAGCCTGAACGATAAAGCGATTTAAAAAAAAGAGCAGTTGCACGTGACATCATTCCGTAACAGAAATTGTCTGCGTGAAACCTGATACCACTAGTTCGCAGATCAGCAGAGGTTAAAAGTGAGCAGTTTATTTTCTGCGACGGATAAACACGCAATATTTCATTCGCGTTCGTAGGAAGTAGGTCTCCTGCTTGTCACTGAGTGACTCCCCGGCGTTCTGGAAAGGGAAACAGAAAAGATAAACCATCCAGTCGCTTCTCAGAACAACACAATACACATACAGTATATCCGTCCTCGCGTGTTTCTTTTCCGCTTTACTGTTATTTACAGTTTCTGGTTGGCAGAAGTTTCCGTCTTTTTTTCTTTCGCAAAAAGATGTGCGTGCCTGCTGGTTCCACTCAACGTGCTCTGTCAATCCGTGCTTCCTACCGCAGCGAAAAGTAGTAGTAAGAACATACTGTTTTTAAAATACTGCCAAGAAAGGAGGAAAGGTATTTCCTTTCAGGGCAATTTTATGAAATATACAGTGTTACGTAGTTCCTTTTACATACTTCTGGAGGTTATGCTGGCGACTTAGTAGATACAGTTTTGTTTAGGAAGCCAACATGGGAGACGATGACCTGGGCCAATTTTTGGAGTAGGCCTACTCGTTGACGCATTCACTTGTGAGTGATGGCGTCCTCTTGAAAGTCTAGAGCGCGGAGCGTCCGTGGACCATCACAATCGACGTACCATTTCCTCGCAGCCGTTGTTAGTCTCACTAAAAAACCGAACGAGGTGGCGCAGTCGTAACGCAGTGGACTCGCATTCGGGAGGATGGTGGTTCAAATCCATCTCCGGCCATCCAGATTTAGCTTTTCCGTGATTTTCCTAAAGCACTCCAAGGATAGTCTACTGATTACGGCGCCATCTTTTTATTTCACGTGCGTTACGCGAAGCGGTGAGTTTGAAGTGATCCGATCTTCAAATTTAATTATATCCAAACTATACATTTCCGGACGTTAGTGGCAGAGGAGGGCTGGGGAAGGGGGCAGCTTTCCTCCCCCTACTACAAACTCAAATAAACTGTTGGAAGTATTTTTAAAAATCCGAGATCATGTTCTAATTACATATCTTTATATTTTACTGAGATGTAAAATTAAATTAAATTGTTCATAACTTTTCTTCCCATCAAAAAAATTCCCTACTGCCTTTATTGAAAATAAAGAGACACGTGTGTTATACTTCTGGCTTGTAGCCATCATATTCACTTTCGTTAGAGCATGTCGTTAGAGCTGGCGACGGGTGGTGGTGTGACGTATAATAACAGCTGGTACAGTAGGTACTATTTCCGTGGCAAAGTCCGCCAAAAATTCTCGTACTTTGCTGCGATTGGTCAGTGCATATGGAGGCTAGGCGTCAAAACTAATTTCTTCTCTTGTCGAAATTAAATATATTTTCTTTGGAGTAATTTGATTTTCGTAAGAAAATAACAAGATACCATTTCGTTGTTTCAGATTATTTAAAAACATATAAATCAATGAATAAAAGTAAAACGAGGAAATAAAGAATCAGATAAGGAAGCTAAATAAGAATAAAAGCCTAGGAGACGATAGAATCCAGCCAGAAATAATTCAAACTGGAGGGGAGTGACTACACAAGAAAATTCACCAATTAATCAAGGGGATCAGAATTTTGGAGGAGATCCTAGAAGATTAGAAGACAGCCGTCATCTGCCCTATATACAAGAAGGTGACAAAATGAACTGCACTAACTAGAGTAATCGACCTACTGAATGTCTGATACAAGGTCTTGTCCAACTTTTGTTTCTGTATAGAATGCAGCCGTTTTCAGAAGAAGTGATTGGTGAATATCAGGGGGGATTCATAAAGGGACATTCGACTGTCGATAACATCTTTGTGCTGCGACAACTCACAGAGAAGTTGAGGGATTATGGCGAAGATCTTTATGTGCACTTTATAGATTTTAAGAAGACGTATGATAGTATATACCGGGAGAGACTGAGGAACTGCCTGACGGAGTTTGGAGTACCTAAGAAACTCATCAGCCTAGTTGGAATTTGTCTCATTGATTCAAAAGGCAAAGTGAAGCTCGGGAACCATCTCACGGCGAGGTTTAACACAAACACAGGGTCGAGACAAAGAGATCTTGTGTCACCAGTATTGTTCAACCTGACACTAGAAAAGACAATGAGAGAAGTCTCTGGAAAAAATGTCAAGGGTACGGAGGTAGATGGTGAGAAAATGACACATCCCGCGTTTGCTGATGATGTAACACTGTTGTCCAGATCTAAGGAGGAACTGATGCAGATGAGCGAAAGTGTAGAGACGGAAGCAAGCAAAATAGGACTTTTTGTAAACAAATGTAAGACAGAATATCTGGTGATGAGCATGACTCATGCATATGCAAGAAACCTATTCCAGTATCTTACAGTTGGAATCAGATCCTACAAAAGGGTTCGCGATTTTAAATACTTAGTGGTAATGCAGCATGTGAAGCAGAAATAAAAGCGAGGATCCAAGCCGAAAACCGATCGTACTTTGGTCTCAGTCAACTTCTTTCCTCGCGTGGTCTCTCGTGGAATTTTAAACTCCATCTGTATAAAACAATGATTCAACCCGTAGTACTGTATGGTTGTGAAACATGGAGTGTCCGGAAAAATGACTTAATCGATCTTTTAGTTTATGAGAGGAAAGTCTTAACCATTTAATGCATGACTTTTTTATTTGAAGCTATAAAAACTTCCACGATTAATGTATAGTGCGTATATACTGAGAAAAATATTGAAAAAAAAAATCCTTAAAATTATTGTGCACTACTAGCAAAAAAAAGGTTCATAGGTGATCAGCTATATAGTGCTTCTATGATGTACCCAATGTAGTAAGTGTCACTACTCTGCCTCTCATAGTTCCAGAAAGTAACTCATAATGCAACAGTAGTATGTGACTGATTACTTTTACATGGCAAAGGAGGAATATTAATGTAAACTAAAGCACTTGTTAGGAGTAACTCAATGCAGCTAACTGTAGAAATGATTCAGTAGCACTCTGCAATTTATAATATCTAGGACGAGCTACTAGCATTTGTAACACTATGTATACAAGCAGCTACAACTGAATTTATGGTAAAATGTTGATCAGTTCAGGAGAGAATTGAAAAAAAAAAACAAAAAAAAAACAAAACAAAAAAAAACGAGGTATGTAGCTGATCAGCTACACGATTTATTAAAGGGGTGAGGAAGATCTTTGGTCCGCTGCAAGATGAGATCACTGGATAATCAGACATAATTGTGAACTACACGAAATATGCAATAGACCAAACATTGTAGGACTGATGAGAATCAAGTGCCTTGCATGGACGGGACATGTCAGTGGAATGGATAAATGCCGATGGCCTTTGAAATCTATGGATTATACTCCCTGTGGAAGACGAGCACCAGGAAGACCAAAGAAGAGATAGAGGAGTGGAATCCGTGAGGACGTGATGCGGATCGGAATAGAGAATGATTGGCGTCAGAAAGCACAAAACATAACGCAGTGGAGGAGGAACCTTGTAGCTGCGCACAGTCATCTGGCCCTATCGCGTACAGTAAAGTAAAACGAAAAGGCAGACGAAACGCTTCGGCCATGTTAGCGCGCCGGCAGAGCGAGGTGGACCGCGCAGTCTGCTCACTCCAGGCATCACGGACAAACCCCCTGTCCGAAGCAGTCGGTCAGAGAACAGAAGGTGATTGTATAGAAGTGCATTTTAACCTTCTAAAATGTTTCAAATGTTTGTATAGTCTATGGGACTTAACTACGGGGTCATCATCCTTTGAATAATTTGTTTTAAAAGACTAATTACTCGCTAATTAACCTAACAGCTTAATAATCGAGAACCAATGACTTGCGTGCCATCTTCTGCGCTGGGGCACTACTTGTGAAGACAGCAGGTTGGTGAACATTTCATTTAGACACTGCATTTCAGCCAGGGCGATAAAAGCAACTACGGCATCTCGCGAGCACTAAACGTTTGTTACAACCGAATTCAGTTACATCAAATCCTTGGCAACAGGGGGAAGCCTATGGAAAAAAGACGAAATGTGAGAGACACTTTCAAACTACTCTCTCTACATAGCTATAATTGTTTCTTCCCCTTGCCGTACGTGTTTCGGCTTTTTGCTAGACACACTAGTTAAAAAAAAATCAAGGTCAGCGCTGATAACTGACAATAATACTACACATCGAAAGAGCGACTAAAAAACTTGGTCTGTAGTATAATATGGGTTCCAAACTTAGTAACCTTGGAGTTATCAACGTTTCTGTGTTTTCATGTTGTAGCTTGGATACCGGTAAAAGTAAGTAGTCAGCCGAACATAGGCCGATATAATAATAACGAGTACATGAACGAAGAAATCAAACTAGATATGAGCACAGAGAATTCTGAAAAATCTCGTTTGATTTGCAATTAATTGTATAAGCGGTTTTTGATTATGCACAGACAAAAAACATTTGTGGACGGTGAAGAAGTTGTCCATGAGAATGGTCTTCCCATTTTGTCGATGTTACAAATATCGCTGACGATTTATAGTCATCAACGTCATCACCTGAGGAAGTGTGACGAGCAGAGGAAGAGCGAGCGTATAAACCACAAAGAGATGTAAGACGTGGCAACATTTTCCCTTGGCTGTCAAAATAACTGCAGTGACATTGGCGAAACTAAATCCTAATTGGCGTTTGAAAACACTGCAAACCAAGGTAGGAACTTCAAGGTTAATAAGAAAGAACGTATTAAAGTTGTGCAAGGTGAACTTCCGAACCAGAGGAACCACAGTCAATAAATTGAATGCTATCGATAAATGGATGTGCGAGAGATTAGCTGAAGCTATGGAATATGCAAAACACGTAACAACAACTGTTCAGCAATAGGTTATGGCAGAAAAAAAGAAGGAGAGTGGTTTTCAGCTCACAGAACCATCATCCTAGGCAAGGAGGTTCAAAGCGAGACACGGGATACACCAACGTCAAGTCACCAAATACATTTCCAAACACCATCAGATATCAATTGAAAAAGTAGTTGAAGCTACAGAGCTCTTTCAATGCCGATCAAGCAGGGTGTGAATATCGTGTCAGTATAAAACTTAGTCTACGTTGACACATCGAGGCGGGAGACAACATTTGTTTCAGTTGCCAGTGTGGATAAAGTTACACACTCGTACACTGCGCAATATTCCATCACGCATACGTAAAACTGCTGCCGACAGTGTTCTTGTGTCTGCAAGAGCCCGATGGAAAATTAGGTCCACGGGTCTCTCAAGAAACTGAATCTCTGCAAACGAATTTTGTAAACGTTTCGTTCCGTGCTCAAAATCGGACAAGTTAACTTTCTAACTTTATCAGTCATGTCTGGACCATGTTCTGAAAGCTTACGTGTAGAAAAACCAACTTTATGGGGTGACGCGCAAAGATTAGGGCCCTCGTAAGTGATGTGCAACCGACGTGAAAGTGCTACCAGCGAGATGCGTCCCTCTTTGTCAGCCATATGACGTTTAATTTTTCCGACAAGTAAAATACTTCGTCGGACGACTTCAAAATCGCGCGACATTACAAGGGAGCAGAGGATTACACGACAGGATGGATGCTGTCAAAATTCATGACCTGGTCCATAATCAGTTGTCCGCACATTTTATACGCTTGGTACGCATCGGAACTGATATCTGATAGTTCTATGTTTAACAACTTGAATCAGGTATGTTTTCCACAAACAACAAGTCGGAAAAAATATCAGTGCTACGAAATGTCGTTCCTTTGTTGCGCATTGAGCATGATATGTGAATACTATCTTTAGTATGTAGCACCCTGTATAAGTTTAGCTATAGAAAGGTTACCTTTGCTATTGGGAGACAATGTTCATATGTATAAGATGAGCAGCTATTAGTCGAAAATATTTCTTTATTGTGGAAGATCTAGATTTCAGTCACTTAGTGATCACAATCAATGCTTGAAGTAAATTTAACAGTTTTTAAACAGAACTTCATCTTCAACACGATATATATAGCATAAAATTTAATTCCAAGCGTTGATAATGATCACACAGGTGAAAATGCCACACACAAAAGAGTATTTGAGACTGATTGCTGCCGGCCGCGGTGGCCGAGGGGACTGAGGCGCTTCAGTCACGGTCTGCACGGTCACTACGGTCGGGGGTTCGAATCCCCCCTCCGGCATGGATATTTGTGCCGTCCTTAGTTGTAGCTAGTTGATAAGTAGTTTGTAAGTTTAGGGACTGATGACCCCGTAGTTAAGCCCCATAGACTCTACAAACATTTGAACATTTTTAGTATGTAGTGCTGGTATCACAGTGCAAGTTTCTACAAAGGGCCAGTTTACCCAGTGATGTTCAGAAACATTTGTTTGAAACAATTTGTCATGTAAGGCATTAGATAAACATAACATTGATAATTATGTGATAATAAAACTAATTGGTTAAACATGTTTACATTCATCTTCTATGTCTTACCTGAACTTCCCAAATCAAAACATTTTTACCTAAACAACGGTAAAACCTTTAGTCCACTTGCTCGTTTCACTAAAACCATCAACATGAATTTTACTATTATGAGTGAATGATTCACTGTCACTTGCGGTAGATCTACAGAAAAATTAAGTTTTAACGTTGAACGGCATTACCTTTTTAGTAACGGATTAACGATAAGCAAAGTTAACTTTGTGACTAACGTTGCGGTACACAGATATGTTACAGAACCGCATCACCCCTAGCCTATGGGATATATACCTGCTGGATTGTACGACTTTAATGCAGGATGGCAGCAGACCGTATTATTCGTTTCGGACCTCTTGGTAAGTATGGAAGTGTGATTACGTATGTCAATCACATCGCGACTACGGGCAGCATGGGGTTCACGCCTGAACCTCAGGACGTGCATTAGCAGCACATTACGGGTTTTTCAAGCGTCAACTTCGCGTCGCAATATCTCGGGATGTAATTGGAATATTGCGATACAATCAACGCCATTGTTTATGTCATTTGTCATGCTATGGATTACTGAAGAAAAAATATAGGGTGTCCATTTGAAAAAAAAAAGTTTGTGTTAGAAAACACATTTGCTTTCGTTTTAGAATGTTTCCAAAGATGTAAATTCATGGGCCCTAGCCGTACATTGGGACCGGTGAAAGTCTTTTCCAATAGCTGTTATTGTTCCAGAGATATTTTGGGTGGACAAGATAGCTAGGACACCCTGTATATATATTTAGAATATTGCTCAGTGTACGAGTGTGTAACTTGATATATACTCTACTGAAACTTAGCGATAACCAAGCTCTGAAAGAGGCCCATGGATTTGTTGTCTACCACCCTCACTACAATTTCGTTTATTTATGGAGCCAGGGCTGGCGCAAGGCACGTGCGAAACGTGCGGCCGCATGAGGCGGCGCCACACACATTGGCTGGACCGGAGGGGAATTCTGTGACAACTCGCTTCTCTGTTTTGAGAGTAGTCATTGTGATGTTTCTGTGGTCGCTTTATCAAGTATTATGAAGCAAACATTATGTAAATAAAAAAGAATACAGTCGGCCGCGGTGGCCGAGGTGACTGAGGCGCTCCAGTCACGGTCAGCACGGCCACTACGGTCGGGGGTTCGAATCCCCCTCGGGCATGGATATTTGTGCCGTCTTTAGTCTTAGCTAGTTCATAAGTAGTTTGTAAGCTTAGGGACTGATAACCCCGTAGTTAAGTCCCATAAGTTGTTCAAACATTTGAACATTTGAATTTTTTGAAAAGAATACCATTACGAGAAATCCTTTGCTTAAACTGTAGATATCATTACTAATCGCATAGTTTTCTACTACGCGCTACATCTGGAATAGCAAGTTCAGGAGAATGTGATGAATTTACGCAGTTGATCCTAATTGACGCACGAAGCCAGACCCTTTCATAGGGATGTACTTTTCTGTAACGCTTCATCGTCGTTTTATGGAAAGATTAAAGTCACATGAGTGTGTAATGTGCAAATCGTGCAGGTAGAAAGAGGGATTTAAGCAGATTTTAATATAACGACAGTAGATGCTTTGGATTGCAGTGATCAAATTTTATTTCGCGTACAAGCAATCTAGAATACAGCGTGTTGAAGTGGCGAGCTCAAGTGGCAGCAGTGTTCGAGCCCACGTTCTCAGCCCCACCTCCCTCTTCCCGCTCATCTCCTCCTCACCTCACCTGACTGTGCATTACCTCCTCTCTCCCCTCTGTCTATGTCTGACTGAATGTTCGTTAAAATATCACGTAAAAAATTTTAACTGTATCAATAGAGAACTTTTTTAGAGTTGTGGTAACTTCTGTTCCATTATATACAGGGTGAATCTAAATTCGCGCACTCGGGCTTCGCAGCGCGATTCCTCACCTGCTAACAAATAAAAATGTCTCACACAAAATTTCATCCTGCGCATATTTCCGGCAGTAAATGGACGTCAACGACTGAGATGGCTGTGTGTTCCATACGTCAGTGTGTTTCATAATTACGCCAACAAACTTCTATATGTATTAGGCGTCTTGAGGAACAAAATGAGCATGGAAACCCGTGCCCGGAAACTCGATTCATTGACGCTACGGAGAGTCCAAGTTGCAGGCACCAGCTCCTGCCGCTAGACATCCCCTCCAGCTACTTCGACACTCTGTAGCGCAGGGGTGGCCAACCCGCGGCCCGCGGGCCGCATGCGGCCCGCGAGCCGATAAGTTTTGGCCCGCGTAGCTGTTTGATATAGAAGAAAAATTTAGACTTTTATTTCACGTATAACAGCAAAATAGCACTCCATCATACATCTTTAGTATCATATCGAATTACAGTAGGTATATATAATTTCAATGATTCAACTATCATTATATTTTGATGTAATTCCTGTTTGTAAAACAATACAGTATGTTGCGTGGCATGGGGCTGAGGCGGTATACGGTGTGAAAAGTGAGGGGACGAGAGAAGCAGCTTGTGGGCCTTTGTGAATTCCGTGTCGGCCAGTTCCACGCTTGCGAAAGTCAGTTGAGGGTGGAGGTGCTGGAGATGCGGACGTGTGGTCGTGAGTGCGGCGAGAGGACCGCCGGAGAGAAGGGCAGCTTTGCTATCTGCCTAGCCTCCTGGCGAGCGGGCGGGCGAGGAGGAGACGGAAGAAGGCTCGGGTTTAGGGATCCTTAGCGTTCGGTTGTGGCGACTGCAGGCTGGAGCACAGACAATTGAGTGACGTAGCGTGCACCTTCATTGCTGCCACATCAGCCGAATACACAACGGTGTCTACAGTTCCTCTTCTATCTGACAGAAGATAATAATTCGCTGCACCGAGCGACAGAGGACCCTTCAGATTGATGTTGCATTCTTTGAACCATAATCGCTGCAGCTACTGCGTTAGCGTTGAATGTTCGGAAGTAAATTCTTGAATCGTCTCCAGTCACAGTGAGTAGATGGTAATAAGGGCACGATTAGTAGCGGTTGTGGCTAAACAGAGTAATCTTTCAAGTAAAACCAGCTTTTATCTTTTTACAATTGATCTAAGATGCTTGTGTTTATTTTTACTAGACTTGTAAGTATTTTGTATATTCAGTTATGGCGGGTAGGTACACCAGACGGCATTAGCAATGGTTTCTGCCTCAGCACCATCTTTTAATTTCAGTAATACAAAACTAATTATAACAATGTAGTTTTACTGATGACTTTTAAGGATTGCGTATTGTACAGATATGCCCCTGTCTTTCTGTGTTATTTACAGCAACTAATAATGTTATAGACCTAAAATGTAGAATACTTTTCAGTAAGAATCATTACAAAAGATGTCGAAATTTAAAAGTAACGCTGCCAGCTTAATTGAAGCATCATCAATTTTTATATTTACGACACATGACGTTCAGAACTAAAATACAAATTTCCTAGAGCAGTTGAATACTAGTATCAAAAATTCTCGAGAGAAAGGACTATGAAGTTTCGCAAGTACGTATAATAGCGTACTTAAATGAAACACTGATAATTTGACGAGAAGTATGCCTCTGTGGTACCGCCATTTGGGCTGAAAACATGTCACTCGTCTCACTGGTATAAAAATATTGAGTATTGAAAACCCTGTCATCGTGGGCACTAAAGTGCCGCGCTGGAGTGGCCGAATGTTTTAAGGCGTCTTGCGGTTGCTCGCCGTCGGAAAATAGAGTTCTTCTTCAGGCATGGGTGTTTGTGTTATCCTTAGAATAAGTTACTATAAGTTACTTTAAATAGTTTTTAAGGCTAGGGGTTGATGACCAACGTAGTTAACTCCCTTAGATTTCAAAATATTTGAATTTTTAAATCACAGTAAATAACTAAATGCGCTGTTAGGCGATTGTAACAAAATCATTGTTACCTCAGAAGTCATGAATACCACAGTAAATAACTGATTGTAAGAAAATCGCCCTGTCTTACGCACGCAGCGAGGCTGCTGAAATTTTACGAAAAATGCCTGGTTTTTCATAAATCTTCAGTGCGACAAAAACAACCGTGAAGCTTGTATGTTGCCTTCAAGGAAGTTTTGCGCATGTGCATTGCGGATAAAATGATCTGCTAGGTGAATGAAATGAAGAATCATAATTCAACGACACTTTGTGTGTCTGTGTGTGTGTGTATGTGTGTGTGTGTGTGTTTGTTTGTTATGCCACTGTCTGTAGACACGAGTTCAGTACCGGGACATCTACAAATACTATTGTGTGAAATGCAATGCGATGTACAATTAAAAGAGAAATCTCATCAGGTTTCTTTGGGAACGTTCTGTAAAACGTATTTAGACGAGAAACATCCAGCGTATACAAACATACTATAAAAATGATTTCATTAGCGGGAAACACGTACATGTATGTAAACAGATTTTTAGTTGGATGAATTACATAATATCAAATATGACAATACGGATTGCATCTGGAAAACTCTTTGCACGTAGCAACAGCTTAACTTGACGTCAACATTGACTCACTTATTTCAGTGAAACAAACCCAGACATCCCATTAACACTTTATTTCATTAAAATGCATAATAAATTGCATACTACAATTTTTATAATAATTTCTACAATAAATGTTCTTTAATCACATTTGTATTTTTTTAAGAAATTAATATTTCTTACTTTTTTGCTTCACAATAGAAAAATCGACAATGCGGCCCGCGGGGTAATCCACTCTCAATGATTTGGCCCGCCGGCTGTAAAGGTTGGCCACCCCTGCTGTAGCGTCATTGGATGACGTTTCGTTTCCGGTCATGAATTTCTATGCTCACTTTGTTCCTCAAGACACCTCACACATCGCCTAGAAGTTTGTTGGTGTAGTAGTGTAATTCTGAAACACACTGACGTATGGGACTCACACCCTTCTCAATCTTCGACGTCCATTTAATGCCGGAAATATGCGCAGGACGAAATTTTGTGAGAGACATTTTGTTATTGCTAGCATGTGAGGAATCGCGCTGCGAAGCCCCAGTGCGTGAATTTAGATTCACCCTGTACAGGATTTTTGGTTACAAACTTTGAGCCGCGGCGGAGTGGCTGTGCGCATTGAGGCGCTATGCCCCGATGCGCGAGGCTGTTTCCCGTCGGGGGTTCGAATCCTCCATAGGGCATGAATGTTTGTGCTGCCTTCAGTATAAGTTAGTTCATAAGTAGTTTGTAAGTTTAGGGACTGATGATCCCGCAGTTAAGTCCCATACGCTTAACAAACATTTGAACATTTTTGAACAAACTTCGAACACTTGTAGATAGGGCAATAAATACATATTAATTTGATAAGGAACACATGTCCGAGAAAGTAATCCATTAATACTATGAGCATTTCTTGACTTTTTGACACTGCGAAACAAATCTATTCTACTGCAAGTTCTTTTCTTTACATATTTTAGAAGGAAGTTCAAAATCCTCGAATCTAAACCTATTGGATGAAGCTGCTATGGTCATCAGTCCCCAGACTTAAAATAACTTGCAATAAGGACAACACACACATAACTATGCCCATGAGAGGAAACGAACCTTCGGCGGGAGTGACCGCCAGATGCTTAGGATGATGCCTTAGACCAGGCGGCTACTTCCGCGCGGCTTAGAAGGAAGTAATAGGGACCGAAACAAGAACAAAATGTCTAGTAAACATGGACTAAAGAATGCATAAATTCGAACTCTGAGTAAGTCTTCATACTAGATTGTCTACTGTTTACACGTTCCTTTTACTGTTCAAGTGCTCTTAACTCTTAAGGTAGTCATTGTAGACTCCATGTTTAGCAGACTTTTGTTCATTTATGTCGTTTTTAGTTCCTCTCGAAATATGTAAAGCAAAGAGCTTCGATTGAAAGAGTTTTGTTTCACAGTGACAGAGATAAAGAGAAGCCCATAGTGTCCCTAGATGACATTTCCGGCATGAGGTCGTTATCAAAATCCTCACTCTCCTGTACGAGTTCTCGAAATTTATAATGAAAATTTTCGAAAACCGTTTATATTTAAAAGATAGACAACCCATGTCCTTCCGAACATTTATTATTGTGTGATTTAAAAATTTGTACATTTCGGTCAAGAATAATAAGATGTTTTCGGTAAAAGCGTTTCCAACTTTGTATACTAGGCCTACATATATAATTTTATGTCTTTTATATAACCGTCAAACATATTTTTAAAATCTAAACACGTGAAGCTGAAATGTCATGAAAATAACTGATTTTAACATTAAAGAGGTTTTTATGAGGGGGAGGCAATTCTGCATCTCGCACGGGGCGGCAGTTCGGCTTGCGCCGGCCCTGTATCGAGCGGCGACAATGCTCGAGTTTACCTAAGTTTCCCGGTATCCAAGCTACGGCATGAACAACAAAAACGTTAATAACTCCAACATTATTAAGTTTGGAACCCATACTATGCTAATAATACTTGTTTGTTTTTAGATACTCCTTCTTTGTGTGTAATTGAAAACACTGTTGTTCGTCATCAATGTGGCCTTCATTTTTTTCAAAACTTATGGAGTGTCTATCAAACGGCTGAAACACGTGTCTCTTTATTTTCAATACAGAATGTCACTGCAGTATTTGATCAAAACCGCTGCCCAACATGTCAGAATCTTTCTTTGTCAGACTTTGCATGGACGTGATACGTCCGTCTGCGAAGAAGACAGCTACAGTTTCTGTAACAGATGTTTTAAATTTTATTTATTTATTTGCTGTGCTCAGTGTATCCAGAGAAAAGTTAACAGTGACAGTTAACTGATCGGCAGCGTGACTGATAAATACGATGTTATCCCTCGATATGATTACTTGAAACTTTTTAAATATGCAAATGTTTGTATAGTCTATGGGACTTAACTATGGGGTCATCAGTCCCTAAACTTACAAATACGTATGAACTACTTACGAACTAGGACGGCACAAATATCCATGCCCGAGGGGGGATTCGAACCCCCGATCGTAGTGGCCGTGCGAAACTTTTTATGCTGGAAGAGTAGAGATGTGATTCTGCTAAACAGTGGCGCAGCCAGGATATCGTTCTGGGAGGGGGGCTAATTTTGTAAATATAAAGCCTATTGAATTTATTAATCGATGACTTATTTTCACACTTTTTATAATTTAACCAGTTACACTACGAAAACAAATGCACAGGAAATAAAACGAGTAAGCTCGTATTAACTTGAAAGTGGAGGAGGAGCAATGTGGTGGAAATGGAGTGTATATGTTACAGCCAAAGCCCGAAGAGCGGCCAGATCGCGAACTGGCCAGCCACTTCGCACTTTGGCCGGTTGGATTGGCCAGAGTCCGATTACTGGAATGAAGCGACGCATATCCGACTTTGGCCAGCCAGTTCGTGACTTGGTCGGAGGTTCCTGGCCAGAACGCGATGTGGCTGCACACATGTCGGGGAATCCCCGTCTAAATCGCACTGGGTGCTGTGATGTGGCAACAATGTACGTTAGTCACCATATGTCTCACTCTCAGTGTTAACTGCGCCTTGTACGTCATAGCTGCTGCCTTTCGGAGAAGGTCGACTTCGTTGTTTTCCTTCCTCACAAATTGGATTAATTGTGAGTACCATTACGTTTTGTGACATTTTTCTTTTCCGTATTAGTGAATTTTTCAGCAGATTTTTTGTTTGTCAATGTTTTTTATTGTTATTTGCCCCCACTTTGCCGTAAATCAGTAATCGAACATACCGGTATTAATTATTTGCGTCTAACGAGGAGACCACATGGGTATCGGATTTTAGAATCTTTTGATATTTATGGTACGCGAAGTTTAGATCTCAAATAACAATCAGTCAAAGCCATTCGACGCAATTCTCAAAAATTCTCGAGAAAATTGACTTTGAAGTTCTTCAAGTACATGCAAGTACTAATAATTAGAAGTTCAATAGTATGTGTATGTCTAGCTTTAGTGGTAGCGTTGTGGCCTTACAACCGAGAGGTAGGGGGGTTCGAATCCCGTCGTGGAAGTTTTTTGTTTTTTCGTTGTGTTCGAACACTTACTCAGTTTTAATATCTAATCGTAATTTTTACGAAAAATGCTCGTATTTTTGTTTGTTAGAAATTTTCTACTGTGTATAAAAGGTTGTTAGTAATGATGGTTTCACTCAAGAAAACGTAACAAGTTACATTTTTTACGGTATTGGCTTTACTATTAGTCGAAGACGGTTGTCTTTAATTGTTCAGTTAGTGAAAAGCTACGACTTTGCAAAACTGTGCCTACCGGATCGAACAAGGACGTGAAACTAGTGATAGACAAGATTCTATCAAACGTCATTCAATCTTCATCACCAACTGTGTTCTCCAATCTTTGGTGAAATGATCACATATTCGTGGTTCACTAATAAATTGTGCTATTCAAAAGGAATCTTCATGAACGTAAATGAAGTTTGTTTTCCAGTTGACATGTCAAAGAAAAATTGCGACTGTAAATATGCGACCATGTGCTCGATGTCTTGAAAATTGTTTTCCATGTTTTTACGACGCTTATCGCCCTAGCATGTCTGAGACCACATCGAAATGATTTTTTTTTATTTTTCAACATTGCTACAAATATGGAATTTTAATGTTTCTTGTGTTTCCTTTTTTCAAAATTTAATCATTATGGGTAACCTTTTATAAAAAATATATATAATTACGAATAAACAGAAATACGTTCATTGTTCATAAAATTACATTTAGGTTTTAAAATGGTGTACGTATTCGAAAACGAAAAGACAAAAACTATCACAGCGGGATTCGAACCACCGACTCTACCATTGTGAAACCAGAACGCTACCACTTTTTATGATATAACAAACTTTATTTAATAATTTATTTAATTTTTAATTTTATTTAATAAAA
Source organism: Locusta migratoria (assembly GCA_026315105.1). Taxonomy (NCBI): domain Eukaryota; kingdom Metazoa; phylum Arthropoda; class Insecta; order Orthoptera; family Acrididae; genus Locusta; species Locusta migratoria. The sequence continues at coordinate 732,818,288 of CM048755.1, read as the reverse complement.
CATTGTATCTATAATTTGTGTCTACCACTCATTTAATTGAGCTACACCGACAGATGCTGTAATTCCTTTAGTTATTGGTACTTACATGTACTTGCAAACTTCAAATTGATTTTCTCGAGAATTTTTGAGAGTTTTTGTTGAAGTTCTGAACTACACGTACCATAAATATGAAAGAAATTCTAAAATCCTATACCCATGTGGTCTCCTTGTAAGACCTAGGCTGCTCCCTTGTAAGGGCATTCGATTTCAATTGTTCGTATCATTCTTCGGCAGGTTGACCCATGGCTACGTCACACGGGGACGATATTCACGATGAAGTTGGGATACTTGCAAATGCGGAAACGATATTTGATATGAAAAGCAGGTTCCTGGACACTTTGCATACGCTGCTGCAAGAAGAAGCAAATAATAGCGGAATAATCACCAGAGATAGATACTGTTCTTTCATAGAGGACGTTACACAAACCAAAGCAAAGCAAAGCAAAGAAAAGAAAGTATTCACTATCGTCGACTAAGAAAGTACGATGTTATTGAAGTTGACGGAAAAGAAAAACTTATTGCACCAGTAACAGGAGACAATAGTGCTATTTTGTATTATGTCCATACCGAAGTACTATTCGAAATACTGCACGAAACTCACTTAAAAATAGGACATGGAGGTCGAACACGGATGGAGAAGGAACTGCACTTAAAGTACAAAAATATCACCAAAGAGGTCATTACTTTGTATCTTCGCTTATGCAAACCGTGTCAGATTAAATTATTTAACCCAAAGAAAGGTTTAGTTTCCAGACCTCTAATATTTAAAGAATTTAATTCAAGATGCCAGGTAGATCTGATAGACATGCAAAGTAGCCCTGATGGGGAGTACAAGTTCATACTCAATTATTAAGATCACTTAACTAAATTTGTACTATTACGACTCCTGAAAAGAAAAAGAGCAGAAGAAGTCGCTTACCATTTGCTTGACATCTTTACCACTATAGTTGCTCCAAGTGTGCTACAGTCAGATAATGGTAGAGAGTTTTCGAACAAAGTTATAAATGAGCTGAGTAACATGTGGCCTGAACTGAAATTGGTACATGGAAAACCCAGACACAGCCAAAGCCAAGGTTCTATCGAACGGGCCAACCAGGATGTACAGAATATGCTAATGACATGGATGCAGACAGATAACTCAGCGCATTGGGCCGAGAGTCTTCGATTTATCCAATTCATGATAACCGTTCTTTTCATCATGGAATTCAGCAGTCCCCATACAAGGCAATGTTTGGCTGTAAAGCAAAAGTGGGGCTGAGTACTTCACATCTGCCTAAAGAAATTATTGATAACATAGTGACGACAGAGGAAGACCTTGAGAAAGTTGAAAGATAAATAGACGACGCTATAAATTTAGGGACTACTGCCAACAATGAAACTGACACCTTGGAGATCGAACCATCGGGAACTCAAGACCAGTTATACGACACTAATAAGCCGAAAATATACTGTGTGGTTTGTGAAGAAGAGTGTGGTGCAGCTCATTGTTGTATATCCTGCGGCAAAAGTGTCCATGCAATATGTGGAAGAAGTAATGAAGCAGATGAAGGATATGGAGGAAAAGTTATTTGCAAACTATGTTATAACAAGCAAGAAATCAGGAAGAAAAGGGAGGGAGCTCACAACAATTTGCAAGCACAAGGTGCTAAGATGGTTAAAAATTCAGATGCAAAATTCGCGCCTGCAAAAGTTGGAGACAATGTTCGCATCCGTATACAAGATGTTGACAGAGGTCGCGGAGATCCCAGAAGCGTTCTTGCCGTTGTAATGCACGTCGAAGGCTCTTTCTACAAGCTTGGAACAGAGTATGGTGTTCTGAAGCAACTGTATTCCAGAAACGAGTTCTCTATTCTGCCCGAAAAACTGATCACGCTGGAATACGTGCCCAAAGAAGAAAAATCATTGCGAACCATGTCGTCCTTACAGTCACTGACCAGTGGCCAAGGATACAATCGGTGCAACTGCTCTACTAAATGCGCCACAAATCGCTGTAAATGCAGAAATAAGAAAGTATTGTGTAATTACAAATGTCATAAGGGCCTAACTTGTTGTAATAAGTGAATACCGGCTGTATTAAAAATATTTATAATGTCGACGGGTTGTATACCTTTTATTACTGGCCGGCCGCGGTGGCCGAGGAGACTGAGGCGCTTCAGTCACGGTCTGCAAGGCCACTACGGTCGGGAGTGGGCGTGGATATTTGTGCCGTCCTAGTTCGTAAGTAGTTTGTAAGTTTAGGGACTGATGACTCCGTAGTTAAGTCCCATAAGCTTTACAAACACTTGAACTTGAACTTTTATTACTGAGATTGATAAATAAATTGCATACAGCTTGAAATGATACACTTTCAGCCCATCTTTATTCATCTCCCGATTCTGGCCGATCGGCCTACGCCACTTCGCGAACTGGCCGGCCAAATCCCGAAATAAGGAAAAGATCGGACATTAGCCGGCCAATTGAAGGCGATATTGGCCACTTCGCGACTTGGCCGGCCAGTTCCCGATCTGGCCGATTTCGGGCTTTGGCTGCAATATATATAATAAGCTCGTAAGATAATTAAGCAGGTTCTATCTTACTAGCCAAAGAGAAAGGTCTTTACAGTTTAATTAATATGAGACTCTGTGTGTAAAATTGAACTAAATAACACTAGTATTGTTGTTCATAAGATTCCACTCGGTGGCGCCGCTGACCTGCTAAGCAGCGGGTCGCCGCATATGAACAACCGGCTCATAACCTCAGCATAGCAGTAATGGTCGCGGCGGCATTAAAACCGCTCACAGCAACAGCAGCCCACGCAGTGCTTGACATTACGTTGTGATTTATTACATACCTACTATTTCAAATTTCTGTTGCCGACCTGTTTCAAAAAATAAAAAATGAAAACATTAAAAAATAATAAAATTAAAAAATCTTTGGGAGGTGCTTGGGGTGGGACTTCAGCCCCATTACCCCCCCCCCCCCTTCGTGGTTGCGTCACTGCTCCTAAAGTAGACACTGTGAAGGGAAACCTGTGTTAACAGCAGCTCTCAAGGCAGTCTGCAGGCAGTCGTTCTTTCAGCACTGTGTATGTTAACGCAACGGAAATAAATTTGAATATACAAGGCGGTCTGAAGCAGTCCGTCTGAAACCTGGTACGATAGTTGTAGTGGGGAACGTTGTGCTGAGAAGTAACTGTTAACAAACAAACAAACAAAAAAGAAAAAAAAATCTTTGCGTTGCCCCGTGTCCAATTTAATTAGCACTGGAGTCAGGCCACTCAGGTCGCTGCGCACGTAAATTCAATTAGCCTGCCAGAGGAGCTGTTCTTCGTTTGTTTGGCTGCAACGGAACAAACAAAGCATTGTAGCGAACGATACTGCAGAACCGTTTGCCAGGGTCTGAACGTTGCCATAGTAAAAAATCCTATTATTGTTCAGCTCTCCTATTACCTTTAGGGAAACAAACGCAGTGCACGTTATTCGGCACTGCCGGCGCTGGCGGGCTCTCTGAGCGCAGCGCCACGGTCGGCTAACTTGGGCGATAATTAAACCGGAACGACGCAATATACTACGAAACGTGTCATGTCAGGCATCACCTCTACCCTCACGGCGTCCTAAGCTGACGGCGTAACAGCCAGACCAGAGTAACTTACATCAAACAGGGTTATGAATGGCACACAATGGCGCGCGCAACAAAGGCCCGCGGAACTGGGGCAGTGCGATTCTGTGAAACAAGAGCCTCTTTAATATAGCTTTCCACGAAGCCCCGGAACACCTGCGCTATTGTCCAGTTCGGACAAAAGCGGTACGTGGCAGCAGCCGACCTGTTGCGAATCGCTCGTCAAGCGATATTTATTTGTAATATTCTGCAATATGTTCAACTGTTTCGTACTGAATATGTGCGTTCCTTCCTGGAAACGGAATGAAATGATTCTGCTAAAAAATGTTCCTATGATAGTCACGACGTTGGTGGAAGAGTGTCTTTCTGTCTGCAGCTTATAGGCCTACTACATCTACTTACTTACTCTGAAAATCACATTTAAGTGCTTAGTAGAGTGTTTACCGAAACGCTTTCATACTATTTCCCTACCGCTCCATTCTCTAATAAAGTGCGGGAAAAAGAAACTTTATACCTTCGTTTTCGATATATATTTATCTTATTTTATTATGATAATCATGTCTACACATGTAGGAGGGTGCTAACAACATATGTTCGCATTCGGAGGAGAGAGTTACCGAGTTGGTGAAAGAACTTTCGCAAATAGATCTTGCTTCACTAACAACGCCTTGCTTTAAATAATTTCCACTTTAACTCGTGCATCATTTCCTTGACACTCGCTCCCCTGTATCGAGATAATGCAAAACGACCTACCATTAAGTTTGTCATTATCTTCCGTCACTCCAACTTGGTGAGGATCCCACAATGCGTAGCAATAATCAAAAATCGGACTGACAAGTGCAGTGTAGGCAGTTTCTTTAGTATCACTGTTGCATCTTCTGTTTTGTTAATGAAACGTTATATTTGATTCACCTTCCCACAGTATTTTCATAGTGTGTTTTTTTTTTTCAATTCTGGTTCAAAATCTTATGCCTCAGCTACAATAGTCTCACTATCCCATGCCACTAGAAAAAATAAAAGAAATAAAATAAAAATTAAAAGCAAGTGTGTAAACAGGGCATGACGACATTTATCTAACCTAAGAAGGGTAAAATATGAAGAAACGTAGGAAAACTTTCTCGAAAGCCGTTGATCAAGGAGAAAGAGAAACAAAATATAAATGGCTTTCTTTCAGCTAGGACGTCGTATTCTTTTTCAGTACGTACTACATACAGCTTCATTCCAAAATGCTGACACATAAGCCGAAAATTGAAAATTTTTGGAGAAAAATATGAAAGTAAAAAGATCATAATGATTGAAAATACATATGCAAGTACTCTAACTCAAAATCCTCATCTACATTTAATTAGGAATTTACAAGACCAAAAGTGTTAAAAGAAACTAATATGCATTAACTCTAAAGTCTACTACACAATTTACACCCTAGACTACAAACTTCACTTAACTACACTCAAAATGTGCTTCAACAATTAGTGAATTTACCTGTCCTAGAGAACTTCTATGCACTTCAACAAGACATTATATATATATATATATATATATATATATATATATATATATATATATATATATATATATATATATATTGGCCCCTTCACTTGCTGTAATACATTAACTTCAATCACTATTGTTTAAATTATGTGTATAGTAGTCCTTGAGGGAACAGACACCATGCATCCTGCAGGGCACTCCATAAATTCGCAGGAGTACGATGGGTTGGGGAAAAGCACATTGCAACGCATTCCGGATATGCTCCATAATGTTCATGTCTGGGGAGTTTGGCCGCCAGCAGAGGTGTTTAATCTCAGAAGAGCTTTCCTGAAGCCACTCTGTAGCACTTCTGGACGTGTGGGGCATCGCACTGTCTTGCTGGAGTTGCCGAAGTCCGTCGGAATGCAAAATCGACACTAATGGTTGCAGGTGATCAGCCAGGATGCGTATGTACGTGTCATATGTCAGAGTCGTATCTAGACGTGTCGGGTGTCCCAAGAAACTCCAACTGCACACGCGCCAAACCATTACAGAGCTTCCACCAGCTTGAACAGTGCCCTGTAGACATTCAGGGTTCATGGGTTCATGAGGTTGTCTCCATACCCGTACATGTCCATCCGCTAGATACAATTGGAAACGAGACTTGTCAGACCAGGCACCATGTTTCGAGTCATCAACAGTCCAAGGTCGGTGTTGACGCGCCCAGGCGAGGCGTAGAGCCTTGTGTCGTGCAGCAGGCAAGGAGACACGAGTGGGTCTTCGGCTCCAAAAGCCCATAGCGATGATCTCTCGTTGAATGGTTGACACGCAGACACTTATTGATGGCCTAGCACTTAAATCCGCAGCAATTTGCGAAAGGGTTACACATCTGTCATGTTGAACGATTCTCTTCAGTCGTCATTGGTCTCGTTCTTGCAGGATCTTTTTCCGGCCACAGCGATGTCGGAGATTTGGTGTTTTACCTGGTTCCCGATATTCACGTTGCACTCGTGAAATGGTCGTACAGGAATATCCCCACTTCATCGCTACCTTGGAGATACTGTGTCTCGTCTCTCGTGTGCCGACTATAACACCATGCCTAAACTCACTTAATTCGTGATAACCTGCCATTGTAACAACAGTAATCAATATAACACCTCTGCCAGGCCGGCCGCGGTGGCCGAGGGGACTGAGGCGCTCCAGTCACGGTCTGCACGGTCCCTACGGTCGGGGGTTCGAATCCCCCCTCAGTCATGGATATTTGTGCCGTCCTTAGTATTAGCTAGTTCATAAGTAGTTTGTAAGTTTAGGGGCTGATGACCCCGTAGTTAAGTCCCATAGGCTATACAAACATTTGATTTTTTGAACCTCTGCCAGACCGCAGCGCCGTCCTCTGAGTGTTTATATATCTCTGTGATTGTGTAGGCTTGCCTATACCAGTTTCTTTGGATCTTAAGTGTATATGTCCAATCAAGATTTATTTCCCTCATTGTTTGGGATGTATAACGTAGAAAGCATAAATACCCTTGTAAATGGTCAAGAATGAAATTGCATTCTGTAAAATTGAAAGTGCTTATTGAAAGACTGATCATGTCCTCCAGACATGCACGGACGAGCTTACAGATTTGGTTAAAAACGTATACAAAGGAAGAGATGACGAATTCAATTTACTGCAACTATACTAGCAATTCGTAGTCACATATGGACTCCTGGGGTTTGATCATACAAAATTCTGAACACATCCATACTTTCATACCCGACATTCAGACGTTACGAATAGCATAGCTGACTGTTTAATGTCGTGTGACAGTGCTATATTAATAACACAAGCTGTCGTAAGAACTGATACTCGAAGTGATGTAAGTGAAACAACAATACTCAGTACAAGCAAAAATTTCCAACATGTCTAAACCAGTGTAAGTCATACCAATAGGAGGATGCCTTAGAGGGGTAATAATTGTACTTAACAGGCGGTTAAAATTCATGATAATCACTCAGTCGTATGATGCGTATGCCAGTGTTATCGAAGTTATTATTGCGTATACCAGTTGTTTTATTGTTAGAAGATACTTCTATATATTCACGAACAAATTTGTAAGTCTCTATGGGAGACGCAATCTGTCGTGTGGCACAGTGAATCACAAGTTATAGGCCACAAATTGGGAGAAACGCTTCTGTAGCTGCAGGTAAAAGGTAAAGCAGTCCACAATCCGAATAATGGTTTGAACATAACAGTGCTTTACTAGGCATGGTCCTGTTTGCAGGTCGTATGGTGTTGCCTTCCTCCGACCTTCGAACTGACTTACCCAGCCAGTTATAGGGGGACTTACAGTTTAACGTGGGTTCCGAACCTCGGTGCTACTCGATAGTTTTCACATCAGCAATACTGCCAGAGGTGAAAGAAGTGGAAAGTGACAGATAAAAATCCTAGGACCTGGCGGGGATCGAACCCGCGAAGTGTGTATTTGGAGTCTGGCCCTCTGCCACTGTGCTACCGAGCCGCACCTATATGTTCATACTTGTCTAGGTAACCGTCATACCCACCAAAACAGAGCGGTAACGACCTGCGATATAGACGTTATACATTACAAAAGCTCGAGTTTGTAGGTTCAACACTGAGACGTCTCCTCATGAGAGATACCTATCGACAATAATCTGATAAATTTCTGTCACACAAAGATGAGTCAAGGAACAAATCAGAATTCTATCATTCAGATGGTTTGATATTTCAGAAAACCAAACTGGAAGATTCTGCGTACCGATAACGCTTTCCTTCACGATGGTTGGAAACAATGTTGACGAAGAAGCCAGAGAATTATCGAATGCTATTCATAAAGCAATAGAAAATCCTGTGTCAACGAAGAATCATGTCGATGTTGCGTAATTAATACCTTGTATCTCAAGCTTAGTGAGCTTAGGAGACAAAAATGTTCAAATGTTTGTAAATCTATAGGACCAAACTGCGTGGTCATCAGTCCGTAGCTTACAAACTACTTAAACCTAGATAAACTAACCTAAGGACAACACACACACACATGCCCCAGGGAGGACTCGAACCTCCACGGCGAGCAACCGCGCGCTCCGCAGCGAGACGCCTTAGACCGCTCGGCTACTTCACCGCGACTTTAGGAGACAAGTTGCAAGGCAAGAAGAATATATCAAATAAGTTCCTATTTTAATACATGAAGCTAAAAGAGAAGTTTAAAACTGCGACAAGCTCTGTAGAACGAGCCAGATGAGAAGCGTTTGTTCTTGGAAACCTGGCAGTACATTTATGGGGCATGCCCTATAAAATTATAGCTGAGGAAAAAAGATCTACCACTATTCTCAGCCAAATCTAGACCGAAGTGCGGGTGAAACTAACTGGATACAGTCCGCTGAGGTCCTCCTTCAAATTCTTCTTCAAGTTGACGAGGAAGAGAAGGACACTGAACATCATAAGAAATTGAGATGCGCTGACGTACTGTTCATCCGATTCCGATGAAACTTCGTCAACATATGGCTTGGCCTATCACGAAGATTCTAGGCATAATTATATCAATGTATGACACATAGTTCAGGGGACATGACGTCATGCAAACCGTGATGCGTGAAATTTGTTACTTCTTAGCTACCAAGTGGGTTCGCAAAATGTTTTTGTAAACAGTAACCATTTATACTATTGACTGTACTTATAAAATTATTTCATTGTAAGATTTGTAGTTTGGGAGATATGACTTCTCAAACACTGAAATTCGTGGAAAAATGCCACACCATCTTCGTTCGTATTTTATGCGCTGCCTTACCGTTTATCCGATTGCGATGAAAATTTGCACAGCTGATCTTCAAAACAGGAGGAAAGTCACTGGCTACGCAAAATTTTGTATGGTGCATAGCAGAGGGTACTTCGCCTGCGAACTCCGACAAAATATACGGTTTTATTCCAATGTTGATGAAATTATGCACACCTAACCTTCGAAAGAAGAGTATCATCATCGTTTACATAATATTTCATATGGTGCAAGGTGGAGGGTTACTTGCAATAAACTTAGGTACCATTTCACTGATCGCTATGATAGTTAACAGAGGTATGTATTTTTTCTCAGATGGAGGAGGCAATGCACTGAGGAGGTGATGGCAGAGAAAGGGGAAGGGGACGTGGACAGAGACGGGGGTAGGAGGAGATGGAGGGAGAGAGAAGGAAGGAGAAGGTGGACAGAGAGAGAAAAGGAAAGGGGAGGTGGACCATCGTAAGACCGGAATAAATAAGTACCCGGGCGACGCGTGGTTTTCAGGAAACACGATATAAAAGTAAAAGGAGCGCCTGATACTAATGGCATACCAGCTGAGGTAACCCTTACATAGTTCATTATTAGTGAATACATTAATCAGTGTCACTTTCTAGAATGCAAAAAAAACAAAAAAAAAAAAAAAAACAAAAAAAAAACAAAAAAAAAAAAAAAAAAAAACGGAAGAAGCAGTCTTTATAGAATACAAACAAGATAAAGACGCCATACTTCCACATCCTACCAGCCTAGATGCCTAATAAAACGTCCTGTCTAAAATTTTGGAAGAGTGTTGAGAAATACATTAAAACGACACAGGACTTTAACGTCGCTCGCGACTGAACAGCTTTCCTTAGTGTTACTTAAGCGTTACATCGTCGTCCTTCCGTAGCGTCAGAATTGTTTGAGTCTACTGCTAGCGGCGTCGTCTACTACATTATGCTCACTATGATTTCCAAGTGTGTGCCGAGAAAAGGTCAGTACGCTTTATTTCTGATTAAACCACGAGGTCGGTGCAGTCAAGATCTTTCAGAATTCATTACTGTCTCGTGGATACCATTCATATCACATCTGACCAGATGGATGATCCCGACAATTACTTATTACAGATGAAGATCCTGGATTCCTTACAAGCAACACGTTTATCTTTGCTTCCTTGAAGCGTCGTAATGGTTCCGTAAATAATTAACTTCTTGCTAATGCAGGAACAGAATATACAAATGTTTTAGCTATTCAGTGTCCCACTACAGGTTGACGTCATTTTCTTTGAAACTGTGTTGCTTCCTTATGGAGATTTGCATGATATGTCATCATTGGTTCCGTGAACTCCAGTTGCAATGTCTTAGCTGTACATGTTCAGCAGAGATTGTTGTAAAATATAACATTCCTTCCATTCCACAGATCTGTGGTTACAGCATCCATTTAGCTTACGGTGGACAAGAGGAGATGTGCTTTCCTTGCAATGAGAGTTCCCACCAAAGATCTTATTGCCTGCGGAGAGTATTCATATTAAATTCCTCGTTTGATCAGTGTTGTTATTTAATATCGGCTCGTTTCCCTAAAATTGGTGACATGTCTTCCTAGCCACAGTTTTCAATCCCTGCCCACCTCAACTCTACCAACCTTAAGTTCAATCTGACGACAATTCACTGTTCTGAGTAGACTATATCATAAGAAATATGAAAGGAAATTATTTTAAGAAAATTGGAAATTGTTTAGAGTGTCACATTTTAAGGCTAAATTCTTACATGTACATTTGACCCTAATTCTGAATTTACTGAACTTCATTCTCAATATTTACTTTATTACAGAATGTTTTCGTGGTCTGTTTCAGTCGATACGCCACTGCCAATTGCCAACTGCCACCGCCGTTTCCGCTGGAACCTGTTGCTGCCTGCCACCGCCCCTCATTCCTAGACCCGCCGTCGCCAATCCTGATCGCCGGCCCGGTTCCTGGCTCTGACTGCTGGTTGCTACTGTGTCCCTCTGCTGTCTCTGTTAGCACAGAGTACCATATACAGAGAAGAAACCTCCCCCATACCACTGTCCTACACTCCCCTCGTAGTTCTGTAAGATGCCAGCAGATGTCAGGCAGTTCTCCGGCTTACTACTGCTAGGCGACACTAGAAGCGCTTCTGAGGGTGCCGCTCGCACATCAGAGGGTAGCGTGGAGGGGGGGGCTGAGGGGAGAGCTCCTGCCGCCTGCCAGGAGGCCACGGATGTGTCTGGCCTGCCGGCGCTTGAGGGGAAGTGGTGGAGGGGACAGCCACTACCTGCCGCCTGCTCTGGCCGGTTTTAAAGGGCTGCTTCTGACTTCAGCATCATCATAGGACATCTTACGGAACCTTCCCTCCCCACACCCCTGTGCATGTTACGGGGCCTATATGGAGGTTTCCCATTTGTATATCTTTGTCTGTGCTGTTAGTGCCCGGTGTGGCTGCCGGTATCCCTGGGATTCCCTACCGCCTCTCCCTGCCCTCTGGACCGCACCCCCCCCCCCCCCACCTTGACTGTCGGTGGACCTGCAGTCAGACCAGCTGCCACCCCCGCCTGCCGTCAGACTCGCCATTGCACTCTTGCCCGTCGCCAGCTGCCTCATTGATACCACTCCTCAGGACCCTATCGCCACTGCCATCCCTGGCACTACTAGTGACCCATAAGTTCCCAGTCCCACTCCCCCTCATATCATGGACTGTACCTCTATCACATCCACGATCTACACCTTGGGCACTGCCATCGTAGGCTATGGAGTGTCTCACAGTAGCAAGGCTCGGGAATGATTGGACAGATCAAAGGATTGTGGGTGTTGAGTTTAGGGGCGACATAAAGGATGCAGAGGTGTACAAGGAATTGCTGGAGGTGGGGAAAGGGGATGAGATAATAGAGGATCTGTGGTGGTGATGATAGATATGGACGGCTAGGCAGAACAAGTTGCAGTCAAGGATTTGAAGGGATTTATAGAATTTGGGAGGGGTGGTGATCCAGACAACACTGAACCGATGAAGAATAGGTACAGAAGATTATTGAGGGTTGGAGGGCCAAACTCTAGCAAGACAAGACCTTCAGGAGGAGCAGGAAATATGGGCTTCCTGTTGGATGGTTTTCAGGTGAGAGGTCCAAGTAAGGAAGCAGTTGAGATTGAGGCCAAGGTATTTCAAGGTGGGGATAAGGTGGATGAGATCATCACAAAGTAAAGGTAGAAATAAGGGAGCAGGAAGAAAGGGCTGGTGTGATGTATGATGAATGCCTGGGTTTTGTTGCAATTTACCTTGAGGAGAACTGGGAATGGTGGATTTAGAAGAGACATTAGGAGCGTTGAATGGTTGGGCCAAGGGCAAGGAAGGCAGTGTTATCAGTGTACTGGAGGAGATGGACAGGAGGTGGAGATACAGAAGGGGAGCTAGGACAGATCCCTGGGGCACCCTGGCAGAGGCGTAAAAGAAATGGGAATTGGAACTCTAGAGAGTGACGTAGGAGGGAAAGTGAGAGGGAAAGGATTCAAGGAGGTGGACGTAATTGATGGGAGGAGTGAAGATCTGGAATTTGAAAAGGAGGCCAGAGTGCTATACATCATTGTAGGGTTTTTCAAGGTCTAAGTAAATAAATGCGGCAGAGCAAAAGGAATTTGCATAACCACGATTATAAGGGTTTATTATCCTTTACATAAAAATTAAATAGATATATACAAAAACGACATTTCATTTCTCTTCATTGATCATGAAAAGATAAATTGAAAAGTTGTACAACAATAACTTATACGTTCTGAACTCGTAGCCGGCCGCGGTGGCCCAGGGGACTGAGGCGCTCCAGTCACGGTCTGTACGGCCACTACGGTCGGGGTTTCGAATCCCCCCTCGGGCAAGGATATTTGTGCCGTCCTAGTTCGTAAGTAGTTCATAAGTAGTTTGTAAGTTTAGGGACTGATGACCCCATAGTTAAGTCCCATAACTATACAAACATTTGAACATTTTTGAAGTCGTGTTCCAGATTGCAGCATACATCAGTACCCCTAGTATCCGGTAACACATCGTCTTGCACTGATGCATGCGCGTATTCGTCGTGGCGTACTAAACACTAGATCGTCATGGGACTATTCGTTCAGATTGTCCCACTCCTCAACTGCAATTCGGCGTAGCTTGCTCATATTGGTTGGTGGGCCTTCTCGTCCAAAGATAGTGTACCCCAGGCATGTTAGGGTTCATATCTGGAGAACATGCTAATCTTGCGATTTAGTTATCATGAAGCAACACATTCACAAGACGCGTACGACGAGTGCGAGAACTGAGACGACTTCCTCACCGAAATGCTGCAGATGTGGTTGCAGTATGCGTCGCAGGATACACCAGTACGTCCTCTTGCACTGATGCATGCCTGTATTCATCATGACATACTGTCCTCTAGATGATCAAGAGACTGTTGGTCCAGATTGACCCACTCCTAAACTGCGATTCGGTGTAGATCTCTCTGATTGGTTGGTGAGTCGTCTTGTCCAGAAGCAGCTCATTTCAGTGTATCCCAGACGTGTTCGGTAGGATTCATGTCTGGAGAAAACGCTGGCCATACTAATTTTGCGATGTCGTTATCATGAACGAACACATCTGCAAGATGTGCACGATGAGCACGAGAATAACTGTCGTCCATTAAGAACAATCTTATTCATATTCAGCTTGTCGCAGTTCAGGGGTCGCTGTTCCTGATTTTTGCCTTCCATTTCTATCAGTCCCACGTGTCCTCCCGGCTCAATCCCTTCTCTCTCAGGTCTTCAGTGATGCAGTTCATACATATTTTCTTTGGTCTGCCTCTTTTTCTCCTGCCCTTCACTTGTAACTCCATTGTTCCCTGCAACAGGTGTCCCTCATCCCTTCAAATCACGTGCTCTTACCATTGTAATCTTCGTTCCAGGGCTTTCTTCGATGCGTCCACTATACTTGTCTGCTCTCTAATATGATCATTTATTATTTTGTCCATCCTCGTTTACCCCATCATCCACCTAAGCATACGCATCTCAGACAAGTTTAATTTCTTCCCCTGCACTTTATTTAACGGCCAGATCTCACTACCATACAACATAGCTGGTCTCACCATCGCTTTAAAAAATTTTCCTTTTGCCTTCTGTTTTATTCATTTATCGCAGAGCACACCTGATACCCATTTCCATTTCGTCCATTCAGCCTGGATTCTGTGTCTTACCTCCTTATCTAAATCTCCTTTACTTTTACATAGGAACCCAGGTACTTGAATTCTCCAACTGATCATTTGCCAACATAATTTCTCCATCTCTTCATCTCCACCAAACCTCAGGTATTCGGTCTTCTTCCTTATAACACTGAGTCCTCCATTTTCCATTTCCTCCCTCCACCTCTTCGATATTTTTTCTACCTTCTCATTGCTCTGCTCCACTTTCACCACGTCATCTGCAAAACTACCCGACCACTAAGCCAGGTCCTGCCCTCCTTCCGTCAATACATTCATCACTAAATTGACCAAGTATGGACTTAGTGCTTACCCTTGATGCAGTCCAACTGTGATAGGGAACTTACCAGTCAATCCTACACTAGATCGTACTTTAGAGCAGGCACCATCATACATGTCTTTGACCAGTCTATTAAGAACAATCCGTCACAGAAATGCTACCGATTTAATTGCACTATACGTTGGAGGACGCGATTCCTGTACCATATAGCCGTTTGATTGCCTTCTACGATCACCAGTGGCGTACGGTCACCCCATGTAATGCCACCCCAAAATATAAGGGAACTATCACCTTGCTGCACCCCCCGCAGTATGTATAATAGGTTCAGGCTGACCAGGCGGCCTAGAGGAACATCTCCCTTGATTGTCTGGTTGGAGGCAGATGTGAGTCTCATTTGTGAATAGCAGTTGATTCCAGTTCTGATGAGTCCATTCAGCAAGCTGTTGGGCCCATCTGTTCCGCGCTGTCTGTGAGTCAAAGCTAGACCTCTCCATGCACGCCGGAAGTGAGATTTCATGTCATGCAGCCTATTACGTATAGTTTGAGTCGAACCACAATCTCCTGTGGCTGCACGAATATCATTGTTTAGCATGATAGCGTTCCTCTCAGGGTTCCTCCGAATTGAAATTCTTAAATATCGATCATCAGCTGCTGTGGTAGCCTTTGGGCGGCCAAAGCGAGGCAATTCATTGACAGTTCCTGTATCTCTGTACCTCCTCCACGTCCCAACAACATCGCTTGGTTCACTGCGAGACGTTTGGAAACTTCCCTATATGAGATTCCGTCCTGAGACAACTTAACAATGCGGATACGATCAAACCTCGGAATTGACCTTCTAGGCATGGCGGCACTGCAGTCAACACGAGCAGTATACTCCTTCCTGGTATAATGACTGGAATTGATCGGCCGTCTCACCCACTCCGTCGCATAGGCACTTCATATCTTTGTGCGGATTGAATACCATGTATGGACAATATAAACCGTATTCTTAATGAAATATTCTCAATCAACGTCAGTGTCCAGGAGGCCTAGGAACCAAGCTGATGCAACACTTTCTGTAATGTGTGTGTATAAAGGGTGTTTCTGACCACCCGTTCACCCCTTACAAAGTCTTGGAAGTCTTGTGAAATGTAAAATGCAATAAGTCGTAATAGTAAGCATACTACGCCAGATCGAATAGTGGCATTTTCAACTTCCGATTGGAACCGGAAGTGGGCTATTCAGCCCGCAAGGTAGTTTTTAAATGGAATAGCATACTTTTTCTTATTGATTTCGATTCTCTGCCGAAAATGAAAAACGTTTTGTTAAAAAAAATTCTAAATCATCTTTCTCCACTTTATAATCCCTTTCGAAATCTAGGTGTTTCCTGAGAAGTCAGATGAAGCACGGTCTTAGCAGGGACATGAACGACGTTGTTCCTCCTGTAAGGATGTATTCAGTAAATGGCCTTCGACTTGATACGATTCAGTCCAGCTTACAAGCGTGAGTTCGAGTTTGTGTCCGTAGACTACTTTGAATCCGCGTAGGCCCATATCACTGCACGTTTGATTGCCTTGCCTCGTATACACTGTATGCCCCTTAATAACTTATTACATTATTAGATGTGCGTAACTTAATTGGCTTGAGTATCTAACCATATCAAGTAGTCCATGCATGCCACTTTCCATATTGACCCTCACACTACAGAAGGCATTTTGAAGTGGAGAATGACGATCTAGAATTTTTCTAAATAAAACATTCTTCATTTTCTGCATAGGATCGAAATCATTAAGAAAAAGTATGCCATTCCATTTAAAAATTGACTTCCGGTCTGAATAGTCCACTTCCGGCGGGAATCGGAAGTTGCAAATGGCACCAGTCGATTCGGCGTCTTCGACTTGCTACTAGGGGGTATTGTATTTTACATTTCATAGACTCCCTCGGTTTCAGAAGAAGTGGACGGGTAGTCTGGGACACCCCGTGTAACGTGTAGACGACGAGTGATGTTTTCTTCAGTGTGGATGCACAGCAGCTCGAACTTTTACAGGATTTGTCGAAATGGGGCAAGTAATGTGTGACAGTAGGCAGAGGTACTACGGTAGTAGTGTATGGTTGAGAACTTGCACCTGGCGGGAGGCGTACTAGATCACTGCGTTCAGTCGTGGTAATGTCTGTGTCCCAGCGGAGTACTGGTCAGCGCAACTATCTAGTAATCAGGACCCCCTGTGTCCCAGCATGTATACGTTGTCCGCGATATCGAGTGTTCATCAGAGACGGGGTACAATTCGGAACGTCCCAAGGAAGTGTGATAGGACCGCCATTATTCTGCATCAGCGTAAATGATGTGACGGTCAGGGTGATCAGTAGTTTGCGGCAGTTTGCTGATTATGCTACGGTGTACGAAACGTTTCCTCGCAGAAGAACACCAAATTTCTATTTGGTGGGATGGCAGCTAGTTTCAAATGTAGAAAAAAATGAAGTTAATGCAGATGAGTAAGAAAACAATCCCGAAATTTTCGAACACAGCATTAGGAGAGTGCTGGTTGATAGTCATGTTCATTAAACATCTACGCCAAACGTTGAAAGACAATATGAAATATGCTTTAAGTTTTAAATCGTGTAATACAGAAATTAATGTGACTGAGCAGCTCTATACACACTGATGTCGATCTGAGAAAAAAGAATAAGTACCTTGTTGCTGAAACATTTTAGTTCTTAAAACCGCTGTGAGAACGCCTGAGGCAGCAGAGAGAGAGAGATGCAGCGCAGATTCACGGCACCTTAGGCTTGCTTACAAACAAAAGTTGAACGAAATCAGCGTAAAGACAGCTATGTAAAGAACCGTTCATGGATTACAAGACACAATCTTATCTCCTGCAATGTTAAAGGCGTAAGAACATTAATCGATAAAATTAATCTAATCTATCTCTAGTGATCGTAAAAGCACAGAGAGAAACAAAAGTGAAATTACTGATATCTGTCTACTGAAATTGTTTTGCATGCTAAGATTACATCACATACCGTCATATCAACCATTATACGAACATGTAAACAGCAAGTATAACGCAATCTACAGTGGTTTTATTATAGAATGATAGATTTTCATATAGATTTCGTGGGCCACATCACTGAATAATCGCATTTTGCAACTGAAATTTCGTAGTTGACTTCGCCAAATCTTGCTAGGGACAGGACCCTTGCGTGTTTGTTGATTAAGTAACTGATAATCTTCCATGTTTTGATGGTAGTTCAGCGTTGTTAACTAGACGAAGACATTTTTCCATGTAATTCGAAGAGGGCGCTGGTCATTGCAGTTTCTATTTCATTCAGCCTTGTATGAGCGTAAACACGGGCTGTTCCGCATAAATGAAAATTTATTACACGATAGGACACGGTGTATATCGTCAAATAACGAATTTTTTAACAGCTAAAGGTCGCTGCAATAAGAGTAAGAGCAAAATCCGTAGCCTGTACGTTTTCGAAGTTCAGAAAGCTTTTGATATAGGAGACTGCCTTCTAGTCGACCTAAAAATGCTCAAAAAACTTTGTATATAAACCTAAGAAATAAGGCATTGTGCCTGAAGAGAAGGTTGGATGGATACGACAAATCACTTATATTTTCAAATCATGTATCTCCCTTAGTACCACCGAGCGAGGTAGCGCAGTGGTAACACACTGACCCGCATTCGGAAGGAAGGTGGTTCAAATGCACCTCCGGCCATCCAGATTTAGGTTTTCCGTGATTTCCCTAAATCACTCCAGGCAAATGCCGAGATGGTTCCTTTGAAAGGGCACGGTCGATTTCCTTCCCTATCCTTAACAAAAAATCCGAGCGTAATGTCCGTCTCTAAATGACCACGCTGTCGATGGGACGTTAAACTTTAAGCTTCCTTCCTTCCTTCCTTCTTTTTCCCTTAGTCCATGTGGAGTTCGATGTTCAGTAAAACATACATTTTCCACTATAATTCAACAAGCACAGCTCACAGTTAGCCTCGCAGAAGAATAGCTCGAACTTCCTTCGACACAGCAGTAATCATGAGTAGATTTAATCTCATAAATTATGGAAGAAATTGCAGCATGGTTGAACTTTAGGATATTTAAAGTGAAATAAAGGAGAAACTCAGTGAGCATTATTTATTCCTCTATTAGAGTGTAACGGCAGACGGTAGCACGGATGATTCATTCTTCCACTGGATTTATATTTCAGCCTTTACTACGCATTTACACGGTTATGATGTGATATCACTGTTAATTTAATTCCTGCCCATGTATTCAGTACATGAGCATGTAGACAAAGAGTTGGCCATCATGTGTTTTGAACTGAATACAAAAAGACCTTTCTAGTCTGTGAACTACGAGTAATGAAAGCTATTTATTTACATTTTTCTTCTGTTTTTCATTTCTCTTATTCTCTGTTGTAATCTACGTATAAAATTTTATGATATTTCAAATAGTATTTTTAAATCTATGAAAGAGTATTGTGTACAAGTTATGATGTTATGACTGCTTACAGAATTCCACTGTTCCAAAGTCGTCACATGATTTTTTTTATTGAGTAGTAGATTCAAGTTTTCAGTTTAAAATAATTACGTTACTTGAGTGGAAACGAGTAGACGACAATGATTGGGAAATAGATCAGTCATGATCTTGTTTTAGAAAGCACAGCGGTAAGCGTCACAAACAATTTAGGGGGAAGTTTGGTGGACATGTGTACTATTAGAATTGAACCCAGCTGCTCACACATCCATATTGATTGTCTTAACTACTGAACCACCTACGACAGATGAAGGGGTCGAGATATAGTCATAGATAATTATAATCTAATTCACTGAGACAGAGACGACGTAACATATCGATACATCTATAAATTCTATTCTAGTAAAATATCAATTTATTGTTATTCGTTTTGGATGCCTGAAAAGAGATTACATGCATTCTCTCAAATATATATATATATATATATATATACCGGTATATTTCCAAAAAATTGTTTGAAAATACCTATTAAATTTCTTGTGAGATATTAGGTAGAGAATATTTTGAATAAGAAAACATCCCTGGGAGATGAAAGTTTCCTTCCTTCAAGCATACAAAATTAGATCGAGTATTTAGATCACCCTCCATTTCTGAGTTACAGCACAGCTGTGGTAGTTACAATTCCTGCTAGCGGACTCTCCTCTGACGCTGTTGTGGCATCTTCAATTAAATGCTTCAAACAGCCACACAGTAAAAGTATCGAGTGGAGTTAATTCTGAAAGTTGAGGAGTCCAAACGGTTCAAATTACCAGAGAGGTACGAGCAAAGCGAATGCTACATTATCTTTCATATTCACAGAATATATGACATAAACTGCGAATGGGCAACGCTGAAAATATGTACCCGGCTGGGATTCGAAGCCGGATCTGCTGTTTTCTAGGCAGTTGCGCTAACCACTACACCACTGGGGTTGTAGTGATCAGCGCACCTGCAAGGAATAACTACGCACGCCTTCTGTCAGACACAAAATCTCAGCTCTACTCTGCTCACAGTCCTCAAACTCGTAGCTTCAGAAACTAATTCCCGTAAGAGTAAGGGCCCCAATCTTCTCCACCCCTCCCTACTAACGAAAGAATCATTGCCCGTCACCGGCATATAATCTAGTTATTAGGAAACTGTAAACCTTCACAAAGTATTCTATAAAAGTTGTTGTTGTTGTTGTTGTGGTCTTCAGTCCGGAGACTGGTTTGATGCAGCTCTCCACAATACCCTATCCTGAGCAAGCCTCTTCATCTCCACATAAGAACGACAACCAACATCTGTCTGAATCTGCTTACTGTATGCGTCTCTTGGTCTTCCCCTGCGATTTTTTCCTCACACACTTCCCTCCAATGCTAAATTCACAATTCCTTGATGTCTAAGAATATGTCCTACCAATCGATCCATTCTTTTAGTCAAGGTATGCCAGAAATTTCTTTTCTCCCCAATTCTGTTCAGTACCTCCTCATTAGTTACGCGATCCATCCACCTAATCTTCAGCATTCTTCTGTAGCACCATATTTCAAAAGCCTCTATCCTCTTCCTGTCCGCACAGTTTATCGTCCATGTCTCACTCCCATACAAGGCAACACTCCATACAAATGCCTTCAGAAAGGACTTCCTTGGGCTTAAATCAATATTCGATGTTAACAAATTTCTCTTTTTCAAAAACGCTTTTCTATCCATTGCCATTCTGCATTTTATATCCTCTGTACTGCGACCATCATTTGTTATTTTACTGCCCAAGTAACAAAACTCATCTACCTCCTTTATTGCTTCGTTTCCCAATCTAATTCCTTCAGCATCACCTGATTTTCTTACACTGCACTCCATTACCCTAGTTTTGCTCTTGTTAATGTTCATCTTATATGCAACTTTCAGCACACTGTCCATTCCGTTCAATTGCTCTTCTAGGTCTTTTGCTGTCTGACAGAATTACTATGTCGTCGGCAAAATGCAATGTTTTTTAATTCTTCACCCTGAACTTTAATTCCTTCTCCAAATTTCTCGTTGCTTTCCTTTATAGCTTGCTCAATGCACAAATTGAATAACAATGAAGAAAGACTACAACCCTGTCTTACTCCCTTTCCAACCACTGCATCCATTTTATGCCCTTCAACTCTGACAACCGCTGTCTGGTTTTTGTACAAGTTGTAAATAACCTTACGCTCCCTATATTTTACTCCTCCTTGCTTCAGAACGTGAAAGAGTTTATTCCAATCAGCATTGTCTTTTCTTAATCTATCTTCTAGGATAAGCCGTAAAGTGAGTATTGCCTCCCGTGTTCCTACATTTCTCCTGAACCCAAACTGATCTTCCCCGAGGTCGGCTTCTACCAGCTTTTCCATCCTTCTGTATATAATTCGTGTTAATATCTTGCAACCATGACTTATTAAAATGATGGTTCTGTAGTTTTCACACCTGTCTGCACCTGCTTTCTTTGGAATGGGAATTATTACATTTTTCTTAAAGTCTGAGGGTACTTCAACTGTCTCATACATCTTACACACCAGGTGAAACAGGTTTGCCATGGCTGGTTCTCCCAGAGACTTCACTAGCTCTGAGGGAATATCATCTACTACAGGGGCCTTGTTTCGACTTAGGTCCTTCAGGGCTCTGTCAAATTCTTCTCTCAGTACAGTATCTCCTATTTCATCTTCATCTCCTTCCCTTCCTACAATATTGTCTCGAAGTTCATTTCCTTTGTAAAGTCCCTCTATATACTCTTTCCACCTTTCAGCTTTCCCTTCTTTGCTGAGAACTGGTTTTCCATCAGTGTCCTTGATATTCATAGAGCTGTTTTTCTTATTTCCAAATATTTCTTTTATTTTCCTGTAGGCTGTATCTATTTTTCCCCTATTTATACATTCTTCTACATCCTTGCATTTGCCTTCTAGCCACTCCTGCTTAGCCATTTTGCACTTCCTGTCAATCTCATTTCTTAGTCGTCTGTACTCCATTTTGCCTGTTTCATTTACTGCATTTTTATATTTTCTCCTTTCATCAATTAAATTTAGTATCTCCTGTGATATCCAAGGATTTTTTGTAGGTCTTTCCTTTCTACCTATTGTGTCCTCTACTACCTTCACTATTTCTTCTCTCAATTTTACCCATTCCTCCTCTACTGTTTTATTTTCCCCTGTTTCTGTCAATTGTTGCCTAAAGCTCCCTCTGAAATTCTTAAGTTTCTTTAGTTTCAGCCTACAGTTCATAACCAACAAGTTATGGTCAGAGTCTATATCTGCCCCTGGGTATGTCTTACACTGTAAAACCTGGTTCCGAAATCTATGTCTTACCATTATAAAATCTATCTGGTATCTCCCGGTGTCTCCTGGTCTCTTCCACGTATACAACCTTCTTTTGTGATTCTTGAACCAGGTTTTGTTATAACTAAATTATGTTCTGTGCAAAATTCTACCAGGCGGCTTCCTCTTTCATTCCTTTTGCCCAGACCATATTCACCTACTATCTTCCCTTCCCTTCCTTGTCCTACTACCGAATTCCAGTCTCCCATAACAATTAAGTTTTCCTCTCCCTTAATTGTCTGAATAATTTCCTTTAGCTCCTCATATATTTCTTCGATTTCCTCATCATCGGCAGAGCTAGTTGGCATATAAACCTGTACTACTGTTGTCGGTGTTGGCTTCGTATCTATCTTGACAATGATAATGCGATCACTGTGCTGGTCATAGTAGTTTACCCACATTCCTATTTTCTTATTCATTATCAATCCTACTCCTGTGATCCCCCCAATTGATTTTGTATTTATAATCCTGTACTCACCTGACCAGAAATCCTGTTCATCCTACCACCGAACTTCACTAATCCCCACTATATCTAACTTCAGCCTATCCATTTCCCTTTTTAAATTTTATAATTTTCCTACTCGATTAAGGGATCTAACATTCCACGCTCCGACCCGTAGAATGCCAGTATTGTCTTTCCTGATGATCACATCCTCCTGAGTAGTCACCGCCCGGATATCCGAATGGGCGACTGTTTTACCCCCGGAATATTTTACCCGAAAGGATGCCATCATCATATGTTCATACAGTAGAGCTGCATGTCCTCGGGAAAGGTAACAGCTGTAGTTTCCCCTTGCTTTCAGCCGTTCGCAGTAGCTGTGTGGCAAAGCCACATTAGCTAATGTTACAAGGCCAGCTCAGTCAATCATCCAGACTGTTGCCCTGTAACTACTGAAAAGGCTGCTGCCCCTCTTCAAGAACCACACGTTTGTCTGGCCTCTCCACAGATACCCCTCCGCTGTGGTTGCATCTACGGTACGACTATCTGTATCGTTGAGGCACGCAAGCCACCCCACCTCGGCAATGTCTGTGGTTCATGGGAGTGGTCTATAAAAGTAACGATGATGAAATAGCAAACGAATTGCTGAGTTACACCGATACAATCCGAGTAGCTCTCTTAGACTGTTCGAGAATGATGCTCTCGTTTATCGGTTAGTAAAGTCACCAGAAGATCAAAAGCAACTGCAAAATGATTTAGATAAGTTATTTGAATGGTGCAAAAATTGGAAATTGACCCTTAATAATAATAAGTGTGAGGTCGTCTACATGGTCACTAAAAGGGATCCGTTAAACGTCAGTTACACAATAAATCAGTCAAACCTACAGTCCGTCAAGTCTACTAAATACCTTGGAGTAACAATGAGGAGCAACTTAAATTGGAAAGAACACATAGAAAACATTTTAGGGAAGGCGAACTAATGACTACATTTCATTGGCAGAAAACTTATAAGATGCAACAGTTTTACTAAAGAAACTGCCTACACTACACTTGCCCGTCCTATTATGGAATATTGCTGTGCATTGTGGGATCCACGCCAGCTGGGACTGATAGACGATTTAGAGAAAATTCGGAGAAGGGCAGATCGTTTTGTACTATGGTGATATAGGGGAGAGAGTGTCATGGAAATGATGCACGAGTTCGGGTGGAAATTATTAAAAGAAACGCGTTATATGTTGGGGTGAGATCTATTTGCGAAATTTCTTTCACCAACTTTCTCTTCAGAATGCGAACATATATTGTTAACACCCACCTACATAAGGAGACATGATCATCATAATAAAATAAATCAGATCGAAAACAGACAGATTTGGGTGTTCCATTTTCCCCGCGAGCTATTAGACAATGGAACTATAGAGAAATATTATAAAAGTGGTTCGATGGACTCTCTGCCATGCACTTCAGTATGACTTGCAGAGTACCCATGTAGATGTAGATGTAGCTACTGTGGTGTCGCACAAGTCTGAAGTGCGCGCCACGTACTTTGCCGCGCGCCGCCATTCAAGCACGGCGCGGCGTTCTTACGACGTCGGCCACGAGCGCCATCTGCTGCATCTGCCACCACTGAACTGTATCGGCCACTTGGAAATAGGACAGGCACTAGATAAGGCTCATCAGTAGGCAGGCCTCTACCTAGTTAAACTATGTATCAGCACTACACTAGTCTGCCGTCATGAAACTTGTAAAAGTTAAGTATTTCAATGTTTCTACGAAATATATATCTTGTTCTACTCTAGCTTAGTGTCTCTAGTTTCTGCTGTCCCACTGGTTGGTCACCTCAGACTCTACCCGCACACGCGTGCATCCTATTTCCCTGTGCCGGTATCTCTTCACTCGGCCACCGACAGCTGGGACAACCGGCGGCAACGAGACACAAAAGGTACAGTTGAAAGTGCGCTGAAACCGTTGAATCACTGGACTTCTGTAAATCAAGCAGGATAATTCGATCTTCGCCCAGAAAATTAAGTGATGGCAACCCACGAGATCATATTCATGATGCTGCAATCTCCAGCTAAATTTCAACCAACATCGTGTCCATTTCACGGATATGTGAAATTTGAGGACATACTATCACGGCCAAAGAAGATGAAAGGCACTCAAAACGGATTGGAAACCGGAACGCGATTGTCGAAAAAACATGGAAACCAAGGAAGGCCCCGAGCTTTAATTACATTAATGAAAATTTTCTTGTACAGTGTGGGAAGAACGTGAAAAATATGCTGTAAACGGGCAGCATACACTGATAAGCCGGAAAATTATGTCAACGGACGATATATGCAAATCAAATGTTTGTAAATCTATGGGACTTAACTTCTCTGGTCATCAGTCCCTAGGCTTGCAAACTAGATCAACTAACTTATGCTAAGGACAACAAATACACCTATGCCCGAGGGAGGACTCGAACCTCAGACGGCGAGCAGCGGCGCGCTCCGCAGCAAGGCGCCTTGGTACGTTGGGCCACTCCACCGCGACGCCGATATATACACTAAAATGTTCAAATGTTTGTATAGCTTATGGGACTTAACTACGGGGTCATCAGTCCCTAAATTTACAAACTACTTATGAACTACCTACAACTAAGGACGGCACAAATATCCATGCCCGAGGGGGGATTCGAACCCCCGACCGTAGTGGCTGTGTAGACCGTGACTGAAGCGCCTCAATCCCCTCAGCCACCGCGGCCGGCACCGCGGCCGGCGACCTACAAATATTGCTTAGTTCCGCACTGTACCAATACATCTGTCAAGACTCTAGAAAAATTGTTCTTGCAAGTACCAAAAAATGAGAAGATACGCAAAAAGTGGTTGATACTGGCGCGAAGAGATCCAAATGAAATAGCGGCCACTTCATGTGTATATTTCTGTGAGGATCATTTTGATGTAAGTAAACAATATTATTCCATTGGTAAACTAAACTGTTGAGTATCATTCTCTTCTACTGCAAAGGTGTAAAGTAGTATAATGTGTAGGTTAATGACCTGATATTTACATTTGTGAAGTAAAACTTCATAATGTTACACGCCTACGATTTATGTGTAATTAAAGCCGTTACCTAATATATTTGGTGATAGAACAATATGAATATTGTTGCAGCCCACTATAAAATTATAGCACTGATTATTTATCTCCAGTAAGTGCAATTTTATCACCAATAGATCTTAGTCAAACAACCGTTTTATACATCGACAACGCCCTTCTGGTTACTTTACAACAACTTACCCTATCGTAATATACGTACATGGGAGATGTCTTTAATGCCCCAATTTATTTAGCTTTCAAACTTTCGTAATATGCAAGTGTAAATACGATTAAAAGTGTTAGTTACCCAAATGTTTATTGAAGCAAAAATCGTTGTAATGTCATGTTGTGAAGTTTATTTCGCAAAAATAATTAAATATCCAGAATACAATAAATGTTTTTAGTTATTTTACAGGTTTTGATGTTTCACTTTGCACCAGTTTGGAATTAGTTAAATAAAATTACTCCCTTAACTGCGTGCTTTAATGGGTTACATTTTACTAACTATCCTGGCGGCATCCTGTGACTAAGTTGGCAACAGATACTGAATAGCGAGAATCATGAGACGTCGCCATTAGCCAATCGCGTGACAGCGCAAATATTTTGTCGTGAAACCTTTGATTTACGAGGGCAGTTACTTTTACTGACCGGACAAGGGTACATACAAGAATCATAGAGCAGGAACAGCATTATTTATTTACTTCATGGTCTGTACGATACACTAATCCAGTCATACTATGCGGTCTGAACATCTGGACAAAGATTTTCTATCGTGTTGTTGATGTTGCCAACATAATCACTCAAGGCCGCTTGGATAGAAGATAAAATTTCACCCTTTATTGCATAATATGGTGACTTCAGATTAAGTCTGCTGACATCAACAAATAGGGTACTTTTTTCAATGGCGTAAAATATCTCTCGAAATAATTAGCTTTACAATGTAGGTATGCGTTACTTACAATGCAGTTTTCACGTTTCTTATTTTTGGCACATAACAATTTGGATTGTTTTTAAAGAATGAAGACACCATAATTGCATCGACTTTACGGAGGTTTCCGCTGTCAGCCTTCACATAACCATCTTCCGTTGTGGCATAAAAACTGTAAACACGTTTAGATCACGACAAAACTGAACTTAAAGCTGCGAAATGGAGGAAACGTGTACAATAATACAGCTCCGACTCTAGTTGCCGCGCTGTAGGTGTTCTATGACGTCACCAGTACTTCAGCCAATAACGGGGCGTTTTAGATCACGTGATCTAATTGTGAAATTTGATGATTTTTTAAGCTTTAATTACGTAAAAATAACAGATGTTTTGTAAGAATTCAAAGCGAAAATACTTTTTGAATGTTATAATTATTCAGAATAATAACAATTCGAACCATATTTTAACACAGGAAAATACCCTATTGAGGTGCAGTCTCCCACTCCACTCGCCACATCTGGACCAGATAGAACACATTCAGGATGCGATTGGAATTTACGAGAAGTAGGTGACTTGTGGTGCCGGCTCCCTCCAGCGACTTGCCAAGGCTTCAGTGCTCCCATGCCAAGACACGAAAATGTTCAAATGTTTATAAACCTAAAGAACTAAACTGCTGAAGCCATCTGTCCTTAAAACTGTTGTTGCGTCGGCCAATAGGAAGAAGGGGGTTCGCCAACATATGCCGGCGCACCACAGCAACGACAGAGAGTATAGGAGTTCCAGTCAGTACGCAGCAGATCCACAAGTGCGACAGTTCCAGGAAGTTCAACAGAAGAGCACTATCTACGAGAGCCAGCAGTTATCTTAGCGCAAGCAGGATACATAGCAGAACTATTTAATACTTAGGAGGAATTTGTACCACCACGCCGGCCGCGGTGGCCGAGGGCATTGAGGCGCTCCAGTCACGGACTGCACGGCCACTGCGGTCGGGGGTTCGAATCCCCCCTCGGGCATGGATATTTGTGCCGTCCTTAGTCTTAGCTAGTTCATAAGTAGTTTGTAAGTTTAGGGACTGATGACCCCGTAGTTAAGTCCCGTAAGTTCTACAAACATTTGAACATTTTGTACCACCACAAACATCCCAAAGCTAAGTATTGATTTCTTCTGTCAATAAATCCTTTGTGGACTACCCGATTCTTTTAGTTACAGACCTATGTCCACAACCTTGTTAGTCACACCCCACCTCCAGAAAAAAAGAGACACAACAAAAACTACTTAAACTAGTTTCTGCCAAGTACAACACTCATGCCCGAGCCCGAGGGAGGACTCGAACGTCCGACGGGAGCGGCAGCGCAGTCCGTGACATGGCGCCTTTGCTATAGCGATTACGTAGGTGAACAGAAAGTTCTGGCCCTATCAGTGTATCTATGCGGCGGGAAGCTTGACAGAACGCTCAGTTACAAAACAAATTTATTGAGAACAGCTGCCATAACATTCTACTTCATTGGGAGCCAATAGCTGCGCGGTGAAAGCCGAGTGGTCCGAGTCAGGGACTGCGAAGCTGTTGCCGTCGGAGGTTAGAGTCCTCCCTCGGGCATGTGTGTGTGTGTGTGTGTGTGTGTGTGTGTGTGTGTGTGTGTGTGTGTATGTGTGTTGTCTTTAGGTTAGTTTAAGTTAGTGTAAGTAGTTTGTAAGCCTAGGGATTGATGACATCAGTAGTTTCGTCCCACAGATTTACAAACATTTGACTTGGGAGCCAGTACGACGACATTCCGCACTTCGGCTCAGTGATTGGTTTATTCTATTAAGGAATTTTGGTCGCCAGTTTGGATGATGGTATTTCTCAAGACATATTGCCAGTCGGCTCAGTCATATCATGCGTCTTATCAGACCTACACCTACTTTGTGGCTAGTCACATACGATCTCCATATGTGTGGCGAGAAACTGAACTTACATGGGAGGACAAAAAAACATCAGAAAAATCCTCAATCTCTGATCCGTAGACATTATATCCTTTAGCAAATGAAGGCTTCTCTTTCGTGACTCACGTCTGGAAAACATAAGGATTATAGTCGACAAACAATTTTAATGTTAATGACCGCTGGTGATACACATGGCTACTGCAAATCAACTAAACATGCCGTATGTATCAGCCAAGCCTCCTGGGTTTGAAATGACACCGAAGATA
This sequence comes from Locusta migratoria, assembly GCA_026315105.1. Lineage (NCBI taxonomy): Eukaryota > Metazoa > Arthropoda > Insecta > Orthoptera > Acrididae > Locusta > Locusta migratoria. Next base: position 732,789,516 of record CM048755.1, on the reverse strand, counting down.
CGGTCGGATCTTACTGTTGACCAGATAAAAATTAACAATGGGACGTGACAATCCGCTGTACAAGTGGAAGAAATAACTTCTCGTCGTTGAGAATGTGTCGCTGCAAATCCGACTGTTCTCCATCTAATTACTATAAGAGCTTTCTCCTGCGATCCAACAGAGTTTTGGTGACGGATGGAACAATAGACTACATTCGGAATCTGGATATTAGCTTGTGATGTGAAAAACTGGGTTTGCCTCCTTATCTTCGTTTCCTTTGTTACTTATTCATTACTATACGAATACAGCACTACTGTTAAAGCACATATGACACACATATAATTGGTACAAATGCGGGCTTGGCACTTGATAACATCTGCACCAGCACAACTGGGGTGTCCACACTGCACTTTCACAGTTGGAAAGTGTGGCTGACTCACATTTAATCACAGGGGTGAACGGAGCAGCTTAGAAGAAACTGTCTACACTGTTCCATCGTTTGGTTAATCAATTTTCTGTGAATTATGTCGTGATGTGTGGTACCTTTCCGTGCTTGACCTTTCGTCTTCCACCGCGGGAGATCTCGCAAGAAGCAATGATGACGTCAGTAGTTAATTCTGCAACGCAAACATGCTTGTAATAGCGGATCAATACATAGTGTAGTCGCTCAGGTAGCCGACGCTATCGAACTGTTTGTTTCTAACTGCCGACTGAGTGAGTCATAACATCATCCGAACGAGGAAAAGATCACGGGAACGATCTTCTACTGCAGGAGCGTTGGCGCTGCTAGCTTTAGGACTGCACCGCAAATAGTGTAGTTTCATTCCTTGTTCTTTTCTGTTAGAGAAGTTTGTGAGTTTCTGGATGTATATGGCCCCTCTATATTTCCGAGCCTAGTAATGTTTGGACACTAACAAGAGTTTTACACTGGATACTGAAATTTGGTTGTGTTCTTGTCAGTACATGAAGTATCACTGGTGATTTATACTTCTAGACCAGATGACAGTTATTAAATAAAGAGAAGAGCGTAAATACTTCTGCCGTACAAGATCTGTAACAGAAGTCGAAACATCTTTGGCAGCAATTGGAGGACGCCACTTCTCGATCGTTATGTGCTTACGAGAAACGTTCGCTAGCTTCAGGTAGTAGAGAAAGTTCATTGTACATATATTTACTTTTAAAGCAGTTGACGTTGGAGAAGCGGCTACTTTCAGCTCCATTGCCTATGAGTATGCATCCTTCCAATAGGAGACAAAAGGGGAGACACACACTCAAAAAATAAAAATAAAAAAGGGAGATTGCTTAGTGTAGTATCGCAGACTGTGATGCCATCAAAGACAACTACTCCACTGTCGATACCAACAGTGGCGGTCGCAGAAAGAATTACGACGTCGGTAATACTGGACTCCCGCAAGAAGCCGAACAATTTACAAGACGATCACGTGGTTTATAGTTGGACTACAGTTAAATAGTCAGCACATTCGCCTTGTCGGCGAAGTGCTTCGTGTGTTCCATAGTTCATCGCGTCGTCCATTGAGCATCGTCTCTTCGAAAATGTCGCCTCAGCTTGCTACAGTGATCCGTAGTGTCTCAAGATTTGTTTACGTATTCAGACTTAAAAACTAGTGCGGACTGTCAAGAGAACTTTGTAGTATTCACTCACATGTCTGAACTTTATCAGCTTGGTATGATTGTACTTCTCCAACGCCCAAATATGAATATTCATCTTTCTGTAAAACACTAATAACATCCCCAAAACACATAGATCAATGGCTAAATACCAGAAAACTGATGGCAAAAAGGACGCAGAAAGGAGCTGTTAGAATCTGAACTGTGCAGGGTGTCCACTGACCAAAAACCAAAATGTTCAAATGTTTGTAGAGCTTATGGGATTTAACTACGGGGTCATCAGTCCCTAAACTTACAAACTACTTATGAACTAACCTACACCAAAGATGGCACAAACATCCATGCCCGAGGGGGGATTCGAACTCCCGACCTCAGCGGCCGTGCAGATCGTGACTGGCGCGCCGCAGACCGCTCGGCTACTGCGGCCGGCCTGTCCACTAACTGACTCCAGGTTTTACACCGTAAAGATCTCTGGAACAACAACAAATATTGAAAATAGACTTTCACAGTCATAGACCCGGGGCAGGGGATTATTATAGTAAGAATTATGTGACAGTAAACAAATATTAATTTTAACACAAACTTATGTTTTTTAATGGGTACCGCATATTATAACTCACGTTAGCAATAGCATGAAAAATCAGTCAAAGAATGGTGTTGGTTACATCGCAATAAGTCAATTAGATCGGCAGAAAATGCGATCCGAATTTGATGTTTGAAATACATGAAGTGCCCAGATAGCGCGTCCCGAGACTTAAGGGAGGCTCACTGATGAGTTTGGGTTTAAAATAATATTTGTTTACGTTTCAGACGTTTTCATAGTACTTACATTTATAAGCACCTCGGTACGTTCATGACCGTGAAAATCGTTTTTCAATATCCATTGTAGTTCAAGAGTTACTTCTGGTGCAAAACGTGAGTGGGAGCCACTGTATATCTTTATCAGTTCATATTAGTAGCTCTAGGTACAAAATAATTCGGAATAAAGCTAAATACAATATTTTGACTGTAATGATCTGAGGTAGTGTCAATTAGTCGTTTTTCCCCATGGCATAGAAGGGAAGTAAAATGTTGCAACGACGTTAATCGGAGACGTTATGGCCGGCCGCGGTGGCCGAGGTGACTGAGGCGCTCCAGTCACGGAAAGCACGGCCACTACGGTCGGGGGTTCGAATCCCCCCTCGGGCATGGATATTTGTGCCGTCCTAGTTTGTAAGTAGTTCATAAGTAGTTTGTAAGTTTAGGGACTGATGACCCCGTAGTTAAGTCCCATAAGCTTAACAAACATTTGAACATTTTGGAGACGTTATGTCAAGATCGTTTGGCAGTGGCAAAAGATTGGTTGGCGGTGTTTGTGAAACACGGAGATGAGCTGGGGAGGTGTGTATCGGGAGATAAGGCGGTTATCAGAGAGGAGCCGATATCAGACGGACTGGTGTAGAGCGCGCCGATCAATATAGCGCGCCTGTGTTATATTAGAGAATTTTCCATCGCATATTAGCCGCCCTCTCGCCTGCCCAATAAACATTCCGCAGCCGCGTTCGTCTGCCCCGCGCTTCGCTGCCAGGTGGCTTTGTGCTCGAAATTCGATAACATATCCAGCTCCCCTCTGCAGCTTCAATACCAGGCCGTGGTTGAAAGCAGACACAGTTTTCAGACCTGTTGTATTGCCGAGCGTACTCTCTAAAGCAGCCAATATTCTGCGCGTCGTTGGTGAAACAGTCGGAGAAATATTTTGCAGACTGGACTCTCTAATGAGATGGAATGCGATAAATGTACACTCAGGTGACAAACGTCATGGGAAAGCGGTATAACGGACGCGGTTGATGGTAATATCGCGTACACAAGATAAAAAATAGCATTACAGAAATGACGCTTCAACTCCGGTGATACATATAAAAATGTTTCCGACCTGATTATGACTCCACGGCCGGAAGCAAGACTGAACCAGAAATGGTATTTGGAGCTAGACAAATGTTCAAATGTCTGTAAATCATCGGACCAAACTGCGTGGTCATCAGTCCGTAGCTTACAAACTACTTAAACCTAGGTAAACTAACCTACGGACAAACACACACACCCATGCCCCAGAGAGGACTCGAACCTCCACGGCGAGCAACCGCGTGCTCCGCAGCGAGGTGCTTTAGACCGCTCGGCTACTCCACCGAGGAAGGAGCTAGACACCCGGGACACTTCTTTTCGGAAATCGTCTGAAAATACAATATACCGAGATTCACAGAGTAAAACGTGTGCCTGAAATACCTGATCTCTGGTATTATCTCTTACCATGGGCCGGCCGCGGTGGCCGAGGGGACTGAGGCGCTTCAGTCACGGTCTGCACGGCCACTACGGTCGGGGGTTCGAATCCCCCCTCGGGCATGGATATTTGTGCCGTCCTTAGTTGTAGGTAGTTCATAAGTAGTTTGTAAGTTTAGGGACTGATGACCCCGTAGTTAAGTCCCTTAATCTTAACAAACATTTGAACATTTGATCTTACCATGGACAACACAGTGACTAACGGCCTGCAGTTAATGACCGAAAGTAGCTGCGTTTCCTTAGAGTTGTTAGTGCTAAGCAACACTGTGTGAAATAACTTCAGAAATGAATCAGTAAACAAATCTGTTGGAACAATGCGGCGTAATTTGGGGTCGGTATGGCAGACAATCAGCAAGAGTGCCTTTGCAAATAGCGTGGCATTGACTGGGCTCAAGACCATACCAATGGCATCAGAGACTAGAAACCCACGCGAGAATGGCCGTTAAGTCACGAATTGTGTGGACGCTTTCACCGGAGATATCAGTCCTCCATCAAGCATGGGTGAATATATGTGGGTGTGTTTTCAAATGTTTGTAGATCTATGGAACTTAACTACTGTGGTTATCAGTCCCTAGGCTTACAAACTACAGAAACTATAATTGATATGGTGTCTGTTCTTTTTGGACATGTTCGAAAAAAACAGACACCATTTCAATAATTGTAAATATGCCAACAACGGGCAATGACAGTTTCAATGTGGATGCATTCAGATGTTCGATCCCTTGCAGGAATCGAGTATAGGCTGCGAGCAAGACGAACCAGTGGGCAGGGGGCTAGAAGTTGAGAATTTGGGTTGAAAAAGGAAGCGTGCCTGGAGAGCTTAACTGGTTAAGGCGACTGCTGGCCCGAAGCGGGAAATCTGGGTTCGAATCTCGGTCCAGCAGAAATTTTCAACTTCGTCGTTGAATTTATTTCAACCCCCCTGAAACGACCGAAATGATTCAGTATTTCTATTTCGTACCATCTTAAACTAACCTGAGACACACCCATGCCCGAGGGAGGACTCGAACCTCGGATGGGGAGCAACCGCGCGCTTAGCAGCAAGGCGCGTTGGAGCACTCGGCCATTCCACCACGGCTGTGTGTGTGTGTGTGTGTGTGTGTGTGTGTGTGTGTGTGTCCCTTAGCATAAGTTGGTTCAAGTAGTTTTTTAAGTCTGGGGACCAATGACCTTAGCAGTTTGGGTGCGAAGATTTGAACATCCGTCGTTCCTCCTCCGCTGCCGCCCCTTCTTTAGTTGAAACAACAACCGGTATGGTTTCGTAGGGATTTTGTTTGTTGCATCTGATGTACCATCTTTTTATTGAAAAACAATATCGGAACTTGCTTTTGGATTGTCCCTTGTATCTATAAAGGAAAGCCGCAGTGGAGTGGCCGAGCGTTCTAAGGCACCTTGCTGCAGAGCGCGCGGTTGCTTGCCGTCTGAGGTTCGAGTCCTTCATCGGGCATGGGTGTTTGTGTTACCTTAAGTAGTTTGTAAGCCTATGGACTGATGACCAACGTACTTAGGTCCCTTACGTTTACAAACAATTGCATTTTATATAGGAAATCTAATACAAGATTACCTGTGAGAAATTACAGAATAAAGTTGCCGTATTTTTAAGCAGGCTCGGCAACAGGCATGGAACGAGTTTAGAGACGCGTTGCTAATGACGTAATAGTTGTGTGCGGTTGATGCCAAAGTGTAACACAATTGTCTGGGGAATTTAAATGAAAGAAAGACGAAGTAATTGTCAGGAATCCCTGTTGGGTAGATTTACAGGACCCATATCCGAAAGAAGGAAAGATAAGAGACATTAGAATGCTTGTAAAGGCATGTACAAAGTGATTTTTTTCTCTAGATAAATAATTGATTGTCAGAGCAAAGAAAATGGATATAATTGGTTGTATATAATTTGCGGCATTCAGTGTCTAGTGGATTACCGTGTGTATCTCTATCTATATAAAAGCGAAAGGACACTCATTCAGACACTCAATCACTCACTGACTAAACACGAAATCACGAAAATACTTCAACTATGAAGCTGAAATTTGGCGGGAATGTAGTTCATTGATAAAAGACGTCAACTAGCAAAGGATTTTGCGATAGGGCCGATAGTTCAGGGGATATGACGTCATAGACAACGAAAACTTCGCCGTATTGCAGCACGTGATAGTGTGAATTTATCAGTCCACTATTTGAGAAGGAGAGTACTTAGCGGCTTGCAACAAACTACAAACATAATTTCAAACCTTTAGGAAACTTTTTCTCGCTGACACCCCCAGGAAAAAGATGATAAGACAAAAGTTTGTCGGTTACTACTTTTTCGGCGTCCATGAAGTAAAATTACGGCATTTGGCATGACGTTACAATTTATTACTCGTAAACTATTAATTGTATTAGTGAAAAATTTTACAGACAGTATACACACATATCACTGAACGTATTTTCGAAATTTTATCATAGTACGACACACAGTTCATTAGATATGGAGTAATAAACAATTACGTTAATGAAAAACCGCCACATCACGCATGACGTTTTGATTTGTTACGTCTTTCCTACTAACGCTATTCGCGACGTATTTTGCAAACGTTTTACATATGCACCACTGGATGTGCCTTCGAAATAATATCGTATTACGACATATAGTTCAGGTGCTATGACATCAAAGGCATTGAAATACATGAAACGTCGCCCTAAAAAGCATGAGGTTGTAATTTACTACATCTTTACTACCAAATCAATTTACAACACATTTCGTAGGCAGTTTCCTAATAGTGCTCTCTACGAACCTGGTAAATAATGTCTTTGTAGGACCCAGAATTCAGGAGATATCTCTATATATATAAAAGCTAAAGGTCACACAGTTACTCACGATACACGAAATCTCTAAAACTACTGCACCTATGAAGCTGAAATTTTCTCGGTATGTAGTTTAAAGGTAGAAGATGTTTGCTAAGAAAGTTTTTTACGATAGGACGGAATGAAGGTGCATGGCGGAGGATACTTTTCCTACAGACTGACGAAATCTATAGTTTCATTCCGACCTTCACGAAACTTTGCACGCTTGACCTTCAAAAGGAAGGTCACCGTCTATCTAAAGTTTCATACGGTGCATGGGGGAGAATACTGCAAGATAAAAACGGATCACTAAGTATGTTGGTCGCGCCATAATTTGAGAACTGCTGGACCGATTTCACAGATCCTTTTTTTGTTGTTTTTGTTATTCTCAGAACACAGGTTGTATGAAATAATACTGGAAAATTTCAGAACAACAAAGAGCGTTTTTCAATGTGACTCTGTGTTTCTATTGCATACAAATCTATAGTTTTGTTTCGATATTTATGAAATTTTGCACACTTCACTATAAAAACAAGAGGAAATTCGTTCGGTGTACGGTGGAGGGTACTTAACACACGAACTTTGACAAAATGAATAGGTTTTCTCAGATCTTGATGAATTTTTGCACAAGGTCACAAGATACATTCATGTTCGTATGGTTCATGACAGAGGGTGCCTTGCAAAAACCATTGCCGAGAAAGGGAAAAGTGGAAACGAACGGAGACATGGGAAAGAAAGAGATGAATGCAGATAGAGAAGGGAAGGGGAGGTGGACTACGAGAGTGTAGAATAAATAAACACCCTGGCAACGCCGGGTTTACAGCTAGGTGGTACATATGTGCAGAAGATATTGCAACGTCTATCTCGGTGAGTTAGTTAATAGTATCGTTCCGTGTGTGTTTCCGATGGTTTTCTCAATCACTGCGAGTTTCTGAGCGCACGAACAAACTTGTGTCTGAAGTGCGGTGCGTTCGGGCGCCTGCATCGCCCCTCGCAGCCGCAGCCCCCACCACAATATCTTCTCTCTCCCTCTCAAGTGCCTCCCTCCCTCCCGTACGCACACACACGTGCTGACGGCTTATGTCAATACATGCGGTTACTGGGGCAGGAATCAATCCCGTGGTTAGCAGCAAGCTTGATGTAATATCTACGCCCATTAACCACCTTTGGGGTCAATCGTGCTAGCTGCAGGGACTACTCACGACTTAAAATTAAGATTTCCGGTAAATAACGCAATAATTTCTATACTAAAAGTCAATGACGGATCAAAATTGGTTGAAATACGGAAATTCGATCTGAGAACTCTTTGTCGCAAACAACACTAAATCAATTTCCGAACCGATACATCTCGTACTGGGTTAGAGATAGCCCACTTGTGCTACTTAAAAATGCTTCGTGACATTACCAATTTTTAAAATCACAGTTAGGTCATAGCGCTCCTCACAGTTAAAATATATCTGTAAAACACTTTCAGTAAATACGTTTTTTTTCTATTTTCCTGAAGGGTATCAGTAACATACAAAAAATAAATCAAATAGAATGCTAATAATGCACATATATGAAGTTACACCCTCGGTTAGCTGTGCGGTCTAACGCACCGTTTTGCTAGAAGGGAAGGCGTACCGGCCCCGGTTCGAATCGGCCCGGCGGATTAACGAAAGGGATTGGAGTGCCGGCCAGGCTAGATGTGGTGCATGAGCATGAGCCACCGACAACTTGTCCTCGTCTCGCGGTACACCTGTCAAGAAGCTCTTCCATAGAATAAGAATAACTGACACCGTCCCATCGGTACGATGAATAAGGTATCAGGATGCATCAGGCCCTGTGACGCTCTGGCACTACGTCAACGTCCAGCGCCGATGGTGACGTGCCCATTCCAGTCAGTAGTTTTGGGTGTCGTGGTGTTAGCACTGGCGTATGCATGGGTCGTCGGGCGTGGAGGTCAATCGTTGCGAATAGTCGGCGCACAGTGTGCTTACACACACTTGTCCTCTGTCTACCTTTAAAGTCTAATGTTTGTTCCTACACAGTTCGCCGTACGACATGTTTTACCAGTCTCTTCAGCCTACAACGTCCGACATCTACGCTGGTCAAACCAATTAGTGGATCAGTTGAGATGTCTAGGTTCTGAAGTGTTGTCATCGGTAGAATGAACTAAAATGGTTCGACGCCATTATGTCGGTTCTACGGAGTGGAGACAACAACATTGCAGCAACCAAAACGGTGGTAATAACAGAAAGGTGATGCAGAGTGTGTTGGTGTTGACTTGTGTTTACTCTACCAAACGACTTACACAAGCAGTTGCGTTCATCTAGTGTGGTTATCAGTTAGTGCAATGCAAAAACAACGTGGCCTACCCGAAGCTATGGCATGGAGAGCAAAGGAAGATTACAAGCGGGACAGCTACAGAAAGAACTGACTGTAGCTATTTGAGTGTCCCAAAGTGTAATTTCTAGGACATGGACGCGATTTCAGACAACAGGAACCGCCAAAAGAAGGCAAGGCCAAGGTCGTCCACGGGTAACATCAGCAACAGATGACCGTTATCTCCTGTTAACGGCCCGTCAAGACAGGAGGCTGAATGCAACTCAGCTGCAACGCACCCTCTAGGCAGCAACAGGACGCGCAATATCAACACAAACAGTCCAGAACACCTTCCGGAATGTGGCCTCTTACGCACGGAGGCTTATGGTGTGTGTCCCATTAAAACCACGACTCCGTTTATCCCACAGAAAATGGGCGGGGAACCATCAGGACTGGAGTCGTAGCGAATGGCGCCTGGTTCTCTTCATATATGAATCAAGATTTTGTGTTCAGCAGGGCAATCGTCGTTCCCTTATCTGGAGAGAACGTGGAATTCGGAACAATCCTGCTTATGTGTGGGAAACATCGCCATGTCATGGTGGTGGACGAATTGTGAAGGCACGAGTCAGTATTGGCGAACGTACGGATGTCATTGAAATTAGTGCTTTGACTGCTTAGAGGTATAGACATGACCCTTCGACCATTTGTAGTGCCCTACGAGGGTGTCATATGAGACGGGTTCCTTCTGGTGGACGATAACGCTTGTCACCACGGAGCTGCACTGGTGGACAACATGTCTGAAGCTGAGGGAATTCAATGAATGAAATGGCCAGCTTGTTCGCTGGACTTACATCTGATTGAGCATAGTGCCTCGCTGTAATTAAACGCCATGTAAACTGCAAGTAAAGAGTTGAGACACCAAAGTATCGTACTGTATCACTCAAAGTATCACTGTATCACGTTACAAATGTAATCAATATTTGAATAAAATACGTTAGCACATGTATATTGTGTATGACATCTCACCTGATCCCCTAATTTTTTTTTTTTTTTTTTTTTGAGCAGTGTATAATGGGTAGCCGCCCAACACTCGATTTTTGGTTTCACTTTGGTTCCGACACTTCTGAAAGATACTCAGTATAGCACTCCTCGAACATCTCGCAAGTCGTGCAGTTTGAGAAATATTCGTACTGAACCTGTAGGCTATCAAAATCTACCTTCATTCAAAGATCACATAGACGTTCGCGCTACACAGGGACAGCACGCCGACTGTCAGATGTGCCTGACCAGCAGTGATTCCTCGTCAGGTGACATTGTTATCGCCTCAAATGTTTTATATCGGTAGTAGGGAGGTGATTATTAAGTTCTCGCAGAGCATGTTTTCTTATTGTCGAGGTCAGCAGCAGAAAATTACATTAAATTTGCAATTTGTGTGTGCATTAAAAATTAAAAGAAATCCATTTTACTACATTTTCTATCATAGTGGGCATGTACTCTCTACATCTAGATATACTTCATTCAATCTTCGATTTGTCAGTTTGGAAACAAAGTCGGTTGTACCCCAGTATCTCGGTCACTGACCTAATGACATCATTCAAGATGGCGTCGTTCCGGAACAAAAAGGCCGCTGTGACCACGCCCCTCCTGCTCCCCATTGCCGGTTCTGGCGCAGTATCTCGGTCATGACGCCATTCAGCATAGCGTCTCGCGGGAAATTTGAAATTTTAATTTTCCTTGAATGCAATTGGTTCTTTCCAAAAAAATTTTTGCGGGAAAAACGTATAATTTTCACCACTAGATGTTAGCACAACAACCATCCATCCCTACGAAATTGATGGGAACCTCTCTCAGTCTGCTCTAGGAGCTCTAAGGGAGATGTAGAAACAGCAGAAGAGTTCTACACAGAATGTGAGTAACGTTATTGCATATGTGTACATATGAAAATTGCCTCGTTACAGTAAGTTCAAGTAAATCAAAATGGCTACCTGGTGGGAAATTTGAATTTGACTTGAATGCTATTGGCAATAGCCCGAAGCTTTTGGCGGGAAACTAGAGGTCGCCATGACGCTAGGACCACACCCCCTACTTTCCATTGCCCTATGGCGTAATTCGAGATGACTACCTGGTGGGAGATTCAAAATTTTTTGAATTTTACTTGATACATTTGGCAATAACACAAAATGTTTTGACGGGAAACTAGAGGCTGACACGAAACCAGGACCACGCCCCCTGCTCCCCCACTCCAAAGACGTCATCGAAGATGGCGTCGTTTCCTGTTCTGGAACAAAATGGCCACCAGGTAAAACCCAGGACCACGCTCCCCTCAGAACTACACCTGCGATCAACACAAACCCACAAAAAATGGATCTAGCCATTCGAGATAAAAAAAAAATGTTCAAATGTTTGTACAGCTTATGGGACTTAACTAAGGGGTCATCAGTCCCTAAACTTACAAACTACTTATGAACTACTTACGAACTAGGACGGCACAAATATCCATGCCCGAGGGGGGATTCGAACCCCCGACCGTAGTGGCCGTGCAGACCGTGACTGGAGCGCCTCAGTCTCCTCGGCCACCGCGGCCGGCCATTCGAGATCGTTTTTACAAAGTTCAACACAATTAGCATGCGACAATCTCTGTACACAACGTAACAACATCCAAACGCAACCAAGACGGGTATCCTTACATTCATCACTAACCTAATACAAACGGACATTATCATCTCTTAGTTCCCCACATACTCTGCATAAACAAGTTACCACAGACGGCCTTATGACAGCGATCGGGAACAGGCAAGATCTCCCTGTGACATCGTGGACTGTTTCCATAAATGCAATTTAATGGTGTTTCGAACTCTCCCCACCCAACAAATACATTTGTTGGTGGACCCAACCAAGACATCCAACCGATTAAACGTGCAACTTCTTCCATTGCATAGTCCAGCAGACAATATTTCTGAAACGTTTTCTATCAGTCACTAGACCACATACCTAGTGCGTTTATCAATCACTCAAGCACAAACAGCCATCGTATTTCCCACTCTAACGAATCAATACTCTCGATATACATCTGTAACACAGCCAATTACATCGTAAAAAGATTGACAAACACACAAAACAGCTAACAACTATTTTTCCATATCAACATCAAGTTCTTTTCCTTATATATATCTAATCCTTACAACGCAAAATAGTCTACATCATTTCGAACTAATACAACACCAAATTTTTTTATCTAATACCAAGAACAATCCTTTAGAGACTAAACATACTATCAATCGCACCTCCCACGAAGGTACTAGCCCACTTTAAGTCACCTAATCGTAGGGTTTATTCAACTCGATGCTTCTCGACTGAAGAACATTAATTTACCACCACAAGCATCTCGGCTACGCTACCGAGAGGCGTCCATTCGTAAAGTAATCACCGGTAAAAGATAAGATAAATAAGCCAAAACCATAACACATAAGCATACAATTAAGTATCAATATTCATCTCCACAAATGTGACTCACCTCTGTGTTGCAACGAATCGTTCGGATCAGTTCGAAATGGGTATGTCGTGCAAGCCAGGATACATTGTCCGCTTTAGATTACGAATACACTGTCTGCCTCCGTAGCTCAGTGGCAGCGTCGCTGATAATCACGCAGGGGGCCCATGTTCGATTTCCGGTAGGGGACTGGGTGTTGTGTGTTGTCCTAATCATCATTAACATCGCATCATAATTGGCACGTAAATCGCCCACGCGGTGTCGAATAAAAAGACTTACTCAGGCGGCCGAACACCCCTGTAAGGGTTCTCCTGGCAAAGAAAGCCATGTGCTCATTTCACTTCATTTTACGAATACACAGGAACTAATTTTACGGACACAGAATTATGTTGGTTGTATCAACGAACATAAGAACAAAAAAACGATCGAATTGCTACAGCTAAACAATCCTCCAACCAACAGCGTTCGTGATTTAAACTTTTATGCCCTAAATAATACATCTATTAAGACTATTCTACTCCACACTAATGCGGAACTTCTGCATAGAATTTTAAGATTGCAATTCCTTTTTTGAAAACGAGTCGTCATTTCACTATAAATATAGGCACATAGAACACAGTAAATGTGGGGTTTTTAGGATTTTTAGTAAGGTAGTAAATAACAATACAAACAGTACAGTACAACACTTTTATTACATTTTGCATGCATGTTTCCATAATATATATTGTGTGTTTGTTTGTGCGTGTATACATACATCTAGACACAGAATACAACTCCTTTATTCTTGTTTGGTGTGACTTTAATTTTGTCTAATTTAATTTTTAACTGGTAGCTTAAATCCACATTGGCGTCTTGTATTTCCCTTTCCAACTAGAAATTCGATAGGTACAATGAAAGTATGTTCTCCAACTCCATAACGTATCTACGCTTCGTCCTGTACTCCTCCTCTTTTATAGGTTTAATAACCATCTCTGAACCTTCTGGTAATGCTTCTAGATGAGAACACTCGCGTATGTTAACTTTACCCATTATTTCCTGCATGGCATACTGGTTACAGCACTCCACATCCCTCTGTGTGTACGCTGCTGACTCTTCTGATACACAATACGGTGGTAATTCCGTATGGAACACTAGGCTTACGACTTTTGCAAACGAGTGCTTGTTAAATGTTGTTATTCCATCGGTTTTAGCTCCGCAAATGGCTCCTGCGTAGATAGATGAACAACATCCAGTCCTACACATTGGATACAATGTAGCCGCGGTGGAGTAGCCGAGCGGTCTAAAGCGTCTCGCTGCGGAGCGCGTGGTTGCTCGCCGTGGAGGTTCGAGTCCTCCCTGGGGCATGGCTGTGTGTGTTGTCCTTAGGTTAGTTTACCTAGGTTTAAGTAGTTTGTAAGCTACGGACTGATGACCACGCAGTTTGGTCCGATAGATTTACAAACATTTGAACATTTTTGATACAATGTAACCCTTATTTTTAAGCAAATCCAAACGAGAATGCATCAATACAAAGCAGTTTTTCGTGTATCCTTTAATGTAGACATCCAGTGTTTCGTTAATTTTGGCAGATGCGATAGAGCCTCCTTTTATACCATACAGATCTGGTCACGTGGCTGTGATAACATTGCAGAAGCAGTATAATGTATCTTACAACACCAACAAATAACTCCTAAGGGTCATCTACACGTACCACCGAAGGATAAAAGGGTCTGTCAATAGAAGAAGGTTACTCTACATACCCTCCAGCAGGTCGCCCTCGCTGCTCGCTCTGTTTTCCAACTGAGACCAATGCCACCTTCTCTCACAACCACTCCCACTTCACCTTCACCAGAAACGATACCCTCATATAAAGCAACCCTTTTCCCGTCGCCGCTTCCCTCACTCCCCCCCCCCCCATAATCCCATATGGCACGCCTGTCCTACACCCTCCTCTACCAAAAAATCTGCTCTCTTCCTGCCAATAAGATTCTTTTCAGGCATACCCTCTCCCACCACCACATGAACGGCTTTATCCTCAACGAAACCTTCCTTCAACCCTGCCATTCCATCAGTACTGCTCCCTACCTCCCCCACTGAACTGTTGGACCTGCACCCCTCGCTCAAGGCGGAGTGGCAATCGGCCACCTCTACCACCACCGGGTCTGGCCACAACCTCTCCTCAACGATCCTATCAAAGACCTCATCCTCAGCTGCTTCCTCCCCTCCCTCGCCACCATTTATATCCGTAGTACCGCACCCCTCCCCTATGACTTCCTATCCCACCTACAACGATCATTCACGACCTATGTGGTTGCCGCCGACCTGCACCTTTATTCCTGTTCTGGAAAGGTTCAGGTCGGCGGCAACCACATAGGTCATGAAGGATCGGTGTAGGTGGGATAGGAAGTCATAGGGGAGGGGTGCGGTACTATGGATATAAATGGTGGCGAGGGAGGGGAGGAAGCAGCTGAGGATGAGGTCTTTGATAGGATCGTTGAGGAGAGGTTGTGGCCAGACCGGGTGATGGCAGAGGTGGCCGATCGCCACTCCACCTCGAGTGAGGGGTACGGGTCCAACAGTTCAGTGGGGGAGGTAGGGAGCAGTGCTGATGGAATGGCAGGGCTGAACGAAGGTTTCATTGAGGATAAAGGCCATCACTCTGGTGGTGGTGTCAGATTCTCTCCCAGCTCTGCGGCGATTCTGTCCCCATCCAGGAACCCATTCGCCCGCAGAGCAACACTACCCCCAATGTCATCCTCGCATCTCCTAACCTCCGGGACTGCCTGCAGGCGGAAGTCCTCCACCTCATTGGCAGTGACCATGCCCCCATACTCCTCACCCTAGCCCCTGTGGCAGTCAGGCTTGCGGTCCCCATCCCGGGCCCACTTCTAAGATAGTAAATGTTTACACCTGTGCTGACTGGAATGCCTACCGTCACTCCATAGACACCTCAGTCGCCAGCCATCTCCTGCCCCTCCACATCCCCACTGATATCGACCATGCCGCATCCTTCCTGCACCAGTCTGTTGCCGACTCCATCCAGTCCCACATCCCTACCAAAACTACTCAGTTCCACCGCCCTACCCTTCCTCCACAGGCCCTACTCCTTGTAGGGCTTCTACTGTTCCTGAGGATTCGTGACCGGGACACACTTCGTTGGCACTGGCAAATCCAGTGTCACATCAGACACCTCTTGAACATGAAGGGACGCCAGGACTGGCGTCAGTCATGCACCCGTCTTAATGTTTCTCCTGCGCACAATTCCTCCACATACTGGCAAGCCTCCCACCGCCTTACTGGCAGTCACTGCACCCTGCACTACCCACTCCTCCATAATGACCTTTCTTTTCCCAACAACGCCAGTAAGGTGAACCACTTTGCTACCCACCTTAATGAAACCTTTTCCATCCTAGACAATCCCAGGTTTTACTACTCCCTCTTCCCGGACATCCACAAGTGAACCAACACCTCTATTCCGCCGCTCGCCCCTAGCTTTCAGTTCTTGAACAGCATCCCCCCCCCCCACAGAACTCAACAGACCAATCATGGCCCTTGACATCGAATCAACACTTCGCACGAAGCACAACACAGCCCATGGCCACGACCACCTGACCTACAGGAATCTTTGGGCCTGCCTCCATTCTCTCCACACAGCCTTTGCTTCCCTCTATATTGTCCTATACACCGCTTTCTTCCCCGACCTGTGGAAAACCTCCTTTATCCTCATATTTCTTAAACCCGGCAAGCTGCCCTCTGACGCCTCATCCTATCGTCCTGTCAGCCTTCACCTTCACACACTCCACATCCTCACCTAGCGTAACTTCCAACATCTCCACCTCCCGGATGACGCCCTCCATCCCAACATCTACCCATCCTATCAACCCTAGTCCACCCCCGTATTTGTATGCCCCCTCTCCTTCCCCATCCCATCCCACTCCTCCATGCTTGGTTTCGCCTCCTTCCCCATCACTTGGAGTCCTTGTGTATTCCTCCCCCATCCCTCTCACTCCTTCAGCTCCCATCCCTTCCCTTCACACCTCCCCTCCCTTCCTTATCCCCTGTGGGGTATCTGCGCCTTTCTTTGATGACGTCATCAGGTGAATGACCGAGATATTTGGGTAGAACTGGCTTTGTTACTATTATTTTTTGTGTTCGTCACCATAGGAAGCGGAACGTCAAAATGAGGCGCACATTTAACAGAGACATCTGACACTAGTGATCTCAATTACAAAAACAGTGGTAAAGGCTGTAAGTCCATGGTTGGCAGAGAGTTGGAGGACGATCGAGGACGAGTAGCAGTCGAAATACAGAGAGAGAACAATTCTGGGGCGGTGGTGATGTGTTCAGCTGGACGGCAATTCTGGATGGTTGAAGGTGGTTCCATTGATACAGCAGTCATAGACAGCTAGAGACGCGGCCAATAAGGTAGCAGCCCTGGATGGCCGCAGTTGAGCTGGAGTATGGGCCAGGAGCGAAGCCAGCATGGATGGGATACTCGAACATGGGTTTATGACCCAGACGTAATCGCGACTACAGTACATGAAGAGCGCATGCTAAGCTCACTTCCGAGGAGCGGCTAGGTGATGCCCTAAATACGCGTCTGGTGGAAGTAAACAAGCGTGCCTGTTGTGACGCAACCACAATTTAGGCTGAGCTTGAAATATGAGTTAAAAGCTCACAGTTCTATTGAAATGTTCATATGTGTTTGAAGACATTACCATGATAGTGGGATGTAATGTAACGCATCTGGTTTAGCTTTGTTGCAGATTTGCCTGTAAATTCGTTAGAAAAGTGCTACAATACAACTACCGTTTTTGTAATTCATTCGTTGGTGAAACTGAAGTTCTCAGAGGAACACCAGGTAAGTATCAATAAAACTTTTGAATTCACAACTCTCCATTTAAAAGTAAAACTTATAAAGAACAATCTTCATAGAGGCATAATAACGGCCTCAAAAGCTACTGGGAGAGGCATAGTGACGACCTCAAATGTCGGTACAAGATTGAGGTAAAGTGGGCTCCGGAGAGCCTCCTTATATACTGTTCGTGACTAAGTATACATTGTTGAAATTATAAAGTATTAAAATTACAATGAAGAACATTACTAAAAATTTGTTATAACAAAAAGTCGGACACAAATATGCGTATGTGAATGATTGTCAAATATTGAGAAAGGTAAAGTTTTACCTACAAATACATGAAAGATGAAATATAACAATGCCTAACATATTTTGCGGTGAAACAAGATAAATACTTTTAGAAAGTGACACTAACATTTGTGTAATCAAAATTAATTATTGTCTTCAGTTTCATGGCTTACAATTTACTGTTATATTTCTAAATATTAAACTATATCAATATAGACATTGCTGCTCATTACAAATTTCATTTGTATTCAGTATTCTGGTTTTATAATTCCTGGTTTTTGACGTTTTCATAATGTCATACTCAATAATCTTTCATATAGTTCCTTTTTGTGTGTTTTTAAGATGGTTTAGTAATGTATCATGTACATGTGTTCTTATCTTTCTATAAATTATGATTAAACTATTTAATATTTCAGGTTTCTACCAATGGATAGGCTATTAGACATCATATAAAATTATTTGACATTATTTAGTATATCAACTCTATTCTCATATTTTACATTTGGTAGTTTATTTACATTCGAAGAAATCATTGTAGCATCCGAATGTGTTTAGGGCTAGTAAGGAACCAGGAAGGCGTGCAATGTGTATAGGTGATGTCTGTTACATATCGGTGTGATGTCGCTGAAGCAAAGAAATTCGTGTGATCGCAGCTCTGTGTACTGCTACATGGGCGCTACCAGTGATGTGGTTGATGCCTCTCAACGCCGTAGCGATAGCGGGAGGACCTCTCGAAAACAGCCTTAACGACTGATGTTATCATGGGGCTGTCTGTATACAAGACTGCGTCCTAGTGTTGCCTGCAGAATGTTGCGACGTCAACTCGCGGTCCACGACCGTATGGTTGGTTGCAGCACAGGGGACCACCTGGGACTACCATACAAAGTATAGAATTACAGGGTGAACAAAAAGGGTTACACTGTTTGGTTGGTGTGGTGTCGCACAAGTCCAAAGTTTGCGCCACCTACTTTCGCCGCGTGCCGCCATGCACGCACGGCGCGGCGTTCTTACGACGTCAGCCACGAGCGCCCTCTGGTACAACTCCGCTCGTGGCCACCACTGAACGACATCGTTCACTTGGAACTGAGATAGGAACCAGTTAGCATTTCGGAATCAGATAGGCACTAGGCAGGCCTCTAGCTCAACTATGTATCAGCACTCTGCAGTACTGAACTATGTAAAAGTTAAGTATTGTATAAATTCTGTGCAATATATATCTCGTTCTAACTTACTCTAGTGTTTCTAGTTTCTGCTGTCCCACTGGCTGGTCACCTCCTACCTGCACAAGCGTGCATCCTTTATTCCTGTGTCGGTCTTTCGTCTTGGCCACCGACACCTACGACAGAAACGAGACACAAAAGCGGCGACGAGGCTGGGACACAAAAGTGGCGACGAGGATGGGATGCAAAAGTGGTGACGAGGATGGGATACAAAAGTTGGCATGTGATTCCTCATCCAGATTCAAGACAAACTAAGTCATATTGAGTGCTTCATGGAAAACACATGTATGAAAACGAGGAGCTGGCAACACACTGCATGATATAACAATAGCGCCCATGGTTTAAGGTCTATGGGTAGTTCTGCTTGCAATGCGTCATTAAGTAGAACCTGTTTATCTCTGCTGCGTCACAGCTTAGTAAATACGTTCGGTTTGACTTCGGATCAGGTACATATCGTGTACTTTTAGACCAAATTCTATGGGATTTTTAAAAATCACTTACAAATCGAAAAAACTGCTGCCTTTGCGTGGTTCTCAGGTTCCTTTCCGGCTCCGACATGATTCAGTTAGTACAGTTCTTCTCGCGAATGCTGCCGATGAAAACATGAATGTCCCTGAGTACATTAAGATTACTTAACGACGTTCCGGTTACGCACAGTGTCGTACGTTATGTAGAAATGCAGTTTTAACCGAATGTCTCTTTTACAAGTATGTGGATATATTACATGTAATGGTCACGAAGTAACGTGCTTTTTATGTAACTACAGTGATCAATTTTCCGAAAAGGGTTTCAGTTATCCCATCTCTTCTTCAACAGAGGCGTAAGATAGGGCTACTGACGCCCACCCAATGGTTTTGAATTGCTCTACAAGTGATTTTTCACAATTCTAATCGAAGACAAGTTGTGGTGTGCCCGCCTCTCGTACGGACGTTAAAGTAACCGAAAATAAGAAGCTTCGTACACAAGATGAGAATAATGCCGATGCTGTTCCCCTACCCTGCCTTTTTTTGTCTGTCGTGCATTTGCTGTTAGTTCCGAAGAAACTACAACCGTTAAGGCAAGAATTGAAAAAGAATATTCTGGTGTAAGGGAACATCTCTGCGGATGTTTCCTCTCGACCCATCCAGCAGTCGGAACGCTCAAAGTGGACTTCTTTGTCGTTGCTTTTGCTCCACAGCACCCACCTGTTCCCTTGTTGAGCACTTGAGTATTTCCTTGCGTGCTGAGAAGCCGGACTGCGGGATCTCGTGACGGCGGCCTGCTATCTGATGCTCTTGTTGACATTAATCAGACACTTAAGCAGGGGGACCGCAAACAGCTACCGGTTCCGGTCAGGCTATGGTCGTCTCAGATATTATTCCATATCCGGCGTAAATAACGAATCTAGCCAGATCGTGCTCTTGTAAAGATAAAAGACAAAAAGAAAGATTGGGCACGACGTGACACGCGGCTCCCTCAGATTCATGGATGGATTGCGACAGTGGAAAGATGAAATAAATTGTTGCTGCCGTTCTCACCCGTCGCTTATTCCTATGATGACAAGATTACATCTTTATTACCTTGAATGTTAATAGAAGTGAATCAGAGTTACGTTTGACCTCACTACGGCAGTTTATTTACGATTCCGTACTCTTAAAAGACGGTTTATTCACTAGTTTTACTTTCTCTGCATTTCAGACTGTTTCTAGTGAGGCCTCTGAACATGCGAATGGGCACTGTCCTTTTCTTTAGGGCTGGGTATACCCATAGCCAATTGTGAAATACACTCCTGGCCATTGAAATTGCTACACCACGAAGATGACGTGCTACAGACGCAAAATTTAACCGACAGGAAGAAGATGCTGTGATATACAAATGATTAGCTTTTCAGAGCATTCACACAAGGTTGGCGCCGGTGGCGACACCCCAAAAACGTGTCTACATGAGGAAAGTTTCCAACCGATTTCTCATACACAAACAGCAGTCTACCGGCGTTGCCTGGTGAAACGTTGTTGTGATGCCTCGTGTAAAGAGGAGAAATGCGTTCCATCACAATACCGACTTTGATAAAGGTCGGATTGCAGCCTATCACGATTTCGGTTTATCGTATCGCGACATTGCTGCTCGCGTTGGTCGCGATCCAATGACTGTTAGCAGAATATGGAAACGATGGGTTCAGGAGTGCAATACGGAACGCCGTGCTGGATCCCAACGGCCTTGTATCACTAGCAGTCGAGATGAAAGACATCTTATCCGCATGGCTGTAACGGATCGTGCAGCCATGTCTCGATCCCTGAATCAACAGATGGGGACGTTTGCAAGACAGCAACCATCTGCACGAACAGTTCGACGACGTTTGCAGCAGCATGGACTATCAGCTCGGAGACCATGGCTGCGGTTACCCTTGACGCCGCATCACAGACAGGAGCGCCTGCGATGGTGTACGCAAAGACGAACCTGGGTGCACGAATGGCAAAACGTGATTTTTTTCGGATGGCTCCAGGTTCTGTTTACATCATCATGATGGTCGCATCCGTGTTTGGCGACGTTGCGGTGAACGCACATTGGAAGCGTGTATTCCTCATCGCCACACTGGCGTATCACCCGGCGTGATGGCATGGGGTGCCATTGGTTACACGTGTGGGTCACCTCTTGTCCGCATCGACGGCACTTTGAACAGTGGCCGTTACATTTCAGATGTGTTACGACCCGCGGCTCTACCCTTCATTCGATTCCTGCGAAACCCTACATTTCAGCAGGCTAATGCATGGCCGCATGTTGTAGGTCCTGTACGGGACTTTCTGGATACGGAAACTGTTCGCCTGCTGCCCTGGCCAGCACATTCTCCAGATCTCTCACCAATTGAAAACGTCCGGTCAATGGTGGCGGAGCAACTGACTCGTCACAATACGCCAGTCACTATTCTTGATGAACTGTGGTATCGTGTTGAAGCTGGAGGGGCATCTGTACCTGTACACGCCATCCAAGCTCTGTTTGACTCAATGCCCAGGCATTGGTACAGACAAGCGGTCTTATGAGCTACTGTAGAACACGTTACCTGAGAACTGTCTTGAGCTGTCAAATCGACAGCCCACTTCCAGTGGTTTTATTTTAGACCCTGTAGCTACAAACAGGCCAGACCTGATTGACTATGTGAGTGTAAAGATAGTGTTACAGATCATGATATGGTCGTAGTGATAACGGTTACCAAAGTTAATAGATCTGTCAAGAAAGCTAGGAGAGTGTTTGGTCAGAGAATGAACTGACAATCTAGTTTCGGTACGATGGACTTAGGGACAACATTTAAATACATTCTAAATCAACTTCTGGAAAAGTATGTATCAACTAATTGGATTAAGGATTGAAAAAATCCTCCAGGTGTACCTTCGGATCAAAAGAAAAACAAGCTTATGAAGACAGGAAAATGTTAATTGAGATCCGTCTATAAAAAGATAGATGCACGAACCGTATAATAACTACGACCTCAAGGCTTCGACAAAAGTTCTTGCCGAGAACCGGAAAAAAATTCTGTTCCTATGTCAAATCAATATACGGGTGTAGGTCTTGCATTGATCATTCTGAGTAGCGATAGAAGACAAAAGAAAAGCTGAAGTTTTACACTTCAGAAATCGTTCACACGGGAGGATCATACATACCTACCGTCGTTTAACCACCGCATACAATCCCTATGAAGGGCATAGTAATAGGCATCCCTGACGTAAAGAAGAAACTGACAGATATGAAAACAAATGAGTAGCCAGGTCCCGCTGAAATCCTGTTTCAGTTTCACAAACATTGGAGAATTGTTTTCTTTCCACACGAGGTAAGATGTTATTGTTCCGAGGCTTTTTTTTTTTTTTTTTTTTTTTTTTTTTTTTTTTTTTTTTGCAGTACAAGGGTCAATGTAGGCTTTTCATAAAGTCAACCGCGTGTAAGCTCCCATTTCACGTTATTCCCACTTATTATACCGGAGGAAAGGTTCTGTCCATGCATTAGAATTGCGCCTGGTTTTCTGAAACATGTTTCAAGTTTCATCCTTGGATGGGCAACAGTGCTTGAAACTAACATTTAACCTCTCCAATAAAGTGATATTTCGTTGACTTTTGCAAAAAGCTTAGCAATAAACTGAATCTTGAGCGGACACTCCTAGCATAAGTTGCCGAGGTACATGTTTGTTTCAATTTTGTGAGGATATTTTTCCTGATACATGGAAAACTGCTTATAAAAGCGAAAGTGGAAGCCTTGAAGTTGATTTATTATGGAAAATTGTTGACGAGTTCTTTTATGGGAGACTGAAAAATGGACTTATTTTTATTGTAAAGAGGAGGCCTAATAGACCACAACAAAATGGACAATAAGCCCAAAAGAAGAACGAAACAGCATCTCCTGTACCAGTCAATGATGTACGGTATGGCAGATATGACAATAGTTGTCACTTGATAGATTACGGGCAAAAATGAATTTGCAAGTTTTGTCTTCAGAGGTACTTGACTGTAAAATGTGGAAATCATGGGATTGTTCTGAACTTTGCACCAAAAACAACTTATTTTCACACGTTTCACATAAAATAGTTCAAGATAGAAAACTTCTGCAGTCATAAGAATAACACTAGTATTGATACCGAACCACTATGGGAAGTTTTTGGGTAATGTTACTTACAAACCAGGAACTACATTTTGAAAAAAAAAAAAAAAATCGTATAAATCTGTTCACATGGCCCTACACCATGTTATTTCAGTAACATAATACTTTTTCTTATCGTGATTTCTCTGTGTGCCAAATAAAGGGTTAAAAGCACTATAATTAGATGAGTGGCCTCCTATCTAACACAAGAAATGAAATAATTGATAGTAATATGGAGGGTTCACATAAAGTAAATCACTATGATTCTTAAGAGGATAGGTAGTACATTGATTCTGCAACAGAAAGCTCAGTCTATTTACTCTGCTATGGAAAGTGCACACTTTGAAACAAAGCACTTTGTCAAAAGACCTAGTTACTAATATGTATTGACTCAGTAAATTCAAGACATCTATATATATATCGTAATTTAATGTTTCTTTCTTTCTTTAAGTTTTCAACTTATTAAAAACAATTACTTTCAAGAATTTCAGTGTATGTCCAATTTTTTTTAAAATGAAAGTAACAACCAGTGACACCTATTAGTGGCGTGTGGAATTATTTTACATTTTGTAGCATCTGTGGGAATTTGTATCTTTTTTATTACTTTTCATTGATGCTTTTCGGATTGTATTATTAGTGGATGAAGTAATTTGAAAATTAGTAGAGCGTGTAGTGTTTGTCGACGGTGGCAAACATTAATTATTGCGGAGGTAGCCCCTTCATTACAAAGGGAGACAACATTTACATTCATGGATCTGGCTGGGAGAGAATTGATTATCGGTACGCGTGGACAAACCTCATTGTGGACTTCGACAGTGTACTGAACTGCTCTACGAGTGTGTACCTAACATACTGTGACATCAGTTTAGTCAAGGAATACCAGTTTGCCTTCAGATGAATAAATGGCAACTACTGGCACAAAATTAATATTTAAACAATTGCTGTTTCTATATAATCACAATCTATAGTTTGTAGTATAGTGACGATGAAATTATCTTCAGTAATATATATCTTGTAAAATTTCATTTTTATGTTTTTTCCGCGAGTGTTTGAATGTGGTTTCGCAAATCATATTTATTACATAATCTATTTTGCAAAACAAGCAGTGTTAAACCTCGTTGAAATCATTAATCTCACCTCCGTAAACCTTCAGTAAATCGTACTTTCAAATGTGAACTATTCACGTTTGTAAAAAGAAAAAAAATATATCTACGCTGTATTTGGGGGTGCACTTTTTTCTGGCAGTCTATAATGACTGAGGTGTGAATATGTACACACTCTCTAGCTTAGCCTAGTATGAAAAGTGTTTTGTCAGTGTAAAGTTTCTCATGACAGTTGCAGTGGCACCTTCACGAGTCTACCTCTACCAACAACGTAACTTCTCCATGGTAATACCTCAGTGTTGTCATAGTTCTATCGGCGGCTATTATTTTCATTTTCATCGGTTTTCTCTTCGCAGTTAGAGCTGGCAACAATGCAGCGAGCTCTCGGGGACATCTTACGACGTGTCACCTAGCGGACCTAGTCATGTAGCTGACTGAGGAAACTCACCGTTGCGCTATAGCAGTGTTTTTCGACCCTTGAGTCGCGATCCTCTGGAGGGTCGCAAAAAATGTTCAAATGTTTGTATAGTCTATGGGACTTAACTACGGGGTCATCAGTACCTAAACTTACAAACTACTGATGAACTACTTACGAACTAGGACGGCACAAATATCCATGCCCGAGGGGGGATTCGAACCCCCGAGCGTAGTGGCCGTGCAGACCGTGACTGGAGCGCCTCAGTCCCCTCGGCCACCGCGGCCGGCGGAGGGTCGAAAAGTCTTACTTGGGGGGTCGCGGTCGCAGGGGGATGCTGTAGCAAACTTGACGTTCAACTACTGTGGCAGAAGATGGTAACACACTGGACTCGCATTCGGCCGGCCGCGGTGGCCGAG
Source organism: Locusta migratoria (assembly GCA_026315105.1). Taxonomy (NCBI): domain Eukaryota; kingdom Metazoa; phylum Arthropoda; class Insecta; order Orthoptera; family Acrididae; genus Locusta; species Locusta migratoria. The sequence continues at coordinate 732,764,091 of CM048755.1, read as the reverse complement.
AAGTCCGCGGCGCTCCAGTCACAGTCTGCACGGCCACTACGGTCGGGGATTCGAATCCCCCCTCGTGCATGGATATTTGTGCCATCCTTAGTGTTAGGTAGTTCATAAGTAGTTTGTAAGTTTAGGGACTGATGACCCCGTAGTTAAGTCCCATAAGCTCTACAAACATTTGAACATTTGAACTCGTATTCCACCTCCGACCATCCAGATTTAGGTTTTCCCTGATTTCCCTAAATCATTCCAGGCAAATGCCGGGACGGTTCCTTTCAAAGGGCACGGCCGATTGCCTTACCTTCTATATCCTTACCCAAACACTCCGAGCGTAAGCTCCGTCTATAATGACCGCGCTTCCTTTTATGTCAGAAGTGCAACACAGAAGTGAAAGGTTTTCGTGACAGTCGATTAATTAACAAGTCATCCGTAGGTAGAAAAATGACTTTGTTGTAACACATTTCGAGTGTCCATTAATCAGACGTCAAATTTGTCACAGATATAATAATATGTACCAATGACACTTTTTATTTCTGATAATGGGCCGACCGAAACGCGAAACAGTGAAGCCATTTTTCCATCTTTTGATGATTTCTTAACTAAGTGACTTAACAGCTTTTGTGCTGCACTGCTAAAGTTATTTACAATGATCGATATCTTCTTGTGCCGGCCGCGGTGGCCGAGGGGACTGAGGCGCCCCAGTCACGGTCTGCACGGCAACTACGATCGGGGGTTCGAATCCCCCCTAGGGCATGGATATTTGTGCCGTCCTTAGTCTTAGGTAGTTCATAAGTAGTTTGTAAGCTTAGGGACTGATGACCCCGTAGTTAAGTCCCATACGTTCTACAAACATTTGAACATTTTCTTGAATGACTTTGTCACATTATGAAATACTGATAAGTCAGAAAAACAAATAATCACTAACTTAATATTATTTTAATAAATACATAACAATACCCTTTTACTACTATATCACAGTAGTTTGCACGTGGCAACAATTTTTGAATTCAGTATTATTTTCAATCAACGTTTAACAATACACATTTTATAACTAGATCATAGTAGATTGCCACTGGTTAAGGGTTTTCCGTATTCTTTCGAAGAAATCCAAAGTTTATGAACCACCTAGAAATATTTAGAAGTGATGCGTCAGCTTTGATGGTTTCATGCTCGCACGTAACACGTCGCCAGATAATACACACCGATATTTATTAATCATAACTGCAAAAACCATACATCAAATACTTGTAGTCATAAAGATTTTTTTCAGTTTCGGTTCGTTTCACAGAATGGCTACGCAGATCTTCGAAGGAAATAAAATTAAACAATTTGAATTTGGAATGAGTGGCATAGCTTCATTAGGGACCTGGGAGGTCGCCGGACATTTTTACTCGGAAAGGGGGTCGCGGGTTCAAAAAGGTTGAAAAACAGTGTGCTATAACGCGAAGCTTTCTAATTCTTCGCTGACGTTATATCGCCATGTTGCTGAAAATTATTACAGCACCCAGCTTGGCTGGTTGGGTTTGCCTGCCTGAGGCCAATGCCACAACACGTCCTTTCACGTCCTTTGGTGTACACATTAAAATCTGACACTCGACCGGACGGAGTGGAGGAGAGGGGCTAAAATTTTTGTTTCAGGCTGCCGTATTTAATTAAACATGATGCGGTAAATGTCAACCTCCATCCCTCAAAGAGAACCGCGGCCATTTTTAATTCCCGTCCTCATCCCACACTAGTTTGTTCGTCGCCTTCAGTACCGCACTGTCAACGAGATGTTACATTCTAACCTGCCTTCCTTCTTAGTTCCTGAAATACTGTCTGTACTCGGTGAACGCTCTGCCAGCTGTGCTTCGACACACGCTGAGCTCCTGTGAGGTGTCGCGGCCAGGACTTTCTTCAACACCGCTCTCTTAAAACAATATTCTGGAAGAATAACGTCTATAAACCCTAAAAGCACATTGGCCGAACCTTATTATCTCTGGAAAATAGAGTATTGAAAATCAAAGAGAATGTGCAGAAGAGGTAATGATATTCCACAAACTATGTGATGATTCCTTTTATCATAGCTTTTATCTTTATTTGTGTCATACACTAGACAGTATCCATCTTAATGCATTTAAATATTTTGTTATATACTGATGTAGGACCTCTTTAATCTACGATCACATAACGCAATAAGGAGTCGTTTGTTTGGTAGTAGTATTGCTCTCGCGTAAGAAAATTTAAGACAAGTTGTGAATTTGAGCAAGAACGAGAAGTGCGTTCGCGTAAGCCTAATGGTTAAGCCGCCGCTATCTCAAAGCGTGAAATACGGGTCGGATTTCCCGGGCCTGACTAAATTATCGCCGCGGTGGAGTAGCCGAGCGGTCTAAAGCGTCTCGCTGCGGAGCGCGCGGTTGCTCGCCGTGGAGGTTCGAGTCCACCCTGGGGCATGGGTGTGTGTGTGTTTGTCCTTAGGTTAGTTTACCTAGGTTTAAGTAGTTTGTAAGCTACGGACTGATGGCCACTCAGTTTGGTCCGATAGAATTACAAACATTTGAACATTTGAACTAAATTATCAACTTCGGTATTGAATTTAATTTATCGCTCTGAGACAGCCAAGATATTTAAATCTTTCTATTTGTGAATTTGCTGCTGTTAATGTCAACCAATGATTTTTATCTATTTCGAACGTGTCCAAAAGAACACACACCATATCTACAAAATAGAAAAGAGAAATCTAAACATATCATAAAAATGTGATAGTGATCTACACACTACCCTAAACTACAGGCCCGGCTTCAAACAAAGGCGGCACATATACTCCTTGCTGGGTTTATTGAAATCGATGCTTCTCGACCGAAGAACAATGATTTACCAGCGCAAGTATCTCCGCTACGCCACTGAGAGACGTCCATGCGTAAACACCACTTAAAGATGAAATAAATACACTGCAGCCCTAATACTTAAACATACTACTGTACTATCAATATGCAGTCCACAAATGTAGAACACCTCGATGCTGCAACGAACCATACGACTAAACCGATCGAAATCGATATTTTGCACAAGCCAAGGTACATAAGGTACATCGTACGCACCAAATTACGAATACACGAGACCTAATTTTACGAAGATAGAATATTATACATTGCTTCTATCAAGAGCCATAAAAAAAAAAAAACAAAGCCGGCCGTGGTGGCCGAGGGGACTGAGGCGCTCCAGTCGCGGTCTGCACGGCCACTACGGTCGGGGGTTCAAATCCCTCCTCGGTCATGGATATTTGTACCGTCCTAGTTCGTAAGTAGTTCATAAGTAGTTTGTAAGTTTAGGGACTGATGACCCCGTAGTTAAGTCCCATAAGCTTAACAAACATTTGAACATTTGATCATAAGTGGTTTGTAAGCTTAGGGACTGATGACCCCGTAGTTAAGTCCCATAAGTTCTACAAACATTTGAAAAAACAAAACGAACGATTTTCCACAGTTATACCATCGCACTTAATGCTCCATCAACACACAATAAAGACCATCTACAACAAACCTCTACTGGTCATAAAGAGATATCCGCACACAATCGTATTACTGACAAATACTGCAACACTTCTATGAATAATTTCCTCGCAGTTGACACAAACGCGGTATTTACCATATGAGTTGACTATGACTACGAGAGTAAAATATAGTTAGCAATAACCTATTTCATACACACACACACACACAAACAAACAGTAGGATGAGCGCTAAATTCCGATGTAAAGTCAAACTCCAGTCCATACACTAACACATCACACAACATCGATTTAAACGAACGCTTGCTAAGCTGTAGACTACAACAGCACAGAAGTACATCTCCGATAACTAACCAACTGACAGATACTCTACCAATCGAAGCATTGCTCTTTTGACACGTAACCTGTCTTCCGGTATTTTCTCCTAGAAATGAAGACCTATAAAACCGAAACGTTCTACACGAAAAGCTATAAGTCTTAACAACAAATAGCTGTTGCAGATGCAGCTATCACATATTTTAGAGCCGGCCGCGGTGGCCGAGGGGACTGAGGCGCTTCAGTCACGGTCTGCCCGGCTACTACGGTCGGGGGTTCGAATCCCCCTAGGGCATGGATATTTGTGCCGTCCTTAGTTGTAGGTAGTTCATAAGTAGTTTGTAAGTTTAGGGACTGATGACCCCGTAGTTAAGTCCCTTAAGCTTAACAAACATTTGAACATTTTTGAACATATTTTAGATAATCACATCGACGTAGGAGTGAGCCTCAGCAAACTTGATCCCCATACAGATCTTTTTATCTACAGCAAACACCTCTTAAGGGTGGTCTATATACATCGCGGATGAGCAAAAGGCTCTTTACACTGAGGGAAGAAACCTAGGACGCATATAACTCGATTCCCACATCGCGAAAACGATACTGTGCTACAACAGCTTGCAACACATTAGATCCAACTCTAACCCACAAATAGGTGATTTTTCACATCAAAACCATAGGATTACAACACAACACAATCTCATCTAACCCTTTTTAGTACAAAACGATCCACACCTAGTAAAATACACAAATATTACTCGAAATATGATTTTTGCATGATCATTCTATATTAAGAACAATTATTAAAAAACAGAACGTTATTGTTCGACTCTTCTGACCCTAAACATTTCTTTTTGTTCACCCTAACAACGCTATAGCCCTGAAAACCCTGATACATGCTACATGACAAGTTACAAATCCTTACACCGATTAACTGACGAGCTCGAACTCTCAACCACAGGTGAATTCCTTTTGGTTCAGGTAGCCAACACACAACTGAATTCTTAGCCATTTACAGGCAGATGTCAAAATTCAGCTCAATACTAATAAAATACTGGCAGATGCGTGCGTGTTCCACCATTCTTCTAACACAGCAGAGCCAATACCATTTGTCATATGTTCTCCAGCAAACAACAAGTAACGTTTGTATGTACAATTTATATGCACGAATATTGAAGTTTAGATCAGCACTCTGTCTAGGCTGTTTATTTGTTACATCCTGCATCGCGTTAAATGCACAGAGCTACGAAATAACACAACAGACCCGCTTCTATCCCTTATTAAGGTAAACAGTACCACAGATCCAAGAAATACAAATCACAACCTTCGATTGCTTTTCTATTAAGACAGCGGAATGTTGGTCGAACTACGCTTTAGCATAATATTTTAGCTGGAGAACTATTTAACTCCAAACACATCGCGAGATTGTATGACTCCTGTAAGTAACCACGTCTTTATGTTTAAGAGGAAATCGCATCGATAGATCAGACATTTAGACACCACACAGATATGTACAACATGCAGTAGCTTTGATGTAGCTTACCAGTTGATGCTATGAAAGTTAGACCAGGGTATAGAGAAAGAAACAGAGCTGATAAAAAGAATATAAATGCCTCTAATTAGGGTCATGTGTTATACCAACCACAGAATCGAACCAATCACCGACTGTGTTTTCCGGATAGAAGGCGTTGCAGACGTAAACGATTACACAACGTACCTCGGGGAACCCGATAAAAACACACAATGGAAAGACAGAACACTGTATTCGTTATTAAACTCTTATTACATATATCATATACACAACACCCACCTTACAGAATATATCCATAGTAACAACAGTCTGCAGTATTATTAACCATCCAGACCAAATTTTACTTAACCTTTTAGAATACATACTGTATCGTATTTTACGTTACCATACCTTCGACTACAGAGACATCAGTGCACATCGATAACACCGCAGAAGCAGTATAAGATATCTTACGACGCCAACAGACAATTCGCAAGAGACATCTACACACACCATCGAAGGGTAAAGGGTCTGTCAAAAGAAGAATATTCCTAGATTGCTTATATTCGCAACCATCAACACAAAAAATTGTGCAGATGCATGAAAAATTTAAAATGCAACAGACCGACCTCTGTCTCTTTTAGGGTAAATCACGCTACTGAGCACAAAAATTCACACCACAATAAACGGATCATGTCCTAGTATGACTTCGACTCGTTCTCCAAATTATGCTTTTGAGTGATAGTTCTAGGCGAAAGACCAAAAAATCCCCTTATGGGCGAGAGATACAACGCATCCTTTGATTCTAGATATATTCTTCGAGGCGTGTGGTATAGAGACAGATCGATCACATGGCAGAGAGCAGCACCGTGCTATTCAATCGAAATAACTTACAATCTTATGTAAGGAGCCGTTCTATCTGTAGACAAATTTCCACACTGTCAACACAACACGAAAATCAGTAAAACTGCACAGCCCTTTGCTAGCCGAAGATCAGTATAATAATTTGATTTAACTACAGATTAATTCGTTGAATGTTCTTCCTGTAATCAGAAATGTATTTTCTTATTGGTAATGAATCGAAAATTATTGAGACGTTTATATGTGTGCTACCTCTTAAAAGCATTTTGCCGCGGCGGATTAGCCGTGCGTAGTGGGGCACCGTGCTGTGGTGCGCGCGGTCGTTCGCCGTCAGGGATTCGAGTCCCCCCGCAGGCATGGGTGTTTGTGTTGTCCTTAGGTTAGTTTACCTTAGTTTAAGTAGTTTGTAAGCTACGGACTAATATCCAAGTAGTTGAGTCCGATAGATTTACAAACATTTGAATATTTTCTTTTGAAAAACATTTTATTTAGAACACTAAGCATAGAACAAACATATTAGACAGCCTCCACATATATGCTGATGTTTCTAACCATACCATCTTACTACTTTCATCCATTTAAAAACAGTTACTCTGTATTTTACCGGAAGACTCTACCTTAAAGCTTCTATTAAAGAAAAAAAAAAGACTATTTCACATATTTATAGTGTTTACTCTTAAATCAAAAAACGATATTTCTGTATTCGAAATACAATTACGTCTAAGAAATGTTTCAAATACACACTGGGGTTGTGGCACACCGAAAGATTAAAAATATAATCTGATTTCTGTCACCATCAAACAGAACCGTTTTTACTTTAAACTTGGTATGAACTCAAACAGGGAGAAACAAGTTGTAAGATTTCCAGGACAACTGAAGCGAAACAATTGGCAGCTGCAGTGGCAGAATAGCCGTGCGCACTGAGGCGTCTTGCTGCGGTGCGCGCAGCCGGTTGCCGGCGGAGGTTCGAACCCTCCTCTGGAATGTGTGTGTGTGTGTGTGTGTGTGTGTGTGTGTGTGTGTGTGTGTGTATTTTGTTCTTAGGATAAGTTAGTTTAATCTAGCTCGTAAGTTTAGGGACCGATAACCACTGAAATTAGGTTCTATAACTCTGCAAACATTTGAATTGCGTATGTTACTTTCCCTGTTGACTGTGTAAATAGAAATTAGAGAATACAATGAAATAATGTTCAGTACAAGCAAAGAGTTGTAAGGAAATAGGCAGAGGTTTACAATCCAGATATCCGTACCACTAACACTTCTCAACATGTCTGTGAGTAGATTTTTATTCATAAAATTCAAGAAAAATTACGAGAAGTAGCCTCCTATCAGCAAGAAAGGCAAAGGATATGGTGCAGGTAAATTTTAACGGATGTTTGTCTTATATAAAATTTTAAAAGCCATTTTATTGGAAGTTTATTTTTTTAACTCAATGTAAACTTCTTTTTTCATCAGTATTCGACAGGTAGAAGACCGCTACATTAGCACTATGAACAGAACTGCCTCCACTAACGGTAAACTACGCTTTCCACTTCGCTGGCAACGAGTTCTATAAAACGCTGGTGACTACTTTGAAGGACAGTAACAAGTGAAAACACGTAACGCTTTTGTATCAGTTATGAATAAATAGTTGCCTCTATTTAAGTTTCAACCCTCGTAACCTGAAAGTCTCGAGAAACATGTATTCTGCCTCTCATTCCACATTGATCTGCGTTTCAGACTCGTACCTTACAATCACACTCTTAGTTTCAACAACGTCTTGTCTTGCTACAAAATCTTTAAACCCTGTACATAAACCGGTACACCCAATTCCAGTTCCCTGTGTCATATCGTCCTATGACCAGTACTGGAACTCAACCAAACCATTACGCTCACAATCCACTTCATATGCACCTCCATGCCTGATCTGTATTTTCCCTCCTATTTTTTATGAATTACCTCTCCTCCGTCATCAAATCCCTCCCAGAACATACCGATCCTATCAGACACAACCTACAACACTCCTGCCTAGTTACAGGGTAATGTATACTATAGTATTTCGATCGTTTTATCAGTCTGGTGCCAACTGCTGCCAGTGTCAGACCTGCAGAACGCAAATGACGAATTTTACATATTCCGTGCTTTTATAAATGCCTATATTTTACGCGACACTTATTTATTTAGAGTACGATGTATATGGTTTTATGTCTTAAATAATATCGTTTACAACAGTGAAAATGCAATTAAAAGTGAAAGCAAAAGTATAAAATTCATATAGACTCACATAAAAAAGTGGTTCATCAACTTAGTTCAAAGATGTACTGAACTCTGATGTTGGATGTGTATATTACATCAAGAACACCGTTCCTGAGATTGTCCATAGATGTCACTCAACCCGCAAAAAGGTGTTAACGACCACGCATGGACAGTGCCAATGTGACAGAGTGGGTATGTTGGCCGATCAGTTCGTCACAACACCAGGAACGAAGTACACTGCTTGTGTTGACTGTAGTTCTGCCATGCCTAAGGTCAGTTCCGAAGTTTGATCGTTCCTTTGTGTCAGGAGGGATTCTCATCAAGGAAAGTTTCCAGACGTCTCGGAGTGAACCAAAGCAATGTTGCTGGGACGTGGAGGAGGTACAGAGGTCAGGTACTGTCGATGACTTGCCTCGCTCTGGCCGCCAGAAGTCCACCACGGCAGCTGATGACCGCTACTCTAGGATTTCAGCTCAGAGGAACCCTGAGAGCAACGACACCATGCTGAATAATGATTTTCGTACAACCTCATGTGTTGTGACCTCGGGATGCTGTAGGTACAAAAGGTGGACCGTGCTCTAGCAAGAATGTGGACATGGGTCTGCAACTGAAAGCATTGATTAGCTCGCATATACTTTAACTAGCTGAAAACCCGGCGTTGCCCGGGTATTTGTTTATTTATTCCTGCCATTTTTCAGGTATATATTCATTTGTATAAGGGCTGTATGTCTGTAAAATCTGTTGGGAATATATTTCGTAATAAAGAAGTAATAGATTAAAACTTGGTGCGTGATGATACGGTTTTCTATGAACGCTACTATTTATGTGCTCATATCTCATGAACTACGTGTCGTACTGTGATACAATTTAGAAGGTATACTCAACTTTATGCATGTATACTGTCTGTAAATTTATTGCAGCTACAATTTGTAGTGTAGAAATTATAAATTGTAACGTCATACCGAAAGCCGGGGTTTTAGTCCATGAACAGCGGAATGTTACTGTTTATGTGCTCATATCTCGTGAACGGCGTGTCGGAATGTGATACAATTTAGAAGATACATTCAGCTATATGTGTGTATACTGTATGCAAAATTTCCTGTCGCTACAATTTGTAATGTTCAAATTATAAATTGTAAATTCATACCGAGAGCCGTAGTTTACTCCATAAACAGCGGAAAAGTAGTAAGCGAGAAACTTTTTTCCTTTCATCATTTTACTATGGTTGCCCGTGAGAAAAAGTTTAATAATGGTTTGAAATTATGTTTAAAGTTTGTTGCAAGTCGCTAAGTACTGTCATTCTCATACAGTGTATTTCGAAAGTCTCGTCGCATTGTATGGCATTTTTTGCGATTTCTGTTGGTTATGACGTAATATCTTTAGAACCATGTGATTCTTAACCATGCAGCAATTGTTACCTCACCGTAAGGAATGTGTGTACCAAATTTGGTCGAAATCGGTCCAATGGTAGCATTGTCGCAAAATGCGCATCTCATTGTTTACGACGTCATATCACGTGAACTATATATCGTATGTGATTCTTACACTTACGGTGACCGTCCTCATGGATTGAAGCTTACGTGTACAAAATTTCATAAGGATTGGAACAAAACTGTAGATTTGTATGCAACACGTACAAATATACGGGCATTCTACTTTATATATTAGAAGACTAGATGCGGATAACAATGTGGATAAAGGTTCGGAACACATAACGCTTCATCTATTACCTTAAGCGGGTGTTACACCACCTCCCATCTGTTGAGTGCATTAGCTACTACTTTCGTTGCAGTTGGTGCTATTTATACGTGGCAGTTTGCGCTTTTAACACATAACAGGGCTTGGTATCTAGATCCCATTTTACACAAAACGTCAATGTTTTTTCTTGTCATGGTCCTTAGAGCATATTTTATTTAAAGTCTTAATTTTATATACGTACTTCCTACATTTTTTACAACAGCTGAAAATGAGAGCGGCATAAACTCTGACATTCAGATTTCTTGTAATTATATGTCAGTTAAGTAGTATTGGCAGTATCCCAGAATCTTTTTTGCAAATTCGAAAGTAAAAAATATAGCAGTAGCAAAGAAAAAAAATTACATATAACAGGAAACAAACCAGTGCCCAACATGATAGGAGTTTCTTACACGCTTTAAATAGAACCACACGGCTAAACATGACATATACCACATAGCACCTCTGCTGACGTATTAGAAGCTTCTTACGAACGTTACGTATTTTGTTCATATATTTCAAATAAATATTTTTGTTACGCATTATAGTGTTGATTGTATCGTAAGATAATAAATGGAACTACATCAGCGTAACGTAACAATGAGGAGAAAGGTTCAGAACACAGAACGTTTCCTATGTTAAGTGCATCGGGTGTTACACCGCCTGTCATCTGTTGAGTGCATTTGCTACTATTTGCGTTGCAGTTGGCGGAAGCATCTTACAACTCTTACGTATTTCTTTTCTTGTATTTCACCTAAATGACTTGTAATACACATTTTGAAAAGTAGCCTATTACCTAATCCAAGACATAAGCAATCTGTATACGAAATTTCATCTAAATCAATGCTGCTGTTTTTGCATGATGCGATAACAAACATACAAACTTTCGCATTTATAATATGTATGTATAGGATTACAGATGAAAAGAATAATCATCTCTTATGTGATTGTGGTGGTACAGATTCTTCTATCTATTATACAGTTCTCCTATGGTTCACTTAGAGTCCTTTCAATAGCAAATGTTGCGGCATGTAATAAGACTGCCTCTTCTGTTGACTCATTGAACTTCCTGGTAGTGCCTGGAACTGCCGTACTCCTCCGTAATCCTGTACTGACTGTCGGGGTTGTGATGTGCCGTCATATCTAGCGGAGCCCTCTTCTTCCTATGGGCCGGCGCACGAAGCGAACAAGAGATACAGAGACTGCAGGCGCCCCCGGCGGCCAAAGTACTGTGGAGCGACGTATCGCCTCTGCTTCAAGTTGCGCGGCAACGTGTGTAGACCGTAGGCGTTGTGGCGAATAGCGACGTCACAACATCATGACGTCGTGTTTTGACTCAAACTGTACGAATAGGCTGCATGGCACGAACTACACCCCGATGTCCATGGCGAGGTCCAGCTTTGACACCTAGACACCATGCAGCGCGTTACAAATGGCCCCAACATCATGCTGAATGGACTCGTCAGAACTGGCATCAGGTGCTGTTCACAGATAATATTCACATCTGCCTTCAACCAGACACTCGTCGGAGACGTTTTTCGAGGCAGCAGTGGCGGATCCAGGGGGACAGTCATGGGGGTCATGACACCCCCCCCCCCCCCCCAAAAAAAAAAAAAAAACTTTTTTATAGGTTTTTCTTTCTTATTATTTTTTTATACTAAGCGTATGCGGAATATTCCGGGAATATTTTTTAAAATAATTTTTATAGGTAACATTAACCACTTGAGATATCCTCACTGCATATTTTTCACTTACATACGCCCCCCCCCCCCCTGCCCACCTGTACATCGGCGACAATTAATCAGAATTTTTCTCCGTAACACACTCTTATAGCCACAGTCTGCATACCAAATTCCAGTCGTAGTGCAAAGTGAAACGCAGACTGCACACTTCGATTTCACACTGTGCATATAGTGATGTTGTCAAGGATCCTATTACAGTTCGTAAATTAACTAAGTGACTGATGTAATTTGCAAAGATTTGGAGACATACTTTTTAAAAACAGTATTTTTCAAAAACAGCAATATCTTCATTATTATGCGGAAGAAATGTATTTTTGTCAAGGGGAAGTGCTATTTACTCGTGTAAACAAATTATTAGTTAATAAATGTTCAAATGTTTCTTAAGCTTAAGGGACTTAACTACGGGGTCATCAGTCCCTAAACTTACAAACTACTTATGAACTACCTACAACTAAGGACGGCACAAATATCCATGCCCGAGGGGGGATTCGAACCCCCGACCGTAGTGGCCGTGCAGACCGTGACTGAAGCGCCTCAGTCCCCTCGGCCACCGCGGCCGGCGTTTTAGTTAATATTACTGTCATTGTTCACACTAAAATGTACCCCAAAAGACATACTCATCGCATACACTCTTCAATTTCAAATTCAAAATCGTATTCCAAATGGGCAAGCCAAGTAAAAAGGATTTACATGGATGCTGAAATTTCATTTGAGAACATTCATGATCAACAAGTTTTCAGAGAAAAGGTCAGAATTACTAAACACCTTATCCCGCTTACTACGCCAGTTCCACGCCCTGCCGCCAAATGGCCAGAAGAGAGAAAAGGAAACAGAATCAGCCAAAATGAAAATCTGCTGGCGAAAGAGGAAAATACCATCAGGGAAGAGATAAAAACCTTCGTGGTCCATAGAAGGCCGAATGAGAGAAAAACTACACTAAAATATCAGACATTTTATGAAAAACATGAATAATTACATTAAAATTACGATTATATATTTTACCGTTGTTAAAATTGTATACAAATGTACGTTGAAAGGGAGTATGATAGCAAGGTATATTTTTCTGGAAGGAAGGGGGCGGGGCCGAAAACACACACCCCCCTCCAAAATCGAACTCTAGATCCGCGGCTGCGAGGCAGCCTGGTCAGACTGAACGTCGTAGACACACCGTCCACCGAGTGGAACAAGGCGATGTTTCCCTCATGTTTTAGGATGGCATAATGTGGGGCCGCTGTATGTCACTGGTGGTTAGAGACGGCAATCAAATGGCCATATGGTACAGCCATGACATCCTCCGACGCATACTGCAACCATATCTGCAGCATTTCGGTGAGAGACTCGTCTCAATTCTCGAACTCGTCATGCGCTTCTTGTGAATGCGTTGCTTTATAACATGAGCAGCATGTTCTCCAGATATGAATCCTAATGTACATGCCTGGGATACACTGAAAAGGGCTATTTTTCGACGAGAAGGCCCATCAACCAATCTGAGCGATATACGCCCAACAGCTGATTGACAATCTGAACCAACAGTCCCATGACGATCGAGTGTTTAGTATGACACGAAGAATATACGGATACATCAGTGCAAAACATTGTGTTATCGGATATTCGGGGTACTAATGTATGCAGCAATCTGGAACACAAATTCAGAACTAGTTTATTGTCGTACCATTTTTCAATTTATGTTTTCACTAGCTGAAAACCCGGCGTTGCCCGGGTATTTATTTATTTATGCCATTTTCAGGTGTATATTCCTTTTTATAAGAGCTGTATTCTGTAAAATCTCTTGGGAAAACAATTAGTAGTAAAGAAGTAGTCTAATAGATTACAACTTGGTGCGTGATGGGGCGGTTTTCTTCGAACGTTACTGTTTATGTGCTAATATTTCTCATGAACTACGTATCGTACTGTGATACAATTTAGAAGGTACATTCAACTATATGTGTGTATACTGCCTGTCAAACTTTATGGGGTTACAATTTTTAATGTGCAAATTATAAATTGTAACGTCATACCGAATGCCGTGGTTTTAGTCCAAGAACAGCGGAACGTTACTCTTTATGTGCTCATATCTCATGAACTACGTGTCAAAATATACAATTTAGAAGCTACATTCAACTATATATGTGTATACTGCCTGTAAAATTTAGCCGGTCGCGGTGGCCGAGGGGAATGAGGCGCTCCAGTCACGGTCTGCACGGCCACTAGGGTCGGGGGTTCAAATCCCCCCTCGGGCATGGATATTTGTGCCGTCCTTAGTCTTAGTTAGTTCATAAGTAGTTTTTAAGCTTAGGGACTGATGACCCCGTAGTTAAGTCCCGTAAGTTCTACAAACATTTGAACATTTTTTGTAAAATTTACTGTCGCTACAATTTGTAGTGTTCAAATTATAAATTGTAACGTCATACCGAGAGCCGTAGTTTTACTCCATAAACAGCGGAAAAGTAGTAAGCGAGAAACTTTTTTCCTTTCATCATTTTACTATGGTTGCCAGCGAAAGTCTCGCAGCATTACATGGCATTTTTTGCGATTTCTATTGGTTATGACATAATATCTTTTGAACCATGTGCCGTATGTGATTCTTAATCATGAAGTAATTGTTAACTCACGGTAAGAAATGTGTGTACCATATTTGGTTTAAATCGGTTCAATGGTTTAGGTGAAAATGAACAGCATTGTCGCAAAATGCAGCAGTTCTTCACGCATCTCATTGTTTATGACGTCATATCTCGTGAACTATATAGCGTATCTGATTCTTACACTTCATGGATTGAAGCTTACGTTTACAAAATTTCATAAAGATTGGAACAAAACTGTAGATTTGTACGGTCTCTCTGCTTTATATATTAGATGAGCAATAAAGACAACTGAAATGTTGTTTTTGTATATTTCTATTCGATTTTTATCTAAACGGTAATTGTACCCCTAGAATAGTGGTGATGCAACTCTTTTTTATGTATGTGGGAAGGTACAACACAGTACATTGATCTCTACTTCTACATAAATACTTCGCAATCCACCGTAAGGTGCGTTGCAGAGGGTATATTGTACCACTACTAGGCATTTCCTTTCCTGTTGCACCAAATAGAACGAGAAAAAAAAAAGAATTCCTATGCCTCCGTACGAGCCCTAATTTCTCTTATCTTGCCTTTATGATCATCACGCGAAATGTAAGTAGGCGGCAGGAAGATCGTTCTACACTCATCTTCAAATTCCCCCCCCCCCCCCCCCTCTAAATTTACTCTAAAAGAACGTCGTCTTTCCTCCTACGATCCCCATTTGACTCCGGTGAGCATTTCCGTGACACTCGCGCATTGGCCGAACCTACCAGTACCGAACTGCTCGCCTCTGAACTGCTTCTACGTCTTCCTTTAAAATGATCTGCTGCGGGTCCCAAACACTTGAGCAATACTCAAGACATGGTCGTACAAGCGTTTTGTACGCGGTCTCCTTTGAAGATGAAGTACATCTTCCCAAAATTCTCCCAATAAACCGAAGTCGCCTGTCCTCCTTACTCCAACTGTCCTTACATGTTTGCTCCATTTCAAACCAACTGCAGAGCGATCTAAATAAGATATCACTATGGTGTAAAAATTGGAAATTGACTCTAAATAATGAAAAGTGTGAAGTCGTCCACATGAGCACGAAAAGAAGTCCGTTAAACTTTATTTACAAGATAAATCAATCAAAAGTGAAGACTGTAAACTCCACAAAATTCCTAGGAATTGCTATTACTTTAGATTTAAACTGGATAGAACACGTAGATAATGTCGTGGGAAAGGCGAACCAGAGACTGCGTTTTATTGGCACAACCCTTAAAAGATGCAACAGAACTACAAAAGAAACTGCATACACTACGCTTGTCCGTCCATTTTTGCAGTATTGCTGCCCAGTGTGGGATGCTTATCAGGTGGGTTTGACGGAGGACATCGAAAGAGTCCAAAGAAGGGCAGCTCGTTTCTTATTGTCACGATACCGGGGAGACAGCGTTACGGAAATGATACAGGATCTGGGATGGGAATCATTACAACAACAGTGCTTATCGCTCCGAATGCGAAAATATATTGTTGACTCCCACTAACATAGGTAGAAATGATCATCAGAATAAAATACGAGAAATCAGAGCTCGAACGGAGAGTTTCAGGTGTTCTTTCTTCCCGCGGGCTATTCGAGAATGCAATGGGAAATAAACAGTTTAACGGTGGTTCGATGAACCCTCTGCCAGACACTTAAATGTGATTTGCAGAGTATCCCATGTAGATGTAGATGTAGATATCGCTCTCCAATGTTACGCCTAGTTATTTGAACTACGCGACTGCATCAAGATGCCCACTACTAATGCTGTATTCGAATATTATGGAATTGTTTTTCCTACTCATGCGCACACCTTACATTTGTCTACATTGAGAGCTAGCTGCCATTCTTTGCACCAACTAGAAATTGTGTTTAAGTCATCCTGCTATTAAAGATGACACCCTCCCATACACCACAGCATTATCAGCAAACATCCGCAAATTACAAGTTACTCTGTCCATCACATCATTTATATAGATAGAAAATAATAGCGGTCCTACTACAATTCCCTGGGGCAAGTCTGACGATACACTCGTCTCTGATGGACACTCGCCGTCGAGAACAACGTACTGCGTTCTATTACTTAGGTAGTCTTCCAGCCGGTCACAAATCTGTGAACCTATTCCATATACTCGTATCTTCGTTAGCAGTCTGCAGTGTGGCACCGCGTCAAATGCCTTTTGAAATCGAGAAAAACACAATCTGCCTGTTGCCCTTCATACATGGCTCGCAAGATGTCATATGAGAAAAGAGCAAGCTAAGTTTCACATGAACGATGTTTTCTAAACCCGTGCTGATTCGTACAAAGAAGTTATTCCGTCTCAAGGAAATTTACTATTTTCGAACTGAGAATATGCTCCAGAATTCTACAGGAAACTCGTGTCAGCGATATTGGCCTGTAATTATGTGGGTCAGTTCTCTTTCCTTTCTTATAAACGGGATTCACCTGCGCTTTTTTCCAATCACTACGAACTTTGCGCTGAATTAAAGATTCGCGATAAATGCAACCTAAGTAAGGGGACAATGCCGCAGAATACTCTTTGTAAAACCGAACTGGTATTCCATCCGGACCAGGAGACTTTTTTGTATTTAGCTCTCTCAGCTGCTTCTCTACACCGGAAATACCTATTACTATGTCCTCCATTTCCCACTTAGTACGTTGATCAAATGATGGTACATTTGTGGTGTCCTCCTGCGTGAAAGATTTCTTAAAAGTTAAATTTAGAACTTCAGCTTTCCGTTTGCTTTCTTCTATTACTGCCCCAGAATAATCAACGAGTGACCGGATAGTGGGCTTTACAATTCCTCTACATCCATTGTACTGGAACTAAACGATGTCCATTTTGTGGTGTCGCACAAGTCTAAAGTGCGCGCCACTTACTTTCGCCGCGCGCCGCCATGCACGAACGGCGCGGCGTTCTTACGACGTCAGCCACGAGTGCCCTCTGCTGTAACTCCGCTCGTGGCCACCACTGAACGACATCGTTCACTTGGGACTGAGATAGGAACGAGTTAACACTTCGGAATCAGATAGGCACCAGTGAAGACTTGGCTATCGTACAGGCACTAGGCAGACTTCTAGCTCAACTATGTATCAGCATTCTGCAGTACTGAGTTATGTAAAAGTTAAGTATTGTATAAATTCTGTGCAATATATGTCTCGTTCTAATTTACTCTAGTGTTTCTAGTTTCTGGCTGCTCCCCTCCGTACCTGCACCAGCGTGCTATCTTTATTCCTGTGTCGGTCTCATTCCACTCGGCCACCGACACCTACGACGGAAACGAGACACAAAAGCGGCGACGAGGCTGGGACACAAAACATTTATTTTCTAAGTGCGATCCTAATAATTGCTTATCGGCTCTTCATAACAAAAACACGCTAATAGCCTTCTTTATTGGTTTATGAACTTTGGTCACCAATGACGCTATGAAGATATCATGATCACAAACTCCTGTCTTTACACAGACATAGTTTATAAGGGCAGGCCTGTTTGTAGCTATAAGGTCTAAAAAATTTCTATTGTGTATGGGTTGCCGGTTTAACTACTCAAGACTGTTTTCGGAAAATGTGTCCAAAAGTATCTCGCAAGACTGCTTGTCTGTACCGCCCTAAATGAAATTAGTGATGTCCCAATCTATAGTCTTAAGTTTGAAGTCTCCCCCGACTAATATTGTATTGCCCGGATACCTACGCACTACCTGGCGTAGACTTTCTTTGAATGACTGAAACAGCTACTGCAGCACTGGGGGCCGGTAAAAACACCCAACTATTAACTTTACTTTTCTTATATACGTGCTTAGATAACTTCACAGTTACTTTAAACCTCGACCTCAGTAGAAACAATATCTTTGTCCACGGCGATGAACACTCACCCCCTAATTGTGTCCGATCTGTCTTTCCGATATACATTCCACGCCTCGCTAAATATTTCTGAACTTGCCACATCATGGTTTAGCCAGCTTTAGGTACCTATAACAATCTGAGCACAATAATTTTCATGCAGCGCGGCAAATTCGGGGATTTTATTTTTAATGCTTTGAAAGTTCACGGCTAATAATTTGATAGTCGAATTTTTGTGCTGAATGCGACCTGAATTCGCCGTCTGAATGTTAACAGGCGAGTGTTCATCAGAGCTAGCGCTTAGCCTAAAAAAACTCCAATGTGCCCTCCACAAGTACTTTGTTACCCGAGTAGCTGCTTCCATAGTGTAGTGCACCCCTGATCTATATAGGTGCATCCTACAATTCGCCACCCGATACCGCAGATCCAGAAATCTGCAGCCACGACTGTCACGGAGTCGGCGAAGCCGTTGGTTCAGACCCTCCACTCGGCTCCAAAGCAAAGGACCCCGATCAAACCTGGGAACAATGCTGCAAATCGACAGCTCTGCTTGCACCCCGCGTGCGAGGGCAGCAGCCTTCACCAATTCCACCAGCCGCCCGTAGAAACTGAGGATGTCCTCAGAACCCAAGCGACAAGCGTCATTGGTGCCGACGTGAGCCACGACTTGGTCAACCGCATCCCGTACTCTCGATAGCCGCCTCCAAATCTCGGATGAGGCCCCCCGGCAGAAAAGCCGAGTGCACGTTGGACTTCTTTCCGGATCTCGACGCTATCTACCTAAGGGGCTCCAACACGCACCTAACACTGGAGCTCCCAGTTCAAATCAAATGTTTGTAAATCTATCGGAACAAACTGCGTGGTCATCAGTCCGTAGCTTACAAACTACTTAAACCTATGTAAACTAACCTAAGCACAACACACACACACATGCCCCAGGGAGGACTCGAACCTCCACGGCGAGCAACCACGCACTCCGCAGCGAGACGCTTTAGACCGCTCAGCTACTCCACCGCGGCGAGCTCCCACTAACTAATAATTCCCTCCCCCCGTGCACCTGCTCGGACCCTGCTGAATGAGTGGCCACACGTCCACTCACAGGACCACAGTTCAGTCAGCTGCCAGCAGCCTTTATTGAAGTATCAAACTAGTTAAAAGTTGATTAGTTTCCTACTATCTACAGTCAGTTGTATCGGTAGGATGGATAGGATATGTGCCTGCTGTGTGCGGACGCAGGAGGAGTTGGCCGCAGTTCGCGAACAACTGAGCGAGCTGTTGGCTACGGTCAGCTGTCTTCAGGCTGCTGTCTCGGGGTGCAGCGGCTGTGGGGAGTCAGGTGCATCGAGCGACGCGAACGCCGTTCAACCCCCCACTACCCTTGTGTAGAGGGCGGCTCGACCACGTTCGGTACACCTGTAGGTGCCTCGACAGCAGGGACAGAGGGCGAAGCATGAGACACTCCATATTGGACTTCCGTCTCGAGCGACGCGAACGCCGTTCAACCCCCCACTACCCTTGTGTAGAGGGCGGCTCGACCACGTTCGGTACACCTGTAGGTGCCTCGACAGCAGGGACAGAGGGCGAAGCATGAGACACTCGATGCACCTGACTCCCCACAGCCGCTGCACCCCGAGACAGCAGCCTGAAGACAGCTGACCGTAGCCAACAGCTCGCTCAGTTGTTCGCGAACTGCGGCCAACTCCTCCTGCGTCCGCACACAGCAGGCACATATCCTATCCATCCTACCGATACAACTGACTGTAGATAGTAGGAAACTAATCAACTTTTAACTAGTTTGATACTTCAATAAAGGCTGCTGGCAGCTGACTGAACTGTGGTCAGTGGTAACAATACTTTCAAAACAACGAGACTATCTCAGGCTGTTTTCAAAATAAACAATAAAATCTATGGAATTCACCGTTATCAAATACGCAGGAATAAAAGCTTTCTGAAAGCAAGAAATGTTCAAATGTTTGTAATTCTATGGGACCAAACTAAGTTGGTCATCAGTCCCTAGACTTACAAACTACTTAAACTACATTAAACTAACCTAAGGACAACACACACATCTATGCCTGAGGGAGGATTTGAACCTCCGACATGGGAGGCCACGCAATGCGTAACGTGGCGCTCCAGACCGCTCGGCTACTCCCGGGCGGCTTTCTGAAAGCGAAACACAAAATAAAGAAATGACAATTTGATACTTAAATTACGTAAGTTGCAGCACAAATGAAAGCTGCTAAGTACGTGAGAAGAAACCTCTTAAAAAACAGAAGCACTAACGAAAATTAGAAATTGATTGCCAACGAAATTTCACGCAAATTAAATTATGACACTTAGCGGTCTGGGAGATGTGACAGCGACAGCGACAGTAGCTGGCAGTTGACATGAAAGATTAAAATAGCGATAATTTAGTGCCACAGACCCCGTGACACTAAAGTAATCGCACATTTATCCCAGTCTCTGGGCAGCCGCAAGTCGGTGAATCTATGAGTCTCCTTTTTTTTTTTTTTTTTTTTTTTTTTTTTTTTTTTACTCTATTGAGCATTTTATAGACGTGGCGGGGCAGCTTTATTCTTGGTACGGCTTGGTAGGGGCTGGAAATTTCCTCTAGAAGTTGTTGTGTTAGTACTAAGTGGAGGGAATTTTAAGTTAAGCCTCGGCAGATCAACATCAGGAGTCGTTGTCTACAGGAAGATTAGCGTTTTACGTTATTTTGATATATATTTAACTCGACTTTCCTATTTGTGTGCCTGCCGCGATGGCTGAGGGGACTGAGGCGCTCCAGTCACGGTCTGCACGGCCACTACGGTCGGGGGTTCGAATCCCCCCTCGAGCATGGATATTTGTGCCGTCCTTAGTTGTAAGTAGTTCATAAGTAGTTTGTAAGTTTAGGGACTGATGACCCCGTAGTTAAGTCCCATAGACTTTACAAACATTTGAACATTTTTTTCCTATTTGTGGATGCTCAAAAGTGCAATACGAGATGAGAAGCCAGAGTAAATGGATATTTTTCAGACAGCCACTGATTATGCTCATGGTCTCGTTGATCTGGGTACCAATCTCTTTTACGCCTAAGCTATTTAGGCCCAGTATTCAGCAACAGAGTGGACAGTGCTAACGTTCTGAGGGCAGGTGCATTTCAGTACCAAGAAGTAGGCCCTACGGCAGAGTTTGTGGACTTAGTTGTTTCTGGTGTTTATTTAGAAGAGGTATAAGCCTAAGGTTTTGCGCATCTGTTCGACGACAATTCTTGAAAACGGGAATGACCTGCGCGTTATTTCAGCCATTACAAACAGTTTTTTTGCTCTAGAGACCTACGGTACACTATTGTTAGGTGGCGAGCAAGTTCTGTGTAGAACGGAATTGCTATCCCATTCAGTCTTACCTGTGCTGAGCGATTCTACGATGACAGAAAATATTGTGTAATACAGTTAAACGCGAGTACTTATAACTTGAGATGCAGGTATTATAAGTTACATGTAGTCAATACAATTAAGTCTACGTTGCACGCAACAAAATTTAGAACGTATCATAGAAATATAAGGTGCTTCAGAGAGAGAGTAATAGAATTTATTCGGGAACTTACGGCCCCTTCATACGCCACTTAAAACAGTTAGGGGATCTGGTGAGATATCATAACAATATACATATCGTAACGTATTTTATTCAGATATTGGTTACAATTGTAATTTGCGTGTATTACAAAACGATATTTTGCTGTCTCAACTCTTTACTTGAGGTTTACATGGCGTCTACTTACAGCGAGGCACCATGGGGTTACCATATGGTGTGTGATTACCTCGGATGATCAGTACAGTTGCACACCTGCATGACATGGACAGTATGAGGTTATCAATCAGTTCTTGAGGGCTTATTTGGCCATTCTTCCAGGAGTGCAATATCCAGCTCTGAAACTGTAGTGGAAGGTGCCGGTCTGGCTGTAATGCGTCTGACAAAGTGTAGCCCAGACATGCTCAATCGGGTTTAAATCTGGTGAATAAGCTGGCCACTACATTCATTCAATTCCCTCAGCTTCAAGACTGTTGTCCACCAGTGCAGCTCTCTGGGGACGAGCATAATCGACCACCAGAAGGAACCCATCTCCAATGACACCAGTGTAGGACACAACAAAATGTCGAAGTATCTCGTCTCTATACTCCGAGCTGTCATGAACGACGTAGAGGTCCGTACGTCTGCCAATAATGACTCCTGCCCGCACCATTCATTCACCACCATGATATTGGTGATATTTCCTGCACAGAAGCAGGATTGTTTCGAGTTCCACGTTTTCTCCAGATGAGGGAACGACGAGTGTCCGGCCGAACACCAAATCTTGATTTATCTGTGAACAGAACCCGGCGACTCCATTCCTGATGTTCCTCCGCCTAGTTTCAGCGTGGTAAACGGTGTCGTGATTTTAATGGGACACACAGCATATGTCTCCGTGCGTAGAGATCACATTCCCTAAGACGATTTAGGACTTTTTGTGCTGATATTGCGCGTCCTGTAGCTACATGGAGGGTGCGTTGCAGTTGATGTGCTTTCTGCCTCCTTTCTCGACGGACTATTAGCCGGAGATAACGGTCATCTCTTGCTGATGTTACCCGGAGACGACCTTGGCCTTGTCTTCTTTTCACGGTTTCTGTTATCTGAATTCTCGGCCAGGGCCTGGAACTTACACATTGGGACACTCCAATAGCTACAGGCACCTGTGCGACTGTGTCTGTCCCACTTCCAACGTTCCTATGGTTCTACATGCCATAGCCTCGGGTAAGCCATGTTGCTGTTGCATTGCACTACCTGCTCGCTACAGTATCTGAACCCAACTGCTTGTGTAATTCGTTTAGTAAACACAAGTCAACACGTACCCCGTCTGCAACTTGCCGCGGCGGAGTGGCCAAGCGCATTGAGGCGCTATGCTCCGATGCGCGAGGCCGTTCCCCCTCGGGGGTTCAAATCCCCTCTCGGGCATGGATGTTTGTGTCGTCTTTACTATAAGGTAGTTCATAAGTAGTTTTTAAATTTAGTCCCTTAAGCTTCACAATCATTTGAACTTTTTTTAAATTTTGCAACAACTTTCTTTTATTATCACTGTCTCGGTTGCCGTAATGATGTTTTCATTCTGCCGATGACAATACTTCAAACACTAGCTATCTTAACTGATCCCTTAATTCTCTTGACCAGTGTACATTCAGTTGGGCGACTATGACATCGACGAGACAGATAAAATGAGGATTCAAACAAACCTTATTTTTCCCAGATACAGAACTCACTGTGTTGAAGAAATATCATCATAATTTGTCATATTTTTTCTCTCTGTATATTACTTTTCCGCACTGTACTTTTGTTTAAAGTTTTATTTCGAAATTAAAATTTAATGTAACATATTCAAGTTGCAGCCTAAAGGAAAGAAGAAGACGTGGCATGGCATACGTTTTTGCAGAGGGAGATCGCGCCTGCTATCTGTTTACTGAGGGACGTACGTGCTCCGTCAGGAGGCGTGTGGGATTTTACGCTACGTGACTGTAAATGTTCTTTCTGAGGGAACAAGGAGCAAGTGAGAGCAGAAAGCGGGACGGATTAGATGAGCCGCGAGATACATTACAGATTCAAGTCCGCGACAAATATAAAATGAGAAAGAGAAATGAAGGCTACCTAGAGTCGAAAAATCGACAAATATGAGTTAAAAAGCGTTGCGCTGCAAAAGAATACAAATGCTGGAGTATGAAAGCTTACTTCGGAATGCTAGGGTAGATGGCATAATCCAATGTAAATGAGAGCTCGAAAATGCTAGAACGATGAAGAGGATTGCACAGCTACCGAAAAGGACAGAGGTGGACAAGGCAATATGAAGACCATGCAGCATACTTCCTCTTGTTGCAAGGTCGCACTACTGCGTACGTTTTAACACTGAGGCGTGACCACAGTGCGCAATTCAAGTACCAAGTCTTGAAAGATCAAATGTTAAAATGCTTGTAAGCAAATGGAACCAAACTACTGAGGTTATCGGTCCCTAGACTTACAAACTACTTTAACTACACTAACTTAATCAAAGAACAACAAATAAATAAATATTCGTATTTCTGCTACCAGTCACTTTATTTGCGAGTGTTTAGTCTAACATAGCACAAAGCGTTTCGAGCATGTTTTGCTCATCAACAAGTGCTTTTTATACATACAGAAATATTTATGTCATTTATAATTTCCTAATGTAAAGTCCATTTGTTATTATTTTTGGTTGGGGTAGCTGGACAGCACTAAAAGGTATTGCTCTCTTCAGCTAGTCTTCCTGTATGGCGAGATTTGTTCCACCATCTGTTGTGGATGTAGACAGGAATGCATCAGGTGTTGTGATGGAATGGTCGTGTGATTCACTTGTGTTGATAGTCAGTTGCACACTTACGATTTTCGTGTTCAAAGATTTCTACTGCATATCTAGTACACTGGTGGCGCTGCTGTAAATTGATCTACTTATACATGGCTTCCTTAACACTGATATTTTTCATCACACACTCGCACGTATAAACTGTTCACAAGCATGTAAATAAAGTATCCACGAAACAAGATGGTGGACTATTATGTATAAGTATCGATTATCGCATTGCAGTGATATTATCGATTTTGACTGATTGGTAGCCGGCCGCAGTGGCCGAGCGGTGTGCGGCGCCCCAGTCACAGTCTGCATGGCCGCTACGGTCGGGGGTTCGAATCCCCCATCGGGTATGGATGTTTGTGTCGTCTTTAGTATAAGGTCGCTTAAGCTTAACAAAATTTTGAACATTTTTTGATTGATTGGTGGATTTTCTTTTGCACTCGAAAATCTTAAAACTACAGCATTATTATTACCATAACATTACTGAAGAGTTTTGACTCATTATGTATTGTTGTTGTTATGGTCTTCAGTCCGAAGACTGGTTTGATGCAGCTCTCCACCCTACTCTATCCTGAGCAAGCCTTTTCATCTCCTCATAAGAACGGAAACCCACATCCACTTGAATCTGCTTACTATACGCGTCTCTTGGTCTCCCTCTGCGATTTTTACCCCACACACTTTCCTCCAATGCTAAATTTACGATTCCTCGATGTCTAAGAATGTGTCCTACCAAGCGATCCCTTCTTTTAGTCAGGGTATGCCAAAAATTCCTTCTCTCACCAATTCTGTTCAGTACCTCTTCATTAGTTATGCGATCTACCCACCTAATCTTCAGCATTCTTCTGTAACACCACATTTCAAAAGCCCCTATTCTCTTCCTGTCCGCACTGCTTATCGTCCATGTTTCACTCCCGTACGAGGCAACACTCCACACAAGTGCCTTCAGAAAAGACTTCCTTACACTTAAATTAATATTCGATGTTAGCAAATTTCTCTTTTTCAAAAATGCTTTTCTTCCCATTGCCATTCTGCATTTTATATCCTCTGTACTGCGACCATCGCATGTTATTTTACTACCCAAGTAACAAAACTCGTCTATCACCTTCATTGTTTCGTTACCTAATCTAATTCCTTCAGCATCGCCTGATTTTCTAAGACCGCATTCCATTATTTTTGTTTTGCTCTTGTTAATGTTCATTTTATACGCTCTCTTCAACACACTGTCCATTACATTCAACTGCTCTTCCAGATCCTTTGCTGTCTCTGACAGAATTACAATGTCATCAGCAAAACGCAATGTTTTTATTTCTTCCCCCTGAACTTTAATCCCTACTCCAAATTTTTCCTTGCTTTCCTTCACCGCCTGCTCGATGTACAAATTGAATAACATCGGAGAAAGGCTACAACCCTGTCTTACTCCCTTCCCAACTAATGCTTCCCTTTCATGCCCTTCGAGTCTAATAACTGCGGTCTGGCTTTTGTACATGTCGTAAATAACTCTCCTTTCCCTGTATTTTGCCCTTCCTGACTTCAGAATGTGAAAGAGTGTATTCCAGTCAACATTGTCAAACGCATTCTCCAAATCTACTAAAAATGTAGGTTTGCCTTTCCTTAATCTATCGTCTGAGATAAGACGTAAAGTGAGTATTGCCTCCAGGGTTCCTACGTTCCTCCTTAATCCAAACTGATCTTCCCCGAGGTCAGCTTCTACCAGCTTTTCCATTCTCCTGTAGATAATTCGTGTTAAGATTTTGCAACCATGATTTATCAAACTGATGGTTCTGTAATTTTCACATCTGTCTGCGCCTGATATCTTTGGAATAGGGATTATTACATTTTTCTTAAAGTCTGAGGGTATTTCGCCTGTCTCATACAGCCTACACCAGTTCAAATAGTTTTGTCATGGCTAGCTCTCCCAGAGACTTTAGTAGCTCTGAGGGTATGTCATCTACTCCTGGGGCCTTGTTCCGACCTAGGTTTTTCAGGGCTCTGTCAAATTCATCTCTCAGTATAGTATCTCCTATTTCATCTTGATCTACTTCCTCTTCCCTTGCTACAACATCGTCTCCAAGTTCATTTCCTTTGTAGAGTTGCTCTATGTACTCTTTCCACCTTTCGGCTTTCCCTTCTTTGCTGAGAACTGGTTTCCCATCTGAGTTCTTGATATTCATAGAGTTGCTTTTCTTGTCCCCAAATGTATCTTTTATTTTCCTGTAGGCGGTATCTACTTTTCCCCTTCTGATACATTCTTCTACAGATTTGCATTTGGCTTCTAGCCACTCCTGCTTAGCCATTTTGCACTTCCTGTCAATCTCATTTTTTAGTCGTCTGTACTCCATTTTGCCTGTTTCATTTACTGAATTTTTATATTGTCTCCTTTCATCAATTAAAATTAGTATTTCCTGTGATATCCAAGGATTTTTTGTAGGTCTTGCCTTTCTACCTATTTTGTCCTCTGCTTTTTCACTATTTCATCTCTCAATGCCACCCATTCCTCTTCTACTGTTTTATTTCCCCCTGTTTCTGTCAATTGTTGCCTAAATCTCCCTCTGAAATTCTCCAGAACTTCACGTTCCTTCAATTTATTTAAGTCCTATCTCCTTATTTTCCTATCTTTCTGCGGTTTTTTCAGTTTCAGCCTACAGTTCATGACTAACAAGTTATGGTCAGAGTCTATATCTGCCCCTGGGTATGTCTTACAGTTTATAACCTGGTTACGAAATCCATGTTTTACCATTATAAAATCTATCTGATACCTTCCTGTGTCTCCTGGTCTCTTCCACGTATACAAACTTCTTTTGTGATTCTTAAACCATTTGTTTGTTACGATTAAATCATATTCCGTGCAAAATTCTACCAGGCGACTTCCTCTTTCATTCCTCCTGCCCAGTCCATATTCACCTACTATCTTCCCTTCCCTTCTTTGTCCTACTACCGAATTCCAGTCTCCCATCACAATTAAGTTTTCCTCTCCCTTAACTGGCTGAAAAATTTCCTTTAGCTCCTCATATATTTCTTCGATCTCCTCATCATCGGCAGAGCTAGTAGGCATATAAACCTGTACTTCTGTTGTGGGTGTTGGCTTCGTATCTATCTTGACGATGATAATGCGATCACTGTGCTGCTCATAGTAGTTTACTCGCATTCCTATTTTCTTATTCATTATCAGTACTACTCCTGTGATACCCCCAACTGATTTTGTATTTATAATCCTGTACTCACATGACCAGAAATCCTGTTCATCCTGCCACCGAACTTCACTAATCCCCACTATATCTAACTTCAACCTATCCATTTCCCTTTTTAAATTTTCTAATTTTCCTACCCGATTAAGGGATCTAACATTCCACGCTCCGATCCGTAGAATGCCAGTATTGTCTTTCCTGATGATCACACCCTCCTGAGTAGCCCCCGCCCGAAGATCCGAATGGGGGACTATTTTACCTCCGGAATATTTTACCCGAGAGGATGCCATCATCATATTTTCATACAGTAGAGCTGCATGTCCTCGGGAAAAGTAACGGCTGTAGTTTCCCCTTGCTTTCAGCCGTTCGCAGTAACTGTGTGGCAAAGCCACATTAGCTGATGTTACAAGGCCAGCTCAGTCAGCCAGACTGTTGCCCCTGTAACTACTGAAAAGGCTGCTGCCCCTCTTCAGGAACCACACGTTTGTCTGGCCTCTCCACAGATACCCCTCCGCTGTGGTTGCACCTACGGTACGGCTATCTCTATCGTTGAGGCACGCAAGCCACCCCACATCGGCAATGTCTCTGGTTCATGGGGGTGGCATTATGTATTAGTAGTGATATTTGAATTTTGGCTGTCTGGTAGTTTTTAATTTGGTACTGGCACATCTTAAAACTATTACATTAGAACTGGCTTAAGACTGTAACGCTGAGTTCTTGAATTCTGTTAGCCTTGGCGGTCGGGGGAGTGGAACCTCCGACGGGGAGCGGCCGCGCAATCCGTAGTAAGGCGCCGTAGACCGCACGGTCTTGGACGTTACCTTGTAGTATATTACGTTTTGCTCTGCTGCGGTAAGCACAAGTGTGCGGTGAAATGCGTGACCTCTCAGACTGTTTAAGATGCCAACTGGATGTTGTGCAGATAGTGAGCATCTGCGACGAAAACGTCTGCACTGTTTGACGTTTCACCAGTGACAGTATCCTTGGTAATGTCGGTGTACACGAAATTAGGTAAAACATTATTGGCG
Source organism: Locusta migratoria (assembly GCA_026315105.1). Lineage (NCBI taxonomy): Eukaryota > Metazoa > Arthropoda > Insecta > Orthoptera > Acrididae > Locusta > Locusta migratoria. The sequence continues at coordinate 732,735,209 of CM048755.1, read as the reverse complement.
AAGAGTAAGAGTGGACGAAACCCGAAGTTAACTGACAACGAGCATTAAGAACGATTGTGGCAGAAGAACATAAATCTACGACGATAAAACCGGCCGCAAAACTCAAAACTCATTGGGTAACACTCTTTCGATAAGAACAAAATGTTCAAATGTTTGTTAAGCTTATGGGACTTAACTGCGGGGTCATCAGTCCCTAAACTTACAAACTAATTATAAACTACCTACTGCGGCTCTGTAGTACAGCGCCCTCTGTAATAAAAAAGCTGAGTCGAAAACACACCGAACAAGAACGAACAAACACGATCAGCGTCCGCAATGGACAGAACTACCCGTAGAGCAAAAAAGAAGAAAAAAAATCCCAGACTACAAATCCAAAGATCGTGAGTTCGATCCCCACCGGGTCCTGGGATTTTCATCTTTCACTTTACACTTCTTTTCCCTCTGGCAGTGTTGCTGATGTGAAAAAATATCGAGTAGCAGCGTGATTCGCAACCCACGTTAAACTCTAGGTCGCCCTATAATTGGCGAGTAAGTCAGTTCGAAGGTCGGATTGTTGACTGCTTTACCTTATACTAAGGACAACACAAAAATCCATGCTCGAGTGAGGATTCGAACCCCCAACGGGGAACGGCCTCGTGCATCGGAGCGTAGCGCCTCATTGCGCTCGATCACTCCGCCAAGGCGTGCCCTTTGAAAGGAACCATCCCGGCATTTGCCTAGAGTGATTTAGAGAAAACACGGAAAACATAAATCTGGATGGCTGGAGGTGGATTTGAACCACCGTCCTCCCGAATGCGAGTCCAATGTCTTACCATTGCGCCACCTCGCTCGGTCGATACGGTATGCCTGCTTCCTTTAGTCAAGCGTAAGGTGAAATGTGTTCATTGTGGCATTTGTATCGTGGTATTCAACAGTTTCTGTCACTACTCTCACTGGTCGAGTAACTGTGAAAGAATGTCTCACCATCCTACTACTACCTTTTATTGTAACCAACATATTGCAACAGAAACTGCCATATTCCAAAATGTTAATGCCCCAAAATACACAGCCAAATATATTGAGGATGCTTTGTACAGCATTAGAAAATTGTCAAACATATCCCCTGGATAACAAATCGCCACGTCTCAGCATAACTGAATCGTTATGGGGCGTTTTACGCACAGAGAGTGAGAAACAAATTTACAGCTCCAACATCGTTGAAGTAATTGGCGGATGGTACGGTACAAGATCAGATACCATTCTGTTAGAAACTGTAAGACACTTTACGAATCACTTTTTCGAAGTGTAGCAGCTATTCGCAAAGCTAGTGTTGGGCCAAATCCTTACAAATAAATAAATATCGTGTATATGTTAAATGTTGACTTTATCCTGTCCTCCTCCAGTACATTGCTAACTCATAAACGACACAAGTTATCAACTTACTACAGCGATTATGAGTGTGCGACATTGAGGGACAATCGTTCGTAGTCTTTGCTCACCAGCGACACTAACCATTTACTGCCTCATAAAGATCACGGAATCATGGCAGGCTCTCTCCAAGGAGTTTTCGTTACGTTACTGGCTGCAGTCTTTTTTCACAGGCAGCGTAGTTTCATAGGTATGCAAACGAAATGCAAACGCCAAATCATAAACATCCCAGGCGCACGTGCCTAAGAGCTCCAGTCTCCTCTTGTTGTTGAGTTTACTCTGTTTAAGCGAGAGCTCCCACGCCATACCGAGTGTCCCAGAGGCAGTAGGAATGCGCAGTAATAATAAGCGACAGGTCAAACCTGTTGATCTGCCGCACGATTTCAAAATTTCGTGCATCTCCATCATAACTATACTCTCCCGGAGGCACTGTTTTGTAAAATATGATACAACAGCTGTTGAGTATTTCTTAAATGGTTCTACCTGTTTAGAAAGCTGATGTTACGTCATCAGGTATTTTTGTCAAGTAAAAACCGAGGTTGGAGGAAAATTATTATTATTTTCTTTATTTTTTTACTAAAGGTCCAATGAAATGAACATGTTACTACCTGACGCTTAGATACAAAACAAAAGAAACGTACAGTAACACTGAAGAGAATCGGGCATGGGATACAATGAAATAATATAAAATAACGGTATAGCTTTTAGTGGCCGGGATATTCGCGTCGGGTTTCCGCCGCCTACTGCAACTCTATTTATTGACGCCACTTCGACGATCTGCGTGACAATGACGAGAAAAACACCCAATCCCGTCCCGACAATCGAACACTGGCCCCTTCTATAGCGCCCAGCGACGCTGCGACTGAGCTACGGAGGTGGACACAATCTAGTAATGAATTCGAAATATTTATACGTCTCGACCGTATCAGAGTAGCGAAATAAGTTCTATGGCGAAGTTGAAAATTTGTACCGGACTGTGATACGAACCCGGATTTCACGCTTCGGGCAGGGGTCGCCTTTATCTTTATTATTATTATTATTTTCTTCGGGTAGATGGTTTTGTTGTGGGTCGTTTGTTTGTGTTTCTTCTATGTTGTTCGCTGAGTTGTTGGCTCAGTTTTTTCTTTTATTACAGAGCGCGTCAAGCCCCCTGACCGAGCGCGCTGAGCTACCACGCCGTCCCAATTAAGCTATCCAGGCACGTTTCCCGTCCTCCCCAAATTGTCAACTTACAGTACACTACGACGGTAGTGCCCCCTATCCATTATCTCATTTCGCTCGCAGCCTGTACTGGACTGCCGCAAGTGATCCAGCGTATTTATGCAGATGCATAAAAATTGTCTATTTCCTTTTGGGGGCCTTTTCTTCCGGAAATAACATTCAAATCATTTATTGGAAACGAAGTGGTTATTGGACGTACCATCACTTTCCGGCCGAGTAATATTCAAACGCCGCGTGGTCTAAGATGCCATGTCACGGATTACGCGGCCGCTCCCGCCGGAATTCCAAGTCCTCCGTTCGGCATGGATGTGTGTGTTGCTCTTAGCGTAAGTTAGTTTAAGTAGTTTTTAAGTCTAGGGACCGATGACATTAACCGTTTGGTCCGTTACGTTTACCAACATTTGAACCTTTTAAGTTAAGAAGTCCTTAAATGGAATTATTGTCAAAAACAAAAGTAACGGAATGAAGGGGTACGCCCATGGCAAATTCCTTAAGATCTAAAAAGAAACTGAGAATTCAGGGTGTTTCAGGAGGAATAGTAAAATTTTAGGAGTGTGAATATCCTACCTATCAGTTAGATTAGGACTGCCACAACTTCTAATATTTATATTATTTTAAATTTCGTCACCTGCTTCGTTGATGTAGACAAAACTCTTGTGTAGATCAGATTCTTCACAGTATCAAAGTTGTACTGAAATTTGGCACCCTGGGTTCTTTGTAGTAAATGAAAGTACATTTCTGCACGTTTAACGTCTATTTGTTTTCTTGAGAAACATAAATTGCATCAGTATATCAGACAGTACATCGTGGTGTTACCATCGTAACTGCGCCAAACTGAAGACTGTGCTAAACTAAGATTGAGCCAAAATAAAACTGTCTTGCGATTCGTTGCACTCGTATTTATAGATACAGTACTGCCAGATTCTAGAAAGTTCTAGAAAATAATTCCATCAAACTTCCGTCCAGTTTCAAATTTTTCTGCATTCTTAAACATCTGACCGCTAATAAATTATTATCCATGCCATAATTCGGATTCCTGGAGGGTTCTTACTTACAGTGAGAATGTACTTAATGCATTAGCTAATAAATTACAGGCCACTGGTATATTTTCTTACTCACAATATCCTTTTGAGCAAATTAGAATATTACGGTGTGACAGGAAATGCTGCAGAATGGTTGAAATCGCATATCTCTAACAAGAAACAAAGGGTGTTAATAGGAAAGAGATGTACACTGAACGATCAGGCCTCGTCCAATTAGGAACTAGTAACATGTGGGGTCTCCCAAGGTTCCATCTTAGGACCCCTGCTTTTTCCTCTATATGTCAGTGACCTTTGTTCAGAAACATCACCGGATGCTAAGTTTGTTTTATTTGCAGATGACACAAAAGTTGCAATGAATAATAAATCAAATATATATTTAGACAGGTCAACTAATGAAACTTTCATGGGCACTACTAGATGCTTTCTAGCAATTCTCTGTCACTAAACCTTAAAAAAAAAACACATTTGTAGTTTTCCTGCCAGTATATGCCTACCGTATGACAACCAGGAGATAGAAGGAGTTGACAGTGTGAAATTATTGAATCTACAGCTTGATAATAAATTTAACTGTGAGGAGCATATCACAGGACTGCTGAAACGCCTAAACGAGTCCCTGTCTGCTGTGTAAATGTTGTCAGACCTAGGAGATAGAAAGATAGAAAAGCTAGCGTATTATGCGTACTTTCACTCCATAATGTCATACGAGATTATTTTGTGGGGCAACTCATCAGGCCAAGCTAAAGTTTTCAGAGCCCAAAAACGTGTAATACGAATAATTTGTAGTATCACCTCAAGATCATCCTCCTGAGGGCTATTTAGAATTGGGGATATTAACAACTGCTTCCCAATACGTTTATTCACTAATGAAATTTGTCACTAAAAATATAACTTTTTTCAAACCAATAACTCAGTTCATGTGATCAGTACTATAAACAATAATAAGTTTCACAATGATTCAAAGTCACTTACTCTGGCTCAAAAAGGTGTCCGTAAGTCAGCAAAGTGTCGTAAATAAAAAAAGCCTAAAATTATCATATGCACCTAGTATAATCAACATTTAGTACATAGTAATAAATTTTATGTCCTTCAGAATGTAAATACTCTTAAGATGTAGTTTTTTCTGACCACTTCCACATTCATAAGGGCAATTACATTTGGGATCCGTGGAAGGAACATTAACACTTCTGTTCTAATTCTGTAAGTAGTTATTGCGTATTTTGTTCCGTCATGTTCTACATCCAAGCGGATCTCCTCAATTGGGATCTACTGGAATGAAAGGGAGATCTAATCTAATCTAATCATTTAAAGCTAGTAGAATCACATTCCTGAATTATGCTTCTGTAATTAAATTATACCTCAAATGAGGCATACATCAGATTAATCAGCACAACCAGTAGGCAATTTTACAAATATTTATAGATCGGATAAAGTTATATACCAAACATATAAGAAAAAATGATTAGTGTAGTGTTGGTTTGTTTACATAATGGAAATTGTTAAGTAATAAAACAGCCATATAGTTTCGTTACAAACTGCTTAGGATACATCACATAACTTCAGGAAATGGTAGTAATTATATTCTTGTAGTAATACGAGAAATTCTATCATGTTACAACAATGTTATCATTATTAGAAGATTTTTATGAACTGAAATTAAGCGAAAGTAATTTGACAGAGAATAGGCAAGATGGTAAAGGTTAAGGTATGACAAAATACTTTTATAACATTTTTGCCATTACATATAATCATAAAGTGTCATAAGATTGTGAACAATTCGTTTCGAAATGCTTACTCCATTAATATTACGAAAATGAAACGTTAATCACTGTATTACTATATATATTTGCGGCAAATTAAAGTACTGACAGATAAAGAATTGGCTCAGTCATTATGGTATACACAACATTATAGTATCTGAGTACCTGTAGCCTATGGATATAGAAAATAACTATACATTGAAGGGCCTTCTACATTTACATACATAGACACAAAGGCTATCGAATACTTCATTAACCAAGACAAACGGTTTCTCTAGGGCTACATCGATTACAACAAGATAGATGAATTCGAATAAAAATGCCATATAACATGTGTCCAGCTCTTACTGAGTACAGTGATACAGTGAATTCAATGAATTTTCGTTTGGTGTCTTAGTGCACCGGTTATTACTTTGGTTTTCAAGTTGTGAAGTTTGTAAATCTGTGGAACTTAACTAAAGTGGTTATTAGTCCCTAGGCTTACAAACTACTTAAACTAACGTAAGGACAACACACACACCGCTGCCTGACGCAGGAGTCAAACCTCCAGCGGGGAGCAATCTCGCGCTCTGCAGCAAGACGCCTTAGAGCGCTCGGCCATTCCACCGCAGGTATTTGAAGTTTTCATTGTGATTTGTTGGACGAGTGTAGTGTACTGTAGCGTGTAAACATGCTGTGTTGTGGCGTAAAGTCAGCGCCACACGCCAGACGCACGAGAACGATCATGAACAAAGCGGCGGATGACCGGCAGCCAATCACACTAAAGCTCTGTATAGGGAAAGTATGGCCATCCTTTTCCGCGCCGCTTGCCGCCGTCTGCGGCTCGTGATTGGCTGAAATCCAGTCACGTGGTTCTTTCCGCCATCTTGGTCCTATACGTTGCTTGGCTGCCTTGGGAAGTCTTGTGAATATTCGTATGTTTGGGTTTGAATAATGCCACTTAAGAAGCGAAGAAGAGAGGCAAACATTATAGTACTTTCATTAAATGTCAGAAATGCAGGAAGGTGAACAGTATGACTGATGAAAGACGTCAGAGAAAACCAGGAGTCCAGAAGCGAACTTCGGTTCTTGCACTGTGATGATTTTAATTCATAATTTAAATTAATAGATTAAAGATTCACTACGAATGGATCAAGCAGCAGATACCTATATATTTTAACTTGAATAAATTTGTGAAGAAAATTCCTGCGTAATGTCGTGAGGTTAAATTATTCACTCGTCGTTGGTTTTATCTGCAGGTAGTTGCCGAAAACACACAAACTTTTGACTTATTAGTGAGTGATCTAGATTCTCGTTTAGACATGAAATTAATATACACTTCCTGAAGCAAGCTTTTCTCGTTCTTTTTCGTGTGTATCATTACAGGAAACAAAGAATTGAAAGAAGACAAGTATTCGACATTCAAATGTAATTGGTGTTGTAAAGACACATTTAATTTCTGTTTTTGGTAAAAGTCATGTAGTGGGTATCCCCTTGCATATTTCGTAGTTCATTTAAGATATAAGTACATAATACGGAAGAAAATACTCATTAAAGACTTATCCATGATCTCAATTGTTTTCTTAATTTACACTATGCTCCGATGCTCGCGGTCTATTGGAATATTTGGCTACAGTACAGGTCAATCTGAATTTATATGTGAACCCTTTAGATCTGGGGCCACAAACCAGTTTTCTTAAAATCTGACGATAAGTATTTCGTAGAGCAGCCAGGTCCGCATGCACAGAACTACGCGAAGTTCCCGCATCTGTCCGTCGGATATAACACCCTGTATCTCGAGAATGAAAACAGTTATCGTCCTGCTCTCAACCTTAAATAAAATTTCGATATCTTACCTACATTTCGTCCGCAGCATTGTATGTGCTAAAATCAACCGTGCGCAAAGTCTACGCAATGCTACTTTTCCTCTGCAAACTCTTCAAAATTTTGCTCAGTAGTTAATTTAATTTGATGTAGCGCGGAAACTATAGGTCATAATGAATAGAAAATCACACCATTATCGAGAGAATATATCACGCTATAACAATTGCAAAAATTAAATTTTTTCATTGAATAGTTTTCTCAAAATCGGTTGAGAAGTATTGTTAAGCGCTTCGAACTTTTTAATGGTCGGTGCGTAAGCAGCAGCGGAATAGGCCCAGCAAGGCTGCCGCTGGAAGGCTGGCCACTTTCCCTATACAGAGCTTTAAATCACACGCCGGAGCCGCGCCTCCTGGAGGGAGAAACCGAGAAGCGCGCCCTCTACAAGCGGCTATATCTAGGCCGACATGCGTCTGGAAGAGCCATCTGAACTCAGCTCTGACCTAGGAGCCACTAGGACTCAGCGCAGCTAGCATCATACAAAAAGACGCCGCCACGAGAAGAGAACAAACATACATATGTTTAGAAGTCGAGTATATTTGTACATATTAGCAAGTAAAACTTGTATTACTAATCTGTACAGCTGTTTTAGCTGTCCATGCATACCACGCGTCCTGAGAAAGTCCTTTCCTGAAAGATAGGCTGGGCAGGACAAAACATGCTGCACACATTTACACATGCTGAGTATGGCATTTGCGTATGGGTTTTGTAATGGAAACGCTGCTGCGGCTTGTACAAATAAAGTACACGACTTCTTAAACGCGGCCTACCAGAGTCAAAGAGTGTTTTCTCTTGTGTCCAGTACAGTGCGTGACACTGGTTCAGCAGTCATATTGCATCTGCTAGTATAAATGAACAGACTATTGATGAAGTAGAAGAAATTATTCCGTCGGTACGACACAGTGTCTCAGAAAGCCACGTTGAATTACTGCCCTTATGGCTTCCACATACAGAAGTATGACGAACATTACATACGCACGAGTTCCAGCCATATCATTTACAGCTCATTCAACACCTTCTAGCAGGAGGTGAAGACAGACGATTAAAATTTTGTCGTTGGATGCTTAAAAATCGCCAAGTTATCCACTGTTTACTCTTCACTGAGGAAGCCACTTTCCACTTGTGATGGCATAAAATTAATAACACACGCAATTTACATGAGTGGCCCCAAGAAAACCTACATGCTATTGTGGAGACATGTTTTAGAGAATGCTGCTCTGTAATGGTGTGGTTTGATAGACAATCAGTTGACTGGGCCTGTTATGTTACCGCATCGTCTTACAGGATCCCGTTATCCACACTTTTTTGAAAATGAGCTTCCAGCATTACTGAAAGAGATTCCTTTGGCTACAAGAATTCGTATTTTCTTCCAGCATGACGGAGCTAGGGGAATTTTTGAAAATCAACTTCGAACGTCGTCATTTACCTTTGTTTAATTTCTTTTGGGTTACATATTAACAGCTGTATTTCTGTACTCAGTAAAAATTGGACATACATTATATGAATTTTTTATTGCAATTCGTCTAAATATTCCATCTGAAACATATGTTTAGTAAAACATGCATATTTGTGAACATAAGATACAAGGTGGTACTCGTATTTTTCATAATAAAGCCACTGTCCATTAATTATTGTTGATAAACTCGAATTTCGTATTATTACCCAGGAATGCATAAGGTTTGGTTGCGCACTGAAGTCGGTAATGCTGTGTTATTTCGTAATATCAACGATGAAAAAAATGTGAATTGGTAACACACGTACAGGCCGTTTTAGGCGTCCCCTTAAACGGTAAAAGGATGTGAAACTACTTTGACACACTGAATTGGGACTTGTTGATGCATCTGATACCTTCGTGCTGTTTCTTTATTCAGCAGTGCCCTGACTTGTCAATGTATCAAATTTAGTAGCAGGTTACTGAATAAGGTATTCGCTTTTTCTGGAGGCATTCGATTGTCTAATAGGCTGCTCATTTTAATACAATGGAACTCCGTGTCCCACATTTACGAGGCAGCTGTAGTTATAGGTTACGGAAGAGAATGCCTATAGCTACGCGAGCATTAGTTTTTGCGAACTGCAGAAAACTTGCTTTCTTGAATCCTGATGGACTCGCTTACAGTCAGCAGTTGAAGAGTCCACGAATGCGCCAAAGAACGTTGTTAAGCCAGGGAGATGAATTGGTACTTTACGCGTACTAAAAGGTCTTTGGCGACGTACCGGAACTATACGAATTCCGAAACTTCATCATATCTCGTAGCTCTTGTGACTCGGAAGGAGAGCTTACAACGGACCGGCCACTAATTTTGCTTTGTACGTTGTAGTACACAATTAGATGCCAGAAATACTGCTCTAGGACGGCGCATTTGTGTAGGGATTTCGTAAAATGGAGATTCGAATTTTCAGGAGCCTGTGGAATAGTATATGTGAGTGCAAGACAAGGAGCTATTGTGCTAACGCAACCCAGTGGCACAGCCAGGATTTGGTTCTGGACGGGGGGCTCATTTTTTTTAAAATAAAGCCTACTGAATTTATTAATGTATGACTTCTTTTTACACTTTTTATAATTTAACCAATTTTACCACGAAAACTATTACACAAGAAACAAAATGAGTAGGCTAGCACTAATTAGAAAGTTGAAGAAGAGCAACATGGTAGAAATGGAACGTATATAATCAGCTTGTAAAATAATTAAGCAGCTTCTTTATTACTAGGCAAAGAGAAAGGTCTTTACAGTTTAATTAAAATGAAACTCTGTGTGTAAAAATTGAACTAAATGAACACTATTGTTGTTCATAGGATTACACCTTGTGGCGCCGCTGACCTGCCGCATACGAACAGTCGACTCGTAGCTTCAGCATAGCAGTAAACGATAGCGGCAGCATCAAAGCTGGTCGCGGCGACATTAAAACCGCTCACAGTGACAGCAGCACACGTTCTCAGTGGCGGCATCACGTTGGCGACCCACTGTCACGTTCACTTGCGCTTGGCAATTTATAGTTACGTTGTGATTTATCACGAGTCTACTATTTCAAATTTCCGTTGCCGTCCTGCTTAAAAAACGAAATCAATAAAAAATAATGTTGTTGTGGTCTTCAGTCCAGAGACTGGTTTGATGCAGCTCTCCACCCTACTCTATCCTGAGCAAGCCTTTTCATCTCCTCATAAGAACGACAACCCACATCCACTTGAATCTGCTTACTATACGCGTCTCTTGGTCTCCCTCTGCGATTTTTACCCCACACACTTCCCTCCAACGCTAAATTCACAATTCCTTGATGTCTAAGAATGTGTCCTACCAATCTATCCCTTCTTTTAGTCAAGGTATGCCAGAAATTTCTTTTCTCCTCAATTCGGTTCAGTACCTCCTCATTAGTTACGCGATCCACCCACCTAATCTTCAGCATTCTTCTGTAGCACCATATTTCAAAAGCCTCTATCCTCTTTCTGTCCACACTGCTTATCGTCCATGTTTCACTCCCATACAAGGCAACACTCCATACAAATGCCTTCAGAAAGGACTTCCTTAGGCTTAAATCAATATTCGATGTTAACAAATTTCTCTTTTTCAAAAACGCCTTTCTACCCATTGCCATTCTGCATTTTATATCATCTGTACTGCGACCATCATTTGTTATTTTACTGCCCAAGTAACAAAACTCATCTACCTCCTTTATTGTTTCGTTACCTAATGTAATTCCTTCAGCATCACCTGATTTTCTTACACTGCACTCCATTACCCTAGTTTTACTCTTGTTAATGTTCATCTTATATGCACCTTTAAGCACACTAAAAAAATAATAAAATTAAAAAATCTTTGGGATGTGTTGGGGGGGGGGGGGGCGGAAGGGCCTTCAGTGCAAACATTTCAAACTTCCTGAAAGATTTATAGATTGCTTCTACATTGTTGCAGGGACAGAGAGCACTATTATCTAGTCAAGGCTGCATTGATATTCAATTCCTGCTACTGCATCAGTTGACAGGTCCTGTACTCTTATCCATGTTTAGATATGAATCGTTTGTATTAAAAATTAATTGCTGAAGGCCATTCTTTTTAAATGACAGTGAGGTTTCTTTAATGCTGTAGTTCGTACCACGAACGATGGAGGTTCGCGCATGTCTAGACAATGATGGGGAAAGATTTTTACCGGTTTCATGCAACAATTGCGGTGCTCGTATGCACGGTGTAAAGCTCCGGCGACTCGATAGAGGCCCCGAAAACAATCAGAACATCTCATGTACACATATTGTTTATTTGCTTAGTCTGTTGTGTGTGGTGTCCGAAAGAACAGACACCACACATATATGACATATTTCAACATTTGTAGTTTTTTTTTTTTTTTTTTTCATTTCCTCTGGTTGAATTTTCGTGATTGGAATTGTAGTGTATTCCAGCAACCACGTGTACTTCAAAACGAAGAGGCGTTGAATTAAAATTTGTGCTGTGACCGAGATTCGAAGCCAAGACCTCTTGCTTATTTTATAACAGGCTTAATAAGGAACATTTTCGGGCTTTTAAGAGGGAAATGAGCTTTAGTTCAGTTTCATCGTACCTACAAGTGACGCACAGCACATATTTATGAGATACGAAAGAACCATAGAACATTTTTAAACGTCAACGAAAGTAGAGGGAGTGATGTCGTGATACTAAAATAATTTAACACTTTTCATAAAAATAAAAGGGTATATAAATTTAATGAAGTTTTTACTCATAGTTTGAAAGTTACATGATACATTTCTTGATTCATAGTATCGATTATATCTCTTCTGTCTTTCCAGGCTGATTTTTGCACTATTTCCGTTTGTTTTTTATGTCTGTAGTGTGAAAATGACGTTGCATATATGCGTGTATGTGGTTATTTTATCACAAAGGAGAAAAAGTTTTCCAAGAAAATGCTGGAAAGCTGCAAGTTTTGTTAAAATGATGTTTATGGCCCTTCTGCTCTGGTAGCGAAGATGAGCTGCCGTCCCACGAGAGGGACTTTTCTCATCCAAGTTTGGGGCCGCTTTCCGCTTCTTTCAAAGAGGAGCCCACGCCTCCTGCTTCTTGGGGCGAGGGCTGCTATGACCCCTCCGTCTCGTTTTGTCGGCGGCGAAAAGATGAACTTTTCCCCTCCCTATCTTTTGACCTGACACGCTTTTTAATGGCATCGCTACCTTTAGTCGCTTCAGAATCGCCAATCAAAAGTAAGAACTTTCATACTTCTAAGTTTGTAAAGCTAATATACAGCTAACGATACGTATTGCAAGAATCTTAGACCTTTGATGTTTTAAGGGCCGATATATAATGGCACTCCAAGCAGAAGAAATAAGTCTTCACCAAGTTGCTGAATATAAATGCAAAGTACTTCGTCATCAAAGGTGTTTATACACTGTTAGCCTACAAAGCCCGTAAGGCATCATCAGACAAAAAAAAAAAAAAAAAAAAAAAAAAAAAAAAAAAAAAAAAAAAAAAAAAAAAAAAAAACACCCTGAAACACTCGTAACTACAACCACTTATAAAAGACACGATCGCCGCGGTGGAGTAGCCGAGCGGTCTAAAGCGTCTCGCTGCGGAGCGCGCGGTTGCTCGCCGAGGAGGTTCGAGTCCTCCCTGGGGCATGGGTGTATGTGTATGTGTTAAGTAGTGTATGTGTATGTGTTAAGTAGTTTGTAAGCTACGGACTGTTGACCACGCAGTTTGGTCCGATAGATTAGCAAACATTTGAACATTTTTTGGAAAGACACGATCAAGTTTAAGGTTAAAAAACTTGCAGTACCTTATAAGGTTACCACTGAGAAGTAATGAGAGCTGGTTGGCACTTTGAAACCGGGACCAATAGGCAAAAATAACAGGAAATTGTTCTGTGAGTACACTAGGTTGCTGAGCCGCGGGCAGATAATATGGCAAACATCTGAAGAACAGCCGGCGCAAATAAACAACATGGGTTAGTGCGTTGTCCAAGCATAAAGCTAATGATGTACTGCGACAACCGCTGCATCTGTACATGATCATCTCCCACGTCAAAGTAGTCATACAACAAACAATACCACGAGATACCTCATACCACCAAACTCGTCGTTGGTTAACTACTTCTTGACATAATGAGGATACTGTCAAATACATTGATAAGTACTATGTTTGCCGCGGCGTAGTGGCCGAGCGCATTGAGGCGCTATGCTCCTATGCGCGAGGCCGTTCCATGTCGGATCTTTGTGTTGCCTTTAGTATAAGTTAGTTTACAAGTAGTTTGTAAGTTTACGGACTGATGACCCCGCAGTTACGTCCAATAAGCTTTACACACATTGGAACATTTTTCTACTATGTTTGGTTGTGTGGCCATTTAACAGCAGCTGTTAAAATTAACTATAAGAGGTTTTCTGCCATACGCTGACTGCAATTAAGACAATTATTTCACACCAAACACGTTTCCCTTTTTATTTGTAAAGCATCTTTCGTTGTTGGTGTTATAGCCTGTAGTTAAGTGTTAAACAAACCGAAAAACATTCTACTAATAACGGATGATGCGCAAACTTAACGTAATTTAGAGAAAAATGTGAAGTGGTAACAAATGAAATTAAAAACAAAAAAAATTCAAAAGTAGGCAAAATTTACCGTGTACAACCAAATAACGCACATCATTAACCGACAAACCACAGGCAACAAGACGGAAAACAGTAGTGGGACATAAGGAAGAGGCAGTAACACCAACCACAAAAGATGTTTTACAAATAAAAAGCGAAACGCGTCTGATGTGAAATAATTGTCTTAAATGCAGTCAGCACAAGACTGAAAACCTGTTATACTTGAGACTGATACGTCTACTACTGTGTTACTATATCTGTTCCAGTTTTTTAATCGAATCTACATTTGGAGCAGAGCTCCATGACCCTCGTGCAGAAGGCATGCAGTATTCTGCCGCATCCATTTTCAGTAAGCGGCTACAAGAATTTTTTTAAAAAATGAGTAGTAATCCACGCAAGGCTAAACTGAAGAATTTCCTCATGGCCCACTCTTTCTATTCTGTCGAGCAATTCCTGGAAAATATTTAAAAAATTAATCCTATTTCTTTGTTACATTGTTGATTGTATTTACTTACGCTTAGGCCTGTCGTGTGCACAGAATTGCTGCGCATGTCATTGTATGTATTACTACTCTTCTGTCACAATGTCATGTACTGACTCGTTCAATGACTATGGAGACTTGTTCCTCAGATGGATCCTGAAAATTAATATTTATCAGTAGTAATAGCAAAAATGTTCAAATGTTTGTAAACCTATTGGACCAGACTGCTATGGTCATCAGTCCCTAGACTTACAAACTACGTAAATTAACTAAGGACAACACACACACACATCCATGCCCGAGGAAGAAGTCAAATCTCCGGCGGGAAACGGCCGCCGAGTCCGTAACATGAAGCATTAGACCACGCGGCCATTCCGCGCGACTAGTAACAGCAGTTGTTGATGTATGCATTATTGAACAGCGTTTTTATGTTCATTATAATTAGTAGTTATAATTATAATTTATGCAGGTGGGCAAGATGAAAATAAATACCTTTTGTTTTTTTTTGTGAAACCTCCAAAACATTTTTAAACAAAACAAACTGAATTAACATTCGAAATCTTTACTCTCCAATGAGCGACCCATTTGTTCATACCGTCACTGTAATACGTTTGACTAAGCTCGCAGAACCACAACCTCTTGCACCGCTTCATGTCTCAAAGCAGAGGCCGCATAGGTGGTATTTAAATTTATGGGTATGGCGTGAGTAGGTACAATTTAAAAGAAATATCCCACAAGTTTATAAAGATATGAGGGTTGCAACTTAAATAATAGCGACACTGCTGTGGAGACACTTGGCAGTGGCATCTACTACTGTCGCTGATAGCACAGTTGTTGAAATTACCGTACAGAACAGTGCCAACAGTGCCAACGAAGGTCGGCAAACTATGGCAGACATGCATCGAGCAGGTCGTCCTAGCGTCTCTGAAGAAGAAGTGCATACTGTTGCCGGGTTAGTGATCGACGCAAGATGTTTCGTGAGCTCGCTCACGAAACCGGATGAGCGCATACGACTGTGCTTCCCATCCTAAAGGAACGCCTGGGCATGCGAAAAACTGCATTACGATGGGTTCCGCATGAATTGACGGAATTGCAGAAATGGATACGTTACGACGCTGCTCAGACACACTTGGAGCGTTATGAGCGCGAAGGAGAGGCTTTATTACACCACATCATAACACTGGATGGCCGCGGTGGAGTAGTAGAGCGGTCTAAGGCGCCTCGCTGCGGAGCGTGCGGTTGCTCGCCGTCGGAGGTTCGAGTCCTTCCTGGGGCATGGGTGTGTGTGTTGTCCTTAGGTTAGTTTACCTTAGTTTAAGTAGTTTGTAAGCTACGGACTGATGACCACGCAGTTTGGTCCGATAGATTTACAAACATCTGAACACTTGAACACTGGATGAGACATGGGCCACATCGTACGAGCCAAGACTGAATCGCTAGTCCAACGAATGGCGTCATTATGGGTCTCCGCGAAAGTCGGAAGTGCTTCAGAGCCCAGTATGGTGAAATTTATGGTGATTCTCGTGTACGACTGTGATAGTGTTATCCTAACGTATTACGTTCGTCTACGGCAGACCGTCAATGCACAGTATTACTGTTAGTTTTTGGATCATCACTTGAGACCAGCTTTGCGAAAGCAGCAGCAACACTTTCTGCGCAATCCACCCATCCTTTTGCAAGACAATGCAGGCTGTGGCTGCTCTGTTCGGTCGATGGGAAGTACTGTACCACCCACCATACTCCCTGTACTTAAGTGCCTGTGACTTTAAATGTTCAAATGTTTGTAAAGCTTATGGGACTTAACTGCGGGGTCATCAGTCCCTAAACTTACAAACTACTTATGAACTAGCTTATACTATAGACGGCACAAACATCCATGCCCGAGGGGGGATTCGAACCGCTCCGCCGCGGCACCTGTGATTTTAATTTGATTCCGAAGATGAAGGAACCACTCGGTGGCATTAGCTTCAGAACTTTTCCAGAGATTTGACAGGCAGAAGACCGATCCATTAGCACCATCTACAGAACTGGCTCTGCTAACGGTACACTATTCATTTTACATCGCTGGCAACGAGTTCTACAAAACGCTGGTGACTACTTTGAAGGACAGTAACAGGTGCAAACATGTTACGCTTTAGTTTCGGTTGTCAATAAATTTTTTACCAGTATATGAATACTTACCTTTGGGCGTTGCAGTAGTATAATCATTCCAGACTCAAAGACTCCAAACATCTGTCACTACTTTAAAGTTTCTTTTGTGTGCGCGGTCAATTCTAAGTCTGAATACGTAAACTGTATCAAGGTGAGATCACAGTTCTCAGAAATGTAGCACTCTGAAGTGAATCGTAGTACAGCGTTCTGAATCTATGCACACTCTCTTACAGGCCGTTTGCAATGACAATTTAACTATGCTTCGGCTAATCTGATTTCACGCGCGCGCTAGCATTCCTAATGCGCTGCCCCTGACGATAAAGTAGGATCTCCTGTTGCCAACTGTCTGTGTTCCTGTGGTGCAGTTGGCTTTGGTGTCTTCAGGAAACGCAACACTACAGATGAAAATCGGATGGGGCCAAGTCGGGAGTCTATGGAGGCTCACTGATGACTGTGTCTTATTATTGTAAATGTCGTACCTCAGTGTGGTGTGGTCTAGCATTGTCATACTGAAAGAGAGGCTGTTCAATATGTGGACGAAGTCTTTCAAAAATGTTCGAATGTTTGTTAACCTAAGGGACCTAACTGCTCTAGTCATCGGTCCCTAGACTTACAAACTAATATAACTAACTCAAGCCAAAGACAAAACACACACACACGCTATCCGTTCGCAGTGGCCGAGGGGACTGAGGCGCTCCAGTCACGGTCTGCACGGCCACTACGGTCTGGGGTTCGAATCCCCCCTCGGGCATGGATATTTGTGCCGTCCTTAGTATTAGTTAGTTCATAAGTAGTTTGTAAGTTTAGGGACTGATAACCCTGTAGTTAAGTCCCATAAGCTTAACAAACATTTGAACATTTTTTGAACTCGAACCTTCGACGGGAGCGACAGCACAATTCGTCATATGGCGTCCCACACTGCCGGCCATTCCCACTTTTCATTCGTGTTTTCAGTTTCTCGACGCACCGAAACTGTTACGTTTTCCCTAGCCTAGTTACACGCTGCAATTCGGAGCCCTCTAGGGGCAGTGTAATATGTGTGGCTCCTAATACCTAAACCGAACTTACAAAGAGAATAAAAAACTCGGAAGTACTACTTTCCAGCTTATCCTCTATGTTATAAAATGAAGCATCGCCCCTTTTTGCTACAAATATTAAGGTTTTCGTATGAAACATGGATATTTTCAAGATCATGTTCTGCTGTGTTTTTCATAAGACACTCGAAGGAAGCTGTGCTGACCTTAGACTACTCAGCAGCATAGATTTTTCGTATCAAGACTCAAGACACACATCCCTCTGCCAACGTCGCAAGTACTGCCTATTCGAACGAATAAACTGCTCATCTCCTTTCATATGGTCTAGTTACCTCACAAGTGCAATACTGTTTCGCTAAACGTTGTCTAACGAGTAGATATTTCATGAGTTGCCGTATACCAATAACTGATTGCGCATGGGCTACCAGCACGTTTATTTATTATTCATGTGTTCTGGACAATTAGCCCAGTCAACGAAGATCAAAAAGTGGCGATTAGGGGAAACGTTTCGTGTAGTCGGAAATTTTTGTATATTCGTAGGGGGTTGTGTTATGAACAACATATTAAAAATCCCTGCATGTAAGGTGTGACCGATGGGTTGAGGGGTACGTTAAAAAGCTCACTTTTTATGTTCTTCCTGAATAATTCCAAAAGGTTTATTTCTGCTCTTAAACTGCCATTTAGTATTATTGATAAGTCCGCGAGTCAGAAGTTTCATGTAATAATTACCTCGTCACTTGCGCAGTTTATACGCTGATACGCTAAGAGCATGAAACCCACTATTTTGCAGCAATGATTGTCTTATATTTGGCATTCAGTTTATTAAGGGATTACGTATTTTCACTAATTAAGGGAGTTTTCCCAAAAAATATTTTCTTAGAAAGAATGGCGGACAATAGTTTAATCTGCGGGTGTGATATAAATGACTCATGCCATGTTGGTATAAAAGGATTCAGTGAATCGGTGAATGCCAGTTATGTGACAAAAGATGGGAAAGCTGAAAGTTTCAGGAACAAAACATACGATGTTATTCATGCAACTTACAGGAAAAAGTACACTAGAGCTAAATCATTTAAAAGATTTTTCAAAAAATCTCTTTCAGAGGAGCAACCATCTACCTCAGCTGGATTCAAACGTTTACGTTCAGATGAAGCAAAATTTGCTTTTTAAAACGGACTGTCTCTTTTGCGCGGAAGGTATTCATGATAATTTTTTTATGAACAGAAAAAAACTCTAAAAACGTCGGCGCAATGTTGACAGTGTCCGATCTAATCGCAGTTCAGGCGCGATGAATAGGGAGACACCATCCGAAGAAGTATCTGTTCTGTAAGTGATCGTGGGTCGCAGATGCAAGGTATCACGAGGAGTCCTATAAAAGATCCTTTATAGGCTCAGTACCTAAATCTAGATGAGTTGACGTCCTGGTAAGGCAGGAATTGGTTCATCCCTGGAGTAAATATTCAGCTACATTGAGAGGATTGAAGACTGCCAGTTCACCTTAGACGCGTTGTTGGAGCACTTTTAGGGAACATTACCACATATAAAGATAGTCGAGGACAGACTAAGAGAAAAGTATGGAGACAGAATTGTTTTCAGCACGATCGACATCAGAAAAACTGTTGCGTTCTTTCGTAGTTCAGGTGAGGGCGATGCTGACAGTACAGTAGTAAGTTGCGCGTTAGAAAAAGCTGCCATGCACCACACTGTCACCTTGATAAAGGACTTGGTTGTGTTACTTATTGCTTTTCAACGGTCAAGCACTTGAAGCCTGGTAGGGGTAAGACTGTTGTTTTCGACAGCAACTTCCTTTCGCTGAAACCATGCTCCTCCTCCATGCCTTTAAGGGTGTTACACTACCTTTGCAAATTTAAAACAGAAGGATATTAGGAATTGTTAAGCTGTTCAATAAGACACCAAGGTAAATGATGGCACTATCTGGCATCTTCACTAATCCCTCGACACTATCACAGAAGTTCGCCCACGCTGGTGAGAAGAGGTTTCTAGAAATATACCAAGAGACTCGCCTCACTACCGTCAACCAAACGAGCTGCACACCAGCACTCTTTTAGAGTTTATTTGCAGGTATTATTAATTCAATTAATCGTCTGTTTTTATATAATGGTTTATACAACACCATTATTGTGTTAATTGCTTACAGATACAACAGTGGCTCAATAATCGCCGCGCGGGTGTGGCCGAGCGCTCTAAGGCGCCTTGCTGCGGAGTGCGCGTCTGCTCCCCGTCGGAGGTTCGATTTCTCCCTCGGGCATGGGCGTGTCTGTGTGCGTGTTGTCGTTAGGACAAGTTATTTTAAGTAATTGTAATCTACGTTTATACCTTTTAGACTGCAAGTATACTTTATTTATTTATTTATTTACAATGAGCTCATTTCTGCTTTTATTGTCGTTATCAGGCTTTCTGTAATACAAATGAAGCAATTTATAATTAGTAACTACAGTGAGATAAGCTGTCATATATAAATTTTTTGGCTATTATGTTTAATTTACTTACATGTAATGTCGTTCTTGTTGCTGTCTTTCTGCTTAAGATGTTACTCATTTTATTCAATTATCATTGGCTTATATGGCTGTAACAGACTTTTTATTTTCTGCCTCAGTAATGATGACAGCTATAATCAAAGTTTTTCAACGACATTATATGTTTACATAGTTACCTAGAGATCACTGTAGTTATCAGCTAATTTATTTTCCTTGATATTGTTTATGTTGTTACTATGGAATGAATATCTATGGCATGTTTGTGGCTATTCATAGATATTCACTGATGGTTGTATCTTGCTCATATTATGTGCTCCTGTCACTCAGACTAACTAGTCTGACCATATAAAGGACCCAAACGACACTACCCTAATCATAAACATGACAGGAATATATGTGTGACACACATATCCATTTGATCCGTCTCTAGTTGAATACTATGTCTGTGTACAATCGTACTAGTTATGCTTTCCTGGGTAGACACACACAGTTTTCAACGATTTTGGCCCACTTTAGGTTACGGTAGTAACATTAGAAGTGGGCCTTTGCGATCGCCTTTTGACAGCTGGAAATTTAAATGAAAATAACGGCTTAATCACTCATCTCATACGAAAATTGTATAAAGGAATTCTACAACTATGCTTCTTCTGTTCTTCTTTTCCATATCGCGCATCGCTTCAAAAATATTTGCAAAAATAATGTCTGTCTGTAAAGTGTTTCCACATTTTAGTTCGCGCCGTTCAACTAATTGCCATCAAATTTTACAGACATAATCGTTGGCCGCCAGAGACTGAACCTTCCTTTTTGAAATGGTTCGAACAAAAAATAGGTTAGTAACACTAAAAATAGGCCGTTCGTGATGGCCTTTTGACAGCAGGATATTTAATTGCAAATAACGCCTTAACCGTTTACGTGAAACAAAAATTAAATGAACTTTTTTAGAGGAGAAAATTCGCTACAACTTTACTCTGTTACGTTATTTCCATAACTCGCACCGTTTCAGAGAAGTTTGCAAAAATAACTGCGGTGTGACACTCAATTTTACGTCAACCAGTGCAGGGAAAGAAAATAAACTTGAAAAATAGGACAAACTACTACGACATGATTGGTGATGATATTTTGACGGAAAAAAATACTGAAAATATGGGAGAGATATTACGATAATAATTTAAAGAGGTTAAAGTTTTTAAAAAAAGTTTATTACAACACATCCATGTCCAAGGGGGGATTCGAACCTCCCACGAGGAACGGCCTCGCGCATCGGAGCATAGCGCCTCAATGCGCTTGGCCACTCCACCGCTGCTAAAGTTAAAGAGAAATATATTTGTCAAAAGCTAAATTCAAATATCAAATAATTTTGGCTGTTTGTTAAAATGCGGTCAGAGAGAATATTACATATTGAGCGCATAGATGATTTGCAATAGTAGATTTGTAATTTTATCGTCGATAATTTTGTATTACTTAAGCTTTTATTATTTTTGTCCGAAAGCTTTGTAAAAAATCATAAAACTACAGGAAAACCTAAAGTGGACCGTAAAACACGGCAGTGCGATTTTTTTCTATGATTAACACAAATGTTTGTGTGCAAAGAAGTAAGCCTTGAATTACATGTCATTTCCACAATATTTTCTAGCATAAACGAGAGAAATTATACAGTACTTAGCTTACAACATTTGTGATCGACAAATGGAGAATGTCGTGCTCTTTCAGTACTTACGGGTAAAGGTGAAGGTAAAAAAAAAAAAATAAATAAATAAATAAAATAAAAAATGCAAAATAAAATAAAATAATAAAAAAAAGCAGTCAGCAAACCGAAGATTGGTTTGAACAGCACAGTGCATTACTAGGCATGGTCCTGTTTGGAGGTAGTATGCCCTTGCCTTCCTCCGACCTTCGAACTGACTTACCCAGTCAGTCATAGGGGCACCTAGAGTTTAACGAGGTGAGATTCTTTATTATGGCGTAGGTATGGGAAAGGGGCCGATCGTCTTCCGTGTCTTCCTTTGCCAGTAGCGTCTTTGGATGCGGTATGTATCCGAGTTCGTGACACTTGCGGGGAGTGACACTTGCGCGGAAAGGGAATTTGTAGACACTTGCGCGGAGACCCGGACGCTGCAGGTAGTGAACAGGGTGTTCCAGAAGTAGGGATACACCACCCCTACTCCACGCCCTCCAGCCGCTACCTGTGCCGTATTCAGGGAAAGGCCCACCGAGCGAGGTGGAGCTGTAGTAACGGCCCGGAGATATCACAGCCTCATTCAACAGGGAGATAACACGTCATACAAATATCACTCGATTTACAATACAGCACCATGTGAAGAGGAATGTGATGAAACCGGAACTGAGCGCAACCGTTGCTAACTACAATTTCGGATTTACTGCATTTTGAGTCAGAATTCGCATCTATATTCGCATTTATCGCAAATGCGAATTTTTCCTGTCCCTAGTAATACCTCTAAAAATAAACAGCTGATCAAGGCACTAAAAGCAAGGGCAGATCTTTGGGTGTATTACTACAAATAACTAAAACACAATTTGATCGTGGAATTATATACAATCTCACTATAAAGGTTTTTTGTAGGTGGTTTTGAGCAGCTTTTAAATATGTTAGGAATAGCATTATGAAATATAGACAGCTACACCTTATGTTTATTATGAGATATCGATTTCGGCTAATTTTAGGTCATCTTCAAGTCTCAAACAACAGGTGTTACTTATGCATTTTTCCAGTGGCACTCATAACCTTTAATTGTTTACACACGAGGTCTAACGTTGTTAGTCGCGTTAGCGATGAAAACAGAACCCAGAATCTTTCCGTCTAAATGATACATATATTGGTGTGATGTCTTATTTCGAAAGAACAAACAGCACACCAATACATATATAGCTCTCGGTAAAGTGGAACGGTACGATGTCGTTACGTAGCACAGCACGGCGACTGGAAACGCAGGAGAAGTGCAAACAACGTTCTCTCCTCAGAGGTATGATTCTAATTAGGTTCGACGTAGACTTCTACAACATACAGTCTACACGGCGAAGATTACACCAAAAAATTTAACGTTTCGTCTACTTTGGCGATAGCAACCAAATTTTAAAATCGTTTCTACTATGTAAAGATTTAGCAACACAAAACGCTTC
Organism: Locusta migratoria; assembly: GCA_026315105.1. Lineage (NCBI taxonomy): Eukaryota > Metazoa > Arthropoda > Insecta > Orthoptera > Acrididae > Locusta > Locusta migratoria. The sequence goes on along the minus strand of CM048755.1, from coordinate 732,712,061 downwards.
AAGTCAATAACTTCACTGGTTTTCGAGTTCTCAATTTTTAATATGTTTCTAATGTTATTACATAAAAAACACATTTGGGACTCACACTACAATTTTCATATGGCAGATTTTGTAGGTACATTCATGAGACATAATTCAACGGTTCTGTGCATTCATTTTATGAGAAATACCAATTATTTGTTTTCAGTGTTTATTTCAAATTTCTACATTTAAGTTTCTTTAATTATTAGTACTTAAATGTGGTGATGAAATAAATAAATTACGTGTATATGTGTAGTCTTATACGGCCAAACTACTTAGGTCACCGGTCGCTAGACTTACACTACTTAATCTTACTTAAAATAACGTAGGCAAAGTACAAACAAACATACCCATGTCCGAGGAAGGACTCGAACATCCGACCGGACCGGCCGCGCAATTTGTGACACAAATTACATGTTTGATAATATTAATGCATAGAAGTATGAAATCACGTCAAGACTACTTCCTGCAAAAATTTCGACAAAAAAAAGTTGGCACTGAGTTAAATGTTACTACAAGAGGTACAGCCATTCAAATTTACGGGCACCATAACGTATTACCTTCCTGACTAAATGAGCTGCTTCTTGTAGTTTCAACACCTTTTTCTTGAATGTTCTGAATATAAATCTTCACACACACTTCTTGAGGAGGAGAGTGATACAGATATCTGATTGTAAACCACTGTCTATTACCTTGGACCTTTTTGACTGTACTGAACCGGAGTTCCGCGTATTCCGTAATTTATATTTATACAGTTAACAGGCAATGTAATTTGTAACCAACTAATGGCTGTCAATTTCGCTTCATTTTTCCTGGAAGTCTTGCAACTTGTTTCTCCCTGTTGGTTTATGCCAAGTTCGGAGTAAAAATGGTTCTATATGACGGTGATGGAAAATAGAATTTATCTTTAGCATTTTTGGGTGTGTGACATTCCCTTACACATTCCGTATTTCATACATTTCTTAGATGTATTTCTAATTCGAATACAGCCAAATTCTTTTGGGGTCTACGAATAAACGCTTCAAGTATGTAAAATACTCATTTACTTATTATTAACGTTTTTTTAATAGAAGGTTTAAGGTTGGGTCTCCTATTAAAAAGCATAGTAGCTATTTTTAAAGAGATGGAAGTTGCGTGATGGTGGGGTTAACTACATAGCGGTCAATTACATCAATGTATCTGTGCAGGATGCCTAATATATTTATTGCTTACGCAGGTGTCTTGATATGCTTAGTGTTCTGGATAATATGCTTTTAGGAGGTATGACTGTGGAAAGTCATCGTCTTGTAGTAGCAAAGAATGTCTTAATAACTCTCCAAACATTATCACTATTAAAATACCTTTTTGTTTTCAGGAGGAACACTCAACGAATTCATATGTAGTTAGAACAAGTTACTATATTGCTCTTCAGCTTTGAAAGGGTTGTGCAATTTCACTGAGTTTCGTGTTATGTTGACAGTGTGGAAACTTGACAACAGCAGTGCTAGACTTCTTGGTGTGCCTGTACCCAGGAAAAACTATTAGCCGCCCCAAGGGTCCCGGGTTCCGCACAAGTGTCACTCCGCGCAAGTGTCACTCCCCGCAAGTGTTCCAACCCCATGTATCCAGCACCCTGCTCTCCCGATTCTTGGTTCTCTGTAGTTGTTCGGTCTAGTACCTGAATTCACTACATACAAGCTCTCCCACCAAGGTAAATAGCCTAGCAGTACCAGTAATCGAACCCGTGACCTCTGCATGCTGGAAACTGCACTGACCGCTCTGCTACGAATGCCGGCAATACTTAGAGGCGGCAGTACAAAATGATTTGAAGGACGGATGATTAGGGATTAACATCCCGTTGATGATGAGCTCTTTAGACAGGTAATACAAGTGATTTGCGCTCGCCAGGGTTTTCCGTACATTTGCGCTCGCCCCTTCAGCAGGCAGTTTGAGTAGTAATCCCTCAGGTAAGGAAGGCCTTTCGTCGCTTTCTTCAGTGTGTCCGCCCGCCTACCTCACACAGCCAGTAAGTAAATACTGATTTAATTTTTGTTGGTGCCTCACTACAAAGATGGCTTTTCCATTTACTATTTGTGTATAATACTAACATGTTTCCAAGTCCTAATCCATCGCAGCCTACAGAAATATAGAACCTCTTTTCAATATCCGCAAATTAAAATATTTAAAATTTTCTTGGGAACGAAATCAATAACATACACTATGTCAATATTTAAATTGTTCTTCTACGGATAAATATAGCCCCGTACTTCCTCTGTCTGTACTGTAACTTATTTCCACAGTTCCTGCGATGGAAGCAGCACGTCTTCGTGGGGGAAACTGGAAAGGAACATCGTAAAATGAATGCGAATGGTCGCTGATCATTCTGCACGATGCATTTCTATTTTAATTACTAACACTGATTGTACAAAATAACACTCATAATAATAAATAAATTTAAAAAAAAAATGAGGAAAGATGAAAAGGTTACGTGAATGCTTGAGAAGAAGAACGATATTCTCCATGTTAATTAAAATCAGACATGTTTTGCAGCCAAAAATACGTTAATAATGTGTCACGCTATAACTTTTAAAACAGAGGAAAACAATCCCACTGACATGTACTACGGCCCACTTTAGATTTGTAGTTTTATAAGTTTTTGCAAACATTTTTGAGCAAAATAATAATTTAAATAATGAAAAATTAATTAAGAAGAGTGTCTGAAACCCTTTTAGGAAAAAAAAATTGGGAGCAACGGGTTTCGACCTCCAGCGTCACAGTCCAACACATTGCCCACTACGCTACAGCTGGCAATTACAAGTTGTGTTCTCTAATCTTATACTATCGATAGTCGTTGTTAACTGATGCTAATATGGCATTTGTAGACACTAGATTATCATTTATCGTACGAAGGACGACATGTTTTTGTTAATTCTTCAGTTCGCCATTGCTTTGAAATAACAACGTGTAAGTTACAATAAGAAAATCAGCAAATACGCAACGCAAGATGGCGTATGCTACAAAGAGTTCTCGGCGAGGAATGTCACGTGATAGCTGCGAACGGCTGGTTTTCGTTAATTCAATGAAAGGTGTCAATACTCCGTTATTTTTGCAAATATCTCTCAAACGATACGGGATATGAAAAGAAAAAAATTCTCATCTACAAATTCGTTTATTCAATTTTCGCGTCAGATGAACGGTTTACTTGCAATTAAAATTACATTACAAACAGCTTTTTTTTGTATTACTATCGTATTTTTTGTCCGAAAAATTTGAAAAAGGGAGGTTCCGGTCTCTGGCGGCCTATAATTATGTGTGCAAAATTTGGTGCTGATCGGTTGAACGGTTCGTCTTAAAAACAGTGAACACGTTACGGACAGACAGACAGACATACATCCCGAAATCGCCGTTATTTTTGCAAATATTTCTGAAACGATACGAGTAATGAAAAAAAAAAAAAAAACATAAGAGAGCAAAGTTGTAGAGAATTTTCTCCTCTACAAGTTCGGTTATTCAATTTTCGTGTCAGATGCATGGTTAAATCGTTATTTTCATTTAAATTTCGAGCTGTCAAAAAACATGTCATTAAATAGGAAATTACAGTTAAAAAACTTAAATATAAGTTCCGGTGACAGGGAGTTAATTTTAGTGATGTTTAATGCTAGCTTCGTAAAGACAAATCGCTCTGTTTTTTGATTAAACACTAATGGACCGATATCACATTGGCTAGTTTCATCATTAATCTTTTTAGGGATACTGTTGGGAGTCCTGAATATTAACTTTTACAGTTAATGAAGGCTGATTCCCATTACTATTTGCACAGGCTTTGGGCTGTCAAAATGATAATTGATGATTTACCATTTTCGTGTGGTGTGTTTCATATAAGGCTAAGTACGCTTATTGTTTTCTATTTATTATTTGCGTATTTTTCCATTTTTAACTTTAATATTAGCACTCATAGTGTTGCTTCAATACACTTTATAAGTTTAAATAAATAAGCATGAGGGCTCAGAGGCCTTCATAGGTTTTTAATGTATTACAGTATAACATATTTTAGTCCAGTTTATGAATATGGGTAATGGTTTTCAAACAGGAACTTATATGGCCAACCTCTTCATAATTTTTTACGGTTCTCTCTATTCAGTCGCCCAGCTTTAGGTTCTTCTTCTTCCCTTCAAGATCCACATCCAACTTCACGTACATGCAGTTTGTGAGCTCTTCTTCTTCAAGCACTTCACGAAATACGTGATTCTTGGGTGAGAGTTTCGAATAATATTATTTATTTCGTTTTGCCACCCTTAAACCGCATTCGAAGTTTGGGGCCTTGTCCCGTAACAATTCCACATTGCTATGGGGAGATCCTTATTCTCTAGCCAGTTGATCAAACGGCAGTCAAAAAGTTGGGAGAGCCTTTAGTTATCAGGAGCTTGAGCGTGAACCTCAACCCATCCGTTACGTCCTCCAGTTTTACAAATGCCAACGCTGCGCACATGCTGACGTGAGGTCCAAAAACTTCATACTGGTTGCATGCCTCAGTTACAACAGCTCTTGAAGTATTCTCCATAATCTCTTCTATCTGGAAATAACATACATTTATTTTGCTTGATGGGGAAACTTGACGAACGGCCGATATCGCAGTTGCCTCAAAATAGTCGTTCACCTTTCTATGGCACTACTGAGGAACTGCCTGTTTAATCCAACGAAACAGGCGAACATATGTGTCTTTCATCTTATTTGGGAGCACTCCAAATTTAGCAGCAAGAATGATTGATTCGTAACTCGGCCTCCTAAATCTGCGTGTATCGTACAGATTTGGCAAATTGCTTTCTGCCTCTCTGGTCTGCTCTTGGGCGTTGTAATAACATCCATACTGATGGTCACACTAAGAACTTCTCAAGCAAAGTGAGTATAAGGACTTTCGTTTCGACTAGTATGGCGTTATGCCTTCACCGCAAGAAAAATCCCAAGTGTCTGGACAAGGAGAGGCACCATCCAAAGACTGGGAGGTGGGAGAGGAGGACTTCCCACAACATTACAGAAAGTACAATGTCTGAGGTTGCATATGTCCAGGACGGCAAGTACCCAGACACCAGATCAGGGGAATGTGGAAGAATATCGGCTATGCCTTTATCATAGGATTTATACTGGCATTCGAAATGAGAATTGAACCCCTATTGTCCAGAATGTCAGACAAGAGTTTGATATCACTCGGTGAAATTATGCGAAACTGAACAAATACTTGAAATTACTGTTAGGTATGACAAATGAATTATTTAGATTTGGGAGGGTTCTGGGGAAATGCAGAACATCTGTTTATGGAACTGCATACCAGACTAGCGACAAATAACCTGTTTTTCAGTGTTCTACACACTGACCTAAATTACCTACGGGTTGTAGAAATTTATAGCTGCATTATCTCTATCAGTCCCTCAGGGACTCACAGTAATGAGTGCGTGGCTGGTGACCACGGAGCTCCGAGCCGATTCCCGGCAGTTCTTCCGTTTACGTATAGCAGGCTCCTCACTTTTGTCTTTCCTACCTGGCCATCCTTGGCCACCTCTTGCTCTTTTCCGACCCAGACGCTATTAGGTTTCTTCGCCTAGGAGTCTTTCATTTTCCAACCTTCCAACTTCTACCCCGTCCTGCCTTGCACGAATAAGGAGAGGACTCCAAAGACTAGGAGAAGGGAACTCTGACTCTAAACCGGGAGCCGGATAGACGCCTAAAGTCGTTGTGAAGACAATATCCTAGGAGAAGGACACTCCGAAATCAAATCCCTGGTCCTCCAGGTTGGGGGTTGGCAATAGGCTGCCAACCTATTCTGGAAAAACATCCGGGAACAATCCGATACCGTGGCCTCGGACAGGACGATCTTGGGAAAACGGACTTAGGCAAGAACATGGACCATAGTTGGCATCTCATATTGGAACATGGAATGTAAGGATACTATTTCAGCCTGGTGCAGCTCAGAGCGTGGTCAGAGAAGTGGAAAATACAAATTGGACCTAGTAGTCCTGCAGGAGACAAGGTGGACAGAAACAGGATCAATACAAATAGAAAACTCTACAATATTTCATGGTGCATCTGAACCCAAACATCCTCTTGCCACAGGATTTGTGATTAGCAAAAATTTAAATAACAATATATCAGATTTTAAGACAATATATTCTAGAGTATCTATATTGCTAGGCTGCTGTAAAATAATTTTAGTAGATCTAAATGCAAAATTAGGTAAAGAATAAATCTTTCTAGGCTAAATCGGAAGACACAGCCTACATGATGTAACCAATGACAATGGTTCCAGAATGAAACCTTCACTCTGCAGCGGAGTGTGCGCTGATATGAAACTTCCTGGCAGATTAAAATTGTGTGCCGGAACCGGGACTCGAACCTGGGACCTTTGCCTTTGAAGTTTGGAAAGTAGAATGCGAAGTACTGGCGGAAGTGAAGTTGTGAGGCGGCATCGTGAGTCGTGTCGGGATAGCACAGTCGGTAGTGCGCTTGCCCGCGAAATGCAAAGGTCCCAAGTTCGAGTCCCGGTTCCGTCACACAATTTTAATCTGCCAGACAATTTCAATGACAATGGTGCCCGATTTATAAATTTCTGTACCTCTAAAGGAATGTATATTTAACCGTACTCATTTTGAAAAGATTGGAACTGGACACAAGAGGCAATCCATTTGAGAAATGGTTAGGTAATTCAATATTCCGAAATCCACAGTGTCAAGATTGTGACGAGAATACCAAATTTCCGGCGTTACCTCTCACCACAGTGGTTGACGACTTGCACTTAATGACAATAAGCGTCACCGTAGTATGTGTAGAGTTGCCAATGCGATCAGACGAGTAACACTGCACGGCAGCGAGAAATGGCCGCGTGGTCTAAGGCGTCATGCTACGGACTAGGCGGCCCTTCCTGCTGGTGGTTCGTGTCCTCCCTCAGGCATGGATGTTTGTGTTGTCCTTACCTGTACGAGAGTTAAAGTAGTTTGTAAATTTTGGGGCTGATGACCATAGGAGTTTGGTCCAATAGGTTCGCAAGCATTTGCATTTTGAACGCTGCGCGAACTATCCGCAGATATGGCAGCAGACGACCGACTCGGGAGCTTTTGCTGAGACAAATACATCGCCTGCACCACCGATGTTAGGCTTATGACCATGTCTGTTGGAACCTAGTTCACTGCAAAACAGTGACTTCTTCAGATGAGTTCAGATTTCAGAGCTGATTGAGTGCCGATTTCAGTTTATCAGTTAGTAAGAGATGACGGTAGGTTTCGAGTGTGGCGCAGACCACTCAAAGCCATGGACTTAAGTCGTCAACAAGCCACTGTGCAAAGTGGTGGCTCCTTTTACATGAAATGGACTGGTTCCTCTGGTCTAACTGAACCGCTTACTGCCTAGAAATATTTATTCTTTGTATGTTTATCTTGAATAAAGATTGAGACAACGGCTGTAATATTAATATTATGAATGAAATACCTTCATCCGTTAAAGTTATGAACTTTTAATATGAGCAGTTTCGATAAGTCAATATTATCATCTTCAAGCCCTGCTCAGCACACAGATTTTGATGTGCTGAATTGCATCCTCTAAATAGGGTCTCAGATTACGGATGACCCAGCAATTTAGTCCCCTTTAAAAATTCCAATAACAACAACTAAGCAGGGTCTATATTGGTTAACTGGCATCGACCCATTTGTGTTCGACCTGCCTAATGATGTTTCACGTTCGGGCATCATCAGCTAGTTAACCAATAGCGACCCTGTTTCCAGGATGCAATTCAATACATTAAAACGTGTGTGATAAGTAGGGGTCTGAAGATAATAATACTGGATTATCGAAACTAGTCAAATTAAAATTCATAGCGTTAACGGCTGAAGGTATTTTATTCAAAAAATAAAAAACACATGTTTATGTTCGGCAAATTGGAGACAATTTTCAGCCATTCGAGGAGCTCGTGTTCCCAAACAACGATGGAATTTTTGTGGATGACAATGCACAATGCAACCGGGCCGCAGTTCCCATGAGTTCCACCTCAATGTAAACTACAGTAGTTACATTTTTATATGATACTAGCTGAAAATCCGGCGATGCCAGGGTAGTTATTTATTCCACTCATCAATTAGTATATCTGTGCTTTCATTTTCTCTCTCTGATCACCTTCTGTTTTCTTCTCTCTCTGTTCGTTTCTTCTCCTCCCCTCTCACTTTCTCTCTCTGTTCATCTCCTCATCTCCCTTCTCTCTGTTCATCTGCACCTCCTCCCGTCCCTTTCTATGTCCATTGCCGCCTCCCACTCCCTCTATTCATCTCCTTTCACCTGTCTGTCACCATCTCTCCTCTCTCATTCTCCTCCTCTACCCTCTCTCTGCCCATCTCCTCCCTCCCCTTTCTTTCCGTCTCCACCTCCACCTAATCCTCTCCTTCCGATTCAAATGTTCAATTTTTGGGAAATCTATCGTACCAAACTGCGTGGTCATCAGTCCGTAGCTTACAAACTTACTAGGTAAACTAACCTAAGGACAACACACACACCCATGCCCCAGGGAGGACTCGAACCTCCGACGACGAGCAACCGCGCGTTCCGCAGCGAGGCGCCTTAGACCGCTCGGCTACTCCACCGCGGCCTCCTTCCAATACATGAAAACATACATATATGCGCCAAGTTCAAGGTGACTTATCAAACGGTGTTAAAGTCACAATGTTCCGTCCGCCACCACGCTAAATTCACTAGCTTGCAGATAATAAAAATCTCCGTAATCAAAACATACATTCATGTTCTGATATTAATGGTGGCCAGTCAAACAATTTGCATGCTTGTTGTATCGTACCCTCCGCTATGCTCCCACGGAGGCTTATTAAAGGTAGCCCATATATTAATTCTGGTTATAAGCTATCTTCATTCAACATATCATTCAATTCCGTCCAGCCATTTTAGCGTGAACAATAATAACGTGTTAACCCACTGTAAGGTACCCTCCGCCATGCACCGTGCAGTGGGTTCCTGAAGATAGTCTATGCGTTACTTCAGTGTATAAGCTCTCTGCATTCCAAAGTTCATTCAAAGCCGTCCAGCTGATTTGCGTGTAGAAAAACAAACGCATTAACCCAACGTAATTTATCCTCCACCACGCACCATACGATGGCTTACGAAAGGTAGCCCATGTATTAGTTAGGGTATAAGCTACTTCTGTCCCCAATTTCACTCATATCCGTCCAGCCATTTCAGCGTGAAGGCGTAAGAAACGAATTAACTAATTGTAAATCACCCTCCGCCATGCACCATAAGAAGTTAATTTTAGTATGCCTATAACCATCGCGCGAGTGCAAGCAATGAGTTGACAAAGTTTTATCGCAATCGGATGTACGGTATGGCCGCGCATTAAATTCGAACAAAAAGGCAAACAAACAAACACTAATTTGTATATATTACATTAGTTGTAAATACATCAGGACATGGTCATATACAGTAAAGCTACTCTGAATGAAAATGTTTATCACCGATTTTCGGTGACTACGGGGCTATACCTATTTAAAATGAATTACAGTAGATACTAGAGACGAAATTTCGATTTTTAGTTTACAATTTGCACTTTGTTACTTCAATGATTCATAGAGTTCGGGTCAGAGTACTTTCTCCAGAACTCTTCCTCTAATACCAACATGGTCTTATGTCACTCGGTAATAGTTTTGTGTAGTTCGCGAACGAACTAGTTCGGAAGAGCTCTCCCACAGGCGAACTACGCGAACTAGTTCGCAGATCCCTCGCCTCTTAGTTCGTCCGCTCCTTTTCCAAAGACTGGCGGGGAACAGCGAGACGACGCGAGAGCGCGCAGAATCGCGTGATTCCCTTCTCTGCCAGTTACCTTCATTTCGAGCTGAGATGCACCTCAGCTGTAGTTTCATAGTTCACTGCCTCAAGAAATCTATTTTTAAAAATAAAGTACTACGAGTACTCTGTATGCAAAGTAGTTGAATACCATTGTATCACCCATTCCTGTAAATAACTGGTTTATTTGTCTAAGTATTTGATGTCAAATTGCCCAAAAATACGGGTAATAGCACACGCTTTGGCAACACTGATTCATTATTTAAAAAATCTGTCATATAAAAAAGAGCTCTTTCAGTAGCGGTAGCAAAAGCCAAAAAGAGCAGACGAACTAGAAGGACCGGACGAACTAGGAGCAGCGGACGAACTAGGAGCAGCGGACGATTATGCCAAATGTATCTCGCTTCATAGTTCGTTGGATTCTTTTCCGAAGACCGACGGGCAATAGCGAGAGGGCGCGTAGCAGAATAAAAAATCATGTGTTTGACTTCTGCTGATGAGTCATTTCGAGGTGAGCGTCTGCCTGCTAGATTACATAGTTCAGTGCTACAAAATTTCTGTTTTGATGTTCTCTGCACTCTGCAATATATGACTAATAAATTCCATAATGCCAAGATATAGAGATAACTCTAAACTTAAACGCGAGAAATTATCAACAAACTGTTTCTTTTGGTTTGCGTGATATCGTTAGCGGCTCAAGCATCAAGCGCATGAAGTAGCTAGGTGGGGGAACTTCCCCCTCCACCTGCACGCGCAGACCACGCTGCTCAGCCGTCACTGGGAGCGGACGAACTAAAAGAGCGAACTAGTTCGCGGTAGAGCCGCGAACAAAAGTGAGCGCTCCCGATCGCGAACTATTATCCGCAAGTCTAAACGGTAGCACTGCTAGTAGTTGCCGGCCGCGGTGGCCGAGGGGACTGAGGCGCTCCAGTCACGGTCTGCATGGCCACTACGGTCGGGGGTTCGAATTCCCCCTCGGGCATGGATATTTGTGCCGTCCTTAGTATTAGTTAGTTCATAAGTAGTTTGTAAGTTTAGGGACTGATGACTCCGTAGTTAAGTCCCATAAGCTATACAAACATTTGAACATTTTTTGCTACTAGTTGCCCAATTATTCGGGATGTCTAAGCAGAATGAAAGATCAGTATTTTAAGTATCACGATTGTACTGGGTGGTGAAACTGTTTCTCCGTCAGTGCAGGCGTCAGATGTGGTGAGGTGTGTCTCCCTTGGGCGCCAGCGCCACGCACACACAGAGCCGGCAGTTCCCGGTAGCAGCATGAAGCCCACTGGCGGAACAAGGCGGAGACAGGAACAGAGGAGCGCTCAGCTCATCGGAAATGCGCGCCGCCGATAAGGCCCGCGGCCACGTCACGCGGCGCCAGCCTGTTGAGCAACGCCGTATCTCCCTCCCACATAAATTAACAGCCGTCACTGGCACTCGCTCTGAATACGCGATGGAGACAACAGCTCTGATATTCCTCGCAAAATTCTACATTCGCCGGCTACAGGAATATCACAATATACCATCTTGAGCTGTCTCCTCTTAAAATAGGCGCATCAAAAGACGAACTTTTGTTTCGAATATGTCGTATTATAAAATACTACAATCCCTCAGTAATACTTTGTAACTGAAGATCAAAACTAACTGCAGAACGATCTGAATAAGATAGCACTATGGTGTAAAAGATGACAATTGTCTCTTAACAATGAGAAGTGTGAATTCGTCCACATGAGTACGAAAAGAAATCCGTTAAACTTTGTTTACAAGATAAATTAGATTAGATTAGATTAATACTTGTTCCATAGATCATGAATACGACACTTCGTAATGATGTGGAACGTGTCAGTTAAATGAAATGTGTCTATACATAATATTACATGACACTCAATATTTGAACATTTTATTTTATTTTTTTATTTTTATTTTTTTAATTTTTTTATTATTTTATTTTTATTTTTATTTTTTTTCCTAAAGTACTAACTTTTATCTAGAAACTCATCTAATGTGTAGAAGGAATTGCCATTCAGAAATTCTCTTAATTTATTTTTAAATGCTAGTTGGCTATCTGTCAGAATTTTGATACTACTTGATAAGTGACCAAAGACTTTTGTGGCAGAATAATTAACCCCTTTCTGTGACAGAGCTAAATTTAACCTTGAATAGTGTAGGTCGCCCTTTCTCCTAGTGTTGTAGCTATGCACACTGCTATTACATTTGAATTCAGTTGGATTGTTAATAACAAATTTCATAAGTGAATATATATATTGTGAAGCTACTGCGAAGATTCCTAGATCCTTAAATAAATGTCTGCAGGATGATCTTGGGTGGGCTCCAGCAATTATTCTGATGACCCGCTTTTGGGCAATGAATACTTTCTTACTAATCAATACTTTCTTACTAATCAAAAGTGAAGGCCGTAAAGTCCACAAAATACCTAGGAATTACTTCAGTCTTAAACTGGAAAGAACACGTAGATAATGTCGTTTGAAAGGCGAACCAGAGACTGCGTTTTATTGGCAGAACCCTTAAAAGATGCAACAGAACTACTAAAGAGACTGCATACACTTTTGGAGTATTGCTGCCCAGTGTGGGATCCTTATCAGGTAGGTTTGACGGAGGACATCGAAAGAGTTCAGAGAAGGGCAGCTCGTTTCGTATGGTCACGATACAGGGGAGACAGCGTTACGGAAATGATACAGGATCTGGGATGGGAATCATTACAACAACGGCTCTTATCGCTGCGGCGTGGGCTACTTACGAAACTCCAATCGCCAACATTCTCCTCCGAATGCAAAAATATATTGTTGACTCCCACTTACATAGGTAGAAATGACCATCAGAATAAAATACGAGAAATCAGAGCTCGAACGAAGAGATTAGGGTGTTCTTTCTTCCCGCGCGCTATTCGAGAATGGAATGGGAGATAAATAGTATAATGGTGGTTCGATGAAGCCTCTGTCAGGCACTTAAATGTGGTTTGCAGAGTATCCCATGTATATGTAGATGTAGATAATCTGATTTGGAGTACTGCATTCCATAAGTAAGACTTATGGAATTTACATTAACTGCTAGTGGGCATCGAAACAGTACAATGGAGAAAGCTGAAAAAGTGTCCGGCCGGGATTCGAACCCGATTCCTCCTGCTTAATAAACAGTCACGCTGACCACTATGCCACTTCGAACACAGCGACCACCCCGGTTACCCTTTAACGCCTCCCGTTAGACGCAAATTTTGAACTCATCCACACAATACTGATGTAGTGCCCCTACCCATTATCCGTTCTCTACTGCAACCTGAATTTCACATGGTCTTTCTCCACAACCCTACCAGATCTCCCCAGAAGTCAGTTCTTCTTTCTCCCAGGAACAATATTTCCACCTCCAGGCCACACAGAAGCAATCTCTTTGTCACGCAGTACCATCATGTCGCTCAATACCTCAACAGATTACTCTGCTACGTTCTGACTTTCTCATGCCGAGCCCTGAAACTGAACCATCATTCTAGGATATTCTTCCCATACTACACAGAGCTGCCTTTCGTCGTCCTCCTAGCCTCTGCAACATTGTCGTCAAATCCCACGATGTCAAAACCACCTTCCATACCTAACGGCTCCCACTTGAAAATCATACACCATTGAAGGCAGGGGCACATGTGAAACCCATGTCTCATTAGCAACTGTCACGTAATCACTGCACGGACTTCTACTTTGTTTTGACTACCACCAAACTGGCTGAACACGTGAATGAGCAGAAACTACCCACAGACAAAACCAAGTAGTAGAGCATGCTCTCCAGTATAAATGTAGGGATTAGGTACGTTCAACACATGCCATTTGGATCCTACTCCCCAATACCAATCCCTCACAACGGAAGAGATGGGAACTTGCATTCGAATACATCATTTCACCTCTTCACTTCCTAGACTCAACCTGCGCTATTCTTTAAACATCTTCAATATTTCCTCTTTAGTCGTTTCTTCTTTTCCCTATCAGCTTTACGCCTTATTACTTATTCATTTTCACCTTTTATATACGCTGCCAGTTACAGTTTTCCGATTCACTCAAGAGCTATTAATCAATCATTGAATATTGAGTACATCAAGTAATTGCATTTACAGATCAATAACTGAAGCGGTACTGAGGTACTACATGTTGATTCCTGTTGAAACATCCACATTAGTACAGGTGTATCCTCCATGTGCGCCAATGCAGGCTCTGTTTCTGGCTTCCATACAGATGTGCGATTACTGCACTGGGATTCATAATTCCACGCCTGTTCGACTTCTTTACGTAGTTTTGTAAGAGCTGTGGGTTATAGTAATAATAATTTCGTGTGGCTCATTGGCCTGGTGCAAGTCTTTCAATTGGACGCCACTTCGGCGACTTGCGTGTCCCTAGCCTACCCTAGTTATCCAACTGGGGAAAGGGGACCTACAGCTTAACGTGGAATCCGAACCATGTGTCGTTTCTGGCGACTCCTTACATCGCTGAGAGGTGAATGATGGGTTAAAATGCCGAGTGAAAAAAATCTGATGTCCGACTGGGTTTTGAACCCGTGACCCTTCGGTTTCCCGTCGAGAGTTTTATCCCAAGATCGCCGGTCCCGACTGTTCGATGTGTCGCATGTGTCAGTTGTTGTCCTATCATATCTCAAACGTACTCGATTCGAGATGAGTCCCAAGACAGTGATGACCAAGGAAATTGCTGAATGTCTTGAAGAGCACGTTGGGTTTCAAGCGTAGTGCATGGCCGAACGTTATCCTGTTAGAATAACACATCGGCTTCCTGCAGCAAGATTGGTAGAAGAACGGATCTTACAACATTCTGCACGTGCTGCGCGCTGGTCAGCCTTCCCTCCACAAACACCGAAGGTGAACCAGTCTTGTAGCTTATCGCACCCCAGACTATAGGCCTTGGGCCATTGTCTCTTGTACGAATGCGCTCTGCGAGACAGCACTTTTCAGGCCTACGTCGTACCCGCAAACGACGGTCAGTTGCCTGCAGGTATACTCTGCTTTCATCGCTGAAGACCGCGATCCCCCATTCCATCTTCCAAGTGATCCTCTGACAGAGCCAGTCGAGCCGGCTTGCGTGGAAGGTGGTCTAGAGATGTGCGCGCCCGTAGCCCTACTGCTCGTAAACCGTTGGCAACAGTTCGTGTTGACACTTCTGCCCTCACAAACGCTCTTATCTATGCAGTGTTTACTTTACGATCTACCAATGCTACCCTTACATTAAGACGATCTCGACGGATGTCTATGCTGCGTGGACGTCCAAAACCTCGTTTACATGTGTCAGAATGATCATGTTACCACTGCAACCAGCATCGTTGCACAAGTGATGCAGCACGTCCAACTTGTGCGTCAGTTCCGCGAGAGGACCATCCCGCTACTCGGAAGGCCACAGTTTAGCCCCTTCCAAACTCGCTCAGTTGGCTGTAGGAAGCACGAGTGTGTCTCCGTGGCATGGCGCCTCGTTCGCTTTACACGTTGATATCACACTGATCCTTATGGTTGTAAGCATTCCCTATTACTGCGTACACAAGATGACGCTCTGGCAGCTATGTCACTGGGCTGTCTGTTGGCGGACAACACTTAAACCATCATCAGTACATCTAACATACCTGCAGGCATACAATAAAAATTTTCAGGAGTACCAATTTTCTGGGAGTGTATAATTTAGTTTTCTCTTGTTACAGTATTATTTATGTTTCCCTTCTTGCTGATTATTACCTATCTTCCTCATCTTACTGTATTTTTTATCCTTCTTTCGTTACTTAGATACTTCTTTGCAAAATGAAACATCCCGTCTGCAGCGGAGTGTGCGATGGTATGAAACTTCCTAGCACATTAAAATTGGTGCCGGAAGCGGGATTCGAACCTCGAATCTTTGCCTTTCGCGGGCATGCGCTCCACCGGCACACAGTTTTAATTTGCCAGGAAGTTTCATATTAGCGCACACTCCGCTGCAAAGTGACAATTTCATTCTGGTAACATCCCTTCGTTGTGGCTAAGCCATGTCTCCACTATATCATTTCTTCCACGAGTGCTAGTTCTGCAAGTTTCAGAGGAAAACTTCTGTGAAGTTTGGAAAGTAGGAGGCGAGGTACTGGCAGAAGTAAAGTTGAGAGGACGGAACTTGAAGCGTGCCGGGATAGCTCAGACGGTAGAGTGCTTGCCCGCAAAATGCGAAGGCCCCAGTTTCGAATCCCGATTCCGGTACACAGTTTTAATCTACCAGAAAATTTCATACACTTCTTCACTTATCAGTCTGTCTTCTTTGGTTTGAAGCTGGCATTCTACTTGTAGAAGGGTATCTTTGACACCCCTCTGACGCCTTTTACTCCATTTTTGCTTACCTTCTTCTGGACGCCTACGTTATGAGTAACTCATATCAATTTTCCTTTTTTCCTCCCCCCTTTCTCTTCCTTAATTAAGGAAGAAGTTATCGATGGCTACTCGTCATTTTCACTGTGCCTGTCTGCAGTACTGAGCCAGTACTGGCCAGCCCCTCTATCTCTTTGGAATTTTGTTTGCAAAAATTTATGGAATAAATAACTTTATGATATTGAGTTACAAAAAATAACATTAATCCTTTGCGAAAATGACAATTTTTTTTTTTAAAATTGGGTGCTATTCTGATTGTAGGTAATGCATTGACTTAGTAGACTCGTCTCATGTAAGCCAGAACCCTTTATGAAAAATAATGTAACCCGAATAGATCGTTTCGCAGATTTCGAAAAACAGCCTTGGTATCAGGAAATACAGTTTGAGAAAGTTCCTCGTTCTACTACTTCATTCGCGGTGGCCGAGGGGACTGAGGCGCTCCAGTCACGGTCTGCACGGCCACTACGGTCGGGGGTTCGAATCCCCCCTCGGGCATGGATATTTGTGCCGTCCTTAGTATAAGGTAGTTGATAAGTAGTTTGTAAGTTTAGGGACTGATGACCCCGTAGTTAAGTCCCCTAAGCTTAACAAACATTTGAACATTTGAACATTACTACATCATTATAATGAGAACACAGGCTCAACTGGGCTATTATGCATCACGAATTTAACGCGATGGGTATTACATTTTTGTGTCCAACAGTACGAGGATAGTCATCAGTTTTTAAGTACTAACTCGAAAACAATCAATTAGCAGTCACATACTCTGCAATTAGCACTTAAGTACGTGGAAGAGAGTTCATCGAAACACTTGCAGACGATTTTCCCACCTTTCCACTCTCTAACTGCTTCGACTAAAGCTATTACATTTTTCCGTTTGAGCTCTGATTTCTCTTATTTTATTGTGATGATCATATCTTCAGATTCAGGTAACAGACAATAAAATATTGTCTCATTCGGATGAGAAAATGGTGACTACAAATTTGTAGAAAGGTCCTTCCAGGACTAAAAACGTCTTTAATGATATAATGATATTATTTGGTGATGGCACTTGTCCTTTTCTACATATTCATACTTCAACGTGAGCCATTTTTCCAAATAATGAATGAAATCTGCAGTTCTGTTTTTCAGGAGAGGGTCCACCTCGCCGCGCGGGAGTAGCCGAGCGGTGTGGAGCGCCACACTGCAAATTGCTCGGC
This sequence comes from Locusta migratoria, assembly GCA_026315105.1. Classification (NCBI taxonomy): domain Eukaryota; kingdom Metazoa; phylum Arthropoda; class Insecta; order Orthoptera; family Acrididae; genus Locusta; species Locusta migratoria. Next base: position 732,694,649 of record CM048755.1, on the reverse strand, counting down.
CTCTTGCGTCGGAGGTTCGAAACCTCTCTCAACTTACTTTACGTAGTTTGTAAGTCTAGGGACATGTGACCAAAGTAGTTTGGTCCCATATTTGAACATTTGAGGGTGCACCTCGAAATCCACCTCATCTTGTTTCTGCAAATGCCATGTCATGTGAAAAGGTTTTCCGTGACGTAAACGACTGAGGTGGTCCATATTTTTCGCATACCTCTGGGACTGCAATTTGTGTGGCAGTGTTTCGACTGACCGGCTAGTAACTAGAAAGAAATGAAGTCGTAATTTGTTGCAACTGCCGCGGTGGAGTGGCCGAGCGTTCTAATGCGTCTTGCTGTGGAGTGACCGGTTGCTCGCCGTCGGAGGTTCGAGTCCGCCCTCGGGCGTGTGTGTGCGTGCGTGCGTGTGTGTGTGTGTGTGTGTGTTTTGTAAGTGTAAGTTAGTTTAAATAGTTTGTAAGTCTAGGGACTGACGACCATAGAATTTGGTCCAATGGGTTTACAAATATTCGAACATTTTGTTCCAACATTCACTCATAATCATGGGGTTGGGGTTGGCTTGTTTGGTTGGAATAGGGGGACTACACTGCTAAGGTTATGTCTCCCGGTGGAGAGGGGAAGGAGTGGTGATAGGGAAGGATGGGAGGGGGAGAGGAAATTCAGTCCGGAAAGTAAAGAAGGAAGGAAGACTGCATCAACTTGGGACCCCGAGCTGGGGTTGGAACACTTGCGGGGAGTGACACTTGCGGGGAACCCGGGGCCCTTGGGGCGGCTAATGGCTTTTCCTGGGTACAGGCACACCAAGAAGTTATGGTGCCCGTAAATTTGAATGGCTGTATCTCTTGTAGTAACATTCATTTTTTGATATAATGTTAAAGTCCAATATACCAGAATTTTGTTTTCCTAAACTCAGTGCCAACTTTTTTTGTCGAAATTTTTGCAGGAAGTAGTCTTGACGTGATTTCATACTTCTGTGCATTAATATTATCAAACATGTAATTTGTGTCTCAAATTGCGCGGCCGGTCCGGTCGGAGGTTCGAGTCCTTCCTCGCACATGGGTATGTTTGTTTGTACTTCGCCAAAGTTATTTTAAGTAAGATTAAGTAGTTTGGCCGCACAAGACTACACATATACACGTAATTTATTTAATTCATCACCACATTTAATTACTAATAATTAAAGAAACTTGAATGTAGAAATTTGAAATAAACACTGGAAACAAATGATTGGTATTTCTCATAAGATGAATGCACAGAACCGTTGAAATATGTCTTGTGAATGTACCTACAAAATCTGCCATGTGAAAATTGTAGTGTGAGTCCCAAATTTGTTTTTTCTATAATAACATTAAAAACATATTAAAAATTCAGAACTCGAAAAACCAGTGAAGTTATGGACTTGAAGCGTTTTGTGTTGCTAAATCTTTACATAGTAGAGACGATTTTAAAATTTGGTTGCTATCGCCAAAGTAGACGAAAAGTTAATGTTTTTGGTGTAATCTTCGCCGTGTAGACTGTATGTTGTAGAAGTCTACGCCGAACCTAATTATAATCATACCTATGAGGAGAGAACGTTGTTGGCACTTCTCCTGCGTTTCCAGTCGGCCGTGCTGTGCTATGTAACGACATCGTACAGTTCCATTTTACCGAGAGCTATATATGTATTTCCCTGGATACGGCATAGGTAGCGGCTGGAGGGCGTGGAGTATGGGTGGTGTAACCCTACTTCTGGAACACCCTGTTTACTACCTACAGCGTTCGGGTCTCCCCGCAAGTGTCTACACCACAGACAAATATATATGTTACTCTGTGTCTACACATTCCCTTTCCCCGCAAGTGTCACTCCCCGCAAGTGTCACTAATTCCCCCGTGCTCGCCACGCACGTACTCACGAAAGAACCGTGAGCCCCCTGGGGTCTCATAATTATGTTGAAAGAGCATAGAATAATAGGCTTATATGATAGTTCCCTTGCCTCAAATAACTGAACATTGAGCACCAATCTGTAAACTTTACATCTCTCTTCAGTGCTCATCATCAGAAGAATACAATACTTGGGACTAAAAACTGTTGTGATCTTGTGGTAAAAGTACAGGTTAAACTTATCATTCCTTCCGTTCGTGCAGCTTCTGCATTTTAATTGAAATGCTGCCGTAGAATCGCTATCTATTTATTCATTAGCCCTCAAGCGTTCGTTCAAGAGTTCTACCGCCGGAGAATTATTAAGTGGGGAATTGGATAGTTGCCTCCTTCTAGATAATTACTTGTTTCTTTGAATGCTTTGAAGATGACAAGCTCATTGAGGGTTTGTTCATCTATATTATAAATCAGCTTGTATAACTTAGCGTTTCATCGATGTTAGACTAATTATCCGAGTCACAAAGTGAGTCGCCGGTCGCGGTGGCCGAGGGGACTGAGGCGCTTCAGTCACGGTCTGCACGGACACTACGGTCGGGGGTTCGAATCTCCCCTCAGGCATGGATATTTGTGTCGTCCTTAGTTGTAGGTAGTTCATAAGTAGTTTGTAAGTTTAGGGACTGATGACCCCGTAGTTAAGTCCCTTAAGTTTAACAAACATTTGAACAAAGTGAGTCTTTTTAAAAGACCAAGTGTGTTACAATTTACCAATGGAGTGGTGAATGCTTTACACGAGCATATTATATCTCTTTCACGAGTTATTTCTGGCTACCATGCTAAAATCTCAGACTTCAGAGTATGTTTGAGCAAATTACTAATGACAATGGCAAGCCCAAGGAAGTTTAGTGACGTCTTTCAAATCTGAGACTAGGTTAGAAGCTTTATCTGTTGCGAAAGGTGCTGACTTCATTACCTTCTCAGAAATTTGAATGTATTCGAAACGGTGAACGGGATCAGATATTCTGGTATTTGTTTTCTTTCTTTCTTTCTTTTTTATCCTTATCAAGAAATTGTACGATAAACTTAACTCTGTTCTCAATATGCCACATTTCACTAAAAGTGGAGATAGTAGCTGTAATTTTGGGCGTTTTACGTGCATCATCCGTCCTCATTGACCTCTAATGGACACATTGTCGAAGAGTGTAAAATCCTAATCTTCCTTCTTCCACCTATGTACCAGTTTGGAAAGACTTTTTTTCTAAGTAAAAGCAGCAATAACTCGTGAAACACGCATTATTTTATTAGCGTCTGCAATGGAAATTAGTCGATTCTTCATAGTAATCGGATGAGGCAGTACCTTCAGAACCTACTTCAGGTCCTACATATACGGTCCCTGGGCTACGTTTTGGAAACTTACTGAATGGTCTAAGGCAACTGTCAGAAATCTCCGTCAAAAGAGTTTAATTCCGCTGATTAATAATTTTTTCTGAGAGACGCACATACTTTCTGGAAATATGCTTTCAGGAGTGGGTTAATAGTGCTAACATCAAATAATATAGATCAAATTAAGCATAACTCTATTTATTCCCAAATAAAATGCAACGGATAATGTATGACAATGCATATTTAATTCGAACAGTGGTCTTGCACCTCTTTGGGAGGTTTGACGTCCACTTGGACCTTGTTGTTTTAATTTCAGGAAAGTTTCCAGCGCTCGTCAATCAGGCGATTTCTCAGTTTAATTTTAAACAGGTTTACGCTTGAAAAAGAATTTTCATGTGGAGCCGAAAAGTGACAACAGCAAATGCTAGATTTTTTTCTTTTACTGATGGAATGAGCCTGTCATATTTTCCAGGTGTTAAAAATTACCATGCTTCCATCTCTAGGTCTTTCAAAGCAGATCATTTTTGCCGTGAACTAAGACCACATTTTTAATCTCTAATGTTTCCAAATCGGCAGTAAGGCGCTCTAATTTGGAATTCCATAATTCCTTTATTTTTAGCTCTACCAATTGCTTATCAAAATTGCCAATTTCGCTATCAAAGGGGAAAAAATTTAGTTCTGTTATGTTAGCAATGAGTGGATTTTGAAGGAAAGCTACATTACCCAGCTTTTTCGGAACTCCTGAAGCCTCTACAGGAAAGCTTCTTTCAAATAAAAACTGCAAATGTTCAAATGTTGGTAAATTTGTGGGACTTAACTACTGCGGTTTTCAGTCCCTAGGCTTACAAACTACTTACAGTAACAGACGCACACACACACCCATGTCCGGTGGAGGATTCGAACCTCGGACGGGGAGCGACCGCGCGCTCCGCAGCAAGGCGCCTTATAGAGCTCGGCCATTTCACCGTGGCAACAAAAGCTCCTTGAGAAATTGATATACTTTACTAAATTAATAGCAGGTACGCAGCAAATTGTAAGATGCAAATAGTTTAATAAACCTTGTAGATAAAAGCGGTAGGTGGATCAAAACAAAATCTCCACTCTGTGACGAAAATGGCATTGAAACAGAGGATGACACTCTAAAGGCTGAATTACTAAATGACTTTTTCAAAGCTGTTTCACAGAGGAAGATTGCACTGTAGTGCCTTCTCTAGATTGCCGCACGGATCACAAAATGGAAGATATCGAAATAATTGCCAGAGGGATAGAAAAACAATTAAAATCGCTCAAACGAGGAAAGGCCGCAGGACCAGATGGGATAGCAGTTCGTTTTTACACAGAGTACGCGAAGTAACTTCCCCCCCCCCCCCCCCTTCTTTTAGTGGTGTACCGTAAGTCTCTAGAAGAGCGTAGCGTTCCGAAAGATTGGAAAATGGCGCAGGTCATCCCCGTTTTTAAGAAGGGACGTCGAACCGATGCCCTGAACTATAGGCCTATATCTCTAACGTCGGTCAGTTGTAGAATTTTGGAACATGTATTATGTTCGAATATAATGACATTTCTGGAGACTAAAAATCTGCTCTGTAGGAATCAGCATGGGTTTCGAAAAAGGCGATCGTGTGAAACCCAGTTCGCGCTATTCGTCCACGAGACTCAGAGGCCGCCGGCCGCGGTGGCCGAGGGGACTGAGGCGCTCCAGTCACGGTCTGCACGGCCACTACGGTCGGGGGTTCGAATCCCCCCTCGGGCATGGGTATTTGTGCCGTCCTTAGTATAAGCACAGACAAATATATACAGACGGGAAACCTCCGTAAGGGCCCGGTCCTACGCTCAGGGGTGCGGGGAGGGAGGATTTTCAGCAGTTCCGTAAGATGTCCCATGATGGCGCTGCGGTCAGAAGCAGCCGCCAGAGCAGGCGGCAGGTAGAGGCTGCCCCCACCACCACCTCCCCTCAAACGCCGGCACGCCGGACACAGCCGTGGCCTCGTGACAGTCGGCACGAGCTCTCCCCTCAGCCTCCCCTCCACGCTACCCTCTGACGTGCGAGAGGTACCCTTAAGCCCGCGATCCGCCTGACACCTGCTAGCGTCTTACGGAACTACGAGGGGAGCGTAGGACAGTGGTTTAGAGGGGGCTGCGTCTCTGTATATGTTACTCTGTGGTATAAGGTAGTAGATAAGTAGTTTGTAAGTTTAGGTACTGATGACCCCGTAGTTAAGTCCCATAAGCTTAACAAACATTTGAACATTTTGAACTCAGAGGCCCATAGACATGGGTTCTCAACTGGATGCTGTGTTTCTTGACTTCTGCGAGGCATTTGATACAGCACCCCACAGACGTTTAATGAACAAAGTGAGAGCATATGGTCTGTCGGACCAATTGTGTGATTGGATTGAAGAGTTCCTAGATAACAAAATGCAGCATGTCATTCTCAATGGACAGAAGTCTTCCGAAGTAAGAGTGATGTCAGGTGTGCCACAGGGGAGTGCAGTGGGTCCGTATCTGTTCACGATATATATAAATGACCTTCCGGATAACATCGGAAGCTCACTGAGGCTTTTGGCAGATGACGCTGTAGTATATAGAGAGGTTGTAACAATGGAAAATTGTATTGAAATGCAGGAGGATCTGTATCGAATTGGCGTATGGTGCAGGGAATGGCAACTGAATCTCAATGTAGACAAGTGTAATGTGCTGCGAATACTTAGAAAGATCCTGTATCTTTTAGCTACAATATAGCGGGTCAGCAACTGGAAGAAGTTAATTCCATAAATTATTTGTGAGTAGGCAGTAGGAGTGATTTAAAATGGAACGACCATATAAAATCAATCGTCAGTAAAGCAGATGCCAGACTTAGATTCATTGGAGGAATCCTAAGGAAATGCAGTCCGAAAACAAAGGAAGTAGGTTACAGTACCCTTGTTCGCCCACAGCTTGAATACTGCTCACCGGTGTGGGATCCGTACTAGGTGGGGATGATAGGGGAAGTGGAATAGATCCAACGGATAGCAGCGCGCTTCCTTACAGCATCATTTGGTAATCGAGAAAGCGTTACAGAGATAATCGATAAACTCCAGTGGAAGACTCTGCAGGAGAGACGCTCTGCCGCTCGGTACAGGCTTTTGTCGAAGTTTCGAGAACATACCTTTACCGAGGAGTCTAGCAGTATATTGCTCCCTCCTACGTGTATCTCGCGAAGAGATCATGAATATAAAATCAGAGAGATTAGAGCCCACACAGAGGCATACCGACAAGCTTTCTTTCCGCGAACAATACGAGACTGGAATAGGAGGGAGAACCGATAGTGGTACTCAAGGTACCCTCCGCCACACACCTATCGGGTGGCTTGCGGGTTATGCATGTATATTTATATATACTATAGTTGATCGCGGGCTTTTTTACGACCCACCTGGGTCGGACCACTAAACACACGGATAACTGTCTTCCTTGACTAGCGAGTATCGCACGTACTTTTCCTGTGTCCAGTCTATGGTACAGCAACGACAGTACGTATTCTCCCGCAGTTAATAATCTCCATCAAACTTAGAGGAGCGGCCTGAATATAGAGACTTTGATCGCTTCTGGATGACGCGGGAAGTAAACTGAGCATAACATGATTTTCCCTTTCAATGACTTCTGTCAGGCATATAAAATGGCTGCGCAGCAGAAACAACCACCGCTTTACATAGTGCCTTTATAACATCAGTTTTCAACGTTATCGAGGCCGCAACAGCTGCAATCGGGATCGATTCGTCAAAGATCAGCTCTGGAGCGGCCCAAGAGACACATGCGCATCCCGACTGGCCGACCACTGGTCTAACAGAACGGGAGTGCCACTGCACGACAAACAGTGCGCTTTTTGGTTGCAGGAGCATAACACAAACGTGTTTCCTAACGGTGGAGGTAGATTAAACAAGAATACAATAACTTCTTTAGCACCTCCTTCTACACAATTGACGAATTTTTGAATAGAAACAAATGATGTATTGTACGTATTCATACTATTACCATTCTTATTTAAGCTTGTTAAAAATTGAAATGTTCCACATCCAAAAGGATCTCCTCAATACTTATGTATGGAATGAACAGCTAATCTAATCTAATCTAGCAGTAGGAATGTACACTTATTTCTTAAAACATTAAGTTATGTACCACTTTCACATGTTTCGTATCAATAATTGTGGTGCGGAAATTTAAAACTGCTGTTAAAAATACACTAAATCAAAATTTGCCAGCGTACCAATAATGAAAATATATAATGCCGAATGAATAACTGTGACATATATAAAGTTCATTTCAAGTGATTATTATATTAATTCTTGGGTTTTGTGGTGCGAAGACTTTTTACAGTTAGTTATGCATACTTTTCACAAATTTTATCTGGACATTTAAATTGATTTCTTCACCATTGTATGTTTTCTAGTAATGTTCCATAAAATCAATACTTTATACTCTATTTCGTACTCCATTATTAAAATTTATTCACCATTCAACAAGCCAGAGCTTTCGAGTGGTACAAAAATTACATCACTACTTTACTTCAGAGCCATAGATCTCAACTACCATTCACATGGATAAAGAAATTGAACCACTTTAACCACTTCCTGCTTACCAAACTTAATTTTAACCAATAAAATGGGAAATAGATGGTTTGTTTAAATACGTGTACTGCTGCGTCCCATTTAACTGTTTTCATTTGTCTGTTGCGCTGATGGTATCATAGTCTAAAGACTTTGTGAAACGTTTCCATCTGTAGTAAGTTGATTTAAAATAAATACCACTAGCAGGGGTGTCTCCGACGTGGATTCCGCTGTGTTGCCTCTCCACGTGTCCATCCCCCAGTTATGGTGACTGCGAAGTGGCGCAGTGGTACACACTGAACTTTCATTCGTGAGGACGGTGGCTCAAATCCACCTACTGCCATGCAGATTTAGGTTTTCCTCGAGTTCCCTAAATCACCTGAGGCAAATGCCAGGATGGTTTACTTGAAAGGTTACTACCAATGTCCTTCCCCTTCCTTACCCTCAAATCCTAGCGTGAGGTTCGACCCTACTGATCACGCTGTCGACGGGACGTTAAACGCTACTCTTCCTTCCTTCTTTTCGCGCTTCGGTGATATTCTATGTCCTGCTGGGGCGGCGTTTCGGCCTCCGACACAAACTTCCTTAACCCGCTTCGGCAGTCAGCCCTGTAAGGGTTGTCTTCTTCGCCAACACTTCGTAGTCGCAATATGTGGAGCCACAAGAATCTTCTGTGCTTCAGCTGGTGTGTGCATAATGTTTTGACTCGTCGGTTCATATTACTGGAAACTCATTCATAGGACCTTCAGAAGAATTCTTTCAGCTTAACTGTTTCCATTAAGGTTAGACAGCGCCACGTACAGACTAGAAACGTTTAACTAAATTCATCCGCCTCTGTGGGTCAGATCATCTTACGTTTCGTTCCTCACACACTTCTGTATTCATGTAACGAAATAAATGCCTTATACTCTCTTCTGACTCAGACAAATACAAATAGCGTTTTAAAATATATAAAGTCATGGCCCAATTATGGAGGCCTTATAACCAAATTCCTACTGCCGGGGATTCCAATGCTGAGTGGACTTTCGTGACCCCTGTAAAAACTCCACTAATGCCCCTTGATTCGCTTTACACTTAACCTGTGAGTTTAGTAGGACCACTCTCAGCAAAATTAATCCATCTGCTGAAAACTATTTTATTTCACATATTCGGGGGAAATGCTGGCACTAATTTCTTGGCATGTGTCCCGGAAAATGTTTAGGTGTCTCTCTGGATCCTCTGTGTTAAGGTCCTTAACCTTTATATGACCCACCTTTTGGCCCGTGTTCATCAGAGACCTAACGTCCCTGTTTCAATCGTAGTTCCGTTCCGTCTCAGAATGTAAAGATGTGTACCGATGAACTAGGGCATCACCACTTTTACATGAAAGCTCACCCTGTCTTCGCTCAAGTCGCTGATAATGTTTAATTTTGGACCGAGAGGCTGGAAGTCTGACAGTAAAAGAAATAATCAGCTATAGGTGTGCTGTTACTACAAATATCTCGGATTCGAGCCATCCCTTGCCACGTGGGAGTGGCCGTGCACTCTAAGCCGCCTCGTTGCGGAGTGCGCGAATACTCCACGTCGGAGGTTCGAGTCCTAACTCGGACATGAGTGTGCCTGTTGTCATTACCGTAAGTTGGTTTAAGTAGTTTGTAACTTAGGTACTGACGACCATTGCATTTGCTCCCATAGCTTTACATGCATTTGATTTTGCAATGAGTCCGACAGAAACATGATTTGCGGCCGAAACCGAAAATTCGGCTCTTCTTCTAGTTTCAGCCGAAACCGAAACTTGCGTTGGCTAGTTATATTTCGGTAAATTTACGTTACACCATAAATCACTAGTTATCCCACATTTAGCGAGATCCCCTCGCTGTACTAAGCCTTCTTGAGTGTGTGTAAGCCTAACAAGGAGTCCGTAGAAGACATAGGGGGCGTTCATATATACTGGCCTAAACATATCATCCACCAATATTAAGTTGGACTTGTGAGCCAGCGCATACAAATACCTCGTACCTGTTATTAGAGAAGCTATATCTTTTTCGCTCGTTGTTCTCGTAGCGCTTTGAATTTCTAATGGCAGTGCAGAGCAGAATAGCTGAAACCATACAAGTTATTGCGAGTACGTATTCTCCTCAGAACAAAGTCCGGGATCCAAATTACGATACGTTTATTCTGACTGCGCTGTAATACAGAAATAACATACATACTTCATCCTAACATTGATATGTAAGCAAAATTGAAGAGCATGGTCACTGCATGACAGACTCAGATTAGGTTCTGTCGCTTCAGATCTGATTCGCGCGTAGCCAAGGCGTCCTACATACTTCGTTAACATTATCATTTTTCATTTGTTTACGACAGTAATTAGTTTTAAGCAAAGTAAAATTGTTTTTATATAGTTCTGATGACTAATAGGCTTCGTTCCTGTCAGTAAATCGACTTCAGTCAATGCTGCAGAAAGCATTTCTAAAAACAGCATTACAGTTCCGACTATTAGTCTGATTGTTGTCAGTATAAATTTATACAAACTCAACAGAAAAAGCTGTCTACCACATGATCAGTGTTTCTTAAACCCATATTAGCTATTAAAAAAGTCCCTCGATTTCAAGGCAACACATCAATAAAACTTTCCAGCATAATAGTATAATAAACGGTTGCATTAAGTACAATAATGAATAAGTTTAATTGTTACAAATACAGTGTACGAATATCACAATAAGATACGATTGTGTTATATTGTAATCAACACCAAAACAGAATTTGAGCCATCCCTTACTAATTTGAGTGACAATTTTGTGTACTCGTATTTATTAGGTAGGTTCTTCTTGAGTTAGGATTTGCATTAAAAAAATGTTACAGTTGAAAAAAGGCGGTGGTACTGCTTCAAAATAATCGCGCGGGGATGGCCTTGCGATCTGGGGCGCAGCACCGTTACGGATCGTACGGCTGCTCGCGTAGGAGATTCCACTCCTACCTCGGGCATGAGTGTATGTGTTGTCCTTAGCGTAAGTTAGTTTAAGTAGTTTATAAGTCTACGGACTGATGAACGCTGTAATTTTTTTCCTTACGATTACAAAAACGGGTTTTCCCCCGAAGTATGCTACATCAGTTAACATCGTAAAAATTGTTCTTTCGTTTTACAAACGATAGTTTGTCGGTAACTTTAGTGACATAATTTTGGTACTTATGAGGGATGTTGAGAAGTTCCTGGCTTTGCCGAGAAAAAATTAAGCTAGAGATTTAAATTACCTATTTATGCAACAACTCTTCCTTGAAATTGATTCACTTGGTGCCGCAGCGGAGTGGCTGAGCGCATTGAGGCGCTAGGCTGCGATGTGCGAGACCGTTCCCCGTCGGGGGTTCGAATCCCCCCTCGGGCATGGATGCTTGTTCTGCCTTTAGTATAAGTTAGTTCATAAGTAGTTTGTAAGTTTAGGGACTGACGACCTAAGCATAACAAACATTTGAATTTTGATTCACTTGGTGTACCGTTGTTGCTGCTTTTCTAGTCCGTATAAATAAAAGAACTCTCCGCAGCCTCTTTTAACGTTTTCAGCCCTTAAAGTATAATATTCTGAGGGGACTACGTCTAACGAATAGGGGATGTTTGACCAGTTGGCAGCGCGGGGTCATCAATTTGGTAGCCACAGCACTGAACGTGTGCGGAGACGCAGTTTAATCCAACAAAAGAATTCCTTCAATCCTGTTTTCACGGTGTTTATACGTTTTTTTTCTTCAATTTGTCCAGCAGGTTAGCATATTACTGTCTGTTTGTAGTAGGTCCACCAACAGATCACCTTCTACATCCCAGAAAACAGACGCCAACACCTTTTTGGTTGATTTCTGGGTGCAGAACTTTTTGGACATGGGGATATGCTGTGAAAACCATTCTTTCGGCTGTTGCTTACTTTCATGATCATAAATATGAATGCGCGATTCATCCTCAGTCGCCAACCTCACCAAAAAGCACTTATGATGTCTCATTGCGTACCTTAGGCTGATCACAGTTCAAACTCTTCAGCGACCATTTCTCTGAAATATCTAGGACTGCGGTGGTAATGAAATCAACACGCTCCCGGGATATGTCTAGCATATCGGCCATGTTTTTGGAGGTAACGGTTCTTCCTGAATGACAGTATCAGGTGCTCCAGTTCCTGTTGCGGTTTGAGGACGACCACTGCGGGGCTCGTCTCCAACAGTGAGATGGCCAGTCTTGAAACGAGATATTCATGTCTTCACAGTTCTGTGCCAAGCAAACATCTCTCAGAGATTTTGTGGCATCTCAGTGTTAATGTCCTTTGCGGACTTTCCCTGTAGAAAGAAAAATTTCGTAATAGCCCGTAACTACGAAAACGAGATACTTTCTTGTGACTGCAATCTTGGTTACCATCTGTAGCAGAACGAATAGTACGAACAGTTAACTCTTGCTGTTTACAAAACTACGTATTAAGATTTAAAATTTTCAAATTAACTTTTTCACTTTTATTGGTATTGACTGTGGTCTAAATTCGCCAAGTTGTGTTTACAAAGTAAAGAAACTCAAAATTTTAAATGTCATTAGAATTTTTGGTATGCAGATTGTTAGTTACCAGAACCCTGCATTTCCAGGGAAGTAGGAAGTCGTAGCTATTCAAAATGAAGTAATTAAAATAGGAACGTACTTGAATTCTCTGGTAGTAGCAACAGATGACGAAAAAGTTATTCTTTCAGGATAATAGCGACGCCAATAAATAACGTTACTCCGTTGCCGCGAATCTTTTATTTGCACTTGTGACAACACGGTCGACCTCGCAGTTGCCCCCATTCTAACGCCAGATGGCTGCCGTGCTAACTTGTACGTTTTTCGGTGTATCGTCTTCTTATACCCCGTTTAGATATGAAAAGATCCACTTCCTTTACCTCTCTTACTGGCTCCGGAGAAGCAATAGTTCTGTTTTGCGCACCTCTATGGGCAACCCCTTCTCGAATTATACTTGGTGAAGCGATATTCGCGCTCTCGGGCTCTTTGAAGCGTCATTCCTCACTTCCCAACAACGAGCAAATGTCTCTCACAAAAATTCTTCCTGCGCATATTTTCCGGCAGTAAATGGAGGTCGAACACTGAGATCGGTGTGTGTTCCATACGTCAACGTGTTTCAGAATTACACAATTACACCAAAAGACTTTTAGGGGATGTAGAAGGCATCTTAAGGAACAAAATGAGATAGAACGCCATGCCCGGAAACGTCATTCAGCGACGCTACGGAGCGTCTGCGTTGCTGGAGGGGATGTCCAGCAGCAAGCGCCGGCGCCTCTAACTCGGACTCTCCGTAGCGACGTTGAACGGCGATTCCGGACATAGGATTCTGTGATTATTTTGTATCTCAAGACACCTTCTACATCCCCTAGAACAGTGTTTTTCAACTTTTTTAATATGCGACCCACTTCGAAGTAAAAATATTCTGGGGGCTCCAAATCAAATATTTGTAAATCTATCGGACCAAACTGCGTGGTCATCAGTCCGCAGCTTACAAACTACTTAAACCTAGGTAAACTAACCTAAGGACAAACACACACACCCATGCCCCAGGGAGGACTCGAACCTCCACGGCGAGCAACCGCGCGCTCCGCAGCGAGACGATTTAGACCGCTCGGCTACTCCACCTGGCGGCTCCCTTTTCAAATAAAGATATTCTAGCGACCCACCCACCCCCTCCTCATTTATTTTAATTTTGTCGGAATAGAACATATTATCCTATTTTACATGATTTCCACAGAAAAATATATTTCGCTTAACGAGAGTTTCGTATTTCAGGCAAAACTCAGAAGCGAATTATGCTCATTAAGAAAGAAGCCACTGTATTCACAATTTGTAAAAAAAAGGAGATCTTCTTTCGAATTTTCCCGAATTACTTATTATATTATGTTCTTTTACCTTTTGATGGTTTCCGAAAACAGTATCCGGCTTTATTCATCATTAACACACTGTATTATAAAACAGTCTTTGATCTATCCAATTCATAATTAATGTTACACAAAGAACTCCGTAATTTTAGCATGAAATAAATTTCACTTAGGCATATACTTGGCATTACTGAAACCTTGGTTATTTGATGGTGCAAGCACTTCTTCCTGTGACGGTGACCCACAAGTTGAAAAACACTGCCTGCAAGTTTGTTGGTGTGTAAATACGCTGACGTATGGAACACACACACATATCAGCCTTCGACGTCCATTTACTGCCGGAAATTTGCGCGGGGCGAAATTTTGTGAGAGACATTTTCTTATTGCTGGCACGTGAGGAATCGCGCTGCGGAGCCCGAGTGCGCGACTTTCACTCCACCCTGTATAAGTTTCATAGCCTCGTTGTATAATTTATAATGAAAAATAGGATTTCAATTTTCGTGTTTTTAGGATACGTTAGTGTAAGTAGTTTGTAAGTTTAGGGACCGATGACGACTGCAGTTAGGTCGTATAACTTTACAACCCTTTGAATTTTCGTGTTCATGTATTTATATAATGCCAAGGAATAACGTTATTTCGTTACTGCGATAGTTTGAGTTCCACTGCTGAAAATATGGTGGACATCTTAGCTCCAGGGAGAGATTGGCCATACGTGAGACCATTCCTGATTGGCTGACAGCCCAGAAAGCCACGTTTTTAACAGATTTGGCGGGCTTTACGTGGGAGTGAATAGCTACAGTGTGCGTTTCTGTACTGTGGTATGTCTTAAAAGCTTCTGATAGCGATTTCACTGTACTATTACTTACAGTTTGTATTACGGTAGGCACTGCTCCACTTTTGCACGTCTTTTGTTGGTTATATATACGTATATTAACTTGTTGTTCGTTGCTCGTTGACGATAACCTTACAACTTCTCGGCAGTTTTTAAGATTATATGTTAGTTTGAAGTGATTTGCTGAGTGTAATTAATAATGTGTATTAGATAATCATTAAGGGCAGTGTCCGCCTCCGTAGCTCAGTGGCAGCTTCGCTGACTACAACGTAGGGGGCCCGGGTTCGATTCCCGGCATGGGATTGGATGTTGTGTGTTGTCCTAATCATCATCATCATCATCATTGGCACGTAAGTCGCCCACGCGACGTCAAATACAAAGACTTACACTCAAGCGGCCGAACAATCCCGTAAGGGATCTCCCGGCCACGAAAGCCATACGCTCATTTCCATTAAGGGCAGTCAAGAGAAATGCATCTTTGTTACTCTGTTGGCTGTATAAACCGAAGTAAAGATTGTTATATGATGTTTGTGTTCGCAAGGAATGAGGAAATAAGGAAACAGTGGGCAGTGAAAGTTAAATGAGAAAGCGGGAACCGTGAAGGCGACTTTTGGAAACCAACGAATTATTCCTGCCTGTGTAAAATTAATATTTTCTGCCCCTCCCCCCCCCCAAAAAAAAATGCGAGGCACTGATCAAATTCAGCAATGGAACTACTGCCTCCGAAATTCCCGCGTGGTGTAGTGGTTGCGCACTGAATTCATAATGTGAAGGTCGGGAGGTCGAATACGGTAAGCGCTAAAGTTTTTAAACAGCGTTTTCTAGCTTTTTCTTAGTTCATGGTTCTGGTTTTTGACATGTCGTGCTACAATGTATGTTCTAACATGGCTACGGTACCTCCCGTTTGGCTGTGTATTACTGGCTATTCACAATCCCATAATTGGTTACGGGATGTGACGTGAGAAAGGGAGGAGTCGTGACTATTGACTCGTTGTAAATATTCAGTTACCTATTTTGAGTCTGTTTCTGCTGTTTCACTAGAGATAGTATTGTTATTTTTCCGATTTTCTGTGATACAGTGTCCGTAAAAGTATCCACAGAATGACATTTTTGGTATTTCCTAGTTTAGGAAAATGTTATAAAGATCGATAGCACACTTAAAGTGTATTATATCGTGGCGGAAAGAGATGATGATTTCATCGATGGATATGCAGACAGAAAATTCTGTAACAGCATTATTTTCATTGAGATAGATTAGATGAAATACCTCTCTTTCTTATTAATCAACTGCCAACTGTCGAAATTGCCAGAACATACATCCTACAATATGGTATTAACAACCGACAGTCATAGAAACTGTTTCACGAGACTTATTTGCTTACAAATTTATTAGGCCTGTATATACAGGGTGTCCAGAAAAGGGCTCCCTGATTTCAAAATTAAATATCTCAAAAACAAAGATCGATAGAGGAATGCAGTAAACGGTATGTTTATTGTGAAAGTAGTAAGAAGTTTATACAGCAGTTTGAAATAATAGTTACAAAAGCTGCTAATAGATGGCGTTGTACGCTGTACAGCTCATATCAGCATACATAAGCGAAATAATCGTATGAAAACACTCTTTGCAAACAATCACATCACAATGTTTTCAAAATGTTCACCATTGGCACTACAGAGGTGGCGCAAACGAAGAATGAAATTTGCCATCACATTTCTTAGTGTCTCAACCGAAATGGAATCACATGCCACAGAGATCTCCGATTCAACATCGCCCAGCGTGGCGGGATGCTTCGGGTAGTCCATGTCTTTCACTGTGCCCCACAAAAAAAAGTCACAGGGAGTCAAATCCGGCGAATATGGAGGCCAATCCATGCCTGCACCAGTAAATTTGGGATATTCCAAAGCAATGACTTGATTCCCGAAGTATTCCTCAAGGAAGCGAAACACTTGTTCGGTCCGATGTGGGCGGGCTCCATCTTGCATAAGCCATTCAGTACCTGGTCGATCCTCTAACGCTTGCTGTGTGGCGACAAATTGTTCCAAAATTGCAACGTAACGTGCACCAGTGACCGTTTCTCGAAAGGAAAACGGGCCAATAATGCCTCTACTACATACTGCAGCCCACACATTAACTTTAGGAGAATACAGGGGTTTCGCTTCACACCCATATGGCTTTTCGGAACCCTAAAATCGCCATTTCTGCTTATTCACGTAACCATTCAGGTGGAATTGTGCTTCATCTGTGATGATGATGATCGTGTGGCATTAATGACCGTTAGACCCCAACTGGGGTCGTGTTCAGCCTGCCTGGTGCAAGTCTTTTTATCTGACGCCACTTCGGCGACTTGCGTGTCAATGATGATGAAATGATGATGAGGACAACATAACACCCAGTCCCCGGGGGGAGAAAATTTCCAACCCGACCGGGAATCGAACCCGGGCGTGCTAACCCATCACGCTGTCCACTAGACTACGGAGGCGGAAGCTTCATCTGTAAACCAGATGCAGCCAACATCAAATCCTTCACTATCAATCATTGTGAGCTTCTGATTATCAAAGGCAACCCTTTGATGCACAGCTCGTACGGGTATGGCCTGGAATGGAAACATGTGTAGGCTCTTTCTCAGTATTTTCTGCGTGCTGGAATGCTTCACACCATTCTCAGATGCAATTCTACGGACGGATGACATAGGATTTCGCTGAATAATTTCAGAAACTGTGGCGATATTTTCAGGCGTATCTGCGGTTTGCTTGCGGCCAACATGCCCCACTAGATCATCAGTTACGCTGCCTGTTCGTTGAAATTTTGCGAAGAGCGTACGAATTGTTTTTGCATCGGGTCCTTTTGGAACATTAAATCGTGCTTGAAAACTTCGTCTTGTTCCCGTAGGACTCTCTTATAACCTGTGCCACTCTAGCACCAGAAAAACGCGTTATTCAATGGAGTCATTGGTTTTAATCTCTTCCTTCGGTACGCTAGCCTCCTTTCACGTTTCAATAGTGAAACTGATCGCTCTAGGCTTCGGATCACTATTTATACTAGGCATTACGTATGTCGATTACAGGGCCATCTGTTAGCAGCTTTCGTAACTATTATTTCAAACTGCTGTATAAACTTCTTACAGCTTTCACAATAAACATACCGTTTACTGCATTCCTCTATCGATCTTTGTTTTCGAGATATTTAATTTTGAAATCAGGAAGTCCTTTTCTGGACGCCCTGTAGATGAATGGAATTTATTTAACTACGTGTTGATTAGTAAGCTAGAAGATGTGATTTGGTGTAACTGATGGAATGATGCCTTATTCCCATCGACAAGTGGCTGCATGTCTGCCAGGGTCGCTATGTAAGTGCACGTCCCGCTCGCAGTCTGGTAAAAACATGGCGGACAACGGCCTGTTGGCCACTCTCTCCCTATATAGGCTCTCTATCCTGTACTTCTCGCGACGGATCGACGTCTAAAACCGCCTTTACAGATTATTCCTTTAACCAATCTTAACAGATGCGTACAAAATGTTCAAATGTTTGTTAAGCTTAAGGGACTTAACTGCGGGGTCATCAGTCCCTAAACTTACAAACTACTTATGAACTACCTTATACTAAAGACGACACAAACATCCATGCCCGAGGGGGGATTGGAACCCCCGACCGTAGCGGCCGTGCATACTGTGACTGGCGCGCCGCAGTCCCCTCGTCTACCGCGGCCGGCAGATGCGTACACACAAGATTTTTGTTTTGTGCGCATTTATGGCGAAGCCCCTTTCAAATTGTATAAGTTTATTTAATATTAAAAATCGTCACTTCAGTTTTCTCGTTCGCGTATGTAGGAATGTTGCAGGTGTCCGGCGTATTTATTCGCAGACTCTTCCACCATTGATTTTGGTTGGAAACAGTATGACAATAATTTATTTGGTGCATTCAGAGACGGAGGTTTATATGTTAGATGTCCTGTAACGCGCCGTATACTGTCCGCGGCGTTCTGCGTTAACGCGTAGAGCGCAAGGAATGGCAGCGTAAACCACGAACAGGATAAACTAAGCAGTACTCAACAACTACTTTCACTACCGGACCCAGATTCGATTCGAGGTCCTCCACATTTGGATCTACTGTCGCACCATTACGCCACACCGTGCACCGCGGAGTTAACTAGTGAACAGTGTAGCATAAACGGCTTAGTTATAGGACTTCGACCAGTGGCGTGGGCTTGTCGTGTGTGACATCATCGCTGAGCGGTAGTTTAGAGATGCGCGCGTGTTTGTAGGTGCCGTGAGTAATTACGTGGTGGCTCAGTTACACACTGTTTTTTCCTCGTCGCCTTCAAAAAAATGTTCAAATGATTGTATAGCTTATGGGACATAACTACGGGGTCATCAGTCCCTAAACTTACAAACTACTTATGAACTAGCTAAAACTAAGGACGGCACAAATATCCATACCCGAGGGGGGATTCCAACCCCCGACCGTAGTGGCCGTTCAGAGCGTGACTGGAGCGCCTCAGTCCCCTCGGCCACCGCGGCCGGCGAGATATTAACCCGTATACGGGTGTTCTGACATGTTGATGACGTCATGGGTCAAAGCAGACGGATGGGATCGCGCCGTAAAATAATGGCGCATAAACTACGCGAAACGAGTTTAACACGCATAAAAGCTGTCTCGGTCATTTGTGCGCACTGTTGACTCCCTGCATCCGTCAGAGAGGTGGTAAAAATGCTACTTACGGGACGGCGTAAACACAGAGTGAATGCGGCTACGGCTAGCCGGCCGCGGCACAATGGAGCCGTCCCCCGCGCGCCGAGGCGGTCAGACAGAAGCGTGGCGCGCCGCCGTTTCACGAGTCGCTGCTCGCTACGCACGCCGCTCAATAAACTCGCCACTCGACGCCCTTTGAAAATGGTCTCTTCATCTAATTCCTCGTTACGATCTGGCTCTGCACTCTGACGGCCTCAAATTAACAGCCGCCGCAGCTAACATCCGCACTCCCGTTTCGCCCGAGCTCGCTCTTCTCTCAGTAAATACTCTGACGCCAAAACTCTGGCCGGCTATTTGTCGGGCATTGTTCATCTTTATTACGCAGTTGCAGAGATGATACGTTCTGCCCGATATCGAAACGCCCCCACAACTAAATTAAACTTTTAACTCGTGGTTTAAGTTACTACACAATGAAAATATCGAGTTTTGTACCAAACTTCAGTGTCTCGTTTTTAATCTCTACCCGCTGATACCTCTGAAGTGACGCAATTCTGAGAAAAGTCTCCAGTGAAAGTTGAATGGTTTGAACCGGAGTCATGGAATCGTTATCTCGAAATGACATTGAACCCGTTTTTCAAGGTCAAACCAATTTTTTTTTTTCAATTGGTAGCTTGTATTTTCTTAATCCATATCTGTACTCTACGTGAAAAAATAGGCATTTTTGTACGAAATTTTTTTCCGAAAAACTAATGGTTTGCAACCGGGGGGCACTTCATTGTAAGTATCTCGAGAGCGAACCGAGATGGGGAAAATTTTTCAAGTTCACTAAAATTTTGCCAGTGGACAGAGTTCAGAAACCATACAAGACCTTCATTGAAAATTTTTCCCGATCTCGCTTCGTTCTCAAGATACCGGTAACCTCGGAAACTGACAATGAAGTACCCCCTGGCGACAAACCATTAGTTTTTTTTTTTTTTTTTTTTTTTTTTTTTTTTTTTTTTTTTTTTTTTAATGTACAAATATTGCTAAATCTATTAGACCGAATTGCTATGGTCATCAGTTCCTAGACTGAAAGGATACTTAAACTAAGCACGGTCTGCACGGCCACTACGGTCGGGGGTTCGAATCCCCCCTCGGGCATGGATATTTGTGCCGTCCTTAGTTGTAGGTAGTTCATAAGTAGTTTGTAAGTTTAGGGACTGATGACCCCGTAGTTAAGTCCCTTAAGCTTAACATACATTTGAACATTTGAACTTAAACTAAGGACAACACGCACACCATGCTGGAGGGAGGCGCCTTAGAACGTTCGGCCACTCCACTGCGGCTGAATAACGGATTTGTACGGTCTTTCTATTCAAGAAGAATAAACCTTCTTTATCGGAATGCATTTCATACCTACAGAAAAAAGAAATATTTCCACTTCCATCCACACGATCAGATGTAAAAACTATACGAGAGTAGACAATTTATGAAAACTGTCTATTTTGAAAGAGAACTGGTTTCAAGACACACAGAAATTTAAGGCATTAGTTTCCTATGAGTGCTGAATTAAATTTTTGTGTCCCAACTTCGTCGCCGCTTTTGTGTCCCAGCCTCGTCGTAGGTGTCGGTGGCCGAGTGGAATGAGACCGACACGCTGGTGCAGGTACGGAGGGGAGCAGCCAGAAACTATAAACACTAGAGCAAATTAGAAAGATATATATTGCACAGAATGTAACAATACTTAACTTTTACATAGTACTGCAGAATGTTGATACATAGTTGTTGGAGGCCTGCCTAGTGCCTGTACAATAGCGAAGTCTTCAATCGTGCCTATCTGATTACGAAGGTCGTAACTGTTTGCTAGCTCAGTCCGAAGTGCCTGCTAGCTCAGTCCGAAGTGCGAAGTGCACGATGTCCTTCAGTGGTGGCCACGAACGGAGTTGTACCAGAGGGCGCTCGTGGCTGTCGTCGGAAGAACGCCGCGCCGTGCGTGCATGACGGCGCGCGGCGAAAGTAAGTGGCGCGCACTTTGTACTTGTGCGACACCACACCCCTCCCCCCCAAACCGCCGCGCCGTCGTGGCGTAGGGCTGAGGGCCACGGCGACGGCACTGGGAGGAGGGCCTGGGCGGGGGCGTTACTGGTGGGACGGGCGTCGTAGCGGAGGCCGGGATCGAGACGCCGTCCGCGCCCCGGCATCCGCCTTGCGATCCTCCAGGGAACCCGCCGAAACCTGGGGAAGGGCGCCCGCCCCCGCCCAGAGGGAGCAGGTCATCTTCTTCTGAGGTGCGTGGCCCAAGCTGGGGGGGCCCGCACGGTCCCGGAGTCCCTCTCGGTGACGCTGTCATCTGCGGCGGCGACAGCGGCGGCGACGACTGCGTCGGATGTACGTCGACGTCCATAGGGATCTCGTAGTCCGGGGACGAACGATGTGGTTGTGCTCCCTGGCGGTGAACTGGGTCTGGAATCAAGAAACCGGAGACAGGATCGCGCGGTCTGTGCAGGCGCAATTGGTTTGCGTGGCGCCGCAGCTCCGACCCTGTGGAAGAACGTACAACAAACATATTGTGCCCAAGCACGCGTTGAATGGTGCCCGGCAACCATGTCTTCTTGTTTCCAGCAAACACCCTGTACAGCACCGGCGTGGAAACCTGAAAACGCGTAGCGCCATACGAACCGACTCGGTGCGTGGGAGGCTGCAGCAGGTGAAGGAGAGTGCGGTGACGGCGGCCGTGTAGCAGCTCGGCAGGAGACGGGCCGTCACGTGGCATGCACCGATACGTAGACAGGAAAATTTGAAGAGCTTGCTGCCTGGAGTGCTGACCTTTCATCTTCTCCATGTGAGACTTGAATGTTCGAACGAAACGTTCTGCTTCACCATTGGACTGAGGGTGAAAAGGCGCGGTGGTGATATGCTGAATGCCATTCACACGACAAAACTGTTGAAATTCCGCACTAACAAACTGAGGTCCATTGTCACTGACGATAGTTTCAGGCAAGCCTTCGATGCAAAACACTGATGTTAAGGCACTGATTGTACTAGACGCCGTCGTTGAGTTCATGGCAATCACAAAAGGAAACTTGCTGAAAGCGTCTACAACAATTAACCATCGCGTATTCCAGAAAGGTCCGGCAAAGTCAATGTGTAAACGTTGCCATGGTCCCTTGGGGCGTGGCCAGTCCGAGAAACGTTGTGGAGGAGCCGCCTGATGCTCCGCACAAACTGTACACTGTGATGTCATGCTCCCTATCTGAGCGTCCATACCAACCCAGGTACAATGACGTCTGGCCAGTTGCTTTGTCCTAACAATACCCCAATGTCCTTGATGCAGGAGGCCTAACACTTCTCGTTGCAGGGAACGAGGAACAATCACTCTTGTTTGGTCGTTGTCGGTATGCAACAACAGTACACCCTGACTTAAAGATAATGCATGACGTTGTGCAAAATAACGTCGAACCAGAGGCCGATCAATGTCTTTGGCTCTGGCAGGCCACCCTGAGCGAACAAAACGTGCTACCACACTTAGATCTGCATCCGCAGCTGTTTCCTGTGCAACCCGACGAGAGTTCAAAGGAAAGTCTGCGACAGCGGAAGCATCTCTGGAGTCTATCTGCCAACATGCCATTTCTGAAGAATCAAACGACACATCCTGGCCAACCGGAAGTCGGGAAATTGTGTCCGCGTTAGCATGTTTAGTGGTAGGTCGGTACAAAATCTCATACTGATAATTAGACAGTATTAAGGACCATCTCTGAAGCTTTTGTGCCGTACGTGGCGGAATTGGCTTTGTGGGTGAGAACAACGACGTGAGAGGCTTGTGGTCCGTCAACAAATAGAAGTTTCTGCCATAGAGATAATGATGAAACTTTGTGACGCCGTAAATGATTGCTAAGGCCTCCTTTTCTATCTGACTGTAATTTTGTTGCGTCGGCGTCAGTAGCTTGGATGCAAAGGCAATAGGACGATCATGACATCCAATACGATGTGAGATAACAGCGCCTACACCGTACGACGAGGCGTCAACTGCTAGCACTACAGGCTTCTGTGGGTCAAAGGGAATCAAACATGCATCACTGAGTAGTGCAGACTTTAGTTTGTCAAAGGCAACCTGACAATCTTTGGACCATACAAAAGGAACATTCTTCCTACGTAAGTGATGCAGTGGAACTGCAATCTGAGAGGCATTGGGAATAAATCTGAAATAATAGTTAAGCTTTCCCATTACTGCTTGCAATTCATGCACATTCTTAGGAGGAGGCAATTCTTTGATCGCTCGAAGATGCGACTGTAAGGGATGGATTCCTTGGGCATTAATCACATGGCCTAGGTACTCTATTTCAGTTTGAAAAAACGAACACTTTGCTTTATTACAGCGTAGACCTGCTGCAGTCAACACTTTGAAAAGGCACTCCAGGTTTGCTAAATGTTCTTCAACTGTACGTCCGGATACCACAATATCATCTAAATAGTTCGAACAACACGGTACAGAAACTGTCAGCTGTTCCAAAAAGCGCTGAAAAATAGCGGGAGCGGAAGAACTGCCAAAGGGTAGGCGTTGAAATTGAAAAAGGCCCATGTGAGTATTAATGACGAAAAACTTTTTCGACTCGTCATCAAGTGGAATCTGTAAGTATGCCTCTGCTAAATCAATCTTGGAAAAGAAACGAGACTGTCCTAATTTGTCCATTAGTTCGTCAGGTCTGGGCAGGGGATAAGTGTCTACAATTGTTTGACTGTTCACTGTTGATTTGAAGTCCGCACAGATACGAAGTTTTCCTGACGGCTTGGGTATAATTACTATAGGCGAGGCCCACTGACTCGCAGAAACAGGAGAAATCACCCCACTATCTTGCCAACGTTTAAGTTCTTCGGCAACTGTATCACGCAAGGCGATAGGCACTGGTCTAGCTTTACGAAACTTTGGAACTGCAGATTCTTTTAAAGTTACATGTGCCACGAAGTCTTTTGCACAACCTAGTTCCGGCGAAAACAAGTCACTATATTTTTCACACAATGCATTGATTTTATCCTGAGGCACTATTGACGAAATTTGAAGCACATCTCTTTGAATTGATAAACCAAACAAGTCAAAAGCATCTAGTCCAAAAATGTTCTGTGTCGATTTGGCCTGAAGAACTACAAAAGCAACTGTTTTTGTTACACCTTGAAAAGAGGCAGGCAGGCTACACGTTCCTAGCACGGGAATATTTTCACCTGTATAAGCTGTTAACACTTGCTGTGACGACGACAATTTTGGCGAACCCAGAAGTTCATAAGTATCTTTATTTATTAATGTGACAGCGGAACCAGTATCAAGCTGAAATTGCACAGTCTTATTTTCTACGAAGAGAGTCACAAACAGTTTTTGCTTGCGGCGCTCGACAGGTGCGCGAATGTGGGCAACGTCTGCTACGGTTTGTTTGCTGCGTCTGCGCGGGCCGCGTAGTGAAGTAAGCGGCGCAGACTCGGCACACAGGGGATTAACCACACTGTCACTAGATGACACTACCGCCGGATCGGCGTCCGCGCAATGCGAAGCTACTCCAGATTTACTAACTACTGCACTACACTTTTGAGTAGCTACTTGATGTCTACTGTCACTAGCTACACAGTACTGGGCACTATTACAAGGAGCAGTTGCAGAAGGCACTATTTTCACTACAGGAATGCACTGTTCATAGTCATTTTGCTTGTCCCGAACCCTTTTCCGTTGCACTGTTTTATGCGCTCGTCGGCGCTTGCTACGTGGTGCACTATATAGTTTTGCCATAGGCGCAGAACTACCTTCTTGCAATTGAGATCCAAGGAAAGCACTGTTCAATTCCACAGCCCGTATAACATTTACAGAATGAACTGTTCTCGCACTCTGCGAAGCACTGTTTCTAACGGTATCGTTCTTTGAGTTTTTAATTTGCATACACACAGACTGCACATGTCCTGATTTGCCACATTGATAACAGGTTGCGTTGCGACTAGGGCACTGCGCTCGCTTGTGGCGAGATACACACTGGGGGCAAGATTTACGTACATTTTTCTGAAATGAGCGTTGGCTCCCGTTATTCAAATTACTGTTTCTAACACGACGGGGCGACCTTTGCGTCGCACTTTTACACTGGCTACTGTTCACTGTCTGTTCAGCACGGCCGGTAGAAAAATAAGAATCACTAGTGCTATACTGAGAACTACGGCTAGGAAAGCGTCCGTTGCGGCGCACTGAATTTACACTATGGCTTTGCATTTCTACATCAGCTAAGTCAAAAGTATCATGCGCTTCTATAAGCTGCAGTACACTGTCTAATGAGGGGTCTGACTGTTTTAGAATTGCTGCCCTAATTCTGGGGTCCTGAATGTTCTGCGTAATCGCATCCCTCAACATCACGTCACTATACGAAAGTCCACAAGAGCAAGTAAATTTACATTGGCGGGTTAAGCCCTTCAATTCCGTAATCCACTCTTGGTGTGACTGCTGCGGTAATTTTTTAAGTCTGAAAAATCGGTACCGTGCAGCGGCTACAAGAACTTTTCTCTCGTAATGAGCATTTAGTGCATCTACAATTTGTTCAAAGTCTACATCCCGAGGAGATGCGAGAGGGAAAAGTTTTTGCAATAGTACGAAAGTCTGGGGGCCCACAATCGATAAGAAAAGGTTCTTCACTCTCTGACCTGTAATTTGATGAGCCGCGACGAGTTCTTGAAACTGTGCGAAATAGTCGCTCCATTCTTCCTCACGTTCGTTGTACTGCCGGAACGTCGGAAGCGGTGCGGCGGCAGGTGTGGGCTGCTGATGCGACGGCTGTTGTTGAGTTGACGTCAAGTGCGCCACCGCCTGGAGAAGTTGTGTAATTTGCGCCGTCTGTAACTGAATAATTTCCATTAAGTTTGGGTTCGGGGTAGTGGCCATGCTGACCGATTAGGCGCCGCGCATACAAGTAAATTATAACAAAACACAAATGCAATATGAAAGAGGACGCTCTGCAACAAAAAAGTCCACAAAACACGTAACAAAATATCTTTCCCCAAAATTCTTATAATAAGGGTGGGTGGGCGGGAGCAATTTCTGCGTGCTCCGACTGCTGCTGTCTGGCTGCTGTAAGCGGGCTGGTCCAAGGTTCTATCACTCCTCGTCGCCACTTTTGTGTCCCAACTTCGTCGCCGCTTTTGTGTCCCAGCCTCGTCGTAGGTGTCGGTGGCCGAGTGGAATGAGACCGACACGCTGGTGCAGGTACGGAGGGGAGCAGCCAGAAACTATAAACACTAGAGCAAATTAGAAAGATATATATTGCACAGAATGTAACAATACTTAACTTTTACATAGTACTGCAGAATGTTGATACATAGTTGTTGGAGGCCTGCCTAGTGCCTGTACAATAGCGAAGTCTTCAATCGTGCCTATCTGATTACGAAGGTCGTAACTGTTTGCTAGCTCAGTCCGAAGTGCCTGCTAGCTCAGTCCGAAGTGCGAAGTGCACGATGTCCTTCAGTGGTGGCCACGAGCGGAGTTGTACCAGAGGGCGCTCGTGGCTGTCGTCGGAAGAACGCCGCGCCGTGCGTGCATGACGGCGCGCGGCGAAAGTAAGTGGCGCGCACTTTGTACTTGTGCGACACCACATAAATTATCAGGAAAATTGAAAATTTGGGTCAAGTCGGGATTCAGTCTCATGTCTCCTTACTAGTCAGTTGCGCTGATAACTACAAGACTAACTTAGTGCTTTTTCCCATTTTCATTCATTACCTTACGTTGAAATTCATAACTTCTTCTAATAGTCTGATGCTGCAAAGATCGGGTGGCAGCCAAGTACGAAACATGGTAGTTCCTACGACTGTGACAGCCTTGTTGCAGTTTTAAGACGAAATTTAAACTGACAAATTTATATATCATTAGCATTTTATTTAAAAAGTAACCATAAAACACAAAATGTTAATGAAGACTATTTATTTTCCTTTTCACTAAAGGAACAATGGTACCACTTCTCCAATAAAGCTAATTCGAAGACAAGCTCTTTAGTGTAAATCTGCCAGTGACCTTCTGCGGGTGGATATCGTTCTCTTCTTTGCGTAAAAAAGCAGCATGTCCTCGTAGGTCTATCATCAACGTACTGGTAGCTGCAAATTTACACCGACGAAACATAAAACTACGAGACCAATTTTGGTTACACCCAAACTTCACGCCGTAGGTGTATAAGTTCTAGATGCAGACAAGTTTCCATACTGTAAACATAACACGAAAATCAGCAAAACTTCATAACCCTTGCTAGCTGAAGAGGAGTAAAGTAACTTGATCTAACTATAGATTAATTCGCTGAATGTTTGTCCTGTAAAAAAAAAAATAAATAAATAAATAAATAAAAAAATAAAAAATGTATTTTCATGATGAAAATGTTTGGAAAGGTAATGAGACGTTTATGATGACTTTCTTGACTCATACCGGTACCTCTTAAAATAATTTTATTTAGAAAACATATTAGGCATCCTGTACAGATAATGTGTCTAACACGACCATCATGCTACCATCATTGCTTTAAAAAAAAAGTTATTCTCTGTTTTACCGGAAGACTCTACCCTAATTCTTTAATGAATGAAAGAGAAAAAAATAGACTATTTCACATGTTTGGAGAGTTTACTCTTAAATTCGAGAAAGATTTGGCTTTATTCGAAATAGAAATGTGTCTTTGATATGTATCAAATTCGGACTGTGTAAGGGTATGAGGCGCATCGAAAGCTGCCAAAGACAACTTCTGATTCGTCAGAATCAAACAGAACCATTTTTACCCCGAACTTGGCATAAACTCAACCAGAGTGAACAAGATGCAAGATTTTCAGGAAAACTGGAGCGAAACAATTGGAGTCAATCGTTGCACATCAATTACTTTGCCTGTTCACTGTCTATATATAAATTTGGGAATACATTGAACTCCTGTTCAGTACAGTCAAAAGGTTCTAAGGAAATAGGCAGAGGCTTACACTCAGATATCCGTACAACTAAACCTTCGTCCTACCAAATATTTGTAGTAAATAAATAAAATTAAAAAAAAAAAAACATAAAAATTAAGTAAAAGGAAGTTACAAGTATGACATCACGCTTCTGCAAAAGATGTTCAGTATATTGCCCGTTTGATTCCATTCCTTAACTCTGCCTCGCCATTAGTTTACATAATATAATATCATGGCTTTAAAATCTGAAATTTAAAATTATCAATTTTGAATTTACTTTTTTCTTCACTTTTATCATAAGTTCTTGGAAGGCAAGAAAAACATTACAGTTGTTGACGCCTTTCTGTGGCGTACAGAAAACTGGACATATAAAACGTTATTAAACCAATTAAAACTTGCGTGTCTTGGTGGAAAGTTTGCAGGGACCTTCAGTATGTTATTTTCCAGGCAGTTACAAGTCTGTTTTCTGAAACCGAAGTCACGAATTTCAGCTGTCACGTTAATCAGTCTTTGTGGAAACATGTTCAAGATTGTGGCCTTGTTCCTTTCTAGAAAGAAACGAAGAAATTCGTTGAATCTGTTCGTGGTGTGTATTAAATCTTACACTGGGGATATTTGATAATTGTTATCCTGTGTTTTGGATAGCGCGCCTGGAAACCATATACTTCAAGACCTTTATGGCGGTTTTGTAGACTAATTGCTCAGTAAGAAATATATGCGAATGGAAACGTGGAATTGCACTCAAAAACATTCCCGCATCAGAAACGTTTCTGAAGGGGTAAGACGAAACCTTAATCAAAATTTTTACTTGTTTGGAGGAAAGTCCTCAAGAGATAGATGAGGCTACTAAAAAAATCTCAAGGTTGATGCCAACATAAAATCTTTCCTGGCCTACGCACCAAAATTATAATGAATAGCAAGTTGTCAAGGGTGTAGGCATGCCTTTAAATACGAAAAAGGCGTAAACCACGTCATAACCACTGGAGATGTTGTAAATAAACTTAATTGAGTTGAAGATAACACAAAGTCGGCTAAATTTGTCGATACGTGAGTCACTCTGCACAAATGTTGCAACCCTCACTGATAATACCACAATTTCAACTATATTTATAGTCTGTTCGAAGTTACACATTAATTTCAAAAACATTTTGTAAGCTCCAAATGACACACAAACAGGAATAAGAAATAAGCTTAGACTCAGATTTAGTAAAATCGTTACATTTAGACGGAATCTCGAAATAACAGCAGTATCGCATCGTAGTAAATGGAAAACATTGGACCTGCAAAATATCCGACGTTTCTGTAAAAATGTTAGTTAAAGATGAAATATATTTTTCCAGCTTGTAGACTACAATCGTGTTTTTCAGAGGAATGTGAAAATCAGCATCGCCCCGGCACTCGGAAATTCGACCAAGTAGTTTTGGCACTGATCTATACTTCACTCCGTTTCTACCGAACAAAAAAATGAGAAACATTAATTGTTTTGTCAGAACCATTTAAATTGGCGTGCATTGGTGGATTCCTGCCACCGAATTGATGGCCATTCAATCTGCTCTCTTCCAGAAGGGTTTGCAACAGCCGGCCGCGGTGGCCGAGGGGACTGAGGCGCTCCAGTCACGGTCTGCACGGCCACTACGGTCGGGGGTTCGAATCCCCCCTCGGGAATGGATATTTGTGCCGTCCTTAGGATTAGCTAGTTCATAAGTAGTTTGTAAGTTTAGGGACTGATGATCCCGTAGTTAAGTGCCATAGGCTCTACAAACATTTTATTTTTTGGTTTGCATCACTTATACGAAGTGACACATCTAACAAGTTGTAAACTGTATAACACTAGCGCTGTAGAGGTCTGACGCTGCCATAAACTTTCCTTCTAATATTAATACACGCCCATATAATAATTTTTGTATGCTACAGCGCATTCTGAATGTATTTTGATGCCATCGATCACAGATGAAGGGAATGTAACTCCTTTAGAAAGTAACGAAGAGTTGCACGGAGAGCAATCGTTGACAGATGTGAATGCACTTCCTTGGAAGAATTAGTTTCGTGAAACCTCTTCGTATTCAAGCAGGTATTAAAAATGGCTAAGGCAGTCAAAAATCCGAAGTTTATTTTTAACACCACAGCGCTTCACTAGGCATGGTTGTGTTTGTAGGCGGTATGCTTTTGCCTTCCTCCTACCTTCGAACTGACTTACTCAGCCAATCATCGTCATGAAAGGTCTAATAATTCACAACGTCACCCCATGTATAAATACTGGCTCGCTTCTACGTCGTACTGTGTGTACATTACAATCTGCTATCGGCTGTCCGAAGAACTGACCATCAACTTCCAGTGAATCCGGTTTCATGTCAAAGCATAAGTAGGCCTGCAGTCTGTAAAGCATCTAAAATTACTGATCGTGGAAAAGTATCATATATTATTGATTTAGGACACATTCGTTTGCATGTAACTTGACAACTCCCAGCTACATTTAGACAGGTTAGTCATAAAATCATATTACTGTGCAAAGGCAATTGTCGTTTTTATTCTTACAGTAAATATTTTATTAAATACATTTGCTTAAACAATAATGATAAATCTGAAGCATAGAATTAAAATTTGTGAAGCTTGTCAGCTATCCGTGCTCCATGCAATAAGGGTTAGAAGAAAATTGCAACCAAGAAAGACGGCCAACAAGAAATATTCTGTATCTAACCATTCAAATGAAGAAGGTTTTCTTCAGAATTTCGACTCGCTCCACATTTGGTAAATGAAAAAGTCACGTGACAAGGAACTTTTCATGAAGTTGTTGACTTCAAACAGTCCACATATAATAACCAATCCTGAGCAGCGGTCGCCTTAACCAATTAGGCTATCCAGGCACGCTTCCCTTCCTCCCCAAATTCTCTGCTTCTAGCCCCCGTCCAATGATTCCTCTTGCTCGCAGCCTATACTGGATTACCGCAAGGGATCGAGCGTTTGAATACGTCCTTATTGCAACTGTCATTGCCAGTTTTGGGCATATTTCCAATTATTGATATGGTGCTTGTTCTTTTCGGATATGTCTGAAATGAACAGACGGCATATCAATAATTGTAAATATGCCCACAACAGGCAATGCGGACGCATTCAAACGCTCAATCCCTTGCGGAAATCCAGTTGTCATCAAGAGGAATCAATGGGAATGGGGGCTATAAGTTGAGAATTTGGGTTGGAAGGGAAGCGTGCCTGGATAGCCTAATTGGTTAAAGCGACCGCTGGCCGAATGCGGGATATCCAGGTTCGCATCCCGGTCCAGTACACATTTCAACTTTGTCGTTGAATTTATTTCAACGCCCCGAATCGGTCGAAATATTTAAATATTTCGATTTCGTAAATTTACGGCCGTTCCTGTCAACAAATGGTGTCTGCTCTTTCGGACATGTCCGAAAAGAACAGAATGCATATCAAAAATTGTCAATAAATATTCTCTAAAATAATATTGTAAAATGATTGGTGGTTATCAGCGTCCAATTACAAACACAAAGGCAAAGTCACATGCTCCTGAAGAAGTCTGTCTCTCTTTCCATTTACTGTTCTTTTACGCTAGAAACTGAATGTTGGAAGATTGGCTTGAAATGCTCTAACATATAAACGAATTATACCGTACAGGACAACATTAATCACTGACAATAACATCGACGAAGACAAACTTCACCATGAAAAGGAGAATAGAGATTTTCAAGTTAATGATAGCTTTTATTTCTTTTAGGCTGAACATGATTCTTCTCATTGAACAACATGGAATTTATTCCACGTTTTTTTTCTGTATCATTTACCTACCAAGCAAAATATACCTACTCATTGTATTGGAGACCATAGATTTAAAAAAAGAGTACGTATCGTATATTATCAAAATCCTCGTAAGTTGTAACTCGAACAACAATGCTTTATTCAAACAGGTTTTTGGTGCATTAATTAACTACCGGTACCCTTAAGTTGCAAGTGAATTAATATATTGTTACTAAACAGCATAGGATTTATTCAAAGCATGTATTATATTTTTTTTATAATTAGCTCACAATTTCTAGGTTACTTACATCTTTTGACTATACAAAATTACTTTACTGAAGAACGTTAAAACTTTTGAAAAGCATGTTCTGTTAAGGAAGAATATTTCTGTTTTTACTTGGTAAATAAATTTAGTAATTATATTTATTCATCATAAATCTTCATTCTACTATCAGTGGTTTGTCTCCTTACTGTAAGAAAATAATATTACAATACATGGGAAGTGAATACTATTATGAATACTTAGACGTTATTTTTGCCCTTTTTGCCAAACAGAGAAAGTCTCATTTTCATCCCACGTCATCACATTGGCCGTTAATTGGAGCGCTAAAATGCATAAAACCTTTTTCACTGGAAATTTTATTTAGATTAATCCAACATAAGGCATAATTTTTGCTAAACCTCACAGTTAACGAGATATATGACAAAAACGCCTACTCCACTCAAAATCTGATACGCTATGGATTGCAACCTTTTACGATATACTTACAGAAGGACACGAAACAATTTGGTGCTGTGTAGTTTCGATCCGAACCGTAATTCTACCGTACTATGCATCGTTTCGTACTGAAGTTCACAGCTCGTTCTGCACGCAGTTAGCGTTAACGAAACAATTTATTCGTCGAAACAAAATGTATTAATCGTCGACGCAGACAGATATTGTTTCTAAAATTCCCTTCAGACAAATTCTGGGCGTGATTCCTTACAAAAACCTTGAATTTTCGGATTTCGTTAGCGAAACTTTTACAATTTGCAAGAAACATTAGCCGACTTTGTGTCGTTTCCAGGGAACACCACGAGGAGGTAGTCTCTCATCGTCCCCCATTAAATTTATTTACAATATTTACAAGATTTATTATTTATTTACAAGAATGATTTTATTTACAATTTTTTACAGGAATGACGTGCATTAATCATCTTTCCAATATATACATCTCTCCAGTAGCTGGAACCACTTCTTTTTTATTGTAATTTCTGTGCCAAGCCACACAAGTCAGAAATTATTTTATATTGCCGTCGTCTAACAGACTTTGAAATTGTCTTGTCACGCTTAATTGCTGACTTCTTTCTCCTTTTTTCCATCTATATTTAAAATGAATCTGTTATATTGGTGGCCATGATATTCAGCGTCTTCTTTTAGAATTTTCACTAACGATTAAAAATGTGAATGGACCTTTGAATTTAATGTGTTTATTCTTCGTTTCTATCCTTTAGAAACATTGTTTGTTCGGTGGCGCCTTCCTGCACAGTTCCACAAATGCCTTGCAATGTTTTCATCATCGAACCATTGTTCAATTAAATACTCGTAGAACTCCTGAAATTTTTGATTATCAGGTGTGCTCTCTTGAATACATAGCAAACCGTCATCCAGCATTTTCAGGGTAATGTGAGGTAAAGCTGAGCATATTCCTATGTGTAAACGAATTACTTCGTTTTTCTTATACGCAGGAACAAGGCCGCAATTCTGCACTTGCCTCCACAAATACTGATTAAAATGGTAGCTGCAGCCATTAATATTTACTTCAGGAAACAAATTTCTTGCTTATTAGACGACTGAAATTTCGAAATCCATCATGAGAGGAGGAGGATTCCATCCAGGCACGTTGCTCTTAACTATCGTATGTTTCTCGCTTTTATTGGGTAACAAGGCGTACATTCTGGAACAGTGTTTGTTTCCTTCATATAACTTTTAACATCCGCGTGAACAATAAATAACAGTTCAAATTGTTTGCTAGAACGTTTGAACGTTCCATCGACGAAGAAAGAAGTACAGTTTGATAAACATGCTTTTCTCCTTCCGCTGGCGAACACCAGTATCCTGCCACTCATTCCCCTGTCGTCATCTAAGTAAAAGTTTCCTACAATCGTTCATTATCATATGATAGTCTTGAGGAAATATTCCCGCAGTATTGGCCGGATCTTGCGTAGTTCCCATATTTTTTCTTCTAATGCGATGCGTTGTTTGTTTTGCACTCCTGTGTGACGGCAATGATGTTACTATGTCGCAGCCTTGATTGAACAGCGGCATTCGAGTATCCTCTTCTGCACGCTGTTTGGGCGGTTGCTAAATGTTTTCACACTTCATCGGCTGCTGCATCCGGAATGCATGTTGTTTCTGGTAGCTAGCTTTCCTTTTCACTTCTTGTTTACGTTTACACACCGCCAATAAGCTATACTTTCTTAGTTGCTATATTCCTCTATATATTGGTCACTGTTGAAAATCACAAGAGGCTTCCCTTTCGTTGTCTTGGTGATCTTCATACTAGCAACACTTACGAACCAGGAACACAATTTGTCAGCGAGTGCTCAACTACAACACTGAAATAGTAGGCGTTAGGGTCTGATGCATTCCTCCTGGAAAGACGTGTATACATATTTCCGCTGAAGATCTTTGGTGTAGCAGTTCTTATCACCGTGATTGGCGCTACCTCGATCACGACATATTCATAAACAAACAGACGACGATTTGTGAAGTGGATGAACGTGACTTGTTGCAACTAGTTTCTCTCGCAGTTGGTCTATTAGTTGCGTCTTTAACAACTAACCTTGAAATCGCTAAATATTTTAATATAAACAGCCAACAATATTAATGAAGGGAATCTTAAGCATTTGACTGCAAACAGTTATATTTTAATTCGCGGATTTCTGTAAATGGTAATGCTGCTTGATGTGAGTGAAATCAAAACATGGTCATGCCACTGTGTTCAGCATCAAATAAATCGTACTCTTCCATTATGTCTGGTTTCTGTACACTGCCACAGTACATTTTCGATCTGTGCTCAGTTGTGGAACTTGATAATCGATTTTATGAAACTAATTGAATGCTCATTTGAAGCCACACAATTTTAAATTATTTTTGTGAGACATGAAATTATTTATACTATCCACATCATAATATAGATATAGACTCTGACCATAACTTGTTGGTTATGAAGTGTAGACTGAAACTGAAGAAACTACAAAAAGGTAGGAAAATAAGGAGATGGGACCTGGATAAATTGAAGGTACCTGAAGTTCTTAAGAATTTCAGAGGGAGATTTAGGCAACAATTAACAGAAACAGGGGAAAATAAAACAGTAGAGGAGGAATGGGTTAAATTGAGAGATGAAATAGTGAAGGTAGCAGAGGACAAAATAGGTAGGAAGGCAAGACCTACAAAAAATCCTTGGATATCACAGGAGATACTAAATTTAATCGATGAAAGGAGAAAATATAAAAATGCAGTAAATGAAACAGGCAAAATGGAGTACAGACGACTAAGAAATGAGATTGACAGGAAGAGCAAAATGGCTAAGCAGGAGTGGCTAGAAGGCAAATGCAAGGATGTAGAAGAATTTATAAATAGGGGAAAAATAGATACAGCCTACAGGAAAATAAAAGAAACATTTGGAGATAAGAAAAACAGCTTTATGAATATCAAGGACACTGATAGAAAACCAGTTCTCAGCAAAGAAGGGAAAGCTGAAAGGTGGAAAGAGTATATAGAGGGGCTCTACAATGGAAATGAACTTCGAGACAATATTTTAGGAAGGGAAGAAGATGTAAATGAAAATGAAATAGGAGATACTGTACTTAGAGAAGAATTTGACAGGGCCCTGAAAGACCTAAGTCGAAACAAGGCCCCTGGAGTAGATGATATTCCCTCAGAGCTACTGAAGTCTCTGGGAGAACCAGCCATGACAAACCTGTTTCACCTGCGGTGTAAGATGTATGAGACAGGCGAAGTACCCTCAGACTTTAAGAAAAACGTTATAATCCTCATTCCAAAGAAAGCAGGTGCAAACAGGTGTGAAAACTACAGAACCATCAGTTTAATAAGTCATGGTTGCAAAATATTAACACGAATTATATACAGGAGAATGGAAAAGCTGGTAGAAGCTGACCTCGGGGAAGATCAGTTTGGATTCAGGAGGAATGTAGGAACCCGGGAGGCAATACTCACTTTACGGCTTATCCTAGAAGATAGATTAAGAAAGGGCAAACCTACATTTCTAGCTTTTGTAGATTTGGAAAAGGCTTTTGACAATGTTGATTGGAATAAACTCTTTCAAGTTCTGAAGCAAGCAGGAGTAAAATATAGGGAGCGTAAGGTTATTTACAACTTGTACAAAAGCCAGACAGCGGTTGTCAGAGTTGAAGGGCATGAAAGGGATGCAGTGGTTAGAAAGGGAGTAAGACAGGGTTGTAGTCTTTCTCCATTGTTATTCAATTTGTTCATTGAGCAAGCTATAAAGGAAAGCAAGGATAAATTTGGAGAAGGAATTAAAGTTCAGGGTGAAGAATTAAAAACATTGCGTTTTGCGGACGACATAGTAATTCTGTCAGATACAGCAAAGGATCTGGAAGAGCAATTGAACGGAATGGACAGTGTGCTGAAAGGTGCACATAAGATGAACATTAACAAGAGCAAAACTAGGGTAATGGAGTGCAGTGTAAGAAAATCAGGTGATGCTGAAGGAATTAGATTGGGAAACGAAGCAATAAAGGAGGTAGATGAGTTTTGTTACTTGGGCAGTAAAATAACAAATGATGGTCGCAGTACAGAGGATATAAAATGCAGAATGGCAATGAGTAGAAAAGCGTTCTTGAAAAAGAGAAATTTGTTAACATCGAATATTGATTTAAGCCTAAGGAAGTCCTTTCTGAAGGCATTTGTATGGAGTGTTGCGTTGTATGGGAGTGAGACATGGACGATAAACAGTGCGGACAGGAAGAGGATTGAGGCTTTTGAAATATGGTGCTATAGAAAAATGCAGAAGATTAGGTGGGTGGATCGCGTAACTAATGAGGAGGTACTGAACATAATTTGGGAGAAAAGAAATTTCTGGCATACCTTAACTAAAAGAAGGGATAGATTGGTATGACACATTCTTAGACATCAAGGAATGGTGAATTTAGCTTTGGAGGGAAGTGTGTGGGGTAAAAACCGCAGAGGAAGACCAAGAGATGGATACAGTAAGCAGATTCAGACAGATGTACGCTGCCGATCTTATGTGGAGATGAAGAGGCTTGCTCAGGATAGGGTATTGTGGAGAGCTGCATCAAACCAGTCTCCGGACTGAAGACCACAACAACAACAACTGTGAATTAAAAAATAATTGATGACGGTGTAATGCCGTTCAAAAAAAATTATATGTGATTGTGTGTCCCCCCCCACACACACACACAATTTACCAATTCATTAATACATATCATTCGTCACTCATGACTAGACAGATTGTGTCAGTTTTACTGTATTACATAGATAACTATTACTTACGAGAACATAAATGTCGATGGTATGTATTTCAATCACATTAGAGCAGTTTGCTTACGTTGCTGGCTAATTACACACTAGCAAATCGGAACATGTTCATGTAGAAGCAACCAAATATTTGTGAAATCACCACATATTCAATATAGGTAGCCAACTACGTCTATGTGAGAAGGAAGATTATAAATATCATTCGTACTCGCTTCAGTCACAGTAATTTAAACTCTGCTGTTCGGGTCCTGCACATGTTCACTCTCATATACCGTAACAAACACGGAAAAAAAACTAGCGAGTACTGTAAAACAGAATTGCAATAAATTAATTTTCTCGTTCTCCATTCTATTACTTAAACCTATAAAAAAACTAAAAAAAATTAGCTGTAACAGGATTCGAACCCAAAAAGCTTCTTTCCCCTACTATAACAGCCTAATACCCTAATCACAAGACCAGACTGGTTAAACTGTTACATGCACTGTTTTTTTAATTCATATACATTATGGCTCTTCCATAATTTATTGATATTCGCTTGTAATTGACATTTAATGTACCAAAGCGAAGCGTTTGTGACAAATTTGTAATGTACCATTTCTCCTAAAAAAGTATATTGTCATGATTTGTACTTCAAAATGTCGTCTGAAAAGTAATCGAAGAGCAAAGGCCAACAGCGGAAATATACTCATCTTTCCGAGAGGAATGCATCAGCCCCTAACGTCTACTCACTGCAATGCGGTGCTCTAAGCTGTGGACTCGTGTTCGCAGAGCCATTGGTGTTGGAGAGGGGTTTGCCAGAAAGGCGTCGCATATGACAACAGCTGGGCGGGTAACAGATTTTTGGTGTCCCCGTAGACTGACAGCTACCTGCTCGCCCTGATCTTCTCACAAGTGTTCCAAGTCCGTCTCCCTGGGCAGGTAGGCACTGACTGCAGGACAAATACCGGGAATCCCGAACGAGTTTGTGACACTTGTGGGGAGTGACACTTGCGCGGAAAGGGAATTTGTAGACACTTGCGCGGAGACCCGGACGCTGCGTGTAGTGAACAGTGTGTTCCAGAAGTAGGGATACACCACCCCTAATCCTCGCCCTCCAGCCGCTACCTGTGCCGTATTCAGGGAAAGACCCACCGAGCGAGGTGGAGCAGTAGTAACGGCCCGGAGATATCACAGCCTCATTCAACAGGGAGATAACACGTCATACAAATATCACTCGATTTACAATACAGCACCGTGTGAAGAGGAATGTGATGAAATCGGAATTGAGCGCAACCGTTGCTAACTACAATTTCGGATTTACTACGTTTTGAGTCACAATTCGCATCAATATTCGCATTTATCGCAAATGCGAATTTTTCATGTCCCTAGTAATACCTCTAAAAATAAACATCTGATCAAGGCACTAAGAGCAAGGGCAGATCTTTGGGTGTATTACTACAAATAACTAAAACAAAATGTGATCGTGGAATTATATACAATCTCATCATAAAGGTTTTTTGTGGGTGGTTTTGAGCAGCTTATTAAATATGTTAGGAATAGCATTATGAAATATAGACAGCTACACCTTATGTTTATTATGAGATATCGATTTCAGCTAATTTCAGGTCATCTTCAAGTCTCAAACAACAGGTGTTACTTACGCATTTTTCCAGTGACACTCATAACCTTTAAGTGTTTACACACGCCAGCCGCGGCGGCCGAGGGGAGCCGGGCGCCGTGGCTCAGCGCGCCCGGTGAGGGGGCTCAACGCCCACTGTAATAAAAAAGCTGAGCCAAGAACACTTCGAACATCAACGAACAAATACGAACAGCGTCCGCATTGAACAGAACAAGCCATAGAGAAAAAAAAAAAAAAAAAAAAAAAAAAAAAAAAAAAAAAAAAAAAGGGGACTAAGGCGCTCCAGTCACGGTCTGCACGGCCACTACGGTCGGGGGTTCGAATCCCCCCTCGGGCATGGATATTTGTGCCGTCCTAGTTCGCAAGTAGTTCATAAGTAGTTTGTAAGTTTAGGGACTGATGACCCCATAGTTAAGTCCCATAGACTATACAAACATTTGAACATTTTGTTTACACACGAGGTCTAACGTTGTTAATCGCGTTAGCGATGAAAACAGAACCCGGAATCTTTGCGTCTAAATGATACATATATTGGTGTGATGTCTTACTTCGAAAGAACAGACATCACACCAATACATAAATAGCTCTCGGTAAAGTGGAACGGTACGATGTCGTTACGTAGCACAGCACAGCCGACTGGAAACGCAGGAGAAGTGCAAACAACGTTCTCTCCTCAGAGGTATGATTAGGTTCGACGTAGACTTCTACAACATGCAGTCTACACGGCGAAGATTACACCAAAAAATTTAACGTTTCGTCTACTTTGGCGATAGCAACCAAATTTTAAAATCGTGTCTACTATGTAAAGATGTAGCAACACGAAACGCTTCAAGTCCAAAACTTCACTGATTTTCGAGTCCTGAATTTTTAATATGTTTTTAATGTTATTACAGAAAAAATATATTTGGGACTCACACTACTATTTTCATATGGCAGAATTTGTAGGTACATTCACAAGACATAAGTCAACGGTTGTGTGCATTCATCTTATGAGAAATATCAATCATTTGTTTTCAGTGTTTACTTCAAATTTCTCTTTTAAGTTTCTTTAATTATTAGTACTTAAATGTGGTTATGAAATAAATAAATTACGTGTTTATGTGTAGTCTTATGCGGCCAAACTACTTAGATCATTGGTCGCTAGACTTACACACTACTTAATCTTACTTAAAATAACTTAGGCAAAGTACAAACAAACATATCTATGTCCGAGGAAGGACTCGAACCTCCGACAGGACTGGCCGCGCAATTTGTGATACAAATTACATGTTTGATAATATTAATGCATAGAAGTATGAAATCACGTCAAGACTACTTCCTGCAAAAATTTCGACAAAAAAAGTTGGCACTGAGTTTAGAAAAACAAAATTCTGATATATTGGATTTTAACATTTTATCAAAAATTAAATGTTACTACAGGAGGTACAGCCATTCAAATTTACGGGCACCATAACGTTTTCCCTTCTTGAGTAAATGAGCTGCTTCTTATAGTTTCAACATCTTTTTCTTGAATGTTCTGAATATAAATCTTCACACAGACTTTTGAGGAGGAGAGTGATACGGATATCTGATTGTAAACCACTGCCTATTATCTTAGACCTTTTTGACTGTACTGAACAGTAGTTCCGCGTATTCCGTAATTTATATTTATACAGTTAACAGGCAATGTAATTTATAACCAACTATTGGCTGTCAATTTCGCTTCATTTTTCCTGGAAGTCTTGCAACTTGTTTCTCCCTGTTGGTTTATGCCAAGTTCGGAGTAAAAATGGTTCTAAATGACGGTGATGGAAAATAGAATTTATCTTTAGCATTTTTCGGTGTGTGACATTCCCTTACACATTCCGTATTTCATACATTTCTTACATGTATTTCTAATTCGAATACAGCCAAATCGTTTTGGGGTCTACGAATAAACGCTTCAAGTATGTAAAATACTCATTGACTTATTATTAAAGTTTTTTAATTGAAGGTTTAAGGTTGCATAGTAGCTATTTTTAAAGAGATGGAAGTTGCGTGATAGTGGGTTAACTACATAGCGGTCAATTACATCAACGTATCTGTGCAGGATGCCTAATATATTTATTGCTTGCGCAGGTGTCTTGATATGCTTAGTGTTCTGAATAATATGCTTTTAGGAGGTATGACTGTGGAAAGTCATAGTCTTGTAGTAGCAGAGACTAACTTTCCAAACATTATCACTATTAAAATACCTTTCTGTTTACAGGAGGAACACTCAATGGATTAATATGTAGTTAGAACAAGTTACTATATTGCTCTTCAGCTTGCAAAGGGTTGTGCAATTTCACTGATTTTCGTGTTATGTTGACATTGTGGAAACTTAACAACAGCAGTACTAGACTTCTTGGTGTGCCTGTACCCAGGAAAAGCCATTAGCCGCCCCAAGGGCCCCGGGTTCCGCACAAGTGTCACTCCGCGCAAGTGTTCCAACCCCAATCCCGAACAGCCTTTGGGGGGAGGCTTAGGCCGTTATTGACGAGCTGTAGAAAGCGTATTGTGGACGCTTGAGGGAAGGACGCTTTCTGAAAAGAAACTCGGTTGGTGTGCGAAAACACAAGACTCGAAGCGAAACGAGTCGGTTATACAACAAGATCAGCAGTAATTGTTTTGTGAGAGAGACCAGGATTGGCCCACAAAAGCTATTTTGGAGCTGAGACAAAAACTTGCGAGTGTCCACATGGGGTCTCTATCTTTGTCTGAGGCGTAAAATTCACAGTGGGAGAGTAGTATTACTTCTGCCACAAGACAAAATGGACAAAAATATTACTGTTAAACAGACGTAACTCTTATAAGAGTAGTGAGGGGGCTAGTTATTTTCATTGGTTATTTTCGTTGCTACTTATTTTCATTTAGCTACTCTATAAAGGAATTTGCATGCGTACTAACCAGTAAGACTTGCACAGAAAGGGCAGGAGTGCACATCTTCTCACAAGGAGACCATATGGCTATCGGATATCTGTATTTTTTTAAAATGTATTTCTGGTACATGAATTTCAGAACTCAAATAGCAATCAGTCAAAGCCATTCAATACAGCTCTCAAAAATTCTTGACAAAATAGACTTTGAATATTTTAGGATAACTTAAATTTAAGTACATGTAAAACAAACAAAACTTCCGACTATCGCCATAGCATTTCAGTAGGCTCATTTAGTATTAATACAGAAGATTGAAGGCTCGATGGTCTCTATCTCTGCATTCGTTGAATCTTTTTTTTAGTTATTCATTTTGTTCGTTGTATTGAAATACATACAACATTTTAATATAACATTAAATAAATTAAAATGTTGTAGGTATTTCAATATAACGAACAAAATGAATGAATAAAAATATATATAACATTCAACAAATGTGGTTCATGGTGTGGGTTCCTGTAGTCATGTCCTAGTTCATGAGTGGCCAAGTAAGTGGTTCTGACAGTTGGGATACCAGTTACTTTAGAATAAGGTTGGGCATCTCGGACACATTCTGAACTGTGGCCACTCTTGTGCTCAGACAGCAAAGACGACCAAATCCACCGGTTAGGCCCTCAACCATTAGGGGTAAAACCCATTGGGGCCATGGACAAATAAGGCTAGCAACCTGATTCTCAGGTACTTCAATATGACGCTGACAACAATCAGAGCAAAATGCCTCGGCCTCTAATTGACAGACCAGGCAAACGATCTGGAATGAGATGGAAAGCTAATAACACCAATGGGGATTACACTGGGAAGGAGGTAGAGCTGGTAGAGGCCTCAAGTAAGATGGGGTTAGATGTTTTAGCTGTTAGTGACGTTAGGGTAAGGGGAGAGAAAGAGCTCGAAGTCGTATAATACAAGGTCTAGCTGTCAGGAGTAAAAGTAGGAAGAACATAGTGGGGTGTAGGGTTGTACATCAGGAAAACAACCGAACCCAGCATAATTGCAATTAGGTATGTAAATGAACGACTGTTGTGGACTTATTTGGCCATCTCCAGCAAGAAAATTAAGATTCTCAGAGTATTCGCCCTTTGAAGGGACACAGCAAGATGAGATGGACAGATTTTACAACGCACTTACTGATGTAGTTGTTAGGGTAAAGGAGAAGGGCATTGTTTTGCTCATGGGTGACTTCAATGCCAGGATAGGAAATCGAACACAAGGGTATGAAAAGGTAAGTTTGGAGAGGATATGAAGGCCAACAGAAACGGTAAATAGCTATTAGATTTCTGTGCCAGTATGGGTTTAGCCATCACAAACTCTTTTTGTAAGCATAAGGATATTCACCGATATACTTGGGTAGGAAGGGGAACCACATCTGTCATTGACTATATAATAACAGATCATGAATTCATGAAGGCAGTCAAAGATACGCGTATTTTCAGGGGGTGCTTTGACGATACTGATCATTATTTAATCTGCAGTAAAATTGGTTTTGTGTGGCCAAAAGTGCAGAATGTCAGGTCCATATGTAGAAGGATAAGCGTGGAGAAGCTTCAGGACAAGGAAATAAGGCACAAATACATAACAATGATTTCAAAAAGGTATCAGTTAGTTGAATGTAGTCATTTACAGCCATTGAAAGAAGAATGAAGAAGGTACAGGGACACACTACTAGAAGTGGTTAGAGAATCTCTTGGAACAGCAGTGTGTAAAGACAGGAAGAAGTAGACAGCTTGGTGAAATGACACAGTCAAGGCAGCCTGTAAAAAGACAAAGAAGGCATTTCATAAATGGATCCATACTATAAATCAGGCAGATAAAGTTATGCTGAAGAAAGAAACAAAGCCAAACGAATAATTGCAAAATCCAATCAGTAATCGTGGGAAGACTTTGGAAATACGCTAGAAACTATGGGTCAGGCTGCGGGATAACCATTCTGGAGCTTAATAAGCAGTCTTAGAAAGGGAGGGAAGAAGGAATTAACAAGTGTTTTGGACAGGTCAGGAAAACTGCCAGTGAATCCCGTGGATG
Organism: Locusta migratoria; assembly: GCA_026315105.1. Classification (NCBI taxonomy): domain Eukaryota; kingdom Metazoa; phylum Arthropoda; class Insecta; order Orthoptera; family Acrididae; genus Locusta; species Locusta migratoria. The sequence goes on along the minus strand of CM048755.1, from coordinate 732,650,687 downwards.
CGTTGAGCAGAAGGAGGGAATATTTTGAAGAACTGGATGTGTCACATTTTGAGGTAGAATGGGATAGGAATGAATGATGGAAACAGAATTACATTTGAGAAAGTGGAGAGAATGGTCAATAGATTGCAGTGCAATAAAGCGGCTGGGTGGATGAAATTAAGCCGGAACTCGTCAAATACAGTGGAAGGTCAGGTCTCAAATGGTTACACAGAATAATTGAAAAGTCATGGGAGTCAGGACAGGTTCCGTCTGACTGGACAAGAGCGGTAATCGCGCCAATTTTCAAACATGGAAACAGAAAAGATTGTAACAACTATCGAGGTATCTCTTTAATCAACGTTGTGGGGAAAATATTCTCAGGTATTGTTGAAAGGAGAGTGCAAGTATTAGTTGAAGACTAGTTGGCTGAAAATTGTTGTGGGTTTAAGCCTCTTAGAGGCTGTCAGGACCAGATATTTAGCTTACGGCAGATAATGGAGAACTGCTATCAGTGGAACATGGAATTGTAGCTATATGTTATTGATCTAGAAAAGGCTTCTGACCATTTCCTAGGATTAAGCTATTGACAGTTCTACAAGATTATGGAATAGGAGGTAAACTGCAGACAATTAAAGGTCTTTACGTAGACTGTCATATGCGGATGACTTAGTTGTAATGGCCGATTCGATGAAAGGTTGCAAACTAATATTTCAGAGCTCGATCAGAGGTGCAAGGTTTATGATATGAAGATCAGCATCTCCAAAACGAAAGTAATGTCTGTGGGAAAGAGGTTCAAACAGATTGAGTGCCAAATAGGAGGAACAAAGTTAGAACAGGTAGACAGTTTCAAGTACCTGGCATGTATTTTCTCACTGGATGGCAACATAGCGAAAGAACTGGAATCGAGGTGCAGCAAATCTAATGCAGTGAGTGCTCAGCTAAGATCTACTCTCTTCTGCAAGAAGGAAGTAAGTACCAAGACTAAGTTAGCAGTGCACCGCTCTATCTTTCGACCAACTTTGTTGTATGGGATGAAAGTTGGGTGGATACAGCTTACCTCATTCATAATATAGAGGTTACAGATATGAAAGTAGCAAGAATGATTGCAACTACCAATAGATGGGAACAATAGCAGGAGGGTGACCATAATGAGAAAATCAAAGAAAAGCTGGGAATGAACACTATAGATGAAGCAGTTAGAGCGAACAGACTGAGATGGTGGGGTCATGTTACACGCATGGGAGAAGCAAGGTTGCCTAAGAGACTCATGTGCTCGTCAGCGGAGGGTAAGAGGAGTCGAGGTAGACCAAGAAGAAAGTACTTAGATTCGGTGCAGAATGATTTTGAAGTAAAAGGCTTAACATCAGACGAGGCATCAATTTTAGCATTGAATAGGGCATCATGGAGGAATTTTATTAGAGGTACTATGCTCCAGACTGAACGCTGAAAGGCATAATCAGTCTCTAAGGATGATGATGATATTACTTTCGGCCGTAGTTTCGGTTTCGGCGAGAAATCACCCGAATCTTCGGCTTGGCCGAAATTAGCGTTCTTGTACTTAATGATGAAGTCCTGTCGCGTTCTGGATGGATTCAGTCAACTATAACGCTTTATCTCAGTTGACGGTGCGCCGTTTAACTGCTAGGCTAGGAGTCTCTCCTTCCGCGTAAAAAGTTGTCGGTATCATTTTGAGCGCAATAGACTGCTATAGTATCTTATAGTGAGACAATATGTTACTAACAATTTATGTTAATCCTTATTATGCGTATTAGAGTGGCTTATCATATTGTTGTGCTGTACAGTTTTATTAATGAGTTTCCTTGAAAGCGAGGAGATTTTTTTAAATAACTCATATGGGTTTAGGAATCATTGAGCATGTGGTACACACATTTTCCTGTTCAAATTTATGCTGACAACACACACACTTAGTCGAAACTGTGACTTTATTTTTCGAAATACTTTCTGCAGCACTGATTGAAGCTGCTCTGTATTCAGGAATGCCAAAAAGGAGATATGTAAAGTTGTCTGTCGATTGCAAAAAAACGGAAGTGAAGATGGCAATATAAAGCTTCAGCGCTCTCAAGAACAAAATCGTAAAGGCTACTTATGGAAGCAAACAAATGATTACTTTCTGCGTATTTTGTATTGTAGTAGTCATGTTGAGGCTCTGGCATTTCGTAGTATCTATTTGGCATGTTTTTGTGTACCTAAAGACTATCTTCTTACGAGAAGGTATGCAGGACTGTGGAGTTTGTAGTAGCTATACAATAGTCTCGTTAGTTCGAGGTGAACGTCTGAAACAGAAGAAAATCGACCTTGAAAACATTACACATGTAAAAAAATATGAACTTCTTTAAAACAAAGTTTATAAATAGTCATTTACATTGGCGCCCTAAAGGTTTTAAACACTTTTCACTATTTACCTCGCGGTATAATGGGGGGTGGAGTGCCTTTTTCTGCGAAGATAGAATGTACCCGCGGTTATTTTATGACGCTCGTATTTATGGGAAAATCGTAATTCCGAGACTCGAAATATCGAGATTCCACTGTATAGAGTTCAATTTACTTGTTGTCTAACTTTCTTTAATTTTTCTTTTTTAGGTAGAAAATGTCACAACGAAGAGAACAGAATCCAATTTGGAAGTACTTTTATTAAAGTACGGCCCATTTGTCTAAACCTGTTTGTCTCCCATGGCATCTTCTACGGACTCCTAATGAGGCTTACACACACTCAAGAAGTATTAATACAGGGAGGGGATCTTGAAAAATGTAGAAATCTAGTGATTTGTGGTGTAACGTAAATATACAGACATTTTAACTTAATTACGCAAGTTTCGCTTACGGTTTAGGTCGGACTCTAATGGTGCCATTAGCAGAGGCAAATCTGCAACGAATTTAGATGGAGCTGCGGCTGCAACACTGCGATTGCAAACTGAGACACTCGACATACGTCCTGACTTCTGGCGAAGGATGAGGACGAGGTGGAGGGGTGGGGGGCAACCTGAGGAAGAGGATAAGGAGGATGCAGAGAGAGGAGTGGTGAGGAGATGAACAGAGAGGGAAGCGAGCAGTTATCGCTTGTTGTTGCCATCTTCAGTCCAAAGATTGGTTTGATGCAGCTCTCCAAGCTACCCTTTTATCCACTTCCCCCGCCTCCCCTCTCTCCACCCCCCACACACGACCTTCAAATGGTAAATTGTTAATTCCTTAATTCCTCAGAATATATCTTACCAATCGATGACTTCGTTTAGTCGAGTTATACATGAAATTTAATTTCTTCCCGATTCTGTTCAGTACCTCCTCAGTAGTTATACACTCTACCCATCCAAGATTCAGTATTTTCTATAGTATCAAATATCAAAAGTTTCTAAATTTTTTCTGTCTGAACGCCTTTTTCTCCACGTTTCACTCCCAAACAAGCGTACATTCCAGACAAATGCGTTCAGGAAAAACTTCCTAACATTTACATTCATTTTTATGTCAAATAATTTCGCTTGTTTGGAGATGATTTTCTTCCCATACCCATTCAGTATTTTAAGACTTCTTCGCTTTGGCCATCACAAGTTATTTTGCTACCAAAATAAGTAAAATTGTCTACTACGTTTATTGTCTCGTTACCTAATAAAACTCCTTCATCATTGCCTGATTTTCTCATAGTACATTCCATTGCCCTTGTTCTGGTCTTGTGAATGTTCATATTATACTCTCCTTAGAAAGTAAAAAGAGAGAGAGAGAGAGAGAGAGAGAGAGAGAGAGAGAGAGAGAGAGAGAGAGAGAGAAACAGAAAGTCCTTTTCGTTCAATTGCTATTCCAGGTCCTCCACTGTCTCTGCAAACTGCAGCATTTTATTCCTTCTCCCTGAACTTTAACTCCTGCTCCAAATTTCTCCTAACTTTCCTTCACAGCTTGCTCTATGTACGGTTTGAATAACATTGCAGAAAGGCTACAATCCTGTCTTACGCCCTTCCCAACCAGTGCCAACCCTTTCGTATCCTTGGACACTTTCAAATGCTGTCTGCTTTCCGTACAAGTTACATACAACTTTTCGTCCCCTGTTTTTTCCCGAGCTATCTTCAGAATTTGAAAGAGTGAATTTTCCACTTAACATTGTCAAAAGCTTCATGGATGTCTTATCCATTATTAAATGAATATACTATTTTCCCGGTTCTTCTGGACTCTTCCACGTATACAACCGTATTTGATGATAACTTAAACCAAGTGTTTGTGACGATTAAATAGTTGGTTGAGCAAAATTGTAACAGGTGAACTCCTCTTTCATTTATTTTTCCCAGTCCATATCTACTTGCCGCCCGGAAATGACCGCGCGGTCTGGGGCCCATGTCGCGGATTACGCAGCCGTTCCCGCCCGAATTTTCAGTCCTCCGAAGGGGCATCTGTGTGTGTGTTTTGTCCTTAGCGTAAGTCTAGGGACCGATGATCTTAGTAGTCTGGTCTCTTAGGTTCAAAAAAATTTGAACATTTCAACAATCTACCTACTATATATCGTTTTCTTCCTTTTCTACCTACCGAGTTCCAGTCCCCCAGCATAATAAAGTTTTCCCTCTCCTTTAACTGTCTAAATAACTTAGACTATCTGTATCGTTGAGGCTCATAGGTCCACGTCGGCAGTGTCGGTTCATGAGAGCGGGAGTTAAATGGACTTAATTCAAATGTTCAAATGTTTGTAAAGCTTATGGGGCTTAACTACGGGGTCATCAGTCCCTAAACTTACAAACTACTTATGAACTACTTACTAACTAGGACGGCACAAATATCCATGCCCGAGGGGGGATTCGAACCCCCGACCGTAGTGGCCGTGCAGACCGTGACTGAAGCGCCTCAGTCTCCTCGGCCACCGCGGCCGGCAAATGGACTTACTCGAATAGCCAGTTAGTCCAGTGTTGAATTAGAATTACATGAACTAACTGAAATTGGAATAAATAGATGCACAAGCAACGTTGGGTTATCAGCTAGCTAATACATCGAGGAGCCAAAGAGGACAAAAAGAAAGGTTAGGAACAGGCATAGAGATGGAGAAGTGATGGGCAGGGAGATTGAAAGGAGTACAGGAATAGGTTATGTAGCAATTACGTAGCATTGACGGCTTTGTTATGCCTGTATAAGTGACAGATGCGAGGCTCTTGTTTTCCACAGTAACTGTACACAGTTTACCGAAAGTAATCAGAAGCAGCTAATTCTGAAATCTGTGCTAAAAGCAACTGCAGATGTATGACATGCTCAACCTCTGTCAAGTTTCTGTTATTACCGTGTAGTGCAATGCATACAACCACCTCTCGTTTTCCTGTTTGCTGGGCAGTGGCAGTGTGGCGCGGCGACACAATGAAGTCATGCAAGCAGCAAGCAGGGGCACAACGTGTCGATGTTGAAACAGGATAGCTCTATTGTAGCAGCACGCAGCCAGCGCATTAACGCCGCAATGAGGCCCACTTTACCACCGCCGCTACTGGAGAACCTCCGCGTCTTAAATGCTTTCGTGGGAACCGGGCTTTCCAGAAGTCCTACTGTCTGATACACTAAGCTACTTCCTCAAACAGATTCAAAAAATTCAAATGTTTGTTAAGCTTATGGGACTTAACTACGGGGTCATCAGTCCCTAAACTTACAAACTACTTATGAACTACTTACGGACTAGGACGGCACAAATATCCATGCCCGAGGGGGGATTCGAACCCCCGACCGTAGTGGCCGTGCTGACCGTGACTGGAGCGCCTTAGTCACCTCGGCCACCGCGGCCGGCTCAAACAGATTCGCGGCAGTGAAAATTACGCCGCCAAAAACGACTGGCATAAATAAATTTAAACTCTATGGATTTGTAGAACACTCTTCCAGCAATAAGTGGTTAGGACTCCAGGAAGATCCATCTCTGGCTTTGTACTTTCGAGTGAGATCGAAAAATTCTGCGTTACGCCAAACTCATTCTGTAAGGGACCGTCTAACCAAGAGTAAACGTGGAAGCATATGGCAGTATGACCCAAGATGACAAGACAAGATGAGAGAAATTAGGGCTCGTACGGAGGCATATAGGCATTCTTTTTTTCCTCGTTCTATTTGGGAGTAGAATAGAAAGGAAATTCCTAGGAGTGGTACAGTGTACCCTCCGCCACGCACGATACGGTGGATTGCGGAGTATGTATGTAGATGTAGATGTGAAATGAGCATTTGAAACAGGAAAGTACACTTGCCAAAAGCGATACTTTCGTTTCGTACTGCATGTTGCTCTGAGCGTTAAGCGTGTGTGCATCCCGTGCATAAGAGATGGCTGTTGACAGCGACAATGTGATGTGTGTGACAGCAATAGCAGGCTCTTTTGTGAGGACACTACAGCATAAGCATCGCTGAGGATGTGCAACGATGTTGCTGGCCTGGGACGATCTTGCACATATTGAGGAGCTCATTACAGTGCAGCAGCCGTATGTGTAGACACAGCACATGTTTTACTAACATCAATAGTTTCGCAAAGTGAATTTACCGATTCTCGAGTTTCGCCATATGTGTCATACAAAACTAATTATTTGTATTTGGCAGGTCTCGTTCATAAAAGTACGCTTTTAACAGTGTTTCGAAAGTTCTAATACGAAATCTGATTTTTACTGATTTCTTAACTCAACAAAACTGAAATTATGCTTCAAAAAATGTTCAAATGTTTGTTAAGCTTATGGGGCAGTCTCTAAACTTACAAACTACTTATAAACTATCTTATACTAAAGACAACACAAACATCCATTCTCGAGGGAAGATTCGAACCCCCTACGGGGAACAGCCACGTGCATCGGAGCATAGCGCCTCAATGCGCTCGGCCACTCCGCCGCGGCAAATTTTACTTGGTACGTTTCTTACAAGTTTACAAGTGTTTGTATAGTCTATGGGACTTAACTACGGGGTCATCAGTCCCTAAACTTACAAACTACTTATGAACTACTTACGAACTAGGACGGCACAAATATCCATGCCCGAGGGGGGATTCGAACCCCCGACCGTAGTGGCCATGAAGACCGTGACTGGAGCGCCTTAGTCCCCTCGGCCACCGCGGCCGGCGGTACGTTTCTTACAGAACATGGTTACTCGTCCTGTGAAGCTTCCATCGTAAGTGGCTGACAATGCCAGAGAAACAAATAGAGGTGAACGTAAACTGAAAGTTCCAGATGGCTGGAAATTGCATGAAACTTTTGTATGTCTGAACTGTTTCACAAGATACAGAGTATCAAGCGGGATTCGAAACTGTTTAACACCTCAGGTGTATCACTTGATATTTTTCTAGAAAAACTTGGTTATTCTCAGGTCTCCCTGGTGATTATTTAAAGTCACGTCATTGAAAATGCGGCTTTTTTGAAGACATCAGACAAATATTTTTCCTGATAGGCAGCTATAAAATGAGATGTTCCTAACGAAGACATCCAAAATACCGTTAATTGGTAGTATAAACATAACTTAAACAATTATTGAAGCCTAATATAAAAGTTTCTCATATAGTCGTACGCAGAATTAAACATTACAGATTTTACGATTTACCTCCTAGTTCATTAATAATTAAAACCTAAGCTCAACCGTTCGTAATGAAATGTTATTACATACCGGTATACCTTTAGAGTTACTAGCTGTTGTTCAGATGGTGACGAATTCGTTATCCAGGTTGCTAACGGAGATTGTCCCATCATAATGGCAAATAAACAGCTATTGACAAACGTTTCAATAACCCCAGTGTAAAGTAATCGTCATAAAAAGAAGGTTGAGTGCCCTTATATTTCTGTAGCCTTTTAGCTTGCGGCTGAAAGTCTCTTGTTTGTATTTCCAAAACGGTTCAACGTGTGGCACAGCTCAACGAAAGTTACTAACAGGGCGCAGTCTGAAGTTCGTGTCCCCATGCCTATGGAAAATATAAACATACCTACCTACGTCGTTATTATCACGTCATGGCGTCTGTAGATGTGTTCAGAATTTTTAGAATGTTTGTAAATATTTGAGTGAAACTTCAATAGCGTAGAATAATTACCAGGTTTCTGCTAGACTCAAGTTTTCTACATGAAACGTTTTTGATACCTGTACTATATACACAGGAGTGCTGTAAGTACAGTATAAGAATAAGCACATATGTGCATTGAAGTGGTTGCCAGTGATTTATTTTTTCAGCTTAAGTATTGCATTCCAAAAATTACTTCTTCAAAGGCCACTGAATACAGTTTTAAGTGTGTCGTGTAGGATATATATATATATATATATATATATATATATATATATATATATATATATATATATATATATATATATATATATATGTGTGTGTGTGTGTGTGTGTGTGCAATGTATATATGTAGAATCCCTTGTACACAAATAGTTCAACATGACTTCAAAAGAGCACAGGTCACACCTGTTTACAAAGAAAAGGAAAGAAGATTAGTGTTCAACGCCCCGTCGATAGCGTAGTCATTAGAGGTGGAGCTTACGCTCCGATTGTTTGGGTGATGATGGGGAAGAAAATGGGCCGTGCCCTTTGAAAGGAACCATGCCGGTATTTCCCTGTAGTGATTTAGGGGAGCTGAATGTGGATGGCCGAAGGTGGATTTCAACGTCCCTCCTCCAGAATGCGTGTCTAGTTTGTTAGCTACATCTACATAAATACTCCGCAATCAACCGTAAGGTGCGTGGCGGAGGGTACACTGTACCACTACTAGGCATTTTATTTCCTATTCCATTCCCAAATAGAACCAGGAAAAAAAGAATGCCTATATGCCTCCGTACGAGCCCTAACTTCTCTTATCTTGTCTTTGTGATCACTACGCGAAATGTAAGTAGGCGGCAGCAAGATCGTACTACACTCAGTTTCAAATTCCGGCCCTCTAATTTTCCTCAACAGAAATTCACGAAAAGAACGTCGTCTTTCCTCCAGCAATCCCCAATTGAGTTGCTGGGGATTTCCGTGACACTCGTGCATTGGTCGAACCTACCAATAACAAACCTAGCTGCTCGCCTCTGAACTGCCTCTATGTCTTCCTTTAAACTGATCTGCTGCGGGTCCCAAACACTTGAGCAATACTCAAGACGTGGTCGTACAAGCGTTTTATACGCGGTCTCCTTTACAGATGAAGTACATTTTCCCAAAATTCTTTCAATAAACCTAAGTCGGCTGTTCGCCTTACTCACAACTGTCCTTACAAGTTAGTTCCATTTCATATTGCTCTGCAATGTTACGCCTAGATATTTGAACGACGCGACTGCATCAAGAAGCTCACTACTAATGCTGTATTCGAACACCATGGGATTGGTTTTCCTACTCATGCGCATTACCTTACATTTTTCTACATTGAGAGCTAGCTGCCATTCTTAGCACCAACTAGGAATTTTACGCCACCTCACTCGGTGTGTTTGTAAAAGGATCAAATCCATAAAGTTACAGACCAATATCGCTGAGGCCCGTACATTGCATAATCTTAGAGCATACGCTAAACACAAACATTATTCCTGAGGGTTAAGATGCTTGTCTCAAAGAATCCTGATGAATTCGAGCAACAGTTTGCTTTATTCAGACACGACATATTTCAAATAATAGAAGGAAGTAACACGTAGATACTATCCCACTCTGAATCTGAATAGGGTTCGACACACTAACACATGGTTGGCCATCGATACGTACGCGACTGTACAGAGTATATTCACAAGTATATAACTGGCTCGATGAATATTTGACTAAAGGAACTCAGTAATTTACACTGGATGGTGAATGTTCTTAAACGATTGTAATTTCCAGTAAGACACAAGATAGTATAATGTTCTCGGTATACATTGCTTGTCAAATAAATAAATAAACAAATAACAGAAAAAACTTATCATTCAGAAGAGGAGGAGAAGTCAAAATATAACTTTATGGATTGAGAGGGTATATTATGTAATTTGCTTGATTACAAAATAGAGTAAAATTTACAGAGGACTCGGAGTCTGTTCCCACGCATCAATACGGTGTTGCACCCTTTTGGCTTGAGTATTTTTTGGAAGCATGTCATACAGCAGTTTTACAAGAGACGATTCGAAAGTAAGTTTGTTTCTGAAACATAGAGGTACACAAAGTGACACACACAAAAAAAAGTTACATTAACGGGTCGACAGCGGAAGAAGGATGACACACACGCAGAGAGCTTGAGAAGGGAGTAGCGGCGGTTTGGCGTGACCGTAGTATGGGTGCCGAGAAACCTGACCTCGCATCACAAGAGGACAAAAATGGGAAACAGCTGGGATCACTTGACGTGGGGGAGGGGAATGAGTTCCTGTTAGTCATGAGGCGTGGATGCAGCACTTACCCCAGAATCTAAGGCCAAAGGCACCCTACGCAGGAAAGGAGGTCACAGTGTTCTGGAACGCGAAAGGTGGAGCAAGCTGTATGGCGGTTCATTGCATCACTAAACACCGAATTTAACAGTGTTCCTTTTTTTAAAAATTGATTGCATGTAACGACAAATGGCTCAGTGAAAATGGCGACAATGCCGAAAATTGTTCAAAATGCTATAATATCTTTTTGTTTTAAGTAATAAAGTGTCAGTGTGAAAAACAATGATGAAACTTACTTTCGGAATGTCCTGAATATATTCTACTGCTGCTAGGCAGCCCTTAACCATTATACCTGATTCTTTATATCCTCTAGACTACCACTGGGGCAAAGCTGGCGCCCGAGATGATTCCAGATCTGCAGATCTCGTTTGGTGCAGCGGTACCTTCTGCCAAACTGGTTTCAGGCACCATGCTGGCTCACGAGGATCCAAAATGAGATACAGTCGCTTGTTCATTTTCGAAGGTTGCCTCGCAGCTTGCAAGATTCGTACATTCACAGAGGGTGGGCTTACTGGTACTTGGGAGCTCAATGTCAGGGCGCGGCTGCTAAGGAGGGGAACAAATCCAGTGTGCACTCTGTCTGCATACCGGTGCAGCATTCCAGATGTGGAAACGCGGATGCCATGAACAGCCAGGATGCAGCACGCTGCAGATGGTGGCTTATGTAATCGACACGAAGGAATAGTACTGCCACGCATTTTAATCAGTTTTATTTGAAGCTACACGTTTCGATTTTCCAGTTATTGGAACAAATTAGAAATTTTAATGGCACTTTTACCACGTCAGATACAAAGGATTTTCACGCTAGCAGAAATTCTTCTAGAAACACAATCAAGTGTAATTTTGTTGATCGAGAAAGCTTTCTTGAAAACTCATCACGTTTTGTGTAGTAACGTTGCAAAGCACGAAGAAGAAACTGGTTCAGTACTTTAGTATAACGCGACACAGGAAATCTGATTTTAGGTTTTGAGGGAACATCAAACTTAGCGTGACATATTTACCTGGCTGTTTAATTGTTGTTTGATAATGAAACAGCTACGTCGGATACAGTATTGTTTGTCCACGGTAAGTTGACGATTCGTGCGCTAGTTGGAAGCGGCAGGAGGCGAGAAGCAGTGAGCAGAAGGCAGCGTCGAAATATTGGAAACGTTACCCGTAACAATGTCTGCAGTAATATTTCGTATCTAGGGGCAGCGTAACGTTGAGAGTGCTCAGAAATAAATGAATTTCCTACAACTAGGGCAGATGGTTTCTGCTCCTGGCATCATCAGGTAAAATCGTCTTCACTTGTCGAATTAATATACTTGCATCTAACTACCAATGCGCTACTAGGTTTCGGCACACTATGGCGTCATTCTCAAGAGCCTATCATTTCAAAAAATATTACAATCATTCAACCACATTAAACAGTGGAAAGTTAAAAAATTTACCACAAAATAAAAAATGTGTATCGGGAGTATGGAACTGTACATTTATCAAAATGACAATCAAACCATGTACGCCGCGCGAGAATGGCCGTGTGATCTCGGGCCCAACATGGCAGAATACGCTGTGCTCCCGCCAAGGGTTCGAGTCTTACCTCAGGAATATGTGTGCGTGTTGTCCTTAGAATGAGTTAAAGTAGTTTGTAAGACTAGGGACCGAGACATTAGCAGTTTCGTTCCTTAGGATAATAAACATTCGAGCTTTTTAATTTGTTAACCATATGCCCTAGGTTTTTGTACTGTCACCATTAATTCATTTGGCACATTTAATATCATAATCCTTAGGACATCTTATTTTTCGACCGTATTGTACAATTGTTTGAGTTTTCAATTGGTCAGTCTTAAAATGTTCATATGTTTGTAGAGCTTATGGGACTTAACTACGGGGTCATCAGTCCCTAAATTTACAAACTACTTATGAACTAGCTTATACTAAAGACGGCACAAACATCCATGCCCGAGAGGGGGATTCGAACCTCCGACGGGGAACTGCCTCGCGCATCGTAGCATAGCGCCTCAATGCGCTCCGCCGCGGCAGGTCAGTATTGTTCAATCTTTTATTCCAATTATTCGAAAGTTGTACATATGTGGAGAAAATAATGCCAATTTCACATGGCATCCACTATATAGGGATTCGCATATACCCATATGGCCAAGATGAGAAACTGTACAAACTGAATTAAATTCAGAGCCTGAAAACAGAGCATTCAGACTCTGAATTCCCTGTTTTTTTTTTTATTTTGTGTTAAATTTCACTATTTAATGTGGTTCAATCGTTGCAATATTCTTGTAATCATGGGAACTTGAAAATGACGCCATAAAACGCACAAACTAGTAGTGTATTAGTAGTACTAATAGTTAGATGGAAGTATATAAAAAAAGTGTTTTCTAAAAAGCCACTGTGGCTCTGGAGCATATTTTGTGTGTTTCCTATATCAGTTATATGTGATAATGACTAATAAAATGTATTTCTAATATAATGGAGTGTATGTGTGGGTATTGTAAAATTAGTCTCACAACGCCTTTAAGGACATGTTCACTCTCTTCAGCCTTGTGCCCCCCCCCCCCCTCCCCCCGGAATAAACTTCTGTATGGGACTAAGAGTGGTTGTAAAACAAAGAAATAAGATTGAGTGTTTATACCAAGCAGTGAAAAAAATCGATATCTCTTAACGAAAGAATGTCGACATTTTTTTTCAGTTACTGGTTTCCTATACCAATAAACGATATTATAACTATCTTCATTGGACTAAAATTTACTTTGGGCTGCCTAACTCTCAGGAAATGGTAAGTTTTTATGTTAATTTTGCACAAATGACATGTACACATCTGACGGAAATTTTTTGAAAAAGAGTGTGGAAACCACGCTGGAAGCTTGTTGGACGTCGATAAGGATTCCCGCGCGAGTGCGAAGACTGTTGCGGAGCAGGAAGCGTATCCTGTCGGCATACGGGCGGAGCTGGCAGGCAGGTGTGGCACGCACGCGCGCCACCTGTCTCGCCCCTCCTCCTCCTCCCGTCCGTCTTTACTCGGTAGCGACAGAGCTGCCAACCACAGGTGAAAAAAACACAAGTTCAGCACGTCAAATAACTTCTTTTTAAGCCAGTCGTGGGCTGGTTGAAGAGATGGAGACTGCTACTGACATTTAAGCGGCTTTAGCGCCATCGTGTGTTGGGTTTGCAAGTTCATGGTGGTACCACTGCTAACTATTCATAAGGCGGACGTTACGAGATGAGCAAACCGTTGGCCTCAAGGTTGAGCACGGACCTGCGCCAAGCAAACTCCTCTCGAACGGCAATGCTTGGCCGTTGCACCCAGTACCGTATGTTAACTGAGCGAAGCAACGATTTTTTAAATTATTATTATTATTATTTTATCAAACGTAAGTTATTTACAACAGTGGAACATTTCTTGCTGAGTAGTCGACATCGGTTGTTTCACTTGCTGATTTTGACTAGATTAGTTGATTCGCTCCATAGATCCGTGTTGGGTGATCGTTCTGGATGTAGAACATGTCAATTTTTTTTTTAATTTTACAAGTTGATAATATAATATTACTAACACAGGTACATACACTTTTACAATACTAATAGTATGAATACAGATACATGCATCATTTGGTGCTGTTTAAGAATTCATCAGTGGAGTAGAAGGAGTTGGCCGCTAGAAAGTCTTTTAGGCACCTCTTAAACTGATCTTTACTTGTAGTTAAATATTTTATGGTTGTTGGTAAATTATTGAAAATGTGTGTTCCTGAGTAGTGGACCCCTTTTTGAACTAAAGTAAGTGCTTTTAAGTCCTTGTGTAAATCATTTTTGTTCCTAGTATTGCAGGTATGAACTGAGCTGTTTGTTGGGAAAAGGGATATATTATTTATGACAAATTTCATTAAGGAATATACTGAGAGGCATTAGTTAACATATCCAGTTCTTTGAAGAGGCTTCTGCTGGATGTCCGTGAATTTACACCACAAATAATACGAATTACACGCTTTTGGACTCTGAAAACTTTTGCTTGACTTGAAGAGTTAGCCCAAATATTATATTATATCATCGTTCATTTCTCACACCACTGCTGCTGTGAAGACACGCGGTACGACGTATACGTGCAATCTATCCATCATGTAATGCCTTCTAAAATGTGGATAGCAGGATTTACTGATTTTGAATTATTGGTCTAAAATAATCTGATGACTTCCCACAGTGACACTTTTAAGATAAATAAAGATAAATCGTAGTTTTCCAGCTTTATGCACTAATTACTTGTGTTACGAACTTGTGATGACGTTGTGCATGTTATCCAATTATTACTGATTGGAGATGTTACCAACAATAACTGTTGTGTCTAAGAAATTGTGGAGAGCGATACGACACAGCACCGAGCACGGATCGGGACATCCGGCGACCTTTCTTTTCGGCATAATACAATTTCTATGTGCTCAGCTCCTCCCCCAAGCCAAAAACCTGGATTCGCCACCCGACCCTGGCAGTGCAGATTTTTTCCATTGTTTCTCTCCCGTATTCATCTGATCTGCTGGCAAATCGGCTCTTCTTAGTGCCATAAACACATTCACACAATTTTTATAGAAAGGTGATATATCAGGTACATTAAGAGCATTAAATTCCAAATAAACATAAAAAAATAAATGGAATCCTCGTCCCGGATTCGAATGTCGCACTGCACAAGCTGTTGTGACCTCGTCGCCTTTTGTTTGTTACTCGTCCCGGTCTAGTAGTTAGGAAAGGGACTGGTGCAGGAATTGATGTAATCTGTAACAACTATTCAGATTAATAATACAAGTTTTATTGACTGAATTTTAGGATACTCAACTTTAGAACATAATTCTTTTTCTTCTCTCTTGTTGCTTCTAGTGGCGTCGTCCGTATGATACTAGCTGCCCTGTGACCTAGTTACTGCTAAGTTCGTAGCCGCGTTCTTACTTACTAACCGCTTGGTTCGTAGCCGCGTTCTGGCCTAGTGATTGTCAGAGTTCTCACTAGTAACTGTCCTATTCCTGAATAGTTACTGCCCGAGTACTGAATAGTAACTGACTTATTCTCGAATAGTAACTGACGAGTCTCACTAGTAACTGACTTCTGCCCTGGATAGTAACTGGCGGGCGTCCAGACGTATGTCAGCCTAGATATAGTCGCTTGTAGCGGGCGCGCAACTTCGGTTACTCCATCCAGGTTGCGCGGCGCCTGCTTGTGATTGGCTTTCGGTCGATCGCTCGCTTCTCCACGATCGTTCTCTACGTCTGGCGTGTGGAGCTAAGTTTACGCCACAACACAAGCAACGTTCACTCTTCCCGTAACAACTACTCTACAGTTGAGCACAGCGCAATTTGTGTAGATCACACCCTGACTGGCAAAATCGAAGAGCTGATACATATGATGGAAACGAGGAACCTCTCTACTTTTGGTGTGAGTGAGACGAAATGGAAAGGTAGAGGAATAAGAAAACTAAGGAAGGGATATAAACCGCATTGGAATGACCACAAAACAGAAGCGAAAAATGGAGTTGATTTGATATTAAAGGAAGATATTGACAGCTAGTAATGATGCAATATACGAGAACGAAAGAATTATTCAATTGGACATATCTCTAACAAAGCGTGTGCTGACAGTCATTGAAGTATATGCCCTACAGACAGGCTGCAGTTATGATGAAAAACAGCAATTCCAAACATATTTAGAAGAAGCTATAGGGAGGGAAGAAAATATAATCATATTGAGATCTAAATGTTGGATCAAGTTGGATCAGATAGACTTGGATATAAAAGTCTGCTGGGTCCACATGGTTATGGCAACAGCAATCTGGAAGCTGAAAGTCTCCTAGATCTGTGTGTAAGGCATGGGTTGAGAATAAACAACAGTTAGTTTCAGAAATAGCTAAGTCACAAACTAACAAGATGTAGCTGGAATGGAGAATCAAAAACCCCGATCGATTACATCATATCTGATAATGAAGAAGGGAAAATCAAATGTGATGTTAAAGTTATTCCAAGTGAAAGTGTAAACAGCAACCATAGATTGCTCATTGCAACAATTAAGCACGTCCAAGTTCATAGACCTCTGAAATATAGGAAGCCAAAAATTAAGACATGGGAGCTAAGGAAGACAGAGAAACAAGTTGAATATATGATAAAGTTAAAAATAAGTTACCATCAGATATGTTACAAGAAGGAAATATTGAGTGGTCTAGATTCAAAGAAAGTATTGTTGAAGCTGCAGTAAAAGTATGTGGTAAAACTAGCAGCAAAATAAAGACAAAAGAAACCCCTTGGTGGAATGGTAGTGTGAAGATTGCTATAAAAGAGAGAAATGAAATAAGGAAAGCCAGGAAAGCAAAATAAAAAGAAAGTGGAAGAAATGAATCCAGAGCAAATGAATTACATAAGAAATACAAAGATAATAAGTTACAAGTAAAGAAAATTGTGGCAGAAGAAAAGCGAAAAGCTTGGATTGATTTCACAGATAAACTTGAACAAGACAGTAAAGCTAATTTTAAGCTACTGTATCGAACCATAATAAGTGTAAGAAGAGACGATGAATAACAGCACTAGAAAAACCAGATGGCAATATTGTGAAGGAAGAGACAGAGCTAAGGAAGATCATGAAATCCTATTCTGAAAATCTATAGCAGCACAGGAGAGCTCAATGGTGTAAAAACTCAGACCAGACTACGCTATAATGTTGAGCATTCATCAAGAGAGTCCACCAACATGGATGGAAGTAGAAACAGCCCTTAGTATCATGTCCAAAGAAAAATCCACAGTATTTGAAGAAGTTAGTGCAGACATGATCAGAGCTGCTGGCCCACTAGGAATACAGTGGCTTCATAGAGTAATAGGTGCAATAAGGAAGGATGGAAAAATTCGAGATGATTGGAAGAAAGGGATAATAGTAACCCTTTTCAGAAAAGGAAACAGAAAGAAATGTTGCAGTTATAGAGGGATCACTTTATTGTCTCATGGTCTGAAAATTTTTTAGAAGATACTGAAGAAGAGGCTTTGGAAAGTAATAGAACCGCAACTACAAGAAGAGGAGTATGGACTCAGAGAACGCTATACAACTGTCGATCTCATATTTGCACTCAGAATCGTGTTCGGAAAACACTGGGAGAGGGGCAGAGACTTGACACTTGTGTTTTTAGATCTTGCAAAAGCATCTGATAGTGTCCCAAAGAAAACTATATGGGATTGCCTAACAAAGAAGACATGTACTCAGTTGACTTATGCACTAAGTGAAAATGCTTTACAATGGCTGCTGCAGTTGTGTACAGATAGGAAATGGTTATTCGGATTGGTTCAAAACAACTAAAGGTGTTCAAAAAGGTAGTGCCCTCTCACAATTACTTTTTATCACTGTCAAGGACGAAGTTCTTAAGAGAATGAGACAAAACAACAACAAAGACATCAATGCGTTTGTATTTGCAGATGATGTTGTAATCTGAGATAATACGGAGAAAGAAGTTCAGAAAAGACTGGCCACCTGCAATGATCATTTCGAAGAACATGGATTAACAATGAATAAATTAAAAACGGTTGCAATGTCAATCAACAGACAGAATAGGAAAAACAAAACTAGATGATACACAGCTGGAAACAGCTATCTTGGATGCATCATTTCAAGCAAACAATAGGATACAACATGAGATTAATAACCGAATTAAAAAAATCAGCTCAATTTTACCATCAAGTTGGGACTCTACTCTGGAATGAACAAGTTCCCTTAAAGTCGAAACAGATTCTCTTTCGGTGATAAATTACCCCCATAATAACGTATGGGCTGGAAACCTGCACAACCAAACAGGTCGACAGTAAACTACAAGCTGCAGAAATGAAGTTCCTGCGAACTATAGTCCAGAAAGCAAGGAGGGATATGATAAGACATGAAAAAATAAGGGAAGAATCTGGAGTGTACCCATCATTGAAAGAAAAAGCGACAAGAGCCCGCCTGAAATGGTTTGGCCATGTCAAACGAATGGATGATGGAAGCATTGCAAAAAAGTGGCTATACACGGATGTGATCGGTAGAAAACCAGTAGGAAGACCAAGGAAGAGATGGCTGTACCAAGTGAAGTAGGACATAGGGACAAGAGGAATCAGCTGGGATATGGTCATGGGAGAAGAATGGTACATGGGCAGACTCAAGTGGAAAGCACTCGTAAACCATACCTGGGCAACTGGAGTGGAAAACCGATGATGATGATGAACAGTGAAGTGAGTAATCTATTAAACACAGAACTGATGGCTGTAGGCACTTTAATCTACATCACCAAAAGAAAATTAGTACACCCTCTAAGAGTTTTCCTATTCACTCAACAGTTGAAACAGGGTGTATGGAGTACATGAAATGATTATATATAGATTAATCAAATGTTCAAATGATAATATTGATCTCGGGTATGCAGCCGGATACCGTCGTCAACCAGACACGATATTTCAACAGACCAACTGTCTGCCATCTTCAGGTGAGAACGCAGAACACTAACTCGCCGGAAACTGATAAAGAACAAGAAACAGCAGCTCCTTTATACACTGCTGACGACCCACCGCGCGTGCGCGAAGCCAAAGTAGAAGCCACCTAGGCGCAATGGAACCAGTAGCGCGCCGGTGGAGAAAAACGGCAAAAACGATGGGTCGAAAACAAGGCTAGTTTAAAGAAACAGCATATCGAAATGAAGACCGTTGTTGCTTAATGTCAGATAAAATCGGGTTCCAAGTTTTACTTAGTGGAAAACCCTTGTCCCTATCAATAATATTATTGGCCATACGAATTTCCATTGATTCTTTGAGAACACATTCCCAGTAGCGGGAAGCAGGAGCAATCAGTTTAGTTTCATCGTACAACATCTTGTGTCCCTCATTCAAACAATGTTCAGCAACAGCCGACTTTTCAGGTTGGGGCAACCGAGTATGACGGTGGTGTTCCACACACCGATCCTGAACTGTGCGGATCGTTTGGCCAATGTAAGTTTTACCACAATAACAAGGAATACTATAAACACCGGGTTTCCTCAGTCCTAAATCATCTTTGACTGACCCAAGGAGGGCCCTAGTCTTAGGTGGGGGCATAAAAACACTTTTAATGTCGAATCTTCTTAAAATTCTTGAAATTTTCGAGGAAATATTCCCGACGAAAGGCAAAAAGGCAATAGACTTGTAATTGTCTTCTAATGGTTCACCTTTTGGACCAAATTGAAATGCACGACAAATTTGTTGAGCAGTGTACCCATTCTGTTGAAAGACCACTTTGAGATGCTCCAGTTCTTCACCCAGATGTTCAGCATCAGAAATGGCGTACGCTCTTTTTACTAAAGTACGCAATACCCCCATACGTTGGTGTGGCGGATGACAGCTCGTCGCATGGAGATAAAGATCGGTATGCGTTGGCTTGCGATACACTCCATGTTCTAAGGTCCCATCACTGTTCTTTTGAACCAAAACATCCAGAAAAGGAAGTTTCCCATCGTTCTCTACCTCCATCGTAAAATTAATATTGGGATGGAGACAATTAAAATGGTCTAAAAATGATTTAAAGCATCCATACCATGAGGCCAAACCATAAAAATGTCATCGACGTATCTCCAAAAACAGGTAGGCTTAAGAAACGACGTCCTTAAAGCCATGTCTTCAAAGTCCTCCATAAAAAGGTTTGCGACTATTGGGGAAAGAGGACTCCCCATAGCTACACCGTCAGTTTGTTCAAAAAACGTATCATTAAAAAGGAAATACGTCGAAGTCAGCACATGACGACATAACTTGACTGTTTCATCATCTAATATATTACTAATTAATAACAATGACTCTTCAACAGGAACCCGGGTAATAAGCGAAACAACGTCGAAACTGACAAGCAAGTCTGATGGACCAAGACAAACTGACTTCAGCCGCCGAATAAAATGTGACGAGTTCAATATGTGATGATCACACTTACCAACATGAGGAGCGAGAACAGAAGCTAAATATTTGGCCAAATTATAGGTAGGGCCACCCAAATTGCTCACAATAGGACGAAGGGGAATTCCATGCTTGTGAACCTTAGGTAGGCCATACAATCTCGGAGGGACAGCAGCTCCAGGGCGAAGTTTCTTAACAACATCCTCTGACAAGGAACTCTTCTTTAAGAGTAAAAGAGTCTTCCGTTTTATACGTTTAGTGGGATCATTACGTAACCTACGATAGGCTGAGTCATCCAATAAAAAGTTCATCTTGGACACATAGTCTCCACGTGATAGAAGAACCGTTGCGTTCCCTTTATCGGCCGGAAGGATAACCGAATCCTTATCCTCTCTCAAAGACCGGATGGCCGCCCTCTCACTACTAGAAATATTGCTTCTAGGAGGAGGTGCTCTACGAAGTTTGTAGGCAACCTCTTGTTTAATTTCGTCGGCCTGATCTTCTGGAATACGAGACACCGCTTGCTCAATAGCACAAATAAATTCCGTAATAGGAACAACTTTGGGTGTGGGTGCAAAATTTAAACCTTTTTCTCCATCGGCGCGCTACTGGTTCCATTGCGCCTAGATGGCTTCTACTTTGGTTTCGCGCACGCGCGGTGGGTCGTCAGCAGTGTATAAAGGAGCTGCTGTTTCTTGTTCTTTATCAGTTTCCGGCGAGTTAGTGTTCTGCGCTCTCACCTGAAGATGGCAGCCAGTTGGTCTGTTGAAATATCGTGTCTGGTTGACGACGGTATCCGGCTGCATACCCGAGATCAATATTATCAGTTACTACGCCGGGAAAGTCTACGCAACCACAAATGTTCAAATGTTTGTAACCCTACTGGACCAAAGTGGTATGGTCATCAGTCCCTAGACTTACATGCTACTGAAACTAACTTACTCAAAGGACAACATGCCTGAGGTAGAACTCGAACCTCCTGCGGGAACGGCATGACGTCGTAGACAAGGCGGCCATTCCGTGCGGTCTATAGATTAATATATCAAGCGGTACATCCATATTATAGTCTGTGTCAGTTAAGAAGGCGGCCCAGTTTTCAGCCGTTTGCGCACTCCTCCTTCCATTACCGCACTGACAGCCAATAATATTCATTCCCTAGGTGCGTGGCTAGCCGAGAGTTACGCAATGTTTCTGTTGCAGCTCGAACATAGCTCCTACCATTTACGCTTCACCCATCGCTCCGCCTCTATACACGGAAGCACCTTCTTACATGGCGCCGACTGTAGTACGTGATGTAGCCTCCACGGACAACAATGCAGGCGTTAATTCTGGCAACCTCTCGATCCTACAGGTATCGAATACTGCCTCGGGATACACTACTCCACGCCTGCTAGACCTGTTTACATAGTTATGCAAAGGTTGCAGGTTGATGAGTTGCACATGTCAGTTGGCGCCCCTCATATTCCACATATTTCCGATTAGAGACAAGTCCGGAGATTGTGCTGGCCAAGGATTTTGCCTCACGTTTCACGCGCATTATGTAAGCGAGCATTATCCTGTTTGAACAATACATTACCTTCGTGGTGCAAGAATAGCAAAAGAATGGGTCTCAGAACATCCGTGCGTTCCGTGTGTTCTGGATGAATGCACTTTACGAGGAGCTGTCATCAGATCTCATACGTACGCGCAAACGACCATCACTAGCGTGCAGGCAGAATCTGCTTTCATCCCTGAACACCACGGAATGCCATTCCATCTTCCAAGTGAACCTCTGACGGCACATTTGAGCCCTGCATTTCGATACTGTGGCGTGAGTGAAAGCCGAGCTTGTCCGTAGTCCGGATGTACACTGCTAGTAACCAGTTGACGACAGTTCTTATTGACAGTTCTGGCGACATAACCCCGATGCTGCGATAGCTGTACGATAACTGTACAGTAAGACGATCATGGCTGCGTGAACGTTCAGTACGTAGTCTACGCGTTTAGAATGTTCCTGTGCGTTGTTATGGGTAGAGATAGTACTCGAAAATCGTAAAAAGTTAATAATTGGTTGCTTTTACCAGCCCCCCGCCTCCGACGAAACAGTAGCAGAAAGTTTCGAGGAAAACCTGTGTCTAATTGCAAACACATACCCGACTCACACAATAATAGTAGACGGTGATTTTAATTTACACTCAATCTGTTGGCAAAATTATACTTTCAAATCAGGAAATTCACATAAAACTTCGTGTGAAATTGTACTCGACGCATTCTCTGAGAATTACTTAGAGCCGGCCGCGGTGGCCGAGGAGACTGAGGCGCTTCAGTCACGGTCTGCACGGCCACTACGGAGTTCGAATCCCCCCTCGGGCATGGATATTTGTGCCGTCCTAGTTCGTAAGTAGTTCATAAGTAGTTTGTAAGTTTAGGGACTGATGACCCCGTTGTTAAGTCCCATAAGCTTAACAAACATTTGATTTGAATTACTTCGAACTATTAGTTCATGGGCCAACTAGAATTGTAAATGGATGTCAAATCACACTTGATCTCTAAGTAACAAATAATCCTCAGCTCATAACGAGCATCAAAACGGATACAGGGATACAGGTATTAGTGAACAAAGAGCTGTCGTAGCGAGATTAAATATCGAAAGTCCCAAAGTTACCAAGAATAGACGAAAAGTGTATTTGTTCAGGAAAACAGATAGAAATACAATACATTACTTCTTGAAAGACAGTTTCTACTCGTTCCTGACACTAAACGGAAGTGTAGACCAGATGTGGCTCAAATTCAAAGAAGTGGTATCGACGGCAATTGACAGTTTTATACCAAATAAATTAATAAAAGAAGAAGGTGATCCCCCTTGGTACACAAAACAGGTGAGGCCACTGATCCAAAACCTAAGGAAACGGCATGCTAAATTTAAACGAACACAAAATCCCCAGGATTGGCGATCCTACACAGAAGCTCGAAATTTAACGAGGATTTCAACGCCAGATGTCTTCAATACTTATCAGAACGAAAGTCTTTCTCGAAATTTGACTGAAAACTCAAAGAGATTTTGGTCATATGTTAAATATACTAGGGGCTAAACACAAACAATACCCTCACTACGTGACAGTAATGGTGATCATGCCGATGACAGCGCAACTAAAGCAGAGTTACTAAACATAGGTTATCGAAACTCATTCACCAAAGAAGACGAAACCAATATTCCAGATTTCGAATTACGAACAGAGGCCGTAATGAGTCACGTAGAAGTAGACATCATCGAAGTAGTGCAGCAATAAAAATCACTTAACAAGAACAAGTCTTCTGGTCCGGACTGTATACCCATTAGATTTCTATCTGATTATGCTGAAGCAATAGCTCCCTGCTTAACAGCCATATACAACCGCTCTCTCAAAGAAGGATCTGTACCAAAAGACTGGAACGTTGCACAGGTCACACCTTGAAAGACGACCGTCTGTCGTCTTCCATGTATTTTTTATAAAATTATAATTTATTTGATGTCGCTAGATTAGCATTTTGTTAAAACTAGAACCCCACTCTTTTCAAGGCATGAGGAATAGCATTTGTATTTCATATTGTAAAATATTAGTTTCTGAAATGTTAGTTAATATTGCTAGGATTTTGTTATTTTAATAATTTGTTATTGTCCCTGTGACAATGTGTACTTGTTTTACTATTAAGTGGATGTGCGAGAATCTAATGGCTGTCAGAATGTGGGTAGTGATAGCTCGCTTTGCATGCTTCTCTCTGGCCCCAGCCCTGCTGCTGATGCGATCAAAGAGGTTTCTACACCCTTTGGTTACAAGCTAGTCGATGAGCCTTCTCCAGGATGAGTCACGCAATATTCCCTCCCCACCACCACTGTTATCATAGGTTTTGCCTAGTTTCCGGTAGCTTCCACGCCTCCTGGCCACTCGGTGGTCACTTTGTCCTCGGACCATGGTGAGGTAAGGTTGGTTCTGCTCTTGTGCCTGCGGATATGGTAGCGATTTATTTTCTAGCATGTTTAACTTAGACTCTTGAACTTAGATTCATTTTTTGGAATATTTTCTCCCATCGTGCGCGGAAATGTGTTCTAGTTTCTCAATCCAGTGATTTCCAACAGATAAATGCGGTGTCTGTGTTACTGGTTGCAGATTGATATCGGCCTGGTATATTCAAACCTTTTGTGATTATGTGGCGGTGTACGAACTCTGTGTAAATTCTTTCTAGCACTGTGGGGCCCGATTTCTAATAGACTATATGTTCATTTTTGTACAGTGCATGTAAAAGCTTTCTCATCTTTTCCTTCCATGAGTGATATGTGTTCCACGTGGTTGGTTCTTAGAACAAAGTCTTCAGCTTCCACTATTGTTTGTTCCATGCCCATCAGGCAAGTAACTATGCGGGTATCCTTCTGATTTCTACTAACATTTCCCTATCTTCTCTCCCCGCCTATTTTAATTTTGCCGTCTCTTCTCCGAACCTGTAGTATGTGCATCAGTAATTCTCTCCGAGCCTTGTACAACTACCTTCAATAGCTTGCTGATGAAAATCTATGAATTTCTAAGGGTTGCATGCCGTAGTTTTCATTGTCACTTTTCCCGCCTTTGTAATTTATTTCATTTTTCTGGTTTTGAGACGACTTCATCCGTCTCTGTAATCGCTCCCCAACGCGTGTAGCTGCATTTCTCTCGTTTCCTTTTGTAATTCTAAACATTTCGATGGGTTGTATGCCGCAGTTGATATTCTTTATTTTTCGGAAATTGAATTTATACATTTTTATCGGTTTTCGGAACCATGTGGGTCCGAACTCCGACTTCAGGGGTTCGTAGCTAGTCACCTGAATTCATGCCACTTCTCACAAAACCAGTGCCTAGATAGTTTACTGTCACATTACAACTTAAACAGTCCGCCGTGATTGTGTGTAATGAATCCGATTTTAACCACTTCACCTTCGGTGGAGTGCGATCATGTAAAGTAGCCGTGTGTCGCCGTTAGCGTGTTTGCTCGCGGTCTAATCTAGATGCAACTTAACTTTGCTATACTCACGCACCATCCCAAATCAGGCACGACAGACCAGATCCATCTTCGCACTTTTATTGTATATTGTGTTGTATGGTACCTCCGGATGTTGCTGAATTTAGCCTACGATAGCGGCGCCTGCTTCTGCCTCGTTTCAGCACGCTGATTATGGTGAGTTTGCGTGTGTGTGAGAGAGTAAACGTTGTTTGGCCGGCCGCGGTGGCCGAGGGGATTGAGGCGCTTCAGTCACGGTCTGCACGGCCACTACGGTCGGGGGTTCGAATCCCCCCTCGGGCATGGATATTTGTGCCGTCCTAGTTCGTAAGTAGTTCATAAGTAGTTTGTAAGTTTAGGGACTGATAACCCCGTAGTTAAGTCCCATAAGCTGTACAAACATTTGAACATTTGAGCGTTGTTTGTAAATGTTCCCCCCAGTACCGTTACGTTCTGTGTTATTTATGAAATTCGATGCTGGGCACCGTCAGTATTAGAACATGTACATGGGATGCTTTTTATTGTATTAACAAAAGTGGTTCCCCATTTTGCTTGCGTTCGACCTGAATAAACAAATTAAATTCAGTATAGTTTTGACTTGTCTATAAATTATATTTTTCGAGCACCTTCCCCCTTTTTATTTAATATTGTTTTTCACCAGTGCTGAGAGAAGCTCAGATTCAATTTTTTATGTTTAAATTCCGTTGCGCTATAAATGTTTTCCTTTAGCCACCTCTATGAAATAACTTTAAATGTGGTGGCTTGTTTAATAATGCCTGTGTGTAATTTCGTGTGAGCTGCTACATATATTGGCCACTGTATCGTTAACTTCCTGTTATTAGAGTAATTTGAACCAAGTGAGTTCTCAATGTCGGTCAGGGAACATGGTTTTGCAGCAGGGAGTAGACGGTAGTTCACACGCACCTGTTTGCTAGTTTTCCTGCTAAAACTAAGCTTTTTATGTAACAGTAAACTGTTATCTGGTACCTCCCACCAGAATTAAGCTTTTATTACGTACAGTGGCCTACTTTTAACCTATATTCAAGAAAGGCAGAAGGAGTAATCCACTAAACTACAGGCCTATTTCATTGACGTCAGTTTGCAGCAGGGTTTTCGAACATATCCTGCATTCAAATATTATTAATTATTTCGAACAGAATGATCTGTTGACCCAAGGTCAACATGGATTTAGAAAATATCGTTCATGCGAAACACAACTAACTCTTTACTCACACGAAGCGATGAGTGCTATCGACAAGAGTTCTCAAATTGATTCCGTATACCTCACAAACGGCTTTTAATCAAATTGCGTGGTTATGGTATATCGCCCCAAATTGGCGTCTGTTAGGACACAGTTTGTAGTAATCAATGGTAAGGCATCGTCTAAAACAGAGGTGTTATCGGGCATTCCATATGGTAGTGTTATTGGTCCTCTGCTGTTCCTTATTTACGTAAACGAATTGGGAAAAAATCTAAGCAGCTCTCTTAGGTTGTTTGCATATGACGCCGTCGATTTACCGTCTAGTAAAATCATCTGAAGGTCAAAACCAACTGCAGAGCGATCTAAATAAGATATTATTATCGTGTAAAAATTGGCAATTTACTCTAAATAATGAGAAGTGTGAAGTCGTCCACATGAGTACGAAAAGAAATCCGTTAAACTTTGTTTACAAGATAAATCAGTCAAATGTGAAGGCCGTGAACTCCACAAAATACCTAGGAATTACTATTATTTCAGACGTAAACTGGAAAGAACATGTAGATAATATCGTGGGAAAGGCGAATCAGAGACAGCGTTTTATTGGCAGAACCCTTAAAAGATTCAACAGAACTACTAAAGAGACTGCATACACTAAGCTTGTCCGTGTATTTTTTGGAGTATTGCTGTCCAGAGTCGGATCCTTATCGGATGGGTTTGACGGAGGACATAGAAAAAGTCCAAAGAAGGGCAGCTCGTTTTGTATTGTCACGATACAGGGGAGACAGCGTTACGGAAATGATACAGGATCAGGGATGGGAATCATTACCACAACGGCGCTTATCGCTGCGGCGTGGGCTACTTACGAATATCCAATCGCCAAGATTCTCCTCCGAATGCGATAATATATTGTTGATTCCCTCTTACATAGATCATTAGACCAATATACGAGAAATCAGAGCTCGAACGAAGAGATTCAAGTGTTCTTTCTTCCCACGCGCTATGCGAGAATGGAATAGTATGAACGTGGTTCGATGAACCCTCTGCCCGGCACTTAAATGTGATTTGCAGAGTATCCCATGTAAATATAGATGTAGACCATTGCAATCAGCATCGCTGCTCAACATACTCGCCGGCCGCGGTGGCCGAGGGGACTAGGGCGCTCCAGTCACGGTCTGCACGGCCACTACGGTCGGGGGTGTGAATCCCCCCTCGGGCATGGATATTTGTGCCGTCCTAGTTCGTAAGTAGTTCATAAGTAGTTTGTAAGTTTATGGAATGATGACCCCGTAGTTAAGTCCCATAGACTATACAAACATTTGAACATTCAACATACTCAGCACGTCCAAATTCTGTGGCAGTTCTTTAGGGCTTTTATGCCACTCGGAAAATCACAATTTGATCCCTTTCAAAGTCGGCTTCACACTTTGCTATCACACTGAGCCTTATGGTTGTAAACATTCCCTACTAAAGGGTACTGACAGATGGCGCTCTGACAGCTATGTCTGTTGCCGGACGGCTTTGAAACCATAATCAATACATCTGCTATTCCCCAAGAGGCAGTTGCCGATATCGGATACCTGTCGAAACGTACTGTTTGTTTTTTATTCCATTGTATTAGCATAGCACATAGAATGGCTGGATAAAACGACGCCGGCAGACGTAGTTGAATCGTCCTGTTTAATATCAATGAAACGGCAGTACAAACTGTTCACGTACTTTTAATGAAGTTTTCGTACTAAATTCAATAATATTAGTTTCAATTGCACTGGAAAGTAGGGGGGGGGGTTACATATTCGTCCGTCCAAATGATTAGACGAAACGGAAGATAAATAGAGCTTCTACTGGTACCAATTAATATGAGGGGCAGTGAAACGAAAACTCGCGACAACGGAACCATAGAGTGGTTTCGTTAAAAAGTAATTATCACGCACGGTAGTAAATTTATACCATGGACAAACAAGACGATCTGGTCGTGTTTCGTAGAACGCAGTCATGGTACGAATGAAACTGACCTCCACGCAGCCTTTCCTCGGATCGCGAATGACGTGAAATTAAAACGGTGAAAGGTCCGGGTCTGCCAACAACATCACTACGTCCAACTTTCAGTGTGATTGCGGTGGTTTTTTTCCGTTATTTTAATTTAGTAGAGTCTTGTGCTGCCGTTGGCTAAGATTCTTCTTACGCTTGAGCTGACTGTTGGCCCTTATTGTATTTCCGTTCAGTCCTCAGAGGTCTGACGTAACAGCAGCATCCCACACTGTTTATTTTCATGCTTTCTTCCTGCAGGATACGTCATTAACTTCAGCAGCAAAGAAGAAAGCCTGAAAATAAACGGTGCGTGGGTGTCGCCGTTACGTCAAACCTCCCACGTCAATACGCCCTCTGGCCGCTGCGAGTGCCCCAGCTCGCAACGGAGAGCTCAGATATTGCCACGGAAAACTTACGCTGTCTAAAGGAAAGCTACTGCTATTATCATATCGATAGTGATTTCAATTGTGAAATCATTCAGAAGGCATTTTGTCCGGTTTTCTAACACAACGTAGCATTTATATCATCATCATCATTAGAGACTGACTGTGCCTTTCAGCGTTCAGTCTGGAGCATAGTACCTCTAATAAAATTCCTCCACGATCCCCTGTTCAATGCTAACATTGATGCCTCATCTGATGTTATGCCTTTTACTTCAAAATCATTCTGCACCGAATCTAAGTACTTTCTTCTTGGTCTACCTCGACTCCTCTTACCCTCCACTGACGAGCTCATGAGTCTCGTAGGTAACCTTGCTTCTACCATGCGTGTAACATGACCCCACCATCTCAGTCTGTTCACTCTAACTGCTTCATCTATGGTGTTCATTCCCAGTTTTTCTTTGATTTCCTCATTATGGACACCCTCCTGCCATTGCTCCCATCTATTAGTACCTGCAATCATTCTTGCTACTTTCATATCTGTAACCTCTACCTTGTGAATCAGGTAACCTGTCCACCCAACGTTCACTCCCATACAACAAAGTTGGTCGAAAGATAGAGCGGTGCACTGCTAACTTAGTCTTGGTACTTACTTCCTTCTTGCAGAAGAGAGTAGACCTTAGCTGAGCACTCACTGCATTAGCTTTGCTGCACCTCGATTCCAGTTCTTTTGCTATGTTGCCATCCTGTGATAGGCAGGACTATATAACTGACAATAATTACGTTTAGTACGCAATGTCAGTTTCAGCTCTTCTTACAATACTACATATTGGTTTCTGGGGTGTATAAAGGCAACACTGCATTTATTATTTAGGTGTGTAAATGGAGCAATGGAACATCGCGGCATCGACAAGGAAGATGCGCTGGATAAAGAAGCTTGGCGGAGGATAATAGGAATACAAAATGTTGTTATTAATTAATTTTTGTATTGATTGATCCTGTCATAATAATGAATTTTTACAAGCTTATGTAAAGTACACTTGATGCAACATATCTGTTACTTCTATAAACAAACAAATCAATCGAAAATTGTTCAAATGTTTGTTAAGCTTAAGGGACTTAACTGCGGGTTCATCGGTCCCTAAACTTACAAACTACTTATGAACTACCTTATACTAAAGACGACACAAACATCCATGCCCGAGGGGGGGATTCGAACCCCGACCGTAGCGGCCGAGCAGACTGTGACTTTGTTCCTCTTATTTGGCACTCAGTCTGTTTGAATCTCTTTCCCACAGACATTACTTTCGTTTTGGAGATGCTGATCTTCATATCATTATCCTTGCACCTCTGATCGAGCTCTGAAATATTGGTTTGCAACCTTTCAATCGAATCGGCCATTTCAACTAAGTGATCCGCATATGAGAGACTGCTTGTTTTGTTTTCACCTACTTTAATCCCGCCTTGCCAGTCTACTGTTTTCAACATATGATCCATGAATAGTATGAACAACAGTGGTGACAAATTACAGCCTTGTCTTACCCCTGAAACTACCCTGAACCATGAGCTTAATTTGCCATCTACTCTAACTGCTTCCTGACAGTCTACGTAAAGCCCTTTAATTGCCTGGAGAAGTTTGCCTCCTATACCATAATCTTGAAGAACTGACAGTAACTTCCTCCTAGGAACACGGTCATAAGCCTTTTCCAGATCTATGAAACATAGATACAATTCCCTGTTAATCTCATAGCATTTTTCCATTACCTGCCGTAAGCTAAAGTTCTGGTCCTGACAGCCTCTAAGAGGCCTAAACCCACACTGATTTTCATCTAACTTGTCCTCAATTAATACTCGCACTCTCCTTTCAACAATACCTGAGAATATTTTGCCTACAACGCTAATTAAAGAGATGCCTCGATAGTTGTTGCAATCTTTTCTGTTCCATGTTTGAAAATTGGTGTGATTACCGCTTTCGTCGTCAGACGGAACCTGTCCCGATTCCCACGCCTTTTCAATTATCCTGTGTAACCATTTGGGACCTGATATTCCACTGTATTTGACGAGTTCCGGCTTAATTTTATCCACCCCAGCCGCTTTATTGCACTGTAATCTACTGACCATTTTCTCCACTTCCTCAAATGAGATCCTGTTTCCATCGTCGTTCCTATCCCATTCTACCTGAAAATCTGATACATCATTGAACGTTTCACCTACGTTGAGCAATTCTTCAAAATATTCCCTCCATCTACTCAATGCATCCACAGGATTGACTAGCAGGTTTCCTGACCTGTCTAAAACACTTATTAATTCCTTCTTCCCTCCCTTTCGAAGATTGCTAATTACGCTCCAAAATGGTTTTCCCGCGGCTTGGCCCAGAGATTCTAGATTGTTTCCAAATTCTTCCCATGATTTCTACTTGGATTCTGCAATTATCCGTTTGGATTTGTTTCTTTCTTCAACATAACTTTCTCTGTCTGTCTGATTTCTAGTATGGGGCCATTTTTGATATGCCTTCTTTTTCTTTTTACAGGCTGCCTTTACTGTGTCATTCCACCAGGCTGTCTGCTTCTTCCTACCTTTACACACTACTGTTCCAAGACATTCTCTAGCTGCTTCCAGTAGTGTGTCCCTGTACCTTGACCATTCGTCTTCCAGTGACAGTAAATCATTACATTCAACTAACTGGTACCTTTCCGAGATCATTGTTATGTATTTGTGCCTAATTTCCTTGTCTTGAAGCTTCTCCAATCTTATCCTTCTACACATGGACCTGACTTTCTGCTCTTTTGGCCTCACAAAACCAATTTCACTGCAGATTAAATAATGATCAGTATCATCAAAGAACCCCCTGCAAAAACACGTGTGCCCTTGACTGTCTTCCTAAATTCCTGGTCTGTTATTATATAGTCAATGATAGATCTGGTTCCCCTTCCTTCCCACGTATAGCGGTGAATGTCCTTATGCTTAAAAAAGGAGTTTGTGATAACTAAGCCCATACTGGAACAGAAATCCAAGAGCTGTTTTCCGTTCCTGTTGACATCCATATCCTCTCCAAACTTACCCATAACCTTTTCATAACCTACTGTTCGATTTCCTATCCTGGCGTTGAAATCACCCATGAGTCAAACACTATCCTTATCCTTCACTCTAACAACTACATAACTAAGTGCGTTGTAAAATCTGTCCATCTCATCTTGATCTGTGTCTTCACAGATTGAATACACTGCCACAATCCTAATTTTCTTACTGGAGATGGCCAAATCTATCCACATCAGTCGTTCATTTACATACCTTATTGCAATTATGCTGGGTTAGATTGCTTTCCTGATGTAAAACCCTACACCCCGCTGTGCTCTTCGTACTTTAACTCCTGACAGGTAGACCTTCTATTCTCCGTCTTCGTCCTTTTTCTCTCCCCTTACTCTAACATCACTAACAGCTAAAACATCTAACCCCATCTTACTTGAAGCCTCCGCCAGCTCTACCTTCTTTCCAGTGTAATCCCCATTGATATTAATAGCTCCCCATCTCGATCCAGATCGTTTGCCAAGTCGTATCTGAGAAGTCCCTGGTCTGTTAATTAGAGGTGGGACTCCATCACCTCCAAAGGTCCGAGGCATTTTGCCCTGATTGTGGCCAGCATGATATTGAAGTACCTGGGAAGCAGGTTGCTAGCCTTACTTGCCCAGAGCCCCACTGGGGTTTACCCCTAACGGTTGAGGGACTAACCGGTGGATTTGGTAGTCTTTGTCGTCTGAGCACAAAGGTGGCCACGACTCAGAATATATCCGATATGCCCATCCTTATTCCAAAGTAACTGGTATCCCAACGGTCAGGACCACTTACTTGGCCACTCATACATTGCCCGTGGTTCATGAACTGGGACATGACTACAGGAACCCACACCATGAACCACAGCAATTATATAAGTTATCAATTTAGGGGCGGGTGGGGATTGGAAATCTAAACCGAATTCCTTGTTCGAAACCTGACGGAAGTCCTAAATAGAGTTCAAAGTGGTTGATTTGTAGGAGTGAGAGAGTTGATGAGATTCATTCATGAGTTCAACTGACCACGCCTGAACAGCCTGTAGTGCGAGATCTGGAATAGTACATCACCTCTACAATATATAACCTATATTGTCATCCAAATCTGGCCGTACAAACTAGCACCAGATGCCACTTAATTCTATAAAACTGTGGCTCGTGTCCTTGTAGATCCACAAACTACACTATGGTTAGGGAGCCGTATTTTGGATAGTTTTCCAATTTCGGACTAGGGAATTTCTTATATAAGAAATTGCTGATTTCTACTCATTTGTACTTTGAGATCCAGTGTAGCTGGAAGAGGAAAGCGTATTTTTCTCAGTTTCGAGTGGTTTTTCGTGGTGTTTTCTGAACCAAGTTCTTACATGACACATGAGGTTGCTTGGCATTTTATTTGTCTAAACAACTTACTTACTCGTATATTAATATGTATAAGTGAAATTATGATAACATAACCTACACATTTCAGTCGATAGTGTTAAATGCAGGGTTGTAATATTCCTCATTTTGAGTACTGGCATTGCTCATTTTCGATTGTCCGAAATTAGAAAGTATTTTGTGTGATACTTAAAGCATTGAGTTGTGTGGTGTCGCACAAGTCTGAAGTGCGCGCCACGTACTTCCCCGCGCGCCGCCATGCACGCACGGCGCGGCGTTCTTACGACGTCGGCCACGAGCACCCTCTGCTGCAATGACCGCTCGTGGCCACCACTGAACTGCATCGGTTACTTGGAATTAGGACAGGCACTAGGACTCATCATTAGGCAGGCCTCTATCTACTTAAACTATGCATCTGCATTACACTAGTCTTCAGTTAACAAAGTTAAGTATTGTACTATCTCTTCGAAATATATATCTTGTTCTAATCTAGCCAAGTGTTTCTGGTTTCTGCTGTCCCACTGGCTGGTCACCTCAGACTCTGTACCCGCACACGCGTGCATCCTCAAAAATGTTCAAATGTTTGTTAAGCTTATGGGACTTATAAATAAAAAAACACAATTTTGTGTGTGTTCTACAAGTTTATTTTTGCTTACTTAACCGGTTTTCGGCTTATTAGGCCATCTTCAGAGTATTTACTGCTGTGGCAAAGAGGTTACAGTATGGGAAGAGATGACAAATTACTACACTTAGATCGACATACATAGTATAACACTTCTTTGACATTGTGTTATTACAGTTATGAACTTAAAAACTAAACTGTAGTACAAGAATATACAATGTGTGGAGGATAAAACAAGGAATAAATTTGAATATAACTAGGGAACTGAAACTACCTGCTATTACAAACAAACTGATAATGCTGATAAATAAATATATATAAGTGCCTTGTTAATAATCCTGCACTATAATTATAGATGGTGTTGCATATGACAGTTGTAAAGCCAGGTTTGGAGTGGAATCCAGAACTTATAATGAATAGTTACTTCATTAGATTAAACTAAACAAATCTGTCTAATGAAATTAATATTCTAAAAATTCAGGTAGATGAAAATGAGTGTTATGTTGTAAGCTCCACTGGGACCAAATTTTCAAAACTTAAAAATAAAACATAATAAATAAATACACAGGAGTTTGAAACTGTGAGGGTAAACAAGGAATCCAGTTTTTTTAATAAAATAAATAAAATGCTAGGTCTACATTTAAGGGTTTTTTGTTTTGTTTTTTGTAATGGAGGAATGGGACAACCAGTGTGGGAGTTGATGGAAAAACTTAGGTACTTGACTGTACTATGTGGAAATGTATGAAGAGACTAGAACTGACAGGGTAGGAGGTAATGTGACTCAGGGATGAATTAAGTGAAATCTAATAGGGGTGAACTGTTTAGTTGTGTTTGATCATTTAATACTAGATCAGGGCTATGGGCTAGGTGGTTATTTATTTCAAGAGCTTCCAATAAGGTAAGTTTTTGGCCCTTGTTTGCTAAGTGAAGGACTTGACACAGTGGCTGGTAGCTATGGCCCTCACTCAGTACATGCTCAGCAAATGTGGACTCCTGATTCTGTAGTCTCCAGCTGCGTTGATGTTCAGCTAGTCTAGTTGCTATGCTTCTGCCTGACTGACCAATATAAAACTTATTGCAATCTTTACAAGTAATTTTATATACACCACTGTTGTTTAGTAAAGGAGTCTTGTCTTTGCTATTAAAGATGCACTGAGCTATGGTGTTTGTCATGTAGTAGGAAACCCTGTAGATTGCAGGATTTCAGGGGTTTAGAAACTTGTTGTGTCATTGGTCCTAGGACCAGTTTCAGTTCCCTAGTTATATTCAAATTTATTCCTTGTTTTATCCTCCACACATTGTATACTCTTGTACTACAGTTTAGGTTTTAAGTTCATAACTGTAATAACACAATGTCAAAGAAGTGTTATACTATGTATGTCGATCTAAGTGTAGTCATTTGTCATCTCTTCCCATACTGTAACCTCTTTGCCACAGCAGTAAATACTCTGAAGATGGCCTAATAAGCCGAAAACCGGTTAAGTAAGCAGAAATAAACTTGTAGAACACACACAAAATTGTGTTTTTATTTATTTGGTTATGTTGTACCAAGAAGCGACGGAAGAATCAGTCAAAATTATGGGACTTAACTACGGGGTCATCAGTCCCTAAACTTACAAACTACGTATCAACTACCTTATACTAAGGACGGCACAAATATCCATGCCCGAGAGGGGATTCGAATCCCCGACCGTAGTGGCCGTGCAGACCGTGACTGAAGCGCCTCAATCCCCTCGGCCACCGCGGCAGGCGCGTGCATCCTATTTTCCTGTGTCGATCTCTCTCTAATCGGCCACCGACACGTAGGACAGCCGGCGGCAACGAGACACAAAAAGTTGTTTCCATGAAAATCAGTTGTTAACATGAGGCGTATGCTGTAAATAGGAACTAGTTAATGAAGCCATTCAACGCTCACTGTTCAATGGAGCATGAAACTTGGTTCTTTCTACGCTTTTCTTTGTTCTTTCAGACCCCTGACTACGCAACAAGTGAGCAATCTTATGCGGAGAGCTTATATCAGAGACATAACAGAGGAAGTTGCTTCGAATGGCTTCAGAAAAAAAAAAAAAATGGCAGATGACCTTTCATCTATAAAATATTTGGACCCAGCGACTCCCTACAGGAAACACAACTTCCTTCAAGTATAAATACAGCTGCATCTTCTGTCCAACCCAAGATTCCCGTGCCAGATCCACAAGCTCATCATCCTCTGCTAACCCTTCATAAAAGAAAACTCTAAATTTCTTTCTACTCTCGAAATCAATCCCTCGCCGGTACAGGAGGTAAAACTGCTGTGATTACGACTTCTTCTTACAAATTTGCACTACTTTCTTCATTGGATAGAGGTGAAAAATGAGCACTGAAGCAAATCATCTCCTATACACGTCCCAAAGAAAAACAAGAGGAAAATTAATACCGACTTCGATGATTTCTCGAAATCAGTCTTGGAGTCTACAGATGAAGATCGTAGTGTAGATGACAATGATGATGAATGACTCTATTGCTCTGAGCCCTACATTAATCACCAACACAGCGAGAAGTGGATTCCATGCATAAAATGTCCCCAGTGAGCTCGTGAATTGTGCACGAGAACGGAAAAACCTGGTTGGAAAACTAGTTGGTAGTAAGACAGCTCGGTCGTAAAGGTGAAGTGTATTTTTACCTAGATTTCGGCGACTACTGTAAGTGCTTTCATCAGAAAATTCCTAAAAGTACCTATAACATAAAT
The DNA here is from genome assembly GCA_026315105.1 of Locusta migratoria. Lineage (NCBI taxonomy): Eukaryota > Metazoa > Arthropoda > Insecta > Orthoptera > Acrididae > Locusta > Locusta migratoria. Next base: position 732,614,111 of record CM048755.1, on the reverse strand, counting down.
TGCTGAATTTCAAAAGAGAAAAAAATTTTAAAACTGTATGTACTAGTTTTATGTACAGAATGGAAGCAGTACTTACATGTCACACGATAAAATAAACTGTAAGTAATAAATCTTGAGTCACAATATATTATATACTATAGGGCTGTCTTATTACCAATTAACATCGTAAACAATCGCTTAAAAACGAAGTCATGTTGAAAACTTTACGATTGGAAAGATTTGTGTGAACAATAGCCCCTTGTAGCACTGAAATATTACTTTCAACTATTTTGTTGCACGGATTTCATATGTGTGTCATATATGACACAGTTAATTTGACGTCGTAAATAATACAATAAGTATTTTATCTACAATAGTATTAATAAATAACGATAATAATAGTAATAATAAAAGTATGGTGTTTTGACAGAAAGTAAAATAAGGATTTTTTTTTTCATATTGACAGAAGGTGAAATACGTCACAAGCTGGAGAAGCTATTTGAATTAAATGGGAATCTATGAGAACTTGAAATATCAAGCAATGATGAGAAGGATGAGACCTACGTCCCTCCTACAAGCGCAGCAACTGTAGTTTCGTTGTCTGACGTCGAGTGAAATGTGACAGACCCATAATTACTCGTTCCATGACGACAAAGTAATCATAGCTGCTCCATGCCCAAGAGGTAGGAGATGACAATACAGGAGAGAAAAAAAAATTAAAATATTTGTAAATCTATGGGACTTAAATACTGAGATTATCAGTAGTTTATTTAAACTAACCTAAGGATAACACGCACACACAAACACCGATGCTCGAGAGAGGACTCGAACCTCCGACGGGGAACAACCGCTCACTCCACAGCAAAGCGTCAAGTCAGGATAGTGAAGAAAATACTAATAGCTTATCCGGCCCTCCAACAAAAAGAAACTACCCGAGCCACCAAAACAGGAAGACAGGTGCATTACACATGCCGGAAATTGACAGTGGTGATAAGACTCATCATTCCAGATTTTCCGGTTGCAAAAGTGTAACACCGAGTGTTTACTATATGGAGTGTCATGATAACTTGTGTCTTCTGAAAGAAAGAAACTGTTTCAAAGCATACCATACTATGTAAGCAAAGCGTTCCGTGTGTAATTTTCTATGTTGTTGTTGTTATGGTCTTAAGTCCGGAGACTGGTTTGATGCAGCTCTCCACCCTACTCTATCCTGAGCAAGCCTTTTCATCTCCTTATAAGAACGGCAACCCACATCCACTTGAATCTGCTTACTATACGCATCTCTTGGTCTCCCTCTGCGATTTTTACCCCACAGACTTCCCTCCAATGCTAAATTTACGATTCCCCGATGTCTAAGAATGTGTCCTACCAAGCGATCCCTTCTTTTAGTCAAGGTATGCCAAAAATTCCTTTTCTCACCAATTCTGTTCAGTACCTCTTCATTAGTTATGCGATCTACCCACCTAATCTTCAGCATTCTTCTGTAACACCACATTTCAAAAGCCTCTATTCTCTTCCTGTCCGCACTGCTTATCGTCCATGTTTCACTCCCGTACAAGGCAACACTCCACACAAATGCCTTCAGAAAAGACTTCCTTACCCTTAAGTTAATATTCGATGTTAGCAAATTTCTCTTTTTCAAAAATGCTTTTCTGCCCATTGCCATTGTGCATTTTATATCCTCTGTACTGCGACCATCGCATGTTATTTTACTACCCAAGTAACAAAACTCATCTACCACCTTCATTGTTTCGTCACCTAATCTAATTCCTTCAGCATCGCCTGATTTTCTAAGACCGCATTCCATTATTTTTGTTTTGCTCTTGTTAATGTTCATTTTATATGCACTCTTCAACACGCTGTCCATTCCATTCAACTGCTCTTCCAGGTCCTTTGCTGTCTCTGACAGAATTACAATGTCATCGGCAAAACGCAATGTTTTTATTTCTTCCCCCTGAACTTTAATCCCTATTCCAAATTTTTCCTTGCTTTCCTTCACCACCTGCTCGATGTTCAAATTGAATAGCATCAGAGAAAGGCTACAACCCTGTCTTACTCCCTTCCCAACTGATGCTTCCCTTTCATGCCCTTCGAGTCTAATAACTGCGGTCTGGCTTTTGTACAAGTTGTAAATAACTCTCCTTTCCCTGTATTTTACCCCTGCTGACTTCAGAATTTGAAAGAGTGTATTCCAGTCAACATTGTCAAACGCTTTTTCCAAATCTACAAAAGCTAAAAATGTAGGTTTGCCTTTCCTTAATCTATCTTCTAAGATAAGACGTAAAGTGAGTATTGCCTCCCGGGTTCCTACTTTCCTTCTGAATCCAAACTGATCTTCCCCGAGGTCAGCTTCTACCAGCTTTTCCATTCTACTGTAGATAATTCGTGTTAAAATTTTGCAACCATGACTTATCAAACTGATGGTTCTGTAATTTTCACACCTGTCTGCTCCTGATTTCTTTGGAATGGGGATTATTACATTTTTCTTAAAGTCTGAGGGCATTTCGCCTGTCTCATACATCCTACACACCAGTTCAAATAATCTTGTCATGGCTGGCTCTCCCAGAGACTTTAGTAGCTCTGAGGGTATGTCATCTATTCCTGGGGCCTTGTTCCTACCTAGGTCTTTCAGGGCTCTGTCAAATTCATCTCTCAGTATACTATCTCCTATTTCATCTTGATCTACTTCCTCTTCCCTTCCTACAACATCGTTTCTAAGTTCATTTCCTTTGTAGAGCTGCTCTATGTACTCTTTCCACCTTTCAGCTTTCCCTTCTTTGCTGAGAACTGGTTTCCCATCTCAGTTCTTGATATTCGTAGAGTTGCTTTTCTTGTCCCCAAATGTCTCTTTTATTTTCCTGTAGGCGGTATCTACTTTTCCCCTTGCTATACATTCTTCTACAGATTTGCATTTGGCTTCTAGCCACTCCTGCTTAGCCATTTTGCACTTTTTATATTTTGCATTTTTATATTTTCTCCTTTCATCAATTAACTGTAGTATTTCCTGTGATATCCATGGATTTTTTGTAGGTCTTGCCTTTCTACCTATTTTGTCCTCCGCTGCCTTCACTATTTCATCTCTCAATGCTACCCATTCCTCTTCTACTGTTTTATTTCCCCATGTTTCTGTCAATTGTTGCCTAAATATCCCTCTGAAATTCTCCAGAACTTCACTTTCCTTCAATTTATCTAAGTCCCATCTTCTTATTTTCCTACCTTTCTGCAGTTTTTTCGGCTTCAGCCTACAGTTCATGACTAACAAGTTATGGTCAGAGTCTATATCTGCCCCTGGGTATGTCCTGCAGTTTATAACCTGGTTCCGGTACCTATGTCTTACCATTATAAAATCTATCTGATACCTTCCGGTGTCTCCTGGTCTCTTCCATGTATACAACCTTCTTTTGTGATTCTTAAACCAGGTGTTTGTTACGATTAAATCATGTTCCGTGCAAAATTCTACCAGGCGACTTCCTCTTTCATTCCTCCTGCCCAGTCCATATTCACCTACTATTTTTCCTTCTCTTCCTTTTCCTACTACCGAATTCCAGTCTCCCATCACAATTAAGTTTTCCTCTCCCTTAATTGTCTGAATAATTTCCTTTAGCTCCTCATATATTTCTTCGATCTCCTCATCATCGGCAGAGCTAGTTGGCATATAAACCTGTACTATTGTTGTCGGTGTTGGCTTCGTATCTATCTTGACAATGATAACGCGATCACTGTGCTGCTCATAGTAGTTTACCCGCATTCCTATTTTCTTATTCATTATCAGTCCTACTCCTGTGATACCCCAACTGATTTTGTATTTATAATCCTGTACTCACCTGACCAGAAATCCTGTTCATCCTGCCACCGAACTTCACTAATCCCCACTATATCTAACTTCAACCTATCCATTTCCCTTTTTAAATTTTCTAATTTTCCTACCCGATTAAGGGATCTAACATTCCACGCTCCGATCCGTAGAATGCCAGTATTATCTTTCCTGATGACAACATCCTCCTGAGTAGTCCCCGCCCGGAGATCCGAATGGGGGACTATTTTACCTCCGGAATATTTTACCCGAGAGGATGCCATCATCATATGTTCATACAGTAGAGCTGCATGTCCTCGGGAAAAGTAGCGGCTGTAGTTTCCCCTTGCTTTCAGCCGTTCGCAGTAGCTGTGTGGCAAAGCCACATTAGCTGATGTTACAAGGCCAGCTCAGTCAATCATCCACACTGTTGCCCCTGTAACTACTGAAAAGGCTGCTGCCCCTCTTCAGGAACCACACGTTTGTCTGGCCTCTCCACAGATACCCCTCCGCTGTGGTTGCACCTACGGTACGGCTATCTGCATTGTTGAGGCACACAAGCCACCCCACCTCGGCAATGTCTGTGGTTCATGGGGGTGGTTTTTCTATGTACCATTAAGTAATTAAATAATTTCATTGCACTTGTTTCCTTTTCAATGCAAGATTACAAAATATCAAATCATTGTATTACTCTACTTCAGTATACACACTGCCGGTGTGTTGTATATGACACATCGATTTATGGAAACTTTATCCAATAATTTTATAAAACAATAACATTTTTTAACCTTCCTGATCAATTGATCATCTATTATAGAAGTAATCGATGGATAAAACTTTTTCTGGTAACGGAACTGAAGTGAATGAAGAAATTGGATTGACGTCAGAGTTTTTTGCTAAAATTTGTGAATGTTAATTAAGTAACTGTTCTGTTAAACTTATACTTCTAAAGCTGTGCTAAAATATGAGAATTTATTTTATGGTTGAAATGTGGTGGAACATGGTACACGAAACGGAATGTTAGCTCAAATAATTCAGCTGCGAGGAAGTAAAATATTTTTCATTGAGTTTAACCTTGCTATCTGACTGCGTATTAAAAGCTTTTGTTTGATAAAACCTGTCACTCATCAGTACCTTGTCTGTTAACTGCATAACCTATTTGTATCGTGAATTTCAAATCCAACAGCATGACCGAAAGAATGTATAAATTTTGCATCCGACTCTTTTAATAAGTTCACTTTTATTTGTGGAAAACCACAAAACTGTCATTAATATTTGACTTTAGCAAAAGTATCTGAGTACTACTGATCTCTACAATGAACCTGAACTCGAGTCAACACTAGTTTAATTTGGCTGCCCGTGCACATGGAAACGCTCATTTTGCGATGCAACTAATTCCTTTCAAAAACTACCACTATGTGGACTTTCATAAACACTTTAAATCAGTGTCCTTTCTCGTGATTACCACGTGGAATGTAAAGCGATCAAACACATATCAGACAATGCAACATAAATTATTTTACCAGAAATTCTGTTAAACGGGTGACAAAATGTTAGTAATAAAACTAGACTACCTACGATTTGTAAACTTATCGTGATTATTATTCAGATCCGCTCTTACATACGATATTAACAGTACCTACAGTGTCGCTCCAATTGCAGAACAGATTATATTACCTTTACTTCCACACATCTACACATCTGAAACTTGTAGTGTGGCAATGAGAGTTCGGAATCACGAGAATCGCCCGTCGACGTTAGTGTCATGAGGGTCAGGTACCCCTCCTCCCTCGGCAAATTGCCCGACCGTCGATGTACCATTACTCCACCCACCCCTGCGCACTCGAACAATAGCGCACTTAAGGATGATTTTCATCGAACATGTAATTGCACCTAGTAAGACAATGTCGCTCTTAAGGACAAATAACAAGTAATGTTCTCATAAACAACACGACCGCCTCCAACGGCTGCGCACTCTGCCCAGGTCCGCCCCACACCTACACCGCCTCCCGCCCCTACAACTGGTCACTTATGCGAAGGCCACCCCACAGCCCCCAATTAATTTAACTAAAGTAGCATGTCAATTTAATTGTAATAACCTATGTTTCTAACGATAACAAGGGCAACCGCATTCACAAGTGAGCACCTGCATGAGTACAGCCTTCGCCCTCGCCCCCGTCACCGCCCTCGCCCCCACCAACAAATGTTCAAATGTTTGTATGGTCTAAGGGACTTAACTACGGGGACATCAGTCCCTAAACTTACAAACTACTTATGAACTAGCTAATACTAAGGACGGCACAAATATCCATGCCCAGGGGGGGATTCGAACCCCCGACCGTAGTGTTCAAATGTTCAAATGTTTGTAAAGCTTATGGGACTTAACTACGGGGACATCAGTCCCTAAACTTACAAACTACTTATGATCTTCTTACGAACTAGGGCGGCACAAATATCCTTGCCCGAGGGGGGATTCGAACCCCCGACTGTATTGGCCGTGCAGACCGTGACTGGAGCGCCTTAGTCCCCTCGGCCACCGCGGCCTGTCCGCAGCCGCAGTGGCCGAGCGGTCTGCGGGGTGTGCCAGTCACAGTCTGCTCGGCCACTACGGTCGGGGGTTCGAATCCCCCCTCGGGCATGGATGTTTGTGTCGTCTTTAGTATAAGGTAGTTCATAAGTAGTTTGTAAGTTTAGGGACCGATGAACTCGCAGTTAAGTCCCTTAAGCTTAACAAACATTTGAACAACATTCGATTGACTTGTTTGTTTATAGAAGTAACAGATATGTTGCATCAAGTGTACTTTACATAAGCTTGTAAAAATTCATTATTATGACAAGATCAATCAATACAAAAATTAATTAATAACAACATCTTGTATTCCTATTATCCTCCGCCAAGCTTCTTCATCCAGCGCATCTTCCTTGTCGATGCCACGATGTTCCATTGCTCCATTTACACACCTAAATAATAAATGCAGTGTTGCCTTTATACACCCCAGAAACCAATATGTAGTATTGTAAGAAGAGCTGAAATTGACATTGCGTACTAAACGTAATTATTGTCAGTTATATAGTCTTTTTTTTTAAGAATACAGTAAGTCTTTCATAGAAGTGTCGCTACAGGGCAGATAATTTTTTCATTTTAGTAAACATTGGAGCTCATTTCTCACTGCCATATTGTCTGTCCATCTTTCTTGTCTTCTGAACTAGCTAGCGAGCAAAAATGTACTAAGTTTACGAAAGTATATTTCGTGAAATTCTGAAAGAGTTTAGCGTTTCAGGAGGCCAAATTTCTGGCTACTGTGATTCGTCGGATGAGGTAATAAGAGCTTTAACTATTAGAAGTCGCTGGTGAATGTGGATGCCTTTAGGCCTAGATAAAATGGACTGCAAGAAAAAGACACACACACTCACTATATGCAGAACATAAGCTTGGTATTACATTGCCCAGTTTAGTTGCGTTTCCCCATTGCAAAATGTTAAATTAGATAAGTAAAATACGGTACTGTTTGTCAGACGACAGAAGAATTTGATGCGTTCCGGGAACTTCAGTTTTTTTCGTGTGTTCAGTAAGTTTTTGTGGGTTATACTAATTTGTAAGAGGCTGTGAAACCGTGTGCCTGTAAGGCCTAGAGACAATGGACTGCTATATTAACTTTATTCTCTTGTTAACGATTTCTTTTTTTGTGTTCTTTTGTACGATGTTTACTATGTGTGAGGTGCTACATTGTCATTCTGCTACGTTAACAGGCCTATATTTAAACACCATCAAATTCTTCTGTCGTCTGACAAACAGTACCGTATTTTACTTATCTAATTTAACATTTTGCAATGGGGACACGCAACTAAACTGGGCAATGTAATACCAAGCTTATGTTCTGCATATAGTGAGTGTGTGTGTCTTTTTCTTGCAGTCCATTTTATCTAGGCCTAAATGCACCCACATTCACCAGCGACTTCTAATAGTTAAAGCTCTTATTACCTCATCCGACGAATCACAGTAGCCAGAAATTTGGCCTCCTGAAACGCTAAACTCTTTCAGAATTTCACTAAATATACTTTCGTAAACTTAGTACATTTTTGCTCGCTAGCTAGTTCAGAAGACAAGAAAGATGGACGGACAATATGGCAGTGAGAAATGAGCTCCAATGTTTACTAAAATGAAAAAATTATCTGCCCTGTAGCGACACTTCTATGAAAGACTTACTGAATTCTTAAATATAAAAAAAAAAGAAAAAAAAAAATTGACTACATAACTGACAATAATTCCGTTTAGTACGCAATGTCAGTTTCAGCTCTTCTTACAATACTACATATTGGTTTCTGGGGTGTATAAAGGCAACACTGCATTTATTATTTAGGTGTGTAAATGGAGCAATGGAACATCGTGGCATCGACAAGGAAGATGCGCTGGATGAAGAAGCTTGGCGGAGGATAATAGGAATACAAGATGTTGTTATTAATTATTTTTTGTATTGATTGATCCTGTCATAATAATGAATTTTTACAAGCTTATGTAAAGTACACTTGATGCAACATATCTGTTACTTCTATAAACAAACAAGTCAATCGAAAGTTGTTCAAATGTTTGTTAAGCTTAAGGGACTTAACTGCGGGTTCATCGGTCCCTAAACTTACAAACTACTTATGAACTACCTTATACTAAAGACGACACAAACATCCATGCCCGAGGGGGGGATTCGAACCCCCGACCGTAGCGGCCGAGCAGACTGTGACTGGCACACCCCGCAGACCGCTCGGCCACTGCGGCTGGCAAACAAATCAATCCCATCGGGCAAAGAAACTAGTAAAAATCCAATAACTACACCAGCCACTATGAGCAACACCTGGTTTGCATTGCACACAGTCTCCGCTCGTTTCGCAAGTCTTACCTAATAATAACACACAGACGACTGCCCAGTGCTGTCAGTTTGTGAGTGTAGTGACAAGCAAGCATTTCGCACTCCCCACAGCTCACTCGATTCGACCACAAAAACTCGATAGCAGTCTATAGGTATGCGACTTGGACGCTTACGTCATTTTGACGCCACTGTGAAGGCCATCGCTCTGGTAGTAGGGAGACCCCTCGAGTGTCACGTCTTTCGCCGTGGTCTTCGCTGAGCTAAAGCACTATATATACCGAGCTGAACAATCCGCCATTTTGAATCCCAGTCCGACGGCAGAGTTGTATGCGTTGTGTTGTGTAGCGAAATGAATCAGCGAATATTTTGTTATGTTATTGTTTCACAGTGTGAAATGGTAGGATGTACTGCTCCAAACTGCTCAAATAATAGCAGACATGGTCGCTGTAAGTTTTATCACTTTCCTTCAAACATAGATCGGTGTAAAAGGTGGCTTGTAAATTCCAGATCCTAAATATGGTCAGTGTGCACTCTGTTTGCTTGCCGGGGGGTCTCATCCGAGATGTGGAGGAGGCCCTTCCAGCGGCGATAGAGAGCACTGGGTGCACTCGACTGCAAATTGTCGCTCCTGTCGGCACGAATGACTCCTGCCGGCTGGGTTCAGAGGTCATCCTCAGTTCATACAGGCGGTTGGCGGAGATGGTGAAGGCAGAAACCTCGCTCGCGGGGTGGAATCTGAGCTAACTATTTGTAGTGTCGTTCCCAGAACCGATCGCGGTCCTGTGGTTTGGAGCCGAGTGGAAGGCTTAAACCAGAGGCTCAGACGATTCTGCGAAGATCTGGGCTGCAAATTTCTCGATCTCCGCTATTGGGTGGAGAAATGTAGGGTTCCCCTGAATAGGTCAGGCGTGCACTGCACGCAGGAAGCGGCTACAAGTGTAGCGGAGTACGTGTGGAGTGCACATGGTTTTTTTTTTTTTTTTTTTTTTTTTTTTTTTTTTTTTTTTTTTTTTTTTTTTTAGGTTAGAGAATTCCCTCCCTAGGCCCGAGAAGTTGCCTCCTGAGCCGCGACAAGGTAGCAGCATGCAGAACACAACAGGGAAGGAATTGATCAATGTAGTAGTAGTTAACTGCAGGAGCGTCTATAGAAAGGTCCCAGAATTGCTCTCAATAATAAACGATCACAACGCCCACATAGTACTAGGGACGGAAAGTTGGCTGAAACCAGATATAAACAGTAATGAGATTCTAAACTCAGACTGGAATGTTTACCGCAGAGATAGGCTGGACAGTGAAGGAGGAGGCTTGTTTATAGCGATAAAAAGTGCACTAGTATAGAAGGAAATAGACGGAGATCCGAAGTGTGAGATAATTTGGGTGAAGGTCACGGTTCAAGCAGGCTCGAACATGGTAATCGGATGCTTCTATAGGCATCCCGGCTCAGCAGCTGTTGTGGCAGAACACCTGAAGGATAATTTGGAAGATATTTCGAGCAGATTTCCCGATCATGCTATAGTTTTGGGAGGAGATTTTAATTTACCTGACGCAGATTGGGAGACACAAACGTTTATTACAGGTGGCAGGGACAAAGAATCCAGTGAAATTGTTTTGAGTGCATTATATGAAAACTACCTTGAGCAGTTAAAGAGAGAACCAACTCGTGGTGACAACATATTAGACCTTCTGGTGACAGACCCGAACTATTCGGAACAGCTAATGCGGAACAGGGAATCAGCAATCATAAAGCGGTTACAGCATCGGTAATTTCAGCCGTAAATAGAAATATTAAAAAATGTAGGAAGATTTTTCTGTTCGGAAAAAGTGACAAAATGGGGATTTCAGAGTACTTGATGGTTCAGCTCAGAAGCTTTATCTTAAGTACAGATGGTGTTGAGGAACAGTGGTCTAAATTCAAAGCCATCGTACAATATGCATTAGATGAGTATGTACTTAACAAGGTCATAAGAGACGGAAAGGAGCCACCGTGGTACAACAACCGAATTAGGAAGCTGCTACGGAAGCAAAGGGAACTACACTGCAAACGTAAACGTAGCCAAAGCCTTGTAGACAAATAAAAACTACACGAAGCGAAATGTAGCGTGAGGAGGGCTATGCGAGAGGCGTTCAACGAATTCGAAAGTAGAGTTCTTTGTACTTACTTGGCTGAAAATCCTAAGAAATTTTGGTCTTATGTCAAAGCGGTAGGTGGATCCAAACAAAGTGTCCAGACACTCTGTGACGTAAATGGCATTGAAACAGAGGATGACACTCTAAAGGCAGAATTACTAAATGTATTTTTCCAAAGCTGTTTCACAGAGGAAGATTGCACTGTAGTTCCTTCCCTAGATTGCCGCGCAGATTACAAAATGGCAGATATCGAAATGACGGACAGAGGGATAGAAAACCAATTTAAATCGCTCAAAAGAGGAAAGGCCGCATGGCCTGATTGGATACCAGTTCGCTTTTACACAGAGTACGCGAAGGAACTGGCCCCCCTTCTCGCAGTGGTGTATCGTAGGTCTCCAGAACAGCATATCGTTCCGAAAGATTGGAAAATGGCTCAGGTCATCCCCGTTTTCAAGAAGGGTCCTCGAACAGATGTGCAGAACTATAGGCCTATATCTCTAACGTCGGTCAGTTGTAGAATTTTGGAACATGTATTATGTTCGAATATAATGACATTTCTCGAGACTAGGAATCTGCTCTGTAGGAATCAGCATGGGTTTCGAAAAAGGCGTTCGTGTGAAACCCAGCTCGCGCTATTCGTCCACGAGACTGAGAGGGCCATAGACACGGGTTCTCAGGTAGATGCTGTGTTTCTCGACTTCCGCAAGGCGTTTGATACGGTTCCCCACAAACGTTTAATGAACAAAGTACGAGCATTTGGTCTATAAGACCAATTGTGTGGTTGGATTGAGGAATTCCTAGATAACAGAAAACAGCAGGTCATTCTCAATGGAGAGAAGTCTTCTGAAGTAGGAGTTATGTCAGGTGTGCCACAGGGGAGTGTCGTGGTCCGTTGCTGTTCACGATATATATAAATGACCTTGCGGATAACATCGGACGTTCACTGAGGCTTTCTGCGGATGATGCTGTAGTATATAGAGAAGTTGTAACGCATGGTGCAGGGAATGGAAATTAAATCTCAATGTAGACAAGTGTAATGTGCTGCAAATACACAGAAAGAAAGATCCTTTATCATTTAGCTACACTACAACAGGGCAGCAGCTGGAAGCAGTTAATTCCATAAAGTATCTGGGAGTAGTCATTAGGAGGGATTTAAAATGGATCGACCATATGAAATCAATCGTCGGTAAAGCAGATGCCAGACTTAGATTCATTGGAAGAATACTAAGGAAATGCAGTCCGAAAACAAAGGAAGTAGGTTACAGTACACTTGTTCGCCCACAGCTTGAATACTGCTCACCGGCGTGGGATCCGTACCAGGTGGGATTTTTTGTGTCCCGACTTCGTCGCCGCTTTTGTGTCCCAGCCTCGTCGTAGGTGTCTGTGGCCGAGTGGAACGAGACCGACACAGGAACAAAGACAGCACGCCGGTGCCGGTACGGAGGGGAGCAGCCAGAAACTATAAACACTCGAGTAAATTAGAAAGATATATATATTGCACAGAATGTAACAATACTTAACTTTTACATAGTACTGCAGAATGTTGATACATAGTTGTTAGAGGCCTGCCTAGTGCCTGTACGATAGCAAAGTCTTCAATGGTGCCTATCTGATTACGAAGGTCCTAACTCGTTGCTATCTCAGTCCGAAGTGCCCGGTGTCCTTCAGTGGTGGCCACGAGCGGCGTTGTCGCAGAGGGCGCTCGTGGCTGTCGTCGTGAGAACGCCGCGCCGAGCGTGCCTGGCGGCGCGCGGCGAAAGTAGGTGGCGCGCACTTTGTACTTGTGCGACACCACACCCCTCCCCCCCAAACCGCCGCGCCGTCGTGGCGTAGGGCTGAGGGCCACGACGACGGCACTGGGAGGAGGGCCTGGGCGGGGGCGTTACTGGTGGGACGGGCGTCGTAGCTGAGGCCGGGATCGAGACGCCGTCCGCGCCCCGGCATCTGCCTTGAGATCCTCCAGGGAACCCGCCGAAACCTGGGGAAGGGCGCCCGCCCCCGCCCAGAGGGAGCAGGTCATCTTCTTCCGAGGTGCGTGGCCCAGGCGGCGGCGGCACGCACGGTCCCGGAGTCCCTCTCGGTGACGCTGTCATGTGCGGCGGCGACAGCGGCGGCGTCGCGTCGATCTCCATCGGGACGATCTCGTAGTCCGGGGACGAACGATGTGGTTGTGCTCCCTGGCGGTGAACTGGGTCTGGAATCAAGAAACCGGAGACAGGATCGCGCGGCCTGTGCAGGCGCAATTGGTTTGCGTGGCGCCGCAGCTCCGACCCTGTGGAAGAACGTACAACATACATATTGCTACCGACCACGCGCTGAATGGTGCCCGGCAGCCATGTCTTCTTGTTTCCAGCAAACACCCTGTACAGCACCGGCGTAGAAACCTGAAAACGCGTAGCGCCATACGAACCGACTCGGTGCGTGGGAGGCTGCAGCAGGTGAAGGAGAGTGCGGTGACGGCGGCCGTGTAGCAGCTCGGAAGGAGACGGGCCGTCACGTAGCATGCACCGATACGTAGACAGGAAAATGTGAAGAGCTTGCTGCCTGGAGTGCTGACCTTTCATCTTCTCCATGTGAGACTTGAATGTTCGAACGAAACGTTCTGCTTCACCATTGGACTGAGGGTGAAAAGGTGCGGTGGTGATATGCTGAATACCATTCACACGACAAAACTGTTGAAATTCCGCACTAACAAACTGAGGTCCATTGTCACTGACGATAGTTTCAGGCAAGCCTTCGATGCAAAACACTGATGTTAAGGCACTGATTGTACTAGAAGCTGTCGTTGAGTTCATGGCAATCACAAAAGGAAACTTGCTGAAAGCGTCTACAACGATTAACCAGCGCGTATTCCAGAAAGGTCCGGCAAAGTCAATATGTAAACGTAGCCATGGTCCCTTGGGGCGTGGCCAGTCTGAGAAACGTTGCGGAGGAGCCGCCTGATGCTCCGCACAAACAGTACACTGTGATGTCATGCTCTCTATCTGAGAGTCCATACCAACCCAAGTACAATGACGTCTGGCCAGTTGCTTTGTCCTAACAATACCCCAATGTCCTTGATGCAGGAGGCGTAACACTTCTCGTTGCAGGGAACGAGGAACAATCACTCTTGCTTGGTCGTTGTCGGTATGCAACAACAGTACACCCTGACTTAAAGATAATGCATGACGTTGTGCAAAATAACGTCGAACCAGAGGCCGATCAATGTCTTTGGCTCTGGCAGGCCAACCAAAGCGAACAAAACTTGCTACCACACTTAAGTCTGCATCCGCAGCTGTTTCCTGTGCGACCCGACGAGAGTTCAAAGTGAAATCTGCGACAGCGGTAGCATCTCTGGAGTCTATCTGACAACATGCCATTTCCGAAGAATCAAACGACACATCCTGGCCAACCGGAAGTCGGGAAAGTGTGTCCGCGTTGGCGTGTTTAGTGGTAGGTCGGTACAAAATCTCATACTGATAATTAGACAATATCAAGGACCATCTCTGAAGCTTTTGTGCCGTACGTGGCGGAATTGGCTTTGTGGGTGAGAACAACGACGTGAGAGGCTTGTGGTCTGTCAACAAATAGAATTTTCTGCCATAGAGATAATGATGAAACTTTGCGACGCCGTAAATGATTGCTAAGGCCTCCTTTTCTATCTGACTGTAATTCTGTTGCGTCGGCGTCAGTAGCTTTGATGCAAAGGCAATAGGACGATCGTGACATCCAATACGATGTGAGATTACAGCGCCCAGACCATACGACGAGGCGTCAACTGCTAACACTACAGGCTTCTGTGGGTCAAAGGGAATCAAACATGCATCACTGAGTAGTGCAGACTTTAAGTTGTCAAAGGCAACCTGGCAATCTTTGGACCAAACAAAAGGAACATTCTTCCTACGTAAGTGATGCAGTGGAGCTGCAATCTGAGAGGCATTGGGAATAAATCTGAAATAATAGTTAAGCTTTTCCATTACTGCTTGCAATTCATGCACATTCTTAGGTGGAGGCAAGTCTTTGATTGCTCGAAGATGTGACTGTAAGGGATGAATTCCTTGGGCATTAATCACATGGCCTAGGTATTCTATTTCAGTTTGAAAAAACGAACACTTTGCTTTATTACAGCGTAGACCTGCTGCAGTCAACACTTTGAAAAGACACTCCAGGTTTGCTAAATGTTCTTCAACTGTACGTCCGGATACCACAATATCATCTAAATAGTTCGAGCAACACGGTACAGAAACTGTCAGCTGTTCCAAAAAACGCTGAAAAATAGCGGGAGCGGAAGAACTGCCAAAGGGTAGGCGTTGAAATTGAAAAAGGCCCATGTGAGTATTAATGACGAAAAACTTTTTTGACTCGTCATCAAGTGGAATCTGTAAGTATGCCTCTGCTAAATCAATCTTAGAAAAGAAACGAGACTGTCCTAATTTGTCCATCAGTTCCTCAGGTCTGGGCAGAGGGTAAGTGTCTACAATTGTTTGACTGTTCACTGTTGATTTGAAGTCCGCACAGAGACGAAGTTTTCCTGACGGCTTGGGTATAATTACTATAGGCGAGGCCCACTGACTCGCAGAAACAGGAGAAATCACCCCACTATCTTTCCAACGTGTAAGTTCTGCGGCAACTGTATCACGCATTGCGATAGGCACTGGTCTAGCTTTACGAAATTTTGGAACTGCAGATTCTTTTAAAGTCACATGTGCCACGAAGTCTTTTGCACAACCTAGTTCCGGCGAAAACAAGTCACTGTATTTGTCACACAATGCATTGATTTTATCCTGAGGCACTATTGACGAAATTTGAAGCACATCTCTTTGAATTGATAAACCAAACAAGTCAAAAGCATCTAATCCAAAAATGTTCTGTGTAGATTTGGCCTGAAGAACTACAAAAGCAACCGTTTTTGTTACACCTTGAAAAGAGGCGGACAGGCTACATGTTCCTAGCACGGGAATATTTTCACCTGTATAAGCTGTTAACACTTGCTGTGACGGCGACAATTTTGGCGAACCCAGAAGTTCATAAGTATCTTTATTTATTAATGTGACAGCGGAACCAGTATCAAGTTGAAATTGCACAGTCTTATTTTCTATGGAGAGATTTACAAAAAGTTTGTACTTGCGGCGCTCGACTGGTGCGTGAATGTGGGCAACGTCTGCTACGGTTTGTTTACTGTGCTTGCGCGGGCCGCGTAGTGAAGTAAGCGGCGCAGACTCGGCACGCAGCGGATTAACAACACTGTCACTAGATGGCACTACCGCCGGATCGGCGTTGCGCAAGCATGCAAAGCTACTCCAGATGTACTAACTACTGCACTACACTTTTGAGTAGCTACTTGATGTCTACTGTCACTAGCTACACAGTACTGGGCACTATTACAAGAAGCAGTTGCAGAAGGCACTATTTTCACTACAGGAATGCACTGTTCATAGTCATTTTGCTTGTCCCGAATCCTTTTCCGTTGCACTGTTTTACGCGCTCGTCGGCGCTTGCTACGTGGTGCACTATATAGTTTTGCCATAGGCGCAGAACTATTTTCTTGCAATTGAGATCCAAGGAAAGCACTGTTCAATTCCACAGCCCGTATAACATTTACAGAATGAACTGTTCTCGCACTCTGCGAAGCACTGTTTCTAACGGTACCGTTCTTTGAGTTTTTAATTTGCATACACACAGACTGTACATGTCCTGATTTGCCACATTGATAACAGGTTGCGTTGCGACTAGGGCAATGAGCACGCTTGTGGCGAGACACACACTGGGGGCAAGATTTACGTACATTTTTCTGAAATGAGTGTTGGCGCCCGTTATTCGAATCACTGTTTCTAACACTACGGGGCGACCTTTGCGTCGCACTTTTACTCTGGCTACTGTTCACTGTCTGTTCAGCACGGCCGGTAGAAAAATAAGAATCACTAGTGCTATACTGAGAACTACGGCTAGGAAAGCGTCCGTTGCGGTGCACTGAATTAACACTGTGGCTTTGCATTTCTATATCTGCTAAGTCAAAAGTATCATGCGCTTCTATAAGCTGCAGTACACTGTCTAATGAAGGGTCTGACTGTTTCAGAATTGCTGCTCTAATTCTGGGGTCCTGAATATTTTGCGTAATCGCATCCCTCAACATCATGTCACTATACGAAAGTCCACAAGAGCAAGTAAATTTACATTGGCGGGTTAAGCCCTTCAATTCCGTAATCCACTCTTGGTGTGACTGCTGCGGTAATTTTTTAAGTCTGAAAAATCGGTATCGTGCAGCGGCTACAAGAACTTTTCTCTCATAATGAGCATTTAGTGCCTCTACAATTTGTTCAAAGTCTACATCACGAGGAGATGCGTGCGGGAATAGTTTTTGCAGTAACACGAAAGTTTTGGGGCCCACCACAGACAATAAAAGATGCTTAACAGTCTGACCTGTAAGTTCATGAGCCGCGACGAGTTCTTGAAACTGTGCGAAATAGTCGCTCCATTCTTCCTCACGTTCGTTGTACTGGCGAAACGTAGGAAGAGGTGCGGCGGCAGGTGTGGGCTGCTGAAGCGGCGGCTGTTGTTGTTGGTTAGCTGCCTGCGCTGTGAGCTGGGACACCGCCTGGAGGAGTTGCGTTATTTGCGCCGTCTGTAACTGAATAATTTCCATTAAGTTTGGGTTCGGGGTAGTGGCCATGATGACCGATTAGGCGCCGCGCATACAAGTAAATTATAACAAAACACAAATGCAATATGAATGAGGACGCTCTGCAACAAAAAAAAGTCCACAAACACGTAACCGAAAATGTTCCCCCAAAATCTTATAATAAGGGTGGGTGGGCGGGAGCAATTTTTGCGTGCTCCGACTGCTGCTGTCTGGCTGCTGTAAGCGGGCTGGTCCAAGGTTCTATCACTCCTCGTCGCCACTTTTGTGTCCCGACTTCGTCGCCGCTTTTGTGTCCCAGCCTCGTCGTAGGTGTCTGTGGCCGAGTGGAACGAGACCGACACAGGAACAAAGACAGCACGCCGGTGCCGGTACGGAGGGGAGCAGCCAGAAACTATAAACACTCGAGTAAATTAGAAAGATATATATATTGCACAGAATGTAACAATACTTAACTTTTACATAGTACTGCAGAATGTTGATACATAGTTGTTAGAGGCCTGCCTAGTGCCTGTACGATAGCAAAGTCTTCAATGGTGCCTATCTGATTACGAAGGTCCTAACTCGTTGCTATCTCAGTCCGAAGTGCCCGGTGTCCTTCAGTGGTGGCCACGAGCGGCGTTGTCGCAGAGGGCGCTCGTGGCTGTCGTCGTGAGAACGCCGTGCCGAGCGTGCCTGGCGGCGCGCGGCGAAAGTAGGTGGCGCGCACTTTGTACTTGTGCGACACCACAGGATTGATAGAGGAGGTAGAGAAGATCCAACAGAGAGCAGCGCGCTTCGTTACAGGATCATTTGGTAATCGTGAAAGCGTTACGAAGATGATCGATAAACTCCAGTGGAAGACTCTGCAGGAGAGACGCTCTGTCGCTCGGTACGGGCTTTTGTCGAAGTTTCGAGAACGTACCTTTACCGAGGAGTCTAGCAGTATATTGCTCCCGCCTACGTATATCTCGCGAAGAGACCGTGAGGATAAAATCAGAGAGATTAGAGCCCACACATAGGCATACCGACAATCCTTCTTTCCGCGAACAATACGTGACTGGAATAGGGGGGAAAATCGATAGTGGTACTCAAGGTACCCTCCGCCACACACCGTCAAGTGGCTTGCGGAGTATGGTTGTAGATGTAGATGGCTGCCAAAATAAAAAAAAAATGTTCAAATATTTGTGTAGTCTATGGGTCTTAACGACGGGGTCATCAGTTCCTAAACTTACAAACTACTTATGAACTACTTACGAACTAGGACGGCACAAATATCCATGCCCGAGGGGGGATTCGAACCCCCGACCGTAGTGGCCGTGCAGACCGTGATTGGTGCGCCTTAGTCCCCTCGGCCACCGCGGCCGGCTGCCAAAATCGAGCAACCATCTGTGTAACGTTAAGAACCGAACCTTTGTTTTATTTGTATTAGCAATAGTTATGCTTACAGAGAGGTAGTAATGAAATTACAGGCCTGTATACATGGAAGCAATGGTTTAATTTTGTTACAGATTGTTAACATAAGACGACATACATTGTGTTTAAAATAAGCTATTTTTCTTGATTTTATTTAGACCAACTAAGGAGTTAATCTCAGGGCTGTTGATTGTATTTTAAGTGTACATGAATGCAGTTGGCTTTATCCAACTAGTGGTTTTTAAATTATATTATTTCACATTAGATCAGTGTGTAATTTAAATGTGACTCTCAAAGCGGGGATATTTAGACGTAAGCTAAACTGTGAACAGGATGTCTGAAGATAATAATAATAATAATAATAAAATAAACTGAACTTCGCAAAGAATGCGAACAGGAAAGAAGTCGTACATGAAAGGCATTAAATTCGAAATTTAGCATGCAACTTTCACTTTCTTTGGAAGTGCATCCTACCAGAAAGACTTTATTTAGTCTTTATCTAACGAAACCAGACGTTCATAGTTATTAAACACATTTTGACATAAAATCTACTTTGAAAAACGACATGTGTCAAATATGGCAGACATAAGAGGAGAGGGGGGATACGGGAAATACATCACCGCAATTTAACAATATCCCGTAACAGTTTTCGAAAGCAACTCTTAGTTACCGTAATCGTATGTGGATGTACGACTTATAAAAAAGAAAATACCATAATTGTAACCTATTTTAACTGTATGTGGTAAACATTTAGAACGGCAACATAAGCCTTAATATGGAATGTAAGTGAATGTATCATATCTCTAAATATCCACCTAACTACTAACATGAAGTTGCTTGCCTCTTACAGTTAGATGTAAGCAAACAAATTTAGTATGCTGTAATATTTTCTGCTTTAGGAAAGTATATTTTTATGGCCTTAAGAGCATATTAAATAGCGTAAGTGTTCCGTAGTCTTTAAATGCGCGCCGTCAACGTGGGATTCAAAATGACGGATTGTTCTGCTTGTACTATACAGGGCTCTAGCGTGAGCTATGACGTCAGGATGCTAAGTACCCTGCGCCGGTTTTGTGTAGTGGGGGAAGTTGGGGAAGCATACCAGTAGCACAGAGTAACATATATTTGTCTGTGCCAGTAGTGACTGCCGCACAATTCGCTTCGCGCGTTTCACTACATTCCATAAACAATGAGTCGTCTTTGCTTCGTTAGGCTGCCCATGGTTTTTTTGTTGTTGTTGTTTTTTTTTGTTTTTTTTTTTGTTTTTTGTTTTAGGGCGCACAACTGCTAAGGTCATTAGCGCCCAGACAGGAACAGAGATTCGCTAGATCTCAAAATATTGGTAACTGCCAGTTAGAATATCAAGAGAAGGCTAAAAACGAAAGAAAAAACAATTAAAAGGGTTAAATATCCTTTGATAAATTGGCCATGTTGATAAAACGCAAAATTCGAGCAGCTGCTCGTGTGTCATCAGCTAAAATTTCCTCCAGAGTAGACGGAAAGTGAAGGGCTACACGGAGATGATTAAAATTAACACAAGACAGAAAAACATGTCGCACCGTCAGCAATTCACCGCAGGAGCACAGCGGTGCAGGGTCGGCGGTTAGCAAATGACGGTGGCTGAAACGGCAGTGACCGATCCGCAACCGGGCCAGGATGACCTCCTCTCGCCGAGAGGGGCGTGAGGAGGTCCTCCAAGCGGTCGGGATCGGTTTAACAGTTCTCAATTTATTGTCGTACAGTGCAAACCACGCACTGTGCCAGGACGACACGATACTCCGGTGAAGAGCCCGTTGAACATCGTCCGATGGGACGCAAAAGGTAGCCATGCGAGGCAAAAGAGCTGCTGCCTTGGCTGCAATGTCGGCGGTCTCATTCCCGAACACACCCACGTGGCCAGGGACCCACAGAAAAGAAACGTGACAGCTGTCATCTGCTACCAACTGGAGGGAGCGTTGGATCCGATACACGAGAAGTTGGGTCGAGAGAGGGTCCTTGAGACTCTGCAGGGCACTAAGGGAGTCCGAACAGATGGCATAGAAAGGTTGGCGGTGGCGGCAGGTATACAAAACGGCTTGGTGGAGGGCAAAAAGCTCAGCCGTGAAATTCGAGCACCGGTCAGGGAGCTTGTATTGGAAACGGTTGTCCCCAACGACGAAGGCAGATCCGACACCGGCAGTGCTCTTGGAACCATCAGTGTAAATAAATATGGCATTATCGAACCGCGAACGGAGTTCGACAAGCCTCGAGCGGTATACCACATCCGGAGTGCTCTCCTTGGGGAGCGAACTAAGTTCAAGGTGAGTGTGAACCTGCGCCTGATGCCATGGTGGCAATGGGCTATCGCTCAACCGAAAGGTGGAAGGAAGGGTAAAATCGAGCCGCTGAAGCAGGCGGCGAAACCGAACTCCAGGTGAATAGAGTTGAGACGGCGGAGAATCGACGGCCGTGCAGAAGAGTATACAAGGCTCTCGTAGTCGAGCTTCGACTGAACAACGGCCTGGTAAAGGTGAAGCAGGACGGTACGATCCGCTCCCCATGACGTGCCACTGAGGACACGAAGAACATTAAGGGATCGGGCACAACGGGCAGCCAGGTAGGACACGTGTGTGGACCAGCAAAGTTTCCGATCCAACATTAGCCCCAAGAATTTTGTTGTTTCCACGAAAGGGAGAGCAACAGGGCCGAAACGTAGAGAAGGTGGAAGAAATTCCTTGTATCTCCAGAAGTTTATACACACCGTTTTCTCAGTGGAGAATCGGAAGCCGTTCGCGATGCTCCAAGAATATAGACGGTCAAGACAGCGTTGAAGACAACGCTCCAAGAGACGCGTCCGCTGGGCGCTGCAATAAATTGCGAAATCGTCTACAAAAAGGGATCCGAAAACGTCGGTTGAAAGGCAATCTACGATCGGATTGATTGCAATGGCAAGGAGAGCCACACTCAAGATGGAGCCCTGCGGTACCGCATTCTCCTGGCGAAAGGTATCTGACAAAACAGAGCCCACCCGTACCCAGAACTTGCGATCCGCCAAAAACGCTTGAATGAAAAGAGGGAGGCGGCCCCGAACGCCCCATGTGTGCAATGTGCGGAGAATGCCCGCTCTCCAACATGTATCGTATGCCTTCTCCAAGTCGAAGAACACTGCTACTGTTTGACGCTTCTTGAAAAAGTTATTCATAATGAAGGTCGGCAACGTAACGAGGTGATCAGCAGCAGAGCGGTGTCGACGTAAACCGCATTGGACATTTGTTAGGAGGCGGCGAGATTCGAGGAGCCAGACCAACCGAGCGTTAACCATGTGTTCCATCACCTTACAGACGCACCTCGTCAGAGAAATAGGGCGATAGCTGGAAGGAAGATGTTTGTCCTTCCCTGGTTTGGGGATGGGGACAACAATGGCTTCACGCCAACTTGTGGGAACATGACCTTCAGTCCATATGCGGTTATAGGTGCTAAGTAGGAAACACTTCCCCCCTGGAGAGAGGTTCTTCAGCATCTCAATATGGATGGAATCGGGGCCGGGAGCAGAAGATGGGGACAGGGCGAGAGCACGGTCTAGCTCCTGCATGGTGATGTTCAAATGTTCAAATGTTCAAATGTTTGTATATTCTATGGGACCCAACTACGGGGTCATCAGTCCCTAAACTTACAAACTACTTAGCAACTACTTTCGAACTAGGACGGCACAAATATCCATGCCCGAGGGGAGATCCGAACCCCCGACCGTAGTGGCCGTGCAGACTGTGACTTAAGCGCCTCAGTCCCCGCGGTCACCGCGGCCGGCTGCATGGTGAAGGAGACATTGTAATTTTCACGATTAAAAGAGTGGAAAGAAGGCGGACGTGCTTCCTCTGCCTGTTTGCGAGGGAGGAAGGCAGGGTGGTAATGGGCAGAGCTCGAAACCTCCGCAAAGGAACGGCCCAGTGCGTTGTAAACATCAGCTGGGTCCACGATGACTGCGTTCTCGACGGTCAGGCCAGAGATCGGGGAGTGGACCTTGATGCCGGATAAACGGCGTAGGCCACCCCAAACAACCTTAGACGGAGTAAAACGGTTAAAAGAACTAGTAAAAGCAGTCCAGCAAGCTTTTTTGCTGTCGTTTATAACTTTACGACATTGCGCTCGCAGTCGTTTATAATTTATACAATTCTCTAACGTCGGGTGGCGGTGGAAGGTGCGTAAAGCACGTCGCCGGGCTGTAAGAGCGTCGCGGCAGGCTGCAGTCCACCAAGGGACCGGGACACGACGTGGAGAAGAGGATGTACGAGGTATGGAATGTTCGGCAGCTGTGAGAATAACCTCTGTAAGGTATTCGACCTGATTGTCACAGCTGGGAAAATTCTGATCGTGAAAAACAGCCATGGAAGAATAAAGCCCCCTGTCAGCTTTAGAAATGTTCCAACTGGTGGGACGAGGAGATGGGGAATGATGCAGGAAGTGGATGACACAAGGGAAATGGTCACTTGAGTACGTGTCAGAAAGTGCATACCACTCAAACCGACCGGCAAGCTGAGGAGTGCATATCGCGAGGTCTATATGGGAATAGGTGTGTGTCGTGTCGGAAAGGAACGTCGGTGCACCGGTGTTGAGGCAGACAAGATTGAGGTGTTGGACAAGGTCCTCCAAAAGGGAGCCTCTCGGACAAGGTGCCGGAGAGCCCCATAGGGGGTGGTGGGCATTAAAGTCGCCTGCCAACACGAAAGGTGAATGGAGCTGGTCAACGAGGTGTAGCACATCTGCCCTAGTAAGGGCGGATGACGACGGCGAATAGATATTACAGAGGGAAAAGGTGGATAGAGTGATGCGGACGGCAACAGCCTGTAGGTGAGTATGCAATGTAATGGGATGGTAATAGACGTCGTCCCGAATGAGCATCAGAAGCCCTCCATGGGCTGGGGTACCTTGCACAGGTGGCAGGTCGAAACGCACAGAAGTGTAGTGGGGTAAGTCTGCACGATCACTTGGACGTAATTTAGTTTCTTGGAGACAAACTAGAAGTGGGCAGTGCAATCGAAGGAGTAGTTGCAGTTCCTCCCGATTGGAACAAAAGCCGCGAATATTCCATTGAAGGAGCGCCATGATAAAAAAATAAGAGAAGGGAAGATAAAAAGGAACAAGCAGGTGGGGTCACCTCGACGGCCGCTGAGGACCGGACTTCGAGGGAGCATTACTGTCGCCATCGAGAGGCAGAGTCATGTTACATAGGTTCAAACGAGTCATCTGCCACCTTCCCGACTTTATCAGGAGGGGCAGCATCCGCCGCCGGTAAAATGCCGGTTGCCCGGCTAACAGTAGTGCGTCCCGGCGAGACAGAAGATGATCGGGGCTGACTACTGTTGGACGGCGTGACGGATAGGTCACGCCTCGGCGAGGAAGGAGAGGAACTCTTTTTCTTGTTGGCTCGTCTGGAAGAGTGACGGTGAGAAGAGGCAGTTGACGGTTGGGAAGCCTGAGAACGCAGAAAGTCTTCACGGACGGGTTCCTTTTGCAAAGTCCGGGCATCTTGTTTAGGTGCCCGCGGTTTATTAGAGGTTGACGAAGACTGAACTTTAGAAGCAGCAGGAGGAAGCGGGGACGTGGAACGGGCAATCTTCGGGCTGGCGGATCGCACAACTGTGTCAGCGAAAGTGAAGTCACAAGTCTGGGTACCTGAATCCTTAGTAGGTCAAGTGGAGGTGAGTACCTTACTGTATGTGCCCGCTGGGAGGACAGTCGGCTTTCGACTCGCCAACAACTTTCGAGCGGCAGATGTGGATACCTTTTCCGTAACCCGAATTTGCTGGATGACCTTTTCATCCTTATATACAGGGCAGTCTCGAGAGGAAGCCGCATGGTCACCGTTGCAGTTAAGGCAGTGAGGGGACGGAGGTGGGCAATCCCCCTCATGGGCGTCCCTACCACAAGTGACACATTTTGCTGCATTTGGGCAAGATTTACGGGTATGGTTGTATCTGTGACATTGGAAACAGCGCGTTGGGTTTGGTATATAAGGGCGGACGGAGATAACTTCGTACCCTGCTTTGACCTTCGATGGGAGTTCAACTCTGTCCAACGTCAAGAACACAGTACGAGTCGGTATCAGCTGGTTATCTAGCTTTTTCAACGCCCTATGTACGGCTGTTACACCCTGATCGGACATGTAAGTTTGTATGTCTTCGTCAGACAACCCGTCAAGGGATCTCGTGAAGACTACCCCCCATGACGAGTTGAGTGTGCGATGCGCTTCTACCTTGACAGGAAACGTGTGTAACAACGTAGTCCGGATTAGTTTTTGGGCTTGGAAGGCACTGTCCGCTTCCAGCAACAATGTTCCATTGCGCTGACGCGAACAGGTTTTAACAGGGCCAGCAGTTGCATCAACACGTTTCTGAATGACGAAAGGATTTACAGACGTGAAATCTTTACCGTCAGTCCGAGAGACAACAAGGAATTTTGGAAGATTAGGCAGAGTTTTCTTTTGCTGAGGCGAATCTATCTTTCGTTTCTGGGTCAAAGTCACTGAAGAAGAGAAGGAAGTCATTGCGGAAGTGTCCCCCGTGATTACCGGCGTCTCCGATGGCGCGCTTCTTCCTAGTGGGGGCCCTCTCTGAGGCCTTACCCGCCTTAGGTGATTGTTCACACCTCAGGTCACACCTCCCGAGAACTGACGGAGGGACCAATCGGCATGTTCGGAAGGTACCAGCTCGGGTAATCACTCCTCCCTGGTCCTGGCCTTTACCAGGAGGTACGTACGTGCCCTACTTGTCTACCCGGGGCGGGGAATTACGATTTATCCCGTCACCTGCTACGCATGATAATGCGTGGGTCGGCCTTCAGACACGCACAGGGAGGAAAGAAGAAGAAGAAGAGAGGAAGTGAAGAGAAAGAAGGAAAGAAGTGTCTCAAACGCCGAAGCGGAAACTAATGAGGAGGAGAAGAAGGCTAGGAGAGTACAGCAAGGAGAGAAAGAAAGAAGAAGGCTAGGAAAGGAAGAAACCAAGGAATAAGAGAAACCATGACAAGAAACCACCTTAATTCGCAAAGGACGCCCGTCTCCGGGCGAAGGCATGAACCGGGAGGGAAAGTGAAGCAGCCTGGGGCGGAAGAAAGACTGCTTCGGCTCGGGGCCCCGTGCGCGCCACACACGTACCCACAAAAGAGCTGTGGGCCCCCAGGGGGGGCTGCCCATGGTGTTTACACTACCCGCCGGGCCGGGCCGAATAAAGAAGGAAAATACATTTTTCCGATTTTCAAGTTGTAAAAACTTTGGACGGTATATAAGACCACCCCACATAGTTTTATCAACTAATTTTTTCCTTACAAGCTTTGGTTTGCCTATGAAAAAAGAAATGTCTAGTTTTCATTCCGCGCGAGTTTTCAGTTTCGTTACGCTTATCGATCGAATTTGATGAATGTTTGCGGTTAAAAAATCTGATTTTTGGACATGTGCAGCTTTCAGCCAGCTTTCTAATAAATCATTCACCTTTTCATAATTCATAACAGTCGTTTTCAAATGACGCTATTTGTCAAGTGCGTGCGCTTGATATACAAACCGTGTATTGAAAAATTTGGATAGCGGGCAGCTTACTGTTCTGTGCATTTTAGACCATATGGAGCTAAAAGTACAGAAAAGTTTTTGATATGTTAGTCGCACTGATATCTACCTTCTTTCATAAGTAATTGCAAGCTATCTGAGCGGCGTCACGCCGCGATCGCAAGCTTCCGATCTCGGCACATGTTGGACTTAGCGTGAAGCACAACATGCTATAGCACCGAAAAAATTAATTGGTGGCCATGTGTGTCGCTCCTTCTTTATGTGTTAATTATCCACAACACGAAAACAAGCATAAAAGAGGCAGCGGATTACTACTGACAATGATGTGCTATGGTTTTACATTGGGTCATACTTTATAAAAGGCATACAACTGATTTGTTGTCCACATTATACAATTAATGGTATATATATTTCGTGTTTGGAACTAGAAGGGAAGAATAAATTAATTTTATTTGGGACTTTGGTGTTGATGGATTGAAATAAATATTTCTGACATTATACTTATTGGCTTTCTAGATGAAAATGATAAAAGGAAGAAACCCAAAATTATACTGAAATTTATAGATACATCTATGCCTAAGTAATATATAGTCATATTATTAAAATCAAATGTTTGTAAATCGATGAGACTTAACTGCTTGGTTATTGGTCCCTAGCTTACAAATCACTTAAACTAAGTTAAACTACCAGTAACCCCATGCCCGAGGGAGAACTCGAACCTCCGACGGCGAACGGCGGCGCGCACCGCAGCACGGCGCATCACTGCACACTGCTATTCCACCGCGGTGTCATTTTATTATTTTCTTTTGTAGCTCTCAGAAAATGTCGTACCACAAGGTAAAAATTATGGTATACAGCTTGTCACACATAAAAGGAATACCGCTCATACTCGAGATTAAAGTAAGAACGAACTAAGTAAAAAAGAATAGATAAAAGTAACATTAGAAACATGTATTTACCTCCTTATAAGGGATATTGCAAGTGTTGGCATACGTGAGGTTTACAGGTTTTATTTGGGACATGCTGCACTGTATTTCAACTCAACTCCACTTTCAAAGAACTCTACACAGGTCTCAAAATTTTCTTATTTATTTATTTGATTAAGAAGCATTCTTAGAGGAACTGCGTTCCTACGAACATTTTTCTGACTCATCCATTGACAGTTTTGTCGCAATGGTACTTCGATTTTATTTATTTGTTTATTAACTGAAAGAAAAATGCGCTTATTTAGTTGAGCCTCCGACACTACAGGTCAGGTCAGTAAAGGATGAGAAACGTGTGCCACTTTGTTTCTTGTTGTGTTTTGTGTTTTGCATCTTGGTGGGCTTGTCCCCAGCAACAAGGTAGCCTCAGCCACTGTCAGCTGAAAATCGAAGGAAACACGGTAGTGACAAAAACTTGTTCACTGGCGTCTACTTAGAGCCACCTAACAGTTCATTGATTTTGTTATTTTATTTTTATTGTTCTCACACTGTAGTGACTCATCGGATTTTAAGCACATAAGAAATTGATGGTAATCGACTCACGCCATAAATTTCGACTGACATTTAGGAGAGTTTTTTCCTATGAGAACACATAAAAAATATTTCTGAATTTTCAATTCATTTTACAGAATTAATAGTAATTCAAGAAAAAATAACCAGAATATATTTTCACAAGTGTTATTTAAAAGAAAGCTGTCATGTAGAGAGACTTGTCTTGAATACAGGCTGGAGACGTGAGATACTTATGCTGCAGAAGCAGTACCATAGCCCAAAATGTTAAACATTACGAATGTCGTCGGCTCGGCGTGAGCCGGCTGAAGTGGAGTCGTCTCTGCCCGGCCGGAAGTGTGAACAGCGCAATTGACAACAATGTGTTTAATCTCTCGGCTCGGTTCGGCCCGGCCGGCAATGTGAACACGGCCTTAGTGATGTTAACAGCAACAGTAAATAGTCATAGCCGTGAAATTAATTTAAAAAGTATTCAGTCGGGTGTTGTTGCAGCTACAGGTGTCTCAATAAGTGATTTGAAACGCATTGTGAGTGGTCTTAGGGTTGACCAGCAAGCGGGGACATTTACAAGTTTCTAGGCCAAAGGTGAAAACTGAAATGGATGATTTCGACAAACGCGTAGTTCGACGAACGATTTACAATTTTCATGAAACGAACAAAGAACGACCAACAGTGAGAACATTGCTTCCAGTATTAAGGGAAAAGGTAATTTTTTGGGGCAGTAGCTGGGCGCTACGTAAAATAATTACTGGTTTGAGATTTAAATGGAGAAAAACAGCAAATAAGCGGATGTTATTAACTGAGAAAGAAGACATTCCGGAAAAACGATTACAGTTTTATGGGCTATACAGAATTACGGAAATAGTGGGAGGCCTATTATATATGTCGATGAGACTTAGGTGCATTCGTCACATACCACTCGTCATTATTGGAGTGATGATAAAAGCAAAGGTTTACTTGCACCAATTTCTAATGGAAAATGAGCTATCAATGTGAATGCTGGTGGCGATGATGGATTAATGCCAAATGAATTATTAATTTTTAAGTCATGAACAAAATTATCTATCACAGTGATATGAAGTACGAAAATTTCGAAAAAAGGCTGAAAAATAAATTAAATCCTAACTTCCCGCCGAGTTCAGTGATAGTGATTGATAATGCTTCTTATCATTACATTAAACTTAATCCCTCTCCAATTTCTTCTTCTCGGAAAGAGGAAATGATTAACTGGCTTTCGCAAAGAGGTATTCCATTTCATGAAGGAATGTACAAAGCAGAATTGTAGCATCTTATTAAATGCATTAAAGAAAGTTTTCAAATGTTGAAAACTGGTGTGCTACTCGCCGAACATGGTCATCATATGCTTAGATTACCGCCTGACACCCAGATTTAAACGCAATAGAACTCATATGGGCTACAGTAAAAGAAAATTTTCGAAAGAAGAATGTTACGTTCACTCTAGATGTTGAAATTAAAATCGTGAAAGAAAAGTATCAGGCAATAGGTAAAGACGAGTGGGCTTCATCTTGCAGTCACGTGCGTAAATGCCAAGAGAAGTATCCCAGAATTGAACAAAGTCTTGACACTATGACAAAACAATTGGTCAATTTATAACACAACAGTAGCAACGATAGTGATAACGGTAGCAACTATGATGATGAAAGTGGCGCAGAAGGCACCAACACCGAGCTCGGCAGTAGCAGCGACACCGACTGAGTGGAATCCAACCCCTCTAGTCCTATGGAAGAAGTATTAATCTAATGTACGTTACAGGAATGTGTCACTTGACGGTCTAATACAGGGCCAGCACAAGCCTAAGTACCGCCCCGTTTTGAGTTTAGAAAACGATGGACAGCATATTGAAAATTTTTTGCTACAGTCACACGGAAATTAAAAATCCAATTTCATTTTGACTTATGCTTTTTATGTGGTTTTTGACCTCAGGATAATTAAAAACCAATGTTTCCCACCGATATGATGTGACCTTGCCGTGGTGGATGGGCTGTTTAATACAGTTTGTTTTACGTCTAACTTACTCCTTAGGTATTGTATGATTCATTTGTGGTCGACCATTGTTTTTCCGCGCATGGCCGTGCTCGATATTGACATGTTTGTAAACGCCGCGTGCGAATTCGCGATTCTTCAGGGCCTATATCTCAGGTTTAGTTGGTCACAGAGTTAAGGGGTGAGGTGTTCTGGATAGCCCTTGCTCACTGTACATGTATCAGAAGAATGGCAACAGTGTAGCTATCCTACAGTACAGCGTCAAAATTTTAAAAAATACACACTTCGTGGAGTCCATGAAAATTGGTGTTTACACATTACGTGTGGTCTTTGGTGGGCTTTATACGGGTTACAAAAACCATTATTTTTTATTTTTGGGTACCAAAACACGAATTGTAAGGATGGTTACTACAATACTTTCTATTCATTGCAGGTCTGTACCTTCCACCTGAGAAACAAGGAAGCCAGAAAGAAGTTAAAAATTACCTGGAGAGGGCAACAACTGCTTCACTATGATACTCCAAAATACTTGGGTGTAAAATTAGACCGAAGCCTCACATTCAAGGATCATTGCCAGGAATCCAAAATGAAAGTATCTGCCCGCATCATACGTAAACTCACTGGCTCCACCTGGGGATCACAGCCAAGTGTATTCCGCACATCTGCCCTGGCACTGTGCTTCTCTGCAGCGGAGTATGCAGCACCAGTCTGGAGAAACTCGATACATGCCAGAGAGGTGAATACGCCATTAAATGAGACTGGACGCATAGAGACTGGCTGCTTTCGACCAACTCCTGTCAGAAAAATCTACGAAATTATTTGCATAGCGCCTCCAGACGAACGCAGAAGAACAGCTGAAGAAACAGAGAAAAAGAAACAGGAAACCGACCCCAGACACGCCCTCTACGGACATGAGCCAAGAAAACCTAGGCTTAAGTCGAGGAAGCGCTTTATGAGCTCAACATCAACTGCATTGAGGTCTGGAACTCGGAGAACAGAGTTATGGCAGAATTCGTCAAACGTAAGGGCCGGAGAGAACATCAAAGAAGAATCTGCCCTATGCAACATGGAATGCACTAAACAGACTGAGGACAGGAGTGTCACGCTGCAAGACGAATCTCAGAAAGTGGGGCTTCACAAACGAAGATGAGCTTTGTGAGTGTAGCGATGTGCAGGACCCACATCTCCTGGTCTGCAGAAACCTGCCCAACCCCAGCACCATAGAGGAACTACACGCAGCAAATGATGTGGCCATTAAGACAGCAGAGTTTTCGAGCTTGCGGTCCATCTAGCAGAGACTAGCAGCGTCCTATAGAATTAGTCTCCTCTTTCCATATTTTATGTTTCTAGTTTGTAATTTGTGAATTTTAATTGTAAATTTATTGAATTTTCATTATTGGATTGTAATTTGATCAATGTAATTGTACACTGTAAACATATATTTAGTGAATTTGGTGTCCTTAGATTGTAAATTGTTTATTATAATTGTATTGTAATTGTATATTTATTGATCGAAAGATACGTCTTAGTTCTGGGCACGTAAAATAATAATTGCAATACGTCGAAATTTTTATCGTATGTTCTTAAGATGATACTCTCAAATCACTTTTCATATTTTTTCGATATCTTTATCCGTTGTCGGAAATCCAGTAAAACATCAAATCTCTGACATCGCTGAGGCCGGAAAAAGATCCTGCAAGATGGCGACCGACGACGGCCGTAGGGACATTCAACGTGACACAAGTGCAGCCCTTCCACAAATTGCTGCAGATTTCACTGGTAGGCCATCAACAAGCGTCAACGTGAAATGCCGTGAGTACTGAGTAATGGTGGCCAGGAGCACGACGCCACTAGTGTGTCGATAAAAAGAAACTTTGGGTCTGGCAGGAGATGTGCTAGGGTAGCGATGCAGATGTGACCACTGTGTGCAGGTGGCGTAGTTGTCATCATGACTGTCTAGTTAGCCTAAAACTTGGCTTCGAAACGCGGTATAGCTCAAATGTATTTGATTCGAAGCCCAGTGGCAGATAAAATCGGAATTTCCATAGTGCGTTGCTTTAATTAATACCGAGTTCATAATTACTTTGAAATTTGATGCCGACTGTTTGAATTTTAACTCTTTTCTTAATACTATTTTAGGATCCGAATAGGCTGGCTCTTAAAATCCAATTCCAAGTAAGAGTGGGAATGTAGAAATTAAATCTGCCAGTGGGAAGCTGATCTGAAAATTAAATAGTAACATTTTCATTTATACAACTTATTTCTAGCTGTCAACAATTTATAAAATCAGGTCAGTCTGCAATTTTTCCAGGTATTTTACTCTTCGAATCTGACAAGTCTAATTGTACTGTACATACCATACAAAGTCTTACATATTTCATCAACGTAATTTATAGCCTATAACCGCGAGTTAGAACAAATTGAGAAGCTCCTTTTTTTCCAAGTTAGGATAAGCAATAAAACTGCGTCTGATCAGTCTCGACTCGATCGGCCAATTGCCAATACGAATTGTGTATTTTTCCATTGTAAAGAGTGGGGCAATGGCTAGAATGGTTCTTCTAAAAGTAAAGGCAAGAGTTGAAAAGATAGCTTTCATAGTAAGCGACCACATAAAGTCAACAATGGATACTCTCAAAACAAAGAAATGAGTCCCTCTCTCGGCAGGGACTGCCCGCCCTGACACTGCGTCGCCGCGCCGCGCCTTGCGCCAGCCCTGGGCTCATATCTTTAAGCCCTTTTTAAACGATGAACGGAAGTGGACAAGATAGATCATAGTCTATTGAAGCGCCCATAGCATACTAGCCCTGAACTACAAACTCACGCAAGATCTTGTGGCAGCGTGTTAAACGATAAACGTAATCGGACAGTAATACCCGATGTTAAAAGATTATGACTGGCGAACTGTTATGTAGGAAGTCATAGTTTAAGACTGGAATTGAGGAAACAACGCTAAATGTTACTGACGGTCAAAGAAAACCTTGCAATGTGTGTTTTTGGTCAACTTAGTGTGGTAAAGTGCTGGGAAGTGAAACAACATTTCAGAAATGTTCAAATGTTTCTATAGCTTATAGGACTTAACTACGGGGTCATCAGACCCTAAACTTACAAACTAATTATGAACTAACTAATACTAAGGACGGCACAAATATCCATGCCCGAAAGGGGATTCGAACCTCCGACAGCAGTGGCTGTGCAGACCGTGACTGGAGCGCCTCAGTCCCCTCGGCCACCGCGCCCGGCACATTTCAGAACATTGACATCTATTTTCGAGCGAAAAAATAAACATATGTACACATCAAACAATATTTATAAGAGCATAAATAGACCTTCTTTACTTTATCTACTACGATTTGCCCACAGACGTTGTTAATAACGTCATGCACAACAGAATTTTTGTCTTTCATTTGGACTGGCTTTTTCATTTAAAATGCTATTTAATGAAAACTGCGTCATCAAATTACAATCGCCGCGGTGGAGTAGCCGAGCGGTCTAAAGCGTCTCGCTGCGGAGCGCGCGGTTGCTCGCCGTGGAGGTTCGATTCCTCCCTGGGGCATGGGTGTGTGTGTTGTCCTTAGGTTAGTTTACCTAGGCTTAAGTAGTTTGTAAGCTATGGACTGATGACCACGCAGTTTGGTCCGATAGATTTACAAACATTGTTTTAAATTACAATCTTATTTAAATAAAAAACTGGCTTCAGTCTTTTCTGTTACAATATTGCAAAACATAAACCATTTTTCGGTTTCAGATATACGACCTCGCTTTTAGGTGGACACTCATCTGAGATAAATATTTAAGTCGTCATGAAACATTTGCAATTTACCGCTAAACAAAAGTATAATAATAACATAAAGATTAATAAGATAAATTTGCGTGCAAACCGTGTAATCGTCTACTACAATATGAAAATCGCGTGACGAAAATAGGCAACTTCCGATGTCAGCAGACGACCGTTCAATCCAAACAATCTTCTCGAGAAAGCTTAACGTGA
This sequence comes from Locusta migratoria, assembly GCA_026315105.1. Classification (NCBI taxonomy): domain Eukaryota; kingdom Metazoa; phylum Arthropoda; class Insecta; order Orthoptera; family Acrididae; genus Locusta; species Locusta migratoria. The sequence continues at coordinate 732,580,320 of CM048755.1, read as the reverse complement.
CGTTGACGTGAGGCGACGGACAGTGTGAATGCCGCCATTAGAAATACATTGTGGAATACATTCTGATCATAAAGTTCGACAAAACGCAAGATATACGTAAATACGAAGGAAAATGACGGACTAACTGGAGCGGTTACTGCAGCTGACAGCTACTAGCTCGCGCATGCGTAGTGAACCGACTAGTACCGAATTTAGGTCTGGCCCTATTTCTTTATCGCTATAATTATCGCGCTTCGATACTAGCGCGATCATATTAGTGCAGCCGTTCGAACGACAGACGGCCGCCATTAACGCAACTTGTTATCAATCTATTGAAAGTTCGTTCATCGTTTAAAACGGGCTTTAGGACGGACAACACCTCCCTCCCGCGAGCACCTCCCCACCTGTAGCCGTTGCCTTTCCCTTACGCGCAGCTCGTAGCACTTCCTACATGTCGTCGACTTTAAGCCCTTTCTATACGAGACGTACAACACGCTCAAGAGTGTCGTTGTCAGCTGCAGCGCCCCTTGCGATAGACCGTCGAACTACAAAGAAGCATTCAAACGGTATGCATTTGTTTAGTCGTCTGCTTCACGCTTCTACTTCGTTTGTTGTCAAGTTACAGCAAATGAATCGCCGCATTAACATCACTTTTCGAAACTGCAAGGTATATTGTGGTGATTAAAACATTTATTTGTGTTTTAGACTGCCACTGTGAAACTGTATTAAATTGTTTTCGTTCAGTTCATGGGTAACTATGTGGCTCACATGTGTTAACGTCCTCGTTATAAAATGCGATTACATACTCCCAGCCCCTGCAGTTTGAGGCGCCTATGTATATGATGAACAAGCTTAGGTGTCTATACACAGAACTTTCACTTTGATAAAGTTCAAATAATGCTCACTAAAAACAAATATTTCATCTGTTAACTACAGCATGTTAGAGGAAAAATAGCAAATATTTTGGAAGATCCAGAATGAAACTTTCACTCTGCAGCGGAGTGTGCGCTGATATGAAACTTCCTCGCAGATTAAAATTGCGTGCCGGAACCGGGACTCGAACCTGGAACCTTTGCCTTTCAGGGGCAAGAGCACTACTGACTGTGCTATCCCGACACGACTCACGATACCGCCTTTCTTACAGGAGTGCTAGTCTTGCATGGTTCGCAGGAGAGCTTTTGTGCAGTTTGGAAAGTAGGAGGCGAGGTACTGGCGGAAGTAAAGTTGTGAGGCGGCATCATGAGTCGTGTCGGGATAGTACAGTCGGTAGTGCGCTTGCGCGAAAGGCAAATTTCCCAGGTTCGAGTCTCGGTTCCGGCACACAATTTTAATCTGCAAGGAAGTTTCATTTTAGAAGATGTTAATAAAGCCGATTTGCAGTTAAAATTTCAAATAAGTGTGTCCAATTTTTATTGGGTACAGAGATACAACTTTTCGTATGTACAACAAACTGATTTGGATATTTTGACTGATTCTTTCGTCGGTTCTTGATAGATCACCATAATGACTTTTATTTAAATAGCCGGTTTTCGACGTAGTTTAAAGTCTGAATATGTCCTAGAAAGCTGAAAACCGGGTAACTAAGTGGAAATGAACCTGTAAAGCATACACAAAATTCTACTTTTAAGTAAGTGTGATGCTGTACTACCAAGAACCGACGGATAAATCAGTGAAAATTTCTTGATTTAAATTTGCTCTACGTTTGTTTGGATTTCATATATCAGCTATATCTCTGTATTCAATAAAAATTGTACATATGTTATGTTAAATTTTTAATGCAATTCCTCTATAGTATCACCTCGTAAAATACTTACGACTGACAAGGAAAGTACTTGGACTCGAACAAACATATCTGTAAGAACGTTTGGTTACAGGACCATTTCGTAACCCTCAATGTGCTGGTGGGTGTCGTTTTTCTGCAAACCTCTGCAGTCATCTTCTAGATAACATTGTAGATGTAATTGTAGACGTGATACGCATGCAGAAATCTTGACTATAAATGTAAATTGGGAATGTCAATAAAATGCTCCGAGGAATATGAATGACTGCAAAACGCACAGTGAAGAAATGCATGTTGATCACATGGCAAACATGCGAATGATTCATCTTCTACACCAATACCATCTTCACGAAGGGTTGTTCGTAACTTCATCCCAAACAATCGCAATACATTAACGGGATTGATTAGCAATCGCCGCCCCACCTGACGCTTCACTACAGAAATAACGTCCCAAAACGCAACTTCAGAGGCACACTGCACCGTCAAAAATGTTCAAATGTTTGTATAGTCTATGGGACTTAACTACGGGGTCATCAGTCCCTAAACTTACAAACTACTTATGAACTACTTACGAACTAGGACGGCACAAATATCCATGCCCGAGGGGGGATTCGAACCCCCGACCATAGTGGCCGTGCAGACCGTGACTGGAGCGCCTTAGTCCCCTTTTTTTTTTTTTTTTTTTTTTTTTTTTTTTTTTTTTTTTTTTTTTTTAGGTAGATCTGTGCTCTGCGGTCGTTCGTTTGGTGCGTTCTTGGTTGTTCCTTGCATATTTAGCTCAGCTTTTTTATTACAGAGGGCGTTTAGCCCCCTGACCGGGCGCGCTGAGCCACGGCGCCCGGCTGTCCCCTCGGCCACCACGGCCGGCACTGCACCGTCCCTGCTGTGCCGAGTGGCGTACCGGCAGTCAATGTGCAATGCGGCACGGCACACGCAGAGGCCTCTAACGGACGACTGCAGAGTTTTTCAGATGCGGGAGTATCACTAGTGCAATAAGGAACGTTTGAATTACATCTCACACGATTTTGGTGTATTTGTGTTTGTTCGAGCCTAAGTACTTTCCTTGTGAGTCGAAAAACTACCTCTGAGCAGGAGACAAGGACACATTCTCAAATCAATTCCCGACTTGGTTTCTTTTGTCAGCTGCGTTCCCCATTCGGTCGTCTGCGCATGCGCGAAGTACTTCCATACGCGTGAGAATAGGATCCATCCCATTCCGTCTACTAGCGTGCATTTTGTGCAAGTGGATACGTCTACATTTTACGCGGTCGGCGTGACCGCGTATCATGGGTAATCTCGTAAGCTCTCACTTCCCGTGTAGAAAGGGCTTTATACCGCAGGGTGAGCCAAGGACTGTTACGCGTTTGCGACGCTCCAGGCGGAAGAAAGGAAGCAGATTAGCGTTTAACGACCCGTCGACATCGTGGCCATTAGGGCACGAGCACGCGCTGAGTAAGTTTTTTTGTGCAGGATGCGGAAGGAAATTGGCCATGCCCTTTGAAAGGAACCGTCCCGACGCTTGCCTTGAGTGATTTAGGGAAATCACGGGCCGAAGGGGTGGTTTGGATCGCTGTGCTGCGTGCGAGTGTTCCAGGCGGAGAGTCAATGTGTAGGCTGCCGTCTGGTCTAGCCCCTTTATCCTACTAATGGACAGCTGCCAGTCACTCAGCGAGTTTCTGACACTTGTGAGAAGACATTTGTGAGAAGATGGAATGTGTAGGCGGCTGTGAGAAATCCGGACACTCAGGCTGCCTCGCAAGTCGGTACACTGGCCCCGCCGCCGCACCTGCTACCTCGTGGTCTCAATGATCGCTCTGCATGCTGATGGCTAAGTCTAAGGAAAAGTGGCTTTTCTCACACTATAGAATGCAACAAATATTTTTTGGGTATCACGTATATAGGGAATGTTTACATCTGTCGTGATGTAGAAGTTATTGAAGTCTTTTCATTGCAAGGCCGTTAGCAAAAGAAGTACAGCTCGACGAATATCCATAATTCGAAATTAAAAGTAAATAAAAAAAAAAAAAAAATACAAACCCTTCCCCCTGCAAAAACAGTTCCAGTATCGATGGAACATAAAAATTAAGCAAACAGAGCATGGAAGTATATCATCACCCTCCTACCAGAGATGTTCAATATATTGCCCGTATGAGTCCATTCTTTAGCGTTACCTGAGCACCAGTTAACAGAATGAAATTTCATGTTTTTCGAGCTCGAAATTGTCACATAGCAATGTACTTTTTTCTTCACTGCAGTCACAAGTTCTTAGAAGGGAAGAAACACATTACAGTTGTTGACACCTTTCTGGCGTACAGAAAACGAGAAACATAAAACGTTTTTAAGCTTATTAAAAATTATCTGCCTTGGTGGAAAGCTGCATGAACATTGAATTTGCTCTGTTCCAGGCAGTTACAAGTTTGTTTTCTGACACCAATGTTAGAAGTTTCATTTGTCACGTTAATCATTCTTTGTGGAAATGTGTTCAAGAGTGTGGCCTTGTTTCTTTCAAGAAGGAAACGAACGAATTCGATGAACGCGTTCATGTCTCACAAATTCTTCCCTCGGACTGTTTCATGTTATCCTTTGTTCTGGAGAGCGTGCCTGAAAAGTGAAAACAATGTCCTTCAAGACTTTTATAGCTGTTTCGTACACTAATGGCTCAGTAACAAATATATGCGAATGGATAGATGGAATTGCACTCAAAAGCATCGCTGCATTAGCATCGTTTCTAAAGGCTAAGACAGAAATTTAATCAAAATTTCTTTTTGATTAGGGGAAAAGTCCTCGAGAAGATACTAAAACAAATTAATTTTAAATATAGATCAGAAAGGAAAAAAAATCTGTGAGACAGACAAGGCTACTGAAAGACAAATATATAAAAATAATCTCGAGGTTGATGTCAACTCAAGATCTTTTGTGCTTCATGCATAAATATTGTAATGCAGAATAACCTGTCAAAGGCGCTGACATGACTTTAAATTAAAAAAAAAAAAATGCTTAAGGAACTAAAGATCTTGTAAGTAAACTCAACGGAGGTGAAGATTACACAGTCTGCTAAACGTTTCAGACCGTGGCAGATTGGCCATACGCACTAAGGCGCAATGCTGCAGTGCGCGCGGCCGTTCGCCGTCGGGGGTTCGAGTCCTCCCTCGGGCCTGGGTGTTTGTGTTGTCCTTAGCATACGTTAGTGTAAGTAGTTTGTAGCCTAGGGACTGATGACTAACGTAGTTAAGCCCCTTAGATTTACGAAAATTAAAAAATATAGCCGAAGATTGCTGTATTTATATTCTGGACGATTCTACAAATTAATTGCAAAAACATTTTGTAAGTGCCAAAGACACACAAACAGGAAGAAGAATCAAGCTTAGACTTAATAAAATCGTTGCCGATACACGGAATTGCGAAATAACAGCAGTATCGCCTCATAGTAAGTGGAAAACAATTGAACCTCCACAACATCTGCAGAATGGCGTCGCATGTATAGCAAGCGAGATTAACTGCTGGCAAGGGGGGTAACAGGTTCTTGGTGCTTGTAGACTACCTGCTGCCTGCTCGCCCTTGTCTTCTCACAAGTGTCACTCCTTATGAATCTGTCTTTTCACGAGTGTTCCATCCCCTTTCAGCGGCATGATCCGAGCAGGCACACGGATGCAACGGTTTGGTTGTTATTGGGAGCTCCAATGTTGGTGAGTTATGAACCTAATTGAGTATACCGTTCAGGGCCGAAAATAATTTGGATGCGCACTCGATGGTCTGCCGGGGGACCTGACACGAGACGTAAAGCAGCTTTGTCTGAGTCTACTGAGCGTGCTGAGTGCAGTCGTCCGCAAGTTGCAGCTCGTGCCTGCACGAATGACGCCTATCAATTAACCGAGAGAGGTGACGCGCAGTGGTAGCGCACTGGACTCGAATTCAGGAGGACGGAGGGTCAAACCCACCTCCACCCATCATGACTTAGGTTTTCCATGATTTCCCTAAAGCTCCAAGCTAGAATAACTCTAGATCTGACGGCCAGAGTGAATAGAAATCTGCGGTTGTTTGCTGATGATGTGGTGTACGGGGTTGTCACTGAATTGCCGTAGTAAATGTAGGATGACTTAAACACAATTTCTAGTTTGTGTGAGGAATGGGAGCTTGATCTAAACGAAGAAAATTGTAAGGTGATGCAGATGAGTAGGAAACAATCCGATAATGTTGAATACGTGACTAGTAGTGAGATGCTTGACACGGTGGCGTCTATTAAATATTTAGGCGCAAAGTGGAAAACCTATATGAACTGTAGCCGGCATATGACGACAGTCGTGGGGAAGGCGGATGATTGACTTCGGTTTATTGGAAGAAATTTGGGAAGACATGGTTCGTCGGTAAAGGACACCGTGTATATAACACTAATGCAACCCCGTCTCGAGTAATGCTGGAATGTTTGGAAATGTTCAAATGTTTGTAAATCTAAGAGACTTAACGTCTGCGGTTATCAATCCATAGGTTTACAAACTACTTAAACTAATTTACACTAAAGACAACACACACACACACATACCCGAGGGAGTACTCGAACCTCCGATGGCGAGCAGCCGCGTACTCCGCAACAAGGTGCCTTAGAGCGCTCGGCCACTCCAACGCAGTGAGTGTTTGCAATTCCCACTAATCAGTTTAAAGGGAGACAATAGAAGCAATTCATGGGCGGGCTGATAAGTTTGTTACTGGTAAGTTATATCAATGCCCGCATGTTACATGGGATATTTCAGGAACTCAAACCGCAGGGAAGGCGACGCTCTTTTCGAGAAACACTGCTGAAGAAATTTAGAGGGACGAAATTTTAAGCGGATTGCAGAACGTTTCTACTGCTACCAACTTACATTTCGCGTTAAGGCCACAAAGATAAGACAAGAGAAGTTAGTGCTCGTAAAGAGGCATAAAGGAAACTGCAATACAAGGTCCGCTGCGCCACGCACTTGCGGTGGATTGGGGAGTATGTTTGTAGATACAGAAAATCGTTAGATCACGACAATGTTGCATGTGACACAAACCACTGCCACGACCACGTCTCAGAAGGTCTTCTACATAACAGCAGGGGAAGTGTGGTGCGAAATCAGCACACCTACGCAATCTGTGCGCTAGTATCCTATGGCATTTGCTAAATGTGTTCATCTCGAAATCAAACAAAACGAAAGATTGCATAGGAATGGCAAATCTAAATTTTAAACTCAATCTCAAGGTCGGAAACACAATTTCAGCTCTACAGAAAATACCACAAATATTGACTGTTACTGACCGCGGTATGCGTAAGATACGTTTTATTTGACATTGTAAAATTGGGAGAAGCGATCTTTCATTTCGATATGTGGGCATATATTAATCTGTGTCAAGATCGTAATATTTTCTTTAGTAATAGATAGTGAAGATATATTACTCTATGTCAAGTTCATAATATTTTCGAGAGTTACTAATAGTTTCGGCTCATTACTGGTCAATCTTCAGATATAAAATACAGAGAATGCACATTAAATGTGGGCAATGCAAGTTAGATTTGATTTTGAACATCTGCTATATGATTATATGTATATGTGTATATGTAGAATAATTTCTGCAATTACTGTATGGATTTGAATCTGCTTATGTGTATGGTTTGTGTATATAATTTTTATATATTTCAAACACATTATCTCATTTATGAGGTCTTAGAACTAAGTTTTGAAACTGACGTTATTGCCACCTAGTGAATTGCCACCAAACTCGAGAAAGTAGCAGCAGAGTCTAACATAAAGAGTCGTAAAACTACATCTTCGCAACAATTTCAGCGCTGCCAAACGTCTGAGTCGTATAAACGTACCGCGAAAGGACTGTGTATGGAATGTGTATTTGGAATGAAGCAGCACATTAAAAATGCGGATTTTGTGGCGTTATCAGTTGTAGCACCTGTCAAAAATGTAATCTGGAAATCTTTCATTTCGATGTCTAGGAGTAAGAAAATAACGTTACGAATAATTTATGTCTATTTACGGTAGTTAGTTAAACGTTAACAGACTGATAACCCAGCAGTTGAGTCCCCTTTAAACACCAACCACCAACAACCAAACTTTAACAATTCATTTACTTGGAAACTTCGGCTCTTAATGAGAATCGTAATGGCTTAACCACTACTTCATAATATTACTGCTGTGTAAAAGTATTGTTTCAAAGTTCCAACTGCAGTTACTCAACTGCAAGGCAACTAGAGCCTGCTTAGTTTCGTACATCAGTTTTACAAAAATTATAGGCCTATATACCGACATATGTTTCCGTTTACCTACTAGTTGGAAAAAGTGAACGCGTAGCTACAAATAAATAATATGATCGTGTATAAACTGTTGAGGAACTGTAAATATTAGCTCGTCACATTGTTGAAGATACATAGTTTTATAGCTTATAAAAACCTAAAAAATAATGGTAGGTGCACACAAATACTAGAAGCAAGGACATGATATGTACTACCGTCTCCAAGAATGTAAAATTTCCGTCTGGTTTTGACTGTATCATAATGTCCGAAATCTACTAAAGAACCTCGTGCAACAGGAAAGTACCCACCGAACACGCGAATATAATCAAAATCAGTTTTGTTTTTGAACTTGAGCACATCAAATTGAATGAATTTCTGCTCATAAATTTTTTTTGGACGATAAAATTACGAGTTTGTTATTGTAAGCCGTATGTATGACACTACCCGACATTTTGATATTAAAGTAATTACATTACTTTACTCACGTTTTCATGTTTTTGCCGCGGTGGAATGGCCAAGCGCTCTAAGGCGTCTTGTTTCGGAGCGCTCAATTGCTCGCCGTTGGAGGTTCGAGTCCTCCCTCGGGGCATGTGTGTGTGCGTGTTGTCATTAGCACAAATTAGTTCGCAGCATTTAAGTTCCTTAGATTTGCCAACACTTTCATATTTGTGTTATAAAATTCACCATCATGTTTGGTATCTAGTAAATATGAAAGCAACTTGTCAGTTTATATCATGCAATTCTTCTGTTACTATCAACTGGCCACTTGGAGCGCTAGAATCGCTTCAGCTCCATAATCTGGATGTGTAACCCCGGTCTCAGAGCATGTTTTCAACACCGATATTGGGCTGTCCACCATCTTTAAATTTAGCAAACGAATTTCCGTTAGTCTGTACGTGATAAGAATTGCTTGATTACTTCTTGTTTCTTTTTTTAATAAGCAGATATGGGAGCCAAAACGAGACATATTTTCTTTGCGTATTCTAGTAACATTTCGTAGCAGCTATATTTGAATTTGACAAGAAATTAATATGGACATCTGTGGCTGGCACGCTCAGACAGCTGAAGTTCAACATCCAGAGATCATTGCTTCGGCACACTTTTTCCGCTATTGAGTTTCGCGACTGCTGTGTTAGCAGTGCCTTGAGCGAGCAAAGAGAGGAACCAACTTTGTGTGTGCTGGAGCTCCGCTTGCGACGCCGCATCGTACAGGTAGGAGGTTGTTTCTTCCACTCCGTCACAGCGCTACGAGTATTGGAAGTTTGTTATTAAAGTGAAATCGTGTGCTTTGAAGCGTATCGTACGTCAGATTCGACTTTGTTTTCATTTTCGTCTCTGCTGGTTGCGACGTTGTCTGCTTCTTTTGTTCGTATGGCATCCGCGTCTATTCCGCGTAGAAGCACACACGTCTGTTCCAGCCGGAAAAGTCTGCCGTGGCTGAACATTGCCTTAATGCGTCATTCAAAGACACGCAAATTATTGCTCCAGCCTCCCGCTACTGGGATTGTGTACTCAAGGAATCAATCGAAATACGATTATCTGACCACCTTCTTAACAGGGAAAAAGGATTTCCATCAAGCAAAACGTGGAATCCTGTTTTATATGATATTAAACAACAACGGTCTAGTTTTCTACTAGCTCTTTCTTAATTTACTATTCAGCGCTTTGGCAAACTTCTTCATGGTCTAGTTTTCGACCAGGTCTTTCTTAATGTACGATTCATCGCTTTGACCAACTGCCGCTGGTGACGCTACAATACTCTTCGCTTCCGAGAGTACGTTCCTTTCGCTTCTCACGCACGCGCACTGTGACCTGTTCCGGCGGTATAAAGGAGCCGCCGTATCTGATGTGTCCGGCGTGATTGTGCACCAGTCGCACCTGAAGATGACTGTCAGGTGGATCGCTGAAATATTGTGTCAGAAGAACGACGTAATCCGGCCGCAGACCAGTTAAGAACAACAACAATTATTACGCCGGGAAAATCTACGCGATTACATCTGAGAGGGTGTACTAATTTTTATTCACGGGAGATACTGATGGTTCATGAGTACTGCTTACTTCCGGAGGATGATAATTTTGATCTTAATGACACTTAGTTTAAGAATATGAGCCTAAGAACATTCGCCTCTAATGATAGTCCTGCAGCACAGTCTTCAGTGTTACAGTGGGATATGTTCCATAGAAGTGAATCAGAATCTTCCACGTCATTTGGTAGTATGTTGACATCGTTTCCACGTTCAATTTAGTCGACAGTGGGGATTGTGCATTTTGTGTAACTAGAGTCGTCACGTTTGATTCAACTGTCCTGAAGAGTTTTTGTTTTGCTCTCTTCTCTTGAACATATGCGTTGGTTAACGGTGGCGGAAATCGTTCCAAATAGCAACAAATCAGTGGCTGGACACTGATTTTCCACCATTACGACTAACATTAATTTATGATGTCCCTGCCCCTTGCACGGATATCCAAGTGTTTCAAGATAAAATACTCCGTACAAGCGCACACACAGAGAGAGGGTAATGCTGATGCAATTCTCCCTGCCCTGCCCCTCCCGGCTCACGTGCATCTACTGTCCCTCTGGATGGCGGGGATGGCATTACAGCTACTGAGCGGACTGGTGAGAAGGTGCTCCTTTCATCTCCGCTGGTCTTTCCTATGAACCCCTCCAGCGGCCGTAATACTCAGATTCGACTCTATAGCCACCTGCTCCTTTTGTTGCAGCACCCATCTGTTAGCTTGTTTGGTACTCCCGGTGGTAGCCCTATTTGCTGTAGTAGTGGTTTCATATCATTTGTTTCCCGTGACGCCTGGTTCGTCATCTGATTGTCTTCTTGATCTGAGTCAGATGCTGTCGCCGGGGAACTCTCCTTTCCCGATAGCTTCCATTCAGACGTGGCAACGGTTGACTGGGATACGGTGAACGAACCTCCAACCTCAGCGGCAGCAGGGGCTTCATTACCCCATAGCCGGCAGAAACAACGAATCTAACTGGAATGTACTGTTGGAAGGGGAAAAGCAGAAGCGTAAAGATTCGGCAAGCTGCGGTACTAGACACCCTCCTTCAGATTTGTCGATGTATTTTGTAACTGACTGCAGCGGTAGAGGAGTGGACTTAGCTCTGTTTAGCTGTTTGCTGTTTTCACCTGATTCTTATTCTGACTGATGACACACACTTAAACTTTGTAACCTTAACTTTTAATTGAAATGAATTACGTTCATGTTTGGCATTGTTCCGTAGAATTATCAATGTATTTCCTGTTCTGATGATATACTTTTTTAAGAGTTAATTTTCACCAGTTTTGCTCTCCCTGGATTTCAGACTGTTTTCATGGCGCTCCCTGATTGTACGAAATGTATTGCCTTTTCTTTTGGGATGGTATCTCCACTGCTGATATTGAAATGATTGAGTCACGCAGGGAGACAGGATGTCGTGCATTTGACCTCATCTTCATTGTTTTATATCCACCTTCTGATTTCGACCATACAGTAGTCCGTCAACAGGTTTATGAAGATCGACTGACTCTCTCTTGCGCTATAGTACCTAGTGTCTCATCTTAGATGGCGAATCCAGTTGTGTTTAAGATCCTGCCAATCATTCCCTAACGATAATTTTGATGGAAATCAAGTGAGCTGATGCATTTTGTGTATTTCCATTATGTATGGCTGTAGAAATATCCCACCCTAGACAGATTGATGTGTTTTACCTCGACCTCTTTGAAAGGTAGGCATTCTAATCGTCTTGCTGTTGTTCCACCTTTTCATATCTCAGATTATTATTAGCCAATAAAACGACGATTGTTAGAGAATTAATTGTACACCACAGAATTATGGGTATTAGATATGAAGATGATAATTGTTGATTTAGTTTTAAATTTACGCTTGACAATATTAACAGGGCAGTTGGAACTTGCCTGAAGAATTATCTGAGTGGATCTCGGCGCTTATAGGCCTTAGCAGTAGGAAAGCGTTGGGCTCTGTAGTTTAAGCGACGGGCTTCGCAGGTAAAATTAGAAAGAGGACCTTCGTAAAGGGAAGTTGGTTCGGGTGTGTGAGTGAGACAAAAAATGTTCAAATTTCTTGTAAATCTAAGGGACTCAACTGCTGCGGTTATCAGTCCATAGGTTTAGAAACTACTTAAAATAACTTTAACTTATGCTAAGGGCAACACACCCGCCTATGCCAGAGGGGCGACTCGAATCTCCGGCGGTGAGCAGCTGTGTGCTTCGCAGCAAATCGCTTTAGAGCGGTAGGCCACACCACCGACATCTGAGTCTGTAGTGAGACATCTGAGGCGATTGTCGCCGTAGGCGTTTAGGTCCAGTCAACGAAGACCGAAACATAGCAAATAGTAGAAAAACATTGTAGTCGCAAAATTTTTGACAGTGGTGGGGAAGACCGTCATGAACGACATACTAAAAGTCAGGACCCCTGAGGTGTGAGCTCGAGCGTGGGTATGAGTTTGAAAGTACACTTTTTGTTTTCCTTAAATAACTCGAAAACTATTATCTCTAGCGAAAAAGTACAAAAGTAAATACATAAACATTTAATATTTACTACAAAAATGTACCTCATCATAATTTATCTAGGATCAATACTTTGCGAGATACGGGAGGAGCAAAATGAGCAAATTCTTAAAACCGAATTTTTATTCTATAAAGAAAAAATATAAGGTTGATTGAAGTAGTTTGCAATCGAATAAAAATGCCTATTCACATCTAAGAGGCTCATGCAGTGTTGGGGGATACATTGTGCGCTTGTGATGTGGTATAAGGGAAGGGGAGGGGCTGGACGGCTGAGCCGTGAGGCCGCGGCGGAGTGGCCGCGCGCATTGAGGCGCTTTGCTGCGATGCGCGAGGCCATTCCACGTCGGGGGTACGAAGCTCTCCCCGGGGATGGACGTTTGTGTCGTCTTTAGTATAAGTTAGTTCATAAGTATTTTGTATGTTTAGGGACTGATGTCCCCGCAGGTCCCTTAAGCTTCACGTACTTTTGAATTTTTTGAGCCGTGAGGTGGCAGGTAGGCGTCTCAAACGTGGCCGAGCGCCTCCCTCGGCTGTGCGGTGGACGCCTGCTTGACAGGCAGACCCAACAGTCGAGAAGCATTTCTGTGTCAGCTTCCGTTCTCTCCAGGGAGTGGGCGGAACATCTTTGTTTGTGCGTATACAAATAATTGATTTTATGTTACGTGAGTACTTGTTTCCAGTTAGTGAGTTACTTTCTTGTTTATGGCATTTGTGAAGAATGGCTGAGAAGTCTTTAGCTTGTGAATACGACGTTGTCAGTGACATTTCTGTCACTAGGGAAAAAGTAATTAGTGGATTGCTTCATCCAAGTAATTTTGGAAAAGTTGGGAAAGCTCAAGGTTTTCTGGACAAGTCCTGCAGGAAAGAATACAAAAGAACACATTCAATTAAAAAGCTTCAGAGCGCCAATCTTTCAGAAAAACAGCCTTCAACTTCTGGTGAATCCCCATATTTGGTTCGGCTGAAGTAAAATTTGTTTTTAAATCTGTTTGTTTTGTGCGGAAGCCATATACAAAGTGATTTATGACAAACAAAAGAAAAATCCCATTGATATGCATCGGAAAGTTTATATTGTCAGATCCTTCACCTACAACAATTCAGTTACTATCCTGTGCACAGCAGACGAAAGATGAGTGTGGGCGGCCACCATCGTAAGACGGATCCGTTCAGTGATGGATCAGCATACTGCAGATACTTTATAGCCTCTACACCACCGTTAAAAGTAAAAAGAGGGCGTCCGGAAGAGGACGATAATTCTGCAGAAATGGAGAAGATAAAGAAACTCAAGGCGACAACGAGAGATAGGTATGGGGACCGAATAGTTTTCAGCACCATTCGAAATAATGTTGTGTGCTTTCGTAGAGTAGGTGAAACAGTTTTGAATGATTTGTGCTAGTCTTCGAGATGCAAAGAAGAACAGGCAATGGGAGAGAATAGTAAGTGCAGCTGTTACAATTATCTTGAAAGAGACTGAATCAATGGCATATGCCATTTATGCATTTCCCTCTTGTGATGAATTCAGAACGACAGCTGAAGAAATGGCACCTTGTTCCCTCCTCGCGTTTATTAATTACAATGCCGCCATTCTCCTTTATATGGGGCGCTCTTCCTGACACGTGTTCCAACAGCTCGTCGACGGCGAACTGCCATACGTCATTTGTCCAGAAAACCTTGAGCTTCCTATCTTTTCCTAAATTACTTGGATCCACTTATTCCCTTTCCCCCAATGTCATAAACCTGACTGACATCATCACATTCACAAACTGAACACTTGCCAGCCACACAGCCATTGTTCACAGATGCCCTAAACAAGAAAAGTCACTCGCTAACTGGAAACAAGTACTCACATAATAAACTTAAAATCAATTATTTATATACGCACAGACTAAAGATGATCCGCCCACTCACCGGAGAGAACTGAAGCTGACAGAAATGCTTACCGGCGGTTGGGTCTGCCTGTCAAGCAGGCGTTCACACAGCAGAGGGAGGCGCTCGGCCACCTACCTGTCACCTGTCACCTCACGGTCAGCCGTCAGCCCCCTCCCCTTCCCTTATACCGCATCACAAGAGCACAATGTATCCCCTAACACTGCATGAGCCTCTTAGATGTGTATAGACATCTTTATTCGATCGCAAACTACTTCAATCGAACTTACATTTTTTCTTTATAGCATAAAAATTCGGTTTCTAAGAATTTGCTCATTTTGCTTCTCCCGTATCTCGCAAAGTATTGATCCTAGATGAATTATGTTTTCAAATGTTTCAAATGTTTGTATAGTCTATGGGACTTAACTACGGGGTCATCAATCCCTAAACTTACAAACTACTTATGAACTACTTACGAACTAGGACGGCGCAAATATCCATGCCCGAGGGGGGATTCGAACCCCCGACCGTAGGGGCCGTGCAGACCGTGACTGAAGCGCCTTAGTCTCCTCGGCCACCGCGGCCGGCGATGAATTATGAAGAGGAACATTTTTGTAGTAAATATTATCAAGTTTAATTTTTTACTTTTTTACTTTTTCGCTAGAGATAATAATTTTCGAGTTATTTAATAAAAACAAATATTGTACTTTTAAACGCATAAACACGCTTGAGCAGACACCCCAGGGATCGGGACTTTTAGTATATCGATCATGACGGTCTTCCCTACCACTGTAAAAAATTTTGCGACTACACTTCCCCCCCCCCCCCCTATTTTTCCTTCGTTGACTGGACTAGTCGGAGAAAAACGCTGGTTAGCTGAGAGAAGATGACCAACGACCTTCTATAGTGATTCATTGTGCCCTCGTTGGCAGTGGAGAATGGTGGGAATATTGAGACGAAGGCATGTGAATTAATACTCTAACGCATTGCATTTGCATTCTAAAGCTGATACGGGCGCTCTTCCCCATGTTTATGAGAGTCTTTTACAAAAACCGAGCGATCGCAGGGTAGTAAAAAGACGTCCGTCATTGTACAGAAGGTAATGTTAATAGGCCTTTGAAATACACCCGAGTGGCTCCAGGTCACACCAGAGTTTTGTATGTCGCACCCAACGGCGAGTGCATCCCAGGGAAAATACAGGTAGAGCAATTGGCGACTGGGCAGTAGTATGTGACGTCAGAAGATGATTTTCGTAGCGTGAGTCGCATGTGTAGAAGAATAGTACTGGAAGAAAAATTCCCTATTTCTGGAGGGAGTTTTTCGTAGTGTCCAAAACGAATGTGTTTGGTGCTAGAGATGACAACAGTATTTGGACTGGATGGCTAGCATTAGACACGGACTCCAGATGGAGCGGTCTTCAAAATATGAAAGAGAACCGGGAAAACAGATAGGTCTGAGAGCTGTCGAGAGGAGAAGACTATATAGTGGCTGTCAAGGCGTGAAGACTCGTAAGAGTTGTCAAGTGGAAGGCCGCAGAGGTGACCTTGTGTACACACTTGTCTAGGCGCTGCAGAAGCACATTCTTGACTTGCGAGAGAAAAATGTGAGATACTTGCAGCTTTGCCAAAGTAAAGGTCGCACTGGAGCTAGTTCACTGGCAGAGTTGAGTCGTGCCAGATAGCCACAATATTGTTCACACAAGCATAGCCGCGCGGGCAGGGCCGCGTGTCGCGTGTTCTAAGACGCTATGCCACTGATTGCGCGGCTCATCGTCGGAAGTTCGAGTCCTCCCACGGGTATGGGTGGGTGTGTTTTTCTTACCATAAGTTAAAGTAATTTGTAAGTCTAGGGATAGATGACCCTAGAAGTTAGGTCCGTTAGAATCAACAACATTTGAACATTTGAACACAAGCACAGTGTAACGTCGTAGGTAAGTTCACTGAATTGTCAGTTTAGTTTTATATTAATAACATTACTTTTAATCTGGTCAATTCTTTTCCAACCATAGTTATATATTCTCTTGTGTTTGTTGAGGTTGTGATTTCGAAGGGCCATTGTTAATTGTGTTCACAAGTGCTCATTTGTAATAAACATATTCCTTAAAATAGCGTCCTTTCTGTATGTCCTCCTCCTCTCTACCTGAAACTATTTTTTCAAGTGAGATCACTATCTGCTGCAACTAAAGATTACATTTAATCTTGAAAGGAACAACCGCAAATAAAACATTCATAATTGACCTACAATACCTCGAAATCAACAAGAGAGAAATAAAGAATGATTATTGCTGGTGTGATCCCTTAAGGCACACCTTGATTGTTTGGTGGTTCTTCTTCACTCTAGTGAGGTATTAACACTGTTAAAGGTGGTGTTATGTGATTATTATTGAGTTTCTGAATCAGGGGAAAAGTAAAATTTTTGATCTTCAGGCCTTAGATGATGTTACAGTTCTGTGGGCTACTGCTGTAAACTGATATGAGTCACTGGGCCATTGGAGGTCATAATCATTCCCCATTGAAAATTATAACACTTCCCCAAGAAACTGCAACTGATAAACTGTTTGAATACTTACTGCATCATTTTGATGTTATCCAAATAATTCACATTTTTGACACTTACAACCGGCCCCGCTGGCCGAGAGGTCTGCGGCGCTCCAGTCACGGTCTGCACGGCCACTACGGTCGGGGGCTCGGATCCCCCCTCGGGAATGGATATTTGTGCCGTCCTTAGTAGTAGCTGGTTCATACGTAGTTTGTAAGTTTAGGGACTGATAACCCCGTAGTTAAGTCCCATAAGCTCTACAAACATTTGAACATTTGATTTGAACACATACACGTTGTGTAAGGGGTTTGGGCCTGTCTGATATTAGAGTCAAAGCTTCTGCTTTACTCGTCCATCATATGCCTTTGATTGTGAGGCAGGGTGACATACTTTCATGGATCGGTTGTCCATCCACCAAGTCTTCATTCGCCTATCGATGTCGTTCGTCTTAATTCTGTATTATAGCACGTTAGAGAATTTAAGCTTGTTGTGGGGCGCTGACGTGTTCCGATGGCGGGTACGTCCGACCCAGACTTTGCATGCTTAACGGGAGGGTGTGGTCAGTCCCAATCCTGCAGAACCAATGTTTCAAAGGATTCGCTGGAATTCAGTGTATAGCAAGGTTAGTCTTCCCTTGTATTGCTTGCTTAAGGCTATAAGAAATTTGATCCGCACTAACTACCGTTTGCGTTGGGTTGGGATTAGTGACACGGACGACCGTAGTAAGTGTGCTCTTGTAAATAACACACAGTATCGGTCTGTGGACCCTTGGTGAACTCGTATAGGCTCGGGGAACAGCTACTCTTACACTATTAACATTTCCACGCTCGATTGATTATAAATAACCATTACCGTGAGAGGTGGTGCAGTGGAAACACACTGGACTCACAAACGGGAGGACGACGGTTCAATTCCGTGCCTGGGCATCCTGACAGGTTTTCCGTAATTTTCCTAAATCACTCCAGACAGATGCCGGAATGGTTCCCCTTGCAAAGGTACGGGCGATTTCCTTCCCCAACCCTGACAAAAACTATTCGAGCGTGAGGTCCGTCTCTAATGATTACAATGCCGACGGGACGTTATAGCGTAATCTCCCTTCCTTAACAGTACTGACGGGACGGCGCGCAGCCTACGGCGATCCAGTTCTTCCCCCAGCATTCCAGTCGACGCGGTGTGTGGCAGGGAAGCGGAGAAAGATTTGGCGAGAAATCACAGTGATGCAGCGAGGACCCTCAGTCTCAAGTTATAACGGCGAGATAAAGGTAAAGCAGTCAACAATCCGAAGATTGGTTTGAACACCACAGTACTTTACTAGGCATGGGCCTGTTTGGAGGTGGTATGCCGTTGCCTTCCTCCGACCTTCGAACTGACTTACCCAGCCAGTTATAGGGGGACCTACAGTTTAACGTGGGTTCCGAACCACGGTGCTACTCGGTATTTTTCACATTAGCAATACTGCCATAGGTGAAAGAAGTGGAAAGTGACAGTTAAAAATCCTATGACCTGGCGGGGATCGAACCCGCGACCTTTGGATTTTTAGTCTGGCACTCTACCACTGTGCAACCGAGGCGCACTCTGTCGAAATATCGTGTTTTCAGAATTACTGCACACTGCTAAACGCCCAAGAACAGACATCTTTCTCTTATGCTTTTGTCCCGCTTACGCCAGTTCGGCGTGGTTAACTATGGATTTGGCATCGTTAACTTTTAAGGGGTGGCCAATTGGCCTGCCTCACGCCACCCCATCACGCTCCCTCCCTGGTGGAAATTTGTGTACGTCAGCTGTCTGCGCATAATGTTATAAATGTGAAAGTGAGAGAAATTTTGTGTACATGTTTGTGGATCGTGTAACTGAGCCGAGCATCAGCTCGGTATTGACCTAGTGCGATGTTTGAGTCAATTTCTTTCCGGTAAGACTTCCAGTCTGCTTTCCTCAAATTCCAGTGTGGTTTCGGGGTTGTTCTTATTAAGGGAATTTGTATGCCAACATTGGTAATAACTGGTCTGGTGACGGCAGGACAAAAGCATGGGAGAAAGAAGTCTGTTTTTGGACGTTCAGCTGTGTGCAGTAGTTCTCGAAACACGATATTTCGACAGCGTACCTCGTCGTTATCTACGGGTGATAACTTCAGATTGATGGTCCTCACTGAATCACTGTGATTTCTCCCCATCTCTTCCTCAACAATTTAAAATTTCAAAAACTATTGCTATACTCAAGCCAGGAAAACCCAAAGAAGACCCAGCGAGTTAGCGCCCAATAGCACTACAAAGCATTTGGTACAAGATGTTGGAAAGACTACTGTATAACCAACTGTATCCAATAACTGATGCCAAAATATCACACGAAGTAGGATTTCGTGCAGATCGAAGCTGATGCAAACAGGTTATCGGTCTGACATCATTTATGGAAGCAGGCTTCCAAAAGAAAAAGAAAACCTCAGTAGCATTTATTGACCTCACAGCAGCTTATGACACCGTATGGCTGAATGGATTATTGCACAAGTTAAATTAAACTGTTATAAGCCCAAAGGTTACTGCAATAATGGAAAACATTCTTCAAAACCGCTCTTTTAAAGTTAACATAGGAGATAACATAAATAAATCCCATGTTATAAAAATGGGTTTCCACAGGTTTCGGTTCTGGACCCGCGTTTATTTAACTTGCAGATCAGCGACATAGTTACCACTGACTTTGTAAAGGTTAGTTACGCTGACGACGTAGCGATTGCGACTCAAAGCAACACATTCAAAGAAGGTGAGAAAACACAAACGAACGACCTAGAAAAACTCGATCAGTATTACAAAAACCTCAGTACCATTTATTGACCTCACAGCAGCTTATGACACCGTATGGCTGGATGGATTACTGTACAAGTTAAATAAAATTGTTCCAAGCCCAAAGATCACTGCAATAATGGAAAACATGTTTAAAAACCGATCTTTTAATGTTAACATAGGAGATAACATAAATAAATCCTATATTATAAAAATGGGTTTCCACTGGAAACACTAACAAACGACCTAGAAAAACTAGATCAGTATTACAAAAAGTGGAGACTTTGCCCGAACCATATTAAAACAGAAGTCAGTTCATTGCACCTAACCAATAGAATGGCAAATAGCAAATTAAATATAATCTTCCTCAACAAAAAAAATTACGTCATTCTCGACACCCCGAATATTTGGTTGTGACTCACGACTGATAACCCGAGCCGGCCGCGGTGGCCGAGGAGACTGAGGCGCTCCAGTCACGGTCTGCACGGCCTCTACTGCCGGGGGTTCGAATCCCCCCTCGGGCATGGATATTTGTGCCGTCCTAGTTCGTAAGTAGTTCATAAGTAGTTTGTAAGTTTAGGGACTGATGACCCCGTAGTTAAGTCCCATAGACTATACAAACATTTGAACATTTGATAACCCGACTTTGTCAAACATTCAGGCACCGAAATACGTTTCGACTGGAGCTCCAAATGACGCGATTTCAATCCCGCAGAATTGAAACTTGTGAATTCTGTTTGTCACCAAAGTGAGACTACTATCAAGGCTAAAGGCAAAGTATTACTGTCATATTTCTGAGGGTGATTAATTTTTTCACATTTGCTTCTTTCACCTGTTGAAATACTGACTTTCTGTCCCGGATGCTTATTGCAAACAAAGAGTACTAATTTTGGGCCTGTTTTCCAATTGCGCTTTAGTTCATAGTTTAGCTGTATCAGCAATTTTGTAGAGAACAATAGACACTGATCAAATGGTACATATTTATGTACAAATGCACAAGAAAAGATCGCAGTGTATGACATATCTAGGGTGGATCTAATACAAGGAACTCTATATGCCCGTTACATCAATTCAAAGTGAATGGGTAACTAGGAAAAAGGTGATGAGATACATAGTTCGTAGCAATGAAATAACTACAGTGTGTGTCGAAAGTAGCAACAGAATTCTTTGAGTCGAATCTCATTGTGCAAATAAGAAGCAAACACTACAAGTAAATGGCTACAGTCATTATGGTTTTGACTTAAAGACTTCCACTCTCAGAGTACCAGTTAAGGCAACTATTCACTACGCATTTCATAAGTTTAGTTTTATCATTGGATAAGAAAGCTCCACATAAAACGATCAATGTACCAACCCTGCGTCTGAATCAGGCTGAGGCACTTTATGTATCCACAACTCACGTTAACACGAAATACTTCATCTCTGCCAGCTATGCGTGAGCTGTAGACGTGGCACAAATCCACAGAAAGAAGTCTAATTGATTTATATCAGGTGGTCGTGGGGGTCAAAGAGTTACTCAATATTCACCTCTTCATTGACCGACATAGTGAGCGTTATCTTGCGCACGGGTAAGGGCAACCAAATGTACACTTACAACCACTGAGAACAGAGTGCATCCAGCAACGGTATTTCCTTGAAGCAAATAAACTTTCTGTCTTACTTTATAGCATGCTCATCACTGTTAACATATTTTCTCGTTGCCGACTGAATCTTTTCAAAGTTTTCCATCGTTGTTTAATGCCTGTTTCACTCTTGAAATTGCCACTTTTTTCTTACATCGTTAAGATTTTGTACTACGCGAGAGTCATTCTTTATTTTAGCTTTTTTGGTACACCGACGAAGTCGTTCGCTGCTTACTCGAATTACCTTTTACCAATAGTGTTCTTGAATTTCTCATTATATTCATGAGTAGCTCGTCAGCTTCACAGAGGCGAAGCACCTTGACGATTTGTACATCATGTTGAAAGGTTTTGTTGTATTTCCCAGTCCGGAGACTGGTTTGATGCAGCTCTCCACCCTTCTCTATCCTGAGCACGCCTCTTTATTTCCTCATAAGAACGGCAACCTACATCTATTTGAATCTGCTTACTGTATTCATCCCTCGGTCTTCCCTCCAACGCTAAATTCACGATTCCTTGATGTCTAAGGATGTGTCCTACCCATCGATCCCTTCTTTTAGTCAAGGTATGCCAGAAATTCCTTTTCTCCTCAATTCTGTTCAGTACCGCCTCATTAGTTACGCGATCCACCCACCTAATCATCAGCATTCATCTGTAGCACCTCATTTCAAAAGCTTCTGTTCTCTTCCTGTCAGCACTGTTTATCGTCCAAGTTTCACTCCCGCACAAGGCAAAACTCCACACAAAAGCCTTCAAAAAGGACTTCCTTACACTTAAATTAATATTCGATGTTAGCAAATTTCTCTTTTTCAAGAACGCTTTTCTACCCATTGCCGTTCTGCATTTTATATCCTCTGTACTGCGACCATCATAAGTTATTTTACTGCCCAAGTAACAAAAATCTACCACCTTTATCGTTTCGTTACCTAATCTAATATTTTTAGCATAGCCTGATTTTTCTTAGACTGCACTCAATTACCCATGTTTAGCTCTTGTTAATGTTCATCTTATATGCACCTTTCAGTACACTGTCCATTCCGTTCAACTGCTCCTCCAGCTCCTTTGCTGTCTCTGACGGAATTACAATGTAATCAGCAAAATGCATTTTTTTATTTCTTCACCCTGAACTTTAATTCCGTCTCCAAATTTTTCCTTGCATTCCTTTATAGCTTGCTCAATGTACAAATTGAATAACGGTGGAGAAAGGCTACAACCCTGTGTTACCCCCTTCCCAACCTCTGCATCCCTTTCATGCCTTTCAACTCTGATAACTGCTGTCTGGTTTTTGTACAAGTTGTAAATAACCTTCCATTCCCTATATTTTACTCCTGTTGATTTCAAGATCTGAAAGAGTGTATTCCAATCAACATTATCAAAAGCTTTCTCCAAATCTACGAAAGCTAGAAATGTAGGTTTGCCTTTACTTAATCTATCTTCCAAGATAAGCCGTAAAGTGAGTATTGCCTCACGTGTTCCTACATTTCTCCTGAATCCAAACTGATTTTCCCCGAGGTCAGCTTCTACCAGTTTTTTCATCCTTCTGTAAATAATTCTTGTTAAAATTTTGCGACCATGACTTATTAAACTAATGGTTCTGTAATTTTCACACTTGTCTGCGCTTGCTTTCTTTGGAATGGGGATTTTTACGTTTCTCTTAAGTCTGAGGTTATTTCCCCTGTCTCATACATCTTACGCGCCAGGTGAAAATGATTTAAATAAATCTTTGCAAGGTAAAAATAAAACAATCTGTATTATGTGTGACCGTATTGCAAGTTCCGAAATTGCAGGTTGTTTGACGTCGCGTCAAAACTGGAGGGATAACCCCACCGAGTGGATATATTTTTACTCGTCAGAGACGGTCCACTGGTATGCAAATGTGCAAAATCACAGATATGTAAATTAATTTTAAATGTAATCCTCACTAATGTTATTATCAAGGGTCGCCACCATATTTTATTAAAAACATGGAAAAACGTCCAGCACCCTCAATCTACAAGCACAGTGGCGAGATAATTGATCCCTAATTAATGTTATTACCAAGAGTCACCTCCATATGTTTGATTAAAAACGTGGGAAAAGATCCAACACCCTAAATCTACAAGCACGGTGTCGAGATAATTGATCAGATAACAATGAACACAGTCCTCTACCTAGCTATCTAATTACCCCTCCAGAATAGTGAGTTAGGAATTTGTACAGGAAAGTAAATTTATGACTTAAATTTATACATTTATTCATTAAAGCGCTCAGAAATTCAGGGGATAGTTAACAATTAGTATAAAGGATTTTGTAAATGAAATCACAGTTAAAAGTCAAAAGTTTGTATGATGCCTCTTTCTGTGCACGCAGAGGATGCCCCATGAAGTCTCCACATTGAGCTGACAGAACTACAGTACGACTCAATTTTGACAGACCGGTATTATCATTACAATAGTGATTTAAATTCCTCTATATAAAGGCGTTGATGAACAAGAATTCCCGAGGATTAACGCCCTTGCCATAAAATGTGTTGCAATGTTCTGAGCAACGTTCCTTTGTGATCAAATATTTCCGATTATGAATATTAACGAAATAAAAACAAGATCAAGTTTAATGAATCGTTGTAAGCTGTATTTCGAATTTCAAGTGCCAAAACTGTTGTGCCTAATATGAGAAAATTATTGACTTCAATGCGATGCCAAAGAGCAACAAATAATGTTGAAAATTTGTGCAAACTAAGGAGCGCAATAAAACTATTGTCTCTATCTATAAACAAAAATGGGCATTATCATTATTATTCGTGTTAATAATTGACAAATAACACGACTCTCGCCTCGCTACACTTTCCCCTGCTACAGCGCTGTGCCTGCCTCGCTCACATCACGTACCCACACCACGCTGCACCAGAGCACTTGTGTTTGAGAGGCCTGGTTTATAGAATATTCCGTCGGTACTTGGAGGAACAAATACAAATACTTCAAACAAATACATTGTATTTTTGTTCCACGATATTTTTTCTTTTATTAGCAGCTTTCGGCTTCTTAGGCCATCGTCAGATAACTTAGTACTAAACAGATAGTCCGCATGTAACATTGAGGTTAACATATACAATGATGGTTTTTCAAAGATATGTGGATCTGTGAGTTTCTTATGACTATGAATCGATACTACAGAATAGGTTTACTATAAAACAAATGGATTTTAAATGAATACATCTTAGGCTACAATTGTGTTATAATATTAAAACTGTGGTATTGTATAACAAGGTATTGTCAAATAGGTGTTGGTACAAACAAAACGTGGATTTGTTATAACTAAGTATCAATACCACAGAACGTGCATAACATAAATTACAAATAGGGCCCGCATGAGTACATCTTCCATAACTTAAGGTTACAAATATTAGAAATGTCCAGGTGAGTGATGGGTGATTTCCCCTTGCCATAATCCACCCCCCCTCCCACCCTTCTGCGATTTACAGTTTGCTTGACAATCACCCATCACTCATCTGGACATTTGTAATATTTGTAACCTTAAGTGATGTCGACCCCATTTGTATTTTACATTATGCACGTTCTGTGGTACTGATACTTAGTCATAACAAGTCCACTTTTTGTTTGCACCATCACCTGACACTACTTTCTTATACAACGCCACAGTTTTAATATTTTAATACAGTTGTAGCCTCCGATGTATTAATTTAAAAAACATTGTTTTATAGAATGCTTGTTCTGTAGTATCGGTTCATAGTCATAAAAAACTCACAGATTCACGTTTCTTTGAAAAACCATCTTTGTATATGGAACGTCAATGTTACGTGTAGACTATCTGGCGATGGCCTAAGAAGCCGAAAGCTGCTCATAACAAACAAATAAAAATTATTCTATAACAAAAATACTACGTATTTAAGTTTTTAACCTCTGTTTATGTGAAGCCGCATTTGTAGAATGGACTTGGAAAGCTACTCTTTTGGATTCACCGTAAATCGGTTACACATATAAGAGAGTAGTCACAATTAACCACCTCGTAATTAGGACACTAACGGATGCACACTTAAGTTTACATGACTTTTTGTTTCTTTAGTTTATGGTGAGGAATTCGATTAAGTATTACCCACTGTATTATACATGCACTTCGTATAAATATTCTCGGGAATAACAAGATGGAAAACGAAAGTACGGAAAATAATGATAGTATGTGTTTCGACGTTAGGCAAAAATGCGGCCGGTGGTGTGTGAGGGGACGTGGTGGGCTGCAAGTAAGACTAATTGAACAGCTGTGGCGCGCGCAGTTTTGCGAGGGAGGCCCGAGTATCGCACGGAAGCAGCCAATTATAATGGCTGCCCTCTGTGTGCCGCGGCCTCAAGCTGCACAAAGCAGCAGTCGCCGACACAGCTCACAGCCCGAAAGGCGCGCTCACTGCTCTCTCCGTGAGTCCGTCACATGTCGCACAACTCTCTAAGCGTATCATACTACAGGAGACAATCCAAGGCACTTCCGTACAGAATCCGTATTCCACACAGGGAAAATCACCATGAGCACGGGACAACACACCAGGTTGAAGATACCCGTGTGATTGTGACAGGCAAACGTTCACGGCCGGAAATGTTAAAATTACTAAACTCTTCCGGGCTATTGTGCCGCGGTCGTGTGGATTTATTATTGAAACCCAAGATCGATCGTAGCTTGTTTGAATTGCCGCATCACACCCTGGCGCGCTACTGACTGCAGCCAAATTTCGTTTTCGCGTGCTCTCACGTAGGGGCGTGAAGTCACCAGCTTTGAGTATGCGGTCGCCATTCGCTGTTGTCGGTTGCCGTCGTCCGCTGTTGCTCTCGCCGCATGGTGGAAGACTGATACACATCTACTTCAGCAATGGAATGCAAATGTTCAGTTTCGCCCTGCCTCTTCCTATTGAATTTCTTGGGGCGTTAACAATTTAGATGTTACCCACATCTGGTTGCCAATACCTGAGTTTTATCGAATCGAATACTCTGGACTCCTGACTGCAAAGCATGTTAACAACTTTGTTAATATCGCCCCTTCTACAGTTGACACTAGTCGATTTTTTAACAGTCCTTTTTGTAGTTCCTAAAGTACATGTCCACACGACTGCACGAAATCCTATGAATTTCTGATTTGCCACTGTTGCAAGCATCCTTTGCCAATTTTAAGTCATCCTGTATCTTCCGGGTAGGTTTGTATATTACGGCGATATTCCGTTTCGTAAAGGTTTTTCCAATGCGGTGTGTAACGTCCTTAATGAATGGCTGGAAACTTCCAATTGCACTGGAGTTGTACATCGCTATAATATTTACGTGGCTGTCATAGAGCTCTCTTTATCTCAGTGGAGCAATGAATTTGTGAGGTGCTTTAATTACGCGTGAAGTAGTTCAGATTCGCAAATAGTCCTTGATCTGTCCACCAACGTCTTTATAATGCGTCGTTTTAGTTGTGGATGGTGGTTAGAATCCTAGAGTAGATAACGGTCTGTGTGCGTGGGTTTCCGATAAACTTTGTGGACCAAGCAAGCTACCATCATCTTTTCGGAACACTAGCAGATAATGAAAAGTCAACCTTACTGCCTCCAAAAAAGTTCGAAGTTTGTGTAGCTAAGGTCATCGGTCCCTAGAATTACACACTACTTAAACTAACTTATGCTAGGGACAACACATACACCCGTGCCCAAGGGAGAACTCGAACCTCCGGTGGAAGCAGCCGCACACTCCGTGAAATAGCGCCTCAGGCCACGCGTCCATTCCCGCCATCTATCTCCTTCCCCATGGTGAACTGAAATTTCGAAGTAATCTCGTAGAGGTGCTCAGTAAAATGATTTAGTTCCTCTTAACCATGCTTCCACAAAACAAAGATATATTCTATATATAGGAACCAAATTATCGATGTTTTGTTTGTAGTTTTCCTCGTATTTTTCCATGAAAAAGTTTACTATAACTAGACTTAAGGGGCTCTCCGTAATATTATCTGTTTGGTAAATCGGCGTCCCACAAGAATCGTCGGTCTATCAAGGTACGGACAAAAGGCGTGATAATCGCACGGAGAGGGATCAGGGCTATAGACGAGGTGATGGAGTTTCCAGTAGCAGCTTTCCCGGACACGCTGCCTCTTAACATTCTTCATACTGCGATGGATGTCTGCCTCTGCTTATCCTTCACCAGTTAAGAAACGAAGAAGAAGAGCACGTTGGGCATCGCCAGAATTCACCTTCTCACACACCGTGAGCACGTCAAAAGACACGGATGCCACATGCTTACACAGCGCTGCTGGTACTCCGTTCTGCGAAATGACGTTTTAAAAATTCTGTGGATTGTAGGGGGGACTTAGACAAAGTTTTAATCGGAAACCTATGTCCGTAAATGTCATGCAACGACGATATGAGAACCTTTCATCTTCTATATTATGAAACAAATCTGCAAGCTCTTTGCATACTATATTTTGGGAGGAGGTATTACGGACCGAAGTAACAACAAAATGTCTACGTAACAAGGATTCAGCTATGAGCATTTCGCTAGCAAAAAGTCATGTTTGTAAATCTATGAGACTTAACTGCTTGGTCATTAATCCCTTGCTTGAAAACTACTTAAACTAAGGCAAAGTAACCTAAGGACCAGATATACACTCATGCCCGAGAGGAGACTCGAACCCCCGATGGCGAACGGCCGCGCGAACCGCAGCAGCGCGCCACAGTGCGCACGGCTATTCCGCCGCGGCGCTAGCAGAAGAGATGTGTTTCACAATATAGAAGATAAAGAAGTGCTTATAGTTCTTAATGTATCCGTTTTAGAGCCCATGTGTTCTTGACTTTTGTTGTTTTTGTTTTGGTCTACTTCCAAAATATGTAAAACAATGAGTTATCGTACAAGAGATCTGATTCACAGCATCGCATATGAAGAAGAGCTCAAAGCGTCGATGGATGACGCTTTCGGACATGGGTTCCTTATCAAAATTCTATCTACTAGATTCACTCTATGATCTCCTAAAATTTTAAAACGTCCTTCTGAAACACCCTGTATACCCGCATCGAATGCAAGCTGCGTTGCAATACGCTGCAGCAACGCCCTGAAAACGAAACTGTTTTGATCCCCCTCATACATATATCTTGTTATAGAACTAAGTTATAAAAGAAACTAAAACTGATTTGCGCCGTTATTTGGTATATTTTTTCATGATGAGACTAAGACGGAAATTAAATATCTACAGACAAAGTTTGGCCCAAGTTATTTTTGACGTAACGGTTTTCATACTGAAAATATCTATGCTTAATAATATAGCGGTGATCCACTTCTTGGTTAGGACACGCGGAAACCAAGGATAGCTTCCTGGCAGGTAGATGGCGGCTAGGACCAGCTAAGCAGTGGCAACTTCACACATTGGGAGAACTCCCAGAGACGGACACAGCATTCTGGAAGAAGGAAAGAGTTTTTAAATAGGACCTACCAGAGTCATTTAGCCTCAAAAATTGTTTCCCTAGCTTTCGTTCAAACTAAGTCCTGTATCACATACTGGAAATCAAGAGATCTGGTTAACTCAGGTCCAACTGATAACAAGGCGAGATCATTTTAAAACATTAATTCATATCATTCAACTGATGGAACGTTAGAAACCTTTTCTTTGAGTGAAAATGTCAGTTATTCTCTAAAATGAAGATCATAAAGAAACTTTTCTTCTGTCAGATAACCTCAGTACTTTTTACAAAGTTTTGATGTTTCTTTTGGCTCCTGGTTTCAATATATTATTTGATAAAGGTATAGCAGAATGATATAAACTACCTCGCAATGATTTTCTCCTCGCTTTAGTTCTACTTTTAGTTTATGAACAACAGTTCAAATGTTTTTTAAGCTTATGGGACTTAACTACGGGGTCATCAGTCCCTAAACTTACATACTACTTATCAACTACCTTATACTAAGGACGGCACAAATATCCATGCCCGAGGGGGGAATCGAACCCCCGACCGTAGTGGCCGTGCGGACCGTGACTGGAGCGCCTCGGTCCCCTCGGCCACCGCGGCCGGCGAACAACAGTATTAAGTGCCACACTAAATTTATCACGTCCACTTAATTCTTCCGATTTTTCCCCATCAGGGAATCTTAGTACGTTGCGTATCCTTTCATCGTCAAGTTCATGATATAAAAGTTGACTTAACCCCTTCTAACTGAGCTAACTTCCTTTCTTCGTTCGTTTGGTTATCATATTCGTCAAAACTTACCTCAACACGGGAATCAACACTTGATACCGATTAAATGTATGGAGTCCTGGCTTTCTGCATGCCATTTCAGAAAAAAAGGCTGTCTCCAGTTTTTGCTTCATATTTTTGGTCATGTTTTCTCTTTTGATGACGATTTATTTAGTTTGAGTCCTTCTAGACAGTCAGTTGAGATTTTCACCAGATGGGAGGCCCCTCGTACACTATCTTCGCAACGGAAAACTTTTGCCTACGGTTTGTTGAAAAAGCTGTCATTTTGTTGATCGTCTCCTCAGTTTTACTTGCAGACGAGGTAACGTTTGAAAGAGATGAATTAACAATTTTCATCGTCAGTACATAAGGAACGATTGAAACCCCGATGTTGCAGTACAGGTTAGACATCAGCACCAGTTTACGATTAATGTGTGAGGTGGAAATGAAGGAAACTGCCATACGGCCTCCCGGCTCGACATGCAGGTGCTGCATCTGCAGGGACTTCATTCACAACACCCTCCAGGACCTACTGGAAGATGTGCGCTTTCAAGTGGTTTATGCATGATGCAGCTGTAGCACACTTGAGTCCCAGAGCTGGAGGCGAAGTGACTGCTATCTACACACACACACACACACCACACCACACCACAAAAAAAAAAAAAAAAAAAAAAAAAAAAAAAAAAAAAAAAAAAAAAAAGAGAGAGAGAGAGAGAGAGAGAGAAAAAAATCACACCCACCTTTTTTTTTTATTATTATAACTAAAATTGGAAGATATCTCCTCTTCATTTGTTAAAATCAATTTGCAATCTCCTTCCTCATTTGGTAAAAAACAAAAGAAACTTTCCAAATGTTGTAAAAACAAAAGATAAGAAGATAATCACTTTTCCAGTGTTCCGTGTGTGGCAAGTCTTGATGTGCGAATTTGCAACATTAGCACATTCCACGTGATAATAGTCTTAGAATTAAATTGGACTCTTCCTCCTGCGTTGTCCAAGTATGAGAAAATGTGAGGAAGTAACAATTAACTAAATGAAGAAATGAACTGTCTCTTCATAACCCCATCAGAAGGGGGAGAAAACATATACCCATGCCCCAGAGAGGACTCGAACCTCCACGGCGAGCAACCGCGCGCTCCGCAGCGAGACGCTTTAGACCGCTCGGCTACTCCACCGCGGCTGGTATCTACCATAACAGTTCAATAGGTGCAGGACACATTCCATAGCGCGTTACCCTCACATAATTACTGCCGATTATTATCTCTGGGAGCACCTTAAACAATTCCTCTTGGCAGCAGGTCATCCGGATAGACACATAATTTATTTCCTTATCATGGAAGCCAGCGAAACCATTCGAGATTGTCAGGGAGTATTTTGAACGTTGCAGCAGTCCACGACTCGACGAGTGCCTACATGGTTATAAGGAAGATGAGGACATTTAAAAACAAAAATTACGAGTTTATATGTTTACGAGCTCAAATGAACGTAATTTAAAACATCGGTTACTAACTCCTAAACTTTTTTCTTGTTTTGGTGTAACGAAAATACCTAAAATATTGTAAAATGGTTTCTAAATACCCTATAATTTTAATGTCTGCATGTCTAACATCTATATTTGGAATTATTAGATCGAAGAGCATGGAGAGAGAATGCTTAAAATAATAATTTGTTTAAACGTTTAGGATGTTTATAGATAGGACTGTAGAGAATTATTTAATGTAGCTTGCTGGGAGAACACTGTGTGTGTGTGTGTGTGTGTGTGTGTGTGTGTGTGTGTGTGTGTGTGTTTCCGAAGGAAGGAAGCTTAGGGCTTAACGCTCCATCGACATCGTGGTCATTAGAGGCGGAGCTGACGCTCGGATGCTTTGAATAAGGCTGAGGAAGGAAATCGGCCGTGCCCCTTCAGAGGAACCATCCCGGCGTTTGCCTGGATTTATTCAGGGAAATCACTGAAAACATACATCTGGATTGCCGGAGGATTATTTGAGCCAACGTTCTTCCGAATGCGAGTCCAGTACACTAACCACTGCGCCACCTCACTCGGTATATTTTCGACGTAACTGTGTGATTTCCACACCACCAACAATTTTTCTTTATTTTTATATCTCTGTTTTACTTCTTCTATGCTCCTTGGTTTAGTGTGTGTGTGTGTGTGTGTGTGTGTGAGAGAGAGAGAGAGAGAGAGAGAGAGAGAGAGAGAGAGAGAGAGAGAGAGAGTGCGTGCGTAAGAGAGGGTGTAGGGAAAGATAGGAAGAGAGAGAGAGAGAGAGAGAGAGACTTGACAGTGGGGTTTGTGTGTTTGTTTCTGCCCTGTTCATATGTTTATGATTATTATTATTCTTTTCTTCACATTATTATAAGCAACTGAGGAAGAGAAGGGTAGTCAACAACTACCAGTGTTACTACAAAATAGTTGCACATTTTGTCGTCTACACGAGTGTATTTGAAATGCAAGAAGCGTTACAGTTAAGCGCAACGAACAATCAGAGTATGTAACAACTGCGTTCCTTATCTGATGCATCCATCTTTAAAGACCTTATATCGGTTAACACGATGAAATACTTGGTATGTTACACAAATCTTTGACGCTGTGCAAGTTCGCTAGGTGTAGAGATTCAGCGACATGTCGTCGCCGCAGTGACCTAGATAAGCTTTGCGGTACGAAATCCAGCAACGCCCACGGTGTGGTCGCGAGCCTGAGTAGACGCCTGGTGAAGCTGCGCTAATAGCTTCGGAGTGACGTAAATACGGGAAAAAACCGGTTACCGCGGCTGGCCTCATTAAAGATAATTGATTCCGTGTCAGAATAAGGAGCCCCATCAAAGGAACGTACGCACCTCACATCGCGTTAGGAACACCTGTCAAACTGCAGAGCGACGTCAGTTCGACAGTATCAGTGAGAGTTCCTAGGGTACACTTTCTAATGATCTGTTAAATACATTTAAAAGCCAATTTGCTGCCGTCTTCCGTGCCATTAACTAGTAATTTCACAATAGTGACGATACAGGTGACCTAAGCACAGACAGCACTCGTTAAGAACCGACAGTTGTAAACCAGTAGCGTCCATTTCCTTTATTTCCTGTTTCTTAATTACACGGTATACGTGCAGACCATATGTGCTTTCTCCGTCAGTTTACTTTTCCAGTCAGTTTCTAACAGTCTGTTGTTGGGCTATAAGTTTCTTATCGATCAAAGCAAATCGGTTGCGATGAAAGATTATTCGGAGCTTTTGAGAAAAATTCTTCTCAACGTGGTAAAAAAACAAAGCGATGTACAAAGAAAGATTAAAAAACAACAAATTTAATTGCTGTCACAATTTAGTGCGCAATTGCAGTGTAAAAAGCTCAATGTACGTAGTGCAAGAAAATTCTTTTTTTCATCTACACTTTAAACGTTAGTCATTATGTTTTTTGATCCCTAACTTTCCCTCGGGCTTCCTTTACATCGTCTGTCTGGTATGACTCTAAAATGTAGGTTTAATCTTTCCCTACTCATCCTATTAATATGTCCTTCTATATGTTCTATTATCTTGGATTTCATTTATTAATTCCGAGATTTCCAATTCATTCCTAGCGTTATTATTCTATAGACTATCTGATGTACAAAATGCAGTTACCAGTCTGAGAAATCTCATTTTGATGCCTGAATTCTGCTCTCTTTTTGTTTATATGTGGTTATGATTAACGTCTATTCAATAAATTAGGAGTAATCAAAGTTTCAAAATGTTTAAACGTTTGTCAAGCTTATGGGACTTAACCGCGGGGTCATCAGTCCCTAAACTTACAAACTACTTATGAACTACCTTACGCTAAGGACGACACAAACGTCAAACATCCATGCCCGAGGGGAGATTCGAAGCCCCGACGGATAACGGCCTCGCGCATCGTAGCATAGCGCCTCAATGCGCTCGGCCGCTCCGCCGCGACATCAAAGTTTCATAAAATCGAATGATCTCTTTCCTTGTTTTGTTTTTCAGTTAACTACTCCATATGTTTCCGCGAGTAAAATAACCATAAGGGGCACTTCCGTTATTTCCGTCTATTTCCTGTTTGTTCTCCTGTTAGACAGATATATTTTGCAACTGATGAAAGATAATACTCGACTACAAAAGAGAGTACGACCCACATCCTGAATGGAGAGCACCGTTCTGTAGTTATACCATGACATTCGGACAGTGTTCTTAATTTTTGTATGCCTCTTGCAGAGGGAGTTGGCATAAGCTAACAGCAACCCAGTGTTCTATAATAGTGTTCAGATGTATGTTATCAGACTCTCTTTTAATGCCACTTTAATCCCATCCTTCATTTTGATCGTAATTCTGGAACGTTCCTCAACTTATGAAAATTAGTAAATATGAAAAAAAAAAAAACCTTTGAGTCAGCAGGTTATCTCAGTGATCATCCTCCAGTTAAATAAAGATGGAATCTCTCTGAAATATGGCTTAATGTAGACGATGGGAAACATTTTCGGAGATACGCTACTAGAGGGACTATACAAGTGTATAGGGAAAGACAAGTGTTTCAATATATTCGAAATCGGTGCTGCGGTACACCATAAAAATATGCACTCAGGGCAATTTCTGAACCTGACGTAGTAGGTGAAAAAAACAAACACCGTTGTATGCTGTTTGTTAATTAAATTTTTGATCCTAACAGCGTTATTACTATGTTATCTGTGTCTGCAACTTGATATGACATTGTGTCATTCACAAATGAAGACACTGATTGGTATACTGGTAACCTTTTAATTAATGCACATAGGAATCCGATTCGCTTCACTTTAAAAGGCTTTAGAGGTCGTGGAGTGGGACCAGTTCCTTCTCTTTATCTAAGCTGTTAATTAATTCATCTAAGGTTTCTGCGGTAACGTCAATTAGCTAGCGTAATTCCTGCGAGCCTCCACTTTTAATTAACGCATCCAAAAAAGGGAAGGTATTAGGTTCATTCATTGATTTCAAGTGAACAACATTAAATAAATCTCACATGACGTTTATTGGTTCTTAGAGTTGACGATGATTACCTAGATAATTATAGTGAGTTGACGCATCCGTGTTTGCGTGTTTGTTATTGATACATTGGACTGTGTTAGAAGGGCAGCCCAACAATGATCTCATATCTCGAAACAATGCGGCTTAAATCATCGGGTGAGCAGATTGATTTACGCTTTCCGTTCGTTTTCGTTATCCACTTTCAACGAGCACTAGTGTTGATTCCTTATAATGTTCTGACGATTCTTTTTCCTCGTCCTTACCATTAAGTTCCTCATGTCTTCCACACCAATGGAAATAAGATAGGATCAGTAATCATATATTAAGTAGATATAAGCTTTGAAGTCACTCTTACGTCATATATAGGAAACTACTGCTTGCATTTAACTGAAATAGTTACTCTCTTACATATAAGTTTATATATCATTTGTCTGGGATATGATCATACTTTGTACTTGTCGGATGATCTTTCGTAAAATTCCTTCCCTACTGAGTGTCCCTTTTTAAACTCACCCGCTGGTTGGTGAAACGTGAAATTGCGCCTGTATTCAATCAAGAATGTATCACTGGCCATGGGTGACGTGAATTTTACTGATCATAGTTTCCAATAATATTTAGTGAATGCCCTGTCTATGAAATAAACTCATTAAAATATGAAAATTAGTGTCTCTAGTTCTCAAGTAGATGAAACGTATCTGACATCAAGTCTTGAACGATTACATGTGGGCATGATTGTTTCACAAGAAACGGATTACATTTTGAATGAAAGCAACTCTTAACGACAAATCTGTAATTGAACTCCTAATCTAATTTCATACTAATCTTGTATGTTTAATTCGTAATGCATGCTAAAGTTATTTCACAATTTACAGCGCGTACAGTACAGTGATGAGCAGGCTATACTCAAACAACATAACTGTGAGCAACAAGAAAAATAAGTGTTTATCAGTAACGTGAAATAATATATCTCTTAGAGTACTCAAAATCAATTAATCATTAATGTCACTGAAACTAGTAACATGTATTGTAGAACAATCGCTACACTGTCTCATTTGTACTTACTTTTTTTTTTAAATCTGATTAGCCTTAAAAGAACACAAATGAATGCAAATAATTCATTTCTCACAAGACAACTGAGTTTGTGTGTAACTATTAAGCTGCTTGATTAACGTAACAACATGATCTTTCCTCACTGCAACAGAACTCTCTGCTCATGAATTTTACTGTAGCAACCTGTGCTTGACTTAAAATTCTCAGTAGTTATGCAGACTAGTCTCATCAAAATTATACCTTCATCACCATTCTTTACAATCTGTACGTCAGTGACTTTCTTTGACAGACGGCGTTTACACAAAACACAAAGAATTTGACCGAATTTAACACTTGATCTTAAAAAAATTATGAAAGGATTGGGGAACTGGTAAATGACTTTGGGTTAAATCAAAACTTGACACTATTAACTTCTCTAATGAGAAACTGCCAAGCACCTACTACAACGATGACCTTACAATTATATGATTACAATTAATAAATATGAATGGATTTACCTTATTCTAAACGTCCGTGTCCCTATAGAACAAATGTAAAGTTTTTTCAGTAACTGATGCAGTTGCCTCCAATACTGGGCAGACCTTCGTCCATCCAACGATAATCTCAGTGACATGTAACATGCAGTGTGAATGCCTAGGCTACCAACCAGAGACTTTCACTGGCAAACTGCGTCCACCTCTAACACTGCTAACTCAGACTCTCCCTATATACTGCCTGTTCGCTACAACTATGAGCGCAACACTGGATTCAGAGATAACACTCTTTGGCTTATGGCAGAGATTACCAACTTATGCTTTATTAACAAACTCGAGTTAGGATCTTAGATAAAAACGGTGCATACGAAATTACTACTAAATTTCCAATAAAAATGTGCCTAAGGCAGAATATAATGTAAAATTACAACAAAAACGTGCCCAAGGCAGAATATATGTACTCGATTCGCCTTCAACGGAGGTTAGAGGCGTACAATTTGTAGCGCCTATTTCTTCCTAAGGTTAGTTGTTGGAAGAAAGAAACGAGATTATGACTTAAATCAATCTGCCTGACTTCCGCTTCCCAATAACAGGTGACTTACGTGTTAATCTTCTGTTGCTGTGACCGTTGCCAGTATCGGACCTCCTCTCTTCTAGCAGGGTTTATATTTTTTGTAAATGAATAAAAATGATAGCAACAGGGGAAGGCTACAGACAAGAATTCGGACAGTTCATTGAAATAATCTTTGTATTCTGAAAGTAGCATGTAGAATTACGAGGTAGCCTGTTACATCTTATTAAACGGTTACTGGTTCTTGCTGCAGGGCAAGACATACAATAGAGGGCAAACATCGAAAAAAAAAGCACATTCAAATAGTTCGACCAGCCTTTAACGAGAGAGAAAGAGAGCGTATTGAGTTTCCTGAAAATTTTCGTTGGTCATGGGAACAGTAGACTGAGCCCGAAACAGGGGCGGCACAAATACTAAAGGAAAAGCATCTTAGTAATAATCGCACTTATCGCCCGATGTGCAGACCGTTGCATATTTATTAAACTCGCGACCGAATGCAATTACTTCACATTAATCGCGAACACCTGCTCGGTGGAACTGTGAAGTTCCTGTCGGTCAACGGAATATCACCAAGACTGAGCATGGCGGCTTCTGCACAATAGGGGATCGCGGATCTTTTCTCCTAAGAACTGCAAGCATCAGAAACAACTGCCGAACTGAGAGCGGCCACGTCGTTCACGCCCGTTTTGTTGACGCGAGTTTCGCACCGCTGATTCTTCAGCCGGCAGAACTAGTGACGTGTTACCAACCTAACCAGAACACAGTTAAGAGTTCGTTCTGGTCCGCAAGGGCCGGTTTCACGACTCCTAGGGTGGTGGCCTGTCTCGGCAGTAACTCGTTAAACACTACGTTTACATGTAACACATCTTCCGGAAGACGAAAACCGTTTTTCGCTGTCGAGTTTACATGGCACAGCCTGAATCGGATTTCCTAATCCACTTAAGATGGCGGCTGAAAAACAGCTGATTCAGTCCCCGATTTAGTCAGCATAATCGCTATTTTTCTTTACTTAAATACACAGATTCATGCTCACTCTAATATTAATACTTTTATTTCACATTAGAAAATATCACTCTGTCCATATGTGCCGAAAATTCTTACCAAACAAACACAATCTGACAAGCCAAGAACGCTTCAAAAACGGTTGCGTTTACATGGGAACAAAAATCGATTGTGGAACTGGAAAACCGCTTTATAGAAGTGGATTTCCAGAATCGATTTTGGAGTGTTTACATGACCAATCAAAAGCGGAATTGGGAAATCGGTTTACGAAATCCGGTTTTGGGAGCCCATGTAAACGGGGAGATGGACGGCGGGAACAGAAGTGTCCTTGCGCGAAGACGTTGGCTCTCCGGGTTTGAACTTAACGGCTCCGGTAGCGTTTGTGGCTGATCGACACCTTTCTAATTTAATATATTAATTAATAAAAGACACGGAAAATTATTTCGCCCCCACGAGCCGATGGTCCTCTGGTCAGGCAACCAAACGGTAATTTTAGATTGTCGGGGAAAATTAGTGTTATTTAATTTTATTAGCGATTAATCGGACCTAACTTCAAACGAATCATCATTTTTCATTAGATTGGAATCCGTCGTCAGAAATTTTAGAATTATTTTGTTTATGCCCACTCTCTTTGTCATGTGGTTCATGACACCTTTGTGCTGGTCTGGGAAAAGTCTTAGCTCTACAAATTATTGCAAGATGTTGCTCTCCAGTACTGCCCGAGTTTTCCCCTGAAAAACGCTGTCTGGAGTTGTTAGCATTCTCATAGAGAATACAGCATTTGCAAATTGCCATCATTGACGTGTAGACGGATTCAGCTTTCACCGCTAAGCACACATTTGCGAGTCGATGCCTCTAGCTGCCTCATTGGTAGGCTGCACGGTGATCGGACGTGAGGCGAAGGCAGGCGAGCGACACACATTCTTGTAAACCAGCTTCTAGCACGCGGATCTCAGCTGATACTCTAGTACGGTCGCTGTCGCAGAGAAAGTGCCGTGTGCTCATCCGCAACACGGGTAAGCGGGAAACATCAGCCGCCTCATTGTCCGGGTGGTAAGTGGGCCGATGTTGGTTCAACATCAAATGTTTGTAAATCTGTGGTAATTCTTTCAGCCATCAGCCGTAAAAAATATATATTTATTTGTTTGCAAATCTAGATTTCGACCACTCTAGCAGCTGCGTCAGTACGAACGCAACCTCCAACATGGAGTTCGAGATGTTTTAAGTATTTTAATTGGTTTTTAGCATTGATAATAACCACACAGTGGTCGAAATCTAGATTTTCAAACAAATAAATATATATTTTTTACGACTGATGGCTGAAAGAATTACCACAAATCAAATACAGTCGTGGAGCACCAATTCCAACATGAAATCAAGCCTGTTTGTAAATCTATCGGACCAAACTGCGTGGTCATCAGTCCGTAGCTTACAAACTACTTAAACCTAGGTAAACTAACCTAAGGACAACACACACACCCATGCCGATGTTGGTGGTTCAGGCTGTAGTGTCGGTGACAACTTGTGAGTCTAATCTCGGGATCCCGAATCCTTTTTCACAGTCCCGAAATCCCGGGATTGGAGACTCTATAGATTCGGAATTTCGGGACTAGGAAATCATACTCAAGGTTGCTAAATTTACCCATTTAAAAATATTTTTATCGCGCCAACTGCTGTTTTAATAAGAATTATCTTATGCATATTATTCAAGCAGGTCAGCTAACTTCTAATAAGGAAATGTACAATAATTCTGTTTCATAAATAGATGTTTAAATCTCGTGATTTCTCTTTTCTTCCGTTCTGAAAGGCCGGAAATTCAAAATTCCTCATCCTAGATAAATTCTTAACTATTTTCGTTATCCGTAAAGTATTTCGAAAACATTTCACGTCAATATTCATATGTAAATTTTTATTGTTCGTTGCTTGAAATTTTATTCATTCCCTCTCTTAGTTTCTTCAAAGTTCCTTCTCTTGAAGAAAAAAAATCTATTTTCCGTTTCTTTCCAAACCTAGACTTATTTAACTACTGTGGCATTGTTACTTAAGTGTATCAAAAAAGGGCAAAATACGTGAGTTATCTTTACTGGCTGAATGCACTGTTGCCACATCACAGTAGTCTATACTGACTTTCTCATATCGTGATTGGTGAAATGATCTATGGCATTAGCAACTTAAACCTGCCTAATTGTGTGATGAACTGAATCTGGCGATTCTTCCATTCAAACACCAAACGGACACTTTGTCAACATCATGAGCCTCCTGAGAAAGAAAACGTCTGTTTTTGAGACTAGTGTATCTCGAGGTAAGCTTCTCGAAATTGGGTGTCGCAGATTACTGACTTTCCTGCCTTCAAGCGTGGAACCAGAAAGAGCGTTCTCTGCAGCTAGTTTAATTTTAACAGTACTACGTTCTCGTTAAAACGATAAAACAATTGATTGTCTCTGCTTCCTGAGAAAATTTTACAAGATTACATATGTTCAAGCAAAAGGCACCAGAGATGGTGTTTTAGCGATATTCTAACTGTGATAATTCGTGGTCATTCACTGATTATTTTTGTAACTAAAATATTTCCTTGTTATTTTAAAAACTATTGAATTTCTCACACTTTTTCTTACAAGAATAAAATAATTTCAAAATTTATTCAAGTTTGTTCATGTCTGGGAAGCGAAAATACCACAACTTTCATTGTAGGCATGTGTTAGTCAATTCTATCAAAAATGTGAGAATATTTGAATTTTTAAATTTTAATTAACTTGCTTGTAGATTTAAGTGCTTTCTTCTTACTGAAGAGCTTCTCCTCTCTCCGTTCTAGTAAATTTTCAGTTGATGTGCATAACCATTTTTCCTCTGTCCATGCATCACACAAAAAACCTGTTGTGTATGTATGCTGCGGTAAAAGTGAAAGGAGAGAAAGAAAACTAATTATATTTAGCTAGAAAGATCGGGATCCCAGTC
Source organism: Locusta migratoria (assembly GCA_026315105.1). NCBI lineage: Eukaryota > Metazoa > Arthropoda > Insecta > Orthoptera > Acrididae > Locusta > Locusta migratoria. Next base: position 732,539,775 of record CM048755.1, on the reverse strand, counting down.
CCTAAAATCCAGAATTTTAAAATCCGTTCGACTTTACATTCGCTAGTGCCAGCTGACATGCCCACAAGCTGCAGTGACTAGTACTGGCACTGCTTCACATTGTTTAAGGTCAGCAATGCCTGCTCGTATCATACGCAATTAGAGTTATCAATATATATGTTCAGATCGAGGACTCCGAGAATGTGGACTTTTCTTGAATGTGTAAAACCATTATTGACACCTCACGTACGAAGTGTTGCGATTTTTTCAGGATAGACCATCCAGCTTCTCGCAGACGCTCAATGAAACTTCGTTCGCAATAAGAATTACTTGCAGCTATTATAAGCTTACATTCTGCACACGCCAGATGCGTGATTCCTCCTTTTTCCACGGTATAGAACTTTGAAAGAATTTCATTGCTGTCATGTACCACAGTCTCATATAAATATTGTTTCAGACCGACCTAGTGACATCTCCATGCTGCAACCAACATTTTTCTTAACTCTCATTCATTCGGTGCATTTGATCAAAATTCTAAGGAGAAAACTTCAGCGATCTAGATAAAGTGCTATTATGAAATGCGTGTACGAAAATATTAGTGGTACAACTCCGTTCCTTCACATGAAAGAGGAGTGCATATGCCTCCGTTTACTAACAGATAACTAGCCTAAACTGAAGATGGAGTGTAACGTAGCTGAATGTGGGAGGAAGAACATAAATTATGCGACGGGTAGAGTACACTCATCACTTCTATTTGTCGCAAAACTATTAGTTTTGGTTCTGTAAGACACGTAGAGTTCAACTGCGAAATTACCACATCTGCTTGCTCAGCAAGCACTGGATGCGATCATGGAGTAGGAAACGATTTCGGTATATTTCCATAGTCCAACTTTTGTAAACGCGTATGATTTTCTCCTGTGCTGGCACTTTTAGATTTACAAAGGCTACAATAACTACGAAGACAAACGTAAAGAAAGGTTGTAGAAAAGACATTTTTATATTTTGCACCAAAGCTGCTTTTATTTGAAATGCTGACTGGTTTCGGGCTTTGCCCAGTTTCTTAAGCCACCTATTACAAAGAACAAAGTGTGTTTTACAGGAAGATATGTTAATGTGGCAATGTTCTATTGAATGTACAAGTCGTAATTACTTACATTCATACGTATTTTTATTTGGATACTGCTTAGGTCACGCTGTTTGTTGTAATTACTTAGGTGTAATTTATTGAGCTGTTGATCCAAAGATGTTTTTGTTAAATATTCTTTGCTTAATTTTGTCACAAACAAAACCTGAATTTTGTCATTGCACTTTCGTAGATGCCTTATACCACCCGGATATATTTTTCTGGCGCGCATTTACTTCTTAGACATCTCCATATCTCTTGACTCTGCCACATGCCTTCTCAAGATCGAGAAAGGCCATATGCAGTTTGTGCCTCTCCATCAGTTGCCTTAGTGCAAATATTGCGTCGATTGTTCCTCTTCCCGGCATAAATCCAAACTCTTCTTCACATACTTCAGTTTCTAGACGCAACCTCTTCTCAATTATCCTTTTCCAGATCTTCATTGTGTGGAACATAAGTTTTATACCTCTATAATTGCCAAAGTTTTGGATATTCCTTTTCTCCTTATATATGGAAACCAGTATAAGCTACTGCTTCCCCACACATGCGGCATTCTTTCTCCTTTCCAGATCTTCTCCATTAAATCCTAGAAATATCAGTTTCCTGTTTTCCCAGACTTTTCTATGCTTCCATTGGAATTTGGTCTGCCCCTAGGACCTTCCCATTTTTCATTTTCTTCATTGCATGTTCGCCTTCTTCCCTACTTATACTTTGGGTCATTCCTCGATTTATATTTTCATCCTCATACTTCTCTCGTACATTTTCCTCATTCAATAGCCTGTCAAAGTACTCCCACCAGCTATTCAGTTCCACGCACATGCGGTATTAAAAAGCTGTGAATTGGCAGAGCTTTAATTTTTTTCGGTGCTTCATGATGAAAAGGTTTTCCGACGTCATTATCACAGAACGAGGGGAAATTAAGAACCTTGAAAAGCGTATTGTTCGTTGGAGCTAGACGCATGGGACGGTGCATTTCGGAAAGCGTTAATAAATTCAATATTCCTGGATTCACAAGTGTCACCTCTCAGCAAGGACAACGGTCTGCCCGAAGGCCTGCATAGAGTTGTCAGTGCTGACAGACAAGCAACCTCAGAACTCATTATGGTGCGCATAATAAATGTATCAGGTAGTGGGCTATTGTAGCATGAGACCGACACGAGTGATTTGCTAACAACATGACACCGCCTTTAGCGCCTTTCCTCGGCTAGTGACTATATCGGTTCGACCCTATCCAGAAAACCGAGGCTTCGTCATATTGTAGGATTCTAGTGTGGCGTAGACCCCATCAAGCCATGTTGTCAACAAGGGCCGCTCGGGAATGGCCGTGCGGTCTGAGACATCGTGTGGAATGTACAGCCGCTTCAGCCAGAGGTTTGAGTCTTCCCTTGGACATGCGTATGTGTGTGTGTGTTTGTATGTCGTCCATAGAATAATTTAGTTTAATTAATTCGTCTAGTGACCGATGGCCTCAGCAGTTTCGTATATCAGGTTTACAAACAACTTAAACAGCCCACACTATTATAGAGCTTCCACGATGCCTTGTTGACAAATATTAATAAAACATTCTCGTGTTCCAAGCCGCGTCAGGTGGCTTACTATCCACGAGCTTTCAGGAGAGATACCCTCTGCCATTGTCAAGTGGTTCTATCGATGTCGCTGCAGTGTTTAGACAGCCGCGCCGTCTCCAGTGACGTCACCGGTGCTCAGTTCTTGATAATAGTTGGTCATGTTTTGGTAGTGCGATTGGCTTGCCCACTTCAACTCTCCAGTAACAGGTTACTAGGTCGTACTAAGCTGCAATCCACCGTTCTTATGGCCTCTATTTCCTGTTTTTTTGCGCTATCCCAGAAGCCCTTCGTCATTATAATAATAGACGTCTGATCTAATGCAATTCGATTACCGTTATCCAGAGTATGTTTCACAGCTGACTTTTCGTGGTAGCAACTAATGAATTTTGTGAAAAACGATGTAGGCCTTAGAACATCAGACATAAATAAAATCCCGTTTAAGTGTCGGCAGTTTTACGTCGGACAGACTATTCATACTATTGATCAGCGTGAAAGATGTATACGATTACGCTAACCCAAAAAGTCAGCTGTAGTTCAAAAAAATGTTCAAATGTTTGTAAAGCTTATGGGACTTAACTACGGGGTCATCAGTTCACAAACTTACAAACTACTTATGAACTATATACGAACTAGGACGGCACAAATATCCATGCCCGAGGGAGGATTCGAACCCCCGACCGTAGTGGCCGTGCAGACCGTGACTGAAGCGCCTCCGGCCCCTCGGCCACCGCGGCCGGCAGCTGTAGTGAACACACTCTGTCAAACGGTAATCGAATTGCATTCGATGAGGCGTTCATTATTATACGGACGAACGGCTTCTAGGATAGTCTAAATAACGAGGTAACAGAAAACGAAATATCTGAGAACACTCTCATTAAGGACGGTGGATTGCATCTGAGTACGGCCTGAGAATCTGTTATTGGAGAGTTGAAGCGGGTGTGCCGGTCGCACTATCAAAACATTACTAGATATGGTCAAGAACTGGTCAAATGTTCAAATGTTTGTAGAACTTATGGGACTTAACTACGGGGTCATTAGTCCCTAAGCTTACAAACTACTTATGAACTAGCTAAGACTACAGACGGCACAAATAGCCATGCCCGAGGGGGGATTCGATCCCCCGACCGTAGTGGCCGTGCAGACCGAGACTGGAGCGCCTCAATCCCCTCGGCCACCGCGGCCGGCAAGAACTGGTCAAGAACACGGCATCGGCATCGATAGGAGAGTCAACCACTTGACAGTGGCAGAGGAGATCTCTGCCGAAGGCTCGTAGACAATAAACCACCAGTCGTGTCTTGAACCCAGAGGCTGTCTTATTAACGTAAATATTGTTCAACAGGGCATTGTGAAAGTTCTATAACGGTGCGGACTGTTTATTGCATGAAATAGACTGGGTGGACTGGTCCAGTTGAACCGACTGTTGACTCGAAATTGTTATTTTGGGCTACTTGGAGACCATTCCCACTCCTAAAAAACAATGGAATGCTTGTGACTGACAATGCGCCATATAACAGGGCCACAGTTTTGTGTGATAGGTTTGTAGAACATCGTGGACAGTTTCAGCGAATGGCTTGGCGACCTTTCTCGCCGGCATTAATCCCATGGAACATTTCATGGGCACAATCGAGGGGTCAGCTCGTGCCCAACTCCTGCACTGGCAACACGTACGCAATTATGGATGGCCTTTACAGGCAGCATGGCTCAACATTCAAATGTTTGTATAGCTTATGGGACTTAACTACGGGGTCATCAGTTCCTAAACTTACAAACTACCTATGAACTACCTAAGACTAAGGACGGCACAAATTGTGGTGCGGACGCGGACGCCGACCCGGCGGTAGTGCCATCTAGTGACAGTGATATTAATCTATGTGCCGAGTCTGCACCGCTTCCTTCACTACGCAGCCCGCGCATGCGCAAGCGCATCAAACAAGGCGTAGCAGACGTTGCCCACATTCGCACACCTGTCGAGCGCCACAAGAAAAAACTATTAGTGACTCTTTCTATAGAAAATAAGACTGTGCAATTTCAGCTTGATACTGGTTCCGCTGTCACATTAATGAATAAAGACACATATGAACTTCTGGGTTCGCCAAAGTTGTCGCCGTGTCAACAAGTGTTAACAGCGTACACAGGTCAAAATATTCCCGTGCTAGGAATGTGTAGCCTGCCCGCCTCTTTTCAAGGTGTAACAAAAGCAGTTGCGTTTGTAGTTCTTCAGGCCAAATCTACACAGAACATTTTTGGACTAGATGCTTTTGACTTGTTTGGGTTATCAATTCAAAGAGATGTGCTTCAAATTTCGTCAATAGTGCCTCAGGATAAAATCAATGCATTGTGTGACAAATATAGTGACTTGTTTTCGCCGGAACTAGGTTGTGCAAAAGACTTCGTGGCACATGTAACTTTAAAAGAATCTGCAGTTCCAAAATTTCGTAAAGCTAGACCAGTGCCTATCGCAATGCGTGATACAGTTGCCGAAGAACTTAAACGTTTGCAAGATAGTGGGGTGATTTATCCTGTTTCTGCGAGTCAGTGGGCCTCGCCTTTAGTAATTATACCCAAGCCGTCAGGAAAACTTCGTCTCTGTGCGGACTTCAAATCAACAGTGAACAGTCAAACAATTGTAGACATACCCCCTGCCCAGACCTGAGGAACTAATGGACAAATTAGGACAGTCTCGCTTCTTTTCCAAGATTGATTTAGCAGAAGCATACTTACAGATTCCGCTTGATGACGAGTCAAAAAAGTTTTTCGTCATTAATACTCACATGGGCCTTTTTCAATTTCAACGCCTACCCTTTGGCAGTTCTTCCGCCCCCGCTATTTTTCAGCGCTTTTTGGAACAGCTGACAGTTTCTGTACCGTGTTGCTCGAACTATTTAGATTATATTTTGGTATCCGGACGTACAGTTGAAGAACATTTAGCAAACCTGGAGTGCCTTTTCAAAGTGTTGACTGCAGCAGGTCTACGTTGCAATAAAGCAAAGTGTCCGTTTTTTCAAACTGAAATAGAGTACCTAGGCCATGTGATTAATGCCCAAGGAATCCATCCCTTACAGTCACATCTTCGAGCAATCAAAGACTTGCCTCCTCCAAAGAATGTGCACGAATTGCAAGCAGTAATGGGAAAGCTTAACTATTATTTCAGATTTATTCCCAATGCCCCTCAGATTGCAGCTCCACTGCATCACTTACGTAGGAAGAATGCTCCTTTTGTATGGTCTGAAGATTGCCAGGTTGCCTTTGACAAATTAAAGTCTGCACTACTCAGTGATGCATGTTTGATTCCCTTCGACCCACAGAAGCCTGTAGTGTTAGCAGTTGATGCCTCGTCGTACGGTGTGGGTGCAGTTTTGTCGCATCGTATTGGATCTCACGATCGTCCTATTTCCTTTGCATCCAAGCTACTGACGCCGACGCAACAGAATTACAGTCAGATAGAAAAGGAGGCCTTAGCAATCATTTACGGCGTCACAAAGTTTCATCATTATCTCTATGGCAGAAAATTCTATTTGTTGACTGACCACAAGCCTCTCACGTCGTTGTTCTCACCCACAAAGCCAATTCCGCCACGAACGGCACAAAAGCTTCAGAGATGGTCCTTGATATTGTCTAATTATCAGTATGAGATTTTGTACCGACCTACCACTAAACACGCCAACGCGGACACACTTTCCCGACTTCCGGTTGGCCAGGATGTGTCGTTTGATTCTTCGGAAATGGCATGTTGTCAGATAGACTCCAGAGATGCTACCGCTGTCGCAGATTTCCCTTTGAACTCTCGTCGGGTTGCACAGGAAACAGCTGCGGATGCAGACCTAAGTGTGGTAGCACGTTTTGTTCGCTCAGGGTGGCCTGCCAGAGCCAAAGACTTTGATCGGCCTCTAGTTCGACGTTATTTTGCGCAACGTCATGCATTGTCTTTAAGTCACAGTGTTCTGTTGTTACATACAGACAACGAACAAACAAGAGTGATTGTTCCTCGTTCCCTGCAGCGTGAAGTGTTACGCCTCCTGCACCAAGGACATTGGGGTATTGTTAGGACAAAGCAATTGGCCAGACGTCATTGTACTTGGGTTGGTATGGACGCTCAGATAGAGAACATGACGTCACAGTGTACAGTTTGTGCGGAGCATCAGGCGGCTCCTCCGCAACGTTTCTCAGACTGGCCACGCCCCAAGGGACCATGGCAACGTTTACATATTGACTTTGCCGGACCTTTCTGGAACACGCGCTGGTTAATTGTTGTAGACGCTTTCAGCAAGTTTCCTTTTGTGATTGCCATGAACTCAACGACGGCTTCTAGTACAATCAGTGCCTTAACATCAGTGTTTTGCATCGAAGGTTTGCCTGAAACTATCGTCAGTGACAATGGACCTCAGTTTGTTAGTGCAGAATTTCAACAGTTTTGTCGTGTGAATGGCATTCAGCATATTACCACTGCACCTATTCGCCCTCAGTCCAATGGTGAAGCAGAACGTTTTGTTCGAACATTCAAGTCACACATAGAAAAGATGAAAGGTCAGCACTCCAGGCAGCAAGCTCTTCAAATTGTCCTGTCTACGTATCGGTGCATGCCACGTGACGGCCCGTCTCCTGCCGAGCTGCTACACGGCCGTCGCCACCGCACTCTCCTTCACTTGCTGCAGCCTCCCACGCACCGAGTCAGTTCGTATGGCGCTACGCGTTTTCAGGTTTCCACGCCGGTGATGTACAGGGTGTTCGCTGGCAACAAGAAGACATGGTTGCTAGGCATCATTCAGCGCGTGCACGGTCGCAATATGTATATTGTACGTTCTTCCACAGGGTCGGAGCTGCGGCGCCACGCAAACCAATTGCGCCTGCACAGGCCGCGCGATCCTGTCTCGGGTTTCTTGATTCCAGACCCAGTTCACCGCCAGGGAGCACAGCCACATCGTTCGTCCCCGGAATACGAGATCCCTATGGACGTCGACGCACCTCCGACGCAGTCGTCGCCGCCGCTGTCGCCGCCCCAGATGACAGCGTCACCGAGAGGGACTCCGGGACCGTGCGCCCCCCCCCCCCAGCTTGGGCCACGCACCTCAGAAGACGATGACCTGCTCCCTCTGGGCGGGGGTGTGCGCCCTTCCCCAGGTTTCGGCGGGTTTCCTGGAGGATCGCAAAGCGGATGCCGGGGCGCGGACGGCGTCTCGATCCCAGCCTCAGCTACTACGCCCGTCCCACCAGTAACGCCCCCGCCCAGGCCCTCCTCCCAGTGCCGTCACCGTGGCCCTCAGCCCTACGCCACGACGGCGCGGCGGTTTGGGGGGGAGGGGTGTGGTGTCGCACAAGTACAAAGTGCGCGCCACCTACTTTCGCCGCGCTCCGCCATGCACGCACGGCGCGGCGTTCTTACGACGTCAACCACGAGCGCCCTCTGAGACAACTCCGCTCGTGGCCACCAGTGAACGACATCGTTCACTTGGGACTGAGATAGCAACCAGTTAGGACCTTCGTAATCAGATAGGCACCAGTGAAGACTTGGCTATCGTATAGGCACTAGGAAGCAGTACTAGGCAGGCCTCTAGCTCAATTATGTATCTGCAGTACTGAGCAATGTAAAAGTTAAGTATTGTATAAATTCTGTGCAATATATATCTCGTTCTAATTTACTCTAGTGTTTCTAGTTTCTGGCTGCTCCCATCCGTACCTGCACCAGCGTGCTATCTTTATTCCTGTGTCGGTCTCATTCCACTTGGCCACCGACACCTACGCCGGAAGGAGACACAAAAGCGGCGACGATGCTGGGACACAAAACAAATATCCATGGCCGAGGGGGGATTCCAACCCCCGACCGTAGTGGCCGTGCAGACCGTGACTGGCGTGCCTGTCTCCTCGGCCACCGCGGCATTCCTGCAAGGAACTTCCAACGAGTTGTGTACAGTCCACGTAGAGTTGCTACACTGGGCCGGACAGAAGGAGACCAACCAACATTTTAGGAGGCACCGCGCGACGTTTCTCACACCATTATATTAGAGCTCTGTATTGGGAGAGTAGCGCCAACCTTTTATGTGTGGCTTGCCGAAAACCGCCGGCTGCTATTGGTCAGTTGAGCGCGGGTGGGGCACGTCCGCCATTTTAGGCCTCAGCAATCCATCATCGTAAATGACATATTTCACTTAACTAGCTGTTATTTTAGTATTTAGAGGTGTTGGTAATGTGTAGACTCATTATGTATTAAATTAAGAGCTTAACATAGCATATTCCATTTTGTATGGTGAAAGATGCCGCATTGTTGGCAGTGAATTGTTATACTAAGACAGTCCGAGGTAGCAAGTTTTACGCATTCCATAGGGCGAAAGAGATGCGAAAAGACGCGAATAGTGGTACACCGCATTGGAAGAAAAAATGCATTTCCATACGAGAATGCAAAATTTTGCGAAGTAAGTAAATTTGTATTGAAATATCGAGTAAACTTCTAGGTTTATCTGGTCATACAAGCAATGTTGGACGGATAAACATGTAAGAGAAAAGATATTTTTAAAAGATATAAATACATGAAAATCTAAGATAGTGTGCCGTATTTGACGAATTTCGTATTTATACTTAGCCTGCATATTACGAAAATTTGGGGGGTAAATGAAACCGCCCATTAAATAGATCTCCAAAAATCGAATTTTAAGAGTTTATTTTACTGAAGTACCCAGCAATGCGATAACAATGTGTAAAAACTTAAACCTTCCCAAAATGTTAGCTCAGTTAATGTTATGTCATAATATCACATGTAGGTCAGCACACACCTATCAACATTAGGCACTAGATTAATGGAAAGCAACATGTATTAATTACATCTACTTTGATAAAAATCAATATATTAGAGATAAAAACGTCAGTCCGTTGCTAATTTGAAAGCAGGAACGTCACTTATTGCGAAAACAGTGCATTTGGTACAGGGTTTAAATTTTAGCGGCGCTCGCCTGGTTGGCGGTCTCTCCCAATACAGGGCTCTACATTATATCAGCTTGCAGTAAAAATTTTGGGTACGAAAACACAGTTTTTTCTTGTTACCCAAACGTGTTTAGCACCTCTGTACCATCATCATTGGGTTTTTTGTATTTATGTACAGGTCTGAAAATGAACATATTTTTATATTTACCGAAGTGCGATAATTAAGCCTATCTTGGTTTGGTTATACACTATATGGTCATAAACAACATTCTCCATTGGTAACGTTGTCATCTACAGCCAAATGTTTGTGAATGTTTACATAGAATATTTTATGTTCTACCAGTTTTGCAACGTCCTATCTTGTCTTCTGCAACCAAATAATTCTACGTAAATTTTCAGACAGAATACTTCACTCAGCATTATTTGGTTGCAGATGACAAGGTTAGCAGTGTCGGATGTTGTAAAAAAAGTCCTACATGATCGTACAATATAAAACTGAGGTATTAGCTAAATTAAGATACACGACTTTTAGGCCAAATTACCACACCTAGGTTTTTGTACAAATACGTTCGTTTTGACAGTTGCAAAGAAATAGAAAAATCCAGTGGTGAAGGCACAGAGGTGCTGAAACGTTTTTGGGTAACAAGATAAAACAGCGTTAGACGGAACTCATCCCCAATATCCATAGGAATCACGTATCAATTGAAGTCCGCAATACCAAAGAAGGAAGATTAGTGTTTAACGCCCCGTCGACAGCGTGGTCATTAGAGGCGGAGCTTACGCTCGGGTTGTTTGGGTAAGGATGGGGAAGGAAATCGGCCGTGACCTTTTGAAAGGAACCATCCCCGCATTTGCTTGGAGTGCTTCACGGAAATCACGGAAAATCTAAATATGGATGGTCGGAGGTGGATTTGAACCATCATCCTCCCGAATGCGAGTCCAGTGTGTTACCACTGCGATACCTCGCTCGGTCCGTAATACGATCCGTCGGCTATGACCAATGACGCCATATGTGAGTCGAAGACGATAGTTTGTTTACAAGCAGAACATAGATTGTAGATTACGATTTTGTGTTTAAAAATTGATCTGTAACTTCTCTCTGATAGTTAGCTGAAGGTTAACAGTGAGGACTTTCTTTTTTTTTTTTTTTTTTTTTTTTTTTTTTTTTTTTTTTTTTTTTTTTTTTTTTTTCGCGCCGAAGGTGCGAAGAATTTTTGGGCTGCGACCTGTGATATCGATGGTACATTCTGTTATGGTAATCTGTAATTTACGATATTATCCCGTATGTTTATATTCGCTGATAGCGTTTGATTTGCTAGTTGGTATATCTACGTAGCGTATCTTGTGAGACTCAGATATGCACTCAGCACTCCGTGGGTGCTCCGGGGCTCGTGCACCCCCCAATAATTTTTTGGAGGTGCTGAGCACCCACATAAATTTGAGGTGGAAAATAAAATTGTATAAATTTTTAAAAAATCGGGAAAAATCAAAACCTACCTTGTGACTCAAGAGGCAATGCAAAACGTGGCCATAGCGAGAGACGATATTTCATACGTGAAAGAAATGATCTGTTTTGTACGCGGGTCTCCAAGCGAGTGGTAATGAGTGTCCGTGTTTTAGCCACTATGCTAGCTTTATTCATCCTAAAGCACGTCGGTTCTTTTGACCTTTTAGGTGTACGTATTTATGAATATTCAATTGTGTTCTTTCAGGAATTTTGCTTGAAGAATCTGATGCTGAGGCTAAAGTTAATCATTTTCATTTATCTTTGTCACTTCCCTTGTTGTTAAAATTATAGATTCAGTTGAAATTTATAATGTTTTCTCTCAGGCTTAAAAAAAGCCTTGGACTATATTAATACTGTCAGGGATGTCATGAAATTATCTCGAAGTGATGAAAGTTTCGATGAAGTATACAGCTCTTGCTTGGAACTGACCAAAAAAAATTGATGCCGGACTTCAAAATCTCAAAATATTTCAAAGATTTCTTTAAACCTTGGTGACGGTGTTCTACCAACGCTTTTGTGAGAAAGAATAACTTAGTGTACAGTGAAAAATTATTTTTGGTCGTGTAGAGGTTTTGGGGTATTACTTGTGTCGAAATATCCACTTCGGCCAATTAGATCGCTTTATTGTAGTGTGCTAATGCAGTCATGCTTTCCTTTTCTTCCTCCTCCTTCTTCCTTCTATCTTTAAAAGGCCAGACAACTGCCTATTTATTTTTTATCAAGTATTTCTGATTCAAAAATGCATGAACATGATTTTCAGGAGGATTGGTTACGAAAATTTGTGAACCGTGATATAGAGCACCCATATTGATTTTCAAAAGTCGGCGCCTCTGGATATTACGTCATTGATCAAAGTCGACGGGTTGACCCGCGGTCTTCAATTATGTCGGAACTACTTTTCAATACTCCCCTGTCATTATGTTGTAACCTGCACAAATACGGACAGCAATCGTAATAAGCAAGAATTAGTGGCTGGAAAGGGAGTAAGACAGGGTTGTAGTCTTTCTCCATTGTTATTCAATTTGTACATCGAGCAAGCTATAAAGGAAAGCAAGGAGAAATTTGGAGAAGGAATTAAAGTTCATGGTGAAGAATTAAAAACACTGCGTTTTGCCGATGACATAGTAATTCTGTCAGATACAGCAAAGGACCTGGAAGAGCAATTGAACGGAATGGACAGTGTGCCGAAAGGTGCATATAAGATGAACATTAACAAGAGGAAAACTAGGGTAATGGAGTGCAGTGTAAGAAAATCAGGCGATGCTGAAGAAATTAGATTGGGAAACGAAGCAATAAAGGAAGTAGATGAGTTTTGATACTTGGGCAGTAAAATGACAAATGATGGTCGCAGTACAGAGGATATAAAATGCAGAATGGCAATGGGTAGAAAAGCGTTCTTGAAAAAGAGAAATTTGTTAACATCGAATATTGATTTAAGCCTAAGGAAGTCCTTTTTGAAGGCATTTGTATCGAGTGTTGCCTTGTATGGGAGTGAGACATGGACGATAAACAGTGCGGACAGAAAGAGGATTGAGGCTTTTGAAATATGGTGTTACAGAAGAATGCTGAAGATTAGGTTGGTGGATCGCGTAACTAATGAGGAGGTACTGAACAGAATTGGGGAGAAAAGAAATTCTGGCATACCTTGACTAAAAGAAGGGATAGATTGGTAGGACACATTCTTAGACATCAAGAAATTGTGAATTTAGCGTTGGAGGGAAGTGTGTGGGGTAAAAATCGCAGAGGAAGACCAAGAGATGGATACAGTAAGCACATTCAGATGTAGGTTGCCGTTCTTATGTGGAGATGAAGAGGCTTGCTCAGGATAGGGTACTGTGGAGAGCTGCATCAAACCAGTCTCCCGACTGAAGACCACAACAACAAGAATCATTAATGTTTATTGTTTCCACCGACGACCAGGTTGTGCCTAAGCTCATAAATAACTAAGGGCCCTGTTAAGTATAGAATTATGCTTAATTTTTCCTTCTGCTTGTGAGGATTCCATTCCGTTGAGTTCGATTGAAACTGCATCGACCGGCATTGCGAGTGGCGGGCAGATAAGATGCTTCCTGCGGAAGCTGATAAGGCGGCGGCTAGCGCGCCGGGCCGGCACGTGCGGGCCTCCCTATTAATACCAGAATATTGCGCGGCCGCTCCGAAATAGACAAGTGCCGCCACAACGTGGACACAACAGAGCAACGGCCTGCCTGGCGCGCCGCCACCACACGGACGCTCACCTCGCGACAGGTAGCATGTCGCTCACCTCTCCGTCACGTGCCGACCGCGCACGTCCCTATACACCCGCATTGTATTCCCTTTCACATCACTGTAACGAACGGCGTTTCTAGGAATTGTGAAACTAACAAGGAAACAAACAGAAGTACACCAAAATCGTAAGATAGATAATGTAAAAGTCCCTTATTGCACTAGTGCTACTCCCCCATCTGCAAAACTCTGCAGTCGCCCATTAGATGCATCTGCGTGTGCCATGCCGCATTGCACTTCGACCTGCCGGTACGCCAGTAGTGACGGTTCAGTGTATCTCTGAAGTTGCGCATTGTGACGTTATTTTTGTAGTGAAGCCGCAGTTGTTCGACGCATTCTTAAGTTTTGCTGGTGTGGTTCGGATCCCAAACAGGTAAGATTTGAGAAAGACATTGAAGAATTTCGCTGGAATGCCAATGGATTTGCACCAAGAGAATTTGACAGAACCAGCATTTGCAACAGATATAGCACGATTTCACGGTCACCAATATAAGACTCTTGTATGGACCGCGAGGACGGGTTAATATGAGAGACTCATCTGACGGAGGACATGGAAAAAAATCCAGAGAACTGCAGCTCATTCCGTATTATCGCGATACAGGGGAGAGTGTCATAGAAATGATGCACGAGTTGGGGTGGAAATCGTTAAAAGAAAGGCGTTAGTCCTCGCGGCGAGATCTATTAGCGAAATATCTCACAAACTTTCTCCCCCGAATGAGAATATTTTTGTTAGCACCCACCTACATAGGGAGACATGATCATAACAATAAAAAAAAAGAATTCAGATCTAAAACGGATTTAGATAATCCTTTTTCCCTCGCGCTGTTAGAGAATGGAAAGGTAGAGAAATATTATGAAAGCGTTTCGATAATCCCTCTGCCAGGCACTTACATGTGATTTGCGGTGTATATGTGTAGATAAGAGAAATCAGAGCTCATGCGGAAGCACATAGAAGATTTGTTTTTCCTTCGCTGTATATGCGAAGTACTCTCCGACGTGTATCGTTTAGTGACTTGCGGTGTAAATTGTAGATTTAGATGAATGAACGATATTTTAGATTTTATAGCAAGTACTAAAGTAATAGTAATCCTACAGTTTCGGTGTAATCCGACATACCGATTTTCTGCCTTAGCTCCAAAGTTCGACAAAATCCGAATATCTGCTCGCGTTATTATCTTTCGTGTTGTATACACCCACAACCAGTACAGCACAGTCCATCGCAAAAAATGTTCAAATGTTTGTCAAGCTTAAGGGACTTAACTGCGGGGTCATCAGTCCCTAACTTTACAAACTACTTATGAATATACTTAAGACGACACAAACATCCATTCCCGAGGGTGGATTCTAACCCTCGATGGGGAACGCCCTCGCGCATCGGAGCATAGCGCCTCAATACGCTTGGCCATTCCTCCGCGGCAGTCCATCACCTAGTACCCTTTCTGAACATCACATAAGGCAAACTGTAGTCTCCAGTCATGATGAACTCAGTCTACAACCAAAAAATTTCTAAGATTGTTCAGGCATATTCCTGAGCAGTATGGTAAGTAACCCTTGGTATCCAGAGTTTTGTAATGATGTAATTATGATTAATGTAGTTTGTTACAACAATTCTATGAAAGTAAAGGTAAATATGAAGTTGCTCGTTCCTGCTCTAAACAGTGCAATCGGACCCAACCGACCGCCGTGAAGTCCTGCATCACTGCTGGTCATTGGATGCAGTATGGAGGAGCATGTTGGTCAACACAGTATTCTCATGGCCGTCGTCGGATTTATTGACCGTGGAGCAGATAATATTCGGTCAATTACTTACTCAGTTAGATTGAATGCACCCAGTTCCAGTCGTTACAGCAAGGAAGAATTCTTAACATTACCGGAAGTCGAAACCGTATCCTTCGCATGATAGTCAGTCACGCTAACCACTCAGCTGTTGCAGTAGGGGGAAGAAAAAGTATTGTTATGTAGAGAGAGTAGCTTGAGCATATCTCCCGCATTTAATCTTCTTTCCAAGACCTCTTCCAGGTTGTAGTGAATTTCGTGTAACAGAATTCGATTGTACGAAAGTGCAGTATAGCGACCTGCAGTAGTTGTTTTCACCGCCTTGGGTGAAACGCACAATCTCTAAATGAAATGTTTACCAACCTGGTATCTTCACAATTTGCGTAAAGGATGTAATATTCATTTTACAAAACACGTACATAAAACAAAAATAAATGTAACAATCCTCTGACGATGCGGGAGCAGCCCTTCGCAGCGTCATTGAGCCCATACAGAGTTGCATATAGGGCAACTCTTTATAAGGAAATCTACTGATATTGCTGCCTATCACTGTTAACCTACCACTGCCGGAGAAACAAGCCCGACCAGTACTCATTGCAAGTCTTTGGGGCAGTGTAAAAAGTTCATTACTGATTCAGATGAGGGTGTGACAGTGCAACTTAGTGTATTCACTTTTTTTTTTTTTTTTTTTTTTTTTTTGCTTTTTAGTTACTCGCTGCACAGTTACGGCAAAAATGCAGTTTTATACCTAGTCTTCTTCTTTCAAATGTTTGTTCAAATGTTTGTATAGCTTATGGGACTTAACTACGGGATCATCAAAAATGTTCAAATGTTTGTTAAGCTTATGGGACTTAACTACAGGGTCATCAGTCCCTAAACTTACAAACTACTTACGAACTAGGACGACACAAATATCCATGCCCGAGGGGGGATTCGAACCCCCGACCGTAGTGGCCATGCAGACCGTGACTGGAGCGCCTCAGTCCCCTCGGCCACCGCGGCCGGCAGTCTTCTTCTTTCAGTAAATCTGTCCTCAGAGAGATAACAAGTCTCTCTTTCCTTGGCATCCTCCTTCATTTGCTTGCAACTTCTTTCTTCATATATGTCAACATATCAGACCTCCTTCTTCTTCCTCCTCTCCCTCTTTTCACTTCTAGTTTTCCTTTCATTATCCTCTGCAATAAACAGTTACTGTGTAATACGTGTCCCACCCAAGATGTTTCCCTCTTCTGTATTATGTCCATGAAGCTCCTCCTCTCTCTTATCCTGCTCAGTACGTCCTCATTTCTCATTCTATCGGTCCATTTCAACGTCTCCGTTCTTCTCCATGACCACATTACAAAAGTTTCTAAATCTTTTGTCCTTTTCTTCTGACTATCCAGAACTATAAGACCCCACACTCCACACAAAACATTTCCTGAACCTCTTGCTGATATTAATGGGGATACACCTAGCTGTCAGCAAATATTTTACTCTCTCAAACTCTTTCTTTCCCCTGGACATCCTGTGCTTCACTTCTTCTGCGCAACCTCCATTGGAAGTTACTAACCTCCTCAAATACTGGAATAATTGAACCTGTTGTAGTTTTCGTCCTTCAACATCCTGCGTCTCACTTCTGCACAACCTCCATTGGAAGTCAAGCTTCTCAAATACTTAAATGACTGAACCTGTTGTATTTTCTTCCAATAATGATATATTGATAATGTCGCCCTCTTTTCTGATTTCCATTTCTTTGCTCTTATCAATATTCAATTTAATTCAGAATTCTTTTTCCACCCTTACAATATCCTCCACCATGACCTAGAACTCCTCCTCTGTTTCTGCTAGTACAGTCATATCAGCTGCATACTTGGTAGTTTTTACTATGTCTCCTCCCATTACAAGTCCATCTGCTTTTCTCAAGGCCTTATTGATTAGCTCTTTAGCATAGATATTGAAATGTGCTGGAGACATACAACAACCTTGTCTCACAGCTCTTCCAACAGTAACTTCCAACCACCACATTCTGTCCAACACACAGTTATTTTATCAGCCTTCTATCCTTCTAATCAATACCAGCATCTTTCAGAATCTTCAGCAGCTTACGCCAGTCAATTCTGTCCAAGGCTTTTCCCAGTCGACAAGAGAAACGTATATTCCTCTAATCACTTCCAAAAACATTTCTGCCAACATTCTCAGACAACCAATTGCATTTATGGTCCCTCTCTCTGTTTTAAACCCGAACTGATTTTCTTCATATTCTCCTCTATTTCCCTGCTACTCTTCTCAGCAGTAATCTTGTCACAGCTTTGGTACTATCTAATATATAAAGCAGAGTGTCCGTATGTTTGTACGTGTTGCATACAAATCTACAGTTTTGTTCCAATCTTTTTGAAATTTTGTACACGTAACCTTCAATCCATGAGGACGGTCGCCATAAGTGTAAGAATCACATACGATATATAGTTCACGAGATATGACGTCATAAACAATGAGATGCGCGAAAAACTGCTGCATTTTGCGACAATGCAGCTCATTTTCTCCTAAACCATTGGACCGATTTCAACCAAATTTGGTACACACATTCCTTACCGTGAGGTAACAATTGCTGCATGGTTAAGAATTACATATTGCACATGGTTCAAAAGACATTACGTCATAACCAATAGAAAAAGCAAAAAATGCCATATAATGCGGCGAGACTTTCGAAATACTCTGTATGAGAATGACAGTACTTAGCAACTTGCAACAAACTTTAAACATAATATCAAACATTTATTAAACTTTTTCTCGCTGTCAACCGTAGTGAAATGAAAGGAAAAAAAGTTTCTCGCTTATTACTTTTCCGCTGTTTATGGAGTAAAACTACGGCTCTCGGTATGACGTTACGATTTATAATTTGTACACTAGAAATTGTAGCCGCAGGAAATTTTACAGACAGTATACACACATATAGTTGAATTTACCTTCTAAATTCTATCACAGTATGAGACGTAGTTCATGAGATATGTGCACGTATACAGTAACGTTAATGGAAATCCGCCCTATCATTTACCGAGTCTTAACCTATTATTCGTTTACTACTAATTGTGTTCCCCAAGAGATTTTACAGACCTACAGCCCTTATACAAATGAATATATACCTGAAGAATGGCAGGAATAAATAAATAAATACCCGGGAAACGCCGGGTTGCCAGCTAGTCACATATAAACCTAACTGTCCTATAATCTTTAGACTATTTGGCATTGCCTTTCTTTAGTAAAGGAACCATTATGGTCCTTAGGGAGGTCTTCCGGCCACACTTGTGTCATATATTCCGTTAATTAGATTTGTTATTCTGATTAAGTCCCATTCCCTAAGGTCTTCAGCTGGCCGCAGTGGCCGAGCGGTCTGCGGCGCGCCAGTCATAGCCTACACGGCCGCTACGGTCGGGGGTTCGAATCCCCCCAAAGGCATGGATGTTTGTGTCGTCTTTAGTATAAGGTAGTTCATAAGTAGTGTGCAAGTTTAGGGACTGATTACCCTGCAGTTAAGTCCCTTAAGCTTAACAAACATTTTAACCTAAGGTCTTCAGTGTATTTGATCACAATCCTTTCATTGAGATCCTGGAACGACTTCTCCACCTCCCATTTCTCTATTGTTTGTCCCCACTGATTTTCGTCACTTTATTGTGTCTCCTCTAAGACCCAGCCTTCATGATCGGCAGCAAAGTCATATAGATCTTGTACGTATTTCTTCCAAACATTTTTGTTTTCTTCGGTATTCTTTGTTATCTTTCCTTGCTTTTTAACATTTATTGCTTGCTAATTCTACATCTACATGGGATACTCTGCAAATCACATTTAAGTGCCTGGCAGAGGGTTCATGGAACCAACTTTATACTATTTATCTCCCACTCCATTCTCGAATAGCGCGCGGGAAGAAAGAACACCTGACTCTCTCCGTTCGAGCTCTGATTTCTCATATTTTATTCTAATGATCATTTCTACCTATGTAAGTGGGAGTGGAGTTTCGTTAGTAGCCAACGCCGCAGTGATAAGCGCCGTTGTCGTAATGATTTCCATCCCAGATCCTGTATCATTTCCGTAACGCTGTCTCCCACTTACACAGGTAGAACTTACCATCAGAATAAAATACGAGAAATCAGAGCTCGAACGGAGAGATTCAGGTGTTCTTTCTTCCCGCGCGCTATTCGAGAATGGAATGGGAGATAAATAGTACAATGGTGGTTCGATGAACCTTCTGCCAGGCACTTAAATGTGATTTGCAGAGTATCCCATGTATATGTACATGTATAGGGCACAGACACAGATGTTACTCCGTGGCGTAGGGCAGATACAGTGGGCCCCGGACACCCCAGCGGGGAACAATAGGCCGAGCTGTAAAAAGCGTATTGTGGACGGTCGAGGAGAGGAGGCTTTCGAAAGGACGGCACACGTGCGACGGATCACTCACTGAAAGCGGCTCACCACACACAAACGATTCACCAAGCAATCACTACCAGCGTGGTGTGATGTTCTAAAATGAGAACTAATCTGGCATTGGCGGGTGGGGTCTAAAATGACTGCGCATTCACTTATCTTCCAAGTTTAAAGCTGAGATATTTGTTTCAAAAGCTACTGAACGCTAGTCCTTCTTCTTTGAAAATAAACTACAAGAACAGATGAATATGCACGTGAATACTAGCGCACTGTATACGCTGTTAATCGACTGTAAGAAAATCACTCTGTTACAATGACGCTATCGTCGGGCACGAGGAACTGTAACCAGCACCCTCATGTCACCTTGCGTATGCGCAAAGGCTGCCCTACCTCTTCTCAGACAGATAAATATTTGTGACAACGAAGAGTATAAACGTAACTAGCTACTGAAATCGCGAGATATTCGGAAAAAAAGGCTAAACTTTTGTGGAAAGTAACAATACAAAAGTCATTGGTGGCTTTTACAGGTGATGCGTCACTAGTTTAAGTTTAGCTTTAAGAAATTATACCACATAGGATTTGTTTCTGGTAAGCCTTCAATGCGCCAAAACCGAGCGAGGTGGCGCAGTGGTAACACACTGGACTCGCATTCGGGAGGAAGGTGATTCAAATCCACCTGCGGCCATCCAGATTTAGGTAATCCGTGATTTCGCTAACTCACTTCGGGCAAATTCCTAGATGGTTCCTTTGAAAGAGCACGGCCGATTTCCTTCCCTATCATTCCCTACCAAAAATTGGAGCGTTAGCACCGTTTCTAATGACCACGCTGTCGACAGACATTAAACCATAAGATTCCTTCCTTCCAATGCGCTAAAAGCAGCTATGACGCCCGTACGTTGCCCTCTACATGCACATCTATAGCCATACACACCAAACGATGCCACGGTGTATAGCGAAGGGTGCTTCGCGTACCATCATCACCATTCCTGTTCCAGTCGCGTATGGATCGCGAAAAAACTGTTGACCATATTCCTCCACGTGGGCCCCAATCCCTCTGATTCTATCCCCGTGGGCTCTTCGCAAGATATTCGTAGAAGGAAGAAATATATTGCTTGACTCTTCAGGAAAGATATGATCATAGAACTGTGAAAGAAGCACGATCCGCAAGATGCAACGTCTCTCTTTCAGCGTCTGACACTAGAGTTTTCCGATTATCTCAGTCACGCTTTCGAGCTTACCAAAGGAACCTGTAATGAAGCGTGCTGTTCTCAGTTGTTTATTTTTCTGCCTCTGCTATCAATCCTATCTTGTAGGGATCATACAGCGATGCGCAATACTCAAGCATCGGCCGAATGTTTTGTAACCTATTTCCTTTGTTGACAGACTACACTTCAAAGCAAACGTTTGTAATTCTATGGGATCAAACTGCTGTGGTCATCAGTACCTAGACTTAAAAACTACTTAAACTAAGTAGCCTAGGGACAACGCACACACCTGTGCCCTAGGGAGGACTCGAACCTGCGACTCGAGAGGCCACGCGATCCGTAACGTGGCGCTGCAGACCGCACGGCCGTTCCCGAGTGGCGACTACACGTCCTGAGGATTCTCCACTGAATAACAGTCTGGCATCTACCTTACCCACGATTGATTATTTTTGTGTCCCGACTTCGTCGCCGCTTTTGTGTCCCAGCCTTGTCGTAGGTGTCGGTGGCCGAGTGGAATGAGACCGACACGCTGGTGCAGGTACGGAGGGGAGCAGCCAGAAACTATAAACACTCGAGTAAATTAGCAGAGATATATATTGCACAGAATGTAACAATACTTAACTTTTACATAGTACTGCAGAAGATACATAGTTGTTAGAGGCCTGCCTAGTGCCTGTACAATAGTAAAGTCTTCACTCGTGCCTATCGGATTACGAAGGTCCTATCGGGTTGCTATCTCCGTCCGAAGTGCGAAGTCTCCCGTGTCTTTCAGTGGTGGCCACGAGCGGCGTTGTCGCAGAGGACGCTCGTGGCTGTCGTCGTGAGAACGCCGCGCCGTGCGTACATGGCGGCGCGCGGCGAAAGTAAGTGGCGCGCACTTTGTACTTGTGCGACACCACACCCCTCCCCCCCAAACCGCCGCGCCGTCGTGGCGTAGGGCTGAGGGCCACGGCGACGGCACTGGGAGGAGGGCCTGGGCGGGGGCGTTACTGGTGGGACGGGCGTCGTAGCTGAGGCCGGGATCGAGACGCCGTCCGCGCCCCGGCATCCGCCTTGAGATCCTCCAGGGAACCCGCCGAAACCTGGGGAAGGGCGCCCGCCCCCGCCCAGAGGGAGCAGGTCATCTTCTTCTGAGGTGCGTGGCCCAAGCTGGGGCGGCACGCACGGTCCCGGAGTCCCTCTCGGTGACGCTGTCATCTGCGGCGGCGACAGCGGCGGCGTCGCGTCGATCTCCATCGGGACGATCTCGTAGTCCGGGGACGCTGGACCCGTTGACGAACGACGTGTTTGTGCTCCCTGGCGGTGAACTGGGTCTGGAATCAAGAAACCGGAGACAGGATCGCGCGGCCTGTGCAGGCGCAATTGGTTTGCGTGGCGCCGCAGCTCCGACCCTGTGGAAGAACGTACAACAAACATGTTGCGACCAAGCACGCGTTGAATGGTGCCCGGCAACCATGTCTTCTTGTTTCCAGCAAACACCCTGTACAGCACCGGCGTGGAAACCTGAAAACGCGTAGCGCCATACGAACCGACTCGGTGCGTGGGAGGCTGCAGCAGGTGAAGGAGAGTGCGGTGACGGCGGCCGTGTAGCAGCTCGGCAGGAGACGGGCCGTCACGTGGCATGCACCGATACGTAGACAGGAAAATTTGAAGAGCTTGCTGCCTGGAGTGCTGACCTTTCATCTTCTCCATGTGAGACTTGAATGTTCGAACGAAACGTTCTGCTTCACCATTGGACTGAGGGTGAAAAGGTGCGGTGGTGATATGCAGAATGCCATTCACACGACAAAACTGTTGAAATTCCGCACTAACAAACTGGGGTCCATTGTCACTGACGATAGTTTCAGGCAAGCCTTCGATGCAAAACACTGATGTTAAGGCACTGATTGTACTAGACGCCGTCGTTGAGTTCATGGCAATCACAAAAGGAAACTTGCTGAAAGCGTCTACAACAATTAACCAGCGCGTATTCCAGAAAGGTCCGGCAAAGTCAATATGTAAACGTTGCCATGGTCCCTTGGGGCGTGGCCAGTCTGAGAAACGTTGCGGTGGAGCCGCCTGATGCTCCGCACAAACAGTACACTGTGACGTCATGTCCTCTATCTGAGCGTCCATACCAACCCAGGTACAATGACGTCTGGCCAGTTGCTTTGTCCTAACAATGCCCCAATGTCCTTGATGCAGGAGGCGTAACACTTCACGTTGCAGGGAACGAGGAACAATCACTCTTGCTTGGTCGTTGTCGGTATGCAACAACAGTACACCCTGACTTAAAGATAATGCATGACGTTGTGCAAAATAACGTCGAACCAGAGGCCGATCAATGTCTTTGGCTCTGGCAGGCCACCCTGAGCGAACAAAACGTGCTACCACACTTAGGTCTGCATCCGCAGCTGTTTCCTGTGCAACCCGACGAGAGTTCAAAGGAAAGTCTGCGACAGCGGAAGCATCTCTGGAGTCTATCTGACAACATGCCATTTCTGAAGAATCAAATGATACATCCTGGCCAACTGGAAGTCGGGAAAGTGTGTCCGCGTTAGCATGTTTAGTGGTAGGTCGGTACAAAATCTCATACTGATAATTTGACAATATCAAGGACCATCTCTGAAGCTTTTGTGCCGTACGTGGCGGAATTGGCTTTGTGGGTGAGAACAACGACGTGAGAGGCTTGTGGTCTGTCAACAAATAGAATTTTCTGCCATAGAGATAATGATGAAACTTTGCGATGCCGTAAATGATTGCTAAGGCCTCCTTTTCTATCTGACTGTAATTCTGTTGCGTCGGCGTCAGTAGCTTGGATGCAAAGGCAATAGGACGATCGTGACATCCAATACGATGTGAGATTACAGCGCCCAGACCATACGACGAGGCGTCAACTGCTAACACTACAGGCTTCTTTGGGTCAAAGGGAATCAAACATGCATCACTGAGAAGTGCAGACTTTAGTTTGTCAAAGGCAACCTGACAATCTTTAGACCATACAAAAGGAACATTCTTCCTACGTAAGTGATGCAGTGGAGCTGCAATCTGAGAGGCATTGGGAATAAACCTGAAATAATAGTTAAGCTTTCCCATCACTGCTTGCAATTCATGCACATTCTTAGGAGGAGGCAAGTCTTTGATTGCTCGAAGATGTGACTGTAAGGGATGAATTCCTTGGGCATTAATCACATGGCCTAGGTACTCTATTTCAGTTTGAAAAAACGAACACTTTGCTTTATTACAACGTAGACCTGCTGCAGTCAAAACTTTGAAAAGGCACTCCAAGTTTGCTAAATGTTCTTCAACTGTACGTCCGGATACCACAATGTCATCTAAATAGTTCGAGCAACACGGTACAGAAACTGTCAGCTGTTCCAAAAAACGCTGAAAAATAGCGGGGGCGGAAGAACTGCCAAAGGGTAGGCGTTGAAATTGAAAAAGGCCCATGTGAGTATTAATGACGAAAAACTTTTTTGACTCGTCATCAAGTGGAATCTGTAAGTATGCCTCTGCTAAATCAATCTTAGAAAAGAAGCGGGACTGTCCTAATTTGTCCATCAGTTCCTCAGGTCTGGGCAGGGGATAAGTGTCTACAATTGTTTGACTGTTCACTGTAGATTTAAAGTCCGCACAGAGACGAAGTTTTCCTGACGGCTTGGGTATAATTACTATAGGCGAGGCCCACTGACTCGCAGAAACAGGAGAAATCACCCCACTATCTTGCCAACGTTTAAGTTCTTCGGCAACTGTATCACGCATTGCGATAGGCACTGGTCTAGCTTTACGAAATTTTGGAACTGCAGATTCTTTTAAAGTTACATGTGCCACGAAGTCTTTTGCACAACCTAGTTCCGGCGAAAACAAGTCACTATATTTGTCACACAATGCATTGATTTTATCCTGAGGCACTATTGCAAGGAGCAGTTGCAGAAGGCACTATTTTCACTACAGGAATGCACTGTTCATAGCCATGTTGCTTGTCCCGAACCCTTTTCCGTTGCACTGTTTTACGCGCCCGTCGGCGCTTGCTACGTGGCTCACTATATAGTTGTGCAGTAGGCGCAGAAGAACTTTCTCGCAATTGAGAACCAAACAAAGCACTGTTCAATTCCACAGCCCGTATAACATTTACAGAATGAACTGTTCTCGCACTCTGCGAAGCACTGTTTCTAACGGTACCGTTCTTTGAGATTTTAATTTGCATACACACAGACTGTACATGTCCTGATTTGCCACATTGATAACAGGTTGCGTTGCGACTAGGGCAATGAGCACGCTTGTGGCGAGACACACACTGGGGGCAAGATTTACGTACATTTTTCTGAAATGAGCGTTGGCGCCCGTTATTCAAATCACTGTTTCTAACACGACGGGGCGACCTGTGTGTCGCACTTTTACACTGGCTACTGTTCACTGTCCGTTCAGCACGGCCGGTAGAATAAGAAACACTAGTGCTATACTGAGAACTACGGCTAGGAAAGCGTCCGTTGCGGCGCACTGAATTTACACTGTGGCTTTGCATTTCTACATCTGCTAAGTCAAAAGTATCATGCGCTTCTATAAGCTGCAGTACACTGTCTAATGAGGGGTCAGACTGTTTCAGAATTGCTGCTCTAATTCTGGGGTCCTGAATATTCTGCGTAATCGCATCCCTCAACATCACGTCACTATACGAAAGTCCACAAGAGCAAGTAAATTTACATTGGCGGGTTAAGCCCTTCAATTCCGTAATCCACTCTTGGTGTGACTGCTGCGGTAATTTTTTAAGTCTGAAAAATCGGTATCGTGCAGCGGCTACAAGAACTTTTCTCTCATAATGAGCATTCAGTGCATCTACAATTTGTTCAAAGTCTACATCACGAGGAGATGCGTGCGGGAATAGTTTTTGCAGTAACACGAAAGTTTTGGGGCCCACCACAGACAATAAAAGATGCTTAACAGTCTGACCTGTAAGTTGATGAGCCGCGACGAGTTCCTGAAACTGCGCCAGATAATCACTCCATTCTTCCTCACGTTCGTTGTATTGGCGAAACGTAGGAAGTGCTGCGGCGGCAGGTGTGGGCTGCTGAAGCGGCGGCTGTTGTTGTTGTTGGTTGGCTGCTTGCGCTGTGAGCTGGGACACAGCCTGGAGAAGCTGGGTAATTTGCGCCGTCTGTAACTGAATAATTTCCATTAATTTTGGGTTCGGGGTAGTGGCCATGCTGACCGATTAGGCGCCGCGTATACAAGTAAATTAGTACAAAACACAAATGCAATATGAAAGAGGACGCTCTGCAACAAAAAAGTCCACAAAACACGTAACAAAATATCTTTCCCCAAAATTGTTATAATAAGGGTGGGTGGGCGGGAGCAATTTTTGCGTGCTCCGACTGCTGCTGTCTGGCTGCTGCAAGCGGGCTGGTCCAAGGTTCTATCACTCCTCGTCGCCACTTTTGTATCCCATCCTCGTCGCCACTTTTGTGTCCCGACTTCGTCGCCGCTTTTGTGTCCCAGCCTTGTCGTAGGTGTCGGTGGCCGAGTGGAATGAGACCGACACGCTGGTGCAGGTACGGAGGGGAGCAGCCAGAAACTATAAACACTCGAGTAAATTAGCAGAGATATATATTGCACAGAATGTAACAATACTTAACTTTTACATAGTACTGCAGAAGATACATAGTTGTTAGAGGCCTGCCTAGTGCCTGTACAATAGTAAAGTCTTCACTCGTGCCTATCGGATTACGAAGGTCCTATCGGGTTGCTATCTCCGTCCGAAGTGCGAAGTCTCCCGTGTCTTTCAGTGGTGGCCACGAGCGGCGTTGTCGCAGAGGGCGCTCGTGGCTGTCGTCGTGAGAACGCCGCGCCGTGCGTACATGGCGGCGCGCGGCGAAAGTAAGTGGCGCGCACTTTGTACTTGTGCGACACCACAATTATATATTGTCGTTTCGTTTCAAATCGCACTTTATCTCTACACCCAGATATTTTATGAAAGTAAATGTTTCACGTGTTTCTCCAGCTATTGCCTAGTTATATAACAAATGATCTTTCTTTCTATGTAAACACAGTACTTTAAACTTGTTTATGTTGAGGCTTAATTCCCATTCCTTACACCATGCGTCGATACACTGCACATAGTCCTGTATTTCGGTACCATTTTCTTTTCCAGTGTTACGACTTCTCCATAAACTACAGCATCATGAGCAAAAAGCGTCATTCAACTTCTGATGTTATCTAAGATTCCTTTTATATATATAGTGAAAAGCAACGGTCCTATAAGACCCCCGTGGGGCACATCAGAAAGCACTTTCAGGTCTGAAGACTTCTCTCCGTTGAGAATGACATGCTGGATTCTCTTAGCTAGAAACTCCTCCATCCAGTCACACACCTTGCTGATATTCCATATTCTGGCACTCTGTTTATCAGACGACGGTGCGGAAGCGTATCGAACGCCTTGCGGAAGTCGAGAAACACGGCATCTACCTGTGAGCCTGGGTATCCTGCCGTCTGGTCTCATTGGTGAATAGCGCCATCGGGGTTTCACATGATCGAAAACCATGTGGAATTCCTTTGATATCCCTCTGACATTTAATTCAATTTCTGCCATTCTATCGTCCGTGCGATGGTATAGAGGAGGAGACACAGTTCCATATTCTTCTGTGAAACAGATTCAGAAAAAAGGCATTTAATATTTCGCCCTTTTGTGTATCATCTTCTGCTTCAACGTCATTACGATCACAGAGTGTTCGGACATCGAATTTAGACGCTTTTAGTGATTTGACGTAGGTCCAAAATTTCTTAGGATTTTCTGACGAGTAGGTACTCAGAACTTTGCTTTCAAAGTCATTCAACGCCTCTCGAATTGCGGTCTTTACGCTAAATTTGCCGTTGTTTGATGTTTGCTTGTGTGCAGGACTTTGGCTACGTTTATTTGTAGTGACGTTCTCTTTGTTTTCGTAACAGTCTTGTAACTTTCTTTGTTGAACCACCGTGGATCTTTCCCATCTCTCATAATTTTACTCCGAACGTACTTATCCAACGCGCATTGTATAGTGCTCCTGAACTTCGTCCACAGGCATTGTCAATGCTAGAGAAGAAATTTTCATGTTGAGCCGTCAGGTGCTCTGAAATATATGTCTCTTTTCGCTTTTCCTAAACAGGAAGATGTATTTAATATTCTTGATATTTGTACTGTAAAGAGACAAAGACACTGGCACCCCTGCGTAATATCATGGAGGGCCCCCGCCAGCATGCAGAAGTTCCGCAAAACTTCGTGGCGTGGACTTGACTAAAGTCTGAAGTAGTGCTCAAGGGAAATGACGCCATGAATCCTTTAAAGTACGAAGGGATTGAGATTTCTTTTGAACACCATAATGTTTATGGTCGTGTCTGGGGAGTTTGGTGGCCAGAGGAGGAATTTAAACTCGGAAGAACGGAGACACTCTATAGCAGTTCTGGACAGTGTGTGGTGTCGCATTGTCCTACTGTAATTGCTGATTATACGTTCATACGCACGATACAATAGGAAACGAAACTCGTCAGACCGGGCAACATACGAGGTATGTCCACAAAGTAAGTTCCCTTTGGTTATATCAAACAAACGTCTACAGAAACAGAAACAATGTTTATTGTATAAAAGTCTACAACTGTTCAATTACTTTTCTACATAACTTCCGAAATTTTGTAGGCACTTGTCACAACGTGGCACAAGTTTTTGTGTGCCTTCTTCATAGAAGGTTGCCCCCCCCCCCCCCCCCTGTATTCAACGATGTGGTAAAAACTGTTCTTTCAGCTCATCATCGTTGAAGTGTTGACCACCAAGGACAGATTTTAGGTGTAAGAAGAGATGAAAGGAGTTTTCTTTTTTCCTTCACGTTATCGCCCAACCTCACAAAGCGAATGTGACCAAACAACTCTTACGGGAATTTCAGTGGGACGTGTTTGATCATCCTCCGTACAGCCTCCCTCCTAGCGACTTTCTTCTTACACCTAAAACCTCTTCATGGTGGTCAACACTTCAACGATGATGACGAGTTGAAAGAACATGTAACCACATGATTGAATACACAGGCGACAACCTTCTACGAAGAAGGCGTACAAAAACTTGTGCCACGCTATGAAGAATGCCTACAAAATTTCGTAAGCTTTGTAGAAAAGTAGTTTAATAGTTGTATATTTTTGTACAATAAATATTTTTTTCTGTATCTGTACACGTTTCTTTAAAATAACCAAACGGAACTTACTTTGTGGACATACGTCGTATTTCCGGTCATCAACAGTCCAGTGTCGCTGTTGGCGGTTCCAGGCGACGCTTAAAGCTTTCTATTGTGCAGTCAGCAAGGAAACACGAGTAGGTCTTCGTTTCCGAAAGCCCATATCGATGATGTTTCGTTGAATGGTTCGCACACTGATGCTTCTTGAGGGACAAAAATGCAATCGTCAGCAGTTTACGAAAGGGTTGCACTTCTGTCACTTCTATTTAGTCGTCGGTGGTCCCTTTCCAGCAATATGTATCTCCCGTCACAGCGATTCGGAGATTTGATGTTTTACTGGATTCCCGATATTCACGATGGACTCCGAAAATGGTTGTACGAGAAACTCACGAGCTCATCGCTACCTCGCTGATACTGTGTCGCATCTGTCGCTATAAAACCACTTTAAAATTCACTTAAATCGTGATAAACAGAGATTACAGCAACAATAACCGATCTAACGCCTGCGCCAGACACCTGTTGTCTTATACAGGCGTTGCCGACAGCGGCGCCGTCCTCTGAGTGTTTACATATCTCTGTGATTGCATACGCGTGCCTATACCACTTCTTTGGCTCTTCAGTCTACCTACATCATCAGTGGTGAAAGGATACACACTGCTATACCATACGTTTTATTGCTGATTAGGCTTTAACGTTAGGCAAAAATTTCTTGAAACTTTTCAACAAGGACTAACTGGACAGAGAATGACGAATCTATAATTATCGAGTCTTGCGTTCCAAAGGAATAGTGGGAAAAGTATTTGCAATTATGACAATTAAATTTAAAGTTCTTAAAACACAAATTAGTTGAAATTTGAATAACATATCTTCAGTTAAATGTAAACGAAGGCTTCCGCGGCCGTTGTCATTGTTTATAAAACTCTTCTGGGTGTTGGACAGCATCGTCAATATATCAAATACTTCACCGACGTTTCGGCCACCATTGCAAGCGGCCATCTTCTGGGTGTTACGTTTACTGCTGAGTGACGGAAAGCTGGTGTCTTAAATATTAAGTGTTGCTAGTTGCTATTGGTGGTTTCAGCTCTCTTTGATTGGTGTTTACTTTATTTATTCCTATTGGTGGAAAAGGAAGTCCAGGATTGGTGTTTATATTAATGTTTGCCATTGGTTCAAACTGGCGAATGAGGAGCGGTGGTAGCAGTGACGTAGCAGTGATGCCTAGCGCCGGCTAGAGAGTGCTGTTTGCTCTGTGTACGCGCGGCCGCTGTTGTCTCCGGGCTATGTGGGCCCCTATGGACTGCACTGCGCGCGGTGTCGTCGCGAAGCGCTGCTACTGCTGGTAGCCAAGACGCCGGAAGCCTATACCCGTCCTCTCTGTTCATATTTCCGGGTCGCTTAGCTATTTCTATTGCTTCCCTGATTTTTCTCTTCAAAGTGTAGGGTTGTTTTGCTAGTACAGTAACTTTCTGAATATCTATATGTTTGCCGCACTCTTCTTGGTGCTCAGCTACTGATTGACATCCAATGATAGAAATAAAAGGGAAGAGCCAAAGGAAGGACAAACCATCGCCCTATTGCCATATGTCAAAGGAGTCACCGAACGAGTAGGCAAAATTCTTCGTCGAGAGGGCATCAAACGTATATTTCGCAACAACAATAAGATAAGAGATGTCCTAGGCTCAGTGAAAGACAAAACTGATAAGTTGCACACAGCTGGAGTCTACGAAATCGGCTGTGAGTGCGGCCATGTGTACATTGGAGAAACTGGTCGGCCGGTTAAAACAAGGATAGCCGAGCACGAGAGGTACATTCGGCTGGGACAGCATACGAAGTCGGCAGTAGCTGAACACCAAGAAGAGTGCGGCAAACATATAGATTTTCAGAAAGTTACTGTACTAGCAAAATTAACCCTACACTTTGAAGAGAAAAATCAGGGAAGCAATAGAAATAGCTAAGCGACCCGGAAATATGAACAGAGAGGACGGGTATAGGCTTTCGGCGTCTTGGCTGCCAGCAGTAGCAGCGCTTCGCGACGACACCGCGCGCAGTGCAGTCCATAGGGGCCCACATAGCCCGGAGACAACAGCGGCCGCGCGTACACAGAGCAAACAGCACGCTCTAGCCGGCGCTAGGCATCACTGCTACGTCACTGCTACCACCGCTCCTCATTCGCCAGTTTGAACCAATGGCAAACATTAATATAAACACCAATCCTGGACTTCCTTTTCCACCAATAGGAATAAATAAAGTAAACACCAATCAAAGAGAGCTGAAACCACCAATAGCAACTAGCAACACTTAATATTTAAGACACCAGCTTTCCGTCACTCAGCAGTAAACGTAACACCCAGAAGATGGCCGCTTGCACTGGTGGCCGAAACGTCGGTGAAGTATTTGATATATTGACGATGCTGTCCAACACCCAGAAGAGTTTTATAAACAGTATCTTCAGTTGTAATGGCATATTAAAATGCCTTAAGTTTTTTCAACAACAACTCCAAACACGTCTTTCGTTTCAATCTATCGTGCTAATCCTTCGATATCCTTATCACAACTTTTCCAATTCACGGAATAATACAATGAATTCTAGTGTAAGAACTCTACTCCATACGTCAATGATGATAATTGAATCATATAGCTACACAACAAATGTTCAAATGTTTGTTAAGCTTATGGGACTTAACTGTGAGGTCATCAGTCCCTAAACTTACAAACTACTTACGTACTAACTTATACTAAAGACAGCACAAACATCCATGCCCGAGGCGGTATTGGAAGCCCCGACGGGGAACGGCCTCGAGCATCGGAACATAGAGCCTCAATGCTCTTGGCCACTCCGCCGCGGCGCTGGACAACAAAAGCAGACTAATTTAATTAATACTACGATGTGAAAGTGTCATCGATTGTCAGTAACAGAGCGACACTGCAATTTCGTAGACATTGTTGTAGCGTGTCTTAAAAATGTCCTTGTCCAATTACTGACATACTGTGGATTACGAGTTGTTAGAAAACAGTTTCGTATTCAGTATTTGGTTTCCGATGTGAAAGATGATAACGTTGTTGCGTGTAAACGAATAAATAGCTGCTAACGAGCCAGGCAGCGAGATTAGCAAGCACGAATGGCCTGCAGTGAATCAGACTGTTATGGATTTTCATGCGAAAAGTAATGAGCGACCGATCGCTGCGTTGTGTCTACACACGTGCCATCGCGATCGGCTGTCCATGCGTCGGATCGCTGCGACCCTTCGTACGTGTGTGGGATCGTAAGACGGCAGAAATCTGTGTGGGTATGGCCAAACACAGAACGAGAGAAGTCGGTTGGGAGTCCAAGTAAGTAAGCATTAACTGTCTTGCGAAGAGAGACCAGGAAAAGCCCACAAAAATTAATTTGCAATGGAGACAAACAATGGAGTCTCTGTCATTGGCCGAGACCTAAAATTCACTTCATAGTGGGAGAAAAGTATTGATTCTGTCCCACACCGAAAAAAGTGAAGTAAAAAAAGCAAATTTCTTGAGAGTACGAATAAAGCTGGTTATTTTCAATGGACGGAATGCGGAATGCCCATAGACATTTGTTAAGGGAATTCAGACGCTGGCAGATCAAGCGTAGTTATTAGAAAAAGAGTAGGAAGACACTTCTTCTTCTCAATTCGCCAGGGAAAGAACTCTTGATGCGAGAGCACCAGAGAGAGAGAGAGAGAGAGAGAGAGAGAGAGAGAGAGAGAGAGAGAGAGAGAGAGAGAGAGAGAGCTTAGTTCCAGCAGGCAATACTTGATAGTCGTTTTCAGAGTCTTTTTGCGAGGTAGTCACAGATGCTGAAGCCGCTCTTCTTTTTATCGGCTACCGCTGCTACCATCCTCTGACTGAGTTCGTGACAGAAAGCAGGTGCACATCAGTGATGATCTGTCTTGGCCATTCAGATCAGAAGTACCGGTATGTTAATTCGATTTTGGTACCTTAAACTTATTTCATGAGTCAGCAGTCTTGACTCAGGTCAGGTAACTGGTGTGTGGATATGTTTTTCTGGATCATTCTCTTCTTAGCAGATCACTTCTAGTTTATGGAGTCATGGCTAATTTCCCATTTAAATTTTATTTTCCATTTCAGGTTTAACCAATCTTTGCTTAGGTTCTTCCGTGTTTATTAATTTCTCCCTATTTTAACTTAATGAAAGTGATACTTCTTGTTGACAGATGCTATGTCAGATATTGAAGTTCCTGTTTTGGTAATAATCCGCACTTTATAAGACACATGTAGTTATTATTCGTAATCGGAGGAAATCCTCCTTCACTGTAGTTGTGTAAGATCTGTTATCCGTATTTATTGTTTTATTGAGCCATCCTTGTTTAAATTCAGATTTGACGTTTAGTTTCCGTTGTGTGGCTACAATTTTAATAGTCAGATGATCTCACAATGAGCAGTCTTTTACTTGAATAGATCACCGAGTTGAGAACTTAATAGTATCACAGCAGTATGCCGCGGCGGATTAGCCGCGCGTACTGGAGCGCCGTGTTGCGGTGCGCGCGGCCGTTCGCCGTCGGGGATTCGAATCCCCCCTAGGGAATGGGTGTTTGTGTTGTCCTTAGGTTAGTTTACCTTAGTTTAAGTAGTTTGTAAGGTACGGACTGATAACCTAGAGCCGGCCGCGGTGGCCGAGGGGACTGAGGCGCTTCAGTCACGATCTGCACGACCACTACGGTCGGGGGTTCGAATCCCCCCTCCGGCAGGGATATTTGTGCCGTCCTAGTTCGTAAGTAGTTCATAAGTAGTTTGTAAGTTTAGGGACTGATGACCCCGTAGTTAAGTCCCATAGACTATACAAACATTTGAACATTTTGATAACCTAGAAGTCCGATAGATAAAAAAAAAAAAAAAAAAAAAAAAAAAGAAATAAATAAATTAAAAAAAAAAAAACAGCAGTATGCATTCAACACAACTGTAGTCACACTTTCGTGGGTGTGTTCACTAGTTAAGATCCCCTCTATCTGCCTATCTGGGGAGTATTTCCATGAGGCTCTCTAGAAAGTATTGCTATTAATTAATACAAACAGTGATCGTCACACTCCCTATCAATGAAATTTTGTCATGTTTTAACCAAGCCAGCCCAGATGTTGACAGCGAAGCGATCTTGGTGACCACGAACAATGGCGAATTTTTCCTTGGCCACACTTGTTGAATGTGGCTTTTGAACTTATCCTCTCTTTTACAGGATGCTTCGTCTGTAAAAAGTACACATTTCGGAAATTCCGTTTGAACGGCACACGTTTGCAAAAACCACTGGCAAAATTCAGTTCGACGTGGAAAATCGTCTGGCTTAAGGGCTTGAACCTTCTGAAGGCGGCAGGGGTGCAAATCATCTTGATGCCACACACGCCAAACTGTGGAGTGGCCTACACCCATTTCTCGTGCAACCCACCGCGAGCTTGTGCTAACGCTTACTCTTCAAACCCTGGTGTACGCACGGTACTTTGACGAAAGCGTCCGTTAGGCCTTCGCACCTTTAACACAAAATGAATACATCGGGTTTCGAAGTAGGTCTTAAAGTCACATGTTCCATTACGAGAATGTGCCAGTTGAAAACTTACCTCAACTGAACTTGTCTCTCTTAGGGACCTGTGAATGGCAGTAAATAGGCGTGGATCTGGCACTCGACGATTCGGAAACCGCTGAACGTACAAACGCTCAACAGCGTGAACTTTACCATCCGCCGCTCCGCCCCGTAGGCACAGTGCATGTCTGTCCTTTCCGTCCAAGAATATCACTCCATTTCCTGTCCACTACACACAGTAATAAACAATAGCGTTGGTATAGGTTAGGTTACCGACTTTTGCAACTGTAAATCAGTCTACTTGACACTAGACGCGTTTCGCTTTATTATAAAGAATCTTCAGTGATCAGCTGTACAGAAAATATGTTTTATTTTAATTTTATTTTATTTTTGTATATTTATTTATTTTTTACATTTTTGTGTTACAGTTCTCATGGTAGGGGTTTATTTTATTCTGTATAAAATGAACTATTAAGATTACTCACTTTTTTAGGTTGCCCTCTTCACGTGTTTCTTGTAGCACATTTTCATTTGCTGTCACTATTTACATTTCCACTCTTTTGAAAAGTCGACGAAAACTCGCCATTTCTGATATAACTGCAACTGCGGAAGAAAAGAGATAAAGTAAACGCTAGAGTGGCCCCGTTTGACGATAAACTGACGCAGGGCGAACCAGACTCAGCAGTGTGCACAGGTGCTCCCGTCTATGCAAAACCTATCAAAAAGGCATGTGAACGATCAAAATGTTCATATGTTTGTTAAGCTTAAGGGAGTTAACTGCGGGTCATCAGTCACTAAACTTAGAAACTACTTATGAACTACCTTATACTAAAGACGACACAAACATCCATGCCCGAAGGGGGATTCAAACCCCCGACGGGAAACGGCCTCGCACACCGCACCATAGCGCCTCAATGCGCTCGGTCGACCCGCCGCGGCAACGAGCAAAAGCAACGCATTCGTTCACGTCCCATGGCGGAAAACCGTAGTGTTGTCCTGCCTGGAATATCTGCAGTTATTCTGACAACACCGTTAGCAAATAAATGTTATAAAACTTCAACCCGACGTCTCATTTACCTTGGTGTCACAAGTACATTGAAAACCTTGCCCTATAGTTCCGCTACAGCGACGTCTCGGCTGGTATTCTGTGTGCCGCCCTCTTGCAACGCCACTTAGATTCAAGGCCTGTGCGCTGTCTGCCAAGAGTAGTCATAACACGAGCAAACTGTTTGCCTTACGTAGCGTTGTGATAAGCTGGGGAATACGTACACGTTGCACACAGTGTTTCAGATATTCTAAATGTTTTAATGCGCTTCACAGACAAATTTGTTTTCGTATAAGATATTTATGGACTATTAGTAAGATACCTTATGGAAATTGGCATCGGACAATTCATATTAGGCATTTTGTCCCATATCAGCAAAAATCTGCAAGGAGAATCACATAGATAAAGCGAAAAACATTTTGAAACAGTGTGCAACGTGTACGTATTCCCAAACTCAGCACAACGCTACATAAGACAAATAGTTTGCTTTTGTTATGACTACACTTGGCAGGCAGCGCACGGGCCTTGTATCTAGGTGGCGTTGCCTCTTCGCGGCTCGCGACGCTATTCAGCGACGCCCTGCACAGTACGCTGTGATGCGGGCATGGATTGCTACGTGATATATGCTTCCTATGACTCACTTTACCAGCACTCCCATTTTCTGCATTCATTTCAGATACACTCTGTCTTTTTCCCCTTTGTATGAGGTACGCCTGATATGCAAAACACTGTTTTATTATATATCCAAAGTAGTTTCAGCACCTCTGTACCATCATCAGTGGGTATACTTTGTTAATATACGCATATTAACACAGTATACATAGGCGAATTTCCTGAGAAGTGATTGTGATAGAAAAAAAAGGCCGCAAAATATGTGTATTGCTTGTGTGCTATCTACAAAAACGCGGAAGAGGAAGTGTACGTCAAAAGAAACTATGTCAACGCTACCAGTTCATAAGTATGTAGAAAGTGTCCCACGTGACCGCAGAATGTAAAAGAAGCATTAAATAAGTGGAAAACCCACTGATGATGGCACAGAGGTGCTGAAACTAGTTTGGGTGCTTAATACAAACAGAGTTTTGCATATCAGGTGGACCTCATACCCAGAATTTTTTTTTACTGCAAACACGGCAAGAATAAGAGCTGCAAATCGAGAAAATGATGAATACCCTATATTTTGTTTGAATTTATTACGTCTTGGAATTCTGGGTACCACGTATTTGCTGAACAATTTTATTATATGAATTAAAATAATATGAGTTTCATGTTGGGTGTGTGTTATATGGGTTTACGTTCAAATATTCTTTCAAAGTCCTTTATTTTTTTTGTATTTCTACAACGTATGCCGACTTTCATTCATTAGTCAGAGAACTTGATATGACGCGTGCTATTTATCTTCACCCGCTGGTACATTTAATGAGGATCTGTCACTGCAGTTTACTTCAGCGTGATAATTAATATTAGGTTCTTATCCCGGTTTCCAGCAGAAATGGTAGTTGCCGGTATGGTGGTCGCTGGCACAGACGCAGTGTTACTGTTTAATTAATTCCTTTTCTTTTTCAAACGCTCATTCTGAACTGTTGCGCTACATAAATGCTTTCATAGTCTAGGTAATTTTCTACAACAATCGAACTCAGATCACATTATTTACTTGATACCTGGGCCTACAAATTGTACCTGATGGAGCATTTTCCTTATTTCGGGGCATACGCAGACATGCAGATAAGTAGTCCATACGTAACCAGCAAGTACAGTGAGGGAACGGAACAACCTTGCTGCCAACCAAAAGACAAAGCGCATACCATTGACGTTCGTATTGTTGTGCAGGTATTTTCATTGCAACACACGTACAAAGATAAATGGAGGTAAGAAATGAAATTAAATGCAATTACCCTGTATCTAATGAAGATCATGATTGTCTTACACCAAAATACTCTGATAAATAGTCTAAATAACTTCAGTGATTTTGGCAGAGGAGTTCGAGCTCATGTCTCATAGTAAAAGCCACATGGTTAGAGCCATACAAGCAAAGGTGTGTCTTTCACGTGGTTTTTTGCTTCTATGAAGATGGCCAATCTGGCATCGTAGCCGAGGTCGCTACGGTACAAATGTACGATATCACCTAGCTCGGAGGCAAAACGGTCGAATCCTGGATGTGGAAAATTATCACTGGCCATTATTTAAACGGTAAAAGCAGCAGAGGTGGTCGTTTCAGATCCCTGGTCACTGCCCCATGCCGATGAGATGTATTAAATTCCAAATCACTCCATAGTGTTCCATCAGATGAGGGCATGTGACATTGCTAACGCTGATAGTTAAATTTTTCACGGCGTCATTAGTAATAAAGTAGCTCACGAGTGATTGGCGAAATGGCATTGTCCAAAGGAAAGAGTATTTCAGCAAAGACTCTGAGGGATAGAAAAGCAATTGAAATTGCTCAGCAGAGGAAAGGCCGCTGGACCTGATGGGATACCAATTCGATTTTACACGCAGTATGCGAAGAAACTTGAACTCATTCTAGCAGCAGTGTACCGAAGGTCTCTAGAGGAGCGAAGCATTCCTAAAGGTTGGAAACAGCGCAGGTGATTTCCGTTTACAAGAAGGGTCGTCGATCACATGCGCAAAACTACAGGACTATTTCTATGACATCGGTCAGTTGCAGAATTTTTGAACACATTTCATATTCGAGTATTATGTCGTTTCTGGAGACCGGTAATGTCCTTTGTATAAATCAACGTGGTTTCCGAAAGCAACGATCATATGAAACACAAGTCGCGCTATTCATCCACGAGATCCAGGGGGCAATAGATGCAGGATCGCAGGTAGATTTCGTGTTTCTTGACTTCCGCAAGGCGTTCGATACCATTCCGCACCGTCACTTGATGAGAAATGTGCGTCTATATTGAATATCGGAGCAGCTGTATGACTGGATTTCGGCGTTTCTAGCTAACAGAACGCAGCGTGTCATTCTCAACGGAGAGAAGTCTTCAACATTAATGTGTCAGGCGTGCCCCAGGGGAGTGTTACTGGAAGGTTGCTTCTCAAAATATGTATAAATAACCTCATAGACAACATAGAAAGGGCCGTTAGGCTTGTTGTGGACGATGCAATAATTTATGGAGAAGTCGCAACACTGGAAACGGTAACGGAATGCTAGATGATGTGCAGAGTATCAATGCTTGGTGCAGGAAATGGCAATTAAGCCTCAACATAAACAAGTGCTGCGTTTACACAGAAAGAAAGATCCTTAATTATGTTGTTGTTGTTGCTGTTGTTGTGGTCTTCAGTCCGGTGACTGAGCAAGCCTCTTCATCTCCTCATAAGAATGGCAACCTACATCCATTTGAATTTGCTTACTATATTCATCTCTTGGTCTCACTCTGCGATTATTACCCCCACATACTTCCCTCCAATGCTAAATTCACAATTCCTTGATGTCTAAGAATGTGTTCTATCAGTCGATCCCTTCTTTTAGTCAAGGTATTCCATAAATTCCTTTTCTCCCCAATTCTGTTCAGTACCTCCTCATTAGTTACGCGGTCCACCTACCTAATCTTTAACATTCTTCTGTAACACCACATTTCAAAAGCCTCTATCCTCTTCCTGTCCGCACTGTTCATCGTCCATGTTTCACTACCATACAAGACAACACTCCACACAAATGGCTTCAGAAAGGACATCCTTACGCTTAAATGCGATGTTAACAAATGTCACTTTTTCAAAAACGTTTTTCTTCCCATTGCCATTCTGCATTTTATATCCTCTGTAACGCGACCATCATATGTTATATTAATGCCCAAGTAACAAAACTCATTTACCACCTTTACTGAGTAGTTACTTAATTTAATTCCTTCAGCATCGCCTGATTTTCTAAGACTGCATTCAACTACCCTTATTTTGCTCTTGTTAATGTTCATCTTATATGCTCCTTTCAACACACTGTCCATTCCGTTCAATTGCTCCCCCAGGTCCTGTACTATCTCTGACAGAATAACAATGTCATCAGCAAATTGAATAACATTGGGGAAAGGCTACAGCCCTGTCTTACACCATTTCCAACCTCTGCATCCCTTTCATACCCTTCAACTCAGATAACTGCTGTCTGGTTTTTGTACAAGTTGTAAATAACCTTCCGTTTCCTATATTATATTCCTGCTGATTTCAGAATTTGAAAGAGTGTATTCCAATCAACATTGTCAAAAGCTTTCTCCAAATCTACAAACGCTAGAAATGTAGATTTGCCTTTCCTTAATCTATCTTCTAAGATAAGCCGTAAAGTGAGGATTGCCTCCCGCGTTCCTACATTTCTCCTGAATCCAAACTGCTCTTCCCCAAGGTCGGCTTCTACCAGCTTTTCCATCCTTTTGTAAATAATTCGTGTTAAAATTTTGCAACCATGACTTATCAAACTGATGGTTCTGTAATTTTCACATGGCTGGCTCTCCCAGAGACTTCAGTAGTTCTGAGGGAATGTCGTCCACTCTAGGGGCCTTGTTTCGACTTCCAGTGCTCTGTCAAATTCTTCTTTCAGTATAGTAACTCCTATTTCATCTTCATCTACATCCTTTTCCCTTCCTACAATATTGTCTCTAAGTTCATTTCCTTTGTAGAGCCTCTCTATATACTCTTTCCCTTCTTTGCTGAAAACTGATTTTCCATCTGAGTTCTTTATATTCATACAGCTGCTTTTCTTGTTTCTTTTATTTTCCTGTACGCAGTATCTATTTTTCCCCTGTTTATACATTCTTCTACAGACTTGCATTTGCTTTCTAGCCACTCCTGTTTAGCTATTTTACACTTCCTGTCAATCTCATTTCTTAATCGTCGTTACTCTGGTTTGCTTGTTTCATTTACTGCGTTTCTATATTTTCTCCTTTCATCAATTAAATTTAGTATTTTCTGTAATATCGAAGGATGTTTTGTAGGTCTTGTGTTTCTACCTATTTTGCCCTCTGCTGTCTTCACTATACCATTTCTCAATGCTACCCATTCTTCTTCTACTGTTTTATTTCCCCCCTCCCCCCCCTTTCTGTCAATTGTTGCTTAAAGCTCCCTCTGAAATTCTCAAGAATTTCAAGCACCTTCAATTTATCCACGTCCATTCTCCTTATTTTCCTACCTTTCTGCAGTTTTCTTCAGTTTCAGCCTACAGTTCATGACCAACAAGTTATGTTCAGAGTCTATATCTGCTCCTGGGTATCTGCCCACGGGCATACCACGTCCAATAAAGCACTGCGTAGTAAAGCACTGCGCTGTTGGAACCATCTGGTTGACCTTCTGAGATTGTTAGCATTTGACCCCGCGATGCACGGAGCTACATATTTACAATATACTTAATTCTTTTCTGACGACATAACTGTACAGTATTTTCACAGTTGAAGCATACATCGTTACCCTAAAGAAGGCTAGCTCAATATATGCACAGATATCTGAGGCCTCGTACTCGTGAGAAATTCCTCTACTGGTCTCCCAGGTTCATATTGCTATGGATTAATACATTGTTCTCGTGTCTATTAAGGCAGGGCTTGTTTTTGGTTTTGCGTAGATTTCCAGCAGTCTGATTCGTAAGGATCCCCTGGAAAATTATGCAGTTGGTTTAGTGTTTTTTCTTTCTTTTTCTCATTTTCATTCTTTCTCGTTGTGTAACATGTAACCATCTCAGTACCAGCGGAGTGTTGTACACTATGAATATAAAGAGATTAAATCTGAAGGCCACCACTGAATACGTGATGTATGTCCCCCAATAATTGGCTGGGTACGAGCAAGGCATCAGCATATCACCTTTAACAAGGCTGCGCGAGCGCGCTCTCGTGTGTGTGTGTATGTGTGTGTGTGTGTGCGCGCGCTTTCTGTGATGCAATGGAAACTCTTATTTCGTTACCATTCGAATCACAGTGCGATAACTGATTCTTAAGTAACTCAACCTCACAAATGTGTCAAGTGATATAAGTAATGTACGCGACTGACCTTTTCTGAAGTGCTCATCTTTCGCTCTCTTGACAAATTGCTTTCCATGCGTCCATTTCGCTGTACTTGGCCTGGCGCACGCAGGGAGCATCGTGAGGATTAGAGGCTAGCGTGTGGCTGGTACGTAACAGGATTCCGAAACTAATTTAACAGAGTGACCTCAAGAGTCTTCCTGCGGTCTCTAGCGGCCACGCATAAAGGAACCGCGTCACGAAAAGCACCCGCCTCAAGTCTTTAGACGTGCGTCTGTCTGTAAACAATGTCTTCTCGCTGAGTTGCAGCATCGAAAAAGACTACCCTCCCAGGTAGAGATGAAGAGGTCACGAAGTTTTGAACTTTTACTTCGCGAGGCTGTCTCCTTACGAAACGCTGTAATATAAGCTTGTAAAATGCTTGCAAGATAAAACATTTGCTTTATTACATCGAACGTTTATGGTTAACTGTATCCGCGATTTAAATTACCGATTTCAAATCAAATTCAAATGTTTGTATAGCTTATGGGACTTAACTACGGGGTCATCAGTCCCTAAACTTACAAACTACTTATGAACTAGCTAACACTAAGGGCGGCACAAATATCCATGCCCGAGGGGGGGGGGGGGGGGATCCGAACCTCCGACCGTAGTGGCCCGGTAGACCGTAATGCCGCGGCCGGCATTACCTATTTAATATAATATGGAGCCATTCGCTTCTTGAATTTGGTAGAATTGTCTGAATGATCAGTTTTCTAGCCACTTCAGGCTCATCATCAGATGGAAGTATTACAGGAATATTGGTTTTTGGACCATATGTAGCTGAATGCTACGGTTGCTTTTATAGCGTTGCCTCGTAGAATCAATGACCAATTCATTCCGATAACGTACATCTCTCTGTATCTCTCTCTCTCTCTCTCTCTCACACACACACACACCACATACACATTCACACATTCGAAACGTTTGATTACTGTGAAACAAAGCGCACCTAAATGCTGTCTTTAGAAGTGTGTATGTGTAAGCTAGTAACATGTACATTGCTGGAAGGGATTTTTCATTACTATCACGCAAAAGTGCTATCAGTACTACCCGTAGCGTCCAGCTGCAGATGATCATAATTCATGTTTCAATTAGTTGCTTCAATTAAAAACAACGGGTTTGATGTTATACTTACATAAACAGCCAGTCCATTTCGTAGGCTCGCAGTTGCATATTTTTAAAATATGTATTATTTTTTCTACAAATGATTTACGTCTCACTCGTGACTCTGCATTGTGGAAATCACATTACCGTCGTTCGATGCATTGGAATTTATGTTGGTGTGATCATCGAAACTCGTAGTAAATAAAAGCGGCATTCTACTATCAGTAATTTATATTATTGAGATATTGGGTTTTTCTTGTAATTGATTCACTCAACGCATCTAATGGTCTATGAAAACACTTTTGTACTCCTCATGATACAGTACCATTTGTGCCACTGCTTTTAGACTCTTTTCCCATCCTTCCGTCAATAATTGGCCTACACGGAATGACCTAATCGCGTTATGACTCTGTTTGTGCATAAATTTATGTTTACAGCTAAACAAAATATGGTAGGTAAGAAAAATGCATTAATTCATTCCTCTTTGAACATATGCTCTGGTTACTTCAAGAAAAATCTTTTGCGTGAATCACGACATCATTGATTTATAGCGTCTCCACTAGAGAATTTTATCTGTGCTACGATGTAACTTAATAAATTCGTCATGAATTATCAAGTTCTTCTTCGAACATTTTCTTTTTGTCTTGGAAAAATTCCATTTGAATCAGCCACAAACATAATGTGCACTCACTTTCATAAAAAAGAACCGTTACAGGCAGAAGGCACCACCCGAAACTCTTCAGACCTAATGGGTACATTCCACACACAAGACAGTGATTCTGTCCTTCACCCTCGATGGTAGCTGGCGTGATACCTATCCCAAAGAGCCAAAATGTGTGTGCTTGCTGTTGCAGTGCCTCTTATAACACCACCAATAGTAGATGAGGCACTGCTGAGTTGGGTTTTTGAATCTCTGTACGACCATCCTGGTTTAGGATTTTCGTTGTTTCCCTAAATCTATCAAGACCGCCTTCGGAGGTTCGATTTCTCCCTGGGTCATGGGTGTGTGTGTTTATACTTAGGTTGGTTTAACATAGTTTAAATAGTTTGTAAGCCTAGGGACTGACAATCAGAGTTCCTACATTTCTCCTGAACTGTTCTTCTCCGAGGTCAGCTTCTACCAGCTTTTCCATCCTTCTATAAATAATTCGTGATACAGTTTTACAACCGTGACTTATGAAACTGATGGTTCTGTAATTTTCTCACTTCTCTGCGCCTGCTTTCTTTGAAATGTGGTTTATGTTGTTTTTTCAGTCTTGAAAGTATTTCAACTGTTTCATACATCTTACGCACCAGATGAAATAGTTTTGTCATGGCTGGCTCTCCCAGAGACTTCAGTAGCTCTGAGGTTAATGTCGTCTACTCCAGGGGTCTCGATCCGACTTAGGTATTTCAGAGCTCTGTCAAATTCTTCTCTCAATATAGTATCTCCTCTTTCATCTTCTTCTACTTCATCTTTCCTTCCTACATTATTGTTCATTTATAGAGCCTCTCTATATAGTCTTTCCACCTTTCAGCTTTCCCTTCATTGCTGAGAACAGGTGTTCCCTCTGAAAACATGATATTCATAGAGCTGTTTTTTTTTTTTTTTTTTTTTTTTTTTTTTTTTTTTTTTTTTTTTTTTTTTTGTCTCCAAACGTCTCCTCTATTGTTCTGTAGGCG
The DNA here is from genome assembly GCA_026315105.1 of Locusta migratoria. Classification (NCBI taxonomy): domain Eukaryota; kingdom Metazoa; phylum Arthropoda; class Insecta; order Orthoptera; family Acrididae; genus Locusta; species Locusta migratoria. The sequence goes on along the minus strand of CM048755.1, from coordinate 732,495,528 downwards.
GTATATATTTTTCCCCTAGTTATATGTTCTACCACAGACATTTATTTGCGTTGTTGTCACTTCTGCTTAGTCGATTTGCACTTCCTGATAATCACATTTCCTGGTCGTCTGTACTCCATTTTACCTGTTTCATTTACTGCATTTTTATACCCTCTCTTTTCAACAATAAAATTTAGAATTTCCTGCGATATCCAAGGATTATTTTGTAGGTGTTGCCTTTCTACCTATTTGGTCTTCTGTTGATTTCACTATTTTATCTGTCAAAGCTTCTCATTCCTCTTCCACTGTTATAATTTCCCCCGTTTCTGCCAATTGTCGCCTAAAGCGCCCTCTGAAATTCTCAAGAAAATCATGTTTCTTCAATTTATCCAGGTCCCTTTTCCTTATTTTCCGAACTTTCTGCTTAATTTTTTTTCTACCCTAATTTAGTTTATAAGTAGTTTGTAAGTTTAGAGACTGATGACCCAGCAGTTAAGTCCCATAAGCGTAACAAACATTTAAACATTTCAGTCTACAGTTCATGACCAATAAGATATGGTCAGACTCTATATCTGCCACAGGATATAACAGCATTTCTATGTAACAGCAAATATTGTTAGACTCCAAGGTGTGTTATGTATCAATATGATAAGATAGACATGAAACACGGGAAATTAAAGGATATCTACAGAAACGAGACTACAGTTCTAAGAGTGAAACACATGGAAGGAAAGCTGTTGTTCAGAAGGTATCATATAGTCTGCACATTGAGCAAGCAATAACGACACCAAGGAGAAAATTAGAAAAGTAATTAAGGCGAGGGAGTATTTATAAAATTGTGAGCTTTTCTGATCCCTCCGGAAAAAATGTGAGATACAGGAAATATGTCTGCGATCAGTTTCTCGGAAAAAAGTTAGCCGGCCGCAGTGGCCGAGCGGTCTGCGGCGCGCCAGTCACAGTCTGCACGGCCGCTACGCTCGGGGGTTCGAATCCTCCCTCTGGTATGGATGTTTGTGTCGCCTTTAGTACAAGGTAGTTAATAAGTAGTTTGTAAGTTTAGGGACTGATGACCTCATAGTTAAGTCCCTTAAGCTTAACAAACATTTGAAGATTTTGATAAAAAGTTACTGGATGAAAATGAACAAAAGTAAAACAATGGTAGTGGAATGTACTTAAATTATATGAGTCGATGCAAGGGGACTCATATACGGAGGCGAGTGGCTAAAATAAGTGGACCAGTTTTAGTATTTGGCAAAAAGAAGCATTTATGAGGAGAATGGGTGCTTTAAGATATAATATTGACGCATTTGTTAAGGAGTATTTTATGGCTGTGCTTGTCTACATCCTTGCGTTATACCTTTACCGAGGAGTCTAGCAGTATATTGCTCCCTCCTACGTATATCTCGCGAAGAGACCGTGAGGATAAAATCAGAGAGATTAGAGCCCACACAGAGGAATACCGACAATCCTTCTTTCCGCGAACAATACGTGACTGGAATAGCAGGGAAAATCGATAGTGGTACTCAAGGTACCCTCCGCCACACACCGTCAGGTGGCTTGCGGAGTATGGTTGTAGATGTAGATGTAGATTGTGTGCAGTGCTGTACTCACTGTCGGTAGCGTTGGGATGAGAATGTCTTATGTTGTTGTTGTTTAGGATTTCAAAAAAATGTTCAAATGTTTGTAGAGTCTATGGGACTTAACTACGGGGTCATTAGTCCCTAAACTTACAAACTACTTACAAACTAGTTAATACTAAGGACGGCACAAATATCCATGCCCGAGGGGGGGATTCGAACCCCCGACCGTAGTGGCCGTGCAGACCGTGACTGGAGCGCCTCAGTCCCCTCGGCCACCGCGGCCGGCGTTTAGGATTTATAAGGGGACTAAACAGCAGGGTCATAAGTCCCCTAATGCCGTCTTAACCCGCAGCCAGTAACCGCTAGGAGAGAAAACAGACGGATAAAGGCACGCTGACTGCCATGTAACGACATATCCGGCATTGCGAGGCCCTCAGTAGGGTTGCGAGACAGCACGCCAGCGTGCGCCATTTGACTCCACAGCAGCGTCCTAAGTGCTGGCCATCAAGACGAACACAGTCATCGTTAGCGGCGTGTCCCCCTTTGTTTGGCATCGTAACTAACTCTGCGTTTATGGACAAGGCCCGCTTAACGGTTTGTTGACGCATGATTCATGTCCCGACCGTTTGGTAGCCTCATGTGGGGTACGGTGTCGTCACAGTTTTAATTAACACAGGCAGTCGCGAAGTTCTGTAGAGGAAAGCGCAGCTTATGCGATGCTAGCGCTCCTATCGGTCAGTAGATAGATACAGAAGAAAGCATGGCAGAAACTCAGAAGTTGCTATACTTAATTCTGTTACTCTCACAGTTACTAGTCAGCAAATGTCGTGGTGTATTTTCTAATACAAATATGAAAACGCAATTAAAGTAACATAATTACTTCTGTTAATCGCAGTCTATAATAACAAAATGTTAGCGAAGTGTAATATATACGGTTCACATTAGCATAGTCCTAGTCGTATCACCCAAAATCTTTTTAATAGCAGAAATTAATTGCAACGAGAGCGTATAAAATGAACATTAACAAGAGCAAAACAAAATAATGGAATGCTGTCTTAGAAAATCAGGCGATGCTGAAGGAATTAGATTAGGTAACGAAATAATGAAAGTGGTAGATGAGTTTTGTTACTTGGGTAGTAAAATAACTTGCAATGGTCGCAGTACAGAGGTTATAAAATGCAGAATGGCAATGGGAAGAGAAGCATTTTTGAAAAAGAGAAATTTGCTAACATCGAATATTAATTTAAGTGTAAGGAAGTCTTTTCTGAAGGCATTTGTGTGGAGTGTTGCCTTGTACGGGAGTGAAACATGGACGATAAGCAGTGCGGACAGGAAGAGAATAGAGGCTTTTGAAATGTGATGCTACAGAAGAATGCTGAAGATTAGGTGGGTAGATCGCATAACTAATGAAGAGGTACTGAACAGAATTGGTGAGAAAAGGAATTTTTGGCATAACCTAACCAAAAGAAGGGATCGCTTGGTAGGACATATTCTTAGACATCGAGGAATCGTAAATTTAGCATTGGAGGGAAGTGTGTGGGGAAAAAATCGCAGAGGGAGACCAAGAGACGCGTATAGTAAGCAGGTTCAAGTGGATGTGGGTTGCCGTTCTTACGAGGAGATGAAAAGGCTTGCTCAGGATAGAGCTACATCAAACCAGTCTCCGGACTGAATACCATAACAACAACAACAACAACAACATATTCAAGTTGAAAATAAACGGACTGTGGTTTTATTCGCGATCTCGGTGGGTACTTTCAGGTTGCACGAGTTTCTTAGCGGATTTCGGACACTGTATTACATTCAGAACTAGATACGAATTTTAGTCTTGGAGAATGAGCACTCCAACTCCTTGCAAACGCCCTTTCCGCCTTGCCCTTGCTCATATGCCTTGCGTACACCTAATACGATTTTTTAGATACTAGTCAGGTGTTAAACTATACAGGGTAGTCCATTAATAGTGACCGGGTCAAATATCTCACGAAATAAGCATCAAACGAAAAAACTACAAAGAACAAAACTTTTATAGTTTGAAGGGGGAAAACAGGTGGCGCTATGGTTGGCTCGATAGATGGCCTGCCATAGGTCAAACGGATATCAACTGCATGTTTTTAAAAGATACCTCCACTTTTTACTACATATTCGTCTAGTACGTGAATAAATATGAATGTTTTATTTGGAACACTTTCTTCACTGTAATAGTCACAAACGTATAAGTACATGGTATCGCGTAACATTTCGCCAGTGCGGACGGTATTTGCTTCGTGATACATTACTCGTGTTAAAATGGACCGTTTACCAACTACAGTGAAGTTCGATATGGTATTTATGTATGGCTATTGTGATCAAAATGCCCAACGGGTCTGTGATATGTATGTTGATCGTTATCCTGGAAGACATCATCTAAGTGCCCGGACCTTTCGTCGGATAGTTACGTTATTTAAAGAGACAGGAAGTGTTCAGTCACAAGTGAAACGTCAACCACGACCTGCAACCAATGATGATGCCCAAGTGTTTTACCTGCAGTTGCGGCTAATCCGCACATCAGTAGCAGACAAATTGAGTGAGAATCGGGAATCTCAAAAACGTCGGTGTTGAGAATTCTACATCAACATAAATTTCACCCGTACCATATTTCTGTTCACCAGGATTTGCATGGCGAAGACTTTGAACGTCGTGTACAGTTTTGCCACTGGGTAAAAAATAAGTTACGAGACGATAACAGATTTTTTTCACGCGTTCTGTTTAGTGACGAAGCGTCATTCAGAAACAGAGGTAACCTAAACCGGCATAATATGCACTATTGGGCAATGGAAAATCAACGATGGCTGCGACAAGTGGAACATCAGCAACCTTGGCGGGTTGATCTATGGTGCGGCATTATGGGAGGAAGGATAATTGGCCCTATTTTATCGATGACAATCTAAATCGTGCTATGTATGCTGATTTCTTAGGAATTGTTCTACCGATTTTACTACAAGATGTTTCACTGCATGACAGAATGGCGATGTACTTTCAACATGATGGATGTGCGGCTTATGCCTCGCGTGCAGTTGAAGCGGTCTTTAATGGAATATTTAATGACAGGTGGATTCGTCGTAGAAGCACCAAACTATGGCCCGCACATTCACCGGATCTTACTTACCCGAATTTCTTTCTGTGGGAAAAATTGAAGTATATTTGTTATCGTAATTCATCGAAAACGCCTGAAAACATGCTTCAGCGCTTTGTCAATGCATGTGAGAACATTACTGAAGGCGAACTATTCTCTGTTGAGACGAATTTCGTTACGCCTATTGCCAAATGCATAGATGTTGAAGGATATCATTTTGAGTATTTATTGAAGGCATGAGGTAATTATAGGTAATCACGCAGTAACAGCATGCGTTCTCATAATGTATGATAATTTCACATAGGTGCATGTATCACATTAGAACAACCGAAATAAATTCAAACGTACCTACGTTCTTTGATTTAATTTAAAAAAACCTACCTCTTAAGCACTGTTCGTCTAAGATTGTGAACAATATGTTGTGAATATTATAGCACCATCTATCACATAGCGACAAAATAATTCCAAATAAAACATTCTACATCTGAATGTACACGGGATACACTGCAAATCACATTTTAATGCCTGGCAGAAGGTTCATCGAACCACCTTTATACTATTTAACTCCCATTCTGTTGTCGAATAGCGCGCGGGAAGAAATAACAACTGAATCTCTCCGTACGGGCTCTGATTTCTCGTATTTTATTCTGATGATCTTTTCTACCTATGTAAGTGGCAGGCACAATATATCTTCGCATTCGGAGGAGGATGTTTGCGATTGCAGTTTCGTAAGTAGCCTACGCCGCAGCGATAAGCGCCATTGTTGTAATGATTCCCATCCCAGATCCTGTATCATTTCCGTAATGCTGTCTCCCCTGTATCGTGACAATACAAATTGAGCTGCCCTTCTTTGAACTCATTTGATGTTCTCCGTCAAACCCACCTGATAAGGATCCCACATTGGGCAGCAATACTCCAAAAAAGGACGGACAAGCGTAGGGTATGCAGTCTCTTTAGTAGTTTTGTTGTATCTTTTAAGGGTTCTGCCAATAAAACGCAGTCTCTGGTTCGCCTTTCTTACCACATTAGCTACGTGTTCTTTCCAGTTTAAGTCTGAAGAAATAGTAATTCTCAGGTATTTAGAGGCGTTTTCGGCCTTCACTTGTGATTGATGTATCTTGTAAACAAACTTCAACGGATTTCTCTTCGTACTCATGTGGACGACTTCACACATCCCATTATTTAGAGCCAATTGCCAATTTTTACACCAAAGTGATATCTTCAGGTGATTTTACTAGACGCTAAATGACGGCGTTATCTGCAAACAAACTAAGAGAGCTGCTGAGATTTTCTACCAAATCTTTTATGTAAATAAGGAACAGCAGAGGACAAATAACACTACCTTGTAGAACGCCCGATATCACCTCTATTTTAGTCGAAGCCTAATGTTCCAAATAAAACATTCATATTTATTCACGTACTAGACGAATATGTAGTAAAAAGTGGAGGTATCTTTTAAAAACATGCAGTTGATATCCGTTTGACCTATGGCAGGCCATCTATCGATTAAACAATCTGTGTCCCACGACATTATCTACGTGTTCCTTCCAGTTTAAGTGTGAAGTGATAGTAATTCCCAGGTATTTTGTTGAGTTTACAGCCTTCTCTTTTGATTTATTTACCTTGTAAACAAAGTTTAACTGATTTGTTTCTTACTCATGTGAAAGACTTCATACTTCTCATTATTTAGAGTCAATTGCCAATTTTTACACCAAACTGATATATTATTTAGATCATTCTGCAGGTGGTTTTGATCTTCAGATGATTTTATTAGACGTTAAACGAAGGCGTCATCTGCAAACAACCTAAGAGAGCGGAGGACCAATAACACTACCCTGTGGAACGCCCGATATCACCACTGTTTTAGTCGATGCCTTACCATCGGTTACTACAAACTGTGTCCTCTCTGACAGGAAATCCCCTATCAAATCGCAAATTTGGTGCGATATACCATAACCACGCAATTTGATTAAAAGCCGTTTGTGAGGTACTGTGTCAAAAGTCTTCTGGAAATCAAGCAATACGGATTTAATTTGAGAACCCTTGTCGATAGCACTCACCACTTCGTGTGAGTAAAGAGCTAGTTGTGTTTCGCATGAACGATATTTTCTAAATACGTGTTGACCTTGTGTCAATAGATCATTCTGTGCGAGATAATTCATAACTTTTAAATACAGGATTTGTTCCATAACCCTGCTGCAAATTGACGTCAATGAAATAGGTCTGGGTTACTCCTACTCCCTTTCTTGAATATAGGTGTGACCAGTGCAACTTTCCAATCTTTTAGTATAGATCCTTCTTTGAGAGAGCGGTTGTACATGGCTGTTAAGTAAGGAGCTATCGCTTCAGTATAATCAGATAGAAATCTAATGTGTATACAGTCCGGACCAGAAGACTTGTTCTTGTTAAGTGATTTCAGTTGCTTCACTACTCCGAGGATATCTACTTCAACATTACTCATTCTGGCCTCTGTTTCCAATTAGAAATCTGGATTATTTGTTTCGTCTTCTTTGGTGAATGAGTTTCTAAAAGCTACGTTTAGTAACTCTGCTTTAGTAGCGCTATCATCGGCAGGATCGCCATTACTCTCACGTAGTGAGGGTACTGTTTGTGTTTGCCCCTAGTTTATTTAACATATGACCAAAATCTCTTAGGGTTTTCCGTCAAATTTCGAGAAGGAGTCTCGTTGTGGAAAGTATTGTAGGCATCTCGCATTGAAGTCCTCGCTAAATTTCGAGCGCCGCGGTGGAGTAGCCGAGCGGTCTAAAGCGTCTCGCTGCGGAGCGCGCGGTTGCTCACCGTGGAGGTTCGAGTCCTCCCTGGGGCATGTGTGTGTGTGTTTGTCCTTTAGTTTAGTTTACCTAGGTTTAAGTAGTTTGTAAGCTACGGACTGATGACCACACAGTTTGGTCCGATAGAATTACAAACATTTGAACATTTATTTGAAATTTCGAGCTTCTGTCTAGGATCGCCAATCCCATGGATTTTGTGCTCGTTTAAATTTAGATTGCTTTTACAACAGTGTCCTGACATGTTTTATGTAGCAAGGGGGATCATCTTCCCCTTTTATTAATGTATTTGGTATAAAACTGTAAATTGCTGTCGATACCACTTCTTTGAATTTGAGCCACATCTGGCCTACACTTACGTTTAGTGTTAGGAACGAGTGGATACTGTCTTTCAAGAAGCAATGTATTGCATTACTATTTGATTTCCTGAACATTCATATTTATTTACGTGCTAGACGAATGTGTAATAAAAATGGGGTACCTATTTTTAAAAAATGCAGTTGATATCCGTTTGACCTATGGCTGTGGCATCTAGCGGGCCAACCATAGCGCCATCTGTTTTCTCCCTTCAAGCTAGAAAAGTTTTCTTTGTAGTTTTTTCGTTTGATGCTTATTTCGTGAGATATTGGGCCTGGTCACATTCAATGGACCACCCTGTATAACGTCAAGAATGTGACGTGCTAATATTGACAGTTCCTAACAGTCTATGTGGATACATTATGTATCGTCCTATCCATGCTAACAGGCAAGGTAATCAATAAAATTCGTAAGATGTCACTTCACATCAAATTTTGGTGGAAACTTCATCAATACTTGATGTCAAGTGACATATTATGGATTTTTATTGATTAACTTGCATGTTAGCATGGACAGTATAGTATATAATGTATCCACTTTATCAGTCTGTATAGCTTACTTCCGTGAAGAAGGTTTAGAATGGAAACCAGACGAAGTTATAACTGTAATATACAGCAGATGGTTGATAATATGCATTTCCTATAATAGCTTACTTCTTTCGCCTGTCATCTCAATAAAATTTGAGTTCCTTAACATTTTATACTCTGCCCTTCACTTTGAAACTTCGGCTCTTAATGAGAATAGTAACAGCTTAACCACTACTTCCTAATATTGCTGTTGTATAAAAGTATTGTTTGAACGCTCCGATTGCAGTTATTCAACTATTTCAGTACAGCCTGCTTAGTTTCGTATATCTTTATCTATAATTACGTGTTCACTTTTTCAAACTGTTAGGTAACCAGCAAAGTATGTTGGTCATAGGCCTATAATTTTTATAAAACTGAAATACGAAACTAAGCAGTCTCTACTGAAATAGTTGATTAACTGCAATCGGAACGTTCAAACAATACTTTTATACAGCAGCAATGTGAGGAAGTAGTGGTTAAGCTGTTACTATTCTCATTAAGAGCCGAAGTTTCAAAGTGAATGAATTGTTAAAGTATAGCCAACCACCGTAAATGAACACTTGTTATACGTAACATTATTCTCTTACTTCTCGGTATCCTTTGCAAGTCAAAAATGAGAGTTTGCAGATTATATTTTTGATAGCTGCTACAATTTATAGCGCCGCAAAAGCTCCAAAGTAAGACCGCACTTTAAATGTGCTGCACCACTCCAAATAATTTGATTTTATCCATCAGAAAATGATTTTCTTGAAAGCCAGCGACTCTGAGCTCAATGGATTTATTTATAAATGAAAAAACTGATACCAGTGACGACTTTTTATTTATTTTGCTCGACGCATTTCGAGATATAATCCCCATTTTCAGGTAAAATTACATATCACAGAAAAAACTCACTTCAAAAAGGGAATTATTTCCCGAAACGCGTCGAGCTAAATAAATAAAAAAAAAAAAAAACTGTGACTGTGATTTGTAGCAGTATTTTCATTTATAAACAAATCCATTTGAAATACACGTTCGTTTCGCGGTATGTTTATGCAACCCACCCATCTGGCTGTGATGCAGTTCCAAACTTGCAGAAGTTACAAAATAAAAAGAAAAAAAAAATAGTTCAAATGTTTGTAGAACTTATGGGACTTAACTACGGGGTCATCAGTCCCTAAGCTTATAAACTACTTATGAACTAGCTAAGGCTAAGGACGGCACAAATATCCATGCCGAGGGGGGATCGAACCCCCGACCGTAGTGGCCGTGCAGACCGTGACTGGAGTGCCTCAGTCTCCTCGGCCACCGAGGCCGGCAGAAGTTACCTAAGTGTTTCGTTACCCTTTATGTTGAACTCTGGTATTGTATGATGCCCGAGTAGGCACGAGGGCAGACCGAAAGTATGTTAATGTATAGTCAGGTTCTGCCGCTCGTTAATAGCGACTCTACTGCTGTATTTCTATAATCTTTATATATAAAGCAGTGTGTCTGTGTGTTTGTGTGTACGTACTGCATACAGATTTACAGTTTTGTTCCAATCTCTATGAAATTTTGCACACGTAAGCTTCAATCCATGAGGACGGTCGCCGTAAGTGCAAGGATCACATAATCCACGAGATATGGCATCAAAAACAAGGACATGCGAGAAAAACTGCTACATCACGCGACAATGTTGCTCATTTCTTCCTAAACCACTGGACCGATTTCAACCACATCTGATACACATATTCCTTACCGTGAGGTAACAGTTGCTGCAGGTTTAAGAATCACATACGATAAGTGGTTCAGGAGATATAACGTCATAAACAACATAAATCGCAAAAAAATGCCACATAATGCGACGAGACTTTATTCATACACTGTATGAGAGTGACAGTATTTAGCGACTTGAAACAAACTTTATAGATAATTTCAAAACTTAATTATATTTTTTTTCACGCTGACAACCACAGTATAGACATACCTTTCGGAACCAGGTTTTAAACTGTAAGACATATCCTGGGGAAGGTATAGATTGTGACCATATCTCATTGGTCGTGAACTGTAGACTGAAACTGAAAAAATCTGCAGACACGTAGGAAAATAAGGAGATCAGACCTGGATAAATTGATGGAGCCTGAAGTTCTTGGGAACTTTAGGCAACAATTGACAGAAACGGCGGAAAATAAAATAATAGAAGAGGAATGGGTAGCTTTGAGAGATAAAATAGTGAAGGTAGCATAGGACCAAATAGGTAGAAAGGCAACACGTACAAAAAAATCTTTGGATATCAAAGGAAATACTAAATTTAATTGCCGGCCGCGGTGGCCGAGGTGGCTGAGGCACTCCAGTCACGGTCAGCACGGCCACTACGGTCGGGGGTTCGAATCCCCCCTCGGGCATGGATATTTGTGCCGTCCTAGTTCGTAAGTAGTTCATAAGTAGTTTGTAAGTTTAGGGACTGTTGACCCCGCAGTTAAGTCCCATAATCTTAACAAACATTTGAACATTTTGAACTGAATTTAATTGATGAAAGGAGAATATATAAACATGAAGTAAATGACTCAGGTAAAATGGAGTACAGACGACTAAGAAATGAGATTGACATGCAGAGTAAAATGGCTAAGCAGGAGTGGCTAGAAGGCAAATGCAAGTCTTTAGAAGAATGCATAACCATGGGAATAATAGATACCGCCTACAGGAAAATAAAAGAGACGTTTGGAGAAAAGGAAACACAGCTCTATGAATATCAACAGCTCTATGAAAACTAGTTCTCAGCAAAGAAGGGAAAGCTGAAAGGTGAAAAGAGTACATAGAGGGGCTATAAAAGGAAATGAACTTCGAGACAATATTGTAGGAAGGGAAGAGTAAGCAGATGAAGATGAAATAGGAGGTACTATATTAAGAGATGAATTTGACAGAGCCCTGAAAGACCTAAGTCAGAACATGGCCCCTGGAGTAGATGACATTCACTCAGAGATATGATACAGTCGATCAGTTGGCAAATAATTTCGTTAACAACTGATCGATTATATCACCAGCGTCCAACATATGCTTTTGCAACTGATATTATTCACAAACGTCTTCATTCGAAGATATAACACTCTTTGTACAGGTAAGTTCATTTTGTTTGTGTCTGATAATTAATAAACGAAATTATTTGCTAACTGGTCGGTTGTATATATCAAAAAAAAAAAATCCTGAACAGAGAGGGTTATATCTTCGAATGAAGACGTTTGTAAATAACGTTAGTTGTAAAAACACATGTTGGACGCTGTGATGTTGACAGAGTATTATAAAGACAAACAGTGAATAAATCGAGTGATGTGGTACTGTTAACTAATCACCTGGAGATCCGTGAAATGGAAATTAATTATAAAAAGCCGGCCATACAGTCGCAGTAAATAAACGAACAAATTACACGTAAATTTCCAGATACAAAACACTATAGCCGGCTGCGGTGGCCGAGGGGACTGGGGCGCTCCAGTCACGGTCGGGGGTTCGAATCCCCCCTCGGGCATGGATATTTGTGCCGTCCTTAGTCTTAGTTAGTTCATAAGTAGTTTCTAAGTTTAGGGACTGATGACCCCGTAGTTAACTCCCATAAGCTATACAAACATTTTAACATTTTCAAAACACTACCTAAACAACGTACAAGTCGATTTATTAAAGCATGTTACCATCTTCCGACTATAGAGCCAGCACTCAACACCATGCTTAAAATAAACCTGTAACAACTGCACCGACCGCAGATTTACCTGAAAAGGTTGGAAAACCGGTTACTGAAATAAAACGGTGTCATTTTAAGTCAAAGTGACTGGTTGCTTTTTTCTTAAATCATATTGAAATTAATAATCACGGGTTCTAAAATGATCAGTAATGGATAGTCTAAATAAATTGATTGCCTCTGTTTCGAAGTTTCCTGTAAGCTTCATACAACTCAAGATTTATGTTACGCTTGAAGGCTCTATTGCAGCATCACGTTTATTCATTGACTGGCGTAATTCAGTGGTGAGCCACGGAGTCGGAGCTCTCTTTAACTTTACAGCGCGTTGAGGGGCATGTTTATCATACAATACAATAATTCTGTGACATAATTCCTCAACTTTACTGTCTAATGTCATTTCATTGCTTATATCATGCCACGGAATGTCTGAGCAAATCTTTTGAAGAGTGTCATAGTTAACCCTTTTTAGGTTTCTACAGGTTACTAGGTGAGATTTTTTCTGGTAGTCTGCATTGACTAATTTAAGAATTTTACCTCATGAGGAGACAGTCTCGGAGCAGACGTCTGATTGGCGCGAATTATTTTATCTGGCTGTGTGGCGTGTGTGTATTGGACCCAGGGGCATTATACTCATATCATTGGAGTGTAACAGTCTTTTGGTTTCTCTGCAGAGGGAGATTTCAACTGTAAGGCCCCTCTCACACTGGAGGCCGTGCATCTGGATGCAGTGAGCCGCTGGTCTTCGGCGCAGAGAGCCCAAGTCCGGCTCACTGCAACCAGACTTCGGCTCTCACAGCTGCCCCCGGGTGGTCAGATGGTACCTAATTGCTGCTGTCGGTATGCAGTTTCTAGAACCAGACAGTAACAAAATGTTTCTTTAGGGGAAGTAGTTGTTGTTGCTACAGCAGTTGTTATGAACAAAAGCTGAGCACGGAAAATAAACCAATGGTGCCACCCAAAAATTACTTCTCGTTTAAGCCTAGGAGCTTTTCATTCCCTTCACGGACACTTCGAGCAGATCCTGAGAAATTTTTCAAATTCTATTGAATTTCAGTAATTTGTTTTGATGAGCAGTGTGCAAAACAGAAACAATTTTTTCGGTTGGTGGACCAACATGAGGAAGCATATAACAATGGAAGAGAGGGTGACTCTGATGCAGGTGCAAAACAGACTTCTTTGTGGCAAAAATGTGGAACATTTTATTATAATTTTAACAGGATAGATACAAACATATCGATGAACTTAATATAACTTCATGTCATTGAAGTTTTTCCGAATAGTACGACATTGTAAGTATGATATATATTACAGAAGTACGATGTCTTCTCAGATACTCCAAATTGCTGAATTATCAGATTGGTTATCGATATCTGGAGTGGGCAGATAGGGATGTTGTGTGTAACTGCTATTTACTAAGATTGAGGACGTTGGGGAGGGGGGGGGGAGGGAGTTGAGAAGTGTGCTGCAAAATTGGGTTAACCTGGCTGATGCAAAGTGCAAGCTCGTAGAATTTTTTAGCTTATATTTATCCACATTTTGTTGAAGTTTTCTGTGTTCTGGAATAGCTTCCAAATATTTCACCAAAGATAATAAAGGAAAGTTTGTACGGAGACACACGACAGACATTTGCTACACTGGTAAATGGACGCAAACAATAGAGACGCTGAATCAACAATGTTTAGCGAAACTGCGCGTGGAGGGCGACAAGCGGCTCCCTGTATCCCGTGTGAACGCTCCCATAAGGCTCCGTGTAAAGCGAGTAGCAGGCGATTCACCTGACGAGCTACACTGCGGCTCACTGAGCCCAAGTCGAAGCTCTGCGTCTCTCGTGTGAAAGGTCGCATAAGGCCCAAAGTAACGCGAATCGCCTCAGCTCTCTGCAGCTGGATGCACGGCATCCCGTGTGAAAGGGGCCTAAGTCGATTTTCGTGAGCGAGCGAGGTCAGAAGTGACTGAAAGGAGCCGGCCGCGGTGGCCGAGGGGACTGAGGCGCTCCAGTCACGGTCTGCACGGTCACTATGGTCGGGGGTTTGAATCCCCCCTCGGACATGGATATTTGTGCCGTCCTTAGTATAAGGTAGTTGATAAGTAGTTTGTAAGTTTAGGGACTGATGACCCCGTAGTTAAGTCCCATAAGCTTAACAAACATTTGAACATTTTTTGACTGAAAGGAGGATGCAGCGCCGACGTTTGGTGGTTTACAGATCACTCTTTCCGATTGGATGTATTTATTTCGAAAAGGAAGAACTCTGCTTCTCTTTCGCCATTTGCATCCGATGTCCATAGTGTGGTGTCGCACAAGTACAAAGTGCGCGCCACCTACTTTCGCCGCGCGCCGCCATGCACGCACGGCACGACGTTCTTACGACGACAGCCACGAGCGCCCTCTGCTGCAACGCCGCTCGTGGCCACCACTGAACGATCGTTCACTTGGGACTGAGTTAGGAACCAGTAAATACTTCGGAATCCGATAGGCACCAGTGAAGACTTGGCTATCAGTTAGGCACTAGGCAGGACTCTAGCTCAACTATGTATCAACATTCTGCAGTACTATGTAAAAGTTAAGTATTGTATAAATTCTGTGCAATATATATCTCGTTCTAATTTACTCTAGTGTTTCTAGTTTCTGGCTGCTCCCCTCCGTACCTGCACCAGCGTGCTATCTGTATTCCTGTGTCGGTCTCATTCCACTCGGCCACCGACACCTACGACGGAAACGAGACACAAAAGCGGCGACGAGGCTGGGACACAAAACATAGTATAACAGATTTCAGATCAGAGCGAACATAGGCACCCACATCGGCCCCGCGATGTGTTTCACGATCTGCTCTTAGGAGAGAGTAAGTGATACGGATTGCGTCGAAAGAGATGTTTGGTTTCATCCAATTTTCAGAAACAAGGATAACACGGAACAGCGACTGGGAGAACAGGTCGTAGAACTCGTGGAAGTGTGCCGTTAACGACTGGACATTCGCACAGGCACAGACAAAAGTATGTTACTGTGTGGCATGGGCCACAAAGAAGCCGCCGCCAGAACCAGTCCGTCCCATTGTGGCCGACCGGGCCGTTTAGCTGCTGGCCGGAACATCAGCAAAGAATGGAATTCGCGGACCAAGACGTTCTTGCAGGGCTGACCAAGGTTGCGGCTGGCTCGAACGTCTGTGGGCAAAATGTGAGAAAGCAGACTAGAAAAGTCAGTGAAACCAGCGACGTGTTTCTGGTGGGTGAGCTTAGTGACACGCTAGGCAAGCGTCGGCCTGACGTCATCAGGAGCTGAACGCGATACGTCGACGTGTCGACACGCAGAAATTGTTTCCGGCCAATGAGAACTCGCTTGCTGTCAGCCAATGAGCTAAGCCACAATACTGTCAAACAGAAGTATCGATGTCAGCAGACGACAATATTCTGAGTATGCTGTATACATTTGCAAAAGAAATTAAATTTATCCTCTTAGGATCACTGTTAACAACATACCCTATAATCGTGACGTATTCAGAAATAAACTACCATATATTGGTGACAAGTAAGTATCAATAAAACGTCACTCTCGAAAATCGCCACGTATTCGAAACTAAGCAGCAAAATATTGGGGGAAAACAAGCAATATCCGCCTAACCATACTCTCGGAAATTACGAGATATTAGAAAATAAACAGCCAGATGTTTCTGACTAGGGAATAGTGTAAATGTCACTGATACTTATTTCATTTAGGCCTACCAGCAATTTAAGCGTTTCCATACGTCTGTCACTTACCATTTTCTCGGAAATCGTAACATATTTGGAACAAAGGTCAAATATTTTTGTGAAGGAAAAACAGAAATAATATTGCTAGTCTTATCACTTGCAGCAGTTTCATTCTCCATTTTTTAGTCACACACAAATTTACAAATTGATGACACCCATTCCTGACACAGCATTTTGTTACAATTAACACCAGTACTGTGTAACGTACTACTGTTATATGAATAAGAAAATCCCACAATATGTTATGAATAAGTAACTACTACAATGTGATACAAAGAATAAGAGTAAAAAAAGAAATCGGTGGGAGAGAATTGAACCCTATACCTCCAGGTTCGTAATTTACTGTTCTATCCACTACACTACAACAGCTAGATACCAAGATCGTCTCTAGTAGACCTTAGTAGGTGTTTTTATTGTTAATGTGTGTTTTTATTTACTTTTAGTTATAACAAATTGATGCGGATAAGATTTTGTTAGCCTGAAACACCTTACTGCGAGTTAAAAAACCAAAACTGCGAGATATACGGCAAATGAAGATATCTTATGTTGACATTGAAAGAGCAAGTGAAAATCTCTTAGGTTAGGTATAGGTTAAAGAAGAAATTTCTTTTTAAGGACTCGTTTGTTCTACAGCTACAAAGATCGATAGCACCCTGTCGTGGCCACATTCGAGTTTGTTTGCGAGTTGTGACTGTGACGTCAACACGACGCTTGCCTAGCGTGTCACTAAGCTCACCCGTTTCTGTGTTTGACAAGGAAACGAATCTCAAAGATATGCTCTGTATACGCCTGTCTGTTTTAGACAACAGCAGAGAGATTGTAAAGGGGACGACTTAAGTAGAAATTCAGTAGGGAAACAGGAGTATATGAGCACAGGATTTCTTGTGAGCTGCCAGTGGTTGTTTGCTAAAAATGTAGTTTATATTAAATTATGATCATAGATAAGGTAAAGCAGTCAACAATCAGAAGATTGGTTTGAACACCACAGTGGTCCTGTTTGGAGGTGGTATGCCGTTGCCTTCCTCCGACCTTCGAACTGACTTACCCAGCCAGTTATAGGGGGACCTACAGTTTAACGTGGGTTCCGAACCACGGTGCTACTCGGTATTTTTCACATGAGCAATACTGCCAGAGGTGAAAGAAGTGGCAAGTGACAGATAAAAATCCTAGGACGTGGCGGGGATCGAACCCGCGATTTGTAGTCTGGCACTCTACCACTGTGCAACCGAGGCGCAACAGTAACGAGAAGAAAGATGGAAGAGTAGCAGTAGTGGTGACGAAAATTAAAATAATAGTAGTGGTAGTGACGAGAATGAAAAATTATAGATTTAGAAAGGCGGGTTATGGAGATTCTTGTTAATAGAGAATGTCAATTCCCGTTAGACCGACATATAAATATACATGAGTACTATGTTTGGTTGTGTGGCCAACTTCCGCAGCAGCTGTTAAAATTGATTATAAGAGGTAATCCGTCTTATGCTGACTGCAATAAAGAGATTTATTTTACAACAGACGCTTTTCGCTTTTTATTTTAAAAGCATCTTCTGTGGTCTGTAAATGATACAAAATGTTTGTACAGTTTGTTTTCGATACATAGATTAAAAACAGTTATTAAAAAAAAAAAAAAAAAAAAAAAAAAAAAAAAAAAAAAAAAAAAACTTTGTGAGCGTTATGCCTATGTGTTTTGAACTTGATAGTTGGTCTACTTACGGTGTTGTTCTATTCTTTACTACATCTCACTGCTGTTTCTCCGTCTTGTTGGCTGGAGTTGGTTTATGGCTTGTGGTTTTGGGCTGTGTACAGCACTTATCGTTTGGTTTTTGTGTCGTTCCTTCCGTTTCATCACAGCACATCACACACAGTCAGCATAAAACGGATTACCTCTTATAATCAATACATGAGTACTTATAATAGAGACATACCGAGGCAATATTTATTTTAAACAATTTCTCGCGAGATTTCGCTAAGTCTTTCAGTTGAAACATGTTTATCATCGTCTTCCTCTCCCCCCCACCCACCCACCCCCCGTCCAGGCTTCCGTCTTCACTACGATCCTGCCATCCTAGGTCCATACATTTTACAGGCCAAACTGTGAGATCGCAGCATTGAAAACTTTTAGTCTTTGGTGCGTGAGTTCTTCCCTCACAGTAATCCCAGTCTTGGCGAGTTTTTCTTTCCTGAGTAAACACTTTAGTTCTTTTACGGTAAGACACACATTTAATTATTATGGGCCGGGGATTCGTGGTACACGGTATCCTACACGGTGGCTTCTAAAGATGTCGGGCACGTCAATCTGCACGCCAAGTTTCTCACGTGCGAGGCTAATGACCCGGTCGTCGGTGTTTTCCCGATTATTTTCGGCTACCACGAATAGGCGCAAGTTGTTCCTTCGTTGATACTGCTCAAGTTCATCGGTGGTCGCATACATGTTAATTTCTAGATCTGCAGATGTTTTCTCTGGTGCAGCAGCGGACTATCTGTTTTGTGTCCCAACTTCATCGCCGCTTTTGTGTCCCAGCCTCGTCGTAGGTGTCGGTGGCCGAGTGGAACGAGACCGACACAGGAACAAAAATAGCACGCTGGTGCAGGTACGGAGGGGAGCAGCCAGAAACTATAAACACTAGAGTAAATTAGAAAGAGATATATATTGCACAGAATGTAACAATACTTAACTTTTACATAGTACTGCAGAATGTTGATACATAGTTGTTAGAGGCCTGCCTAGTGCCTGTACGATAGCAAAATCTTCAATGGTGCCTATCTGATTACGAAGGTCCTAACTCGTTGCTATCTCAGTCCGAAGTGACCGATGTCCTTCAGTGGTGGCCACGAGCGGCGTTGTCGCAGAGGGCGCTCGTGGCTGTCGTCGTGAGAACGCCGCGCCGTGCGTGCATGGCGGCGCGCGGCGAAAGTAAGTGGCGCGCACTTTGTACTTGTGCGACACCACAATCTGAAAGACTGAATTTCGGCGCTGTTGCGTCCAACAGACTCTTGGAGTATATCCATGACCGCGGCCGTCACAGGGCCCGTGATGGATTGCACAATTACGTCTAGCGTGTCTTTGCTGTGCAGCGCTGCGCTCACCTGGGACCGGACCAGCTTCGCAATGTCGGTAATGTAATAATAACGCGCATCTTTCACAATAAAGTTGAATGACCGGAAGAAAATAAATTCGTACCCTCTGAAATCACACAAGTAATTGTGTTAAGGCTAGTCTACACGACGACACTAGGTTGCGAGACTCGTTGAGTGAAATGAGTTGCGCGCAACTGGTTTCGTGTATGTCTGTAGACATGACGCCAATAGTACACACTTCAGTTTCGTTGTTTTGTGAGTGCCGTAGTCATCGTAGAATGAAAGTTTTCGTAGCTGTAGGAGTTGTGGCGGAGCTATTGTTTCTCTGTGTGAATTAGCTGCATAAGACTAAACATAAAAAGAATAAGAAACGTGTTTGGGTACGTGACTGGTTTTAAAAAAGACGTCAGCTCGGTTGCTCAGCGACCTTGTTAGAAGAAATTAATTTAGATTGTCACCAGAGCAATTCACGTTCCTTTCAAATAGAATTAGTAATGCAATAAAAAATAAGATACTGTTATTCGCGAAGTATTGTTACCAGAACTGAAATTACAAATTGCATTACGTTTCTTGTCAAGTAGAGATTCGTCAATACAGTATCTGTACCGCATTCCAAAATCCACAATTGCTATAGTTCGTTTGTATAGTTATTTCGAATTGAATGTATTTTAATACAATTAAAGAATTCCAGAGACGGATTTACGTCTCAAATACGTAAATCCGTCTCAGGGATTCTTTAATTGTATTAATTGATATTTATATCACCGTAACAGGATTGTTCCACCATGTCCATTGCTGAGGTGCTATTCCGCTGCATGGAGAGCCTTGGCAGTAGTGGCTATTATCTTTGGAACAAAGAAACTGAATTAAAGTTTGTGTTGTGGAGGGAAATCGTACATAGACTATTCCGAGGCGCCTTAATCGTTAGTGGTGTGGTAGTCTAACGGTTCGATTCCGCTGTCGGCGGGCGAGCGGTAAGGACGTGTTGTGTTTATGTCGCAGCTGCGGCTGGCCGAGCGCTGTGTTGGTGAGTTTAACGCCGTAGAGCGTTTCCTCAATGTATTCAACTTAGACTAACCATGGCAGAACCTGTAAGAGTTGACACCTTGAAATTTATGTTCGACAAAAGCTTTGCTAGACCTAGTTCGTTTGAATTAGAGAATTTCATGGAGGAGGTTGTAAAGATAGCAGAAGATGACATGATTGGAATTTGCCCATCGATCTGTAGTAGCACAGTTTTCATTAAGTTGAAAAATGCCAAGATATGTGATGATATTGTTGTTAGATGTGGAGGTAAATTGAAATTTAAACACTCAGACGGTAATATCGGCGAATTTAGAGTGAGTCATGCTGGGTTTGGCATTAGAACACTACGCATTTTCGAACTGCCATTCGAAATTACCGCTGACGATATAAATGCTGTTCTGAAACCCTATGGAACCGTTCTCAGTAATGTCGCAGAGAGATGGACAGGTGCTCACAAATTTAAGGTCCTTAATGGTGTGAGGCAGGTCAAAATCGATATGATCAAACACATACCTTCTTATATTAGTGTCCGTGGCCATAGAGCTATTGTGATATATGAAGGACAACCTAGAACGTGTGCAGGATGTGGTGGTACAGGACACGTTCGTGCTGAATGTATGCCAACAGGCGAAGCAGTGTTTCAGAACACGATGTCGCAGCTGCCGCTGACTTACGTTGCGGCAGCTCGTGCGTCCGCACCTGAGGCTACGACCGCAGAGCTGGAGGTACCTAATATCGAAGAACACATTGTGGAAATCGGAATGGAAACCGACGTCCCAAAATATAATGACGGGAAAATGGCTGTTGAACTGCCAGCAGAAAACGAAGACCGTCAATCAAATACAGAAGTCCTGAATGAGGCATTAACCAATGAGCAGGAGACGGAGTACGACTCCCAAACAGTTACGTCCGGTGAAACGTCGACGGATAAACAATCTACGGACAATAAAAAACTGCTCCTGCACTGCGAGAGAAAGCAAAACAATTGCGACAGAAGTCGAACGACACAACAGAGAAAACGCGTGACAGCAACCAGAAAACCATCAAAAAGTCACGAACGGAAGTCTCTTACAGCGGCGTCACGGAAACGTCAGGAAACTCTGTGAAGATGAAAACGACGCAAAAACTAAAGCGGACTGTGAAGAACAACCTCATGACCTCACCGAGTGGAAAAAGGAAAAACGTAAAGGTAACCTTCCTCAAAACTGGGCTGACGACCATGAAGATGCCAACCTAGACCAAGAATTGATGGAGACGAATGATGAAATGACACAGAAGACTGACGAACAAGGAATCAACAGCAAAAGACCTTCATCGGCGAAGGACACAGTAATAACTGATGACCCAGACTTCTATTAAACTGAAATTTGTTGGTAGTAAGATAGACGGAAAGATAGAAAGAATGATCGCATTACAGAAAGTTTAGAATTTAAAACAAAAATAGATCATTACCATTATAATATGACCGAACTACAAGCATATCGGTTAGCCACAATAAACATCAACAAGATAAGGAGCGCACTCAAACTGCGACTTCTCCAGGACGTGATATATGCCGCAGATATAGACATCGTTATGTTACAAGAAGTGACAGATGCAATTGATCTGGATCGAATTACAGGATATAACGTTATAGCCAACCCTGGCTATACTACTGAACTCGGAACAGCCATTTTAACAAAAGAAGGTATTATAGTCAGACAAATAGAGAAACTACCTAACAGCAGAGGAATAGCATGTACCATACACAACACCAGAATAGACAATGTCTACGCGCCTTCAGGATCTGGAAAAAGACGGCAACGAGAAGAATTTTTCAAGGACGGAATAGTACCACTCTTTGGGACCGGATATGATCATGTAATATTTGCAGGAGACTTTAATTGTGTCATTCACCCGAAGGATCAGACGCCAAATTATAATAAATCAGTTGAGCTTGAAAGCATTGTAAATCAGTTAGGACTTGTTGACACCTGGGAGCATACGCATGGTAACATGCCTGGCTTCACGCACGTCACTAATCACTCGGCAAGTCGTTTAGATCGGATGTACGCATCAACTGATTTTAAGGAATGTATCCTACATTCGGAAATATGGCCCACCGTCTTCTCAGATCACGCAGCTTTTATGTGTACCATTAATTTGGAGAAACAAGGGACCTATAAGGCACGAGGTCAGTGGAAACTTAACGTTAGCCACTTGTCGGATCCAGGATGTCGTGCAGCTTTTGACACTACGTGGGAAGCATGCGAAAAACGGTTCCCTCAGTACAGCTCACCGATCACTTGGTGGATTAAATGCGCTAAACCTGCAATAACGAGAACCATGAAAAATTACTCACGGGAGAAGAATGAGTGGCAGAAGAAAACAGTAGAATTTTATTTTCAGTGTCTGCGAGAATTGTATAAACGGGATGCAGCAATAATTAATAATTATGTACAGATTAAGATAATTCAAGCTAAAATAATCAATTTAAAGAAGAAACAACTAGAAGGCTGCAAAATACGGTCACGGCAGCACAATACAGTCCAAGACGAAACAACTTCCGTATACCACTTCATACAGGAACATGAAAGGAAAAGCAGAAAAATTCTTACCGAGCTGAGGGGCAGTGATGGACGATTATTGACCAATCAACGCGTCATAAAGGAAGAGATACAGAAGCATTTTTCAGAGCTCCTAGCCACGAAACCTACAGACGAAATGGCACAAAAAGACTTCACGACACAGGTACCGGGAAGACTTAGTCCGGAAGAAGCAAATAGCCTCACTGCCGAAATCACAGAAGAGGAAGTAGAAGACGCGATACTTAGAAGTCCAAAAAATATATCACCCGGACATGACGGTATCCCGGCAGAATTGTATCAAATGTTCAGACAAAAACTGCTCAATAAACTAACGAGCATATGTAATGAACTTATGAACCACAGCACACACATCCCCAAAGAATTCTGCGAGGGGACCGTGATTCTAGTTCCCAAAACCACAGCAGGCAAGTCCATCAGTAATCTCAGGCCTATAACGCTTTTGAATAGCGACTACAAGATCTTCATGCGAATTCTGATGCAACGTCTCAGTGCAATAATAAACACTGTCACAGGACCGTACCAAACAAGTGTAGGTAAAGACAGAAGAATTTTTCACGCGCTTAGTGATTACAGGGACATAATAGCGATAGCTGAGACATGTAAAATTAGAAATGCAATAGTGTCACTTGATTTCGAACAAGCATTCGACAGAGTCAATCACGGTTATCTTTATAACACCATGAGAGCGATGGATTTTACTCCACAATTCATCGAGATGATCGGGCATTTATTAAAGAACGGCACATCAAAAATTAATATAAATGGACAATTAACCAGTGCAATACAGATCAATAGCTCTGTTAGGCAAGGATGCCCCTTGTCCGTGTTATTATTTGCTATAGCCATTGAGCCTCTCCTATGTACACTAACGCAAGAGTTGCGGGGATTACAGATACATGGACAAAATATTGTCTGCAAATCATATGCTGACGACGTAGGACTTGTAGTAAGAAGTGAACAGGAGCTCCAAACCGCTCTTGACATTATTAAGAAGTACGAACTTGCATCTGCTGCCAAACTCAGCAATGTAAAGTCAAGAATTATGACCATTGGAAGTAGCAATAACATCAGAGCGGAAGGACAACTGACGGAAACGGACAGACTGAAAAGTCTAGGTATAGTTTACACATGGAATATATGACAAACGGCTGCCCTCAATTACAAAAGAATATTGACGAGTATGAGAGCCGGAATACAACTTCACAACCTGCGAAACCTCGATGAAATACAAAAAGTTCGGCTAGTTAACACATACATAACAGCCAAAGTGAACTATGTAGCTCAAATTCTGCCATTACCCAAAGAGATGGGAAAGAGAATGCTCGCAGCGCTCGGCCACTTCGTTAGTAAAGGTCAGATTTTTAAAGTCAAATATGAAACCCTTACATTAATGCACAAAGATGGCGGCCTTAATCTCACAGATGTTTATAGTAAGGCACAGGCGCTTTACATCTGCAAGACCTACCAACAATGGAAAGTTTCGGCCAACAACTTGGTGGTTCATCTTCTGGATGAGATAGCCCCAATCAGCATGGAACCACCAGTAGATGTGCACCACATCCCGCACGAGCTGTATCACCTCAAACATTTCCTCATTGAATACAGCTATATTCGCAGGGCAGTTCCCCAGAAACACATGCAACGAGTACGAGAAGTCTACAAAAGCTTGATAGACAGAAAACCGAGAAACGTAATAGAACAGAAGCATAATCATTTTAACTGGAACTAGATATGGGAAAATATTCACGATCGAAATTTGCCCACAAACGTAAGATCTACTTGGTATTTAGCAGTAAACAGGAAGATACCGACGGCTTTACGGCTGCATACCATACACATGGCGGAATTTTTGTGTCCCAACTTCGTCGCCGCTTTTGTGTCCCAGCCTCGTCGTAGGTGTCGGTGGCCGAGTGGAATGAGACCGACACGCTGGTGCAGGTACGGAGGGGAGCAGCCAGAAACTATAAACACTCGAGTAAATTAGAAAGAGATATATATTGCACAGAATGTAACAATACTTAACTTTTACATAGTACTGCAGAATGTTGATACATAGTTGTTAGAGGCCTGCCTAGTGCCTGTACAATAGCAAAGTCTTCACTGGTGCCTATCTGATTACGAAGGTCCTAACTCGTTGCTATCTCAGTCCGAAGTGACCGGTGTCTTTCCGTGGTGGCCACGAGCGGGGTTGCAGCAGAGGGCGCTCGTGGCTGTCGTCGTGAGAACGCCGCGCCGTGCGTGCATGGCGGCGCGCGGCGAAAGTAGGTGGCGCGCACTTTGTACTTGTGCGACACCACACCCCTCCCCCCCAAACCGCCGCGCCGTCGTGGCGTAGGGCTGAGGGCCACGGCGACGGCACTGGGAGGAGGGCCTGGGCGGGGGCGTTACTGGTGGGACGGGCGTCGTAGCTGAGGCCGGGATCGAGACGCCGTCCGCGCCCCGGCATCTGCCTTGAGATCCTCCAGGGAACCCGCCGAAACCTGGGGAAGGGCGCCCGCCCCCGCCCAGAGGGAGCAGGTCATCTTCTGAGGTGCGTGGCCCAGGCGGCGGGGGCACGCACGGTCCCGGAGTCCCTCTCGGTGACGCTGTCATCTGCGGCGGCGACAGCGGCGGAGTCGCGTCAATCTCCATCGGGACGATCTCGTAGTCCGGGGACGCTGGACCCGTCGACGAACGATGTGGATGTGCTCCCTGGCGGTGAACTGGGTCTGGAATCAAGAAACCGGAGACAGGATCGCGCGGCCTGTGCAGGCGCAATTGGTTTGCGTGGCGCCGCAGCTCCGACCCTGTGGAAGAACGTACAACAAACATATTGCGACCAAGCACGCGTTGAATGGTGCCCGGCATCCATAGGTTCTTCTTGTTTCCAGCAAACACCCTGTACAGCACCGGCGTAGAAACCTGAAAACGCGTAGCGCCATACGAACCGACTCGGTGCGTGGGAGGCTGCAGCAGGTGAAGGAGAGTGCGGTGACGGCGGCCGTGTAGCAGCTCGGCAGGAGACGGGCCGTCACGTGGCATGCACCGATATGTAGACAGGAAAATTTGAAGAGCTTGCTGCCTGGAGTGCTGACCTTTCATCTTCTCCATGTGAGACTTGAATGTTCGAACGAAACGTTCTGCTTCACCATTGGACTGAGGGTGAAAAGGTGCGGTGGTGATATGCTGAATGCCATTCACGCGACAAAACTGTTGAAATTCCGCACTAACAAACTGAGGTCCATTGTCACTGACGATAGTTTCAGGCAAACCTTCGATGCAAAACACTGATGTTAAGGCACTGATTGTACTAGAAGCTGTCGTTGAGTTCATGGCAATCACAAAAGGAAACTTGCTGAAAGCGTCTACAACAAGTAACCAGCGCGTATTCCAGAAAGGTCCGGCAAAGTCAATATGTAAACGTTGCCATGGTCCCTTGGGGCGTGGCCAGTCTGAGAAACGCTGTGGAGGAGCCGCCTGATGCTCCGCACAAACTGTACACTGTGATGTCATGCTCTCTATCTGAGCGTCCATACCAACCCAGGTACAATGACGTCTGGCCAATTGCTTTGTCCTAACAATGCCCCAATGTCCTTGATGCATGAGGCGTAACACTTCTCGTTGCAGGGAACGAGGAACAATCACTCTTGCTTGGTCGTTGTCGGTATGCAACAACAGTACACCCTGACTTAAAGATAATGCATGACGTTGTGCAAAATAACGTCGAACCAGAGGCCGATCAATGTCTTTGGCTCTGGCAGGCCACCCTGAGCGAACAAAACGTGCTACCACACTTAGGTCTGCATCCGCAGCTGTTTCCTGTGCAACCCGACGAGAGTTCAAAGGAAAGTCTGCGACAGCGGAAGCATCTCTGGAGTCTATCTGACAACATGCCATTTCTGAAGAATCAAATGATACATCCTGGCCAACCGGAAGTCGGGAAAGTGTGTCCGCGTTGGCATGTTTAGTGGTAGGTCGGTACAAAATCTCATACTGATAATTTGACAATATCAAGGACCATCTCTGAAGCTTTTGTGCCGTACGTGGCGGAATTGGCTTTGTGGGTGAGAACAACGACGTGAGAGGCTTGTGGTCTGTCAACAAATAGAATTTTCTGCCATAGAGATAATGATGAAACTTTGCGACGCCGTAAATGATTGCTAACGCCTCCTTTTCTATCTGACTGTAATTCTGTTGCGTCGGCGTCAGTAGCTTGGATGCAAAGGCAATAGGACGATCGTGACATCCAATACGATGTGAGATTACAGCGCCCAGACCATACGACGAGGCGTCAACTGCTAACACTACAGGCTTCTGTGGGTCAAAGGGAATCAAACATGCATCACTGAGTAGTGCAGACTTTAATTTGTCAAAGGCAACCTGACAATCTTTAGACCATACTAAAGGAACATTCTTCCTACGTAAGTGATGCAGTGGAGCTGCAATCTGAGAGGCATTGGGAATAAATCTGAAATAATAGTTCAGCTTCCCCATTACTGCTTGCAATTCGTGCACATTCTTAGGAGGAGGCAAGTCTTTGATTGCTCGAAGATGTGACTGTAAGGGATGGATTCCTTGGGCATTAATCACATGGCCTAGGTACTCTATTTCAGTTTGAAAAAACGAACACTTTGCTTTATTGCAACGTAGACCTGCTGCAGTCAACACTTTGAAAAGGCACTCCAGGTTTGCTAAATGTTCTTCAACTGTACGTCCGGACACCACAATGTCATCTAAATAGTTCGAACAACACGGTACGGAAACTGTCAGCTGTTCCAAAAAACGCTGAAAAATAGCGGGGGCGGAAGAACTGCCAAAGGGTAGGCGTTGAAATTGAAAAAGGCCCATGTGAGTATTAATGACGAAAAACTTTTTTGACTCGTCATCAAGTGGAATCTGTAAGTATGCCTCTGCTAAATCAATCTTGGAAAAGAAACGAGACTGTCCTAATTTGTCCATTAGTTCGTCCGGTCTGGGCAGGGGATAAGTGTCTACAATTGTTTGACTGTTCACTGTTGATTTGTAGTCCGCACAGAGACGAAGTTTTCCTGTCGGCTTGGGTATAATTACTATAGGCGAGGCCCACTGACTCGCAGAAACAGGAGAAATCACTCCACTATCTTGCCAACGTTTAAGTTCTTCGGCAACTGTTTCACGCAATGCGATAGGCACTGGTCTAGCTTTACGAAATTTTGGAACTGCAGATTCTTTTAAAGTTACATGTGCCACGAAGTCTTTTGCACAACCTAGTTCCGGCGAAAACAAGTCACTGTATTTTTCACACAATGCATTTATTTTGTCCTGAGGCACTACTGACGAAATTTGAAGCACATCTCTTTGAATCGATAAGCCAAACAAGTCGAATGCATCTAGTCCAAAAATGTTCTGTGTCGATTTGGCCTGAAGAACTACAAAAGCAACTGTTTTTGTTACACCTTGAAAAGAGGCGGGCAGGCTACACGTTCCTAGCACGGGAATATTTTGACCGGTATAAGCTGTTAGCACTTGTTGACACAGCGATAATTTTGGAGAACCCAGAAGTTCATAAGTGTCTTTATTAATTAATGTAACAGCGGAACCAGTATCAAGCTGAAATTGCACAGTCTTATTGTCAATGTAAAGATTCACAAAAAGTTTTTGCTTGCGGCGCTCGACAGGTGCGCGAATGTGGGCAACGTCTGCTACGGTTTGTTTACTGCGCTTGCGCGGGCCGCGTAGTGAAGTAAGCGGCGCAGACTCGGCACGCAGCGGATTAACAACACTGTCACTAGATGGCACTACCGCCGGATCGGCGTCCGCGCAATGCGAGGCTACTACAGTCACTAACTACTGCACTACACTTTTGAGTAGCTACTTGATGTCTACTGTCACTAGCTACACAGTACTGGGCACTATTACAAGGAGCAGTTGCAGAAGGCACTATTTTCACTACAGGATTGCACTGTACATAATCATTTTGCTTGTCCCGAACCCTTTTCCGTTGCACTGTTTTACGCGCCCGTCGGCGCTTGCTACGTGGTGCACTATATAGTTTTGCCATAGGCGCATAACTACTTTCTTGCAATTGAGATCCAAGGAAAGCACTGTTCAATTCCACAGCCCGTATAACATTTACAGAATGAACTGTTCTCGCACTTTGCGAAGCACTGTTTCTAACGTTACTGTTCTTTGAGTTTTTAATTTGCATACACACAGACTGCACATGTCCCAATTTGCCACATTGATAACAGGTTGCGTTGCGACTAGGGCAATGAGCACGCTTGTGGCGAGACACACACTGGGGGCAAGACTTACGAACATTTTTCTGAAATGAGCGTTGGCGCCCGTTATGCAAATTACTGTGTCTAACACTACGGGGCGACCTTTGCGTCGCACTTTTACATTGGCTACTGTTCACTGTCTGTTCAGCACGGCCGGTAGAATTTAAAGAATCACTAGTGCTACACTGAGAACTACGGCTAGGAAAGCGTCCGTTGCGGCGCACTGAATTAACACTGTGGCTTTGCATTTCTACATCTGCTAAGTCAAAAGTATCATGCGCTTCTATAAGCTGCAGTACACTGTCTAATGAGGGGTCAGATTGTTTCAGAATTGCTGCCCGAATTCTGGGGTCCTGAATGTTCTGCGTAATCGCATCCCTCAACATCACATCACTATACGAAAGTCCACAAGAGCAAGTAAATTTACATTTGCGGGTTAAGCCCTTCAATTCCGTAATCCACTCTTGGTGTGACTGCTGCGGTAATTTTTTAAGTCTGAAAAGTCGGTATCGTGCAGCGGCTACAAGAACTTTTCTCTCATAATGAGCATTCAGTGCATCTACAATTTGTTCAAAGTCTACATCACGAGGAGATGCGTGAGGGAATAGTTTCTGCAATAGTACGAAGGTCTGGGGGCCCACAATCGATAAGAAAAGGTTCTTCACTCTCTGACCTGTAATTTGATGAGCCGCGACGAGTTCTTGAAACTGTGCGAAGTAGTCGCTCCATTCTTCCTCACGTTCGTTGTACTGGCGGAACGTAGGGAGCGGTACGGCGGGTGGTGTGGGCTGCTGAAGCGGCGGCTGTTGTTGTTGGTTAGCTGCTTGCGCTGTGAGCTGGGCCACAGCCTGGAGAAGTTGTGTTATTTGCGCCGTCTGTAACTGAATAATTTCCATTAAGTTTGGGTTCGGGGTAGTGGCCATGCTGACCGATTAGGCGCCGTGCATACAAGTAACTTATAACAAAACACAAATGCAATATGAAAGAGGACGCTCTGCAACAAAAAAGTCCACAAAACACGTAACAAAATATCTTCCCCCAAAATTCTTATAATAAGGGTGGGTGGGCGGGAGCAATTTCTGCGTGCTCCGGCTGCTGCTGTCTGGCTGCTGTAAGCGGACTGGTCCAAGGTTCTATCACTCCTCGTCGCCACTTTTGTGTCCCAACTTCGTCGCCGCTTTTGTGTCCCAGCCTCGTCGTAGGTGTCGGTGGCCGAGTGGAATGAGACCGACACGCTGGTGCAGGTACGGAGGGGAGCAGCCAGAAACTATAAACACTCGAGTAAATTAGAAAGAGATATATTTTGCACAGAATGTAACAATACTTAACTTTTACATAGTACTGCAGAATGTTGATACATAGTTGTTAGAGGCCTGCCTAGTGCCTGTACGATAGCAAAGTCTTCACTGGTGCCTATCTGATTACGAAGGTCCTAACTCGTTGCTATCTCAGTCCGAAGTGACCGGTGTCTTTCCGTGGTGGCCACGAGCGGGGTTGCAGCAGAGGGCGCTCGTGGCTGTCGTCGTGAGAACGCCGCGCCGTGCGTGCATGGCGGCGCGCGGCGAAAGTAGGTGGCGCGCACTTTGTACTTGTGCGACACCACAGGAATCACCAAATTGCAGCACGTGTAACTTAATAGACACAGACGAGCACAAATTTACATGTGACAAAATCAAGGATATTTGGGGTTATGTTCGGCGTGTACTCTCGCTTATGCTACGAACATCAGATGACTCTATAACACCAACGAAACTATTACACCCCGAAGAAGTGCCATACCCAAATGCCAAAAGGAATGCTGTCAACTGGATCATGGGACATGCGGTATTCTACATTCTTAGAATTGAAGAAAAAAAGCAAAGAAGACTTTTTGATGTATTTGACAATACAACACCACCAGTTAGAACAGATAAAAGATTATCGAACACTATATGCTAATTTTCTAAAGAAAACATTGACGTCTAAGTAACTATCTACACAATTTTATTTTATTACTTTCTTTTTTTAACTAATGTAACAGCCTCTTAAGTTGCTTATATATAATTACAAGGAAAAGTTTTGCGTTTATAAACAGATTTAAGTTTTCTTTGAATTTTCGGTGCAGAAAAGCCGAAATAATTTATAACTTGAACTATTCAACATAGAAGCTTATTGGAAAGAAGTACAGCTTTCAGTCCTCTTTTATCAAATGCAAAAGGAAGTGCAACTCTGAGTTCTGGTATATACCATGGAACAAATATTTCTTTTAACAAAAATGAAGAATAGAAAAGATTTTGATTTCACCGAAAGGCAATGAAGCCTAGCCGAAGAAGGCATATTTGGAGAGTGAAAGGACGGGCAAGAAGGGGAGATGGGAGGCCCGAAATAAACACACACAAAAAAAAAAAAAAAAAAAAAAAAACCGGTTAAAACGTCTGCCTAGTAAACATGGAGGTCCGGGGTCGATTCCCGGCCGCACCACAAATTTTAATTCAATGCTTCAGATCTATCAACAATGTATTTTAGTCTGAAATTCACTAATCGTTAACCCATCAATATTCAGTTCACGAATAATTGCTTCAAGACCACTAACACACCTGAAATTTTCATCGTTAAAATCGCACAAACACCAAAGTATCGCATATATGACCAAAAACCGGACTGTTTCTTCCGTACCCCATCTTTTTGTTATATTTTGGTTATAACTTAACCTAAAAAACACGCTAAATCAGTTTCGTCAAAGTTGGAAACTGTCGAAATTGTTTAGTTTCGCCAACGAGTTGGGCGTACGCCCACCGCGCATGCGTACTGGCCAGTAGCGCAGTTTCATGAAACGTAGTGTCGTGATGTAAACTAGCCTTTAGGGTTCGGGTAGGGGGTCGCCAAAATATTTCTACTTGGAAGGGGCTCGCATATTCAAAAATGTTGACGAACGCTGGACTAGCTTGTCTGAGGAGATGTTCAAAGACTTCGTGGCAGTTTCCCAATAGAAGCAGTGCATGTACCCACGACAGAGGGCGTTCTACGTCATACTGGCAGGTGAGCCCATACTGCTCCAGTTTATGATAATAAAATAACACCTCAGCCCCTGAATTTGCATTTCGTTTCCTCCTTCCCTTGTGGGTGCTTAACTTATTTTTTCAGATAGTCAAGTGAAGAATCTCACTTAAAAATTCAAGATATCGGTAAGATCAAAGAGAAACAACTTCCTGGTGTTCTGCAAAACTTATTTATTCGTCACAATCAGGTGACAACCGACTCTAGTATGCATGTTTTCAAAGATGTTACAAACATGCTACGATTTACAAAGATTTTATCACAGAAAATCGACTAGTTCATAGGAATGTAAATTACAAGTACAGTTTATGAGAGTTATTAACATTTGTATAAAATATAATAAGTATATGTAAAGGATCAAAACTGACATGATTAAATTAACAAACACAATTTTGTGTGTGTTCTACAATTTGATTATGTTCTAGCAAGAAGCGACGGAAGAATCAGTCAAAACTGACATGATTATTTTTGTTGAAAAGGAAAGTTGGAAAATAAAACTTATTTCAGTTGAGGTGTAAAGGGAAACTGGTGCTGATCATTTAATACTAAACTGGCATCCTGAACCAAATGTTTATTGATTTCCAATATTTCCAGTAGTGTCATCTTTCTGCTTTTCTTCAGGGGATGTAGTGTACATCGTAATCATGGTTTTCTCTGAGAAGATGTTCAGCAAAGGTTGAATCTATCTTTTTTAACTTCCAGCTTCTCTCGTGTTCTGACAATCTAATAGCTACAGCTACAATCTAATAGCTACCAGACTGACCAACATACACTTTCCCACAATGTTTGCACGTGATCTTGTACACACCGCTCTGTGATAGGGGTTGAATTTTGTCCTTACTATTGAATAAATACTTTGAATTGTTGTTTGTATTGTAAAATGCAGGCCTGTAATTTCGAGATTTTAACTTTTTACCATTTTAATCTGAAATTTTGCCTAAATATGGGATGACACACCAGTTTTACTGACTACTGGCTTGTTCTTACTGGCCAGCATATAAAAGTGTTCTGATTTTTCTCATTTCCATTTTATTCAGTATACTGTCAATCAGGGCAGGGTTATAGCCATTTCTGGGTGCTATATGTTTGATTGTTTGTAATTCTGTGTGACATGTAGAGTTAGATAATGGAACAGATATGAGGCGATGGACCATGGAGTGAAAAGTTGCATGTTTATGGCTGTGTGGATGCTGAGAACTAGCAGGGATATCTTTATCTGTTAATATGGATTTTCTAAACATAGTGAATAAGTGTTTCTTTGTGCAGATATCAATAGTAAGGTCCAAAAAGTTTATAGAAGATCCTCCTAGTTCCACAGTGAACTTAATTTTTTGTGTTGGGAATTTAAATGTTGTACAACACTTTGAACAATACCTGTAAAGGAACAGTTCTTTCTTTTCTTTTACTTTTTAGTTATTTTTACCTTTTATATACTTTTACAAACACTGATAAGAATGTGTATGTTTGTATGAGTGTCATTGTTTTCATGTTATACATTTTGATAACTGCATAAAAAGCTATCGAGAGTTTCCACTTGAAGGCCGTACAGTAGACAATTAGTGCGCCAATGAGGCAAAATGGTTATGAGCATTGAGGCAATGATCCCATCGACGCAACAGATTGAAGATTCCTGCTGGAGAAAACAACATGGCGAGAAGAAGTCCCTAACTGACTGTGTATCCTTGTTCCACAGGAATCGCCGACCTTCCGAGGCTTTTTTGTAGGCGTGATAAACGCATTGGCAGGGATCACGACTGTACGGCGGTTGATCAAGTGTCTCCCACCTGAGTTGACGTAACTTCTGTTCTCCAGAACGACTTTTGCGAAGGGGGCGTGCCTTATCATGAAACAGCACCACCCTTTTCCGCCTCATTAGTGAATGGTTATTTTTCGACAAACATTCTCCCCCATACACATTCTTTATTCTCCGACGGATGTGTGGCTGTGTTTTTCCGTCAGTAGCCGGGGAAAATAACACTACTTTGGTCTCATGTTACAAGCTTCCTTAGGGTTTATTTTGCGGACGAGAAGTTAGATTCGGAAGACAGAGTTCCTCACTGCTTCTTACCACAAATCCCCTAAACCGCCATAATCTTACGGATGTTGATGCGTAGCAGTGTGCGTTTGTACCGCCCTACAGTACGCACGAGGTGCCGTAGTTGCTGCCCAAAAAAGCATAGAGTTATGACTAACCTGTTGTCTTCTATAGTTGTGTCCCCAGCGCAGAAGACGGCACACAGGTTGTTGGTTCTTCTTCAGCATACGAGTGAGGCTAAAATATGTTCGGAAAGATGGAAGTACAAGAAGTGACTCGCGAGATATTCAATTGTCAGGGATGCCATTTATTTCGTTTAGACAGCCTATGCTGCCCGTAGTTCGTAGTGAGACCTGGAGTGCTAACATTACTGCCAAACTTTACTCATGACCGCCGCGGAACGGCGCGTATAGTGGTCAGCTCGAGAATGAATCTGCGGCGAGAGGGCACCTGACGCTCTATTTAGCGTCAAAGCAAGGCTGTCGCGCGCCTTCTGCAATATAGTTCTTCTCTTGTTACAATAAGACAAGACACCTTAAACTTCTTAAACTATCAAAACCTAGCCTGTCCTTGAGAGATATTTATAACAAATCCTCAGCTCTGAATAATTAATAGTTAGTAAATAATAAATGAAACTAATATCAAAAGAAATCACGTGACATGAAATGCAGTAGCCAATGCGAGGAGAGTACCAGTAACATGGGCGGGCTTTCCCATGGTAACCAGCACCTACTGTGCCATATGCTACTGCTCCCCACCCCACATTCCAACATATGCTGCACTTCTGTCTTACTTTCACGTTTAAGACACGTAAAATGTT
This sequence comes from Locusta migratoria, assembly GCA_026315105.1. Classification (NCBI taxonomy): domain Eukaryota; kingdom Metazoa; phylum Arthropoda; class Insecta; order Orthoptera; family Acrididae; genus Locusta; species Locusta migratoria. The sequence goes on along the minus strand of CM048755.1, from coordinate 732,460,894 downwards.
AGCAAAGAAACGGCCAGCGGCCAGAAATATGCAGTGGCCATAGGCCAGGATTATCGCAATGTCTAATAATATCGCCATAGTTCACGTTTCCGCATTTACCACACACACGACGGAAAAACACCAACATCATAGTATTACCTTGCCTTCATGTCAGTCGTAATCTACCCTGAAAGGAGTCGCACCACATTGTACATACGCTGCAGCAGAGTCCGCAAACGAAAAGTTTTTGGTCGCGTCTCTTAAATTAAATTCACAGTTGTGAAGGAGTTTTCACTGAATCAAATGTAACTGGCGTAAATAACGCTCTGTGCAGTGGCGTAACGTTAGGGCCGGCAATGCAGGCCGCGGGGGCTTTAGGGGGCCCTCAGAAACGGAAATTAAAAATTATTCAATAATAATATTTTGTTAGAGCAACCACAACGGCAGAATTTTATTTTTCAGCGAGTAGTATGTCACGCCGGATATACCTTAGGGTGTCTTCATAGTGCTAGCCATTTTGCTCAGTGCGCCAGACGCTCCACGTCGGTTTAAACGCTCGATTATTTGGAACAATGCCAAAGATACGAGTTTGGTTTCAATGCCGCTGACCGCATCTGCAGACTTCCCCGTCATCGGTCGGGCGAGTTTCACTCCGGAGTAATTACATCGGCCGTACTAACCTTGGATTCTCCCGGCGATTTTCATAGAAGAGCAAAGATGCAATGGTTTGCGCCGCTATTTGGGTCCCCGATTTTCGATTTATTGCGAACATATCGGCAATGATGCGCAGTTACCAGTAGGAGCTATCTCTTGTTTAATTTATAATAATCGCATTTATATGCATGGGCGTCACCGCTGGGGGGAGGGAGGGGGAGGAGAAGAGACGTGTCCCCCAATATTTGTTGAACATTAAGTGTTTTAATATTTAGCAAAAAAATACATACATATATTTCTTTAAACGTTCAGAATGCCCTAAAGGTGGTTTCACGTGCAAATTTCGTCAACGTTTTGCTAGGTGATCTCCATCCCCCCCCCCCCCCCCGCCTGGTCGTTCTCAAAAATTTAATCGACAAGTCCTCTGCAAACAACGAAATTATTTTAGTAAATTTAAGACCAAACAACACTTCTCTTATTACTATGAGGGCTTGTATCTGACAGTTACGTGTCACATTGAATATTCTAGTACTCTACATCTTAGTTTATCAACTTGAAGAACTAAAATATGAAGTTCTGTGCTTCTTCACCATTACGTACCTATATGTTACAACAGTTTATTCTCAGATGTTTCACCTTCACACTGTCAGGTCATTTAAGATGTATGAGACATTTCTCATGTGTTCGTCTCACTTATTTTATTTTTTGAAAAAAAAAAAAAAAAATAATCGAGTATATTAACATCAGTGGCTGCTGTTGTGAGAATTTTTGGATAAACCTAAATTCTTAAGGCATATATGCACCTCCTAGCACAATGAGCAATCTTGAAAAATAATTATTATAATAAAATAATATTAGTAATAATAATAATAAATTATTTTTTCAAACCTCCAGTTAATTTGTGAGGCCATCGTCTTGATACTTTCTAGTGTATATACGGTATATCACACTGTTTCATACGAAAGTCACTAAGTACTACTGTACGTAGCAAGTAAGCATTCCCCTTCATCGCCCTTCGTCCCTGCGAATACCGCCTCATTGCATTACTACCCACGTAATTTCCATTTTTGAGCGGCCTTTATCCCGCACCCAAACTGTAGCCGAGCGCGATTTTACCAAATAGCTTACCTGCTCCGCTTTCTAGAGAACAAATAGCAAGTGGCGTTAACAACATACAGCGCTGACTTTATTCAACATCAATGTGATGTGGCAACAAGTCTACACTTGCAGCCAACTCGCAATCATTTTTAGACCAGTTCTCTCCACAGGGTGTTCGTATTACGTGTTTCATTAAGTGGTGTCTGGTGTGATATTGTTCTGACTTCAGTAAAAACATGTCTTGGTGTTTATGCGTTTACTTTAACATACAGAAAAATGAAATCTTTTAAAGACAAGTGCGAACATCTAAGTGGTCCTGAAAAATGAAAGAAGAAGGGAGAATTAGAAAAAGAAACAAACAAATTAGTTAAAATAAGTTGTTTCTTTTCTGTTCCGAGTAATAGTTACACTTCAACAGCCACGAAATTTTGTAGTGTGACTTCGGAAGTGAAAAATGTCAATAGCAATTGCATAAGCGAAAAAGATTGTGACAAAATCGCTTGTAGTGTGGCAAGTAAGTGTACATCAGAAGTGGAAAGCGACAACAGCAACTGCGTGAGTGAGAAAAGACTATTCAACTGATCGTGCACACTATCCATTAAATGTAGATGAAGAAACTAAAAGCTTCTCTCTGAGGTAAAAACCTTATGAGCCAGGATGTCCATTTCCCAAAGACGCTAATCAGAAAAACCGGTCGTTTTCCACTAAATTTTACGAGAAATTCACGTTGACAGGACAAAGCATTTGGAAAGAGTGGTTGTGTTACTCAACCAAAAATGACTCTGTCCACTGAGAATGTGACGTTAACACTGGCATTAAATAATATAGCATTTCGGGAACATAGGGATGAAGTTGGAAAATCAAACAGTTGAAACTTTTCGGCAATTATCGAGCTTCTCGCAAAGCACGATCCAGTGTTAAGCGATGTAATAAATAAGCCAAAATATACGCAAAACTATCTTAGTCCTTCAATTTAAAATGAATTAATAAGTGTCCTATCTCGTGCAGTTGAGAAAGAAATTGTTAATTACATTAAATCCGCCTCATTTTTTCCCCATGATTACAGATACAACTCAAGGTATTACGAAAAGTTATCAATTAACCCAATACTTAAATACATTACAATGTCTCACAACGTCACTGGAATACCTTGTGAAGTGAAGATAAATGAGAGCTTTTTGGGTTTTCATGAAATGAAAGTTCAAAGTGCATTAGGAATGGAAAAAGATATACTAACAAGGAGAGGACGCCTACTCGTCATCGCCGAATTCGTCAAAATTCATAGTATATGCAGGGCGTGGTGATATATGAAAGTGCACCAAGTGGAACTCCAGACGGCTAAGCGTTCAGGAAATAAAAGGACTTTTGATACGGATCTATCACAATATGCACTTTATCAACCGCCCTGAGAGAGTCTGTTTAAAAAGCGGTGTTTGGCTCAGTGGTAAGATATCGGCTGTGTACTGAAAGGTTCGCGCGTTGTACTCCGCCCGGCGGCAAATATCTGTTTGCTCCTTGGCAATACGTACGCTACTGACTTCAGATTTAACCGCAACATCATAAATGTTATTTTGTATTTATATGTGCACAACATCAGCATGGGACGTCATTATTTAAAACAAGCATATTATCTGTTGGACTGTGCGGTGAAAAAGCTCTTTTCAGAATGTTAATCAAGTTTATTTTTCTATGAAGACACAAAAAAACATGTAACTGCAAAAGGGCGGCGGTCATAACGTGCGCAAGATGCGGTCAAAAATGTAGCTTCCCCTGATTCTTCGATAAATATCACCCCGGTACACGTAATTGATCAATTGCAAAAGAATGGAAGTATCGATTTACATACACGACGTTCCCAAGTTAGCGTTAACTACAGTCCATTTTAAATGTTTGTAGTCCCAAATTTCAACCAATGCCCTTTCTTTTTTTGCTTATATACCGAAAACTAATTAAATAATCTATATGATGTTGCGGTTAATTGTGACGTCAGTCTACATCTACATCAATACTCTGCAAACTACTGTGAAGTGCATGGCAGAGGGTACATCCAACTGTACCAGTTATTAGGGTTTTTTTCCCATTCCATTCAAGAATGATTGTTTAAATGCCTCCATGCGTGCTGTAATTAATCTAACCTTGTCCTCACGATCCCTACTGGAACAATATGTAGGTGTACGCATTGCCAAGGAGCAGAAAAAAATTTGCGCCGGGTGGAGTTGAACCCGCGACCTTTTCAATGCGAATCCGATCTTTTACCGCTGAGCCTACGCACGCCCTCACAGGAACAGTTGATAACGTTCATATGGTGATAGATCCGTATCAAACTTCCTTTTATTTCCTAAACGCTTGTCAATCTAAGAGTTCCCAGTTGCGGCACTTTCGTGTCTCACCACGTCCTACATATACCATATATTTGGACCAATTCGGCGATGACGAGTAGACGTCCAATGTTCAAAGTTCAAATGTTTGTATAGCTTATGGGACTTAACTACGGGGTCATCAGTCCCTAAACTTACAAACTACTTATGAACTACTTACGAACTAGGACGACACAAATATCCATGCCCAAGGGGGGATTCGAACCCCCGACCGTAGTGGCCGTGCAGACCGTGACTGAAGCGCCTCAGTCCCCTCGGCCACCGCGGCCGGCGGTAGACGTCCTTTCCTTGTAAGTGCAATAGAAGAAAAGAGCGTTGTGTCGACTAAATGCCGTGGACAGGGATATGACGGTTATGCAACAGACATCTACAGGGCGCGCGGTTGCGCGCCGTCGGAGGTTCGAGTCCTTCCTACGGCATGTGTGTGTGTGTGTGTGTGTGTTTGTGTGTGTGTTGTCCTTAGGTTTGTTTACCTTAGTTTATGTAATTTGTAAGCTACGGACTAATGACCACGCAGTTTGGTCCGATAGATTTACAAACATTTGAACATTTGATATGAAAAAAAAGAAAGAAAAAGAAAACTGCGTAATATGTGGAACGCATAATTTAAGACTTGATCTAAATAACGCTGCATTTAGAATTCAAAAAGTCAGTTTCTTTTATGACACAGTAGAAACTTTGTACGTTTTCTTCAGCAATAGTATTAAAAGATTAGATATTTTGGTATCTTCTTGTACCTTAAAAACGTTTTGCCCTACACGTTGGTCATCGAGATACCAGTCTGTCAAAGCCCTTCATTATGCTTATGCCAATGTTCTTAAGGCTGAGTCAATAATAATTTTGATATCTACGAAAATGGGGGAAAGAGAACATGCTGCTGTTTTGATTAACCAATTCCAAAAAGCTAAATTCGTTTATCAGGTCGTGCTTCAGTCAAAAATTCTAGAATCTACTAATTTAGCACCTAAAATTATGCAATCGGCAAATATAGAGGTTGAAAAAGCGTGTTCTCTTGTTCACAATGCAGCTGATAGTTTATCTTGTTATCGAAACAATTTTGAAGAAGCAATATCATCTGCTATATTATTAGCAAATAAATGGGTCATATCACCAAAATTTTGAAATGAAAGACTTCGAAAAGTGAAAAAACATTTTGATGAATTGTCTCAGGACGAGCGTCTAGTAGATCAAAGTATGTATTTCCGAACCGCTGTTTTTAATCGCTGTTTGGACATTATTGTAGGCCACTTAAAAGAAGATTCGAAACTATTCATAACGTCAACCATTTCTTCAAAGCGATTTTTCCAACATTTTTAAACACTGCTTCCGATGAAGAGACTTACAATGCAGCAGCAGTTCTGCAAAATGAATACGACGTGGATTTATCGAGTAAGATCAGTTTATAGATTTCAAAAATGCTCCAAAAAAGAAATAGTCTCAATAACCACTGCCCTAGATGACTTAGCAAATGTATAATGGACAATTTAATAGTAGCTGCCAGCGTTTCAGATATGTGCACAACATTTTACCTGTTTTTAAATATCCCTGAGACTTTTCTTCGGCTGAACGATCATTTTGGAAGCTCAAGCTCATAGAGAACTATCTGCGGATATCTATGACACAAGACAGACTTAATGAACCCAGCCTCCGTAGTATCGAAAGTGAAAGGGCTAGATCCATTGATATTAGTGAAATCATCAATACATTTGCATTTCACGCCGTATGCTTCACTTTCACTAGAGATCATGATGATTACAGTGTGGTTTTGTAAGTACAAGCACGACAGAAATCTAATAGAAGTACAGGTCAATGCTTATTGGTATTATATGACAGTAGCTGTAATTTATTTACTAGTCTCCCTGTACCTCAATTACAGTTGTGGTAGCCATTACATGTATGTAGATGACGAATTGTAGCTATAATAGTTTTTATGCTAACGATTCTGCCCAAGAACCTGTTGCTGCCTACGATGTGAATAAGGGATAGAAAAATAAATTTAAGGTGAGCGAAATTTCCATTCTTCTATTATTCATTAAAAAATATTGATTTCTGTACTTTCTGACTCGCTTAACTAAACGTTAACCAAATATCTGATCATTTAAAATACCGATTTATGCATTTCTGGTAGACACTTTGTGGGTCGTTTTTGATATTACCTCTTTTGAAAAATGGTAAAAAATGATGCACTCACAATGTTATTTATTTTCTATTGTTTCTTATCTTACACAGTACCGGAAGACTGCAAAGCGAATGTGTCACGGCGGAACTATCAATTTAGACTAGTGGGAAGTACGAGATATGTCTCACGTTCCGCAGTTTTGGTACTATTGTTTGTTTACTTTGTAAGTATGGATCAAAAATAAATGTATGACGCTGTATTATTCCAGTACGATTTAGAAATGAAATAGCTATCATAACTGAATAGTAAAATATTTATAAAGCTCTCATAAGAAATTATACTGATTGTTACGGCGTACTGAGATCACATCACACTAGTTCAGAGCGTCACCGCAGTTGCTTGGCAGCGATGGGAGCATGTTTTCTTAGCAGAGTACGGCGTTTCTCAAAACATGGCACGATAACAAACTACTGCTCAAACACAGCTTCCTCAGATCATCCATTTAATGGTTGAATGACGACGGCACAAGTTGCCGAAATCCGATACGGCGCATGTTATATCACCACTCGCGGGAGCCAGGAGCCAGTAGGGTACCTAGCTGAGTCAGGCCCAGGAAAACGACGCCCCAAGCGTCCAGGCCAGGAACTTGCAACAAATATGTATGGCGAGGAGTCGTACGCGTCCCGTGACTCAACTTCATTGATATTGACTCCAGACTGCTGCCAAATGACGTCATGGCACTGAATGTAGGAGAAATATGCAGAATTTCACATTTTACATGATAACACATCCTGTTAATCAGATTTATGTGTACATTATGCAAATATTAAATAAAAATACTCATGAAACATCGTATTTTAACCTTCAGGCTGTATTTCGATACAGACTGAAGACGTATTCAGCTGTGAATATTCCTCTGTTTCTTCAGGATTCATTTTCAGTTTTTCTGGTTACACAATAACTGAGTATGCATCTGTATTGTCGTTTGGCGAAGTGATCAAGTGGTTTGAGCATCTCATACACAGGTTATCACGTAAGTGCAACTCGAGGTGTAACTATAAGTTCAGTAAAAAACTTTGTTTCAAACACAGTTGAATTTTCTCGTGCGATTATGACCAACTTTTGGTCATATTGTATTCTTCTCTGTATTGGTCTACGACGAACTTTTACGTATGTCTGAACGGACGCCAAAGCTATGAAATGTAGAGTCGTGGGAAATATTTCGTTACGAAAGTGTGGGTCCTTGACTTTCTAAAGCGTTGTAGTGTTCAAAAAGTGAAATGAACGGTCAAACGGGCGTTGTAATCTTCACCGAGAGATTGAACTGTACTCCCGAAGGAAATTCAAACAAGGCTGAGACTTTAACGATACAGTTCACTGCTTTCTGTTGTGACCGAACTACTTCCATTCTGGGCTGGCCGTGTGGTCTGGAGCGCCACGTTTGCGATCGCGCTGTCTCTCGTGTCGGAGGTTCGAGTCCTCCCTTGGTCATGGGTGTGTATGTTGTCCTTAATTTAAGTCAGTTTAAGTAGTTTGTAAGCCTAGGCACTGATGACCACAGCAGTTTGGTCCCATAGATTTAAAGACTTTTGAAGATTCGGATCTACTTCCATTTAAAAGCAGGGCGTACTCCTTTCCTAAGCATCTAGTTTTGGCGGACAAATTCTTAAGGTAATTTACGAGGAAACACTATGTTCTTTCTTTTTCACTATTCTGTATTCTATTGCTTTTTGAACACTAATAAAGTGGATCGGTAGCACTGTTCCCCCATACTGTTCCATTCTAAATCTGTGAACAGGTGGTTCAACTGACTACTGTTGTGTAAGAAAGTCTCCAGTTTCCTTCCGTGGTCGTTAGGTGATCGGGATACACAGCCCGATTCTGAGGACGACGGAAACTGCTTCGAAGATTGTTCAGGTATATTTATGGAGAATTTCGATATTAGTAAATTGTGATTCTCACAGGCAAGTCGTTGTTTTTGTTGTTGTTGTTAACCGATTACTGTTGTTGTTATGGTCTTCAGTCCGGAGACTGGTTTGATGCAGCTCTCCACCCTACTCTATCCTGAGCAAGCCTTTTCATCTCATAAGAACGACAACCCACATCCACTAGAATCTGCTTACTATACGCGTCTCTTGGTCTCCCTCTGCGATTTTTACCCCACACACTTCCCTCAAATGCTAAATTTACGATTCCTCGATTTCTAAGAATGTGTCCTACCAAGCGATCCCTTCTTTTAGTCAGGGTGTGCCAAAAATTCCATTTCTCACCAAATCTGCTAAGTACCTCTTCATTAGTTATGCGATCTACCCACCTAATCTTCAGCATTCTTCTGTAGCACCACATTTCAAAAGCCTCTATCCTCTTCCTGTCCGCACTGCTTATCGTCCATGTCTCACTCCCGTACAAGGCAACACCCCACACAAATGCCTTCAGAAAAGTCTTCCTTACACTTAAATTAATATTCGATGTTAGCAAATTTCTCTTTTTCAAAAATGCTTTTCTTCCCATTGCCATTCTGCATTTTATATCCTCTGTACTGCGACCATCGCATGTTATTTTACTACCCAAGCAACAAAACTCATCTACCACCTTCGCTGTTTCGTTACCTAATCTAATTCCTTCAGCATTACCTGATTTTCTAAGACCGCATTCCATTATTTTTGTTTTGCTCTTGTTAATGTTCATTTTATACGCTCTCTTCAACACACTGTCCATTCCATTCAACTGCTCTTCCAGGTTCTTTGCTGTCTCTGACAGAATTACAATGTCATCAGCAAAACGCAATGTTTTTATTTCTTTCCTCTGAACTTTAATCCCTATTCCAAATTTTTCCTTGCTTTCCTTCACCGCCTGCTCGATGTACAAATTGAATAGCATCGGAGAAAGGCTACAACTCTGTCTTACTCCCTTCCCAACTGATGCTTCCCTTTCATGCCCTTCGAGTCTAATAACTGCGGTCTAGCTGTTGTACAAGTTGTAAATAACTCTCCTTTCCCTGTATTTTACCCCTGCTGACTTCACAATTTGAAAGAGTGTATTCCAGTCAACATTGTCAAAAGCTTTCTCTAAATCTACAAAAGCTAAAAATGTAGGTTTGCCTTTCCTTAATCTATCTTCTAAGATAAGCCGTAAAGTGAGTATTGCCTCGCGGGTTCCTACGTTCCTCCTGAATCCAAATTGATCTTCCCCGAGGTCAGCTTCTACCAGCTTTTCCATTCTCCTGTAGATAATTCGTGTTAAAATTTTGCAACCATGACTTATCAAACTGATGGTTCTGTAATTTTCACACCTGTCTGCGCCTGATTTCTTTGAAATGGGGATTATTACATTTTTCTTAAAGTCTGAGGGTATTTCGCCTATCTCATACATCCTACACACCAGTTCAAATAGTTTTGTCATGGCTGGCTCTTCCAAAGACTTTAGTAGCTCTGAGGGTATGTCATCTACTCCTGGGGCCTTGTTCCGACCTAGGTCTTTCAGGGCTCTGTCAAATTCATCTCTCAGTATAGTATCTCCTATTTCATCTTTATCTACTTCCTCTTCCCTTCCTACAACATCGTCTCTAATTTCATTTCCTTTGTAGAGCTGCTCTATGTACTCTTTCCACCTTTCAGCTTTCCCTTCTTTGATGAGAACTGGTTTCCCATCAGAGTCCTTGATATTCATAGAGCTGTTTTTCTTATCTATAAATGTTTCTTTTATTTTCCTGTAGGCTGTATCTATTTTTCCCCTATTTATACATTCTTCTACAGATTTGCATTTGGCTTCTAGCCACTCCTGCTTAGCCATTTTGCACTTCCTGTCAATATCATTTCTTAGTCGTCTGTACTCCATTTTGCCTGTTTCATTTACTGCATTTTTATATTTTCTCCTTTCATCAATTAAATTTAGTATTTCCTGTGATATCCAAGGATTTTTGTAGGTCTTGCTTTCCTACGTATTTTGTCCTCTGCTGCCTTCACTATTTCATTTCTCATTGCTACCCATTCCTCCTCTACTGTTTTATTTCCCCCGTTTCTGTCAATTGTTGCCTAAAGCTCCCCCTGAAATTCTTAAGAACTTCAGGTTCCTTCAATTTATCCAGGTCCCATCTCCGTATTTTCCAACCTTTTTGTAGTTTCTTCAGTTTCAGCCTACAGTTCATAACCAACAAGTTATGGTCAGAGTCTGCCCCTGGGTATGTTTTACAGTTTATCATCTGGTTCCGGAATCTATGTTTTACCATTATAAAATCTATCTGATACCTTCCGGTGTCTCCTGGTCTCTTCCACGTATACAACCTTCTTTTGTGATTCTTAAACCACGTGTTTGTTACGAGTACTACTGTTGTCGGTGTTGGCTTCGTATCTATCTTGACAATGATAATTCGATCACTGTGCTGCTCATAGTAGTTTACCCGCATTCCTATTTTCTTATTCATTATCAGTCCTACTCCTGTGATACCCCCAACTGATTTTCTAATTATTATCCTGTACTCTCCTGACCAGAAATCCTGTTCATCCTGCCACCGAACTTCACTAATCCCCACTATACCTAACTTCAACCTATCCATTTCCCTTTTTAAATTTTCTAATTTTGCTACCCGATTAAGGGATCTAACATTCCACGCTCCGACCCGTAGAATGCCAGTATTGTCTTTCCTGATGATCACATCCTCCTGAGTAGTCCCCGCCCGGAGATCCGAATGGGGGACTATTTTACCTCCGGAATATTTTACCCGAGAGGATGCCATCATCATATATACATACAGTAGAGCTGCATGTCCTCGGGAAAAGTAACGGCTGTAGTTTCCCCTTGCTTCAGCCGTTCGCAGTAGCTGTGTGGCAAAGCCACATTAGCTGATGTTAAAAGGCTAGCTCAGTCAATCATCCAGACTGTTGCCCCTGTAACTACTGAAAAGGCTGCTGCCCCTCTTCAGGAACCACACGTTTGCCTGGCCTCTCCACAGATACCCCTCCGCTGTGGTTGCACCTACGGTACGGCTATCTGCATCGTTGAGGCACGCAAGCCACCCCACCTCGGCAATGTCTGTGGTTCATGGGGGTGGTGACCGAGTAAGCGAACACAAAATGCGAGATGGGCGAGCACAGCCTAACTGGGCAGGCTGCCCGCAGTAATAATTGTGGCCGAGCACAGAGGCCTTAACACAATCCTACGTAACATCTCTCTTCGAAGACGTGACTTTGTATATGTGCAACAACTACCGGTACAGTTTTCGCATGTGTTGTGTGGCTCGAGAGACGCCACTTGGTAGTGATGGAGAGGCGACAAGACCTGACGGTGAAGACTATTTTTAATACGTTGGAAGACGAATGGTAACTTTAATCAGCCATACAAGAGCTCATTTCCGGCTCTGTTAAAAATTTAATCGTCTCCTGGATTTCAGGGTTAGTACTTATTTAATCCTGGCGTAGTTTCCTATTAATTATAAGCATAATAATTCTTCAGTTTGGAAAAAAAGTAATTTCTTTCTGTGGTCGATATTAAGTTATTTTCCACATATTGTTGAGATTAAATGTATCAAGTAAGCGTCCTTAAAAACGAGAAAAACGAGAGAGAGAGGGGAATAAGGAGAGAGGTTTGTGCAGTACGACATGGCGAGGCGACAGAAGGTGAGGCGTTAGTAAAAAGAGGTTATGCTCTGTTTTTCAGCTGTCCGAAGACTGGAAAACAGATATAGTGGCAGCACGTGGCCGAGTAAGAGTAATGTGGAAGCGGACAAGAGTTTGGCTCTGTCCCTTCTTCAATGGAAGAGCCGTATCCAGTCACACAAAGAGCCAGAGACGCAGCATTTGTTGAAGGGGCCTGCCTGCAAAAATAAACTTCTGGCCCCCTGACATAGCTTTAATTACAGCGTGTAGAATTCAAACATTAATTCAATGCGTTGTACATCCTATATAGAATAAACGTAATGAGATGAGATTTATCTAATAGGAAAGTTTCTTCATTGGCCATTAGCAGCAGATTTCAAATGTAAAATTAAATGTAGCACTGCAGTATTCCAGATCTGTAAACACGTCACGTTCTTTGGTGCATCAGACAAGTTGATGTAAACAAACGCCGACATATTGGATTTAGAGTACCTCACAAATCAACATGGAGCGATACAAATACACATATCTCTCTCCTATAATCTATAAATAAGTTCTTTCTCTGAAGATTCGTTCAGTTTATAAGTAATAGATGTAATCTTAATTCAGTTGTAAACAATATAAACAAGAAAACTTTGTTATATTTAGGATAGACATATGTAAACTTTTTAACCTATGGAGTCACATGACTTTGTTATTTTTGGACGCCAATGGAGACCTGAAATCAAAACTACTTTGTGATGATGGGCTCAGTCTCGAAAGTAGTAACGGTGAAACAAATTGATTTACAAAAATCTTGTGTCTTGTTGTAGTATTTATTTACTACAGTATTAATAATAACTACCAGACATACAATAATAATACTTCCGGCAGTTACACACTCAACACAGGCGTGTGTAGGGATGCCATCCGCATTTCACTCAAACATTCCATTGGCGTGAAATTACGAATGATCCGGAATTTTTGTAACAAACTTCGTAAGTTAGCTTTCATGCACCGTATTCTACGGTCGCTACGAACATGATAGTGACACGTGAATGTCCGGTTACGGTAGCGGTCATTCGTAGCGGTGCCATTAGCCTCACACTATGACCAACGCAATGCGAGGAATTAACGTATTGACCGCTACATAAATCCTGGCAGTGTTGTGCTGTCACAGGATTCTCGGCTCACTGGGCTGGCGTCACTTTGACGGTGCATATCGTAACCGTAGCACCGTCGCAGTCACACATCGCAGCCCGGCTATCACACCAACTACCTTTTTCAATTTTTATTAATTCTTTTCTTTACGCAAAGAAACGAACATATTAGGCAGCATAGATCGCAAAGAAATAACCAAACTGGAAAAACTGCACCGACCTAAGTGTTATGTTTCGTCAAAGGAGGAAAGGGGAATTTTTTTTTTTTTTTTTTTTTTTTTTTTTTTTTTTTTTTTTTTTTTTTTTTGCGCCATCTCTTTTATTATGCAGGGTGTACATTTATGTCCGGAAACACTTTCAATTATTTATTGCACAGGAAAGAAACGTTGTACAGATGTAATAAGTATTACTCTGAAAGTTATTTTTTTACTAACTTTCGATATGCGAACCATGTGTGACCCGGCGGACGTCAATAGGTTATCAAATTTTGCCATACCCGTTCCATCCTGGCATCGTCGACTGTGGCAGTCGCTTCCCTTATTCTCTCCGAGAGATCTTCTACATCACGTGGTAGATACTCCAGATCTTTAATGTGTCCCCGCAGAAAAAATTCACATGGAGTGAGAACTGGTGATCGGGGACGTCTTTTCATGAAACAGCTGTCCGTTTTTGTAGCAACCGGCAGTTACGTGTCAAGGTAGCCACGAACTTTACGATGAAAATGGGGTGGAGTCCCGTCCTGCTGAAAAATGAACGGAGGGTCCAATTGCATTAGAGGTATCAGCCATTGCTGGAACACGTCCAAGTAGGAATATCCAGTGAACAGTGCTCTCGGCGGAGAAGAATGACCAGTACAGTTTTCGACTTGATAAGGCGCAAAAAACATTTACCTTTGGAGAATAAAGCTCAAATTCACTGAATTCATGTAGATGCTTTGTACCCCAGATTTAACAGTTATTCCTTTTCACTTTCCCATGAGTGTGAAAAGTGGCTTCGTCGCTGGAAATTAAGCGATCAACAATGCCATCCCCATTCAACTGTTGCCAGTGACAGATACAGAATTTTTTTCTTAGGGGGGGGGGGCACATAGCTGAACATGTCCTTAAAGGATTTGTGAGACTAATTTTAAATTACACACACACACACACACACACACACACACACATATGTTACAAAGCCACAGTCACTTCTTAGAAAAAACTTTTTAATATACTTCCAACTAACTATTAATGCACTATTAGTTTTTGTGCTTTATGGCGTCATTTTGAAGTGACTATGATTACAAAAATATTACAGTTATTCAACCACATTAAACAGTGATAAGCTTCAAAATTTACTACAAAATAAAAGTGTCTATGATTACAAAAATATTACATTGATTCAACCACATTGAACAGTGATAAGCTTCAAAATTTACTACAAAATAAAATAAAAACATAAAAAACAGAGAATCTTAAGAGTGGAACACTATAATTATCAAAATGACAATAACAGAATGTGCACTGGGTTTAGTAGAATTACCAGTCATTCGTTTTACTCATTTAATACCATGATCCTGTGGGCATCTTTGTACAAAACTTTTATTTTTCGACCATATTGTACAACAGTTTGAGTTTTCGAGTAATCAGTCTTCTTCAACCTTATAGTCCAATTATTCCAAATTTGTAAATATGTAGAGGTACCTATGCCAATTTCACATGGCTTCCTCTGTGTAGGGCTTCCGATATACCCATCTGACCAAACTCAGAAACAGTTACAAATCGAATTCAATTCAGAGCGTGAATGCTCAGTGTTCGTTGTGGGCATACATGTTTCATCCTTTATCATCATAGATGATGAAACACTTCTTGCCAAAATGCATTTTAAAAACTCTCATGTTCAAATCTGGTACGATAGGGCAAGCAACAACAGTGCAAACAGCTAATGTCAACACTTCATACCGAACATTATTGACAGTGCTTGATCTACGATATTTCCCAACTGGGGCAGAAACTAGTTAGTGGCGCTCCCAACCCTATCCCCCAGCTACCGGGGGCCTGTTTATAGATGGTAAGATTTGGTAGTAGTGAGATGAGCATTTACCTATTATCTCGTTCCTGAAACACGTGACTGTTCGACTCAACTGTAGTTGTCACCGAGGATGAACATGACGGTGTCTCATTAACTCATGATGACTTTTGTGGTTGAAACCACTTGTCAGGTGTTCGAGGAGTGCTGAGGTGAGTGTCTTCAACAAGTGGCGAAACCAAGATAAAAGCACGTCCTAATGTTGGAGATGTTGGATGACCACCTAATATCAGACTGGGCAGCTGGGCAGTCGACGACCCATGCATACCCTATCAACACCAAGACATCGGCTACATGGGCACTTGACCATTGTCACTCGACGCTGTTGCAGTGTCAGTGCGTTGCCTGATGAATCCCTGTACCTTCAACGTCATGTAGTTGGGAGGTTACGAATCCGTCGTCTTCCAGGGGAATAGTTTGTTGACATCTATACTGCGGGACGGAGACAACCGGTGTCGGCTCAATTATGCTCTGGGTAATAGTCACCTGCGCACCCATGGATCCAGCGCAGGTACTATAAAGCACTTAGACGTCCAAGAGATATCGTACACTGGTAGCAGACCAAGTTCAGTCCTTCATGAGTTTTGTGTCCCAACTTCGTCGCCGCTTTTGTGTCCCAGCCTCGTCGTAGGTGTCGGTGGCCGAGTGGAATGAGACCGACACAGGAACAAAGATAGCCCGCTGGTGCAGGTACGGAGGGGAGCAGCCAGAAACTATAAACACTCGAGTAAATTAGAAAGAGATATATATTGCACAGAATGTAACAATACTTAACTTTTACATAGTACTGCAGAATGTTGATACATAGTTGTTAGAGGCCTGCCTAGTGCCTGTACGATAGCAAAGTCTTCACTGGTGCCTATCTGATTACGAAGGTCCTAACTCGTTGCTATCTCAGTCCGAAGTGACCGGTGTCTTTCCGTGGTGGCCACGAGCGGGGTTGCAGCAGAGGGCGCTCGTGGCTGTCGTCGTGAGAACGCCGCGCCGTGCGTGCATGGCGGCGCGCGGCGAAAGTAGGTGGCGCGCACTTTGTACTTGTGCGACACCACAATGAGAACGTGGCATTTTAGATAAATGGCCAGGATTGTGATGGAGTGGTTCAAGGAAAAAACTGGCGGGTTTAAGTTGATTTGGTGGTCCACCATCTCGTCAGATCTTAACCCAATGGTAGACATCTGAAGTATGATGGAACGTGGCGTCACGGCGCATCACCCTTCTCCTCGGAATTTACGGGAGTTAGGTGTGCATACGTGGTACCAACTCTCTCCAGTCATCTACCAATGCCTCATTGCTTCTATGACAAAACGCGTCGCAGCTCTGGTAAAGGTGGACGTGCCGGCTATTTTCTGCCTGATCAGTGTATACCGAGTGTATCATAATTAGCAGATAAAACTGTCACTAGTGAAAGTACATGGCAACAGAATTTAAAACGCTGCAGTGGATACGGGACTGCTACGAACCGTTGTAGAGATAATTCGCAAAGATATGGTTACAATCTTTCACTGACTTCGGTATGACATATCGTCCTAGTTAGTACAAACAAATTTAAAAATGCATACTTTTAGCATCTAACTGAGGTCGAAAATTTCATATTGAGGTTAGTGCCGGCTCGTAACCATAGATTCGTAGTTACCTAACAAACTGTTGTAATTCGCCTTCTTACGGTCGAATTGAAACACATAGAGACATAATTGCTCTTTGTAGGACACACAGATAAATTCCGCCCCGCAGCTTTAACTGAATAATGACATCACACTGAGATTCCTACAAACTCATCTGCGTACGTAATGTCTTACTATATGCGCCTTCTTGAGCACTGTTTAAAATACAGGCTCAATTCTGAAGCTTCATTCAACCACCGTGGAGCTAGTGAATAGTTGTTCTGAGTAGCAAGCCTGTATAGAGACAGAGCCACTGTGAAGGGAAGTAGAAAAGGTGCGCACCAGAAAAGGCTCTGGCGAAAGAAAGGCCGGAGGGGGAGATCCAGCCTGAGTACGAGGAACTCAATGCATATGTAAAACAGCGCGAGGCGGCAGCCAGGAAGGAGACATCCGTGGAACAAATATACCGAGTTTCTGGCTCCAGATCATGTGTTGACACCACTGGATATGAAAGAAGGAACTTTTATTTAGGTGACACCGCCAGTACTGAAGAATGGTGTATCACATTCACGTCTCCTTGTGCTTGCTTCCACACTTTCTATTTGTTCTCTATCATCTCCATAATGTAAAATGCAACTGTTTCATTTGTACGTTAGGAGCAGTTTTCCAACAGTTCTCAGGCTCAGAGGGTAGTTTGGAAACGATAGCAATGGTTTTGTTTCTTTATAACACGAATAAATATACACTACTGGCCATTAAAATGGCTACACCAAGAAGAAACGCAGATGATAAACGGGTATTCATCGGACAAACATATTATACTAGAAATGACATGTGATTACATTTTCACGCAATTTGGGTGCATAGATCCTGAGCCAGAACAACCACCTCTGGCCGTAATAACTGCATTGAGTCAATCATAGCTTGGATGGCGTGTACAGGTACAGATGCCCATGCAGCATCAACACGACCACAGTTCATCAAGAGTAGTGACTGGCGTATTGTGATTAGAGGTCTGCATTATGTCCGATTTTTACCGGCGAGTCCCGCTCGCCCCTCTGGCTCTCGGGAGTATGCAGCCGAGCGTCCTCTTTAACCGGTTGCGGGCAACCGATCGCCAGCGCTCGGCCGAGCGCGCCGAACGCTCGGTCGGTCGCCAGTAACCGGCGCACTCAGCGCCAGCGAGCTGCACTTCGTCAGACTGGTTACATTAATACTTGTTCTATAGATCATGAATACGACACTTCGTAATAATGTGTAACTTGTCAGTGTAATAAAAGGTGTCTGTACAAGATATTACATTACACAAAATGTTATATCACACAAATATATTTTGTATTATTTTTCTTTTTCTTTTTATTATTACTTTTTATTTTTTTTATTTTTTATTTTTAGTTTTACTAATTTATATTTAAAAATTCATCCATTGAGTAGAAGGAGTTGTCATTCAGTTATTCTTTTAATAAATTTTTAAATGCTTTTTAGCTATCTGTCAGGTTTCGATGCTGTTTGGTAGGTGACCGAAGACTTTTGTGGCAGCATAATTCACCCCTTTCTGTGCCAAAGTGAGATTTAACCCTGCGTAGTAATATCATCCTTTCTCCTGGTGTTATACCTATGCACACTGCTATTACTTTTGAACTGGGTTTCCCGCGGCGGATTAGCCATGCGGGATGCGCACGGCCGTTCGCCATCTGGGGTTCGGGTCCCCTCTCAGGCATGTGTGTCTGTGTTATCCTTAGGTTAGTTTACCTTAGTTTAAATTGTTCGCAAGCTACGGACTAATAACCAAGCAGTATAGTCCGATTTACAAACATGTGAACATGTTTGTGAACTGGGTTGGATAATTAACAACAAATTTCATAAGTAAATATATATACTCTGAAGTAACTGTGAAGATACCTAAATCCTTAAATAGATGTCTCCAGAACGATCCGAGCGGTCTAAAGCACCTCGCTGCGGAGCGCGCGGTTGCTCGCCGTGGAGGTTCGAGTCCTCCCTGGGGCATGGATGTGTGCGTTTGTCCGTAGGTTAGTTTACCTAGGTTTAAGTAGTTTGTAAGCTACGGGCTGATGACCACGCAGTTTGGTCCGATAGATTTACAGACATTTCCAGAACGATCTTGCGCGCGCTCCAGTAATTATTCTGATTACACGATTATGTGGAATGAATTTTTTACTCATTAGTGAATTACCTCAGAATATGATGCCATACGAAAGCAGTAAATGAAAATAGGCGTAGTAAACTGTTTTACTGAGATTCTTATCGCCAAAATTTGCTAAAACCCTAACAGCATACGTATCTGAACCCAAACGTTTTAGCAGACAATCAATGTGTTGCTTTAAGTTTAATCTCTCATTAATTCACACATCTAAAAATTTTGAAAAACTCTGGTTTCCCTTCAAAACGAACGTATAATTTCGAAAAACCTTAGCTACAGACTTCTGTTCAAAGTCTATATTTATTACTGGACTTGTGCCATTTACTGTACGGAACTGTATATGCTGTGTTTTATCAAAAGTTAATGAGAGTCCGTTTGCTTAGACCCACTTAATAATTTTGTGAAAGACGTTATTTACGATTACATCAGTTAGTTCTCGTTTTTTGGATGTGATTACTATACTTGTATCATCAGCAAAAAGAACTAATCTTCATAAATGTAGAATGGCAAGTCATTAATGTATATCAGAGATGAGAGACCACCGCTTCATATTGACACTTATTTCTTTTACAAATGTCTTTAGTTGTTTATTATCAGTTCTATAACCCAAATACTACAACTGTATATGTCATATTTGATGTTTGATAGTTGTATGTTTAGGGAATGATGATCCCGCAGTTAAGTCCCATGAACTTTACAAACATTAAACATTTTTAAATATACTTTCTATGAGTTTCACCATTTTATTTTAAGTCGTATGTATTCCATAAAATTCCCCATTATTGTATGTGACATGGGAATTTTCTGGAATACATACGACTTAAAATAAAAATGGTAAAACTCATAGAAAGTATAAAATTCAACAAGA
The DNA here is from genome assembly GCA_026315105.1 of Locusta migratoria. NCBI lineage: Eukaryota > Metazoa > Arthropoda > Insecta > Orthoptera > Acrididae > Locusta > Locusta migratoria. The sequence goes on along the minus strand of CM048755.1, from coordinate 732,441,236 downwards.
CCTGTCTCAAGAAGAAATTTTTTTTAATATTTTGCAAACTACTGGAGTTTCCACCAATGAGGTGATCATGTCTTCCAATAACTGCAACGTTAAAAACTGTAATTTCTGTACATAGTATTTCGTTCCTTTTGGTAGACAAACGGTAATGCAGTAGTCTAATTGTGCGTTATGTGCAGCGTATCTCCTTGTAGTTATCAGACCACAGATCAGCGTTTAAAGAGCACATTTTGTTCTTTAAAGCACATACTAGCTTGGGTACCATTGTCACCCGTATTTTGTCGGCCTTTTCTGTAATATGCCGCGATACAGCGGTAGGGTGCGGAAGAACATCTTCTATATTGACTTTGCCATACGTGGCGCGAACATTGATGAGCTCCTGCGAATAATTCTTGAAGCCAATCTTACTACAAGTATTTAATGGTAGCAAATCTATTCCGCCCATATCGACCAACCTATCAACAAGAACTTTCTTTATGCTACTTGGTACTGCAAGTGGTAATTCTGCTCCGCATTTACTTTTGCAGTGCCGAATCATACCTGTTGTGCTTGACTGGTACGAAAGTATAGTATCGCATGTGGTACATTGCACGAAACCAGCAGAAACCTGTGTGATAGGATCCACTATAAGTGCAAAAGATTTCCAAGCTACACTTTTCGACTCCTCTTCCGACATGTCTTTCTTCTTCAGGACTAACGAGCCGCTCCTAATTCTCTCCACAATACTTTTTTTTGTTTCATGAATGGAGCCTTTACGACCTATAGTTCGTTGATCCATAACGCTGACTGCGCTGCTCAAAGCGAGGTCGTTTTCTAATAGGATTCCACAGTGTTGAGCGCGCGTCGGTCGTCCTGTCACCGGCCGAGACTACGAGCGCGCTCGAGCGCCCGGCAGAGCTCGACACTTCCGCCGGTAACCGAGAGGCGGAGGGCGACCGGCCACGTGGGGCATTAGACGGCCACAGCCGTGCCGCAGCGTGCGCCTACCCCAGCCGTCGAGCAGCGGCATGAAACGGGAAAGGCTCGAGCGGTTGTTTTCATCGAAATACAGAGCTCTATTTGTGATGAGCCAGTTGCTCGGCCACCCTTGACCAGACGTTTTCAGTTGGTGAGAGATCTGGAGAAGATGCTGGCCAGGGCAGAAATCGAACATTTTCCGTATTCAGAAAGGCCCGTACAGAACCTGCAACATGCGTTCGTGCATTATACTGCTGAAATGTAGGGTTCCGTAGTGATCGAATGAAGGGTAGAGCTACGGGTCATAACACATCAGAAATGTAACGACCACTGTTCAAAGTGCCGTCGATGTGAACAAGAGGTGACCGAGTCGTGTAACCAATGGCACCCTATACCATCACGCCGTGTGATACGCCAGTATGGCGGTGACGAATACACGCTTCCAATTTGCGTTCACCGCGATGTCGCCAAACACGGATGCGACCATCTTGATGGTGTAAACAGAACCTGGATTCATCCGAAAACATGTCGTTATGTCATTCGTTCACCCAGGTTCGTCGTTGCGTACACCATCACAGGCGCTCCTGTCTGTGATGCAGCGTCAAGGGTAACCGCAGCCATGGTCTCCGAGCCGATAGTCCATGCTGCTGCAAATGTCGTCGAACTGTTCGTGCAGATGGTTGCTGTTTTGGAAACGTCCCCACATGTTGACTCAGGGATAGAGACGTGGCTGCACTATCCGTTACAGCCATGCGGATAAGATGCCTGTCATCTCGACTGCTAGTGATACGGGGCTGTTGGGATCCAGCACGGCGTTCCGTATTGCCCTCCTGAACCCACCGATTCCATATTCTGGTAACAGTCATTTAATCGCGACCAACGCGAGCAGCAATGTCGCCATACGATAAACCGCAATCGCGATAGGCTACAATCCGACCTTTATCAAAGTCGGAAACGTGATGGTACGCATTTCTCCTCCTTACGGGAGGCATCACAACAACGTTTGACCAGGAAACGCCGGTCAACTGCTGTTTGTGTATGAGAAATCGGCTGGAAACTTTCCTCGTGTCAGCATGTTGTAGGTGTCGCCATCGGCGCCACCTTGTGTGTATGCTCTGAAAAAGGTAGTCATTTGCATATCACAGCATCTTCTTCCTATCGGTTAAATTTCGCGTCTGTAGCACGTCATCTTCGTGGTGTAGCAATTTTAATATCCAGGAGTGAATAACAGGAATAATACGATGAAATCACTTTTGTTCATTAGCTGAATTTGTATTAAAGTTATGAATGGTATTCAGTGTCCGTATACGCAACTGCGATCTTTCGTCTGCAGACACGTTTCGTTTTATTGCATATAAAGCATGTTCAGTGGTATGAAATAACATATATCTACAATTTGATATTTTAATTGGTCGAAAAGCAGTTCGTTAAATTTCTTGTTTGTAAAAAGTTGACTTTCTTTGTTACGAAACTGTTTGTTAATCAGCGACCAATGGATATAGGTGCAGAAATATAGGAAACTGAACACTATATAAAACAACAAAAAATGCACTTAAAGGCCACTTTTTATCACCTCTCCTTCTCTAACTCAACCATTTTCAGTGCCTCTGACCTCCCCTCGCCCACGTATCACTGCACGCCTTGCACCCCCTCCTCCCTTTCTTCTCCCTATTATCGCCGCGCGGGAGTAGCCGAGCGGTCTGGAGCGCGAGGCCTCCCGTGTCAGAGGTTCGAATTCTCCATCGGGTATGGATATTTGTGATGTCTTTAGTATAAGTTAGTTCATAAGTAGTTTGTAAGTTTAGGGACTTACGACCCCCCTGTTAAGTCCCATAAGCTTTACACACATTTGAACATTTGAGCCCCTATTCACCTCTTCTCGCCCCACTCCCACAACCACTTATTACCAAACAATATTTCAATTCTATTTCCTTATATCGAAATAAATACTTGATAACATACTTAAAAAGACAATAATAATATAAAATTAAAACGTATTATTTCAGAGTTTACAATACTCCAAAAAACAGAAGATACTCTCGCAGACACCGAAAAGTACACAAATACATAAAATACTGCTACATTGGACATAAAAATACGAAAAGATTCATAACGCTAAAGTGAAGTGCAAACTAGAAAGAAAATCATTAGTGGAGGAAGCAAAAAGTACCGTGTATTATGCAACACGTCGGCGCTTTATGATGTGGGCAGGAAATCTAAGAAAAATTTCCATAAGTAAGAAAATTATCATTTTACAAAAAAATTTAATGAACTGTTTTACGGTCTTTAAAAAAATCAGGTCTAGATTTCAATCATTTCAGACAGCTGAAGATGTATTACATTCCATAAAAGGAAATGCGTCTGGTGAAAAAAGATCACATCTTATTGTAGTTGCAGACGGACAACGTCGTAATTGTAAAGCAACTGCGGACATCATGGCCACACAAATGAAGAATTTTTCGACCCGTGTTACCGTTGTCTGATTAAAACTATGCCATCATTTATAGCTTGATCGCGTCTGAGATGCGATCGAATTATCTTTCACGTGATAACTTGTATACTTCCGGGAATCGTGACGAAAATCACAAGATGAAGTAGCGCAGGGACTGGGCGTTAGAGACGATGTACAACCGTGCTTTCTCGAAAGGTAGGGAAGGAAGTCGGAGGTGTCCGTTTGGAAAGAATTATTAAGGCCATTTAGTGGAGTAATGAACATTTAAATCTGGATAATGGACAAGGATTCGAACCATCGCCATTCTCATTGCGAGTCCACTTTATAAGAATTGCTCTACGTCACTTATTGTGGGAACGGCGAAGTAGGACGCAGTGGCAATAAAATCTAAAAAAAAAATGTTCGAATGTTTGTAAATCTATGGGACTTAACAGCTTGGTTATTAGTCCCTAGCTTACAAACTACTTAAACTAAGTTAAACTAAGCTAAGGACAACATACACACACCCATGCCCGAGGGAGAATCTAACCTCCACGACGAACTGCCGCGCGCACCGCAGCACGGCGTCTCAGTGCGCACGGCTATTCCGCCGCGGCCACACAATAAAGACTACATATATCATAATTGATGATACAGTGTCATGAAAGACGCTACAGTTGTATTTTTAAAATATTTATTGCAACAGCCTTAGTTGCAATTTGAAAGAATCTGTCTCCTCAAAACTGAAAGGTAATGAGGTACAGTTTTTAGAATTTCATTTTAACTTTTGAGTATAAACAGTCTATGTCATTTACTTTCTCGAGGTACTGTATTAAAAATTTTATATTTAAATTTCATTTAATCTACATTATCTGCTCAACGAGTTGTTTATTTATTGATGTATTCTATTCTTATATTCGAAGTTTAGCACTGAGTGTCATATGAACTAGTTATCAATTGTGAGTAATTGCAATAGAGACAGTTACAGTGTATTTATTTTAATCCTACAACTAACTACAGAACATCAGGTTAACTAAAAAAGATATCACATAAATTAAGAAATATATGATAATCGTGCTAATATAATGAATTGATAATTATCCTTGCTGCGGAGCGTGCGGTTTCTCAACGTCAGAGGTTCGACTCCTCCACCGGGGTTGGGTGTGTGAGTTGTTCTTACGTTAGTTTAAGTTAGTTCCAGTAGTTTGTAAGACTAGGGACTGATAACCACAGTAGTTAAATCCTGTAGATCTATAAACATTTTAGCATTTGATAGTTATCATCAGCAGTGACCTCAATTATTTATCAATTTTTGATTTGTTCCATATTCAAAGTTGTTAGTCCCGCCATATTTTCTTGTGTCGTTCTGCAGTAACTATGTGGACGGGGCGTTAAACACTAATCTTCCTTTTTTTCCTTTGCCTTCCATCGTACATGTTTCTTTTTTGCTTGTTCTTGCTTGTAGTTCACCAGTGTCCTTGGTGTTCCGTCGTCTTTCCTTGTTTTCTCCACGTCTGTCTTTTGTTGTTCTTTTTGTTTTTCCAATTGAAAGGCACTCAATATTCACGCCTTGAATTTGAAAGTATCATCACTTTATTTGATGTTGCCACCTTTACTCCTTAACAGTGAAAATTACTAAATGGTTCAAAACATTTACTTAAGTTGAGGCTCGCTGGTCTTCTAAAAGCTGAAAATCTGCGGTCCATTTCCCATGACTTTATGAAATTTAGAGTAGATAATATTTAATAACCTATGTTGAATTTTGAATAAGATCACTGAGCATTAATTTCTGGTCACTGGTGGAGTGACTTCTACCCAGCACAGTGCAAACTCCGTAATGGTATTGTGCAGTTATTACAAAGTTCCTGACAAATACGACTCCCCATTAATACATCCACACAGAGTCCAAGGTTATATAAATAATTACATCGTCAACTTATCGACTGCAATATGACCGCTGACAAAGGTGATTTACAGGAAACAATAGTAGTACTTAAAACAACTAAGATGTCAACAACTTATTTTTATGTATTTGTTTTCTTGCAGTTGTGGTTGGATATGAAAATGTAATTTCTCAGCTGTTAAAAAGTACAGGTAATTTGAATAAGAAGTCGTTTTGAAAACTCTTTCGATATAATTAATTTACTACAGAGAGTGACTTTGTTAAGTGTTGTATAATCATTTAATTGTGTAAACAACTAAAAGAAATTTTGTTGTTAACGTGAATAAGTTGCATTTTGAGATTGTTAGTTACGAAGCAATTTTAGTAGTACAAGTACAATAGTACAAATCTCTATCCACCAAGTTAGACCAAATATTGAACGTATTCTGAAGTCTCTGTCACGTAAGCTTCACGATGGAATGTAAATTATTGAAAAGGTATAATTACATTTTGTAACTAGTAACTGTGCCAGTTTAATGTATGCTTTTGTTATGAGTAATTTAGATAGTTATTTACCAATTTTGTGTGAATATCAAACAAGACTGAATACCAATAAAATTTAAATTTTTTCACATTTGATTAGCTTTCGTTTACTGCGTTTTTTCAAAAATAGTTGTAGCTTTGGCTTTTGAACAAACTTTTTCGCTGGCAGCAAATAAGTCGACTGTTACTACATTAACACAGTCTAAAGATGATTGTTATTTATTTATAAGTGTCACTGTTTAAATTAGAGTATAAAAGTGTCAGCCGAACGTTTCGATTCCCAGCAACCTGTAGCTATGTACTCGACAGCAGAATCGATTAGTAAGTTAACTGACCATTATCCGGCGCAAAAATCATTGTATGATAAACCTCTCCAGTAATTGATATAACAATGTAGACTTTCTCAGGCAGGATGAATTTCTTTAAAGTTCTTTTGTGATGTATCATGATATAAAATAATTAAAATGTTAATTTACAAGACCAAAATGGTTATATGAAATTGGCGTAGTGTTGACGGCGTCTCGAATGGTGCATTGCAAGGGGGAAACGATCTCGGAGGAATGCCCAACAGTCTCCATTGTGAAACAAACAAGAAATCGATAGTTCTTTGACACAATTCACTGCATTTGTCTTTGTGAGAGTTATAAAAGTCTCATCTGGGAAAAGAAGTGATTGCGGTACAATAAGATGGGAAGCCATGCGGAGTAAAGCAGTTATATTCCGCATCAACACTGAGGGTGAGACAGGCTGGAGTGACTTGACCTAAAGTGACGTCATGCATATTTCATTGACAACCAGCTACCGGCTCTAACAACTGTTGATGTTGGAGATAATATGGTGCATAGAACGTCAGAACACGAGCGATCCTATTGCAAAATGCCGACTCTTCACCGTAGTCGGGGTGTGATTCATCATCATTCGGCGATAAACGGTTTGTGCCGTAGGAGTCATAGTACGAGGTAAGTCTCCATTGACATAATTATACTAGATGAAAAAAATCTTGATTTTTGATAGGGAGGTAGAAATATATCTACTGCAATGGGCAGCACGTGGGAGGAAGAAGCAAGTTCCAGGGTTGCCGATAAACCGGTCCGGTGGATAGAACATAAAAAGCAACCGCAACTTACGTTTACAAATGCAAGGACGCCGTTCCGAAGAGGAAGTGTGTCAGATCGAACTTTACAGATAAACCCGCGCCCACGATGTATCCTGACACCGCCAGCAGTCAGTGCACCATCGCATAACCAACGATAAAATTTGGGCGAAGTTACGTATCGTAGACACCAGATGAGGAGTGTCGTAAGAAACTCGTATTATGTGTAACGCGCGCATTAGATCGCGTTCGTGCGGGTCACCTGAAAAGATATTTAAAGTTAACCGTCGATATTCGCGGTATGTCGTGCATTAATGTAATTCCCAAATAGGTGAGTGTATCCAGTGATCGCAACGGGGCCAGAATTTCTCCCGGAAGACTCCAGCCTTTGATCAAACTACCGCACTTTCTCCGTGTCGGGCGATGTAATCCATCACCACTTGCACTTCTTTCCCAGATCAGGCTCAATCGCTCAAATATCAGGTCATTCATGTACTGACGTAAATAACAGCATGAGCCCTCACTCTGATCGTTGTCAGTCGACTCCATAGTCCACAAAAAGTGACTCATGAGCAATGGCAGAAAGCTTCTGCTGGGGCCGAGCGGTGTGTTCCCAGGTTTAGGTCAAGATGAGGCGTGGAACCTGGTGGAGCGCCAAGGGACGCTAGTGAAACAGAATTATAGTTGACACATTTTATTCAGTAACATACATAAGTTTGATGAAGGCGCTAGCTCGACAGGAGCTAGAGCAGTAGGTGGGGTCGCCTTCGAGCTGCAACCTTGGTGTTTCGTATGATGGTAGTGCCCGCACCGCACCGCGATGCCGGGAAGCGATGCAAAGACTGTTACTGTGAAGTGCTCTCTCCCTTCACCAGGCTATGTAGCAGCCAGTGGATCCACGCAGGGACCCCTCTGAGGTCGGATGTCGTGCTGGTTCCCGACTCGGGACACCGGCTGGCAGGATTAGCACCAAAGTGCTAACTCGACGACAGGAACATTGGCCTTTAGTAACCAACCACTGAAGACTGCGCTGGCCTCAGGCAGCCACCATAGAGGTGTGAAGTCGCCAGCACAGCGGATCACCATCTTCCCAGATGATGTTTAGTGTGAAGTATGGCCTCGACCAGACTCCATCTCTTAGCTGCCTCTAGCAGCTACCCGTATGTACTGCTATCTGTGACAAAGACCGAGCACAACGATTAGGCCAGTGAATTGACGACTACATCCTGGGCATCGTCGATTCAGAGGACCAAGTGACTGTTACTTCTGAATGCGGGAGTATTTATACATAAAATTGGCTGCAGCTATGACGTATGAAACGGTTTGAATGGTTCCCTTTGAAAACGCAGTGTGCGCCCGATGTGTCTTTACCGCTGACGCACCCGCGGTCTTATTCACTCTTGTGACAGAGTTACGTGTAGTTATGAAATGTTTACTAGCTGCGTCTCTGTCTGACAGCCATTTCACTCACACACAGTTCGCTGACGGTAGGCTTTCCAATTTGCCGACGCAGCGGCTGCCGTCATCACGCAAGGCGGGTGAGCATTTTCTGCTACAGGCTGCTGACCTTATTTCGTCTTGCTTAAGTGAGCAAACCAAGATCTTAACACATTTCCCTGTCACAATGTTTGCAGCGTAACACTTCATCGTCGTCCTCGACGAGGAAACTCGGAGAAGCCGCCGGACAATGCGTATGAAGGTGTACGCAGCGCGGAATGGCCGCTTTGTCAAAGGCATCATACTACAGACTGGGCGGCCGTTCCCGTTGGAGGTTCGAGACCTCCCTCGGGCATGGGTGTGTGTGTGTGTGTGTGTGTGTGTGTGTGTGTGTGTGTGTGTGTGTGTGTTCTCCTTAGTGTAAGTCAAGGGACTGATGACAATAGTAGTTTGGTCCAATAGCTTTGCAAACATTTGCACAGTTTAAGGTCTAGGATAATGCGATCCGTTACATCCCTGCCTCATGAACGTCATGACTCACTTTATCACAGGCGTGATAGACGTATACCTATACTACGGCACTACAAACACAGCAGGTCGGTGTCTGTGCTATAATGTACGACAATCACTGAGTGCTGTTTTTATGTTACTTCCACCACAAATGTTCAAATGTTTGTAAATCTACGGGACTTACTTACTCTGATCATCAGTCCATAGACTTAAAAACTACTTAAACTAACTTATGCTAAGGACAACACCCATGCCCGAAGGAGGACCCTAACCTCCGATGGCGAGAAGCGCCGCCCTCCGCAACCAGGTGCCTTGGAACGCTCGACCACTCCACCGCGGCACTTTCACCCCTAAAGACACCTTCGATTCACAGAGGTGACTGAAGACAGGATGTGCTGGAAACGAACAGCAAGGAGATCAATGTAAAAATCTTTAGTTCACGATTTAACAAGTTCAACGGCCGATAAAGTCCGACATCCTGATTCCCTAGTAGTCTGGGAATTGTAATAAACAGTCCTACAAATGCAGGCGAGGATGTTCAAATGTCTGTAAATCTATCGGACCAAACTGCGTGGTCATCAGTCCGTAGCTTACAAACTACTTGAACCTAGGTAAACTAACCTACGGACAAACACACACACCCATGCCCCATGGAGGACTCGAACCTCCTCGGCGAGCAACCGCGCGCTCCGCAGCGAGGTGCTTTGGACCGCTCGGCTACTTCACCGCGGCAGGATGGATCGTTAGTGTTAACCACCTATGATACCTCTCAATCCAGCAAGGAACCATAAGATAATGGAAGGCATGGTAAAACTCCAACGTGACGCCATCCGCACCCACGAACGTATTCTGCGCTCCACTATGGAGAGCGTTGGTGGGCCATCAGCCGTAATCTTGTATATATAAGACTCTCTCTATCCGCCCAGAGGATGCGTAATCTACTGTTATCAAACCCTAATCCACTACTACTTAAAACTGCTATTAGTGGTCCATAAAGGTGCTGGCAGTGTCATCCTGGGACATCAATCTGGAGCCATGCGGTATATCAAATGAATCAGTTGAAATTCAACCTGGAATTGAGGAGATGGTACGTGGTCAGAGAGCATGTGAAGTAACGTAAAATATAATTCCGTGGTATATCGATGCAAAATCACTTTATCATAACCATATTGTACCATCGTGCTACGCAAAGCACGTTTAGTGGATTAGAACCACCATCGAAGCGTTGAAGAATGTGTCGTATGTCATTTCTAACAAACGTTTTAGGACTGATAACCGTTGCAGTTTAGTCCCTTCCAAAAACCAACCAACAGGAAATGTTTTATGTCGCCCGCATGTGTTGTCTGAAATTCGGATCTTTAATACAAGACACTTTCAACTACCACATGCCTCTACACTCTCTTCCCTCGGGGAGAAGGTGTCAAAATGTATTCGATATAATCAAAGAAGGCCATACGCCGCAACTCACCTTCGACTTTTGCATTCGTTTGTCCGTAAGTAATATTAATATGGAAAAGAGGACTCGCAGAATCCCTGGTAACGTCGTTAAAATCAGAGGTCAGTAAGATTAAGTTCGTACACTAGCAGTACCTGGCTTGTGTACTATGTGGATATTGATCGTCCTGGGACAACAGACAGCTCAAGTCCGCGCCAAAAATAACACGATCGTAGCGGCCTTCAGACAAAGGGGCTACCGTTCCTGATGCTTTTCCGTGACAGAGAGAGCATAAATATTGATAATCTGGACACCATGGAATGTCACATCAAGACCCTTGGCCGATGGGGTGTAAAGCATATCTTCAACCTTGATCACATCTCTTAGAAGTACAGCCGTCACATTACTGCCGTCACTACATAGCTTTAGATATGCATTGTATCCATAAATAGCCACAAACGACTCTATGTGAACTTCTTCCTGGAGGAGAATATCGAAGTCCAACGCCCGCAATATTTCTTGGCGCAATTTTAGTTGCAGTAGAATTATGTTTACATAGATAGAGTCTGCCTTGGAATCTTACTTACAGGGATTTGAATTCAAGCATGAGGAGCAGCAGTGTCTCCTCAGCAGACAGAAGATCTTCATCCAAGTCCTCAATCGATTAAAAGTGTAGGGTTGTAGCGGCAGCATCCACTGCAACTTCAACGATCTCTGGTTCAGGAGACGGTACGTGTCCGGAGAGCATGCGGTTTTGTTGTTATGGTCTTCAGTCCGGAGACTGGTGGTTTGATACAGCACTCCACAATATCCTATCATGAGCAAGCCTCTTCAACTCCACGTAAGAACGGCAACCTACATCTGTCTGAATCTGCTTACTGTATCCATCTCTTGGTCTTCCTCTGCGGTTTTTACCCCAAACACTTCCCTCCAATGCTAAATTCACGATTCCTTGATGTCTAAGAATGTGTCCTATCAATCGATCCCTTGTTTTAGTCAAGGTATGCCAGAAATTCCTTTTCTCCCCAATTCTGGTCAGTACCTCCTCATTAGTTACGCGATACTCTAACCTAATCTTCAGCATTTTCTGTAGCACCACATTTCAAAAGCCCTCTATTCCCTTCCTGTCCGCACTGTTTATCGTCCATGTTTCACTCCCATACAAGGCAACACTCCACACAAATACCTTCAGAAAGGACTTCCTTAGGCTTAAATCAATATTCGATGTTAACATAATTCTCTGTTTCAAGAACGCTTTTCCAGCCATTGCCATTCTGCACTCTATATCCTCTGTACTGCGACCATCCTTTGTTATTTTACTGCCCAAGTAACACAACTCATCTACAACGACTGCACTCCATTACCCTTGTTTTGCTATTGTTAATGTTCATCTTGTATGCACCTTTCAGCACACTGTACATTCCGTTCAACTGCTCTTCCAGGTCCTTTGCTGTCTCTGACATAATTACTATGTCATCGGCAAAACGCAATTCCTTCTCCAAATTTCTCCTTGCTTTCCTTTATAGCTTGCTCAATGTACATATTGAATAATGGCCGAGGGGACTGCGGCGCGTCAGTCACGGTCTGCACGGCCACTACGGTCGGGGGTTCGAATTCCCCCTCGGGCATGGATATCTGTGCCGTCCTTAGTGTTAGCTAGTTCATAAGTAGTTTGTAAGCTTAGGGACTGATGACCCCGTAGTTACGTCCCATAAGCTATACAAACATTTGAACATTTTTTTGAATAACGCTGGAGAAAGGCTACAACCCTGTCTTACTCCCTTCCCAACCACTGCATCCCTTTCATGCCCTTCAACTCTGACAACCGCTGTCTGGTTTCTGGAACAAGTTGTAAATAACCTTACGCTCCCTATATTTTACTCCTGCTTTCTTCAGAACTTGAAAGAGTTTATTCCAGTCAACATTTGACAATGTTCTCCAAATCTTTAGAAGCTAGAAATGTAGGTTTGCCTTTCCTTAATCTATCTTCTAGGATAAGCCGTAAAGTGAGTATTGCCTCCCGTGTTCCTACATTTCTCCTGAACCCAAACTCATCTTCCCCGAGGTCGGTTTCTACCAGCTTTTCCATCCTTCTGTAAATAATTCGTGTTAATATTTTGCAACCATGATTTATTAAACTGATGGTTCTGTAGTTTTCACACACCACAAACTGCGCCTGCTTTCTTTGGAATGGGGGTTATAACAGTTTTCTTCAAGTCTGAGGGTACTTCGCCTGTCTCATACACCTTACACACCAGATGAAACAGTTTTGTCATGGTTGGTTCTCCCAGACAATCATTAGCTCTGAGTATGCGGAGTAACGCGAAATAAAATTCCGTGGTATAGCCTACTGCTATCAATCATTCATAGACACAGAACTTGGTATGTCTCATGATGATTCCGTTTGCGACAAACGTGAATTCCGCATCTGAACCACCCAAAAGTAGAAGTTTTTGGCGAAAGAAGTTATCATCAGCATTGTATTCCAGCCGACAGGTGGTCCAGCAGATGTTTATTAGTTCTCTTCAGTGACGTTAATCCCTAATCTTCCTTCCTTCCTTCTCTTGGGCACCGTCGCTTACGCACATGTGCTTCAGTATCCGAAGACGCCTGTGGATTTTGACTGTCAGGCACGAGAGCCACTTCACCACCCCTCAACACAAGTGGTTTAGGGGTCGGAGTGTAGGAGCGGAGGCCCTGGCGTAGACTCCGTTCCGTCCTCGTATCCATGATTTACTACCTAGGTAAGCGAGTGTTCAGTAATGGGTGTCGTACAGGCTGCAGGCTAAGGCCATTCTGGGGAACCTGGACATAAGTCACACTCGGAACCTGCCCAGCCGCAGGCGGTAATTCTGTAATTGTGTCTGTCGAGGCGTATATACACTGAAGAGCCAAAGAAACTTATGTAGGCATGCGTATGCAGTTGCAGAGATATGTAAACCCCCAGAGGACGGCGCTGCGGTCGGCGACACCTATATAAGACAACAGGTGTTTGGCGCAGGCGTTACATCGGTTACTGCTGGCACAATGGTAGGTTATCACGATTTAAGTGAGTTTGAATAGGTGTTATAGTCGGCGCTCGAGAGATGGGCAGCATCTCCGAGGTGGCGATGAGGTGGGGATTTTCCCGTACGACAATTTCGCGCCGCAGTGGAGTAGCCGAGTGGTCTAAAGCGCCTCGCTGCGGAGCGCGCGGTTACTCTCCGTGGAGGTTCGAGTCCTCCCTGGGGCATGGGTGTGTGTGTTGTCCTTAGGTTAATTTACCTAGCTTTAAGTAGTTTGTAAGCTACTGACTGATGACCACGCAGTTTGGTCCGATAGATTTACAAACATTTGAACATTTGAATCCGCCGCGGCTGTAACACGATCGCATCTGATCAATATGTAGATATCAACTCCCGTCTCTCACTCCAGTAATACTTTAAGGCCAAGACATATTTAAAATGCCAACATCAATGTCATTTCTCTTTTCCGCCAATGACGTTTGTGATCATGATCTTGCCGGCCGCATTGGCCGAGCGATCTACTGCGCGCCAGTCACAGTCTGCACGGTCGCTATGGCCGGGGGTTCAAATCCCCCCTCCGGCATGGATGTTTGTGTCGTCCTTAGTATAAGGTTGTTCATAAGTAGTCTGTAAGTTTAGGGACTGATGATCCCGCAGTTAAGTCCCATAAGCTTAACAAACATTTGTACATTTGAATTTGATCATGATCTTCTACGTAATGGTACATCACACCTGGACACACTATTCTTCTGACCCTATTATTTTCTAGCGTCTAACATTCCTTCTTACGAAACGACTCACACACCGTAATATTCTGTTTTTGGGTTTGATCATCGCCAGTCAGCTTACGAGCTTAAAGTTCGTCTTACGTATTTCATACACAAAAAATGTGATAGCACAAAGAAAGAACGGAGAACTAAGAAAGACGACATGATAAAGGATTGATTGTAGTGTAGACAGAAGACGGATTCAAAATCATAAAACTTTTTTTGAGAAAATTCTGTAAGAGTTTGCTAAGGTATAAATCATTTAGCTCCTCGCCTCATTTCAAGTAGGATCAAACTTATTACGGACGAATCAAAGAAAAAAAAAAAATAAAATAAAATAAAAACTAATATAATGTGAAATACTTTTACGAAACACAACTTCAGTTGATACGCCAATGCCATTTCAGTCATTTGTATAGAGGAGTCACGAATTAGGAGTGTGAGATGGATCCATTATTGTTTCGGACGGTTCTGAGTAGAATCCCACATCTTGAGAGAGCGGTATTAAGCGTGCTTCCCGCTTCGGATTTGTTAACTGCTATATTCCGACACTAAGCAGCAAAGGTTTATTTTACCTGTTAAAATATGTCGAGGGCTGTACACTCCGCTGACAGCCGGCTAAAAGCAGTCGTGGATGTGACAAAGAGGCTTACTTAGCACTGCGGCTGAGCCGCGTCGCACCGAAGACGCCGACGGGCGACAGATAAAGCCCTCGCACTCAGCCGTGGCCGTACACATCCAGACCCAGCAAATGTAGCCTTAAACCCTGTAGCTGCAAGACTCACCTGGTTAGAAATTCAAGTAAACGAAAATGTACGGAAAAGAGAATTCACGGTCAGAATTGAAACCGAAAATAATCGTTTCTATTTTTCTCCGGAGTTTGTTCAACGTTCAAGCAATAAATTTTATTCTCTCTTCAGATGCGCCCTTGTGACAGTACACATGTGCTAATTTAGGCATTTGACATGTCGCTGCAAAGAGGTACTTTCGATTTCAGTAGACTATTATATTCCGTATGAATGAAGATATGAACTTGAGGTAGATTATAGGATCCAGGGTTCCGACCTGGAGGGCTTTGTTTGTGTCTTCCCCCCTCCCCAGTGCCACTCAAGCAGATCATTTTTATACAACAAAAAGTGGCTTGAAAGGGTGTAGAGCTTGGTCTCCTTAACCATAACAAGTGGAATTTGCACCACAGACCATGCTAGACCTACCTCCACTGCATGTTGGGGTCAAGATGATGCAGCAGCTGAGGCACACAGTACTACCAGTAACTGGACATTTTTTTGGATATTCAGAATGCCATACTCGCATTACGAGTGTAGCAGACACAGGAATGAAAGGAGACATGCCTAATATCTATTTAAAACCTTCCATTTGATTCAACAAACCTCCCAGTATAATAATTGGAAGGAAGGAGCAATGTAAAAAGGAGCTGCAGTACTATTCGGGGGATATACTTTGATTAACAGACGGATCAAAAATGGATGGATTCTGGGGTAGGAATACATGGGACCCACTCAGGACTAGATAGTTCATTTTCTCTAGGGAAGCTGGGAACGATATTCCAGTCTGAAATGTTTGCAATTAAAGACTGCTTGGAGGAGAATCTACGTAGGGGCTACAAAAACTGTGGCATCTATGTTTATTCAGGCAGTTCTGAAATCCTTAGCTGTCCCTGTCAGGGAATGCAAGATTGTTGCAGAATGCCATAAATACCTCGAGAGACTGGGGGAAAAGAACATGGTGAACCTGTTGTGGGTACAAAGACACTCAGGTATTGATGGCAATGAACAGGATGACAGGCTAGTCAGGCTATGCTTTTTACAGGACCAAAACCTGTTCTGACAATTACCAAAAAGAGGCTGGGGGAAAACAACAGCCGCGGTGGAGTAGCCGAGCGGTGTAAGGCGCCTCGCTGCGGAGCACGCTGTTGCTCGCCGTCGGAGGTTCAAGTCCTACCTGGGGCATGTGTGTGTGTGTGTGTGTGTGTGTGTGTGTGTGTGTGTGTGTGTGTGTTGTCCTTAGGTTAGTTTAACTTAAAGTAGTTTGTAAGCTACGAACTCAAATGTTTGTAGAGTCTATGGGACTTAACTACGGGGTCATCAGTCCCTAAACTTACATACTACTTATGAACTACTTACAACTAAGGACGGCACAAATATCCATGCTCGAGGGGGGATTCGACCCCCCGACCGTAGTGGCCGTGCGGACCGTGACTGGAGGGCCTCAATCCACTCGGCCACCGCGGCCGGCAGCTACGAACTGATGACCACACAGTTTGGTCCGATAGATTTACAAACACTTGAACTTTTTTCTTTTTTTTTAAAAACAACTTGGTGAACCTGTTGTGGGTATTGAGACACTTAGGTATTTATGGCAATGAACTGGCTGACAGGCTAGCCAGAACAGAGTCGTCTATGTCTTTTACAGGACCAGAACTTGTTCTGACAATAACCAAAAAGCAGAACTACGCAGCTGGATTAAGAGACAGCTCGCAGAATACTGGAACAAGATTCCAGAATCAAAGCATGGTAAGCTTATGATACCTATACCTTGCTTAAAGTTCTACAATCCTGGGCCTAAAACAGGAGGCATATTAGACTTACAGCAAGTTTAATAACTGGCAATGGGAAGTTCAAGAAACATTTGTATAACTGCTCCAAACATTTGGTTACCTTACAAATAGGGTAATATGCTAAATATGTGGTTTTAAACATGTAATCGAAGAAAACGTTGGAAGTCACTAACTGCACTAATTACTAAACACTGTTCAATGTAGGTTAATTTGCACTGTATTTTAGTAAAAACTGGTTGACACAGATCTCATTGTTTATGGCGCCACATCTCCTGAACTGCATTTCGTATCATGAAATGATTTTGCAAGTGGATTCAGTGACATATGAGTATGCTGCCTACAAACGTGTGTTGCGAATACAGTCTTTCTTAAAGAAATTATAAATGGAAATGTTTCTTTGAAGCTGAGGTTTTATCACACCAACAGCGAAAATGTAGTAACTGGATTTTAATTTTTTTAATTTAATTTTTATTTTAGAGGAGATCAGCAGGAGAAAGTTACGCAAATGTGTGAAATTGTATTTAAAGTTCTTCTGATATCAGTAAGTACTCTTATTTTCGATTAGTAGATGAATATATTTGCGCGTCGTCAATCACGCTGCCACAATAAAAACAAAGTTTGTTTACAAATTAACTGTTTTCGTTCTACTAAATTTTATATGCCGGCCGCGGTGGCCGAGGGGACTGAGGCGCTCCAGTCACGGTCTGCACGGCCACTACGGTCGGGGGTTCGAATCCCCTCTCGGGCATGGATATTTGTGCCGTCCCTAGTCTTAGCTAGTTCATAAGTAGTTTGTAAGCTTAGGGTCTGATAACCCCATAGTTAAGTTTCGTAAGTTCTACAAACATTTGAACATTTTTTGAAATTTTATTTATTTCGTACTAGTTTATGACTTATTAGACTATCTTCAGGAAACGGCTGACTAGCGTCGACAAGAAGCGTTACTTCTTCAGTTACAAACATGATAAACAAAGATACAAAACATAAACAATTGCCGGTCGCGGTGGCCGAGCGGTGTGCGGCGTGCCAGTCACGGTCTGCACGGCCGGTGTGGTCGGGGGCTCGAATCCCCCGTCGGGCATTGATATTTGTACCGTCTTTAGTATAAGCTAGGTCATAAGTAGTTTGTAAGTATAAGGGCCGATGACCCCGTAGTTAAGTCCCATAAGCTGTACAAACATTTGAACATAAACATTTGCGTTATGACATCAGTTTATAAGTTGCAATTTGATCTCACTTCATGTATGCTGTACAATAAACATGCTATTTAAGAGGATTAATTCCATGGTGGCACTTGTGCTCAACGACTGCTTATCTGAGTTGTAGAACATTTTTCAGAAATCAGTCATAAAAATCAATTTATTCACAGAGCTAGCTTTCGACCACTGTGTGAAAATTATCAATGCTTAAAACAAAACGGTTAAAACACGTAAAACGTAACCTACAACATGAAGGTCGAAATGTTTTACGTGTTTTAACCATTTTGTTTTAAGCATTGATAATGACCGCACAGTAGTCGAAATCTAGATCTGTGAATAAATTAATATTTACGACTGATTGTTCAAAAAATGTTCAAATGTTTGTAGAGGTTATGGGACTTAACTACGGGGTCATCAGTCCCTAAACTTACAAACTACTTATGAACTAGCTACTACTAAGGACGGCACAAATATCCATGCCAGAGGGGGCATTCGAACCCCCGACCGTAGTGGCCGTGCAGACCGTGACTGACGCGCCGCAGGCCCCTCGGCCACCGCGGCCGGCTACGATTGATTGCTGACAAATTTCTACAAATACTTTCTAATATTTTTTAAACATTTTAACTTGTTAAAGGCAAAATAAAACACATTAAATACTTAAAAATTTTAATATTAGGGTATTAAAAGAGCTACGATAAACTTTGTGAGGTCCTGACGTGTTTTGAGAACTTTCGAACTGATCAAACTTTTGTTGTACCTCTAACATGTTTTTTATATTAGTATATTATTCAAAAGAAAAGATGAAAAACATTTATTAATATAACGGTGGGTTTAATGTATTCACTTGCAATGACTGAAGCAAACTGTATATTGGTCGAATAGGCAGGACAATAGTAACTAGACTGACTGAATATGAGCGTAGCTGGAGAAAAAGAAGTCAGACTCTACCGTTATATATCGTATAGTGAAGGAAGGATATAGATACCAAATCAGCACAGAAATACTACATATAGCCAACAATGGTAGAAAACTATAGCTGTTTAGAAGCGTTGGAAACAAACAAACATTTAGCTAAAAGCTCCCCCCCCCCCCCCCAACCTGGTTGCAGATAATCAATTACAGCTGACCACATACCGCTGATGAACTTCACATAATGCAGTTCAACCAGCCACCTATCACAGAGGGTCTTAACTAACACATACTGCTACACTAATTTTTTATACAGTTCCCTCTTCCTGCCTCCTTTACCATGAAAACTGTAGCATTAAAACAGAATACGAAACTGTAATGCTGTAATATAATGTAAATATTAAGAAGGATGTTTATTGCAGGGAATACGTGACTTGAGGTGAATTTGGCAACTTCTTATCTAATATCATAACCAAACACTCTCTATTTATGTCTCGTATCTTTGTTTATCATGTTTGTTAACCTAAGAATTACCGTTTCTTGACGATGCTAGTGAGATATTGCTTGAAGATGACCAAATAGGTCGAAAACTAGTTGAAAATCAATAAAAATTGGTAGAAGAAAAACCGGTTATTTGTTTTCAACCTTAAATATCTTATTGTTCTACCAAGATGTGACGGAAGAGTTCATAAATAAAATAGTTTTTAACTGTGAGTAGACTATGAGAGTATTTTAAATTTATAAATCCGAGCAGTAATTACGCGAAATATTGCGAATCAAGTTTTTGTTCGTTTCGGAAGCCATTAGACAGGCGGGGACTGGTTTTCGGGTTCTCGGCTACCGTTTTAGTTAAATAAATACCTCCTGCAAGATAGTGGCCAGTTCAGGTAGCGTAAAGGACGGGACAACCATCACGTATCATTCCATCCAAGGAAGGCTGCAAAGGCAGAATGATATTGAGATCTGGCTTCTGGTGATCATGAAAGACGAGTCAATTAATCCTCGTGCCCACAAAACTACTCGATATTGTGATCCGTGAGAACACGCCCTCTATCGTCTTCGAAAGCAACATTACCATTGTGGGGGAAAGTTCTAACATGGGCTGGAGCTAGCCAGACAAAATACAGTAATGCGACCTTACAGAAGATCCGTGAGGCCCAAATCGTCAACCGACCTCTACTATGTTTCACTGTTGCGTCGTCGGCTCGGCCATAATCTGGAAGTCCGTTGCTCCATTTTACAGGTATCATGGCTTCGGCAGTTCTCAGATTATAAAGCTCCTTTGGTGCTGTTTTGGCGCTGAAATGGTTCAGGAAAGCAACATTCCGTCCGTTAGTGACTTTTGCAGCTTTTACTGTTCTCATAATGCTCTGCAGTGACCTTCTGTCACTATCACTCAACGAAAAATTTTGTCCAGATTGTGAGGTTTCTCCGCGTTTTCCTCTATGCTCTGTGAATCTTCGGTATGGTGTTTTTTGAAACATCTAGGTTACAGAAGTACGATCACGCAGTTTGCCCACGTTCGAATTTTCTTAGCTCCGAGCCGCGGCGGAGCGGCCGAGTGCATTGAAGCACTTTGCTACGATGCGCGAGGCCGTTCCCCGTCGGGGGTTCGAATACCCCCACGCGCATGGATGTTTGTGCCACCTTTAGTGTAAGCTAGTTCATAAGTAGTTTGTAAGTTTAAGGACTGATGACCCCGTAGTTAAGTTCCATAAGCTTTACAAGCATTTGAACATTCTTAGCTCCGACATCATGCAGTCACACAGAACACCGTTACGACCCTAAATGACGCCCGCAAGTGGCTTGTAGGTGTACTACTACTTTCTTCTTCGAGAAGCTAGTACTACATGCGCGAACGTGCTATACATACACTTCCATCTGTAGCACGTACCGGCTGGAAACCGAGGTGACAGCGCAATTAATAACTAGTTTATTCGCTTCTTCTCAAAATATTCATTACTGGAGACATGGACTGAAAAACACTGATGAAGATACACCTTTATTTTTAACATTGCCATATTTATTTAATCGTTTCTGAGCTACATCTGTAATTAATTAATAGGCTACGTATACTAGATTACAAATAAAACTAAGTACTAATTACACATTCAAATATACAGTCATGATTTTCACACACCATACGTCATTATTCATCGAGTTTGCATTTTCATACATCAGGAATCATAAGAACATAGAATGAAGGAAATACTAAGCTTTATGAGAATGAAGCAGTGGGGTATCAAAGATAGGAGTACTAAAAATGAAGGTGAAAAAGAAGAAGAGGCGAGATGGCGGTGCTGCAGGTGCGTCTATTCCGGGCAGGTCGTTAAGCGGACACAGCCGCTGCTGCTGCCGCCTGACCAGCAAATCCACAGCCTCCTTTCACGCTCTTCTGCCTTCATTTGTCTTCTCTACAACAGGGTGGCCGAACTTCAGGCAAAAATGTTGTCCCGTGTTAGATCCGTTCAAGTCTATTTGAAGCATTTTTTCGGTAATTGAAATAAGGCAAAAATTTGAGAAAAATAATATGGAACCAAAACGAATTCTCATATCTATTATATTTTAACAGACAACCGTACGTCGGAATTGAAGCACCGTGGATAACCGTATCGATTCATAACGACACACAAGATTGTTCAAATAATGGACTGAGAGTTCATTTCTGTCAGTTGCTTTATATAGCCTGATCATGTCATATCAAAAAAATGTTCAAATGTAAGTAAATCTATAGGACTCAACTACTGGGTTATTAGCCCGTAGCTTACAAACTACTTAAACTAATCTAAAGACAACGCAAAGACCCATTCCCGAGGAGGGACTCGAACCCCCGACGGCGAACGGTCGCGCGCACCGCAGCACGGCGCCCCAGTACGCACGGCTAATCCGCCGCGGCCATGTCATATCGGAACAGAAAATATACATATCAGTAACTATTTAAAAAACACTCCAGTTTTAATCCCAGCTAGCGGTTGAATTATGTACACCTGAGATATTATTAGGAAAGTAAATACAATAATGAATTAAATAACTGTAATTGATAATAATATTAGGAGACAAATACGAGGGTTGGAACTTAAATAGTGGCAACTAGTTATTCACATCCGATACAAAGGGGTTACATGTTTGCACCTGTTACTGTCCTTCATAGTAGACACCAATGTTATGTAGAATCTGTTGACAGCGATGTGGAAGGCGTAGTACACCGTTAGCAAAGCCTGTTCTGTTGATGATGCGAATGTAGCGGTCTACTGCCTGTCGAATCTCTAGAACAGTTCTGAATCTCACGAATTGTCTGGCGTCGCTCACTGTCCACTAACGCGGTAACAGTATGCACTTCTTTTTCAGAAACGCTAGGACGGCCTGTCCAATGCATGTCTGCCACAGTTTGCCGGCCTTCGTTGAAGGCTTTTACCCAACGTGCCACTGTTTTGTACGGCAATGCCGATTCTTCGCACGCCTCTTTAAGACCTTGATGACACATTTAATCTTGATCCAACTCCGTTGTTCCTGTTTCTAAAACAGTGACACCGTTAGGTCAGTCCCTCGATTGTGCGCACGGCGGTGACATGGGACGCACAATTCCATTTGCTTGGAGGTAATGTAGGTATGTCAACAATGTATGCTATCAGCGACTATAGTATATTCCATTGCATAGTGTCTCTAGAGCAGTTTTGCCACTATTTAAGCTGCAACCCTCGTATATAGATCAGATTGCTATCGTGATTGAAGGCGATCCATTGAATGTCTTTTAAAGTTAAAAAGCATCATAATTTCTTTGAGATTTTGAAAAAGATTGTTCCTAAGTTAAATTAAGGATACAGAAAATCGTTTTGAAAATTTTCTTAGGTAGTACTACAGAGAGCCGGCCGCAGTGGCCGAGCGGTCTGCGGCGCGCCGGTCACAGTCTGCACGGCTGCTACGGTCGGGGGTTCGAATCCCCCCCTCGGACATGGATGTTTGTGTCGTCTTTAGTATAAGGTAGTTCATAAGTAGTTCGTAAGTTTAGGGACTGATGACCCCGCAGTTAAGTCCTTTATGCTTAACAAACATTTGAACATTTAGTACTACAGAGAAAATTTTGTGACGTTATAGCTCTCTTTGTCTCGCTGTCTCTGTTTCTGTGTCTCTCTTTCTCTGACAGAAATAGTGAAACACTCACAAGGAGAGGAGGCAACGAAACTTAATGGGTTGTAAATATATGAGATGTTATTGCAGCGGCTACAAGTCATGTCAAATTTTCAAAGGAACACTGTACCCGCCAAGCCTGGATGCTCGTACTGACTCGACTGGTCGTTGTATCATCTTCTCAAGCACTTTAACACACAACTGTAGTATCTGGTCCTTCATTTTATGGTTATTGAGACTACGTCGTAACTGAATTTCTAGCTGGCCCCACATGTGTCCTGTCGTGGACAGGTCTGCGGTCTTCCTGGTCCCGCGAGTACCTCAACATTGGGCAGATAACTAATCGAGTCAAGTGCCACGCATATACGAGCACCATCCTTTTGAAAAAAGGCACCACGATGCTGTCTGAAGAGAGATAACTCGTGAGATAGCTGTTTGTGCTCTATGTTGGACAGGTTCTTGTACGTATCCTTCTCAGGTCAGTAAAGCGAACATTTCGTTGTCAACATTAACACACTACTCCGCCACTGCCGAACTGAAACTCAGCCATTCAAATCGTTGAGACTCATCCGGCCACATCCCCTTGTCAGACCCTATGTATATTTACAGTGCAAAGAAGTGGACAATGAACTCAAGGAGACCTGATTTACTTAATAAGAATACAAAACATACATGAAAACTGCAGAATGTTTAGCATGCACTTTGAAGAAGTCATGTTTGTAAAGTTTCTGAAACACTGATTAATCCTTAACTAACATGCCTAATGTTCCTTCCCTAAATAACACGCTGCGCTCAGTCAGATCACGAGGCTTAATTTTAAATATATGTGATGTATCTTTGCTGCACATTATTTTAATGTAGTTAGTGTAAGTAAAATACAATATGTGTTGAAAGAATTGGCAGTTCAAAGTTCAGAGTGAAGTCTGTGATTATCTGAATCAATATACTACTTTTCTCGTTTCACAGCACATTTTAAACATTTCTCGTGGATATTTATGACATATTGCATATCGAGACTGTTAACAAGAATATTAACTCTTCTTCTACAGTATTGGGGGGGGGGGGCGCAAAAGATAAGATTTTATTTTACCCAAAAGTCTCCTCAAGATCTCGAAGTTGTGGATATTCTTCGTCTGGTTTGCAGTATGTATTATCGACATCTTGCTCAGAATCTAAGCTATGAGTACTTTCAATTTCATAAGGTTCTTCCACGACTTTATTATTATCTAGAAACTCCCCAAACCCTAAGAACTTCAAAAATAGGATAATTTCCCCTGCCGCTATTTTCGTAACGATAAGACCCAGAACGAAGTTTCTTTATTACACCATATCCGAAGTTAAAGGAAGCAAATTGCCTGTGAAAAGGTACGTAACTGCTATGTCACGGTCTCACAGACCGTTTTAGACAACAATGAGGTAAATAACTATAGTAGAAATACAAGGTCTTCATTGCATGAACCCCATACTCGTACTGAAAGTAACCTAGAGGGATAGACGTTGTAACTTGAATACTTCAGCAAAAGAAAGCGATAAGAAATTGTGTCGGTCCATGATATCGCTATATGTCAGTTAATTCTTAAAACCTGATGCTGTTTCAACATTATTCTTCATATCGAATCCAGCAAAGGCTTTGTTCCAAAGAAGGAATACTATCTAAAAGGTTTTTTCGGAATTTTAAACTTGAAATAAAGATCCAAAAGTCAACACAGTTTCAGCCGACCAGTTGCATAAAAATGGTTTACATGCATAAACCTTGACCTAGGTTTCGGCAAAAGTAATTTTGCCTTCTTATTCTATGACCTGGAGTCAGCCACATTTTATTTAACAATTATTTTAATGTGAGCTTTATGTAATACTTCTGAAGAAGGCAAAATTATTTTTGCCGAAACCTAGGTCAAGGTTTATGCATGTAAACCATTTTTATGCAACTGGTCGGCTGAAACTGTGTTGACTTTTGGATCGTGTTCCACCGTCGCTGAACTGCAGCCATGTTTAAAATTGTGATATAAAGAGTTTATTTCATTTATTGCTGTTTTTTACTACGTACTACATACTGTAATCACTCAGTAAATGATAATGAACAATGTTCTTACGTGTGTCTGATCCTAAATGAACGAAATAAAACATTAGATTACTAATATGGGCAAGAACAGGGCGCAAAATGGAGAACAGCATAACGGAACGCTTATTCCTTTCACGTAAGTCAACATTCAGTCGGCGACATTAGCTCCTATTCGTAAAAACTTCAATTTCCAGCTGTAATATTAAGTGGCTATCGTTCCTCGTTTACTATCTCTCGATATTGCGTCCAGCGCGACACTTGGCTGTATACAGATCAAAGGAGCCTCACACGGCTTTCCTTTCTGTGCCTCTATCTATGCCATCTTCACAGTTTGGACAATCTGTTCTCCTCCCACTAATATACAGGGTGAATCACCCAACACTTGCACCGCTAATATTGCGGAAACGGAAAGTGTGATTGATGTGCGGTTTTCACAGAATGGATTGGTAGTCAGGGGCTCGTAGTTTAAGCCAACAAATAGATTGTAATATTATTTATAAAGTGTATTTTATACAAATATACAGTTTTTTAAATGGAACAATGGTTGTTTCTATCATGCAATGGAATTTTTGACACCAGCTGTGTACAAAGAATTTTGAATGACATTTTTATCACGTTTAGATTGGCAGCTATAACCGTTCAAAGTTTCGGGGGCGGAGGCTGCGATAGCGTAGCTAACTGGCGGAGTGGCTAGCCCCTGGGGCACGGCCCACTGTGTCATGACCACCAGCCAATTAGCTACGCTCCGCCCCCAAAACTTGGAATGGTTGTAGCTGCTAAACTAATCGTGATAAAAATGTCATTCAAAATTCTTTGTACACAGCTGGTGTGAAAAATTCCAGTGCATGATAGAAAAAACCATTGTTCCATTTGAAAAATTCTATGTTTGCATAGAAATACACTTTCTAGGTATTTTTACAATCTGTTTATTGGCTAACAATACGAGTCCTTGACTACTAATCCATTCTGTGAAAACCGCACATCAATCACACTTTCCGTTTCCGCAAAATTTGCGGTGCAAGTGTTAGGTGATTCACCCTGTACACTCTGTTTTTCACGTCTAAGCATTTGGCAATACTATCTTCCAGATATGATATCTGCTTATTATTGACGTCATATAATTTCCTTAGAGGTAGAAGCAGTGCTTAATTCATGTGATGCCGCTGGCTTGCAAGACTGGGTGGTTACAATGGCTGGAATTATTCCCTCGCACGCAAAGCTCGCAAGAGAACATTAAATACACATTTAATGCAAAAGCCCCTTGCATGCAAACAAGCTGGAGGCTTAAATTTTTAAGCGTGGGCAGTAACCTCCCGCACATTTAATTTATGCATGCGAAAATGCGTCGTTAGTCTCCTGTCGTTCTGTTGAAACTAACATTTCACAATGAAACGAGATTACCTTGTCTCTTTTAATCTTGTCCAATTTCCTTACTTTTTATTAATTTAAGAATTCTTCCTGTTTCTCTTATTTATGTGGCCCTTTTCACTGGTTTCATTTACATTCTATACATTTGCGTTATATAGAGTGTGACGAGCAGATATTTCTGTTGGTAATTGCTGACTAATAATGAAGATATTAAAAGTCGTATTTTTATACTGGATACTACCTCCAAGTATATATGGCCAGCATTATTATAACGGAACTGAGTTCGAATGGTTTCTGAACCTATACATTTTTATTAACAGCATTTCTACGAACACCCGTGTCTTTCACACACTTTCCACAGTACTTTTACTTCAGCTGTTGTCAGGATAGGATTTCGAACAATCAGCTGTCGAAGCAAATAAGCTTTACTGCTCTTCTGCTGTAATGGTCTGTCTCCTACTGCTCTTACTTCAGAAATCACGGGTAACATCACACTCGTCACTGCTTTATACCCCAGGAGGACTGGTGACCTTAGCAGTTTGGTCCCCCTGCCCCAGTCAGACAGACAACAAAAGTTACCGTTAACTGTTGCGACATACGGCTTCATTTATTACATAATACAAACCGTATAGGGGTTTACTATGCGACGGCCACACCGAACGTTGAACATTTGCCGCCGGTATGATTACTTGCTGAACGCTATTTACTTTTTGTTAAGCCGTTGAGCGACAACGGCTTGTTGTTGCTAGAAATGTCCTCATTTTTCGGTGACCTGTTGTAGATTTGGAAACACTGCAGTCAGTCTACACAAAGAGAGCAATTGAAGAGAATTTTTTCGGCTTTTTTCTCTTCTTAAAGTATCGTGGAAAAATATTTTTATTTTAAGAATCTTGAGATTACCTGACATCGTCTGGTCTGGAGGCGATCAATTCGTTTTATAGTTTCCAAATGATAAGCCAAGATCGCAAACTAACAACTTATTAAGTGACGACCGGTTTCGGTGCACTGTGTCACCAACATCTGGTCATATATATATATATTATAATCTGGTCATCTTGTTAAAAAATTGGATATAAAATAAGAAGTGCAACATTGCACTTAGTCACTACATAACAAAATACTTAAGTTAAAAACATGACAGCTTACAAAATACTGCAAAGCTTTAAGCTGTCATGTTTTTAACTTAAGTATTTTTTTTATATAGTGACTAAGTGCAATGTTGCACTTCTTATTTTATATACAATTTTTTAACAAGATGACCAGCTTATATATTTTAAGAATCATCGCAGAAAAAATAATATGTGTGGACAAATATACAGAAATTAGTTAAATGTACATCAAGCCCTTATAGTACATGCATTTATATGCACGACCTTGCAAACATGCAAACTCCGAACTCAGCTCATCAGAGAAATAGAGATCGGAGACTTGGTTGCTCTCTGAATCAGGATTGGTAACTTTCACTACTTTTACATGACACATATCCTCCGGAAGACGAAAACCGATTTTCGAAAACAGATTTTCGCTGTCGTCTTTACATGTTATGGCCAGAAGCGGATTTGCTAGCCCAGTCTACAAAGCAGCTGTTTCAGTTCCTGATTTAGTCAACACAATCGCTGTTTCTCTGTACTTAAACAGACAGATTCATTCCCAGTCTAATATTAATAATTCAATTTCACTGTACAAAATATCTTTCTATCCATATTCGCCGAACATTTTAAACTAGAAGTCGCAGTCTCACAAGCCAAGAACGTTTCCCAAAACGGTTGCGTTTACGTGGGCACGAATACCAGTTGTGGAAGTGGAAAACCGCTTTAAAGAAGAGGATTTCCAAAATCTATTTTGGACTGTTTACATGACAAACCATCGTTTCATGAAATCTGGTTTTCGGAGCCCACGTACAGAGGGTAAATTTGTAGCAGATATTACGAAGAGTACAACGTTGAGGCATGCTCGAGAGTTCATGTTCCCATGTTGACGCGACGACAAAACAACAGCAACTGCGGCGGACACTCGATCATCATGATTATGCCACGTTTCTGTAGATAGATGGCCTGCAGCATAGCGAATCACTTTGCTATGTGAAAAACAGCCACCACATCCATACCGAGCGAGGGTGGAATGGTTAGCACGCTAGTGCTCACATTTGATACGGCGGCGGTTGAAATCCGCTTCCACCAATCCAGATTTGTGTTTTCCTTGATATCCTTCAATTCAATCGATCGCCGCTCGAGACAAATGCTGTTTTGGTTCATTTAAAAGGCACGGCCGATTTGCATCCCCATCCTTAACAAAAACGATCAGAGCTTGCTCTCCGTCAGTGAATGGCCACTCTTCGACTTGACGTTAAACCCTAATCTTCCTTCCTCTGCCCCCCTTTCTTTAAGTTGCTGAACTTTGACTTCTGAAAGTGAGTGCATTGTCAGATATTCTCATCGTTCTAAATTTCAAATGATCTCGAGTAGTCTTTAAAATATGTTTTGGCAGCGAAGCCATTTCAACATTAAGCAGTGCACTTACCTTTTCTGAATTTACAGTGTGAATGTACTCCAAGCAAATTCCAGGACCCATTTCTTTCCCCGTCCTGAAAAAAAAATCTCTTTTGATTCGTTCATAATTTCAAAACTCACCTCATCTTCATGAGCTAAAGAAGCCATCGTATGGAAAATATGCCTTCATTTTCCCACAGCAAAGCACCCAGAGATTAACTAGATCCAGTAAAACGACCATTCGAAGCTAGAGGTAGAAACATATGATGTCAAGATCAGTGAGTCATTGCACACTAGTACGCTCCAGATTACATAAGGCAATACATAATGTTTAGCAGCACTACACTGTTCGGCCAACGCTAAAGTATTCCGGGATTCTTGATGAATATTTCGGATGAAACTGGGCTGCTGATATACGACGCTTGTTTAAAAAGTAAGGTGACTGTGGTGTCGCACAAGTACAAAGTGCGCGCCACCTACTTTCGCCGCGCGCCGCCATGCACACACGGCGCGGCGTTCTCACGACAGCCACGAGCGCCCTCTGCTGGAACCCCGCTCGTGGCCACCACGGAAAGACACTGGTCACTTGGGACTGAGTTAGTAACGAGTAAAGACTTCGGAATCCGATAGGCACCAGTGAAGACTTTGCTATCGTACAGGCACTAGGCAGGCCTCTAACAACTATGTACCAACATTCTGCAGTACTATGTAAAAGTTAAGTATTGTTACATTCTGTGCAATATATATCTCTTTCTAATTTACTCGAGTGTTTATAGTTTCTGGCTGCTCCCCTCCGTACCTGCACCAGCGTGCTGTCTTTGTTCCTGTGTCGGTCTCGTTCCACTCGGCCACCGACACCTACGACGAGGCTGGGACACAAAAGCGACGTCGAAGTTGGGACACAAAAGTGGCGACGAGGAGTGATAGAACCTTGGACCAGCACGCTTGCAGCAGCCAGACATCAGCAGTCGGAGCACGCAGAAATTGCTCCCGCCCACCCACCCTTATTATAACAATTTTGGGGAAAGATATTTTGTTACGTGTTTTGTGGACTTTTTTGTTGCAGAGCGTCCTCTTTCATATTGCATTTGTGTTTTGTTATAAGTTACTTGTATACGCGGCGCCTAATCGGTCAGCATGGCCACTACACCGAACCCAAACTTAATGGAAATTATTCAGTTACAGACGGCGCAAATCACTCAACTACTGCAGGCCGTGTCGCAGTTGACGGCACAGGCTGCTCACCAACAACAACAGCCGTCACATCAGCAGCCCACACCTGCCGCTGCACCGCTTCCTACATTTCGCCAGTACAACGAACGTGAGGAAGAATGGAGCGACTACTTCGCACAGTTTCAAGAACTCGTCGCGGCTCATCAAATTACAGGTCAGAGAGTGAAGAACCTTTTCTTAGCGATTGTGGGCCCCCAGACCTTCGTATTATTGCAAAAACTTTTCCCTCACGCATCTCCTCGTGATGTAGACTTTGAACAAATTGTAGATGCACTGAATGCTCATTATGAGAGAAAAGTTCTCGTCGCTGCTGCGCGGTACCGATTTTTCAGACTTAAAAAATTACCGCAGCAGTCACACCAAGAGTGGATTACGGATTTGAAGGGCTTAACCCGCCAATGTAAATTTACTTGCTCTTGTGGACTTTCTTATAGTGACGTTATGTTAAGAGATGCGATTACGCAGAACATTCAGGACCCCAGAATTAGGGCAGCAATTCTGAAACAGTCAGACCCTTCATTAGACAGTGTACTGCAGCTTATAGAAGCGCATGATACTTTTGACTTAGCAGATGTAGAAATGCAAAGCCACAGTGTAAATTCAGTGCGCCGTAACGGACGCTTTCCTAGCCGTAGTTCTCAGTGTAGCACTAGTGATTCTTACAATCGTACAGGCCGTGCTGAACAGACAGTGAACAGTAGCCAGTGTAAAAGTGCGACACAAAGGTCGCCCCATCGTGTTAGAAGCAGTAATTTGAATAGCGGGCGCCAACGCTCATTTCAGAAAAATGTACGTAAATCTTGACCCCAGTGTGTGTCTCGCCACAAGGGTGCTCATTGCCCTAGTCGCAACGCAACCTGTTATCAATGTGGCAAATCACGACATGTACAGTCTGTGTGTATGCAAATTAAAAACTCAAAGAACGGTACCGTTAGAAACAGTGCTTCGCAGAGTGCGAGAACGGTTCATTCTGTAAATGTTATACGGGCTGTGGAATTGAACAGTGCTTTCCTTGGATCTCACTTGCAAGAAAGTAGTTCTGCGCCTATGGCAAAACTATATAGTGCACCACGTAGCAAGCGCCGCCGAGCGCGTAAAACAGTGCAACGGAAAAGGGTTCGGGACAAGCAAAATGACTATGAACAGTGCATTCCTGTAGTGAAAATAGTGCCTTCTGCTACTGCTCCTTGTAATAGTGCCCAGTACTGTGTAGCTAGTGACAGTAGACATCAAGTAGCTCCTCAAAAGTGTAGTGCAGTAGTTAGTAAATCTGGAGTAGCTTCGCAGGCTTGCGCGGACGCCGATCCGGCGGTAGTGTCATCTAGTGACAGTGTTGTTAATCCGCTGCGTGCCGAGTCTGCGCCGCTTACTTCATTACGCGGCCCGCGCAAGCGCAGTAAACAAACCGTAGCAGACGTCGCCCACATTCGCGCACCTGTCGTGCGCCAGAAGCACAAACTTTTTGTAAATCTCTCCATACAAGATAAGACTGTGCAATTTCAGCTTGATACTGGTTCCGCTGTCACATTAATAAATAAAGATACTTATGAACTTCTGGGTTCGCCAAAATTGTCGCCGTCACAGCAAGTGTTAACAGCTTATACAGGTCAAAATATTCCCGTGCTAGGAACGTGTAGCCTGCCTGCCTCCTTTCAAGGTGTCACGAAAACAGTTGATTTTGTTGTTCTTCAGGCCAAATCGACGCAGAACATTTTTGGACTAGATGCATTTGATTTGTTTGGCTTATCAATTCAAAGAGATGTTCTTCAGATTTCGTCAGTAGTGCCTCAGGACAAAATCAATGCCTTATGTGAAAAATAGTGAGTTGTTTTCGCCGGAACTAGGTTGTGCAAAAGACTTCGTGGCACATGTAACTTTAAAAGAATCTGCAGTTCCAAAATTTCGTAAAGCTAGACCAGTGCCTATCGCAATGCGTGATACAGTTGCCGCAGAACTTACACGTTGGAAAGATAGTGGGGTGATTTCTCCTGTTTCTGCGAGTCAGTGGGCCTCGCCTATAGTAATTATACTCAAGCCGTCAGGAAAACTTCGTCTTTGTGCGGACTTCAAATCAACAGTGAACAGTCAAACAATTGTAGACACTTATCCCCTGCCCAGACCTGAGGAACTAATGGACAAATTAGGACAGTCTCGTTTCTTTTCTAAGATTGATTTAGCAGAGGCATACTTACAGATTCCACTTGATGATGAGTCAAAAAAGTTTTCGTCATTAATACTCACATGGGCCTTTTTCAATTTCAACGCCTACCCTTTGGCAGTTCTTCCGCCACCGCTATTTTTCAGCGCTTTTTGGAACAGCTGACAGTTTCTGTACCGTGCTGTTCGAACTATTTAGATGACATTGTGGTATCCGGACGTACAGTTGAAGAACATTTAGCAAACCTGGAGTGCCTTTTCAAAGTTTTGACTGCAGGAGATCTACGTTCTAATAAAGCAAAGTGTTCGTTTTTTCAAACTGAAATAGAGTACCTAGGCCATGTGATTAATGCCCAAGGAATTCATCCCTTACAGTCACATCTTCGAGCAATCAAAGACTTGCCTCCTCCTAAGAATGTGCATGAATTGCAAGCAGTAATGGGAAAGCTTGACTATTATTTCAGGTTTATTCCCAATGCCTCTCAGATTGCAGCTCCACTGCATCACTTACGTAGGAAGAATGTTCCTTTTGTATGGTCCAAAGATTGTCAGGTTGCCTTTGACAAACTAAAGTCTGCACTACTCAGTGATGCATGTTTGATTCCCTTTGAACCACAGAAGCCTGTAGTGCTAGCAGTTGACGCCTCGTCGTACGGTGTGGGTGCAGTTCTGTCACATCGTATTGGATGTCATGATCGTCCTATTGCCTTTGCATCCAAGCTACTGACGCCGACGCAACAGAATTACAGTCAGATAGAAAAGGAGGCCTTAGCAATAATTTACGGCGTCACAAAGTTTCATCATTATCTCTATGGCAGAAAATTCTATTTGTTGACTGACCACAAGCCTCTCACGTCGTTGTTCTCACCCACAAAGCCAATTCCGCCACGAACGGCACAAAAGCTTCAGAGATGGTCCTTGATATTGTCAAATTATCAGTATGAGATTTTGTACCGACCTACCACTAAACATGCCAACGCGGACAAACTTTCCCGACTTCCGGTTGGCCAGGATGTGTCATTTGATTCTTCGGAAATGGCATGTTGTCAGATAGACTCCAGAGATGCTTCCGCTGTCGCAGATTTCCCTTTGAACTCTCGTCCGGTTGCACAGGAAACAGCTGCGGATGCAGACCTAAGTGTGGTAGCACGTTTTGTTCGCTCAGGGTGGCCTGCCAGAGTCAAAGACATTGATCGGCCTCTGGTTCGACGTTATTTTGCACAACGTCATGCATTATCTTTAAGTCAGGGTGTTCTGTTGTTGCATACCGACAACGACCAAGCAAGAGTGATTGTTCCTCGTTCCCTGCAACGAGAAGTGTTACGCCTCCTGCATCAAGGACATTGGGGTATTGTTAGGACAAAGCAATTGGCCAGACGTCATTGTACCTGGGTTGGTATGGACGCTCAGATAGAGGACATGACGTCACAGTGTACTGTTTGTGCGGAGCATCAGGCGGCTCCTCCGCAACGTTTCTCAGACTGGCCACGCCCCAAGGGACCATGGCAACGTTTACACATTGACTTTGCCGGACCTTTCTGGAATACGCGCTGGTTAATTGTTGTAGACGCTTTCAGCAAGTTTCCTTTTGTGATTGCCATGAACTCAACGACAGCTTCTAGTACAATCAGTGCCTTAACATCAGTGTTTTGCATCGAAGGCTTGCCTGAAACTATCGTCAGTGACAATGGACCTCAGTTTGTTAGTGCGGAATTTCAACAGTTTTGTCGTGTGAATGGCATTCAGCATATTACCACTGCGCCTTTTCACCCTCAGTCCAATGGTGAAGCAGAACGTTTCGTTCGAACATTCAAGTCTCACATGGAGAAGATGAAAGGTCAGCACTCCAGGTAGCAAGCTCTTCAAATTTTCCTGTCTACGTATCGGTGCATGCCACGTGACGGCCCGTCTCCTGCCGAGCTGCTACACGGCCGCCGTCACCGCACTCTCCTTCACCTGCTGCAGCCTCCCACGCACCGAGTCGGTTCGTATGGCGCTACGCGTTTTCATGTTTCCACGCCGGTGCTGTACAGGGTGTTTGCTGGAAACAAGAAGAAACTATGGATGCCGGGCATCATTCAGCGCGTGCTCGGGCGCAATATGTATGTTGTACGTTCTTCCACAGGGTCGGAGCTGCGGCGCCACGCAAACCAATTGCGCCTGCATAGGCCGCGCGATCCTGTCTCCGGTTTCTTGATTCCAGACCCAGTTCACCGCCAGGGAGCACAACCACATCGTTCGTCCCCGGGCTACGAGATCGTCCCGATGGAGATCGACGCGACGCCGCCGCTGTCGCCGCCGCAGATGACAGCGTCGCCGAGAGGGACTCCGGGACCGTGCGCCCCCCCCCCCCCCCCGCTTGGGCCACGCACCTCAGAAGAAGATGACCTGCTCCCTCTGGGCGGGGGCGGGCGCCCTTCCCCAGGTTTCGGCGGGTTCCCTGGAGGATCGCAAGGCGGATGCCGGGGCGCGGACG
The DNA here is from genome assembly GCA_026315105.1 of Locusta migratoria. NCBI lineage: Eukaryota > Metazoa > Arthropoda > Insecta > Orthoptera > Acrididae > Locusta > Locusta migratoria. The sequence continues at coordinate 732,406,580 of CM048755.1, read as the reverse complement.
GCGTCTCGATCCCAGCCTCAGCTACGACGCCCGTCCCACCAGTAACGCCCCCGCCCAGGCCCTCCTCCCAGTGCCGTCGCCGTGGCCCTCAGCCCTACGCCACGACGGAGGGGCGGTTTGGGGGGGAGGGGTGTGGTGTCGCACAAGTACAAAGTGCGCGCCACCTACTTTCGCCGCGCGCCGCCATGCACACACGGCGCGGCGTTCTCACGACAGCCACGAGCGCCCTCTGCTGGAACCCCGCTCGTGGCCACCACGGAAAGACACTGGTCACTTGGGACTGAGTTAGTAACGAGTAAAGACTTCGGAATCCGATAGGCACCAGTGAAGACTTTGCTATCGTACAGGCACTAGGCAGGCCTCTAACAACTATGTACCAACATTCTGCAGTACTATGTAAAAGTTAAGTATTGTTACATTCTGTGCAATATATATCTCTTTCTAATTTACTCGAGTGTTTATAGTTTCTGGCTGCTCCCCTCCGTACCTGCACCAGCGTGCTGTCTTTGTTCCTGTGTCGGTCTCGTTCCACTCGGCCACCGACACCTACGACGAGGCTGGGACACAAAAGCGACGTCGAAGTTGGGACACAAAAGTGACTTTCAAATTGCGCGGGAAACGTGAAGTCCATTATCGATCTATTTTTTCTTTTCAAATGTTTGTAGAGCTTATGTGAGTTAACACGGGGTCATCAGTCCCTAAACTTACAAACTACTTATGAACTACCTTATACTAAACACGGCACAAACATCCATGCCCGAGGGGGGATTCGAACCCCCGACCGCAGCGGCCATGCAGACCGTGACTGGCACGACGCAGACCGCTCGGTCACTGCGGCCGGCTGTAATGTTTGTACACATGTCCCGAACATATGTTTACCGTTTCAAGTGTACAGCATACTTCGTTGGGCATTGACAGATAGAAAGGTTAGACATGTTTAATGTGCTCGGCGATTTTCTATTACTCTAAAAATGGAGCAAAGAATTTCTATCAAATTTGGAGTGATAAATGGAATCAAGTGCTCTAAAACACTGTAAATGCTGACAGTGGCGTAAGGTGTGCCTGTTATAACTAAAAAAAAATTACAGGTGATACTAGCTCTTCCAAGATGGCCGAGAAGATGCCAATGACGAACCTCGCTCTGGACGCCCCAGTACGTCAACAATATCGTCGAATTACCGAAAGAGAAGTTGCTGAGGATGTTGGCCTATCGGTCGGCTCTTGTCATGGAATTTTCGGATGTTTTGTAAGACTTCTCAGTTTTTATCAGAAGAATCGTCGCATGAGCATCGCTCATAAGCTCTTGAATGATGATCCTTATTTGCTGAAATGGGTCAAAGTAAGCGACGAAACAGAGATTTACGGTTATGACGCCAAAACCAATGCACAGTCGCCCCTATGTAAGCATCGATGAGAGCCAAGACCAAAAAAAGCACGACAAGTTCGACCAGATGTCAAAGTGTTGCTCAGTTGTTGTTGTTTTTTTTTTTTTTTTTTTTTTTTTTTTTTTTTTTTTTTTTTTTTTTATTATTAGCATGGCTTAGTACATCATGGATTTTTGCCTCAGGGTCGTACGCTCAAAAGAAATCTTACCTTGACGTTATGCGCCGTCTGCGGGAAGGAACACACAAAAATCCTCCGGAATCGTGGGGAAAAATTCATGGCTTTTGCATCACGACAATGCACTTGCTCATTCGTTGTTGCTTTTGAGATATTGTTTCGTCAATCAACAATATTCAACAGGTTTGGCCCCCTTGCGACTTTTTCCTGTCCCGAAACTGAATAGACCTATGACGATTTGCAACTATTGCTAAAATAAAAACATCGCTGGAAGTACTCAAGGCTGTCCCCAAAACTGATTAAGAGAAATGCTTCGATGAATACGGACAAAATGAATATTGATGAGCAAATAAAATTTTTTCATAAAAATACCAAGTCAACTTACTTCTTGAACACACCTGGTATCTTCGCTTCTTAGGCCGGTATTACACTATAAAATTTATTGGACAAAGAAATTGGATGAAGTATTGGTCCTATTTCTTTCACAAAGATCTTTGACGTGAGCCAATATTTGATCAAAGTTTTTTCAGAATGGCAGATATAGCTCATTATTATGTTCGGCAGGTGCGTGTACGCCAATTTGTACTGTGTTTATAAGAAAATGGTAATCTCCGGGAGGTAATAAAACATACAACCAAATAAGTAACGGGAACTGCGAGTCAAGGCAACACCACCTAGAGAGAAGGCCGCGGCGCTCTCGTGTGACGTCACGCAGTGTAGGTATCGTTCGCGTACCTGACTGGCTGCACGCTACGACACAGTGGGCCGTGCCGCAGCGGCCACCCAGTTAGCTACGCGAACGATGCCTACTATGCGTGACGTCACACGAGAGCGCCGCGGCCTTCTCTCTAGGTGGATTGATCGAGGTCGTGAAGTCAGATAGTCACATTAAAATTATATGCGAATGGACGATACAGTACATTTAAACATGTGCTCATGAAAGTGGTTCTTCGGTTCCTCATATTACAAAGCACAAAATTTACCTCATAAAAGGTAAATACGCAAAAGACAGAGCTGACGTGACGCTAAGATTTCTTGCAACAGGGGAAAGCTACGATAGTGTACAGCTGGCACTCGAAAACTGTAGTGCCTATTGACGAAAATAATACATATCAAGTGTGAAACTATGTATAAAGCACTTAAAGAGGAATTATAATGTATATGCTGTTTGGTGCAGTATATTGTCATTAAGAACGATTTTTATTTAGGTATTTATTATGAAAGTTTATTGTTTAATCAATTGCAGAATTAATACGAGTTTACGATGCAGATAAACACTGTTTAATGTGTGGCATCTGGAGTACAAAAATGCAGGAATCTAAAACTACAAAAACTTTTATTTGTCTACGAGTACATTGTGTCTGCCTCCACCTCGGTGCCAGCTTTGAATGCAACCTGGGTAACTCCAGAGGCAGATGAGGCTACGACGAGACGTATAACATATCCCACCTACCCATCAACAAACAATTTATTTCTTGAATCGAACTCCAGTTGTAAATTACTGACAGCTTCATCTGCTTCGTACATTTCAACCAATTATGTAGCCAATAAACACACCCAGAAATCTTCGCAGCCATCTGGCATGTTTATCGCTACAGAGTCACGTCAAACGGCTGCAGAGATGATAGCGCTCCGAGCTGTTACATTTCTCACTGCAGGAAACAGAAAACGGACGATTTCTTTGATCAAATCTAAGGCCAGGTGCTAGATTTGAAAGAAGAAATTGGACGACAGGAGAGATTGGACAAAAGTGCCATATTACACTACGTCCAACATATTGGACAAATCAACTTTGTCCAATAAACTGGATAGGGTAATACAGGCCTTACCGGTGACGTATGTAAGAATGTAGACCTATCGTCCGATTACGTACACGAGCTCGTTTGTCTACAACAAGCCACAGAGTGCACTGATCCCGCAAGGGGTAGCCGAGTCAGTGGGAGTTGCTATGCACGCGGTTCGGTCTGCTATCAAGCGAGGAAACAATCGTCGATTGCGACTCAGCAGGAGCGTGGCCTCTTCCACGCAGCTGAGGAAACAGGGCGCTTAGGTGTGTCACAACGCAGGCAGAGGCGTAGAGGATGCCCACACGACAACAAGGCGGCCTACACGCAAACCAATGGCTTCCACGTGGCTATGCGAGCTGCGCAGGCGACTCTTCTCCAATTTGTGTAAAGCTGAGGGTCAAAACCGCTCAGTCATCGGTCCCTAGACGTACAGACTACGGTACTCTGACTAACTTACACTAAGAACAACACAATCACACACACACACACACACACACACACACACACACACACACACACACACATGCGCGAGGGAGGACTCGAACTTCTGACGGGGAGCTGTTGCGCAATCAGAGCAAGGCGTCTTAGACCGCACGGACATACCCGTGCGCCGGAGACTGTTACAACGTGCAGTGTAGTGTAAGTTAAGTTAGTGTTTGGCAGCTTCCAGTAGCTTTGCGGAACAGATTCGTCGTCTTCCTCGCACAAGGTAGCTTAGAGATCAACACGCAGATAGGGTACACGTCTGCAGTGGCCGAGGGTGTGTCCCCACCTATCCAGGCGCTTAGAGCTGGTCCAGGAGGCATTAACCGAAAATGCGCGAGCATTGGGCCTCTTTCCTACGAGTTTTTCAGAGCTGCGACTGAACGATTATGAACAAGGTTGACTTCAAATCTTTTTGTGTCACGCTTTTGATGCCTCCGTGTATCTCATGGGACACCAACTCTGCAAGCAGCTGCGTGTGACGGACGGTACCACCAGTCTTAGCATCTCTGCAAAAGAACAATATATAAATCTATGTCTATAAATGTGAATGTCTGTTCGGTGTACATTTATCACGTCTGAACCACAAGACATAAAGAGCTAAAAATTTGTACAGTTACTAATGTCTACCCGGGGAAGGCTTTAGGCACGGTTTTATGGCGATCGGATAGCTATTTATCTATATATATTAATGTGAATGTCTGTTCGGTGTACGCTTATCACGTCCGAACGACAAGACGCGCAGAAACTTAAATATTTGTACTGTTACTAATTTACACCTGAGGAACGTTTTAAGCACTGTTTTATAGCGATCTCATAGATATTTAGTAATTTGAAGAATATAACGTGAAATGCGAAACAATAATTGCTCTTTGAAAATTATATTTACTCTTTGAAAATGGTTTCATTGGTTGCACTGTTGCTTGAGGGTTGATAATGATAAAATGGTGGAGTATATTGGGATGGAAAGTTATCCGTGTATATAAAATTCTATGTGTGTGTGTGTGTGTGTGTGTGTTAATATTTCACTCTGCAGCGAAAACTACAGAACGCAAACGAATGGTCTCTGTGAAATTGTTGTCCGAAGTCTCCCGTTGTACTCCATAGCAGTCCCATGCCGATAGCTATAAGGGGGTGGAAGATATGGTAGTTGAATGTCGTCAAATTATAAAAAAATTCGGACTGAAGGCCAGAGATGGCATTCGCAACTCTATAGCAAGGAGGTTACATACAGCGAAACGTGATGCCACAGACCATCTCTTTGGTCTATGCGTGCTACAAAGTAGTCAGCTATTTCTCTGTAAGGATAAGCATACGACTAAGGAAATATAAGAATAAATAAATAAAGCAGTAAAAAAGAAATTTCTGGTAATACATCTCTTAAAAAAATCGACGTTTCGCGCATTACAACACGTGATCGATCTGTGATATTATTACAATAACTATTGTTGAATTTCGTGATTGGGTTCTTCAAAACGAGTGCATTTTTACGTGTGATTTGATCTACACTACTTACTTTCCTGACAAACGGTGAGTGCATAGACTTCTGCAATCTGATAGGAATACATATTTACAGCCCTCATGTTTTTCACATGGTCAATTATACGTCACTTGCTCAAGGGTGGACAACCCAAACAATCTGTAGATTTACGCTCCAAACAATACTACAAATAACGTACTTTACCAGAATGCCCTAAAATGAAATTAAAATGAATTTTGACATTACTGTCACCATACATGTTGAGATATTGCAACACAGGCTATAAGGAATAATGTATGTATTATTTATTATAAATCATTAAGCACTACATAATTTTATTTTTTTATTTGAATGTTGATTAAAATGTTTGTTTCTAATGAAGGTATTGTATTTCATTTCATCCTTCAAAAGCAGTCTCATAGCACACTACTAAAAGATAGCTTATCTATCAGAATCAACCAACACGCGAGCGGAGCCGCGGGCTTAAGCTAGTAAATAAATAAAAATAAAAAATAAAAATGTTCAAATGTTTGCAAAACTATGGGACTCAACTGCGTTGTTGTTAGTCCCTAGCTTACAAATTACTTAAACTAAAGTAAACTAACCTAAGGACAATACATATTTCCATGCCCGAGGGACGATTCGAAGCCCCGACGGCAAACGGCCGCGCGGACCGCAGCACGACGCCTCAGTGCGCACGGCTAAACCGCCGCGGCTTAGCGTCTCTGCATCCTATGCATTACCTAATACACCTAGTCAAACACTACTGCTCATATGCCTCCCTATGATCCCTCACTTCTTTATACGATCTTTACGACGGGGGTGTGAGAATTGTTGCGTAGTCTACTTCAAATGCACATTCTCGAAATTTAACCAGCAAGGTTTCGCGAGAGCAATTTCACCTTTTTTCCAAAGATTCTGGATTTTGTCTCTCTTTGCACTTTTTAAGTGCTTTTGCGGAATACGTACGTGTTCAACAGACTGTATTTCAAGGCATTTGCTTCCTGTAGTCAAGGCGATTGTGGCGTTTTGTATGCAGTTTCATTAACAGATGGAATTCATGAATCGTATATTTTTAAAGGAGCTTTAGTCAGCCTGCATAAATTAGTGCAAAATTGGGAAAATTTTCGAATCGTGTAATGAAGTCATATGGTAATTTCGGCAATTTATGATGTATGATGCGAATGTGATTGTCAGACAAGAATATAATTAATCAATAACAGTTGTTAACTGATGCTGGAGTCGATTATTTCTATTCATTCACATTAACATTATCTTGACTGCTTACACTTGAACACGTAAAGTTTTACATTCCGCATTTGAATTCATCATTCCTCAAAATTAATCAAATGTTCGTAAATCTTATGGGACTTCACTGCGGAGTCATCAGTCCCTAAACTTACAAATTACTTATGAACTAGTTTATATTAAAGACGGAACAAACATCCATGCCCGAGGGGGTTTCAACCGCCCGACGTGGAACTGTCTCGCGCATCGTAGCATAGCTCCTCAATGAGCTCGACCGCTCCGCTGCGGCTCAAAATTAATCTGTATTTCATAGTTTGTTTACTCATCGTCCTAGCTATCTCTCTTTGCTGGACACTTGAAAATTTCTTCATAGAACGGTAGATGTTGATCAGTCAGACAACGTTTCAGATTTCAGAGTCATTGATTGCATTGGACTTACGTGGAATCTTTGTAGATCGATAAGCTGCACTGGTCAAAACAGTTAGGGGATCTGTTGAGAACCTACGTTCTGAAGTATTGTCATCGGTAGAATGAACTCAAATGGTTCGACGTCTTTCCGTCGGTTCTATGGAGTGGAGACAGCATTACGGCAACCGAGATAGTGGTAATAACAGAGAGTTGCTGCAAATGGGGTTGGTGCTTCTTTCAGCCACATCCGTCGTCAGTATAGAAAACACTCTCATTCGCATGGCCAAAGGCACAACTCGCTAACAAACAACCGTCATCACACAAGCTTGAACGCAGCAGCGGAAAATGACGGCTGTGTGTTAGTGAGTTGTGCCTGTTACTGTATGAATGAGAATGTTTTCTATATCGAGGAAGACTGTGGTCAAAAGCTATAAGTTGTGTGTATGTTAACTGCCTTTCTTATGTTGCATGTCTGCGCCTTGACGAACATCTTTGCGCTGAGTTGCAAGCTGTTGTTGTTGTGGTCTTCAGTCCGGAGACTGGTTTGATGCAGCTCTCCACAATACCCTATCCTGAGCAAGCCTCTTCATCTCCACATAAGAACGACAACCTACATCTGTCTGAATCTGCTTACTGTATCCATCTCTTGGTCTTCCCCTGCGATTTTTTCCCCATACACTTCCCTCCAACGCTAAATTCACAATTCCTTGATGTCTAAGAATGTGTCCTACCAATCTATCCCTTCTTTTAGTCAAGGTATGCCAGAAATTCCTTTTCTCCCCAATTCTGTTCAGTACCTCCTCATTAGTTACGCGATCCACCCACCTAAACTTCAGCATTCTTCTGTAGCACCATATTTCAAAAGCCTCAATCCTCTTCCTGTCCGCACTGTTTATCGTCCATGTCTCACTCCCATACAAGGCAACACTCCATACAAATGCCTTCAGAAAGGACTTCCTTAGGCTTAAATCAATAGTCGATGTTAACAAATTTCTCTTTTTCAAAAACGCTTTTCTACCCATTGCCATTCTGCATTTTATATCCTCTGTACTGCGACCATCATTTGTTATTTTACTGCCCAAGTAACAAAACTCATCTACCTCTTTTATTGCTTCGTTTCCCAATCTAATTCCTTGAGCATCACCTGATTTTCTTACACTGCACTCCATTACCCTAGTTTTGCTCTTGTTAATGGTCATCTTATATGCACCTCTCAGCACACTGTCCATTCCGTTCAATTGCTCTTCCAGGTCCTTTGCTGTATCTGACAGAATTACTATGTCGTCGGCAAAACGCAGTGTTTTTAATTCTTCACCCTGAACTTTAATTCCTTCACCAAATTTCTCCTTGCTTTCCTTTATAGCTTGCTCAATATACAAATTGAACAACATTGGAGAAAGGCTACAACCCTGTCTTACTCCCTTCCCAACTGATGCTTCCCTTTCATGCCCTTCGAGTCTAATAACTGCGGTCTGGCTTTTGTACAATTTGTAAATAACTCTCCTTTCCCTATATTTTACTCCTGCTTGCTTCAGAACTTGAAAGAGTTCATTCCAATTAACATTGTCAAAAGCCTTCTCCAAATCTACAAAAGCTAGAAATGTAGGTTTGCCTTTTCTTAATCTATCTTCTAGGATAAGCCGTAAAGTGAGTATTGCCTCCCGTGTACCTACATTTCTCCTGAACCCAAACTGATCTTCCCCGAGGTCGGCTTCTACCAGCTTTTCCATCCTTCTGTATATAATTCGCGTTAATATTTTGCAACCATGACTTATTAAACTGATGGTTCTGTAGTTTTCACACCTGTCTGCACCTGCTTTCTTAGGGATGGGGATTATAACATTTTAATATTCATAGAATATATGACTTCAACTGCTATTGGGCAAAGCTGAAAATGTGTACCCAGCCGGGATTCGAACCCGGGTCTCCTGCTTTCTAGGCAGTTGCGCTGACCCCTACACCACTGGGGACACAGTGATCACCGCACCTGCAAGGACTACCCATGCACGCCTCCTGTCAGATACAAATTCCCAGCTTCGCCCTGCCCATAGTACTCAAACTCGTAGTTTAACTAATTCCCGTAAGAGTAAGGGCTTCAAACTTGCCCACCCCTCCCCACTAACGATAGGATCATTGCCCGTCACCGGCATATTATATATATACATGTGGCGTCTGTTCGGAAAGAACAGACGTCACATTCTGATCCAGCAGCTGTTATTATTTTAATATTCATAGAATATATGACTTCAACTGCTATTGGGCAAAGCTGAAAATGTGTACCCAGCCGGGATTCGAACCCGGGTCTCCTGCTTTCTAGGCAGTTGCGCTGACCCCTACACCACTGGGGACACAGTGATCACCGCACCTGCAAGGACTACCCATGCACGCCTCCTGTCAGATACAAATTCCCAGCTTCGCCCTGCCCATAGTACTCAAACTCGTAGTTTAACTAATTCCCGTAAGAGTAAGGGCTTCAAACTTGCCCACCCCTCCCCACTAACGATAGGATCATTGCCCGTCACCGGCATATTATATATATACATGTGGCGTCTGTTCGGAAAGAACAGACGTCACATTCTGATCCAGCAGCTGTTATTATTTTAATATTCATAGAATATATGACTTCAACTGCTATTGGGCAAAGCTGAAAATGTGTACCCAGCCGGGATTCGAACCCGGGTCTCCTGCTTTCTAGGCAGTTGCGCTGACCCCTACACCACTGGGGACACAGTGATCACCGCACCTGCAAGGACTACCCATGCACGCCTCCTGTCAGATACAAATTCCCAGCTTCGCCCTGCCCATAGTACTCAAACTCGTAGTTTAACTAATTCCCGTAAGAGTAAGGGCTTCAAACTTGCCCACCCCTCCCCACTAACGATAGGATCATTGCCCGTCCCCGGCATATTATATATATACATGTGGCGTCTGTTCGGAAAGAACAGACGTCACATTCTGATCCAGCAGCTGTTATTATTTTAATATTCATAGAATATATGACTTCAACTGCTATTGGGCAAAGCTGAAAATGTGTACCCAGCCGGGATTCGAACCCGGGTCTCCTGCTTTCTAGGCAGTTGCGCTGACCCCTACACCACTGGGGACACAGTGATCACCGCACCTGCAAGGACTACCCATGCACGCCTCCTGTCAGATACAAATTCCCAGCTTCGCCCTGCCCATAGTACTCAAACTCGTAGTTTAACTAATTCCCGTAAGAGTAAGGGCTTCAAACTTGCCCACCCCTCCCCACTAACGATAGGATCATTGCCCGTCACCGGCATATTATATATATACATGTGGCGTCTGTTCGGAAAGAACAGACGTCACATTCTGATCCAGCAGCTGTTATTATTTTAATATTCATAGAATATATGACTTCAACTGCTATTGGGCAAAGCTGAAAATGTGTACCCAGCCGGGATTCGAACCCGGGTCTCCTGCTTTCTAGGCAGTTGCGCTGACCCCTACACCACTGGGGACACAGTGATCACCGCACCTGCAAGGACTACCCATGCACGCCTCCTGTCAGATACAAATTCCCAGCTTCGCCCTGCCCATAGTACTCAAACTCGTAGTTTAACTAATTCCCGTAAGAGTAAGGGCTTCAAACTTGCCCACCCCTCCCCACTAACGATAGGATCATTGCCCGTCACCGGCATATTATATATATACATGTGGCGTCTGTTCGGAAAGAACAGACGTCACATTCTGATCCAGCAGCTGTTATTATTTTAATATTCATAGAATATATGACTTCAACTGCTATTGGGCAAAGCTGAAAATGTGTACCCAGCCGGGATTCGAACCCGGGTCTCCTGCTTTCTAGGCAGTTGCGCTGACCCCTACACCACTGGGGACACAGTGATCACCGCACCTGCAAGGACTACCCATGCACGCCTCCTGTCAGATACAAATTCCCAGCTTCGCCCTGCCCATAGTACTCAAACTCGTAGTTTAACTAATTCCCGTAAGAGTAAGGGCTTCAAACTTGCCCACCCCTCCCCACTAACGATAGGATCATTGCCCGTCACCGGCATATTATATATATACATGTGGCGTCTGTTCGGAAAGAACAGACGTCACATTCTGATCCAGCAGCTGTTATTATTTTAATATTCATAGAATATATGACTTCAACTGCTATTGGGCAAAGCTGAAAATGTGTACCCAGCCGGGATTCGAACCCGGGTCTCCTGCTTTCTAGGCAGTTGCGCTGACCCCTACACCACTGGGGACACAGTGATCACCGCACCTGCAAGGACTACCCATGCACGCCTCCTGTCAGATACAAATTCCCAGCTTCGCCCTGCCCATAGTACTCAAACTCGTAGTTTAACTAATTCCCGTAAGAGTAAGGGCTTCAAACTTGCCCACCCCTCCCCACTAACGATAGGATCATTGCCCGTCCCCGGCATATTATATATATACATGTGGCGTCTGTTCGGAAAGAACAGACGTCACATTCTGATCCAGCAGCTGTTATTATTTTAATATTCATAGAATATATGACTTCAACTGCTATTGGGCAAAGCTGAAAATGTGTACCCAGCCGGGATTCGAACCCGGGTCTCCTGCTTTCTAGGCAGTTGCGCTGACCCCTACACCACTGGGGACACAGTGATCACCGCACCTGCAAGGACTACCCATGCACGCCTCCTGTCAGATACAAATTCCCAGCTTCGCCCTGCCCATAGTACTCAAACTCGTAGTTTAACTAATTCCCGTAAGAGTAAGGGCTTCAAACTTGCCCACCCCTCCCCACTAACGATAGGATCATTGCCCGTCACCGGCATATTATATATATACATGTGGCGTCTGTTCGGAAAGAACAGACGTCACATTCTGATCCAGCAGCTGTTATTATTTTAATATTCATAGAATATATGACTTCAACTGCTATTGGGCAAAGCTGAAAATGTGTACCCAGCCGGGATTCGAACCCGGGTCTCCTGCTTTCTAGGCAGTTGCGCTGACCCCTACACCACTGGGGACACAGTGATCACCGCACCTGCAAGGACTACCCATGCACGCCTCCTGTCAGATACAAATTCCCAGCTTCGCCCTGCCCATAGTACTCAAACTCGTAGTTTAACTAATTCCCGTAAGAGTAAGGGCTTCAAACTTGCCCACCCCTCCCCACTAACGATAGGATCATTGCCCGTCACCGGCATATTATAGATATACATGTGGCGTCTGTTCGGAAAGAACAGACGTCACATTCTGATCCAGCAGCTGTTATTATTTTAATATTCATAGAATATATGACTTCAACTGCTATTGGGCAAAGCTGAAAATGTGTACCCAGCCGCGATTCGAACCCGGGTCTCCTGCTTTCTAGGCAGTTGCGCTGACCCATACACCACTGGGGACACAGTGATCACCGCACCTGCAAGGACTACCCATGCACGCCTCCTGTCAGATACAAATTCCCAGCTTCGCCCTGCCCATAGTACTCAAACTCGTAGTTTAACTAATTCCCGTAAGAGTAAGGGCTTCAAACTTGCCCACCCCTCCCCACTAACGAAAGGATCATTGCCCGTCACCGGCATATTATATATATACATGTGGCGTCTGTTCGGAAAGAACAGACGTCACATTCTGATCCAGCAGCTGTTATTATTTTAATATTCATAGAATATATGACTTCAACTGCTCTATGAATATTAAAATAATAACAGCTGCTGGATCAGAATGTGACGTCTGTTCTTTCCGAACAGACGCCACATGTATATATATAATATGCCGGTGACGGGCAATGATCCTATCGTTAGTGGGGAGGGGTGGGCAAGTTTGAAGCCCTTACTCTTACGGGAATTAGTTAAACTACGAGTTTGAGTACTATGGGCAGGGCGAAGCTGGGAATTTGTATCTGACAGGAGGCGTGCATGGGTAGTCCTTGCAGGTGCGGTGATCACTGTGTCCCCAGTGGTGTAGGGGTCAGCGCAACTGCCTAGAAAGCAGGAGACCCGGGTTCGAATCCCGGCTGGGTACACATTTTCAGCTTTGCCCAATAGCAGTTGAAGTCATATATTCTATGAATATTAAAATAATAACAGCTGCTGGATCAGAATGTGACGTCTGTTCTTTCCGAACAGACGCCACATGTATATATATAATATGCCGGTGACGGGCAATGATCCTATCGTTAGTGGGGAGGGGTGGGCAAGTTTGAAGCCCTTACTCTTACGGGAATTAGTTAAACTACGAGTTTGAGTACTATGGGCAGGGCGAAGCTGGGAATTTGTATCTGACAGGAGGCGTGCATGGGTAGTCCTTGCAGGTGCGGTGATCACTGTGTCCCCAGTGGTGTAGGGGTCAGCGCAACTGCCTAGAAAGCAGGAGACCCGGGTTCGAATCCCGGCTGGGTACACATTTTCAGCTTTGCCCAATAGCAGTTGAAGTCATATATTCTATGAATATTAAAATAATAACAGCTGCTGGATCAGAATGTGACGTCTGTTCTTTCCGAACAGACGCCACATGTATATATATTATAACATTTTTCTTAAAGTCTGATGGTACTTCACCTGTCTCATACATCTTACACACTAGGTGAAACAATTTTGTCATGGCTGGTTCTCCCAGAGACTTCAGTAGCTCTGAGGGAATATCATCCACTCCAGGGGCCTTGTTTCGACTTAGGTCTTTCAGGGCTCTGTCAAATTCTTCTCTCAGTACAGTATCTCCTATTTCAGCATCATCTACACCCTCTTCCCTTCCTACAATATTGTCTCCAAGTTCATTTCCTTTGTAGAGCCGCACTATATACTCTCGCCACCTTTCAGCTTTCCCTTGTTTGCTGAGCACTGGTTTTCCATCAGTGTCCTTGATATTCATAGAGCTGTTTTTCTTATCTCTGAATGTTTCTTTTATTTTCCTGTAGGCTGTATCTATTTTTCCCCTATTTATACATTCTTCTACATCCTTGCATTTGCCTTCTAGCCACTCCTGCTTAGCCATTTTGCATTTCCTGTCAATCTCATTTCTTAGTCGTCTGTACTCCATTTTGCCTGTTTCATTTACTGCATTTTTATATTTTCTCCTTTCATCGATTAAATTTAGTATTTCCTGTGATATCCAAGGGTTTTTTGTAGGTCTTTCCTTCCTACCCTTTTTTGTCCTCTGCTACCTTCACTATTTCATCTCTCAATTTTACCCATTCCTCCTCAACTGTTTTATTTTCCCCTGTTTCTGTCCATTGTTGCCTAAAGCTCCCTCTGAAATTCTTAAGAACCTCAGGTTCCTTCAATTTATCCAGGTCCCATCTCCTTCTTTTCCTACCTTTCTGTAGTTTCTTTAGTTTCAGCCTACAGTTCATAACCAACAAGTTATGGTCAGAGTCTATATCTGCCCCTGGGTATGTCTTACACTGTAGAACCTGGTTCCGAAATCTATGTCTTACCATTATAAAATCTATCTGGTATCTCCCGGTGTCTCCTGGTCTCTTCCACGTATACAACCTTCTTTTGTGATTCTTGAACCAGGTGTTTGTTATAACTAAATTATGTTCTGTGCAAAATTCTACCAGGCGGCTTCCTCTTTCATTCCTTTTGCCCAGACCATATTCACCTACTATCCTCCCTTCCCTTCCTTGTCCTACAACCGAATTCCAGTCTCCCATAACAATTAAGTTTTCCTCTCCCTTAATTGTCTTAATAATTTCCTTTAGCTCCTCATATATTTCTTCGATTTCTTCGTCGTCGGCAGAGCTAGTTGGCATATAAACCTGTACTACTGTTGTCGGTGTTGGCTTCGTATCTATCTTGACAATGATAATGCGATCACTGTGCTGGTCATAGTAGTTTACCCGCATTCCTATTTTCTTATTCATTATCAATCCTACTCCTGTGATACCCCCAATTGATTTTGTATTTATAATCCTGTACTCACCTGACCAGAAATCCTGTTCATCCTGCCACCGAACTTCACTAATCCCCACTATATCTAATTTCAACCTATCCATTTCCCTTTTTAAATTTTCTAATTTTCCTACTCGATTAAGGGATCTAACATTCCACGCTCCGACCCGTAGAATGCCAGTATTGTCTTTCCTGATGATCACATCCTCCTGAGTAGTCCCCGCCCGGAGATCCGAATGGGGGACTATTTTACCTCCGGAATATTTTACCCGAGAGGATGCCATCATCATATGTTCATACAGTAGAGCTGCATGTCCTCGGGAAAGGTAACGGCTGTAGTTTCCCCTTGCTTTCAGCCGTTCGCAGTTGCTGTGTGGCAAAGCCACATTAGCTGATGTTACAAGGCCAGCTCAGTCAATCATCCAGACTGTTGCCCCTGTAACTACTGAAAAGGCTGCTGCCCCTCTTCAGGAACCACACGTTTGTCTGGCCTCTCCACAGATACCCCTCCGGTGTGGTTGCACCTACGGTACGGCTATCTGTATCGTTGAGGCACGCAAGCCACCCCACCTCGGCAATGTCTGTGGTTCATGGGAGTGGAGTTGCAAGCTATCCTCATTTATTGTTGATGATGGTCATTTTACACACATGTTAAAGGAGTAAGAAATGATAAGAAATTCAGATATAAACTAGATACTTGTATATTTAACTGATTTGTGACTAACAACAAATAAACTGCTATTTCTGAAACAATTCTTCAAGAATATAAAGTTTACCATTTCCATGATACAAAAGGTTATAATTTAAAATGGAATTAAAAATGTTCATCCATTAAAGAGAAGTCTTTAAAGCAAATGATTATCAGCACTTATAACTGTTTGCAGACATCACAAAGTATTTTTTGTTTTATAGCTTATCCTAGTACATTCACTAACTGCCCAAAAATTACACACGTGAAATTTAGCGAGTGTTCTCTGGGGTTTGAATATGTGTACAGTTCGGTGTTGCACAAGAAGTAACAATCTTTGGCTTCATCACTTATTAACAAAAAATATGTTTTTCGTAGAATGTTTATTTTGCAAAACTAAGGTTCCTCATTTTTTTTCACACGTTTGTTTCTCTCACACTACTTTTCACATTCCAGGTAAAGTTGCTGTACATAAGGGTTGCTATTGTTATTAAATTTAAAGAACTATAGAAAATAAATAGCCTAATTAATATAAAAGACCAGACAAAGTA
The DNA here is from genome assembly GCA_026315105.1 of Locusta migratoria. Lineage (NCBI taxonomy): Eukaryota > Metazoa > Arthropoda > Insecta > Orthoptera > Acrididae > Locusta > Locusta migratoria. The sequence goes on along the minus strand of CM048755.1, from coordinate 732,390,513 downwards.
GAACTGGAATCCACTTTGGGTTTAACTGACAATAGCTTCATTTTATACTGACACGTCGTATGTCATTTGATACTTAAATATCGTCTATGACTTATTCAAGAATCTCAGAACTACCGCATGTTCTAAGTGAAGCACCCACCTGTTAATATTACTCGACATCTACCCTCAAAACTTGTACACAGTCTCAAACTGTATTCTATGCTCTTTAAAATTTCCTGGTATCGAGCGTCTAAGGTTGTTACCATTGCTCCGATAGAGACAAAGTGAAACATCTACATACATACTCCGCAATCAACTGTAAGGTGCGTGGCGGAGGGTACACTGTACCACTACTAGGCATTTCCTTTCCTATTCCACTCCCAAATAGAACGATGGAAAAAAAGAATGCCTATATGCCTCCGTACGAGCCCTAATTTCTCTTATCTTGTCTTTGTGATCTTTACGCGAAATGTATGTAGGTGGCAGCAAGATCGTACTACACTCAGCTTCAAATTTCAGCCCTCTAAATTTCCCCAAGAGAAATTCACGAAAAGAACGTCGTCTTTCCTCTAGCGATCCCCAATTGAGTTGCCGGAGCATTTCCGTGACACCCGCGCATTGCTCGAACCTACCAGTAACAAACGTAGCTGCTCGCCTCTGAACTGCTTCTATGTCTTCCTTTAAACTGATCTGCTGCGGGACCCAAACACTTGAGCAATACTCAAGATTTGGTCGTACAACCGTTTTATACAACCGTTATTACAGATGAAGGACATCCTCCCAAAATTCTCCCAATAAACCGAAGTCGGCTGTCCGCCTTACTCACAACTGTCCTTACATGTTCGTTCCATTTTATATCGCTCTGCAATGTTACGCATAGATATTTGAACGACGCGAACTTTAAGTGCGGACTCAGTCGTACGTTTAAACTATGTGAAAGAGAGACACGTTACATTTGGGCTAGGGAAAAAGCCAAATACTTCGCATAAGCTAAGGAATATGTGTATTTCCTAGATATATATTCCATAAGCGTGTGGAAAAAGCCTCTACCAGGACGGTTGGTGGGCACTGTCACAACAGTGTTACGGAGCGCTGACTGTACAACGGAAAATCAGACGATGAGTGGCGTCTTCCATATAACGAAATTTTACAATATGCCCGTGTCCGATACGGGGAAAAATCATTTCCTTTGTTTGCCGACGCAAAAGCTACTCAGAAACACAACAGTCTGGGTAGGAAGGAGGAAATCTGGAAATTAGTCGGTCATGGATTCCTCCACTGTGGCGTCCGCAGGTGGCGACATACGAGCAGGGAAGCACCTCATTAGCGACTGTGACAGGTCGCAGCGAGGCAGGAAACTTGTGCCGGCTGGAGCTCGCGGCTACAACTGTACTGGCGCTTTACAACTGCCTCCGAACCGATGTTTCTGCTAGAGAAAGCTACTGCCAGTTCATCAGAGCTCGGTGCAGCACAAACTGAGTATTAATTATAGGGTTTAGCGGTCGTGGCGTCTACACCGCTGCAAACAGAAATTAGCATGTCATTTCCAACGGAGAGAAGCCTTCAGGCATTAAAGTGATATCAGACGTGCCCCTAGGGAGTGTTACAGAACCGTCGCTTTGTCCAAGATATATAAACTAGATTAATTCCCGCTACTTCGCACGCGTAGATTGGAGGGTCTGCATTGGTTGTTTCTACTTCTAAATATAAATTTTCATAGATTTAGCTGTAAAAATGATTTTCCGAATCAAGTATTTTGATACAACTTCTACATCTACATCCACATACCTACTCCGCAATCCACCGTAAGGTGCGTGGCGGAGGGTACACTGTACCACTACTAGGCATTTCCTTTCCTATTCCATTCCCAAGTAGAACGAGGAAAAAAAGACTGCCTATATGCCTCCGTACGAGCCCTAATTTCTCTTATCTTGTCTTGGTGATCACTACGCGAAATGTAAATAGGCTGCAGCAAGATCGTACTAGAGTCAGCTTCAAATTCCGGTATTCTAAATTTCCTCAACAGAAATTCACGAAAAGAACGTCGTTTTTCCTCCAGCGAGCCCCAATTGAGTTGCCGGAGCATTTCCGTGACACTCGAGCATTGGTCGAACCAACCAGTAACAAACCTTGTTGCTCGCCTCTGAACTGCTTCTATGTCTTCCTTTAAACTGATCTGCTGCGGGTCCCAAATACTTGAGCAATACACAAGACGTGGTCGTACAAGCGTTTTATACGCGGTCTCCTTTACAGAAGAAGTACATCTTCCCAAAATTCTCCCAATAAACCGAAGTCGGCTGTCCCCCTTACTCACAACTGTCGTTACATGTTCGTTCCATTACATATCGCTCTCCACCCCCTACTGCACCATTAATGGCAGAATTCAAAACATCCCAAAACACATTTTTTTAAAATTCTAACCATGGTTTCAAATTCAAATTTTCGCATTTCTAGGATCAAAATAGTCTTAGTAGCACCCCTAAAAGCTTTCCCTTATTTCACCCGCTTAATGGTTGAATTTCGAAAAATATCGAAACACGTGTTTAATTCCAATCGAAAATCTAAATCCAAAGTTTTGTATTTCTTGTTTCAAAATTGCCCAAATAGCAATGTATTTCCAGAGTTGGGCACCGTTAATCAAAATTTTTACTAAAAATTAACTTCGTTAAACGTTACTTTAGGACAATTTAACGGAAGTTAACATTAATCGTTAATAATTAACTCGTAAAAGTACTGTGCATCCGCGAAAACTCGCCTTAGGTCTCCAAATTTATATATTTGCAGTTGTTGTATTATTGAAGTGAGCAATTAAATAAAACGTATTACCCTATTTGATATTAAAAAATATGTCTTGGTTGGGCAACTTTAAGTAGGACTTGGAGTATAAATAAAAACTAGTGCTACTCAGACACTCTATCCTCGCACTCGGCTGCGAGCGTAAAAAAATGAGGACTTATCACGTACCACATTGTGAAGTTGCGAAACAGGATCCGATAGAGTCGTTCGCTTTGTCGGAAAAGTGTTATGTTCTGTGAGATGATTAGTCTTGAAGATTTCGTCATTTGTTTATGTTCGCGGCCGGCCGCCAGGACATAGTGTCCTAGTAAAACATAAAGCTTAGTCTGTAATAGTAATAATAATAACTAAGCAATCAAATAGAATTTACGGGACACTCAAAATATTTAACTTCACAGAATAACATTTGACATAAGGAACATATTGCCTTTAAGAATCATTAACATATTAAAATTCTCGTCTGACTGTTAGGCATGTTTAGGAGTCAAAATATATTTTCCCCGCAGGAAAAAGAGGTTCCACTGCAGCACTTGAAGGTGTAGAGGTAATATATTTTACAAAAACATCTATTAAAACATTTTTCCCAAGAAATACTACGTTATTAAATGAATATTTTGATTTCATGCCCAGCCAATTTTTCATTAGACTCTGTGCTTTATTTGTTAAACATATTTGGCCTGTGGCCTTCTTAGATTGAATGACAAAATCTTGCATAGAAGGTACGTTACAAATAAAAATCGAAACGCATCTGGTGTAAAACATTTATTTAATTGCAGTGAGCATAAGATGGAGAAACTAATAAAATTTTATGCTAATTTCCTGATTAGGTGCGTCTGCCGTATTTCCATTCTCGCTGCCTCCATTATCGATTGTTTCGCGGTATGCAATGTAAATTTGTTCCTGTCAGCTATAACAAAGTTGAATGAGAAAATTGTAATGAAAATTAACATTTCCTGCCTTCCTGTCCACATTCACCACTAATGCATGCGGAGAGCAGATACTCCACAAGTTAGAACATTAAAAGTACTTTTTTGTTTAGTACATCGTCGACGACGTGCTATTGATCAATAGGGACATAAGACAAACATTTAATTTGGCTGAAACGTACTCGTTCGCCATTGTTATCGCTGGTAGAAACAAGAAGTGGGTAAAAAATAACGGATTAACGGACTTAGGACAAGTTAACGAAAGTTAAACAGTCCGTTAATGGTTTTTGAATTAACTTAAAAGTTATTCCGTTACTCAAAAAGTTAACTTCGTTAATTAACGATTAACGGATTAACGGGCTTCTGTCCAGCTTTGCCTATTTTACCCCCTTAGGGATGGGAATATCGAAAAATCGCTGATCGTGTAATGTAAGATAAACAACGTCTACAAATTTCAAGTTTATATCGCCTGTAGTTTCACTTTTTAGCGCTGTTTTCGGTTTTTCAGAAACGAACCGAGAACGCGAAATTTCTTTATTACGCTTTGGCATCTTTCTCAGTAGTTTCACTTATTTTTCTTCATTCGTACGCTTGTTGTATCACTTTTCGCTATATATGGTGCAGGGATTGTCAATTAAGCCTCAACATTAACAAGTGTAACGTTCTGCGCTTACAAATAAATTACGCAATAGCAGGACAAACACTTCCATAAAGTAAGAGACAAAGGGCGATTTGAAATGGAACGACCATAAAAAATTAATCGTGAGTAAGGCAAATGCCAGACTTAGATTCTTTGGTAGAATCCCCGGGAAGTGTAGTCCGTGAACAGAAGTATGTTACAAATCTCTCGTTCTTCCAGCGTTTGAGTGTTGATCATCATTGCGGGATTTGTACCAGGTTGAGTTAAGAAAAGACATAGAGTAGATACAGCGGAGAGAATCACGCTTTGTTATGGGTTCGTTTAGTAAATACGAAAGCGTGACGGAGATGATTAGGGAACTCCAGTGGCAGACGCTGCAATAGAGGCGTTCTGCAGGTTTCTGTCAAAGTTCCGAGAGCGTACTTTTCATGATGAGTCCACCAAAATACTGCTTCCTCCTACGTATACCTCGCGAACCGATCACAAGGGTAAGATCAGAGAGATTAGGACTCACACGGAGGCATACAGGGAATCATTTTCTCGTGCACCATACGCGAATGGAGTAGGAGGAAGTGACGATGGTACGTATCCTACCCTCCGCCACATACCGTGAGATGGCTTGCGGAGTATGGAGGTAAATGGAGAGAACGCAATCTGAGTTCAGTTGTAAGGCAGCCGAAAGATGGTGTAGGATTATTTTGTTTCCATTTCGATGGTAGTCGAAAACAGTTGAATATCGGTTACGGAAATCATGCATCCTGATTCTATACAAATTTTCATTCACATAACGTTACAGTATGAGAGGTATATCCCACTATGCCATATACGTTAGCTGTAAAGACATACATTATAAATGCCATTTTACCCTAACGACAATGTTTTCTCGTGAGCGCAAAGCAAACTGATCCCGTGTATCTGTCAAGAAAGATGCGAGTTCTGATAAGGATGCGTGCGCTCAGTAGAAAGGTTTACTACATACAACTTAGATTAGTGAAGAGATTTCAAACGCTTTCTGCCCGTAATTTGGCGATTTTATTTTGCTACTACTTCAGATTTAACATATGCAAATGCACAAACTGACGTTGAAGGTATATACTACATTTCATTTAACACTATCTACTGTTCAACATTTAAATGTAGTTTGCACAACAGTAGGAACATTAATACCATGTTTACCATGAGGGTGGCGACTAGAAGAGCCCAAAAGAAGTGCGTCCATTTATAAATAATTAAGTGAGAGAGATACCACAAAAATATACCGAGATTCCTCTTTTTCAAAGGACTCCTCCTCACAAAATAAGACTCACACAGCAGTAATACAGTGCACGTTCAAAAACATAACATGTATAAAACACAAAGGAGGAATACGGGACGATTTCGTCACATAAAAGGACACAACACGAAGTTTCCGCCATACTTCTTGTGTTTTTAACTGTAAAACTCTTTTATAAATGTAATGATAGAAACAAACATAAGGAAAACTAACGTAAACTTCAAAAAATCAAATGTTTGTAAATCTATCGGACCAAACTGCGTCGTCATCAGTCCGTAGCTTACAAACTACTTAAACCTAGATAAACTAACCTAAGGACAAACACACACACCCATGCCCCAGGACTCGAACCTCCACGGCGAGCAACCGCGCGCTCCGCAGCGTGACGCTTTAGACCGCTCGGATACTCCACCGCGACAACGTAAACTTCAGTGAATAGTAAACAAAATATTTTTTGTCTATCATAGGGCTGCAAAACTATAACAGGTACAAAACTAGGATCAGAATCACACAGCAAAGTTATGTTGTACCTAGAGGGCACTTTTTTTTTTTTTTTTTTTTTTTTTTTTTTTGCGAAAAGGTTTCTAGTGTCAGGGAAAGCAAACTAAAGAAACGGGACTGACTTCACTATGCATGACGTCACAGAGGCTGTTACTCTTGATATTCTTGACCACAAGTCATGTTGGTAAATGCACTACAGTCAAGAGGTCCTGAAAAAACGTACAAAATACTGGAAGGTAAGTGAAAGTGATATTCTTAATGAGTACTTTTTCGCATTTTATTTGCGATGGGTTAGGGGAAATCACACTATAATGACAAAGTTGGGTGAAAAGATGTCAGAAGTGTTTTAGGCTAATCTACTGCAGTCTGGTGTGTCACTTCCACGATGCTACAGAGAAGGTTCTATTGGCAACCATGTTCCTGTCTCAAGGGTGATGAGCTGTCGGTTCCCGTCTTGCTATGTGTTTACCTAAAGAGAGTCGTACTAGTCTTTGTTTTAATGTGTGTATTCCCTTCATGTATGTCTGCGTACTTGAGCGTTTAGGTTAGAGTACCTATGATATTTATTACTTGTGGGATTAGGAAGGAGCTCCAGTTCCTCCTGTTTTGCTCACCTCTCTGTTGGTATATGAACTGAAAAGGACATAAACCCGCGCAATTCTATAAAAGCCGTATGTGGAGTTCAGCTTCCCAAATATTGGCCTCTCGTTCAGTTGAGAGAATAAAAGGGCACAAAATCTAAATCTAGGTCGGTGACGAAGCAATTATCAATTGCTAATTCCGCCGTTAATTCGTACGCCACTACGAACGTTGTGTCACTTCGCTCAGTAGCAGTGAAACATTGAAGAAGTGTTGCTTTTCTTGTTAGCTACGTCGTCTGTTTCCAGTATGTAATATGTGACATCTTCGTGCGACGAATAAATCCGGCCGGCCGCGGTGGCCGAGGGAATTGAGGCGCTCCAGTCACGGTCTGCACGGCCACTACGGTCGGGGGTTCGAATCCCCCCTCGGGCATGGATATTTGTGCTGTCCTTAGTCTTAGTTAGTTCATAAGTAGTTTGTAAGTTTAGGGACTGATAACCCCGTAGTTAAGTCCCATAAGCTTTACAAACATTTGAACTTTTTTTTTTTTTTTAATAAATCCGAGTTCGATCAAATGCCATACAGGCGGGAAATATTAACTCTAATAATATCCCTGTAAGTATGGAAGGATAAAGTATCGTTGCTTGTTTCATTACTTTGTACTGAATGCAGAGATACTAGTATCCGACAAAGTATGTGGCATGTAATGAGTCTTTAGGAATGTAATATCCACAGCCAAGTTATTAAAGTGGCATTGTATGTTTTACGGGTCAGTTTTTCTTTGTTCGCACTATGCACCGTATCTTCGTCATACTGGCGCAGGATATTCGAGCGGAGGGATTTCACACAGAAGTTGAGTAATGGAGCCTTTCGACGACGAAATTATACAACGACGATCACAGCTCTCACACAAATATTTCATACGAGTTAAAACAATAACATCAGACGTTGGAAAATAGCACAGGCTTCAACGATTATTCAGTACAGATCATACTTAGTGGCCACCTGAACTTCGTCAGAAATTGCACTGCTTGTAAACTAGGACATTTTACAACGGCAAGGCTTTCGCTTATACCTCTTGATCGCTTGTATAAACATCTTGGCCGGTCGCAGTGTTCGAGCGGTCTGCGGCGCGCCTGTCACAGTCTGCACGGCCGCTACGGTCGGGGCTTCGAATCCCCCCTCGAGCATGGATGTTTGTGTCGTCCTTAGTACAAGTTAGTTCATAAGTAGTTTGTAAGTCTAGGGACTGATGACCCCGCAGTTAAGTCCCATAAGCTTTACAAACATTTGATTTTTTTTATAAACATCTTGGTAAAGACACGGAATATATGATAGACAGAATTATATCAAAATTAAATGAGTTTTACCTGAGGTTTTTAACATTACTTCGCGATTATCTGGCAAACTACTATAAATGGTTGCTGTGAACATGACGTTGAAACGGCCATTAAATACTTAGGAATTACTTGACTCTTAAGGGTAGTATTCATTATTTCCATGCAAAGTATAAACACTAACCACTACATTTTGGAACACGGTACTTTTGTGTCTTGTTGCCGCCGAAGGTTGTCCAAGGTGTCGTTGGCCGAGTAGAGAGAGACCGACCCATGAAAGTTGGATGCACGCGTGTGCTGGTACAGACTCTGAGGTGACCAGCCAGTGGGACAGCAGAAACTAGAAACACTAAGCTAGATTAGAACAAGATACATATTTCATTGAGATAGTACAATACTTAACTTTGTTAACTGAAGCCTATTGGAATGCAGATACATAGTTTAACTAGGTAGAGGCCTGCCTACTGATGAGAGACTGTTCTAGTGCCTGTCTGATCGCCAAGTGCCCGATACAGTTCAGTGGTGGCCACGAGCGGAGTTGTAGCAGAGGGCGCTCGTGGCTGACGTCGTAAGAACGCCGCGCCGTGCTTGCATGGCGGCGCCCGGCGAAAGTACGTGGCGCGCACTTCATACTTGTGCGACACCACATAGACTGATACACATTCGGAAATATCTTCAATTAATGGATCGTGACGTCTGTTAGGGCCATATTCTTGATGGACAATGCTTCAAACAGCCACGTGGTGCAAATACTGGCAACTTGCATTAAATCTTTAGAAATATGAATGTTGGACTTCAAACAGAGAAAATACATAGTATTCCAAGAATACAATATCAAGAAGTCGCAGTTGCATGAGACAAATTTATACTAATATCTGGACGTAACACTTTTTAACTGATATACTATTGAAATAATCACACACTTTAAAGTGGCGTCCTTGTTTATTTTGAGACCGCTAGGCAAATGCAGTCAGTCAACACATCATGTACAATTACATTGCAAATCAATCGTGTGTCCCATCTTAGAATGCTGCTAGAGAGCCATGCTGCGAAGCGCGCGGTTGCTCTCCGTCGGAGTTTCGAATCCTCCCTGGGGCATGGGTGTGTGTGTTGTCCTTAGGTTAGATAGTTTAAGTAGTGTAAGTCTAGGGACTTACGACCAGCCGGCCGCGGTGGCCGAGCGCTCTGCGGCGCACCAGTCACAGTCTGCACGGCCACTACGGTCTCGGGTTCGAATCCGTCCTCGGGCATGGATATTTGTGCCGTCCTTAGTATTAGCTAGTTGATAAGTAGTTTGTAAGTTTAGGGACTAATGACCCCGTAGTTAAGTGCCATAAGCTCTACAAACATTTGAACATTTGAACTTACGACCAATGCGCTTTGAGCCTCAGCCAGCGCTTCCGCCTGCCGCTCGCAACGCCTGCCCGAGTCACGAGTAGAGGAGTCAGAAACCACAATAAAGACCAATAAAGAAATAAATTGCCTTAATCCACCAGTTCCCCACACCTATTCAATCCGCTACAAACATTTGAACATTTTTTGTAGAATACTGTCAAGTGTGTTATACCCATATTAACGGGGGATACTGAATGTGTAGAGAAAAGGTAAACACCAATCTCCGAAAAAGCAAACGTTGCTTAATATGCTGCAGCTGTTCTAAAGACAGATTAAGTTGAAATATTTTTACCTCAGCTGCTGGCAGGTGTTGTAATCATATAACATGGACATATAGAAATTTAGGCTGGGATTCGACCTCGGCTCTCCGTACGTCAGGTTTGCTGGCCTTGGCAGCACACAGGCACGCGGGATTTCACACACCTCCACGGAATACTCAAGCACATTTCCCGACCGACCCAAGTTGTAGCAGGTCCTTCTGGTTTGACCATCGTACTGCACGGCTCGCAGATAACCCTGTATTCCCGCCAGCAGTCCGGTCCTCGTGTGCATCCACACTGAAAGAAGAATCAAACTTCGACATGGTGGATTAAAACAGTGCCTATTAAACGGAGACCAGGGATCGAATCCCAGCTCCGGTACAAGTTTTCGTATTTCCGTATTGTGTGACTACAAAACGAACCAGCTAAAACTATTTTTACATCTACATGGGATAGTCTGCAAATCACATTTAAGTGCTTGGCAGAGGGTTCATCGAACCACCATTATACTCTTTATCTCTCATACCATTCTGGAATAGCGCGCGGGAAGAAAGAGCACCTGAACCTCTCCGTTCAAGCTCTGATTTCTCGTACTTTATTCTGATGGTCATTTCTACCTATGTAAGTGGGAGTCAACAATATATTTTCGCATTCGGAGGAGAATGTAGGCGATTGGAGTTTCGTATGTAGCCCACGCCGCAGCGATAAGCGCCGTTGTTGTAATGATTCCCATCCCAGATCCTGTATCATTTCCTTAACACTGTCTCCCTTGTATCGTGACAATTCGAAACGAGCTGCCCTTTTCTGGACTCTTTCGATGTCCTCCGTCAAACCCACCTTATAAGGATCCCACACTGGGCAGCAATACTCCAAAAATGGACGGACAAGCGTAGTGTATGCAGTTTCTTTTGTAGTTATGTTGCATCTTTTAAGAGTTCTGCCAATAAAACGCAGTCTCTGGTTCGCCTTTCCCACGGCATTATCTACGTGTTCTTTCCAGTTAAAGTCTGAAGTATAGTAATTCCCAGGTATTTTGTGGAGATTACGGCCTTCACTTTTGATTTATCTTATAAACAAAGTTTAACGGATTTCTTTTGGTACTCATGTTGAGAGATGGCAGCCCATCTCTCATCTTTATTACCGATGTTTATTGTTGACGTATTGTCTTAATGAGTCCTGTACATACAATTTCCTATTGATGTCGGGAATACGATGCAGGGAAGATTTTTGCTAAGGTGAGATGCAGAGCTGACTTGGCCCTGAGGGGGCGAATTCCTTCCTACCTGCGTCCTGCGGGGCCACAGGATGCCGGGCGCGGTGGCCTTGGGTGGCTCACTGGCAGGGCAGTAGGTCGTAAAAATGTAGCCTTGTGTCCCAAACTGTGAAGGAGAGGCATCGTCTGCGTTTTTTAGAAAAAAAAATAGCAGGGCACACGGCTGTGGCCGAGGGTCCGAAAGGGAAAGCGACGGAATGTTGCTGGAGGCTAGGCAGCCGCTCTAACGGGTGACGGTTAGAGCCGTTTAGTGAGAATCGCACCAAAAGTGTGTGTGGAAGGGATGCCGTCTTTGATTGGCTGATGTTCAAAGCGCCAGCTTTTCGAAATCAGCGGCTGTCTTGTGAGATTTTACTGGCTGGAGTTCGAGAACTCGATGCTGATTGGCCTTACGTAAAAACGCCGTTTCTCAGGGGGGTCTTGCGCAGAGACCCGGTGATAAAAGGGGACTTCGTGTTTCGTAGCGCTGGAGTACGGACGCATCTGGTGGCGTCCTGTCCTCCCATTGTGACGGATTTTGCTTTTTGAGCCGATGCTTGGACGAGTGAAACTTGTATAAGTTTCAGGGTACACTCTGAGATTTATACTTGAGCGGATTGTTCTTGTTTTCGGTTTGAATAAGATCAGCCAGCCAATACTAGTGCACCGATAGCAGGGAGTACAGCTTCCGAGCGACGGAGCGAGTTTTTCTCTTTATTTCGTGGTCGCGCAAATTTCCAGCTCACAGTCGCCCTGCCCCCACGCCACTGCAGCGCAGCACCTTCACACGCAAGTCGTCAGTTTGGTAATATATGGCAAAGCGCTCGCCAGCAACATATAGTCGATACATCAGGTTCTGCCTTATAGTGGGGATTGTGTAGTTAGGAAAGTCAACCTTGCACTGGTATTCCGACTCGATTATCCCGCTAAGAACATTATATTATTTCACGATAGGGGTTTCTGACTTGACAGTCGTTACTAATTTCCAGTTTCGTAATAATTTGAGTAACGTCATATGCTTTAGACTGTTCTTTCTTATTTGGTTATAAATGTATTCTTGTTGTTTATGAAATTATTAATTAAAAATTATTAATTATATTTTATGCCACTTGCAGGAAGTGGAAGAGTCTCATTACAATTAGAACTGAAACAGGGCAAATCATACAAATAATTTGATGTGATGTTAAATATCAGTAATTAATTCAGGGTCAGCCGCTCCTGTCTTCCTATTGTATTAACCCACATTAACCTTGCCCAGCCGGAATCACTCCTATCCATTTCACATTTTTTCACCACCACAGCTTACAATGTGGACGACTTCACACTTCTCATTATTTAGAGTCAATTGCCAATTTAACACCATAGTGATATCTTATTAGAGTCATTTAAATAATTACTCTAGAAATATTCGGTAATCCTCTACGCATCGCGTCACTAGGGCTTGTGAGGAGAGATTAGCTTATCTACACAGCACATATAGGCATGTAAACAATTTTCCTTATGAGAATGGAACGAAAAGGCGCATTAATCACTTCTCGAATAGAAGTAACCTCTGCAATGCACAACAAACCGGCTTTCAGAGCAGGATGTAATATGTGTGGCATCAAGCATCCATCATATCTTGAGACAAGAAGCTCTCTTCAAAGCAGCCGAGAAAGCAGCAGTAGGCTGAGGACGTAATGTGGTGTGAGGTACCGGTGACAGGTGGTCCTGTGGTCCCGTGACGAACACCGCCTGAGTCTTTTTCTGCCCTTGACTACTGAGCTCAGAAGCAAGGTGCTACGTGGGGTCCATGTAAAAGCATATCTCTATAGCCGACTATGTTTCACTTATTTCGCTACTATTATTAACAACTAGAGTTAAAAACAAGTCATAACCAAACGGCAGACAAAGCACTGTGGATCTCACGCAATGTGTATGGTGGTCGAAGTGGCTCGGATGGAGCATCATTCCAGAATCGACAATCGTGACTGTTGAGGCACAGACACATTGTGCGATGTGCGATGAAGCTGTGCTTTAGTTATATAAGTAGGATAGCGTTAGTTTAAAATAAATCGAATGTTTGTAAACCTATGAAGACCAAACTACTGTGGTCTAGACTTACAAACTACTTAAACTAACTTAAACCTACCCTAAGGACAACACACATACCCATGGCCCTGAGATAACTCGAACTTCCGGTGGGAGCGGCCGCACAGTTGCCGACATGCCGCTTAGAACCGCACGGCCATTCCGGCACGGCGGCGTTAGTTTCCGGCGTTGGTCTGCTATGTATTTATCATTTTTTTATGTTAGATCATCCCCTTCTTCTCTCTCTGCCCATCGCCTTCCACCCTGTCCTCCATCCATTTCAGTTGCGTTTTCATTCAGTTCAGTCCTTATGATGTTATATCTCCTGAACCATGGCCAACGACAAAGATAGGCCGCTAAGAGACAGTGGGCTATACTCCAGGCACCAGCCGGTCAGCTAGCAATCGCGTTGTCTACCTTGATCACGTGAGAAGACGTATGCGCAGCAGCCAGTTTCCTCATTGGTCTCGTCTGAACTATGTGTCCTGTAATAATATTTTTTTTTCCAAATCCATAGAATGGAATATTTGGAAACTCCGAAATTTGTTGTCAATGGAGTTGGTAGTAAAGACAATAAATTACAATCTCATGCATGATTTTCATACATTCTATTGTGTTTGATGTCATATCTTCTGAACAATGGGCCAAGTCCGTAAGAGTACGATAGGTTTGAGATCTCTCCTGAACAGCACGTTGCGAGGCATGACAGATATGCTCAATCACGATCTTTTATGGGACGTTTGTTGGGCAGCGAAGGTGTTCCTGAAGCCACACTGTAGCAATTCTGGAGATATGGGGTGTCGAATTGTCCTGCTACAATTACCCAAGACTGTCGGAAAGCACAATGGAGATGAATGGATGCATCTAAAATGTTCAAATGTTTGTAAATCTATCGGACCAAACTGCATGGTCATCAGTCCGTAGCTTACAAACTACTTAAACCTAGGTAAACTAACCTAAGGACAAACACACACACCCATGCCCCAGGGAGGACTCGAACCTCCACGGCGAGCAACCGCGCGCTCCGCAGCGAGACGCTTTAGACCGCTCGGCTGCTCCACCACGGCATTGATGCAGCTGACCAGCCAGGATGCGTACGTACGTGTCACCTATGAGAGTCGTATCTAGAAGTATGAGGCACCCCATATCACTCTAAATGCACACTCCACACACCATAGCAGAGCTTACACCAGCTGAAACAGTCCCCTGCTGACATGCAGGGTCCATGGAGTAATGAGGTGTCTTCATACCTGTACATGTCCATCCGCTCGATACAATGTTCAAATGATTGTTAAGCTTAAGGGACTTTACTGCGGGATCATCAGTCCCTAAACTTACAAACTACTTATGAACTACCTTATACTAAAGACATCACAAGCATCCATGGCCGAGGTGGGATTCGAACTGCCGACGGGGAACGGCCTTGCGCATCGTAGCATAGTGCCTCAATGCGCTCGGACGCTCCGCCGCGGCCCGCTCGATACAAATGGAAACGAGACTCGTCAGACCACGCAACATGTTTCCAGTCATCAACAGTCCAATGACGGTGTTGACTGGCACAAGTGAGGTGTACAGCGTTCAATTCAAATGTTCAAATGTTTGTAGAGCTTATGGGACTTAACTTCGAGGTCATCAGTCCCTAAACTTACAAACTACTTATGAAATACCTAACACTAAGGACGGCACAAATATCCATGCCCGTGGGGGGATTCGAACCCCCGACCGTAGTGGCCGTGCAGACCGTGACTTGAGCGCCTCAGTCCGCTCGGCCACCGCGGCCGGCGTACAGCTTTCTATCGTGCAGTCAGCAAGGGTACATGAGTGGGCCTCCGGCTCCGAAATTCCACAGCGATGACGATTTTCGTTCACACTGAAACTTGTTGATTTCCCAACATTCAAATGCGCAGTGCTTTGAAAAAGGGTTGTGCTTTTATCACGCTGAACGATTCACTTCAACCGTCGTTGAACCTGATCTTGTAGGATCTTTTTCCGGCCGTAGAGATGTCAGAGATTTATGTTTTACCTGATTCCCATCCCTCGTGCCGCGACTATAACACCACATTCAAACTCATTAAAATCGTGCTAACCTGCAATTTTAGCAGTAGGAACCGATCTAAAGCCGGCGCCAGACACTTGTTTTATTACATACGCGTTGCCGACCGCAGTGTCGTCCTCTGAGGTTTTACATGTTTCTGTGTTTAGGGATTGTTGTATGCTAATAAGGAATTTGTGTAGCACGTTTGGTTGAAATCGGTCGAGTAATTTAGGAGGAGACGTTGAACACACACGGTACCACACACACACACACACACACACACACACACACACACATACGCACACTTGCATACATACAATCATACAAACAGCCATTTCTGTAATATGTATAGATGATAGTCCAGAATTGGAGTGATGGAGCACAGACATGTCTGACGCTATCATTCACGAAAGATGTTCAAATGTTTGTTAAGAGTATGGGACTTAACTGCGGGATCATCAGTCCCTAAACTTACAAACTATTTATAAACTAACTGATACTAAAGACAACACAAACATCCATGCCCGAGGGAGAATTCGAACTCCCGACGGGGAACGGTCTTGCGCACAGGAGCAGGGGTTGGAACACTTGCGGGGAGTGACACTTGCGCGGAGTGACACTTGCGTGGAACACGGGACCCTTGGGGCGGCTAATGGCTTTTCCTGGGTACAGGCACACCAAGAAGTCTAGCACTGCTGTTGTGAAGTTTCTACACTGTCAACATAACACGAAACTCAGTGAAATTGCACAACCCTTTCAAAGCTGAAGAGCAGTATAGCAACTTGTTCTAACTACATATGAATTCGTTGAGTGTTCCTCCTGAAAACAAAAAGGTATATTAATAGTGATAATGTTTGGAGAGTTATTAAGACATTCTTTGCTACTACAAGACGATGACTTTCCACAGTCATACCTCCTAAAAGCATATTATTCAGAACACTAAGCATATCAAGACACCTGCGCAAGCAATAAATATATTAGGCATACTGCACAAATACGTTGATGTAATTGACCGCTATGTAGTTAACCCCACTATCACGAAACTTCCATCTCTTTAAAAATAGCTACTATGCTTTTTAATAGGAGATGCAACCTTAAACCTTCAATTAAAAAACGTTAATAATAAGTCGATGAGCATTTTACATACTTGAAGCGTTTATTCGTAGACCCCAAAACTATTTGGCTGTATTCGAATTTGGCTGTATCTAAGAAATGTATGAAATACGGAATGTGTAAGGAAACGTCACACACCGAAAATTGCTAAATATAAATTCTATTTTCCATCACCGTCATATAGAACCATTTTTACTCCGAACTTGGCATAAATCAACAGGGAGAAACAAGTTGCAAGACTTCCAGGAAAAATGAAGCGAAATTGACAGCCAATAGTTGGTTATAAATTACATTGCCTGTTAACTGTATAAATATAAATTACGGAATACGCGGAACTCTTGTTCAGTACAGTCAAATAGGTCTAAGGTAATAGGCAGTGGTTTACAATCAGATATCTGTATCACTCTCCTCCTCAAGAAGTCTGTGTGAAGATTTATATTCAGAACATTCAAGAAAAAGGTGTTGAAACTACAAGAAGCAGCTCATTTACTCAGGAAGGGAAAACGTTATGGTGCTCGTAAATTTGAATGGCTGTATCTCATTTTTTGATAAAATGTTAAAATCCAATATACCAAAATTTTGTTTTTCTAAACTCAGTGCCAAATTTTCTCGTCGAAAGTTTTTGTGCAGGAAGTAGTCTTGACGTGATTTCATACTTCTATGCATTAATATTATCAAACATGTAATTTGCCGGCCGCGGTGGCCGAGGGGACTGAGGCTTTGCTTACGTTATTTTAAGTAAGATTAAATAGTGTAAGTCTAGCGACCGATGACCTAAGTAGTTTGGCCGCGTAAGACTACACATATAGACGTAATTAATTTATTTCATCACCACATTTAAGTAATAATAATTAAAGAAACTTAAATGTAGAAATTTGAAATAAACACTGGAAACAAATGATTGGTATTTCTCATAAAATGAATGCACAGAACCGTTGAATTATGTCTTGTGAATGTACCTACAAAATCTGCCATATGAAAATTGTAGTGTGAGTCCCAAATTTGTTTTTTATGTAATAACATTAAAAACATTAAAAATCGAGAACTCGAAAACCAGTGAAGTTATGGACTTGAAGCGTTTTGTGTTGCTAAATCTTTACATAGTAGACACGATTTTAAAATTTGGTTGCTATCGCCAAAGTAGACGAAACGTTAAATTTTTTGGTGTAATCTTCGCCGTGTAGACTGTATGTTGAAGAAGTCTACGTCGAACCTAATTAGAATCATACCTCTGAGGAGAGAACGTTGTTTGCACTTCTGCGTTTCCAGTCGCCGTGCTGTGCTACGTAACGACATCGTACCGTTCCACTTCACCGAGAGCTATATATGTATTGGTGTGATGTTTGTTCTTTCGAAATAAGACATCACACCAATATATATATATCATTTAGACGCAAAGATTCTGGGTTCTGTTTTCATCGATAACGCGACTAACAACGTTAGACCTCGTGTGTAAACAGTTAAAGGTTATGAGTGCCACTGGAAAAATGCATAAGTAACACCTGTTGTTTGAGACTTGAGGATGACATGAAATTAGCCGAAATCGATATCTCATAATTAACATAAGGTGTAGCTGTCTATATTTCATAATGCTACTCCTAACATATTTAAAAGCTGCTCAAAACCACCTACAAAAAACCTTTATAATGAGATTGTATATAATTCTACGATCAAATTGTGTTTTAGTTATTTGTAGTATACACCCAAAAATCTGCCCTTGCTTTTAGTACCTTGATCAGCTGTTTATTTTTAGAGGTATTAGTAGGGACAGGAAAAATTCGCATTTGCGATAAATGCGAATTCTGACTCAAAATGCAGTAAATCCGAAATTGTAGTTAGCAACGGTTGCGCTCAATTCCGATTTCATCACATTCCACTTCACATGGTGCTGTATTGTAAATCGAGTGATATTTGTATGACGTGTTATCTCCCTGTTGAATGAGGCTGTGATATCTCCGGGCCGTTACTACAGCTCCACCTCGCTCGGTGGGCCTTTCCCTAAATACGGCACAGGTAGCGGCTGGAGGGCGTGGAGTAGGGGTGGTGTATCCCTACTTCTGGAACACCCTGTTCACTACCTGCAGCGTCCGGGTCTCCCCGCAAGTGTCTACAAATTCCCTTTCCGCGCAAGTGTCACTCCCCGCAAGTGTCACAAACTCCAGGAGCATAGCGCCTCAATGCGCTCGGCCACTCCGACGCGGCGGTCATTCACGGATAACAGTTGTAGACGAATATTAAATTAGGTCAGTGAAAATTAACTATTATTATGTAATGAGTGATAACTGTTGAAATAAAAGTGAGTAAGGTCTGAATAACATGTAATATATACTCAACAAGTTATCGTGTAGTTTTTCATATGCCTGCGTACACACATACGAGCGACATAACTAAAAAGAAGCGTTAAGAAAACAAAACTCATGTAGCTGCAGTTCCTCGCTGTTTATCTATTACAGCCTCAAGAGAACGGTAGTTAACGATTTACGTGATGCTCTTTTGCGCACGAGAGAATACTTACAGAAGACTGAAGGTTGGCGAACTTTAATTAGATCTCATGCCTTTCACTCAGGGCAGTGGAAGGAACTAGGCGCCTCGCGTCTTATGCATTCTAATGGATTCAGTGACAAGCAATCTGTAGTAACATAAAGGTGGTAAAAAGAAGGTTTCTTTCTAATCATCGTAGTATAGATCTTCTCAACAACTACTTCTTTCTTAATAGGTGATGGTGCAGATGTAGATCACGAGGACTATGGAACTAATTATAAACCAAGAAATGTATTCGCAATAGCGAATGTGAAACAACATGGTGACATTTTGTGCTAAATCGGTACTCGAACCCTTATTTACCGCTTTTCGGGAGAGGTCGTGTTAACCATACGTTTTTCGCGCACGCGTTCCCGACCGTCCCAAACGTCCATACGCCACACATTGCCTACTGCCCATGAGTGCTCGAACTTTTCACTACTTAAGTCTCGCACAGGGAGAGATGTTCACCATATCTGGCGCCAGCTGTGTTGTGGCTCATTTAAGTACGATGTGCAGTGTCCGTGTTTACTGACGGAACCAATGAGAATGTCCTTCAGACATGCATGCATCGAAAAGACGGCAACTGCACATCGTATTTAAATGAGCCACAGCAAAGCTAGCGACAATAGCGGGACTTACGTAATGAAATATGCAAGTATTCATGGGCAATGCGCAATGTGTGGCATATGGAAGTATTGGTAAAATGTTCGAATGTTTGTAGACCTAATGGACCAAATTGCTGAGGTTATCGGACCATAGACTTACAAATTACTTACACAAAGTTATGTTAACAACAAGAAACACTCCCATGCTCGGGGAAGAAGACAAATCTCCGACGGGGAGCGGCCACGCAGTCCCTGGCAAGTCGCCTTAAACCGCCTGCCATTCCTGCGCCCCAAGTCTGTGCGGTAGGGAAAGCGGACACCGTGATGGATAACGCGATAGTTCGCCAAAACTGGGAAATGAGGATTCGAGTCCCTGTCCGTCCAGGCATTTCTCAGGAGTCTTTAACAAAGCTAGCGGCTTTGCTAAGAGTCCAGCATCTGCTGAATCAAGAATCCATTGGGAGCGGCATGCACAAAGACCATATTAGTATGCTCAATAACAGATGAAACTTCAGCATTGGTCGCAATTTTAGTTATTTACTGTGGCAGTATATACTTTCGTATATTTTTGTTCGTAATTTTTTTAGGTTTATCGTTTTGTAATTTGCAGTTGCCAAATTTGACGTATTAGGATACCCTATATTACGGGAATATGACAGTCTTATCTACTTCATTAACGTAATTTGTAGAGTGCACCACCTACCATGTACGTTATGTAAGCAGCTCGCTCAGTTGTAACTTATTATCGCAATGTTGAAAATCCTTCTTAACTCTTATTTCAAATCAGTAATACTCCTTATTTCTATATATGATTTTGAAGCAAAAACGTTTTTCATATGAGATTTACAAAGTGTCTGAATATTGGTTTTTATTTTTAGATCGTGCTTAAGTGGACCTTACTGGTTTGTGCATGGTATTCCGGATTGCGGAATTGGTAATGAAATGACTGCTGGTCTCGCACGCGGGGTGCAAGCAGAGCTGTCGATTTGCAGCATTGTTCCCAGTATCTCGAACAGAATGATCTATTGGCCCAAGGTCAACACGGATTTAGAAAATATCGTTCATGCGAAACACAAGTAGCTCTTTACTCACACGAAGTGATGGGTGCTATCGACAAGGGTTGATTCCGTATTTATTGATTTCTAGAAGGCTTTAGTCACCGTGCTTCACAAACGGCTTTTAATCAAATTGCGACTGGATAGGGGATTTCCTGTCAGAGAGGACACAGTTTGTAGTAATCGATGGTAAGGCATCGTCTAAAACGGTGGTGATATCGGGCGTTCCACAGGATAGTGTTATTGGTCCTCCGCTGTTCCTTATTTACATAAACGATTTGGGAGAAAATCTAAGCAGCTCTCTTAGGTTGTTTGCAGATAACGCCGTCATTTACCGTCTAGTAAAATCATCTGAAGATCGAAACCACCAGCATAACGATCTAAATAAGATATTAATTTGGTGTAAATTTGGCAATTGACTCTAAATAATGAGAAGTGTGAAGTCGTCCACATGAGTACGAAAAGAAATCCGTTAAACTTTGTTTACAAGATAAATCAATCAAAAGTGAAGGCCGTAAACTCCACAAAATACCCAGGAATTACTATTACTTCAGACTTAAATTGCAAAGAACACGTAGATATGGTCGTGGGACAGGCGAACCAGAGACTGCGTTTTATTGGCAGAACCCTTGAAAGATGCAACAGAACTACTAAAGAAACTGCTTACACTACGCTTGTCCGTGTTTTTTTTTTTTTTTTTTTTTTTTTTTTTTTTTTTTTTTTTTTTTTTTTTTGAGTATTGCTGCTCATTGTGGGATTCTTATCAGGTGGGTTTGACGGAGGACATCGAAAGAGTCCAAAGAAGGGCAGCTTGTTTCGTATTGTCACGATACAGGGGAGACAGCGTTACGGAAATGATGCAGATTCTGGGATGGGAATCATTACAACAACGGCGCTTATCGCTGCGGCGTGGGCTACTTACGAAACTGCAATCGCCAACATTCTCCTCCGAATACGGAAATATATTGTCTGCCACTTACATAGGTAGAGAAGATCATCAGAATAAAATACGAGAAATCAGAGCTCGAATGGAGAGATTCAGGTGTTTTTTTTTCCGCGCTCTATTCAAGAGTGGATTGGGAGATAAATAATATAAAGGTGGTTCGATGAACCCTATGCCAGGCACTTAAATGTAATTGGCAGAGTATCCCATGTAGATGTAGATTTAGGTGTTCTCTCTTCCCGCGCGCTATTTGAGAATGGAACGGTAGCGAAAGGTTATGAAAGTGGTTAATAAACCCTCTGACAGGCACTAACATGTGATCTGCAGAGTATCTATGTACATGTAGACATCGCCATAGCGCCAATGGTGACCAAAGTTAATAAACCAATCAAGAAGGCTAGGAGCCTGTTTTTATTAGAAAGAGCCGATAAGCAATTGTTAGCATCACACTTAGAAAATGAATGGACTTCGTTTAGTTCCGGTTAAATGGATGCAGAGGAATTATGGACTAAATTTAAACGCATTCTAAGTAAAGGGTTAGAGAAATATGTACCTATAAAGTCGATTAAGGATGGAAAAGATCCAAACTGGTATTATAATAATAATGTTAGAAAGCTTCTGAGAAAGTAAAGGCTGTTGCACGATCTGTTCAAAAAAGAACACGCAAATGATGACAGGCAAAAGTCAGTAGAGATTCGTACGTCTATAAAAATATCGATGCGCGAAGCATACAATAATTAACTGAACCACACTTTAGCAAAAGATATTTCTGAGAACCCGAAAAAATTATGGTACTATGTAAAATCGATAAGCGGGTGAAAGGTCACTATCCAGTCACCCGTTCTGGGGCAGTAATAGAAGAAAGCAAACGGAAGCTGAAGCTCTAAATTTAACCTTTAAGAAATCTTTCACTCAGTAGGACCGTACAAACATACCATCATTTAATCAACGCGCTAAATCCCAAATGGAGGACATAGTAATAGGCATTTCCTGTGTAGAGCTTAGTTTAAGTGGTTTGTAAGCTACGGACTAATGACCACGCAGTTGAGTTCGATAGATTTACATACAAACATTTGATTTATTTATTTATTTATTTATTTTTTTTTTTTTTTTTGCAAAGAGTATTCTCTGGCCTTGTCTCATTACTTAGCTTGCATTTATCAGGAATTCTTAATTCATCGCAAAGTTCCTAGTGACTGGGAAAAGCGCAGGTGAGTCCCGTTTATAAGAAAGATAAAAGAATTGATTGACTCATATACTTACAGACCGATATCGTTGACATAAGTTTCCTGTAGAATTTTGGAGCATATTCTCAGCTCGAATATAATAAATTTTCGCAGTATGTTGTTCTCGACGGCCGATGTTCAACAGAGACGAGTGTTTAAAAATGTTCCAATGTTTGTAAAGCTTAAGGGTCTTAACTGCGTCGTCATCAGTCCCTAAACTTACAAACTACTTATAAACTAACATATACTAAAGACAGCACAAACATCCGTGCCCGAAGGGGGATTCGAATCACCGATGGGAAACGAGCTCGTGCATCGTAGCATAGCGCCTCAATGCGCTCAGCCGCTCCGCCGTGGCACGAATGTATCGTCAGGCGTGCCCCAGGAGAGTCTCATAGAACCGCTATTATTTTCTGTCTATACAGGGTGTTACAAAAAAAGGCGCAGATAAACTTTCAGGAAACATTCCTCACACACAAAGAAAGAAAATATGTTATGTGGACATGTGTCCGGAAACGCTAAATTTCCATGTTAGAGCTCATTTTAGTATTTCTCTTTAAATGTAAATTGAAATAATTCGTGCAGACAATTGTCAAAACAACCAATTGTTTCGTTAGTATGTATTGTACTTCCTAGATTCACCGCCAGTTGGCCCAATTGAAGGAAAATAATGTTGACTTCAGTGTTTGTGTTGACATACGACTCATTGCTCTACTGTACTACCATCAAGCACATCAGTAGGTAGCATCAACTGGTTAGTGTTCATCGCCGGCCGCGGTGGCCGAGGGGACTCAGGCGCTCCAGTCACGGTCTGCACGGCCACTACGGTCGGGGGTTCGAATCCCCCCTCGGGCACGGATATTTGTGCCGTCCTAGTTCGTAAGTAATTCATAAGTAAGTTTAGGGACTGATGACCCCGTAGTTAAGTCCCATAAGCTTTACAAACATTTGAACATTGATAGTGTTCATCACGAACGTGGTTTTGCAGTCAGTGCAATGTTTACAGATGCGGTGAATCGAGGAAGTACAGTACATACTAACGAAACAATTGGGTATTTTGACAATTGTCTGCACGAATTATTTCAATTTATATTTAAAGAGAAATACTAAAATGAGCTCTAACATGGAATTTAAGCGTTTCCGGACACATGTCCACATAACATATTTTCTTTCTTTGTGTGTGAGGTATGTTTCCTGAAGGTTTGTATAAATGTATAAATGATCTGATGGACAGAGTAACTTGTTATTTGTGGATGTTTGCTGATGATGCTGTGGTGTATGGTAGGGTGTTGTCTTTAATTGGATGATATGATGGACAGAGTAAGTTGTAATATGCGGCTGTTTGCTGATGATGCTGTGGTGTATGGGAGGGTGTCGTCTGTAACTGACTGTAATAGCATACAGGCTGACTTAGACAAAATTTCTAGTGTGAAGAATGGCGGCTAGCTCTAAATGTAGAAAAATGTAAGGTGATGCGCATGAGTAGGAAAAGCAATCCCATGGTGTTCGAATACAGCAGTAGTAGTGAGCGTCTTGATGCAGTTTCGTCGTTCAAGTATCTAGGCGTAACATTGCAGAGCGATATGAAGTGGAACGAACATGTGACGACAATTGTAAGTAAGACGGACAGCCGACTTCGGTTTGTTGGGAGAAATTTGGGAAGATGTACTTCATTTGTAAAGGAGACCGCGTATAAAACGTTTGTACGACTACGTCTTGAGTATTACTCAAGTGTTTGCGACCCGCAGCAGATCAGTTTAAAGGAAGATGTAGAAGCAGTTCAGAGGCGAGCAGCTAGGTTTGTTACTGGTAGATTCTAACAATGCGCGAGTGTCACAGAAATGAAATAGAACTGAAATAGAAATCGCTGGAGGAAAGACGACGTTCTTTTCGAGTAATTCTGTTGAGGAAACTTAGAGGGCCGGATTATGAAGTTGACTGTAGAACGATCTTCCTGCAGCCTACTTACATTTCGCGTACAGATCACAGACAAGATAAGAGAAATTAGGGCTCATAGGTGTAGAGGCGTATGGACATTCTTTTTTTCCTCGTTCTATTTGGGAGTGGAACAGGAAAGGAAATGCCTAGTAATGGTACAGACGTACAGTGTAGCCTCTGCCAAGCACTTTACGATGCATTGTGGAGTATATATGTAGATGTATGTAATGAGAGATCAGATATTGGCGTATAATTTCTTTTGTGGTTTTATCACTGGATATTTTACATTAAGTATTTTATAGCACTGAAGATGGCTCCTAATGTAGTCGAAATCGAGTTTCTGTTATAAATAAACAGCTGAAATGACGGCCAATGCCGAAGTTTCATGCGTTATCAAGGTCACCATCTATATGCACATTGTTACACATGAAAGATACTGACTCAGTTTGATAACTAGGTTGTTCACACTTCACGAAATGCATTACAGAACAACGAAATGCTAAGCTATTTCTAGTCGTACCTGCCATGTTGCAATAGAGTTATGCCTGTGGGGATCACGAGGATAAAACAGCTCCGTATGCAGTGAGCAGCGTGACCGACATGCTGATTACCATCTTGTCCAATTGGCCATTAAGATATGTGGCGCTTCGTATGGAGTTGGCTCGACGCACTGATGCGTTGCAATGGGTGTGGACTGTATGCGTCGACCTGGTGCTTACGTCACTGCATGCAACATGCTTGACTCAGCCTCTTACACAGAGATGCAGAGTGCCGCGCAAAGTGTTTCCTCATGTGGTGACTGCTGCACGTAGACGCTGGCTGGAACCGCGCCTGTCCTACCATTGCAGAACGTGCAGTACACCAGGGTTGGAACTTACAGAGTGCAACTATTTATTCACAACAGACACAAAAGCGTTACATATTTGCACCTATTACTGTCCTTCAAAGTAGTCACCAGCAATGTTTAGAACCAGCTGAAAGCGATGTGCAAAGCGTAGTACACCGTTAGCAGAGTCTATGATGGATTTTAATGGTGCGAATGGAGCGGTCTGCTGCTTGTCGAGTCTCTGAAACAAATCTGAAGCGAATGCCATGAAGTGGTTCCTTCATCTTCGGAATCAAATCGAAGTCACAAGAACTTAAGTTCGGGGAGTATGGTGGATGATACAGTACTTCCCAGTCCCATCGACCGAACAGTGCGGCCACAGCTTGCGCTGTATGCGCTCGCGCATTGTCGTGCTAAAAGATGGATGAGTTGCGCAGAAAGTGTTCACCTTGATGACAAAATGTTTATAGATCTAGCGGATCAAACTGCGTGGTCATCAGTCCCTAACTTACAAACTACTTAAACCTAGGTAAAGTAACCTACGGACAAACACACACACCCATGCCCCAGGGAGGACTCGAACCTCCACCTTGATGACACTGTCGTGCTGTACGACATCTGGCACATTCAATCTTCATCCAACTCCGTTGTTTCTGTTTCGAAAACATAGTGACACCGTTACGTTAGACTGCTCGCTCACGAGTGACTATGTTTTCCTCCCTTGGGCGCTTTGTACGGGCGAGGCAACATTGTGTGCTATCAGCGATAATAGTAGATTCAGTTGCTTAATGCCCCACAGCAGTATTGCCACTGTTTCCAACCCTCGTATTTCCAGACACTGTGAGTGGTGTCATGCCAACTGCCAGCCGCGAAAGCCAAGGAAACACTTTCCCTATGAGTGGCCTCAAAAATGTAAATGACAGCCACCTGCATCGAAATATATTATTTCTAAGAACAGCGACGCAACTGAGTTTTCGATAGCGTTGTCTACGCACCGTCGTAAACTGTTGGTATCCAACCTAAAGTCAGGCAACCTGTTGGAGAAGAGAGTTCGTTCCCCATTAGTTGAAAATAAAGGATTTCAGGTTTAGCCTATATACAGGGCGAATCACCTAAAACTTGCACTGCTAATCTTGCGGAAACGGAAAGTGCGATTGATGTGCGGTTTTCACAGAATGGATTGGTAGACAGGGACTCGTAATGTTAGCCAACAGATTGTAATATTACTTAGAAAGTGTATTTTTTATGCAAACATACAGTTTTTTTTAAATTGAACAATGGTTGTTTATATCATGCACTGGAATTTTTGACAACAGCTGTGTACAAAGAATTTTGAATGATATTTTTATCACCTTTAGTTTGGCAGCTACAGCCGTTCAAAGATTAGGGGGCGGCGGGTGCGATAGCGTAGCTGACTGGCCGAGTGGCTATCCCCTGGGGCACGGCCCACTGTCTCATGACCACCAGCCAGTCAGCTATGCTGCCGTAGCGTCCGCCCCCAAAACTTTGAATGGTTGTAGCTGCCGAACTAAACGTAATAAAAATGTCATTCAAAATTCTTTGTCACAGCTGGTGTCAAAAATTCCAAAGCATGATAGAAACAACCATTGTTCCGTTTGAAAAATTGTATGTTTGCGTAAAAAATACACTTTCTAGGTATTTCTACAATCTGTTTATTGGCTATCAAACTGAGACTTTGACTACCAATCCATTCTGTGAAAACCGCACATCAATCGCACTTTCCGTTTCCGCAATATTTGCGGTGCAAGTGTTAGGTGATTCACCCTGTATAAGAGAAGTTTCGGCGTGGAAAGTAATTGCACCTTGAGACTTAATAGTTTCGAAATTAACAGCGTCAACAACAACAGAGATGAATTGTAGTACTGGAATTTATTATGATGTTGCTCATTTAGGAGAGTACAAGCGTCCTTGATTAGACTGCGGCTATTCTGTAGGAATGTATGTTTTGAGATGATTTTATTCCATAGTTTTTGTGTGTGTTTTAGATGCAAATGTGATAAGGAGTTTCTTTTGTTGTAGATGGGAATGTATCATCGATCCTCATACATAATAGTATACAGGAGAAACTTATGGATCTTATTGACACATTACTTGGATATCACATGGCCAACTTACGAATTTTGGGAACACAGCCCAATAAATATTGATTCAACACCGCAGTCTTTGACTGAAATTGATGCTATTTCTAGTCCATCGGTGTTGAACCTGACATTAATTGAACCACCCATCTTCTCTAGTGTTAATGCATATGTTGTGCCTTCAGTCATCGCTCAGGGGAAAAAAACATAAGTACTTGATATTTTTCTGTTCTATATCAATACTAATTCTGCTGAGCACATACTTCCAAACATTACTTGTATCACATGTTCTTGTTTATTTCTAGGAGCATTCGGTGATGGATTCCTACGAGCCAGGAGTGTTTTGACTTACAGCCAGAGTTGGACAAAACATTAAAACACAAAATTTCTTCAAACAACGATGTGATAGGAGCTCAGTGCACTGAAATAGATGCTCATTATTTTCCCAGTATGTATTACCATCAACTATCATTATCATTAATATAGATATTGTATGGTTTGTGGTGGACAGGAATTTTGTAAATGACAGGAACAGAGGTAGGGGACATTAAATGAAAAGTTTGGAGGGTATTTAGAACAAGGAATTACGTACAGGTGCTGCTAATCGTCAATAATTAACTAAATAGTTAATTTTATTTAATTAATAAATTTGTTATCGAATTATGCTGACTGGATGTTTTTCAATGATCAGTCACTTGTTTGGCCCTTTATAACAAGCTATCATCTCCAGTCTCACTGGCATATCAACAACAATTACAGTTAATATTGACTTTCCCCTTTAAAATATATGAACGAAATGAGGATCTAACAACTATAAGTCAATGCGTTAAAAACAAAATTTCTCGGCTATAAGTTTATTACAAACGACACAATATTCGTATTACACTTCACAAGCAATAACTCAAAAATCTCAATTAAAATGGACAACAATATTCATATACATACGATATAAAAAAGGATTAACCTACGACATTGCTTTACATTAAACTGATCACTGTACAAATGTTCAAATGTTTGTAATTTTATCGGTCCAAACTGCGTGGTCATCAGTCCGTAGCTTACAAACTACTTAAACTAAACTAACCTAAGGACGACACACACACACCCATGCCACAGGGAGGACTCGAACCTCCACGGCGAGCAACCGTGCGCTTCGCAGCGAGGTGCTTTAGACCGCGCGGCTACTCCACCGTGGCTGATCACTGTCAACACGAATTTAATACTAACTGGCAAGTCAAAATATCCCCTACTGAAAAGCGATAAACGCCGCAGCAGAATGCAAATTTTTGTTCAAATTCGTTGTCGTAACGAAATATTCTGGGTAGGGTAGATTTATAAACAACACTTTCCCGCTAGGCTGCCGAACCTGATACAACTGCCACTTGCTGTTGGCAAGCGCAAGCCATACATTACCCAATCGATGAACTGTGTGCGACTTCGCTGTGGCGCGGGCATCTGGCGGTTATGAGCTAAAAAGTGCGCGACCACGAAATAAATCACACTCCATTATTCGGAAGCTGTACTGCCTAACATCAGCCACTGTACTCTCGCTAGAACACAGTGCCTACGACCTCAAGCAGCTCTGCCAAGTCTGGGCCACTTCAGTTAGCATAGACAAGTACGCACAAGTACTGAAGGCCTAAAAGACTCCAAAAAGCTGAGTAGTGCTTCGGTGCAACTAATTATGGCTGGCTGACCTTATTCTCACCGAACAAGAACTATCAGTACCAGCTGTAATCTCAGAGCTCACTTTCAAATTTGTGCAAGTTCCCAAGTCAAAGAATCGGCTAAACAAGCAAATCTCCACGTCCGTATCCAAGGAGAGCATGAAGCGAAGTCCGCTCTAACACACCATCTACAGTGCAAGACTGCCCGAAAAACTCCCGTTTTCCCGGAAAGCCAATCGGATTTACGCTTCCTAGCACCGGCCAGTGAAATTTCACATACGCCTGGCCAATTTCGAAAGTCTGAAGCTCTACCCAGAAACCAATCAGAGACGGCTATCCTTTCCCTTAACTCTTCTTGGCACGATTCTCACGCTTTCCATAACCGTCCCCTGGACCCGCTCCCATCCCGGGCTACGTAGGAATTTTTCCAATAACAAAAGCCTCTTGACCTCACTCCATGGCCTGCGTCCTAGAGCTGTCATTTTTTAGAAAACACAATTTGGACGCTCGTCCCTCGAGAGAGCAGAGGGGACGTCCCGTCGTGGTGTTATCTAATCAGGGAATCTGTCTCTTTAGGAGCTCACACAATACTCCTGGAGCAGCGAGACAGCAGGTCACGAACGCCGAAATCGGTCCCACTCTTTAATTCCACCCGACGGGCCTTCATCCTTCACCGAACCAGCCAAACACAACTCCCTGTTCTCACATAAAACTGCCCTGCTCCAATATTCCAAAAACAGCAACAGCAAAATACGTGTAATGAACTAATTACATGATTATTCTTACATTGAATTAATCAATAAAGATGAGATATGGACTGCTATCTCTCAATATTTGCATACATTTATAATTCACACGTGATGCTTAACACTTTTTTTTCCTTTGCAGATGTATATGGATACAAACAGCCACAACAACAGCTCCACCACCTTATTCATCAAAAATTCATCCATGGACATGACGAGGTGGTTCCATAGCACCTCAGCTTGGGCTGTCAAAATAATATCATATAATTAGGACTCGGGCTCGTTTTCTGTAGCGTACACATCGTGTACCATCTCGAGATCTACAGTCACCTTAACATCGCCATCATTCTAGGCCTAGCAGTAGCAGTACACCAATTTACTCTCTAACAGATCATGAAGTAAGTTCTTCGATTACGTTAGACTTCTTTGTGGTTGCTAGTACTTTTGGAGATCTGATCTCTCAATCTCACATTGACAACATGAACGCAGGCTGAAGAGATTGCAAAATCTCCAGCCAGTTACTCTATGCTAACTAACTGTCTAGAGTAATCAGACTTATATCACAAGGGTATGGCTTCAACTTTGCAGTCACCTGTTTTTATATTAAAGTGTGAATTAATCAGGAAGGAAAAGGGAAAATATGGTACACTGACTGATGAATATTAATTCATCATCAGGGTGAGGTGGCCATTTTTCACCAGCTTGACAAATACTGGTGTTCAATGCGCTTAACATTAAGTGTCAAAAATAGAATTTTCACTTGAGAGAGCTGAACTATCTAGTCCCTGTGATTAGCTAAGAAGATGGAGTAAAGAACGATGTGTGGCAGAGAACAGCATGGAACAGCCAGTATACATAAGTGTTTTTTATCACATCTTGCACTATTTACGCAGAAATACTTTTATGGGCATATACATTACAACGTTGTACAAGTGATTTACCATACACATGAACACTTCACAGTTATTTTAATATCTAAACGGATCTGAACATGATGGCAAAACCTGATTGAAACAATAATCAGCAAATAAACCGTTTTAAAATAAAATTATGATTTTTGCCAACAACTTCCTCTAGGAAATGTTTAGAGAAAAGAACCATATTCAAAAAATTAAAAGATTCCTTATAACTGTATTTCCAAATAATGAAACAGAATGTATGCTCTCCAGTGATTTGAGCAACCAGCCAATAGAAAAAGTGCTAAGTGAAGAAATGAATGGGAAGCAACACCCAGTGGTGTACACATCAAGGTGATTAAAGCTGACTAGAAGTACTAATCACTGGAGAAGGAAATGTTAATGGTGTCTCTTTCTTTCAATGTTACCTACATCATAGATCCAGTGAAGTTTGGTAGCAAATCGGGTCAAGACATTTATTAACATATGCGCTATGTGATGAAAAGTATCTGGGAAATACCCAGCGAAAAAAACATACGTTTTTCATATTAGGTACAGTGTGCTGACACCTACTACCAGGTACTCCATATCAGCGACCTCAGCAGTCATCAGACATCATGAGAGAGCAGAATGGGGCACTCCGGGGAACTCAGACGTCGAACGTGGTCAGGTGATCTGATTTCACTTGTGTCAGTAGTCTGTACGCGAGATTTCCACACTCCTAATCATCCCTAGGCCCACTGTTTCTGATGTGATAGTGAAGTGGAAACGTGAAGAGACATGTTCAGAACGTAAACGTGACAGAAAACGCCGACAGTTGAAGACGATGTACAGTGTAATAGGCAGGCATCTATCCAGACCATCACACATCAATTCCAAACTGCATCAGGAGGCAATCCAAGCATTATGACAGTTAGGCGGGAGGTGAGAAAAGCTGGATTTCATGGTCATGAACATGGTGGCACATAAGCCACACATCATGCAGGTCAATGTCAAACAACGCCTAGCTTGACGTAAGGAGCGTAAACATTAGACGACTGAACAGTGGAAAAATGTTGTGTGGAGTGACGAATCACTCGAATCACTGTACACAATGTGGCGATCCGATGGCAGGGTGTGGGTATGACGAATGCGGTGAACGTCATCTGCCAACTTGCGTAAAAATTCGGAGGTAGTAGTGTAAAGGTGTGGTCGTATTTTTCAGGGAGGGGATTTGTAGCCCTTGTTGTTTTGCGTGGCACTATCGCAGCCCAGACCTATACTGGTGTTCGGACACTTTTGATCACATAATGTATTAAAATCTTATGTCTAGCACTTGGAACGACAGTAGCTCCCCTAGCGGAGAAAGAGGCAACCGCTTCTATCATGGCATTCTTCTGTAACTGCAGTACTGTCGCTTGGAGCGCTAAAGTCGCTTTCGTGACTTCATATTGATAGTTCTGCTACAGTTGACTCTTTCTGCACTAGAGGCACTACTGTCATACCTACTGCCAAAAGTAAACTTTTACATATACTTTAGACAGTGGTATTAGTTTGTAAATATGAATTAAACACGCTGAGAACTAAATAAGCATCATATGCATTGTGTTTAATCATATTACGTAGAATATGTTGTTGTTGTGGTCTTCAGTCCGGAGACTGGTTTGATGCAGCTCTCCACAATACCCTATCCTGAACAACCCTCTTCAACTCCACATAAGAACGGCAACCTACATCTGCATGAATCTGCTTGCTGTATCCATCTCTTGGTCTTCCTCTGCGGTTTTTACCCCACACACTTCCCTCCAACGCTAAATTCACAATTCCTTGATATCTAAGAATGTGCCCTACCAATCTATCCCTTAGTCAAGGTACACCAGAAATTTCTTTTCTCCCCAATTCTGTTCAGTACCTCCTCATTAGTTACGCGATCCACCCACCTAATCTTCAGCATTCTTCTGTAGCACCACATTTCAAAAGCCTCAATCCTCTTCCTGTCCGCACTGTTTATCGTCCATGTTTCACTCCCATACAAGGCAACACTCCAGACAAATGCCTTCAGAAAAGACTTCCTTAGGCTTAAATCAATATTCGATGTTAACAAATTTCTCTTTTTCGGGAACGCTTTTCTACCCATTGCCATTCTGCATTTTATATCCTCTGTACTGCGACCATCATTTGTTATTTTACTGCCCAAGTAACAAAACTCATCTACCTCCTTTATTGCTTCGTTACCTAATCTAATTCCTTCGGCATCACCTGATTTTCTTACACTGCACTCCATTACCCTAGTTTTGCTCTTGTTAATGTTCATATTATATGCACCTTTCAGCACACTGTCCATTCCGTTCAATTGCTCTTCCAGGTCCTTTGCTGTGTCTGACAGAATTACTATGTCGACGTAGAATATAGCAACCAATAAAATACCAGGTGGCCTACGGACGCCGTCCTTTTTCGACTTTAGTGAATCCCGGATACCACGGACGCCGAAAGGATTGCCTAACCAGATAAATACAGGGTACTCAAAATCAACAGGGAAATACCTTTCTAAACCCAATACTGGCGCTTGAAAACATATAATTTACTGCTATAATTTCTCCTACAGCTCATGACTAGGCAACTTGCTAACTGTAGGAGGGGTGTTACTTTATAAACAACACTAATTTACAACCAACATATGATGCAACAATTCGTGATTCACAAAGGCCAATTGATATAATTAGTATTCTATCTTTTTATTTCAATAAAGAGTAATGAATATAATGCATCGTGCTGAAACCAGTTCCTCACAGCTAACTGAAGTGGGATGTCTTCTAGGAGACGTCCAAGGTCCAGCTCATTCTGTAGGAACTGCAAATACTGCCGACCAGTTAGTCTGGGAGGCAAACAAACTGGTCCAATGATGTGGTCTCATAGAATCCCGCACCACACGTGAACACCCCATTGCGCTTGCATCTGATGTGGTCGTAACAAGTGAGGATTTGCAGGAGCCCAGTAATGTATATTATGTCTATTCACAGTGGCGTCATCGGCGAAATAGGATTCATCTTCCCATAAAATCTGCCTGATGAAGTTCGGATTTACGCCTATTTAACAGAAGTCTACTGAACGATACCCGATTTTGGAAATCATTTCCATACAGCTGTTGGTGTAGGCGCGACTTTAAAGGGATGTTTAGTTCCTTCAAAATCCTTTGTACCGAAGACCTCGAAATCCCCAGCTCTTTGTCCTAATTACGATGGGAAATAGGTAATAGTGGGTGATAGCTAATGACTTGAGAATGTTAATAACAATGATCATATTATTATTATTATGAGTACAAATAATACTGTAACCTAAATTAAGTAGCACGATAACATTTTTATTTATACTACGTAGTTAGTACGTATTATTTTCATTTAAGGTAGGCTTCCTTCGTGTGGGATGTACTCCAAAATAATAACGTTCTGAGAAACATCAGGTGCGTCGCGGATTGGTCTTTCCACGACACGTTGGACCTGGAAAGCACCCTCAGTTCTTAAACGCATCTCTGTACAACTGAAAACGTGTGCAGAAGGTAGAAGTCGCGTTGGAAAACGGTGTGAATACAGCCTTCGCGCCGCGAATGCATAGCAGTGCGTCTCCCCACATACCAGTATCATATCCGAGTAGTCTTCGCTGGAATACATCGCAGTAGTTACCTGTTTGACGTAAGACCTCACTCGAACTACTACCGGACGGCCACGCGACCTTGACAGAGCGAAACCAGGAGGAAAACTTAAAACAGATGGCGGCTCAGCTCGCTGGAGGTTGGCTTGTAAGCACACTTCCCCCTTGGACAAGGCAACACGTCTTGCACTAACGTATGCGGGAAACATAAAACTAAAAAGGACGGCATCTGTGGACCACGTAGTACATACAAACATCGACTTTTATGCATACAGAATATACAGTGCACCCGTGCAAACTCAGGGCGGGTCGCTTGTATTTAAATAAGTATTATGCCGGCCGCGATGGCCGAGGGGACTGCGCGGCGCCAGTCACGGTCTGCACGGCCACTACGGTCGGGGGTTCGAATCCCCCCTCAGGCATGGATATTTGTACCGTCCTTAGTGTTAGCTAGTTCATAAGTAGTTTGTAAGTTTAGGGACTGATGACCCCGTAGTTAAGTCCCATAAGCTATACAAACATTTGAATAAGTATTATACCCAAGTGTACTACAATGTTCTTACAATTGTGGCGTTTGTACTGCCGCGGTGGAGTAGCCGAGCGGTCTAAAGCGTCTCGCTGCGGAGCGCACGGTTGCTCACCGTGGAGGTTCGAGTCCTCCCTGGGGATGGGTGTGTGTGTTGTCCTAAGGTTAGTTTACCTAGGTTTAAGTAGTTTGTAAGCTACGGACTGATGACCACGCAGTTTGGTCCGATAGATTTACAAGCATTTGGACATTTTGCTTTGTATAAGATTCCACTACAATGCTATGTGAAAAACCTTTATCACAGATTATCATGCAATGGGGAGGACAGAGCAACACATACTTATGAATTTATCCATTACGTAATTCGAAAATGTTTCATTATTAAAGTTAGACTGCATTTCCGTGGTTTTATGTTACTTACCGTCAGTGACTAGATAGTTATATACAGAGAACAAATTACTACTGCACAAGAATAGGGAAGTGTTCTGGAGTGGGGGAAAAAAAAAAATGAACCACACTGAATTTATCTTTTTTGTTTAGGCTAAAAAGGAAAAACAAAAAGTCTGATTGGCCACATGAGGATATTAATCCGTCTCCTTCCAAAAGCACGCTCAGTGTCTGAACCAAAATGTTCAAATATTTGTAAACGTATTGGATCAAATTGCTATGGTCACCAGTTCCTAGACTCACAAACAACTTACACTAACTTAGACTGAGGACAACACACACATTCATGCCCGAGGGAGGACTCTAACCTCCGGTGGGAACTGCCGTCCAGTCCGTAGAATGATGCCTTAGACTACGCGGCCATTCCTCGTTGCAGTGTCTGAACCCTCTGCCACTTTGCTGCGTAATGATGAAGCAAGTGAAGGGGTGCAGCAACAGCACCACAGGTGTCTGTTCTGTGAACTAAATCAACAGTGAGTCATTGTGGTGAGGTCTGAAATCCACACTGTCACAACGATGACGTCAGAAGATTAATAACAGTATACGATTCCCTCCTATCATAAAAATTAACTCCGCTAGGTTGGTGGC
This sequence comes from Locusta migratoria, assembly GCA_026315105.1. NCBI lineage: Eukaryota > Metazoa > Arthropoda > Insecta > Orthoptera > Acrididae > Locusta > Locusta migratoria. The sequence goes on along the minus strand of CM048755.1, from coordinate 732,354,642 downwards.
AATCTTGGGGACTCGTTTCGCAAGTAATGGGGAAGGTGGAGTCGGAAGAATACCACCTCGTTAAAAAATTTAATTAATTATTCAAAAAATAAAAAAAAGCATCGGTGCAATTTGATAGTATCCTTCCCAGAGTAACAGTGATGACTTCAATGGCAGCCGAGACTATGGCTTTCATAACGGTGGAGCTGGCGGCAGATGCATCTTTTCTCTTACGGTGAATAACGAGTACAAGTAGTGACTGTACCTCAGAGGAGCGGGTATTACAGCGTCTGACTCATACTGTGCAGCTGATTCTAGACTGGACAATGTACTGCCTACGTGGAAAGTAAAGGGAAACTACCACATTAATTCCCTAAGCAGTACTTGGTTTGTTTCTCCAGGTGAATGAAAATTCGAAGGTTTGTAAATCTAAGGGACTGAACAGCTGCCGTTATCATTCCCTAGGCTTGCAAAATACTGAAACTAACTCATGATAAGGACAATACACACACACACACACCCCCATGCCTGAGTGAGGACTCGAAACTCCGACGGCGAACAACCGCGCGCTCCGCAGCAAGGCGCCTTAGAGCGCTCTGCCACTCCACCGCGGCCCATGTAAAAGAGTCAGAACTTAAATCGTCCTTTCATTGGGATCTCCAATAGGGGAACACATTTTGAGGATACATATTATATGAATGGAAGACAGCGGAATGGCGGAAGGAAAGTTAAGGATTCCAACATGGGATGTCTAGAAAATGCATGACGGAAGACGAAAAGCAACAAATTAGATGCGCTTGGCAGTTGTCGAATGAGATGGGGAGGAACGGAGATTATAAGCTCTTCTACTCAGGGGAAGTCAAAAATGGTGAAATAGAATAGGAATACTTACGCGAGAGAAATTTAAAAATTTTCTTAAAAAGGTGTAGTACAGGGTTTTTATGAGGAATAGTAAATACTTTAGGAGGTGGTAATATAGACGAATTGCAATAAAATATATCATATAAGATGCGCCAAACTTTTATTGAGTACAAAGATTTGATATCCGTACGGGGATATGAACCACCATCTTCTCGAATATGATTCCTGTGGGCTAAAACTGCGCCACATTGTTCTGTTTACTCGTTCTATGAGAGTCACATCTGCCGTCTACTTGAAATTTTGTTGAAACGAAGTGTGGTACTTGTGCTTTTACAGTTTCTCGTACAGTTCTTTCCTTCACATACTTTCTTCCGTTCTGGCAACGTTTCCCAGTATAGTCGTTGTCGTGTAAAGCAGCACTCATTTGAGACTTTTGTTTCACTTCGCTTTAATCCAGAGCTCGTGCCGTGCCCTCAGCCGGACGTATTCGAGGAACGGAAAATGGCTTACATATCTCAGGAATGGACAGGCTGTTGCGGCATCTGGTGCCCAGCCAAGACCTGTTGCACAAGTCGTGAACCCGCCGCGCTTGTCTTTCCAGCGACGACCGCTAGCGATACCTATCGTGACAATGCTGAACTAACAGTAACGTGGAAACAGTCTCATTTCGTGTTCCACCTCCCGCATTCTGAGACGGTTTATGCATTTTAATTATGAGAAAGCTGCAATTTCTTCTAAGTTTCTCAGTGTCAAATAATTGCTTCTTCTTGCCGTTGTTCCCAGTCTTTGTGAGTCACTCATTGAATGCTTAGAATTAATTGACTCATTAAAATACTGTGGATATTGTACAACATTATTTATCTTGTAAATCGGTTTTTCGCTTTCAGGATTATCTTCAGACAACATCTTACAGTTTTTCCCCTGGAGGATACCATGAAAGTGAACAGTTTTGGGAAAGATACTACATACGAAAAGTGTGTTGCAGAACTCCAAGGATAAAACTCATGTTTGCTAGTCCAATAGCAATATAACAGAAAATGAAACATTTTCTTATCTGTAGGTTGTCGGCGCTCCGAGACAGTTCCTCACAAACGGCTTTTAATCAGATTGCGTGGTTATGGAGTATCGCTCCAAATTTGCGACGGAATAGGGGATTTCCTGTCAGAGAGGACACAGTTTGTAGTAATCGATGGTAAGGCATCGGCTAAAACAGAGGTAATATCGGGCGTTCCACAGGGTAGTGTTACTGGTTCTCTGCTATTCCTTATTTACATAAAAGATTTGGGAAAAAATCTAACCAGCTTTCTTAGGTTGTTTGCAGATGACGCCGTCATTTACCGTCTAGTAAAATCATCTGAAGATCAAAACCAACTGCAGAACCATCTACATAAGATATCACTATGGTGTAACAATTGGCAATTGATTCTAAATAACGAGAAGTGTGAAGTCGTTCACATAAGTACAAAAAGAAATCCGTTAAACTTTGTTTACAAGATAAATCATTCAAAAGTGAAGACCGTAAACTCAATAAAATACCCAAGAATTTATTACTTCAGACTTAAATTGGAAAGAACACGTAGATAAAGTCATACGAAAGGCGAACCAAAGACTGTGTTTTATTGGCAGAACCCTTTAGATGCGACAGAAGTACTGAAGAAACTGCATACACTACGCTTGTCCGTCCTTTTTTGGAGTATTGCTGCCCAGTGTGCGATCCTTATCAGGTGGGTTTGACGGAGTACATCGAAAGAGTCCGAAGAAGGGCAGCTCGATTTGTATTGTCACGATATAGGGGAGACAACGTTACGTAAATGATACAGAATCTGAGATGGGAATCATTACAAACAACGGCGCTTATCGCTGCAGCGTGGGCTACTCACGAAACTCCAGTCGCCAACATTCTCCTCCGAATGCGAAAATATATTGTTGACTGCCACTTACATAGGTAGAGAAGATCATCAGAATAAAATACGAGAAATCAGAGCTCGAACTGAGAGATTCGGGTGTTTCTTTCTTCCCGCGCCCTATTCAAGAATGGAATGGGAGGTAAATAGTAAAAAGGTGGTTGGATGAACCCTCTGCCAGGCACTTAAATGTGATGTGCAGAGTATCCCATGTAGACGTAGTGTAGAAATGACGACTTTCCATTTCTCATTTCCTGAAACATCGATCGTCTCGTCTGTATTTGGTGACGGGTGCGCTACACGCGCGTGGGAACCGGCAACTTGATGGGCGCCAGAACGGCGTTCACTTAGCACATCATCTGTAAGACGGCGCGACTGTTGGTAGCAGGCTGTGGACGCACAAGGCAGCGTTGTGCGCACAATGCGCCCTTGTCTGCCGCACACCTGCCGCCAGCACCTACACCTGTCCAAGTTTCGCACTGCTCGTCCTGCCCTGTGCCCGCACCTTTCATTACTGACGATTTGTAGCAGATAGAGTCGAACCGTCGCCAACGAGAAAGAGGGGCCGCAGCGGGTACGCCACTACATCAGGGTAGGCACGAGACAACGCCATCGCTCGCTTATTTGCTGGCCATTGCGTGCAAACGGCACCTTTGGGAGGCTTTCCGGACGTGTAGGACGGTATCGAGCATGTCAGATATTCTCATCGTACGTCTCACCATTGAGATGGGAGATGGCCACTTATGTCACATGTTACCTATCCTGGTTTTCGGTGCAGTGTTGAAGACGCCATATTGGCAGCCAGACAGTCGTCTTATACACGGCGGTAAAAATTCATTCCATCGTTTCTCGCCTAACATTGGTAACATCAAAGTGGCACGCAATTGGTTACGCGAATTGCTGTGAGTTGCCAACCTATGGGCGCTATGGAAGCGCCACCAACACTTCCCTGACCGTCGTGCTGACTTTAGCTGTCACACTGCTTCACTTTTGAACTGTGTGTGATGTTTCATAATATGCCCAAGTTCTCTTTGTAGTAGTAAACTGATCCATTTGTTTTAGATTTAGAATTTGGTGGTGTCGCGTCACCATCGGTGCGTAGGTAACACATTGGACGGCGGTTCAAACTTGCCTCTGGCCATCCTGCTTTACGTTTTCCGTGATTTTCCAAAAAAAAAAAAAAAAAAAAAAAAAAAAAAAAAAAAAAGTAAATGCCGGGATGGTTCCTTTTAAAGGGCACAGTTTCTTTCCTTCCCTATCTTTGACAAAAACTATCCGATATGAACCCATGCCCAAGGAATAATTGGAACCTACGACGGGGAGCAGCCACGTCTTAGACCGCATGACCATTCCCGTGCGGCAGTCTTCAATGACCACGGTGTGGACGGGACGTGAAACCCTTCGCGACAGTCTTGGTGCTGTTATGCGACACCCCAGTGCGCTATGACACCAAGTTCAGAAAGCTCTGCGCTAAAGGTGAAACAGGGACGTGGAAAGATGAACAATCACTATAACTATAACTAGCTTTTACTATGTAAGTTTCATTCATGTAGTAAATGTCATTGATTGCCTGCTACTTTGAATAAGTAACTGTTTCAGTGACATTGAGAAACAACCGCAGTTTTACTCTTTTGTTTTAGATCTACATAAATAATGAGTAAATCATATTTCAGTGCATAACAGAGGGTTTATCAAACCGCTTTCATGATAATTCTCTACCATTCCATTCTTTAATTTTGCGCAAAAAAATGGAACACCTAAATCTTTCCGTTTGCGATTTGATTTTATTATCATTATCATGTCTCCCTATGTAGAGAATGCCAACAAAATATGTTCGCACTCGAAGGAGAAAGCTTGTGAAAGAAATTTCGCAAATAGAACTCGCCGCATTGAATACCGCCTTTCTTTTAATGATTTCCACACCAAATCGTGCATCATTTCCGTGACAGTCTCTCCCCTACATCTCGATAATACAAAACGAACTGCCATTCTCGAAGTTTCTCTATATCCTCTGTCAGTCCCACTTGGTGTGAATGCCACAATGCGCAATGCGTTCTGATGAGAAAGGAGACTACAGTGTTGTGCTACAGAGGAACTACCAGAGTTAGAGTCGCCGAAAGGTTTGAAGCATGCCACAAATACAAAAATGTTCAAATGTTTGTCAAGCTTATGGGACTTAACTGCGGGGTCATCAGTCCCTAAACTTACAAACTACTTATCAACTACCTTATACTAAAGCCGGCACAAATATCCATGCCCGAGGGGGGATTCGAACCCCCGACCGTAGTGGCCGTGCAGACCGTGACTGGAGCGCCTTAGTCTCCCCGGCCACCGCGGCCGGCTCCTCCCCTAACCTTAACAAAAAGTAATCTGATGTTGTGCTAGTGTATAACAAACACTTTGTCTCACTTGGATGGATTCCTCACAAGATCTTATTTCCATTAAAAGTACTGTCGACTACCTTATCCAGATATTCATGCTATGTGCATCTGTATAGTGAATTATAAAGATAAACAGTTGTAAAAGGAGGACTGTTCTAAGCGTTCAAGAAACGTTCTGTGTTATAATATTTACTCAAAATTACTACAAATTTCCGGGCTATTTTGCCGTGGTCTAGTGGATTTATTGTCGAAACCCAACGTTTCGTCCCCGACTGTGGAGGACATTCTCAAGGGGGATCGTAGCACTTTCAATGTCCGATACACACCCTGGCTCGCTACTGACTGAAGCCAAACTACGTTTTCGAGGGCTCGCGCGCAGAGGTGTGAAGTCAGATGTTCGACATGCGCGCGCAATTCGTCGTTGCCGATTGCCGTCATCCGTTGATATAGTCCCATGGTGGAAGACTGTTACATTTCTTCTTCAAAACCGGAATCCAGATTTCATTTATATAGATATCAACGGACGACGGTAATCGGCAACGACGAAATGCGCGCGCATGTCAAACATCTGACGTCACACCTCTGCGCGCGAGCCCTCGTAAACGTAGTTTGGCTTCAGTCAGTAGCGAGCCAGGGTGTGTATCGGACATTGAAAGTGCTACGATCCCCCTTGAGAATGTCCTCCGCAGTCGGGGACGAAACGTTGGGTTTCGACAGTAAATCCACTAGACCACGGCAAAATAGCCCGGAAATTTTTAGTAATTTTGACCAGTCAGGCCGTGAAAGTTTACATTTTACTATAATATTTACTACCAACAGAGCTTTTGATCCATACCACGCTTCATTTACTGTTTTTTCCCCTGTAAACGTTATCTGCTTTTGATACAATTTTAAATTTGTATATTTGGTTCCATAACTAATATAACTAAGTAATTTGAACGCGGCGTATAACAAACGACTTCTAATTTAGCCTTACTATTTCGTGCAACGCTTGTGGTCGTATTTCATGATTACATTTGTAACTTGTGTATTGTATAGTTTTAAATTGTTAAGCCAAGTATCTGAGAGTGACATCAACAACCTGTGGAGACTTATTTCATCCGTTTGATCGGTGACATTGACAAAATACGAAGAGGATACAGTTTGAATAACCTTGAAATCCGGAATCCACACTCATTGTTGATCACTCGTCGCTATCACGCCCTTCTCCTCTATTCAGCTGAGGAACCCACTGTTCCGATATACTTGAAGGAATTTACATTTTGCAATTACATTGACAGGAATTTAATCATTTTGGATTGAAGCAAGGTCGCCCAGTGGAAACCAACATTAAAAGCGCGGTCACTCTTCTTCTGGCAGGACTGAGTATCTAAACCTTGCCGCTGTTCTCAAAAGGAGTCATCGCGATCATACATAATCAACTGATGCTCTTAAAAGATCGATCTCGATATTGACTACTTCTCTAGTTTATGGGAAACGCGCACAACTTTCAATCAGTATCTTTAGTACTATGTCGGCTCCGTTCTTTGATGCATAAAATGCAACTGCACTTGTAACTTTTTTTACTGAGAGTACATCATAAATTTGAACCTGCGTGCCTGGACTGCAATCCGGCTGCTACTGCTTGACATAAAAGTTTTTAGTCGGCCTTGAGTTCAGTCCTAAGACTGGTTTGGTGCAGTTCTTTGCGCAAGTGTATCCTGTTTAAGGACATTCTGAACATTCTGCATAACTGCTGCAGGTTATATCCATTTGCACATTATTACTGGTAGTCAAGCATTAATATCGCCCTATATTTTTGCCCCCCCCCCCAATATACCCCTTTATCATCAGATATGTATGAAGAAGCAATGCGTCTACCGAGTACGGAGTCTGATCACAAAGGTCCCTTTTATTTATTATCTATAAAGATGCCACCAGAGTTAACGTGTAATGCAGGAGATGCCTACTTCGTTCTACAGTTCCATCTATCGAAACGAGCGTTTAGGCAAGTGTTGGTCTGTAACGGGTTAATTAATTACGGCCATTGAAAGGAAACTTCTTCATCGCCCTTGACAATTAAGAAGTAATTCTATTGAGAAGCAAGAAGGGGAATGACGAAAAGAGCCAGTCTTCTCACTTGCCTGACGACTACAGTCCTTTGGTCTCATAACTTACAAGACACCTCATTAAATATCCGCTACCTATATGCTCTACTTTGTGTGAAATTAACTCGCGCAAATTTACGTACACCCAATGACGTTCATACAGAATAAAGCGATAAGGCGCATTCCAAATGCTATTTTCCCCGTTCTGCTGCCACTCATACCTACGGTGTCTACTAAGCTATTCAAAACAATTAGGGAATCAGTTGAGATATCTAGGTTCTGAAGTCTTGTCATCGGCAGAATGAACTCAAATCTTCAAATGTTCGTAAATCTATCGGACTCAACTGCTGGGTTATTAGTCCGTAGCGTACAAACTAGTTAAACAAAGTTAAACTAACCTAAGGGCAACACAAACACCTATACCCGAGGGGAGACTTGAACCCCAGAAGGCGAACGGCCGCGCCCACCGCAGCACGGCGCCTCAGTACGCACGGCTAATCCGCCGCGGCAGGAGAATGAACTAAAATAGTTCGACGACTTTCTGTCGGTTCTACGGAGTGGAGACAACAACATTACGGCAACCGAGAAAGTTGCAAAGGGGGTTGGTGTTGCCATGTGTTCAGTCTACCAAACGAATTACACAAGCAGTTGGCTTCCGATAGTTTAGTGAGAAGGTAGTGAAAAGCAACAATAATGGCTATGGTTATGGCTATGGCATTCGGAGCCATAGTAAGGTTGGACAGACACAGAGGGAGTGCACTGCAGCTATTTGAGTGTCCCAACGTGTAATTTCCATGACCTGGACGCGATTTCAGACAACAGGAACCGTTAAAACAAGGCAAAGCCAAGGTCGTCCACGGTAGCATCAGCAACAGCTGGTTAACAGCCCGTCGAGACAGACGGTTGAGTGCAACTCAGCTGTAACGCACCCTCCAGGCAGCAACTGGACGCCGGCCGCGGTGGCCGAGGGGACTGAGGCGCTCCAGTCACGGTCTGCACGGCCACTACGGTCGGGGGTTTGAATCCCCCTTCGGGCATGGATATTTGTGCCGTCCTAGTTCGTAAGTAGTTCATAAGTAGTTTGTAAGTTTAGGGACTGATGACACCGTAGTTGAGTCCCATAAACTATACAAACATTTGAACATTTTTGAGCAACTGGACGCGCAGTATCAACACAAAAAGTCCGAAATCGCCTCAGGAAAGTGGCCTCAACGCACGGAGGAATTTGGTGAGTGTCCCACTAAAACCACGACACCGTTTATCCCGGAGAAACTGGGCGGAGGAACATCAGGATTGTATTCGTAAGGAATGAATGACCCTGTGTTCTATTCACAGATGAGGCAAGATTTTGTGTTCAACTTACTCTCATCTGGAGAGAACGTAGAAGTAGGAACGATGCTGCCTATGTGCAGGAAACGTCATCATATCATTATGGAGGACTAATGGTGTAGGTAAAAGTCAGTATTGGCGGACGTACGGACCTATATGTTGTTCAGAGTGCGCTTTGACTGCTCAGAGCTATAGAGACAAGATCCTTCGACCTTTTGTTATGCTGGCGCCACGTGAGATGGGTTCCTTCTGGTGGACGATAACACTCGTCCCCACAGAGCTGCACTGGTGGACAACATGCTTGAACTTGAGGGAACTGAACTATTGGAGTGGTCAGTATGTTCACCGCAATTAAACCTGATTGAGCATGTCTGGAATGCACTCGCCAGACGCATTGCAACCAGACCAGCACCTCCCACAGTGGTTGCAGAGCTACATATTGCACTCATGGAAGAATTGCGAAGTATCCCTCAAGACCTGATTGATAGCGTCATACTGTCCATGCCATGCAGGTGAGCAACTGTGTTGGCCGTCCGAGGTGATTACAAATGTTCAAATGTTTGTTAAGCTTATGGGACTTAACTGCGGGTCATCAGTCCCTAAACTTACAAACAACTTATGAACTACCTTATATGAAAGACAGCACAAACATTCATGCCCGAGGGAGGATTCGAACCCCAGACGGGAAACAGCCACGTGATTACACATCATATTAAAGGGCAATGAGAATGACTTGTTGACTATTATGGCAGCCGTAGTCTGCCTCGCTCTAAGGAAACGCCACGTAAAACTCAACAATTGAGACAGCAAAATATCAATCATACTGCATTACACACAAATTACAGTTGCCACCAATATCTGGAAAAATACTTTTCAAAATTTATACCGTGTATGATATCTCACCTGATTTAATTGTTTTGAGCAGTGTAGCTTAAATTGAACTGCAAGTAACAACCGAAGTAATTATCAAAGCAACAACGGAGCTCAAATACAGTACAGTGGTTGAGCTTGACTAAAGGAGCAATGGGTGACAGTCTGTCGCTGACGTTGTTGGCTATAGATAAAGCGGATCACTTTTCGTCGTGCGTTTGAAAATAAAAAAAAGTCATTCATTTTCCCTACACGGAAACTGGATGACATGTAATTTCATTTAGGTAATAGGAGTGGGGTCTTGACCCCGAACACACCCTCTTTTCCCTTCGGCTACGTCCCTGACACGAGAGTACACTATGTAATGATGCGACTATTTGGCTATGACATGCACGTTTCCTTTGGTCTCATTTTGATCTCTCAGGTTTTACCTGTTCGATTGATTAGTAGTACGTTTTTGGGTGTATTACCGAGTTGTTTTCATCTCTGCACAAACTGAGGTATGTTCAAAAAATTGCGGAACTTTATCAACAAAAAGTTTCTACGCATACGTTTCACTTATTGTGTATAGCCTCCTTGGAAACAACCTCCACCACAGCATTGATACACGGCTGCCAACACCGCTTCCACAGTTCCACTTCCGGCAACATTCTTGGCGCGCCTCTTGCTCGATCCCCCGAAGCACCGTCCGCGACTTTTCTTTCATCTCGTCTATTGTTAAAAATCTTTGTCCTTGCAATGGAGTTTTCAATTTTCTTGCGGGCGACGCAACAGGGGTGTCTGGACACTTGCCACACTTTCACCTCCACCGCAGGGCTGGCTGCCCCTGTCTCCTCCTCCTCCTCATCCCCCCTCCCCCCTCCCAATTACCCTGTCCCAGAATTCCGTGGACGGTGCCCAAGCCGGCCGCGGTGGCCGAGGAGACTGAGGCGCTCCAATCACGGTCTGCACGGCCACTACGGTCGGGGGTTCGAATCCCCCCTCGGGCATGGATATTTGTGCCGTCTTTAGTATAAGGTAGTTGATAAGTAGTTTGTAAGTTTGGGGACTGATGACCCCGTAGTGGAGTCCCATAAGCTTAACAAACATTTGAACATTTTTTTTGACGGTGCCCAAACATCTGCACACTGGTCGCTTCCTCTTTTCATAGTGTTACCATCAATATGAAAGTTATTCCAACGAACAAGGGCAACTCGTTTGCCCATTACAATGGCTGCGCGTATAATAAAAAGAGGTAGTCTAAGGAAGGTGTCATTACGTGGATGTGCTTACGCCGAAAATAAGATAATTGTAAGGATAAGCTGCTTTCGAAAAACGGGGAAGTATTTAACGTATCAGAACATCTGTGAGGACCACCTGACGATGCGACCTTTATTGGTTGTAAAAATAAAAACAGTGCATCGGGCCTCAGTTTCCCTTAACAGCTTAATAGCTGGTCCCAGTTCGGTTCACTAGTGTTTAATTAGTAAGTACTGAAATTTGACTCAACGAAGCAAATACATTAAACATCACTCAAATGATCCTCCTGCAATGAGAATTTATAGTTACATCTAACGCTTTTCAATTTGCGATTTCCTATTTAGGTAAAAGCACCTCTAGTCGACATGTTAAGATAATTTTTTTACCCTCTAATATTATGCCATACTATTAAAGATTGTGATTTCTGAAATTATTTCCTGTAACTTCAGAGCCACAACTAACACCCAAAATGTCATTCTTTTATAAAATATATAACCTCCGCTTTAGGTTTAAAAAATATCGGAACGTTCGAAGTGAACCTAAATAGACGCCCTAGAACAGATCTTCTCCTAAGGTTGACAGTTTAGGCAGCTATAGTGTTGAAATAATTCCCATATCTCCAGAATTAGACAAGGATAGAAATAAGTTCATAGTAGCTGTAGATACCATTAATACATTTAAATATGGTCCTTATAATTTTAATTTGTTACCACATTGTTGATTATCTTTAAACAGGCCAGTAAAAACTATTGAAACTAGTCAAGGAGCTTACTATTCAAAAATAGTTGTTACAAAAGAATATAATAAAGAAATATATGACACGCACTTTTCTTATACATTAGAGACTTTTTGAAAACATATATTGATCATTTCGTCTCACTGACAGTTCAGACATCTCTGCAACATCACTTATTTGATAGGGCGATTTACTTTGTAGCACCAAGGATGTCTACTTCTATGTTATGTTTGCAGCAGTTCTCATTTCGAATTGTGAAATATTTACTTAGTCTTCTTTGGTGAAACAATTTCGGAAAACTGCAATTAGTAACTCCGCTTTAGTAGCACCGTCATCAGTAACATTACCGTCTCTATCGCACATTAAAGACATTTAGTCTTTCCGCTGGTGTACATAACACAGGACCAGAATCTCTTCGATTTTCGCCACAAATTTTTCAAAGAGTTTCGTTGTGAAAAGTATTCAATGAATCGGGCATTGAAGTCCACGCTAAATTTCGAGCTTCAGTAAAACTTTGCCAATCTTGGGGAAATTTGCGTTCACCTAAATTTCCTGTAAAAGCATTCTGTCCTGTTTCGTGTACCATGGGGGATCATTTGTCTCTCATTGATTTAGTTGATGTGTATCTACGGAATTGAGTCTCGCTACAACTTCGTTTTCATTAATCTCTGTATCCGTCGTGATTCTCAGGACTATTTGTGATTAACAGCTCAAGTGTGTTTTCGAAACCATTTACAATATGAATGGGCTCGTGAACTAATTGTTCTAAATAATGTAAAGAAGTGTTTAGAACAATTTCGGAAGATGTATCTACCGTGTCTGAAGGAGTATTTTTGTCTGCATACGAATGATAGATTTAAGTCACTGACAAAACTGTATGAGAATGTACCTATTTGTGATGATCCTCCAATTTTTTATGAACTGTTCAGCGGCTGCATCATCTCAGTCCGAGGGTCGATAAAAGGAGCCAGCTATAAATTTTTTTCCGGTTGTCGCGTATAATCTCTGTTCATACTAATTCTCAAGAGCTATCTACTTAAGTTTCGCTTGTGAGCTAGTACACACGCTACAATACGATTTCCTTAAGTTGCGCTTCTTGTTTCTGCTGTAGTGCAGATCATAGCAATTATTGGTTTTATCCTTAAAAAACAATGTAGAACAACAGTGTACATTACAAGCAAAGCATTCTATATTACTTTATTTCTTCATTGCAAACATTTTAAAATTGTATGTCGACTTTAAGTGATCTGTCAGACATAGACGCTCTTACGTTTATTCTGTGAATGTGTTTCCAGTCACCATTTTGAACATTGCCCCAACACGCTTTATTAACTAAGGATTCCCTGCAAGAGATATCGGGCTTTAGAGAATATATTAATTTGGAGTGTTCGTTCTTCTTTCCTTAAAAAAAATTAAAATTGGTTGGAATGCAGTGATCAAAATTAAATGATTAACGAACAGTTGCATTCTCTTTACGTCGTTCTTTTCTTGTTCCCCCCTTAGCGATTTTTTCTATTGCAATCAGGAAGTGTGGAAGGAAGCTGCCGTACAGACGGAGGGAGAATGGATCCATATTTGTGCTTGGAAGAACTAATTATACCGTGAGATAGACGACGGTATTGCTTTCGTTTTCCAAAAGTTATAAATATTTCGATTTTATGATAATTAAAAGAAGCTGTACATTTCGGCAAGATGTCGAAGAAAGAGTTCTCTTACGTAGCGGCTGTATCGAGTAAGATGTGGAGACTGCGGTTTGAAAGCGGACATTAGGAGTACGGGGAAGGGCGTCTCTTGCCTGAGGGGCCGCTACTCAGGTGTGGCAAATGTCCCGCAAACCCTGCCCGTGGCAAATGTCCGGCGTGGAAACTGTCCGGCATTCGCAACACGTACCATCGATTACAAGTTTGTCACTGTAGCACGAATTAATAATGAACTAATCCTTCAAAGTCAAAGAAAATTATCGGTATGGCTTTAACATTGGACCTGACCTGATGAGCCTTTCTTCGTCGTGGAGTATCATTTCCGACCCGTTGTGAATATTGAACCTTGGTATCTACATCATAACCGTAGACACACGTCTCGTCACCAATTACGATTCTCTTAAGGAACATCCCGATCTCATTTGTACCATCCTGAAGGTCTTCACAGGTTGCGAGGCGATGATCTCTCTGATCTTGACCCATGAGCCGTGGGACGAACTTACCGGCAGCATGACGTCTTCTTCCATGATTTCGTGTCAGGATTTCATAAATGAAATGTTACATCTATCTGTAATCTCTCAGACAGTCAGTCTTCGATTAGCAGGCACAATATCGTTGACGTGCCTGACATGAGAGTCGTCGGTAGACGTCAAAGGGCTTCTTGGACGAGGGTCATATTTTACTTCAATCAGGTTGTTTTTAAACCGCATGTACCATTCGCAACACTAAGTACTTTGGTGTCTCTGTGAGCGTTTTCCTGAGGTTCGTGTAATTTGATGCAGACACGTTCTCCTATAACTCTGCCACCTCGAAATTCGCAAACTGTGCGAGACAACTCCATACTCAATGCAGCACAGAAAAATAACTCTTCATCACAGGCGTGTGCAGGGGTGCCAACCGCATTTCATTCCAACTCGCCATTGCCGCGAAATGTTTCGGGAGAAACCAATTTCAACCACCGTCCGAGACGTGTTCTTGAGGTGCTATGACGTTTGCTACTCCCTGCCAGGGCTCCAACCAGTCTGTGATTGTTCCGTCTATAATGACCACGCTGTCGACGGGTCGTTAAACCCTAAGCTTCCTTCACCTTCCTTCAGTGTGTGAGCTTCTGCCAGATTGCCGCCGCTATTGACAGCCGAATTCGATATCCGACGTCCACTAAGCTCTCAAAGGCCCTTTTGTTCCTCATAGTTGGTACTGATATTCCGTGAAACGTAATTAGCTTAGCCTTTCCCAGTATGATGTTTGTGCCGGCTGCGAGATTTTAATTAATTTAGTGCTGGTCCGAAAGCGTTATTTGAATTAAAACCACCGTCCCTGTTTATTATGTTTTTTATTTTCATAGATTTCCTAATCAAGCTTTCCCAGAAACGTGGCGTTTGCACCACAATACTGAACTCATTGTTCTTCATTTCATGATGATGAGTTACTTGCCTGTTTTATACGGTTGTGTACCATTCAGTGCTTAAGTTTTTGAATTTAAGGTGCTGGAACGCATGTTTTCAATCATACAACACCTCTACCTTTACCCCCCACCCCCCAAAAAAGTACGTAGCATGCAACTATAAAAAATGAAAACTTTCGATTAAAATATATTCAATAAAAATTTTAAAAAATCAGGATTTGAAAATGTATTTTTTTAATAGTAATGGCTAGGAAAAATTAGCAAAAAATTTGAAAAATAACGTATAAATCGACGAGTTGAGGGAAATAACACGAAGGCACGCGAAATTAATGTATTTCGCTAATTTTGTCATTTCTTCATATAAATATCTTAATAATATTGGGAAGACAGGTGTTTATATTAAAATTACGGTTTTACCTCTGATCTGATCAAGACTACGAGGGTCGTGTATAATCTTAGAATAAAACTGAATTTTTCAAAAGCATCACAGAATTTTTATAAATGTCACCTAATTTTTCAACAAACACCGAATATACAGAAAAAAATATTTTGGAATAAAATCCAAATTTCAAAAAGCGACAAAGAATTTTGAAAATATTTACATAATCTTTTGCGTGCCTGCGAAGAGAAGGTTGATTGCTCGCTTGCAACTGTAAATATACAGCCAAAGTGCCTCCTTATGGAATATCGTCCCAGTTTCATTTAGCTTATAGAACAGTCTTAGGCGTGGTACAGGTCACAAGTGAGACCTTACGAGATGGTGCAGGGTAACACACCGGACTCGCATTCGGGTTACGGGGGTTTACATCCTCCTCCAATCATCCAGTATAGGTTCCCAGTGCATTTGCTGAATCACTCCAGACAAATGGCGGGAAGGAAGGCACGGCCGATTTCCTTCCCCACGAGCGTTTGCTCCGTCTCTAACGACCATGATGTCGATAGGACGTTAACACTAAGCTTTGTTCACACAGACATGCAGTACAATTGCCTGGAAAAGACAAGATATCATTGGATCAGGGATAAACGCAATCATGGAGGAGACGCGTTACAGAATAGCTAGAAAAGATATGCATATGCGCAACAAATACATTACTAGCGCTAAAAAAAATATGAGGTACAGGTGCATAGTGGTATTAAGAACCGTAGGTATATGCCGTAACTGCGTGCGTGGTGGTTGTCTGGTTATCGGCTTTTATGGGAAACAGGGCTTGGTTTGTGTAGCTTGTTGGTGGCCGTTCGCAGTGAGGTACGTAGAGCTCTTTGCAAATCGCAAGTTATAGAAACTTTCAATCGAAAATAAAAGTGTCATTATTGTGTAAAATACAGTGTTCGGTGTAAAGGAAAGTAGTGATTCTAAAGTTACCACAGCATGATGACATATCCACAAAGTCCTACAAGAGAATAAAATGACGTCCGAAAAAACATGTCACAGAATATGAGGAAAAAATATGCATAAAAGCAGAGTAAACGACTGTCGGTTAGAAATACTAGCTATAGGAGAACAATACAGGCACCGATAAACAAAGATATACTAGGTGACTGACACAGATGGGACGCATCAGAAGTTATTTTATTAACGAAATGAGGAACAGGTGCAGTACGAATTAAATCACATATTAGTCCAGATACAAATGTAAAAAAAGTAAAGATTAAAAAAAAATAGATAAAACAGAGGCCTAAAAGTGACTTAAAAAATCGACCTTACTACTCTATTTTCTCAATTTAAGTATTTCATTGCTGAGAAACTAAATAACACTCAAAGTAAGACTAGTTGTCTTAGGTAAATGTAATTCCTAAGAATAAATACTAGGAACTTTCCGACAGGTAGATGATTCTCCAGTTAATAAACAAATAAAATTGTTTTTATACAAAAAAAAAATCATAGAAATCAATATTATTTCATAATATTCAATTTTATTAACATTCCTTCAATTAAATTATTTTAAGAAATAAAATATAGAGATGTATAAAGGAACAAGAAAGCAACTTGAAGCAAAACTGTAACCATCAGTTGATTACTGATATACATCGTTTGGAACCGCTCTGACTCTCTGATATCGGAATATTTGGTTATAACGTCTCTGTACTACACCTTGGTGTACAACAACAGTGTTCATTTTTTTAAGTTACTGCTTATCTTGTACGTTCTCCTGTTGCTGATTCTGATCCTACAAACTTTCAATAATTTGTTAAACGGTTTGTTGGGTCACTTGCAGATGAATCCTAAAACATTCGACGGACTAAACTAGTCGGCAAACCATGCACCTCCATCAAGGGTTGTCGAAATAACCCTCCAATCCTCCAATGTAAATTGGTTATATGTTGTAGAATATCATATAAAGTAAAATAAAATAAACATTAAAGCTTGAAATACTCATGGTCGAAAAGCCTATGTGTAGAGGTTACTGTAATAATTGTACTTAGGTTTATTATCTTTTACTTATAATACACTGTTCATACATACCATTTTAGCGGTGTCATAATTTTGAATAACCCTGTATGTCTGCAAGCAAAACCTGGCCATAAATATCGTTTATCATTTTGGTGGACATATTATGATGATTGCCTGTATCTTGTGACTTTTTTGTTTATAATAGCCTAACCTCTGTAGAAAATACGCTGCAGAATAAAAGTGTAGTCCAAAACAGTGTCGTACACTCGTCCCCAGAAAAATTGAACATATTTAAAGATTAGATATGGTAAGTTCATATTCACAGGAAATTTTCATTAGTACGCAGCATGTATCCTGTTGCCTAGCAGCAACGGGGATAGCTATGGGCTCCTCCATGCCTGACGGCATAAAAAAAAATCAAATGTTTGTTAAGCTTATGGGACTTAACTACGGGGTCATCAGTCCCTAAACTTACAAACTACTTATGAACTACTTACGAACTAGGACGGCACAAATATCCATGCCCGAGGGGGGATTCGAACCCCCGACCGTAGTGTCCGTGCTGACCGTGACTGGAGCGCCTCAGTCACCTCGGCCACCGCGGCCGGCCTGACGGCATCGATGCATATCAGCTGCGAATGGCGTCTTATGCTGCAACAATCTATGTCGCATTCACCTGGTTCCAAATTTGGCTCGCAGTACTGCACCAGTCGTTTCACCACATCCGACACATTTTCTGTTGGCGACAAGTCTGGTAATGGAAATGAGCGTACGGCTTTCTTGGCCGCGAGATCCCTTGCGGGATTGTTCGGCCGCCTTAGTGTAGGTCTTTTTATTTGACGCCGCGTGGGTGACTTACGTGCCAATGATGATGAGCTGATGATGATTAGGACAACATAAAACACCTAGTCCCCTGCCGCGAATCGAACCCGGGCCTCCTGCATGGTATTCAGCGACGCTACCGCAGAGCTACGGAGGCGGACAAGTCTGGTGATCTGGTGGGACAGGGCAAAAGGCTGACATCGTGTGACACCAACAAGGCACGTCTTCGTGCAGCAAATTGCGGTCGTGCATTGTCATGCTTAACAATGGCGTCTGGAGTGTCGTGTAGAACGGGTGTGGCCGTGAGTCGCAGGATGTCATACACGCTGGTGACACTGATGACAGTGCCGTGGACAAGGACCAACTACGATTTGTGGCTGTACCTAAGACCACCCAGCACTGTAGGCTCTACTTTGGTGCCGTATTTCATGTGCAAATTCAATCACTGTGAGGCTATGATTTTCAAATAAACATAATCTGTATTAGTTCAAATGTTCAAATGTTTGTTACGCTTACGGGACTTAACTGCGGGGTCATCAGTCCCTAAACTTACAAACTACCTATGAACTAGCTTATACTAAAGACAGCACAAACACCCATGCCCGAGGGAGGATTCGAGCACCCGACCGTAGCGGCCGTGCAGACTGTGACTGGCGCGCTGCAAACCACTCAGCCACTGCGGTCGGCAATCTGTATTTGACCGAAAACAGAATCTGATGCGTCGTTCCATACATCGTTGCCGTCTATCATGTTTGTGCACTCAAGTCAAAGGGTGACCGAGAAGTGGACGATACAGGCATAACCAGTGCCGTTCAAATGTTGAAATGTTTGTAGAACTTATGGGACTTAACTACGGGGTCATCAGTCCCTAAGCTTACAAACTACTTATGAACTAGCTAAGACTAAGGACGGCACAAATATCCATGCCCGAGGGGGGATTCGAACCCCCGACCGTAGTGGCCGTGCAGACCGTGACTGGAGCGCCTCAATCCCCTCGGCCACCGCGGCAGGCAAGTGCCGTAGTGAACGGGGACGGATTGCCATCCCCGATAGTGTACGATGTGTTATATTGTTCTACTGTTGCGCGAGGGTAGATGAGGACGCAGATCTATCGTGCAATGCTATGCGGATGAAGTGTCGACCTTGTTAGGGAGTGGTATGGGTGGTGCGACCTCACCTACCTCTTCGTCTTCTACAGCCGCCCGTGAAATATTCTGTGCACTCCCTTTGCGCTGCCGAAATACTTCCTTCCACACGAGCAGCAGTTTCTTAGATGGATGCATGATATTCTCTCATGTCAATAATTAGTTCTATTTCAAACTAACTGATTTGACGGTACGGCTCGCATAATCGACTGCGAGGCATCCCACATGTCCAGTCAACTCACTATGATGCATTATATCCGCCGTGTAGTGGCCGAGCGTTCTAAGGCGCCTTGCTGCGGAGCCCGCGGTTGCTCACCGTCAGAGGTTCGAGCCCTCCTTTGGGCATTGGGGTGTGTGTGGTACTTAGGTTGGTTTAACTTAGTTTATGTAGTTTGTAAGCTTCGGGGCCGATTACCACAGAAGTTAAGTCCCATGGATTTATAAACATGAAAATTTGAATTTTGATCCATTATCTTCGGTTTATAGCGTCAACGAAAGCCGCAGACACATTTTAGTGGATACATGGCGTTGCGCCGCGATATCGATGCTGACCATGAACCCACGGACCGACATGGTTCACATACTAATTATTTCTTCAGAAAACAATGTACATGTCTTGTTAATATGAACTTCCTATTTCTAGTGTTTCAACGTGTTCTGTTTTCCGGAACACGAGTACATATTCCGTACAGTAATATACTGGATTATATGGCAAAGCCTTTAATTTAAAAAAAACAGTGGTTTACGAGACTATTAAACGACCGCCGATTGCTAAGTGGAAACAAGCGTAGAAGATGCGACATCAGCAGGGCGACTTAAAAGCTATGCCCTATAAGTTTTACCAGTTTTCTTGTAGGAATATATTACATTACTGAGATTGACCGACAGTGTCATAAAGAATGATAAAAACCGTCCGACCTATCGTAAGTTTTATGGCATCTCCGGAAGGTTACATTACAGGGCACAATAGATTTGCATTCATAAAACTGACTACATGGGTGCCAGCAACGTCATAAAATAATTCCTTAACGACAGCTTGTGCTTCCACATTAATGGTTTTGTCGACGAGGCAAAATTGAACTCTAACCTTCCCTTTTATAACGCCATGCTACACATTCCTGTAGAAGTAAAGTACGAAACAGATATTGATATCACTGTAGTAATAGATACACTTTCAAATATGAATACCTTAAACGTCCTACCCTAGTAGCCATGGTATGAAGGTTGTGGAAAGTTGCATAACAACTAGGGAACTTAATGAGACAATTTAATGTAAAAATAACGTTCTTGACCAACAACAAGAAGTTAAAAGAAAGCTCAAAGTTTAAGGAACGAAACAAAATAAAAACAACTTCATGCAAAAAAGTGTGCAAAGTAACGTGTTTTCAGAGAGCTGCAGATCACGTTGAGGCTATGGGAACGTACACTACAGAGCATACGGAGACTTTTATCAGCTTTTCAAATGTTTCAAATGTTTGTATAGCTTATGGGACTTAACTACGAGGTCATCAGTCCCTAAACTTACAAAATACTTATCAACTAGCTTATTCTAAGGACGGCAAAAATATCCATGACCGAGGAGGAATTCGAACCCCCGACCGTAGAGGCCGTGCAGACCGTGACTGGAGCGAATCAGTTCCCTCGGCCACCGCGGCCGGCTATAAGGTTAAGACAACAAAAGATATTCAGCTTATTCATACCATCACAAATTAAAAACGAGACCGCAAAAGGTAACGTATAAATGTTCAAATGTTTGTAGAGATTATGGG
This sequence comes from Locusta migratoria, assembly GCA_026315105.1. Classification (NCBI taxonomy): domain Eukaryota; kingdom Metazoa; phylum Arthropoda; class Insecta; order Orthoptera; family Acrididae; genus Locusta; species Locusta migratoria. The sequence goes on along the minus strand of CM048755.1, from coordinate 732,334,023 downwards.
ACTTCACTACGGGGTCATCAGTCCCTAAACTACTTATGAACTAGCTAGTACTAAGGACGGCACAAATATCCATGCCTGAGGGGAGATTATAACACCCGACCGTCGTGGCCGTGCAGAACGTGACTGGCGCGCCGCTGACCGCTCGGCCTCTGCGGCCGGCGGTAACGTATAGTATATGTATGTACATAAAACTAACTCCACTGAAGAGCCTAAATACAATGGTACAAGCATGGGTATGCAAACAGAGAGATATGTAAAGCCGCGGCGGAGTGGCCGAGCGGATTGAGGCGCTATGCTCAGATGCGCGAGCCGTTCCCCGTCGGGGGTTCGAATCCCCCCTGGGGCATGGATGTTTGTGCTATCTTTAGTATAGGTTAGTTCATAAGTAGTTTAGGGACTGATGACTCCGCAGTTAAGTCCCATAAGCGTAACAAACATCTGAACATTTGGGATATGTAAAAATTCAAAGGATGGCGCTGTGGTCGGCACTAGAGGTCTGCACCTCGCTCGGTTGCTCACTCGAATCGCGTGATACACGTCGTTCTATGACAGTCCGACAGGTGTCGGTGCTGCAGCTTGCGACAAGGCGTGTGGCTGCGCTCGACTTCCTCCACGCTCGTTCGAGCGGCGCACGCTCGACTGGCCCGACGTCCACACTACCCGCTCGATCGCCACTCGGTCGTCCACCACAGCGCCACTCGAGTCCAAGGCGAGTGTCGGGAGCAAAGTAGACGCTACAGAATAAATCCTGACTGCGAAATTTGGAATTGTTTCCTTTCCTGGGTGCTTCGAAAGCTGTTCTCTCGATCCAGTTGAACTAGCTATTCAAAAAATGTTCAAATGTTTGTAAGTCTTATGGGACTTAATAGCGGGGTCATCAGTCCATAAACTTACAAACTACGTATCAACTAGCTTATACTAAAGACGGCACAAACATCCATGCCCGAGGGGGGATTCGAACCCCCGACCGTAGTGGCCGTGCAGACTGTGACTGGCGCGCCGCAGACCGCTCGGCCACTAAGGCCGGTTAGCTATTCAGTTTCGCATTTTGTGCTTTACCATACAGGTTATTATATGTGATTAATATAAAGTTTCTGTGCTAAGATCATTTACTAAATGAGTTTTCCATTATCTATCTTTTTCTCTTGTTCCCATTTTGTGGACTGTTAGTGCCTGTTTAGTGGTAGGTGTTACTTGCCGTCTTAACGAGGAAATGATTATATTTTATATCCATTCCTCTTATCACTCTCAAGTCCTGAAATACTTTGCCCGTCTTTTATATTGATATTATATACACGATATTGATGTACACCCGTTAGGTTAGGTTTGTGCATCTCTCTCTGTTGCACCCCCTTTAATATATATTCTCGTAGCATTTTGGCACTGTGCGTGGTTGCTGCGCCTCTACCTTTTCCGAGTGAGTCATTAACGGGAAGTTTTTCAATTGAAAAATTCATATATCCCCACTGCCACTATCGTCTATCTTATCTACATAATAAAGAACGCATGCAAGCTTTTCTGCAATATATAAGATCTGCGTTTTATTCCGTCGTCAGGGTGATATGCCGGTCTAATGCTCATATATCCTGTACCTGTTTTAAATCCTCTTATTCCATTTGTTTACTTTACACAGCTGTACAAATTTATGGTGCACCTGCTGTTTCAATGGTATCTGTGTTTTATTTATTTAGGGCCGTCTGAAGAATGTCACCCGGGTGCACCAGCCAAAAGAATGAAGTGCATGTTTTCGGAATGGCTGGACTGTGAAATGCGCGAGGCGCAATCCACCAATGAGGTGGACCTTTATTTAGCACGAATTGATGGTGATGACGACGATCTCCTTGAATGGTGGAAACGCAACAGTACTCTCTTTCCTAAGTTATCTGTATTGGCAAACAGAGTATTTTGTGTGCCCGCCTGAAATGTACCTAGTGAACGCACAGTGCGGCAGGGAACCTGATCGCTAATAGAAGAACTCGACTCGAAATACAACGTATCAATGATATTGCAATTACAATTCCACCAACGAATAGTTCGGGGATAATGTTTTTACTTTTCGATGTATACTTTGTTGTACGGTAACATTCACTTTTGTACATTGCAATAACAACGTTGTTCGTTCCGTAGTTTCTCTTTGGATCCTTTACATTTTTTTCCAAATGTTGTAGTTAGTGAAAACAAACTGTTTGTCTCGTTAGCGGTATAATGATATTGTGTTTACATGCTACTATGTAGGAATACATGTCTACAGCATAACTGATTTTAGTTCCTTTAGTTAGCGGGGGTGCGTCAGACGCAACAGCAGCCCACACCTCAGAGCTACAGAGCCGCTGCCGTAGGGACTGACAAGGAAACTACGCAAGTGTCACTTCCGATTTTCATGAAATTGTGATATGTTATAGTACATGAAAAACTGTGGGACCTTTTTTTTTAGCGGCGGAAAACTCGCGATAACATAGAGATTAGTGAAGCGATTTTAATGATTTTCGGTATGGAAGTATCTTTTGATAAGAGATCGGTCTAAGTACATTGCAGGGGGAATGACTATTAGGAGGACCGCTACCCCTAAAGTGACCAATTTTTTGTGCTCAAAAAATTATTTTGATTTAATCGAGTTGAATCTATGAAATTTGTCTTTTATAAAAAGATACTTTCATACCAAAATTGCTTCACTAATCTCTAAGTTATTGCCATTTTTCTATTTTAACCCCAATTTTGGAGGGACCGTTTCACTCCTTAAATATGTTATCCGCCGCTAAAAAAATTACGTGTCCCACAGTTTTTCATGTATTATAATATATGCAAATTTCATAAAAATCGGAGAGTGACTTGGGTAGGTTTCCTCGTGAGTACAGCGGCAGCCATACGCTGTGCGGCCTCTGCCCGCCCCGCCCCACGCAGCCTCGTTCGAGTGTCAACACGCTCGCTCCGAGCGTACACACTCGGCGCGCCACCGCCGAGCGTTGCGCACTCGACCGAGTACGAGCGAGCGAAACCGGCCATTTGCAGACCTCTAGTCGGCAACGCCTATATAAGACAACACGTGTCTGGCGCAGGCGTCACCATTTCAGTTTCAACGTTGTTTGATAGTCAGCACACGGGATATGGGACGCAGCATTTTCGAGGTAGCGACAAGGGGGGGGGGCATATCAGAATATATCCATATATATATATATATATATATATATATATATATATATATCCATGTCGGAAATCCGGTAAAACATCTAATATCCAACATCACTGCGGCCGGAAAAAACATTCTGCAAGAACGGCACCAACGACGATTGAAGAGACTCGTTCAACGTGTCAGAAGTGCAACCTTTCCGCAAGTTGCTGCGGATTTCAATGATGGCCCATCAACAAGTGTCAGCGTGAGAATCATTCAACAAAACATCATCGATATGAGCCTTCGGAGCCGAAGGTGCTCTTGCTGACTGAACGACACAAAGCTTTACTCCCCGCCTGTGCAAGTCAAGACCGACAATGGACCGTTGAGGACTGGAAACATGTTGCCTGGTCTGATGAGTCTCGTCTGCAATCGTAATGAGTAGATAGAGGAGTACGAGTAGGTAGACAACGTCATGAATCAATGGACCCTACATTTAAGCAGCGGACTTTTCAAATTGGTGGAGGCTCTGTAATGGTGTGGGAGTGTGCAGTTGGTGCGATATGGGGCCCCTGATAAGTCTAGGTATGACACAGATGATACGTACATACGCATTGTAGTTGATCACCTGCATTCATTCGTGTCTATTGTGGTTTCTGACTTGGACAATACCATCAGGACAATGCGAACCCCACAACTAAATAATTGCTCCAGGAACACTCTTCTGAGTTTAAACACCTCCGCTGGTCACCAAACGCCCCAGACACTGAGAGATGGTAGCCCATCTCTCATCTTTATTGTGTATTTTAATGTAAGAATAATCGTGTAATTAGGTGGTTCTTCAATTTCTCCAGGCGTATTTCATGATGAAATAGATCTCGGGTGAACAGCCTGGTGACTGTGTGCATAGGACACAATACTTCGGCAATCGACCATGTTGCCATCATCAGGTGTGCAGATGTACTGCCATGGGTGTGGCCTGGGTGGGGTATATATCAGATTCCCCCCTCCTCCTTCGGGCGTTTCGTCTGAGCCCATCGCGGGCCGCGCCCGGTCCGCGGTTCAGATCCCACCTCCTCTAGTCCGTCGTCTGGGCGTTCCCTACTAGGTCTCCAGGTCTGCGCCCAGGGCGGTCTGTCGGCGTTGACGTTCCATCTATTTCTCCCCCGACCTCAAAGTCAGTACACTATGGGATGTTTATTCTTCATCTTAATCCGTGTAATTGCGGGTTCCCAGGCTTTGCTAAGAAAATAGCTGTTGTCTCGATTCAGTTTTGGTTTCCTTATTCTGATCTCTATGGTCTTTTTGATGATGCATTCCCCGTATTTTGAAGTTTGTGTTAGCACCTTGGTCTGATCATAATCCATACTATGGAGGTTCGACAGGCAATACTCGGCGATTGCCGACTTATTCGGCTGCTCGACTCGCTGCGGGTCGGATCTTCGCTACTCCAGCTCTCGTATCGCACCGACTTCTCCACCAGCCATGTCCGGACACGGAAGGGGAAGAAACGGCAAAGGAAGGTCGTCGAAGGGCGGCTTAAGTATTGAATATGGCCGGAAGCAACGAGAAGAAGAAGAAGAAGCAGAAGGCAGTACAATGTTTCCTCTGCCAGAAGCTTGGCCACCAGGTCAAAGGCTGCAAGGAGGCAGTCGCGTGTTTGAGGTGTGCTGAGGCGCACGAAACACGCGACTGTAAGAGCCGCGGGAAGCCGCGAAAAAGTGTGTCAACTGTGTTGGACCTCATGCCGCCAACTTTCGCCGCTGCAGTTACATCAGTAGCTGGAGTGGCGAAGGGAAGAAGAGGCACACGGACAAGGTCCCCACTGAGGAGATGCCGACGGAAGAGGAACCTGTTGCCGCCCCGCCCCATCCCCAAGAGGCGAGAGCAGACCGAGCTGCAGAACGACATTTGCAGTTGGCGGAGGAGAGAGCGCTGCTCCGTGCCGAACTCGACGCAGCGCGCCGCCAGATAGAAGAACTGGTGCGAGAACTTCGCGCTGCGAAAGAAGACGCCTCCACACAAGCGGGGAACAAAACAGGAGTGGACGCAGACCAATGAAGAAGAGACATCGGCGGGCGCTACCCCGGCTTCTGCTGAACTGCAGACGGCCGACGCGGCGTCCATGGAGGTGGACGCACCTTCACCTGGAAAGGCCTCAACCGCGGTACAAGAGGTAGCAGGGCCGGCGGCCACACATGTCGTGGCTCCAGAGGAACAGGGTCTTGGCGCCAAAGAAGAGGTCCTGCAAATGCTGGACAAATACAACGTCAAGACGTTCCTCTCCATTCTTGCCTGCTCCATCCGAGACCGGACATATCCCTATTTTAACAACTCATATCCCTTCCTTCCTTCCTTCCTTCCTTCCTCCCCATCAGAAACCCAAACTCCCCACAAACCCCACCGCTCCCCCAGTATCTATGGGAGGCATTAATCCCGGTTATTGCTTCAAAGGACTATAGGCTCCTTAATTCCCATCCCATCTTCTCCCCTTACCAGTGGGAAACTGTCGCCTACCCAGCAGTCTACCATGAAAGATGGGTGATGGGTAAAATCGAGAGAAGAAAATTCCGCCATCAGGTTGCTAGCAGCAAGGGTACCTTCTTTTCATCTGTTGCAAGAAACAACACCAATAGGACGACCCACAACGCCAAGCACCAGAATATCATCAACCAGCCAGTTCAAGAAAGAACAGCAATCAACTGCTCAGACGCCACTTCGTCAGGTCATGGTCGAGCCACGCCAATAGACGTCAAGCGTGAAGCGTGAAGCCCCCATGGCAGTACATCAGCACACCTGATGATGGCAACATGGTCGATTGCCGAAATATTGTGTCCCATGCACACACACGCCAGGCTGTTCACCCGAGATGTATTTCATCATCATGTAATTAGTTCTTTATCTACATCTACATTCATACTCCGCAAGCCACCCGACGGTTTGTGGCGGAGGGTACCTTGAGTACCATTGTCGGTTCTCTCTCCTATTCAAGTCACGTATTGTTCGCGGAAAGAAAGATTGTCGGTATACCTCTGTGGGGGCTCTAATCTCTCTGATTTTTTGGTCATGAATTCTTCGCGAGATATACGTAGGGGGAGGAATATAGTGCTAGACTCTTCGGTAAAGGAATGTTCTCGAAACTTCGACAAAAGTCCGTCCCTAGCGACAGAGCGCCTCTCCTGCAGAGTCTTGCACTGGAGCTTATCAACCATCTCCGTAAAGCTTTCACGATTACCAAATGATCCTGTAACGAAGCGTGCTGCTCTCCGTAAATCTTCTCTACTTCCTCTATCAACCCCATCTGGTACGGATCCCACACCGGTGAGCAGTATTCAAGCAGTGGGCGAACAAGTGTACTGTAACCTACTTCTTTTGTTTTCGGACTTCATTTCCTTAGGATTATTCCAATGAATCTAAGTCTGGCATCTGCTTTACCGAAGATTGATTTTATATGGTCTTCCATTTTAAATCACTCCTAATGCCTACTCCCAAATCATTCACGGAATTAACTGCTTCCAGTTGCTGACCTGCTATAGTGTGGCTAAATGAGATAGGATCTTTCTTTCGATATATATTCACAGCGCATTACACTTGTCTTCATTGAGATTCAATTGCCATTCCCTACACCATGCGTCATTTCGATGGAGATCCTCCTGCATTTCAACACAATTTTCCATTGTTACAACCTCTCTGTATATTACAGCATCATCCGCAAAAAGCCTCAATGAACTTCCGATGTTATCCACAAGGTCAATTATATAGATTGTGAATAGCAACGGACCCACGACACTCCCCTGTGGCACACCTGATAACACTTCTCTCCATTGAGAATGACATGCTGCATTCTGTTATCTAGGAATTCCTCAATCCAATCACACAATTGGTCTGACAGACCATATGCTCTTACTTTATTAATTAAACGACTGTGGGGAACTGTATCAAATGGCTTGCGGAAGTTATGCATAATGTGCTGTTTCTGTTGATGGACTACCGGAACAGGGCAATTTTACGTGTGAAGGGGGAGTTGTTTGTGTGTTGCGGTGACGGAAGGAGGCCCGGGGGATGGAATACCAGTGTGGGGCTGGCTGCGACGTTTCTTTATCTGCTGGCTCGCTGCCCCAGGGGTCCGAGTGTTACATACGCGCCGAGACGCAGCAGAGGCATTGGGCCGAAGACTTGTAAAAATGTCCGCTGAGCTTTCTAAATTGTGGCAGGTGGAAGGCAAGTATTGTGTGAGCTCTTAAAGGGCCGATCTCGCTGATTTTGAGAAAAGATAACAACACGAGACGTCCTCTCTACTACTCGAGAAACGAGCGTCGGAATCGTGTTTTGTAAAAAAACAAGAGGTAGGAGGTAGGCCACGGAGCAAAGGTCTTGATGGCTTCTGCTTAACGGAAAAATTCCTTCGGAGCCCGAGCTGGGAGTGAATCGGGTGGAAGTTAGGAAAAGCGTGAGAATCGTGCCAAGAAGAGTTGAGGAAACGGGTAGCCCTCTCGCCGGCCGTGGTTGCCCAGCGGTCTGCGGTGCGCCAGTCACGGTCTGCACGGCCACTACGGTTGGAGGTTCGAATCCCCCTCGGGCATCGATGTTTCTATTGTCGTTAGAATAAGGTAGTTCATGAGTATTTTGTAAGTTTAGGGACTGATGACCCCGTAGTTAAGTCCCATAGACTATACAAACATTTTTTTTTTTTTTTGAAAACCATTCTGGAGCGTAATTAGCAGTCTTCGAAAAGGAGGGAAGAAGGAATTTAAAAAATGTTTTGGAAAGTTCAGAAAAGCTGCTAATGAATCCTGTAGATGTCTTGGGCAGATCGAGGGAACAGCTTGAAGAATTTCTCAATGTAGGTGAAACGTTCAATGATGTGTTCGATTTTTAGGTAGAATGGGACAGGAATGATGATGGAAACAGGATCACATTTGAGGAAGTGGAGAGAATGGTCAATAAATTTCAGTGCAATAAAGCGGCTGGGGTGGATGAAATTAAGCCAGAATTCGTTAAATATAGTGAAATGTCAGGTCTCAAATGGTTACACAGAATAATTGAAAAGGCTTGGGAATCGGGACAGGTTCCTTCTGAAAGCGATAATCGCTTACCTCTGGCAATGTTGCTGATGTGAAAATATCGAGTAGCACCGTTGTTCGGATCCCACGATAAACTGTAGGTCCCCCTATAACTGGCTGGGTAAATCAGTTCGAAGGTCGGAGGAAAGCAACGGCATACCACCTCCAAACACGATCATGCCTAGTAAAGCACTATGGTGTTCAAACCAATCTTCGGATTTTTGACTGCTTTATCTTTACCTTACCTCTGAAACTTCGACTGTGAGAAACGATTTTGATGTTTCTTTTTTTGTTTGAAAGCTGGTGCTTCCCGTGTGGTCCCATTTCAATTTGGTCCAGTTCTGACAATGGCATCCATAAGAAAACCATATAATTCTTAAATTTGCATTAAGTATGTGGACGACAAATGGACGAATAACTCAATATCACACCAACCGATTTCGATGATTCTTGTTTTATTGGAAAGGATGTACTTCAAGGGTAGTTTCATGAAAGTTTGGTTAGGTTCTGATTATGGTATCAATGACAAAGGAACGAAACTCTTCAATTCTTAGGAGAAAATTAACGATACGCGGCCGAAAATTTTATTGGCTATCCGGATATCTGAGTCACCTACCGTAACGTCGTTATGGTCAAGTAATTCCCTGTTCAAAAATTATTTTTATGTAAAGCAACATTTTTGAAAGTATTTTTGCGCTCTTTGCGAGTCTCTTTTGTCTGAATTTGTCCTCAAGGTAGATTTCTTCTGTTGAGATAGGCGTTTCTCCCTTACTTCGTTTGTTTCATTTAAATGGCGCTGTCTCATATGGGCAGCGCGTTTAGTAGATCTACCCTTATTTAAAAAAGTCGGTTGAAAAGTAATTTTTACTTTTTAATGCATATTAATTTGTTTTGCAATAGTTTTCTTTTTTAAGTTGGTTTTTTGTTGAAATTTTTGTTGATGTAAATCTGCGAAAGGCTTTTTATTTGTTCCCACTCTAGAAATTATGGCCTGTTTTACAGAATTCTGATATAAGTAAAAGAAAACATAAATGCAATAAAAAGCAGTCATAGGGATAATAAGGCCATTCATAGTAAACATCGAAAATTGTAACTCTGACCAATTTTTAATAACAAACGGGGTGAAGCAAGGATGCTGTCTTTCACCAAAATGAATTTAAAATATACTTGAGTGCGGCTATGGCCCACTGGATTAGAAACTGTAGACTGTGGGGAATGCATTTCGTAGATAGGTACCCACATACTAATCTCTTCGCAGATGACCAATTAGTAATAGCAAATCAGCAGGATATGACGTATAAGATTAAGAAGTTATTGAAGCATATTATAAATGGGGTTTGGAAGTTAATGCTGAGAAAGTAAAATATATGGGAATGGGAGGTGAAGGACAAGAGACAGAACTGGAAAGAGGGAAGATAAAAAAATGTGAATATAATATCTAAGAGTTATATTTAACGAAAAGAAAAGGGAAGATTAAGACACAAGGAAGAAGATTGGGAAAGGAAATAACATGATTAAGACTACCTCCGATAGGCCTACTGACAAAGACAGAGAAGTATATATTTAAGGAAATAATAGAACCAGTCATGTCGCATGGGTCAAAAGTGTGTGTCGTAGGTAGACATAGAGAACGGACACAACTTGCTGCAGAGATGTCGTGCTGGAGAAGATGCTGCAGTTTAACATAAGGAATGATGTAACTTGAGACTTATGGGACAGGGAAGGATGCCGTCACAAACTTGGTGTTGGATTCAACGACAAAGAAGTAAGCGATGAAGACCACGTAAAAAGTTGATAAATAGAATTGAAGAAGAGATGCGAAAACGAGTACTGGATAGAAAAAGGCCGATGGCGCTTAGAATGCGAGAAGCAGCAATGATGTTGTAAATTTAAATTGATGGCAGTTACAATGTGTCGTTCAGGTAACTGGTGACCAGGGTGGGGGAGAGGTACTAATACTAATCAAAAAGGAGAATAAACTACCATTTACGTCTACCTAACTTTCTGGTCACGAACACAACACAGATACAAAATAACAAATAATGAACAAGCATTGTTATTAAACAATTATTAACTTAATGCATGTAATATTACTGAGAAGTGTTGAGTTCATAACTGACCTAGTGCTTACGAAAAAGAAAGAAACGTGTGTTTTTATCACTAATTCTGTTTAAATATATTTATTAGCATCTGACGTTCCACAGGGAAGCGTTATAGGTCCCCTACTCTTCCTCGTGTTTATAAACGATTTAGGAGATAATCTGAATAGCTCCCTTAGACTGTTCGCGGATGATGCTGTCGTTTATCGCTTAGTGAAGTCAACAGAGGATCAAAAGCAACTGCAAAGCGATTTAGACAAAATCTCTACATGGTGCGAAAATTGGCAATTGACACTAAATAAATAAAAGTGTGAAGTAATACACATGACCACTAAAAGAAATTCGCTGAACTTTAATTACGCGATAAATCAGTCAAACCTCAAGGTCGTAAATTCTACTAAAGACCTAGGAGTTACAATTATGAACAAATTTGACTGGAGAGAAGACATAGAAAATATTGTGGGGAAGGCGAACCAAAGGTTGCGTTTCATTGGCAGAACGCTTCGAAGATGCACCAGCTCGACCAAAGAGACTGCCTACATCACACTTGTACGTCCTCTCATGGAGTACTGTTGCCCTTTGTGGGACCCTCACTAGGTGGACTGACGGAAGACATTGAGAAGGTTCAGAGAAGGGCAGCTCGTTTTGTTTTATCACGTTACGGGGGGAAAGCGTCACGGAAATGTTGTAGGAATTGGGGTGGAAATCATTAAAAGAAAGGCGTTATTCATTGCTGCGTGATCTGTTTGCGAAGTTTCAATCACCGACTTTTACTTCTGAATGTGAAAATATTTTGCTAGCACCCACCTACTTAGGGAGACATGACCATCCCAATTAAATAAGAGAAATCAGATCGAAAACGGAACGATTTAGGTGTTCTTTCTTCCCGCGCGCTATTAGAGAATGGAACGGTAGAGAAAAGTTATGAAAGTGGTTAATGAACCCTCTGCCAGGCACTTAAATGTGATTTGCAGAGTATCTATGTAGATGTAGATGTTTGGAGTGAAATTACTGGTCATTAACTACATTGCTCCAGACTATTCAACGAGGGTAAGATTAACCCTGACCTCCAATTTCATTAATTTCGCTTTAGAAACGTTGACACAAATATTTAGTTCCAAATACACTGCATACTCGAGTAGTTAAACAGCTGTGGGAACTGTTCTCCAGGGAAGTTCTTGTGGAATATTTGAATTATTTTCCACTCACTAATTTTGACCTACCACGAACGCCAAGCACGCACTGACGCTGATAACAACCAGTATAATGATGCAAAGTCACCGGGTCCGCCTTCGCATGCTCGCTCCGGCAACCGAGCCATGTTAGATGGCAGGTGGAGGGACAACTGTATGCTACCAGTGCAAGCAGTGGGAGCGCTCACGGGCGCCCGCACTTTAGTCTTGTGTAGTTCTCGAACCAACTAGTTCGGAAGAGCGCTCCCACAGGCGAACTACGCGAACTTGTTCGCAGATCCCTCGTCTCTTAGTTCGTCCGCTCCTTTTCCGAAGATCGACGGGGAACAGCGAGAGGACGCGAGAGCGCGCAGAATAGCGTGATTCCCTTCTACCAGTTACCGTCATTTCGAGCTGAGATGCAGCTCAGCTGTAGTTTCATAGTTCACTGCCACAAATTTTCTTTTCTAAGGTATTCAGCAGTGTCTAAATATAACCCTCATTCCATAGTGTAAAGAAGTAAAGAGAACTCAAAACTTGACATTGTGTGCATTTATATGCGAGAAATTATACATCATTATATAAAAAAGCTGTCGTAAAAAAAGAAAAAGCTCTTTTAGTAGCGGTAGCAAAAGCCAAAAAGAGCGGACGAACTAAAAAGAGCGACCTACTTCGCGGCCGAACTGCGAACTAAACGGAGAGCTACCGGATATGCGCGATCGGTCGCGAACTAAAATATGCACAATCGATCGCGAACTAAAACATGCGTTACCGGTCGCGAACTATTATGCCAAACGTATCTCGCTTTTTAGTTCGTTGGATTCTTTTCCGAAGACCGACGGGCAATAGTGAGATGGCGCGCAGCAGAATTAAAAATCACATGTTTGCCTTCTGCTGATGAGAGCCATTTCGAGGTGAGTGTCTTCCTGCTAGATTACTTAGTTCAGTGCTAAAAAATTTCTGTTTTGTTCTGCACTCTGCAATATCTGACTAATAAATTCCATAATGCCAAGATATAGAGATAACTCTAAACATAAACGCGAGAAATTATCAACAAACTGTTTCTTTTGGTTTGCGTGATATCTTTAGCGGCTCACGCAGCAAGCGCATGAAGCAGCTAGGTGGGGGAACTTCTCCCTCCCCCTGCAAGCGCAGACCACGCCGCTCAGCCGTCACTGGGAGCGGACGAACTAAAAGAACCAACTAGTTCGCGGCAGAGTTGCGAACTAAAGTGAGTGCTTCCGATCGCGAACTATTATGCGGAAGTCTACCGTACTCGCATTAGCGCGTTAGCCCACCCCTGAGCCAGTGCTTATGATTCACAGGCAAGCCGCTCGCGTTCTCTACTGTGTCCGAACCATCAATTGTTTGTACATGATGGGCAAGACGTACACTTGCAATCAGACATTGGCTCTTCACTTTACTGCTAAATGTTCAAATGTTTGTTAAGCTATGGGGCAACTGCAGTGATCATCAGTCCCTAGACTTACATACTACTTAAACTAACTTATGATATGGACAACAGATACATCCATGCCCGAGGGAAGACTCGAACTTCCGACGGGGAGCAGACGCGCACTTCACAGCGCCTTACTTCTAAAATCGCACAACATGTGAAGTACTACTTAGACCATGTCTGAGAAAATTGTATGCTACGTTCACAGGTTCACAGCGTATAAAAGCCTGCACATTCCAATGCTAGATATAGGTAGCTTTCCTACTTCGTATCAGGAACAAACCATGACGAGGACACTTACCATTCACAGTTCCCGAGACACTGTAGGCATTTTTTAACTTAATTTTTTTGATATGTTTCGACTAAGTATTCTGAACGTTGTATTTTAAGTTAGTTGTTTTGTTCCAGTGGACAGTGTGGACAATCTTTGTGCGCAATTTTAATCATTATTTTCTGAAGGATTTGGAAAAGCAAACAATCTCGTAGCATACATTACAATGGAAGACAACGTGTAGCCGCGGTTTTGCTAATTTCGCCCTGTTCCCGACGCACTTAGTGAACATGTTATGCAAGAACTTGAAACATTACTGAACAATGCTGTTCGTATAGATTGGGGTATTTTTGCCTCAGCTGTTGGTAGGAGTTGCAATCGAAGAACTTGGATATACGAAAATTTGTGCCGGGCCGAGAGTCGAACCAGGGTCTCCTGCTTGCTAGGCAATTGTGTTAACCCTTGCACCACCCAGGCAGACGGGTTTCACCCACCTGCGCCGAATACTCAAGTACGGACAAGTCGGAAAGAACAGAGGCTGAAATTCTTAATTGCAATCCACTTTGTCGAGGATTGATGTATGTTGCATTGCGGATGCAAACGAGAATCGGAATCCTGGTGGTAATTCAGGGTTAACTGCGAGCAATGGAGTACAAAGGTCAAAGTAGGAGGATATATGGGGATTTGCGTCAGACGTGGTTCGTGCTTGAATAGTCAATGTCAGTGTGTGAGCCCTGTGCCTGGGTGTGCAAGGGTGAAAACAATTATCTAGTAAGCAGGAGTCTAGACCCAGTCTGGGCATACATTTTCATATATCCGTATTTTTATTACATTTACAGACGAATGGAACAACTTGTGGAATCCGACCTCGGGGAAGATCAGTTTGGATTTAGAAGAAATGTAGGAACACGGGAGGCAATACTCACATTACGACTTATCTTCGAAGATAGGCTAAGGAAAGGGAAACCTACGTTTTTAACGTTTGTCGATTTGGAGAAAGCCTTTGACAATGTCAACTGGAATACACTCTTCCAAATTCGGAAGGTGTCAGGGGTAAAATATAGGGAGCGAAGAGTTATATTCCCTATACAAAAATCAGACAGCGGTTATTAGAGTCGAAGGGCAAGAAAGGGTCGCAGAGGTTGGGAAGGGAGTAAGACAGGATTGTAGCCTTTCCCCAATGTTGTTCAATCTGTACATTGAGCAGGCAGTGAAGGAATGGAAGGAGAAATTTGGAGAGGGCATTAAAGAGCAGGGAGAAGAAATAAATACTTTACGGTTTGCGGATGACATAGTAATCCTGTCAGAGACCGCAAAAGATCTGGAAGAGCAATTGAATGGGATGGACAGTGTCTTGAAAGGAAGATATAAGTTGAACATTAACAAGAGTAAAACGAAGGTAATGGAATGCAGTGTCAGAAAATCAGGCGATGCTGAAGGAATTAGATTAGGTAATGAGACAATAAAAGTAGTAGATGAATTTTGCTATTTGGGTAGCAAGATTACTTCTGATGGCCGAAGTAAAGAAGATATAAAATGCAGAATGGCTATGGGAAGAAAAGCTTTTCTAAAGAAGCGAAACTTGTTAACATCCAATATTAATTTAAATATTAGGAAGTCCTTTCTGAAATCATTTGTCTGGAGTGTAGCACTGTATGGCAGTGAAACGTGGACGATAAGGAGTTCAGATAAAAAGATGATAGAAGCTTTTGAAATGTGGTGCTACAGACGAATGATGAAAATTAGATGGATAGATCACGTAACTAATGAGGAGGTTATTAACCGAATCGGGGAGAAAAGGAGTTTCTGGCATATCCTGACTAAAGGGATAGATTGGTTGGACACATTCTGAGACATCAAGGAATTGTCAACTTAGCATTAGAAGGAAGCGTGTCGGGTAAAAATCGTAGAGGGAGACCGAGGGACGAATATAGTAAGCAGATTCAAAAAGGATGTAGGTTGCCGAACTTATTCTCAGATGAAGAGACTTGCACAGGACAGGTTAGCGTGGAGAGCTGCATCAAACCAGTCTGCGGACTGAAGACCACAACAACATATCCGTATTATTTCAGTACAATGTCTGTCAGTAGATGATACCAAAAAAACCCAACTGAGCCTACATTTACAACAGCTGCAGCGTCACATGTCCGAATGAACAGACGCCGAAAGTCTTAATGGTGTTAGTGTTGCAATTACTGCCAACCAATGGACGTCACCTATCGTAATTTTAACCAAACTGTCAGGCACACTCCAATCGTGTGATCATTTAAAATCCACAGTGAACCCTCAAACAGTGGTTGACACTTGCTCGTTGCCACGTACAGAAGAGTTAATGGAGAAACTGTTTATTTTCTAAAATTGACTGATGCGACGCCTATCTGAAGATTGGTAGTGTTTCGCCGCCGATCACCATCCAACGTCATTTGCAACAACTGACAGCCAAACTTCTTTCGTGTTCTAATTAACTTCATTACATCGTGATAGCTGGTCGCACGACTGAGGAGCATATGAAAAATCTGTGAGCTCTCGTTGAGATGTTGTCCGATACTGTGTTGAAATGTGTCTTCTTTCAGTATCAACTGAAGTACCTTGGTCACGCCACCAACTCACAGGGTGTTCTGCCCCCCCCCCCCCAATCCGTGTAATAAACACCAGTTGTAGACAGTGTATGACAAATAAACAAGTAACATATCGTTCACTTACAGGACTGCTCGGTTCGCTGGCCCACTGCGTTGAATCTGTTCAAGAACGTTCTTCTTGTTTGGTCACAGCATTATCACAACACCTTTGAAAAGTTGAAAAATACTGTGCTTTGCAATCATTGTCTTGCTTATTTTGATTCCACAAACCCTGTTGTTTTTGCTATCGACGCCCCTGCTGACGGCATTGACGCCATTTTGTCCCCGTTATGGTTCTCATGACCGCCTGATAGCTTTTACTTCCAAACTGTCGGCAGATGCTCAACGTAATTATTCTCAAATGGAGAAAGAGGCTCTTACTAGTGTGTGCGGCGCAGTTAAATTTCATCAGTACCTGTTTGGTGGTATATTCTTCCTGGTGACGACCACGTGCACTTACAAACCTTGTTTAGTCAGTCCAAGGTCATTCCGGATTTCTATTTTTGTCCATTTACCAAAAAATGTTTGTATAGTCTATGGGACTTAACTACGGGGTCATCAGTCCCTAAACTTACAAACGACTTATGAACTACTTACGAACTAGGCCGGCACAAATATCCATGCCCAAGGGGGGATTCGAACCCCCGACCGTAGTGGCCGTGCAGACCGTGACTGAAGCGCCTTAGTCCCCTCGGCCACCGCGACCGGCTGTCCATTTACCAATATACTGTTTTGTATCGGCCCATTGCTGAACATAACAACGCCACACACTCTCCTGTCTTCCTGTCACAACCAACTGCGATTTTCATCCTTCTGCTGCTTCACGTCCTTTTGTGGATGCTCAGGGATCAGATACGATGCAGGAATCCCCCCCCCCGCCTTTCCCGGCGGAGGTTCGAGTCCTCCCTCGCGCATGTGTGTGTGTGTGTGTGTGTGTGTGTGTTGTCCTTAGTGTAAGTTAGTTTAACTAGCTTGTAAGTCTAGGGACTGAAGAACGTAGTAGTTTGGTCTAATACGTTTACAAACATTGGAACACTGTTTCGCGAATTTGTTTTGTACGAACTAAGCTTCATCATCGTGTTGTCTTCTTAGCTTCAGCAGCCGATGGTTTGCGTTCCTTATCAGGGGCACTGGGATATCGTACATACGAAACAGTTGGCAAGAAATGGGTCGTCCGCGAAAGAACGTTTCCAAAAGAACGGTTCACAAATGTTCCAGTTTTTGTAATTCTATGGGACCAAACTGTTGTGGTCATCAGTCTCTAGTATTACAGACTAGTTAAAATAAACTAAGGACAACACAAACACACACACACAAACACACACACACACACACATGCAGGAGGGAGAACACGAACCTCCGACGGGAGCTGCGTCGCAGACCATGACAAAACGCCTAGAACCGCTGGACTATTACCGCGCGACAAAGGTTCACAAAAGTGAACTGAAGAACCGAGGAACCACATACGAGGAACGGCAGTTCGCCAATCACTTAGGTGTTCCCATTCGACGGTCGAGTTCCGAAACGCCTGAACGGTTGCGGCTACTTCTAGTTCCAGGAACTGCCGCGTGT
This sequence comes from Locusta migratoria, assembly GCA_026315105.1. Classification (NCBI taxonomy): domain Eukaryota; kingdom Metazoa; phylum Arthropoda; class Insecta; order Orthoptera; family Acrididae; genus Locusta; species Locusta migratoria. The sequence goes on along the minus strand of CM048755.1, from coordinate 732,316,663 downwards.
CCGTTCCCGTTCCAGTTCCAGGCCACGCGGCTGGTCCTGTTCCGGACACTGTTTCAGTTTCAGGTCACTGCTGGGAATCGAGCTGTCGTCCGTTTTGTGCATTGCACTCGCCCTTTCTGCTTGCGTTTCAGACTCTTTCTGAGCCGCGGGGAAGTGGCTGAGTGTTGCAAGGCGCCTATAGTCGGCGTCAGTTGCGAAGGAGCCCAGTTTTCAGCCGTTCTGCGCATCACCCTCCATTACCGCATTGACAGCCAATAATGTCAATTCTGTAGACGCGTGGCTGGCCTCGAGTTGCGCAATGTATCTCCCGCAGGCACAATTGTTGGCGCTCGGCCGTAGCTCCTCTCTCCATCGCTTCCCCTATCGCTCCGCCTCTATGCGCGAAAGCGCCTTCTTACATGGCGCCCGTCGTCGGAGGTTCGATTCTTCCCTCCGGCATGGGTGTATTTGTTGTTCTTAGGATAGGTTACTATAAGTAGTTTGTAAGGCTAGCGACTGATCATCAGAGCACTTGAGTCCCCAAGATTTACAGATATCTGAACATTTTTTGAACTGTTTCTGAAGTTTGCACTACAGGTACTTCACGTATTCTCTTTACTGTACATCAGCAGTAATTTACATTTAGTTTAGTATTTAGTTTTTAACGTAACCATGAATCGTTTCCATAAAACTTAGTGTAAAAGTGTTCAAGTAAATAGATTCTCCCTTTCCTCCCTTGCCGATGCTTAACACTTAACTGTCTTCAATTTTTCAATTTCTTCATATCCTTATGTTAACTGCTTGTTAGGTTTTGTTGCGTAAAAAAAAGAAAGAAAATAATCGTTAGTGCATGATATCGCCTAAGTAGGAAAAGGGATTTCAATTTAGAATTATGTAGTTTGCAATAATACCATATTTACGTTTTACCCCAGAAATCATTATCCAGCTTTTCTTAACACTAGAATGGTTGCGTAGTATCTCACAGATACCCATTCCCGGAATAGGCACCCGCGCGTCAGCAGAACTAAACATTCTATTGTTAATTTTCATAAAATAATTCTTAAGTTGCTACTATGGTAATACTTATATGTTTTCCCCCTCGTTTTGTTTACTTATTCACTGCAACATCTGAGGTTAATTAAAGCTAACTGTGTTATGTTGACCCTGTATCTCTCAGATACAACGTGAGCACCAATGTTCCTCCTAGTGACGCGACCGTTGCAGTGTTAAACAAACTACTCAGTTTCTAACTATTTTGATTATCTGTTACTGGATAATAATTACATAAAAAAGGTTCGGTGAATGATTAGAAAGAAACTGCTTCCAAAGGAACTACTTCCGATCTCTAGTCGTCACTGCATTTGGCATGGCTTCAGGGGCGGAGAAAAAGCATTGTTTGGGGGGAGGGAGGGGGGGGGGATCGGAGAGGGGGCCAACCCCCACTCCTCCGAGCCATATCCAAAAAGATTTTCTTATTCGCTCACAATGTAGCCTGTACTCCAGTTTTAACCGTTGAAACGGCTGCAGATAATTTGGATGCTGATACATACTGGAGAACTGAATAGCTACGCCCTTCCCCGTCCAAAGAGGAGTGAACCCCACCCCAACAGACGACTGAACATCCCTCCCCACAGAAGAAGAAATTATTGCCAACTCGAACAAATCACTTATCATTACCATGCATGTTCCGAAGACCATCTTTATTTGCGGGCCCATTTTGGAACACAATTTGGCTCATTGCCGTGGACACCTTTAGTAAATATCCTTTTGTAGTGCCAACGTATTCCACCACAGACCGATGCACTTTTCAGACCTTGTCAATGAATTTTTACTTAGGAAGATGACCAGAGGTTATTGTGACTAACAGTGGGCCATAGTTTGTCGTCGCAGAGTTGCAGCATTTCCGCATCCAGCGTATCAAGGCGGCACCGTCCCATCAATCAAATGGCGAAGCTGAACTGTGCGTCCGAAGTTGAAAGCAGCAGAAGGAAATATTGCGCGCTGCGCACACGCACGACCGGCCCTACTAGCATTTCTGTCCTCCTATCGATCTCAGCCACGCGTCGGCCCGTCTGTCGGAATTACGCCACCGCGCATTGCTCAACTTGTTGCACCCAGGGCGCCACATGGCTTCCTCACCGCCGACCGCAGCTAAGCGCACTGAACAACCAAATACCATAGTGTAGGCATGCGTGTGCAAAGACATAGATATGTAAAAGCTAAGAGGTTCTGCGGTCGGGAAAGCCTACGTAGGATAACAGATGTCTGGCGCAGGCGTTAGATCAGTTGCTGGTGCTACAATGGCAGGTTATCACGACTTAAGTGAGTCTGAACTTGCTATTTTTGTCGGCGCGTAGGAGATGGGACACAGCATCTCAGAGGTAGCGATGCGGTGCGGATTTTACAGTACGACAATTATACGAGTGCACCGTGATATCTGGAATCGGGTAAAACCTCAGCCGCGGTTGAGTAGCCGAGCTGTCTAAGGCGCCTCGCTGTGGAGTGCGCGGTTGCTCGCCGTAGGAGGTTCGAGTGCTCCGTGGGGCATGGGTGTGTGTGTGTGTGTTGTCCTTGAGTTAGTTTACCTTAGTTTAAGTAGTTTGTAAGCTACGGACTGGTGACCACACAGTTTGCTCCGATAGATTTACAAATATTTGAACACTTTTGTAAAACTTCAAAGCTGGCCGCGGTGGCCGAGCAAGCCAGTCACGGTCTGCACGGCCACTACGGTCGGAGGTTCGAATCCCCCCTCGGGCATGGATATTTGTGCCGTCCTTAGTGTTAGCTACTTCATAAGTAGTTTGTAAGTTTAGGGACTGATGACGCCGTAGATAAGTCCCATAAGCTATACAAACATTTGAAAATTTTATTGAAAACTTCAAATGTCCGATATCTCTGCGGCTGGAAACAGATCCACCATAAACGGCACCATTGGCAACAGAAGTGCAAATCTTTCGCAATTTTTTGGGAATTTCAGTGCTGGGCCATCAAATGTTCAAATGTTTGTTAAGCTTATGGGTCTTAAAAAAAATGTTCAAATGTTTGTTAAGCTTATGGGACTTAACTACGGGGTCATCAGTCCCTAAACTTACAAACTACTTATGAACTACTTACGAACTAGGACGTCACAAATATCCATGCCCGAGGGGGATTCGAACCCCCGACCGTAGTGGCCGTGCTGACCGTGACTGGAGCGCCTCAGTCACCTCGGCCACCGCGGCCGGCTACGGGACTTAACTACGGGGTCAACAGTCCCTAAACTTACAAACTACTTATGAACTACTTACGAACTAGGACGGCACAAATGTCCATGCCCGAGGGGGGATTCGAACCCCCGACCGTAGTGGCCGTGCAGACCGTGACTGGAGCGCCTCAGTCCCATCGGCCACCGCGGCCGGCGCTGGGCCATCAACAACTGTGAGTGTACGAACCATTCAACCAAACATCACCGGCATGTATAGGCTTTCGGAGCCGAAGGCCCACTCGTGCATTATTGCGGACTGCACGATACAAAGCTTTACGCCTCGCTTGGGTCCATTAACACCGCCGTTGCACTCTTTGCGACTGGAAACATGTTGCCTGGTCTAATGAGTCTCGTTACCAGTTGTATCGAGCCGTTGGACGTGTGAAGACAACTTCATGAATGCATGGATCCTGCATGCCAGCAGGGGAGTGTTCAAGCTGGCACAGGCTCAATAATGGTGAGGGGCGTTTGCAGTTGGAGTGATATGCGATCCCTGATACGTCTAGATACTACTCTGACAGGTGACACATACGTACGCATCCCAGCTGATCACCTGCCTCCCTTCATGTCCCATGTGCATTCCGACAGACTTGGGCAATTCCAGTAGGACAATGCGACATCTCATACGGTATAATTGCTACAGAGTGGCTCCATGAACACTCTTCTGAGTTTAAACACCTCCACTGGCCAACCATACTCCCCAGATTGAGAGTATCTTGGATGCATTGCAACATACTCTTCAGAAGTGATCCCGTACTCCTCGTAGTCTTGAATATTTATTGACAGCACTGCAGGATGCAAGGTGTCAATTTCTTTCAGCATTACTTCAAACATTATTCGAGTCCATCCCACGTCGTGTTGTGCCTGTCTAGACTGGTACAGCACTGTGAATATAAAAACTTTATATGAATATTCATAATTCAAATAAGAATAAATACTATAATTAATCTGCCTGGCATCGACTGATTACAATGAGTGTGGCCCTGTTAGTGCGCTTAGCTATCCAGGACATGAGTCTGGTTAAATAATGAATGACAAGTTCGGTTGTAGCTCACTGTTCGATTCGTTAATCAGACAGAGTAATAGTGTATTAATTAAATAAAATACTGACCAATGTTTGACACAAATTCGATGCCTAAAATAAATGTGATCATGGGTGGAGTAACTGACAATTTGTAAAAGCGAGTGATTGCAGCAGAATAACACGAAAGGGTATGTCACAATGAAAACGCTGAAGTTGGCAATCATGTATCCGTTAATTAACTAAAGCTAAAGTTTAGATTACTAATGTAACAAAAACTGAGCTTGACTTATAATTGCGACCTCAGTAGTGATTGTTATATGTAACGTCACGTACTGTGAACAAGATCTACCTCATTAACAAAGAAAATGTTGTATTGTCAAAATAGTTCATTGCCTGAGTTGGGTGCAAATCAAGTAATATCGAATGTAAATGTTCTCATGCATAAGACCAAATTTTAGTTTATTAAATGCCGAAAATTGACTAAGTATGGATTCAGTTGCGTCCTTAGCAATAATTAATGTGTTGTCAGCAACTGGTGTAATTAATATTTGTATGAGAAAAGCGTTTCACAAGAAATGCTGATAGCTACCTGATAAACTAATTTGTTGCGACTTCTACGACTGAATACGAAGGACAAAACAGAAGTGAACAATAAACAAGTGGTGTAATTAACTTGGTATACAGTGCACTTTCCACGATTGGCAACAAATATTGGTAGCTACCTGATAAACTAGTTGCTTGCGATTCCTGTATCGGAAATATAAGAGCATAAAAAACCGGGGTACTAAGTACGTGGAAAATGTTTAACAGACACACAACAATTTGCCTCGCTACTCGGAATCATAAATAAATTCACTCACCTCTTTTACGTAGACAGCAGCTTAGCCACTTGCAATACATTAATGATGAAATATTAAAAAAGTTGAAACTTTTATCTATCCTACCGATACTGTTAAAACTCACAGCCTAAGACAGCTTGGTAACAGTAATAAGATCTTTGACTTTAAAACAAGGGAAATGAAGCTATCATCTAACTTGAAGTGAAAGAAAATTAGAAGTCATCATTATCATTATTATTACTTTTCAAACACCATCAGAATTACAGTGAAAAAATACATAGCAGAATCGAAGTTACCAACAATCGCTACAGCACTACAACTCTCTCAGTCTACTACTCTCCACCAACTCCTGCCTACCTCCACTATCAGACTCCTTCTGCTTACCACTCCCTCCGCCGACTTACAGTTCACGCCAACCAGCCTTTCTGACCAGAGAGTGACAAAGTGGGAGTGTTGCCACCTTTCAACTCCAAACAGAAAAACTTCGTTTATCCGCTGGCCTTAAGATAAATTAGTAAAATAAATATAATTATTTCCCATTTGTCGCAAATACAAGAGTTTTTTTTCTTTTTAATTTAATTTGTCTTGGGCGTAGCAAGATACTGCAACAGTAGACATATCTGCTAAGACTTCGCCACAGGATCTTCTCCGTCTATTCTCCAGAAGTCATCTGTGTACAGTAATTAGTGCTACCCGTAAAAAGACAGCCGCGCGGGAGTAACCGAGCGATCTGGAGCACCACGTTACGGATCGCTCGGCCTCCCGCGTCGGAGGTTCGAATCCTCCCTCGGACATGGATGTGTGTGTTGTCCTTAGGTTAGTTTAACTTAGTTTAACTGTCTAGGGACTGATGTCCAATGTAGTCTGGTCCCATAGAATTACAAACATTTGAACATTTTTTAAAAAGACAGCGCGGGTCAGTAATCTTACATGGAAACATACGGCCTCTGGAAAGTAGCGTATATAATCGTACTTCTATGATGTGGCATTATCTATGTCAACGTTTGTAATGTAATACATCGATCTCTTCAATTAACAATTGAAATGATGTGTAACAGCCGCGCGGGAATAGCCGTGCGCTCTAAGACGCCTTGCTGCAGATTGCGCAACCATTCCCCGTCGGAGGCTCGAGTCCTCCCTCGAAAATGTGTGTGTGTGTGTGTGTGTGTGTGTGTGCGCGCGCGCGCGCGCGCGCGTGTTCGTGTGTGTGTGTTGTTCTTAGCGTAAGTTAGTTTAAGTAGTTTGTACGTTTAGGGACCGAAGACCGCGGCAATGAAGTACATAGCTTTACAAACATTTCAACATTGGATTTGATGTGTAACGGATGCGTTATTTTCAACACTGATTTCTTAAGAAGTATAAGTAAATTCGTTAATCTTTTGATAGATGAACGTTCTTAAGCTGTCTGAAACTCTTAAATGAAATTTCATGTTATTTCGGTGAATAAAGTTAGTTGGAAGCCTATTCGTTTTGACAACGGTTGGCGTCGCGTAATTTGTTAGCAGAGATTGTGACGGACGCCAGCATTGGGCGCGCAAGCACTGGGTGACTACTGAAGCTCCCCAGCAGCGGCTACCAGCCGCGTCCTCTGAGGGTAGAGACGTTGGCGACAGGAAACAATCCCTCACCAAGCCCCGCACATTTCCCTCCCTCCCTTCCGACCCCCACTGCCACAACCCCCACCTCCTTGCTAAAAGCTCTGTACACTGTAATTTCTAATAAAGCTTACATTCGAAGTAGTACGGTCTGAAATGATATATATCGGACGTACAACTGTAAATCGCTTGAGTGTTCCTGAACCGGAGATTCGGACGCTACGCGTCCTCACGTACTATGTCCTATACCTAACGTAACTTTCACTTTAAAAAACGTTATCTGTAGTGTAGCCTTAAGAAGGTTAGGTATAGGTAAAAGTCGACCACTGTCCGAGCTTTGTTTTATCACTGAAATTAGCAAATGAGGTCCGTGTGAACTACTGGTTACTCCCTGCTACAAAGCCTTGTTCCCTGGCCCAAACTGAGAACTGACTCGTTTCAAATTACTTCAATAACAGAAAGTTAATACTAGAGTGGTCAATTTACATAGCAGCTCACACTTTATTACACACAGACGTTAATAAGCAAGCCACCACAATTAAAGTTATCTTTGAAAGGTGACTAATAAAACATTTATGGCGCAACGGTATTTAGACATAAAAATTGCATCTGAGCTAGTTCTCAGTACTTGTGAAGAACAATGTTAAATAAAAGAGAGAATGTGCTCTAAAACTACAATTTATAGGCAACTTACGGATTATGCTGAACTTAAACTTGTTTATTCAGATAAAAAACAAGCAAAATGGGGAACCAATTTTGTTAATACAATAAAAATGCATCTCTTACATGGATTAATGCGGACGGTGCCCAGCATAAATTATACATGATTTAACGCTACTGGGGGGAAGGATTCGCAAACAACACTCATTCACTCACACACATGCAATGCAACATAGAAACTCACCATAATCAGCGTGCTGAGACGAGGCGCCGCTATCGTAGGCGAAATTCAGCAAGTCGGAGGTAGCACAAAACACAATATTCAAAAACACTTTAAAGCTGGTTTTGGTCTGTCGTGCCTGTTTCGAGATAGTGCGCGTGTATAGGCAAGTTAAATTACATCGGAATTGGACCGCGAGCAAACACGCTAACGGCGACACACGGCTACGTTACATGAACGCATTCCACTGAAGGTGAAGTGGTTGAAAATCGGATTCATTATACAAAATCACGGTGGATTCTTAAGTTGCAGCCTGTTAGCAATCGATCTAGGTACTTGTTTTATATGAGAAATGGCGTGAACTCAGGCGACTAGCTGCAAACCCCGGAAGTCGGAACTCGGCCCCACGTGGTTCCTAAAACCGATAAAATTGAATAAATTCAGATTCCGAAAAATAAAGAAAATTAACTACAGCATGCAACCAATAGAAATGCTTAGAATAATGTAAGGAAGCGAATTAAATACAGCTACACGCGATAGGGGGCGATTACAGAGACGGATGAGGCCCTGTCTCAGGAAAACCACAAAAATGAAATAATTACAAAGTCGGAAAAATAAAAATAAGAATTACGGCATGCAACCCATAGAAATGTTTAGAATTACATGAAGAAGCGAAATAAATGCAGCTACACGCGATAGGGAGCGATTACAGAAACGGATGAAGTCCAGTCTCAAAAAACTAGTAAAAATGAAATAATTACAAAGGCGGAAAAAGAAAATTAAGAATTACAGCATGCAACCCATAAAAATGTTTAGAATTACATAAAGAAGCTATTGAAGGAGGTTGTACAAGGCTCAGAGAGAATTACTGACAAAGACAGAGTGTGTACTACCAGTCAGAGAAGAGACAGCAAAATTAAAATAGGCGGGGAGAGAAGATCGCGAAATATTAGTGGAAATCAGAAGGATACCCACATAGTTACTTGCCTGATGGGCATGGAACACACGAGAGATATAGCTGAAGGCTTTGTTCTGTGAACCAACCACGTGGAACTCATATCACTCATGGAAGGAAAGGATGAGAAAATTTTTACATGCACTGTACAAAAATGAACATATCACCTATTAGAAATCGGGTCCCACAAAGCTAGAAAGTATTTACACAGAGTTCATACACCGCCACATGATCACAAAAGGTTTTAACATACCAAGCCATTATCAAACTGCAACTATAATCACACATGCTGCGTTTATCTATTGGAAATAACTGAATTGAAAAACAAGAACACATTACCACACACGATCAGAGATAATATTAAGAAAAAAGATTCTAAGTTCACGAATCTAAGTTAAACGTGCTAGTCAATGAAACGCTACCATCTCCAGAAACAAGAGCAGAACCAACCTTACCTCACCAGACGACCAGCCCAGAATGATCAGACCGAGTGGCCACAGGATGCGGGGGGCACCGGAAGCTGGAAAATCCAAGAAACAGCGGTGGTGGGGACGGACAGCGAGACTCACGCTGGAGGGAACGCTGACTGACTAGCCCACAATCCAAGGGTGTGGAAACCTCTGTGGTAGCACGAGCAGCTATCGACTCTCAGCCAGAGAGAACAATGCAAAGCGATCTATTACTCCCCACATTCAGACAGCCATAAATTCTCGCACCCACTTAAAAATAAAACAACTGCACATTCTCATAGGGACAGTGGCGTAGTGGAGAAGCCGTACTTATGCCACATTAATTAATATAATAATAAATTATTAACATAACGAAAATAAGAAAAACCTAGCAATATTGCCTAATATTTTAACACATGTAATAAAAATTCTATTCCTCAAGCCTTGAAAAGAGTGGCGTTCAAGTTTTAACAAAATGATAATCTAGCGACATTAAATAAATTATAACTTTACAGAAATATACAAAAAATATATGGAAGATGACAGACGGTCGGCTTTCAAGGTTAAACAAGAAGTCTTTTTCAGTACGTGAGGGCGCTTAGCGCCCGAATTTACGGTTCAGAAACATTCCATCGATTTACAGTTGTACGTTCGAAATATATCATTTCAAGCAGGGCTACGTCGACTGTAAACTCTCTTGAAAATTACCCTATATTTGCTATAGATATTTTTATTTTGTTAAGAATACTCAAAAAGGTTAGACAACTGCAATAGGACACGCTTAAATTTCGTAGTAGTTACTGAATATTTTCAGTATGTTGTCAGTGTAATTGTTCCTTTAAAATGGGTTACGAAGTCGATACTAATAACATCATCGATTCAATCGATTTTGAAAGAGGCGGGGCTTAGCCTATCGGAGGCGGGGTTTAGCGTCTAGAGGCGGGACTTGGTAAGGGATTGTTTCCTAGCGCCAATGTTAGGTCTCTGAGGGTCGCATGTAGTGGGGGACGGTCACGCAACAGCCACACGCACAGTTGCTCTACGAAAGAGCTCGCAGTATTTTAGAGTATGTAGCGCAGGCTCCTAGTCAGCGCTGATAGCCTGTAGCGTCTTTTGTTTTGCAGCCTTAAGTCTTGGCAGAACACCGATGGGACCGTATATCTGTACATAGTAAACTGTGCATATAACATTGAAGAAGGGTAGACTCTGTAGCTAGGTGATAAAAATGTTCAAATGTTTGTTAAGCTTAAGGGATTTAACTGTGGGGTCATCAGTCCCTAAACTTACAAACTACTTATGAACTACCTTACACTAAAGACGACACAAAAATCCTTGCCCGATGGAGGATTCGAACCCCCGACAGAAGCCGTCGTGCAAACTGTGACTGGCGCACCGCAGACGGCTCGGCCACTGCGGCCGGCAGCTAGGTGATAATGTAATTGTCAGTGCGAGAAATATTGCTTGTGAACAAAGGACTGCAGTAACGAAACCACAACTATGTCACATTTTATCTTGTGTCCACTTATCGTATTTCTGCACCTGCTTACATACCTCACGTCGACAACTTGCTGCCTGCCACTACGTGTGCGTCCACTCCGAGGCGAGACTTTTTGCCATCCCGCGTTTGGCGACTTCCACGAGCAAACATTTGCTGTCGCCTAGTTCTTCGCTGTTATTTCAGATTGAGCTTTTGTGTTTGTGTTCTGCGTCACATCGTTCCATTGATCTAACGTAGTATATTCAATTTCAGAATCTGCAAACGGTGTTGTTGATGGAAATTATTAATCGTTTTACGACGTCGCAAATGCAGCTGAAGGCCTACGCAAGCAATATCTGTACCGCTATTCCGTGAGTTCATCGAGGTAAAAGCATACTGGTCGGAATATTTGCTACAACTAGAGGCGTGCACCTACTTCATCAGGGTCCAGACAAGCATTCTTCTTTGTAAACGGTTAGCTGAAAACACGGAATCACCCGCGTACTTATTTATTCCTGTCTTAAGATAGTCCAATTCCCCTTCCCTTTTCTCTGTCTGACCATCTCCTCGTCTACATCTACATGGGATACTCTGCAAATCACATTTAAGTGCCTGGCAGAGGGTTCATCGAACCACCATTATACTATTTATCTCCCAATCCATTCTCGAATAGCGCGCGGGAAGAAAGAACACCTGAATCTCTCCGTTCGAGCTCTGATTTCTCGTATTTTATTCTGATTATCATTTCTACCTATGTAAGTGAGAGTCAACAATATATTTTCGCATTCGGAGAAGAATCTGGGCGATTGGAGTTTCGTAAGTACCCCACGCCGCAGCGATAACTGCCGTTGTGGCAATGATTCCCATCCCAGATCCTGTATCATTTCCGTAACGCTATCTCCCCTGTATTGTGACAATACAAAACGAGCTGCCCTTCTTTGGACTCTTTCGATGTCCTCCGTCAAACCCACCTGATAAGGATCCCACACTGGGCAGCAGTACTCCAAAAATGGACGGCCAAGCGCAGTGTATGCAGTTTCTTTTGTAGTTCTGTTTATAGTTTTAAGGGTTCTGCCAATAAAACGCAGTCTCTGGTTCGCCTTTCCCACGACATAATCTACGTCTTCTTTCCAATGTAAGTCTGAAGTAATAGTAATTCCTAGGTATTTTGTGGAGTTTACGGCCTTCAATTTTGATTGATTTGTCTTGTAAACAAAGTTTAACGGATTTCTTTTCGTACTCATGTGGACGACTTCACACTTCTCATCTTTTAGAGTCAATTGGCAATTTTTACACCAAACTGATATCTTATTCAGATCGTTCTGCAGTTGGTTTTGATCTTCAGATGATTTTACTAGACGGTAAATGACGGCTTCATCTGCAAACTATCTAAGAGAGCTACTTAGATTTTCCCCTAAATCGTTTATGTAAATAAGGAACAGCAGAGGACCAATAACACTACCCTGAGAAACGCCCGATATCACCACTGTTTTAGTCGATGCCTTACCGTAGATTACTACGAACTGTGTCCTCTCTGACCGAAAATCCCCTATCCAGTCGCAAGTTTGGAGCGATATACCATAACCACGCAATTTGATTAAAAGCCGTTTGTGAGGTATTGTGTCAAAAGCCTTCTGGAAATCAAGAAATACGGAATCGATTTGCGAACCTTGTCGATAGCACCCATCACTTCGTGTGAATAAAGAGTTAATTGTGTTTCGCATGAACGATATTTTCTAAATCCGGGTTGACCTTGGGTCAATAGATCGTTCTGTTCTGCTCCCTTCTTCTCTGTTATCTGCTCATCTCTCCTCTCCATCTCCTCCCACCCCTCTCTTTGCCATCACAGTCTTCCCCTTTCTCTGACAATCACCTCCATATCTCTCTATCGAACTTCTCCTCCAACACCCAAGTACATTGCTTCATCAATCTCTGAAAAATTATACAGGGTGAGTCACCTAACATTACCGCTGGGTATATTTCGTAAACCACATCAAATACTGACGAACCGATTCCACAGACCGAACGTGTGTAGAGGCGCTCGTGTAATTGGTTAATACAAACAATAAAAAACGCACGGTAGTATGTTATTTAACACAAGCCTACGTTTTTTAAAATGGAACCCCATTAGTTTTGTTAGCACATCTGAACATATAAACAAATACGTAATCAGTGCCGTTTGTTGCATTGTAAAATGTTAATTTCATCCGGAAATATTGTAAACTAATGTTGACGCTTGAAACCTCTGACGTTCAGTTGTGTGTTGCAACAAACACGGGCCACGGTCGGCGAGCAGCATCTGCAGGGACATGTTTACAATGACGACCATGTTTACCAGTGTGGCTGTAGTGCACTGTTGTGGTTTGGTCTAGCTGTCGCTGTGTCCGCATGTAGCGCTTGCTGCTATTGTTATTCTGCATTCATCTTTGCACACAGACTAACTGTAGTACATTGTGTTACCAGACGTCTGTGATAGTGTAGTGTTGTAGGAACTGTGACCATGGTGTATTCTTACTCTGAAAAGGCGGAGATGATATACATCTATGGCGAGTGTCGACAAAATGCAGCTGAAGCCTGCAGGGTGTATGCAGGCCGGCCGTGGTGGCCGAGGGTACTGAGGCGCTCCAGTGACGGTCTGCACGGCCACTACGGTCGGGGGTTCGAATCCCCCCTCGGGCATGGATATTTGTGCCGTCCTTAGTATAAGATAGTTGATAAGTAGTTGGTAAGTTTAGGGACTGATGACCCCGTAGTTAAGTCCCATAAGCTTAACAAACATTTGAACATTTTTGAACATTTGGTGTATGCAGAACGGTACCCGGACAGAGAGCATCTAACGTGCCGCACATTTCAAAACATCTACCGCCAACTGTATGCAACAGGTATGGTCGTAGCACGCAAACGGGTCCGTAACAGACCCATCACAGGAGACGCGGGTGCAGTTGGTGTGTTAGCTGCTGTTGCCGTGAACCCACACAGAAGTACACGGGAGATTGCGAGAGCCGGTGTACTGAGTCAAGGTATTGTCATGCGCATACTGCATCGTTAGCGCTTTCACCCGTTTCATGTGTCGCTACATCAGCAATTACATGGTGATGACTTTAATCATCGAGTGCAATTCTGTCAATGGGAATTAACAGAGAATGCGTTGCAGTTATACCTACTTACCGATGCAGCGGGTTTCACAAACAACGGGGCAGTGAATCTACGGAACATGCATTACTGGTCCGTGGACAACCCTCGCTGGCTCCGACCGGTAGAGCGACAGCGACCGTGGACTGTAAATGTATGGAGCGAAATCATTGGCGACTACCTCATTGGTCCTCATTTCATTGCAGGGGCCCAAACAGCTGCAACTTACATCGCGTTTCTACAGAATGATCTGCCAACGCCACTCGAAAATGTCCCACTGGAAACGCGTCGACGTATGTGGTATCAGCATGATGGTGCACCTGCACATTCCGCAATTGACACTAGGCTGACCCTTGACAGGATGTTCGAGGGCGTTTCATAGGACGTAGAAGACGCATAAATTGGCCAGCCCGTTCTCCTGATCTTACACCTCTGTACTTCTTTCTGTGGGGCACGTTAAATGATAATGTGTACCATGATGTGCCTACAACCCCAGAGGATATGAAACGACGTATTGTGGCAGCCTGCGGCGACATTACACCAGATGTACTGCGGCGTGTACGACATTCATTACGCCATAGATTGCAATTGTGTGCAGCAAAGATGGCCACCACTTTGAACATCTATTGGACTGACATGTCGGGAAACACTCTATTCCACTCCGTAATTGAAAACGGAAACCACGTGTGTACGTGTACCTCACCCCTCATGGTAATGAACATGTGCGTCAGTGAAAAAGACCAATAAAGGTGTTAGTATATGGACGTAATGTGCAGTTCTGGTCTCTTCTGTACCTAAGGTACATCACCGTTTCCTTTGGATCCCTACTTAATTCGGTGCTCTCCGATACACACGATCGAACAGCGGAGGAGTGGTACTTAAGTGTCAACTTTCGGTTACAATATCTCCGGATGTAATTAACATTTTACAATGCAACAAACGGCACTGATTACGTATTTGTTTATATGCTCAGATGTGCTAACAAAACTATCGGGGTTCCATTGAAAAAACGTAGGTTTGTGTTAAAAAGCATACTTCCGTGCATTTTTTTATGGTTTGTATTAACCAATTACAATAGCCCCTCTCCTCACGTTCGGTCTGTGGAATCGGTTCGTCAGTATTTTATGTTGTTTACGAAAAATATCCAGAGGTAATGTTAGGAGACTCACCCCGTATATCTCTGTTAACTCTCATGATGATCAGTGAAGCGGTGTCTACTTTTATTGTAAGGTACCCTCCGTATCTTAGGTACACGGTGATGGTCCTCTCGTTTGAAAGGTTAAGTGTGCAAAGTTTCATAGCAGTCGAATGAACGGCAGGGCAGCGCACAAAATACGAACAAACATGCAAACAAAGAAACATTCATTTTCATATTTTAGATGACTGAGGTAAGCTTTTATTGTCTCTATACCAAATTGTTCCCTTCCTCTCCCCCTGAAAGAGTACGTTACGAACAGTTACTTAAGAATTTTAATTATTATTTTGAAGCGATTGAAATATTCAAATATTTGTAAATCTAAGGCCACACCCTGCCTATCTAACCCATGTTAATGTAGGCAAGTATTTTTTTGTGTCCCAGCCTTGTCGACGCTTTTGTGTCTCGTTTCCGTCGTAGGTGTCGGTGGCCGAATGGAATGAGACCGACACAGGAATAAAGATAGCACGCTGGTGCAGGTACGGAGGGGAGCAGCCAGAAACTAGAAACACTAGAGTAAATTAGAACGTGATATATATTGCACAGATTGTATACAATACTCAACTTTTACATAGATCAGTACTGCAGAATGCTGATACATAGTTGAGCTAAAGGCCTGCCTAATGCCTATACGATAGCTAAGTCTTCACTGGTGTCTATCTGATTCCGAAGGTCTTAACTGGTTCCTATCTCAGTCCCAAGTGGACGAAGTCGTTCAGTGGTAGCCACGAGCGGAGTTGCAGCAGACTCGCTCGTGGCTGTTGTCGTAAGAACGCCGCGCCGTGCGTGCATGGCGGCGCGCGGCGAAAGTAGGTGGCGCGCACTTTGTACTTGTGCGACACCACACCCCTCCCCCCAAACCGCCGCGCCGTCGTGGCGTAGGGCTGAGGGCCACGGCGACGGCACTGGGAGGAGGGCCTGGGCGGGGGCGTTACTGGTGGGACGGGCGTCGTAGCTGAGGCTGGGATCGAGACGCCGCCCGCGCCCCGGCATCCGCCTTGCGATCCTCCAGGAAACCCGCCGAAACCTGGGGAAGGGCGCAAACCCCCGCCCAGAGGGAGCAGGTCATCTTCTTCGGAGGTGCGTGGCCCAAGCTGGGGGGGCCCACACGGTCCCGGAGTCCCTCTCGGTGACGCTGTCATCTGCGGCGGCGACAGCGGCGGCGACGACTGCGTCGGAGGTGCGTCGACGTCCATAGGGATCTCGTAGTCCGGGGACTAACGATGTGGCTGTGCTCCCTGGCGGTGAACTGGGTCTGGAATCAAGAAACCGGAGACAGGATCGCACGGCCTGTGCAAGCGCAATTGGTTTGCGTGGCGCCGCAGCTCCGACCCTGTGGAAGAACGTACAACATACATATTGCGACCGAGCACGCGCTGAATGGTGCCCGGCGTCCATCTTGTCTTGTTGCCAGCAAACACCCTGTACAGCACCGGCGTAGAA
This sequence comes from Locusta migratoria, assembly GCA_026315105.1. NCBI lineage: Eukaryota > Metazoa > Arthropoda > Insecta > Orthoptera > Acrididae > Locusta > Locusta migratoria. The sequence continues at coordinate 732,300,451 of CM048755.1, read as the reverse complement.
ACCTGAAAACGCGTAGCGCCATACGAACCGACTCGGTGCGTGGGAGCCTGCAGCAGGTGAAGGAGAGTGCGGTGACGGCGGCCGTGTTGCAGCTCGGCAGGAGACGGGCCGTCACATGACATGCACCGATACGTAAACAGGAAAATTTGAAGAGCTTGCTGCCTGGAATGCTGACCTTTCATCTTTTCCATGTGAGACTTGAATGTTCGAACGAAACGTTCTGCTTCACCATTGGACTGAGGGTGAAAAGGTGCGGTGGTGATATGCTGAATGCCATTCACACGACAAAACTGTTGAAATTCCGCACTAACAAACTGAGGTCCATTGTCACTGACGATAGTTTCAGGCAAACCTTCGATACAAAACACTGATGTTAAGGCACTGATTGTACTAGACGCAGTCGTTGAGTTCATGGCAATCACAAAAGGAAACTTGCTGAAAGCGTCTACAACAATTAACCATCGCGTATTCCCGAAAGGTCCGGCAAAGTCAATGTGTAAACGTTGCCATGGTCCCTTGGGGCGTGGCCAGTCTGAGAAACGTTGCGGAGGAGCCGCCTGATGCTCCGCACAAACTGTACACTGTGACGTCATGCTCTCTATCTGGGCGTCCATACCAACCCAGGTACAATGACGTCTGGCCAGTTGCTTTGTCCTAACAATACCCCAATGCCCTTGATGCAGGAGGCGTAACACTTCTCGTTGCAGGGAACGAGGAACAATCACTCTTCTTTGGTCGTTGTCCGTATGTAACAACAGAACACCATGACTTAAAGATAATGCATGACATTGTGCAAAATAACGTCGAGCCAGAGGCCGCTCAATGTCTTTGGCTCTGGCAGGCCACCCTGAGCGAACAAAACGTGCTACCACACTTAAGTCTGCATCCGCAGCTGTTTCCTGTGCAACCCGACGAGAGTTCAAAGGAAAATCTGCGATAGCGGAAGCATCTCTGGAGTCTATCTGACAACATGCCATTTCTGAAGAATCAAACGACACATCCTGGCCAACTGGAAGCCGAGAAAGTGTGTCCGCGTTGGCGTGTTTAGTGGTAGGTCGGTACAAAATCTCATACTGAAAATTTGACAATATCAAGGACCATCTCTGAAGCTTTTGTGGCGGAATTGGCTTTGTGGGTGAGAACAACGACGTGAGAGGCTTGTGGTCAGTCAACAAATAGAATTTTCTGCCATAGAGATAATGATGAAACTTCGTGACGCCGTAAATTATTGCTAAGGCCTCCTTTTCTATCTTACTGTAATTCTGTTGCGTCGGCGTCAGTAGCTTGGATGCAAAGGAAATAGGTCGATCGTGAGATCCAATGCGATGTGACAAAACTGCACCCAGACCGTACGACGAGGCATCAACTGCTAACACTACAGGCTTCTGTGGGTCAAAGGGAATCAAACATGCATCACTGAGTAGTGCAGACTTTAGTTTGTCAAAGGCAACTTGGCAATCTTTGGACCATACAAAAGGAACATTCTTCCTACGTAAGTGATGCAGTGGAGCTGCAATCTGAGAGGCATTGGGAATAAATCGGAAATAATAGTTAAGTTTTCCCATTACTGCTTGCAATTCGTGCACATTCTTAGGAGGAGGCAAGTCTTTGATTGCTCTAAGATGTGACTGTAAGGGATGGATTCCTTAGGCATTAATCACATGGCCTAGGTACTCTATTTCAGTTTGAAAAAATGAACACTTTGCTTTATTACAACGTAGACCTGATGCAGTCAAAACTTTGAAAAGGCACTCCAGGTTTGCTAAATGTTCTTCAACTGTACGTCCGGATTCCACAATATCATCTAAGTAGTTCGAGCAACACGGTACAGAAACTGTCAGCTGTTCCAAAAAGCGCTGAAAAATAGCGGGGGCGGAAGAACTGCGAAAGCGTAGGCGTTGAAATTGAAAAAGGCCCATGTGAGTATTAATGACGAAAAACTTTTTTGACTCGTCAGCAAGCGGAATTTGTAAGTATGCCTCTACTAAATCAATCTTAGAAAAGAAGCGAGCTTGTCCTAATTTGTCCATAAGTTCCTCAGGTCGGGGCAGGGGGTAAGTGTCTACAATTATTTGACTGTTCACTGTTGATTTAAAGTCCGCACAGAGACAAAGTTTTCCTGACGGCTTGGGTATAATTACTATAGGCGAGGCCCACTGACTCGCAGAAACAGGAGAAATCACACCACTATCTTGCCAACGTTTAAGTTCTTCGGCTACTGTATCACGCATTGCGATAGGCACTGGTCTAGCTTTACGAAATTTTGGAACTGCAGATTCTTTTAAAGTTACATGTGCCACGAAGTCTTTTGCACAGCCTAGTTCCAGCGAAAACAAGTCACTATATTTTTCACACAATGCATTTATTTTGTCCTTTGGCACTACTGACGAAATTTGAAGCACATCTCTTTGAATTGATAAACCAAACAAGTCAAAAACATCTAGTCCAAAAATGTTCTGTGTAGATTTGGCCTGAAGAACAACAAAAGCAATTGTTTTTGTAACACCTTGAAAAGAGGCGGGCAGGCTACACGTTCCTAGCACGGGAATATTTTGTCCTGTATATGCTGTTAACACTTGCTGTGGTGGCGACAATTTCGGCGAACCCAGAAGTTCATAAGTGTCTTTATTAATTAATGTCACAGAGGAAACAGTATCAAGCTGAAACTGCACAGTCTTATTGTCTATGTAAAGAGTCACAAAAAGTTTTTGCTTGTGGCGCTCGACAGGTGCGCGAATGTGGGCAATGTCTGATTGAACTTGTTTACTACGCTTTCGCATGCGCGGGCTTCGTATTGAAGTAAGCGGCGCAGACTTGGCACACAGATTAATATCACTGTCACTAGATGGCACTACCGCCGGATCGGCGTCCGCACATTGCGAGGCTACTACAGAGTCACTAACTACTGCACTAAACTTTTGAGTATCTACAACAAGTCTACAGTCACTAGCTACACAGTACTGGGCACTTTTACAATGAGAAGTTGTAGAAGGCACTAGTTTCACTACAGGATTGCACTGTACATTGTCACTTTGCTTGTCCCGAAACCTTTTCCGTTGCACAGATTTACGCGCTCGTCGGCGCTTGCGGCGTGGCCCAATACATAGTTTTGCCGTAGGCGCAGAAGAACTTTCTTGCAATTGAGAACCAAGTAAAGCACTGTTCAAGTCCACAGCGTGTATGACGTTCACTGCATGCACTGCTCTCGCACTCTGTGAAGCACTGTTCCGAACGGCACCGATCTTTGAATTTTTGTTTTGCATACACACTGACTGTACATGTCCCGATTTGCCACATTGATAACAGGTTGCGTTGCAACTAGGGCAATGCGTACACTTGTGGCGAGACACACACTGGGGGCAAGATTTACGTACATTTTTCTGAAATGAGCGTTGGCGCCCGTTATTCAAATTACTGTTTCTAACACGACGGGGCGACCTTTGTGTCGCACTTTTACACTGTCTACTGTTCACTGTCTGTTCAGCACGGCCTGTACTATTGTAAGAATCACTAGTGCTACACTGAGAACTACGGCTAGGAAAGCGTCCGTTACGGCACACTGAATTTACACTGTGGCTTTGGATTTCTACATCTGCTAAGTCAAAAGTATCATGCTCTTCTATAAGCTGCAGTACACTGTCTAATGAAGGGTCTGACTGTTTTAGAATTGCTGCCCTAATTCTGGGGTCCTGTTCTGCGTAATCGCATCCCTCAACATCACGTCACTATACGAAAGTCCACAAGAGCAAGTAAATTTACATTTGCGGGTTAAGCCCTTCAATTCCGTAATCCACTCTTGGTGTGACTGCTGCGGTAATTTTTTAAGTCTGAAAAATCGGTACCGTGCCGCAGCTACGAGAACTTTTCTCTCATAATGAACATTTAGTGCCTCTACTATTTGTTCAAAGTCTACATCACGAGGAGATGCGTCGGGGAAAAGTTTTTTCAGTAACACGAAGGTGTTGGTGCCCACCACAGATAATAACAGATGCTTCACTTTCTGACGTGTAATTTGATGATCCGCGACGAGTTCTTGAAACTGTGTGAAGTAGTCGCTCCATTCTTCCTCACGTTCGTTGTACTGGCGAAATGTAGGAAGCGGTGCAGCGGCAGGTGTGGGCTGCTGATGTGACGGCTGTTGTTGTTGGTGAGCAGCCTGTGCCGTCAACTGCGACACCGCCTACAGTAGTTGAGTGATTTGTGCCGTCTGTAACTGAATAATTTCCATTAAGTTTGGGTTCGGGTTAGTGGCCATGCTGACCGATTAGGCGCCGCGCATACAAGTAAGTTATAACAAAACACAAATGCAATATGAAAGAGGACGCTCTGCAACAAAAAAGTCCACAAAACACGTAACTGAATATATTCCCCCAAAAATCTTATAATAAGGGTGGGCGGGCGGGAGCAATTTCTGCGTGCTCCGACTGCTGCTGTCTGGCTGCTGGTCCAAGGTTCGTCTATCACTCCTCATCGCCACTTTTGTGTCCCAGCCTTGTCGTCGCTTTTGTGTCTCGTTTCCGTCGTAGGTGTCGTTTGCCGAGTGGAATGAGACCGACACAGGAATAAAGATAGCACGCTGGTGCAGGTACGGAGTGGAGCAGCCAGAAACTAGAAACACTAGAGTAAATTAGAACGAGATATATATTGCACAGATTGTATACAATACTTAACTTTTACAAAGATCAGTACTGCAGAATGCTGATACATAGTTGAGCTATAGGCCTGCCTAATGCCTTAAACGATAGCTAAGTCTTCACTGGTGCCTATCTGATTCCGAAGGTCTTAACTGGTTCCTATCTCAGTCCCAAGTGAACGAAGTCGTTCAGTGGTAGCCACGAGCGGAGTTGCAGCAGAGGGCGCTCGTGGCTGTCGTCGTAAGAACGCCAAGCCGTGCGTGTATGGCGGCGCGTGGCGAAAGTAGGTGGCGCGCACTTTGTACTTGTACGACACCACATATTTGACCCATTTCTGAAAACAACTGTTTGATGCAGGACCTTAATATTTTTACTGTATGTTACATGAAGCTGATAGAGGCAACTGTACTAAAATCTACTTTATCCATTTTATAGTTTTTAAGAAATACTTTTTCAAATTTATTAACAAAAAATATTACGTTTTTTCTGCAGAAAATATTTTTTGTGTACTTCCTAATGAGGGAATATTAATGAATATAGTACCAGAGGTAGCTTTTTATGTTATGCAGAGTCTCTGATAATTTCATTCATTTATCTATGATAGTTTCTGATATAATGGGGCATATGTACTGAAAAATTTAGTTTGTTGGAAATTGACTTTAAAGAAAAAACTTTTGAAATTTGTTACAGTCAATAAAAACTGTCCACCTGAATATGATGCTCCGTCTTTGGTCTCTAACAGATATTCCAGCTTCCTTTTCACCTTCCTAGATGTTTGTTTTGCTGTCTTGGAAATATTATATGCAGACCACTTGAACGTAATAAAAGCATCATGAACTCCTAGTTTCATTGCATGCATACCTACAAATACTAGGCGGTTCCAAATTAAGCTGTTGAAACATTCATTTGGGTTCTGTGTCTGCCATGAAGACATTTCCTTAGAAGGTCAGGATGAGCCAAGTCTCTGAAAATACGTTTAATTGTTGTAATAACAGCAGCAGGAAGAGTATGCTGGTGAGAATAAGATTTTCCAGTTGCCTGATCCCTATTGTATTTCTCCTGATGGACACAACGCATGACGTAGTTGATCATCAGTAGAGGACTTATGGAAGAATATGGCCCAAATATCTCTCTTCATTGCCTCCAGATTTTCTTTATTTCTCCTAATTGCCTGCCGATAGTATACCTGCAAGTTTTCTATTTCAGTTTTAGTTAACTGACCCTGTCCGGTCAACAATTTAACATCTTCCATTTTTTTCCCTCTTACACAAACAGTTAGTTTTCTCAGCCTTGTTTCCAAACGTTTTTGAACATGGCCTACACATTCTAATTTGCTAATAATGGCATCTCCATATGGCTTAGAGTTCACCACATTGTTGTATGACTTACTGTCACCATTGCCCAAATATTTGATGTACCGTTCGCCTCTTCGTTTCTACAGAGTGATCAAATATTTGTTGTACTCCATGAAATTCCATACCACCACTTGCTCCTCTAAAATTAGCCACACAGTTGTGTTCTTTATGTTCATTGACTTTATAATATTTGCAGTATTTAGACATTATCTTCACATCTAACACATTACCAGTGTCTACACTCGTGGCAGTCACTACTCCATTCAGAGAAGTATGTCCTCTTTTCTGCCAACTTCCATCAAGTGCAACTAAAATATTTGAACATCCATTATTTTCTTCTACTGCTTCCTAACAGGCAGTTTCGTGCTTTTCTCACTGACCTCACGCAGCTCTCTCTAATGTTGCAGTCAGTTTTTTCAAATTTATTTGGTGGTAGATGTAAGTTCATCACTGAACAAAATGTTCTCCCTGCAGCCATGCCCTTGCCAATACATGTTAAGGCATAAACTAATATAGTATTGATTTCATAAAGGCCACTTGGATCTGGGTTTGAAGAACTCATAAATGAAATCACAGCTGAGCATTTAGTGCAAATTAAATCCAAAGCAGTTGCTAGGCCTTTTATCCCACTGGCACTCTCACAAATTTTCACACTCTGTGACTCACCACACTGTATGCATAGTACAAATGTAGAAATTACATCTGATAATATTCCCAAATTTATAATAATGTTACTGCATCCCTTGGCACTTACAGTAAATTCGTTTTAACTCTCTTGAAATGGTGAGAGCTTCTTTGATGATGCACTTGTTGAAGAATTACAATTAGAAGCATCGTTGTCAGGTGACATAACCTCTTGTAGAGCAAGCTTTCTAAACTTGTTTCCTCTCAAGTGTCGTTTCATGAAAACACCATTACGTTTCGTCATCTTCAATAAACACAACAAAACACACGTAAAGAAGCACTGCAGACGTAAGTATAAAAATATAACAACTACTGGCAATCACACTTGAACAAAACTAAACGTGTGTTTGAAGGCGTGTTGTTTACAAACATCAGAAACAAAAGAATACCGAATGTTGAACTCCAAGAATAGCCCACACACTCGGAAAAAAATGTCCCAAATGCACAATGTAGGGGATAAAAGATCTAAAATATATGCAGAAAAGTGTGTGACAGAAACGTGGGCGTGACACATAAACACACGTGGTAAGAAAATGCTCTTTAAATGCTCGAAATTTTTTTTAGTAAAGTTCTTTTCAGGGTACTTAAATAAAACCTTAATCTATTGAAATATGATGAAAACCGAAAATCGATTTTTTTCTATCTGAACCACAGTGTGGTCCCCTTAACTGCTGCGGTTATTAGTCCCTAGGCATACGAATTACTTTAAATTATGCTAAGGACAACACACACATCAATGCCCGAGGGAGGACTCGAGCTTCCGATGGCGAACAACTGCGCGCTCCGTAGCAAGGCGCCTTAGGGCGCTCCGCCACTCCACCGCGGCTTTTGAAGAGAAAGTGCATGTATGGTTGCCCGTTACAATTTCTTTAGACTCCGTAAACAGCCCCGACAAACGCATCGTCAGTTTGTGGCAGGACTGCAAGGCCTCTCCAGACAATGTCGTTTGGTACGTAGCGGTGGATAGTATAATAGTGATGCTGTAATGCAAGAAGTTAATAAACGAAATATTGCTGATTTTAGTATTCGTGAGCAGATTCTCAAGCAGCCTGAACCCACTTTGCAGCAAATTTTATAGGTCATTGGTTTGCAGAACTGGCGTGATAGTGCAGAATACAATTTTGATGTCACGCCTATTTGTAGTGTAACAGTACTACTGAAATGTGCGGCTCATGTGTTGCGGCCAAAACGGGCGCATCACATACAGCCACGTACAACAAGTATGACAGCACAACCTCGGCGAGAAACTTGTCTTCGCTGTAATAAAGCTCACAGACGCCAAGCATGCCTGTCACGTGAAGCGAAATGTTTTTCTGCGGCAAGCAAGGGCATTCACAGTCAGTATCCTTACAGAAACGTAAAGCAACCTTTTCAAATGCTCACTCACGAAAAGCTAAGTCTCAGTGTATGCCGTGACTACAAGACAGAATGTTGGTTTGCAACGAGACACAGCAGTCTCTGAAACTTTGCTCAGTTGTAGCACATATACATTCCTAAGAGAGCCCACGCTGGGTAAATCCAATACTGCACATTCACCATACAATGCCCGTGATATATCTATTTTCGGTACTTATAGCATTCCTGCCACTTTTTAAAAACTGACAAAACAGTGACATTTGAAGTGCTTTGTACACGGGAGAATGAAAATATTTTTGAATTTAATTTGTTTGGAATTCTCTCCGTTGCTCCTTTTCACCTTGTGCAAAGTATTGCAGAAGTATTTGAGGAATTTAATAATTATTTTTCTCAGAGGTAAGACAAAGCCAACTATGTACAAGCACGTTTTTGTAAAGTTCTTTAAATAACCCGTGCTATTTGTGAACAGGAAGATAATGATATAATGGCACCCGTACCACCCATCCGTGGTCATGCCCCTCATAATTTTTTTTTTAAAAAAAGAAAAAAAGAAAAGAAAAGAAAAACCTTCCCGAAACTGCCGCTGTTCGCCAGTTTCAAAGACATAGTGAAACTCCAGACCGTAATTGGCCCATTACTGCGACTGAAAGAACTTATGAACAGATTAGACGCCATTCGGAACTATTCAAAAACTGCCGACACATACTTTCAGATACCATTGGATGAAGAATCACAACAACCATTTATCAATAATACCTTCATGGGGCTACTTAAGCTAATGTCAGACTGAAAGTTTTGGGAGAGGAATGCAACTGTTATGTTCCAAAATATAAAAACCATTCTCAAAATTTTTTTACGTTGCTGCAATAATCTCATAGCTGTTGAATGAAGATTATTTATTAAAATTTCACTAAATGTTTCGGGCACAGCCCATCATCTGGTGACCTGTCAGTGAAAATACATACATTACAGTAAGCATATACAGAAATCATCATCATCGGAGACTGATTATGCCTTTCAGCGTTCAGTCTGGAGCATAGTCCCCCTAATAAAATTCCTCCATGATCCTCTATTCAATAATGCCTCGATGATGTTAAGCCTTTCTTTTGTATCCCATCCTCGTCGCCACTTTTGTGTCTCGTTTCCGGTGGTCGTAGGTGTCGGTGGCCGAGTAGAAAGAGACCGTCACAGGAATAAAGGATGCACGCGTGTGCAGGTACGGAGGTGACCAGCCAGTGGGACAGCAGAAACTAAAAACACTAGAGTAAATTAGAACGAGATATATATTTCATAGAGACTTAGTAATACTTAACTTTTACGTAGTTCTTGATTGCACAATGGTGATACACAGTTTATATAGAGGCCTGCTTACTGATGATTACTAGTGCCTATCCAATAGCCAAGTCTTAACTGGTGCCTATCTGATTCACAAGTGTTAACTGGTTGTCACGGTCTACACGGCCACTGCGGTCGGGGGTTCGAATCCCCCCTCGGGCATGGATATTTGTGCCGTCCTAGTTCGTAAGTAGTTCATAGGTAGTTTGTAAGTTTAGGGACTGATGACCCCGTAGTTAAGTCCCATACACTTTACAAACATTTGATTTTTTTGTTAACTGGTTCCTATCTCAGTTCCAAGTGAACGATGCCGTCCAGTGGTGGCCACGAGCGGAGTTGCAGCAGAGGGCGCTCGTGGCTGACGTCGTAAGAACGCCGCGCCGTGTGTGTATGGCGGCGCGCGGCGCAAGTACGTGGCGCGCACTTCAGACTTGTGCGACACCACACTTTCTCCTTGGTCTACCTCGACTCTTCCGCTCCTGAGTCCATGAGTCTCTTAGGTAACCTTGCTTCTCCCATGCGTGTAACATGACCGCACCATTTCAGTCTGTTCGCTCTAACTGCTTCATCTATGGTGTTCATTCCCCGTTTTTCTTTGATTTCTTCATTCTGGATACCCTCCTGCCATTGTTCCGATCTATTAGTACCTACAATTATCCTTGCTACTTTCATATTTGTAACCTTAACTTTATGAATAAGGTAATCTGTGTCTACCCAGCTTACACTCCCATACAACAAAGTTGCTCGAAAGATAGAGCGGTGTACTGCTAACTTTGATACTAGTTTCCTTCTTACGGAAGAGAGAAGATCTTAACTGAGCACTCACTGCATTAGCTTTGCTACACCTTGATTCACGTTCTTTAACTATGTTGCCATCCTGTGAGAAAATACATACTAGATACTTGAAACTGTCTACCTGTTCTAAGTTTGTTCCTCCTATATGGCACTCACTATAGAGCAAGAATAATTTTGGAAATAATTTCGGTTTAACTAAATAACTCACAGAATGATTTGAATGTAATCATGGATCTTGGCTAAACGTATGGGCTAAACGTATGACATGGGCCCCAATTTGAGAGTAACTAAGTTATACGGCACAGTTTTGGAGTAATTGTTGATCTGTGTAAAATTACAGGGATTGTATAATATGCTGTAGCATTTGGGAGTAAATAAATGCCTCGCAACATAATTTGGAAGTAACGAAGATTTAGGGTCAAATTTGCGAGTAACTGTGACTTGATCGATATCTGGGAGTAATTGTGACTCGAATCATAGTTTGTTAGAACTATGACTTCAGGCGTAACTATTCTGTTTCTGATTTTAGCGACCAACATCTATAAATAACGGTCTTCTGTTGTAGGCCGCAGTTCACATTCCAATCACGAACTTTACGACGTCGATAAGGGAAAGAAGATTATTTCCGAGAAGCAGCATGGGATCAAGAGAAAAGACATGTCTAAAATAAAATACTATGTTTTTATAGAATGAACATCGCAGTTATAAACAGTATATAGTCGGGATAGGCAAGGGGATTATTTCAGTGCAGATTCACTCTAGAGTCCGAATCCCTTGAAGGAATCCAGATAAATGCAGTGAGAAAATGGGACATTGTCAAACAGGCAGCGAAAAGTTGGAAACTGGGTCGAAAGGGAAATTGAATGGCTGAATTGGTAAGGGACCACTCGCAAAAGCGGCAGTCCAGGTTCGAGTCCCTGTTGTGTTCTCACAGCATTTACATTACTGCGATCTCCGTAAATCCCTTTAATTCTTAGAATCCAGTTTATTGGCCACGGTATCTCGCAATAATTAGATACTTGTGACCAGCAGCTTCCTTGGTGGTAGGTTTCCAGATGTTTACTACTACATTCGAAGCGTTTCTTGTAACAGAATCCAGTAGCTTTTTAGTGCAGGATAAAAAGTAAAGAGTTAGAGGATACAGAGTAGAGCTCTGCATTTCGATAAAAAACAACCGCTCGAGCATTTCCCATTTCGTGCCGCTGCTCGACGGCTGGTAAAGGCGCCCCGCTGTGATACGGCTGTGGCCGTGTAATGCAGCATGTGGCCGTTCGCCTTCTACTTCTTGGTTATCGGTGAACTGTCGACCACTGCCGGGCGTTCGAGCGTACTCAAAATCTCGGCCGGTGACAGTACAACAGCCGCGCCTTCAACAGTGCAGAATCGCATTGGAAACCGTGTGTAAACTCATTAGACGACCTGGCTTTGAGCAGGTGCAGACAGTGTTATGGATCAATGAAGTATAGGTCGTAAACGCTCCATTCATGAAACGAAGAGAAGTATTATGAAGAGAATTAGGAGCGGCTCGTTAGAGAAGAAGAAAGACATGTCGGAAGAGAAGGCTAAAAGTGAAGCTTGGAAATCGTTTTTACTTGTAGTGGATCCTGTCACGCAGGCTTCTGCTGGTCCCGTGCAGTGTACCACATGTGATACTATACTTTCGTACCTGTCATACAACAGGTATAATTCGGCATTGCAAAAGTAAATGCAGAGCAGAATTACACCGACCACTTGCAGTACCAAGTATCATAACGTTGCTGTTGATGAGTTGGGTACAAATTTTCAGCTTTACCCATTCGCAGTTGATGTCATAAATTCTGTGAATATGGAAGAATAACAACTGCAGGATCAGAAGAGACGTCTGTTCTTTCGGAACAGACACCACATGTATATACGAGGTACGTCCAGAAAGTAAGTTCCGTTTGGTTATATAAAACAAACGTGTACAGATACAGAAAAAAATATTTATTGTACAACAATCTACAACTGTTAATCTACTTTTCTACATAGCTGCCGAAATTTTGTAGGCACTTGTCATAGCGTGGCACAAGTTTCTGTAGGCCTTCTTCATAGAAGGTTGCCGCCTGTGTATTCAGCCATGTGGAAGCATGTTCTTTCAGCTCGTCATCATTGTTGAAATGTTGACCACCAAGGACAGATTTTTAGGTGTAAGAAGAGGTGAAAGTGGCTAGGAGCGAGGCCCGGGCTGTACGGATGATGATCAAACACGTCCCAGTGAAATTCCCGTAAGAGTTGTTTGGTCACATTCGCCACATGAGGTCGGGCACTATCGTGGAAACAAACACCACCTTTTGATGGAAATCCTCTTCTTACACCTAAAATTTGTCCTGTCAACACTTCAACAATGACGAGCTGAAAGAACATGCTACCACATGGCTGAATACACAGGCGGCAACCTTCTATGAAGAAGGCATACATAAACTTGTATCACGCTATAACAAGTGCCTACAAAATTTCGACAGCTATGTGTAAAAGTAGTTTAACAGTTGTAGATTTTTGTACAATAAATATTTTTTCTGTATCTGCACATGTTTGTTTTATATAACCAAACGGAAGTTATTTTCTGGACGTATCTCGTGTATCTTACGAATGTTTTAATTCATGTTTAGAGTCTATTCAAGCAAACAGTGACCAAGTTCATCCCATGGAAAAGTCGAAGATGGACTGGAAATCGGATGAGGACGACGAAGATTGACACACAGTTACTATTAGTGAACTCGACAGGTACCTTTAAATCTCCAAATACGACTGGAGCTGTGGCGAAGGGCAAATTTTGCAGTGGTGGAAAACTCACGCTGCGTTATTTCCAAGGCTGTCGGTAGTAGCCAGAAGAGTTCTCCTCATTCCTGCCACTAGTGCTGCCAACGAGAGAAATTTTAGCCAGGCCAGTCACCTGCTGTCCAGCAAAAGATCGTGCCCAGAATCTCTTATTGATCCATCACAATTAGGTAAGTACTCACAACGTACCACGTAATCACAAGGAAGGAAACATTCTTCAAACTCTATAAATGTATGAGTCCACTTTAATTGATTTCACTGGCAAAAGTTTAAACCGCCAGCTGTAGTAATATCTCCAGGAACACAAATGACGTCTGTGTTTCAATGACGAAAAAGGAATTGTATAGTCATGATTCACTTGTAACGTTATTTACAGCTCATAATTTGTTCATAAATTAACGTATGTACAACGAAATTTTGTGAGTATTACTTTTAACTCCGGCATTCCTTCCCGATCCTCAATTCAATATTAGTACATTATTTACGTGGCCGAGTTTGGAGATAGGCTACATATAGCCGACGATTAGATTACTGTGTTACAGTTTGTCTACCGAACGGACCAAAATACTATGTACAGACATTACAGTTTTTAACGTTACAATTACTGGAATACATGATCACCTCAAAGCCGAAACTCCAGTAGTCTGCATTATATTAACAAACATCAAATGTAACATGTACAATTTTAATACGAGGCGCGTCTAGAAAGTAAGTTCCGTTTCAATTTGTCTCCGCTGCAGCGCTGCGATTGCAGTTCCGCACATGCGCTGTAGACGATGTGTATCAAGGAGAAGAACGTGCGCCATTTGGAGATCGCTGACAGTTACGTACGCTTTGTTGTGCTTGATTCAAATGTCGGCGTTGATTGAAAATCCCGCCGCCTGTGAAATCAGGTCGGTGATTCGGTTTCTGAATGCGAGGAAAGTGAAACCAAGTGAAATTTATCGGCAAATTTGCGATGTTTACGGACCAAATGCGATGAGTGATTCGATGGTGGGAAGATGGGTCCGACAATTCAATGGCGGGCGTAGTGATGTGCACGATGAAGAACGAAGTGAGCGTCCACCTTTGGTGCCGGCCCCGGTGGCCGAGGTGACTGAGGCGCTTCAGTCACGGTCAGCACGGCCGCTACGGTCGGGGGTTCGAATCCCCCCTCGGGCATGGATATTTGTGCCGTCTTTATTCTTAGCTAGTTCATAAGTAGTTTGTAAGCTTAGGGGCTGATGACCCCGTAGTTAAGTCCCATAAGTTGTACAAACATTTGAACATTTTTTGAACCACCTTTGGTTACAGAAGAACTGGTTCACGCGATTGGGGACAAGATCCAGGAAAACCGTAGGTTTACAATTAGTGCTCTCGCTATGGACTTTCCCCAAATTTCACTGTTTGCAACTGGTTGAAGAAGACACGGTCGGCAGATTCCTATGAAGAAGGTATACAAAACCTGGTGCCACGCAATGACAAATGCCTGCAAAATTTCGGCAGTTATGTGGAAAAGTTGTTTAAGAGTTGTAGAATTCTGTGCAATATAAATTTCTTCTGTATTTGTGTACAATTTCATTTTATTACCAAACGGAACTTACTTTCTGGACGCGCCTCGTATGTAGGTTATAGAACTGATAGTAAACAACGAAAGACATTTGTAAAAGAAATAAGTGAGTGGTTAATGTGGAGCGGTGGCTCTGATGTCAGTGAGTGTGACGAAGCGCAGCAAACTAGCAGTGAGTCCGTCGGTTACCAGCAACCGGCCGAGCGTTTGGCGCATTCGGTTGCCCACTACCGGCGGAAGAGGACGCTCGGCCGCATACTCCCGAGAACCAGGGAGACGAGCGGGACTCGTCGGTAAAAATGGGCGATAATGCAGACCTCTAATACAGAGATGCCAGATTAATTGGGAAATTACAACTGTAGACTGAAACATTCACTCTGCTGTTCTGACATGAAACTTCCTGGGAGATTAAAATTGTGTGCCCCAAGCGGGATTCGAAACTGGAACCTTTGCCTTTCGCGGGCAAGTGCTCTACCGTCTGAGCTATCCCGGCACGCTTCACGGTCCGCCCTAACAACTTAACTTCTGCCAGTACCTCGTCACCTACCTTCTAAACTTCACGGAAGTTCTCCTGCTAAAGTTGCCGGTACAGCTCAGACTGTAGAGCACTTGCCCATGAAAGGCAAACGCCTCATGTTTGAACCTCGGTTCCAGCACACAATTTTAATCTGCCAGGAAGTTTCAATTACAACTGTATTTGAAAATAAATGTCATATTCCTTACACGTCAAAAAGAGTGTCCGTTTGTAATTCATACAAGTTTACTGTTTTATTCCTACTGTGATGAAATCTTGCACACTTGTCCAAATTAACAGGAAGATCACTGTCGACAGAAAATTTCGTATGGTACATGACCGACCACCATTAAAGTTGGTAGATATATGTAGTTTTTCACAGACAGTGGAAGCAGGCAATGGACTGAGGAGGCGGGGGAAGGAAGAAAAGAAGCTTAGGGCTTAACATACACCGTGGTCATTTGAGACGGAGCACACCCTCGAATAATTTTGTCAGGGATTGGGAGGGAAATCGGCCGTGCCCTGTGAATGGAAACAATCCTGCATTTTCAAAATGTTCAAATGTTTGTATAGCTTATGGGACTTAACTACGGGGTCACCAGGCCCTAAACTTACAAACTACTTATGAACTAACTAAGACTAAGGACGGCACAAATATCCATGCCCGAGGGGGAATTCGAACCCCCGACCGTAGTGGCCTTGCAGACCGTGACTGGAGCGCCTCAGTCCCCTTGGCCACCGCGGCCGGCCCTGCATTTTCCTGGAGTGATTTAGGAAAATGACGGAAAACCTAAACCAGGATTGCCAGAGGCGGGATTGAACCACCGTTCTCCCAAATGCGAGTCCAGTGTGTTACCAGGATGGCAGAGAGAGGAGCGAATGTACAGAGAGGGGGAGAGGAGGTGGACATAGATAGAGAAAGGCTGCAAAGGAGCAGAGACAGCCGAGCGAGGTAGTCACAGAGGGGAGGGAGAAACAGGTGGACACGGAGAAAAGAGCACACGAGATGGACTAAAATAAATAAATACCTGTGCAATGCCGGGTTTTCAGCTAGTTCATTGTACAGTATATGTGTGTACGGTATTTTCAGGGATTACAATCTTCTGAAAGCATCATTTTCTCGTACTCTATTCTTACATTAGTTCTTCTATTAATTACTGTGTTACATTTTATATTAAATCCTAACATTCTTTCTTATACTTCACTGCTATAGTCTTATATTTAATTCTTGTTTTGATTGTTGAAGAAGGTTTAGCGCATACCCTAGGATGTTACCAATCGTAGAAACATTCGAAACAAAGGAATTACGAATGCCATGTGTGTTTAGCGGAGGCAGGTTTGAGTAGAGACCGAATAAAAAGAATAGTTGGTTGGTTGATGGGAAGAAGGGAACAAACAGTTAGGTCATCAGTCCCCTTAGCTCAGATTGTGATGCAACGAAAGATGCGGTCCGGCTAAGGACATTCAGCTACTTAAATCAGAAGAATCACTGGATTACGTAGAAGGGATCCGGAACTACGGAGTCGCGATGGTGGCTACTGCGCTACCGCTTCGGTTGAACTTGTTACTCGCTAAAACATCACGAAGGTTGCTAAGGTACGTACTAAATGTCGGCCGGCGTACTCTCTGGAACGGATGACTGCGCACGGATAAGCCGAGACACGTGTCGGCTCATTTTGACTTCTCTTCCACTGAGCCAAGTTTCTGTGTCATTGGGTTGTGAGATTTGAAGCGTTTTCCTCGTGAATAAAGGCAAAATTCGTTTTGCCAGACACGTTTAGACATTACATCACACGTCCTAAAATATTCACTCTAAACACACACTGCAATTATTTAGTTGCAAGACACTTGCCGTGTTTAACGTCTAATTGATATATTTTTCATTGGAACATCGACTGTTAGACTTGTGTGCGTCACTGAGAAACGCTGTATCCTGTCTGTGGTGGTAAATTTTTTAGTGTACAGAACGGGAACTCCTAATTGCTGTCACTCTAAATCCTTTTCTGTCGCAGGCCATTGATTTCCAATGGCCACTATAATTACTCAAAACTAACTTACGTGTGAAATTACGTTACTGAGTGAGGATAACGGCGGCTCAAATCCGCCTCCGGCCATACAGATTTATGTTTTCCGTGATTTTCATAAATGGCTCCAGGCAGATGGCGGGACGATTCTTTTCATTGGGCACGACCGATTGCCTTCCACAACCTCAACCAAAACTGTCCGAGCTTGTGTTCCATCTGTAATGACCACGATGTCGACAGGACGTTATGCTCTAATCCCCCTAGAAATTGGATTGAAACTTGAATTACATAGAATAATATACAATATCACGACATGAATTTGTCAACAGCACCCAACGTGCCAGTGTAGATACCCGGCCACACTCAAGGCAGGTTAAATAAACTGCGGCAACCGGTGTATCCATCTCGGCATGGGCGTTGAAAAGGTAAAATAGTCAACAATCCGAAGATTGATTTGAACACCGCATTGCTTTACTAGGCATAGTCTTCTTTGGAGGTGGTATACCATTGTCTCCCTCCGACCTTGGCGACTAGACAACTTTAATCCTGTAATGGAGAGGCAATTAGGTGGTACAAATTGTAGTGGGACACCAATGGTGAGTATAGTAATCTGGTTCAAATGGTTGCAGACTGCAGTAGCTGTGCCTTGGTGTAGAAGAAACGAAAGACGCAAGGGCATTAGAGGAGCTCGGTTTATGTAAGATCCTCTTTTGGAGTACTGCTGAGCAGTGTGCGATTCTTATCAGGTAGTACTGACGGAGGACATCGAAAGAGTACATTGAAGATCAGCTTACAAGTGGTGTGTGTTTGTTTGAATGATAAGAGTAGTGTGTGTGTGTGCGTGCGTGTGTGTGTGTGTGTGTAGGAACAAGCGTGTCACTGTTTCTGTTAAGTGACCATGCCCGCTAAAATTAACAAATAATTTTCTGTTATGGTTTTGGCTACAAAATAACTTGACTAAGCAATGAGACTTAGTACCTTTCTTTGCCCTGTTAGAATAAACTGTAACTGACATGGAATACAATAATCTTACGTGTATGTGGTTTTGTTTGATGCGCAACGGATAACACTTTACATTGTACAGTAGTCAATAAGTTAACAGTAATTAAACTCGTAATTGGTCTATATATATTGATCTCATGTATGAGAAACAACTTGAGCAAATGAAAAGTTCAGATCTGTTAGCGTGCACCATATACCAGTAGCCAGACTATACATGTATAATTCGACTGCGAGAGCCAACAAAACGGTGTGTTATTACTTGATAATCTTGTCACTTGAATAAACAAGATGTCAAGCAAAGACATTTGAGATTAATGTATATCAAAATTACTGCATTTGATAGTGTGCCTATCTGTACAGCAATTACCATACTGATTCAACGTAATAAAAAGTGTCCTACAAATCTGGTAATGATTTCAAGTATTACTCATTGCAAGTATTTCTTATCTCTTTACGTGATCTACTTCTCCTCTAATCAGATAAACCATTTTAACTGTTGCTAACATTAACTGACTTAATAATTTGAACTTTCATTAAGACTGTGAAAATCTCTAACTACGAACTTTACTGGATTTATGAACAAACTACTTCCTGCTCTCATTAATAGACCAATTGATCATGACAAAATGCCTACAGTGAACTGTTCTAATTAACACATACATTTGCAAACACAATAATTATGCAACACTATCACAAGAAACAATGATCAGAATGGATTGCAATTCAAATTGGTGAAAGGAACGAGGAACTGGTAAAATGACTCAAGGTTAATTGATAAATGCAAGCTGCACTAAACAGCATTCATTAGCAAAAGAGGAGAAACACCAACTACAATAGTACAAATACAGTCTACCATACATAATACTAGAAAAATACAAGTTTTACCTTATTTGAGACAGATTAATTTCAATACTAAAATTACAATCTGCGGACTTGGCTTTAAAAAATCCGAATTTTTACTTTTCGAGTCTAAAACACATACAGACTAACTCGACAGTTTCACGAATCGTACTCATCGACTCAACTCTACCATGATCACACAACGACTGCTCTCTACGACAGTCACACAACGACTCCTTCAACGCAACAACTGCGAGTGCAAGACACATTACAAAGATAAAACAAAGTCTTTGGTTTACAGCAAAGATATGAAAATAAGTACAGTATGTTATATCGATGAATGAAAAGATACAAAATATTACATAAATTTGTTTTCTACAGAATTATAGCTTAGATTTTTATAACAAAACATGCTCAAGGCTGTATGAGAGGCAAAAATTAAGTGAAAATTATATTGGGTACTCCTTTGAAGCTCGTTTTTTATTATCGTGATGCAAGGCAGGGAGTATCACGGAAATGATATAGGAGTTGAAGAGGCATTCATTAAAACAACGGCTTTCAATTGCTGTAGCGAGATATCTACTAACGAAATTTTGTATACCGACTTCCTCCTTCGAAAGCGAAAATATTTTGTTGACTCCTATGTACATATAGATACATGATCATCACAATGAAATACGAAAAATCTGAGCGAACGGAGATATTTAGCTATTCTTTCATCGCGCGTGCTATTGTAGAATGGAATGGTAGATAAATAATATGAAGGTGGTTCGATGAAACCTCTGCCTGGCACTTACATGTGAGTTGCAGAGTACCCCATGTATATATAAATGTAGGAAGGAAATCAGCTGTGCCTTTATAAGGAACCGTACCTTAAACGAATTAACACAATCACAGAAAATTTAAACTTCGACAGTCAGACGAGAATTCGAACCGTCATCCTCCGGCATGCGAGTCGAAAGTGCAGTTACTGCGCCACTTCGATCGTGCGAGATCAGAAAACTTACAGAGTGGAGTGCTGCAAGAAATGTCTTGGGACTTAAGACCACAGCACCGGCAAACTTGTGTCAATTTTTTTTTCGAAAATTACTGTTCAATTCCTGTTAACCATGAGGGAGTAGCGCCTATACCGGTTATAGGGTTTGTCACTTGGAGACGTGTAAACTTGTATGGCGAGGGTTCGCTGCCTTCTCGGACTGGCAGACTGGACACCAGAAGCCGCGTGGCGCAATGAGAAGTAATCGGACTAAAAGGCTTCTCCGCCAGCCAATCTATCGCCGTTGACTTTATCGACCGCGCGCGCTCAGCTCGAGGAACCCGATATTCCAGCCGCGTGCTGCCCGCTGTTTCGTGCCATCACCACATCCTGCATTCCTCGTGCATCACCGCTGGCTTTTCTGCCGGCCACTGGGGTAATCGTAGACCAAAGGGCAAATGTCAGTACTTCCTGTTCCATGAAATAGAGTTGGAAAAGAAGGATGGTCAAGTTGTGTTCATTAGAGAC
The DNA here is from genome assembly GCA_026315105.1 of Locusta migratoria. Classification (NCBI taxonomy): domain Eukaryota; kingdom Metazoa; phylum Arthropoda; class Insecta; order Orthoptera; family Acrididae; genus Locusta; species Locusta migratoria. The sequence goes on along the minus strand of CM048755.1, from coordinate 732,280,060 downwards.
GGAACAGGAATTCGGATGAATCAAGGGGGAAGGAAAGAAATTACCTGTAGCTTTATGTAAGCAGCCACCCCCTCATTTGCTTCAAATTATGTAAGTAACGGTGTAAAAGTTACATCAAAATTTCCGAAAATGTCATATTATAAAAAAAGAAACCAGAAAAAAATACTAAAGATTGATTCGCTTTATAAATCAAATCTTAGATAAAAATTAAAAGGTTGGATCATTTAAAGCAAGACGAGGAAATCCACCGCAGGTCTTTGAAAGCAACCAAACAGTTATTCCCACAAAAGTTGTTTATGGAAAATATGGTATCATGATTGCCTGCTGCTTCTGAATTGTAAGTATTTATGTTTAGCCCTTCAGAACAGATGGCATCTCCATCCAAAAATAACTACTCCAAAAATAAATAAATAAATGCTGACTTGAAAGGTTTAGTGAAGCGCACGTCAGAAGCTTCTCTGTTTGTCGTGGAACGAACTTAGACTTGATCAACATCATAATATCATTACTTAAAAATGATTATGCGTTTGACCGTTCAGTATGGAGCATAGTTCGCCTTTTAAAATTCCTCTATGATCCCCTATACAGTGCCAACATTAATGCCTCCTCTAATGTTAAGTATGTTACTTCAAGTTCGTTCTTGATCGGATCCAAACACTTTCTCCTTGCTCTACCTCGACTCCCCCTACCCTCTACTGCCGAACCCATGAGTCTCAACCTTCCTTCCCCGTGCGTGTAACATGACGCCACCATCTAAGCCTGTTTTCTCTAACTGCTTTATCTGCAGTGTTCAATTCCAGTTTTTCATTGGTTTCCTGATTATGGACAAACCTCCTGCCACCGTTCAAATGTTCAAATGTTTGTATAGTCTATGGGACTTAACTACGGGGTCATCAGTCCCTAAACTTACAAACTACTTATGAACTACTTACGAACTAGGACGGTACAAATATCCATGCCCGAGGGGGGATTCGAACCCCCGACCGTAGTGGCCGTGCAGACCGTGACTGGAGCGCCTCAGTCTCCTCGGCCACCGCGGCCGGCCCTGCCACCGTTCCCATCCATTAGCACCTGCAGTCATACCTGCTACTTTCGTATCTATATCCTCAAAGTTATCAATTAGGTAACATGTATCCACCCAGCTTTCACTCCCATATAAGAAATTTGGTCGAAGGATTGAACGGTACACTGCTAACTTAATTTTGGTGCTGACTTCCTCCTTGCAAAAGACAGTATATCATAGCTGAGTGCTCACTGCATTAGTTTTACTACACCTTGAGTCCAGTTATTTCACTATGTTGGCATTGTGTGAGAAAATACATCCCAAGTTCTCGAAACCGTCCACCTGTTCTACATTTGGAGCTTCTATTTGGCACTCAAACTGTTTAAATGAAAGTTAAAATTGTGACTGAAATGTCGTGAAAAGATCTCGCCTCAACAATAAAAAACAATATATAAAATTTTGTTGTAATGATTCCTCCTCCAATTCGGATGTCATATCCATGACACTGCTCTCCTATTTCGCGATAATGTAAAACAAGTTGCCACTGTTTAAACTATACCTGGTAACGATAGCATACAGCGAAGCAGTACTCCATAAATGGACAGACAAATGGTAGTCAGTCTGTTTTGTGCCTTCAAACAAGTACAACTACCCCGGGGTACACTTCAAATGTGACAGTCTTTGAACATGTTACAATGTAGAAACCAAAATATCTGACACATTTTTTTTGTGCGTGCCCATACGGCTGTTAAGAGGTGAAACAGGCCATTGAACAAAACTTGCGTATAATAATGTTTGCGAATGAATAAAGTAAATCTGTGTCGCTATACGCGCACACGCGTACTTCCTTATCGAGATATTTCTAGCTTTTTCATGAAAAATGCGTGTTTCGTATACCAGTTCGTCATATATGATTGAATTTGCTTTTCACAGTAGTACGCGTTGTGCCATTAGTCAAATATCGAAATGAAAAACAAAACAGCGGCGAGGGAAAGGCTTTTCTAAAAACAAAAAAATTACTAGACATATTTGAGTTACCGCTGTAAAGTACATTAAGACCACATAACATTAAAAACAGTTTTGAGGATAACTGTTACGTTTTAATGGCATTTATTCAGAGATATTTAACTCTTCTTTTATTCAGGGCCGGATTCATTGCCTTAATGGGCGTATAAGCACGTACAAAAAAATCTTATCTTGTCCTATGCTACATATATATATATTACTTGAGTAGGTTTACTTCTTTTATGCCAATACAACGAAGTGTTTTGTTTCCCGTTCCCACAACAGCTTCTGTAAGATCAAACTAGTTTAAGTTGTTCGTAATGAAAAGTTACGAGCTTGCAGTTAGATTGGGTGATCTGCGAGGTGCAGATATGTGGGAAATGAGAAGCATAGGGAAAGGGGTGTATTGGCAGACCCCTCCTAACAGTTACTGAAATGTTCCCCAAAAGTGATCTGGTCTCTTGACAAACAAATACCCACCAAAATAAAATGAAAATTGGGGAATCTAACTACAGAATCACATGAAGCTTAAGAAAGTACTTAATTTATTTCTAAAAAACAGTTAGTATTATGGTAAGATTCATTAATTGACGAAAATAGGAACAGTCCTGAGAACTTTAAAAATGTCAAACCATTTCAGATTACAGCACATGAATAAATACAAAAATGACAAACAAGTTCCTACCATAACTGTAGTTTCGAACGGCAGCAAATAACTCACGACACGAAGGAGACCAAAGGAGCCTGCTATAATTACGAGCGCTTTCCACATAAAATGATCTTTAAGAAAACCCTCAAAAGTAAGAATCATAACTCTCGCCCAGATAAGCAGTTGCAAGCAATCCTCAAGGAAATGCTACTGGAGCCGGAATCACTCCCCTTGCTCCCCTACATGCACATTCCTGTAGCAAGAACGGGAACGTATGGAGTACAAAACCCGGGACTGACTGACCTACTCAGAGGCGAAGCGTAAATTTCAGAAACTCCATCCCATGAGCATGAATACCTCGTATGCCTCAGCCGCCTCACCACCGTCATCTGCAGCACCTCCATTACAGTCAGCACAGTTAAGGGCAGTGGGCTCCCAGGCCCTAAGGATAACACCTACCTCTTTGACAGTGGGGGTACCTCTTCTTCGGTTGCTCCCACTCTCTTCACCTTGGGAGCAACGATCCTCCAAGCACCGGGGACATCAGTCCCCACCCCTCAGCTGGAGAAGCAACAGCCTTCCCGAGTTCCTCTCGCTTGGAAGTGATTCCTTGGGTCGCTCCCTTCTGAGGCCTCTCAGAGTGCCAGGGAGGATCCCAGACGACGGCTGACGGATCCCTCTCACGCTGGTTGCAGGGCTTTCGGTCTTTATCAGGCCCAGAAGCCATCTCAGAGAAGGTCTCCCACCTTTAAAACCAAAGGGCCACCGAGAGACTAAGAAGAAGAAACCTAAGACGAAGGAATCGAGGGTGGCTGCCAAGCCGCAGTCACCAACATCCTCTGGTTCAGAGGATGAGGTCGAGATCCTCGCGTCCCGTAGGATTTCACTAACTGAACGACCGGTACATATGGTTACTGATCCGGTAGATGTCTTTTTGACATGCAGAATGCGTGTGAAACGACCTGGCGACGTCGTATACTCGTCAAATTACATGACTGGGGTCTCAGGGGCTCGCTCCCGACTTTTATTAATAACTTTTTAGCCGTCCGTACCATTCTACTTTTACCATGCAATGGATAGGTTAAAGTTAGATATGGTAGGGATTAGTGAAGTTCGGTGGCAGGATGAACAGGATTTCTGGTCAGGTGAGTACAGGGTTATCAATACAAAATCAGTTGGTGGTAACGCAGGAGTAGGTCTGATAATGAATAAGAAAATAGGAATGCGGGTAAGTTACTATGAACAGCATAGTGAACGCATTATCGTAGTAAAGATAGACACGAAGCCAACACCGACCACAGTAGTGCAAGTTTGTATGCCAACTAGCACGCCTGATGATGAGGATATCGAAAAAATGTATGAGGAGATAAAAGAAATCATTCAGAAAGTTAAGGGATACGAAAACTTGATTGTGATTGGGTACTGGAACTCGGTAGTAGGAAAGGGAAGAGAAGGAAATGTAGTAGGTGAATATGGACTTGGAAATGAAAGAGGAGATTGCTTGGTAGAATTTTGCGCCGAGCACAATTTAATGATCACCAACACTTGGTTCAAACATCATGAAAGAACGCTGTATACGTGAAAGAGACCAGGAGACACTGGAAGGTACCAGATTGAATTTGTAATGGTAAGGAATAGATTTAGAAACCAGGTTATTAACGGTAAGACATATCCAGGGGCGTATATAGACTGACCATAACTTATTGGTTATGAACTGCCAATTAAAACTTATGAGACTGCAGAAAGGTAGAAAGGTTAGGAGATGGAACCTGGACATATTGAAGGAACCAGAGGTGGTTGACAGTTTCAGAGCCGGCTGCGGTGGCCGAGGGGAACTGAGGCGCTCCAGTCACGGTCTGTACGGCCACTACGGTCGGGGGTTCGAATCCCCCCTTGGGCATGGATATTTGTGTCGTCCTAGTTCATAAGTAGTTTGTAAGTTTAGGGGCTGATGACCCCGTAGTTAAGTCCCATAAGCTGTACAAACATTTGAACATTTTTGAACAGTTTCAGAGGGAGCATTAGCCTAGGAATAGCTGAAATGGGGAAAAGTAATACAACAGAAGAAGAATGGGTAGCTCTGAGAAATAGGGTAGTGAAGGCAGCAGAGGAGTATATAGGCAGAGGGACAAGGTATAATAGAAATCCCTGGATAACGGGCGCTGATAACCTCGCTGTTGAGCGCCCTAAAACACCAATCATCATCCCTGGATAAAACAGACTATACTGAACTTAATTCATGAGAGGAGAAAATATAAAAATTCAGCAAGTGGAACAGGAAAAAAGAAGTACAAACGTCTGAAAAATGAGCTTGACAGGAAGTACAGACTGGATAAGCAGGAGTGGCTAGAGGACAAATTCAGAACCGTAGGAGAATGCATAACTAGGGGAAATAGAGATACCGCCTACAGGAAAATAAAACAGATATTTGGAGACAAGAAGAGCAGCTGTATGAATATCAAGAACTCAGACGGGAAACCAGTACAAAGCAAAGAGGGAAAAGCTGAACGGTGGAAGGAATATATAGAGGGCCTATACAGTGGAAATAAACGTGAAGGCAGTATTCTAGAAATGGAAGACGAAGTGGAGGAAGATGAGATAGGAGATATGATACTGCGAGAAGAATTTGACAGACCGCTATAGGACTTGAGTCGAAACAAGGCCCCTGGAGTAGATGATATTCCCTCTGAATTGGTGATATCGTTAGTAGAACCATTCATTAAAAAATTGTATCACCTGGTATGCACGATGTATGAGACAGGGGAAATACCCTCCGACTTCAAGAAGAATATCGTAATTCCAATTCCAAAGAAAGCAAGTGCAGACAAGTGAGAAAATTATACAACTATCAATTTAATAAGTCATTGTTGCAAAATACTAACACGAATTATTTACAGACGAATGGAAAAACTTAAGGAATTCAACATAGGGGAATATCAGTTTGGATTTAGGAGAAATGTAGGAACACGGGAGGCAATACTCACATTACGACTTATCTTAGAAGACAGGCTAAGGAAAGGGAAACCTACGTTTTTAGCGTTTGTCAATTTGGAGAAAGCTTTTGACAATGTCGACTGGAATACACTATTTCAAATTCTGAAGGTAGCAGGGGTAAAATATAGGGAGCGAAGATTTATATTCAACCTATACAAAAACCAGACAGCGGTTATTAGAGTCGAAGGGCAAGACAGGGACGCAGAGAGTGGGAAGGGATTAAGACAGGGTTGTAGCCTTTCCCCAATGTCGTTCAATCTGTAAATTGAACAGGAAGTGAAGGAATGGAAGGAGAAATTTGGAGAGGGCATTAAAGTGCAGGGAGAAGAAATAAAAACATTGTGGTTTGCTGATGACATAGTAATTCTGTCAGAGACCGCAAAAGATCTGGAAGAGCAATTGAATGGGATGGACAGTGTCTTGAAAGGAAGATATAAGATGAACATTAACAAGAGTAAAACGAAGGTAATGGAATGCAATGTCAGAAAATCAGGCGATGCTGAAGGAATTAGATTAGGTAATGAGACAATATAAGTAGTAGATGAATTTTGTTATTTGGGTAGCAAGATTACTTCTGATGGCCGAAGTAAAGAAGATATAAAATGCAGAATGGCTATGGGAAGAAAAGCTTTTCTAAAGAAGTGAAACTTGTTAACATCCAATATTAATTTAAATGTTAGAAAGTCCTTTATGAAAGCATTTGTCTGGGGTGTAGCATTGTATGGGAGTGAAACGTGGATGATACGGAGATCAGATAAAAGGATGATAGAAGCTTTTGAAATGTGGTGCTACAGATGAATGATGAAAATTAGTTGGGTAGATCATGTAACTAACGAGGTGCTTAACCGAATCGGAGAGAAAAGGAGTTTCTGGCATATCCTGACTAAGAGAAAGAGAAGGGACAGATTGGTTGGACACATTCTGAGACATCAAGGAATTGTCAACTTAGCATTAGAAGGAAGCGCGTGGGGGGTAAAAATCGTAGAGGGAGACCGAGGGACGAATATAGTAAGCAGATTCAAAAGGATGTAGGTTGCCGAACGTAATCTCAGATGAAGAGACTTGCACAGGGAAGGGTAGCATGGAGAGCTGCATCAAATCAGTCTACGGACTTAAGACCGCAACAACAACACATTCGATGTTATTCCTGGTAATTGTATTGTCCGAAGTACGCAATAATTGGCTCATTTTCCCCAATGTTGGTGTAATACAACCTGTATCACAGAGTAACATATACAGAGAAGAAACCACCCCTACACCACCGTCCTACGCTGTTCTAGTAGTTCCGTAAGATGCTAGCAGGTGTCAGGCGGATCGCTGGCTTAGGGTGCCTCTCGCACGTCAGAGGGTAGCGTGGAGGGGAGACTGAGGGGAGAGCTCGTGCCGCCTGCCACGAGGCCACGGCTGTGTCCGGCGTGCCAGTGTTTGAGGGGAGGTGGTAGTGGGGACAGCCGCTACCTGCCGCCTGCTCTGGCCAGTTTAAAGGGCTGCTTGTGACCTCAGCGCCATCATGGGACATCTTACGGAACTGCTAGAAACCCTCCCTCCCCGCACCCCGGAGCGCAGTGGAGGTGGGGGTGGACCTCGGCCGAGTGCGCGGCCGTCAGAGGTGGGGGGGGGGGGGGGGGGGGGAAGGCAGCGTGTAGGGACCGGCCAGGGGTGGTAACGCTACCTGGCGTCGATGACACTAATGTCGATGGGCGATTTTCAGTGGAAAAAACCGGCATTAACCCACTACCTCTACTGTCTTTGTTTTAGTTATCTTTCGTCCGAAATTTTTGAATGTGTATTTCCACTCATTCAGTTTCTTCCGTGCTTCAGCTTCTGTCTCCTCCCGTACTATCAAATCATCAGCAAAAGCGTGGGTATTCGCTTAGTTGTCGTTTTTCTTGCATTTTTACTGCAAAAATAAGATCTATAGTACATCGGTATTTTTTGAATCGATGTTGGCCACGGCTGAATAGTCGTACGTATTAACCTTCCTATTGTGCTCGAAACAGAGACACACATATTGTGAATGGGTCAGTTAGACCCGCAATTTAAAAAAAATATATATATTCTTCGACGTTACTTCAAAATATATTTTATATATAGTGGATAAATAGATATTGAAGCTTTCCAGCATTTATTGAACGTAATTAGCGTAAAAAATTATTACATTTTAGATTGTGAAACAATGTTCATACAAGTTTTTATAAGTGAATTGTTGCATAAAAGTTCAAGCTAAAGCTTAAATTTTGTCACTTGTTGCAAACACTAATTACCCTAAAATTACAATGAAATATGATAATTAATTCTGAAGAACAATATTTAGCTTCAATATATGCGTGTTGTAGTAGCTTACACAATTATTGCAGTAAATATTTGCATGGTCTTGGCATAGGAATGATTGACAAATGTTACATTTCTTATTAGTTTTTCGATCTTTCTTCGGTCCACACTCTTTGTACTGGCTCCTTTTCTCTTCCTTTGCTCCACAACTCTTTCCTACAATATTCTCCAAATTTACTTTTATCTTTTTAGAAATATTTTTGGACATTCTGTTTTCTTGCATTGTTCTTGTTAGCTCTCTTAGAAAAAGGCGTCTTTTGTACAATTTGTTTCAATAGAAGCCTGGGTTAGTGTGTACATGCAACACATAAGCATTTCTTGTAACAATGTCTAGCATGTTACAAAATAAACAGGCCCTCGCTTAGTACACCTTTTACAGGAGTACGTACTGGTGAGTGTATCTGTCATGTCAGCTCCTTCTTTCGTTTTTTTGTAATGTATTATTACCTCCGGCTTCTTATGCTCTTCTGCAGACACGGTAGAGTCATGGTGCATGGCAGAGAGTAATACGACAGCTTTATTCTTTTTTGGCACGTACAAATCCAGTGGTACATACTTCTGAGATCCAAAGATGGTTGAAAACACTTGTCTACTGTTGTTTGTCAGCATTTCTTTCGGAATCTCAGCTTTGTTCTTTCTGAGGATTCAACTAATGTTAGAATTTTCTGCAGAAGTTGTTTGGCCAGAGTGTAGTCCGTAAAGAAATTATCAGTGGTAATTTTTCGCCCAGTTTTCTCAAATCTTTCCACAAGCCTCAATACAACATTTCTACCTTGATTTATTTCTCGTGGTCCATTTTCCGGCTTTCCTGTATAGATTTCTGCTGCACAAACATATGCTGTTTTCACATAAGATAACAACCATAATTTTATGCCATATTTTCCTCTTGGGTTTGAAGTCATGTACTGACATAAGGGACACCTTCCTCTGATTGGAACCTATAACTCGTCCACTGTGACGTTTTCATAAGGAATGAACATTTTAGGAAACTGTTCCACAAACATTTCAAAGACAGCCAGTTTCGCCTAGCTGGTCGATCTTCTTTGTTGTCAAATCTGAGAATTCTGATTGCATAGAAACGCTCAAGTGACACTGTTACGCGAAAAACTGGCCTACCATTCATGTTGTCCCATAGCTATTGGAGAGATTCTCCAGCAGATCTTTATACACCAACTAATATAAGAAGTTCCAAATAAGCCTTCATTTCCTGATTTGTAATAGAAATTTATTATGTTCACCTTGGTTTTGACACAGATGGAGGGTTTGTAGACCACTATGTACCATTGCGCGACGTATATACATTTCCAGTTACGCTGGTTTCTTTAGATAACAAAACCACGCTTTCGTCTCCCTCGATCACATCACTCTCCTCACTTCTAATCGATACATTAGCAACATCACTTGAACTGTCAACAGAATCTCGATCATTGACAGTATAATCTTCTGTTTCATCTTATGACTCATTTACAAGCCTTTCTAACTGTTCATCACTTAGAAACCGACAAACAAAATCAGACTGTACGCCTATATGCAGTCGTTATACAGAGTCCCACAACAATGTGAAACGCCTCTGAGACATTTTAGACCAATCACAAGTATTTCTAACAATTTATTCGTAGAAACAAAAATTTCTACCTGGGTCTAAAAGACCCATTCACAATACGTGTATCAAAGCTACGTATCTCCGAAAGTATTTTAGTTTTTGAAACGAAAATTGAGGATAACATAAATAATGACGTCTTTGAGAAATACATAATGTCATGTTGCAAAATAAATGACATTTAGTGGTTTACGTTAATTTTAGTAAACGAACTGGGTCAGTTAGACCCATTCACAATAGGAAGGTTAAGGCACCTCGTTATGGTGCGTGCGGTCGTTCCACGTCAGAAGTTCGATTCCGTCCTCGTGTACTGTTGTGTGTGTTGTTCATAGGATAACTTATTTAAAACAAATGTTCAAATGTTTGTAAATCTATCGGATCAAACTGCGTGGTCACCAGTCCGTATCTTACAAACTAGTTCAACCAAGGGAAACTAACCTAAGGAGAACACACACACACACTCACACACACACACACACACACACACACACACATGTCCCAGGGAGGACTCGAACCTCCGACGGCGAGCAACCGCGCGCTTCACAGCGAGGCGCTTTAGCCCCCTCGTCTACTCCACCGTGGCACCTGTTTAAAATAGCCTGTAAGGTTAGGGACCGATGACCACTGTAGTTAGGTCCCATAACTTTACAAACATTTGAACATTTGAATCCGTGTTGTTCTTCCACAAGCTAGGGTTCTACTATCTTTAAAAGTCTCATTTCTATGGTCTTTTCTAACCGCTTCAGCGGGTGGAACAGCAGAGTGATGCTTTTGTAGTGACCACATTTCAAAAAAATAAATAAATAAATAAAATAAAATAAAAAATAAAAATAAAAAAATGCAGAAAAAATAGTTTGTGACTCATGGTAAAATTTAAGAGAAACAACGAGGAAAAGAATAAAAGCCCACTGTAGTTGGCGAAACTGTTACCACACGAGTGTAGCGGTGTGAAAGAGCGGTATCAAGTGCACCTGTTGTGTGGAGCAGATGCGTATCTGGCTGGTCAGCTGCACCAGCCACAGACCTCGGCTGGCGTGTGGCCAGGCCGCTCTGCAGTGGAAGAAAAACGAATGGAAATAGCCTGGACCCAGCCCATTTCTCAGCGCCTGCATAAACTTACAGGCCACGTTTCACTGCCACCGCTCATGCATTACACCTCCACAACCCAATTAAATGTTCGTTTTCTTACTGGCCACCAATATTGCGCAATTTGCATGCGGCGGATTCGACTATGAATATCTCCTGTGTGTTTGCTCCTTGTTTTGCCGTGTGAAAAAGAGTTCGTCGTTGCTATTCGTGGATTTGGAAACTTACGATTGTAAGAACATCGGGAGCCTTCAGTTTGTCTCTTGCGATCCCATTATAACACAGGGTGATGCATTTGAAACCGTTTTCGGAATATTTGGAAAAAAATATTAATCAGATTTTAAAAATTGCAAAATATATTGTTCATCTGGAAGAAGGCCTCCATTAACATAAAGCTCGACCCCTCCCCTCCCCTTCGCCACCCACGGGGGCGGGAGTTGGAGTGACTTTGAAATCTTAAATACGAATCCATATTTTTTTTATTGCAGATTTGGATTTTCCGTGAAAAAATGTGTAACTTTTGTAAGAAACATCTTCCATGAAACGTGAAAGATGTTTCATGGAAAAGTTACATATTTTTTCACGGATAATCTAAATCTGCACCCACCCCCTTGCAGCCGGTTGTCGTTGCAGCCAATACACGATATTTCAGCTGGACACCTGCTAACCATCCTCATGTGAGCCGTGGGGATTGAAATATCGTGTATCGGATGCAACGACGACCGGCTGAAAGCCCGAAATCTGTTTGATTACGTAAAGAAATATTCCGTTATTAAATAGATTAGGAACGTACGTGAGCAGAAAACAACAAACAAGGGAGAATGATGCAATACATAGTTTTTTATTAAATGCCACTTACAAAATTTTTTTCAGTGAGAACACTGGAGGCGTATTAAAACCGCGCCTGATTTCTTTTTCAGCGGTAATCGGTTTCGCGTTAATTCACTAGCGCATTACCGACTTTCGCTGCCATAGGATAATTGCATCCCACACTGGACGTTTGCGAGCTGTTGTACTTCAGTTATAACAACCTAGCAGAAGTTGTTCTGCGTGACGTAATGAGTGCTATGCGCAAAATTGATTCATTAAAATTTCTGGCCTGAATAGCATTAATTTTGTTAATACGAAATCACATGTTTCATGGTATCATCCCGCTCAATTTTGGTTGGGCTTAAGCCTCGTATCAAAAGAACGAAATTACATTAATTAAATTTATTAAAAATAATTTAATGAGCACTTGTGGTGTAGCAAATAACAACTGTACATATTTGATCACTGTGTCCCCAGTGGTGTAGGGGTCAGCGCAACTGCCTAGAAAACATGAGACCCGGGTTCGAATCCCGGCTGGGTACACATTTTCAGCTTTGCCCAATCCCAGTTGATGTCATATATTCTATGAATATTAGATTTCATTGACTCTGTTAATTTTTGTGTTATGGAATACTGCGCTACTGCGAGAAGAATTTGACACAGCACTTAAATATTTGAGTAAGATCAATACTCCTGTAGTAAATGACATTCCCCCGTACATGCTGATATCTTTGGGACAATCAGTCACAAAGAAACTGTTCCAACTTGGATACAACATGTATGAGACAAGAAAAATGCTATCAGACGTCAAGTAGAATATGATAATTCCAATTCCAAAGAAATCAAATGGAGACAAGTGGGAAAATTAGAGAACTATGAATTTAGCAAATTATTGTTCTAAATTCTAATAATAATTATTTATAGACGAATGGAAAAACTAGTAGGATCCGACCTCGAGGAAGAGAAGTTTAGATTTAGTAGAAATGGAGATACACGTGAAGCAATACTCACTTTACGACTTATCTTAGAAGGTAAGTTAAGGAAAGGCAAATCTACATTTTCAGGAAGAAGAAATAAATACTTTGAAATTTGCTGATGACATCGTAATTCTGTCAGACACATCAAAGGACCTGGAAGAACAACTCAACTGAATGGACAGTTACTCGAAAGGAAGGTATAAAGTGAACATTAACAAGAGCAAAACAAGGGTAATGGAATGTAGTCTAAGAAAATCTGGCGACGTTGAAAGAGTAATTTATTAGATTAGGTAAGGAGATAATAAATGTAGTAGATACGTTTTGTTATTTGAGCATCAAAATAAGATATAAGATGCAGAATGGCTATGACAGGAAAAGCATTTCTGAAGAAGAGAAATTTGTTGACAGCCAACATTAATTTAAACGTTAAGAAGTCCTCTCTGAAAGCATTTGTCTGCAGTGTAGCATTGTATGGGAATAAAGCGTTGACGATAAGGACCTCAGACAAGGAGGTGATAAATAGACCAGTCGCCAGGTATGTTTAGCTACAAAAAAATTCCAGGAAGCTGACTTTTTCGTATGTTGTTAGGACATATTAGAGTAATATTAAACTACGTTTGCAGCTTCGAAATCCTGTAGCCTAACTTTTAAGAGCCAAAAAAAAAAAAAAAAAAAAAAAAAAAAAAAAAAAAAAAAAAAAAAAAAAAACACACACTCGACATTTTCGGACTTTTTCTGGTTTTGGCTTATAACTCGTGAAGGGTGTTTTTTTTACGAAAAGTCACTCAGACCTTTATTAATGTAGATAAAATATTCCAAAGTTAAAGACCAACCACAGCTCTGTAAGTCCAATAGTAACCGAGATTCTGGACTTCAAAAATTGACTTATTTCTTCAAAAAGTTCAAATTTTCGATTTTAGTCATCTTTAGGCTAGAGTCTAGCTAGAATATTGGCTCTAATTATCACCCCACGGGGAAATTCACACACAAAAAAGTTATAGAGCAGTTATTTAGCTTTAATCTAAGTACAGAATGAAGTCCACAGGCGTAATAGGTTTCAAGTTATCATTAAAAACTAAATGTTGGGATAATGGGATGGTTCAGTTAATTGGTCCAGATGATTAATTTTTAAGAAAACTAGTTTTTATTTACCGGTAGTACTACTGATTCCACAATGTACGTGTAAAAACTTAAGTGGTACGTCGAGGTGAGAGTTGAGAGTCCTGCAGATTTACACCACAACATAAATTTGTAGTAATGTACTTCTCAATTTTGAAGCTGCAACGAACTAAAATATGATGCAGTAGGTACCTACTCAAAATGTCTCTTACCATTCGTTGTAACGAGAATGCCGGGATTTCTTCCTTCGTGGCTCCAGCTCCGTTGTTTCTTCTGTCTGTTGGAGCTCTGTAACCGAAGTTGGTTCGTCCACATCTTTGTCTTCCTCTTCCGAAGACGTTCGGGGTGTTGCGGCATGTCGTACTCTGACAGATTTGGCTAAGAACAGAGCACTTGAGCCCTGCTCTTTGGCATGAGCAGGTACCGTAACCACACCCTTTCCTACATTTGCACGACATCATCTTCAGTAGTACTGAGGGCTCTGGGTCTCGGATTGTGGTGATAGGAGTTAGCCCTTGCTGGCTTCTTGTCCAACCCCAGTCAGAGGGCTCTTCCTCGACGTCCAACCACATCTGAAACTGATGGTATTTGCTGTAGGAGTGCTGAGCCAGTGCTTCTTGCGTTGGGGGTAGACGAGGAAGCTGGACTTTTGCACTCGCAGCAGACTTGAGGAAAAGTTCCGATATTGAGAAGGCTATTTACACTTTCAGTGAGAATGTACTTAATTCATTAGATAATAAATTGCAAGCAGCAGGTATTTTCTGTGATTTGTTAAAGGCATTTGATTGTGTGAACCATAACATCCTTTTAAGTAAATTAGAATTCTATGGGGTCACGGGAAATGCTGCAAAATGGTTCAAGTCGTACCTCACTAACAGGAAACAAAGGGTGTCAGTGCAAGTGACTAGTGAATTAGGCCAACAGTCATCATCGGGTTGGGAAGAAACTACATGTGGTGTCCCTCAAGGATCCATCTTAGGGCCATTGCTTTTTCTTGTGTACATTAATGATCTCTCATCAGTTACACTACCAGAAGCAGAGTTCGTTTTGTTTGCAGATGATACAAGTATTGCAATAAAGAGTAAGTCAAGTATATTGATAGAAAAGTCTGCTAATGATATTTTCATGAACATTAATAAATGGTTTAAAGCCAACTCATTGTCATTAAACTTTGAAAAGACGCACTACATGCAGTTCAGAACATGTAAGAGATTTCCTGACAGCATATGCATTAAATATGAAGAAGAGCAGATAGAAGAGGTTGACAGAATTAAATTCCTGGGATTACAGCTTGATAATAAACTTAGTTGGGAGGAGCACACCACAGAATTGCAGAAACGACTCAACAAATCTGTATTTTCAATACGAGTGTTATCAGACATAGGAGACATAAAAATAACAAATCTTGCATACTTTGCTTACTTTCATTCCTTAATGTCATATGGTATAATATTTTGGGGTAACTCTTCAAGTCAGTCAAAAGTCTTCAGAGTCCAAAAACGTGTAATACGTATTATTTGTGGAGTAAATTCACGGACGTCTTGTAGAAGCCTCTTCAAAGAACTGGGTATATTAACTACTGCCTCTCAGTATATTTATTCCTTAATGAAATTTGTCATAAATAATATATCCCTTTTCCCAACAAACAGCTCATTTCATACATACAATACCAGAAATAAAAATGATCTACACAAGGATTTAAAAGCACTTACTTTAGTTCAAAAAGGGGTCCACTACTCAGGAACACACATTTTCAATAATTTACCATCAAGTATAAAAAATTTAGCTACAAATAAAGATCAGTTTAAGAGGAACCTAAAAGACTTTCTAGTGGCCAACTCCTTCTACTCCATTAGTGAATTTCTAAATTGTACCAAATGATGCATGCACTCATACTGTATTAGTATTATTATATTATCAGCAAAAAAAAAAAAAAAAAAAAAAAAAAAAAAAAAAAAAAAAAAAAAAAAAAAAAAAAAAAACCTTAAAAAATTATGTATCTGTATTTCTATTATAAGTGTATGTATTTATATTATTAGTATTATTTGTTATTCAACTTGTAAATTTTGTTTCTTGACATGTTCCACATCCACGTGGATCCCCTCAATATGGATCTACGGAACAAATAAATAATCTAATCTCAAATCTAATCTAATCTAAAGGAGAGATTGAAAGTTGTCGTCCTCTTCACCACCATATAGGGTGACCAAGCACTTGCAGACTACAGATGCTATCTCTTCTTTAGTGACATGCGGCTTAAGGAATGTAGCAGCCACGCCAACCAGCTGGGGGTTCTTCTCAATTATGCCCTTCATTTTTGTTTTTCCCTGCCCGAAAATGGCAGGTACCATGTCGCAAACAGTGAACGCATGGAGAAACAGCTCTAATGCAGGAGGGTGCGACATTTGTCCTCGATTGAAGGATGTTGACGAGAACTGTTCACAACTAGCTCCACCCCTTGGACCTTTTTGGACGAATATGTTCCTTGTATTGGAGCCCAACCCATTGCGGAGGACCAACAAATCGCCATTCTCTCCAGCTATTAGGACGTGTTCATGTTGTCGGCTCTTCTCCAGCGCTGTCCTGACGATAAGGCAGACAGCGTCGTCGATAGCTTGCTTGGTCTCTAGTCCTTCGCTGTCCATACCAGCGCGAATAACGTTGATCAAGCGCTGCTTGTTTATTCCGTTGTAAAGAAATTTTTTGAACACAGTACAATCGGAATATTATTTCGCTGCATGCAGGTAATGCATAACGGCATAGATGCTCAGCTGCTTTTGAGCTACTGGCAGCCCCCTCCTCAGAGTATCCATCGAACACCACAGCCACATTCCCCCCGTAGCGATGGACTGTGTAGGAAATGTAGGCTGCTACAATTTCACGGATGCTGTTGTTACTTTGCCAGATAACTGTGTGTAGCAGATGCCCTCCATCGACACCAACAAATGTACTTTGTGTGATGGAGATGTTTTCAGTGAGAGGAGTGAAAGCACTGAAGAATGTCGATTTTGTGCCCTTCTGCATACCCTTCCCCGAAAATAGTGCCATGGGATAGGGGGCCAAGTCGAAAGTAAAGTGTTCTCTTAAATCTTGATCTGACTTTATCGTAATGCACAGCCTTTAGAAGATTGTGAGAGGGTTAAAAGCGACTACCTTGTTCAGCACTTCAGTAGTAGTGAGGAAGATGTCGGAGACAAGACGTTTGGGAAGGAGAACAGAACACCCGCTGGGTCACCACTCGGAGTGAGGGGGAGGGGGGTGCTTTCATACAACAAAAGGCCTCGCTACGAACGAAAGTCCCAATCTATTAATGGCTGACCAATACCCAAAAACGGAAAGGCTTTCGTTGTTTTTACAGCAATACCTACATTCAGAAATATATTGGTACGCAACAACACAAAAATTTCACGTATTGATATACAATGCGGTAATTCCTCGCCGCGGTGGAGTAGCTGAGCGGTCTAAGGCGCCTCGCTGCGGAGCGCAAGGTTGCTCGCCGTCGGAGGTTCGAGTCTTCCCTGGGGCGTAGGTGTGTGCGTTGTCCTTAGGTTAGTTTACCTTAGTTTAAGTAGTTTGTAAGCTAAGGACTGATGACCACGCAGTTTGGGCAGATAGATTTACAAACATTTGAACATTTGAGTAATTCCTCCTATTTCTTTAACATATATAGGATAAGAGGACTGCAATTCGTCTGTGTCAGTTTATTGAAAAACTCCGATTTTTCCAACTTTTCGTTTTTAACGATAACTAGAAATATATTAGACCTATGGACTCCGGCTCTTAAAAGTTAAGCTAAAGGATTTCGAAGCTGCAAACTTTATTTAATACTATTCTAATATGTCATGACAACATACCAAAAATTCAGCTTCCTGCAATTTGTTTGGACCTAAGGACATTTTTTTGTCTACGGCGACGGGCCCAAAAAGCTTTTGAAACATGGTGCTGCAAAAAAATGCTGAACATTACATGTGTAGATCGCGTAACTAACGAGGAGGTACTGAAGAGAATTGGAGAGAAAAGAAATGTCTGGCATATCGCGACTAACAGAAGGAATCTGTTTCATTCTGAAACATTAATAAATTGTCATTTTATCATTGGAGTGAAATGTGTGGGGTAAAAATCATAGAGGGAGACCGAAGGATGACTACAGTAAGTACGTTCAAAAGGATATAGGTTGCCAATATTATTCAGAGATGAAAACGCTTGCACAGAATAGGGTAGTGTTGAGAGCTCCATCAAATCAGTCTTTGGACTGAAGACATGCGTAAATCGGACATTTTACGTGCATGTTCAGTAGTTGACGACCGGTACATCACTATACGCACTTTCGTAGCTAAAACTGATGGAGTCAGCGACAGCGGCTAAGAAGGATAATTTATACAACCTGGCGGATCCTAGAGGTAACCAGTTACGTCACAGTTGTGAGGACTTTTTTGTGGTAAGGGAGGGGGTGTTGGTCTGTTTTAAGATGGCGATCAAAGAAGAAGGAAGCTTAGGGTTTAATGTCCCATCGACAGTGTGGTCATTAGAGACGGAGCTTGCGTTTGGATGTTTGGGAAGGAATGGGGAAGCAAATCGGCCGTGCCCTTTGAAAGGAACCATCCTGTACTGTACGCTGTGGAAACGCCTGAGCAGCGAGCAGTACAGCACAACACACGCGTCGGCCGGGAAGCCTATCCTCAGCCGGCGTTTATAAAGAGAATGTTCACGAATTAATCTCACACCTTTTCCTGCAGAAGCCGCCGCGTCAGATTGAGGAACGGTACCACTCCGCCAGCATATTTAAGGACCAGCCAGACGGCCGCCCGGCAAGTCACGCCCAATTCCGAACACGGAAGATCTCTGAGAAGAAGAATCACCGCAGAAGACGTGGTCCAAGAGGATCTATGCCAACGACCTCTTGAAGACGGACTCTGTAGTTTGCATACGACATAGTAGAATTGTAAACAGTAGAAGTAGAATAAACTTAGAGTTGAAACCATCTCGGAGTACAATGCAGTGGTGACGAGGAAGGACACGAATTGCACACGATGGAGGAAGCTCAGCAGCCATCACAACAGCCGACAATATCGCAAGTACTGGAAGAACTTGTTCGTCAATTTGCTCAACTACAACAACAGTTCCACTGGGACTTTAGCAGCTCCATCGACCACCACCGCCAATTCCCTTCCCGGCATTCAAAAATGTTCAAATGTCTGTAAATCTATCAGACCAAACTGTGTGGTCATCAGTCCGTAGCTTACAAACTACTTAAACCCAGGTAAACCAACCACGGACAACACACACACACCCATGCCCTAGGGAGGACTCGAACCTCCGACGGCGAGCAACCGCGCGCTCCGCAGTGAGGCGCCTTAAACCGCTCGGCTACTCCACCGCGACTCCCGGCATTCAACGAGGAGAAAGAAGACTGGGAGACGTACGAGAAGAGGATTAAGCAACATTTTCGGATCCACCAAGTCAGCCAAGTAAATCACCAAAGAGCATCTTTCCTTTCCTGGAATCATTCCCACATGTACGACCTCCTCTCTAAGTTACAACCCCAGGACCCATTCACCCTGCCATTTTCCCGTATCTGCGACACGCTCAATTCCTATAAGCGTCAACGGTTCCATATCCTGGTGGCGCGAGTAGAATTCTATCAATGCGAAAGAAGCCATAGAATCTTAGGCTGACGACATGGTCTGGGACCATATGATTCAGGCGGCTCCAGACATGACGCACTGAAGATGGAGGATCCCTCTCTCGAGCGGATCACAGAATTGGCCTGCACGTTCGAAGTATCCACGGCGGTGGACAGACGACTGGAATCTTGGGCAGATGTCGCAGCTATCCATGACACAGCAGTAGTCGACCAAGAAGATGTAGCCGCCATCCAAGACAAATACACTCGTCCCGACCACCAGAAATCTCGTCTGGCACAGCCAACTAAGGATCCGACACCAGATCGCCACACACGAGGATCCCGCCAGACGCCACCTCAATTACCTTCTCAGCGCTGCAAGCAACCTTTTCGGCTACCATCATGCCATGGGTGTTACACTCGCCATGAACGAGACGATTGCCCCAACCGATGGGCGACCTGTCAAAATTGCGGCCGAGAAGGACATTTGGCGTCCTTGTGCCGTTCATCCACCCCCGCCCAGCAACCCCACAATAATTCCCAGGTTACCACACCTATGGACATCCATCAAGTGGACATGGACGCGGTCAACAAGCTATGCATTGAAGTACACATCAACGGTACACCGATACAGATGCCTGTCGACACTGGAGCAGCCGTTTCTCTGCTAAACTACTTCTCCTACGCGGCCATCGGGGCTCCTCCACTTCAACCGGCGCCCAGCAGGTTGGTGACCTATAACAAACAGGAGATAGCGCTCCTTGGGCGCATGACGGACGAGGTCACTTACAAATCTATTACCCGTCACATACAGTACATGGTGGTCAACAGCCATCATAAAGCAGATCTTTTTGGATTGAACGCCTTTAAGGCCTTTGGCTTTATAATTGATGACCACGTGAATTTGGTTTCACCTCTAGTTCCATTCCCGGAGGTGGACGCGCTTTGTACTGAATTTCAAGATCTCTTCACGGCTGGCATAGGATGCGAGAAGGATTTTGAAGCTTCCTTACACCTCCGACCGTCGCCTCAAACTAAATACTGCAGGGCACGTCAAATTCCGGTGCCGCTCCATTAACCCCTGCAAGAAGAACTGGACCCCCTACAGAAAGAGGGAGTCCTCCACCGGTACGATTTAGTCCCTGGGCTACACCCCTCGTCTTGGTCCAGAAGCCTGGCCGTCACATTCGCCTTTGTGGCGATTTCAAAGCAACATTGAATCCTCAACGTTTGGTCGAGGACTTTCCCCTACCTCGTCCTTACGACCTTTTTCGAAAATTGGCTGGTGGTCAATTTTTTTCTAAGATTGATTTGGCTGCGGCCTACTTGCAAATTCCTCTGTCCCCTGAATCCCAGCAGTATTACCGTCATAAACACCCCAGATGGTCTGTTCCAGCTCACTCGGTTGATGTTTGGGCTGGCCAGCGCTCCTGCAATATTCCAACGTTATCTAGAACAGCTCCTGCATGACTTTCCCGGATGTATTAACTACCTCGATGACATCGTCATCACAGGCTCCACATCCGCAGAACACCTTCGCTGTGGAAACGCCTGGGCAGCGAGCAGTACAGCACAACACACGCGTCGGCCGGGAAGCCTATCCGCAGGCGGCGTTTATAAACAGAATGTTCACGAATTAGTCTCGCACCTTTTCCTGAAGACGGCGCCGCGGCCGACAGAAAAACGGTACCACTCCGCCAGCATATTTAACGACCAGCAGACGGCCACCCGGCAAATCACGCCAAATTCCGAAGACGGAAGATCTTTGAGAAGAAGCATCAACACAGAAGACATCGCCCAAGAGGATCCATGCCTACGGCCCGTTGAAGACGGACTCTGTAGTTTGCATACGACATAGTAGAATTGTAAGTAGTAGAAGCAGAATAAACTTAGAAACCATCTGGGAGTACAATACGCATCCCGGCATTTGTCTGGAGTGATTTAGGAAAATCGCGGGAAACCTAAATCAGGATGGCCGGAGGTGAATTTCAACCACCTTCCTCACGAATGCCACTGCGCCACCTCGCTCGGTGATGGCGATCAAGCAGCAAAAGATGCTTTCTATCAATACGATTTATGCTGTCGTTATAGTTTCATGTATGTCACCACAACAATAGTAAATATACGAATGGGTAATTTCATTAGAAATGTCCGAATTTGTGGGGTAGATGCGTTTGACTGTTGTGTCTGTTAATGTTGTCAGACTACTTAATGACCGTCTGCTGACATTTGAACAAAGGCTGACTCTTACTACGATGCGCCTTATAGGCCGTGCATTAAGCGGGTTCCAAACACGCCATTATCTCACATCTTGTGGCATCGAGTAACTCAGTTCGTAGCAAAAGTCCCCGACCCAGTCAGCTACTGTGACAAGCCACGTGTTGATGGCAGTGGCCGCACTGATTGTGACAGCTAATAGACGGCAGCAGTTCAGCAAATGAATCGTTAGTGCAACGGTGCGAGACATCAGCTGATGTGCAACCACGGCCTAATCCATACTAAGCAGCAATCCAATTCATACGATATCGATACAATCGGTGGTTGGCCTATACCCCGTCACACGAGCGATTTCTCAAGCACTTTTGACGACGATTACGAACGCCAATGTATCAGTAAATTCTAGAATGGAAAAGGATGCGCTATGCTTAACAGCAATCACAGTTGATCTTTGCAACCTAACGAATAATACTTTCAAAAGAAAAAAATCGCACTGGCATGTTTTACGCCACTGTTTAGGGTCTCCTGTAGTCTTATGATTTCTTATGCAAATATTTCGGTCAAAAATAATAAAAATATAAATAAAATTAAATACCGCGAAACGACTCTGCTATGTGTGTGTACTTGTAAATTGCTATAAATTGTATAAGCTATTGAAAATATAATC
Source organism: Locusta migratoria (assembly GCA_026315105.1). Taxonomy (NCBI): domain Eukaryota; kingdom Metazoa; phylum Arthropoda; class Insecta; order Orthoptera; family Acrididae; genus Locusta; species Locusta migratoria. The sequence continues at coordinate 732,257,979 of CM048755.1, read as the reverse complement.
CGGAACTCTCTTATTTTGATTTGCAGAGGATATTGAGGTGTTAACGAATAACTTTACGAATAAAAAGTGCTCATTTATGGTGGTTAGTGATTCTTTCATACACGGAAGTAAATTTTTACTTACTCGTAGCATCGCATAATTACAGCACTGTGAGAACAATGTCTGAACGTTTCCGATTGGAACTTTTTCAATAGAAACTACTTTTCTTCGTACTTAATTTTACAAAACATAGAGGCTTGTAATCCAGATATTTCTGGGGTTATCTCCCCTCTCCCCCCCCCCCCCAGTTTAAGTAAGTAAACGCCTAGTTTCAAATAATTAATGTGTCTGTGTATAAACTACCAAAAAACTGTTCATATTAAAAGGTGAGATTCTTGATAATATACATTTTGATAGAGGGTAAGAAGAAACATGTTAGTTACAAACATATGTTTATAAGGAGATTTTATATGTAGTCTCCAACAACGTGAAAATCACGTATAGATTTGAATATAATGAAATGTCTGAACTCCACAAAAAAATTAAAGGAACATACTTGAAATTCTGCATCAAACGTATCACGTATAGATTTGAATATAATGAAATGTCTGAACTCCATAAAAAAATTAAAGGAACATACTTGAAATTCTGCATCGAGCACGCCGCGTTAATCATAATGAAAACGTTTTTGGACTCTACAATTGTGATAATATCTATGCACTCAGCATGTAATATTCTCTCTGGTGGAATTTTAACATACAGTCAAAATTATTTGATATTTCAGAGTTTAACTGTGAGAAGCACACTTTTTTATGTATTTTTTAACTTTCACCTCTTTAAACTATTATTTTTATACATTTTCCATGTTTTAATTATGTTTTTCCGTTAAAAATGATCACCTGCCTTGCCGTGGAAGTTTTTCCTCTTCTTAAAATTTATTATCTTTGACTGAACCGGTTTATGTAAAATCAAGTGATAGTGTCATATCGTCGTTATTTTTGCAAATGTCTCTGAAACGGCGCGAGTTACGGAAAAAATAAAAGATAGCCAAGTTGTAGAGAATATTCTGTTCTATTAACCCGTTTATTGAATTTTAGTCTCAAAAGAACGGTTAAGCCATTATTTTCGTTTAAATTTCTAGCCGTCAAAACACGATTGCAAAGGCCTACTTTTAGTGTTACTACCGTGACCTCAAGTGGCGAGTAGTGGAAAACACATCCGGAATTTTGGCCAACGCCTCTATAATTTTATTCTATAGGATTTATTATCAGTTGCTATGTTTTTATCAATTAATTAACTTTTTTGTATAATTGTCATTAATAAAATGTATGGCTGAGTGTGCTTGTATATGTGTATGGTTGCATAGTAGTATGTCAACATTTAAAGTGTAATTTGATTTTTGGTGTTGTAGATTCGCTGGTTTTCTGGGTGCTTTGGGCCTCTTGCTCATTCTCGTGAACATCACACAGCAAATGAGAAACCTACTGGGTCGTGGTTGAGGACTCATATCAAGTCATCCCAGACATTGATTCACCAGCAAAACACTGACATGAAAGAAGGGGGAGCCATAGCCATATGGGGGTCAGTGACCCCAACCTCGCTTTATATATATATGTGTGTGTGTGTGTACAATTCATTGCATTTATATGTTACACAGTCATAGTACACTACGCGTATGCATATACCGGGTGATCAAAAAGTCGCCGGCCGCGGTGGCCGAGGAGACTGAGGCGCTCCAGTCACGGTCTACACGGCCAATACGGTCGGGGGTTCGAATCCCCCCTCGGGCATGGATATTTGTGCCGTCCTAGTTCGTAAGTAGTTAATAAGTAGTTTATAAGTTTAGGGACTGATGACCCCGTAGTTAAGTCCCATAGACTATACAACCATTTGAACCATTTGATCAAAAAGTCAGTATAAATTTGAAAACTTAATAAATCACGGAATAATGTACATAGAGAGGTAAAAGTTGACACACATGCTTGGAATGACATGGGGTATTATTAGAACAAAAAAAGTTCAAAAATGTCCGACAGATGACGCTTCATCTGATCGGAAAAGCAATAATTACCATAACAAATTAAGACAAAGCAAAGATGATGTTCTTTACAGGAAATGATCAGTATGTTCACCATCATTCCTCAACAATAGCTGTAGTCGAGGAATAATGTTGTCAACAGCAGTGTAAAGCATGTCCGGAGGTATGGTGAGGCATTGGCGTCAGATGCTGTCTTTCAGCATCCCTAGAGATGTCGGTCGATCACGATACACTTGCGGCTTCGGGTAACCCCAAAGCCAATAATCGCACGGACTGAGGTCTGGGGACCTGGGAGGCCAAGCATGACGAAAGTGGCGGCTACCAGTACCTTTATTTCCTGAAACCTACTGTGGTATCTGAAATAAAAGACACTAATGTTAGTTAACAACAAACTGTTCATTGGTCAACCATTATTAAATACTGAAAACGCTGAGCTCGTATGACAACATTAAAGTGTAACTCACTAACGAAAACTAATATGCTAGAGGAGCTGCAATATTGGAAAATCCATCCCTATTCTTATAACAGAAGAAACTGTCTTACATCAAGCAAAATTAAAATGTTAATACTCACTATACAGCTTGGTATGTTTGCAACTCTTTCTTGGCATCACATAGTCATTTAAAATCTACCATATGGTAGGACCATATATTCCACTTGCCCCAGCCCCATTACGTTCACTAGCCAAAATGTTCAAATGTTTGTAGAGTCTATGGGACTTAACTACGGGGTCATCAGTCCCTAAACTTACAAACTACTTATGAACTATTTACAACTGAGGACGGCACAAATATCCATGCCCGAGGGGGGATTCGAACCCCCGACCGTAGTGGCCGTGCGGACCGTGACTGGAGCGCCTCAATCCCCTCGGCCACCGCGGCCGGCGCGTTCACTAGCCCTGATTTTTTTCAGTTCTGCACAATAGTACGAACACACTGAGCTAAAGCGAACTTTGCAGTCCTCGTCTGTTGCACTAGGTAAAATTGAACGGACTTTCTCTCCTTATGGTTTCTAATTTTTCTTTCCTGGCGTGCCGAAATAATGCAAGCGCTGCCATCAAACCAAACATGAACTTTCGGTAGCCAAAATGATGCGATTTAAATCGCAATGTTATGATACAGGGGGTCTTGTGCGTCATACAAATATTTTTGCTCTCTGTACGCCTGAATTAAAACACTTACACTTGTCTCGTATATTCAATTTCTAGAATAGGAAGCAACCAATATGATCAATTCTTTTGACAACGATGTAGTATGAAAGGAAACTCGATGGATAACATATATTGTTTTTATTTAATTACAGCATTGTTGCAAATTTACTTACTGAAAAAGAAATTGCGCAAGATCCGGAACACAGAATACGAAAGAAGTCCCAGCCACGGATTTCAACAACAATAGATCATAAACAAGCAGAAAGCTTACTGTCGTACCCTCTTTTGGTCATCCGCGAGTTAGTGTTGTCTAGTGCGCAAGGTCAAATTCACGGAAGTTTACAACGTCTTTATTCCGTTCCATGGATAACCTGCCTGCTAACGATCACGGCTTGGTGTTAGTTCCACCAGATCTGCTGCTAGATGGAAATCGCGCGAGACCAATTTTGCGGCGGACTGTCATGAAATAGCCCCTTCCATACGAATGGAAGCATGTCGGTAGCGCACCGGAGATGGTTGCAGTGGTAAATTTTTCTTCGACCGAGAAGCAGAAGGTTCAATAAATGTCCGGTAGTTGGGTGACTGAAACTGGACTAGTTTCCACCAATGGGGACTGTGGACAAGTTGTACGTATGTTTAATCTCAAAAGGATTGCTCGTGGTGGACAATAAAATGTTCATCTGTTGTATTAAATCAATTTGCGATTGAATATGTTTCACTTGGGCACTGAATGACAGTATATTAGAAAAAGTAAAGAACTTGGTGTTGATGTAGATCTAGATCTTTCCTTGTAAACTGGTATGTGTGTCGTTCATTTTACGATGTATTTGGTGGCATTGAATGCGTTTATTGGGAGCAGCGACTTGTGAGGAAACAGCAATATTGTGAATTAGTCCAGAACCTTTATGCATTGAATAGGAAGAAATTAGGGGAGAGATGAAACCTGTTGCAATACTCTCAGTTTGATGGCCTAGTTGACATACTAAAAGTCCCCGAAGCTCCGGGCTGTGGAATCACGCTTATGACGTCATCAATATGGCCGAACTAAAAAATATGTGCTGTAATTTTTGAACGGCTGTAAATTCCCACATAATTAACATAAAAAGGTACTTTTTGCACAAAATAACAGAGGAAGGGGTTAAAAATTATTATGTAACAGTATATAACGTGTATATAACATTCCTTCTGAGTTATTTTAACCGAAAAGGAGAAAATATCATTATTTTCATCCATTTTTTGGAGTGTTTCGACGAATAACTTCGTGACTATGGAACAAGTTAACAATTTCTTTTCATTAATCTTGTAGCGCATTCTTAGAGCTTTAAAATAATACCAATACGTTTTTCCTGCCATTAATAATAAGGGAGTTACCTGGATTTGTTTATCGAAAGGTATAAGTGTTCACTAGTCAGACTCATGTTCTGCAATACAGTTTTCCCACACTTTCTCAGGAGCAGCTTACGCTTTACTAGAACAGTGACACAATGTGATTCTGTAGCAATTGGAATGCTACATTGTGTGTGCAGTACTACGAAAAATTTAGCATAATAATGCTTTTTGTCCGTGCTGATCGCACAGGTGATTGGGGATTGTATGTAGAAATGACGAGAAATATGTCCTTTTTTTTCCATTCAGCTGGCCACCTTGCATATGCAAAGTGCGCACATTTATACATACAACAGATGTCAACACTTGAAGACAGGCTGACACCACACGAGTTCCAAATACGAGTTCCACAGGACAGTTTGCGATTAGACGTACTGACAAAATGGGGGCTGGTAATTGGAGTGACAAGACGACAGAAGAAGTATTAATGAGATCTTTCAATCATCTGGTGGCCTGACACATGGACGTGGGATAACGAGTGGTACTCTGAATTTATGGGTGCAGGGGATGCATGCATGTTCAAAGCTCATTCAGCACTTTGAGAAACTTTGTGGTATAGAAGTAACCTCCTCTGACGTAGACGTTCAGCTAATGAAATCACGACAAGCATGTGATAATATCGATTCTTCAAAAGTGGTGGCGTGGTTCGCTTCACATTCTCCGCTCACAAATCGTTCTGACCTCATATTATTGTCAAGTGGTATTATGACAAGTGAGGCTATTAACTGTGACGATGCAGTTAATGCCGGAAAAGCTGCAGTTGGAAGAATTGCAGGCAAAACATTCACGGATGTTCATTTATATCGAAGTGACAAGGTGCGGACATTAGCACACTTGACTAGCGCTGTCAAGATCAACGATGACTGCGGCGCGTCAGTCACGATCTGCACGGCCACTACGGTCGGGGGTTTGAATCCCCCCTCGGGCATGGATATTTGTGCCGTCCTTAGTGTTAGCTAGTTCATAAGTAGTTTGTAAGTTTAGGGACTGATGACCCCGTAGTTAAGTCCCATAAGCTATACAAACATTTGAACTTTTTTTTTCAACGATGACATTGTTACACCTATTAACACCATGAAGCTATTCTTCAGAGTTAGTTGTGTTGCGAAAACTGATGAGGACCTCCAGAAATGCATAAACCATGAACTGATAACTCATCCCTTATCCTTGTTTGATGATTATTACATGAGAAAACTACAAAACCCGATTTTGTATGTTATATTTGGTAACATTCTGTCAATGTTGTAGATGGTGGATATTTACAGCGAAGAGTTGTTTGGTCACAATGTTTGACTTAGAAAGAATTATATGGACTGTACGTAAATTATGTGAGGAAACATTTCGGTAATAATTGCGTTGTCGTTTTTGATGGTTATTCCACGTCCAGCACAAAAAGCGAAGAGCGCAGACAACGTCAGACAAAATGTCAGTCTCCTGTCATCCACTTTACAGAAAATATGATGTGCACAGTGTGCTAAGAAAAATTTCTGAACTATTCTGAAAATTAAGAATGTTTCATTGTTGATTTATGAAATCATCTGGAACTTGGTAATATATTGACTTGGCAATCACAGGCTGAAGCTGATAAACTGATTGTTGGAACAGTATTGGAGATGGCAAAGGAGAAGGAAACTATAGTGGTTGGTACAGATCTCGATTAACTCGTCCTTCTAATTGCACTTGCTCCTGGTAACGTACCCATTTACTTTCAGAAGGCGTCTGTGGGAAAAGGCCCTTCACAGACTCATCATATTACATCCCTCCAAGAAGCACTTGGAGATTTATGTCAAGGTATGTGATTTTTGATTTTTGCATTATGTGACACGACATAGTTCTAGTTGGGCCAGGGGAAGAGAACAGCATTTAAACTCCTCCAAATAGAGCCTAAAATTACTTCTATTTTCAATAATGTCAACACAAATGCTCAAGAAGTAACTGAAGCAAGAGAGCAATTTATGTTAGCATTGTATGGTGCACCTAAAGGAACGACCTCATCAAATAGTCTTAGATATCAGCGTTTCCTAAAAGCTGTGGCAACACGTCCAATCACCTTTCAGATAGATCTTGCTCGACTTCATCCAACATTTGCGGCAGCAAGAGAGCATTCAAAACGTGTTTATCTTCAGGCGCAGCAGTGGAGGAGCAAAGAGTTGCTACCTACTTCATAGGGATGGGTCTTTAAAAATAGTTTTTTCAGCCAGTTTTAACTCTAGTGCTATATCTGTGGTTGTTTGGGAATCGGTAGGAGTGGTTAGGTGAGAGGGTGCCACCGCACAGGGACGAAAACCATTGAGCAGTTTATTACAGATACTTAACTTGACATGAAGATGGCTGAGTGAACTGGATACAATGTTATTGCCAGCTGTTGAAGCGCGTCCAAGCGCGAGTACAATAATCATGTATAGTGGCTAATAGTATCCTCCAGCCTAACCAGGTGATAGGCTGTGGCGGTATCCGGACTGTCTACACTTGACGGTAGACGGATGACTGATGGCCCTTCGCTCCTGGTCCAAGACTGACGTTCCTCTTCTTGCTCCTCGCCCAGGTCCGCCGACGCCCACTCCTCCTATTGGTCGGCGTCTGCGCATGTGCAGTACGGCGTCTCTAGAGACGACGAGCTGACCTGGCCACATCTCTGGTGCGCGGCTTCGATATCGTATCGACACAGCATCAAGAAACTCCTGCCCCCGACTTCATCTTAAAGTTAATATCTTGCAAGTGTGAATCTGGATGTGAAAAAATTGTCGTTGTTGCAGTGTTGGTTTACAGTCTTCTGTATTGCGTGGATATTGCAATGACAGTGGTACAGCAACTCAAATATTCTCGATTTTGATGAGGATAATGATGAACCTTCGGTGCAGGAATGTTATGAGAAAGATGATTCAGATGTTTAAGATGTGATTCATATTTTTAACAGCAAATTTATGAAGACATTCAGCTACTTATATTGTAACAATTTTATTCGTATGTACTGGCGTTCAGAGTGCAATCTGTTCATTTTTTGCACATAAGTGTTAATTATTGCTGGTCAGAGTGCACCCTTATTAGTTGATTCAATGACAAAATAATATCATTAGTAATGGTTCCTTTTTGACAAAATAATTTACGTCTCACCTTTAACCAGGCAATAAAGCTGGTAAATATAAACACATATATGTATATATAAATGAATGAATCTATATATTTAATGTAAATTTGTGATACTAACCAGCGCTTTGTATATTTATATATATAGTATTTATTTTTGTAAAAATAAATGCTGAGATGTGTGCAATGTTTATGGAAACAGTCGTATCACTATCTTTTGAGAATATTCACATGTACTTGCAAGTCTTGAAGAAGGTTTTAAGAAATATCTCCTTACAATTCTAACATGCGGTAAATAATTTCACATAACTCCCATATTATTAATGATAGGAAAAACATACTACTATTGTTTTAATCTCTAAGAAAGTTGTTACATCATTAATTTAAAGAAAAACATTATTTCGTTGCATAATTACACAGTTATTAATAGAGAAACGTCAGAAAAGTTTGAAAAAATTATATATTTTTCGTTTCTGTTAGTATAGCTCAGAAGAAATGTTATATATACATATGGTGTTGCTATACAAACGTTTTTCAGGTCTTCCTCTGTAATTTGGCCCGAGAAGGACCTTTTTATATCATTCCTGTAAGAATTTATACCCGTTCTAAGACTACTCTACAGTTTCTTAGGCCTCCATATTGATGACGTCATAACTGCGCTTCCAGAGCCCAGAGCTTCGGGGACTCTTACTATGTTAACTAGGCCATCAAACTAAGACTATTGTAAGAGGTTTCATCTCTCCCCTAATTTTTTCCTATTCAGGCCCTTTTTTTGCATAAAGGACCTGGACTAAATCGTCAGAAGGCACATGGTGCTGGCTGTTTGTTAAATGCACGCGGTAACTGATATAGTGGTGATAGAAAGCGATTCAGAAATATAGTCTGTGCAACTTTTCATAGCGTAAGTTACCGGATCTTTCGACAGGATGTTACTACTTGGGTGTTGAGAATGGAGCCCCTGAATGTGAGTGATGGGTGGTGAGAGTTCAAAACTTTATTAAATTGTGTTGATAAAGTCACTCTAAGCTTTGTCAGATTGTGGTTGACTGTTATCGAGAGCTACGAGATGGGTGGCATAGAGGAAACTGTAAAATACCAAGCGTCACAATTATACTTTTTCTGTGATATTTTCATGGCCCTGTCACTGGATTGGACTTAGTTGGTGCTGTGGATATTGGACTTGACAATGCTTAAGTTAAAAGTTTGTATAAACAATTGTGCACATTGATAATTGTTTGATAGCTAGACACTAACATTTTCTAAGTGTTGAGTTCAATAATTATTTTCGAAGAGTACAGCTTGTGATGTAGACATAAACCCTTCCTTTCTTTCATTCTCTCACATCCAGTTGTTAAATTCCTCAACCTCAAAATACTACTGTTTGAAATCAAGAAGTGCCCTCCATACCTCAACATGTCACAGTTCACACAAATCACACCACACAAAGATTCCATAACGTCCTCGGATCATTATTTCCAAATGCACCTGTCACACAGTGTATCTGCCATAATATTTGGCTCTTGTGCGTCTCTGGTTCTACTTAGCCCACCATTTTCCAATCAGCCCTAACCACCGCAATGTTCGCCAGTTCTCACTACGTGACCAAGGAGATGACTCAGGGAGCACAGTTAGTGTATTTGAGCAGTATATCATTCGATTCCGAAAAGCCCTTTGTAATCACCACTACTCTGGTCCAACTTTTCTCATCCACTGTTTTTTCCCCACAAAACTCAACTACCATAGTTCACATACTTCAGAATACAGACTACATCTATCACCACAAAGTAGAACCTTCTCAAGCCCATGCCAAAGCCTAGCATTGCCAGAAATGCATTAATTACAATGGACATCTCACTCTGGATTGTAAAATCCTATCCACCTGCCCACACTGCGAAGCTAACCACCTGTGCAAACAGTGTCCCACCCAACCTTCTGTCCCCCTCCCCCCATTTGTAACACCGGCAGCTAATTACATCCCAATTATTCCTATAATTGCACTGAAAAATCCCTCCATCTAAACCTGAACTGTCTGTAGAGAAATTGTTAGATTCTGCCATAAGTTGCATTGTATGTAATCTTTATTAATTGATGAATAGTTTCGGACACACGTCCATTATTAAATCATCCTAAAACTTTCTTAGTTGCCTGTGTAAACGACATACTATGAATATAAGTAACAATACAAGGACAGCCACTGTACTGACTAGTCATAATGGACAAGCAGAGTGTCGAAGTGTACAAGAGTACAGAAATGAACGTCATGCGACAGAAAGTTATCTTATGGTTGTCCACTGAGTCTACTCAATAAACTGATGTACCTATATTGTCACTTGTGTGAATGGTATGTCCTTCATACAGGAACTAAAAGTTATGCTGAGAGGATTGCATGATAATGGATGCATTTCGGAAACTAGTAATCTACAATTACTTACATTAAAACGTATGGCAGAATCCCAATCATCTCTCCAACAAATTCAGAAGTTATTAATCTATTTCACCTGCAGCACGCTGCAAGTTCATGAAGTTACTTCCCAACCCTAATTCACCCAAACAACTCCCTACATCCTGTACGAAATGCTGAAGAACATTCATCTATTTTAGCACGCCAAGTCTTTTATCAAGTCACCCTGGCTGCCCGTTCAGTTTTCTTTTTAAATATAAACTCCACCTACTTTTCCTATTTTCCTGAATAGACGCCGTTATCTAATACGTCCTCATACCGCCTTGAGCAGCCCCTCCAACCAATAGCACCTAGAAGGCAAGGCCTCACAACTGGCCGTGCCTACGTCACACCGAGAGACCGCGAACTCTAGCTGACTAGCCGGCCGCTAGGAGGCGGCGGGCACGCTCCAGCGGCCAGCCAGTTAGCAGGCGGCCGCGGCCTCTCAGTGTGACGTAGGCACGGCCCGTTGTGAGGCCTTGTCTTCTAGGCGTTGTTGCTCCAACCCACATCATAGCTAGTTCCTTCCAAACAATCTCTTCTTTTTCTGCACGACTTCAGTGCCAGCTCTGTTTCTTCATCCTCTGTTTACTCTCCACCATGGTATTACTCATTCATTCATTACCTGGTCATCAAATCAGTCGGAAGCAGCTACTCGTTATATTGAAGAACATCATAGTACACTGCCAACTCTACCATATAAGCTTTACCTCAAAATTTTTATGTAATATTCTGCTTTAGAAGAGATGAAGGGGCTTTTTCAGGATAGAGTAGGGTGGAGAGTTGCATCAAATCAGTCTCCGGACTGTAAACCGCAACAAAAACTATCTTGTATATCTTTCTATAATTACCGTTGCTATTATTATGAAATGACAATAACGGAATCAATCACGAAGGAGGTTTCAGTGACATCCTACACAAAATCATCGCTCCTTTCTGGACATTTTGTAGGTGGATCGTGAAAATCTCGATAACGGTCCCCACTTACCATAACCTTAGTTTGGTCAGGGGATCTTGTTACTGTTTGCAGTTCCTTAAAACATCACGTGGCGACACACATTCAAAATTTGTCGCATCTTTGACAGGATCATTTTCTGTCTGTTCAAAGACAGTCTGCTTCCTGATATTCCATATTGGCAAATCTACCAGTGTTGCACGTACCGTGTACTTCCTCCGTCGAAAGATTAAGCACAAGATTTAGTTCCGTAAGTTATAGCCCTTCCTTCCACCTCTTTTTATGGAAGGAAGATTAGGGTTCAACGTTCCGTCGACAGCGTGGTCATTATAGTCTGAGTTTCATTTGCCTGTAGCGATTTAGGGCAATCACGGGGAACTTACATCTGGATGGCAGTAGGTGGATTGGAACCACCATCCTCCCTAATGCGAGTGCTGTGTGTTACCACGCACGGTCCTCTTGTTATGGCTTCGTTAAATAACCCAGGCAAAATGCTGGATTGCTTGCATTGCTAATTCCATTCCCTAATCCGAACTTTCGCTTTTTCTATAATTATCTCATCACCTTGTTTGCCATCATTGTCTTTCCTGTTCAGTGCAGTTCAAGTTAGTGCAGTTTTAAGACGTAAGTAATAATATTTTCGCCTGCTTTGCTCACACCCGATTCTCCTGTCGCAGTTGTTCCCGGCGTCTGCTACATGGTGCGGAGGTACGAGCTAAACTTGCTGGTTTCGTGAGCGGCAGGATAGCGGCGCGTGCTTACACAGTAAGGCAGGCGGCTGTGATAGGAACCATGTGCTCGCCCGGTGTGACCTACATTCAGCCCGCCATGGGACTCCACGCGCACCGCTACTGCGCATGCGTCGCTGCTCCCCGCATTACATTTCGCATCACCTCCTAACTTCTAAATCTATTATATAAAGCAGAGTGTTCGTATATTTGTATGTGTTGCATACAAATCTACAGTTTTGTTCCAATCTTTATGAAATTTTGTATAAGTAAGCTTCAATCCATGAGGACGGTCGCCGTAAATGTAAGAATCACATACGATATACAGTTCACGAGATATGACGTCATAAAGAATTACATGCGCGAAAAACTGCTGCATTTTGCGACAATGCTGCTCATTTTCTCCTAAACCATTGGACCGATTTCAACCAAATTTGGTACACACATTCCTTACCGTGAGGTAACAATTGCTGCATGGATAAGAATCAAATACGGCAGATGGTTCAAAAGATATTACGTCATAACCAACAGAAATCGCAAAAAAATGCCATATAATGCGGCGAGACTTTATAAATACACTATATGGGAATGAGAGTACTTAGCGACTTGCAACAAACTTTGAACATAATTTCAAACCTTTATTAAACTTTTTCTCGCTGACAACCATAGCGAAATGATGAAAGGAAAAAAGTTTCTCGCTTACTACCTATGTGCTGTGTATGGAGTAAAACTACGGCATTTAGTATGACACTAAAAATTATGATTTGTACACTACAAATTGTAGTCGCAGTAAATTTTACAGGCTGTATACACAAATATAGTTGAATGTACCTTCTAAATTGTATCACAGTACGACAAGTAGTTCGTGAGATATGCGTGCATAAACTGTAACGTTAATGGAAAACCGCCCCATCACGCACAATCACTAATTGTATTCCCAAGAGATTTTATACACGTACAGACCTTATACAAATGAATATATACCTGAAAAATGGAAGGAATAAATAAATAAATACCCGGGCAAAAAATGTTCAAATATTTTTACAGCTTATGGGACTTAACTAAGGGGGTCATCAGTCCCTAAACTTACAAACTACTTATCAACTACCCTATACTAAGGACGGCACAAATATCCATGCCCGAGGGGGGATTCGAACCCCCGACCGTAGTGGCCGTACAGACCGTGACTTGCGCGCCTCAGTCCTCTCGGCCACCGCGGCCGGCAAATACCCATGTTTTTAGCTAGTTAAATATATTGCTGCCGATCATTCCTACGAGTAGATATAAAAGTAAATTCCTACCATCTTAAATGAATTCAGCCAAATTAAACTGTATCGACCTGGCTGTGATGCCTGTTTGTCGGTACATACATACCAATCAAATGTTCAGATGTGTGCCAATCTAACACGGCACCAAACTGCTAGGGCCATCGATCCCTAGACTTACAAACTACTTAAACAAACGATAAGGACAACAGACTCTCCCATTCCCGAAGGCGCACTCGAACCTGTAATCACGATAATGAATGCGCTACACGTTTTTTATTTTAATTATTACAAACATTCTGCTGGCTATTAAAAATTCGTAGACACTAATTTTCATGCCAATCTGCATCTACTGGTGGTAATAATAAAGTTATTATAATATCATCCTCACTGCTAGCGTCACGAGATACTGTACTACAGGCAGCAGAGTACAGAAAAAAGTGCACTTACGTCTCCCTCGGCTAATGAAATGGATTTTATTTGATTTCACACTGCAAGCGACTCGTCAGTACGGGAGATTCGAGTCGTGTCTTTGTGAATGTGATCGTCTACCCAATTTGTGCAGTCTCCCAGTCTCCTGGTTGTCAGGCAGATGGAGACACGGTTTGCATATCCCCGTGTAAATACGGGGCAAACATACAATCTCACATTTATATAAAAAGATTATGGTGCTAATACCTAGAGGTAAAACATTGTCACGTGATATTGTATAGAGTGCAGATGTTCCAAAATCAACTTTCCACTGCCTCATGGTAGACATATTTTACTTCCTTCACTGCAGTTAAGGGGACCTGTATGTGAAAATGACTTGAAAAATCGAAAAAAATTGCCTCCACCTGAAAGAAATATTTCTCCCGTTACCAAAAATATATGATCTATTTACTTGTACATAATTGTTATAACCTTAGACGCTCTTTGAACAAATATCTGCACACTGACCACGCTGATGCTTCAGGCAAGGAGTATCACCATAAACACTCCATACCTGTCACAGTCATGGAAACAATAAAGCCAATATGAGGAACCTTTCAGATAAAAAATTACTTAGCAAATGTCTACATGGCTGTACACAAAATCCTAAAGAGAGTTTCAACAGCTGCGTGTGGCAACGAGTACCGAAAACAGTGTTTGTTGGATGGAAAGTGCTCAAAATAGGAGTGATTGATGCTGATATATGTTTCAATGATGGTGTAATTACCAGGACAAAAGTAATGGACAAATTAGGCATCCAAGCAGGAAATAATGTAATAGCTGCTCTGACTGCCATAGATCGCCAGTGACTAGTTGAAGCCGAAGGGGCTGCGGAAGCCACCACTAAAGAATTGAGAGTTAGGAAAAGACTCCTGAAAAAGTCTGCAGAGGATAAAAAAGCAAATGACCAGCAAGATTATGCCACTGGAATTTTCTGAAAGAGGCATACGGCGAGTAAAAAACACTAAATATTCTTTTCTCATTTTCTCGAAATTAAATTTGCAGAACATAATCTTCATGATGGTTTTAGCTATGTTCACCAAATTTCTCGCAATTGAAGAATGGGACAGTATCTTTCTATTATGTGCAATACATTGCAGAAATGATCTACGTTTGTCATTCTGAATATATTTTTAACGCTAATTTTTAGACAAAATAGTAATGAAGTGTAATAAGGGTTTTTCTATTTCCTCGGATATACTCCAAACTACAAAACAAGAGGCATAATGTGTTCCTGCGATTGTTGACAGCAGCCTGCCACTGTCTAAATGCTATTAGATTGGCGATGCACCAGAAAATGGTCCCAGAATGGGAACGTGTATCATAAAAATATCTATTAGGCAAAATATTGTATTTCTTAAGCTATAACAAATATTCAAATAAATTTCCTATTACAGCTTCAGTTAACGTCATTCAATGTTGGTAGAAAACCGCAACTTCTTCCGCATTGCAGATCAAGAGTAATGTGCACCGAAAGCAAGGTATGAAAATGCAGCCTGTTGAAGTCCAGGTCCCATTAACGCAATTTATTGCAATTATTTTATGGATTACCTCAACCTAATCGTCATCACATAGGGTTCTGCAGATGAAAGGGCAAGAGTGTTATTCTAATTTGCATGAAGGTATGTTATCATCTTCTTTATTATGTCTTTGAGTTAATGTTGTATATATGCTCTCTCACAATAACGACAGCATTAGTCACAGGCCGTTAAAATCACTGCGCTATGGAGGTCAGCATATAGGTGCGCGGTCCATATTGGACTGCACTTTTATTTGTAATGGTACCTTGTCTTTCTGGATATTTTTTGTGTGTTTCATCCATATTTGTCTGTGACATAGTGCTGCAACATTTACAGATCAGATGCTCAAATTTACTGTTTGATAGTCTAATGACACTGGTGATTCTCAGTTTGCGCTAAACATTCACATTTGTTGAGTCCGGTTCTGTTACAGTATGATTTATTGTTTCTCTGCACGTCATAAAATAACAATGCATCGTCTACTTGAGATAAATGTCGCTTAAAAGCCATTCCATGCAAAATATTCGATTGGATACTTGTCGCCGCACTGGAATAGCCGCACGGTCTGGGACGCCATGTCATGAATTGCGCAGCCGCTCCCGCCGGAGGTTCGAGACCCCTAGGACACTAGTCTGCGTGTTGTCCTTAGAGTAAGTTAGTCAAAGTAGTTTGTAAGTCTAGGGCCGATGACCTTAGCAATTTGGTCCCTTAGGAATACAAACAACGTTTGTGCGTTTGTGTCGTTTTCATACGACACCTGGCAGTATTATCCATAAATCTTTCATTATTGCAGTCAATGCAAGTGCTTCGAGAATGAGGTCCTCTATCAAATTTCTCCAAACTTGGGTTTCTGTAATATAGTTGCTGCAAGGTTGGTAGCATTTTTGTCACCCACAACATGACGTTCTATCCGGCTGCACCTTGGATCAGGTGTTACATCGATTGAAGACCACACATTTGTCTCGCCTGCAAGCAGCTAGATAATGATGGACAGGAACGAAGATGATAAGAGAAATAAAAATCCAAATTAAGGCCTACACCACTCCAATGCTAACGGCGTTCGCAAGTCTACAGCTGAAAGTGTAAAGGTGGATGGTCAGAAGCTCAAAGCGTGATCAGGCTATCATCGGCTCTGAACAAGGTACGTCCGATATTTGTAAACCGCCGATGATGTTTCCGATATCATCGTCGACGTCTAAACATCGATGCCGCAAAAGCACCGTAGAAATACACGTAATGTCAAATATATTCATGAGTAAAGACAGCAACAGTCAGCATCATGAATTCGACTGTTGCTGAGCATTCAAATAAATTAAATGGCGAAATTGAAACTTTGCGCTGCACCGGGACTCTATAACGCGGATTTCCCGCTTCGGGTCGGAGGTTGCCTTAGCCAATTAGGCTGTCACGCTTCCCGCCCTGTCCACATTCTCAAGCTCTAGCACACTGCGATGGTGGTGCCCCCTGTCCATTAGTTCCTCCCGCTCGCAGCCTGCATGTTACTCTGTGCTGCAAGGCATCGTGTGTATTTATGTGTCCGCTCAGAAATTGTCAATTGCCTATTAGAGGCATATATACAGTTATTAATATTCTGTTCTTTCGGAGATGTCCGAAAGAACAGACACCGTCGGTTGACATTGAGGCCATAATTTTAGAAATTCGAAATAGATACCATACTCATCTATATATTTACTCGATCTAACAATCTGCAAGGGAGATGGCAAATACCTCTTTCAAATTTATAAGAACCTAAACGGCAAAGAAATAAACATATATGCTTCCTCCTTCCACCTCAAATGTTTGTAAGTCTAACTAATGTGGTTATCGGTTGCTAGACTTACAAACTACAGTACTTGAACAAACTTACGCTTAGGACACGACACACACCCATGCCTGAGGGAGGACTCGAATCTCCAGCGGGAGCGAACGCCCAGTCGTTGACATCGTGGCTAGAACCTAGCGCCCATTCCCGGGCGGCCAGCCACCTCAGCATGCGCAGACTACCGGCATACCACTCAGTGATTCATAGGTTTTCCCCGTTTCTTTTCATTTCAAACCCCACCGCTAGGTAATGAATTACAATCTTTTGTATATTAAAGAAATAATCTCCGGTAGGTCCAAATGTACATTGCCGGGGTAAAAAAAAAACCGTAGAAGTTATGTATACATTTGTAGCCAGAGGGTCCGAAAGGGTTACGTAGTGTGAAAGTTTAGGGACCGATGAGCACTGCAGTTATGTTCCATACACGTACAAGCAAACATTTATCCAATTGTTTCGAGCGGAGGGACGTGTTCGGGTATGGAGACAACTTCATGAATCCATGAATCCTGGATGTCAGCTGCGGACTGTTAATGCTGGTGGAGGCTCTGTAATACTGTGGGGAGTGTGCACCTGGAGTGACATGGGACCCCTGATACGTCTACTTACTTCACTGACGGCTCACACGTATGAACTTATCCTGGCTGATTACCTGCACCCACAAGTCCATGAGTATATTGTGCATTCGGACGGACTTGGGAAATTGCAGCAAGACAGAGCGACACCCCACACATCATAATTGCTACACTGTGGCTACAGGAATACTAGTAGCCTGAGTTTAAACGTCTCCGCTGGCCGCCAACATTATTGAGCATACCTGGGATGCCTTTCGACGTGCTATTCAGAAGAGATCAATACCCACTCGTACTCTTACTGATTTATGGACAGTCGTGTAGGATGCATGGTGTCAATTCCCTCCAACACAACTTCAGATATTTTCGAGTCCATCCACTTCTGCGTGCTCTCGGGCACCCTACACGATATTATGCAAGTCTACCAGTTTCTTTGCTTCTTCAGTGCATATAAAATAGCGCTGTAGTAAAAGAACTAGACGTCTACGTTTAGTAACACTGAGGTGGCAAATTGCATGGGATAGCGATATACACAAAAATAGATGGCTGTAGTCGGAGGTAGATAAGGTATAAAAGGGCGGTGCATCGCACAGCTGGCATTACTCCGGTGAATCATGTGAAAAATGTACAATGTGATTATTCCCGCACGACGAGAATTAACAAACGTCGAAGGAATAATGGCAGTTGGAGCTAGAGGCATGGTACATTCCATTTCGGAAATCGTTAGGGATTCCAGCATTCGCAGATTCACAGAGTCAAGAGTGTGCTGACGATAGCGCACTTCATGTATTACCTCCCACTATTATCAGTGCTAACAGATAGGCGACACTCATTGAAAGAACCAGAAATCAATCTGGTCCGTACGACGAACGTATCCGTCAGAACAGTGAAGCGAATTTTTTGGTGTTAATGGGCTATGGCCGCAGACGACTCACTAAGTGTCTTTGCTGACAGCACGACATCGCTTACAGCTCCTCTCCTGGCCTCGTAGCCAAAGCTTTGCACCCTAGGGCCTAGACTACTGGAAAACCGTACCTTCATCAGCTGAGACCCGATTTCAGTTGGTAAGAGCTGATTGTAGGGTTCGCGTTTGCTGCAGAATCCTAGTAGCCATGCACTCAAGTAGTCAACAAGGCATTATGCAAGCTGTGGTTGCTCCATAATGTTGTTGGCTGTTTTTACAAGGAACGGACTGGACACTCTGGTCCACCTGACAGGATAAATAGCTAGAAATCATTATGTTCGGCTACTAGGGAATCCTTTACAGTCATTAGTGGGTCTTATGTTCAAAACGACAGTGCTAATGATTTGGCTACTCAAATCGTATGACATGCATGCCACCGAAAGTTTATGCACGTAATCGAAAGGTCAGTTGGTGCACAAATTCCTGCACCAGCATTTCGCAATTACTTACGATCATAGAAGCAGCATTGTTCATTATTCTGTTGTTGTCTCCATGCTACGGCGAGTTGGCCATTCTTCACCGGGGAGAGGAGGTCCGACATGATATTAGGAGTTACCCCGTGACTTTTGTCACCTCAGCGTGTTTATCTGTATTTAGAGTCACTTTAAAGTCCATAGATCATGGGAAGAACTTGTTTTCTTCTGGTAATTTCTTCCTGTGAACTATCTGCGGATTTCGACTCTAGTTTCTAAGTAAATATACGCGACTTGACTACTACGGTTATCAGTCCCTAGGGTTAGAAACTAACTAAATTAACTTAAACTAACCTATGGACAACACACACACACACACACACACACACACACACACACATGCCCGAGGCCCAAGGTTGTGCTCTAGCTACAGTCAAGCCACGAGCTTGTGGTACAGACTACCTTCATTTACAGACTTTTTTAAACAAATATTGTTTTATATCTGTCCAAACCATGCAAAAGATTCTGTATAAGAATTCGTCATTATTCTTAGAGTGTCTGGAAATATATTCTCATTGTTTGAACGATACTGGAAGCCATTTGGAAAGGTGTAATTTAAAAATACACTAACGGAAATAAAAATTAATACACCCTCTCAAAATTTATTCAGTATTTATTGTTAAATCAGTGCACACTTAGTTCATGAAATTATTTCATTTACAAATCAATAGGTCAAACGGTACTGAGGTACCACACATCGATACATGCTGAAACACCCGCATTAGTATGTGGTATATATTCCACGGGCGGCAATGCAGGTGATAATTCTGCCAACAATTAGATCATAGAGACGGCGAACAATGTCTTGGAAAACGTTATTCCGCGCCCGTTTAATCTGTTCTCGTAGTTCTGTAAGTGTTGTCGTCCCATCATATCCCACATATGATCGATTGCAGACAAGTCTGAAGATGGTGCTGGCCAGGGACGTTGGTGCGCGTCTTGCAGGGCACGTTGAGTTTCACGCCCAGTGTGTTGGAACAACACATCACCTTCCTGTTCCAAGAATGGCAAAAGAACGGGCCTTACAACATTCTGCGAGTGTTGACTGTTGTGGCGTTGCCGTTCGCCACAACGCTTGCGGTATACACATGTCACCGCACCACTTGAAGAAGGGGCGATAAGTCGTCTCACAACACTTCATCCGACGTGGGCGCCGTAAGACTCATTACCTCTCTGCCTTGCGCCGCGTGCCGACCAATCAGAAGAAGATCAAATGTTCAAATGTTGGTAAATCTATGGGACCTAATTACGCGGTCATCAATCCGTAGCTTACAAACTACTTAAATTAAGGTAAACTAACCTAAGGACAACACACCCACCCTTGCCCCAAGGAGGACTCGAACCTCCGACGGCGAACAACCGCGCGCTTCGCAGCGAGGCGCCTTAGAACGCTCGGCTACTCAACCGCGGCAATCAGAAGAAGAGGGCTCGCCAAGATATGCCGGCGCAACTAGAGCAGTCTAGCACAGGACTACGTCCAATTTACCAGCGAGTACGGAGCAAGTACAACGAGCCAGCCGTCTAACCGAGCGAGGTGGCGCAGTGGTAACACACTGGACTCGGACTCGGAAGGATGGTGGTTCAAATCCACCTCCGGCCATCCACATTTAGGTTTTCCGTGATTTCCCTAAATCACTCCAGGGAAATGCTGGGATGGTTCCTTTGAAAGGGCACGGCCGATTTCCTTCCACATCCTTACCCAAATACTCCGAGCGTAAGCTCCGTCTATAATGACCACGCATTCGACGGGACGTTAAACTCCAAGCTTCCTTCCTTCCTCCCAGCCGTCTACAGCGACAACCCGGAACACTACTAGTGATTGATGTATTGAAGAACTGTGTGCTATGTAATAGGCAGAAGCGAACCACAATCATATCACATAAAAGTTGAGTACTCATATGTCTCGCAATAACATTATATGTGAACTAATAGCATCTTTCAGTTGCAGATCTTGTCCACAATCATTGCTAGCCACGGCCCACCTCCCGAACCTACCGTTCCGGAACAGCATCCCGAAAGGAAGATACAAAACCGAGCGCTGGTCAGGTCCACACAAACACCGAAGGTGATCGAGAGTTGTAGCTTATCGCACTCCAAACCATAAAGCCTGGGATGGGGGCAGTGTGTCGTGGACGAATGACCTCTACGAGACAGAGTTTGACCGGGTATACGTCGCACGCGCAAACTAATATCACTTGCGTCCAGCCGCGCGGGCACCACCGCGCGGTCTGGGGCGTCATGTCATGGATTGCGCAGCCGCTCCTTTCCCAGATCCGAGTCCTCCCTCAGACATTTGTGTTTGTCGTCTTTATCACAATTTAGTCTATGTAGTTTGTAAGTGTAGATTACCTGCCTGGGGAGTTTCGTCCCTTTGCTTTACAAACATCTGAACTTGCGTGCTCCCAGAATCTGTTTCCATAGCTTGAGACCACGGTCCGCCATTCCATCTTCCAAATAATCCTCTGATGGCACCAGTCAAGCTATTCACGTCAGTGAGCTGAGTGGAAGGCGAGAAAGAGGTGTGCGTGCCATAGTCCCACTGCTAGAGACCGGTTGGTGTTGACACTTCTGGGATCACAAACCCTGTTTTCTGCGATGTAGCTACGTGATCTGGCACTTCTACCCTCATAATACGACGACCTTTTGCTGCGTGGACGTCCAGAGCGGCATCTATGGGTGTTAAAATGTTCACATCAGCATTGCAACAAACGTCGTTGCACAGTTGATGCAGTGCGTCCAACATGTCTGACAATTCTCTGAAAGGGAAAACCCACACCTCATAAAGCCACAATTTGACCGCTTTGAATCTGTGAGTACGAAGCACGAGTTTGTCTCCAAGGCATGGCGCCTTTTTGCTCCAGTCCTTCATATCACATTGAGCCTTGTGACTGTAAACATCCCTATTAAAGGGTACACACAAATGGCGCTCTTGCAGCTACGTCACAGAGCTGTCTCTTGACAGAGGACTCTGTAATCATTATCAGCACATCTACTATCTTCCAGGTGGCATCTGACATTGTTGTTGTTGTTG
Source organism: Locusta migratoria (assembly GCA_026315105.1). Classification (NCBI taxonomy): domain Eukaryota; kingdom Metazoa; phylum Arthropoda; class Insecta; order Orthoptera; family Acrididae; genus Locusta; species Locusta migratoria. The sequence continues at coordinate 732,236,101 of CM048755.1, read as the reverse complement.
TTGTTGTGGTCTTCAGTCCGCTGACTGGTTTGATGCAGCTCTCCACGCTAACCTGTCCTGGCAAGTCTCTTCATCTGAGAGTACCTTTGGCAACCTACATCCCTTTGAATCTGCTTACTGTACTCGTCCCTCGGTCTCCCTCTATGATTTTTACCCCACACACTTCCTTCTAATGCTAAGTTGACGATTCCTTGATGTCTCAGAATATGTCCCACCAACCTATCCCTTCTCTTAGTTAGAGTACGCCAGAAACTCCTTCTCTCCTCAATTCTATTGAGCACCTCCTCATTAGTTACGTGATCTACCCATCTAATTTACATCATTCGTCTGTAGCACCACATCTCAAAAGCTTCTATCATCGTTTTGTCTGAACTCCTTATCGTCCGCGTTTCACTTCCATACAATGCTACATTCCAGACAAATGCCCTCAGAAAGGACTTCCTAACATTTAAACTAATATTTGATGCCAACAAGTTTCGCTTCTTCAGAAACGCTTTTCTTCCCATAGCCATCCTGCATTTTATATCTTCTTTACTTCGGCCATCAGAAGTTATCTTGCTACCCAAGTAACAAAACTCGTCTACTACTTTTATTGTCTCATTATCTAATTCAATTCCTTCAGCGTCGCCTGATTTTCTGATGCTACATTCCATTATTCTTGTTTTACTCTTGTTGATGTTCATCTTATACCCTCTTTTCAAGACACTGTCCATTCCATTCAATTGCTCTTCCAGATCCTTTGCAGTCTCTGACAGGATTACTATGTCATCGGCGAACCGCAAAGTTTTTATCTCTTCTCCCTGAACTTTAATACCCTCTCCAAATTTCTCCTTCCATTCCTTCACTGCCTGCTCAATGTACAGATTGAACAACATTGGGGAAAGGCTACAACCCTTTCTTACTCCCTTCCCAACCTCTGCGTCCCTTTCATGTCCTCCGACTCTAATAACCGCTGTTTAGTTTTTGTATATGTTGAATATAACTCTTCGCTCCCTATGTTTTACCCCTGCTAACTTTAGAATTTGAAAGAGTGTATTCCAGTCGACAATGTCAAAAGCTGCCGTTATCGGATCAAAATCGACGCGTCTTTCAACATGTATTTTTTCCCGGCAGTGTAATTTTGTGCAGGGAGAGGCAAACTGTGGCCAGCGGCAGGCGGCAGTGTCCTGCGAGCGAGGTGTCGGCGAGTGTGGCGGACTTGTGTTGACGCATGACGCAGGGCAGTTTGTTTGCAGACTTCGCTTTCCCCTCAGCACGCTGCAAGGCCACATCCCACGCCACACTTCTTCTCATATGCGTCGTCCTAGGAGTGCTCAGTCCTTCTCACTTTCAATGCCAACACATATTCACAGTACGTGTACTCAGTCTGACATTTTCATTAATGGAGTAGCCTGTTAGGCTTTCAAAATGCTCAGACTACAACCATTATGTTTTGATCTTGTTAGAAATCATAAATTGTAAAATACTGTTTATTGTCCCCCTAAGAAACCTTAAAAGGCTCCATAAGTATTTAGGTGACCTGTGGTACAAATTGTTACATGCTTAACTTTATTATTTAACTTACTTTGTATGATTTTGGCACAGGAGTACGTGTTCAAAACCCGGTCGGACCTCCGATTTTTTTCAGTCTGCACTTTAACCCATCCTTCCCCTCTCAACGAGGTGAGGAGTCGCCAGAAACGACACGTAGTTGGGATTCCACGTTAAGCTGTAGGTCCCCTTTCCCCGGTTGGATAACTGGGGTAGGCTAGGGACACGCAAGTCGCCGAAGTGCCGTTCAATTGAAAGACTTGCACCAGGCGAATAACCCACACGAAATTATTATTATTCAAACATAACAGTGCCTACATTTTGTTGAAACAGGTATTAGGCATATATAGAGAGCGTAATTTTACAGTACCTAGAAACTAAATACAACTCAACTGTAGAAATTAATCAGGAGTGAAGTTACTCCTGAAGAGAGCTTCATTGGAAAGGATACAGTGACATATTAACGTTGACCGCTGAATCTACCGTGGTCAAAGATTTGGCGGCAGTGCGCCCAGTGCATATTAGTCTTGTCCACATCGTCATTGTTTGACGAAGAAAATGTTCAAATGTTTGTACAGCTTATGGGACTTAACTGCGGGGTCATCAGACCCTAAACTTACAAACTACTTATGAACTAACTTATACTAAAGAAAACACTAACATTCATGCCAGAGGGAGGATTCGAACCTCCGACGCGGGAGGCCGCGCGATCTGCAACGTGGCACTCCAGACCGCTCGACTACTCCCGCGCGGATTTAACTAAGATTCTGACTGCATTACGTGTTTTCACCTTAATCCTCTTGCTCTTGGCACCATCACAGAGGGTGACCCCAATGTTTGGTGTAGCAATAGACAAAGTTCATCGATGATCGGCAAAAAGGCCACCCTCATGCTGTCAGCGTGCCACTGTTAGCGTGAGACTGCGTGCCTTTGCAGTCCTCTTCATGTTGTTTAAATTGCGCCACCTGTTTGACGTTGGTCTCTTTGTTAGTGTTGTAGAATGCAGTAAGTGGCTGCTGTTATTGACCTTGGTCGACCACCTAAATTCCTTCAAAAAAATGTTCAAATGTTTGTATAGTCTATGGGACTTAACTACGGGGTCATCAGTCCCTAAACTTACAAACTACTTATGAACTACTTACACAAATATCCACGCCCGAGGGGGGATTCGAACCCCCGACCGTAGTGGCCGTGGAGACCGTGACTGGAGCGCCTCAGTCTCCTCGGCCACCGCGGCCGGTTAAATTCCTTCGAAACGGCATTTATGTGAAACAATGCAGGGAGCAATATTAAATTCCTGGATACTCTCTTCACACAGCTTCCAGTTAACAGTCACTCAAATGTGGTCTCTGGGCACTGTTGTAATGAACAAAGACCCTCAAACAGAAATGAAAGTGCTCGCTGACTGTCACACACTGTCTTTCCCGTTGTTTAAGCTGCCTCAGGTTGCAGGGGCAGCCCTAATTGACTACAGTCGCGCTGACTTCACGCCATATGACGTCCATCTCTTTTTGAATGACGGGAGACCTCTGGCAACATGCTTTACACCTACTTTTTAATATGTTACTTTCATTATCCAGCTCGTCTATAAGTCTTGTAGTGCAGTACGTATGCAATGGACGCAAATTGTACTTATAGACCGACTTTTAAATATGTTCAAATGTTTCTAAAACTACTGAACAAAGTCCCTGGACTTAAAAAGTACTTAAACTAACTTAGACTAAGAACAACACACACACACTCACACACACACACACACACACACACACACACACACACACTCACACACACACACACACACACACATGCCCGAGGGAGGACTCAGTAACGCTTATGGAACTTAACTGCGGGATCATCAGTCCCTAAACGTACAAACTACTTACGAACTTATACTAAAGGCAGCACAAAAATCCATGCCCGATGGGGGATTAGAACCCCCGACGGGGAACGACCCCGTGCATCGTAGCATAACGCCTCAATGCGCTCCGCCGCTCCGCCGTGGCGAGGGAGGACTCAAACCTCCGGTGGGAACGGCAACCCAGTCCGCAGCATGACGTCTTAGACCACGTGGCCGACTTATAAACACTTCGAGCGATTTAGTTCGCTCAGTATTAGTCAACTGATTTAGAGACACTGGTAGAATAACCTACCTGACGAGGCGTTATAAAAACAAAAAATGATGGTTAGTAACGTATCACATGCTCTTTGTCAAAATTTATGTCAAAAACTGAAATGGGAAAACAGTGCGAAACATAGAAGGCAAAGCTAAAGGTGAAAGGTATGTATAGAAGGATTATATAAATAAAATTATGTCCATGGGAATATTATAGAAACAGAAGAGGAAGTAAATAAAGATGAGGTGGGATATAAAAAACTGAAAGATGAATTTCAAAAACTGTTTAAATATTTGTCATTGTAAGGGATTAAACTTCTGTGGTCATTGGTACCTAGACGTACAAACTACTTAAACTAACTTATACTAGGGACAAGACACACACCTACACCCGAGGGAGGACTCGAACCTTGGTCGCGAGCGGCCACGCGATCCGTAACATGGTTCTCCAGACCACGGGACTATTCCCGTGCTGCAAGAAGGATTTAAAGGGACACTGAAATAACTAAGGGAAACAAGACCCATGAAGTAGACATTCCCTCACAACTGGCTTACGAGAGTCTGTCATGATAAAACTATGCCCCGTGGTATGCAAGAATAGAGACAGACGAAATACTTTCAGTTTTTAAGAAGAACGTAGTAATCAAATTTTCGTACGAAGCAGGTGCTGACAGTTGTGAATATTACCCATCTATCGATTTATTACGTTATGAGTTCAAAATTATGACACGAATATTTTACAAGAGAATGGAAAAATTGGTCGTAGCCGACCACGGGCAAGGTCAGTTTGGAATTAGGAGAATTGTTGAAACATACGAGGCAGTACTGTCATTCCAGTTAACTCACAAGGCGGGCGAAAGAAAGGAAGAGATCTGTTTATGCCTTTTGTAGACTTACAGAAAAATTTTGACAGTTTTGACTGCAATACGCTCTTTTAAATATTGAAGGTGATATTAATAAAATACAGAGAGAAAAATATTATGTATAGGTTGTACAGAAACCAGACGACAGTTAGTAGAGTCAGGCGAAACCGCAGGGAAGCAGTGATTGGGATTGGAGTGAGCGAATGTTAGAGGCATTCCAAATGTTATTCCACGTGGAAAGAGATCCAACAGTAAAGGAAACCATTGTAAAAATTGAGAAAGGAATTAAGGATCAGGGAGAAGAAATACGTACTTCGATTCATTTTTTTTCGATTTTCGTTGTTTCACCGTTGCTTAGAAATTTCGCGGAGCTGTATTCCGTCTTCACAACTAAAGAGAAGGGGTTTGGCGCGGGAATGGCCATGCGGTCACACCCAAGGAGGTATTCTAACCTCCTTGGTCAGACCCCATGTCACAGATTACGCGGCCGCTCCGGTTGGAGGTTCGTGTCCTCCCTTGGGCATGTGCGTGCGCGCGCGCGCGCGCTTGTGTGTGTGTGTGTGTGTGTGTGTTGTCCGTAGTACAAGTTAGTTTAAGTAGTTTGTAAGTTTAGGGACCCATGACCACAGCAGTTTGGCCCTTAGAATTACAAACATTTGTACACACACACACACACACACACGCACACACACACACACACATACAAACACACACCGACGCACTCACATACATAGAAACCCCCAAGCGAAACTCTGCCCACAATCACGCATTACTGCTACGACCCGTACTTAAGTTACTAACGTCAGCATCACAAGTCAGATTTTAAAAAAATGGTAACACTTTTCGGTAGTATCTCACTCAGTAGCAGACATTGACATTTCTCGGGTCGTTGCTCGTCCTTGGCAGCTAGTCTATAACAAAAGTAATAAGAACGTTGAACGAAAAATTAGTGACACCCAGCGGGCAATATCATCTAACACCTTCTCTGACTTTACTAGCGCCATCAAATCAACTAGGAGGACAGCCCATAATTTTATTCATGTGTCTTATATGCAGCTGCAGCCTTTCATTAATGACTGTAGGAGCGACGGCACTCGAGTATCTGCTTCTTTTGTGCACCTATGTCCAGCAATCGCCGACAGTCAATAAGCCCTAAATTATAGTATTATGTGCTCTGTGCTGTGAATGTTGTAACTATTGTGCGCATTATACGTGATTATAGAGAGTTATTTGGTGAATTTTCATTCTACTTGTTACGAGATTTCAAAGCTGATGGCATGGGTATGTGTGCTGTCCTTAGCGTAAGTTAAAGTGTAGGGGCCGGCCGCGGTGGCCGAGGGGACTGAGGCGCTCCAGTCAGGGTCTGCACGGCCACTACGGTCGGGGGTTCGAATCCCCCCTCGGGCATGGATATTTGTGCCGTCCTAGTTCGTAAGTAGTTCATAAGTAGTTTGTAAGTTTAGGGACTGATGACCTCGTAGTTAAGTCCCATAGACTATACAAACATTTTGAAAGTATAGGGACCGATGACCTCAGCAGGTTGGTTCATTAGGTTTTCTTCAAACGTGTAGCAGGTGTCAGAATCAACAATCAAAATACCAATAACTACTTCGTGGCAGCTCTACAGTGTCGCCACAAGCAAACCGCTAGGATGTGCGTCTAGGGGCGCTAGTTTCTGGGGCAACGAAGTTGTCGCTCTCGCAAAGAATGCCATCCACCACAGGGGCCAACACTTACTAACATGTTACTTGTACAGACACTCTACAAAAGGTGCGGCTGCAGATCATAACATCATGGAACAATACGTGCCGCCTGTCGAATCAACAAAGCGAAAGGCATTGTCTCTGCTATTTTCTTCTTATCCCGATGCCTATCCGGTTCCGAGGTTGGCGATCATGATGGCTATTCTTCTCTTGTTGGTAGTAAAGCAGCATACTTCTGTTGAAGACATATTGAACCAGCATCTAAGGATTTCAGCACAAGATATTTGTCTTCTTCCAGGTCCTCTTTTGCTTTTTATTTTTCATTGAAGTACATTTGTAGTAAATTATATCTATCGAAAACGATGCCAAAGACCGCTTTTTGCAATTTTTTATTACTGCATAACTAGTTTCAGCTGTCTGGCTGCTCATTTACGTAATATAAATAGGCTACAAATTTGTGGTCGCTTATGGAGAGTGCTCCAGTATAAAAATGGATTTTTTCATATTACATTTTGTATAGACGACACTAATATGTGGAGTACTTTCTGAGATATTTTCAAAACAACGAACATTTCCTTAGAGCCCACGACGTATTCGTTATTTTGAAATTATCTCAGGGCGTACTCCACTTATTAGTGACTTTTATACACTCCTGGCCCTAAAATTGATACAAAACGAAATGACGTGCTACAGACGCGAAATGTAACCGACGGGAAGAAGATGCTGTGATATGCAAATGATTAACCTTTCAGAGCATTCACACAGGGTTGGCGCCGGTGGCGACACCTAAAACGTGCTGACATGAGAAAAGTTTCCAACCGATTACTCATACACGAAAAGCAGTTGACCGGCGTTGCCTGGTGAAACGTTGTTGTGATGCCTCGTGTAAGGAGGAGAAATGCGCACATCACGTTTCCGACTTTGATAAAGGTCGGATGGTAGCCTATCGCGATTGCGGTTTATCATATAGCGACATTGCTGCTGGCGTTGGTCGCGATCCAATGACTAGTAGCAGAATATGGAATCGGTGTAAGAACTGATGACCTCGCAGTTACGTCCCATAAGCTTTACAAACATTTGAACATTTTTGAATTTCTCGCTGTACCCTAGCGCGATACTGCAAACAATTCTTTCCGCAACCAACACACCTCCTTGCATGTTAATTTATATCGAGTCTACTACACTATAATGTAATTCGAATACACCGTACTCGAAGTATACCGGGAAAAAATCACTTTGTAACGTTCCAAGTCTTTAAAAGACACAGAGCAGACTAACAAATACCGGTGATTAACCGCTCCACAATATGATTAAAATTGTTCTTTTTCTATGTTTAAACCAAACGAAACCCTATTGTACGATACTTCCATAGAAAGCGTCGACTCAAATGCCCTCAGTCCTGCACGCCTACAACAATCGTCCCATGTTTTGCACACCCGTCTCAGGGAGATAGAGCGTCTTCTAACGTTCGTGCCTACTTAGTGATTCATGCCACCAGTCCACCGAAGCTTGAAAACCAGTCTGAGCTATATGAAACTTCTCTCTCAATCAGATACATTTACAATCTGAAGAAACATCTCACCAAAAGCTCGAGAATATTTAACAGCTAATCAACACACCCAGAGTCATAACGCATTGATTAAGAATGCAATGTTCGACAACAGTTTAAAACATGTAGTATCCTACTACCTCTTCAGACAACCTGGTTAAAAAAAATTCTCGGCTTAACAAAAACGCAATCTACGTGCGTTAGATCATAGACAGAGCGAACTTGCACCATTTTCACAAACACTCTTTCGAGGTACTGAGCTGCAAGCCCACATCACGCAACATCAGAAGAAGACGTGCTGTTAACCAGATACGAGACACCTAAACGCTATACTATCTCGAATCACTTCTTCATTGACATATAAGCAGAAGAATAATTCCATCCAAGGCATACAATGCATTTAAACTTGCTTAAAGCCCAACCTAAACTGCACGTTTATTGACATTGATAACCACTTAGGGCAACAACTTCCAGTTATTAATCGATCTGAGAGTCCAATGCAAGAAACGTCAAATTACTAAATTGGGTAGATAATACACACACAAACCAAGTAACCTTCTTAAAAGCTCAAGTAAAATACACAACTCAACTAGTTACCATTGCACTGCACTGCGCTATCGACGAGAAGAACAATGAACACTTCAACGATCTTACTATGACGCACGATCAAGAGAAACGATATAAATGGCTAAAGTGCACATCTGATATACATACATACCAACTAACCTGCTTAAAGCCTCATCTAAATCACATGCTACCTGTAGTCCATCCAATCGTTAAAAAATCGGTCGCCATCGTCACAGAACACCAATAAGAGCCATGTACTTAGAGGTTCTGCGTGTTAAAAGACCCTTCTTGTAATGATCTCCACCGAAATGCGTGATACTATCGCCCATATACACATCGATTATACAAAACGTGCTGCCCTACTCTTCGAAAGTAATTATTCAAATCAGTACTAGGAAAATGTTAATCTAATGCGATCAGAAAGAAATAGGTCTTCCAACGATGATTCACAACATCATACATTCATCGCAATGCCATTCGTTAAACCAACAAACAAACGAAAACCCAACCAATTACATCGTAAAATGATCCAGCTCTTCGATAGAGTAACAAATGGAAAATAATATAGTTACAAATCTTCCGTTGAGTCCTTTAGGATTACAAACATTCAAACGTTTGATACTAAGAGGGTTGCACTTTTTATTTGCAGTGACGCTATGTGTGTTTCGCTGAGGGTGCTTTGGACATCGAGCTGTATTCATGCTACTGTTAGGCGTGATAATTTTTTACTCTAGGCCATGCGTTTTTGTGGCTATGTAATACCCTTTTACGTGTTGTCTATCATGTGCATCGATATAAACTCTTGCAACCCGCAATCTGGAGGAATATATACAGTGACTTTCAGAAGCATGACAAACACACACACACACACACACACACACACACACACACACACATACCCACAAAGAGAATATAATAACTAGCATTCTCTCATTCACACAATGGCTTTTGTAAGCCATAAATATTCATGGACACTTATAAGGTTAGTTGAACGCCATGTCTACAACTTATAAACTAAATTACGAAAGTATGGATAGAGAGAGAAACAAGGCACTTGAAAAACTATTATCCCTTTACTTTTGTCAATAACTTCATGAAGTGCAGTCTAGAAGAGCAGGCTGTGTGTTGATTCATTCTGTCTGAGTCCAGCCAGGAAAGTGGTTGATAGTTGGGAGTTACCTAAAAGCACTTTGGACTGGTAAACATTTCTGCTGTTTTCCAAGAAAGCAACACAGGTGTTCCAAAAATCTATGGATTGGGGAAAACCATAGAGGGGTGTATTGTATTTTGTGAGAAAAGATTATAGAGATATAAAACATATCACTTCTGGAAGTGGTTGATAATTGGTGATTTCCGAAAAGCACTTTAGACTGGTAATCATTGCTGCAGAGCGGCCCTTTGTGTATCTCTAAGACGCTGACAGGCGAATGCGGCTCCAATCACACACCTACAGAGCTGCACGCAGTTGTTCCAATCTGGTGGTGCACGAGCTACGAAGTTGTCCTACTTGTGGTCTGAACCATCTGCAGATGAAGGCTCTTAGTGAGACACATCGTCCACCTAATTTTGCACTCGTCACCAGCTGTCATAGCAATCACCCATCACTCACCGGCTGGGCGGCCACCTGCAGCTGCCTGCGTCTGGAACCGTCACCCTCCCGCACCGGTTAGCGCATGAAAAATATTCTGCATGTGCACTGTTTTGTGTTCTTACGAAAATATTCACTGATTTGGATATATGAGTTTCTGAAGCACTGGGTCTATGACATGTTCCCATTCATTTAATACTAAATACGATTCGATATGCAAGTAAAATAATCGGGGCACGCTGCACTCCAGGCGGCCACCACAGCGGGCCCTATAAGAGCACTACAATGACGGTACATGCAATTACGTCATTGTCCGTGGATGTACAGGTCTGGACATGTCAGGGGGGTGGGGTTGTGGCGCCAGGCTAGTGGGAGCTAGGAGGAGCTGTTTAAGAGATTTCACTGTTCGGCGGGCAGAGGGGTGGGGGGCTGGAGCCAGGCAGACGGGAGCCATGCGGGCGAGTCTGTACTAGTCCTGCTAAGAGCCATAACACGTTCGTTGTCAATCATCCTTAAGAGCACCGTTGTCTGGGGTCAGTGGCGTATTGTCCAGGGGCGGACGTGTCTGTACCTCCCAGAGAAGCAGGTCCCCAGAGGGATGGAGTGGGTTTTACCAGTCGTCTGAAGCTGTTTACGAAATTTCACTGTTGTGAAGAGTAATATCCTGCTCGATGTCAAGTGGGCTTTTGTTCGTACTGTCCTTCTGGGAAGGATGGGTGGTGGCTTCCTTTGATTAGTGGTCGGGCAAGTTGGTTTCTCTTGGGGGCTGGAGGGGTGGGGGTGGAAGCCAGGTGGGTGTTTACATACAATGCTCCTTTGTTCCTGCAAATGTGTCTGTGTTAAGTGCAATTACATGTAAGCTGTCAATCATCTGGGAGGCAGTTCCCAGAAATGCAAGGCGGCATTCTTTGATTTGTAGTGAGGCTATTGGTCGAGTCTGGAGAGGGGTACCTGGTGTCGATGACACTAACGTCGACGGGTGATTTTCAGGGGGGTGTAACTCTCGTTACACCACTACTTGTGGTGTATATTTCCAGGCCATATTGATGGCTGACTCTTACCAATTGTAGAGTTTGAACAGTGTTAGAAAACACAATGTATCATCAGCATATGTATTATGCTGTTTAATCTTACTCCATTTATCAAAACTGTTTCTTCTACTTCTTCCAGGAAATCTTAAAATGTGAATTCTGAGTATACATTAAATAGTATGGGTGACAAATATATCCTTGTCTTACATGCCTGAGAATTTTGTCTGCTTCAGTGTGTTCCCAACAATATGTAACACTGCTGTTTGATTACAGTATGAGTTCTTGATGATTTGCAGATCTCTTTCCTCCACCCCAATATACCTCAAAATATCCATAATGTTTTACTCTGTCTAAAGCCTTCTGGTTATCTAGGTGACGAAACACATGTAACAATGTAATTAAAATATCTCAGTGGCATATATTTTTATTTACATCTAATCCACCTTTCGGAACACAGTAGTCGGATCTGTAGTACTTTTAACAAAATTAGAGCACGTGTTGGACATCAAGGTGGATAGTAATAAAGTTGTAAGCAGAGCAAAAACAGTATGTGAAACACAACTCTGCCGCAGTGGAGTGGCCGAGGGTTCTAAGGCGCCTTTCTGCGGAGCTCGCTGCTGCTCGCCATTCGAGCTTCCAATCCTCCCTTGGGCATGCGCGCGCATGTGTGTGTGTGTGTCTGTGTGTTGTTATTAGAATAAGTTAGTTTAATTAGATTGTAAGCCTACGGACTTATGGCCAAAGTAGAACATTTGAACATTTGAAACAGAAGTCTGGCGATATTGTCCCGAAACATGTAAGAGATGTAAATAAAAATATATGCGACTAACACATTTCAACAACATTATTACATGCCAACGTACGGTCAAAAAAGTCTTCTCTCGTACCCACGGCTTTAACAAACCCAAACTGACTTTTAGCTATTTTGTTCTCTCATGTCTATATATTCCTCTGTGGACGACCGCTATACCACCGTGTATCTCTGCACGGCCATGGTACTCCTTCTGTGTTTTGCACAGGAAAAGGGTAGCGAAATGCAGAAGGATCTGCAACGTGTCGACACATGTAAGAGTAAATGCCAATTGCGCCCTAACAGAACGAAATGTAAAATGCTGCGTTTACGTAAATAACGAGGTCCTTTATTATAAAACTACGCAATAGCACCAGCAGAACCACTGGAAGCAGTTACTTCCATATCTGGTCGATGAAATGGAACAACCAATAAAAATTAATCGTCAATAAGACAAGTGACAGACTAATATTGAGAGGAAGAATGCTCAGGAAGCGTAGTATGTCAACAAAGAAGCAGGTTACAAAACACTCTTTCGGCCAATGCTTGAGTACTGCTCAAAAGTGTGGGATGCGTTTCAGGTAGGGTTGATAGAAGACATAGAGAAGATCCAACGGAGAGCAGCACGCTTCTTTATGGACTAATTTAGTAAGTGCGAAAGCTTCACAGAGATCATCAGGAAACTCCAGCTGCAGACGCTTTAAGAGAGACGTTCTGTGCCGCTGTACCAAGTTCCGAGGGGAATACGTTTCTCGAAGAATCAAACAATACACTGCTTCCTCCTGCTTCCTCCTGCGGATATCTCGCGAAACGACCACAGGGATTACATTAGAGTAATTAGAGCGCACACAGAGGCATACAGGCAATTATTTCTTCCACGAACCGCACGGGACTGTAATAGGAGGATGTGACAATGGTACGCAAGTACCCTCCGCCCCAGCCCGTGAGGTGGCTTGCGGAGTATGGAGGTAGATGTAGATGTAGAAAACGTTTGCAGCTGCACTTGTAATGAACAGACACTAACCACTGGACTGGAATCAGAGAACATTTGGTTATTGCTAGAGCTGCTTGTTCCGGTAGTTCCGGCATTCCAGCAATCATTGCCTCCAGCTTCGTTACCGTCGACGTCTTCAGTGTATTCTTTGCAGGGAACTCTTCAGATGCAGCTTATATTTCGGCCTTGTGATTCTTGTTACTCCTTCCCCCCCCCCCCCCCTTCTGACTTGGAGGAGTCCCCCGGCTAGGGAGTTGCATAGCAGAGAGTTCTTCTTTTATTCTTTATACAGGGTGTTCCAAAAGGTCTGATACAACTTCATTGTCATATAATTGATTTGGGGAAACAGAATAAAACACCAACTCAAAAAATATTTCTTATCTATGGCAGTAAACAAATGTAATACCTTAAAGTGATGATAACAGCCACGGTGGAGTGGCCGAGCGCTCCAACACGCCGTTTTGCGGAGCGCACCGTTGGAGGTTCGTGTCCTCCCTCGGGCATGGGTGTGTGCGTTGACCTTAGCTTAAGTTAGTTTGTATGCCTAGGGACTGATAACCGCAGCCGTTAAGTTCCTTAGATTTACGAACATTTGATGATAACAACAGCACTGAAAAACATTGTTTCTTTGATGTAACAGGCTGCTAGGAGCAGGCGGAAAAGGCACTGTTAGCGTTTTATTGAAATAAAGTCAATCGCCCAAGTTCCGAGAAAGTTCAGAACGTGCTACCGGATACCGCCATACTCTCGGCCATGCACATGAAATTATCACTGGAATTTCATAGAAACAGCGAGTGTGGATCTGAAGCATCACGCAAGCTACAAAAAACTGATACTTCCTGGCAGATTAAAATTTTGTGCCGGAACTTTCTTCTTTTTTTTTTTTTTTTTTTTTTAAACCTTTATTAAACTTGTATAACTTATACAAAGATAACATTACATCGATTTTGCAGTAGTGTATCTTTGTTTTCTGTTTCCATTTTATTCATTGTATAAAATAAACATTTACACAGCGGCCGAAGACGGCGGTCGTGTCTGTGTGTGTTTGTGTGTTTTTATGTTTGTGTTCCTAACTGACGACGGCCTAGCCGGCTGAAAGCTATAATGTTGTTGTATGTTATTTGCGCCTTTCTGCGGCTCATCGGACGTCTCTGTGGTGAGTGAGCAAACTGTCCTTCTCAAAAATATTGTTGAATCCTTCCTGGAATATCCATTGTTTGACATTTATGTATTTGCTTTTTGTATTTCAGTCTCTTTGTATCACGATTGTCCCTAGAAGAGAAAGAGAGAATACACTTTTTTCATGTGATACTAGTGCATTATTTTATACTGACGTTCTTTATATGTGATTTTGCTACTTTGTAGAGATTTATGACACAGAAACATAAACCAAATTTTGTGTTATGGGTTAATACGTCACCTGTTGGTGACGTTTTACACTTTAGTGTAGCATGCATCTAACAGGTTGATTTGCACTGAAAAATGCAGTGGGATAGAACGAGGATCACAATAAAAATGGAAATGAAATCAAATTCATTAGGCACTCATAAATATACGATAATATATAAAACAAAACAAGGCAAATTAAAGGAAGACATAATATAACAAGTAATATATAGGCAAAAAATTACAAAAAGTCAAATATAATGAAAGTGTCTGGGCTATGAAAAATCAAACTGAAACACACAATGATAAAAAGAAATATGTACTGCAACAATTAATACTAAACAACATAAATGACGCAAATGTATGGGCAATGAAACTTGTCCCTTTTTTAAATTTATTTTCTCTGCACAAGCAATCGCTGGGAGTACACTGTTTTAACTTTGCTTATGAGTAATGACATATTCGGTGTACACAAAATATTTTTGGCTCAGTCGGGATATGAACCCTTTTTTTATACAGACATAGATTCGTCTATTCCTTAATAACACTGGAAAGTCAGACATACAGTGAGAGACAGATAGATAGATAGCGAGATGGCAATGGGGAAAGATAGTGAGAGCAGAATTTAATGATTATTGTTCAGTTTTAAACTTAACATTAAAACATAATATGAAGTACATTTACATAAAGGAATAAAATCTGTTACTTTCCTCTTAATGAAGAGCTCTTAGTTTTATATGTTTTGTCACACTTTTTCTTCACACGTTTTGTAGGCACACGCACTGCCGGCCGCGGTGGCCTAGGGGACTGCGGCGCGTCAGTCACGGTCTGCACGGCCACTACGGTCGGGGGTTCGAATCCCCCCTCGGGCATGGATATTTGTGCCGTCCTTAGTGTTAGCTAGTTCATAAGTAGTTTGTAAGTTTAGGGACTGATGACCCCGTAGTTAAGTCCCATAAGCTATACAAACATTTGCACACACACAGCACTCGCTTGCTTTACTCTTTGCTTGACAATTTCATTAGGCGGACGGCCCCTGTTCGGCTGTGGGGCGACTGGGAGGGCGTTGGCGGCGTCGCGATGTGCGTGGGCGGCGTCGGCGGCGGGCACGGCTGCGTGGGCGGAGGTGGCGTCCCTCGCGGTTTGCGGAGATCCTCCTCAAAGGCTTCCCCAAGCGAGATATCCAGGTAATTTTGGAATGTTTTTCGGTACTTTCTGCGCTGTTTGGCCCTTTTATTTTCCTCCCTCAGTTCTTTTAAGAATTTCAATTGATCCTCCTGCTTTTCTGTGATGACCTGATGGACTGTCATTGCTATTAGCCACACAGTGGCTATTCGTTTTGGCCTCGGTAAGGTCCAAGCGTCACGGACGGTAAGTGCCGTGGTCGAGATGGCTCGTGGGTGTGTCCTATTTATTTTTTTACACGTTTCCCAAATTACGCCACTTTGCCCGCGCGAGAATCTATGCTCCAATGTGTCTTTTTCGTCATAGGTGCGGCATTTGTCTGAGTTTCCAAATGTTCAAATGTTTGTATAGCTTATGGGACTTAACTACGGGGTCATCAGTCCCTACCTGAGTTTCTCAGCTGGATCAGCCCCAGCCTCTAAATGTTTGTATAGTCTATGGGACTTAACTACGGGTTTATCAGTCCCTAGCCAGCCTCTCGTTTGTGGGTACAGTCCACTGCAATAATTTGTACTAGGAGTTTTTGGCGAGCGGTTGTATGGCGTTTTCTGAGATATTCTTCCAGACTCGTGGCCACTCGAAGTCTGGAAGCTTTCTCTCTATTTTGGCCTTGGCGGTAATCCCCCACATCACTCCATATATTTTCTTTGATTCGGGTTCTGTATTGAGGCGATCACATAGCTTCTATCGATAGTGAGCTGCTTTATGTGACGCAGCTTGAACGGTATGTGCCAGGCGTAGACTGGCGCCTCTTCGGACTGCGGCCTGTAACCTCTGACGAGAGTGCTGGTGATGCTGTCCTTGTTTCTTTTCTACGTTTGCAGCTGCCTGTGGAGCAACAGAGCAGAGTATTTCTTTTTCACGTCTTTTGAGGCAACCCCATCTTGTTCCCTTGGGAGGGAGCATGTTTCCTGTGATACTTTAACTATTACTTAAGCGACCGCACGCTCCGCAGCAAGGCGCCTTGGAGCACTCGGCCTTTCCACGGCGACATCTGTTTTGTCCGCTAAGAAAACATCTCGAAGGAAAGCGCTTCAGCTCGGACAACGAACTGGAGGTCACAGTAGAGGACTAGCTCTTTTCACAGCCACAGGAATTCTGAGAATAGTGAATCCTTCGGCTCGTTAAACAGTGGGATAGTTGTGCTCAGGCTGCCGCGGCGGATTAACCGCGCGTACTGGAGCGCCGTGTTGCGGTGCGCGCTGCCGTCCGCCGTCGGGGGTTCGAATCCCCCCTCGGGCATGTATGTGTGTGTTGTCCTTAGGTTAGTTTAGTTTAACTTAGTTTAAGTAGTTTGTAAGTCTAGGGACTGATGACCAACGTAGTTTGGTCCCATAAGAATTACAAACATCTGAACACTTGTGCTCAGGCTTCTGCTGATTACCTTTGAATAAAGACGTCAATTATACTCACAGTGTGGTTTAGTACCTTTTTATTTGAACATTCCTCGTTTATTGGCACTTAGAAATATTGAAGACAGCGACGTAACTTCGAACTTTAACGCATGTTTTCTGAACTTTATCGTGGTGTTTGTACATCCACAACGCACGAAAGTTGAATATTCATTTAATTTTATTACATTTCTCATTTGTTACTAAAATTGTGGGATCTTGCTGTTAAAGTGTACCTATGAAACGTTACCAATCACGGCCCCGCAACAGTTTTTGCATTTATTTTTTTCACTCGACAAACGAAACCATGATGTCGGCTGTTGTTACACAATAGAGCTTTTTGCTCGGCAAATTCGCATTGTCCTTATATTCAAAGACAACCTCAGAAATATCCTGTTGCAGTGAAATCAGGCTGTACCACATCGAAGAGTGACTCAGTTACTCGCAGCTCCGCATCTACACTACGCAGAAATACTGAAACGCGAGCACAGTCAAATATATTTGTGCTTTTTTAAAGTGATAGCGAAAATGTGAGAGAGCCCACGACGTTTTTCCTAAGCTGTGTCTCGAAATTCACTTTATTTCCAAGATCCGACGACACACTGTTTAATTCTAAAGGCCTGCAGCTCTCTGGGAAATAAACATTCTACAACCGTACGCTATTTTACCAGAGCTTCCAATGAAAAACCCGTGGCTATAATTATAATGTAACTCTGTAGCGTACTCAAACTACTGCTGCAGTTTCGATTTGCTTCCCTGTCATTCACTTGAAGAATACAAACGTATTACAGTACACGAACTATTACGCAAATTTCTGTAACTTCTGTACCAAGAATTAGCTGTTCTGTTATGTTGTTATCAAGCCTGACTACTATCTTCGTCATCTACCTGATGTCAATGATGCACAAGTACGTGCATAATGATGATATACAGGGGATGCACAGAATAGTATGAACACAATGCAGTATACTACATGTTGTTGCATGTACCTGTCCGTACGTGTTAACACTGAAAGGCGACCGCAGGGCACAACTGGCATACGAAGTCCTGGACGTTGCGTTCCCGTATCTTTTACGGTTTGTTCTGCGACAGTCACCACAAATGATTGCTGACTTCCGACTTCGGATGAGATGGTGCGAAGCTGGTGGGAACATCTGTGACGGAAACAGCTGCTCTGTTTAACGTTTCACTTTCGACAGGATCCTCGGTAATGACAGTGTACAAAAAACAAACTAAACATCATTAGCGAAGAGGAATAGTGGGCGAAAACTGAAGTTAACTGGCAACGACCGACGATAGTTAAGAACGGTTGTGGCCAGACGTCATAAAAATACCACGGAAAAAGCCACTCTAAACTGAACACTTAATTGAGTAATACTGTCTCTATAAAAACAGTACTGCTGGAGCTTAACGTTCATGGAAATACTGCATTTGCTAAACCCTTAATAACGGAAGCCAACACAAAGCTGCGAAGAAAGTGGTGCAACGATCATAAAACCTGGACACCTGATGATTGGAAGTATGTAGTGTGATCCGATGAATCAACGTTATATTGTTTCCTACAAACAACCAGATTCATTATCGAAAACACCAAAAGAAACTTAGGAACGGCATGCCTTGTTCCTTCAGTAAAGTATGCGAACGTTCTGTCATGATTTGGGATCTATATAATTTTATTCAACTGTTTCTGCCGTTATCCCCATTAGTTGCGTAACTGTGGGTGAATATCTCACCATCGTCGACAGAAAACTGATTACTGTGTGTAACATACTGCTAACAAACACTGCCATATTCCAAATTGATAATGTACCCGCACACACGACCAAAATACTTAGACATACTTTGAACTGCATCAGAAGGTTATCAAACATGTCCCCCGGGCAGCACAATCTCCATGTATCGAAATAATTGATATGTTATGGAGAGTTCTAAGCAGAAACTGAGGACCACATCACAGCTCCAACATGTTTCAAGTAATTGGCGGATGTTTTGATACAAGAATGGCTCACAGTCTGTTATGAACTATAAAGACACTTTACAAACATTTACCCGGAGAGGTGTTTTCTTATTTTTTGTCCACCCTCTGTATGTTCCACTTGGTAGCACAATTACACTACTGGCCATTAAAATTGTTACACCAAGAAGAAATGCAGATGATAAACGAGTATTCATTGGACAAACATATTTTACTAGAACTGACATGTGATTACATTTTCGTGCAATTTGGGTGAAAAGATCCTGAGAATCAGTACCCAGAACAAACACCTCTGGCCGTCATAACGACCTTGATACACCTGGCCATTGAGTCAAACAGAGCTTGGATAGCGTGTACAAGTACAGATGCCCATGCAGCTTCAACACGAGACCATAGTTCATCAAGAGTAGTGACTGGAGTATTGTGACGAGCCAGTTTCTTCGCCACCATTAACCACACGTTTTCATTTGGTGAGAGATCTGGAGAATGTGCTGGCCAGGGCAGCAGTCGAACATTTTCCGTATCCAGAAAGGCCAGTACAGGACCTGCAACATGCGGTTGTGCATTATCATGCTGAAATGTATGAAATGTAGGGTTTCGCAGGGATCGAATGAAGGGTAGAGCCACGGGTCGTAACACATCAGAAATGTAACGGCCACTCTTCAAATTGCGAACGAGAGGTGACCGAGACGTGTAACCAATGGCGCCCCATACCATCACGCCGGGTGATACGCCAGTATGGCGATGATGAATACACGCTTCCAATGGGCGTTCACCGCGATGTCACCAAACACGGATGCGAACATCATGATGCTTTAAACAGAACCTGGATTTATCCGAAAAAAATAACTTTTGCCATTCGTGCACCCAGGTTCGTCGTTGCGTACACCATCGCAGGCGCTCCTTTCTGTGATGCAGCGTCAAGGGTAACCGCAGTCATGGTCTCCGAGCTGATAGTCCATGCTGCTGCAAACGTGCAGGTGGTTGTTGTCTTGCAAACGTCCCCATCTGTTGACTCAGGGATCAAGACGTGTCTGCACGATCCGTTTCAACCATGCGGATAAGCTGCCTGTCATATCGACTGCTAGTGATACGAGGCCGTTGGGATCCAGCACGGCGTTACGTATTGCCCTCCTGAACCCGCCGAGTCGATATTCTGCTAACAGTCATTGGACCGCGACCAACGCGAGTAGCAATGCCGTGATACGATAAACCGCAATACGATAGGCTACATTTCGACCTTTATCAAAGTCGGAAACGTGATGGTACGCATTTCTCCTCCTTACACGACGCATCACAACAACGTTTCACCAGGCACCGCAGGTAAACTGCTGTTTGTGTATGAGAAGTCGGTTGGAAACTATCCTCATGTCAGCACGTTGTAGGTGTCGCCACTGGCGCCAACCCTGTGTGAATACAACCCTGTCTGAAAAGCTAATCATTGGCATATCACAGCATCTTCTTCCTGTCCGTTAAATTTGCGTCTGTAGCACGACATCTTCGTGGTGTAGCAATTTTAATGGCCAGGAGTGTAAATAAGAGGTACAAGGCATTGCGGACGTCTATCATTCTCAGTAAACAGTCACGTGTCCTCCAACCGCTGCGCCGCGGCGGATTAGCCGTGCTTACTCGAGCGCCGTGTTGAGGTGCGTGCGGCCTTTCGCCGTCGGGGGTTCGTATCCCCTCTCGGGGATGGATTTTTGTGGTGTCCTTAGGATAGTTTACCTTAGTTTAAGTAGAATGAAATAGCTCAGTCGATAGAGCGCTTGCCCGGGAAAGACTAAGGTCCGAGGTTCGAGTCCCGGTTCCGACACACAATTTTAATCTGCCAGGAAGTTTCATATCAGCGCACACGCCGCTGCAGAGTGACAGTTTCATTCTGGTAACATCCCTTAGGCTGTGGTTAAGCCATGTCTCCACCATATCCTTTCTTCCAGGAGTGCTAGTCTCGCAAATTTCGCAGGAGAGCTTCTGTGAAGTTTGGAAAGTAGGAGGCGAGGTACTGGCAGAAGTAAAGTTGTGAGGCGGCATCGTGAGTCGTGTCGGGATAGCTCAGTCGGTAGAGCGCTTGCCCGCGAAAGGCAAAGGTCCCAGGTTCGAGTCCCGGTTCAGGCACACAATTTTAATCTGCCAGGAAGTTTCACATCTTAGTTTAAGTAGTTCGTAAGTTACGGACTAATAACCACGCAGTTGAGTCCGATAGATTTATAAACATTTGAACATCCAACTGCTGCACAAGGAATCCCATTTTAACCGCAGCCAGTGAGCACTGTTAGTTGGGCCAGGTGCAGTATGATGCGGGTAGGGGCAGTGTCCGCTTTCCCCCACCACGTGGTCTCCGAGCCGCTCCTCCTGGGCGCCTGCTGGAATAGCCTGCCGTACGACAAGTCTGGGATTCACTTGAGCAAGGGTCCGGCTTTTGAAAATCGCTTTGGGTGCTCCATGTAATACAGTTCGCAAATGTTAACTAACCCTCCTGAAAATGAAATTGATGCATACTTGATAAAGTAAACAAACGATTGTTTGTTAGGTACTTTTTCCGCATTAATTAATGCAAGAAGTAATCGACAATCTACACAGAATTCATTTATTTTAAAATTTTTTGTGCAATTTTTAATACCCACCTTTTGAAAGTGTTCCTGCGAACAGTTGATCCTTTTATGAGAATTTCCGCCACGATGTCAAGGTTCAGGTTGTTTGCTTCCTGCTTATGAACATTCCTGATGGCGTTAACGTTCAGTTTCTCTCCCGTCATGGTGTAGAGCAGCTAAGCTATTAAATCCTATAAGCAAACATACGTTATAAACGAATCTGAATACTTTTATTGGGCTTCTGAAATCTGACAATTTCTTTCCAGAATCAGATAGAAAATCTCAGGCATGGAAATAATCACAACGTTAATGTGGAGCATGCTCTTCAATGACGCGTCCTGAATAAAAGATCGTTGCTTGGGTTTACTCCTTAACTGCTGAGAAAAATATCTAACAAGAATCACATACCCAAACAGTCCCTCATTTGTAATGCATTGCTGCGCATTTTGGGAGTCGGTTTCAGTGGTAATCAACAATATCACAGTGACAAACTCAGGGCGTTATAGCCTAGTGAAAGCAGCAACAACAGTAAAAAAGTATTTCCGAAATTCACTTTCGACTCATTTCTGTATCTTTCTCACTGTTATGCCTGACTACTAGCCATCTGCGTCGCCTTCTACCTGCTCCTAATGTTTTCCGTGAAGACTTTTGTAATGGTCTTCAAGCTCATTGGGCACTGTTGGAAGAGCCTTCCCGCTAGGGCCTGCTTGCGACAGCGTGACGTCAAAAATATGCACATATGAAAGCTTTGAATTATTCCTAATTTTTTCTTTGTCCTATTTCTTTGTCCTACTTTAGTTTCCTTTCTCATTTTGCGTGGATGCTGAGCACACTCAAAAAAATTTATGGGGGGTACACTCATGGAGGCGGCGCCCCTGCACTTGAGAGTCGGGTTGCCCATTCACCAACCACAATCCAAGGCTTGCGAGATCCTCTGCAGGAAGAATTGCATCAACATGAAATTGATGACATCTTTCGCAACATGCCTCGTCGTTAGCATGACTGTATTGCTTCCATGGATGGCTCTATCCCACGCCGAGTACATTAGCAACATGTCAGAACGTGTGCGCAATCCATGAAGCTGGAAAAAACAAAGAAAACTTAGTTTTCTACAGTACGGCAGGTTACAGTATTTTCCGTTCTCTATTATGTACATTGTTTGTTCTTCACTATCACCGATTTATACTTCTTTTGGCAAAATAAACACAACCCTTAAGAATTCCGTTTGTTTCATTAATTTTGGACACGAGTGCAGTTTGGCGTAGTCAAAAGTTTTTATTTTATTAGATCTTGAGTTTATACAAATGTTATTTGAATCTTTTTTTTTATTCCTCCTTATTTTACTAACAACTGTAAATTTATGTTCTTTGCAAACTAGTTATTTATCGTAAAATTCCTACCAGAATTGTAAAATGTAAACTTTCACGGCCACAAATGTTAAAATTACTAAAGTACCCGTGTAGCGAACGGATGGATTTATTATTGAAGCCAAAGGTATCGTTCCCTTCAGCGGAGGATATTTTCAAGGGGGATCGTTGCTTCTTTGGATACTACTAGCTTGCTGTACCGACTGCAGCCAATTCGCTTTAGCTCCCTCCCCCCCCCCCCCTTACAAGCAGATGCGTGGTGTCACGTGCTATCTACGTCTACATTGATACTCTGCAAATCACATTTAAGTGCCTGTCAGAGGGTTCATTACCCATTTTCATAAACTTTCTCTACCGTTCCATTCTCTAATAGTAAGAACATCTAAATCGTTCCGTTTTCGTTCTGATTTCTCTTATTTTATTGGGATGGTGATGTCTCCCTATGTAGCTGGGTGCTAGCAAAATATTTTCACATTCAAAAGTAAATGTCTGTGATTGAAATTTCGTAAATAGATCTCGTCGCAACGAATAACGTATTTCTTTCAATGATTTCCACCTCAAATCGTGCAACGTTTCCGTGACGCTCTCCCCCCTGTAACGTCATAAAACAAAACGAGCTGCCCTTCTCTGAAACTTCTCAATGTCTTCCGTCAGTCCCACCTGGTGAGGGTCCCACAATGGGCAACAGTACTCCAGGAGAGGACGCACAAGTGTGATGTAGGCAGTGTCTTTCGTGTAGCTGTTGCATCTTCGAAGGGTTCTTCCAATGAAACGTAACCTTTGGTTCGCCTTCCCCACAATATTTTCTATGTGTTCTCTCCAGTCTAAGTTGTTCGTAATTGTAACTCCTAGGTATATGGTAGAATTTACGACCTTAAGGTTTGACTGATTTAACGTGTAATTGTAGATCAGTGGATTTCTTTTAGTAGTCATGTGTATTACTTAACACTTTTCATATTTAGTGTTAATTGCCAATTTTCGCACCATGTGGCAATTTTGTCTAAATCGCTTTGCAGTTGCTTTTGATCCTCTGTTGACTTCACCGATAAACGACAGCATCATCCGCGAACAGTCTAAGGGAGCTACTCAGATTGTCTCCTAAATCGTTTATAAACACAAGGAAGAGTAGGGGACCTATAACGCTTCCCTGTGGAACGCCAGATATCACTTCTGTTTTACTCGATGACTTACCGTCAGCCGGCCGCGGTGGCCGAGGGGACTGAGGCGCTCCAGTCACGGTCTGCACGGCCACTACGGTCGGGGGTTCGAATCCCCCTCGGGCATGGATATTTGTGCCGTCCTAGTTCGTAAGTAGTTCATAAGTAGTTTGTAAGTTTAGGGACTGATGACCCCGTAGTTAAGTCCCATAAGCTGTACAAACATTTGAACATTTTTGAACTTACCGTCAGTTACTACTAAATGTGTCCTTTCTGATAGGAAATCGTGAATCCAATCGCACAATTGGGGCGCAATTTCATTAGAAGCCGCTTGTGAGGTATGCGCATTGGAATACCATTCACCGTTGTCGGTTGCCGTCGTCCGTTGTTGCTGTCGCCCCATGGTGGGAGATGTAATCCTCTTCTTCAGCACCGGAAACCAGATGTCCTTTACTTTCACGCCCTCTTCCTTCCGAATTAAAGTACTGGGATGCTTACAATTTCTATGGCCTGTTGGTACTGCCTTTCATAGTATCCGCTTGTGGCTGCTGGTTCCAAAGGCCATCACATTCAATTTGATAAAACTCAGGTACTGGCACCCATAAGCGGATACCATGAAATTGTTAAACACCTCAAGAATTTCAGTGGGAAAGAGGAGGGCTTGAAACTGAACAACTGGATGGCGCGTGGAAAACGGAATTTGGCTGAAGTCAGTAGCGAGACAGGTAGTTATTCTGACATACAAAGAAGCTACGATCCTCCTAGAAAAGGTCATTCACATAGGCGGACGAAACGATGGGTATGAAGAATAAATCCATAAGAGCACGCCACAATAGTCCGGAATATTTTAGTAATTTATTCCAACCAGAACCCAAAATAGGTTATATAAATCATTCCTGTAACTGTTTTTCTTTTTTTCTGAATTTGAAAGGGTTGTGTGGCTACTGACTTCCTTGCAGTAAACCTGTAAGTTCACAGTGTAATGCACCCTGGCATCAACAAAGGCAACGATTTTCAAAATATGCTTCGCAAGGTTCTTGATTATTTGCATTCTGTAGCATCACGTCCCACGAAATGCTTTTAGTTTCTTGCATTCACTAATCAAGAACATATCTACTTGTAAAATGTCCAAATGTTTATAGGCCTATTGTTCCAAATTGCTACGGTCATCAGTCCCTAGACTTACAAACTTCTAAAAATAGCTTGCACTAAGAACAACACCCACACACATGTGCGAGGGAGTACTCGAACCTCCGGTGGGACTGGCACCCTATTCCGTAGCACGATGCCTTAGACCACGCAGCTTCTTTCTTGGCTGCTCGAGTATTTATGTCACCAATACAAAGACAACGTATGAGTAATCAAAACCTGTTGGAGCCACTTGTCTAAGCCATTTCCGTCATACACAGAAAATATTCCAAATTCTGTTATTCGGAAAACGAAAGTGCTAATTGCCAAATCTTTAAAGTGAAGATACGGGGTAACAGCCCATAAAATAAGTGATAAAAGCATGTTGCTACATTGCCAAAACAAATTTCATAATACTTTCTTTCTTTTAATATACCAATTACTGAACACTTCCTTAGTTACATTCAAGTCGCAGTCCATGGTACTGTGATCTCTCGAGTAGCAGCGGGTAGGGTCGGGTACGGCGTCCCGCGTGCCGTACCGTGCTTGGAAGCAACATCGCCTAGATTATAGAAGACAAAGCCTCACAACAAAATTGTTGTGTCAGTTGAAACTACTTATTACTGAAACATCCTGTAGTTTCTTTCTTAGCCCAAGTGGAGTACTGTCTTTTCAGAGAAGAGGATTTCATAATACATTATGCACAGTGAATCATTTAAAGAGATTTGAATATATATTTTATAGTAAAGCATGTAATGTCACACAAAGTTAGTAAAGCAGTTAACAATCAGAAGTTAAGTTTGAACACCATAGTGCTTTACCAGACACGGTCCTGTTAGAGGCGTTCTGTCGTTTCCCATTCCGACCTTTCAAATGAACAACTCAGCCACTTACAGGGGGACCAACAGTTAATTGAAGATTCTTAACCAAGCTGTAACTTGGTTGTTTTTGACGTTAACAGATATTGCCAGAAATGAAGGGCGTCATAAGTGACAGATGAAAGTCCAAGTAATGACAGGGTTCGAACCCATGACCTTCACATTTGTTGTTCGACACTTTACCAGTGACCATGGAAGAGCTGCCTAACATTATTTCATGACTTTATTCTCTTCGAGAAACCAATTAAATAAATACCACTGTTGTGACTGGAAACAGGCGTATTTTCTCATCAGATTACCAGAAATCAATAATGAACTTGATTACAATCGTTTCTCATTCTGCTGGGCACGGAGACAACGGCACAAATAAAGCAGAAACGTTGGGAAATTTAGTGAGTAGCACACACGAGGCGCGTGCCATGCGAATGCAAATCAGCTACGCTGCCCCTGTCCTGTAGGAGAAACACCACCTAAAGACGAGGCCTCATAACAGCCGTGCCACGTCACACCGACCAGACGGAGATCAACGAGAAAGACAGGAAGCGGCGCGCACGTCATTTCTCGTGATCAGGGTAGGCCTGAGCAAACGCGATCTCTAGCTGAGTGGCCGGCTGATACGAGGCAGTGGGCTGTGCCCCAGCGGCTGGCCAATCATGTAGCGATCGCGCCAGCTCAGGCCTACCTTAATCACGTGGCACGACGTGCGCGCCGCGGCCTGTCTTTCTCGTTAGCCTCGGACCAGGCCGCGACCGCCAATTCCTGGCTGACCGCTACGACACAGTAGGCTGTCCCCAGCGGCCAGCGATTCAGCCAATTATAGATTTGTGTGTAATAGAAACACACACACATAAACATGGACACTCAAAAGAACAGATAAATTGTTTAACTGTCACAAAGATTTTATATGAAGGGCAACCACAGCTAACATATTTACACATAATTAAGGGACTTTCACACAGTCAAAATTTAGGTGTTAAAAATAAAATTAAAGTTGTTTGACTAAATGGCCATTGGTCCACTTCAGCTGTATTTTATTAAGGTCATGGAGACCCGCACAACCAGTTTCACAACTTCATAGTTACATCTTCAGGTGCAATTAATTGTTTTGTATGTAATTCCTATGGTGGATATCGGAGATTAATGGTCAGTACCGACCGCTAGCAACTTCCCTCAGTTCGTAAAACATAAACTGATCGATCGATGAACCCCACTACATTTACGACAACCTGGCCACCCATCACGTCGTCCAAATGTCAAAAAATCACATAATTTTTACCAAACTGATTGCCGAGTTGTCATATTTTACCTAAAATGACACGAACCGACTGGTCAACTGATTTTATGTTTGACGAACTGAGGGAAGTTGCTAGCGGTCAGAAATTGTGCATTTTAATTTTATTTAAAGCCGGTTTCGGTGTAAGTACGTTACTGCAACGTATCAGATGATGGAAACGTGGTTTTGCCGAAAGTGGTTATCAATAATACAATGAACTGTGATCTTAGCTTTCTGAAGTGTACTTGGGTATTCACTTCATTTTCCCATCATCAAAAATTTAATGAGATTAATCGCAAGCCATCGCCCCTGACCGCGCAGACATTTGCCATTTTCACACTGCATGCGTGCATTGCGACGTACACAGATGCAAACTGAAAGCACACGCAAAGCAATGCTACACCACAGCGCGACGCGCCAATTGGACACGAGCATCAACTACCGAAAATTGGGACGCGTATGATGCGTGTGCCCTCCAGACCCAAGAGACGCAGTCTGAAATACCTCTCACCCCATATTCAGGATACTACTCGGTGGAAAAATCTGATTTTTACACATGTTACAGTTTGATATACTCGCTGAATAAAGGCCTGTATTTATTTCCGTTACTCGCAACTGTTACTGTAAAGCATCAACTTAAGTAAAGCAATAGACGGAATTTTAAAGAGTGTACAGTGGTAACAACATATTGTGTAGACTTTGCTTACGACTGATTTTACCTCATAGGCTGCTGTGTATGAAATGTAGGCAAGAGTCCGAATTTAAACCTCAGGGCAGAACGATACGTTTAATTCGTTCTCGAGATACTAGTTGATATATATGTCGGAAAGTAATGCTCGGTGCTCCCAGGAATCGTGTGATCACAACAATCGTCATATTTCATACTTATTCTTAGGACCAAGTATTGCTTTATTCGTTAGAGAATAAAACATTCGAATCACCAAATGAATATATTAGCTTTTAAGTAATAAATCTGTCGATGATTTCAAACCAGAACAAAGATACGTGTTGCTGATTTTACTTATTACTTGTTTATGACTGGAAGAAAGTTTCTGAAGTGTAATAATATGAGATTATATTGCATGCCATTGACTTACGGGGGTTGAAACTTAAATTGTGGCAACTATTTATTGAAAATCGATACAAAAGCGATACATGTTTACACCTGTTACTGTCCTTCAAAGTCGTCACCAGCGTTGTATAGAACACTTTGCCAGTGATGTGGAAGGCGTAGTACACCGTTAGCAGAGCCTGTTCTGCTGATGGTGCCAGTGGAGCGGTTTACTGCCTGTCGAATCTCCGGAACAGTTCTGAAGTGTATTCCACGAAGTGGTTCCTTCATCTTCGGAATCAAATCAAAGTTACATGGACTTAAAATTTGAGAAAGAAGCAGCAACACTTTCTGCGCAACCCACCCACCATTTTGCACTTCAATCTGCCGGCGCACCCAGCGCAAGCTGTGGCTGCTCTATTCGTTCAAATGTTCAAATGTTTGTAGAACTTATGGGACTTAACTACGGGGTCATCAGTCCCTAATCTTACAAACTACTTATGAACTAGCTAAGACTAAGGACGGCACAAATATCCATGCCCGAGGGGGGATTCGAACCCCCGACCGTAGTGGCCGTGCAGACCATGACTGGAGCGCCTCAGTCCCCTCGGCCACCGCGGCCGGCTCTGTTCGGTCGATGAGATTGGAAAGTACTGTAACGTACACCATACTCCCCGGACTTGACTCTTTGTGCCTGTGGTTTGATTCCGAAGATGAAGGAACCACTTCGTGGCATTCGCTTTAGAACTGTTCCAGAGATTCGACAGGCAGTAGACCGCTCCAGTCGCACCATCAACAGAACAGGCTCTGCTAACGGTATACTATGTCTTCCACATCGCTGGCTACGGGTTCTACACAACGCTGGAGACTACTTTGAAGGACAGTAACAGGTGCAAACATGTAACGCCTTTTTATCGGTTGTTAATAAATAGTTGTCACTATTTAAGTTCCAAATCTCGTAAATGGATGTAATGCGCAAGGGAGGATTGCAGCTGAACAAAAACTAGCAGTTTGTTTGATATAGGTGATGAAGGCTCACAATTTTCTTTGTATTAACGAAGCAAAGCTTTCTTTCCCAGCTTTTGTTAATAAAGAAGGATCTATGTTTCTACTTAAATGCCCTTTTTTCTGTAAATAACTGATTCAATATGAGAACCAAGTAAACATGACAACTTCCTGAGCTATCGAATGCTGACTTAAGCTGTAAAATGTGTGTTGAAAGTTCCGACCAAATTAGGTTACGATCCAAAAATTCTGTAGCGATATTTAGAAAAATTAAGACAATTTTGACAAAAATTTTTTTAGCATTTCCCCAGAAACGAAACGAGGATTTTCTTTATACAAGGATTTTTAAAATCCATTTATCAAATATTATCGACTCTGTTTCACTTTAAAATTTTCTGCGTTGACTCATCGTCGACGCGGCAGAGCGGCCGAGGTGCCATGTTGCGATGTGCGAGGCCGTTCCCCGTCGGCGGTTTGAATCCCCTCTCGTGCATGGATATTTGTGCTGTCTTTAGTATAAGTTAGTCCATAAGTAGTTTGTAAGTTTAGGGACTGATGACCCTGTAGTTAAGTCCCATAAGCTGTACAAACATTTGAACATTTGCTTCATCGTCATATGATGTAACAAAATCTTTTACTATTTTCCTACACAAAACTATACAGATATAAGCGATTGAAAAATATAAAGCCCAAATGAAAAAACGAATGACGGCTTAAATGGGTAAATAGGCGGGCAGCCAGCAATAGCAGCGTACGGCAGAGTGCTGCATACCCGCCTCTCGTTTTGCACGGTGGCGCAGAAAACAGTGCTGCGTCCCAGTTCGCGCGCTCCCATCACAAAACTTTGCTTTCAAAAGCGCGCGCTGAGCTGCCGCGAGTGCTATACGCGTCTCAATTTGCGCCTACCCTAACAGTGCGCCACTTTAACGGGTACGTAGATGTACCAGGTCAGGTCACCAAGTTGGTTCTGCGGACGACAGGAAGACAGGCTGTGGCGCGTACGTCACGTCACGTGATTACAGTAGGGCTGAGCTATCGCAATCGCTAGCTGACTGGCTGGCCGCTATGATAAAATTATAGCCGGCCGCGGTGGCCGAGGGGACTGCGGCGCGCCAGTCACGGTCTGCATGGCCACTACGGTCGGGGGTTCGAATCCCCCCTCGGGCATGGATATTTGTGCCGTCCTTAGTGTTAGCTAGTTCATAAGTAGTTTGACAGTTTAGGGGCTGATGACCCTGTAGTTAAGTCCCATAAGCTATACAAATATTTGAACATTTGATAAAATTATAGTGGAGTGCGTCCCAGCGGTGAGCCACTCAGTGATCGCGTTGACTCAGCATTACTCTCATCACGTGATGTGACCTAAGTCCCTGCCACGACCGCATAACCATTTGGCATTGTCAGGTTATACTTGCCCTGTTAAATGCATGAGCCTAGTACTGCCATCCTTTTGTGCTTCATTTCAGATTTTAATAATAACTTCTCTCGCTGTCTATTCACATATTGGCAAACAATAAAATTGTTCAATAATCTCAGGAGTTGTAAAGAGATTGAAAACCCTAACAGTGTATCACAGTCTTAAGTATCGCTAATTACAGCTTAAAATGGGTAACGAAATTGAGTGGCCTTTTTATAACACTAGGTTATGGGTTTGTTCCCTTTAGCGTTCTACCTTTCCCAGATAATAACTATCAGTGACCTCATCTTCATCATGTTCATCTCCTTCCTGCTCCAATGATGCGTCTTGATCACCAGTAATAACACCATCCTCTTCATCATCAGAATCACTTGCCTCCTTATCAAGTATGTCATCAATTAATGCTCACAGTTGCTTCTTTTAGGGGCCAATAGGAAACTTGAAAAAAAAAAAAAATAAAAAAGAGAGAAAGGCTGTATGAAGTAAAGGACGAAACTACTCAAGTCATCGGTTCCTAAATTGTCACACTGCTTAAACTAATTAATGCTAAAGACAACACACATAAAGACACACACACACACACACACACACACACACACACACACACACAGGGCAGAGGGAGGACTCAAATCTCCAGCGGGATCGGCCGCGCAATCCGTGCCATGGCGCCTCAGACCGAGCGGTCATTCCCGTGCGGTATGTATAAAAATATCTGCTATTAGTTATAGAGTCAAATATCATTTCTCAGAATGCAAAGGAAAACGAAGTATCATAACTCCTCTTGAATTTTTCTTTTAGCACGACGAGAATGGTGTGTTAGAGGAGTTTAAAACTGAAGCAATCTCAGACTACTCCACCGAAGTGAAAACGACACATTTGTACCATTCTACCTGAAACTGGAAGCATAATCCTAGAACTACAAAGCAGACACCTACAGAAATTCGTCATGAAGAGGATATCTCACTCCTACACACAAAATGTCAGTTGATTTTCTGCAAACATAACTGAAATGGTTCTGCCGTTTCAGAATTTTGAACTACCCTCTGCCTCTATCTCGGATTACGAAAACACGGATTCCGAGGTTATGCCCCCAGCATGTAAATAACTAATACAGGCCCGTCTAATGGAAGTCGTAAAGGAAGTGTACCAGGTAGTTGTTTGGGATACCAGTGTTGACTTTTTTATTATTTTCATTATTTTGCACTCGCGAATAATGTTTTTAATATCTCTTGAGGAATTATTGTTGCAGATAAAGAAGGTGTATACTCCGTACACCGAAATGAGAGACGGACTGTAAACACATGGAGGCGTGTGGCCAGGGGTGGGCAAAACGGGGTCACTTCCTGTGTCGCCTCTTCCGCTTCAGGTGTCAAGCCATCATGTGTGGCGGTGATATTTGAAGCTGGCTGTAAATTTCATATTGATGGACCAGTTGCCGAATACCGACACACGTTTTAGTGTTTGCAATCACATTCAGTATTCAAAGTCTCCGTGTCTCTCTTTCTCGCTTATTAGTATCACGTAAAAGTAAATTCATTATGTCATCCACCTTTTTGAGTCCACCTAAGAAACGGTCAAAGAAGAAATCGAGAAACTGTAGTTATTGAGGTGTATAAAACGGAGTTAAGGTGTCCAGAATGAAGTATATTGTTGTGAATAACAGCTGCATCTACCGGCAATGGTCGTTCCTCAGTGTATCGGGTCGCAAAGCAGTACAAGGCCACACACTCCGCGATGTCTGCCAACAAATAAATAATCACAACCGTAGTTTCTAGAAAGTGATGATATCTTTGGAAGAAATGTGATGCAAAGAAAAGTACATGAATGTTTCTTTCGTAATGAGTGGCTAATAATTCACGAAGTGCTTGTCGTCGTAAACGAATATGGAAATTTGGGCAATTTTCCGAAGCCCACATTTTAGAGATTTAAAAAAAAAATAATTTTGAATATGTTCGATTTCTAATACACTGCTATGTAACAAAACACACTGCGACCTTACACCTGAAACAGATGAGGCGATACTCAGCGACCGACCCCTTTTGTTCACCCCTGGTCTTGCTCCTCGTGTTTGCAGTCTCTCGTTTCGGTGAACGGAGTATAGTATAATTAAGGCGTTGGCCGGAACAGGGGAATGGCCGCGCACTTTAAGGCGCCATGCCACGGATTGCACGGCCGCTCCACCGGAACCGCCATGGGTGCGCGGGTGTTGACTTCAGCGTAAATTAGTTTCAGTTAGATTAAGTAGTTTGTATGCCTTGAGACCCAGTTTGATCACTTAGGTTTACAAACATTTGAACATTTTATTTAGGTTGGGCGAACGCCATCCTTAAATTCCATTAACAATAACAGTCGACACTCAATTTGTGTAACACTTAAAACTAGCAAATCGTGGTCGCACTGGTACTGCAGAATGGATATTTGCGTGATGTGATCACTTGAAGCAAAATGTTAGATTCCATTCTTCCTCACTCTCTGTCTGTTTGTCTTTCTGAAAGAGCGGTTGGATTCTGTAAACTGGATTTCAACGTCCAGTAATCGATGGTAGGCAATATAAACATCGTAAATCAATTTGTGGCTAACGACCTTTAATTCCAGTTCCATTCCTGGCCATTAAAATTGCTACACCACGAAGATGACGTGCTACAGACGTGAAATTTAACCGACACGGGAAGAAGATTCTGTGATATAAAAATGATTAGCTTTTCAGGGCGTTCGCACAAGGTTGGCGCCAGTGGCGACACCTACAACGTGCTGATCTGACGAAAGTTTCCAACCGATTTCTCATACACAAACAGCAGTTGACTGGCGTTGCCTGGTGAAACGCTGTTGTGATGCCTCGTGTAAGGAGGAGAAATGCGTGCCATCACGTTTCCGACTTTGATAAAGGTCGAATTGTAGACTATCGAATTTTTGCGGCTTATCGTATCGCGACATTGCTGCTCGCGTTGATCGCGATCCAATGACTGTTACCAGAATATGGAATCGGTGGGTTCAGGAGGGCAATACGGTACGCCGTGCTGGATCCCAACGGCCTCGTATCACTAGCAGTCGAGATGACAGGCATCTTATCCGCATGGCTGTAACGGATCGGGCAGCCACGTCTCGATCCCTGAGTCAACAGATGGGGACGTTTGCAAGACATCAACCATCTGCACGAACAGTTCGACGACGTTTGCAGCAGCATGGTCTATCAGCTCGGAGACCATGGCTGCGGTTACCCTTGAAGCTGCATCACAGACAGGAGTGCCTGCGACGGTGTACGCAACGGCGAACCTGGGTGCACGAATGGCAAAACGTCATTTTTTCGTATAAATCCTGGTTCTATTTACAGCATCATGAAGGTCGCATCCGTGTTTGGCGACATTGCAGTGAACGCACATTGGAAGCCTGTATTCATCATCGCCATACTGGCGTATCACCCGGCGTGATGGTGTGGGGCGCCATTGGTTACACGTCTCGGTCTCCTCTCGTTCGCAATTTGAACAGTGGCCGTTACATTTCAGATGTGTTACGACCCGTGTCTCTACCCTTCATTCGATCCCTGCGAAACCCTATATTTCACCAAGATAATGCACGACCGCATGTTGCAGGTTCTGTACGGGCCTTTCTGGATACGGAAAATGTTCGACTGCTGCCCTGGCCAGCACATTCTCCAGATCTTTCACCAAATGAAAAAACGTCTGGTCAATGGTGGCCGAGCAACTGGCTTGTCACAATACGCCAGTCACTACCCTTGATGAACTGTGGTATCGTGTTGAAGCTGAATGGTCATCTGTACCTGTACACGCCATCCAAGCTCTGTTTCACTCAATGCCCCGGCCTATTAAGGCCGTTATTACCGCCAGAGGTGGTTGTTCTGGGTACTGATTTCTCAGGATCTATGCACCCAAAATGCATGAAAATGTAATCACATGTCAGTTCTAGTATATTTGTCCAATGAATACTCGTTTGTCATCATCATTTCTTCTTAATGTAGCGATTTTAAGGGCCAGTAGTGTACATATCGTCACTGTGAAATCAAACTGCCATATCTGCAAAATGCATATTTTTTACCAGAGGGCTGTAATTTTTTTCATGTGATAATGTTGTAACGTGTTCTATTGTGATATTTTGAGATAATTCAGTTTTACTTAGATAATGGATGTCTTTCCTCCTTGAAGGATTTGAAGCGACTGATCTGCCTTCTGATAAGCAAAATGCCTATTTCCACGTGAAAGCATTTCGGCCCAGCCATGCTGGAATGGCCGAGCGCTGTAAGGCGCCTTGCTGTGGAGCGTGCCGCTGTCCGCCGGCGGAGGTTGGAGTCCTCCCTCGGGCAATGGTGTGTGTGTGTGTTGTCCTTAGTGTATGTTAGTTCAAGTAGTTAGTAAGCCTAGGGACTGATAAGCCACAGTAGTTAAGTCCCATATATTTACAAACATTTGAACATACGGGCCCAATGCCACCTGAGGGTTTTTTATTCTACTATATGATATGTAGGATCCAGATGAAAATAGTTAGGAAAAAAAGAAATGTTTTACATCAACAACTCAAAGAACAATTTCTGCACAATATGGCGGTTTGATTTAACAGCTACGATATTATATTTCTCATTGACGAAACATTCGGCTGTCTGAACACTTACGTATATAGTTAACACATACAACAACTTTATTTCTTTCCGCTTTATATTATTCTAAGGTACCATTTTTGGGTCTCTTGTAGAATGTAAGAAATTGGGGTTACGAGGATTTTATTGCACACCATCGTAATAATCCTTCGTGGGTAGCCTCCAAATATGATCAAATGTTTGTAAAGTTATGGGACGTAACAGCAGTGGTCATCGGTCCCTAAACTTACAAACTACTTAAACTAAATTATCCTAAGAACAACCTACTCACACTCATGTCCGATGGAGGATCGAACCTCCGACGTGGAACGGCCGTGCTCATCGTAGCAAGGGCGGCTTAGCGCGCACGGCTATTTCGCCGCAGCTAGGTAGTCTTCCTCCGATTTCATCTGCTGGGTCATTACCTTACACACCAGCGTGTGTTTTTACCAAATGAACATGATACTTTCGCCTCGATTAACATATTCATAATAGAAATCACGAATTTACAAGATTTACCAGTTTGTGCTATTCCTCCATTATGCATTAGATGCAAATTTAAGAACAATTCAAGAGTCGAAGAAAACTAAGACCTGTTTTGTAATATTTAGGTGTGTTCAAAATTTGGAGAAGATATGTTACTAGAAAAGAAATATAGCGTGTTTTTAAAGAAGACTTATTGCTTGACATATTTTTGTACATGTAGTGAACAAAATTGTAAAAAAGGGAATCATAGTGGTTAATGTCCTCCCAGTAGCTAAACTACATTTTTTTCTTATATGCATTATTTTGCTTTCGGACAAAAAGTTATTGAGGGTGATCTGGATGAATGGAAATGAATATGTAAACAGAACAATTGAAGGATCAACTAGGGCTCGATCGTTTTGTAATCTAGAACTTACGTATTCAGCTTCCGAGTCACGCTTGTCAAGTTAAGGACTTCACGTTAGGTCAGGGCCAAGAAACGATTCGATTTTACTGGCTATCGAAAATGTGCCACCTGTGTCACGGCTGGCCAACCGTCGCCGGCGGTTGCGGTGTCGAATGGGGCCGAGAAGCTGCGGGCAGCAGCTCTGCAGCTGCCGAGCCGCGCAGCTGCCGCCTGTTTACCATATCGCTGCAGCTGCAGCCGCTCTGGCGACAAGGAGGATGCCGCGCCAAGTTAGCTCATCGATGCAAACAGTGTGCCAATGCTGGAACAGAACGACGCGAAGCATTCCCCACACAGGTTTCACTTGCACTAAAGAAGAAAATTGTCACTTTGGTTGAAAGTATAGAGACACAAAGGATACAAATTGTTTTCTAAAACAGAGTAGGGGTTATTCCGTTGACTCATATTTAAAAGTAATCCATATCTCTAGCAGACTTTCCGTAAACTGACTAGCGACGTTCATACTAGGTACGAACTTATGCACCTCCCGGCACAGCGAGGCGTAGGCATTACCTAAGCAGCGACTAGTCACGGAAACAATCCGGTTCGTGGGCTTGCTGCTAACGTCCTTACATTCATTGACGACGAGAAAGAGAAAGTAGTAACGCCTCTGACCGAAACGGTGACATAACAGGCAGGCAAAATGTTAGAGCTGAGTACGCCGAAAACAGCGAATTACAGCAGGAGCGACACGGGTTTGAGTGGAGTGTGTTTCTAGCGCAAGACCTAAATGGCAATTTGAGATATGGATAAATGGCAGTGATTCCCATGGTATTGTGAACAAAACTGAAGAGCTTCTATCCCAGAGAATAAAAGCCTAAAGGAACTGCAAGAAAAATTGTTCTGATGGATTTGATTTTAAAAGGCGCCAGAATAAATGATTCATCATGTGCAAATGGGAGTTCCATTTTACGTTCAAATATTCAAATGTTTGTAAAGTTATTGGACTTAACAGCAGTGGTCATCGGTCCCTAAACTTACAAACTACTTAAAATAACTTATCCTAAGAACAATACAAACACCCATGCCCGAGAGAGGACTCGAAACGCCGACGTGGAACGTCCGCGCGCACCGTAGCAGGGCGCTACGCCGCGGCCATTTTATGTAGGGAGTTTAGAAAGTAGGTTACACATGTCATCCTACGCAAACAACATGACGCAACGAGAGTGATGCATTGTTACAATAGTACACTATCCAGGTTGTTGACTCACGCGGATCTGCTACGGTACGGACAAGGAGACATTCATTAAGTACGTGGGGTGCTGACAAGGGACGGATGTCAAGCCGAATCATATCTCGCATGAGGGAGAGGAGGGGGTCTCGTCAAGTATTACGCAATTCTTTCCGCTAAAAACAGTGTAAATTTGAGAGAAAACTGGGTTAAATTACGAAAATCATATTTCTCCTAAAAATATGGCGAATCCTACGCCATAATATTTTTCGCGGGTATGCAATCGCCACATTGTAGCACAGTAGTCTTAAATAAAAGTAATTAATGAATCCAACGGAGCCAATGACAGATTAACGTATTTACACAAAAAATACGCTTTTTGGAAAAATCTTAAGTGCGATTGGGAGAGGGAGTGGAGGGGTCGAGCCAAACCTCATTCCATCCACTCAGCAAGAGGGAAGAGGAGGGTCGTTAAACGCCAAAATCGCCTCACGAAATTAATGGCTGCGTCACATTGGTCGAGTAAAGTGGCGCGGTAGCTCAAGACGTACTCCAAAGTTGAAGTACACAAGACAAAATTGTTCCGGACACTTTCACTGTGGAAGTCTGGCCGTGTATAGACCAAATACGTTGTCGTGTGCAGCTATAGCGAAATGGAACCAAAAATTTCACCAAAGATGCTCAGACGTGTGTTAGGTTAATAGGGGAGGAAGACTATCGATATCGAACACAGGCAACAATGTCGAGACAAACAGGAAACTGTTTCGTATCAAACGCAGAGTGACTATGGCGGACATTCCTCAACAGATGCGCATTGCGCATGTCGATAGGCAGTTCTTATTCCATAGCTCGAGATTGCCTTCAGTATTCGAATTGATGTTAATACTCGGTTCGGCGATCACTGTGACAAAAAAAAAAAAAAATAAAAAATAAATAAATAAAAAAAAGTGTAAACGAAGCTTTTGGCAATAGCAAACAGCCGCGCGGAAAGACCACGTGGTCTAAGGCGACATACTACAGACTGGGCGGCAGTTCCCGCCGGAGTTTCGAGTCCTCCCTCAGGTGTTTTGTGTGTGTGTGTGTGTGTGTGATAGAGAGTGCGAGAGAGAGAGAGAGAGAGAGGGGGGAGAGTGTAAGTTAAAGTAGTTTGTATGTCTAGGGACTGATGACCAGAACAGTTTGGTCCAATAGATTTACAAACATTTAACATTTAAATAAAGAACAAGAGACTTTGAAAATTAATGAAAGGTGCTCTTATCCTGCACGACAATGCAATATTTCACAACGAGTGCTCAACACAAGCTTTACTTGAACGTTTCCGATCGAATGTTTGGAAGTATCTGCCATACAGTCTAGATCGTCCACCAATCAATCGGCTTCCATATTTTCGCCAATGTGATAGAATATCTCTGGAGAGGGGGGGAGGAGGGGTGGAAGAGAGGGATTTTCAAAAAATAAGGAAGTTCGCACAGCAGTTTCTTGAATGGCTCCAAGACCAAAGAACGGATATTCATCTTTTTTTTGTAAAAAACAGTCTTGGTTGCATAAAGTTGGTGGTTTATTTATTTAAACATGACGCGTTTCGCCTAACAAACTTGTTAAAAACAACTAAAAATATGATAAATCTTTCCTAAGCAAGAAATTACAAAGGAAGCATGCAGACTGAAAAAAACAGCAGGCCACATAACCACATTCACGTGTTTGACGTGGGGGGATGAAAATTGGACTAATAAAACACCGCTAAAAGGCATAGCTTAATAAATAAAATTACTTAACTCTGAAGTTGCAGAGCGTCAAATTATTAAAATTCATTAAAAATAGATGTAACTGTTGCTCGATAATGGGGGCAACGAAGTCAATGGTAAAACTTAACTCAGCCACGCGAAGCTTTGTTTACTCACATAGAGCCAACCCCTATATTGGATATTTATCAGGGAATTGGCAACTTTTGTAACACACAATAGGAATTCACGACCTCTTATGCCAGTGGGCATCGAAATAAATCAATGGGGAAAGTTGGAAATTTGTGCCCAGCCGGGTGTGTAGAAGACAAAATTGAGAGCTCTTCACTGGGTGCCACCATGTCCCGGTCTTCAGTTTGCTATGTCGGACAGTACAAACGCATTAGTGCGTCTTATATGAGTCATTTTATACCAGGCTGTTGAGCCTAATCATCGGCGAAATCGTCTGAAACGTGCCACACCTTTAAGTTTTGAAACGAAAGAAAATCACTGTGAGATGGGAAAAAAACTTCCTGCGCGAAGAAACCTTAACAGTTCCTGCCCACCATACCCATCGTGCTGTTAGACTTTAGAGGAAATTAACAACATTTCTCACTACTGCATTCGGCCCACCCACTCTCCGAAGAGGTGAGGGGCAGCCTTTTTGTGGGCATGTGTGGCACATACAGGTCCGCGAAGTATTGTAGCATTTCTTCTCTCCTAACCTGCATTCCCTTGCCTGTATCCCCTGTTTTCTAATCGTAGTGGCCCTCCCCTTGATGACCCATTGTTTCCTCTTGCCTGTCGCGAGAGGTGACTGAAAGGCGTCTTTCAGACGGTGATGCCATATAAATTGTAATTGATATTGATTATTTTATTACTGCTGATTGTGATGAGTACTATCTTCAGGTACATACAACGGGCTGCGTACCTTTAATTGTGTGTAATTACGTCCTGTAGACTGTAGGTATGCTGAGTAATGCAGACTTATAAAATTACTTGATATTAGCATCGTTCGGAATGTTTTGGTTTGATCGGTAGAATGGACTGATGAACTTATAGTTTGGTTCGGGCGATCATTAAACCAACCAGCTAACCATTTAACCATCTACTGCATTCGTAGACGATGATTTAAAAAAAAAAAAAAAAAAAAAAAAAAAAAAAAAAAAAAAAAAAAAAAAAAAAACTACCGAGCGAGGTTCAGCAGTGGTAACACACTGGACTAGCATGAGGTTAAAACCCGTCTCCGGCCATCCTGATTTATGTATTCCGTGATTTCTCTAAATCACTCCAGGCAAATGCCCGGATGGTTCTTTTCAAAGGGCACGGCTGACTTCCTTCCTTATCTTTTTTTAAAGAACTATTCGAGCGTGAGCTCCGTCTTTAACGACCACGAGTCGACGGAACGTTAAATCCT
Organism: Locusta migratoria; assembly: GCA_026315105.1. Taxonomy (NCBI): domain Eukaryota; kingdom Metazoa; phylum Arthropoda; class Insecta; order Orthoptera; family Acrididae; genus Locusta; species Locusta migratoria. The sequence continues at coordinate 732,195,741 of CM048755.1, read as the reverse complement.
AATCTTTCTTCCAATGAGCTAAATTTTTATAACTCGCCTAAGATAAATATTTGCCTGCAGCAGATCGCGCGAATTTTGAAGAGAAGCGTGGCTAGAACCAGCTGTACAGCTAGTAGTATTATCAGTTGTAGTGAAGAGTAAGGGCTGTGTAAAGTCAGCTGAAGAAAGCACGTGACAATGATTGCTGTAGTTATGTTTTCGAGGAAGGCGAAGCAAGTCAGGAATGTAAAAAAAAAAAAATAACTTAAATTGTTTTGCGGCAACAAAACACTTAACATTACCGTTGTCAAATTCTTTTTTATAGGACCTCACTTTGATTACGTTATCACACAAGTATGTGATTTTGCAAGCCCAGGGCATAGAAGCTTAGATACCACGCAATGTTATAGGCAGTGTGGGGCACTTCTAATTTATCCACGCTAACGAAACACGCACAGAACAACTGCTTAGAAAACCACAAAGACGCTTTTGGCCCGACTATAAATTCGATCCTTAACTTACGTTACAGTGCGAGACTCACTGACATCAGAAATAGTACGTTAAATGACTCAACGTGTTTTCTGTGACACACCGATAAATTGTCTTCTGCTTCCAATATTAAGTAGCGAACCCCTAGTAAAGATCTGTCTCCACTTCGCAAAGTGAAGAAGGGGATAGAAACAGCAGTCGTGTGGCATCTCTGCTGAGGCGGGAGCAGCATAAGACGTTGAAAGGGAAAAAAGCAATTTACATTCTTCCCTTTCACCGCGGCCCCATTTACAACGCCCCAAACGAAGGGATCTTTTCTTTAGAGAGCCAGAGGGTGCCCTATGGGGAGGGGTAGGGGGAACGCAGGGAAGCTACGCAGCGACCGGTTCCCTGCACAAACGTTTGGGAGGGAGCAACTTCCATCTGCCAGGCTCGGCTTCTGCAGTAGCGCTGCTGCCATCTGGCCAGTACTCTTGTCACTGCTCACTTGTCTACAACAAACACTAATGATCTACCTCGAGCGCAAACGGCGTCAATGGAAATCCTTTTGGATGAAGCAAGTACAATTACCGTTAGGTGTCTTTCAGCCAAGAGTACCGCTAGATGGAAGCTATGAAAAGCTGTTCTCCGATTATTGCAGTATTGTGAGCAGTGTCGTCTGGTGCTTCATAGAACTGGGTGTTCACTCCTTTCAGTGTCGGATCTACGATATTTCCTAACCGGGGCCGAAACTTGATAGTGGCGACCCCCTCTCGGCGTCCAAAGAGTTAATTTGGCGCAACTCTGCGAGTGGCACCTTCTTCGTTTGTTGAGATAGATTTGACACACCAGTGCAGTCCATTACCCATCAATATACGTGACACTGTAAGCAGCACCCCCTCTTCCGTCCTAGCCTTACGCAAGCGCAAAGGCTCACCCACCTCTTTTCAAACAGTTAAATATTTGTTACAACGAAGTGTATAAATATTATTTACCCGCAAAATCACGACAAATTCACAACAACGTCCAAAGATATGTGTCAAGTAACAATACAAAAGTCGTTACTGTTGCGTATTTTTTACATCGAAAATTGGGATGAAAAAAATTTTGCTTGCAGTCAGGCTCAAACCCACTAATTGCAACACAACAGCGCAATGCCGCTAATCACATGGCTATTCTTGCTAGGTGCAGTATAATTAATGATCGGATCTTCTGAATGTTTTACATTTGATGCGTCTTTAATTTATAGTTATAAAATATTTTACCAAATATGACGTGTTTTTGATAAACACAAATATGAAGGGCGGATGTTGTATTCATAGAGGATTTGCCCGTGTGCAAGACGCAGTGCGCAGTAGCTCCATCGTCTTTGCTTTGGGACAATTCCTTCGTAAAACGCCAAAGATCGAGTAGCCAGGAGCTGGTGTCTCTACCAGCTCCAGTGTTAATGTTAAAAGTGGGGTTTCCCCTCGCCCCTTTCTGCCGCGGGAGCGCCAATATGCTGTCTCCTGGAGGTTGAGAAGAGAATTTGCACCTCAGCCGCGCATGCGCATTGTAACGCTGCTGCCACTGCCGCGTATATTAAGCAGCGCGCTACGACTCGTATACGTGCTGTCTCCGCGACGTAAAACGTTTCTCATGCGATAAAAATGCTTTGAATGTACATATTAAATGATCTGATAGAAGAACGAAACGAATAATGATAGTTCAAAAAAATTTAATCTTATTAATTTACTGTTTCTTCACGACGAGCTTTTCTTCCGGGATTTTACTGAACCAGTGAACACACAGGACGCGCCGTCACTGATTGTGAGCCTTAAATGAGGTACTGTGGCAGACTAAGTGTAATTTGACGTTCCTCTCCTATTAGATCGCTGAGCATTACTTTTGCTGGAACAGGTGATGCAGAAACTATGATATGAAAGATAACTTTCGACTGACTCACGAATTCTGTAGTTGTACAGCATTCACTTTCCTCTTGGTGTAAGAGAAGCTGTAAAATCTGTTTAACTTTCGCTCCTGCACGTTCAAAAGAAGATTCTTCACAACTACTGAAAAGATGAATTTTAATGTGTCACTTTTGTTGAGTTCTGTAATAAGCTTCAATTAGTCCATTTTCACATTATTTCAAAATGCACTGGTATTATTGATAAAAATTCCAACCCATAATTTTAATTTAGGACATATCTCCATGCCTGTCTCAATGAACAATGCTCAAATGTTGCAGGGGAGTACTCCAGACTGTTTATTTTCCACCTAAATTGTGGTGCCACCAGCACCCCTGTCTCGTAGACATTGGTAAAATGACTGGCAGCAAATGCACTGTTTCTCGTCCATCCAAATTTCAATAACAAGAAGGACCGGAAACATTGATAGATGATAGATTGAGAGATAACACGTTGTAGAAAGATAACACGATCGAAAATACAGACCCATGTGGACTGAACAAGATGAAGATGTCAGTACTGACAAGGAAAGTACATATATGTATGAACGTTTGCTTACAGGATCTCTATGTACACCTCAATGTGCTGGTGGGTGACGTTTTTCTGCAAAACTCTGCAATGATGCTCTAGATAGCACTAGATGTAATTGTAGACGCCATACGTAATTCAGATATCTTAACTATAACTTATGCAATAATCATCGTACATGTTCTCTAGCGTATTATCATCAAAAGCCGTGATGATAGTTGCAACTGTAACCTTCTTCTCAGAAGACTGTTGGTATTCACTGCCACTACTTCCATCGCCTCTTCCCGCACTTACCGTAGCACTTGCAATGAGTTGTTCGTCATTATCATCCGTATTATCATCATTACGTGTTAGTGTTACAACAGTATCTAACTTACGCTCATATTTCTGTACCATAACAGATACGAGAAAGCATGCGAATGATTCATCTTCTACACTAATACCATCTTCACGAAGAAAGGTTCTTCGTAACTTCATGTCAACCAATCACAATACATTAGCAGGATTGATTACCAATCGCCACCCCATCTGACGCTTCACCACACAAATAACATCACAAAACGCAACTTCGGAGGCACACTGCACCGTCCCTACTGGCGAACCGGCAGGTCAATGTGCAATGTGGCAAGGCACACGCAGAGGCCTCTAACGGACGACTGCAGAGTTTTGCAGATGCGGGAGTATCACTAGTGCAATAAGGTATCTTTACATTATCTCTCGTATGATTTTGGTCTATATGTGTTTGTTCGAGCCCAAGTACTTTCCTTTTGAGTGTTGCCGGCACTGTTGGCTATAACCGCTGCTACACACCTCGCCATTGAATCACAGTGGCTCGAGATGTATTGTGGTGGTTTAGCAATCCATGCTACTTGCACATGTTATGACTCTGGCTGCCTGGTTAGTGTACCGGCACGTAATAGCGAGTTGTGGAATGGAATCTGATACCATCCCAAACCAAAATACCAGCACAGGACCAATAAGATGTTACATTAGGCAACAGTTCAGCAGACTCTCACCACGGTGTTTCCAGAATAATCCGACCCTAGCGATCGTGCAGGCACAATCGATATTCGTCGGTACAAATAATGACGTTCAAATCCCGATTCTGTCTGCAGCACCACGATGGTGTGTCGCACAAACAGCTCAAACAATGAGATTAAGATACTCATATTTTGGACAGGGTTTGTGATGCACCATGAATGATAGTTAAGTGCAAGCAGCCAATGAATAGCGGTTGCACAGCGGGAACGAACCGAACGCATTTAAAAAGATTCAACGAAATACTAAATACCGTTTCTTAAACAAAATGCTATCATAAAGAAGCAGGAGAGATGCAAACATGTCTTTTTATCTTTTTGTTCCATGTAAACGTTCCAATCGACTGTGCCATTACTAACACGACACCAAATACACACGTATCTTCCACGAAACCACAATTCAGCCAACATATAATAGGTAAGCAGAATGTTTCATTCAATAATTTGTACGTGATAATTTCAGAAAAAAAACTCTGTGTCTCTCGATTTGCCGAAAGTTATATACAAAGCAGCGATCACTCAGTTTTTTATACCTAGTTTGATACTACAACCCGTCTTCATAATGCAGTATGGTAGCGTCTTGCAACTTACGAGTGCAAGATGGAAACTTAAGAGTGCAAGATGCAATATTCCTGACGTTGTTGCTAAAAAGTTTGGCTTACGTACATCCCTTTAATATTAATACATTTTCTACAAATTCACAGAACTTTAGATGAATGACGGATATGTATGGGTTACAAAGGATTCTGAAGCATTTAGTCTCTTCATCAAATTAAAACGAATGCTGTTGAATGTGCGCCGCAGCGGAATAGCCGTGCGCACTGAGGCATCGTGCTGCGGAGCGCGCGGCTGTTCGTCGTCGGGGGTTCGAGTCCTCCCTCGGGCATGGGTGTTTGTTTTCCTTAGGTTAGTTTTACTTAGTATAAGTAGTTTGTAAGCTAGGGACTAATAACCAGGCAGTTAAGTCCCATAATAATGTTAGAAAGCTGCTGAGAAAGCAAAGACTCTTGCACTCTCGATTCAAAAAAGAACGCTCAAATGATGACAGGTAAAAGTTAGTAGAGATTCGTGCGTCTATAAAAAGATCGATGTGTGAAGCATACAATAATTATCACAGCCATACCTTACCAAAAGATCTTTCGAAGAACCCGAAAAAATCTGGTCCTATGTAAAATCGATAAGCGGGTCAAAGCCCACTGTCCAGTCACTTGTTGATCATTCCGGGGCAGTAATAGAAGAAAGCAAACGGAAAGCTGAAGTTCTAAATTTAACCTTTAAGAAATCTTTCACGCAGGAGGACCGCACAAATGTACCATCATTTAATCAACGAACTAATTCCGAAATGGGGGACATAGTAATAGGTATTTCCGGTGTAGAGAAGCAGCTGAGGGAGCTAAATACGAAAAAGTCTGCTGGTCCGGATGGAATACCAGTTCGGTTTTACAAAGACTATTCTGCGGCATTGGCCCCCTACTTAGCTTGCATTTATCGCGAATCTTTAATTCTGCGCAAAGTTCCTAGTGATTGGAATAAAGCGCAGGTGACTCCCGTTTATAAGAAAGGAAAAAGAACTGACCCACACAATTACAGGCCAATATCGTTGACATCAGTTTCATGTAGAATTTTGGAGCATATTCTCATTTCGAATATAGTAAATTTCCTTGAAACGGAAAAGCTTCTTTCCATGAATCAGCACGGGTCTAGGAAACATCGTTCAAGTGAAACTCAGCTTGCCCTTTTCTCACATGACATCTTGCGAGCGATGGATGAAGGGCAACAGGCGGATTGTGTTTTTCTCGACTTCAAAAAGGCGTTCGACGCGCTGCCACACTGCAGAGTGCTAACGAAGATACGAGCTTATGGAATAGGTTCACAGATTTGTGACTGGCTGGAAGACTTCCTCAGTAATAGAACACAGTACGTTGTTCGAGACGGCGAGTGTTCATCAGAGACGAGTGTATCGTCAGGCGTGCCCCAGGGGAGTGTGATAGGTGCGCTATTATTTTCTATCTATATAAATGATCTGATGGACAGAGTAAGTTGTAATTTGCGGCTGTTTGCTGATGATGCTGTGGTGTATGGGAGGGTGTCGTCTTTAACTGACTAATAGCATGCAGGATGACTTAGACAAAATTTCTAGTTGGTGCAAAGAATGGCAACTAGCTCTCAATTTAGAAAAATGTAAGGTGATACGCATGAGTAGGAAAAACAATCCTATAATGTTCGAATACAGCATTAGTAGTGAGCTTCTTGAAGCGGTCGCGTCGTTCAAATATTTAGGCGTAACATTGCAGAGCGATATGAAATGGAACGAACATGTAAGTACAGTTGTGAGTAAGGCGGATAGCCGACTTCGGTTTATTGGGAGAATTTTGGGAAGATGTACTTCACCTGTAAAGGAGACCGCGTATAAAACGCTTGTACGACCACGTCTTGAGTATTGCTCAAGTGTTTGGGACCCGCAGCAGATCAGTTTAAAGGAAGACATAGAGGCAGTTCAGAGGCGAGCAGCTACATTTGTTACTGGTAGGTTCGACCAATGCGCGAGTGTCACGGAAATGCTCCAGCAACTCAATTGGGGATCGCTGGAGGAAAGACGACGTTCTTTTCGTGAATTTCTGTTGAGGAAATTTAGAGAGCCGGAATTTGAAGCTGAGTGTAGTACGATCTTGCTGCCGCCTACTTACATTTCGCGTAAAGATCACAAAGACAAGATAAGAGAAATTAGGGCTCGTACGGAGGCATATAGGCATTCTTTTTTTCTCGTTCTATTTGGGAGTGGAATAGGAAAGGAAATGCCTAGTAGTGGTACAGTGTACTCTCCGCCACGCACCTTACGGTGAATTACGGAGTATGTATGTATGTAGATGTAGATTTGCAAACATTTGGACATTTCTTGTTGTATGTGCTGACGCCATGAATTGTATAAACGGAGACGACGGTCCGTAGACGTCCTCGGATAATAGCCTGTAGTGCACTGTAATGCAGAATATAAATCTCCCAATATCCGGTGGAACAGACTTAACGGTAGCCAGGCGGAATGAGAGGTTTGATGAAATTGTTGGGCGGTTGCTGGCGGTGACATTGTATCGGCGGTCAGCTTTAAGCCTTAACATAGAATCCGCTGCTCGCTGCTCTCTTCCACGCCCCAGTCCCCGTTCTTACGAACGTAGGATGGCTAATGTAATGTAATTTGTCTTCCGTCACGGGCTACAAGCTAAGCTAGCCGATTGTGCTGTGTAATTAACGCTCTCTCATGCTCTTTTCTTCTCTGTTCTTCCGTTTTATTACTCTCGTCTCCCGTTTTTTCTTGAAAGCTCGCTCTGAAATTCCTTGGGACACAGCGGAAGACGAGAGAATAGCGAATCTCAGCTAGAAATTATCTTATACTTGAAGAATTTCAGTCAGCCTTTTTTTTTCTGCTAATTTTCGAGCATGTTGTAAGACACTTAAAGTGGGCCACTGTACAAAATAAAAACTTAATTCTGGTAGGAAGTAGCCAGATAAGAGTTTACTGTTATAAAAAACTTAATTTTAGCAGCAAAATTCGCAAAAGGTCCGTGTGAACTACCGGCTACTCCCTGCTGCGAAACCTTGTTGCCTGGCCCAAATTGAGAACTGACTTGGTTCAAATTACTCTAATCACAGGAAGTTAACAACACAGTGGCCAATATACGTAGGAGCTCACACGAAATTACACACGGGCATTAATAAACAAATCAACACTATTAAAGCTATTTCATAAAGGTGGCTAAGAAAACATTCATGGCGCAACGGAACTTAAACATAAAAAATTGCATCTGAGCTTGTTCTCAGCACTGGTGAAAAACAATATTAAATAAAAGGGAAATGTGCTCGAAAACTACAATTGATAGGAAAGTCAAAATTATTCTGAACTTAACTTGTTTATTCAGGTCGATCGCAAGCAAAATGGGGAACCAATTTTGTTAATACAATAAAAATGCATCCCATTTACATATCTATTACTGACGATGCCCAGCGTTCAATTTAACATAAATTATACAGAACGTAATGCTACTGGGGGAAGGATTTACAAACAATACTCACTCGCTCACAAACACGCATTGGAACAGCGAAACTAACCAAAATCAGTGTCCCGAAACGAGGTAGAACCAGGCGCCGTTATCGTAGGCGAAATTCAGCAAAGCCGGAGGTACCACACAACACAATATACAATAAAACTGCGAAGATGGCTCTGGTCTGTCATGCCTGATTGGAGATGATGCGTGAGTAAAGCAAAGATAAGTCGCTAATGGCGACACACGAATACGTTACATGATTGCACTCCACTGAAGGTGAAGTGGTTAAAAATCGGATTCATTACACAAAATCACGGGGGACTCTTTAAGTTGCAATCTGAGAGTAAACTATCTAGGCACTGATTTTATGAGATGTGGCGTGAATACAGGTGACTAGCTGCAAATTCCTGAAGTTTGAGTTCCGACCTACGTGGTTCCGAAAACCGATAAAAATGTATAAATTCAATTTCCCAAAAATAAAGAAAATTAATTAAGGCATGCAACTTCTAGACCTGCGTAGAATTTCATAAGGAAGCTACTGAAATGCAGCAACATGCGATTGGGAGCGATCACAGAGACGGAAGAAGTCCAGTCTCAAAACCCGGAAAAGTGAAATAATTACAAAGTCGGAAAAATAAAAATAAAAACTACGGCATGGAACCAATAGAAATGTTTAGAATTACAAAAGGAAGCGAATGAAATGAAGCTACACGCGATAGGGGGCGATACAGAGACGGATGAAGTTCAGTCTCAAAAAACCAGAAAAGTGAAATAATTACAAAGACGGAAAAGTGAGAATAAAAACTATGGCATGCAACCCTTAGAAATACATAGAATTTCATAAGCAAGTTATTGAAGGAGGTTGTACAAGGCTCAGAGAGTATTACTGACAAAAACTGAGTGCATACTACAAGTTCGGAGACGAAACAGCAAAATTGAAATAGGCGGGGAGACAAGATCGCGAAATGTGATTGGAAATTAGAAGGATACATGCATAGTTACTTGCCTGATGGGCATTGAACAAACAATAATGGAAGCTGAAGGCTTTGTTCTAAGAACCAACCACGTGGAACACATATCACTCACAGAAGGAAAAGATGAGAAAGCTTTTACATGCACTGTACAAAAATGAACATATCGTCTGTTATAAATCGGGCCCCACAAACCTAAAAAGAATTTACACAGAGTTCGTACACCGCCACATAATCACTACAGGTTTGAATATACCAGGCCGTTATCAAACTGCAATTAGTAACACATACCCTGTGTTTATGTGTTGGGAATCACTGGATTGAAAAACTAGAACACATTTCTGCGCACGATCGGAAAAAATATTCCGAAAAATGAATCTAACTTCAAGAGTCTAAGTTAAAATGGTAGACAACGAATCGCTACCATCTAAGCGGACACAAGATCAGACCGAACCTTACTTCACCACAATCTCAGTACAAAGTGAAGACCGAGCGGCCAGGAGGCGCGAAGATACAGAAAACTGGCAAAACCCAAGAAACATCAGTGGCGGGGAAGTGAGACTCGCCGTGGAGAGGGCTCGTCGACTGGCTTGTAACCAAAGGGTGTAGAAACCTCTTTGGTACCACCAGCAGAGGTTGGTATCTACTAGCTATCGACTCTGAGCCAGAGAGAACCATGCAAAGTGAGCTATTACTACGCACATTTAGACAGCCATTAGATTCTCGCACACCCACTTAAATGTAAAACAAGTACACATTCTCACAGGGGCAGGCAGTGGCTTAGCGGAGAAGCCATACTTATTGGCACATTCATAAATACAATAATAAATTACTGAAATAACAAAATCCTAGCAATATTGTCTAACATTTCAGAAACTAATATTTTAAAATATGAAATAAAAATGCTATTCCTCATGCCAGGAAAAGAGTGGGGTTCTAGTTTCAACAAAATGCTAATCTAGCGACACCAAATAAATTTCAATTTTATAAAAAATATATGGAAGACGACAGACAGTCGTCTTTCACACTTCACCCATCTGCTCTTACAATACAGAGGCGAGCCTATCTCAACAGAAACAACATAGCATAAGAATTAAACTGGCTCAGTAGTATAGTCGGTATCACTGAGTGGATCTTGTAAATAATTCCTTTTTTATGGGGCTGGTCAGTATTCAACTTGTCACACACTATAAAGTCAGTATCCAGTCCCACAACATTCTTTACACAACTAATATTTTATGTACTTTAAAACATGTTATTAAATAATATTTTGTAGATGTTTGGACGTAAAAATCATGCAACAAAGAATTATTTCAGACTGAAGATGTATGACGTCACGTCAAAAAAGAGGGATGACCCCACCGAGAGGATATATTTTTACTCGTCAGAGACGGTCCACTGGTATGCAAATGAGCAAAATCACAGATATGCTAATTAATTTTAAATATAATCCTGATTAATGTTAGTATGAAGTGTCGCCACCACATTTTTTTATTAAAAATATGGAAAAAGATCCAACACCCTAAATCTACAAGCATGTTGGCGACATAACTGATCAGAGTGCACCAAATAATAAACACAGTCCTCTACCTATATATCTAATTAACCCTCCAAAATAGTGAGTTAGGAATTTGTGAAGGAAAGTAAATTTATAACTTAAAGAAAAACATTTATTCATTAAAGCACACAGAAATTCTGGGGATAGTTAACAATTAATGAAAAGGATTGTGTATATGAAATCACAGTTGAAAGTGTAGTCAAGCAACGGGTTACAAAAGAAAACAAATACTTATAAAAAGGACATCAAATGCAGTAAACACGGTTAACACTGCGCAATACATGTGTGACCAGCAATTGTTTGATTTTTACAATAAGTTTACAAATCAACAGGCGAAGTCTAATAGGAATGAAACAAATGGAACCGTAACTTTTACATATAAAGATTTTAGCACTAATTTAATCAACACAGTGAAATATCTGGTTACACATGTGGAGTTGTCCTATCGTAAAAAAAAAACTATAAAGTGGACAGAGGCGCTAACAAATTAGTTACAGGAAAGAAAAGTCAAACATCAATCATACGCACGTACATACACACTGATGGATGATTACTGAAACTACATAAAACAGCCCTAGCAGATAGCGAGCATCACTTTACTATAACATTGAGTCGGCTTGATCTCTCGACACTGGATCTCGCTGGCGACTGGACGATGTTGAAGAAGTGGAGCTGAAAGAGAATAAATTCTTCCGCCTGGGAATCTCACTACGATCTGTAAAGCAGTATCGACATTCAACTATAACAGCCCCACTATCACGGCAGATAGCAGTTGTCAGGTAAATGCTTCCAGTGTCGGCTAGAACATACAGTCACAAACTCAAGTGAAAAACGCATGTATGGAGCACAAGTGTCCCCAGGATGGAACTGCATAAACCACTAGCACGTCGGTACGGCCAGGTCTCGACCGAACAAGAATATAAAACACATCTGTTTCGCAAAGCGAAAAACTGCAACTGAGTTCCTGTCCGGATTGACACGTAAAATTTTCAAAGTCCGCTATCCGCTGCAGGTGGAAACCTCAGCAAACTAAAGTCCTACAAAAAGCTCAGGTCTCAGCCCTGAAGAGCGAATAAAACTCTTCAGGTCCTATCTGAAAGAAGACGTCCGAACTAGACAGAGCCTACACGAGAAGTCTCCCAACTCTTCATCCGCCCATGCGAAAAACTGGGCATCAACGCTCCCCTAAACTCGACATACCAATCACTGGAGAGCTCTAACCCTCCGGTCAATGAGATGGACAGGCAGCTGTGACAGTTAGCTAGACCTGTCGCCTACGAAGACGGAGCCAATTGGATCGCCTCCAGAGGACACCACACGAATCAACCGTCCTTTCGAAAATTCCTCACGCCCATCGTTCCCCAGCCTTTTGCCCTAAAAGGAATTTAAAGTCTCGTCTAGCGAGCTTGTAGCTCAAATAGCAACAGATAAAAGGGCAAAGAGGACAGGCGACACAAAACAACAGACAAGAGATGACTTCATTGCGCACCGAAATTCCACAGGACGCCAGGCAGTGTATCACCCTGAAATAATGTGGCCTGAGTCAGCGCCTGGCTGTAAATCTGCAGACAGGAAGGCCAGCGGATACTTAGAAGATAACCTCCCCAAAGGCGTACATGAAGAGGCTCCATGGTGATAGGAACCCCGCGGACTGCGGCCCACACTGCCCTCTATCTAAAACGGAAGTGATAAATTATTGAGTGCTGAAAGACGAACATCTGTCGTCTTCCGTATATTTTTTGTATATTTCTGTAAAGTTATGATTTATTTAATGTCGCTAGATTATCATTTTGTTAAAACTTGAACCCCACTCTTTTCAAGGCTTGAGGAATAGCATTTTTTATTTCATGTGTTAAAATATTAGTTAATATGGTTACGTTTTTCTTATTTTCTTATGTTAATAATTTATTATTATGTTAATAAATGTGGCATAAGTACGGCTTCTCTGCTACACCACTATCCCTGCGAGAATGAGCAGCTGTTTTACTTTTAAGTGGATGTGCGAGAATTTATGGCTGTTTGAATGTGGGGAGTAATAGCCTGCTTTGAATCGTTCTCTCTGGCTCAGAGTCGATAGCTGCTTAGGTTACCAAAGAGGTTTCCACACCCTTTCGTTGCGAGCTAGTTAGTGAGCCTTCCCTCCACCATTTTCCGGCTTCCGGTCACTTCCCGCGTCTTGTGGCTGCTCGGTCTGGCCATTCATTCTGGGCTAGTCGTCTGGTGAGGTAAGGTTGGTTCCGCTCTTGTTTTTAGAGATGGTAGCGTTTCATTGACTAGTACATTTAACTTAGATTCGTGAACTTAGAATCATCGTTTTGCAATATTTTCTCCGATTGTATGTGGAAGTGTGTTCTCGTTTTTCAATTCAGTGATTTCCAGTGGTTGGTTCATAGAACAAACCCTTAAGCTTCCACTCTTGTTTGTTCCATGACCATCAGGCAAGTAACTATGCAGGTATCCTTCTGATTTGCACTAATATTTCGCGATCTTCTCTTCTCGCCTATTTTAATTTTACTGTCTATTCTCCGACTGGTAGTACACAGACTGTCTTTGTCAGTAATTCTCTCTGAGCCTTGTACAACCTCCTTCAATAGCTTCCTTATGTAATTCTAAATATCTCTATGGGTTGCATGCTGTAATTCTTAATTTTATTTTTCCGACTTTGTAATTATTTCACTTTTACGAGTTTTTGAGACTGGACTTCAACCATCTCTGTAATCGCTCCTTATCACGTGTAGCTGCATTTCTTCCGCTTCTTCGTGTAAATCTAAATATTTCTATGGGTTGCATGCGGTAATTCTTATTTTTCCGATTTTGTAATTATTTCATTTTTGTGGTTTTCCTGAGACAGGACCTCATCCGTCTCTGTAATCGCCCCCTATCACGTGTAGCTGTATTTCATTCGCTTCCTTAGATAATTCTAAGCATTTCTATGGGCTGCATGCTGTAGTTAATTTTCTTTATTTTTCGGAATTTGAATTTATTCAATTTTATCGGTTTTCGGAACCACGTGGGTCCGAGTTCCGACTTCTGGGGTTTGCAGCTAGTCGCCTGAGTTCACGCCACTTTTCATATAAAAGATCGATTTCTAACAGACTGCAATTTAAGAGTCCACCGTGATTTAGTATAATGAATCCGATTTTCAACCACTTCACCTTCAGTGGAGTGCGTTCATCTAATGTCGCCGTGCGTCGCCGTTAGCGTGTTTGCTCGCAGTCCAATTCAGATGTAATTTAACTTGGCTATACACGGGCCCACTCCCATGAACCACAGACATTGCCGAGGTGGGGTGGCTTGCGTGCCTCAACGATACAGATAGCCGTACCGTAGGTGCAACCACAGCGGAGGGGTATCTGCGGAGAGGTCAGACAAACGTGTGGTTCCTGAAGAGGGGCAGCAGCCTTTTCAGTAGTTACAGGGGCAACAGTCTGGATGATTGACTGAGCTGGCCTTGTAACATCAGCTAATGTGGCTTTGCCTCACAGCTACTGCGAACGGCTGAAAGCAAGGGGAAACTACAGCCGTTACCTTTCCCGAGGACATGCAGCTCTACTGTATGAACATATGATGATGGCATCCTCTCGGGTAAAATATTCCGGAGGTAAAATAGTCCCCCATTCGGATCTCCGGGCGGGGACTACTCAGGAGGATGTGATCATCAGGAAAGACAATACTGGCATTCTACGGGTCGGAGCGTGGAATGTTAGATCCCTTAATCGAGTAGGAAAATTAGAAAATTTAAAAAGGGAAATGGATAGGTTGAAGTTAGATATAGTGCGGATTAGTGAAGTTCGGTGACAGGATGAACAGGATTTCTGGTCAGGTGAGTACAGGATTATAAATACAAAATCAGTTGGGGGTATCACAGGAGTAGGATTGATAATGAATAAGAAAATAGGAATGCGGGTAAACTACTATGACCAGCATAGCGATCGCATTATCATTGTCAAGATAGATACGAAGCCAACACCGACAACAGTAGTACAGGTTTATATGCCAACTAGCTCTGCCGATGATGAAGAAATCGAAGAAGTATATGAGGAGCTAAAGGAAATTATTCAGACAATTAAGGGAGAGGAAAACTTAATTGTTATGGGAGACTGGAATTCGGTAGTAGGACAAGGAAGGGAAGGGAAGATAGTAGGTGAATATGGTCTGGGCAAAAGGAATGAAAGAGGAAGCCGCCTGGTAGAACTTTGCACAGAACATAATTTAGTTATAACAAACACCTGGTTCAAGAATCACAAAAGAAGGTTGTATACGTGGAAGAGACCAGGAGACACTGGAAGATACCAGATAGATTTTATAATGGTAAGACATAGATTTCAGAACCAGGTTTTACAGTGTAAGACATACCCAGGGGCAGATATAGACTCTGACCATAACTTGTTGGTTATGAACTGTAGGCTGAAACTAAAGAAACTACAAAAAGGTAGGAAAATAAGGAGATGGGACCTGGATAAATTGAAGGAACCTGAGGTTCTTAAGAATTTCAGAGGGAGCTTTAGGCAACAATTGACAGAAACAGGGGAAAATAAAACAGTAGAGGAGGAATGGGTAAAATTGAGAGATGAAATAGTGAAGGTAGCAGAGGACAAAATAGGTAGGAAGGAAAGACCTACAAAAAATCCTTGGATATCACAGGAGATACTAAATTTAATCGATGAAAGGAGAAAATATAAAAATGCAGTAAATGAAACAGGCAAAATGGAGTACAGACGACTAAGAAATGAGATTGACAGGAAGTGCAAAATGGCTAAGCAGGAGTGGCTAGAAGGCAAATGCAAGGATGTAGAAGGATGTATAAATAGGGGAAAAATAGATACAGCCTACAGGAAAATAAAAGAAACATTTGGAGATAAGAAAAACAGCTCTATGAATATCAAGGACACTGATGGAAAACCAGTTCTCAGCAAAGAAGGGAAAGCTGAAAGTTGGAAAGAGTATATAGAGGGGCTCTACAAAGGAAATGAACTTCTAGACAATATTGTAGGAAGGGAAGAGGATGTAGATGAAGATGAAATAGGAGATACTATACTGAGAGAAGAATTTGACAGAGCCCTGAAAGACCTAAGTCGAAACAAGGCCCCTGGAGTAGATGATATTCCCTCAGACCTACTGAAGTCTCTGGGAGAACCAGCTATGACAAAATTGTTTCACCTGGTGTGTAAGATGTATGAGACAGGTGAAGTACCCTCAGACTTTAAGAAAAATGTTATAATCCCCATTCCAAAGAAAGCAGGTGCAGACAGGTGTGAAAACTACAGAACCATCAGTTTAATAAGTCATGGCTGCAAAATATTAACGCGAATTATATACAGAAGGATGGAAAAGCTGGTCGAAACCGACCTCGGGGAAGACCAGTTTGGGTTTAGGAGAAATGTAGGAACACGGGAGGCAATACTTACTTTACGGCTTATCCTAGAAGATAGATTAAGAAAAGGCAAACCTACATTTCTAGCTTTTGTAGATCTGGAGAAGGCTTTTGACAATGTTGATTGGAATAAACTCTTTCAAGTTCTGAAGCAAGCAGGAGTAAAATATAGGGAACGTAAGGTTATTTACAACTTGTACAAAAACCAGACAGCGGTTGTCAGAGTTGAAGGGCTTGAAAGGGATGCAGTGGTTGGAAAGGGAGTAAGACAGGGTTGTAGTCTTTCTCCAATGTTGTTCAATTTGTACATTGAGCAAGCTATAAAGGAAAGCAAGGAGAAATTTGGAGAAGGAATTAAAGTTCAGGGTGAAGAATTAAAAACATTGCGTTTTGCCGACGACATAGTAATTCTGTCAGATACAGCAAAGGACCTGGAAGAGCAATTGAACGGAATGGACAGTGTGCTGAAAGGTGCATATAAGATGAACATTAACACGAGCAAAACTAGGGTAATGGAGTGCAGTGTAAGAAAATCAGGTGATGCTGAAGGAATTAGATTGGGAAACGAAGCAATAAAGGAGGTAGATAAGTTTTGTTACTTGGGCAGTAAAATAACAAATGATGGTCGCAGTACAGAGGATATAAAATGCAGAATGGCAATGGGCAGAAAAGCGTTCTTGCAAAAGAGAAATTTGTTAACATCGAATATTGATTTAAACCTAAGGAAGTCCTTTCTGAAGGCATTTGTATGGAGTGTCGCCTTGTATGGGAGTGAGACATGGACGATAAACAGTGCGGACAGGAAGAGGATTGAGGCTTTTGAAATATGGTGCTACAGAAGAATGCTGAAGATTAGATGGGTGGATCGCGAAACTAATGAGGAGGTACTGAACAGAATTGGGGAGAAAAGGAATTTCTGGCATACCTTGACTAAAAGAAGGGATAGATTGGTAGGACACATTCTTAGACATCAAGGAATTGTGAATTTAGCGTTGGAGGGAAGTGTGTGGGGAAAAAATCGCAGGGGAAGACCAAGAGATGGATACAGTAAGCAGATTCAGACAGATGTAGGTTGTCGTTCTTATGTGGAGATGAAGAGGCTTGCTCAGGATAGGGTATTGTGGAGAGCTGCATCAAACCAGTCTCCGGACTGAAGACCACAACGACGATACACGGGCACCATCTCGAAACAGGCACGACAGATCAAAGCCAGCTTCAAAGTGTTTTTGTATATTGTGTTTTGTGCTACCTCTCACTTGCTGAATTTCGCCTACGATAGCGGTGCCTGCTTCTGCATCGTCTCAGCACGCTGATTTTGGTGAGTTTCGCTGTGGCATTGCGTGTGTGTGAGAGAATGAGTGTTGTTTGTGAATTCTTCCCCCAAGTCGCATTAAATCAACTATAATTTAGACTGAGAACCGTCCGCATTAATCCATGTAAGAGATGCATTTTATTGTATTAACAAAATTGGTTCTTTTCTATCTGAATAAACAAGTTTACGTTCAGCATAATCTGTAAGTTGCCTATAAATCGTAGTTTTAGAGCACCTTCCCTCTTTTATTTAATATTGTTTTCACAAGTTCTGAGAACAAGTCGAGATGAAAATATTCTTTTACGACTAAATTCCATTACGCCATAAATGTTTTCTCAGCCACCTTTCTAAGGTAACTTTAATTGTGGTGGCTTTCTAATTAATATCTGTGTGTAATAACGTATGAGCTGCTATGTATATTGACCACTGTAGTATTAACTTCCTGTTATTGAAGTAATTTGAAACGAGTCTGTTCTCATTTTGGGCCACTTAACAAGGCTTTGTAGCAGGGAGTAACCAGTAGTTCACACGCACCTCATTTACTAATTTTAGTGATAAAACTAGGCTCTTGTTACTTACAGTGGTCTACTTTTAGTGTTTTCTAGAGAGTGGAGCCACTTTAGGTAGTCAGCCTGCCGACAGATAGGTCCATAAACGTGTCGCCAGGGATCAGCCTCCCTCAAGAAGCCAGCCCAGTTCTGCCTTCTGCAAGTAAAGACAGCGCTTAACAGCTAATTAACACAGTTCCCAAGAACAACGAGAAAATTGTCATCCAAGGTACATATTGCTGATTCACCAGAGAATACATTCTGAGGCACACCCTTATGACTTACAAGAATAAATAAAAAAAAGTACTAGAAAATTATTCCCACTACAAACAGCACACATAAAGGCACCAAAAACATAAAATGTAAATGAACAAATAACTGACCATCCTACAAAGGTATGTAATGGAAAAATGTGTTAAATTGTTTTATATTTCTGAAAAGCAAAAGTAAATTCAAGACCATTTACGAAACATTGATAATGTAAATTGTCAAAAGTATTAATTATTCATTTGTTCGTATTTGCTGGTATAGATCGATATTAAACAATATACAGAGTCAGCTGAAAACGACTTTACAAATTTGGATTGATGTAGAAATATAATGAGATGATTCTACAAATTATCTCAATAAATTTCTACATCATTCCAAATTTGTAAAGTCCTTTTTGATGCTGGCCACAATGGCCGAGCGGTTTGCGGCGTGCCAGTCACGGTCTGCACAGCCACTGCGGTCGTGGGTTCGAAACCCCCTCGGCCGTGGATGTTTGTGCCTTCTTTAGTATAAGCTAGTTCATAAGTAGTTTGTAAGTTTAGGAACTGATGACCACATAGTTAAGTCCCATAAGCTCTACAAACATTTGAACCCTTTTTGATTCCCCCTGTACATTTCATAATACGCGTTATTTTGTATCAAACAAGGTCAAGTTTCACGTGAAAAGTGACATTTTGATTCGATTTGCCTACCATTTCTGACGCGACAAACATACCACCTGTAATCGATTTCTTCCCACAGACCTTGCACCAAATCAGGCGTAACTTGTGCAACGACAGTATACATTTGGTTTTTCAGGTCGGCAAAATTGTTTGGTAGGGGAGAAACATACTCAAGGCCTTTAATGCAACCACAAAGGAAGAGGTCCTGAAATCTGCAAAGCGGGTGGCCATGTGATAGTTCCTTCCAGACCAATCCCCAACCTGGAATGCTATTATTGAGGAGATGTCGAACTACGAATAGAAAATGCAGTAGTGCAGCGTGTTGCATGTAGTAAACTATTGCATCTCAGTCA
This sequence comes from Locusta migratoria, assembly GCA_026315105.1. Classification (NCBI taxonomy): domain Eukaryota; kingdom Metazoa; phylum Arthropoda; class Insecta; order Orthoptera; family Acrididae; genus Locusta; species Locusta migratoria. Next base: position 732,176,695 of record CM048755.1, on the reverse strand, counting down.
CATTCATTAGTATGTGGGATTACAAAAAGAATATCCGTATACAAAATATCAGTGACAGTTCTCTCCATGAAGAAAAAAACACCGCACACTTCCAGTTTTCTAAGGAGTTCAAAATACACTAACTTTAGGGGTTTTCACAAATGTGTTCCAGTTTTTTTGTTGTTGTAAGTATTAGGTGTCCCATTTTCTGCAGTCGTGGGTGTTCACCATGCCACTGGAATGGAATATTGAGTCATCACTGACGGTTATTCTGTTGAGGAATGTGTTATCGTCCACTATGTGATGCAACAATTCCGCACAGAAATCCTACGAACTATCTGTACCAACAACGTGCTGTGGCATGGGCAATCTAAATAGTTTCAATTATAAACGTTTACATAGTACTCACCAAATACTCTTTCGTAGAATGCTAGTCTCCTGAGGCACACGTCGCCTTGATTTTCATGAAGTGTAGGAACACTCTTCCTAACCTGTTCGACATGATCATCAGCACACAGGTTACCTGGTTGATTTATCATGCCGCACTGAACAATGCGTCTCAACAACGTTCTTCCATCAAGAGTAAACTGTGGGCGTGCATGGAGGTTCTTTAGCGTATTTATGCCCAACAGTTGTTGCACAGTTCGTTTCATGAAACCACAATGCAAGGTAAGCACTCCCCGCGTCACGCGTCAGTGAAAGTAGTGCCACTGGTGGCGGAATGAGGTCTCAATCCATTACTTGAATCAAATATGAGGTTGTTTTGTTAGAAAATGACACATCCAACGATTCTGTAAGTTATGCCAATAAAGTTCCGTATCATTCCAAAGATCACTGTGTTTGCATAGCGACATACAATGCTGTCCTCTTTGTGACTTAAGCGGGTTTTCAGGGAGGTCTAACTTCGAGTTGTGTTTGATGTGGTACGTGTTAAATTGTTGTAGTGTGTACTAGTGGACATATTGTTCTTGTTTTTGTCAAGTGAAATGAATAAAGAACAAGATTAAAAGCCCAAAACGTTTCATTCGATGTTCATCTAAGAATGGAATGAACCCATTATCATTTTCATAAGACACAAAAATTTATGCTTCGAGACCAACTGAACTTGAAGTAAGCGTACTGTACGCCCTTAGAAAAACAAGAAATCTACACACATAGTATGAGGGCTGTTCAAACGTAAAGGTGAGAAACGACACTGTTGGTATAACTGAAGCCTTTATTCAATAGTAATTACCAGAGGCATGAGCACGCCCCACAGGGCGTTCACGGTGAGTTCAAATGTTCAAATGTTTGTGTAGCTTGTGGGACTTACAAACTCCTTATGAACTAGCTTATGGGCCGGCCGCAGTGGCCGAGCGGTCTGCGGCGAACCAGTCACAGTCTGCACGGCCGATACAGTCGGGTGTTCGAATCCCCCCTCGGGCATGGATGTTTGTGTCGACTTTAGTATAAGGTAGTTAATAAGTAGTTTGTAAGTTTAGGGACTGATGAACACGCAGTTAAGTCCCTTAAGCTTAACAAATATTAGCACATTAGAACTAGCTTATATTAAAGACAGCACAAACATCAGTGCCCGAGGGGGGATTCGAACCCCCAACCACAGCGTCACGGTGAGGATGTGCGTGGCAAGCACAGGGCCCCAGGTAGTGCAATATTTCTCCCTTCTTTCCTTCCTGGACTGCATTTCCTTTCCCTTCTCCTCCTTTGCTATACTCCTTCCCATCCCCACTGGGGGACTGATGGCCTAGTCAGTTTGGTCCCACTGTCCAAAGAACTAACCAACCAACCAGCCTGAGCAAAACGTTCCCAATTTTTAACTACCCGAAAGATCCATGTTCACAGAATTCCTGTGGCTATGACAAGAACCAATCCTCTACTGTGTCCTTCAGTTCGTCGTCCAAGTTGAAGTGCTTCCCACTGAGATTTTTATTTGTGGACCAAACAGATTGAAGTCACAGGGCGACATGTCCGAGCTGTAGGGCGGATGCTCAAGATGCTCAGTAATGGAATAAAGCGGGTTCTACCCGGGGGTACCCATAATGCATTGCGTGATGACGTCATCCATGATGGCGGCTAGGTATCGTCACAAGTGACATCACTTCCGATAACGTCACCCAATATGGCGTCGTTTCCGGTTCTGGAACAAAATGGCCACCAGGGAAAACCCAGGACCACGCCTCCCAGTTCCCGTACCTCCTCTGCCGTCATTCAAGATGGCGTCCCCAGGGAAATTTGAATTTTGAATTTTCCTTGAATGCTATTGGCCCTTTCTTTTGCGTCCCAGCCTCGTCGCCGCTTTTGTGTCTCGTTCCGTCGTAGGTGTCGGTGGCCGAGTAGAAAGTCCGACACAGGAATAAAGGTAGCACGCTTGTGCAGGTACGAAGGGGAGCAGCCAGAAACTAGAAACACTAGAGTAAATTGGAACGAGATATATATTGCACAGAATTTATACAATACTTAACTTTTACATAGCTCAGTACTGCAGAATGCTGATACATAGTTGAGCTAGAGGTCTGCCTAGTTCCTGTACGATAGCCAAGTCTTCACTGGTGCCTATCTGATTCCGAAGGTCCTAACTGGTTCCTATCTCAGTGCCAAGTGAACGATGTCGTTCCGAGGTGGCCACGAGCGGAGTTCTAGCAGAGGGCGCTCGTGGCTGACGTCGTAAGAACGCCGCGCCGTGCGTGCATGGCGGCGCGCGGCGAAAGTAGGTGGCGCGCACTTTGGACTTGTGCGACACCACACCCCTCCCCCCCAAAACCGCCGCGCCGTCGTGGCGTAGGGCTGAGGGCCACGGCGACGGCACTGGGAGGAGGGCCTGGGCGGGGGCGTTACTGGTGGGACGGGCGTCGTAGCTGAGGCTGGGATCGAGACGCCGTCCGCGCCCCGGCATCCGCCTTGCGATCCTCCAGGAAACCCACCGAAACCTGGGGAAGGGCGCACACCCCCGCCCAGAGGTAGCAGGTCATCTTCTTATGAGGTGCGTGGCCCAAGCTGGGGGGGGGGGGGGCGCACGGTCCCGGAGTCCCTCTCGGTGACGCTGTCATCTGCGGCGGCGACAGCGGCGGCGACGACTGCTTCGGAGGTGCGTCGACGTCCATAGGGATCTCGTAGTCCGGGGACGAACGATGTGGCTGTGCTCCCTGGTGGTGAACTGGGTCTGGAATCAAGAAACCGGAGACAGGATAGCGCGGCCTGTGCAAGCGCAATTGGTTTGCGTGGCGCCGCAGCTCCGACCCTATGGAAGAAAGTACAACATACATATTGCGACCGAGCACGCGCTGAATGATGCCCGGTAACCACTTCTTCTTGTTGCCAGCAAACACCCTGTACAGCACCGGCGTAGAAACCTGAAAACGCGTGGCGCCATACGAACCGACTCGGTGCATGGGAGGCTGCAGCAGGTGAAGGAGAGTGCGGTGACGGCGGCCGTGTAGCAGCTCGGCCGGAGACGAGCCGTCACGTGGCATGCACCGATATGTAGACAGGAAAATTTGAAGAGCTTGCTGCCTGGAGTGCTGACCTTTCATCTTTTCCATGTGAGACTTGAATGTTCGTACGAAACGTTCTGCTTCACCATTGGACTGAGGGTAAAAAGGTACGGTGGTGATATGCTGAATGCCATTCACACGACAAAATTGTTGAAATTCCGCACTAACAAACTGAGGTCCATTGTCACTGACGATAGTTTCAGGCAAACCTTCGATGCAAAACACTGATGTTAAGGCACTGATTGTACTAGACGCCGTCGTTGAGTTCATGGCAATCACAAAAGGAAACTTGCTGAAAGCGTCTACAACGATTAACCAGCGCGTATTCCTTGGGCGTGGCCAGTCTGAGAAACGTTGCGGAGGAGCCGCCTGATGCTCCGCACAAACAATACACTGTGACGTCATACTCTCTATCTGGGCGTCCATACCAACCCAGGTACAATGACGTCTGGCCAGTTGCTTTGTCCTAACAATACCCCAATGTCCTTGATGCAGGAGGCGTAACACTTCTCGTTGCAGGGAACGAGGAACAATCACTCTTGTTTGGTCGTTGTCCGTATGTCACAACAGAACACCCTGATTGAAAGATAATGCATGACGTTGTGCAAAATAACATCGAACCAGAGGCCGATCAAAGTCTTTGGCTCTGGCAGGCCAACCAAAGCGAACAAAACGTGCTACCACACTTAGGTCTGCATCCGCAGCTGTTTCCTGTGCAACCCGACGAGAGTTCAAAGGGAAATCTGCGACAGTGGTAACATCTCTGGAGTCTATCTGACAACATGCCATTTCCGAAGAATCAAACGACACATCCTGGCCAACCGGAAGTCGGGAAAGTGTGTCCGCGTTGGCGTGTTTAAGTTTAGGTCGGTACAAAATCTCATACTGATAATTTGACAATATCAAGGACCATCTCTGAAGCTTTTGTGGCGGAACTGGCTTTGTGGGTGATAACAACGACGTGAGAGGCTTGTGGTCAGTCAACAAATAGATTTTTCTGACATAGAGATAATGATGAAACTTTGTGACGCCGTAAATGATTGCTGAGGCCTCCTTTTCTATCTGACTGTAATTCTGTTGCGTGGCGTCAGAAGCTTGGATGCAAAGGCAATAGGTCGAACATGAGATCCAATGCGATGTGACAAAACTGCACCCAGACCGTACGACGAGGCATCAACTGCTAGCACTACAGGCTTCTGTGGGTCAAAGGGAATCAAACATGCATCACTGAGTAGTGCAGACTTTAATTTGTCAAAGGCAACCTGGCAATCTTTGGACCATACAAAAGGAACATTCTTCCTACGTAAGTGATGCAGTGGAGCTGCAATCTGAGAGGCATTGGGAATAAACCTGAAATAATAGTTAAGCTTTCCCATTACTGCTTGCAATTCGTGCACATTCTTAGGAGGAGGCAAGTCTTTGATTGCTCGAAGATGTGACTGTAAGGGATGGATTCCTGGCGCATAATCACATGGCCTAGGTGCCCTATTTCAATTTGAAAAAACGAACACTTTGCTTTATTACAACGTAGACCTGCTGCAGTCAAAACTTTGAAAAGGTACTCCAGGTTTGGTAAATGTTCTTCAACTGTACGTCCGGATACCACAATATCATCTAAGTAGTTCGAGCAACACGGTACAGAAACTGTCAGCTGTTCCAAAAAGCGCTGAAAAATAGCGGGGTCGGAAGAACTGCCAAAGGGTAGGCGATGAAATTGAAAAAGGCCCATGTGAGTATTAATAACGAAAAATTTTTTTGACTCGTCATCAAGTGGAATCTGTAAGTATGCCTCTGCTAAATCAATCTTAGAAAAGAAGCGAGATTGGCCTAATTTGTCCATTAGTTCCTCAGGTCTGGGCAGGGGATAAGTGTCTACAATTGTTTGACTGTTCACAGTTGATTTGAAGTCCGCACAGAGACGAAGTTTTCCTGAGGGCTTGGTTATAATTACTAAAGGCGGGGCCCACTGACTCGCAGAAACAGGAGAAATCACCCCACTATCTTGCCAACGTTTAAGTTCTTCGGCAACTGAATCACGCATTGCGATAGGCAGTGGTCTAGCTTTACGAAATTTTGGAACTGCAGATTCTTTTAAAGTTGCATGTGCCACGAAGGCTTTTGCACAACCTAGTTCCGGCGAAAACAAGGCACTATATTTGTCACACAATGCATTGATTTTATCCTGAGGCACTATTGACGAAATTTGAAGCACATCTCTTTGAATTGATAAACCAAACAAGTCAAATGCATCTAGTCCAAAAATGTTCTGTGTAGATTTGGCCTAAAGAACTACAAAAGCAACTATTTTCGTTACACCTTGGAAGGAGGCGGGCAGGCTACACGTTCCTAGCACGGGAATATTTTGACCTGTATATGCCTTTAACACTTGCTGTGACGGCGACAATTTTGGCGAACCCAGAAGTACATAAGTATCTTTATTTATTAATGTGACAGCGGAACCAGTATCAAGCTGAAATTTCACAGTCTTATTTTCTATGCAAAGAGTCACAAAAAGTTTGTGCTTCTGGCGCACGACAGGTGCGCGAATGTGGGCAACGTCTGCTACGCCTTGTTTGATGCGCTTGCGCATGCGCGGGCTGCGTAGTGAAGTAAGCGGCGCAGACTCGGCACGCAGCGGATTAACAACACTGTCACTAGATGGCACTACAGCCGGATCGGCGTCCGCACAATGCGAGGCTACTACAGATTCACTAACTACTGCACTAAGCTTTTGAGTAGCTACTCCAAGTCTACTGTCACTATCTACACAGTACTGGGCACTATTACAAGGAGAAGTTGCAGAAGGTACTAGTTTCACTACAGGATTGCACTGTACATAGTCATTTTGCTTGTCCCGAACCCTTTTCCGTTGCACTGTTTTTCGCGCTCGTCGGCGCTTGCTACGTGGCTCACTACATAGTTTTGCAATAGGTGCAGAAGAATTTTCTTGCATTTTAGAATCAAGGAAAGCACTGTTCAATTCCACAGCGTCTATGACATTGACAACATGAACTGTTCGTGCACTCGGCGAAGCACTGTTTCGAAAGGCACCGTTCTTGCAGTTTTTATTTTGCATACGCACTGTTTGTACGTGTCCTGATTTGCCACATTGATAACAGGTCGCGTTGCGATTAGGGCATTGTGCATGCTTATGGCGAGATACACACTGAGGGCAAGATTTACGTACATTTTTCTGAAATGACCGTTGGCGCCCAATATTCAAATTACTGTTTCTAACACGACGGGGCGACCTTTGTGTCGCACTTTTACACTGGCTACTGTTCACTGTCTGTTCAGCACGGCCCGTAGAAAAATAAGAATCACTAGGGCTAAACTGAGAACTACGGCTAGGAAAGCGTCCGTTGCGGCGCACTGAATTGACACTGTGGCTTTGCATTTCTACATCTGCTAAGTCAAAAGTATCATGTGCTTCAATAAGCTGCAGTACACTGTCTAATGAGGGGTCCGACTGTTTTAGAATTGCTGCCCTAATTCTGGGGTCCTGAATGTTCTGCGTAATTGCATATCTTAACATCACGTCACTATAAGAAAGTCCGCAAGAGCAAGTAAATTTACATTTGCGGGTTAAGCCCTCCAATTCCGTAATCCACTCTTGGTGTGACTGCTGCGGTAATTTTTTAAGTCTGAAAAATCGGTACCGTGCCGCAGCTACGAGAACTTTTCTCTCATAATGAGCATTCAGTGCATCTACTATTTGTTCAAAGTCTACATCACGAGGAGATGCTTGCAGGAAAAGTTTCTGCAGTAACACGAAAGTCTTGGTGCCAACTACGGCGAGAAAGAAATGTTTGACCGTCAGACCTGTTAGTTGATGAGCCGCGATGAGTTCTCGAAACTGTGCGAAGTAGTCACTCCATTCTTCTTCACGTTCGTTGTACTGGCGAAACGTAGGAAGCGTTGCGGCAGCAGGTGTGGGCTGCTGAAGCGGCGGCTGTTGTTGTTGGTTAGCTGCTTGCGCTGTTAGCTGGGACACTGCTTGCAGGAGTTGTGTGATTTGCGCCGTCTGTAACTGCATAATTTCCATTAAGTTCGGATTCAGGTTAGCAACCATGCTGACCGATTAGGCGATGTGCATACAAGTAACTTATAAAAAAACACAAATGCAATAGGAAAGAGGACGCTCTGCAACAAAAAAAAGTCCACAAAACACGTAACTGAAAATGTTCCCCCAAAAATCTTATAATAAGGGTGGGTGGGCGAGAGCAATTTCTGCGTGCTCCGACTGCTGCTGTCTGGCTACTGCAAGCAGGCTGGTCCAAGGTTCTGATATCACTCCTCGTCGCCACTTTTGTATCCCATCCTCGTCGCCACTTTTGTGTCCCAGCCTCGTCGCCGCTTTTGTGTCTCGTTCCGTCGTAGGTGTCGGTGGCCGAGTAGGAAGTCCTGGTACGATAGCCAAGTCTTCACTGGTGCCTATCTGATTCCGAAGGTCCTAACTGGTTCCTATCTCAGTCCCAAGTGAACAATGTCATTCCCAGGTGGCCACGAGCGGAGTTCTAGCAGAGGGCACTCGTGGCTGACGTCGTAAGAACGCCGCGCCGTGCGTGCATGGCGGCGCGCGGCGAAAATAGGTGGCGCGCACTTTGGACTTCTGCGACACCACACTTTCCAAATTTTTTTACTGGGAAAAATTCATAATTTCAACCACCAGAAGTCAGCACAACAACCCTCAACCCCTCACTCTCGCCACCCCTACGAAATTGGAGGGGACCTCTTTCAGTCTACTCCAAGAGCTCCAAGGTAGAGGTCATAGCAGCAGCAGCAGCAGTGTCCTACCCTGAATGTGAGTAATGTAATGGCATGTGAGAACATACGCAAATTACCTTGTTACGCCAAATTCAAATACATCAAGACGGCTACCTGGCGGGAAAATCCATTTTTTTTTTTTTTTTTTAGAATTTTGCTTGAATGCTTTTCGCAATAGCAATAAGTTCTTTGGCATTAAACTAGAGCTCATCATGACGCTAGGACGACACCCCATACTTCCCATTGCCCTATGATGTAATTCAAGATGGCTACCTGGCCGGAGATTCAAAATATTTTTTCGAATTCTACTTGAATGTATTTGGCAATAACCCAAAATGTATTGACAGGAAAGTAGAGACTGCCATGTCACTAGGACAACGCCCCCCCCCCCCCCTATTGCAGGTTCTGAGCCAGATCGTTCTACCCCCAGAGTACCCATAATTCATTGCGCAATGACGTCACCCAAAATGGCAACTTTTCTGGTTCCGGAACAAAATGGCCAACAGAGAAAATCCAGGACCACTCCCGCCTCATTCAGTCTGCTCCAAGAACCAGCAGGGTGATGACCTCTTTCTTCCAGCAGCAGCAGCAGTTCCAATGCTGTTTGTAAGTAATGTTTAACAACATCAATGTTTTTAAACAGTTATAGGTAACATCAAAAATTATTTGGGCAGGAAAGCCACAATTTCCGAAACATCACTGTGTTTATCGGTAATCCTTACTGGGATAGGAAGGGAGCACCAATCACAAGAGATCATCCCTTGCAAGTCTATATGACTGACACACTTACTTGGATACGAAGGGAGCACAACCACAAAACACAAGAGGTCAGCCTTGCAAATCTGTGTGATGGGTGTAGGCAGGATGCCCATCGGAAACTTACGCCTCCAGGCTGATGGATGCCCATTCACTTTTTTTTTTTTATTGTGATTTCAATTCCCCTAAAAGGGGCGGGCTGGCAGCGCTCATAGGCGCTCTTCAGCCTACAGAAATAAACAAAATTTGACACAATAGACATATGAACATAAGGAGAAAAATTTTGGTGATAAAACACACATAAAACGGAGATGTTAAATAGAGATAATTCAAAGTATTTAAAATGGAGTGAAACAGTGGCGTCATAAAAGATTTGATACGGCGATGGTGGAGAATAAAAACAGGTGCTCGAGGGTCAGTGGCACACACACAATGAAAATGGTTTGACCGTCCGCTAATGTGGAATTAAAACGAAACACATCACACACACATGGCGAAACACACAATTTAAAACTGATGGTGTCGGCTGCAGGTTGGCCGTTCACTGTTGTTAAAACAAATCGACGTAAGAAAAGACACCACACTTGCGAAGCACTCCCACAGAAACACATTAGAATGTTCACATACGGTGGAGCACACGCAATATTAAAGATATAACGTGGGGGAGAAAAGGGGATGGTTGGTGATGCCGAGGTTGGGGAGGAGACTCAGGGCCAGTCCGCCGACAGCGGCACTTCGCGGCGGCAGACAACACGCAGACAAGACAAGACGTCTGCAGGCGACGCAGGGCACAGAGACGGACGAAAAATGAGTCGCGAAACACAACAAATATCGCACAAAGTAACGCGACAGTAGCGAATTAGCGAATTGAAAGATGTGCCCATTCTCTCTCTCTCTCTTTTTTTTTATTTTTTTTTTTTTTATTATCATTATTGCGATTTCAATTCCCCTAAAAAGGGGCGGGCTGGCAGCGCTCACTGGCGCTCTTCAGCCTACAGAAATAAAATTTGACAGAGGAGAAACATACAAACACAAAGGAGATAAAATGTTGGAGATAACGTAGACATACAACGGAGATGTAAAATGGAGATAAAACAAAGTACATAAAATGGAGGGAAACGGTAGTGACATAAAATAGTTGGAACGGCGATAGTGGTGAATAAAAACAGCTGCTCGAAGGTCAGTGGCACACACACAATTAAAATGAGCGTAGGGATATGGTGAGACCGTCCGCTATTTGGAGTTAGAAAAAAAAAAAAACACACACTCCGAAAAATACACAAGTTAAAACTGATGGCGTCAGCTGTGGGTTGGCCGTCCACTGTCGTAAAATAAAACAATGTAACTAAAACACACCACACTTGTTGAAGCACTCACAGGGAATCACAAAGCAGGTTCCATAGACGGTGGAGCACTTAAAGCATTGAAGACATGGTGTGGGGGAAAAAGGGGATGAGAGGAGAGGCAGAGGGTGGGGAGGAGCCACAGGGCCGGTGGGGAAGGGACGGGGGAGGATGATGTCCCAGGAATCCACAGGGAAAAAGGAAAGGGGAGGACAGTAAGAGGAGGATCCGGAGGAACAGATGGGGGTATGAGGAGGGGAGAAGGGACAGGAAGGGAGGGATAGTCGGGGCCCTCAGGGAGAGAAGGGGGAAGGGGAGCAAGGAGAAGGATCACATCTGGTATGAAGGGTAGATGTCAGGTTGGAGGGGATCATCCGGGAGGGGGAGGGTACGGAAGTTGCCACGGGAAAGGATCCAGAGAGTGGACAAGTGGAGAGCAGGGGGAATACAGTGGTGGAGGCGCGGCAATGGACCAGGTGCAGAGAGGAGGGGATGGACTAGAGGATTAGGTGGATCCGATTTGCGGGATATGTAACGGAGGCGGAGATGTTCAATAAAGAGAATGAGTTGGGGGAAAGGAATGAGATCATAGAGGATCCGTGTGGGGGAGGAGGGATAAAGAGGGATACGGAAGGCGAGGCGGAGGGCATGGCGCTCCAGTATCTCCAGAAATTTGTAGAAGGATGGGGGAGAGAGTATCCAGGTGGGATGGGCGACACAGAGGACAGGACGGATGAGGGATTTGTAGGTATAGAGGATGGTAGAAGGGGTGAGGCCCCATGTTCGGCCAACAAGGAGTTTGAGGAGGTGGAGGTGGGAGCGGGATTTTTCTTGGATAGTGCGTAGATGGGAAGTCCAGGAGAGGGTGCGATCAAAAGTGAGGCCCAGGTACTTTAGGGTAGGGGTGAGGCGGATGGGATGGTTACGGAGGGTCAGATAAAAATCTCGGGGATGGAAGGAAGGGGTAGTATGACCTATGATGATCGCCTGGGTTTTGGTAGGATTTATAGACAGGAGCCACTGGTTGCACCAAGCGGCAAAGAGGTCAAGGTGTTCTTGGAACAGGCAGTTGGAACGGGCAATGGTGGGAGCTAAGGCAAGGAAAGCGGTGTCATCAGCATATTGGAAGAGGTGTACGGGAGGGGCAGGCTTAGGCATATCTGAGGTGTACAGGAGATGCAGGAGGGGAGAAAGGACCGAGCTTTGGGGAACACCAGCAGAGGGATAAAAAAGACGGGAGTCGGTGTTGTGGATGGTAACATAGGTGGGGCGGTTGGAGAGGAAGGAGGCAATGACCCAGATGAGGTTGATGGGAAGAGCATAGGTTTGGAGTTTGAAGAGCAGGCCAGATTGCCAGACCCGATCGTAGGCCTGTTCGAGGTATAAGGACACAAAGATGGCGGCACGACGGGAACTTAGCTGGAGGGAAAGGAGTTGTGTAAGTTGGAGGAGTTGGTCATCAGTGGAGAAGGAAGGACGAAAGCCACATTGGGTGTCTGGGAGAAGGTGGTGGAGTTGGAGGTGGTGATGGATGCGACGGGACAGGATGGATTCGAAGACCTTGCTGAACACTGGGGTGAGACAAATTGGGCGGTAGGAGGAGGCATCAGAGGAGGGTTTGCTGGGTTTGAGGAACATGAGGACTTGGGAGATTTTCCACAGGTGGGGGTAGCAGCCAGTGTAGGGGATGGTGGTATAGAGGGAAGCAAGAGTGGTGAGAAAAGGGAGGGGACATTCTTTGAGGTGGTGGTATGTGATGCGATCGTGGCCGGGAGCCGTGTTGCGTTTGGTGCGCAGTATCAATTGTATGTCGTGTACAGTGATGGGGATGTTAATATCTGATGGGGGGATGTGGTCCAGGTAATGGAAACCGGGAGCCAGGGGTGGGATGGAGACATCGGTTTTTTCATGGACATTGGGGAACAAGGAATAATCAAAGTTAGGATTGTCAGGGATGGAGAAGACATCAGAGAGGAAAGAGGCAAAATGGTTAGGCTTACTGGCATTATCAGGAAGGGGCTGGTCAAGGTGGAGGGGAGGGTACGTGGGCATAGGTTTCGATCCAGTGAGGCGGTGGAAGGCGTTCCAATACCGAGACGAGTTGATGGGGAGGTGGGCATTAAGCTGTGTCACCGTCTGATGCCAGTCCCGGCGTTTTTTGGCAGTCAGGAGGCTGCGCACATGTCACTGGAGTTGCCGGTGGCGGTGGAGTGTATCCTGGTCACGGGTTCGCAGGAAGGAGAGGTACAGGCGGCGGGATTCCCGCAGGAGAAGGACAGCCTGTGGAGGGAGTGTGGGACAGTGCGGCTGGACAGCTTTGGTAGGGATGTGGGAATGGATAGCATCAGACAATGTCTACTGAAGGAAGGAGGCAGCTTGGTCGATATCATCGGGAGAGTGGAGGGGGAGAGGGTGGCTTTCGACCTGATGGGTGATAGAGAGGCGAAAGGCATCCCAGTCTGCTCGGGAGTAGTCATGGACGAGTTTAGGAGGTGGAGGCGGGCGAAGATTCTGTGGGCGATGGACTTTGTGTGTGAGGGTAAGGAGAACAGGGTCGTGATCACTGCCTTTGGGGTCAAGGACGTCGGCGGTGATGTGCCCAAGGAGATTGGGAGAGACAATGATGACATCAGGGGTGGTGTTGCTACAGGGTTGGTTGGGGTGTGGGAGTGGTACAATGTCGCCATTGATGGTAGGAATGTACTGATGCCACCCATGCAGTTCGGCAGGAGTGCTGGAGTGGATATTGAGGTCAGAGGCGACCACATAGGTCGTGAAGGTGCTATCGATGTGAGCAAGGAAGTCATAAGTGATGGGAACATGGGAGCGGACATAAATAGTAGCACAGGTGACAGTGAGGGAAGGGTGTGAAAGAGGGTGTGGATGAGATGTTCATAAGGGATGTTGAGGAGGGGATGTCGCCGAACCGGGTGGCGTCGGACATGGCCGAAAGCTACTCCACCTTGTGCAGGGGGATGGGGGGAGTTGTGACGGTGTAGGATATAGGGTGTGGTACTGACATGTAGGTGAGGGAGGAGGAAGGTTTCGTTGAGGAGAAAGGCATCCACGTGGTGTTGGTTTAAGGTGTTCATCAGGAGGAGCTTATTGGTGGGAAGGGAGCGAATATTGGAGTACAAGATGTTAAATCGTTGCTGCGCCATAATGAGGTTTAAAGGCGGGGAGAGGGAGTGGAAAATGGAACGGGTGTGGGGACTAAACTAGGGTGTGGGGGCGGTCGGTTCGGGAGAAGGTGAAGTAGATGTGATTTTGGGAGGTTGTAGCCTTAAAGTCAAGGTTGAAGAGGGAGCGAGCGGCCAGGGAGACTCGGTGAATTGTGTGAGGGCGCTGGAAAGGGTGGATATTTTGGAGGACGATAGTCAGGAACCGGATGATTCCTCTGCTGTGGGGGAGGGCATAAGGAGTTATTGGCAGGAATTGGGGGATCAGTGGGACGGACAGGGACGGTGAATTCTTCTTTGGTGGGAGGGGGGCGGGACTTACATTTGTAAGAGTACGTGGGGTGTGCCCCACTGCAGATGTTACAGGAGGGGGTGGCGGCGAGGTTAGGGCAGGAGATTTGAAAGTGTTGGCCTTTGCAGTGGCGGCATTCAGGGGGGAGTCAGCAATGTTCAGCAAGGTGGTCGTTATAAGTGAGGCATCGGGAACAGCAGTATGACTGGGGAGGTGCTCGGGAAGGTTCCACCTGGTGCAGGCGATTGTAAATGAGGGCCCGATTGCGGAGGAGTTGGTTGACGGATGGCGCGTCTTCTGTGAAGATGCGCAAGAGGTAGGTGGGGCCCATCGCACTGTTAATGCGACGTGCTGAGGGGATGGATAGGCTGGGATCCTGCCGCAGTTCCTCTGGCACTTCATCCTCTGTGATCCCCGGGTTCAATTTGGTGATCACAGCAGTGAGCGTGGGAGGACGACAGGGACAAGGGGATTGGCGATTGGAGGCTGGAGGGGGGAGGGGGACAAGAGTGGCATCAGGTCCAAAGTGAATGTGGGGGATCTTGTGGAGGTCGGGGTCAGGGATCTGAGGAGAACAGAGTCCCTCCGTAGGACGATTCGGGAGATGGGGGCAGAAGGGGCATACTGCCGGAAGAGGAGAGTGAGGGCATGGTAGTCTAGGAGTTGGGGGTCAGGATTGTTGAGGACGAAAGTGTGGAGAGTAGGGGGTTGGGAGGGGAGGACGGGTGGCGGGGGAGGTGGTGCAGGCTGGGAAGTGGGGAGAGGGGCGGCTTCCATTGGGACCGGTGGGCCAGTGGCGAGAGGGTCGACAGGCGTTTTCGTCACCGAGGAGGTGGCGTCTGTGGACGCTCGTTTTGTCTTCTTCGGTTTTAGGAGTGCCTGGGAGGCAGGAGTGGGGACAGGGGAGACCGGAAGGTGGCGCGGAGCCGGCCCTGCGGCAGCGGCGGCGTCGTCGGGTGGGAGAGGACAGGAGTCCATTGAGGTCTGCCGGGTGCAAACCGCGGCAAGGTCACCCCGGGAGTCGGGGAGGGGAGGGAAGGAATCGAGCGGGGGAACGGAGGACGAGGCAGGAGAGTGTGGGACGAGGGCAGCAGCTTGTGTGGGGGCAGAGGAGAAGGCGACGGTGGAGAGAGTGGTGAGGGTGAGGAGGGAGGGAATTGTGGCAGGAAGAAGAGGGGAGGATGTGCTCCAGGAGATGGTGGTGGGGGCACGGGAGGGCGAGGTAAAAATGATGGTGGAGGACACATTAGTAGGGGGCAAGGTCGGCATGGCAGAGTCGAACAGTCACCTTAACTGTAGAGCACTGCTGCAGGATCAGAGGCGGCGGCGGACGTGCCTCCCAGCGGCCCAGGTGGGGGCGGGAGCGGCGCGGCGGGCGGCGGCGGTGGGACGCGCTCCAACGGGCTGGCGGTCGGGCAGAGCGCGCTGGGCGACGGCGAGCCTGGCGTGGGCCGGAGAAGCACCTTCCGGGGCGGCGGCAGTGAAAACACCGGAGGTGTCGGACGCCGACGGGGCGGCGACACGACGGTACTGCAGTCCGGATCGGCAGTCGGCGACAGCGGCACGTCGCGGCGGCAGACAACAGGCGAAGACGGTAGCACACAAACGTAAGAAATAATAACTGCGAAACACGAAACAAATACCGCACAAGCAACGTAGCAGTAACGATCGATGAATGACCCATTCTCTCATTTTTTTTTCTTTATTGTCGTTTCAATTCCCCTAAAAGAGGGGCGGGCCGGCAGCACTCACTGGCGCTCTTCGGCCTACAGAAATAAAATTTGTCAATGGAGAACATAAAAACACAACGGAGATAAAATTTTGGCGATAATACAGACATAAAACGGAGATTTAAAATGGAGATAAAACAAAGTAGATAAAATGGAGGAAACAGTGGTGACATAAAACACTTGGAACGGCGAAAGTGGTGAATAAAAACAGTTGCTATAATGTCAGTGGCGCACACACACAATTAAAATGAGCATAGGGCAGCGGCCATGGTGAGACCGTCCGCTATTTGGATTTAAAATAAAAAAACACAACACACACTTCGAGAGATACACAAATAAAAGCTGATGGTGTCGGCTGCGGGTTGGCCGTCCACTGTTGTAAGATAAAACAATTTAACTAAAACACACCACACTTTTCGAAGCACAAAGGAGGTTCCGTAGATGGTGGGGCACTGACAGCATTTGAAGATGTGGTGTGAGGGGAAAAGGGGTGAAAGGAGATGGAGAGGGTGGGGAGGAGCCACAGAGCCGGTAGGGAAGGGACGGGGGGGATGATGTCCCAGGAAGCCACGGGGAGGGCGGTAAGAGGAGGAACCGGAGGGACGGAGGAGGGGAGAAGGGACAGGAAGGGAGGGATAGTCGGGGCCCTCAGGGAGAGAAAGGGGAGAGGGAGCATGAAGAAGGATCAAAGCTGGTATGAAGGGTAGATGTCAGGTCGGAGAGCATCATCCGGGAGGGGGAGGGTACGGAAGTTGCCACGGGAAAGGATCCGGAGGGTGGACAAGTGGAGAGCAGGGGGAATACAGTGGTGGAGGCGCGGCAATGTACCAGGTGCAGAGAGGAGGGGATGGACTAGAGGATTAGGCGGATCTGATTTGCGGGATATGTAACGGAGGCGGAGATGTTCAATAAAGAGAATGAGTTGGGGGAAAGGAATGAGATCATAGAGGATCCGCGTGGGGGAAGGGGGATAAAGTGGGATACGGAAGGCGAGGCGGAGGGCATGGCGTTCCAGTATCTCCAGAGATTTGTAGAAGGATGGGGGAGCGGAAATCCAGGCGGGATGGGCGACACAGAGGACTGGGCGGATGAGGGATTTGTAGGTATAGAGGATGGTAGAAGGGGTGAGGCCCCATGTTCGGCCAACAAGGAGTTTGAGGAGGCGGAGGCGGGAGAGGGCTTTTTCTTGGATAGCGCGTAGATGGGGAGTCCAGGAGAGGGTGCGATCAATAGTGAGGCCCAGGTACTTTAGGGTAGGGGTGAGACGAATGGGACGGTTATGAAGGGTCAGATAAAAATCTCGGGGACAGAAGGAACGGGTTGTACGACCTACGATGATCGCCTGGGTTTTGGTAGGATTTATAGACAGGAGCCACTGGTTGCACCAAGCTCCAAAGAGGTCAAGGTGTTCTTGGAGCAGGCGGTTGGAACCGTCAAGGGTGGGAGCTAAGTAAGGAACGCGGTGTCGTCAGCATATTGGAAAAGGTGTACGGGAGGGGCAGGCTTAGGCATATCCGAGGTATACAGGAGGTACAGGAGGGGAGAAAGGACAGAGCCTTGGGGCACACCAGCAGAGGGATAAAAAAGACGGGAGTCGGTGTTGTGGACGGTAACATAGGTGGGGCGGTCGGAGAGGAAGGAGGCAATGACCCGGACGAGGTTGATGGGAAGAGCATAGGTTTGGAGTTTGAAGAGCAGGCCAGAGTGCCAGACCCGATCGTAGGCCCGTACGAGGTCTAAGGACACAAAGATGGCGGCACGACGGGAATTTAGCTGGAGGGAAAGGAGTTGCGTAAGTCGAAGGAGTTGGTCGTCAGTGGAGAAGGAAGGACGAAAGCCACATTGGGTGTCGGGGAGAAGGCGGTGGAGGTGGAGGTGGTGATGGATGCGACGGGACAGAATGGATTCGAAGACCTTGCTGAACACTGGGGTGAGGCAAATCGGGCGGTAGGAGGAGGCATCAGAGGGGGGTTTGTTGGGTTTGAGGAACATGAGGACTCGGGAGATTTTCCACAGGCGGGGATAGCAGCCAGTGTAGAGGATGGTGGTGTAGAGGGAAGCAAGAGTGGTGAGGAAAGGGAGGGGACATTCTTTGAGGTGGCGGTATGTGATGCGATCGTGGCCGGGAGCTGTGTTGCGTTTGGTGCGCAGTATTAATTGTATGTCGTGTACAGTGATGGGGGTGTTAATGTCCGATGGGGGGATGTGGTCCAGGTAATGGAAGCGAGGGGCCAGGGGTGGGATGGAGACATCGGTTTTTTCATGGACATCTGGGAACAAGGAATAATCAAAGTTAGGATTTTCAGGGATGGAGAATACATCAGAGAGGAAAGAGGCAAAATGGTTGGCCTTACTGGCATTATCAGGAAGGGGCTGGTCAAGGTGGAGGAGAGGGTATGTGGGCATAGGTTTCGATCCAGTGAGGCGGTGGAAGGCGTTCCAATACCGAGACGAGTTGATTGGGAGGTGGGCATTAAGCCGTGTCACTGTCTGATGCCAGTCCCGGCGTTTTTTGGCAGTCAGGAGGCTGCGCACGTGTCGCTGGAGTTGCCGATGGCGGAGGAGTGTATCCCGGTCACGGGTTCGCAGGAAGGAGCGGTACAGGCGGCGGGATTCCCGCAGAAGAAGGACAGCCTGTGGAGGGAGTGTGGGACGGTGCGGCTGGACAGCTTTGGTAGGGATGTGCGAATGGATAGCATCAGACAAGGTCTGCTGAAGGAAGGAGGCAGCTTGGTCCCATTCTCTCATACCAGTACAATATATAATACAAGGTCTGTGCACTCACGTTTTGGTAACGTAATAGAAAGCACCTAAATTTAGGATCATACTGTATACAAAATTAGATGTAGATATAGTTGGGAGATAACGAAAATCATCAGTAAAGCTACGTGCATATACCCTAATTACGCAACTACATATGCAGTCATTTACAAAAGCGCGCGTAAGAAAACGATTGCTGTGTCTCTCCTGGTGAGCAAAGCGGAACTCAGACACTTCAGACCTCTGGAAATAGAGGCCGCTGATACCTACTTCCCCCTCTCCTTTCAACTCCTGTCGTTAGAGGCCGCTGATACCAGTTACTCCCTCCCTCCTATCTCAGCCTTTCAAAACAAACCACCAGGACAATGGGGAAAGTTTTGTGTACCTATGGGGGCCCCAGTCTCTCTCTGCTCCAAGCCATTAGTATTCTCTCAACAAGCAACATAAACGTTCTTACAACGATAAACATTGCTTGGCGACGACACCCAGTTGCCCCACTGCGTTTAAGGTGTTTGCGCGCGGAAAATGAATCTCTCCACGCATGGAGTGTGACCCGCTGAGCGACCAGGACAGGCGGCGGTGAGTCACGCGCTCACCGTCACCTGCTATTTGGAGCTTTAGTAAACACACCCAGGACTGCGCTTTTGGGCAGCAGATGCCTGCATTCTGGAGGACCAACAAAATTATCAAACGTATTATGCTTCTCAAAAAACAGTGACTGCAACGAATGATCGCTATCTTCAACCAATATTATTATTATTATTATTTACGAACCTCCATTTCTTTCCTATACCACAAATGACCTAAATGTACAGTACCGTAAGTCCACGTTGTAAAAGTCCCATAGATAAATTACAAACCGAAATGCAGTCAAAACTAATGGTTCAACTTCAAACACTTTGAAAAAATAGGGTGTGTCTAATGATCAAAACGACACAACTGGGAATAAAAGTCAAACATACTATGTACTACACACACTCATTATTATACTTCTCTTTTTGTTTCCTACCCACCACCACATTCTTCGAAGTCTTCTGTCATAAGAACTTAAGTCCCATGAGACAATCGATATTCCTTAAACACTAAGACCGTTTCTCGAGCATACACACCGCAAAATAGCTCAAAAAGTGAGGCTCCCAAACAGATAGAAGAACGTGAATCGCCTTATTTCAACACACAGAAAAGGCAGCGCCAACCTCTAGCCACCCAATCGTTACCGATCGCTTGCCCCTGGCCGCGGGGTTAAAAGACGCGTGTGTCTCTATCTGAAATTAGCGTAACGAGGCATCAATTATTACATAACAACGCGTATTTATCATATGCAATGGCAGTATCTGTTTATTAAAAAGACTGAGCAGAATTTTTTTTTAGTACGGTAGATACATATTCGCCACCCATAGCAGGACCACTGCTCGCGAGTTGGGAGCGTTCGTTAGGCTGTAACGGTAACGAACGCTACAAACTTGTATGTAAAACACTCTTTCGGTAACACAACAATAACAAGAATAGCAGCAGCAGAAGACATATGGTACCGAAATGTAATACTCTCTCTCTTTAGCGACCATGCCCTGTTACAATGCACACAATTCTTTTAGAAATGTACCAAGTCTTTACAACGTTTTCTTAGTTCGATATATCGCTGTCTCCCACCCCCCAGTGAAGTCCGAACACTTATTGGGAATCTTAAGACTAACAAGACACCTGGAATTGACAGGATTACAAATGCTCAACTCAAGAATTTACTACGCAAGCCTCTGGTCCTTCTGACGTGGATCTACAACGGCTGTCTCACCGCAAAATATATCCTTTCAGCCTGGAAAATCGCCCAGCTGGTGCCCATCCCCAAGCCTAGGAAAGACTTGACAGTACCCGCAAACTTTCGGCCTATACGTTTAGTGAGCAGCATGGTTAAAACCTTCGAACAAGTCCTACATACGAGACTCCTGGAACCTCTTGTGGCCGATGGCACAATCCGTGCAGAACAATACGGTTTTCAAAGAAAGCTCTCAGCGGAATTACAACTTCTCCGCGTCGTCGAATATGTCACCTGTAACTTGAATATTTCCAGCGCCACTTCAGCGGTCTTCCTAGATGTAGAGAAGGCTTATGATAAGGTTTGGCGAAAACTTTTAATTCGCAAACTACTCGAATAGACAACGATTCCAGATTGCTACACGTAATGATGGTCACTCCTCTGACACCAAACTGGCATTGGCTGGACTACCGCAGGGTTCTGTTTTATTACCATTGCTATTTAATATTTATGTGAACGACATGCCTACTGTCGCGGGAGTACATATCGCACAGTTCGCAGATGATACAGCGGCAACAACTGGACGCTACGATGACTTGGTGTAAAACAAACAAGGTTCGTCTTAATGCAGCGAAAACGACGGCCATCTATTTTAGTAAGAAGCGCCCTCAACTACCCACCACTTTACGACTTGACGGACAAAACCTACCATGGGCCGCAACAGTAACATACCTAGGGGTCACCTCAGATCGACAGTTCTTCCTCTATCGACACATTGAGGCACTCCGCAATATGACATATGGCATGGCAAAACAATTATTCCCCTTTTTTCACAGCACCGACGTCAACACAGCTACTAAACTTCGACTCTACAAGGCGACGGTGCTCTCCAAGATGCTGTACGGCAGCTCGGTCTGGGGGCTCGCCAGTACCACTCAAATTGGACGGCTCCAAGTGGTCCAGAACATGGTCCTGCGATGGATCCTGGGTGCCAGCAGGTACATTCGTATCATAGACCTCCACGAGTTGCTACAAATGGACATGCTACTAGACATACTTAACAAGCGCTCAGCTAAATTGCACCAAAAGATTGAAACCTTACGCCATACGGTCTATCAGTTCCTAACCCTTGGCACAACAATCCCGTTACCTTGGCATCGCTTTAAGGTGCCTCGATCTTTAGTTATGTAACTCCCTTCTGTAACTACATCAACAGTGGTATCTTATGGGCCCACATACCGGCCCTTAGACGTTAACCACCAACGTGTATAATAAAGTGATCTCAAGCCTCACCTACTCCCTTCCCACCTTGAAGTATGGATCGTTGCTGACGATGGCACTTCGCACTATACGGTCCCTGGAGGCGAAAGTTTCTAGGCCAACCAGGAATTGGTTTCTTACTAATTGTTTGTTCTATGGGCATCCTTCCTATACCCATCACATAGATTTGCAAGGGCTGATCTCTTGTGCTTTGTGGTTGTTGCTCCCTTCCTATCCAAGTAACGAATTTCGATAAATACAGTGATGTTTCGATAATTACGGCTTTCCAGCCAAAAACAATTTTTGATTTGTGTCTTGGGGCTCTCTTCCTATCCAACTAACGATTTCCGATAAACACAGTGATGTTTCGGAAATTGTGGCATTCCTGCCAAAATAATGTTTGATGTTACATTTCATTGTTTAAAAACATTGATGTTGTTAAACATTACTTACGAACAACATTGCAACTGCTGCTGCTGGAGGGAAGAGGTCCTCATCCTGCTGGTTCTTGGAGCAGACTGAGTGAGGGGGGAGTGGTCCTGGTTTTTCGCTGGTGGCGATTTTGTTCTGGAACAGGAAACGATGCCATCTTGGATAACGTCATTGCACAATGCATTTTGGGTACTATGGGGTAGAACGACCCTGGATTAGAACCGGTAATAGGGGAGGGGTTGTGGTCCTAGTGTCATGGCAGCCTCTAGATTCCTGCCAATACATTTTGGGTTATTGCCAAATGCATTCAAGTAAAATTCGAAAAAAAATTGAATCTCCTGCCAGGTAGCCATCATAAATTACGTCATAGGGCAATGGGAAGTATGGGGTGTCGTTCTAGCATCATGATGAGCTCTAGAATCCTGCCAAAAAATTTTGGGCTAATGCCAAAAGCATTTAAGTAAAATTCTAAAAAAAATTTGAATTTCCCACCAGGTAGCCATCTTGATTTACTTGAATTTGGCGTAACGAGGTAATTTGCATATGTACACACATGTAATAATATTACTCGCATTCAGGATAGGACTCTGCTGCTGCTGTGACCTCTCTCTTGGACCTCCTGGAGCAGACTGAAAGAGGTCCCCGCCAATTTCGTAGGGTGGGGAGAGGGAGGGGTTGGGGTGTTGTGCTGACATCTAGTGGTTGAAATTATAAGTTTTTCCCGCCAAAAAATTGGAAAGGCCCAATAGCATTGAAGGAAAATTCAAATTTCCCCGGGCACGGGGCAATGACGTCAGAGGAGGTAGGGGACCAGGGGGCCGTAGTGCTGGGTTTTCCCTGGCGGACATTTTGCTCCGGAACCGGAAACGACGGTATCTTGGATGACGTCATCGGAGGTGACGTCCCTTGTAACGGTACCTACCCGCCATCTTGGTTGACGTCATTCGCAATGCATTATGGGTACCCTGGGGTAGAACGCACTTTGTTCCATTACTCTGCTCCCACTTGAGGTTGACCAGAATACTTTGTGTGACTCTGGAGACGTATGGGCGCCCGTTATCATGGAGCAGAATCACTCCCTCCGTAAGCAGTCCAGACCGTTTGCTCTTGATGGAATTGCGTAGGATATGGACTCTCACAGCACACTCCACTGTTAATGAGTTTTCCGTGCCCAGGAATTCGATGAGTATAGAACTTCACACGTCGAAAAAGACAGTGAGCATCAAAATGTGTGCTGAGGGTACAGCCTTTTACGTGCAGGTTACAACCCATTCTTCGCGTCCCTAGATGTCGCACTACATTATCCCAAAATGGCGTATTCATATTTCAAACAGTTTGGTTGTTAAGACATTTCGTATCTTTTTATTTGAACACTCAACTAAAGTTCATGTGGCCATTCTGTGAGTTCAGCGAGGCGCTATAACACTAGAGGGAATGTCTGCCACAAGGAGCGTCGCAGTTGGCGGCGCATCTTGTACCTGACAGGCTATTCCAGCACTGCTCCGGGCTGAGCGCTCCCTGCTCCGCCCTCTGAGAATTATAACAGTCAAATGGATCGGGGCCACAGCGAGGCGTTTCATCTGCCTGCCGCACCTGGCATGCTCCTAGCTACAACGACCAAGTGCCTCGCTACCTCCAGGAAACGGAAAGCAGAGGAAAATTAATCGCATACATTTCTTAGACTTCCCAAGTTTGTATACTCTGATTGCAGAACAAGAGCGGAAATACTGGGCGTCAAAGTATTCTCAGAGTTTTCTCGCCCTTGCTATTTATTCTTTTCATTGATAAAATTTTTTTTCAACAATGATCTGCGCGGCATCTTTATGCAGCTTTCGAAAGGTTTTATTTTTTTATATTTTTTTACGAATCAGTAACCTCAAACTGGATAGGCGTTGGCTCATCATAGGCTGATCATAGGCGAGACAGGAAGAGCCGAGCAATTTTTTCACTTCCAAAGTGATGAACTATCGAAATCTTGTGATGAACTGCTTTATAATGGCTTGGTAGTCGGTTAAACTGGTACCTTCAAGTAGATTTAAAGAAGCCTTTCAAACGAATATCATTTTTCCATGAATGTTCCGATTTAGTCATACCGTTAACTATCAACAATCTTTTCCCTCGCAGTGAGAGCTTTAAATCATTTAGATGCATAATTATGTCAGCTGGGAGTGTTAGGTATGATTTCCATTTTACGCCTTCCGGACAGTGGATTTCTTCCCCTTTCATTTTAAGAAAGATATTTCCTCACAGATGGCAAAGAAAACATCAAAAACTTTTGTATCAAATAAGCCAACGAACTGTGCCGCGCTAAGATACGTCCTCGTAATTCGGTTCCAAATCTTGCAGCAATACTCTGTATTAGCGGCGATTTACACCATGACTCAGCACAAAATTTACACACTTGTTGCAACTTTCATTGTTTCACCTTATTTCACTTCATAAACTGAAAGTCCCTCTTGGTGATTTAAACAATCAAGAATAAAAATATCGTTTTGAATTTATTTTTCAGGCCAGGAACGAAATCTTGATGACACCCAAACATACAGAACGGAGTTCATTCCACGACAGATTCAAAATGTCCATACAGTCGCAAACAGCTTAAAAATGGTCAAGTCCTGCTGCAGTGTAATAAAGCGGTATCGCAGACAGGTGCTCCTCAATTTCTTCCAGTTCGACAGTACAGACAAATATTGAAACTCGAGTACTGTCAGATACATCTATTCTTCGGTCCTGTGGTAGTGAAAATGTAACAAAACTCTCAGATTTCATAAATTGTGTCTCTAAATTCCCTGCAATGGCCTGGATTCGGAGAGACTGTTTGATTCGAATGGCAAACCGCTTTAATTTCCTGGAAGTCTCTTGGAACCAAATCATCATCAGCTGTTACCAAGCGCCATTTGCTAGAGGTTTCACTGAAAACGGCTAGTCACTTGTTACTAATTATGTATTTACTTCATAGCGTGCTCCAATTCCTGATTCAGGTGCCCTTGCTTCATTGACATTCAACTGAAAAGTATAAACGCATCACAGTACATGAACTATGACGCATGTTTCTGTACCAAGAATATTACGTCTTGTGTTACGTCCTTCTTAAGCCAGGCTACCAGGTCTCTGTGTGGTTCACCTTGTAACTGGAAATGGAAATGAGCGTTTGGCTTTCTTGGCCAGGAGAACCCTTGCGGGTTTGTTCGGCCGCCTTAGTGTAAGTCTTTTTATTTGACGCCGCATGGGCGACTCACGTGCCAATGATGATGAGATGATGATGATTAGGACAACACACAACACTCAGTCCCCTGCCGGGAATCGAACCAGGGCCACCTGCGTGGTAGTCAGCGACGCTACCGCTGAGCTACGGAGGCGGACCACCTGGTAACTGGAGTAATGCGCTGTATCAAGGGGTATGTAATGACGTCGTACGTTTTAATTCTCAGCAGAATTCAATTGTATTTTTTATTCCATTTCCGTATTAAGTGCTAGAAAATGATTGTGTATGCCTCTGTAAGTATGCCAACCTCAAGTCGTCTGATTTGATCTTCATGATCTACGCGAATTGGAGATAGTGCACAGTCTTCCTCGAATACAGGTTCTTTGAATTTATACAGCTGGATTTTACGAGATGTACGTCGTCAGAATTTCTCACACAAGTTCCCCGAACACATCAGTTTCACTTCTGCATCGCCTGAAACCATCTCTTACGGCCCCATCGATGCGTCACAACATGGTTATTAGCCTGTTGTTACGACTTTTTGCTGCGGAGTCCAGTCACAGAAACGGTACTCTAGAATTGATTACAGCAGCGTCTTGTATGTGATTTCCTTTACAGATGCTTTGAATTTCCCCAGAATACTTAACAGTGCCCAGTCTTACTAATGTGACTACGTATCACGAGTCTGGATAACCGTATTTTCCACACTGACCGCTGCGAGACGTGCAGTAAGAAAATCAGTGATGTACCGACATGGATGTCGACCTACTGCGTGTGCACTCGACTCCAGTGCCGCGGCCATCTGCTCTGTCAGGGAAGTCAGGGGAGTAGGGCAAACTCATCCTGGTGCTCTACAAAGCGCGCACGTACAATGCGATCTGTGGGACTCGTCGCAGGGCACAGCAGGTAGATGCCATAGCGACGAGAAAAAACAAATTGCATGCGGGGATAGACAGATATACATACGTTGAGCCTTCCGGAGTGACGAGGTCCTCAAGGCAGTCAAGAAAACATTTCGCATGTCATAACGCTCCTTCATGCTCGATCGACCCTTCCGACGATTTCTACAGGATGATTGCTATCTATTGGATGGAGCATGATGAGTGAGTTATCTGACAAAATGTACAAATGTTTGTATAGCTTATGGGACTTAACTACGGGCTTATCAGTCCCTAAACTTACAAACTACTTATGAACTAGCTAATCCTTAGGACGGCACAAATATCCATGCCCGAGGGGGGATTCGAACCCCCGACCGTAGTCGCCGTGCAGACCGTGACTGTAGCGCCTCAATCCCCTGGGCCACCGCGGCCGGCTGAGTTATCTGAATCAGGGCACCTGTCACTACTCAGTGGTAGGTCTGTTGATATTTTTAAAAATATCTGGAATTCCATATATCGGTATTTAAAATTATCGATATCCGTCTTGATACATCAAAAAAAGTATCTAAACATAGAAGGAAATAACATATTTTGGGAAACATTTTTTGTTTCACTTATGGGGAACAGCACTCTTATTTAAATTTATATATAAAGAACAGTCTAGAGTGCAAATTTTTTTTATATTATTTCGACTATTTTCGGTCTTATTTTAGACCATCTTCAGGAAATTAAGCTCCATTGATGTTGTGGAGCTGACAGGAAACTTGGAGCCTTCTAGTGCGTCACTGAAGATGGTCTAAAATAAGACCGAAACTAGTCGAAAGAATATATAATTTTTTGCACTCTAGACTGTTCTTTATATATAAATAGAAGGAAATAATATCTATGTTTAGGCCTATGAAAAATATCGGCTTCAAATTTGTAAATATGCTGACAGTTTTTAAGCTGTATATTTAAGAACTGTCTTGTTACTAGATATTCTGTAAATTACCAGATTAGAAGCCTGCCTATTCGGCTTACAGCAACAATTTAAAGAAAAACGTTTAGCCGCACGGAATGGCCGCGTGGTCGAAGGCGTCATGCTACGTTTCCGCCGGAGGTTCGAGGCCTCCCTAAGGCGAGTGTGTGTGTGTGTGTTGTCCTTATGTAGTTAGTTTAAGTACTTCGTAAGTCTAGTTTGGTCCAATAGGTTTAAAAATAGTAAAAATAATTAAAATAAATAAATGGAGCCGGCCGCGGTGGCCGTGGGGACTGAGGCTCTCCAGTCACGGTCTGCACGGCCACTACGGTCGGGGGTTCGAATTCCCCCTCGGGCATGGATATTTGTGCCGTCCTTAGTGTTAGCTAGTTCGTAAGTAGTTTGTAAGTTTAGGGACTGATGACCCCGTAGTTAAGTCCCATAAGCTATACAAACATTTGATTTGAAATAAATAAAATAAAAATAAAAAACATTCAATGTGAAAATTTGTAAGTTAGTAATAGGCCTTTTTGTAGATGAAAAGCTTGTATCTTCTTGATCGTTAATCTGAAAATTTACCGTATTGAGAGTATTAGTAGATTAATATTGGCTACATGTAAATGGCCGTGAGGTTTGAAGCGTCACGTTACGGATCGCGCGGCCGCTCGCGTCGGAGGTTCGAGTCCTCCCTCGGACATGTGTGTGTGTGTGTGTGTGTGTGTGTGTTGTCCTTAGTTTAAGTTAAAGTATTTTGTAAGCCTGAGGACTCACAATCAGAATAATTAGGTCCCATATAATTACCAAAATTTGATTTCATTTTGTAAAACGAAAGTGGAATAAAGTGAAAACGTGTAATTGTTACCTCATCAGTTAGGTTTCATACTGCTACTAAGATTCTGTGTTGCTGGTATTTGTACTGCATAAACTCTTCGAGCTCTTCTCTAGGACAATTGTACCAGTGCCACTATTGCTACCGAGCGAGGTGGCGCAGTAGTAACACACTGGACTCGCATTCGGAAGGAGGGTGGTTCAAAACCACCTTCGGCTATTCAGATTTAGGTCTTCCGCGTTTTTCCTAAATCAGTCGAGGAAAATGCCGGCATGATTCGTTTCAAAGGGCACGGCCGATTTCCTCCCCCATTCTTCTCTAAAAATCCTATCGTAAGCTCCGTCTCTAATGATCACGATGTCGATGGGACGTTAAACATCAAGCTTCCTTCCACTATTGCTAGCTGTCGTATCAGTTTTTCTTGATCTTCCTAACTGCAAATACGCATAGTACTGTTTGCTTTTCAAATGTGCCGCTAGTTTTATATAGCTTTCCACATAAACTGCATGAAACCCGACTCCAGCCCAGCTTCTTGAAAAACTTACACACAACGGACCAGTGTGCTGCATACGACATGATTACCACTTTGCTAAGAATGGCACACTAAGGTGGCCGATGAAGCCGTCGTTTGGCTTTATCACATATCGGATTTGTCCGGAACATTTCTTTGCTGCTTACCACGGCGACGCTATAGCTTCTGGTTGGAAGTGCCGAGCGCCGATTGTGTCTGTATTTTCAATCAGCGAAGACCAATGTTTCTTCCCGAGAAACTTCGACGTGACGTAACTGTCTGGTGATAACACTGTGACTTGACCTTAAAGCCTTCTCTTACAGTGAAAGTAAAATTACCTTCTACGGCAATTTGGCTTGGTTTGGTTTGTGGTTTGAAGTGACCAAACTACTAAAGTAATCAAGCCGGCCGCGGTGGCCGAGGAGACTGAGGCGCTTCAGTCACGGTCTGCACGGCCACTACGGTCGGGGGTTCGAATCCCCCTTCGGGCATGGATATTTGTGCCGTCTTTAGTATAAGATAGTTCATAAGTAGTTTGTAAGTTTAGGGACTGATGACCCCGTAGATAAGTCCCATAAGTTCTACAAACATTTGAAAGTAATCAACTCTTTAACACAATTTCAAAGTTTTATCGAAAATTGCAATTAAAATAAAAAATTGAAAATAAACATATCGGCAGTTGATATTAACATTTTGTTCTCGATAAAAGGTTATAAATAATATTGCCGGAATTTTTTGGGAAAAAGTATGCTAATATATCGATAATCAGCAAGCGCCCAGTAGCAGTAGCGGTTTACAAATTGCAGCAGTAGTTAACAAGGTTGCCTGATCGAGGCGGAGGCAGCAGCGATCGCTCAACGGAGATATTATAGGTGGCAGACCCTTGGTTCATCTGGGCGTTCAGTTGCCCGGACACATCTAAGGAGCTGACGTTCACTACTATCATCCAAGCCTCAAGTTGCGATAAACTTTCCGGTTTTGAATTACGACATTTTGCCATTCAGGGGTATACTTTAAACATGGAGGCACGCGAACAGTTAACGAAATTAGCCGTTTCGCAAATTCTTCCTTCAATTGCCTGAAAACCAATGACCATGGTCCTTTCGATGTGAGATAAGTCGCTCCGTTTTGACATTCTGACAACAAACACACGTTTCCACTTTTTTTATTGTAATTTTTTTCACTTATGATCGTTCCGCCACGCATCTGTCCCACCACTTCATGCGTTCATCATCCAGGACTACTGAGTTGGTAGGTTTTATTCATTTTATTTCCCTTTTATGGAAGAGTATTGGTCTGCTTGGGTCCCTACCTCTGTTGAAGGTGTAGGTCTGAAGCGTGGTGGTCAGTCCTTAGCCATCTGTAAGTAACCTTATTCCTATCCTGTGGCTTTGAGCTGCTGCAGTATAGTCCGCGAAAGATTGGTATTGATTCCCGTACAAGGATTATTTTGGCATGTAATTTAGTGCCAGTTGGGATATGTGTTTCGTTAATGGCACCATCTATGTCGCCACGTAAATGTCCAGTATCCTTTTCCACTGTGGGGCCTTCAGAATCCACTTTAAAACTTAATTCTACACAGGTTGCAATTTGGTCAAATTGCATTTCTGAGACGAGTCCGCCGTTTGAATCACGACAGTCCTCTCTTTTGTTTTCGTTGGATTAGTACTATCTCTAGCCATCTTCATTTACTTTAGTTACCTTCTGTCGAGTCTACACCATGTTTGTTTTTCTGGGTATTGTAATCATGAAAAGGGACTGTGACTGCTGTGTGCGGATGCAGTCTGAGCTGGTGACACTTCGCTCCCAGCTTCAAGCTGTGTTAACCTCGGTGGTACAACTTGAGGTTGCAGTCGAGGGGCGTCGTTGTTGTTGGCCAGTCGTGGGAACCGAATGGTTTTCCGGCGTGTCCACCGATCGGCCTGCGGCAGCGACATGCCCTTGTACTGCTGGCAATGAGGCAGACACCCCACCCGTGGTTGCGTGGGAGGTTGCTCCAGTGCGTGGCAGGCGGCGTAGGACATTCCGGGGGATCGATAGTGAGGCCTCCCCAGTTCGTCTTGTGAACAGGTTCAAGGCGGTATCTGTTCAGAACAATGTTCCTAAGTCGGATGGTGTCTCTCATCCTGAAGTCACCACGCAGTCTGCAACATCCGGACTTTCACAGAGGGTGGGTTTGCTTGTAGTTAGGAGCTCCAACGTTAGGGGGGTAATGGAGCCCCTTAGAGAGATGGCTGCCAAGGAGGGGAAGAAGGCCAACTAGCACTCCGTGTGCATACGGAGTGGGGGCATTCCAGATGTGGAACGGGTCATTTCGGATGCCATGAAGGGTACGGGATGCAACCAACTGCAGGTGGTGGCTAACGTCGGTGCAAATGACGTGTGTCGCTTCGGATCTGAAGAAATTCTCCCAGGTTTTGAGCGGCTATCTGAAGAGGTAAAGACTGCCAGTCTTGCTTGCAAGATGAAAGCAGAGCTCACCATCTGCAGCATAGAACCAGGACCGACTGTGGACCTCTGGTACAGAGCCGAGTGGAGGGTCTGAATCAGAGGCTCAGACGGTTCTGCGACCGTGTGGCCTGAAAATTCCTCGACTTGCTCCATCCGGATTCAACTGCACAGATCAGGAAGCGGCTACACGGGTAGCAGGGACTGTGTTGCATGGACTAAACGTTTTTCCCCCCTTAGCGGGGGCCTACGGAACACACAGAAAGGGTCTAAATCTCAAAGGATGCAGGTCAAAGGTAGGACGAACACAGATCTAAAAACCATTGGCCTAACAGTTGTAAATTGTCATAGCTGTGTTGGGAAAGTTCCAGAGCTGCAAGCGCTAATAGAAGTACTGAATGTCAGATCATTATAGGTACCGAAAGCTGGCTAAATCCGGAGATAGGTTTAGCTGAAATGTTTAATAATTGGCAAATAGTGTTTAGAAAGGATAGATTGAATAAAACAGGTGGTGGCGTATTTATTGCTGTCACAAGCGGTTTATCTTGTAGCGTCATTGAAGCAGATAGTCCCTGTGAGTTGGTATGGGTAAGGGTTATAACGACAACAAGAATAAATTAATAATTGGCTCTTTTTACGGAGCCCCCGATTCAGGTGATTCGATCGCAGAAATATTCAACGAAAGCTAGGACCAAATTTCAAAAACGTTCCCCAAGCATAAAATTTTAATTGGTGGCGACTTTAACTTACCCTCCAGATTTTTGGAAAAAAAAGAACCACGCTTAAAACCGGAGGCAAGCATAACACATCGTCCGAAATCGTACTGAACGCATTCTCCGAAAATTATCTCGAGCAATTTGTTCATGAACCTACAAGAATAGTATATGGGTGTGAAAATATAGTTGACATCTTAGGAAGCAATAATCCAGAGCTAATAAAGAGCATCAAAAGAGACATAGGGATTAGTAAACACAGAGTTGTTGAAGAAAAAATGAATATCGGATTTCCCAAATCTACCAAAATCAAACGAAAAATATATCAATTCAAAAAAGCAGATAAAATTCGATTAACGCTTTCCTGAGTGAAAATCTCCAGTCTAACAAGAACTAACCATGTTAGTGTTGATCAGATATGACTTACATTCAAAGAAATAATATCGACAGCTATTGACAGATTTATACCAAAAAAATTAACAAAAGAGGGGTCTAGTACACAAAACAGGTTAGATCACTCTTGCAAAAGCAAAGAAAAATGCATGCCAAATTTAAACGGACACAAAATCCTCAAGACTGGCAGTCTTTTACAGAAACTCTAAATTTAACTCGAACTTCAATGCAGAAGCTTATAAAAAATTCCACAACTAAACCCTGTCACGTTGGTAGAGAATCCTAACAAATTCTGGTCGTATGTAATGTATACCAGCAGTAAAACACAGTCAATACCTTCGCGATATTAACGATGATGCTACTGATGACAGTTCTGCTAAAGCAGAAATGCTTAACATAGACTTCCGAAATTCCTTCGCGAAAGAAGAGGAAGCAAACACTCCAGAATTCGTATCAAGAACAGCTGCCATTATGCGTAATTTAGAAGTTGATACCCCTGATTTATTAAAGCAACTTAAATCACTTAACAAAAGTAAGTCTCCCGGTCCTGAGTGTATAGCAATTAGTTTCCTTTCAGAGCATGCTGTTGCAATAGCTCCGTACCTAGTTATCATATACAGCAGCTCTCTCAGCGAACGTTCCGTACCTGAAGACTAGAAAGTTGCACAGGTTACGCCAATATTCAAAAAAGGCTATAGGATTGATCCGGAAAATTATAGCCCTATATCACTGACGTCGGTTTGCAGCAGCATTTTAGAACATATATTTTCATCAAATATTAATACTACCTCGAAGAGAACGACCTATTGACCCATAGTCGACACGGATTCAGAAAGTGTCATTCTTGTGTAACACAGCTAGCTCTTTACTCACATGATGTGATGAGTGCTATAGACAAAGGATGTCAAATAAATTATGTATTTCAAGATTTCCGGAAGGCTCTCGACACTGTACCTCACAAGCCTCTTCTAGTCAGACTGCGTGCTTTTGGAATACCGTCAGCCGGCCGCGGTGGCCGAGGTGACTGAGGCGCTCCAGTCACGGTCAGCACGGCCACTACGGTCGGGGGTTCGAATCCCCCCTCGGGCATGGATATTTGTGCCGTCTTTAGTCTTAGCTAGTTCATAAGTAGTTTGTAAGTTTAGGGACTGATGACCCTGTAGTTAAGTCCCATAAGTTGTACAAACATTTGATTTGAATACTGTCACAACTGTGTGATTGGATTCGTGATTTCCCCAGGTAAGTGTTATAGGGTCCATACTGTTCCGTATTTTTATAAACGATTTAGGGGACAATCTGAGGAACTCTCTTAGGTTGTCCGCGGATGATGCTGTCACATATCGGTTAGTTAAGCCACCAGAAGGTCAAAAGCAACGGCAAAATTATTTAGACATCTGTGTGGCGCAAAAAATGAGAATTGACCCCTGATAATAAGTAGTTGATGTCATCCTTATGACCACTAAAAGAAGCCCGTTAAACTTCATTTACACGATAAATCAGTCAAAACTAGAGGCCGTAAATTCAACTAAATACCTAGGAGTAACAATTACAAACAACTTAAATTGGAAGGAACACACAGAAAATATTGTAAGGAAAGCGAACCAAAGCCTACATTTCATTGGCAGAACACTTAAAAGATGCTACAGTTCTACTAAAGAAACTACCTACATTACACTTGTGCGTCTTATTTTGGAGTATTTCTGCGCATTGTGCGATCCCCACCAAGTGGGACTGACAGAGGATTTAGAGAAAGTTCAGAGAAGGGCAGCTCGTTTAGTACTATCGCGATATAGGGGAGAGAGTGTCACAGAAATGATGGAGTTGGGATGGAAATCATTAAAGGAAAGGCGTTATTAGTTGCGAGAAGATCTATTTGCGAAATTTCTTTCACCAACTTTCTCTTCCGAATGCGAACATATTTTGTTAGCACCCACCTATATAGGAAGACAATATCATGAAAATAAAATAAGAGAAATCAGATCGAAAACGGAAAGGTTTAGACGATCCTTTTTCCCGCAAGCTATTAGACAATGGAACCGTAGAGAAACATCATAAAAGCGGTTGGATGTACCCTCTGCCATGCCCTTCAATGTGGCCTGCAGCGTATATATGTAGATGTAGATATAACATCGCCGTGACGACGGTAGCTTTGTACAGCTTCAGCTTTGTTGCTATCGTGAGGTTGCCGCTAAGGAAGAATGGTACTAGGGCTTTCGCTATCTTGAGCCACCTAGCACGTTTGGTAGTAGCATATTCCTTAAAGAATAACTGTACGTCTACTGTGATACCAAGGTATTTCACCTTCTTGTCCACAGGGAGCTCCTGGTTCGGGGTGGAGGTCCTTTGGTGGAGAAGTCACTATTTTTCGTGTACCCCACCATATGATTTGTCCAATTTGCCTGTGGAGTCTGTTGACATTCACACAGTGGTTCCTACAGTCTGTATAAAAAGCGACGTCGTCCGCGTACTGGGAAATCTTGACGTCAGCCTCCAGAGGAAAGCTATTCATGTAAGTGTTAAATAAGGTAGGGATGCCAGCCTCGATACGTTTCATGATGGGATATTTCCCTCGTGCTGACACAACGATTCGTCTGTCCTTCCAATCAATGTAACGTAACTATCTGGTATCGAAGAATGAGTCAGCAGCTTTTATACGAGTTTTTGCCGCGCCGGAGTAGCCGAGCGGCCTAAACCGTCTCGCTGCGGAGCGTGCGGTTGCTCGCCGTGGAGGTTCGAGTCCTCTCTGGGGCATGGGTGTGTGTGTGTGTGTGTGTGTGTGTGTGTGTGTGTGTGTGTGTGTGTGTTGTCCTTAGGTTAGTTTACCTAGGTTTAAGTAGTTTGTAAGCTACGGACTGATGATCACGCAGTTTGGGCCGATAGATTTACAAACATTTGAATGTACGAGTTTTTCATGCCACCTTGACAAAGGCATTTTTCCAGTCAATGAACATCGCAACAGTGGACTTATTTACATTCATGTTTGTGATGATGTCCTGGACCAGTATCAGAACTTGAATTTCTACTGACATCTTCGACGTAAACGCGAACTCTTCTGGAAGTCCAATCTGGTCGGCGATAAGCGGTTGTTGTATTGGCTTGTGATTGGGGCGCTCCAAATTCTTGTTCATTGTAGTGAGTAAACTGATAAGTCTTTGATTATTATGCTCTGAGAAATTTATTTGGGATGGGGATATCCTTGGCCCTTTTCCACTTCTCTGGGAAGTAGTATCGTTGATGGTACTTGTTGAAGTTCCTTGTAAACAGTACAGCAGCTTCTGGAGAAAGTAATTCAAGTGGTAGTTTCTGGTAAAACTGCTGGGGTAGGATTTCCCTTTTCTAATCTTGATGCATGTTCATGCTTCTTATGGTGTCGTATATGTTCACCTTCTACTTTGCTCATCCACAATCGTTTAACCGTTGCCATAGTCGTTTGTGTTGTAGCATACAGTCAGCGCCACACGCCAGACGTAAGAGAACGATTGTGGAGAAGGCAGCGATCGATCGAAAGACAATCGCAAGAAGGCGCCGCGCATCCTGGAGGGACTAACCGAAGATGCGCGCCCTCTACAAGTGGCTTTCTAGGCCGACATACGTCTGGAAGGCCCGTCAGTTACTAGTCAGAACACAGACAGTTACTAGGTCAGCACTCGGCTACGAACGAAGCAGGAACTAGCTGTCAGCGCAGATAGCATCATATGGAAGACGCCGCGGGAAGTGAGAAGAGAGGAGAAACATATGCTCTAAAGTTGAGTATCATTGTATCTTCAGCCAATAAGACTTGTAATACTAATCTCTATAGAAATATTTTATCTGACCATCGATTCCTGCACCAGCACCTTTCCTGAAAACTAAACCAGGACGAGTACTCAACTAATGACAGAAAGAATGAAATAACAAATGCAAACGAGTATGATACAACAGTTTGCTCTCGAGGGATTCATCCGAGAACAGCGTGTTGACAAAGTGTTCTACTATTCGAACGTTTCTGCAGATGACTCGCCTAGGTGAGCGAACTATAGGTCAAACCCTGGGATGTTTCCAGGGCTTTCCTTTGCTGGTCTGGAATCATTCAGAGCCCTGAAAAGCTATCACTCATCTTTGCGTCTCAAAATCAAACATTCCAAGCGGTATTTCTGCCGATGTGTGATCCGAAATGAGGTCGTCATTCACGACCAGCTCGAATTCCATCGTCACACCCTCCGTGAGCCGTTGTCTGAATTCCCTTTGGAGGTGGTGTATCTCTGTCAGTTCTCTTTCGCACATTGTGATTTCAGAAACTCAGCACGTTGACAATACACAGTCAGTTCCACGCACCTTGTAGCGGCGGTTCAGATCCATGCTCCATGTGCTGACGGCTGTACCTTTTACCACAGACAAAGATATACAGACGGGAAACCTCCTTAAGGGCCCGGTCACACGCTCAGGGGTGTGGGGAGGGAAGGCTCCGTAAGATGTCCCATGATGGTGCTGCGGTCAGAAGCAGCCCTTTAAACTGGCCAGAGCAGGTGGCAGGAAGCGGCTGTCCCCACCACCACCTCCCCTCAAACGCCCGCACACCGGACACAGCCGTGGCCTCATGGCAGGCGGCACGAGCTCCCCCCTCAGCCTCCCCTCTACGCTACCCTCTGATGTGCGAGAGGCACCCTCAGAAGCGCTTCTAGTGTCGTCTACTGGTACTAAGCTGGGGATGTCATCCGCTGACATCTTACGGAACTATGAGGGGAGCGTAGGGCAGTGGTATGGGGGAGGTTTCTTCTCTGTATATGTTACTCTGTGCCTTTACCCTTGCCTACAAAGTGTGGGCTGACCTTGGCACAGCAAGGGTCCCTGACCTTGTTACACCTCATCCTAACTCCTCAATTTTGGCCTAGTCCCGAACACTTCCCTAGCGTTATTTGCGCTAGCAGTGAACAGCATGGCCTTAACGAACGCGTGAAAAAGCTGAATAAGCTCCGATACGCCCAGAAAATGAGTGCTGTCAGGGCTCCAACCTGACAGACATTTCCCACGTGCCTCACTGCGATACGTTTTATATACATTGCCAGGGTCTCAACCTGCTTCTGGGAGTGATTGCTGCACTTTCATCTCGAACATAGGCTGCAGCCACATTATTGTGCCTAGATTTCGTATCAGGATTCCATTCTTCTTCACGAATATTTATTTTACGCTATCGTTCCATTTCTAAGTATTCTTAATATTACCCCTAAAACGAATGCCGTGTGAAGTGCTCAAGATGTTCATCGTTACACTAATAACATTTATACACATGTAAATAAATCTGATACTCATTAAACTAAGTGCTTCAATAACCCACGATACTTTCTTTTAAAATACAGGATCGATCGACTGTTTTCAATGTTTCACTGACGATCCTATCTTAATTGAGCTCAGCAGATGTTACTTTAGTTTCAGAGAAATATTTGCCGCTCATTGTAGCGTTGAGGGCTATGTTAGTCACAGATGCCTGGAACGAGTTATACAGGGCCTATTTGCTCTCTCCGAATGTCTCTTTGCTAGTTTAATGTAGAAAGTTCTGCGTGTGTTACACATTCAGACAGCAGAGACTTTTGTGATGCACTACAGGGTGTTACAAAAATGTACAGCCAAACTTTCAGGAAAAATTCGTCACACACAAAGAAAGAAAATATGTTATGTGGACATGTGTCTGAAAACGCTTAATTTCCATGTTAGAGCTCATTTTATTACTTCTCTTCAAATCACATTAATCATGGAATGGAAACACACAGCAACAGAACGTACCAGCGTGACTCCAAACACTTTGTTACAAGAAATGTTCAAAATGTCCTCCTTTAGCGAGGATACATGCATCCACCCTCCGTCGTATGGAATCCCTGATGCGCTGATGCAGCCCTGGAGAATGATGTATTGTATCACAGCCGTCCACAATACGAGCACGAAGAGTCTCTACATTTGGTACCGGGGTTGCGTAGACAAAAGCTTTCAAATGCCCCCATAAATGAAAGTCAAGAGGGCTGAGGTCAGGAGAGTGTGGAGGCCATGGAATTGGTCTGCCTCTACCAATCCATCGGTCACCGAATCTGTTGTTGAGAAGAGTACGAACACGTCGACTGAAATGTGCAGGAGCTCCACCGTGCATAAACCATATGTTGTGTCGTACTTGTAAAGGCACATGTTGTAGCAGCACAGGTAGAGTATCCCGTATGAAATCATGATAACGTGCTCCAGTGAGCGTAGGTGGAAGAACATGAGGCCCAATCAATACATCACCAACAATTCCAGCCCAAACGTTCACAGAAAATCTGTGTTGATGACGTGATTGCACAATTGCGTGCGGATTCTCGTCAGCCCACACACGTTGATTGTGAAAATTTACAATATGATGACGTTGGAATGAAACCTCATGCGTACTAAAATTAGCTCTAACATGGAAATTAAGCGTTTCCGGACACATGTCCACATGACACATTTTCTTTCTTTGTGTGTGAGGAATGTTTCCTGAAAGTTTGGCCGTACCTTTTTGTAACACCCTGTATATTGTAAATGTGTGTGTGTGTGTTTTTCATTTGAACGAAGAAAAGAAAACACGCTTGTTATACAAGACGCGGATACGAAATTATTTCGCAGGGCAAGCAGACACTAATATAATCTTAGGTCGTTTTGCAACTTGTACCAAAACATAAAACACACACTGCCGTAAACAAATTTGCTACACGTGGAAGCACGACGTTGATCAGATAGCTTCTGATGGCATTTCGGGATAGTACGTTTACTGATCACAATTCCAACGTCGTCCGCCAACATACAAAGTAGTAACATGTGATCTGTAGTTTTCCCGGCGTATTTCAATGTTAATCAGTTGTCGGGTATCCAATTGGGTTGCATGACACCGTGGAACTTATAAGCAGGAAATTGGACATCAACCTAACAAGGCTTTTCGCGTTTGTGCTTACTTCAACGTACTTTCTGTTCGACGGAGACAAATGGGGTCGCAATGGGGTACCAGTTTTCACTCGATGTGGCGAAACAATTAAAACCAACTTGTTCTTTCCGCTACGGGACTGACACATTTGTCGTTTGGCCACGTGGATGGGACAGCCTAAATAAATTTCTCTAACACCACAATTCGCTGCATTCAAATATACATTTCATGGTGGAGGTGGAGTACGATGGCATCCTTCCGTTTTTTGACGTCCTGGTGAAACTGAAACCTGACAGCAGAGTGTACAGAAAATGATCTGTATTTGAATGCCTCCACTCCCAAGGCAGCCTTCTAGCTCAGCTGCACTCCCCAAGACAACATTCCGAAGAAGCAGATAGAACAAAAAACAGATAAGACGTACGTTCAAACAGACTGCGCCAAGGGAACAACAAGGAGAAAAAGAACACACATCATTATCATGCATCCCGTTTGTCGGAAATACATCGAGGAAAATTGGCAGGATTCTGGAGCGACATGATGTGAAACGTGTAATTCTACCTCCAGCAAAAACATTGATTGTACTAGGCTCAATGAAAGATGATTCAGGCCTCCGCAAACCAGGCGTCCATTAAATTCCCTGCCAGTGTGGCAAATCATACATCTGGGAAACCGTCCACACGAGAAAAGAGACGTGCCGTGAACACAAGCGCCACACTCAACTACGCCAGACCACTAGATCTGTCGGGGCCCACCACTGGCACACCATAGAGTAAGATAACACAAAAATACACAGGCAATCCTCCACTTTCTGGGACTGCATTAAGAAAGAAGCTCTCGAAATCAGATCTCTGGATGATCTAATTAATAAAGGTAGCGACCTTCAGGCCAGTCAGACTTGACACCCGTCCTGAGTCTGGAGGAGAAGAATAGTTCTCCGAGATGGACGTCTGCACCCGACGACAGCAACGCGGAGAATCCAGGCCAGGGTTGCGACCCTGGCGTCGCTTTCCCCACCACTACCAGCAGCCGCAGGAGACGAGCGGTGGAGGGGGTAACTACGAACATACGAGGGCTGCAACTTCAATAGTGGCAACACTGCTGTGGAGACACTATGGAATGGAATCTACTAATGTCGCTAATAGCACATCTTGTTGACATACCTACCTTACCTCCGAGCAAATGGACCTGCCCGTCCCACGTCACAACGTGCACACAAGCGAAGGAAACATAGGCGATTGCGAGCGAGCTGTCTAACATAACGATGTCACTATGTTTTCAAAACAGCAACAATGGATCAAGATTGAATGCGCCACAGGTCGTACAGCACAACAGTTTCGTCAAGGTCTTCAGGGGGCGTGCAGGGAATCGGCATTGTTATACACTACAGTGGCACGTTGGGTAAAAGACTTCAATGAAGGTCGACAAGTTGTGGCAGACATGCACTGGGCATGTCCTCCTACCATCTGGAAAGAAGAAGTGCATACTGTTGCCGCGTTTTTGGAGCATCACCTGCTACTGGCTTTGCGAAAGAAGCGGCAACATTTTTTGATCAAGCCACCCATCATTTGGCACGACAATGCGCGGGCGCATACAGCGCAAGCTGTGGCTGCTCTGTTCTGTCGATGGGACTGTGAAGTACTGTACCATCGACTATACTCCCCGGACTTAAGTCCTTCTAACTTTCATTTGATTCCGAAGATGAAGGAACCACTTTGGTATTCGCTTCAGAACTGTTCCAGAGATTCCAGAGATTCGACAGGCAGTAGACCGCACCATTCTCACCATCAACAGAACAGGCTTCACTAACTGTTTACTTCGCCTTCCACATTGCTGGTAACGAGTTCTAAATAACGCAGATGACAACTTTGAAGGACAGTAACAGGTGCAAACATGTAACTCTTTTGTAACGGTTGTGAATAAATAGTTGCCACTATTTAAGTTCCAACTCCCGTATATAGGCCGAGAGGAGGAGCACAGCATTCATCAGAAACTACCTGAAGATTGCAACGTGTCCAATTTCCGAAATATTGTGCGGGAATTACGATGCAACACGGTTGGATACCTAAATAGAGTTTAACAAAATAGTAACATAGCAGCCAGAGCGGTGTATAGATGTACCCATTCATAGGGAATGTTTGTATCCATAAGGCCCAGTGTGACATCAAACTGTGAAACAAACAACCGCCATATGCCACAGAGACGCAATCGTGCTTTCTACATCCAACTAAGCGAGATTGACAGGGGTTAAACTGTAGCCATCCCAATGATATGATGATCATTTTGGAGTATTTTCGTCCAGATACGTCAGTTGTGCAACGATGCTAGTTTGAAAAGTCACGTGAAAAGTCTCACACTCATGGAGGAGGTTATGGACGTCTACGCAGCACAGACGTCCGCCAAGATGGTCGTATTGTAAGGGCAGAAGTGGCATATTGTACACTTACCCTCTGACGGATAAGAAGTTTTGTGATCCCAAAAGTGTCAACACCAACTGTTGCTAAGCGGTTACTAGCAGTGGGACTACAGGCACACATACGTATAGCCCGTCTCCCATTCATACCACAGTATCGGCAATGCACGGCTTGACTTGTGCCATCAGAGGATTATGTGGAACATGGAATGGCGGGCCGTCGTCTTCAGTGATTAAAGCAGTTTATGTCTGCACGCAGGTGATGGTCATTTGCACGTATGAAATAGACCTCGCGACTGCTGTCTTGTAGAATGCATGCGTCCGAGACACACTGTCGTTCACCTTTGGTGTTTGTGGAGGGAACGCTGACCAGCCCTTGAAACGTACAAAATGTTGTAAGACCCGTACTTTTACCATTTGCGCAACAGAAAGGTGATATGTTGTTCTAACAAGGTAATGCTCTCCCACCCACTGTTCGTTAAACTCAACGTGCACTGCAAGATGTGCAGCAATGTCTCTGGCCAACACGATGTATGAACTTACTTCAAATCGAGCTCATGTGGGGCATGATGCTACGACAATTGACAAATGTGAATCCTCGACCCACAACTCTTGCAAAACTGTGTGAACAGGTTGAGCAGGTATGGAATAATCTATCCAAAAGTAGTATTCTCCATCTGTATAATCGAATGGATGCCAGAATCAGTGCCTGCATTGCCACCCGTGGAAGCTACACCAGTAGTGTTGCATTAGGCATACGAGCGCAGGGTACCATTAGGCTACCTGGGCACACTTCCCTCCACCCCCGTCAGGTCCTGACATGCTGACCGCCACCCCCGACGGTCGCGCGTTTGGCCGATGTCCATCCCCGAGGGCCCCTTCCTTGCGGAACGACTGACCCTGATCAGTTTTATTAAATTTCCATATCAAATGAATCAGCAACTTGACTGCCACCGCCCACCACCGTCCACCCCAGTAACCACAGCCGCCCCCACCTCTGCCCCACTGACAGTCCTCATTTGGTATAGAGACTGCCACCCCCGAGACGCACATCACACAATCTGGTCCAAGACTCGAACCCACACTCTCCCTTTACCCCCACAAAAAAGCAATTATTTATCAACGTACAGATGGTATTACTTTGTCTTACACCAACTTTGATAAATGAAATATTTTTTAATTGCAATAACATTCTTCAGGAAGAACACTTTTCTTGGAGAAAGTCGTCAACAGTTGCACTGCTGGTCGTAAGTAATGTTTAGCAACCATCGTCTATAAACAATTACCACTGACATCAAGGGAACTATTTTTTACATTAACATTTTTTGAAACAACACATCGTTTCTCGGAATTCACATTTCATGGGGGACATGAGGAGATGAAAAGGCTTGCTCAGGATAGAGTAGGGTGGAGAGCTGCATCAAACCAGTCTCTGGACTGAAGACCATAACAACAACGGGGGATATTTGTGTGTTGACTCCCACAAACTACACACACATTTGTCATCGTTGTTTGGTAAAAAATTCCGCAGCGACCTCAAAAATACTTTGACAATCAGTTGATGCAGAACTATATGCTATTTGCATTCAAAAACCAAATGTTCAACTGTTTGTAGAGCTTATGGTACTTAACTATGGGGTCATCAATACCTAAACTTACAAACTACTTATGAACTAGCTAATACTAAGGACGGCACAAATATCCATGCCCGAGGAGTGATTCGAACCCCCGACCGTAGTGGCCGTGCAGACCGTGACTGGCGCGCCGCATACAGCTCGGCCACTGTGGCCGGCACTATTTGCATTGCTCTGTTTCACCTCAACTGACACTCCCAAACTAAATGCAATCATTTATTTAATAATTAAATTCAACTCTTGGGATGGTAGATGAAACTATTTGTACTACAAGTGAAATTGCATAGCAATGATGTGCAAATACGGCAAAACCCACCGCCCTCATGCTAGTGGGGGTAAACATATGACTGGCGATGAGGGTGGTGATTTAATATTGCTGCTTGCTTATATGGAGCATTTCTGAAGCATTGGGACTAAGACACCCACTTGCTGTATTAGTCTTTCAATCGTGCCCCATCTAATGCATATTGCTGCCAGTCGTCTCTATGACCTGCTGTGTATGCAAATCTCCATGTGATCATTAGGTGGGTCTCATTATTTCACATATTAAAACGAATCTTTGTCCTATCGATGCTCATCTTCGACTGACATTGTCATTGTGCGGTGAAGTGTATTTTTGTACCTCAGTTCAATTTTGGTGTAGGACAGAGTAATACAACCTGTACGTCGATAAGTAATAACTGTTTTTTCCTTTTTGGGGGGGGGGGGGGGGCGGGTTCGCATCCCGTACCAGGTCGCGTGATGTACGGCAATCTCTATACCAAGTGAGGACTGTCGGTGGTGCGGATGTGGGACGGCGGCGGTTGCGGGGGCGGTTAAGTTGCTGATTAATTTGATATGCAAATTTAAGAAAATTAATCGGGGGCGGTCGTTCCTCAAATGATAGGCCTTTGGGGTGGAAGTCGGCCAAGTGCGCGGTTGTCGGGGATGGCGGCCAGCATGTCGGGACCTGCCGGGAGTAGGAGGGAAGCTTGCCTGGGTAGCCTAATGGTACCCTCCGCTCGTATGTCTATTTGTGCACTATTTACACCATGCGCTAGTATGGGTTTTGCAGCATAGATCGATACCTGGCACCTTCAGTACGGCTTGTGTTATTAATCTTGTAAACGTAGTCATTTCATTTACTCCATACACACTGTTTCGACAATAAATCTTGAGTAAAATGGAACACTCTAAGAGGGAGTACTAATTTTTATTTCCGGGAGAGTGCATGTGCTGTCTCTGAACGTATCTTTGTTAAAATAATGTAGGAAGCTCTGCATGGGTTACATAATCAGACAACAGAGACTTTTACGAATCCACATACACAAATTTATTGGTATGGTTTCCGTTCTTTTTGAACATGTCCGAACGAACAGCCACCAGTAGTTGACAGTACCGGCCGAAATTTACGATATTGAAATACTGAAACACGTCGACCGTTTTTGGGGGTTGAAATAAATTCAACGACAAAGTTGAA
Organism: Locusta migratoria; assembly: GCA_026315105.1. Lineage (NCBI taxonomy): Eukaryota > Metazoa > Arthropoda > Insecta > Orthoptera > Acrididae > Locusta > Locusta migratoria. The sequence continues at coordinate 732,132,611 of CM048755.1, read as the reverse complement.
AATTTCTGCTGGACCGGTATTCGAACCTGTATTTCCCGCTTCGGGCGAGTGCTCGCCTTAAACAACGAGGCACTCCAGGCACACTTTCTTTCCAACCTAAATTCTCAACTTCTAGTCCCTTGGCCACTGATTCCTCTTACTCGCAGCCTATATTGGATTTCCACAAGGGATGAAACATTTGAACGCCTCCGCTTTGAAATTATCATTGACTGTTGTGTACGTATCGGAAAAGAACAGACACCAAATCAATAACTGTAAATATGTACACAACATGCAATGACAATTTCAATGCGGGCGCATTTAAAAGCTCGATCCCTTGCGGGAATCCAGTATCTACATCTACATCTACATCAACATGGGATACTCTGAAAATCACATTTAAGTGCCTGGCAGAGGGTTCATTGTACCACCATCATACTATTTACCTCCCATTCCATTCTTGAATAGCGCGCGGAAAGAAAGAACACCTGAATCCGTTCGAGCCCTGATTTCTCGTATTTTATTCTGATGGTCATTTCTACCTATGTAAGTGGGATTCAACAATATATTTTCGCATTCGGAGGAGAATGTTGACGATTGGAGTTTCGTAAGTAGCCCACGCCGCAGCGATAAGCGCCGGTGTTGTAATGATTATCATCCCAGATCCTGTATCATTTCCGTAACGCTGTCTCCCCTGTATCGTGACAATACGAAACGAGCTGCCCTTCTCTGGACTCTTTCGATGTCCTCCGTCAAACCCATCTGATAAGGCTCCCACACTGACCAGCAATACTCCAAAAATGGACGGACAAGCGTAGTGTATGCAGTTTCTTTTGTAGTTCTGTTGCATCTTTTAAGGGTTCTGCCAATAAAACGCAGTCTCTGGTTCGCCTTTCCCACGTCATTATCTACGTGTTCTTTCCAGTTTAATTCTGAAGTAATAGTAATTCCTAGGTATTTTATGGAGTTTATGGCCTTCACTTTTGATTGATTTATCTTGCAAACAAAGTTTAACGGATTTCTTTTCGTACTCATATGGCCGACTTCACACTTCTCATTATTTAGAGTCAATTGCCAATTTTTACAGCATACTGATGTCTTGTAGGCTGTGAGCAAGAGGAATCAATGGGCAGGGGGCTAGAAGCTGAGAATTTGGGTTGGAAGGGACGCGTGCCTGGATAGCCTAACTGGTTCAGGCGATCGCTGGCCCGAAGCCGGAAATCCAGAATCGAATCCCGGTCCAGCACAAATTTTCATTCTTTGTCGTTTTTCAACTCCCCAAACGGTCAAATGTTTCAATATTTCGATATCGTAGATACAAAATTATTACTCAGAGCAGGTAGACACTAACACTACGTTGTTCCGCAGCTTGTACCAAAAGACAGTGATGTGATTCCCATCTCGGTGCGAGACTGAGGAATGCTGAGAGATGGTCTGACAGTGGGAGAAAGCGTGGCTGCAGTTGCTAGGCCGGCTCGCCGTCCTGTTTTAGAACGCCAGCCGCCAGCCAGTCTGTAAGCAAAGCTGCAACCCGTCTGCTTTGCCACGCGCCGCGCGCAAACAGTCGGCAAAAGCAAATCATAAGCCTCACTCTCATAACCGCTTTCTGGCAACACGTGCGTGCTCTTTCTTCGGAAGCCTGCGCAAATTTAGGAGGTATCGTTTATGTAAAACGTGGCTCTATCCCTTCACTCTAGATATCTTCCGGTTGGTGGAAACATGAGAGCGAAATTTAATCTTTCTCCCTGACTTCCTAAATCTACATATGCAGGGTGTTACAATAAGGTACGGCCAAAATTTCAGGAAACATTCCTCACACGCGAAGAAAGAAAATATGTTATGTGGACATGTGTCCGGAAACACTTAATTTCCATGTTAGAGCTCATTTTATTACTTATCTTCAAATCACATTAATCATGGAATGGAAACACACAGAAACAGAACGTACCAGTGTGAATTCAAACACTTTGTTACAGGAAATGTTCAAAATGTCCTCCGTTAGCGAGTATACATGCATCCACCCTCCGTCACATGGAATCCCTGAGGCGCTGATGCAGCCCTGGAGAATGGCGTGTTGCATCACAACCGTCCACTAGACGAGCACGAAGAGTCTCTACATTTGGTACCGGGGTTGCGTAGACAAAAGCTTTCAAATGCCCCCATAAATGAAAGACAAGAGGGTTGAGGTCAGGAGAGCGTGGAGGCCATGGAATTGGTCCGCCTCTACCAATCCATCGGTCACCGAATCTGTTGTTGAGAAGCATAGGAACACGTCGACTGAAATGTGCAGGAGCTCCATCGTGCATGAACCACATGTTGTGTCGTACTTGTAAAGGCACATGTTCTAGCAGCACAGGTAGAGTATCCCTTATAAAATCATGATAACGTGCTCCAGTGAGCGTAGGTGGAAGAACATGAGTCCCAATCAAGACATCACCAACAATTCCTGTCCAAACGTTCACAGAAAATCTGTGTTGATGACGTAATTGCACAATTGCGTGCGGATTCTCGTCAGCCCACACATGTTGAGTGTGGAAATTTACAATTTGATCACCTTGAAATGAAATTTACATTTAAAGAGAAATACTAAAATGAGCTCTAACACGGAAATTAAGCGTTTCCGGACACACGTCCACATAAGATATTTTCTTTCTTTGTGTGTAAGGAATGTTTCCTGAAAGTTTAGCCATACCTTTTTGTAATACCCTGTATAAAAATGAATGTTTGTCTGTATGTTCTCATGTGTTCATAAACCATTCATTCGATTTCAATGAAACTTCGGTGAACTGTTCACCGTACTCCAACGAAGGTTCCTGACAAAAGAGCACGACATATAGCTCAGGAGATATGACGTCATAAATAGAGGCTACCGCGCGAGAATACCCAGATATATGCGTCAATTGTTGGAAAATGGGAATAGTTAGGGATCTGCAACAAAGTTTGCATGTAATTTCGGACGTTTATGAAGCGTTTTGTAACTTAACCCCGCTTCCATATACAAAATGATGAAACGAAAAGAAGTCTACCGCTCACAACAGTTTCGCTGTAGATGCAGGAAAACTGTCGCATCAGATATGACCTAGTATTAAATAAAGTTAGCATTACAGATTTGCATGTTACTATTTAGTTTTGTCTGCAAGTCTCCCTTAATTCTCTTGGATCCAAAATTAAGCAATCTGTTTTCTTAATGTCCATCTGTATAATAGCGAAAGGATACTCACTTATTCGGAGGTTCGAATCCTCCCTCGGGTATGTTTGTGCTGTCTTTAGCATAAGTTAGTTCATAAGTAGTCTATAAGTTTAGGGACTGATGATCCCGCAGATAAGTCTCATAAGCTTTACAAACATTTGAATACTCACTGACTAAACACGAAATCTCTGAAATTTGGCAGCAATGTAGTTTATAGGTAGAAAACATCAGCTAAGAAAGTATTTTTTGATAGGTGCATGGCGGAGCATACTTCTCCTACAGAATCACGAAATCTATATTCCGATCTTTACGAAGTTTCGCACGCTTGACATTGAAAACAAGAGGAAGGTTACCGTCTACCTTATGTTTCATACGGTGTATGGAAGACGGTACTTTGCAAAATCAAAATAGATCACTAAATATCTTGGTAGCGCTATAACTTGAGAACGGCTCGACCGATTTCACAGATTCTTTGTTTTGTTGTTTACGTTATTCTCAGAACAAGGGTTGTATGAAAAAAAAACTGGAATATTTGAGAGCAACTAAGTGCGTTTTCCAATGTCACCCTGCGTTTCTGTTGCATAGAAATGTATAGTTTTGTTCCGATATTGATGAAATTGTGCACACTCTACATTAAAAACAAGAGGTATGTCACTGTATGTACAAAATTTCGTTCGGTGCATGGTGGCGGGCACTTAACTTACGTAATTTCACAAAATGCATAGTTTTGCTCCAATCGTTATGCATTTTTGCACATATGACGTTTACACCAAGAGGAAGATCACTGGGTACGTAAATGTTTGTATGGTACATGACAGAGGGTACCTTGCAGAAAATTTTGCCGGGGGAGGGAAAGGTGGAAACGTACAGATAGATGGGAGAAAAAGAGGTAGATGCACAGAGAGGGGAGAAGGGATGTGGACTACGGGAGTGTAGGATAAATAAACACCCGGCCAACGCCGGGTTTACAGTTAGTTCTTTCATATTTGTACCGCAACATTTACTCATTCATACAGGTGCCCCTGCACTGAGAATCTGCGTAAACGGCGAATAAAACGACCTTTTTTCATCAGTGGTCGATTGTCAATTTGTGATAAATTATATGTCAGTCAGAAGACCATAGCGACAGGGTGGACCCGTCCTCTCCCCCCTTATCGTCAATTTTTCGAATCTTACTTGGCCGAAAATGTGATTTCTGAAATATCTGTATATATAAAAATAAATGCTTGTCTGTATGTCCTGTATGTGCTCATAAACCATTCATTCGATTGCAATGAAACTTTGGTGAACTGTTCACCATACGCCCAAGAAGGTTCCTGACCTAAAAACTACAAAAACACAACACATAGCTCAGGAGATATGACGTCATAAATAATGAGAAGCCACCGCGTGAGAATACCCAGATTTATGCGTCAATTATTGGAAAATTGGATTAGTTAGGGACCTGCAACAAAGTTTGCATGTAATTTCGGACGTTTATGAAGCGTTTTGTAACTGACACCCCCCCCCCCCCTACGAAATGATGAAACGAAAAGAGGTTTATCTATATAAAAGCAAAAGGCTTACTCACTGACTGAACATGAAATCACGAAGCCACCTATGAAGCTGAAATTTGGCAGGAATGTAGTTTATAGGTATACACGTCAGTTAAGAAACTATTTTGTGACAGGTGCATGGCGGAGCATACTTCTCCTACAGACTCACGAATACGACAGTTTCATTCAGATCTTCACAAAATTTCTTACGCTTGACCTTCAAAACAAGAGGAAGGTCATAGTCTACCTTAGGTTTCATACGGTACGTGGGGGATACTACTTTCCAACATAAAAATGGATTCCTAAATACCTCGGTTCCGCCATAAGATGAGAACAGCTCGACCAATTTCACAGATCCCTTTTTTTTTTTTCACAACACATGTTGTATGAAATAGAACTGGAATATTTGAGAACAACAGTGCGTTTTTCAATGTGACCCTGCGTTTCTATTGCATAGAAATCTGTAGTTTTGTTCCGATATTGATGAAATTTTGCACACTCAACCTTAAAAACAAGAGGAATATCATTGTCTGTATAAAATTTCGTTCTGTGCATGGTGGAGGGTACTTAACGTACGGAATTTTACAAAATGCATAGTTTTGCTCCAATCTTTATGAATTTTTGAACACATGACGTTTAAACTAAGAGGAAGGTCACTGGGTACATAAATGTTTGTATGGTACATGGCAGAGGGTACCTTGGAGAAAACTTTGCCGATAGAGGGAAAGGTGGAAACGAACAAAATCGAATGTTTGTAGATCTATTGGACCAAACTGCGTGCTCATTAGTTTGTAGCTTACAAACTACTTAAACTAAGGTAAACTAACCTAAGGACAACACACACACCCATGCCCCGGGGAGGACTCGAACCTCAGACGGCGAGCAACCGCACGCTCCGCAGCGAGGCGCCTTAGACCGCTCGGCTACTCCACCGCGGCGGAAACGAACAGAGAGATGGGAGAGAAAGAGTTGTATGCAGAGAGAGGGGGAAGGGGATATGGACTACGAGGGTGTAGGATAGCCGGCCGCGGTGGCCGAGGTGACTGAGGCGCTCCAGTCACGGTCAGCACGGCCACTACGGTCGGGGGTTCGAATCCCCCCTCGGGCATGGATATTTGTGCCGTCCTAGTTCGTAAGTAGTTCATAAGTAGTTTGTAAGTTTAGGGACTGATAGCCCCGTAGTTAAGTCCCATAGACTTTACAAACATTTGAACATTTTTTGGTGTAGGATAAATAAACAGCCGGGCAACGCCGGGTTTACAGCTAGTATTTAAATAAAATTACAATGAAATATAAATTAATCAGTTTAAATTTCGTCCTAAATGGACAGTTATCATAAGGCTGCAACAGTCGTAAGAAATATCACCTTGGCTGCCCTCTGATCTTTGCACTATCACAATTATAGGATAATTATGAATTTCATTATCAGTTGACATTATGCTGAATTTAATTGTCAGTTCTGATTACCACAACAGTCGTAACAAATAAATTTGCCACAGAACGCGGAACATGGTGAGTTCATTTCAGAATTATTGCAGAGAATTTGTCAATTTTTAACAAAGGGATCTCACGATTACACTTATTATGATCTATCGTCTCCCCCCACCCCACCCTTAAGTAAATTTGAGTTGGTGTCGCCGGTGCACAAGACAACACCGTCTCGATACACAATATTTCCTTATAACGTGTTTTTACACACAGCGAAAGGAAAGAAATAGAAATAATCCCTTCTGAGGCAGTTAGTGATGGAGTGTGCGTAGGTATCAATAAAATCCCATCGACACTACACTAGCTGACAAAAAAGTGAAGCATACACAAGAAAACAGGATGCGATATGGAACTTCTTGTATGCGTAGGTATCAATAAAAACCCATCGACACTACACTAGCTGACAAAAAAGTGAAGCATACGCAAGAAAACAAGAAGAGATATGGAACTTCTTGTGTTTGCAGAGTAGGCAATAGGAGTCCAATAAGAAATGGATACATGCATTGATCTGGTAGAGGCGGATGTCATAAAGCTGATGTATCTACAGCAATGTTTCCAGTTAATGTTTTTTTTTTTTTTTCCTTTTCCCACTAGGTTTTACAGAATTTACCTTTTTTCCCTCGACCAGAATCCGAATTAACTTCAATTCTTCCCTACAGTAGAAAACACGTTGATTATAAATAGAGTTGTACTTCTAAAACGCTGAAAAAATAATACCACTAGTCAGAATGACGTCAAATTGCGATGAAATATTATAGGAGAAGAGGGAAAACGTATGGAAGGAGAAAAATAAAAAGTGTGAAAATTGATTAATAAATGACGCTGTATGCGACAGAACATGTAAATAACACTTGTCATATGCATGACCCGTTGAAGTTCGTATAAACACACAGTGTACACGGCTTTTCCTCATTTCGCGTCTGAGACGTTCGCTATGACTGTCTCAATGCAGTATCGCGCTCTGCTTGTAAATCTATTTTGGAACAATGACTGTGCACAAGTCGCTCTGCAGAAGTTCTGGACACTGAAGGTTTTGAAACCGATGTCTGCTGTGTGTCTGGAAATCAAGATCTGGCGATTCGGAAATTCGAAAAGAGAGGTACCTGTGGTGTCTAACCTGTTATGGAGGAAAAAAAAGAATTGATTCGATGTCAGTGGAGGAAATGGCCACATCAATGCAGGAGGAGTCGAGTGGTTGTTTGCGAACGTTTAGTTCATGGAGAATTTCCCGAACATTGGAGAAACCTGTGAACACATTGTGTAAAATCCTACGAAACATCCATATTGGCCAACCATTCAGAATTACCCATGTGCATGAGTTGCTTCTTGCTGGTCCGCCTGCAAGAGAAATTTTTACTTTTGAATTTCTTGCTCGCATGGAAGTGGATGATGAATGGCCGTGGAAGATTTTGTGGACAGACGAAACCCACTTCCATCTGACAGGATATGTCTGTACACAGATTTATCGAATATGAGCAACAGAAAATCCACACGCAAAATCAACCAGTACCGCTTCATCCTGAAAAGGTACTGTGTGGTGAGGGTTTATGGCATCGTAAGAGAAATTTTTACTTTGGAACTTCTTGCTCGCATGGAAGTGGATGATGAATGGCCGTGGAAGATTTTGTGGACAGACGAAACCCACTTCCATCTGACAGGATATGTCTGTACACAGATTTATCGAATATGAGCAACAGAAAATCCACACGCAAAATCAACCAGTACCGCTTCATCCTGAAAAGGTACTGTGTGGTGAGGGTTTATGGCATCGTAAGAGAAATTTTTACTTTGGAACTTCTTGCTCGCATGGAAGTGGATGATGAATGGCCGTGGAAGATTTTGTGGACAGACGAAACCCACTTCCATCTGACAGGATATGTCTGTACACAGATTTATCGAATATGAGCAACAGAAAATCCACACGCAAAATCAACCAGTACCGCTTCATCCTGAAAAGGTACTGTGTGGTGAGGGTTTATAGCATCGTAAGAGAAATTTTTACTTTGGAACTTCTTGCTCGCATGGAAGTGGATGATGAATGGCCGTGGAAGATTTTGTGGACAGACGAAACCCACTTCCATCTGACAGGATATGTCTGTACACAGATTTATCGAATATGAGCAACAGAAAATCCACACCCAAAATCAACCAGTACCGCTTCATCCTGAAAAGGTTCTGTGTGGTGAGGGTTTATGGCATCATAAGAGAAATTTTTACTTTGGAACTTCTTGCTCGCATGGAAGTGGATGATGAATGGCCGTGGAAGATTTTGTGGACAGACGAAACCCACTTCCATCTGACAGGATATGTCTGTACACAGATTTATCGAATATGAGCAACAGAAAATCCACACGCAAAATCAACCAGTACCGCTTCATCCTGAAAAGGTACTGTGTGGTGAGGGTTTATAGCATCGTAAGAGAAATTTTTACTTTGGAACTTCTTGCTCGCATGGAAGTGGATGATGAATGGCCGTGGAAGATTTTGTGGACAGACGAAACCCACTTCCATCTGACAGGATATGTCTGTACACAGATTTATCGAATATGAGCAACAGAAAATCCACACGCAAAATCAACCAGTACCGCTTCATCCTGAAAAGGTACTGTGTGGTGAGGGTTTATGGCATCGTAAGAGAAATTTTTACTTTGGAACTTCTTGCTCGCATGGAAGTGGATGATGAATGGCCGTGGAAGATTTCGTGAACAGACGAAACCCACTTCCATCTGACTGGACATGTCTATACACGGATTTATCGAATATGAGCATCAGAAAATCCACACGCAAAATCAACCAGTACCGCTTTATCCTGAAAAGGTACTGTGTGGTGTGGGTTTATGGCATACTTTGTCATAGGGCCATATTTTTTCGAAGAGACAAATGTTTCCAGTCCTGTTCCCTGTACCGTCACCGGTAAGTGCTATGAGTGTCTTTTGGGCAACAACAACATCCCAGCTCTCCAATAACATAGATGTGTGGATGAGATAATTTTTATGCAAAATGGCGCATCTCTGCACATCGCAAATCCAGTTGAGAAGCTGCTGAAGCGCCATTTCGGATATGCTAGGATTAACAACATCCATTTCCTTACAGCCTGGCCGTCCTGATCATCTGATGTTCATCCGTGTGAATTCTGCCTGTGGAGCTATCTTAAAGGTGTTGAGCTCAGTGCTCCGACGGCGTTGAAGGCAGGCATTGCGAAACACATTCCCAATGTGACCCCGATCACTTCAGTCAATTGCGGAACATGCTGCTTCTCGATTTCAACTTATTGCAGAAAACTGTGGACAGCATATTGAACATGTTTTGCGCCAGTCACACGGAAATGTAATATCCGATTTGATTTTGTTGGATATTTTTATGCGTTTCTTGGCCTTAGACAGTTGAAAACCAATTTTTTCATATATATTGTAATTTTGAAGCCACTGGGTGGTGGCTGGCAGCAGCTTCATTGCCGCTCTTCAGCTGAGAGTACATACAGTTTTTCAAGAAGAATTAAAACATCGATGGAGAAGAATAATGCTGAATTTAAAACAATGCAAAGGAGATGAAACTGGAGAATTACAAGAATACATAAAGAACAGGACGACACATATGCTGAATTGTAAAATGGCCACGGTGCTCAAAACAGACATATATACAGTGTTAAAACTATCGGTGAATAAAATACACTCAGTGGAAGACAGGAGATAAAGACAAGAGCGCACAATTAAAAACACATGACAACTCGATTTTTCTGTCTGATCGGCGGCTGCTGAAGTATTAAAACACCGCTTGAGTACATAGCACAAACACTGGTACAACATTAAACGGCGCACTGGTAAAATATGTCGACACAGGTGCCCCGGAATGGGAAAAGAGAAGGAAGGAGAAGCGCGAAGAGAAAAGGCCGGGTGGGGAGGGGGAGAGAGAGAAGGGGGAGAAAGCGCAAGCACTCACCGTAGGAAGGAGCTGGGAGAGGAGAGAAAGCGTGGGAGGAGGAAGGATGAGAGGGGAAGGAAGGGAGACGTACAAATACGGATATGGACAAAGGTTGAAAGGAGGGGTAAACGTCGGGACAGTGGGCGTATATTTCTGTAAAGTTATAATTTATTTAATGTCGCTAGATTATCATTTTGTTAAAACTTGAACCCCACTCTTTTCAAGGCTTGAGGAATAGCATTTTCAATTCGTGTGTTAAAATATTAGTTAATATTGCTAGTTTTTTCTTATTTTGTTATGTTAATATTTTTTATTATATCAATTAATGTGGCATAAGTACGGCTTCTCCGCTACGCCACTGTCCCTGTGAGAATGTGCAGTTGTTTTACTTTTAAGTGTGTGCGAGAATCTATGGCTGTTTGAATGTGGGAACTGATAGCTCGCTTTGCATCGTTCTCTCTGGCTCAGAGTCGATAGCTGCTCATGCTACCAAAGAGGTTCCCACACCCTTTGGTTGCAGGCTAGTCAGTGAGCCTTCCCTCCAGCACGGGTCTCGCTGTCCATCCCCACCACCGCTGTTTCTTGGATTTTCCGGCTTCCGGTCGCTCCCCGCAACTGGTGGCCGCTCCCCGCGACTGGTGGCCGCTCAGTCTGATCATTCTGGGCTGGTCGTCTGGTGAGGTAAGGTTGGTTCTGCTCTTGTTTCTGGAGTTGATAGCGTTTCATTGACTAGCACGTTTAACTTAGATTCGTGAACTTACAATCATTTTGTTTTGGAATATTTTCTCTGATTATGTGCGGAATGTGTTCTCGTTTTTCAATTCAATGATTTCCTATAGATAAATGCGGTGTGTGTGATTCTAGTTGCAGTTTGATGACGGCCTGGTATGTTAAAACCTTTTGTGATAATGTGGCGGTGTATGAACTCTGTGGAAATACTTTCTAACTTTGTGGGGCCCAATTTCTAATAGGTGATATGTTAATTTTTTACCATGCATATAAAAATCTTCTCATCGTTTCCTTCTGTGAGTGATATGTGTGACACGTGGTTGGTTCATAGGACAAAGCCTTCAGCTTCTACTCTTGTTTGTTCCATGTCCATCAGGGATGTAACTATGCGGGTATCCTTCTGCTTTCCACTAATATTTCGCGATCTTCTCTCCCCATCTATTTTAATTTCGCCGTTTCTTCTCCGACTTATAGTACCCTCTCTTTGTCAGTAATCCTCTCTAAGCCATGTACAATCTCCTCCAATAGCTTCCTTATGTAATTCTAAACATTTCTATGCTATGGGTTGCATACTGTAATTCTTAATTTTTTTCCGACTTTGTAATTATTTCACTTTTACGAGTTTTTTGAGACTGGATTTCTTCCGTCTCTGTAATCGCTCCCTATCGCGTGTAGCTGCATTTCTTTTGCTTCTTCATGTAATTCCAAGCATTTCTAGGGGTTGCATGCCGTAATTCTTATTCTTATTTTTCTGAATTTCAAATAATGTTCAAATGTTTGTAAGGCTTATGGGACTTAACTACGGGGTCATCAGTCCCTAAACTTACAAACTACTTATGAACTACTTACGAACTAGGACGGCACAAATATCCATGCCCGAGGGGGGATTCGAACCCCCGACCGTAGTGGCCGCACAGACCGTGACTGAAGCGCCTCAGTCTCCTCGGCCACCGCAGCCGGCTTTTCCGACTTTGTAATTATTTCACTTACGTGGTTTTTCTGAGACAGGACCTCATCCGTCTCTGCAATCGCCTCCTATCGCGTGTAACTATATTTCATTCGCTTCCTTATATAATTCTAAGCTTTTCTATGGGTTGCATGGTGTAGTTAATTTTCTTTATTTTTCGGAAACTGGATTTATTCAATTTTACCGGTTTTCAGAACCACGTGGGTCCGAGTTCCGACATCCCGGGTTTGCAGCTAGTCGCCTGAATTCAGGCTACTTCTCATATAATACAGGTACTAGATCGATTTCTAACAGACTGCATCTTAACCGTGATTTCGTATAATGAATCCGATTTCGCTGTGGCATTGCGTGTGTGTTAGAGAATGAGTGTTGTTTGTGAATCGTTCCCCCAGTACCGATAAATCATGTATAATTTAGGCTGGGCACCGTCCTCATTAATCCATGTAAGAGATGCATTTTTATTGTATTAACAAAATTGGTTCCCCATTTTGCTTGTTTTCTATCTGAATAAACAAGTTTAAGTTCAGCATAATCCGTAACTTGCCTATAAATTGTGGTTTCAGAGCACCTTCCCTCTTTTATTTAATATTGTTCTTCACAAGTGCTGAGAACTACCTCAGATGCAATTTTTATGTCTAAACTCCGTTGCGCCGTAAATGTTTTCTTAGCCTCGTTTCTAAGATAACTTTAATTGTGGTGGCTTCCTTATTAATGTCTGTGTGTAATATCGTGGAGCTTCTGTGTATATTGACCACTGTAGTATTAACTTCCTGTTATTGAAGTAATTTGAAACGAGTCAGTTCTCAGTTTGGGCCAGGCAACAAGGTTTGGTAGCACGGAGTAATCGGTATTTCACACGGACCTCATTTGCTAATTTTAGTGATAATACAAGGCTCTTGTTACGTACAGTGGTCGACTTTTAAAGTTACGGTCGGAGAGGAGGCAGAGAGTGTGAAGGTGGAGAGAGGTAGGGATAATAAGGTATCGACGTGGCAGAGGCCCAGGATGCAGCAAGAAGTGGGGACTACTAGGTTGCGGGATTCTATTTTACAGGACCCATAGCAGAAGTAGAGGTGCTCTAGGAACTTCAGAAGATGAGGAAAGGGAATCAACTCATAAAGGATCCGTGTGGGGGACGGGAGGCGGATACAGTAATCGGAATGGATGGCGTGGCGATCTAGGATCTGGTTGTTGTTGTTGGTTTTAAAGGGACTAAACAGCTAGGTCATCAGTCCCTAGGATCTGGATAGATTCGTAGTGGGAAGGGGGAGCGGAGACCCAGGCGGGATGAAAGCTTCAGAGGATTGGACGCATGATGGTTTGGTAAGTGAAGAGGATCGTGGAGGGGTTAAGGCCCCATGTCCAGCCAGACAGAAACTTGAGGAGGTTGAGGTGAGAGAGGGATTTTTTCATGGATGGACTGGAGTTCCGGTTTCCAGGAGAGGGAATGGTCAAGGGTAGGCCAAGGTACTTGAGGGTTTCGGTTTGTGGTATGGGACAGCCATGGAGTGTGAGGTAGAGTTCACAATGACGGTAAGGAGTGGTGTGACCTATGGTGATTACCTGAGATTTTGTGGGGTTGACAATGAGGAGCCACTGGTTGCACCAGGAAGAGAATTTGGAGAGATGGGACTGAAGGATGTGTTGGGAGCAGGTGAGGGAGGAGGCTATGGCAAGGAAGGAGGTGTCATCAGCATATTTGACGAGATGACAGGAGGCTGGGGTTGTGGCATATCAGCCAAATAGATAAGGTAGAGGAGAGGGGAGAGGACGGAGCTCCGGGGCATCCGGCAGAGGAGTTGGAGTTATTGACAGTGACGTAGCATGGGCGGTGGGCGAGAAAGGAAGCGATGAAGCGGACATAATTAATGGGAAGGGTATAGAGCTGGAGTTTTAAAAGGAGACCAGAATGCCATACATGGTCGTAGTCCTTCTCAATGTCGAAGGCAACGAGGATAGCGTCAAGACAGGTGTTCATCTGGATGGAAAGGTGGTGGGTAAGGCGCAGTAGTTGGTCATTGGCAGACAAGGAAGGCCGGGAGTCACATTGGGAGAGTGGAAGGAGCTGGTGTTGATAGAGATGCTGGTGGATGTGACAGGACAGTATGGTTTCCAGGACCTTGCAGAACACCGAGGTGACGCTGATAGGACGATAGGATGAGGCATCAGAGAGTGGCTTGCCAGGTTTAAGAAACATGAGGATATGGAAGGTTTCCCACAGGTCGGGGAAGAAGCCGGTATAGAGGGAAGCAAGGGCTGTGTGGAAAGAATGGGGACGGGCTTGAAGGTGCCTGTATGTCAGGCGGTCGTGGCCAGGAGCTGTGTTGCGTTTTGTGTGGAGTATTGTTTCGATGTTGAGGGCAGTGATCGGAGTGTTAAGTTCTGTGGGGGAGATGCTGAAACCCAGGGGAGTAGGTGTTGGACGTTTGAGAAGAGGGATTAATTAAACCTGGGAATGATAGTGAATGACTAAAGAGTCGTTTTTTGGCAATAAAATATTAACATGTTTGTCAGCATAGGCACTTAACACTAAAAAAGGCTAGGTCAGCCCAAATTACACATATGAATCATATACTCAAAGTAGGGAGACATGCAACATACTTTTTCATGGTCACAAACAAAATACGGAAAAATATGTCAAATAAAAATGTATAAAAACTAAAATATATAAGGCACAGAAAACATCCCTCTAAAATATCACAAAAGATGACGAGTAAAGGTAATAGATATGGAAAAACTGTACTATGAAAATTATTGGCAGGGGAGTAGGTGTTGGACGTTTGGGAAGAGGGATTAATTAAACCTGGGTTTGTTAGAAACGGAAAAGGTATCTTCAAGGTGGGCAGCAAAGTGATTTACCTTACTGACGTTGTCAGGAAGGGGAAGGTCATAGAGGAGCAGTGGGTAGTGAGGGGCAGAATGACTGCCAGTAAAGCAGTGGAAGGCTTTCCAGTACTTGAAGGAATTCACTGGGAGTGAGACATTAAGATGGGTGCATGTCTGTCGCCAGTCTTGGCATCTTTTCACGGTCAAGAGGTTTCGGATGTGGCATTGGATTTGCCAGTGGTGTAAGAGCGTGTCCATGTTACGCATCCACGATAAAGTTGACGGGATTCACGGAGAAGGAGTACGGCGTATGGAGGAAGGGTGGGGCGGTGGGGCTTTCATGGTCTTGGTGGAGATATGGGAGTGGACGAAATCAGCAGTGGTGTTAGAAGGAAGTGGCACAGTCAGTATCAGCAGGGGTGTGGATGGGCAGGGGTGGCTGTCGATCTGAATGTCTGTAGAGCGACGGTAGGCATCTCAGTCAGTGCAGGTATAATCATAGACTATCTTAGGACGGGGCTTGGGATGGGGAGCGTGATCCAGACGGCCGCAGGGGTCTAGGGTGAGAAGTACAGGGGCATGGTCACAGTCAATGAGGTCGAGGACTTCCGCCTGCAGGCGGCCCAGGAGGTTAGGAGAGGACAGAACGACATCTCCGGCCAAGTGGGTTGCGGGAGGGGAACGGTGTTGCCACTGAGCTGGGCGAGGAACCGACGCCACCCTTGGAGTTCGGCGGCAGAATGGGAAGAAAGGTTAAGGTTGGCGGCAACCAAATAGGTTGTAAAGGAACAGTCAACGTGGGAGACGATGTCATATGGAAGGGGTTCAGTGCCACGAATGTAGAGGCAAGGGTGATGGTGAGGGATGGGAGGAAGAGGCTGAGGATGTGGTGTTCAGTCGGGGTGTTAAGCAGAGGTTGTGGCCGGACGGGGAGGTGGCGGAGGTGGCCGATCGCCACTCCGATGGGGCAGACGGGGACTGTCAGCTCAGGGGTAACAGGGGAGGGGCGAGCCTGACACTTGTAGTAATAGTTAGGGTGGGGGCTGCCACAGGTGTTGCAGGTGGGTGTGGAGGCAAGGTTGGGACATTGGCGAAGGAAGTGGACTGACTTACAGTGGGGACAGGTAGGGGGGGGGGCGATGTGGCAGTTTTCAGTTAGGTGATCGTTGTAGGCCAGACATCGCCCACAACGATAGCATTGCGGAGGGGAGTGGGAGGGATCCACCTTGTAATGACGATCTTTAATGTATGCTCCCCTGGGAAGAGGTGGTCGACGGATGATGCGGACTTGGTAAAGATCCGCATCAAATAGGTGAAGCCGGAAGAGTTTTGGATCCACTTGGCGGAGCGGATGGAGATGTTAGGGCGCGTGCTTTAGCTGCTCCAACACCTATGCCTCTCTGATCTTTGGGCTGAGCTTGGTGATAACGGCAGTGAGGGTGGACAGGTAGCGAGGAGCTTGGGGTTGATGGGGAGCAGTGGAAGTGATGTAAGGGGTGAGGAAGGCATGGGGACCAAAGTGGATAGGGGGAAGGACGCGGAGGACATCAGTGTGGAAGGTTGGGAAGGGTGACTTTATGAGGATGGAGTCCTTGCATGGGGTGAGCTGCATGGGTGGGATGGAGGGGATATACTTTCTAATTTCGAGGGAAACGACATGGTTGTCGAGGAATTGGGGATCGGAACGGGACAGGACGTAGGTGTAGGTTTGGGCAGCAGTGGTATAGGAAGGAGGTGGGGTAGTATGCATGGTGAGGGCATAGGAGGAGGAAGGAGGAGAGACAGTAGTGGAGAGGGCTTTTTTGGAGGCACCATGGGCGGGTTACACACTGGAACGTTCGGAGGCGGTCTTCTTATGGATGCGGGAAGTGGAGGAGCAGGAAGGATGTGGAGAGGGACGGGTTATATGGGGCTGTGGCGAGGAGCAGGGCACGCTGTTGTGAGAAGAGAAGAAGAAAGCAAGGGAAGAAGGCAATATAAAGTCCTGTGTGCTACAGCTTCGAGGGCGGCTGCGGCGATCCCTCTGCGCGCGAGAGGAGGCGGGGATGACCGGCGGTCCGATGGGCGGCGGCAGGAGCTGCCGCGGCGGCGGTGGGCTGCAGCAGTGTCGAGCAGCAACAGTGGGGCCTCGGCGCCACCCTGATGGCGGTTGCGGGTAGGGCGCTGGGCGGCTCCTCCCGAAGACGGGTCCCCGGTGCTGGCGACGCTGACTGTTGCCTCCGGTGCTGGCGTCCTCGATGTCGGCAGTGGCTGGCAGGTTCTGCGGCTGGCGTCGCTTTACTGGCCCTAAAAACCACAAAAATGACCTCATTGAATCCATCATTGGTGGTGGAAACGGGACAGCAGCTGGTCAAGACTATGAAGGAAATGAGATACCAACAACCGTATGTATAATAAAATATTTATTGTATCACAACCAGTTTCGGCATTCCACTATGCCATCTTCAGGCCCCTGTGTATTAAACAAACCTAATCAACTGACTAAGGCAAAAACATAAAAAACAAAAAAGTGTTATTCTGATTTTTCTCCTTTCTTTCTTTTTCTTTTTTTTTTTTTCTTCTTCTTTTTTTTTCTTTCAATAATCGTATAATAGCGACATTGCAATCCCAAAGCTGACAAAGGGAATGATAGTGAACGACTAAAGAGTCGTTTTTTGGCAATAAAATATTAACATGTTTGTCGGCATACGTACTTAACACTAAAAAAGGCTAAGTCGGCCCAAATTACACATATGAATCATATACTCAAAGTAGGGAGACATGCAACATACTTCTTCGTGGTCACAAATAAAATACGGAGAAATATGTCAAATCAAAATGTATAAAAACTAAAATATATAAGGTCACAGAAAACATCCCTCTAAAATATCACAAAAGATGACGAGTAAAGGTAATATATATGGAAAAACTGTACTATGAAAATTATTGGCAAATGCATGGTACATATTCCGCCTGACAGAAATGTAGTAATGAACTACTTACAGAAGCAAAGTACCATTCTAAATTAAGGCAACTAAAGACAAATATGTGTAATTGAAACAATTACATGGCCTCCACGCTCTCCTGACCTCAACCCTCTTGTCTTTCATTTATGGAGGCATTTGAAAGCTCTTGTCTACGCAACCCCGGTACCAAATGTAGAGACTCTTCGTGCTCGTATTGTGGACGGCTGTGATACAATACGCCATTCTCCAGGGTTGCATCAGCGCATCAGGGATCCCATGCGACGGAGGGTGGATGCATGTATCCTCGCTAACGGAGGACATTTTGAACATTTCCTGTTACAAAGTTTTTGAAGTCACGCTGGTACGTTCTGCTGCTGTGTGGTTCCATTCCATGATTAACTTGAGTTGAAGAGAAGTAATAAAATGAGCTCTAACATGGAAATTAAGCGTTTCCGGACACATGTCCACATAACATATTTTCTTTCTTTGTGTGTGAGGAATGTTTCTTTTTGTAACACCCTGTATAGGTAAGACGGGTCTAGAAGGGTCTTCGATATGCGCCGTCGGCTTTGACTGAGGACAAATAATATATGAGAGTGATATAATTTATACGAATTACTGTACCAAAATTGGTCTTCTTGAATTGAAATATTCATGATATGACTGGTGAAATATGAATGAGATCCGAACTGAATTGTACTTACAAGCTGCAAAAATATTCAAGGTACATATTCTCACCATCACTTACAGAGATGGAACGTATTATGAAACTATGTGTGGTGAATTTGATTTGTAAATGTAAAACTTTCACATAACGTGGAGTAATTCAGGTACTATTTGTGAATTATGATGTGCAGATGTCACATGTGAATATGAATTTTCAATAACAAGTAAATTGGGTGTCAGAGGCAATAAATTCACACACCCAGAAATTGGTAATATAATCATTTGAGAGCGAAATGAACTGGCGGACGTTTGTGTCTGTTAGCTATATCTCTTAATACGAGCAAATCTTTGATTATTAATTAATTGATTAGAGTCAGACATGTATCACTGACTAGTCAGATGAGAATTAAACTGTTAAAACTGAATGAAATGAATGCCGTCTAAGTATTATATGTAAAGACATGTGTTATTGGTGTATAATTGTAGTAAATGTACGAATGGTAGAAACCAAGACACATTTTATGACAAAGAATTACATATAAGAGAAAACGTAAATAGAAATATAATTAAATAATGTATATCAATGCTGACTAATAGGGAGTAAATACTGTTAAGAGATATTGCATTTACAAAAGCACGATTCTATGATTGAAAATACCACCTTCTAACCATTACGGCACAGTAATATCGACCACAAGTTCACATCACTCAGAACACTATCCTCAAACATTTTTATCGATGGAGCAGGGCAAGAGTGGCTATTCAAAACAGAAAAAGTAAAAAAGGAAGATTGGGGTTTAACGCTCGGTCGACACAAGTGTCTTTAGAGACGGAGTAACAAGAGTTTGCAGGATTGGGGTGCGAGGATCTCCCTGCATTATTGCCTCTAAGTTGCGAATGCGTTGTATGAAGCAAGCTTGTTGTCCATCTCATTGTGGGAAGTTCTTTTCGGAGCACATGGTCCACGTCTTCTTACAAATGGTGGCATTAAGTTGTAATCCATAGTTTGCTAGATTGTTGGTGTCACTTGACGGTAAGATTCATGGCTTTGCAGTAATTAACGGAGGTTTCTGCACACTCTATATCAGTATTCAAAACTGTACACATAGTTAAATAAGAGCGGGTATGTAGAGTTGCTCAACGAGCATTTATAAAGTAATGGCCAAGGTGTCTCGATGGGGTCTGTATGCACGATCTATAGGAGTTAGATGATCCCGCAGTGAGAAAATAAACGTATGTTCAAATATGAAATTTAATACAGCACTGTCTTTAGTGACAGACTGGCTTGAAAGGAGTTGCGAGAACTCGATGATGAGGAAGATACAAGATGTTACCGATAGGTAGTGACATCGCTATGCACGAATGATTATTATTGTATGTAAGATGTCTAGCTTTTGGAATCTACTGCCTGTTTGTTATTTTGAGGGAAGCCTTAAAGAATGGGCTTCCCTCCAAGGATATGGCGTGTGCCTGTCCCACCAAGCATTTACTTCATCCAGTTGGGCGCCCGTTTTCTTTCTGGCAACAGCTGACCACATGCCGGTGTGGCCTCACTCGCCAGTCTTGCTGCAAATTGGATGAGTGATCCGGTCTCGCCATCAGCTGTCCTGGTAGCCGGCTGGCCATCTCAGCACCCATTCAGCAGTTTCCGCTGTGCATTCTTCCATTTTCTCACCCTCCTTTCATGTCACTGTAGTTCCAGCCTGGACATACCGCACAGAAACTCTTTTAGCATTGCACTTACAGTTCTAATAATACGTCTGATTATAAAGAATATTCCTGATCCTCTCATTACATGGAAAATAAAAGCCTGGTATCTATGTAGATTATCTACTAATGTTAGGTATACACAGACATAACACAAACCGATGTCAGTAGAGGTCCTTAGAAGAAATTGTGACTTCAGGTGCAGTTAGTACAGTGTAATTAAAGTCGGTGTCACGTACGAAGGTGGTCCAGTTTTCAGCCGTTCTGCGCATCCCCCTCCATTACTGTACTTGCAGCCAATAATATTCATTCTCTATGCGCGTGTCTGAGCCATGAGTTACGCACTGTTTCTCCTGGAGACTGAACGGTTGGCCCTTGGCCGTAGATCCTCCCTTCCACGCTGGCCTATGCGCGGAAGCGTTTTCTTATCTATAGTTAACGCTTTTGTTTCTCACTGTAGGGCTCGCAGCACGACATATGTCACAGTAAGACATTTTAATAAATGGTAATTACCCAAGTTGCTGTAAATATTTTAGTTTTTCACGACGGACCTTTCGGCTTACGCCATTCTCAACTGATGTTCGTTATTTTGTTTTGTATACACGGTTTGATAACTTTGAAATTGATGTCGTTGAGGCAACAATACTTAAAAAAATTACGTCGATGGATATTTCATATCTTAGTTACGAAAACGTTTATTTTATATTTCCGTTTTCGTATCGTCGTAAGATTTAATATTTATCTTAGATGGTATAGATGCTATATGTTTACAAAGATGTTTTATCAGACATTAATTATAATCATTTGTTGTGTGATAATGAGTCTCTGCTCACTCAGATGCTATGTGTGAATATTTTATGAATTTTGTTGCCTGTGGATCTAAAGCAGTGCATATTTGGATCAGCCGTTATCTAATTGTAAAATTTCGATAAAATTTTCTAAATAAAGTTTATGCTTAAATTCTGTGTGGTGTTTCTTAATATTACAGAAAATATCTGGGGCTCTTTGGAGCAGTGTAGCAATCAACATTTCCACTCTTTGATAGCCCTACGGACGTAATAATGACTGATTGACTTCAGCAGTGTACCTCATGTAACTTGTGAACGCTTCTTGTCGTCAAAGTTAGATTGTTATCCAGGCTACAGGCGGTGCTAGATGGTATACCGTAATGTCCTCTGGGAGTGACTAAGATACTTGTGCAGTGAACGCTACGGGAAGGCTCACTGAGATCAAATGGGAACATTCACACTTTAAACCGCAAAGTTGTTTATATAGCCGGGAAACACGTTTAAGGACTTCCTGGTCTACTGCTGAACTGATTGGTCTATTGAAGCCAGCCGTGCGGAATGGTCAAGCGATCGCTGGGCGCAGTTGCTCAGCGCGCTCATTCAAAGGGCTGAACGTCCTCTGTAATAAAAAATCTGAGCCAAATACCAACGAACAACAAGGACGAACATGAAAAAACGATCGCCAAGCATCGATCTACGTGGAAAAAAAATTGCTAGACACTCTCTGTAATAAAAACTGAGCCAAAATTACTCAACGTTCAACCCAGTATGAACATGATCAAACAACCGCAACGAACAGATCTACATAAAAAATGGTCTAAAGCATCAAGTTACGGACTGGGCGGCCGTCCCCGCCAGAGTTTCGAGTCATCCATTGGTCATGGGTGTGTGTGGTGTCCTTAGTGTAAGTTATTTGAAGTAGTTAGTAAGTTTAGGGACTGATGACTATAGCAGTTTGGTTCAATTGGTTTACAAACATTTCAACATTTTATTGAACCCAAGAAAGTTTGTAGGCAAAGGTGAATTAGGTTATTCTGAGTGCTGTCCATTTTAGGGGTCAAAGTGATATAATTACATTGATAGTGATCGTTCAGATACGAGTTGGCAAGCATCAAAAGTGAACTGGCGTTCTTGCCTCCTCTTAATGAGCTAGCATTTATCAAGGAGTGGAGACACACAGTTACTTTTCCCAGGCCTCAGATTCATCATGTCAAACAGAATAGTTGTCATTATCGATCATTTAACTCAAGACAGTAGCATAAAGTCCAGTGATCTCTTCTTGCTGTCCCTACCCTTCCACAAGTAGGACTGGAATCAGTTACCTTCGCCTTCCGGAGCGCTTTACCGACGTGCGTTAGCGATCTCTCGATAATGGAAAACATTCTTCATAATTATTAAGGTACGATTAGCTTCTAGACCTGGCACGATATATGACGCTTCAAGTCCCTATCAAACTTTGTAGGTTTTAGGAATCTGATCACTGTCAAATCCAACCTTCGCTACGTATCTGTTTCACAGCCATATAATTCAGACTGTTTCTGTTATCCTATCAAGGATACAGAAATAAGCAGCCTACACCCATCATATTCAGTCATAAGTGTCAGATTGACATCGAAGCAGCGCGTCAAGTAGTCACCTTGTCGTTTAGCATAGTTTGTAGAACATGCCATTAGCCATAAACACGACGATCACAAAGTTTAGCTTAAAACTGAGAGAATGCAAATGAATACTATTCGTAGTAATCGTTATCAGCAAGACACTATGTGTTTATATAATGCTGTATCATCACAATTAATCCTGAGTGTAGCCGAAATTTGTAAGATAACGAATATGCTCATTCGAAGAAATTATTATTAGTAAACAATATCAGTACATTTTATCTTACGGCTTAGTTTATCAGCCGTGATAAGCAGAGCAAAATTTCAAGGCCCCTGTAAACTGCCATTTTATCTTGCGAATCACTTACAATATTGCAGACTTACAACCTGCTTTTTAAGTAATATCTACTCAGGGCAATAACCTACTGATGCAGCTTGTCGCATAAAATAAATGTTGTTGCATTGTGCTCTAGAGGCCAACAGTATGCTTAAAGTTACTTGAAAGATATTACCCTTTTTGCATTAATATTGTAATAAAAAACGAGTTTATCTATTCCATACCTTCGCATTCCGTCTCCTTCTAATCTCCTCTCTTTGTCCATCTCTTTCGCCTTCCCCACCATCCACCCCCTCGTCCTCTCTCTGTTTATTCCTCCTCTTCAGTTCATCTCCTCCTCCCCCTATATATGAAAACTCACATACATTAGTCAACTTGGATGGCGATCAGTGAAACACTGTCAGAATTTATTACAATGGAATCCTTTACCATATACCATACGCCAACTTGTGGCTTATAAAAACTCTCTCCACGAAAACATTCATACATGAGCAACTTTCTAGTCATTACTGAAACGATGTCTAAGTCTATTGTAAGGCAACCAGCCTCACGTGTTGATGAGAAAAAATTTCTTCAAGATATGGACAAAACTGCAGGTATGTGTCTAAGTCTATAAATAAAGTACCTTAGACCATCCAGCACAGAAAATTTTATGTGGACAGTTATCTTCCTCTTGTTTTGATGGTCAAGTGTGCAAAATTTCTTGAAGATCAGAATAATACTTCAGATTATTGTGAATTGCAAACATACAAACCCAGAAAGAGACACTCTGCCTTATATATACAACAAAGATAAGATTAAAAATCTTCATATCAGCGCACACTCGGCTGCAGAGTGAAAGTTTCATTCTGAAAACATCCCTTAGGCTGTGGCTAAGCCATGTCTGCACCATATCCTTTCTTCCAGGTGTGCTAGTCCTGCAAGTATGGCAGGAGAACTTCTGTGAAATTTGGAAAGTAGGAGGCGAGGTACTGGCAGAATTGAAGTTGTGGGGCGGCACCGTGAGTCGTGTCTAGATAGCTCAGTGGTAGAACGCTCGCCCGCGAAAGGCAAAGGTCCCAGTTTCGAGTCCCGGTCCCCGCACACAATTTTAATCTCCCAGGAAGTTTCATATCATGTACTTGTTCTAGATTTTTACATTTTATTGCGGTAGTTCAGAGCATTCTATCAGAGGGCTAGCCGCCAACTGACATAAAAAGCTGAGCCAAGAACTCAACAACAACATAGAACGAATGTGGTGCAATGACCGCAAAGACACGAGGAACAAGAAGGTAATAATAATAATAATAATAATAATAAATTAGTAACAAAGAAAAATGGTTAAGGTGACCACTGGCCCGATTCGGGAAAGCAGTGTTTGACTCCCAGTCCAGCACAAATTTTCATCTGCGCCATTGAATTTATTTCAGTGCCCTGCAACAGTCGAGACTTTTGAATACTTCGAATTATTCAATACTAGAGAATTCCCTATGTCACGTGTCCTATTCAGATCCAAAAATTGTTGAAACAAACGTTAGCACAGAGAAATGCTATTGAGTATGTTCTTCTTAAAGGTATAATTGTAACTTTCGAGGCAACGCTCTAGTGTTGAATAATTCGAAGCTTTCAAAAGTCCACGTGGTGTGTTTTAAAAATTCTGTCTACCCTCTTCGTATTACCTCACTATACTGCTCTCTTTCATGTATAAACTACATTGTAATAAATGCAGTAACTCTTTCTATTGGTGAATTGTCAAGTAGCAAAACCGAGTTTACTCTCCATTCAGTAAACTCATGCCAAAATAAATTATCAGGAAGAGACCTGAATCACGTTCTCCCCACTTACAAGTCTCGTATACCTACTTTGTACTGCAGAATCTTCCTTTCTGGGACTCTATCCGTCTCTCCACTCCCCACTAAAACACACACAGGGAGAGAGAGAGGGTGCTTTCGGCAGCACATTCCTCCTCCAGCTCAGAACTTGTTATGGCTGGTGGAGGAGCGGCATTAGGTGGAGCTCTCGGCCACGAATAGAGACCAGCGGCGGAAATCGAAAATCGATGTGGAGCACGAGCCCTGCCAGCAGGAAATGAAAGAAACCAAATAGTAAGCCAACTACTTCTCTCACTTCCGTTATTTCCTCTCTTGTATCTTACTGTGTACGTTGATTGCCTTTATCGCGCGCTGTTATGAAGTTTACGCTCAGTACACCCATTTCCTTCAGTTACTGGAGTATGATCTGCTTCCTATGGCGGGAATTGGCCGAAAATGTTGCTTTTTCACTTTCCAATAGCCCGTATGTAAACAATTGTTAGCTCCTAATATTCTGTCTCCAATGAAAGGTCCGGTATGCTTTCAACTATAATTTAATTACTATACGGACAGATCGAAAATACTTCTCAGCCTCCTGTTCGTACTGCCATATTTTGATTAACGACGTCCTTCAGGTTTTGTTGCATATTTATTATACCTGTACAGAGTTTAGGTGGTTTCGTACGTAACATTCTATGCGTCTTCCCCCAAAATATATATAAGAACTAGCTGTAAACCCGGCGTTGCCCGGGTGTTCATTTATTCTACACTCCCGTATTCCTCCTCCCCTTCCCTCTTCTATCTGCATTCATCTCTTTCTTTCCCATGTCTCTGATCGTTTCCACCTTTCCCTTTCTCGGCGATGTTTTTTGCAAGGCACCCTCTGTCATGTACCATACGAACATGTATGTAAATTGTGACCTTCCTCTTGGTATAAGTGTCGTGTGAGGAAAAATTCATCCAGATCTGAGAAAACCTATTCATTTTGCCAAAGTTTGTATGTTAAGTACCCTCCACCGTGCACCGAACGACATTTTATACAGACAGTGACATTCCTCTTGTTTTTATGGTGAAGTGTGCAAATTACATAAATATCGGAACCTAACTATAGATTTGTATGCAATAGAAACACAGAGTCACATTGAATAATGCACTTTGTTGTTCTCAAATTTTCCAGTTTTATTTCGTACAACCTGTATTCTGAGAATAACGAAAAAAAAAAAAAAAAAAAAAAAAAAAAAATCGCACTGACGTGTTTTACGGCCCACTTTAGATTTGTAGTTTTATAAGTTTTCGCAAACATTTTGGACCAAAATAATAATCTAAATAATATTAAATCAATTAATAAGAGTGTCTGAAACCCTTTTAGGAAAAAAAAATTAGGCAGTAGCGGGTTTCGAACCACCGTTATAGTCCAGCATCTTGCCCACTATGCTACGGCTATAAATCAAAACAGGAGTTCTTTAATCTCATACTATTAATGGCCGTTGTTAACTGATGTTAATATGGCATTTGTAGACATTAAATTATCATTTATCGCACGAAGATCGATGTGTTTTTGTTAATTCCTCAGTGTGCCGTTGCTTTGAAATGACTACGTGTAAGTGACAATAAGAAAATCATCAAATACGCGTGGAATGTCACGTGACATCTCCGAACGGCTGGTTTTCGTTGATTCAATGGAGGGTGTCAAATCTCCGTTATTTTTACAAATGTGTCTCAAACGATACGAGATATGGAAAAAACATAAGGGAGATAAGTTGTAGAGAATTTTCTCCTCTACCAATTAGGTTATTCAATTTTCGTGTCAGATGAACGGTTCGTTTGGAATTACAATTATATTACAAACGGCTTTTTTTTTGTTTTACTACCGTATTTTTTTGTCCGAAAAATTTGAAAAAGGGATTTTCTGGTCTCTGGCAGCCTACAGGCATGTCTGTAAAATTTGGTGTTGATCGGTTGAACGGTTCGTCTTAAAACCAGGGAACACGTTACGGACAGACAGACGGACGGACGGACAGACAGACAGACTTACATACATCCCAAAATCGCCGTTATTTTTGCAAATATCTTTGAAACGCTACGAGATATGAAAAAAAAAACATAAGAGAGCAAAGTTGTAGAGAATTTTCTCCTCTAGAAATTCGGTTATTCAATTTTCGTGTCAGATGAATAGTTAAGCCGTTATTTTCATTTAAATTTCGAGCTGTCAAAAGACGATCGCAAAGGCCCACTTTTAGTGTTACTACCGTAACCTAAAGTGGGCCAAAAGGATCTATGAAATCGGTCAAGCCGTTCTCAAGTTATGGCGCGACCAACATACTTAGGGATCCGTTTTTATCTTGCAAGATACTTTCTTAGCTAACATCTTCTACCTTTAAACTACATACCGGCAGAATTTCAGCTTCATAGGTGCAGTAGTTTTCAAGATTTCGTGTTTAGTCCTGAGTGAGTATCTGAATGAGTGTCCCTTCGCTTTTATATAGATAGAGATTCTACTGTTAAGTATACGTTGCCCAGATACATCTGAACGTAAGCGTTTAGTTGAATGGTATGGTAACAGTTTTATTCCTCACTAATGTTTGAAATAGTGTAGTGCCTTAACATAAAGGACTACGGAATACTATCTGTGGATTGTTCCCAGCTTTCTTTCCGTAAATTCTTTGGAAAATGTAGGATCTGTGCACATTGCAAGTCGTAGTCAAATTTTTGCCTTATACATAGCTTTCTTCCAAAAAGTAAACAAATAAATAAAAAAAATAAAAAAATTGTGTGTCCCATTTCATTTTTGCATTATTCTTCTTCTATTACGCAACTTAAGAATGTTTGTTTCTTAAGCAGATTCTCTTTAATCTAACGACACGTATTGCAGTGCTGCAACACTCCCGATTCTAGAGCCAATTAATAGACAGTTGACTAGACGATTTCTATCACAATTTCTCATTTAGTTTCCGATGATATACATCTGTAATTGTCTGATTTCGAAGAGTTAAAAATATTCGCGCTATGTGCTATAGACAAAGGTGATACTGAAAATTACATTTCACTAAATCTTATACACTGGTGTACGAAACTTAAGGACGAAACTAATCTCCGCATGGTGTAATAGTCATAGCAAAGTGACAATAATGAAAGAAATATATCTACATCTACGTACGTACTCCGCAATCTACCATAAGATGCGTGGTGGAGGGTACACCGTACTACCACTAGGCATTTCCTTTCCTAATCCACTCCCAAATAGAACGAGGAAGAAAAGAATGCCTATATCCCTCCTTACGAACCCTAATTTCTCTTATCTTGTCTTTGTGAACATTACGCGAAATGTAAGTAGGCGGCAGGAAGATCGTTCTACACTCAGCTTCAAATTCCGCCCGCCGCGGTGGAGTAGCCGAGCGGTCTAAGGCGTCTCGCTGCGGACCGCGCGGTTGTTCGCCGTGGAGGTTCGAGTCCTCCCTGGGGCATGGGTGTGTCTGTTGTCCTTAGGTTAGTTTACTTAGGTTTAAGTAGTTTGTAAGCTACGGACTGATGACCACGCAGTTTGGTCCGATAGATTTACAAACATTTTTCGAACAAATTCCGTCCCTCTAAATTTCCTCAGTAGAATTTATCGAAAATAACGTCGTCTTTCCTCCAGCGATCCCCATTTGAGATCCCGGAGCATTTCCATGACACTCGCGCATTAGTCCAACCTACCAGTAACCAACCTACCTGCACGCCTCTAAACTGCTTCTATGTCTTCCTTTAAACTAGTCTGCTGCGGGTCCCAAACACATGAGCAATACTCAAGACATGGTCGTACAAGCGTTTTATACGCGGTCTCCTTTATAGATAAAGTACACCTTCCCAAAATTCTCCCAATAAACTGAAATCGGCGCTCTCCGCCTTACTCACAATTGTCCTTACATGTTAGTTCCATTCCATATCGCTCTGCAATGTTCCCCCTAGATTTTTGAACGACGCGAATGCATCAAGAAACTCACTACTAATGCTGTATTCGAACATCATGGGATTGTTTCCCTTACTCATGCGCATCACCTTACATTTTTCCACTTCTTCGCACCGACTAGAAATTTTGTCTAAGTCATCCTGCATGCTATTACAGTCAATTAAAGACAACACCCTACCATACACCACAGCATCATCAGCAAACAGCCGCAAATTACAACTTACTCTGTCCATCAGATCATTTATATTGATAGAAAATAATAGCGGTCCTATCACACTCCCCTGGGGCACGCCTGAAGATACACTCGTCTCTGATGAACACTCGTCGTCGAGAACAACGTACTGCGTTCTTTTACTTAGGAAGTCTTCCAGCCAGTCACAACTCTGTGAACCTATTCCATAAGCTCGTATCTTCGTTAGCAGTCTGCAGTGCGACACCGTGTCAGACGCCTATTTGAAATCGAGAAAACCACAAACTGCCTGTTGCCCTTCATCCATGGCTCGCAAGATGTTATGGGAGAAAAGGGCAAGCTGAGTTTCACATGAACGATGTTTCCTAAACCCTAACTACAGAGGTCCCAATCTATACTCTTAAGGTTGAAGTCACCCCGACTAATATTGCAAGGCCCGGATAGCTACGCACTACCCGGCGTAGTATTTCGTTGAATGACTCAAATAAAACTGCTACAGTAGCACTGGAGGGCCGATAAAAACACCCAACTATTAACTTTACTTCTCTTGTACCTGTTATATGTCCCCAGATGACTTCACAGTCACTCTCAACCTCGATCTTAGTCGAAACAATATCTTTGTCCACGGCTATGAACACTCCCCCTCCAGTTGTGTCCTAACTGTCTTCCTGATATACATTCAATGCCTCGGTAAATACTTCTGAACTTTCCACATCATGATTCAGCCAGCTTTCGGTGCCTAAAACTATCTGAGCACAATAATTTCCGTGCAGCGCGGCAAATTCAGGAACTTTTTTTTACTCGAATTATTGTTCTGAATGTGGCCTGAATTCGTTGTCCGAATGTTCACAGGTGAGTGCTCTTCCACAAGTACTCTGCAACCCGAGTAGCCGCTTCCTTAGTGTAGTGCACCCACAATATATCTAGGGGCGTCCTACAATTCGCCACCCGATAACGCAGATTCAGAAATCTGCAGCCATGACTGTCACAGAGTCGGCGAAGCTTCTGGTTCAGACCCTCCACTCTGCTCCAAACCAAAGAACCCCGATCAAGTCTGGGAACAATGTTACAGATCGACAGCTCTGCTTGCACCCCGCGTGCGAGGGCAACAGCCTTCATCAATTCCGCCAGCCGCCCATAGGAACTAAGGATATCCTCAGAACTCAAGCGACAAGCGTCATTGGTGCCGATGTGAGCAACGACTTGCAGTCGGCCTCACCCCGCACCCTCGATAGCCGCCGGAAAGGCCGCCTTCACATCTCTAATGAGGCCCCCTGGCAGACACACCGAGTGCACGTCTGACTTCTTTCCGGATCTCGACGCTATCTGCCTAAGGGGCTCCATCACGCGCCTAACATTGGAGCTCCCAATAAGTAATAATCCCCTCCCCCCTCGCACCTGCTCGGACCCTGCTGAAGAAGTGGCCACACGTCCACTCACAGGACGAACGGGCGTCGCCGGACGGCCAGCCTCCACATCCGCATTCCAAAAAAAAAAAAAAGAAAAAAAAAAAAAAAAAAAACGTTTGTAGAACTTATGGGACTTAACTACGGGGTCATCAGTCCCTAAAGTTACAAACTACTTATGAACTACCTAAGACTAAGGACGGCACAAAAATCCATGCCCGAGGGGGGATTCGAACCCCCGACTGTAGTGGCCGTGCAGACCGTGACTGGAGCGCCTCAGTCCCCTCGGCCACCGCGGCCGGCATTCGCCTCCCGTCTCGAGCGATGCGAACGCCTGTCAACCCGCCACTCACGTTGCAGAGACGGTGGCTCGACCACATCCGGAGGGTCAGAGGGCGAAGCATGAGACATGTGAGGTGTCCCACTCGACGCACCAGACTCCCCTCCGCCGCTGCACCCACAAGACAGCAGCTTGAAAACAGCGGACCGTAGCCAACAGCGCGCTCAGTTGTTCGCGAACTGCGGCCAACTCCTCCTGCGTCCGCACACAGCAGCAGGCACACATCCTATCCATCCTATCGATACAATTAACTGTAGAGAGTAGAAAACTAAGTAATCAACTTTATGGGACTTAACTGCGGGGTCATCAGGTGTAAACTTACAAACTACTTATGAAGTAACTTATCCTAAAGACAACACAAGCATCCATACCCGAGGGAGGATTTGAACCTCCGACGCGGGAGGCCGCGTGATCCGTAAAGTGGCGCTCCACACCGCTCGGCTACTTCCGCGGGTCGTAATCAACTTTTAACTAATCTAATACTTTAGCAAAGGTGGCTGGCAGTTGACTGAACTGTGGGTTGTGGTAACTACACTGTCACAACAACGAAACTGTTTCTGGCTGTTTTCAAAATAAACAAGAAAATCTATGGAATACACTGTTATCAAACACTAGGAAATAAAAGCTTTCAGATACAAAACACAAAATAAAGAAGTGACAAGTTGATACTTAAATTACGTAGCTTGCAGTACAAATTAAATCTGCCGAGTACGTGAGAATAAACTTCTTAAAAAATAGAAGACTTACGAAACTTAAAGAAATTGATAGCATCGAAATTTCACGCAAATTAAATATGATAGTTAGTGCTGTGAACGATGTGACAGCGACAGCGACAGCAGCTGGTTCTGAATTGACTGGTCAGTACCTGTAGTAACGGTTTCTGGCTTGTTTTGAAATACACAAGTCACAGACGAAAACTATACACAATGGTATTTATCAAAATACCCAAGAATAAACACTTAAAACAGTAGCACAAATGAAATCTGCCAAGTAGGTGAGAAGAGACCTCGTTAGAAACAGAAGCGGTAACGAAAATTAAGAAACGGATTGGCAAAGAAATGTCACGTAAATTAAATTATAATACTTAGTGCTCTGAACGATGTGACAGTACGATGTGTACACAGTGATACGGACAGAAATGACACTGTTATTCAAAGACAATAATTTCATTGAAGTTACAAGGATTTATAATGGTTTCCCACTATTAGAAAAGGGGAACATGGTTCTTAACAGTGTATGATCACAACAGACGACAATACTTCGAAAGATGCTCCTACCATTTTTGGCCAGCGTAGCTGTCAAATGGATGGTGGTTGGTGCATATGAACGTGCTACAGTGTGTTTTCCCAACGCATTGTACACATGCGTGATGGGATTTTCGCCGAGGTAACAGGCAGCCAATACACTTCCCGAATATACTCTCGTTCTATGAGCTCCATCGCGTGCAGTTTTGACCCGGTCACGCATTGTCAGCCATAAAGAAGAGGTCAGGGCCGAATGAAGACGCATATGGGAACGGAGTACAGTGTCACAATAACGTTAAGCGATGGGTGTACCGAGTTAAAGGTTTTGGAGTTTATGCCCCACCCCACCCGTATAACACGTGGGCACAGACAAATATATACAGACGGGAAACCTCCATAAGGGCCCGGTCCTACGCTCAGGGGTGCAGGGAGGGAGGGTTTCCGTAAGATGTCCCATGATGGCGCTGCGGTCAGAAGCAGCCTTTTAAACTGGCCAGAGCAGGCGGCAGGTAGCGGCTGCCCCCACCACCACCTCCCCTCAAACGCCAGCAAGCGGGACACAGCCGTGGCCTCGTGGCAGGGGGCACGAGCTCTCCCCTCAGCCTCCCCTCCACGCTACCCTCTGACGTGCGAGAGGCACCCTAAGCCAGGGAACGGCCTGACACCTGCTAGCATCTTACGGAACTATGAGGGGAGCGTAGGACAGTGGTTTAGGGGAGGGTGCTCCTCTGTATATGTTACTCTGTGACGTGGGCCGTGAAAGGGACTGGTAAAGGGCCGGTTAGTCCCACACTCGAATTCGGCAACTCAGCCTCCAGGTAGCAGGGTGGCCGGGCCATTTCAGTGAGCCACCAGGGGAGGGACTCATGCCTCGTCAACTGGCTAGCGTCTCAGCAGACTTGTGTCAAATCTCGCAGTGGCCTTCAAGTTAATGTCATAGATGAGAAAATTTTGTCAAATAAGCATAATTTTCGACTTGTTTATTGTAAACGTAGTAGATTTACGTTGTAAGCATTGTCTATAAACTCAAACTTTATACGTAGAATCGTTTCAGGATCTGAAGAAAATACATGACATTTCTGCGGAAACAATTCACAGTGATCTATTAAATTGTTAACTATAGGCAGCTAAAATTTATTTACGCGTTTTACACGCCAATATGAGCGCATACCAATTCCACAACACTCAATTCTATGAATATTCCATCTTAGCTTTATGAAAAACCTACCTCATGACTGGGGTGCCGGACATGGAATATAGCTGAGCAGGTATTCCACAGTTCACAGATGATCAGAAGGTCACTTGTCTAGTGCTGCAAAAGATGTTCTATAAATATGATATGGTCAAACATGTTGATTCTGTCATCAATGTAAAATTTCATAATAATTTCAGGAAATGCAGTGCTTCGAAACAAAATAATATGTTCCTTTAATTGTTCACAGAGTATAAAAATACGTCATAGTTGAGAATACCTTAAGTAGCTTCCATACTACATAATTCATTCCTCTATTATCGCACGTAATAGCTACATCTTGAACATCTATTCCATTAAGTGTTCTTACGGTTTCCCTTAATAAATTGCTTCTTATTCTAACATTAAAAATTTAATGTGTTGACTAGTCTCAAATGATTTTGATGGTTTAGTCTTTGTATAAAGAGCCTAATTGACTGTTAATCTTATTTGTCCATGTTTAGTGGATCGAATGACATAGAATGGAAATTTCTTCATCCTCGGATAAGCATTCGAAGATAACATAAGGGCATTTTCAATGCGTTCTGAGCTCCACTTCATTCATTTTTTTTTTTACTTAGCAAACACCATTTTGTCCTTAGGTGAAACATTTAGTTGTTGCCTTCTTTCTTACTCTTTCATCTTACGGTTGTTATGAAAGCTCTTTTAAATTTTCTTACTACCTCCAATACTTTGTTATAGTAAAGCGGTTATGTTTTCACAACTGCGTTCAAGTCCTTAATTCACTGCATTTTCTTTATTACACCAGGTTTTAAAGAATAATTTATGTGATACGTTACATTTCCAGTCCGTTTTCTTGACAGATAAAAATTGCAATGAGTCTTGTTCTTCATTGCTCTGTCGTTTTCTCTGCGCTTTCTGTATCTGCAGCACACTTTCTTTTCTTTACTTTTTTTTTTTTTTTTTTTCAAGGAAGATCGGTAATTTTAAAGATTGGATTGTATTTGACTTCAGCTACTTTTTCTACAGACCAGACAACCCATTTTACATTCTCCATTTGTAATACAGTGGACGAAAATGTTAGGCACTTTCGATTTTCCCGCGGCGGAGCGGCCGAGCGCATTGAGGCGCTATGCTACGATGCACGAGGCCGTTCTCCGTCGGGAGTTCGAATTCCCCCTGCGGCATGGATGTTTGTGCCGTCTTTAGTATAAGCTAGTTCATAAGTAATTTGTAAGTTTAGGGAATGATGACCCCGCAGTTAAGTCCATTAAGCTTCATAAACATTTGGATATTTGAACACTTTTGATTTTCATCTAGTCTTCTCGTTTACAACTAGATTACTTTTCATGTTAGAATTCTAAACCAATGGAATAACTACGGAAAAAAAGGCCCTTCGTTCTATTCTTGTATATTCAGCACAAATGCCTGTCTGAGGGTTATCGAACCGCTTTCATAATATTTCTCTACCGTTCTACTCTCTAGTGGCGCGCGAGAAAAAAATGTTCAAATGTCTGTAAATCTATCGGACCAAACTGCGTGGTCATCAGTCCGTAGCTTACGAACTACTTAAGATAAGGTAAACTAACGTAAGGACAATCTTTCAGGTTTCTATCCGAATTCTCTAATTGTATTACGATGATCATGTCTCCCTATGTAGGTAGGTGCTAACAAAATATGTTCGCATTTGGAGGAGAAAGTTGTTGATAGAAATTTCGCAAATATATCCCCGCAACAAATAACGTTTTCTTTTAATTATTTTCACCCCAACTCATGGATCATTTCCATGACTCTCTGTCCCCTGTATCGGAATAATATAAAACGAGCTGCCCTTCTCTGAACTTTCTCTATATCCTCTGTAAGACCCACTTAGTGGAGATCCCACAACGTACAGCAGATTCTAAAATGGGATGTACTAGTGGAGTGTAGGTAGTTTCTGTAGAACAGTGTTATTCAACCTATTCGAATATGCGATCCTTTCAAATAAAAATATTCTGTCGACACCTCCCCTCCCCCGTCCTCACGAACCATAACAAAACACGTTATCTCTAAGGGGAAAAAATTAATCTTCTTTCTTTTTCTACAGCTTTCTTTTAAATTGTTAGACGAAATTTTTCTGTCCATTATTCGGAATGTAACACATTGTCCTGCCTTTACATGATTTCCTACAGAAAAATATATGAGTTATTTATATGAGTTTTTTTTAACATGTCCGAAAGAACTGAAACTGTCCTACGGGATTCAGTTTGAAAAAACCGTGAGTTTAAGTAAGACTGGACAGGGAACAGTTGAGAATCTCTGTCTGACGGGAGGTGACCTAGAGTAGTCCGCGCAACTGCCGAGCAAGCAGGAGACACAGGTACGAATCCCGGCTGGGTACACATTTTCAACTTTACCCATTCGCAGTTTATGTCGTAAATAGGGCGAATAAGAAAAATATATTTTGCTTAACGAATGTTTCGCATTTCAGACAAGATTCAGAAACTAATTATGCTCATTAATGAAAGGTCCCACTGGATCGACAACCTGTGAAGAAGTAGATCTTCTTTTTCGATTTTTTCAGAATTACTTAGTGTGTCATGTTCTCGTACCTACCGATTGGTTTCTGAAATCAGTTTGCAGACTTTGCGATTCTTCATCATTAATACCCTGTATTATAAAAAATCATAGTTAATGTTAATTCATAGTTATTGTTACACAACGAACTCCATAACTTTAAAATTAAGTAAATCGTACTTACGCGATCTTCTTTGTATTACTGAAGCACTAGTTATTTTATGGTGTACCTACTCATACTTCTTCTAGTGACGGCGTTCCCACGAGGAAGACTTTGCGACTCCCCTGGGGACTGCGACCCACAGATCTGTGTATCTGTGAAACTGTTGGATCTTCTAAGTTTTCTGTCAATGAAGCGAAAGCTTTGGTTCGGCTTCACTGCGATATTTTCTGTGAGTTCTTTTTAATTAAAGTTGTTCGAAAATGAAAGGTTAAATGAAAGTTAACGGTTTTCTTTTAGTGATTATATGGATGACATCACACTTCAATTTCCTATTTTATCACCGGACAAGTTTGTTTAAGGCCTTGATCGAATTTGGCGTGTCCAAGAAGCTGGTAAGACTTGTATCGCTATGCCCGGATGGCACAAGAGCAAAGATTAAACTGGGTAATAGAACCACGGATAGTTTTCGGGTATCCTCTGGACTAAGGCTAGGGGATAGACTCTCCCCAATATTATTCAACCTAGTGCTTGAGAAGATGATTAGAGAAATGGATAGTTTCAACCATCAGGGTATCCAGGTAGCAAATAGAAACATCACCCATCTAGTATACGCAGATGATATAGTCTTAATGACACACACAAAAGAAAATTTGAAGATGATAATGATGACCATTGAAACCATAGCAAACAAATTTGGACTGAAAGTGAACCCCACAAAAACCAAATACATGATAGTTGGAAGAGCCCCACACCCAGAAATCCAGGAATTAACTGTGGGTAATAACACCTACAAAAGAGTAAAGGACTTTAAATACCTTGGAAGCATAATTTCAGAAAATCCATCGTCTGGAATGGAAATAAAGGCAAGAATTCAAGCGGGTAGTAGATGCTTGCACTCAATACACAACATTTTGACTTCCCGGAGCATATCACGAGCCCTCAAACTAAGGTTGTATAAAACATTAATTCTTCCTGTCATTCTGTATGGGTGTCAATGCTGGAGCATTAGAACACAGGAACTAAACAAGCTCGCAGTTTTTGAAAGGAGATGCTTGAGGAAGATATCTGGACCGATTAAAGACAACATAACAGGAGAATGGAGGAGAAGGCACAATATAGAATTAGAACAACTCTATAGTGAACCGAACTTTGTGGGCTTGATGAGAAGTAGAAGATTAGAATGGGCAGGGCATGTGGTACGTATGAGTGAGGAGCGATAGCCTAGGTTGGCCATGGAGATGATACCAACAGGTAAAAGACCACTGGGACGGCCAAGAAAGAGGTGGATGGACGGGGTAAGAGAAGAGCTACAAAAACTTGAGGCCTGGAAAAACTGGGAACCGACAGCGAAGAATCGCAATGAATGGAGAGCCTTGATTATATCATCGCGCCGTCCACTGGGCCTGATCGCGTAAAGTAAGTAAAGTGTAGATATCTTAACCTACATCATTTTGCAGTTGCTTTTGATCTTATGGTGACTTCACTAATCTGTGAAGGGCGGCATCGTCCGCGGACAGTCAAAGAGAGCTCCTCGGATTGTCTCCTAAATCGATTATAAAAACAAGTACTTGCACTCGCAAAATAATGTGAACGACTCACAGGATTAAAATAAGAGTAATGAAACAGCGTAGGTCACGAATTACGCACTGGACGCGAACGCACGTCAGCAACAGGAGCGCGCGACGTGCAGAAGCTACGCCAGCTCTCCGTTGACGTCACAGACCGGGCGACGGGGAGGCAGGAGCGAAACCGGAATACAGTCCCCACAGAAGCAGGTGTACAGTTGCCGCATTCAAATCTGTCGTTTCGGGACAGACTTGCGACAGATGCCGCGTTCGAGTGTTTGGTTTACTACGAACAGGTAAAAGTTGCCGAATTCGTGTGAGCCCCATCAGAATGCTCATGTTCGGCAACGTCCCTGTGTGCATGACGTTCACACCTGTCGCCATGACCATACTCTCGACTTAAATGCCACCGAGTACGTTTATAAGTCGTTGGGGAGACAGACACTATATCAGAACGTTCACATGCACCAATGCCGATCCAGTAGTTGTCGTCCGCACTGTTGGAAGAATGGAACGCCCTACTCCAAAAATTACGTGACAACCTTGTGGGCCGCGGTGGAGCGGCCGAGCGTTCCAAGACGCCTTGCTGCGAAGCACGCTGCTGCTCGCCGTCGGAGGTTCGAGTCCTCCCTTGGGCACGGGTGTATTGGTTGTCCTTAGCATAAGTTAGTTTAAGTAGTTTTTAAGCCAAGGGACTTATGACCAGAGTAGTTAAGTCCCATACATTTACAAACATTTGAGCATTCAGAGCGTGCATTGATATCCGTATTGATCACACACTCTACTAATCAAGCATGTCCCGCCTTTCGTAATGTCCAGGGGATCATCATAAATCTTCGTGCCTTGAGTGAAACTATTGTCTTTGAACAGAATTGTTATTCTTGTTCATCTTAATTGGAATTTCATTCAGTTATCGTCTCTATTATAGTGTTGCAGTTCTTTCTATGCATGATCAACTTGACATCGACACATCATGCGAAAGTTACTTTCGTTCTTAAGTTTTTTCACCAGTGTACAATCTGATTATTCCATTTGTGCTGTTTGTTAAATTGAAAATGCGAGTTGTGTTTGATATTGCAAATGTTTTTTACACTCATGTTCAGAAACAAACAAAACACTTTAACCGATGTTGATTAGAGGAAGGAAGTCCATATTCATAGGACAGGTTCATTAGTACGTTCTGAGGAAGTGCTTAGCATTTCAGTGAGCTGGATTCAGCGTGTGTCCTGTTGTACAGGGTCGGCCATGTTTCCTGAGAACTTGTTCCATATTGATAGCAGCGACGTGCATAAAGTGTGTATAGCTATCTAGGCTGCGTTCACCTGGTATAATGAACGGGCGGCTTTCTTCATGTGGGGTTTCAACGTTTTTATTATTTAATTTAATAAAGGGATGCCACCTATACCTGCAACGTATAGGACCTAAATGTTTGCCACGTTTCGCTATTTTGCGAACATACACCAAACAAATATCCTTGCCACTAATTCTTTCCAGCCCACCATGGTGTGTGCCCTCTCTCACACTCATTCAGCAGCACAGTTCAGGATTGCTTACTTGCTGTCAGTTATAATTTGTCCCATTGGAAACTCTTCTCCTCAGACCGCAGACTTTAACGATTTGCAGCCCACAGCGTTTGTTGCTAGAATATGGCACAATGAGGAAATAGGTCTACCTACTCGGAATAAAAGGAATTATTTGCTGACACCTTTCTCTATTTTTATCACCGTAGCAGTTGAATATGAAGTCAGATGCATATAGACTATATTTATATCGCGGTATCATATAATTACTCTTGCTGAGCATCTTATTTACGCATCAAATCAAACTATCAGAATCGACTTCAGTCTCAAATGTATCCACTCGGAAATTCTCGGACAATCACCAATAAACTATATAGTTAGCTCGCAAAATTTACGTGGCACCTGCTCAGAGGCCCAACAGCGACTGGTACCTACCTCGGGGCCTGAATTTAAGAAGCCAGCACGCCATTGCCTGAATCTCAGTGTCCAATAAGAATATTCAAATTTTTACTGAGCTGTGTGGTAATAGCCACAATATACACTTCTGGAAAATGAAAAAAGAACATCATAAATTTGTTGATCCAGCAGAGGGAAATCTTATTGACACATTCCTGAGACAGAGCCATACATCTACATCTACATATGACACTCTGCAAATAACATTTAAGTGCCTGGCAGAGGGTTCATCGAACCACTATTATACTATCCATTCTCGAATAGCGCGCGGGAAGAAAGAACACCTGAATCTCTCTGTTCGAGCTCTGATTTCTCGTATTTTATTCTGATGATTATTTCTACCTATGTAAGTGGGAGTCAACGATATATTTTCGCATTCGGAGGAGAATGTTGGTGATTGGAGTTTCGCAAGTAGCCCACGCCGCAGCGATAAGCGCCGTTGTTGCAATGATTCCCATCCCAGATCCTGTATCATTTCCGTAACGCTGTCTCCCCTGCATCGTGACAATACGTAACGAGCTGCCCTTCTTTGGACTCTTTCGATGTCCTCCGTCAAACCCACCTGATAAGGATCCCACACTGGGCTACAATACTCCAAAAATGGACGGACAAGGGTAGTGTATGCAGTATCTTTTGTAGTATGTTGCATGTTTTAAGGGTTCTGCCAATAAAACGCAGTCTCTGGTTCGCCTTTCGCACGATATTATCTACGTGTTCTTTCCAATTTAAGTCTGAAGCAATAGTAATTCCTTTTGTGTCCCAACTTCGTCGCCGCTTTTGTGTCCCAGCCTCGTCGTAGGTGTCGGTGGCCGAGTGGAATGAGACCGACACGCTGGTGCAGGTACGGAGGGGAGCAGCCAGAAACTATAAACACTCGAGTAAATTAAAAAGAGATATATATTGCACAGAATGTAACAATACTTAACTTTTACATAGTACTGCAGAATGTTGATACATAGTTGTTAGAGGCCTGCCTAGTGCCTGTACGATAGCAAAGTCTTCACTGGTGCCTATCTGATTACGAAGGTCCTAACTGGTTGCTAACTCAGTCCCAAGTGCCGATGTCCTTCAGTGGTGGCCACGAGCGGAGTTGTCGCAGAGGGCGCTCGTGGCTGTCGTCGTGAGAACGCCGCGCCGTGCGTACATGGCGGCGCGCGGCGAAAGTAGGTGGCGCGCACTTTTTACTTGTGCGACACCACACCCCTCCCCCCAAACCGCCGCGCCGTCGTGGCGTAGGGCTGAGGGCCACGGCGACGGCACTGGGGGGGAGGGCCTGGGCGGGGGCGTTACTGGTGGGACGGGCGTCGTAGCTGAGGCTGGGATCGAGACGCCGTCCGCGCCCCGGCATCCGCCTTGCGATCCTCCAGGGAACCCACCGAAAACTGAAACCTGGGGAAGGGCGCACCCCCCCGCCCAGAGGGAGCAGGTCATCTTCTTCTGAGGTGCGTGGCCCAGGCGGCGGCGGCACGCACGGTCCAGGAGTCCCTCTCGGTGACGCTGTCATCTGCGGCAGCGACAGCGGCGGCGTCGCGTCGATCTCCATCGGGACGATCTCGTAGTCCGGGGACGCTGGACCCGTTGACGAACGATGTGTTTGTGCTCCCTGGCGGTGAACTGGGTCTGGAATCAAGAAACCGGAGACAGGATCGCGCGGCCTGTGCAAGCGCAATTGGTTTGCGTGGCGCCGCAGCTCCGACCCTGTGGAAGAGCGTACAACATACATATTGCGACCGAGCACGCGCTGAATGGTGCCCGGCAACCATGTCTTCTTGTTGCCAGCAAACACCCTGTACAACACCGGCGTGGAAACCTGAAAACGCGTAGCGCCATACGAACCGACTCGGTGCGTGGGAGGCTGCAGCAGGTGAAGGAGAGTGCGGTGACGGCGGCCGTGTAGCAGCTCGGCAGGAGACGGGCCGTCACGTGGCATGCATCGATACGTAGACAGGAAAATTTGAAGAGCTTTCTGCCTGGAGTGCTGGTCTTTCATCTTTTCCATGTGTGACTTGAATGTTCGAAGGAAACTTGCTGAAAGCGTCTACAACAATTAACCAGCGCGTATTCCAGAAAGGTCCGGCAAAGTCAATATGTAAACGTTGCCATGGTCCCTTGGGGCGTGGCCAGTCTGAGAAACGCTGTGGAGGAGCCGCCTGATGCTCCGCACAAACAGTACACTGTGACGTCATGTCCTCTATCTGAGCGTCCATACCAACCCAGGTACAAAGACGTCTGGCCAATTGCTTTGTCCTAACAATACCCCAATGTCCTTGATTCAGGAGGCGTAACACTTCTCGTTGCAGGGAACGAGGAACAATCACTCTTGCTTGGTCGTTGTCGATATGCAACAACAGTACACCCTGACTTAAAGATAATGCATGACGTTGAGCAAATTAACGTCGAACCAGAGGCCGATCAATGTCTTTGGCTCTGGCAGGCCACCCTGAGCGAACAAAACGTGCTACCATACTTAAGTCTGCATCCGCAGCTGTTTCCTGTGCAACCGACGAGAGTTCAAAGGAAAGTCTGCGACAGCGGAAGCATCTCTGGAGTCTATCTGACAACATGCCATTTCTGAAGAATCAAATGATACATCCTGGCCAACCGGAAGTCGGGAAAGTGTGTCCGCGTTAGCATGTTTAGTGGTAGGTCGGTACAAAATCTCATACTGATAATTAGACAATATCAAGGACCATCTCTGAAGCTTTTGTGCCGTACGTGGCGGAATCGGCTTTGTGGGTGAGAACAACGACGTGAGAGGCTTGTGGTCTGTCAACAAATAGAATTTTCTGCCATAGAGATAATGATGAAACTTTGTGACGCCGTAAATGATTGCTAAGGCCTCCTTTTCTATCTGACTGTAATTCTGTTGCGTCGGCGTCAGTAGCTTGGATGCAAAGGCAATAGGACGATCGTGACATCCAATACGATGCGACAGAACGGCACCCAGACCGTACGACGAAGCGTCAACCGCTAACACTACAGGCTTCTGTGGGTCAAAGGGAATCAAACATGCATCACTGAGTAGTGCAGACTTTAGTTTGTCAAAGGCAACCTGACAATCTTTAGACCATACAAAAGGAACATTCTTCCTACGTAAGTGATGCAGTGGAGCTGCAATCTGAGAGGCATTGGGAATAAACCTGAAATAATAGTTAGGCTTTCCCATCACTGCTTGCAATTCATGCACATTCTTAGGAGGAGGCAAGTCTTTGATTGCTCGAAGATGTGACTGTAAGGGATGAATTCCTTGGGCATTAATCACATGGCCTAGGTACTCTATTTCAGGTTGAAAAAACGAACACTTTGCTTTATTGCAACGTAGACCTGCTGCAGTCAAAACTTTGAAAAGGCACTCCAGGTTTGCTAAATTTTCTTCAACTGTACGTCCGGATACCACAATGTCATCTAAATAGTTCGAGCAACAAGCTACCGAAACTGTCAGCTGTTCCAAAAAACGCTGAAAAATAGCAGGGGCGGAAGAACTGCCAAAGGGTAGGCGTTGAAATTGAAAAAGGCCCATGTGAGTATTAATGACGAAAAACTTTTTGGACTCGTCATCAAGTGGAATTTGTAAGTATGCTTCTGCTAAATCCATCTTGGAAAAGAAGCGAGACTGTCCTAATTTGTCCATTAGTTCGTCAGGTCCGGGCAGGGGATAAGTGTCTACAATTGTTTGACTGTTCACTGTTGATTTGAAGTCCGCACAGAGACGAAGTTTTCCTGACGGCTTGGGTATAATTACTATAGGCGAGGCCCACTGACTCGCAGAAACAGGAGAAATCACCCCACTATCTTGCCAACGTTTAAGTTCTTTGGCAACTGTATCACGCAAGGCGATAGGCACTGGTCTATCTTTACGAAATTTTGGAACTGCAGATTCTTTTAAAGTTACATGTGCCACGAAGTCTTTAGCACAACCTAGTTCCGGCGAAAACAGGTCACTATATTTGTCACACAATGCATTGATTTTATCCTGAGGCACTATTGACGAAATTTAAAGCACATCACTTTGAATCGATAAACCAAACAAGTCAAAAGCATCTAGTCCAAAAATGTTCTGTGTAGATTTGGCCTGAAGAACAACAAAAGCAACTATTTCTGTTACACCTTGAAAAGAGGCAGGCAGGCTACACGTTCCTAGCACGGGAATATTTTGACCTGTGTACGCTGTTAACACTTGTTGACACGGCGACAATTTTGGCGAACCCAGAAGTTCATAAGTATCTTTATTAATTAATGTAACAGCGGAACCAGTATCAAGCTGAAATTGCACAGTCTTATTTTCTATGGAGAGATTTACAAAAAGTTTGTGCTTCTGGCGCACGACAGGTGCGCGAATGTGGGCAACGTCTGCTACGGTTTGTGTGCTGCGTATGCGCGGGCCGCGTAGTGAAGGAAGCGGCTCAGACTCGGCACGCAGGGGATTAACACTGTCACTAGATGGCACTACCGCCGGATCGGCGTCCGCGCAATGCGAGGCTACTGCACTAAAATTACTTTCAGTATCTACAACAAGTCTACTGTCACTAGCTACACAGTACTGGGCACTATTACAAGGAGCAGTTGCAGAAGGCACTATTTTCACTACAGGAATGCACTGTTCATAGTCATTTTGCTTGTCCCGAACCCGTTTCCGTTGCACTGTTTTACGCGCTCGTTGGCGCTTGCTACGTGGTGCACTATATAGATTTGCCATAAGCGCAGAACTACTTTCTTGCAATTGAGATCCAAGGAAAGCACTGCTCAACTCCACAGCCCGTACAACATTTACAGAATGAACTGTTCTCGCACTCTGCGAAGCACTGTTTCTAACGGTACCGTTCTTTGAGTTTTTAATTTGCATACACACAGACTGTACATGTCCTGATTTGCCACATTGATAACAGGTTGCGTTGCGACTAGGGCAATGTGCACGCTTGTGGCGAGACACACACTGGGGGCAAGATTTACGTACATTTTTCTGAAATGAGCGTTGGCGCCCGTTATTCAAATTACTGTGTCTAACACTACGGGGCGACCTTTGCGTCGCACTTTTACTCTGGCTACTGTTCACTGTCTTTTCAGCACGGCCGGTAGAAAAATAAGAATCACTAGTGCTATACTGAGAACTACGGCTAGGAAAACGTCCGTTGCGGTGCACTGAATTTACACTGTGGCTTTGCATTTCTACATCTGCTAAGTCAAAAGTATCATGCGCTTCAATAAGCTGCAGTACACTGTCTAATGAGGGGTCAGACTGTTTCAGAATTGCTGCTCTAATTCTGGGGTCCTGAATATTCTGCGTAATCGCATCCCTCAACATCACGTCACTATACGAAAGTCCACAAGAGCAAGTAAATTTACATTGGCGGGTTTAAGCCCTTCAATTCCGTAATCCACTCTTGGTGTGACTGCTGCGGTAATTTTTTAAGTCTGAAAAATCGGTATCGTGCAGCGGCTACAAGAACTTTTCTCTCATAATGAGCATTCAGTGCATCTACAATTTGTTCAAAGTCTACTTCACAAGGAGAGGCGTGAGGGAAAAGTTTTTGCA
The DNA here is from genome assembly GCA_026315105.1 of Locusta migratoria. Classification (NCBI taxonomy): domain Eukaryota; kingdom Metazoa; phylum Arthropoda; class Insecta; order Orthoptera; family Acrididae; genus Locusta; species Locusta migratoria. The sequence goes on along the minus strand of CM048755.1, from coordinate 732,088,031 downwards.
ATAATACGAAGGTCCGGGGGCCCACAATCGATAAGAAAAGGTTCTTCACTCTCTGACCTGTAAGTTGATGAGCCGCGACGAGTTCTTGAAACTGTGCGAAGTAGTCGCTCCATTCTTCCTCACGTTCGTTGTACTGGCGGAACGTCGGAAGCGGTGCGGCGGCAGGTGTGGGCTGCAGATGTGACGGCTGTTGTTGTTGGTGAGCAGCCTGTGCCGTCAACTGCGACACGGCCTGCAGTAGTTGAGTGATTTGCGCCGTCTGTAACTGAAGAATTTCCATTAAGTTTGGGTTCGGGGTAGTGGCCATGCTGACCGATTAGGCGCCGCGCATACAAGTAAATTATAACAAAACACAAATGCAATATGAAAGAGGACACTCTGCAACAAAAAAGTCCACAAAACACGTAACTGAATATATTCCCCCAAAAATCTTATAATAAGGGTGGGTGGGCGGGAGCAATTTCTGCGTGCTCCGACTACTGCTGTCTGGCTGCTGTAAGCGGGCTGGTCCAAGGTTCGTCTATCACTCCTCGTCGCCACTTTTGTATCCCATCCTCGTCGCCACTTTTGTATCCCATCCTCGTCGCCACTTTTGTGTCCCAACTTCGTCGCCGCTTTTGTGTCCCAGCCTCGTCGTAGGTGTCGGTGGCCGAGTGGAATGAGACCGACACGCTGGTGCAGGTACGGAGGGGAGCAGCCAGAAACTATAAACACTCGAGTAAATTAGAAAGAGATATATATTGCACAGAATGTAACAATACTTAACTTTTACATAGTACTGCAGAATGTTGATACATAGTTGTTAGAGGCCTGCCTAGTGCCTGTACGATAGCAAAGTCTTCACTGGTGCCTATCTGATTACGAAGGTCCTAAATGGTTGCTAACTCAGTCCCAAGTGCCGATGTCCTTCAGTGGTGGCCACGAGCGGAGTTGTCGCAGAGGGCGCTCGTGGCTGTCGTCGTGAGAACGCCGCGCCGTGCGTGCATGGCGGCGTGCGGCGAAAGTAGGTGGCGCGCACTTTGTACTTGTGCGACACCGCAATTCCTATGTATTTCGTGGAGTTTATGTCCTTCACTTTTGATTGATTTATCTTGTAAACAAAGTTTAACGGATTTCTCTTCGTACTCATGTGGACGACTTCACACTTCTCATTATTTAGAGTCAATTGCCAATTTTTACACCATACTGATATCTTATTCAGATCGTTCTGCAGTTTGTTTTGATCTCCAGATAAGTTTAGTAGACGGTAAATGACGGCGTCAACTGTAAACAACCTAAGAGAGCTACTTAGATTTTCCCCTAAATCGTTTATGTAAATAAGGAACAGAAGAGGACCAATAGCACTACCCTGTGGAACGCCCGATATTACATTTGTTTTAGTCGATGCCTTACCATCGATTACTACGAACTGTGTCCTCTCTGACAGGAAATCCCCTATCCAATCGCAAATTTGGGGCGTTGTACCATAACCACGCAATATGATTAAAAGCCGTTTTTGAGGTACGATGTCAAGAGCTTTCTGGAAATCAAGAAATACGGAATCGATTTGCGAACCCTTGTCGATAGCACCCATCATTTCGTGTGAATAATGAGCTAGTTGTGTTTCGCATGAACGATATTTTCTAAATCCGTGTTGACCTTGGGTCAATAGATCGTTCTGTTCGAGATAATTCACAATATTTGAATACAAGATATGTTCCAAAACCCTGCTGCAAATTGACATCAATGAAATAGACCTTTAGTTTAGTGGGTTACTCCTACTGCCTTTCTTGAATATAGGTGCGACCAGTTCAACTTTCCAATCTTTTGGTACAGATCCTTCTTTGAGAGAGAGAGGTTGTATATGGCTGTTAGGTAAGGGGCTATCGCTTCAGCATAATCAGATAGAAATCTAATGGGTATACAATCCGGACCAGAAGACTTGTTTTGTTAAGTGATTTTAGTTGCTGCACTACTCCGATACATGCGTGAATACAGTCACCAGAACGTGCGCAATGTCGACGCAAGAAGCGTGTATACCCTCCTTTTGCAGCGGTTCAAGCTGATATTCTCTCATGTAGACGATCGTGGAGGTGCCTAATGTAGTTTTGGGGAATGAGTACCATGCAATTTCCACCTGGTGACTCAGTTGGCCCAGATTTGGTGCTGGAAGATGACTTTTCATCCAGTCCGAAACATCCTTAATGGAGAACGGATCTGGGGATTGCGCTGGACGTACACCTTGAACAGCACGTTGGGTGGTGCGGGACACATTTGGACATTCATTGTCCTGTTGGAAAAGCATATCACCTTGTTGGTGCATGAACGGTAGCAAGACAGGTTGAATGATGGTTTCAGTGAACTGTGCCCTTGCCGGCCGCGGGGACTGAGGCGCTTCAGTCACGGTCTGCACGGCCACTACGGTCGGGGGTTCGAATCCCCCCTCGGGCATGGATATTTGTGCCGTCCTAGTTCGTAAGTAGTTGCTAAGTAGTTTGTAAGTTTAGGGACTGATGACCCCGTAGTTAAGTCCCATAAGCTGTACAAACATTTGATTTTTTGAACTGTGCCCTTGACTATCACCAGAGGAGATTGGCCCGTATATTTTACGGCTCCTTAAATCCTGCTACTGATCGCCGACTCTATGTTCCTTATGGTATACACTCCAGATGTTCGCACTCCCATGCACGATGCCACACACGCGTACGACCATCTTTGGCAGCGGGGTGGAAGCGATTCTCTTCACTGAAGACGACACATCTTCATTAGCCCATCTATAAGAGCCTATCGCGACACCACTGGAGGTCAATTATGTCAGGCGTAAACGGAAGATGCCGTAACGGGACGCATTATCATGCCCTGTGGTGTGAGTAGCAAAATGCTACAATGGGCGTTCTCCTTAAGTAAATATCAAGGGCACACTGAACAGTGCACGGTACATTGAAACTACCATTCAGCCCGTCTTGCTACTGTTCATGTACCAACAAGGCGATATGTTTTTCCATCAGGACAATGCACCACTCAACATGCTCCTCAAGATGTACGTCCATCAGACGATCCGCAGATATGAGCCACATTGACCACGTCTGGGATCGGATGAAACGTCATCTTGCGTGGTCTGCACAAAATCTGGCCCAACTGAAGCAACAGGCGGAAACTGAATGAAAGGCCATTCCGCAAGACTCCATTCGGAACGTCTACGATCGTCTCCATGGGAGAACTGCAGCTTGCATTGCTGCGAAACGTATTATACAGAGTACTACCGTAGACATTGCGCTCGCTCTAGTGACTGTACTCACGTGCGTATGGCTGTGTGTCATCGTGTGTTGTAGGCATCCTCAAGAATGTGTCAATAAAATTTCCCACTGATGGGTCAACGAATTCGTGGTGTTCTTTTTTCATTTCCCAGGAGTGTACTTTAAAGAATGCATATTGCGAACCATCTGCTATTTATTATATTTACAACTTTACCGGTTTCGGTTATGAACCATCACCAGAAAAGTAAATTAAACAGACTGATTACGTTGGTACATTTTCTGTCACCATATCCATGTCATACAATAAAAGATACGTAAAATGTCACTTGATATTTCTTATTGATTTTCACCAAGACCTAATGTCAAGTGACATTTTACGTATCCTTTATTGTGTGACATGGATATGATTAGAAAATGTACGAACGCAACAGTATGTTTAATTTACTTTTCTGATGATGGTTCATAAACGAAACCGCTGAAGTCGTGAATATAATAAAATTCTGATGGTTGGCAATATGCATTTTTTAAACAAAAAGAATGTCTCTTTAATTCAGTTAAATGTATAGTTAATCGTGTTTTTTAAATAACTGTAAAATGACGTATGACTTCTGCAACCATGAGTATGATCTACAGTATTGTTGGAGTTATTAAATGAATTCGCAAATATTTAATTTTGCATATATACTGTGGCGGTTGCTACAGAAAGAAAGTGAAATCCCGCTCCGCGTACGCTGCGCAGAGAGCGGCTGCCTCTTCTTTTGCCACGGTGTAGCCGACCATCTGTCACCACCGCAACGGCCCAGCCCGTGCCTGCATACACCGATGCCTACCATATCAAGTTTCGGGCAGCCAACGGCCATACAAATAAATAAATAAAATTTATAAAAGCGCGTAATAAATGTAAGCAAAAATGTGGGGTAATGCCACACTCGTTCCAAAGTTCATCTGCGGTAGTTGGCAACTGCTCACAGCCCTACACCCGTTGTTTCACCATAACCCACACATTTTCGATTGTCGACAAGTCTGATGTTGTGGCGATCTAGGGCAAGATGTTGACATCCTGTGACTTCAAGAAGACAAGTGTTCGTGCTGCAATGCATTGTCTTGTTGAAAAAACACGTTTGGGGGTGTCCTATAGAAGGAATGTGGGTACGGGTCACTGTGCGTTGTGCACGCACCAGCTGTGTGGTTTGTGGCTCTACCCATTAGCATTACCGTAAGGACTACTGATAAATCTACCACTGAATAACACCGAAGACTTTTAAATGAAAACAATTAAAAACGTTACATTCTGTGTAATAACGAAGTGATGCATCATTAAAGTAAACAAGTAGTGTAATGTAATTATTACGTTTCTTAATATCGGCGTTTTTTGCTTAGTAAGTCGTTTTTAGCCCCCACCTCATTTTTATTGTTTCCCACTCACCAACACAGAATATTTCGGTCACACTGCTCTGTGCGTGGAAGTAATATGCCACAAAAGCACAGAACACTGGCAAACATTACGGAAGAGTGAAAAATTGAGCGGAAAACTGATCACTATTGAGTGAGTAATATATTGTAGCATGTAGAGTCGGGAACAGTGTTAGGTAGATTTAAAATGCTGCAAACAGAACCATTATTTGCGCTGACTAGCATCCCATAAACTTTACGCACAGTGCAAAAGAACTTATGGGCTTTAAGTGAACCATAAAGACTGAAATGTTCGAGACTATAAATGATCTTTTCCACCAGTAAAAATTAAACCTTATTCTTTGTTGTGACCTCGTCGCCTTTTGTTGAGTACTCGTCCCGGTCTAGTTATCTGGAATGGTACTAGTGCAGGAATCGATGTCAACTTCAGATTAATAATACAAGTTTTATTGACTGAAAATTATAATACTCAACTTTAAAACATATGTCTGTTTCTTCTTTCTTCTCGCTTCTCGCGTTGTCTTCCGTATGATGTTAGCTGCACTGCACCTAGTGCTGCACTGGGACCTTCAAAATGTTCAAATGTTCAAATGTTTGTAAAGCTTATGGGACTTACAAACTACTTATGAACTACTTACGAACTAGGACGGCACAAATATCCATGCCCGAGGGGGGATTCGAACCCCCGACCGTAGTGGCCGTGCAGACCGTGACTGAAGCGCCTAAGTCTCCTCGGCCACCGCGGCCGGCGCACTGGGACCTAGTGACTGCTAAGGTCGTAGCCGAGTTATGACCTAGTAACTGCCGGCTGTCCAGACGTATGTCGGCCTAGATATAGCCGCTTTTAGAGGGCGCGCATCTTCGGTTACTCCCTCCAGGATGCGCGGCGGCTGCTTGTGATTGGCTTTCGGTCGACCGCTGCCTTCTCCACGATCGTTCTCTTACGTCTGGTGTGTGGTGCTGACTTTACGCCACAACATTCGTAGTGCATTCACAACGTCGGCCACCCGAAACGTAGTAATCTGATTTCCTATACATAAAGTGCGAAGTAACTTATAGTATAAGAGATTAATTTACTAGGTATATTTGTTAAATTTCGACAGCAAAGTGAAACGACTCGAAATGCCACCCCTCAAATTTGACGCCCCTCAAATTTTGCCGGCCCGGCAAAAGGTCGGAATCTGCGGCGCTAGAGCGGGCCCACACTTCCACGTTTATCTAAATCGGAAAATTTCTTGAACATAGAAAATGTATTGTTACGACCGCCAATGATTGGCATTACAGGAAGGCTGACAGATACACTGACGTGTCACGTGACAGGAGCACGAAATCAGCTGAGCGGCTGCGCAGAACCATAAAAAGAACTACACCCACTGTCACGGATAATGAAATAACGGGACGATTTTTTTCTGTGAAACGAACAAAATAAAAATCTGTGCATCAATTTACTGGCTGCACAACCCGAGGTTGAGCACTTCCATATTCAGCAAACCTTTGAGGACGCCAGTACTCTGATTACAGCTACTGCTGTTGACGTTGCTCACCAGTCTTGTCTAGTTGTCGTTGGGAGAAGACACCGACCTCCTTGTTTTTCTAACCGCTTCAGCCTCATTGTTCCCCAACATTTTTCTGTTGAACACAAACAAATAAAGACAACATACGGTACTCTATAGCCCCATAAATTTCAAGATGTCGCGGCTAGTATCAAAAGACAACATCCCCTTACTTAATACCTTCAGTCGTTGTGATACGAATTTGTTATTTTGACACGGATATACTTATGCTTTGAGAGGAAGTAAAAAGTAATTGAACGATTAAAAAAAACGTGACTGGAGGGAAGTAATCCATTACATGACTTCATCGATGACGTGACGCCGTCGATCGCTTGACGTCATCGTTCTTGTGACTTCAAGAGTAACAAGAAGCCTTACCTGATGAGACCTCATAACCAGTAAGCAATACTTATTTTTCGACAAAGGAAGAGAAACTGGGTAAGGCATTGGAGATAAACAACTTTAGGAAGGAGCAGAGGTATCCAGCAATTCCAATTCTATTTCCTACCGCTGATGTGATCGATGAGGGTGTACAAATCATAAAACCCTGTGCTGCGAAGGTGAAACAAAGCAAATGAATGTGTTCGCTATCCTTGAAGAATGTATACGATAGACTTAATTCAGCCTCGCCTATTTGTCTACTACAGAAACAGCTGATCGACAGAAATCCATGAGGATGTGTTTGACAGTGCAAGGTCGGAGGAAAAACCCACTAAATCCATTGCATGTCGTTGGAAGGCTTCAAAATTTGCCCACTTGACAATTCCCACTAATAAAGTTGTAGCACTTGTGAAACTGTTGAAAACCATTCATTGCGCATGCGGCACAGTGTGGCATGGCATTCGGGGCACCACCGTGTGTATACTTACAAACGTCAACCTTGCACTCGTGTCCCAACTGATAACACTATTATTGAGATTGATGGCCGGCGTTTATGAAATAAGCTGCGAGTGTGGGCTGGTATACATAGGAGAAATCGGACGAGCAATCTGCACGAGATTTCTGAACATGAAAGGGATATACGGATTGGACAGCACACAAAGTCAGCGGTTTCTGAGCACCACAATCAGTGCGGAAAACAGTTGTCTTTCGGCGAGGCCCGCGTGTTGGTGAAACAACCATTCTCAACGAGGAGGAAGATTAGAGAGGCTATAGAAATAGCCAAGCGTCCCGCCAATATGAACAGCGAGGATGGCTACAGGCTGCCGGCGTCTTGGCTGCCAGCAGTTGCAACGCTACGTGACGGCACCGCGCGCGGAATGACTCGCGCAGGCGCCTCGGAGACCACAGCGGCCGCGAACACGCAGAGCACCGGCCCGCCGCCGTCTGCGCCAGGCGACAAGTCAACAGCGGCACGCCACAACCGCTGTCCGTTCTCTCCAGTACATTCCGCCAATAGCAACTCCTAATGAAAAGCCAATCGGAAATGTCCATTTTGACCAATAAGGGGGAAGAATGCAACCTCCAGTCATATGAAAAACAAGCCTTTAAAACACCAATCACCAACGCCCCTTTCCACCAGTGGCTTCAAATGCTTGTATAGTCTATGGGACTTAACTACGGGGTCATTAGTCCTTAAACTTACAAACTACTTATGAACTACTTACGAACTAGGACGGCACAAATATCCATGCCCGAGGGGGGATTCGAACCCCCGACCGTAGTGGCCGTGCAGACCGTGACTGGAGCGCCTTAGTCCCCTCGGCCTCGGCCACCGCGGCCGGCTCCACCAGTGGCGTGTAATAATGTAACCACCAATAAAGGAAAACCAACGCCCCCTTCCTCTCCCTCATCCGCTGATATATAAACCCCAAGAGATCGTACATTCAGCAGTCAGACACAGACCCTGATGAAGGCCGCCTGTAACAATGGCCAAAACGTCGGTAGAGTTTATAAAATGACGACGCGGTCTCATATCCGGAAGAATGTTATTGATATTGACAACAGCCGCGGAAGCCTACGTTTGTACTTAAACTAAATTGAGCTAAGGACAACACCCATAGCCATGTCCGGGGAAGGACTCGAATGTCCGACGGGGAGAATCCGCGCACTCCGCAGCAAGGCGCTTTAGAGCTCACGGCCACTCCGTGAGTCAGTAACATATAATAGTGGACACGGAGTCTTTTGCGGTGGCATACTTCTATAAAATGTTCTTGGTGTACTAGCCGCGTCACGTCCAAGAAAATCCTCAAGCTTTAGATAGCAAGCTCCGCCATCATCATTTCTCCTGATAAAGATGGCGGAGCTCGGCATAGAAACCTCGTGGATTTTATTCTACGTGAGGCTGCTTGTACACCGTGAATATTTTATACAAGTAATAGTGGTAAAAATCACTGTATGGAATCTAAAGAGGAGATGGTTGTTAACCATGATGTAGATATAATTTATATGTACTTACCAACTAGGTTATTTTGTCACTTTAACGTTTTGAAAATGTGGAAAATTATCATTCTCTGACATAGCTTCCCTGTAGGAAAATTTAATCAAACAGCAACGTTTTGGCACTTAATCGATGCAGAATTTAATGCTTTACATTTATGTCAGCTATGGCTTTTCAGACTAAATTCTTAGTTTCGGGGTACCTTGTAGAAAATTTGGAACAAGTCGGAATTGCCGCGGGGGAGTAGCCGAGCGGTCTGGAGCGCCACGTTGCGGATCGCACGGCCTCCCGCGTCGGAGGTTCGAATCCTCCCTCGGCCATGGATGTTTGTGTAGTCTTTAGTATAAGTTAGTTTATAAGTAGTTTTTAAGTTTAGGAACTGACGACCCGGAAGTTAAGTTCCATAAGCTTTACAAACATTTGAACATCTTCAAGTCGGATTTTTTTTTTTTTTTTTTTTTTTCAGTATGTCTGAAGCTCCACACAGATTTAAGAGCAAACTCAGATTTTGCAAATTATACGCCTACTTCATTAATTGAAGCATTTTCCAGAATTTCACAAAGGTTTGGACGGCATAACTCTTATTTGCTTACGTGTCGACACGATCACAATGCACTTGGAGTGCACTTTACATACTTCGAGACGTGTCCGAGTGCGATTCTCGTAACAGTTGTGCATTTTTCCTGCTGGGAGGACTGGAACGATGTACACTCTTTGACAAAAAACCTGGCCGCCGGCCGGCCCCCGCTGAGCCTAAGTCCGAGCCGATCGCGACATGGGACAATAAAAGTGGCCGCGCTGATTCGCCCTAAGTCCAGCTATCTGCACAATCTGGTAACACTGCAGACTGCGGGAGTTCATACAGCACTTCTTGTGTGCAGTTAGAAGATAACTGGGTCAGATCCCTCCTTGGTCTTGCGGTAAAGTGCGCGACTTTCATCTTCAGTATTAGCGATCGAAACCGACTGTTGACAAAAATTTTAAATTCACGTCACTCATGCCACATGTGTAAGGGGAGCATATGCGTAACGTATTTCATTTTTTGAAACACTGGTAATAACATTTCGGCCCAATAACATCGCCACCTCTGGCCGCAGCACTTGGCACAGCTCTCCGCGGCCCACTCGCCGGCAGCAGCGGTGGCGGCGCTACACAGCGCTGCCTCCCCCTCTGCCCACAGCGCCTGCCGCCGCTCATCGCCCTGGGTATGTAAAATGCTGTAGTGTTGCTAAGTGGTGATCCACAAAAAAGGTTGCGATTCGTATTTCACACAGGATATAACGAAGCAGACCACCTATTTTGAATGATGAGCATATACATTAGAGAGGCAAAAAATTGTCATTGTCCAATCCAATGGCACTCTACGATGGTTAACACTTATTTGTGGTTTAAATCTCGATTCTTTTCTTTCAGAAAAGCCTTTCATGTAATTTGTTATTGTCATCAGTTCATATGTTTTCATCAAGACACAATATGTAACCCACTAAAATGTTTTAGTCTCGTTGTTTCACTCCGTACGGTAAATGTATGAGCTAAATTATGTGAATACGTTTCAGTACACGTTCTAAAGCAATACAGGCATACTGCAAGGTTCGTGTCTTCATGTCTCATTTCTACAGGAGATATTTCACATCAATGGAGATGAATTCGAATTTCTTCGAAGGCGTTTGTATGGTGAAGCAAAGAAGACATCTAATACCATTTCCATAATTTGAAGTCGACCTTTCTGAAATACTTATTGTGTAAAGTTTTTCTTATGATTTCGTTAAAGAGTTTCTTCTTGCTATCTGCAGCGTATAAAGTAAAATAAAATGAAATTAAATTCCATCCCCAAACGCACTTCCTCCAACCAGGATTTGAACTGCCGCCTCACACCAGGCTTGTATCACAAGACACAAGCAGAACCACACAGCCAACCACACACTGCCAGAGATTGGCCTTATTCTCTCACATATTGAATGCTTAGCCTCTAACGCATCGCGAAAGAACCTGAAAGTCACCTACACAAATAACTACATTCCTTGAGTGCAAAAGTTAAATTTCTGTCTCTCATTTCACGTCGGCATTACAAATCATTAGTCATGAAAGTAGAAAAGGAATGTCAAGTGAACTTAGTGAGACAATTCAGTACCACTTGAGGAAGTAACTGCACTGTCACAGTGTTGCCAAATATCAGCAACGATGTTGCCAGTTCTTAGCTGTACTAGGAAGACCTGTGTAGCGATAAGCGACGCGAAATCGCGCTAGTCTCATGCGGGCTTCTAGAGGGGAGTCGCGCATTTCGGTTAATATGCGCTATCTCCTGATAGATTCCGTCGTCAAATTTACGATGCAGATATTAAATTCGTTCAATGAGGCCGAAACTAGCGTTTAAATTTTTTGAAGCTTTACTGCATTATGATATATTTTCAGCAAATAACTAGAGAAAAAATACTGATATTGTGATTGCAACATACGGCAGGTCAAAGTCTGAGATATATAAACTTCCATCACGATTTTAGTTTCACCCCTCTCCCCACCCCCCCCACCCCCCCCCACCCCCCGAAAAAAGACTGAAACAATTACTTTGTTAGATATCTACAAAAGCAATTTTTTATGAGTTACTGGAAATGAACATTGCATCATTCGTCACTAAACAGTAAGGTATTAAACACTTCGTATCTTGAAAGCGACAACCCACAATATTCTCAATCCTACTAGCATCTGGCCTAAACTGGCTTTTAGCCATGCATTGAGAAGAAATGATGATGAATTGATAACTTACCCTCATCAACTGTCAGTGAGAGCTGTTTGTAACAAAACGAAAAAGTAATACGAATCATCATTTTCTCCAATGATACTAGGCACTGTTGTCCGAAGATGGACTGTATCTACGTTGAGTCTTGTCAAACGCGTCTCACATTCAAGGTATATTACCTAAATGAATTTAGTCCTCATGAAGCTGTAACAAAAAAGAGAATCTGGGTGGTTGCGCATGTTCGCAAGTTTTTTTACCATGCCGTAATACTTGATGCAAAGATGAGCAAAATACAAATCCATCATCTATCGGTTTCTTCGATTCTTTGGACAGTTTTCTTTGGTTTGTACTCCTTCACTTCATCGGCGATCTACTGGTTTCATTGAAAATACAGTAATCAAAATTACGCGACTATTTGTCCCACATTTTAATGTCCTTGGTTTTTATTCTGAATGACAGTGATGATTTCTGTTGGACTGGTTCCATATATCTGAGCCTAATTAATGAAATTTTATTCCCATGACAGATGAAAGCAATTAGAACCTTGTATCTCTATAACGAATTTTCATATGAAAAAAATTAACACCTGAAGATGGGTCTTCAAAAACTTGAAAACGGTCTTTGACCTGTAAAGCAACATTCTTAATAATAAAAAAAAAACAGCTGACACGGCTTCAGAATTTATTATTTACTTGATGGAATGACTACATTTGAAGTGATTTCCAAATAAGTTGTTCTATCTATATTTAAATTTTACCATCATTTCATTTAAGAAAATGTTCTTTCGTTTTGTTTCTGATGTCACATGATATTCTTGAAGTAGGTGGCTACAGCATCTGCTATGAGGTTTCCAAGAGACAGTTGGCACGGATGATTTTGTTTGATAGTAAGCGGATAAATTAAAGACGTAACGAGACGAAATGATGAGATCCAGCATTTGCAACAAAACGGCCCCGATTTATAAATTGGCTAGGTTTTCAGAAAGTGACTATTATACAGCTAGACATTACTGCTATAAACCCTACCTCATTTATTTACTCACAGCTGAGGCAGATTGCTCGCAACGAGAAAGAGAGTAGGAATAGTTAATGTATGAAACGACCTTCTTGAACGCAAATTCAGTTAACTACTACAACGAGCATATTATGTTGTTAATTTTTGAAAATATTTAATGTAGATGACAAGAAAAAGTCAACTGACTGCAGAATTACATATCAGACTCACATCTACATGATGCCGAAGTTGCGAAACAATAGGCCCTACTACTACGTTGGAACATCTTGATTATATTGGTGCCCTGATGAACGAGTTTTTGTGGCTGGCGTCCTGCATGTTAGGATCCGGATCCGTAATTCCACTCAGGCTCGAGATACTGTGCTCTCCAAATTCCGCATATGTCAATAATAATAATAATAATAATAAAAAAAAAAAAAAAAAAAAAAAAAAAAAAATTAACTAACAATAAGACTCACAATTTGTCGCAGAAAAGTCTTCCTAAATACCCAAATTTGTCCAGTTTCCTTCGAGTTTGCTTCCTAATAAATTAAAATGTCCACAGGTCAATATGGAAATTACAAGCGACCTGTTATTGACAGAACATCTTGCTACGATAAATAGCGTTCCATTTGAATTTTTTGAGCACGTTCCTTGATGAGGTGCTCAATGGATTCCGGAATTGTCTTTATTGCCTGCCTCGTTGATTTCATAAAATGTTACGTAGTCTCATGGCCGGATGCGATTTAAACATAGTTTTAATTGCAACGTGTTCATTACAGCGCGGTGATAGGTTTCAAAGTACAAAGTGCCAGGTATCTTACGTCGATAGATTATCATTCGATCGGTGTCGTTGCAGATAGCGGACGACATTAATTTACTATACATTGCAATGTTCAATGCAATTCTCGAATTTCATTTATTTCTTATGTTAAAGTCAAAACGCGTAAGTTCCAAGAGGTCTACCGAATATCTGTTAGGCTCCTTTTGATGGCTTCCTCAGTTCAGAACGAAAGCTATCCCTCTGGAGGCGCGCTTCGCCTTCTCCGTTTCCAGACACGCAGGACTTCGCTCGCTCGTTGTGCCGCATTTACCAAAACGACCGTGGCTGCCCCCACCGCGTCATACCTCTTATCGACTTCAGAACGTTAATGAAATAAATTACCCTTCACGTTGGTGGCCACTAAACGCTACTGTTAGCATTACTCATGATGCAAGAACACTTTATGTTACAGTGTTTCTATGATGTCTGACATAGCTAATAAAAATTCGAAAATTTATTGGAACTATCCTTAACGCGGTAGCAATTATCGAGTGGACAAAAGTTACTTCATACGTCTTAGTCTATTTTAAACCCACGTTTCTATGCATTTTCCATCTGAATGATTATTTTACACTTTTCAAATTTTGTATGTGTGAAATTTTTCATTCAGTTTCAACCGTTTTTATGAGAATACAACAGAGACATTCGATACATTTGTTTTATTTCTATTTCACCTGACCCCTCTTATGTATTAGTCACGAAAAGATCGCGAAGGTAAAAGATAGGGCGATATGAACTCACACTAAGTCTTACCAGAAATAGTTTTAACGGCGAACCATTCACGACTGGAAGAGAAACAGGCGGAAACAGCAGTTGTATAAAAATTGCCCTCCACCACACACCAATTAAGAAATGGCGTTAATGAAGCAGTGTCATCCAGTTCTAAGTTAAGTTGAAAGTTCAAGGTCTCTTGTTCAGAGGGAAGTTGGTTTGAAATGAACTGCAAAATTTGTACCAACACACGAAAACATGAACAAAGTAAGCTCTCTTGCACACGAGACACGAAAGAAAGAATGAAGGTTACAATTTAACGTCCCATCGACAAGGGGGTCATTAGAGCGAAGCAGAAGTTCGGATTGTTATGATAAGGATGTCGAAGGAAATCGGATGAAACAAGACTAAAATGAACGTTATACATTAGCTCTAAGTCGCTTATATTAATGGATATGAGAACTTGTTGATCTTCAATATTGTGAAACATATTGAAAAAACAAATATAACGGTAATACAAAATACAAATTCAGAGATCAACTTGAAATAAAAACTAATGGTACTAACAATAATAAAGCACAGCAGTTCAAACATTTCACGAGGAGAATTACAGGGAAAATATGTGTTTAACAATATTAAGGAGATGAACAGCAAGAGCAAACTGTTTACGGTTACGAACAATATTCGTACAAGTAAATATACCAACGGTGGAAATACGACAGCCTACTGCGAAATGAATTATGTGGATCACATGTTTTCTTTCGACGTGAAATCTGGGATCGGCAGAGACAAAGTATTATCCACCTAGAGACAACGGAAAATGTAATGCGGTCGGAAACGACCAAAGGTAGCTACTAGCAGAGAAAAATATATCTCATTATTTTGTGAGAAGTAAAGGCGAATATAAACTGAAAGAATGTAAATACACGAGAAAAATAAAATTAATATTCAAGTTTCTTAGATATGACTTCTTTCTTCAACATATGATTCCATCTCTTCTGCACAGAGGACTAGCTAAGCGAACCTAACTCTACTATGACAGACAACCGTCTGCCTTTCGTGGAGATATTTCAGATGAAAGTGTTCTGCCCGTATACGAATGACCTAACGGTTTGGTTTATAGGACAATTTCACTTTTAGCGGTTGCAATTACTTTACAAATAACAGATCGAATGAATGGAGTAATTTGAAGGGAAACTAATTATTGCAATTACTTTGAATCACCTGCAAATATAGAAATATTTAAGACAAAAAGTACTTCTGAAGCAACAATAAACACTAACATTATAATGCACCTAAACAGGGGCATCACTATACGAAGAAAACAGTTTCTTATTGGGAAAGGTTATGCGGATGTAATAGAAGTCACTATATTCTGTAGCAAAAGCCGTCTTGTCAATTTTATGATTATCGGTAAAAACTTCCGTAATAGCTGCTCTAGGACGGTACCCGCCAGATGCTCATTTTGGTGATATTCCTGGAATGTGAGCCGCGTATGACAAGATTGAACGTATATACGTCCAATTTGGGACAAAGGTCCGTAGTAACTTTGGAGAAAGTATTCATTTCACACTTTCTCCCCGGAAATTGATGAACGTAAGTCATCTATTCATCAGCATTTTCAATGATGTTTTCTGCTTTCTGACTAAAGCCTTACTTAGAATGGGCGTTGGCAGCGCAGCATGGATAAAAGCCAGTTGAAGCATGCTGTTTGTAGGAATGAGGATATTGTGGGATGGCCAAGAAATTCTTCCTATAGCTTAGCAGTATTGCTTACGATGCTAGTAAACTCTGATCGTTCCCTTAGTTCCAGAATTCGAGGTATTTTCCAATATTCATGAGGATATGACATTAGTCATTGCATTTAAATGACTCTGTTATCCTGAATTAAATTTTCGACCGCAGAAAGGTCTACCCCTCCTTAAATTGCAAACAATTTTGTGTTTTATGTCGGGACTGTCTGTATTAACTGCCAACAAATGTCAGATAACTTAGCTCGGTGGCGCCATTCTCGTTTTCTCATCTACAGCAAGCATAGTTGGTTAGTGAGGTATCGTTGTACTAGTGATGTGTGTGGCTTCTGGTCTATATTTCTCCTCTGAAAAATATCCTAAATGGCATTCAGCACCGAAATACCAAAACTCATTGCAGTGTGTCAACCAAGAGATTGTCATTTTCTAATGTTATTGTAATCTTTATCATTCTGCTGTAATGCCATAAACATCATTGATTACTATCATTATTACCATCATTATTATCATTAATTCAGTTGCAAAAGCTTTATTTCCCATGTGGCCAAGAGACCAGAAAGAATGTGTGGTTTGACGAAAAATAAGACAATAGGAGAAAGTAGGTAAAACGTTTGTAACAATTTATGTTGATTTATCATCATGACGACAGATACTAAGCAACAACACATGCAAGTAATAGGTTGCAACGTTCGAAAAATCCATCAGACACAGGGGTTCGGATTCTCATCATCATTTGTTGGCCCATCAAGGCTGTAACACTACGAAATCAATAAGCTGCTTAGTAGTCTATAGATTATATGTATATGTTTGGAGAGGAAAAACATCAGAATTGCACGTTTCCCACATATACAGTTTAGTTTCTGTGTTCATGGCCGTAATTTTAAATATCCAGTCTTCTAAATACTTGAGTGAAATAATTTCTGTGTTGCACAAATAATCAGTTAACTATGTTTCTTATGGTTTTCAAGCAAACCAACACGTAGAAGACATGAAATATTACTTGTACAGTCGTAAGGCTGCATTTTCAAACGCAGTCGCTTTCAAGTTGCGAAGTTTTTCGAGACGGATGGGGCATCATTGATTTCCAGTAACTTTTCATAAAAAAATTAGCTTTTGTCGAAATTAATCAAAGCAATTGTTTTAGTCTTTTTTCGGGGGGGGGGGGGGGGAGAGGGGTGAAACTGAAATCGTGATGGAAGTTTATATATCTCAGACTTTGACCTGCCGTATGTTGCAATCACAATATCAGTATTTTTTCTCTAGTTATTTGCTGAAAATATATCATAATGCTGTAAAGCTACAAAAATTTTAAACGCTAGTTTCGGCCTCATTGAATGAATTTAATATCTGCATCGTAAATTTGACGACGGAATCTATCAGGAGATAGCGCATATTAACCGAAATGCGCGACTCCCCTCTAGAAGCCCGCATGAGACTAGCGCGATTTCGCGTCGCTTATCGCTACACAGGTCTTCCTAGTACAGCTAAGAACTGGCAACATCGTTGCTGATATTTGGCAACACTGTGACAGTGCAGTTACTTCCTCAAGTGGTACTGAATTGTCTCACTAAGTTCACTTGACATTCCTTTTCTACTTTCATGACTAATGATTTGTAATGCCGACGTGAAATGAGAGACAGAAATTTAACTTTTGCACTCAAGGAATGTAGTTATTTGTGTAGGTGACTTTCAGGTTCTTTCGCGATGCGTTAGAGGCTAAGCATTCAATATGTGAGAGAATAAGGCCAATCTCTGGCAGTGTGTGGTTGGCTGCCTGGTTCTGCTTGTGTCTTGTGATACAAGCCTGGTGTGAGGCGGCAGTTCAAATCCTGGTTGGAGGAAGTGCGTTTGGGGATGGAATTTAATTTCATTTTATTTTACTTTATACGCTGCAGATAGCAAGAAGAAACTCTTTAACGAAATCATAAGAAAAACTTTACACAATAAGTATTTCAGAAAGGTCGACTTCAAATTATGGAAATGGTATTAGATGTCTTCTTTGCTTCACCATACAAACGCCTTCGAAGAAATTCGAATTCACCTCCATTGATGTGAAATATCTCCTGTAGAAATGAGACATGAAGACACGAACCTTGCAGTATGCCTGTATTGCTTTAGAACGTGCACTGAAACGTATTCACATAATTTAGCTCATACATTTACCGTACGGAGTGAAACAACGACACTAAAACATTTTAGTGAGTTACATATTGTGTCTTGATGAAAACATATGAACTGATGACAATAACAAATTACATGAAAGGCTTTTCTGAAAGAAAAGAATCGAGATTTAAACCACAAATAAGTGTTAACCATCGTAGAGTGCCATTGGATTGGACAATGACAATTTTTTGCCTCTCTAATGTATATGCTCATCATTCAAAATAGGTGGTCTGCTTCGTTATATCCTGTGTGAAATACGAATCGCAACCTTTTTTGTGGATCACCACTTAGCAACACTACAGCATTTTACATACCCAGGGCGATGAGCGGCGGCAGGCGCTGTGGGCAGAGGGGGAGGCAGCGCTGTGTAGCGCCGCCACCGCTGCTGCCGGCGAGTGGGCCGCGGAGAGCTGTGCCAAGTGCTGCGGCCAGAGGTGGCGATGTTATTGGGCCGAAATGTTATTACCAGTGTTTCAAAAAATGAAATACGTTACGCATATGCTCCCCTTACACATGTGGCATGAGTGACGTGAATTTAAAATTTTTGTCAACAGTCGGTTTCGATCGCTAATACTGAAGATGAAAGTCGCGCACTTTACCGCAAGACCAAGGAGGGATCTGACCCAGTTATCTTCTAACTGCACACAAGAAGTGCTGTATGAACTCCCGCAGTCTGCAGTGTTGCCAGATTGTGCAGATAGCTGGACTTAGGGCGAATCAGCGCGGCCACTTTTATTGTCCCATGTCGCGATCGGCTCGGACTTAGGCTCAGCGGGGGCCGGCCGGCGGCCAGGTTTTTTGTCAAAGAGTGTACACTGAGACTCGCGATGCCCCCTGAGTGATAAGGAGCGGCTGCAAGGTGTGGTTGAGCGGTGTCATGATCCTACTTCCCTCCACTGGGTCAGGGGCCGACCGCCCAAGTTTTCTAGGGCGAAGCTCTAACTTTACCATTTTTATGTAAAAAAGGTTTGTCACCTTCTTCCATCCGTAACACCTAAATATATATCTGACAAAAACAAATTCCTTGAGAATTCATGGTTATCGACTCTCATATCAATAAAGTGTTTCTGTACTCCACATTCCAGGAAATGTTGGGAAGGCTGTGGTGTCGCACAAGTCCAAAGTGCGCGCCACCTACTTTCGCCGCGCGCCGCCATGCACACACGGCGCGGCGTTCTTACGACGTCTAGAGCCCTGTATTGGGAGAGTACCGCCAACCGGGCGAGCGCCGCCATTCTAGGCCTATCTCGCTATAGCGGCGCTATGAACGGCACTGTTAAATTAGCATTTATGATGAACGGAACTGGTCTGAGCATCGATGTGGTATGACAGTACGTTAAGTAAACAATGAACTTAAGTTTTTAATCGTTTCATCACATCTACAGCGAATATTAGGGAAAAATAGGTAATCTGAGAGCAAGACCTTTATTTTTGAGCAAACTAGTTGTAAAATTGTTTCGTGCTAAGTTTAATGATAAGAGACTTCAAGTCGTTTGATTTAACATATTTGATTTTAAGTACTGGTACTTATTAAAATACAAATGTGTACTTTGGTTATTTAGACTGCTGCTGCTGGGTACTTCAGTAAAATAAACTTTATCTTAAAATTCGAGTTTTGGAGATCTATTTAATGGGCGGTTTCATTTGCCATCCAAACTTTTGTAATATGCAGGCTAAGTATAAATACGAAATTCGTCAAATACGGCACATTATGTTAGATTTTCATGTATTTATATCTTTTAAAAATATCTTTTCTCTTACATGTTTGTCCGTCCAACATTGGTCGCAAGAAACTTGTATGAACAGATAAACCTAGCAGTTTACTCGATATTTCAAAACAAATTTACTTACTTCGCAAAATTTTGCATTCTCGTATGGAAATGCAGTTTTCCTTCCAATGCGGTGTACCCACAATTCGCGTCTTTCCGTGTCTCTTCCGCCCTGTGGAATGCGTAAAACTTTCTACCTCGGACTGTCTTAGTATAACAATTCACTGCCAACACTGCGCCATTTTTCACCATATAAAAAATGGAATATGCTATGTTAAGCTCTTAATTTAATATATAATAAGTGTACACATTTCGAACACCTCTAAATGCTAAAATGACAGCTAGTTAAGTGAAATATGCCATTTACTCTGATGGACTGCTTAGGCCTAAAATGGCGGACGTGCCCCACACGCTCTCAACTGACCAATAGCAGCCGGCGGTTGTCGGCAAGCCACACATAAAAGGTTGGCGCTACTCTCCCAATACAGGGCTCTAACGACGTCGGCCACGAGCGCCCTCTACTACAACTCCGCTCGTGGCCACCACTGAACGACATCTTTCACTTGGGACTGAGATAGGAACCAGTTAGCACTTCGGAATCAGATAGGCACCAGTGAAGACTTGGCTATCGGATAGGCACTAGGCTGGCATCTAGCTCAACTATGTATCAGCATTCTGCAGTACTGAGCTGTGTAAAAGTTAAGTATTGTATAAATTCTGTGCAATATATAACTCGTTCTAATTTACTCTAGTGTTTCTAGTTTCTGCTGTCCCACTGGCTGCTCACCTTCGTACCTGCACAAGCGTGCATCCTTTATTCCTGTGTCGGTCTCTTTTTACTCGGCTGCCGACACCTACGACGGAAACGAGACACAAAAGAAGCGACGAGTCTGGGACACAAAAAAGGCAGCGCAGGTGCACAGTTCCTCTCTTCTTCATGCCTTTTGGAGACACCTATGACAATCAGCCATTGCATGGACTTGATTTGACATATTTTGAAGAAACGACGTTATCCATTTAACATCTCGAAAAATCGTAGGCAATAATACATAAAGCATGAGAATGAGAGAGGTAATCGACAGCCGTTTGTTGGAAGTAATCGCATCAGTATTCGTAACCGATATTAAAAACGCTACCTGGAAATTCTGACACCGCTCCTCGTCAAGTCCATTGTTTGGATCACTGTGTCACTTCACTGAATACATATTAAGTCAAGGGATCGAACGTAACCGTTGCACAGGAAGTGGTGCCTATATTAATAATTCATCGTACGGTGATAGCCAGTTTCTTTCAGTAGCCGCTAAAGCAACAGCGTCGTCGCACGCTATAGCCTGTCTACATTTGTGAACGCACTCCATCACTGGCCATTGTTTCAGGCTTGCTGTGTTTTGATGTTATTCGTGTTACACGTCTATTAAATACGACTGCGCATACTGTGGGGCGGTGATTGCGAATAAACCAAAGGACGGTCTTGATATCCACCTTGTCCAATTCCGAATATACCTCTCCATATAGTTGTCATAAGTAATTGAGGCATCGAAAGGGAAAGGGGGATAAGTGCACTTTAATAAAAAATCCAAGTTAAGTGCTGAAACATACAGGTTACATACGTAACAATGTAGTGGTCAAAGAGTATACGTGACAATTCAACAGGTGTTGATATCTAATGGCAGAAAGTTGAAGGATGAAAAAATAATGATAGCTTTGGAAGCCAACAGGGGTAAAGCGTCTTTGGAAGCCATCAGGGGTGGATGAAGCACTAATTTCCATTGGCTTCTACCAAAACAGATGTTTCGTGAAGCATAGTAGCTGACAATTTTGTGGTGTTGACTTTAAATGAATTATAGCATATGGTGATAACTGCGGAGGACAAAATAAGACTGCTGTTGTCATTAGTGTTTGGTCTTATGTAGTATCCAATACTCAAATTGAGTGTGGTGATCACTGTTTTTTTTTATTTATTCATTTATCGAGTGTGAAAAGGAGTTGTTTGACCCAGAACACTGACAAACAGTAGTTGAAAAGGCCAGCCGCAAATTTATAGTAGTTGATAATATCAATATTATGCACGGTTCCTTCATTAACTTGGTAGGAGCTTTAGACGAATTCCTTCTATCAAAGGTAACAGGAATACAAAAGATGACATGGCTTAGACTAGAAAAGAAAGATCCTTTTACACTACTTTTTAAAGAAACTTTCATTGCACCCATGGATTTGGCCAGAAAAGAACTTAAACCTAAGGAATTATTGGGCAGACAGCGTAAAAGATTTCCACGACTTCAACGTAAAACCACATCGAATCCTATCAAACTAGCAAAATACAATGATCTTCAAAAGATTCTGGGTTTCATCCCCTCGATTCAGCACAAGTTATACAAGACGTTAAAATATGTTGGAAAGTCAGGAAAGAAAGAAGCAGAAAGCAAACAAAAGGATGACGAACGGAATGGCAATGAAGAAGAAAAGCTGGAATGTAAGGAACCAGATCAACTTTATTTTACTGATTGTGATCAAAAATAAAATGACTTTTGATAAGTGGAAAGACAAACATTGTTGTTTATCATGTATTAATATTGTAAGTATTTAATGAAATACATTGCAGTGATTGAGCTTTTCTGTTCATGTATTACTACTGTAAGAATTTTTCTAAAATATATTGATGAGTTGACTGTTTGTCTTTCATTTCAACACTTTCCCTTAGAGTCCAATGGAGGTAATGCAGCATGTTATAGGAAATATATTGATAATATCAGTCCATTGTTTGAATAACGTTACAGTTTTGGAAACAAACAAAGTAAGCCCTAAATATCGTAGAAAAATAGAGTTGCAGCATGAAACTTTTTTGCAAAATGAATTATAACCGTTAAACTTTGACCTTAATTTTCTCAGAACCTGAAAAGTGTCACCTACTTCCTTTGATTCTCGGTGCCTTAATTGGTAACATGAATATTATAATAGAAAATGATAATAAGTAGCAAGGTGGGGAAACCTTGTCTGCTGCCCTGTAGCAGGTAGTCATTTTCTGACATATTGGAAAATTCTAAACAAATGTCTCACTTGTGGCGATGATTGTGGGAAATGGTTATATGAAGTAGTGTTGTACTGTCATGGATGGCAGTGAAATGAAAAGTAAAAAGTACTGATAAACAGTCAGTGGTCCTCTCAGGAGACCAACACAGCTGCCGAGCCTTACATCTTCAGTCTGCAAGACATACCATGAACATCAGAGTTACTTGTCCTCGGGTGAAGAGTCACAAAGAATAAGCATGAAATTTAATAGTGGACATTTACGCACAATATGGAGCTGGGGTATTGTTCACTTCACTTCATTTCCATTTCGTAAATGAATCTTGGGGATGAACACGTCTTCAGGAACCATGACTCGAAGGGAGTGGCTTTGCGATAAGTATTAGCTCTATTGATTGTGTTAGTTTCTTAGGCTAAAGAGGCGGGTTATGTTATGTTGGTCTGGCAGAAATGTCTGCAAATCATTTGGGACTATCTAAACGTTTGGTACTAGCTGTTAAATGAAACTATTTACTACTGCATCGTCTAGCGGCGATATGAATGATAAAATCTTCTGGGGCCACCAGTCGCATCAGGCGGTTAGAATCCCACGAGCTTTTGGCCAAGCTCTCCTTGGCCATTGCCAAGTGGTAAACGACTGCTGCATCGCTGTTGCCTTGCCATTATATAGCCGCGTTACTGGCTGTGACGTCACTGGAGCTAGCTGCGTCGTCATATGAGGTAATGTTTACATCCCGAGTTGGTTGCGTCCAATTTTGGCTGGTGGCTGTGACGTCACTGGGGCTCGCTTCGAGACAGGCCACGGCGAGCACGTCATGCCACGTAAGCTAGGTAGTCCTGAGCCGGCGCGATCGCTAGCAGATTGGGCGGCCGCTGGGACACAGCCCACTGCCTCATAGCGGCCAGCCATTCAGCTAGCTATCGCGCCGGCTCAGGACTACCTTGCTTATGTGGCATGACGCACGCGCTGTGGCCTGCCTTTCTCGTTGGCCTGGGGCTCGCTTCTTGGTCCTGTGTCAACACGTTCTAGAGACAAGGCATTACAACCATCCGTGTCACGTCACACCAATAGGTCGCGATCGCCAGCTGACTGGCTGGCAGCTGCAAGGTAGTGGCTGTGCCCCAGCGGCCAACCACTCTGCTACCGATCGCAGCCTACTCTGTATGACGAGACACAGACGATTGTGAAGCGTTGTCTCTAGAAGGTGTGGCCCACGTCTGCCATGTCTTCTTCAATCACGCTATGGCCAGGTCCCAAGTTGTGCTGAACAGCAAGCAGACTTTCTTATTAATCGTGTTCTCCTATATTTTAATTTCAATTCCTTCCTTTATAACACTACCCCAATATTCTTTCGTTTTAGCAATGTGTTATAAAGGAAGCCAATGAAATTAAAATATCTGAGAACACGATAAATAAAGAGGTAGGCTTACTGCTCAGTACAGTTTGGGACGCAGCCATAGTCTACATCGACATCTACATACATACTCCAGAATTCACCGTAAGGTGCGTGGCGGAGGGTACACTATACCGCTATTAGGCATTTCCTTTCCTATTCCAGTCCCAAATAGAACGAGGAAAAAAAGACTGCCTATATGCCTCCGTACGAGTCCTAATTTCTCTTATCTTGTCTTTGTGATCTTTATGCGAAATGTAAGTAGGCGGCAGCAAGATCGTACTACACTCAGCTTCAAATTCCGGCCCTCTAAATTTCCTCAACAGAAATTCACGAAAAGAACATCATCTTTCCTCCAGCGATCCCCAATTGAGTTTCCGGAGCATTTCCGTGACACTCGCGCATTGGTCGAACCTACCAGTAACAGATCTAGCTGCTCGCCTCTGAAGTGCCTCTATGTCTTCCTTTTAACTGATCTGCTGCGGGTCCCAAACACTTGAGAAGTACTCAAGACGTGGTATTACAAGCGTTTAATACGCGGCCTCCTTCCAAAAATTCTCCCAATAAACCGAAGTCGGCTTTCCGCCTTACTCACAACTGTCCTTAAATGTTCGTTCCATTTCATATCGCTCTGCAATGTTACGCCTAGATATTTGAACGACGCGACAGCATCAAGAAGCTCACACCTAATGCTGTATTCGAACATTATGGGATTGTTTTTCCTACTCCTACATCACCTTACATTTTTCTACATTGAGAGCTAGCTGCCATTCTTCGCACCAACTAGAAATTTTGTCTAAGTCATCCTGTATGCTATTACAGTCAGTTAAGGACGACACCCTCCTATACACCACAGCATCATCAGCAAACAGCCGCAAATTACAACTTACTCTGTCCATCAGATCATTTATAGTGAGGTTGAAGCGGACGCGGCGGACACGGGACGAAGAAGCGAGCTCCAGTGACGTCATATATGGCGAGGCAGCTAGATCCTGTGACGTCACTGCCAGCAGCGCGGCTACATAATGGCAAGGCAACGGCGATGCAGCAGTCCTTTACCACTTCACAATAGCCAAGGTGAACTTGGCCGAAAGCTCATTGGATTCTAACCACCGGACGCGGCTGCAGGCCTGAGAAGATTTTATTCAAATGAAAATACGTTTCACATCCTTGAATACCATTGCATTTCGCATTTATGGAAGAAGCTTTGTGTGTGGTACATCTTTTTAGGACGTCAGTATTATTTCTTGTAAAATACCTTCCTAAGAAAGCAAATGTTCAACTTATCCACACTTTATTGACGTAGTGCCCCTGCCCATATTATTTATGTCTCAAAGAACAGAAACACATATATGTGTGTTTAGAGGGAGACAGACTGTGATCTAATTTTGATGCACACCACGCTCGAACTTTTAAGGGCAACGGCGAAATGGCGCGAGTAATGAGTAGAATGAGGATGGGCACAATGTCAGAAGTTTGTGAATAAGCTGAAGACTTGCGTCTCGAGGGAGGCGGTAGTCTGGGCAGATTTGACGATCACTGCGTCCGGGTGGCGAAGTGGGCAGCACAAATGCATAGTAACTAGCAGACCACATTAAAATCCAGCCTGGAATAAATCTTTCCCTTCTAACTTATTTCAATGACTACTGGCATCCATGAAATCTTGATTGTCTCAAAATTTTATGATCTTAGATCAACAGACAGTACCGAACAGGTTTTGATGAGTTATTTTGCAAATATATTTGAATCGCATTAACATGGTTGATTAATTTTTATTTATTTATTGCTCTTTTTTACAGCCCCAAGGGACCTTACACCTTGGTATGTGACACAAATTTTAACTTCATACCTTTATCCTTTATTCAGAAAAGGGGATGTTATCTATCGACCAGACAGATACATGGACATAGAAGTTATACTAAAAGGGTTCCATTTATCACGACTGCGTTACGAAACTCTATAAACGAATTAAATCTTTGCTTGGACATCCAAAAGTAGTACATACGTCATACCCTGGAACCTGACATATAGTTACCAGATATCAAGGATTGGAAGACAACGAAATTCTTGTGGTCAACACGAGGATTTGCTGGTTTTTTAAGGGACCATCGCCATTTACTATATACGGACACATACAAATTTTAACTGAAATAAAATAACTATTGCTTCTGTGGTATAACAAGCAACACACAAACGTAGAAATCGGACTATAGCGAGCCAGAACTGAGTGGGCATCTTGTGTTTAGCTATACAATCTCGAGTGAAATTTTTACAAAAGGGTATAAATAAACATTCACAGATTAAGCCCACGCCAAATCCTCGAAGTCAGTGCGAACAGACTGAGACAGTGTGTAAATATGCATGAGATCGCAGAAGGATGTGCAAATGTTTGTAAATCTAAAGGACGTAACTACTGCGGTTATCAGTCCCTCTGCTTACGAACTGCAACGGCGAGTCAGTAAATAAGACGCAAAATGAGGTAGACACACCAGTACTTCGTTTACAAGCCTGGAAATAGCTTTAATTTGCAGCTGACTCCACCTGTAAATTTAAACACTCATCACATCGTTCGAGAAGGCTTTAAAAGCCTGCAGCTTGCAATTTTTGTGACAGCGCTTGCATCCTTTAAGCGCTGTAGCTTTATTTGGTTCCTTAAACTGCTGCAACCCTCAATATGTATGTGTTGCAGTCGTAGAGAAATACCCCTACACAACGCGCAGTACTGGCGCTCCTACCTCAGTTTGCCACTTATTTTTTACTGCCTCACTCTCGTGCTTAAACTAACATATGCTACGAGAGCTTACACACGCATTACTAAAGAAAAAAAATAAAGAAAAAATAATTTAAAAAAAGTTTGCAGTGAATGAGAAAAACACACTGTTCTGTGAAGGATGTTGAACTAATAAACTATACACAAAATGTTCAGTTACTTCCTTCAGTTGGCACGAGCCCCCAGTGCTACAGCAAGAAATAATTTAAAAAAAAAATAATTCATCCATTCACCGCCTGTGTTTCCTTGGGTCTCTGTGAAGTGCGGCTGTAGACCCTATTTGCTATAATCTGGCTGTGTTGTGTCTAGGGGTACCAGCCACACCTGCTGCAATGTCCCCAAAATGTTTTGCTTTAGATGAATGCAGGCAGGGACAATAAACACACAAACGACACGTTCACTTTAACCAAACGGAAGTTTATTTCACCTAAGAACCACCACTCCTGAATTTAGAGTAAACCCTGAGTTCTTTAAGGCTGCCACAAAAATAAATGGAAACATAATTGAGTAGTCCCACAGTCGCTGGATAAAATTAGAGTCCAGCAACAATCATGAAAAATTTAAAGTCCCACTGTCGCAAAATATAGTTTAAGTCCACGAAGCACCAAATAACAAATTTTCTAAGTTCCACACTTGGACACTGTTTTGTCCTCGTCGGCCTATCTTTCGGGAAAGGATCTGCTCAGGACGCGTGGGATGCGTGGACAGCTTAAACAGCTATACAGATTAGTAATACAAGTTTTATTTACTAAGGTATACAAAATACTCAACTTTGGTTTATGTCTGTTCTCGCGGCGGCGTCTTCTTGCACGATGCTAGCTGCGCTGAGTCATAGTGACTGCCTAGTTCGGAGTCGAGTTCGGAGTGCCCTTCCAGACGCATGTCGCCTAGATAAAGCTGGTTCTAGAGGGCGCGCTTCCCTGTTGCTCCCTCCAGGAGGCGCGGTGCCGGCGTGTGATTGGCTGCCGGTCATCCGCCGCCTTCTTCGTGATATTTTTTGGTGCGTCTGTCGTGTGGCGCTAACTTTACGCCCACAACAAACACTTCGCTGAAAATTTACAAGTCTTCATGCGACTCCCCAGTCACCCATCATAACGCACACGTCTTGTCTATCTGACCCACACTAACAGACTGCCTACACTAACCAAAATGGCCGCCTTAAATACCCGCGCTGGCTTACTCTGAAGTCAGATCAGTGTCTTATCTCCACAAAAATACCTTTTACGTATTATATGAATGAAACAAATACATGTGATGACAATATATAACAGAAATTTTCCGCTGAAACAGAATGTGCCATAAAAAACATTGTACATATCTTAGTTTTAACATAACGGTCAAATTAAATTTTTCCGTTATGAGTTTTGACATTTTAAATACAGATTACTCACTAAACTATTGATATTATTTCATTAGCTATTTACTTAAGTCTAGTTTATCGTACTGCCGCTAATACTACAGTTATTATTGTTTATTTATTTAAAATCCAGCTTTTATACCTGGGAACCACGTTTTAGGCCTCTTTTTCAAACTTAATGAATATGTCCAAAAACCAAAAATATATCTTAATAGTACTCACTTAGGTCTGTCAATTGACACCTTGTATGTAACATTTGGTTAAGCCGTTTTCAAGATATATTGTTTACAAACTTGTCATTTTACAATGATTTTTTATTTACAATCACTAAAGTGACTGAAGGCGCTTTTATATGAGCACGGCTGTCTAATTGTCAGCTTTAAAATGAGCCTCACTCCTTAGTACCATATATGGATCAATAGTTACTAATTTTTAAGTAGTTTATGGCATATTTCTCCAAGGCAAAACAGTTATTCTCCCACCGACCGCCATTGAGTCCATAACTGCCTAGATCTTCCAGTCATGTGTCTGGATACGGGAGGCCCTGACGATGCAGTAGGCACAGTGTACTGTATGCGAACTGAAACAGTGTCCCAGATTGTTGAGCCAGCAAGGGTAGGACCTGTCGACGCATAATGGCTGTGACGTATTTCTGTGCCTTCAGTGCTTTCGAAGCACTCCTAGAGGTGATCTGAACGTATCCTATTACTCCCCGCACCATGATACCAGTGGTTACATCTGTGTGTCTCAGTAATATTGACCCTTGACGCCGCCAAACCCAAATACGGTGATCATCGGAGGTATGGAGAAGGGAGTCGCTAAATATGATGTGAAGATATTCATCCCCTGCCCATGCATCGTGGGCACGGCACGTCACCAAATGGTGTCAATGGCAATCAATGAGTAGGAGGTAGGAACCGAATGTGGCAGATTCGAGTCGTCGGGGCACCTTGCGGGACTAGCAGAACTTCGAATGTTCAAATGTTTGTTAAGCTTATGGGACTTAACTACGGGGTCATCAGTCCCTAAACTTACAAACTACTTATGAACTACTTACGAACTAGGACGGCACAAATATCCATGCCCGAGGGGGGATTCGAACCCCCGACCGTAGTGGCCGTGCTGACCGTGACTGGAGCGCCTCAGTCACCTCGGCCACCGCGGCCGGCGCAGAACTTCGTAGAATCTCCAACAGATGTTCGTTGAGGGCGGGTGCCGGGGTTGCGGGATCACTCATTTCTTGGCACACCATACAATGGTCCTCCATCGGAGTTGTGTTTAATGGTAGACCTTAACGATATGCCTGGGTACCATCATGTATCCACTGTTTCTGACATCGAGCCACTGTAATATCTGAATGACCCACATGCCTTGAAGTTGTACAATACGACCTTCTCGCTCTAAGCAGTCCAGCGATGCGGCCTCTGTGAAATGCATGCAGTTGGTGGATAGGTTGTCTAACGCGCCTACGAGGCATCGGGAATTCTTTGTATTGTGCATAAATGTCTTCCTTCACTGACTGACTCACGGCAATTAACTGGTGCCACCTTCGCAACAACAGGGCGGTTGACATTACGAATGCGCTCTGGTGGATGTTGTACACATTACAGAGCCGTGTAAGTCTAATCATTTACTCAAACATCAATGGTATGCATGTTGACCCAAATGGGATAGTGTTGGACCTCTTCTTCTGGGTGCATTACTTTTTTTTGTCAGGTAGTGTAAATTCATATACTTCCACGATTACCGTTTTCTCACGCGCAGTTAGGTAGCCACAAGTAATCATGAAGAACTCAAACATTTAGTACAGTCTCTTACTCTTTATTTCATTGTTGTCACTACTAATAATGGGAAGTAACGTTCACGAGGCACTCGCCAAGCACACACCTTTCGACTGGATTGCCACAGGGTAGTGCGTGATTGATTACTCCAAATAATTCGTTTACACTTATTCAGTATCCAGTGGTCTCTCTATTTACAGTACCTCAAATTTCACTTAGCATTCACTATGAAAGTGTATGCCTTATGAAAACCTGCTGGACTATTACACTCTCTTCTCGTTAACTCCTTATTACTGTGATTGCTCTAGCTGGACAGCTGATAGCAGTTTTTGCTCACGAGTGATTCGTTCCGCTGATTACATGCCACACTCATTACTGCCGAACGGTTCGTGTCCGTCAGTAAACGAAATCTGCGTGGCCTTGGTTTAGCCGCGGTTGTTCCTTCACGGTTCGTCCTGACTATATCACATCGCCAACAGTAGACTTACACAGTTTTAGAGGGGTGGAAATGTCCCTGGTGGATTTATTACTCAAGTTGAATCCAACATCCAGTCCACTTTCGAACTCACTGACTTCTCCTGACAGACCCGTGCTGTCACTACTCAAAAATGTTCAAATGTTTGTTAAGCTTATGGGACTTAACTGCGGCGTCATCAGCCTCTAAACTTACAAATTACTTGTAGACTACCTTCTTCCAGAGACAACACAAACATCCATGCCCGAGGGAGGATTCGAACCCCCGACTGGGAACGGCTCACACATCGGAGAATTAGCGCCTCAATGCGCTCGGCTACACCCCCGCGGACTCCCGCTACTGCTCCTTTACTGACAACTGAATATGGAATACTGCTCCACTCACTCAATACTTGTTGTTCCGCATCTTGTGACATGTAGTCAAAAAATGTTTGTAAATCTATCGGACTCAAGTGCGTGCTTATCGGTCCGTAGCTTACAAACTACTTAAACTAAGGTAAACTAACCTAAGGACAACACACACCTATGCCCCAGGGGGGACTCGAAACCCCGACGGCGAATGGCCACGCGCACCGCAGCACGGCGCTCCAGTACGCGCGGCCAATCCGCCGCGGGGAACATGTAGTCGTCAGTTCTACATTATAGAGGGCTCTTCAGTCACCTTTGATCAGATACTGCATCTGCGAGGCGCATTTAAAAAGTACGTTTCCGTATTTCTTTTGTGTTTTCGAATAAAGACAACACAATTGCAAGAAAAAAAATTATAAGCAAAAGGTACAACTATTTTTCGACGTATCACTAAACGAATTTCGGCACTTGTCATATATAATGCTCAACCTTTGTATTCCTGTGTCGTAGGCCCCTGCCGGCTGTGAATGGGACCGGCGTGTAAGAGTCGTCTTCAGTTCTTCGTCGTTGTCAAAATGCTTGCCGGAGGCAGTATTTTCTTGAGGTGCAAAGAAACGAGCACAAGAGGCGTGCAATCAGTGATCTCAAATATTAATACTGGATACACAACTGTAGTGGTTCGTATCTGTGGAAAACGTGACACTCTTCAATTGTTATGTTGGCAACTCCGTACGTATAGGTCGTGTTGTTGTTTTGAACCCTGTCCTCTGAAAATAAGTTATCAACGATTGATTAATAAATACATGATGATGAAGTTAGTGTCACTTATGGCTTTAGAGAAGTCAAAGGAAATAAAATAGAGTTCAGAACCATATGTGAGTTATATTTTTCTTCGTAACTACTGTTTCTATCACATTTCATTAAATGAATAAATTGCACTGCTGTAGACGGTATTTCTAGTGTTCAGTTTTAAATTTGCCTTTTGTCTATAGCCTACTAATTTCCGTTTGAACTTACGGATTGAATATACGCTCTATGTGGAAAATCATGCTTATATCATACGCTTCGAGTCTGCCGTTATTACACTTTATTAAATTGTCTACAACAGTGTAATTTATTCATTAATTGCAAAGTGGGAGAAACACTAGTTCTGAAACAAAATATAACTCAAGTATACGTTTTCCACGACTCGTGTCTATTTCTACTGCTTAGATGTAGGAGTTCGGTTAATTATATGTCTCGAATATTTTGTAAATATTATTCATATTTTCAGAACAGATAGTGCCCGTTGTATATGAGTTAGTTTCTACGTAAGCAACTAGTAGAAACGATTATAAATTTGAGAATGTTAAATTCTTCGTAACCACATTATACTAACAGCTGGATGGTGTATGACAGATATATGTTCACTAACACGGCGTCGACCGTCACGACTTCGTAACACACAGTACTAACTACAGATTATCTTTGAGCTCACTGCGTGCAATGCAGATGTTGTGCTGCCCCATTGCAGTGGAGCCACAGGACTCGGCACACGATAAATCAGTCAAACCTTAAAATCGTAAATCCGTAAATACTAACACGCTAAATCCGTATTTAATAAGGTCGACCCTGAATGTGCGGAAACATGGTCAAAGAGAAAGTACGAAGAGACAAGTTTCACATAGGGATTTAAGGTAAAAGACACTGTTTTGGCAAAAATGGCCCTTTCACGCAAATAAATGTATTTGTAATAACCTTCTTGGTAAAGACGCACTTCCATAGCCTTAAATCTACCTGAGCTAAATGTTAGTTGTAGGTACTTACATGAAGTATTGTGCAAGACATTTCGGTAGTGTTAGTGGAGTATATATATAATGTTTGTAGCGCTTATGGGACTTAACTACGATGTCATCAGTCACTAAACTTAAAAACTACTTATGAACTAGCTTATACTAAAGACGGTACAAACATCCACGCCCGAGCGGGGATTCGAATCTCCGACCGCAGCGACCGTGACGGGCACGCCGCAGACCGCTCGGCCACCGCAGCCGGCAGTTAGTGGAGTGTTCTCCACAGTGATTATAACGATGTTGATTTCACTGGGAAGGGTTTTTACTCCTGGAATTCCTCTAAATATTTCTAAAATACTGTTGTTTTCCTTCTTCAGACAAATTTTACTGTCAGAAGCTACGTCATCTGAATTGTTCACAATTATCTCAGTTTTGTTGATTACAGCCGTGTTCTTTCCATGTTCAATTCTACTGCCACTGTCTGTAACATTATCTGAGACATCAGGGACACGGGCCGAAGCCTTGAATAGACTAGACACGACCTTTATTTCCTGGATCCGTCAAAGTAACGCAAGTAACTCTTTTCTAAAGTTACATCGTTATGGACAATAAACTTCAGTGCAGGTTCACTTAACGTTATCACTGAGAAAAAAAATACTATATCGGACAGCCCGGGAGATATTTGTCAACTATATTTAGAGAAAATGTAAAACAAGCTATAACAATTAAGCAATCCAGTATCTAAAAGTGAACACCTCACGACAATCTCGAAAACGCTATATAGATGTTAAACTTATACAAAAAGGACCAATAATGACCATTTTATAAGAATTAGAAATATTTTACACTCCGACAAACAAACTCACCTTATAATAAATGAACAAATAGACATAAAACAAAGATTTCCTCG
The DNA here is from genome assembly GCA_026315105.1 of Locusta migratoria. Lineage (NCBI taxonomy): Eukaryota > Metazoa > Arthropoda > Insecta > Orthoptera > Acrididae > Locusta > Locusta migratoria. Next base: position 732,054,669 of record CM048755.1, on the reverse strand, counting down.
AAACAATGTCTTCATACATCCAGAGTAATTTAGTGTATCGATGGTATTGATCCAAACAAACCGCTGTAGCCGTACAGTATCGTTGACCATCCCAACAAGACACAAAAATATGTGCGACAGATTACATCGAAGATATACCCTTCGGATTGCTAACTATATCGTTGGTCTAGATCTAAACAATGTGCTGTAATCATACAATATCGTTGAGCAACCTAAGTAACTGTCCGAATAACATAAAATTTCAATGAAAACTAACTAAAGAAGAACTTATGGTGTGGCAGAACAATTAACGATAATGGATTTAAGACACAAGATTAAGAAAGTACGTAAAAATCTTATTTTATGTAAAAAACATTATGGTATCCTGCCATGTTGTTGGTAACAAACAGTTGCAGATAACCTGGAGATGGCATTATAATCGAAATGGCCACAATACAAAATAAATATTATACGAACGGGTGAAAATATGTTTAATAGTATATTTTTAATAGTTTATTTGTAAGACGGCTGGTACATTGAATGTTGTCTGATGATTTGGAAGGAAAAGGTAAGATACAGCTGTTCTGTACTGGAAACAGTTTCGACTGACAATGAGTGATTTAGGATAAATTGGACGGTCATTCTTTTTGGTGCATTACCTGCAGCTTGTTGTAAATGTGGAGATATTTAAGTTAATGTGGAAGGAAGTGAAAAACATCTGTGTAATATTGTAGTCCATTTTCAATGGTACATTGCTCGAAACACTCACGTCAATTACATAACTAGGCGCAGCACTGCGAAACGACATGTAACAGACCTAGCACTTAAGGTCAGTTGCAGGAAAGGCAAATGGACAAATGCGGTTTGTTGGGAGGGTTCTGAGAAACCCTAGTGCATGTATAATAGAGACTGCATACAGAACGCTCGTTACCCCCTGCTGAGTACCACTCAAGTGCCCCGGACACCGGTAGGATGCTAACGGAAGGCATAGAAGCAATTCAAAGCCGAGGTGCTAGCGTTGCTAAAGGCCGATTCGATCACGACAAGAGATCGCTGTTCCGCGAGCTGATATTTGAATATCTTTAAGCAAGAGTACAATTTAGAAAGTTTAAAGAACCAGAATTTGCTAGAAACAACAAGAAATTTCCATTTCTTCCAGCGTTCATGTCGTTTATGGATGGTAACGACAAAGTCCAGCCGCGCAAGGGTGGCCGTGCGCTCTAAGGCGCCTTTCTGCGGAGTGCGCGTTTGTTACTGTTTTTTGGATATGGTAGTTTTCTTTAAGGGTGAGCAGGTGTTTTTTGTTGTTGTTTATTCTTAAGATTTCCATGTCTGTGTCTCTGGTGGTGATTTTATGTTGGTTTTGCTGTAAGTGTTCTGCAAATGTTGAGTGACTTGTTTTATACTTCCAGGCTTGTACATGCTCTTGATATCGGGTGTCAAATGTTCTTTTAGTCTGACCAATGTATCTTCCATCACATGTGTTGCATTTCAGTTGGTATATTCCTGATTTTCTGTATGGATCTGTATATTCTATTGATTTTGGAAAATATTTTTGAAGTGAGTTTTTAGTTTGTTGGGCTATTTTGATGTTTTATGAAAATATTGGATATTCTGTGTGTGTATTTGTGATTGTATGTCATTGTATACAATCTGCACAGACAAAAACACAGCCACACTGTAGTAAAGTGATAAATAAATATACCGGCATTCCATTTATAACAGGTGATATGTAATCTGTATGCATTTCAAAAAGTGAAGTGATGTGATGTGCTGTGATGAAACGGAAGAAACGACACAAAAACGCACGAAAAGTACTGTACACAGCAGAATAACACACGCTAGGAACAAACTAACTCCAGCCAACAAGACGGAGAAACAGTAGTAAAACGTAAAGAAGAGACATCAACACCGTGAGTAGACCGATTATTAAGTTAAAAACACTTAGGCCTAACGTGCACAATGTTTTTTTTCCTTTTTTTTAAGTTTTTAATCTATTTATCGAAAACAAACTGTACAAGCCTTTGTATCATTTACAGACCACAGAAGATGCTTTTAAAATAAAAAGCGAAACGCGTCTGGTGTAAAATAAATCTCTTAATTGCAGTCAGCATAAGACGGAATACCTTTAATAATCAATTAGTACAAGTAGTTTGTAACCGTAGGGACAGATGACCAGAATAGTAAAGTCCCATAGATTTACAAACATTTGAACTTTAGATTTTCGGACATGTGTGTGTGTGTGTGTGTGTGTGTGTGTGTGTGTGTGTGTGTGTTCGTGTTGTCCTTAGCATAAGAAGTTTGTAAGTCTAGGGATTGATGACTGCTGCAGTTTGGTCTCATAGCTTTACAGACATTTGAAAATGTTTTGATAAAGTAAGCTAGCTTTTGGTTCCTATAGAGGAACTCGGTATCCACATTTAACATTAGCTTGTGGATTAGGAAACGAAATGACCAGCAATGCTACAAAGTATACAACCGAGCGAAGTGGCGCAGTGGTAACCAAATGTTCAACAATCTATCGGACCAAACTGCGTGGTCATCAGTCCGTAGCTTACAAACTAATTAAACCTAGGTAAACTAACCTAAGGACAAACACACACACCCATGCCCCAGGGAGGACTCGAACCTCGACGGCGAGCAACCGCGCGCTCCGCAGCGAGACGCTTAAGACCGCTCCGCTACTCCACCGCGGCGCAGTGGTAACCCACTAGACAGGCATTTGGAAGGACGGCGATTCATCTCTGCCTCCAGCCATTCAAATTTAGGTTTCCGTGATTTCCTTATATCTCCCTAAGAAAATGCCGGGATGTTTTCTTTGAAAAGTCAAGACTGATGTCATCCCAAATTCTTAATCAAAAAATCCGATAATGTGCTCCGTCTGTAATAACCACGACGTCGACGGGACGTTAAACCCTAATCTTCTTTCCTTCAAACTTTGTATTTTTTCTCCGTGAACTTTAATACCGTTTCCTAATTGATTCCTTTATTGCTTACTCGGTGTACAGATAAAATAACTTCGGGAAAAAGCTACAGCCGTGTTCCACTCCCTACTTCTTCTAGGTCATAATCCTTTAATCTGATAACTCTCACCTGATTTCTGCACACGTGTTATATTTCTTGTAGTTTCTTAAATTTACTCCTGTGAACTTCAATGCGTGAATTCCAATATTTTCTAAATTCATACAAGCTATAAAAACTTTTTCACAGTACCCTATGCCATTGTATAGATACTTGCGGAGGGCGTAAAACGTAGAAGCCGACGGCAAGATCACTGCAGTCACACAAGAAAGTTGGAGTGGGCAATGATGACGAAGGAAACGGTCGTCTGCTGGTCTAAATCAAGGTTAAAACTTAATAGCCGAAATAGTGTGGACACACCTACTCCCGCCGTAAGAAAGGTTCCAATTTTCTCAGCTGGAATTTTGACAACGGTTATGGATCTTGGCAGTCTCAGAATAACTGAACCACGTTACGCTGGTAAAGACTGCGAAGTATTTTCTAAAATCGAGCGCCATCGATAACATTATTGACCGAAATATAAATTATTAATTCGCCATTTCCGTTTGATAACCTTTCTTGCAAAATATATTAACCTTAACTCAATTTTTCTTAGAAAGGTAAACAACATGTAACAATAGCTACAGTCTCTATCGCTTTACAGTTTCTATCTGCAGCCATGTTCTAGTGTTTTTACAATAAAACCACGTTTTGCTAGTGAAACGAAGCGGAAAATCTTTTTCACGATCCCACGGCTACTGGTAATTATAATTTTAAACGTTAATAATACATACAGGGAAGGTGCGAACGTCACTGAAAACTGGGTACCGATATAAACAAAAGTTTGAATTTATATGTCATCACAAATACAAACATTTATTAACAACTGCCGCAGTGCCACATTTATATAATGTTTCTGACGCGGAAATTCTTTCGTCCTTCTTTTCATCGTGACAGTTCGGAAAATAAGTTTGACAGATCAAGCTTTCACTAATTTCATTATTGTGTTTCTTTTGTTTGTCGTTGCATTGTATACCAACTTAACAAAGCGTAACTATCACCATTTGACAAATAATAAATTAGCGGCTTAAATATGTCTATTTTACTACGACTTGCTGTTGCTTTTATTTTCTGATAACCAACTGTCCAGTGTCTTTTGCGCAACCCCGTACAATCAGTCATTAGTTAGTAACGACTTAAGTGTCTCAGTTTTTGTTGAAAGAACAAAAATTACGAATTGCTTTAACCGTGAATTAATGCCAAGGGCAGCTACACCTTTTCTTCCGTTTCACAACGGAAAAATATCCGAAGGCGTGCATTTGAATGTTTCTCCGACGAACCGTAAACAAGAAGCTATGTCAGGTCGAAGAGCGAGCACGTGGAAAGAAACGCTCTAAACACCGGCTTCTTCCGTACGCGTCGGCCGGGGTTATGGAAACAAGGTGGATGCTCATGCTGTTTCACTTTTACGTCAAGAAGGTAATTATTATAATAGATTCAGTTTAGGTAAAAATCTTCCCCGACTGCTCGCCAAGGTTGTGCGACGGTTGCCGAGTGGGATATAACAGCAGGCTCTCTCCGAGCACCTTAGATGTGTCAACATTTTTCAAATCAAATGTTCAAATGTTTGTGAGCTCTTATGCAACCAAACTGAGTGGTAATTAGTCGCTAGACTTACACACTAATTACTTGACCAACTTAAATTAATTTACGCTAAGGACAACACAAACACCCATGCCCGTGGGAGGATTCGAACCCCCGACCGTAGCGTCCGTGCAGACCGTGACTGGCGTGTCGCAGACTGCTCGGCCACCGCGGCCGGCAACATTTTTCAGCAACATGCTGTACATCTAAATAAGAAATGCAAATATTGGAGTAACCCATGAAAAACAAAGTAATAATGCCGTTTCTCAAGAGAAAATACATATGCCCCATAACTATTGTGACACATTGAAATAAGTTTTTATATACCATTACGGATGCTTCAAAAAACCCGACTGTATATTCAATGTAAACGCAGAAGCTTCAGATGAGACTTACACAAATTGTATCTTTATTTCCGTAGCATTATTCTGTTTACTGCTTCCGTGGAAAGAAGATAAGCAACAAAAATTTGTGTTTGTCGACATGGGTGATAACTGTATAGTGAGTTGCGTCGAAAAGGAATTCTGTTCTTATTGTGACGGTATGCGTAGTATTTTGGTTAATATGTACTTGGAAACATCCATTCTGATCGGTTTCTAGACACAGATTAATAACTTTTCAGTACAAATATAAATTCTGATTATCACCGTATACCCACTAGCACTCGGCATATTATAAAGATCTTCATTATAGAATTCAATGAAGTAGACTTGCGGTGAAATACAGTATTATTTTAACACTGAAAGTGATCAACCTGTGAGTACTACGCAATTGCAATGGAAGCTGCCAAGTGGATACTTACTTCGTTGCCACTCATACTGCCAAATTAGGTAACAGAATTCGTATTTTGAAACAACTCAGTCCATCACTGTCACTCATTGCTATACAAAAAAATTTTCATAACTTCTTGTAACTGACCTAGTACACAAGATCACATTAAAAATAAAGATGCAACTTATTTTGCTCCATGTGAAGATGAACTTCAAAAGTATCGAAAACTAATTTGAGTGGATAAAGAAATGGCCTGTATAACGAAGCAGTCGGTTACAGTTTTCTGTATTTACATACAAGTGCTAAAGAAAGTTTCCTTGTTTACCATGAAAGAAAGAAAATTCGTGAAATTCTTTAAGAGTGATTGTACATAATAGGCTGTGATTATTTCGTGGCGCTGATAAAGAAGGTTGTGTTCCGCAGAGGTAATCCTTTGGAAAAGAGCAGCGGACCTGAGTGGTTTGCAGTTTACAGTTTTGAGTTTTGTTGATATGCAACATATTAGAGAAGGCATGTGATCAGGTGAACTTGCATGTCTATGTGGGGACTACCAAAAGTACAGTTGGTGGCAGTCAGATTATTAGTATCTTCCAAACGCTAACGCGGAGTCTCTTGAACTTATTTACTGCTGTTTGAAAAGACGGTTACCTAATGGTTCCCACCTGTTGATAAATTGACAGGAAGCAGCAAGAAAAATGTAACCATCGTATTTGTTGTTTTGACAGATATAGGTAATTATAAAGTGGTGTGTAAAGTTCAACTATATTAACAAATGAACAACGTGTGCCTCAGAAAACAGCAGAAAGTATAAAACGTAACGTCACGACATCTGAGTCATTAGAGATTAACCAATTTTGAAACGGAGAACTGTAAGAAGAAAATTTGGCTTTATCTTAATCACAGCAATTTTCCCGGAATTCACCTAAAGTGATTTACGGAATCCATGAAAACCCCAGATCCAGATGGCTGAACAGGAATTTAAAACCCACCCAACCCAATAGCAGTCCAGTTTCATAATCACTGTATAACCTCGCTCTTTACCATCAACAACAAGAATAGGTGACACTAGAAATGATAACTGTTTGAATATATATATATATATATATATATATATATATATATATATATATATATTACGAGGAAATATATTCGATAACGTTTCTAGAAAAGTAATCTTTAAGGACTTTGGCAGGAGATCATGCTGTGATGCAGAACGCCACAAGAGTTTGCCACAAGAGTTTGCCGATCATGCCCGTGACCCCTTCGCACTTATTAAATGTGTTTTTAACAACGCGCACTCCTCTCATTAGGATATTTTCTATCTCCTCTGCCAACCCTCACATAAGCATCTATCTGATGACCAATATGCCAGTATTGGTCGAAAGTGTAATTTGCAGGCTTTTATTGATGGACTACACTTCTTTAGGAGTCTTCCAATGAATCTCGATCTGGAATTTGCCTTAGGTGTTCATTCCACTTCAAATCGCTATGCATAATCCTGGATATTTATGAAGGTAGCTGGCCGCGGCGGAGTGTCCAAGCGTACTGAGGCGCTATGCTCCGATGCGCGAGGCAGTTCCCCGTCTGGGGTTCGAATCCCCCTAGGGCATGGATGCTTGTGCTGTCTTTAGTATAAGTTAGTTTATAAGTAGTATGTAAGTTTAGGGACTGATAACCCCGCAGTTAAATCCCATAAGGTTAACAAACATTTGAACATTTTTGAAGGTAGCTGCTTCCATTGCTCGTTCCGAAACTGTGTTGTCAGACAGTAATGCAACTTCGCTTTATGTATTCGGAATGCGTTGTATTTGTTTATGTTGGGATCAGTTGCCTCCAACCCCCTGCACCAAGCATTGACACGCTGCAGCAGATCCTCCTGCATTTCGCTGCAATTTTCCAGCGTTGCTACTTGTAATTGTGAAAACTTTGAGTTGTACGGACACCTAAAAATACTAAAAGCGTAGAGAATAATCCATATCCTCTTAATAACGTCTCACAACTCGCTGGAGGTAATTGGAACAGGGTTCCAAGCACTGACAACAGTCTTACACATCCCAGATGGAAAAATGGATAATCGGTGTCATATTCATCGCAAACTACCATAGACTAGCACCAATGTACACTAGTGGAAAATGAAATCTGAAAATCCCTAGATACTTGACACAGAAACGAAATACGCAATGATCATAAAGGAATCATGTCGTGAGCATGAAAATTCAGAGCCCATTACAAATACAGCTGATATATGGGAAGAGTAGCACGGGTTTAGCCAGGGACAGCTGCATAAGACGATAGGGGTTTGATAATCGTAGCACATATTAGAACAAAAATTGCCTCTTATAGTGTGCTTTGCCGTGAAGAATGGTGGTCCTAGCTAATCCCCATCATCGCATGGCTTGGCTACGATGATGTCTCCAAAGACGCAGCGTGATAAATTAGTGGGACAAAGCTGTATTTCGCTCTGAGAACAGTTTCCACCTACGTCTTTGTGATGGTCTTTCGCGATGGAGTTATCTCCCAAAAGCTTAATAATCGGTACCTATAGAAGCAGGTATTCGTGCTGTGTTGTAACATATTATACTTTGAGATCTGTGAGTCCATGTTCATGTGTAATTTCTTGTTTACATTATTTCTGTCGCTCTTCAGCTGAACATAGTCATAGAAAAGTGGTGGAGGGGACGATCCGCGCTCCCCCGCGTGACTGTGTTCAATCGATGAGGCTATAGTGGCCAAGTAGTAATCTTAGGTGTGGTGCGGGGTGGGAGTGGGTATACAAGGAGATACAGAGTATTTTTAAGTTTTTGTAACGAAAATGGCGACTTGTAAACATCCATACAAGAATTTTGAGGTATGACCCCGTTTAAAAATTCCACACAATTACTAAAATGACGACTTAAATAATTTTCTTTTTTCCTTTTCTTGAGAACTAGGTGACTAAGTGAGACCGGTGACATCTCTCCCCCCCCCCCCATTTGCTACTCGTTATGGGCTCCCTTACATGGACAGCAATTTTGTAAATATTAGAATGTGGGAGAGTTACAATAAGACTCCAGTAGACCAAGTTTTTTGATGTATTTTTCTGGTATTGTTTACAGAGACGTACAGATGGTAGTCATTAGTGTCGTTCTAATGACCTTTGTGAATTTCTGATACCCAATTATGCGGTGACGTCTTTAATCGTCAAAGATCAGGTCAATAAGAAATAAACACTGTCGTTCGCTCAGTGATTCGACCACTACGAGTTGTGTTGTTAGAATATAGGTCCGAGACCATGTAGACGAAAGGCATTCACCTCAGCATCTGCAAACTTTTTACACAAAGTTATTGCTGCATGCACTGCCCGCTATTAGGACTTCTATTCATACAACGTGACTCTGCAAAACGGTAACGGAATGGCAGCTCTCGTCTACAGGGTAAATTACTGTCATTTTATTGAAAGACACTTGAGACTTATTTTCCATGACGCAACCTGTCTTGAATTAGAGCACCTAGTCAGGTTTATCAGCAACTACATAAGGCTTGCGTTTTCTAGTGTTGTGCAGCCTGAACAGCAGCCGTGATTTAGTTAGGTGCCACCAATTATGGTCAACTGTCGCTTTTGCTCCGAACTGCGGATGACCATAACTGCTCCAGTACAAGCTAAAGCCACATACATCCTGAAAGACTCCCTCGCCATTAGTTACTAACAGACAAGTGACAAACACAAAGCGCTCACGTTTTTCAGACCTTTTCCTCTAAAATAGACAGAAGAAAACCGAATATTCGTAAAGCAATGGGCAGAAAACAACGTGGGCTAGAGTCACTGTCGTGGAGTTTTTTATGGTTGCCTGTGTCATTGTAATTGAACGTTTCTGGAAATGTATTGAGTCCGAGGTCACTTTGAAGCTGAGTTGATCGATCACCGTCTCGTACAGTTACAACTTCCAGAGAGAGTCAAATGCCCACACCTGTTAAGTTGGTGCGACCGTGACAACATTCGCCAACAGATATTGTGCAGTTACTGTGTCTAGCCTCGCAACACCATACAGGAAATACACTGAGACGTTACTGTCATACCACCTCATTGCTCCACCTAATCGATTTTGCCAATTTCTCCTACCTTGCTCATGTTTTTCTCACTTATATTAGTAATGTTTGCTATCTTCAATATAAATTGATTTAACTTGAGCATTATCATGTGGTTTCGTGGCCGACTGGCAAGGGCAAAGAAGTAAAAGCAGAGATGGCGAGTTTGTATTTTCTTATATTTCATTCCCTTTTCCTTTTATTCATGTCACACTCCCATGTTTCCCATCACAGCGTGAGCGAAGGAGTGGTTGAGCATAGTTGAACCAGTAGAGGTACTTTAGCATGATGGTGGCGGTAGTTTGTGAGTTTTTCGCTTTTTGTGTAGGCAGCTAGTGTTGCAAAGAGTTTAGCAAGCTTTGCTGCTGGTCGATGGTAGGAGGTGGATTCGCGAACAAGTCAAAGGAAGATGCCCAGTTGGCCGCACCTGCCTCCGCCAATCAGGCGTGGTTCGAATTGGCGGACGGTTGAGTTAGAGGGAAGCCATCTTTAGGGGAGTAGGAAGGAAACCATCGAGATGTACGGACGCTGGTGCTGCTTGCTGCGCAAAATTCTCCAGAATGTGGTAAGAAACGCGGCACAAGAGATAATTAAAGTCATAAGTGGGGAAGTGGAATTTGATTTAATAAAATGTCTTTAGGTAAATTTAAAGAAATCGTAAATTTTGTTCTGTATATTGCGTCCACAAGCCCACTTGCTGTTCGATCAGCAGGATTAGTTTGAGCAGTAAATGTAGAGAGCTTTGCGCTAATCATGCAGTGAGTGATTTGCATGTTTTATGTCCGTTTGTGTGCAGATTTCCTACCCCCCTCCTCACCCACCATGTGTGACATTGAATAGTGTACAAAGCAGTTAAAAACAGTAGGAGGCCAGTTGAGCAATATTTATAGCAAATTGTCTAAAAAAATAAACTCTTTATGATTAAATTTTGTGTTAGAATAACTGATTTACCCCTCAGCTTCTCCTTCAATGCTCCCCATTTTGGACGGGAAACAAAGGGATCTCACAATCATTATGAGAATTGAAATTGGTATTTGTTCGAACTTACCCTGGGGGTTTAAAACTAGACGTATCCTTTCTTGAGGTGGATGTGTACTGGTTCCGTTAATTCTAAACAAAAAAATGCGTTATCCGTTGCGCGCCAGTTTCATTTGTCAAGTTTAATCAAGCCGGTATGTTCATGTGAACATAGACCGGAATAAGTGTGAACCAGTATAGATCCATGCTCAGGATAAAGCCTACGCGAAATTACCGAGCACATTTCATACTGTGTATGGAAGTCGTTGCTGTCAGTTGAACAGCGCTTGGGTAGGCCCACCCAGTGGTGAGAGAGAGAGAGAGAGAGAGAGAGAGAGAGAGAGAGAGAGAGAGAGAGAGAGAGAGAGAGAGAGAGAGAAAAGGTTAAACTGTAAAGTACAAACTAGAACGAAAGAATTAAGATAAGAGGGTAGCCGGTAGCCTTCGGGAAAATGAACAGACATTCACCGTTGAACCGCTATAGCTTGAATTCAAATCAAATGTTCAAATGTTTGTTAAGCTTAAGGGACTTGACTACGGGGTCATCAGTCCCTAAACTTAAAAACTACTTATGAACTACCTACAACTAAGGACGGCACAAATATCCATGCCCGAGGAGGGATTCGAACCCCCGACCGTAGTGGCCGTGCAGACCGCGACTGAAGCGCCTCAGTCCCTCGGCCACCGCGGCCGACGAATTTCAAAAGAAACTGGTATAAGCATGCGCATGCAAATACAGAGATAGGAAAGCAATCTGCGGATGGCGCTGTGGTCGGCAACGTCTATATAAGACAACAGGTGTCTGACGCAGGCGTCAAATCAGTTACTACTGCTAGAATGGCAGGATTCACGGTTTAAGTGAGTTAGAACGAGGTGATACAGTCCGCGCATGAGAGATGGGGCACAGCATTACCGAGGTAGCGATTAGGTGGGGATTTTCCCATACGACCATTTCACGAGTGAACCGTGAATATCGGGAATCTAGTAAAACATCGAATCTTCGACAGAGCCGTAGCGTATAGCGTATTGTGCGGCAACCAAAGACAACTATACCAGTATCGATACGACCACGAAAACACTAACTAAAACAAAAACACTAAACTCCTTTCCATAGGCCTCGAAAGTTTTATCGGGTATCGATCGAAGTTTCATCCTTCGCCCGGAGGTGTCATCGGATGAGGTGTGGGGAGGATGTATTCATCGCGTCGCACTGTAGAGCGTTGTGTCGGCTTTCGTAAGCCGGCCGCGGTGGCCGAGGGGACTGAGGCGCTCCAGTCACGGTCTGCACGGCCACTACGGTCGGGGGTTCGAATCCCCTCTCGGGCATGGATATTTGTGCCGTCCTTAGTAGTAGCTAGTTCATAAGTAGTTTGTAAGTTTAGGGACTGATGACCCCGTAGTTAAGTCTCATAGACTCTACAAACATTTGAACATTTGGCTTTCGTTACCCGTAGCCGTTACTTCTCAATCGAGTAGCTCCTCATTTGACCTCATAAGGGCTGACAACACCCCGCTTGCCAACAGCACGCGGCAGAGCCTGGCGGTGGCTAATCCGAGTGCTGCCCAAATCCGACAGAGCATAACTTCAGTGATCTAACGGGAACCTATGCATGCACTAGCCACCACTATGGCACGACTATCACGCGTATAAAATCCTATTGTCCGAAGAGTAGTTAAATAGTCTGTGCATACGACCGGCAGGAAATTGGGAGTATCGAGTCATCAGGGTGAACTACGATTCAGGACGTGGCGCTTCTCAGTGTCTCAGAACATACCCACGTATTGGTCAAGCTAGCTACTACGCCGTTGCAAAGACCCGAGGCGACTGTTCCCGAATTGAAGGCCGTCATTTGCAGAGACGAATACTGTATGAATACACGCCTACGATTTAAGCGGCGTGGAAGGTAACAAAAGGAAGCTGATGAATCAAATAAAATGACTTTTACTTCCCAATTTGAACTCAATAATCAAATTTGTCTTAAATTAGTGAAGTTTCCTAAATGTCTCCCTTAGGTGTCCATCAAAAAGAGGGAAATGTAGGGTTCGCTTCTTAAAATTAGAAGCGAGAATGCATCGAGTTATCGATTAAAGATAGTTGCGTGAAACTTTAAAAGTAGCAGATGGAGTATGTAATAAATCATCTAGTTTTCACTTTCTCTTCCTGCCATACATTGGACGAGTGTTACGCGCTTGTTTTTCAATTTCTACTTTTATTTGGGGGAATTTTATCTGTCTTTCTTTCCATACCGAAATTTTATTACATTTTTTCTTCATCTAGGTTGAACTTGAATAATTACAATCTACTGTATCACTTGAACCAGACATTTTCGAAGAACATGGATTCAGAATCCTTACAAAATTTATTTGTATCCATCACGACATTGTGTATGCAACGTTTAATCAGATATTTGAGATCATTTAGTAAGTTCAAGCACACCGATTCCCTGCGAATGGCGGCCTTCAGTGTGGAAGTGCTACCTTAGCGCCAGTGAGCGCTCTAGCTAGTTTTAGTAAGTCTATGTATGGTATTGACATTTCTCTCGAATGGACACGGACGTTTACACTCCGATGTCTTGACTTCAGATTTATCAGTCTGGACATCTACAACACCAAAGCTGAGTATTCATTTATTTGTTATAAAATTTTCTTCTGTTACTAAATTTGTGGAATCTTTCGGTTAAAATGTACCTTCGCACTCCTACCTTATAACACCCATAACAACAATGTGTGTATTAGCTGAAAACACCAATGAAATGTGAGCTTCGATCGAGTCAGTGCAGTGTGACATATTCATGAAACACCTCTCTAATAGGATGCGACTTCAAAAACATGGGGAAAGTTTGCTAATGAAGGAGACAGGAAAATAGAGACAGAGGAATGGGGGACCATGGAAAGAGGGAGAAATATTCTCAGGAAGTCACTAAAAACTGTTATCGGCGGTGAGGGCTGTAACGTATACAAAATGATACAGCAAGTGGCCTAAAATGGCTTTAACGTACAGACGTTGGATCACTGTTACATTAAACCAGGACCGTCCAACATACGTCCCTCGGTGACGAAGAATCGTGTCCACCACACGCTGAAGAAGATGTTCTTTTCTTCAGACCCAGTAGTAAGTTCGTGTCTTCACCTGGAAGGCCCACTCCACTCCTGCGTACACCGCACGCCGCCGTGCTGATCTTGTTACAGAAACAGACGGAGAAGACAGTTGGGTCATTGGCAATCCTTGTCTACATGAAAACAACAGACTCACAAAGACGTATCTTTGATGTGAAAAATAAGGAATGAGTTCGAGGAAATATTTTAAAAATCAAGGGTCCTAAATGAGAGTGTTGAAAAATCGTTTTTTTAATTAAGATTTGAAGCCGAATGTTACACGAAGATAGAGTTGAGTGACTCTAAAAGTAATGAGAGCCCTACGACAAAGTACAATACCTGTCTGCAGAGTGGAAGGTTAGAATTTTATGACCAAGATCAGTATCCCAAACTATTTAAGTTACTACTTGAACAAGTGTCCTTATTTAGAATCACTTACATATGCGAGCTGGTTTATTTTTTCAGGAATAAAACTTGTAAATTCTAAAACGAAATGTAACATACGGCCGTCTGATCAGAATTCTCAGAGTTTGACATCAAACATATATCCAGATAACGAGGAGCTTTGCAAAAAAGCTGGCCGCAGTGGTCGAGCGGTCTGCGGCGAGCCAGTCACAGTCTGCGCGGCCGCTACGGTCGGGGGTTCGAATCCCCCCTCGGGCATGAATGTTTGTGTCGTCTTTAGTATAAGGTAGTTCATAAGTAGATTGTAAGTTCAAATGTTCAAATGTGTGTAAAGCTTAAGGGACTTAACTACGGGTCATCAGTTCAAATGTTCAAATGTTTGTTAAGCTTATGGGACTTAACTACGGGGTCATCAGTCCCTAAACTTACAAACTACTTATGAACTTGCTTATACTAAAGACGACACAAACATCCATGCCCGAGGGGGGATTCGAACCCCCGACGGCGAACGGCAGCGCGCACCTCAACTTGGCGCTCCAGTACGCGCGGCTAATCCGTCGCGGCCGCAATTAAGTCCCTTAAGCTTAACAAACATTTGAGTTTTTGATAACTTTTTAAATTTCAATTTACATTAATTTTATGTTTTATCTTAAGTTTATAGTGATATAAATACATATTGCCTGCCTAAATACGAAAATTTTGTTTTAGTTCCATTCGCTCAATAATTTGTTTCTTAACGGAACATGTTTGATCTGGACCACCACAGTTATAAAGTTTACAATGTGGCCGAATTCGAAATTTAGATGGAGACCCCTGTATTAAAGCATTAGAGAAATTACGAAAATATCCATTCCAAAATATGTACTATTGCATTGACATTACTTTGATAGATAAAGGAGAAACAGTCGTAATTAAGAGGTTGTGATATGCATGCTCTGCTACGTAATAGCCCATTTCCAACACATAACGATCAGAGAGCTCAGAAACAAGTGTAAAACGAATCTTCGATGAAAAAAAATTCTGTCATACTCCTAAGGCGAACAGCACACTTTTTGCTGGGTGGAGGTGCTTTAAGGGAGAGCTGGTGCCGTTGTGGGCGACGCATGAGCTGCCGTCACCAATCCAAACAGGACGGCTGGAGCTGATTAGGTCACGGCCGTCGCCTGCGCTTGCGTAATAACCGGTGTCTGGAAACACAGCGGAAGTGATCGCTAGCCGCCACACTGCCTACTGCCGCTCACACCTCACAGCCAGCCACTGCAATCACAAAAACGCCGTTCTTCCCACTCACACACTATCTGATCACACTTATTAGTAGAGGCGTGTGCTCCCTCCGCTTCTATGAAACACCGACATCGGCAGCGTACACTTTCACTGTGGGGCTTCTCAATGTCTACACATTAGTGACAGCCCATTCATCCTCATATGATGAAACCACTGCAAGCGTTACAGTCTGGAGCGAAGTTGGTGTTCTAATTCAACCCAAAAGTGATCCATTTGCTACGGATGAGCAGTCTAGCCCATTCTAGAACGTTCTTGCCCAGAAACAAGTGGATGGCTGGATGGTTTGATTTTTAAAGGGACTAAACGACTACGGTTATCAGTCCCTAGGAAAAAAGTACTTACAATTGCTGCTTTATAAAGGGAGCGTTGTTATAGTGATCGTCTACGAAATTTTCTTCTTCTTTGTTCAAAAAAATGTTCAATTGTTTGTATAGCTTATGGGACTTAACTGCGGTGTCATCAGTCCCTAAACGTACAAACTACTTATGAACTAACTAATACTAAGGACGGCACAAATATCCATGCCCGAGGGGGGATTCGAACCCCCGACCGTAGTGGTCGTGCAGACCGTGACTGGAGCCCCTCGGCCACCGCGGCCGGCTCTTCTTCTTTGGGCAGTGGGTTTGACGGAGGACATCGAAAGAGTCCAAAGAAGGGCAGCTCGTTTCGTATTGTCACGATGCAGGGGAGACAGCGTTACGGAAATGATGCAGGATCTGGGATGGGAATCATTATAACAACGACGCTTATCGCTACGGTGTGGGCTACTTACGAAACTACAATCGCCAACATTCTGATCCGAATGCGAAAATATATTGTTGACTCCCACTTACATAGGTAGAAGTGATCATCAGAATAAAATACGAGAAAGCAGAGGCCGAACGGAGAGATTCAGCTGTTCATTCTTCCCACGCGCTATTCGAGAATGGAATGGGAGATAAAATAGTATAACGGTGGTTCGATGAACCCTCTGCCAGGCACATAAATGTGATTTGCAGAGTATCCCATGTAGATGTAGATGTAGTACATAAAATTGTGAAATACACTGCCGGCCATCCAAAATGCGACACCGGGAAGCATCAGAGATATCAAATACAAATGCATTTGGCTGATAACACGTTGTGCAAAGATCATATGACTGAAAACACAGCCTCATGCAAGGCGAGAAAAGTGATGAAATCGTTATTGAGTGTTGCGGCCATTGCCTCCTACAACCGATGCTGCACGTTTCGGCATTGAATGAAATTTTCATTTGTTTGTAAATCTATGGGACGAAACTACAATGGTCATCAGTCTCTAGAGTTTCAAACTACTTAAACTAACTTGCACACTAAGGACAACACTCACACCCGTGCCCGAGGGAGGACTCAAACCTCGGACAGAGAGCAGTCGTGCACTCCACAGCAAGGCGCCTTAGGGCGCACGGCCATTCCAGCGCGGCGAAAGAGGCTCTCTTGTGGTATACAGTCCATGCTGCATCCATATTTTGCGAAACTGAGAAGGTGAAGAAGCGAGTGGTGAATCACAGGCCAGTCGTTCTACAGTCATCGACCTTATGTTTTCGATAGGCGAGAGATCCGGGGAGCTAGGGGGCCAAGGCAGCGATGTAATCCGATGGGTGACGAACAAGTCTTCAACATTGCGAACAACATGGGGTCGTGCATTATCCTGTTGCACTGTAGCCGTCGGCAAATTCCTGCAACACTTCAGCATGGTTAGAGTACAGTAATACTAAGGGTTGCGGGTGTAAAATGCGTTGTACCTCTGAAGTGTTGGAGCCTGTTGTCCTCCCATACCTTGCCGACGGCCACATTGGAACAGGATAAACCGCGCCACTCGTGAATCGTAATGTTCCAGACATTTTGGTCGTCTGTCGTACTGCACCGACGTATTGGCCCTCCTGTTCTCCCGATGTCTCGCCTGCCGAAACCGTCGGCTCGACGATCACAGAATGACTGGTCCGGGATAGGACAACAGCAACAACACCAGAGCAACTTCTGCAATATGTGGTAGCAGCACGCACTGCTATACACCAACAACACATCCAGAGCCTCTTTGATACAATTCCGAGGTATGCAGTAGCGGCTGTAGCCAACAACGGCCGTAACGTTTAATCAGCCCCGGATGTAGGGGGAGGCAAATCGGAATGACTGCCCCGAACGGCATTCGCAGAGGGGCGCCAGATGGTCTGCAAGAAATGCCACTGTTGTAGTTTCATGATGTTTCAAATATCTCGAACGAAAAATAATAAAAATATAAATGCTATAAATTTTAATAAATATAATATAATATTTAATAAAACAATTGAAAATTAGATATATAAAATATAATAAAATGGATATTATTATATATCTTTAAATTAATATTATTTAAATTTTTACTACTTTTTTGTCAGGTATAAATGCAAAAGTCTGCCAAAAAATAGGACAGTGAGATATTATACTTCTGTAATTTCTTTTACTTTTCGAGAACTTCAAAGAAATTCGATTACGGCAATAATTAATGTATTGTTAGGCGCATTCCGAAATAACGAAACGAATCCCAATAATAACAAATCATTATTAATTGTGTAAGTATTATTCTGGGACATATTCATCCCTAGATGAAGTATCAACCTCAGATCATTCTTCGAACCTCCAGTAAATGACTTACTGGAAAAAGAAAATAACGGTACAGCCATATGAAGAATTATAACTTTATACATGTGTACCAACTTTCAGAATCAAAGCATCGAAACACACTTCAAACAAAATTTACTGGATATTAAATTCTGTACAACTTTTACTTGAACATTTTTTTCGATCCGACGCATTACAGCCGAGATAGGACGTATTGCCGCACTAACCTACGACGATGTGGCGGGTTTCTGCCTTCTGCCTGATGATTATAGAGGTACTATCAGCAATAGCTTTAATACCATCATTTTTATAAAAGGTATGAAATAGAAAATAGAAAGCAAGTTTTCAAGATCATATATATATATATATATATATATATATAGAATCTACTATTGTCGCTGATAGCACACGTTGCTGATATACCTACTTCACTTCCAAGCAAATGGACTCGCACGTCCCAGGTTACCGGCGTGCGCAACACAGTCACTTGTGAGCTAGCTGTCTAACGTAACGGTGTCACTATGTTTTCGAAAAAGGAACAACGGAATTGGATCAATATTGAATCTGATAGAGGTCGTAAAGTACGACAGTGTCATCAAGGTCTTCAAGAGGCGTTCATGAATCGGCGTTGCCGACAGAACAGTGGCACATTGGATAGAAGCCTTCAACGAAGGTCAGCAAATTGTGGCAGACATACATCGGGCATGTCGTCCTAGCGTCTCTGTAGAAGAAGTGCATACTGTTGCCGTGTTGGTGAACAGTGATCGATGCCAGACGATTCGTGAGCTCCCCCACGAAATCGGATTAGAGTATACGACTGTGTTTCGCATCCTGAAGGAAGGCCTGGGCATGTGAAAAATTGCATCACGATGGGTTTCATATGAATTGGCGAAAATGCAGAAATGGATACGTTACGACGCTGTTCAGATGCACTTGGAACGCTATGAGCGCGAAAGAGAGTCTTTCTTACACCATATAGTAACGCTGGATGAGACATGGGCCACATAGTACGAGGCAAAACTGGCCAACGAGCGTCATTATGGGTCGCGCGAAGGTCGAAAGTGCGTCAGAGCTCTAGTATGATGAAAGTTACGTTGATTCTCGTGTATGAGTGTCATGGTGTTATCTTAACGCATTGCGTTCCTCCATAGCAGATCATCAATGCACAGTACTACTGTGCGTTTTTGGAGCATCACCTGTGAGCAGTTTTGCGAAAGAAGCGGCAACACTTTCTGGACAGCCCACCCATCATTTTGCACGACAATTCGCGGGCACATACAGCGCAAGCTGTGGCTGATCTGTTCGGTCGATGGGACTGGGAAGTACAGTACCATCCACCAGACTTAACATGACCCTCTATACAACCTGACTGTAACAATCCATAATGCATCATGGAAGTTCAGTAAATTCACGAAACTGGAATGTCTTAGGAACATACTAGAGTTCGCAGTTGCTATCGTCAAGGCTGCATCTCCATGTATTTCCAGATGGACATCGTCACATCATAGGAACAAACGTCAGAATGTGGGTGCGATGGATCATAATCAGAGGCCAGGTCAGTTTATCATAAATGTTTAACCTTCTCAATTTCAGTTCCAATAAACCAACGCCAGTCGTTATTTAGTCCTAAACCAATGTTCACATGCTTCGATCACCGGCTGTTAAAATATATGTAGACGTGAAGAGCGCCACTGCAGGAGATAGAGGACGCCCCTTCTCGTCAAATATTCTTACTGCTGGTCATCTGAAGGAGAGTATGTGGGACGCCAGTACCGACCTTCAGGAACATTTTGGGAGCAGCTGAGTGACGTAATCCGCTGCTGCTGAGGTGTTTCATCTCATGTGAGATCAGTGATCGGGGTCCACGCCAGCAGCTCTGCATCCAGCTCCACCATGTTTGTTAGACCCACCAACGTAGGTGCTGCAGGCTCTGACACGCTGGGACAGGATTGAGTAGGTGTAGACGTGCTGGATCCTGTTGGTGCTGCACATACAGATAATAACGACAATCAGCTGCATGAAATACCGTGCATAGCTATGTAATAAGAAAGTATATAACAGCTAGATATTTATCACGAGGTACTTAATGTTTGAGTCTTCCTCTCTCTACCCTGAGACGACTGATGCTGACGGCGCTTAATGCCTCTGTATCTGGCAAACGATTGCTGCTGACGGTTCATACTCCCATATCCAACGATTAACTGGCTCTATCTGACGCCGACAGAACACTCTGGAGTATATCATGACGATGTCGAAACGGTGTGTGTGTGTGGGTGGTGGGGGGGGGGGGCGGGGGCTCTCTCATTGTCTGACGCCTTGGTTTTGGTGGGAGGGGGGGAGCAAAGTACCATCACTGTCACAGAGAAGGGAAGGGGTGACTTGCACTAAGGCCTCAGGGTGTGTGGGAGGGGAGAGGGTCCGCGGCGGAGTGGCCGAGCGCATTGAGGCGCCATGGTACGATGCGCGAGGCCGTTTCCCGTCGGGGGTTCGAATCCCCCCTCGGGCATGGATGTTTGTGCCGTCTTTAGTATAATCTAGTTCATAAGTAATTTGTACGTTTGGGAACTGATGATCCCTTAGTTAAATCCCATAAGCTCTACAAACATTTGAACATTTGGAGGGGAGTGGGTATCAATTATACGCACTGGAAGTTGGGCTCATAGCACCCGAATATACAACTAATGGGAATTACCAGTGACTATTCCAGTCATTAGGAATGCTTCGTTCCTCGAGACATCTAAATGTTCAAATGTTTGTAAAGTCTATGGGACTTAACTACGGGGTCATCAGTCCCTAAACTTACAAACTACTTATGAACTAGCTAATCCTAAGGACGGCACAAATATCCATGCCCGAGGGGGGATTCGAACCCCCGACCGTAGTGGCCGTGCAGACCGTGACTGGAGCGCCTCAGTCTCCTCGGCCACCCCGGCCGGCTCGAGACATCTAAGGTACACTGCCGTTAGAAGGGAGGGGGCATGTTCTTACCAATAATATGGCTATGATTGAATTTGTATTCCTCTCTTGAGAAATGTCAGTTGCTTTTATGTGCCTTTGTCATTATTTACGTATCTGCCGTTCTGGAAAAATAGATTACGAATTTCAGCTTTTTGTGTACCATCCTCTGATTCAACGCTATTATGCTCACATAAGTTTACTTTTTTAAAAAAAATATGAAAAGGTCATAGTATTTTCGGCCAAGATGGTTGATATGACTCTACTTTCGAAATCACCAAACCTGCTTACGAAGATTGTTTGGCTTTGTGTGATTTTCTTTTAATATTATTTTATTTCATTTAGTTACTTGCCTCAGAGCTTTCAGCTATTTTTAAATTTGTAGTGTAGTACTCCTCCTTTTAAAGACGTTTCCTAACTTGGTTGTTGAATCACTGAAAATCTGTACTACCTCTCACAACTCTACTCGGGACATATTTGTCCTAACCATATGGAATGATGCTCCTGAACTTTGTTCATCAATACACTACACTAAGTGCTGCAGATGAAATTTTCGTGTTGAACTGTCTGGTACTATAAATCTGTCTCTTGGAGCTCGTACTAACCAGAAAGATATTCCTATTGTCTTTTTTTATGATGCTGCAACGGCTTTAGAATCACATGCGCTGTGTCGGAAAAGTCTGGTCTGTTTGCTGTCAGGAAGTCTGTTACCTCCAGGAGTCATTTCACTGCTTCACTGCTCAAGGTAATTTTCGGATAAACAATTAGAACAGTTTTAATAGATTTTGTGTTGCTAGCTACCGATATTTGAATCTCCCAGTGTACATCTAGCAAGATAAAATTTCCACCTAATACTAGAGTATGAGTGGGAAACTATTTCCTTCTAGTTCACTACTGCTTTATTCCAAATTTCAAATAAGGTATTTCAATCAGCACTGCCAACAGCATATCTAAGAATGCTACTGCCGTAAATGTAAGATTCATAATTGTTTTCTTTTTTTTCATTCTTCTGTAAATAACCTGTGTCAATATTTTGCACTAAATTATTAAACTGATAGTTCTATAATTTTGACATGTTTGTACCTGCTTTCTCTGGAATTGGATTAATTATACTCTGCTTGATGTGTTTGGCTATTTCGCCTGTCTCAAGATCTTACACACCAGGTCGAAAATTAATGAGAGTGAAGGTATTTGTATTTGGTTTAAGGGCTCTGGTAAATTTTATATTAAATTTACTATTGATGTTGTATGTTAGTATCGTAATTAAATAAAAATCTATCCTTGAAACTTTTCCTTATCATTAAAAAAATTAAAAGAACTACACACTGAACTTGCCAAAGGCCGAGAAGTGACTCTTCTTCGTGTTGTAGCTTTCTGGGGCACCCCAGGATGATCTCTGTGTGGGTCGGGGGTTCGAATCCCCCCTCGGGCATGGATATTTGTGCCGTCCTGTTCAAAATGTTCAAATGTTTGATAAGCTTATGGGACTTAACTACGGGGTCATCAGTCCCTAAACTTACAAACTACTTATGAACTACTTACGAACTAGGACGGCACAAATATCCATGCCCGAGGGGGGATTCGAACCCCCGACCGTAGTGGCCGTGCAGACCGTGACTGGAGCGCCTCAGTCCCCTCGGCCACCGCGGCCGGCTGTGCCATCCTAGTTCGTAAGTAGTTCATAAGTAGTTTGTAAGTTTATGGACTGATGACCCCGTAGTTAAGTCCCATAGACTATACAAACATTTGAACATTTGATCTCTGTGTGAGGCACTACAGTGAGTACCACAGTTCAGTTGGCAACACTGCTGTGTGTAACATCTCTGGATTCAAGATGGCTCTGGATCCAAGATGGCTGGCCTCTCAGTTTTACAAGACGCCAGCCGCTGATTGCAAGCGGAAATAGAAAAGAAAGGCTGGCGCCTATCTTTCCCACTTCCGCTGGCACTCAGCTGTTTAAGTGGTGTTATCAGTAAGACGGCGTCAGTCGTCATGCAGCTGCGCATGCAGCAGTATCAAGGACTACACAGAGAGCATGCCGCATTATAGGAGGAGATTAAAGCGTTCACGCCTTACCGTATATAAGGCAATTGATAATATGGAGATTACTACATCTGCTGGACTTCGTGCCCAAGTAATACTTCTAAGCCCATCTGTGTTTGTGGATGGGTTTTCAATTTTACTGTTACTAATTTGGATGCTGAAGGTAATGGAAATGGTTATATTACTGCACCTGTTGTTCGTTACAATGGTAGTACAGTATCAGCAGTCCCTGGGGAACTTAAATGGTGGCAATTATTTATTCATAACTGACACAAAAGCGTTACATGTTTCCACCTGTTACTGTCCTTCAAAGTAGTCACCAGTGTTGTGTAGAACCCGTTGCCAGCGATGTGGAAGGCATAGTATACCGTTAGCAGAGCCTGTTCTGTTGATGGTGTGAATGGAGCTGTCTACTACCTGTTGAATCTCTGGAACAGTTCTGAAGCGAATGCCAGGAATTGGTTCCTTTATCTTCGGAATCAAATCAAAGTCACAAAGACTTAAGTCCGGGTAGAATGGCGGATGGTACAGTACCTCCCTGTAACAACGACCGATCAGAGCAGCCACAGCTTCCGCTGTATTAGCCCGCGCATTGTCGTGCAAAATGAGGGTGGGTTGCACAGAAAGTGTTGCCGCTTCTTTCGCAAATCTGGTCGCAGGTAATGCTCCAAAACGAACAGTAATACTGTGCACTGACCGTCTGCCGTGGAGGAACGTAATGCGTTATTGTTTCGAAAACATAGTGACACCTTTACGTTAGACCGCTCGCTCACAAGTGACGGTGTTTTCCTCGATTGTGCGCACGTCGGTGTCTTGGGATGGGCAAGTCCATTTGCTTGGAGGTAGGCAGGTTTGTCAACAATGTGTGCTATCAGCGGCAGTAGTAGATTCCATTGCACAGTGTTTCCACAGCAGTGTTGCCACTATTTTAGTTCCAACCTTCGCATTTAAGTCCAGGGGCCTTGTTTCGACTTTGTTCTTTCAGTTCTCTATTAAATATTTTCGCAGTATTGTATCTTCTATGTCATCTTTATCTACTCCCTCTTCCCTTTCTACAGTATTGCCTTAAAATTTATTTTCCTTATGTAGCCCCTCCATATTCCTTCCGACTTTCAGATTTCCATTCTTTGCTTAGTACGGGTTTTCCATACTGGTTTTTCCTGTAGTCGGTATCTATCTTTCCCCTAGTTATACATTCTTATACAGACATGCATTTCTGCTCTAGCCACTCACTCCTGATTAGTCAATTTGCACTTCCTACCAACCCCATTGTTTAGCCTTTATTCTTACTTTTTCCCGTTTCTTTTTCTGCATTTTTATATTTTTTCCTTTCATCAACTAAGTTAATATCTCCTGTGATATCCAAGGCTTTCTACTAGGCCTCAGCTTTCTACCTATTCAGTTCCTTGCTGTCTTTACTATTTCATCTATCATAGTTACTCTCTCTTCTTTTACTGTATTACTTTTGCCCTGTTCAGTCAATTGTTGACCACTGCTTTCTGAAACTCTCAACACCTCAGATTCCTTCAATCAGTGACGTAGGCAGGATATTGTCAAAGGGGGGTCCGAATGGTTAAAGAGAAATTTACAAAGGCTCATGTTTTCCATTTATTCTAAAAACAAACTTAGGATAACATATTTTTTTATATTTTATGCACATAGTTTGCGTTTCTAAGACCTTCTTACAAATACTGCGAAATTTTATATACAAAATTGAGGAAAACATTTCTTAAAAATTGTTGCAATATACACCAGAAGAACCTTCAGTTGTTATTCTAAACGAAGTAAGATTATCAGAATGAGAAGTGTTTCTTTGTATTTGAACACTGGCAACGACACGGTTGCATGTCACCAAGCTCGCTGCCTGTCAGCCACGACTGTATCTTGGTGCTTCGCAAAATTTGCATTAATTTTTTCATCAGTACAAATACCTTGCATATTGATTTCAGAAGCGTAAGTCTATTATTTGATTTCCAAAATTATTGATTCTTTTACTCTTGTTGGCATTGCAACGTATCCATCCACTAGATAAAATATTACACTTGAAACTAACTTTAAAAAGTATTACACATACTGAGTGAGGTGCCTTATGATATACTGAAATATTGCCACTCCAAATAACGACTCCACTGCTGTAAGTAGATAAATAAGCTATTATAGTAGTAACGCTAGTGGACAAATGAAAGTCGGTTTTTCTCTTTTTTCTTGTTATGATCTTACTCATAATTGGAAACTTAACTTGACAGCACAAAATAAATAAACGGCAGCGGCAGCATTCCACTGTAGTGCTTAACATAGCAATAATGGAGTAAGGCCAACAATGGAGAACGGCTAAAGGAGGACTGCGCAATAGCCTATGCTGCTATCAATGTATCGATAATTAAAATCTATAGATGGCTTTTTTGACTGTCGATAGCACGTATCTCATTTTCGGCGTATGACTGATAACAATATCGTTCACCTTCAGTAGCAAGGTCGTGTCTTATTTCATTTAGTCCCTTCGGAGGTTCGAGTCCACCATCGAACATGTGTGTATGTGTGTGTGTGTGTGTGTGTGTGTATGTGTGTGTGTTGTCCTTAGCATGATAGGTGATAGGGGTGGGGGTCCGGACCCCCAGGACCCCCACTCCCCCTTTGGCTACGTTCTTGCTTCAATTTATCCAATTTATATCTCTTGACTTTTCTACCTTTTTGCAGTTTCTTCAGTTTTAATGTATAGTTAATAATTAGTAACTCATGATTAGCGTCTCTATCTGGTCTTGGACATAACTTATAGTTTAAACCCTTGTTGCCGGCCGCGGTGGCCGAGGGGACTGAGGCGCTCCAGTCACGGTCTGCGCGGCCACTAAGGTCGGGGGTTCGAATCCCCCCTCGGGCATGGATATTTGTGCCGTCCTAGTTCGTAAGTAGTTCATAAGTAGTTTGTAAGTTTAGGGACTGATGACCCCGTAGTTATGTCCCATAAGCTTAACAAACATTTGAACATTTTCAACCCTTGTTCCGAAATCTACGCTTTTATATCATTAAAATCAATGTAAAACCATCCGTTGTCTCCTATTCTCTTCTACGTACAACCTTCTTTCATGTTTCTTTAAGCAAGTGCTTGTGATGATTAAATTGTGCTCTGTGCAAAATTCTTCCACATGGCTTCCTCTTTCATTACCTTTCCCCAGTCCATAACCACCTATTACAAATGGGCAGAACAGGGCTGTAAACGTATTCTGTCTGAAATGGCAGTCTGGAGCCAATCAGGGATCAACTGCAAGCTGCAATTAATCAATTCATCTGCCCTCTGACATGGTAGTGATTGCGATGCAAAATTATAATGAATGCTTAAACTTCCAGGTCAAGCTTCAAGGAAGAATACATTCTAGATAGATGGGAGAAAACACACCACAGGGTGAAAACAGAGACGACACGGGAAAGAGAAAGTGGCGGCAAGAGGTTTTTAATCGGAGACCTAAGCTGAAAGCTGCTAGGCTCTCATATTGCATTTCGCGAGTTACGGGAAAGGTCCGCATGTATCTGACTATAGCCCTCTCCTTTGCCATAATGAAGATTCTTGTTTTTGTCTGGAAGGAACTCTGTTTACTTCGCAACTTTTATGCGGAAGATTAGGGTTTAACATCACCATGACAACATGGTCATTGGAGACGTGGCTCAGGCACGGATTTTGGGTAAGGATGGGAGAGGAAATCTGCCGTGCTCTCTGAAAGGAACCATCACGGCATTTGCGTTTAGTGATTTAGGAAAATAAAAGAAAACGTAAATTTCTCTGGCCGATGTGTTACCACCGCGCCTCTTCGCTCCGACAAAGTTTTGAAAGAAGTCATCACATTGATTAATCACACAAAATAACGTCAGGACTTTTCCTTGTGTTGATTGATTCTGGAGTTCTCATTAATTTAAAGACACAGTTTTATTTAAATCTGCCGCCGAATTTTGAGAGCTAGGAGAGGCATCAGAGGTTCTGTAATTATGTAAAAGTATTCATTAGGTTTAGGCTAATTCCGGGATAGACGGGCATACGGAAGAGATAGCCAACGCCTGCGATTCTCTCACAATTTGCTCTACAGCGCTGCCGGTCAGTTAGTATTCAGTACGTACTGCTTGAGATTGTGGCTATTCCGCATCAGTCTTTATATTCATAAAAAGTAATATTATAAACATGACTGCGCCTTAGCGACGGTTACAGGACAGCAGATTAATAATCAGCCAAGCAGTTGCAACAATAATCTATATCTATAATTGTGAATGTCTGTTCGGTGTACGTTTATCACGTCTGAACCACAACACATAAGGAGGTAAAAATTTGTACAGTTACTAATGTCTACCCGGGGAAGGCTTTAGGCGCGGTTTTATGGCGATCGGATAGCTATATATATATTAATGTGAATGTCAGATACTTGAATATTTTTACAGTTACAAATTTATACCTGGGGAAGGTTTTAGGCATGATTTCATAGCTATCTGATAGATATTTAGTAATATGAAGAATATAACGCGAAATGAGGAACAATAATTACTCTTTGAAAATTATATTTACTCTTTGAAAATGATTTTATTGGTTGCATTGTTGTTTGAAGGTTGATAATGATAAAAGGGTGGAGTATATTGAGAAGGAAAGTTATCGGTGTATATAAAATTCTACGTGTGTGTGTGTGTGTTAATATTTCGCTCTGCAGCGAAAACTACAGAAGGAAAACGAATGGTCTGTGTGTAATTGTTGTCCGAAGTCTCCCGTTGTACACCATAGCAGTTCCATGCCGACAGCTATAAGGGGGTGGAAGATATGGTGGTTGAGAGTCGTCAAATTATAAAAAAATTCGGACTGAAGGCCAGCGACGACGTTTGCGACTCTATAGCAAGGAGGTTACATACAGCGAAACGTGATGCCACAGACCATATCTTTAGTCTATGCGTGCTACAATGTCTTCAGCTCCTTCTCTGTAAGGAAATATAAGAATAAATAAATAAAACAGTAAAAAAAATATCTTTTAATACATCTCTTTAAAAAATATAGATTTGACGTTCCGCGCATTACATCAAGTGATCGATCTGTGATATTATTACAATCATTGTTGTTGAATTTCCTTTAATCCCTTCAGATATGCCATTTCAGTTCAAAAGACTTCAGTTTCCAGTTCGTCTAGCTTTTGCCATGACAATTAACAAAGCTCAAGGACAATCATTAAACGTAGCAGGAATCCATTTACAGCCCTCATGTTTTTCACATGGTCAGTTATACGTCGCTTGCTCAAGGGTGGGCAACCCAAAAAGTCTGTACATTTACGCTACAAACAATACTACAAATAACGTAGTTTACTAGAATGCCCTAGAATGAAATTAAAATGTATTTGGACATTACTCTTACCATACGTGTTGAGATATTGCAACACAGGCTACAAGGAATAATGTATGTATTATTTATTGTAAATCATTAAGCACATACTTTTATTTTTTTATTCGAATCTTGATTAAAAATGTTTGTTTCTAAAAAAGGTATTGTATTTTATTTCATCCTTCAAAACCAGCCTCATAGCACACTACTGAAAGATAGCTTATCTATCATAATCAACCAACACGCGAGCGGAGCCGCGGGTTTAAGCTAGTAGTTTAATAAACTTGACCAAGGTTTCGAATCATACCCGTCTTCATCAGAAACACATGTGATATCTACAGACAATGTCACAACATAAATTTCAAAATCATAATCATGATGTGTGATATAAGCGTCATACTTGGATATGGTGGCCAAGTGGTACATTTTTTTAAAAATTTGTTTAGCTAGTATAAAATTTAGTATAACTCTGCTTTTTATGAACTAAAAATGCAATTTGTGAATTGTTTCAGGTTGTTCTAATGTTTGCGGTTTGTGAGACTGGCTTTTGGAAAAATTATGGTCATTTATTCTGGATTTACCCTAACCATTCGATTATCGGTATAAGAGATTCTATTTTGATTTCAGGCCACAATAAGAACTTCGATGCCATCTTCACTGCCCTTTGACGGAGGTGAACTTTGTCATTACACATGCACTGTTAAGTGTGCGGCCTTAGCACTTTCCATCATCGCTGCAGACATCTGCTTGAGCAACACAATATGAGTACAGTGAAAGATGCCTCATATCCTCTCATGTATTTTTGCACTGCAATTCTTCTCTTACATTTGCTCCATGCTCGTAATGCCAGAAAATTGGTGCTGAGATGTGACTTTTCATGTGGAGTGGAGAGATTTTTGCTGGATTGTAAAATGCCAGCCCACCCAACACCCAAGGAGCGGCCGACGCTAAGGTGGGAATGTGAGGGGCTCCATTCTGAACAAACGCACTCTGCCTTCAAAGCCATGGACCACGTCGTGTGGGGAGATCCACTTCAGACAAACTTCTTGCGGAGTAGGCTAGGTGTTCAGATGTGCTCTGTATGCTCCGATATTGTGCAGCAAAACTTCCGAAGTGTCCATAAATACTCTGTACACTTTTAATTTGCGTCAGACATATAAACTGAACTATAAATTTCAACCGATTTCGCAGCTACTTGGAATTTTTAGAAGTTTTTGCTGAGTGCCTACTCACCTAGTGATAAAGTAATTTTTGGTCTCGTTCCACAGAACGTTCACATACTTCCGTTTTCGTGGCATTTTATACATACGTGGAGCTATAATTAGAAAGTGGCTGTACCAACAGTCAGGTCAATAGTGAACTTGCATCACTTGTATTCACGCTTCTGTCAGCCGCCCTTTTTTCGACATTCTTGTTGATTCCTCTAAGGAACTCAGGCACAGGCTGTTTTATTGGCAAGTGACAGTAGAAACACGCCCTCGATAGAACTACCACCAATAGCGGTGCACGGGTCTCCATAATTTTTTGGGTTTTTCAGCAATCAGCTTCGCAACATACCACATCGGCCGCGCGGGAGTAGCAGAGCGGTCTGGAGCGCCATGTTGAGGATCGCGCGGCCTTCCGCGTCGGAGGTTCGAATCCTTCTTCGGACATCGATGTTTACGTTGTCTTGTCTTTAGTATAAGTTAGTTCATAAGTAGTTTATCAGTTTAGGGACTGAAAACCCTGCAGTTGAGTCCCATAAGCTTTACAAACATTTTAACATACCACATCGGCACGCCAGGCCCTACACTGTCGCCAATGTACTGGTAATGTATTAGCAGCCCGGCACGATATTTCGTTTGTTGGTCGTTTTCTGGAACTCGTGGCCCTCGTAATCTAGATTACAGTTGAGGGGTCTAGTCTGAGGAGAAATGGAGATAAATTGAGTTTCTGTTCAAATGATCAAATGTTTGTAGAGCTTATGGGACTTAACTACGGGGTCATCAGTCCCTAAACTTACAAACTACTTATGAACTAGCTTATACTAAAGACGGCACAAACATCCATGTCAGAGGAGGGGATTCGAACCACCGACCGCAGCGGCCGTGCAGACCTTGACTGACACGCCGCAGACCGCTCGGCCACCGCGGCCGGCCAAATTGAGTTTCTAAAGCGCTTTATTAAGGTTTATTTATACAATAAAGGATAACTTTTTCCTCTTAACTTATTGTTATACAAATTATGCAAAAGGAAAAATATCAATGTTAATGTAAATAGCACTGATTATGACCTTGTAGGCTTTAATTAACTATAGTTCCCACTTATTTAAAAAAAGGGGTGAAAATAACATCACCCGTCAGAATGCTGTCAAATTGCAACAGAATGTTATTTGCGAAGGGGGAAAACGTATGGCAGAAGAATAATGAATAGTCGCAATAGCTGGCGCTGTAAGCACCATAATTTAATTCTTTCATTCCCGAATTATAAATAGTCTGAGAATTGACACATGGAGGATAGGTAAACATCGCTGCCCCATATCCGCGCTACTCATACACTCTAACACGTAGGGAAGTCTACAAGTTAATTAGCATAGCTCCTCCTCTTACTTAAAATGATCGCAAGGGCGCATTCAAGAACATACAACTGCTCCAGAAAGAGTTCCCTTCCCACAACCCACACGCCCCGAAAGCAACAACACTCCCGACGCAGTCCTAGTCTCTCCCAACCTCCTGGGTCGCGTCCAAGCGAACGTCCTTGACCTTATTGGCTGTGACCATGCCCCCGTATTCCTCACCATTGACCCCCGAGGTCGGCCAGACCGCGCCATCCATCCTGAACCCCCTCCTAAGATGGTCCATGATTACTTCCGTGCCGACTGGGATGCCTACCGTCGTTCCATTGACACCTTGGTCACCAGCCACCCTCCCGCCCTCCGCATCCCTGCCGACATAGACCGTGCCTCAGCCTTCCTACACCAGACTGTTGCTGATGCTGTCCAAGCCCATATCCCTACGAAAGCCATCCACCCCCACCCCCACTCTCCCTCCATAGGCTGTTCTCCTACTCTGTGAATCCCGTTGTCTCTCCACTCCTTCCTCAGGACCCGTGACCGAGATACACTCCTACGAGACCGGCAACTCCAACGACACATAAGAAACCTTTTGAACGCGAAGAAACGCCGGGACCGGCGTCAGACATGCACCTGCCTTAACGCCATGCTCCCGTCAATTCCTTTAAATACTGGAAAGCCTTCCATCGCCTTACTGGCAGTCGCCCCATCCCCACATACCCTCTCCTCCACAACAACCTTCCATTCCCCGACAATGCCAGTAAGACACAGCATTTTGCTGACTACCTCTCCAAAGTTTTTGCCCTACCTGACAATCCTAGATTTGACTACTCCCGCTTCTCCGACGTCCATGAGCGCACCGATACCTCCTCACCTCCGCTCGCCCCAGGATTCCAGTATTTGGACCAAATCCCCCGCGCAGAACTAAACACTCCCATCACGGCCCTGGACATTGAATCTACACTACGCACAAAACACAACGCTGCCCCTGGTCACGATCACCTCACATACAGGCACCTCCATGCATATCCAACGTCCTTCCATGCAGCTCTAGCCTCCTTATATAACGTTATCCTCATCATCAGCTTCTTCCCCGACCTGTGGAAGACATCCCCTATTCTGATGTTCCTAAAACCCGACAAACCACCCTCTGATGCCTCTTTCTATCATTCTATCAGCCTCACCTCGGTGATCAGCAAAGTCCTGGAAACTATCCTTTCTCGCCGTATTCGCCACCATCTCCGTCAACACCAACTCCTCCTCCTGTCCCAATGTGGCTTCCGACCCTCCTTCTCTGTCGATGACCAACTCCTTCACCTCGTCCAGCTTCTATCCGTCACAGTTAATTCCCGTCGCGCCGCTATCTTCGTTTCCCTCGACATCGAGAAGGCCTAAGATCGTGTAAGGCATTCTGGTCTCCTATTCAAACTCCAGACCTACGCCCTTCCCATATATTATGTCCACCTCATTGCGTCCTTTCTCTCCAACCGCCCATCCTATGTCACTGTCAACAACTACAACTCCCGTTTGTTCTACCCCTCCACTTGGGTGCCCCAGGGGTCCGTCCTCTCCCCCCTCCTCTATCTGCTACATACTGCAGATATGCCCCAACCCCAACCTCCCATCCATCTCCAGTATGCTGAACACTCCGCCATCCTAGCTCTCCCTCCCTCCCTCGCTCCCAACACCTCCTACAGACTCACCTATCCGAATTTTCCTCCTGGTGTAACCAGTGGCTCCTAACTGTCAACCCTACCAAATCCAAGGCCATCGTCATAGTTCGTACCACCCGCTCCTTCCGCCACCACGACCTCTACCTTATTTTGCATGACCGCCCCATCCCGCAAACCACCACCCTTACATACATAGGCCTCATCCTTGATCGTTCGCTTAAAACTGTCCAACAAAAGGCCCTCTCCCGCCTTATCCTTCTCAACCACTTTTGCGGCCGGACATGGGGATTGAACCCCTCCACCATCCCGTAAACCTACCGTTCCCTATTCTGTCTTATGTAGCTTTCATCCCGCCTGGATATCCGCCCCGCCCTCCTACTATAAATCCCTCCAGATCCTAGAATGCCACGCCCTCTGCCTCGCTTACCGTATCCGCCTCCCTTCCCCCACGCAGATCGTATATTATCTTATCCCTTTCCCCCACCTTCTAAAATTCCTTGAACATCTCCGGATCCTATATACCTCCCGCAAAATAGAATCCCGTCACCCACTGGTCTCTCCTATCCACTGAATGCTGGGCCTCTGCCACGTCTTTACCAGTATGTTCCTCTCTCCACCGCCATACTCTCCACATCCTATCCGAGGGTAACTTCCATCAACTTCCTCTCCCGGATGAAACCCTCCGTCCTGAAATATACCCCTCAAATCAACCTTAGCCTTCCTTTTAGATTAATGCCACGTCCCCCTCCACCCATCCTTTTCCCTTTCTCCACTTGGATCCTCGTCCCCCCACTCCCTTGGAGTCCTTCCATCCCATCCCCACTCCGCCCCCTCCCCTCCTTTTCTACCCACCGCTCTTTCCTTCTCCTCCCTTCTCCACTGCGGGGCCTGCTCAGTGATTTTAATTCTGTGTCAGTGATTTTAAGTGTGCAGTGACTTAGTGATTCGAGTGTACGTGTGTTTTCAAGACATCAGCAACCGCCGCACAGGCAGAACATAGTGTTGCCATGTGTTTTAACTGTGTACCTTCGTCTCGTCGTCATGGCTCCGTTTCTTCAACATGAACGTTTTATCCCCCGTGGTTTTTTAAGTTCTAAATATGTGAATTTTGTCATACTTTTCACAGTCATTGTCATTCCACCCATTTATCTCACCATGTCTATTTTTAAATTCTTCATCTATTGTCACCTGTTTTTCTCATTTTACATCTTCTGTTCCCATATCTGTATGCTCTCGGCTGAAGAGCAGCATGTTCCCTTCTGCCAGCCTGCCCCTTCTGGGGGTTTTAAAAAACAATAATCCCGTGCTCATTCCTCCTTTTGGTAAACATTGGATCAAGTGCTGGCCTGACAACACCTGCATTAATTTTGTCTCATTGTGTACATCTTTTCAAAATTTCGTGTGATGTGCTCTTTTTATAATTTTAATAAATCTGGATTAATCACATTCGTTCTTTAATTTACAAGCTTCGCCATATTTAATATTTAGAAAATGTGACTGACATATAAATCATTTATATGCTGTAGTGGCAGCTCCCTCAGATCTGCCGGCCATCAGAATCTATTCTTGTATTCAATTTATATTACGAGTGTACCCCAAATCAGCTCAATCAATGATAAACATAAGAATTAGACGTCTTCTTGAAGTGCCTGCCATTCCCCGTCACAAAACAGAGGAGGTGTGTGTCTCAGTCAAAAGATGCCAGTTCGGTTTTACAAAGATTATTGGCCCCCTACTTAGCTTGCATTTATCACGAATCTTTAATTCATCGCAAAGTTCCTAGTTATTGACTCCCGTTTATAAGAAAGGAAAAAGAACTGACCCACACAATTACAGGCCAATATCATTGACATCAGTTTCATGTAGAGCATTTTCTCTGTTCGAATGTAGTAAATTTCCTTGAAACGGAAAAGCTTCTTTCTGTGAATCCGCACGGGTTTAGGAAACATCGTTCATGTGAAACTCACATTGCCCTTTTCTCACATGACATCTTGCGAGCCATGGATGAAGGGCAACAGGCGGATTGTGTTTTCCTCGACTTCAAAAATGTGTTCGACGCGGTGCCACACTGCAGACTGCTAACGAAGATACGAGCTTATAGAATAGGTTCACAGATTTGTGACTGGCTGGAAGACTTCCTAGGTAATAGAACGCAGTACGTTGTTCTCGACGGCGAGTGTTCATCAGAGACGAGTGTATCGTCAGGGGGAGTGTGATAGGACCGCTATTATTTTCTATCTATATAAATGATCTGATGGACAGAGTAAGTTGTAATTTGTGGCTATTTACTGATGATGTTGTGGTGTATGGGAGGGTGTCGTCTTTAACTGACTGTAATAGCATGCAGGATGACTTAGACAAAATTTCTAGCTGGTGCGAAGAATGGCAGCTAGCTCTCAATGTAGAAAAATGTAAGGTGATGCGCATGAGTAGGAAAAACAGTCCTATAATGTTCGAATACAGCATTAGTAGTGAGCTTCTTCATGTTGTCGCGTCGTTCAAATATCTAGGCGTAACATTGCAGAGCGAAATGAAATGGAACGAACATGTAAGGACAGTTGTGAGTAAGGCGGATAGCCGACTTCGGTTTATTGGGAGAATTTTGGGAAGATGTACTTCACCTGTAAAGGAGACCGCGTATAAAACGCTTGTACCACCACGTCTTGAGTATTGCTCAAGTGTTTGGGACCCACAGCAGATCAGTGTAAAGGAAGACATAGAGGCAGTTCAGAGGCGAGCAGCTAGATTTGTTACTGGTAGGTTCGACCAATGCGCGAGTGTCACGGAAATGCTCCGTCAACTCAATTGGGGATCACTGGAGGAAAGACGACTTTCTTTTCGTGAATTTCTGTTGAGTAAATTTAGAGGGCCGGAATTTGAAGCTGAGTTTAGTACGATCTTGGTGCCGCCTACTTACATTTCGCGTGGTCATCACAAAGACAAGATAAGAGATATTAGGGCTCGTACCGAGGCAAATAGGCATTCTTTTTTTCCTCGTTCTATTTGGGAGTGGAATAGGAAAGGAAATGCCTAGCAGTGGTACAGTGTACCCTCCGCCACGCACCTTACGGTGAATTGCGGAGTATGTATGTAGATGTAGATCCTTCCTTTCCTCCCGATATTAAATCAATTCACACCTTACGAACTTCACAGTGATACCGAGTAGTTAGTACGTTCATTCATATTTATTTTTGGGACTGTTAATTCTGATTTGGTTTTTAATTTAACAAATTAATTGGATTACCTGTAATTGATGGTTTATGTGGGCATGATTTATCACTTTATTTCTCTGCCCCCCTCCCATCATACACTCAGACCATACAAGGCCTTAACCTGGCTTATATAAATATTGGAGAAGCATTGTACATCCTGAATTGCTTGTTAATTCAACCATTTCATCACTGAATGCTTTCATCTTTGTTTATAAATGTATCTTAAAAGTGACCGTCACTTTCATTCAGTAATTAGATGAAACCCTTAACGATGTGTCACTGTGAACTATGGACTTGTGTTTTATTGTGTGTCCCCTGGTTGTCATTTCAGATTATAGCAGTATCGGTTGCACGACTTGTTATTGATTATTTGCACATTTTTTCATGAATGTAGCGAAGCGATCCGCTTACTGTTTAAGTTACCAGTTAGGGATCTAATTAGCATCTTAATGGTATGTTGGATTGCTGACCGTAGTGTCTCAGTAATGTTAGAGATGGAGGCAGATAATTTTGCATCACCGGTAATAAATTATCGTTGCTGATCAGGTTTCTGTTTACAGAAAGGACAGTAAATAATTGTAATTTCAAGTACGTAGAAGAAATAACTGTTGATGTATGTTTCTAGCGTCCTAACGGTTCTCGAGAAGTCTCGGTTATCACATACGTTTTTAAAAACATGTATTGCTACTAAAAATTATTACAGCACAATTACAACAAAATTATTAGCCTAAACATATACTTTTATGCAGAAGCAAGTTTCGCTACTTATTACGAGAATTAATTAAATTTTGCAGTGACTGCCAGCGTTGCCACTCCTCTTCCTTGCAACCATTTTTATGTGGCCATTCGACCTCAGGCCGTCGCGGTGGCTATTCCTAGGTCTGCCAGGCGTCACAAATATAAACTCCTCGACACTGACGTCGCTCAGTACGGCTGGAGAAATAAGATTCATCACTTCAGATTACTGAACACCCTCACAGAGTTCTGTTTACCGACCAACGAATGTCCACTGTTATTCACCTAGCAAAGATTGTGAAAACTTGTTACATAAATAATGCCATCAGCAATCCGGTTTAGCCGTGTTGGAGTGACCGTACGCTCTAAAACGCCTACCTGCGGAGCGCGCGGTGGCTCCCCGTCGTAGGTTCGAGTCCTCCCTCGGGCATTTGTGTGTGTGTGTGTTGTCCTCAGGTTAGTTAAAGTAGTTTGTAAGCCTAGGGACTGATAACTGTAGTAGTTAAGTCACATAAATTTATAGACATTTGTAAATTTTCGAACAACCCCACTTACATGGAC
Source organism: Locusta migratoria (assembly GCA_026315105.1). Taxonomy (NCBI): domain Eukaryota; kingdom Metazoa; phylum Arthropoda; class Insecta; order Orthoptera; family Acrididae; genus Locusta; species Locusta migratoria. Next base: position 732,017,719 of record CM048755.1, on the reverse strand, counting down.
TCCCAAAACAGGTTTTCGTAAACCGATTTCTCATTTGCGCTTATGGCTAGTCATGTAAACACTGTAAAAATTTTGTAATCCAACGTTGGTCATCAGTCCCTAGTCTTACAAACTACTTAAATTAAGTTAAACTAACCTAATGAAAACACACACATCCATGCCTGAGGGAGGATTCGAACCTCCGACGCGGGAGGCCTCGCGATCCGTAACGTGGCGCTCGAGACCGCTCGGCTACTCCCGCGTGGCTGTAAACACTGTAAAATTGATTCTCGAAATCCGCTTTTGTTAAGCGGGTTTGCACATCCACAATAGATTTTCTAGCCCATGTAATAGCAACTGTTTTTGAAACATACTTGGCTTGTCAGGTTGCGTCTTCTTGTTAAGAATTCCTGGCTTATATGAGCAGAATAACTTATTCTGTAGTGAAGGAGAAATACAAACATTAGATTGAGATGGAATATGTTTAAGTAAAGACAAACAACGATTGTGCTGATTTAATTAGCCACTGAAACAGCTATTTTTCACATGGCACATGGCATATTTGATTGGGTTAGCAAATCCGAGACAGGCTTGAACATATAAATACGACAGCAGAAAACGGTTTACGAAATTCGGTTTTTCTCTTCCGGATGATGTGGTATTTGTAAAAAACGTTTGAACGTCAATGTCACTGTTTTCAGTGATTAACCGCCAAAGGTTTGAGCGAAACTAATGTCTCTTTTCGCTGATTTATGCGCAATACGCACATTGATTTGCGTTCGACAATCAGACACTGCATTAAACGCAGATTCTTAGGCCTACCGTCCAGAACATTGCTACAGTTTTATTGGTTTAATCCATCGAAATACAATATTATCGTCTGTAGTAAGCTTGTGGAGTTTCTGCACATTTTCCACTTAGGACGTTTACGAATACTGGAAATATTTATGGCTTTTCCTTCAGGATACCTAAGAAATTACATTTATATAAAGCTATTCTATTCCTATTATCACGTGGTCTTGAGTTATATCTCGTCTCTAATGACACGCTGCCGACGTGGTACTAACGTCGATCTTCCTTCTTTCTGCTTTTTGAGTTATATCTTTAAGGAAGTCCTAAGCCCAGTCACAAATCTCGTCTTATACTCAGTAAGTTCGTTTTCTGTTTGCTAAACGTCAGTTCAAAGTCCAGGAACACGGCACCAACCTGGGTGCCACTGTCCATTGCTCTGTAGGTTTCAAGGGCGGACAGAGAGTGCTAAGTCTCTGTTTCTTTTATCAATGTTGTTTTGCAACTAGTAGATTTACGTTCCCCAAAATGTCATAACTCTTCGCTGCTCCAGCGGTCTATCATTAATGATCGTATAAGTGGAGAAAGTTCATTCTGTATTATGTTTCTAGAACCTCACACGTATAACATTCTATTCAGATGTTTCCCTGTTCAGCGATTTTAATTCAGTCTCACTTACCTCCACACCTACCTTGTAAGCTTTCGAATGTTGATGACTGATAGGCCGTAAAACAATTTAGGCAGACATAATTTAGTATTTCGGTCTACCTCTGTCAACAGTGTTACTGAATGACTACGTAAGTAATGGGATCATTGATCTTACAGAGACGTATGGATCACATCGGATGCCAAATTTCGAATCTTCTTGAGGCGTCTCGCATTTTTTTTTCCATGGTGGTTCTCAGAAAGGACTGCTGAAGTATTATGTAAGTTCCGTAGGCCAGTCGTACAGCGGGCAAACCTACACGTTCACTTTGTTGTCTATCTGCCTGTAACAGTTTCTCATAAACAGGGAGAGGAGATATATGTAGTTGCAACTTATTTCACATACAAAAGCCCGATAGCCTTTGGCGATATAAAAAAATTACCTTATAAGTTAGCGAAATCAGAAGACAGAGGTAATCACTGATACTTGCAAACACACTCATCACTTCCCGCTGACCTAGGAAAATGAATTTTCACATGGAACAATATTTCAGAAGACAAGAAAAGGAAAAACATCTTAAAACTAGAAATTTCTAATTATATGAGATAAAAAAAGTGCTATTACAAATTTTTATTGTATTCTGTTGTATCTGCTTGACATTCTACAAGCCGGGAGTGCGATCTTATTATGCAGATTTCCATTGCGTTGCATTCGTCATCTGTCAAAAGTCTCATCTTTTTCATTGATTTTTAGTATTAGGGAGAGAGTTTCATAAATATTGTTCATATATAACATTTAAAAATATTTTGGGCTAATTCCATGAACTGCCATGAAGTGTAGCTCTCTGACGGTGTATACCAATACCTTCGCCATCTAGTAGTTATAGGTGTAAGGTCGGTGCTAACAGCCTATGCCAACGATACGTATAGCAGCTGTAATATTTGAAAGCAAATACTAAAAACTAATGCAGTAGTGCACCTTCACTGTCCGGGTTAGGGTTCCGATAACCTATAAAATATCCACTGAAACTGTCCACGGAACAATTCGACATTTGCGTAACAACCGTAGGCGTATAGACAGCTGTAGCGATTTCTTTGCTGGAGACTTCTGTCAAATCTTGCCAGCAATCGCAAAACGGAAGAGAGAAAACAAAGTCCACACCTCTACAACTGCCAGATAGCAGAGGATGTTAACACAGTTAAAAAACTAATAAAACGATTGAAAATGTACTTTAGCGAAAGAAGAAGTGCACCAAAACTTGTAATTAAACCGTTCTCGGAACTTTTGAGATTCCTAAGACTGACATCTTGCCGGTAATAAGCAAAAATCGTTGAGATTCTCGATTTCTGCTCTGGATGCTCTACAAATGTATAATAATGTTTGCACAATACCGTAGTTATCCGGATATTTTATGTAGTTCTACACCTTAAAACATCGTTACTGATATTTGACCTAGTATATCCACCGCTTCTTTATAGCAATGATATCAGTTTCATTTTCTGTAGCTGACTCCTTCTTGGAGGTAAATGTTTCCGCGGCAGTATGAATGTCGTTGTTTTTCATGCAGAGTGACGAAGGACTGGAGGCCGAAATACAGCACAGGATAAATAGTGGAGGGATGCACTGAGTGTAGTACTCTGTGATATGAATGTAAATCTGTGTAAGTCAGTGGTGGGACATGTGATGCTGTGCAGTGCAGAAACTTTTCCAGTCACAAAAGCCGAAGAGAGAAAAACGGCAGTGACAGAAATGAGAACGCTGATGTGCATTAGTCCAATTACGACAAAAGATACAATAAGGAATAATTACATCAGAGGAATACATAACAAGTGTTAATTATTACTTTCACTATCTCCCTCTTGCCGATATTAAAATGATTAGTGACGGACATTCGCAATAGAACCACTCGATACTATGCAACTCACTCTATCTACAAAGTAGGTCATTTAGGTTAACATCACATCAAATCGGTCTTCGAGGACCCTGTAGATCATGCGCCAACCTCACAATGCTCCTCCTTAGATGGCGGTGTTGTGCACTTTGGATCCAACTGCCATGGTCTCCTATCTGACAAATGACTTTCCTTCTCATCCTCCCATAGCTTTCTCGGTCTTCCAATTAGACGAACACTATCTGGTCTTGCCATAAGTACTGCTTACGTCTGTGAGACTTCTCTGGTCACCCAGTAATACGGCCTTCCAGACATATTCTCCGCGCCTTAAATTTGCACGATGTATGATTGCCTCATCAGGTCATGCAGTTCTTGGCTCTTAACTCTGTTTACATGAGTTCTCCTCAAGGAGAGGCCCAAAGATCTTTCTCACGAATTTTATTTCGAAAACCAACGTGTTCTCTTCGTCTTTCTTTGTTATGCTTTAGGTTTCTGTACTGCACAACAACTCGAGATCCAGGCAGAAGATACAGGATACCGTGTTTGTTGGCTTCCGCAAGGAGTTCGATACTGTTTCGCACCGTCCCATAATGAACAAAGTGTGAGCATATGAAATATCAAACCAACTTTGTGACTGGATTGAGGCGTTTCAAGCTAACAGAAGCAGCGTGTAATTGTCAACGGAGAGAAGTCTTCAGACATTACACTGATTAAAGGCGAGCAGCAGGGGAGTGTTTTGTTTTTCACAATATATGTAAATGAACTTGTATATAACGTCGGAAGTTAAGTTAGGCTTTTTGCGTGTAATACTGCAATTTATCGAGAAGTCGCAACATTGGAAAAGGGCTTAAATTTTCACATTGGCAAAGTTCCAGAGGCTTCTGTGACTACCTCCATCAACTCAATTCTTTTCCTCATTAGTCCGTAGACTTTTCTCTGTTGCATTTTTCGCTAGGTCCTCCACAGTTTCTGCCATTTCTTCTCCTCAGTCTCCTTGCACTGCATATCCAAATACAACTGCATATCCAAATACAACTGCTCTACCGTCTCGTGCCACCCATTTGCTTTCTCTTTTCATTTTTCGGTTTACCTTCGCTAGGTCCACAGTAAATATCGCACACCTGGTCTAATACCGAATTATTTGGACAGCTGCCCTCGGTATTTCAGTTCGGCTTTTGTCTCCGCAGTGCACGCCTTCCCGACATATGTCAACTTCATTGGTACACTGAACTCTCTAGGATGATGTTCATACTTAATCTGTGGATACTGTCATAAGCGTTTGAGAAATCGTAGCAATTACAATAATCAACATGACCAGCTGCACGGGTACAATGTGTTGTGAATCCCCAGCAGTGGGTGAGGCGGTACAGGCGGCTCCTTTAGTCTCTGGGAGGCCAATAAGGAAGCGGCAGGGCGAGCTTTCTCTCGGCTGCGCCATTTTCGTCGTGAGCCGCCAACCGGCTTTCACTCTCTGCACAGCCTACTTCCATTATCTCAGCCACTGCCTTCCCTCTTTAGAGTTGCTTTGTGTCTTTTACTGAGAGAAGAGCCCAGATTTAAAAATTAAAAATGTAAAAAGATATAAGAAGTGACATCTGACGGGACGGGAAACCCCTAGCTAACAATATAAGGGAAGAAATCAAGTACTGAGGGAAATCACGCCCCAGTTGTCAATTTAATAAAATGTTTGCCACTACGAAATGTTTTGGGGCTGTCTTATCCGATTTTCCAGTAATGAAAAACGAAGATGGACATCATTAATTATTTTGTGCTGTCTTCTTCAGTTGCGTAATATTATATTGTTAATTATTGTATTTGTGCGTCTACTGCAAACTACAATAAACCAATAACTTTGTTTGCCAATACGCTTTTCACCTTTATTGTATGCAAGGCATCATCAGAGGCCCGAAATAGGTATTAATTTCATTACAAAATACATACAAAAATCTTTGTAAATTTATGGGACCAAACCACTGTGGTCATCAGTCCCTAGGCTTACACCCTACATAAACTAACCTAAGGACAACACACACACACACACACACACACACGCACAAATGCCCGAGGGCCGGCGGCGGCCGCCCAGATTCTGAGATGGTGCCTAGAACACCGCGGCAATTTCTTTACAAACTTTTTGTATGCAACCTAGAAACAGTTCCGGCACATTCTATTTTGTTATGGTGGAGTGGGATATACATATATTACATACAGTTTTGGCAGATATTGGTCTACATGTGTGCTACAGGTACTGATTACAGAGAAAATTTAGTAGCAATAGTAGACATGAAGACCAACATATACAAAAAGTGTAAGGAGTATTAATATGCTACTACAGCACAGTAAAATAGAATGTGCCGGAACTGTTTCTAACGGGTCAATATGAACCGTCGACTTTGACCAATGACGTCGTATCTGAGTTAAAGACGATAGTTTGTTTACAAGCAGAACGTAGATAATAGATTCATATTTTGTGTTTGAAAAGTGACCTGTAGCTTCTCTCTGATAGTGAAGCATAGGTTAACAGAGAGGGTTTCTTTTCGCAAGTGAACTCCATAGGCCCTTATTTTTTGGCTCAGACCTGTGATCGATGGTACATTCTGTTGTTGTAATCTGTAATTTACGAGGACAGTCACAGATTATTTAAATATTACGATATTATTCCGTATGTTTATATTTGTTGATAGTGTTTGTTTTGCTAGTTGGTATATCTACTTAGCGTATCTTGTAAGACTCAGATCTGACGTCATTGGTCAACGCCGACGGGTTATATCTCGGTCTTCAATTATGACGTTTCTAGCCTCCCTACAAAAATTGTGAAGAAATCGTTTGTAAGGAAATTAATGTATATTTTAGGCCAGTGATGATGCCTTGAATACAGTACAGGCGAAGCATGTAAGGCAAACAAAATTATTGCTTTATTTTAGTTGCAATAGACGGACAAATACAATAATTATCAATATAAGGAAGCAAACATTAAAATATGGCATTACGAATTCGACTCCCGAACCAATATGCTATTCACAGAATGGCATATCTTAAAAGTTTAATTTGCCAGTAGACAACATTACCAATGAGAAAAACGCCCATACAAGGTGTTCCACACATTTTACGTTACCGGTACTATAGTAATTAATTATACTAAATCTAGAAAAATCTAGAAATCTAGATAAATTTTCAAACAGTACGGATAACAAAAAGTCCACAAATTTCATATAGTACTTGATACATAACAATCACAAATATCTGGTTTACAATACTATTGATTTTGATTATGGCTGCTAGCAGCAATTGGCAAGGAGAAACGGATGGAAGAGGGAGGGAAACGTGAGTGCAATAGTGAGCAGGTGACAAGATGTATGGTAAAAGAAACGGGAGGATGAGAAATAACGGAGAGAAGAGAACTGGCTTTGCTACTAGACAGCGAGGAAGTGGACTGTACGTCAGTTTTCGGGAAAGTTGTAAGAGGATGACTGAAGAAAGTGCTTCAAGTTTTTGTTAAAACGTAGCAGAAGACTGCATTATGCGAAGGGAGCAGGGCAGCATCTTCCAGAGGCGTCAGCAGTGACAGCTAAGGAGTGTGAAAATAGTTTCGTTTTATGAACGGTTACAACTAGGGTACTGGGTAAGTGGGTCTTTGTCTTACTTTTATGATGGCATGAAAGACGTTTTACTGTTTGCTGATTAATCTAGGGACATATTGTGAACGTTTCGGCTTTTATTTCATAGACGCATACTTCCTCAGAAGTCAGGTCAGTACTGTCGTAGGTTACCGAGACAGTTGACTGATGAAAGGAGAAAATATGAAAATTCAGCAAGTGAAGCAGGCAAAAGCAGGAGCGACTAGTGGACAAATGCAAGACCGTAGAAGAATGTATAACTAGGGGAAAGATAGAGACTGTCTATAGGAAAATAAAAGAGATTTTGGAGACAAGAAAAGTAGCTGCATCACTATGAAGGACTCAGATGGTAAATCAGTGCTAAACAAAGAAGTGAAACCTGAAAGTTGGAAGGAATACATATAGAGGGCCTATACAAAGGAAATGAACTTGAAGGCAGTATTGTAGAAAAGGAAGAGGAAGTAGATGAAGATAAGATAGGATACACAATACTGCGAGAAGAATTTGACAGTGCAGTAAAAGATTTGAGTTGAAATGAGGCTCCTGCAGTAGATGACTTTCCCTCTCAACTGCTGATATCGTTGGGAGAGCCTGCCATGAAGAAATTGTTCCACCTTGTGTGCAAGATGTATGAGACAAGGGAAATACCCTCAGACTTCAAGAAGACTACGATAATTCGAATTCTAAAGAAAGCAAGTGCAGACAAGTGAGAAAATTATAGAACCATCAGTTTTGTAAGTCATAGTTGCAAAATACTAATACGACTTATTTCCTGATGAATGGAGAAACTGGTTTACGTTTTGGAGAAATGTTAAAACACGCGAGGCAATACTCACACTGCAACTTATCTTAAAAATGTTCAAATGTTTCTAAATCTATGAGACTTAACTTCTTAGGTTATTAGTTCTTAGGCCTAAAAACTACTTAAACTAACCTAAGGACACGAAACTCGAGGGAGGATTTGAACATCAGACGGCGAGCAACCCCGAGTTTCGCAGCAAGGCGCCTTAGAACGCTCGGCAAACTCTTTGAATACTGATTCTGATTCATAAGGAATGCCTCTCAGGTTGTTTGGCAGATTGGGTACTCTTTGCATTATACAAACACACTGCATGAGACAAAGTGGAACACCCGCAAGAGAGGAGGAAACGAATAGAGAGGCTATTTTATGTTATTGCGGATAGAACAAATCGCAGTAAAATTAACAAACAACTTGGCGCTATGAGAATGTTTGTCAGTGTGCCGTTGAAACAAATCTGACTTGCATTCAGGCAGTGATTCATTTGGGAAGAGTGACATATTATCTTCTTCTCAGTCAGCATGCCTTACAACCATCGTAAATGATCCTCTAGATCCTGTATACGGACACTGGGAGTACTGAAACTCCACGAGGGCATAGCCGAGTGTTCTGAGGCGCTATGTTACGGATTGCGCGGTCGCTCCCCCCGGAGGTTCCAGTCCTACCATATGCCTACACCAGGCGATCCTTGGAAAGTGGGAGTGGGAGACGACATAGTGATCATTAGAGATGGATCAAATGCTCGGATAGGTTTTTCAGAGATTGGGTAGGAAATCATCTGTGCCCTTCGAAAGGAACCATCCCGACATTTGTCTGGAGTGATTTAGGAAAGTCACGGAAAATCTAAATCAGGACAGCAGGAGGGGGGTTTTAACCGCCGTTCTTCCGAATGCGAGTCCATTGTATTACCACAACTCCACATTATTCAGACGCGCAAGGAAGTGTGAGAGGTGGCATGCCCTCTATCACGGGTTTTACACACGTAATTATCGTGTGTGTCGCTACTACGCCCCCAGGAGTTACGAGAGGACATTAATCGATTAATCAGATATGTCTGAGTGAGGAGGACAATGTAATGCTTGTCATCTGTATGAGTAGTATGTAGTGTAATTACTTACTGAAACTCCTCGTGGGCATAGCCGCGTGGTCTGAGGCGCTATGTTACGGATTGCGGGATCGCTCCCCCCGGAGGTTTGAGACCTTCCTCGAGTATGGCTGTGTATGTGTGCGTTTCCCTTTCCACAAGTTAGTTTGACCTTAGCAGTTTGGTCCCAAATTACACAAATTTACAATTTACAATCTTCCTGTATCCGAGAGTTCTTTGACCTGATCGTTATGAGGCTCTTAGCGTGCATCGTGGGGAGGGGGCGGCTATATGGTTTTACGGGTGTCTGTGTGACCGAGCGTAGCAAAAGCATTCTACCTGGATGGCGGCCCCGTTCTTATTTCTTAAGAGCTCGGTTCTCCTCGCCCTCCCGTCACACCTGACGTCGGCAGAGGCTGAGAAATAGCAGGCACGCCGCCCCCACCTCAGTGTCTGGCCCGCAATATGTTACTCTCTGCCCGCAGGGACGTGGCGTCCTCCCACGCACTCAGGCCCAACGAGCTGGACTGTAGGAGCCGTTGTTAAGTCTAGGGTCGCTCGTATAACTTGGCAAGTTTTCGTATTTCACGCTGGGTCTCCACAGTGAAGGAGTTGATAAGATTCACTCTGCCGGTTTTTGCAAGTCGGCCATTGGATCTGTAGATTTCATTCGGCAATTTTACTCGACCTTACAGACAGACGGACTGCTAGGGATCCTGCTTCCGAATACTAACGAAGGTCACCGAACAATTACGATGTCAACACTTCGGGATCGGTTGGAGACTCTCCCTGGCGTACGCTATCTTGCTCTCTGTTATTGATGAATTTCTTGTTATAACTCAGGTGTTGTCTTTTCAAAGTAATGGCGCACTGAAGAATTATCAAAAACACGTCGTCCTTACTACTCTTAACTATAATTTGATGTCTAAAATGCCATATTAGCAGTTAACACCTGCCCTCGATTGTAGAAAATTTTGGGGCCCTGTTACTAAGCTGTTTGTAGCGTATTGGACCAAGAACGTGAGAATAGGGAGAGATGCTCCAAACGCCACAGAAGTGAAGCCATTGTCGCCATATTACGGAGCCAATAACATCTGCCGTGACGAGTGTGTATTCATTGCATTTGAGTTGAAATTAGAACTTAAAAAAAGGAAGGTTATTTCTATTACCTATGGTTGTCCTAGCAGAACAAAAAAGTCATCTGCTATTTTATACTGAAAATTTTTGTTTCTAAATTAATACTTACTATTTGTTTCGATGTTTTTCCCTCAATTATTTCTAATTTTCATTTTTACTAGGTAGAGGTACACTTGAAATTTCAAAAGCTCGGTGGTACAAATTTTAGTGTGAATTGTTAGTAACGTGGAACCTATAGAAAGAATTTTCGTATGTATTCAACATAAAAATCGTATCTTCAGTACTGAACTTATGAAAATGCTACACTTGGTTTGTCATTATTGGGAAATATTTGTTCTGCATTTCCTGAGAACTACTATACGTGACAATTTAACTTCTAGTGAAGCACTTCGGTAATATCCCGATATTTAAGTCACATTTTCGAATGATATTTTGCATTTACGAATCACAGTTCAGCTATCTGGAAGGTCTGTATTTGTACAAAAAGTATACTATATCAAATATGTACTTAGAAATGACAGTCACTTAAATTCACGAAAGTTAACAGGGCAAAATCCACACAGTGCTTTAATCTAAAACATATTTCCTTAACTCCGCAAGATCACGGGCTGGCTTCAATAGGCAACGTGCTGTTCAGAAGAGAGCTCCACCTCCTTGTACTTCTTTTGCTCTTCATTGTATAAATGAAGACAAAATGTACGTGAAAACAAAGATTTTATTTAGCGTTATGCATGAAAGCAACAGAACATTTACTATGTGGTCAAAAGCATCCGGACACCTACAAAAACATACGTTTTCACATGAGGTGCATTGTGCTGCCATCTACTGCCAGGTACTCCATATCAGCGACATCAGCAGACATTAGCATCGTGAGGGAGCAGAATGGGGTAGTGGAAGGGGAAAAAATAAAAGCTATCAACTATGCAGATGACATGACTGTACTAGGAGAAACAGAAGAGCTTCAGATAATAATGGACAATGTTGTACGTCGGACGAAGAATTTGGAATTCAGTTATTTATCGTGTCAGAAGCAAACAAAAGCATTATAACAAACATAACTACATTACATGACTACATACATTGTATTTCATTGATGAAACCAGTCACAAAATAAAACAAATACCTATTGACACAGATTATACCGGGTGATCAAAGTGTCAGTATAAATTTGAAAATTTAATAAATCACGGAATAATGTAGATAGAGAGGTAAAAATTGACACACATGCTTGGAATGACATGGGGTTTTATTAGAACCACATCTACCGTTATCGGGCCTTTTTTCTACGAGGAACTGCGTGATTCTGGTTTTGTAACTGCTACCGTGATGGGTGAGAGATACGCCGATATATCATCATTCCCAGCCTGGCTGATAAACACCTACTGGAACGTACGATTTTTATGCAGGATGGCTCTCCAACTCATATTGGTAGACGCGTGAAAGATCTCTTGCGCGTGTCGTTTGGTGATGATCGTGTGCTCAGCCGTCACATTCGTCATGCTTGGCCTCCCAGGTCCCCAGACCTCAGTCCGTACGATTATTGACTTTGGGATTACCTGAAGTTGCAAGTGCATCGTGATTGACCGACATCTCTAGGGATGCTGAAAGACAACATCCAACGCCAATGCCTCACCGTAACTCCGGACATGCTTTACAGTGCTGTTCACAACATTATTCCTCGACTACAGGTATTGTTGAGGAATGATGGTGAACATATTGAGCATTTCCTGTAAAGAACATCATCTATGCTTTGTCTTAATTTGTTATACTAATTAATGCTTTTTTTTATCATATGAAGCGCCATCTGTCGGACATTTTTCGAACTTTTCTTTTCTTTTTTTTTTTCTTTCAATAAAACCCCATGTGATTCCAAGCATGTGTGTCAATTTTTACCTCTCTATCTAAATTGTTCCGTGATTTATTAAGTTTTCAAATTTATACTGACTTTTTGATCACCCGGTATATACAAACATTGGTTAAGTTTTAACTATACAGTGGACGGCAGCTCGACAGTCACACTTGACAGAATCCACCGGGAAGCCCCATCTCTGCGGCTTGCTCTTCGATCTTGTGACACAGGAACGCGGGCCGTTCAGAGATTTCCATGTGGACTATCTCTGTGTGTGACCTGGGAAAGAGCCTCTGTGGAATCAGCCACTCCCACAGAATGATAGAGAACACCGATAAGACCTAAGTGATGAAAATCGGAAAAGAAGGCGCCATGCTAAATATATTTCTAGATGGAAGAAAACTACATGTTCAACCAGTATTTGGGAAACTTGGTAACTTCCAATGTAAGTTGTACAGAAAAAGTGTGACGCAGGATATACAAGGGAAAGAAAGCGTTTGGAAGAAATGAGGAGTTTCTTGAGGAGGGTGAGAGAAGAAAGGATGATACAGAAGAGGAAAACATCTTGGGTGGGACACATATTGCGCATGAACTATCTACTGCAGATGATTATGGAGGTAATATTGAAAGTTTTACTTTTTTATGGATCTTAACTGTGGGGTCATCAGTCCCTAAACCTACAAACTACTTATGAACTAACTAACGAAAACATCCCTGCCCGAGGGGGATTCGAACCCCCGACGGGAAACGGCCTGGCGCCTCAAAGCTCACGGCCACTCCGCCGCGGCATTGAAAGGTAAAAGAGGAAGAGGGAGAACGAGGTTTGATATATTTAACAGACGTGAAGAAAAGAAGAAGCTATAAGCTAATGAAGGAGGATGCTTAGGACAGAAAGACATGGAGATGTCCAGTTGATAATTTCCCAGGATAGATTTACTAAAAAAGGAAGAAGAAACCTTTCACTGGTACGACAGGCGAACGTGATTGCCAGACACTGGAATCCACCAGAGCTCTGACAGAAATTATTTGCATCCTGCAAGCGAGAATGCCAGTTTATTTAGTGGCTGCACATGTAATTACACAGGCAACTACACTTAGCCTCCTGCTGAGCAACAGAGAGGAACATAGAGAGAGAGGGGGGGGTGTTGTATGGCAGTACCGGTATGATAGGATTTCAGAGTGTTAAATTATCTGATCACTGTTTTCAGCTGCATTATCGCATGTTCCTCGTAATATAGTCAGTTTCTCATAGTCACACTTGGCGAAGTATTTTTGTTGGGGTCACAGAAGCGTAAGGATTCTACCCAGCCTTGAACTTTGCAGGCTACATATTCGTTTTGTTTTTATAGAGACGTCTCGTTCAGTTTCATGTGACATGATGGTTTTTGAAATCTAATGGAGTTTGCAACAATGTTGAGTTTATCTTAATAAACCTATATTCTGAAGTCTTCAGTTCTTTCCTCAGTAGTTAGACTGTCATATTCATTATTAATTTATTTTGGAGGGGACCACTGAATTAAAACGAAAATCAGTATATTAATCAGCTGCGATTATAAGGGATTTTGACTGATTTGATTAATTTAACATTGGGAAAGATTGTGGGAGTTATTATTTTATTTAGCGTATGGCAGTACAAACACAAGAATGTCAGATGTGTCATAGATTCAACCTTAAATTATATTAGACTTTTGTGCATTATTAATTTATATACGAACACTAGATGAAAACCCGGCGTTGCCCGGGTATTTATTTATTTATTCCTGCCATTTCTTCGGTATATATTCATTTGCATAAGGGCTGTATAACTGTAAAATCTCTTGAGAATACAATTAGTAGTAAAGAAGTGATAGTTTAGAACTTGGTGCTTGATGGGGCAGTTTTCGTGAAAGTTACTGTTTATGTGCTCATATCTCATTAATTACGTGTCGTACTTTGATACAATTTAGAAGGTACACTCAACTATATGCGTGTATACTGTCTGTAAAATTTCCTGTCGCTACAATTTGTAGTGTTCAAATTATGAATTGTAACGTCATACCGAGAGCCGTAGTTTTACTCCATAAACAGCGGAAAACTAGTAAGCGAGAAACGTTTTTTCCTTTCATCATTTTACTGTGGCTGCCAGCGAGAAAAAGTTTAATAAAGGTTTGAAATTATATTTAAAGTTTGTTGCAAGTCGCTAAGTACTGTCATTCTCATACAGTGTATTTCGAATGTATCGCCGCATTATATGACATTATTTGAGATTTCTATTGGTTATGACGTAATATCTTTTGAACCATGCGTCGTATATGATTCTTAATCCTGCAGCAATTGTACCTCACGGCAAGAAATGTGTGTACCAAATTTGGTTGAAATCGGTCCAGTGGTTTAGGAGAAAATGAGCGGCATTGTCGCAAAATGCAACAATTTTCCGCGCATCTTACTGTTTATGACGTCATATCTCATGAACTATATATCGTATGTGATTCTTACACTTACGGCGACCATTCTCATGGATCGAAGCTTACGTGTGCAAAATTTTATAAAGATTGGATCAAAATTGTAGATTTGTATGCAACACGTACATTTATCGGACACTCTGCTTTATATATTAGATTTATATCTTTTTATGTATTCTGCAGTATCTCTAGTCTCACACAAGAAGTCGCTGCATGTCCCACAGAACGCACGGTTCCTGCAGGCCTTCACGATACGTCGCACAGCCTGCCTCTCCTCTAGAAAGGGATTTTTCCCCACTTCTGGAGCGCGCTCGCACATCTCCCGTGTCCAGTGCCATTTCTATTAAGAGTTGTCCATACGGTAGGAGGCTGACGGAATCCTGGTGGCTTCTTCTTGACGCAGAGCATGCGTCGGCAATGCGCAGGGAATTTTTGTTGACGGCGTTCAGTGCATTACGGGATGACATTGAACTCGCTTTCCTAAGGGGCCTTGGCCAGGCGTCGCCAACACTTATTTGGTAGATCGTATGAGTACTGACAGTACAGAAGAAAATTTTTTGAATAAAATTGACAACTGTTTTTCGTAGCAGTCAGAATGTGCGGCTGTTAAACACACACGTTAATTTTAATTATAAACAAAAGCGTAGAACTGTTTTCAACATCTACCTAGGACCTTTACAACTGTGTTTTTCCGCATTGGTTCAATCAGCCACTACCTATGCGCCATTCGTTGCTACAGCATTTGATTCATCTTATGCTATGTGTAGTATTGGTTCGGACGTGTTTGAAGAAGGCGTCGAGTTTCATTCCTTGTACAATTCAGGAAGATTAGATTATCAACGTCTTTGGTGCGGTAAACTACGATCTTCCGCGTTTTATGGTGTGTGGACGGGATATTTTTTGGCTAAGATATTCAAAAGATATCCTGTACCAAGAACTTGAACTAACATCATCAAAAATTGTTTTTCAAATGTATTGCAGAACCCAAAAACTTTCTGGCTCTAATCACCAGTAGAAATACTCTGTTTTAGTTACTGTTAGACTTGGAATAAAGGCCTTGAAAGGCCTTGTTTGTTTCTTCTTATTGTGCTGTAATTGTTTTCAAATATGAATTTTAGTAGAAATAAACGCAGACAAGACTGACTCTCGTATTTGACTAAGTGCAACACGTTATACACCAAATAACAACGGCATTGTTAACTGAACATCTACTCAAGTTTCAGGTTAAATGTAAAATAATATTTGCGAAATACTATGGAATATTTTTTTGTGTTTTGAACAAATAGTGATAATGTAAAAGTTGAATATAGTTGTTTTGTAGTACTTAAATATTAAAATCTGATTTACTGTATTATTAAAAGGAGTAGATCACAATGTTACAATGGTATGACATAGTAGATCGCTTCGGTCTCGGCTGTAGTAATGGCGGATGTCTTTTATTTCAGCTTTCTCCGTTATGCATGGGCTACATCGTCTAGCAGTGGTAACTGAAGGTGACCCAGGATCTTTTGGCATTCTCGCACGAGAGCACATTTCCTTCTGGCATCTGGTGCTGGGATGTGACTCAGTACTGACAGCTGGTAGGTTCGAATAGATCTAATTGTCTAGCTGATCATGCGCGTGGTTTGGTTCAGCTGTGTGTCGACTTTACTTGTATGGTGCTGTTCACCCACACTGGCGGACAGTATTCTGCAGCCGAGTAGACATGTCCGAGAGCTGAAGTTCGCAGTATGTCCGCAGGAGGTCCCTCGCTAGTACCACACAAATCGCGCAAGATGTGAAAGTGAGAGCGACAAACAGGAGGTACGAATTAAGGCGCGCAGTTAACCCTGTCCTTACTCTTACTCATTGCCATCACACCTACCTCTTTCAAGATAACCGAAGTGTTTGGTGTTTCAGAGATACTGTATTGAAGTTTCATACCACTTATAGGGAAAGTGGAAAAATAACATCCACTAAGTCAAATAGAGGACAAAGTTGTGTGGTGAGTGAGGGTGAGAGTCGGTCACTGAAGAGGAACGTGACGATAAGTGCAATCACAATGGCTGCAGGATTCACTGCAAAATTGAATGCCGCGCTCGCGAAGTACAAAAACACGGCGGGAGCTCCATAAACTGGGGATTGTAGGGCGAACCGCAACGTCTTCTCAGTGATGCAAACGCACGTACCAGGAAAATGCGGTGCCGGAGAAATAAAGCCAGGGCTATATAGCGGATGAGTCTTATTGCACACTGTTTAAAAGCCTGGTCGAGTTTATGCCGCAATACTGAAATATGTCTGGCGTTGTGTGATATTTGAGCAACCATATCGTGGTATTCCGTGAGCCCCAAGGCTTCTTTACTACATTGCATCCTTTTCTCCAAAGGAAACTTCGAACGTTCAATAATAAGGATATCTGGTAACTGTGGCGACCAGATGATAGGTAAAAATTGTGTAACGACTAGCAACAGTGATCCAAGTGCCAAAACGTGACTTGTAAGAAAGGTATGTCTCTGTCACGTCTATTCTAGTTTATCAAAAATTATTAAAGCCAAATCCTCTCGCCACTGGCCCTCTAGTCCCATTGTAAGCCGCCCCTCTCCCCCCTACCCAGCTTGCACCACCTCCGCAGCCCCTCTCCCTCCCTCCCTCCCAAAACTCTGCTTTCCACACTTTTGTCCTCAATAAATCTGACCCTCAATTCCTAGACTGCCGTGCCCTCACTCTCCTCTTCTGTCAGTATGCCCCCTCTCCCCCATCTCCCAAATCACCCCCTGGACAGAATCTGTCTTCCTAAAATTCACCGACCGCGACCTACACAACCTGATCCTCGTCAAAATACCCTGCATCCAGTTTGGCTCCCATGCTACCCTCACTCCCTTCCCTCCTGCGTCTCGACGACAAACCCCTCCCCCCACGGGCCTCCCTCCCTCACTGCTGTGATCACCAAGATCGGGCGGGGATCAAGGAGGTAGAAGTGTTGGAGGAGCCCCAATGGGATCCTCGCCTATCCATCCGATCTGCCTGTTGCATTAACAATGAGATGGGCCCCACCTTCCTAGTGCGCGTCTTCACAGAAACGCGCCATCCATTAACCACCTCCTTCACAATGGTGTCCTCAATTACTACCACCTCCTGAGCCCCTCCCCAATCTTACAATTGTCCCCTCCTGCCTAACTTACAATGACCACCTCACTGAAAACTGTCGTCTACCTCCTGTTTGTCACCACTGCAAAGCTCCCCATTTCCATGCTTCCTGCCCCAAACTCGCCACCCATCCACCCTCATCCTGTAACACCTGTGGTGAAGCTCACCCTGCCTTCTTCTATAAATGCAAGTCCCACCCTCCTCCTTCCAAAGACGAATTCACTGTCTCTTTCCGCACCACTGACCCCCTCCCTATCCCCGCCAATAATTCCTTCTGCCCTCCCCCTATTGTAGAGGACATCATTCGCTTCCTTAACATTGTCCTCCAGAACATACACCTGTTCCAACACCTCCACACCCTTCACCAAGTCTCCCTTGCTGCCCACTCCCTTTTCAGCCTTGACTTTAAGGCCACTACATCTCAAAACCACATCCACTTCTCCTTTTATCGCATCGACCACCAGCAAACCCAGGTTTAGTCCCTCTCTTCCCCCTCTCTTCCTCCATTTCTTTTCTCACACTCCTCATGGCGCAGCAACAACTTATCCTCTTATTCTCCAACATTCACTCCTTTCTCACGAACAAACTCCTACTCCTGAATACCCTCTCCCAACACCATGTGGATGCCTTCCTTCTTAATGAAATCTTTCCCTGCCTCACATACAAGTCAACACCACCATCTCTCTCCACCCCCTGGCACAAGGCAGAGTTGCTTTTGGCCACTTCTGGCACCAACCAGTTTGGCCACATACCCTCCTCAACATCCCATACAAACACCTCATACACACCCTCTTCCTCCCCTCCCTTACCATTACCTGAGCAAGCATATATGTCCATTCCCACATCCCCATCCCTTATGACTTCCTTGCCCACATTGATACCACCTTCTTGAACTATGTGATTGTCTCTGACCTCAATATTCATTCCCGCACTCATGCCAAACTCTGCCAGTGGCATCAGTTTCTTTCCAGCATTAGTGGTGACATTGTCCCCTTCCCCACCATACCCACCCTTGTAGCAACACTAACCCTGATGTCATCATCATATCCCCAAATCTCCTGGGGGTGCAAAACTGCCGAAGTCCTTGACCCCATTGGCAGTTACCATGACCCAATTCTCCTTACCTTCACCCTGAATGTCACCCCCCCCCCCAAATCGTCACCCACCCTCCACCTCCCAAACTCATCCATGATTACTGCTGGGCAGACTGGGATGCCCTTTCACCTCTCCATCACCCACAAATTGAAGACCATCCCCTCCCCTCCATTTTCTGATGGTAATGATCATGCTGCTTCCTTCCTCCAGCAGACCTTGTCTTACACCATACTTCCCCATATTCCCACCAAAGCCATTCAGCCTCACAGCCCCTCCCTCCCCCTACAGGCTGTCCTGCTCCTGTAGGAATCCCACCGCCTATACCGTTCCTTTCTCTGCACCCATGACCAGGATACATTCCTCCACCACCAACAACTCAAGTGACACTTACACAGCCTCCAGACTGCCAAAAAACTCTGGGACTGTCGCCAGACAGTTACACGACTGAATGCCCACCTCCCAATCCACTTGTCTAGGTATTGAAATGCATTTGACCGCCTCACTGGCTCCAACCCCATGCCCATCTACCCTCTCCTCCACCTCAACCCGCCCCTGCCTCACAATGCCAGTAAGGCTGACCGTTTCACCTCCTTACTCTCTGACATCCTCTCCATCCCTGATAAACCAAACTTTGATTATTCCCTCTTCTCTGACATCCATGAGAAAACAGACATCTCAATCCCAACAACTAGCTACCAGCTTCCAATACCTGGGCCACTTTCCCCCTTATGACCTTAAGACCCCCATCACAACACAAGATTGTCCGGTTAATACTATGCACCAAACATACCATAGCTCCTGGCCACAACTGTGTCATCTACTGCCACCTCAAGGAATGCCCCCTCCCATTCCTCACCATATTGGCTACTCTCTACAACACTATCCTCTACAATGGCTTCTATCCCAGCCTGTGGAAAAAGTCCCAAGTCCTCATGTTTTTCAAACCGAACAAACCTCCATCTGACACTTCCTCGTACTGGCCACCTGCCTCAGCCAGGTGTTAAGCAAGGTCTTTGAAACTATCCTTTCTTGATGCATCCACCTCCTTCTCTTTATTCATCACCTTTTGCCTGACACCCAGTGTGGCTTTCGACCTTTCTTATCCTCTGGTGACCAACTCCTCTGCCTCACCCAACTCCTCTCCATCCAGCTCAATTCCTATAGTGCAGCTATCTTTGTTTCCTTGGACCTGGCAAGGCCCTATGACTGAGTCTGGCATCGTGATCTCCTCTTCAAACTACAGACCTATGCAGTTCCCATCACCCACATCCGGGTCATTGCCTCCTTTCTTTCCAGTCGCCCTACCTATGTCACAGTCCATAATTATGACTTCCGTCTCCTCAATCCCTTTGCCAGTGTGCCCCAAAGTTCCATCTTCTCTCCCCTCCTATACCTCCTCTACACCTCTGACATGCCAATGCCTATTCGTCCCATCCACCTCTTCCAGAACACTGATGACACTGCCTTCCTCTCCTTGGCTCCCACCCTCACCCGGTCCAACTGTCTGCTTCAGCAACACCTTGACCTCTTTGCCACTTGGTGTAACAAGTGGCTCCTCTCTATCAATCCCACCAAAACTCAGGTAATCATTGTAGGTCGAAGCACCCCTTCCTTTCGTCCCCACGACTTTTACCTCACTCTACATAGTTGATCTATCCACCTCACCCCACCCTTAAATACCTTAACAATAGATTGTTCCCTCTCTGGGACTCCCCACCCCTACACTATCCAACATAAAGCTAAATCCTGTCTCTGCATTCTGAAACTCCTTGTTGGCCAAACTTGGGTTCTACACCCTTCCACAGTCCTTTACCCTTACAAATCCTTCATCCGCTCCATCCTTTGTGTATACCATCCTGCCTAGATCTCCGCCCCCCTATCCTTCTACAAATCCTAGAACGCTATGCAATCTGCCTCGCCTTCCATATCCCCCACACAAATCTTTATGACCTCATCCCCTTTCCCCGTCTAGTCCTCTGTATTGAACATCTCCGCCCCTGCTACCTTTCCCGTAAATTAGACCCACCCAATCCTCTCGTCCATCCCCTCCTCACAGATCCTGGTTTGCTGCCGTGCCTCCCCCACTGTGTTTCCCCCACCCTCAACCTGTCCACCCACTGTATTCTCTGCTGTGGCAAGTTTCACGCCCCCCCTCCCAGATGATGCCCTCCGCCCTGACATTTATCTTACTAACCAGCAGTGATCCTCCACCTCCCTCCCTCTACCTATCCCTCCCAAAGGGCTCCATCCCTCTTGTCTCCCCTACCCACTCCTCTCCCCCTATCCCTCTGTCCCTCTGGCATCCCTCCACTCTCCCACCCCTCCAGGCTTCCTTGGACATCCTGCCTCACTTTCCTCCCCCAGCCATGCGACCCCTTCCTGTTCCCCTCCCTTCGTTTCTCCTTCCGACCCCACCCTCCCACCTCTCCCCTAGCTCCCAGCCCTCTCATTCTGTGCCATCGCTCTGCTCTGGTACTAAACCCACGTATGTTTTACAAGTGTGGTTTTTAAAAATGAACAGCGAACGGCCAACCTACAACTGCCGCGAGTGTGCTTCAAATCGACTGTCGCTTTTATTACCTCCACCCTCTCCCCCTTTCCCTTTCACCAACCATCTATGATCTTCGGTGTTTTAATGTGTACTTCAATCGCTGCACTCTGTGGCCAAGTGCACGGATTAGGGCGTTCGGCGACCGAGCTGCTTTCTGATAGAAGAGCTTCGCAGCTTGCCGGAATCTGGCTCGTATTGGTTGAATGTTTGTAACTCTGAGGAGCTCTTCGGTCGGAAAATCTCGTGGGAGATGGAGTGCGAGACTCAGAATCCTGTTTTGGAGACCCTGGAGCCTTCTGATAAACGTTTTTGCAGCTGTTTTGGAGACCCTGGAGCCTTCTGATAAGCGTTTTCGCAGCATTCCCCCAGACGACCGCCGCATACTCAAAGATGGGGCGGATGAGTGTGGTGTAGATGGC
The DNA here is from genome assembly GCA_026315105.1 of Locusta migratoria. Lineage (NCBI taxonomy): Eukaryota > Metazoa > Arthropoda > Insecta > Orthoptera > Acrididae > Locusta > Locusta migratoria. The sequence continues at coordinate 731,996,296 of CM048755.1, read as the reverse complement.
CACACCAAGCTGAGGCGGCAGAGTGGAGGTCGGGTTGAGAAATGGGTAGAGGTCCCGCAGCCGGCCCCGGGCTCTGCTGATAACGTCGTCTACGTGTTGTTGCCAGGTAAGCCGCCTATACAACGTCACTCCCAGGTACGTAGCCGTCTTGCCCCACGGAACAGCTGTGCCCCGTACCGAGAGTCGTGGCAGGTCGACTGGAACACGTTTCCTGGCGATAATGAGTGCCTGCGTCTTCGCCCCATTAAAGCTGAGCCTCCATTTGGTGGCCCATCGACTCAGCTCGTCTGATGCTCGTTGTAGCCGAGTTCCTAGTGTGTGGGCGTTCATACTATGGGGAGAAGATCGCCGTATCATCCGCGTAGAGGGCGAGGTGCACCCTGTCGATCCGTGGCATGTCTGCAGTGTACAATATATACAGAATCGGCCCCAAGACAGAGCCTTGGAGGACTCCGGCACGAATGGGTCGTCTTGTCGTAAGTTCCTCAGTGCGCACCTGGAACGTCCGGTCTTGGAGATACGACCGAATTAATCGGACGTGCGGCAGGGGCAGGCCAAGGTCCAGTAACTTGTCGAGTAAACCGTCATGCCAGACGGAGTTGAACACTCGCAAAACTTCAAGGAACACCGCCCCATAGTATTCCCGTCGTTCGGTCGCATCGAGGGCCTCTTCCACTAAGCGGAGCAGCTGGTGAGTGGTGGCATGTCCAGATTGGAAGCCACATTGTTCGTCTGGAAGGATGTACTCTCGCCGGATGTGGTCCATGAGACGCGTCAGATATATTCTCTCAAACACACTTTGCTAATAGCTGGTAGAAGGCTGATGGGCCGATAATTGCTAGGTAGGCGATGGTCTTTCTCTGGTTTAGGAACTGGTACTACCTCAGCATGTTTCCAGGCTTAGGGGTAATCTCCCGTTCGCATGATGGCATGATGGCAGCGAACATTGCTACAAGGTGCGTTGAGGCTTCTGGCGGCATCTGCCAAAGCATTTCGTTAGTGAGCTGCATGGGGCCTCCAGCTTTTCGTTTATTGAGGCGGCGTAAAATCCTGGACATCTCTTCTGGACTGACGTCCGCTATAGGTTCCCCTTCTGCTTCAGCGTTAAGGAACGCCAGCAGCCGTTGCTGGACCAATCGAACATGTTCGGGGTCGATAGGATCCTGAACTGGTATGAAATTAGCCTTGAAGACATCGGCGATGGCGTTGACCTTATCTTCGGGGGCGCTAATGATCGCGGAGCCAACCTGCAGCGGTGGTATCTTCTGACGTCGACGGAGGAACATCTGGGTGGCCTTCCAACCAGTACCATCGTCGATGCGAAGTGTGGCAAGCTTGTTCGACCATTCCTGATGGCGGTGTGCAGTAACTGCACCTTTGATTTCCCGCTGCATCCGGTTTACTGCCCTCTTCGTAACAGGGTTGTGGGTAAGTTGCCATTCCCTAAACAGTCGGTTTTTGGCTGTTATCATCGCCAGTATATCTGGTGGAAGCTGTCGAGACTGATCTGGTGGATCCCTCTGTAGTCGTTGTGTGGCCTGTTGCACTTCCTGGATAGCGTTCTCGGTGAAGGTACGGACGTAATCGTCGACTCCGGTATCTTCTACCATCGGTGCTTCTCGAAGACTGTTCCCTAGGTGTTCGCAGTAGCGGTCCCAATTCGTGCTGTTGGTGGGAAGCCCTCTTCTCTTCACAGGCTCTGCGTCCATGTCAACATCGAATATGACCGGCACATGATCGGAGGAAAGAACGTTGCGCGTGTTGGCGGAGATGGCGTACAGCACCCCTTTGATCAATGCAATATCAATAACATCCGGCTGTCCCCCATTCTCGGGGAAATGGGTCGGATCATGAGGGCCAAGTACCATAGCATCATGGCATTAAGCTTCCCGCAGTAGGTTTCGCCCATGATTGTTGATGACACAAGAATTCCATATATGGTGTTTGGCATTAAAGTCTCCCGCCGCAAAGACCTTGCCAGGGGGTGACGGTAAAGCTTCGATGTCTGCAGGATGCACCACAGTCTTCGATGGCTTGTAGACAGCGACGAATGTGATCCTGCCGATGGATGTGTCGACCGCTACTGCCATGGCTTTCATGCCTTGTAGTGGAGGTAGCTGGACATGTTGATGGGCCAAGGACGCGCGGACGTAGATGGCTGTTCCGCCCCCATGTGTAGGTCGGTCTGTCCGGTGGCATACGTAATTTGCGGTGCGGACGTGGACCCCTGGCTTGAGGAAGGTCTCGTTGACAAGACATACGTCGACCGCCTCATCCTAAGGAATTGCCTGAATTCACCTTCCTGGGTGCGAATGCCTTTGGAATTCCATGCAGCAACAGTGAGTCCTCGTTGACCACGTGCCATGACGTGTGGTCGTAGGTCCAGCGGAGATTGCCTGGATGGCTGCAGTGACAGCGGCTGTGATTTGTTGTGGGATTTCTTTGATGAGGTCCTGCAGCTCATGGAAAAGGGTGACTATATCCTCCAAGAGTGGGGCATTCTCCCGTGGAGTTGCAGGGACAATTGAGGAACTGCTCAGAGGGGCAGTCGCGACGTCTTCCTCTCGTGCCTGGTGGGTGTGGTCGCATTGCTGCTCAGTACGTTCACTTCTAGTAGGAGGCTGGGTTGTGCTGTTTTCGCCCCATTCCACTGTCGACGTGCTGCCTGGTTCCTTGTAGTGTTGGATTTTTCCTTGGCAGGTTCGGGTCTCTTGTCGGCCGTTGCGTTTGCCGCAGTGGTGGCATAACTTACTCCTGGGCGTACTGACGCTGCTTTCCTAGTAGTCCCAGGGCTTGTCCGCAGCTCTTTGCAGCAGCCCGGAGGAATGCAGAAGAGCCACGGTAGGAGGCGACGTGGTCCCCACCGCAACCAGCGCACTTAGGTGGGCCGTCTTCTTTCTTCCGCGTACAATCTCGGCTGGCGTGTCCACCCGCGCACTTCACACAGCAGAAGCGGGCGACGTGCCCCACAGCTTGGCAGTTGTAGCACTGTGGTTCACCCCGCTTTGATCGGAGTTTTTCCGTGGCGACAGGTGTTGCAGCGATCCTGGTAACTTGCCAGAGACCCCTGTTATGAGGTATGTCACAGGTGACAACCAGGGCCAGTGGCGTCTCTTTCCTCGTTCGTCGAGAAGTCAGCCGGGTGACGGAGCGGAGGCCAAAACCACACCCCATGTTCGACAGTTGTTGCTTTATGTGATCCAAACTGTAGTGCCTGGGCAGGCCACGGAAAACAATCTTCACTGTCTTGTCGGCAGCAGAAGGAAATGTGTAGAAGGGCTTGTCAAGCGCCCTAAACTTCGCGGTGATGGCCCTATAGTCGTCCGCCGTTTTGAGGGTGAACTTGTATAGGTTAGTACCCGTTGGCGTGATGACAACATTGTCCCGTCAACTATCCGGATGAGTAGTCTGTAGAGACTGTTGTAGTCGTCCGCGTGATGTACGACGATCGGAGGTGGTTTAGCATCCATCTGCCTGGCTGGTACTTCCACCCCTTCCGCCAACTCCGCGAACGCCTTGGTCGTCGGTATTTGTGTCGACGTCCTCATTTGTGCAGGTTTTGCGGGTCGTCTGACGAGTTCGAAGCCGTCGTCGTCAACTACCGCTTCCTGATGCGCCTTTTTCCCTGATGTGGAAGCGCGCGGGCTTCCCGACGCAGCCGCTGGTCTCCTCTTCATCCGACGAGACGTCTTGGAACTTCCCTGTCGTTCCGTGTGTTCATCGTCCGATTCGGGCAGTGGCGCATGTATTGCCACAGAGTAACATATACAGAGACGCAGCCCCCTCTAAACCACTGTCCTACGCTCCCCTCGTAGTTCCGTAAGATGCTAGCAGGTGTCAGGCGGATCGCTGGCTTAAGGGTGCCTCTCGCACGTCAGAGGGTAGCGTGGAGGGGAGGCTGAGGGGAGAGCTCGTGCCGCCAGCCACGAGGCAACGGCTGTGTCCGTCTTGCCGGCGTTTGAGGGGAGGTGGTGGTGGGGGCAGTTTAAAGAGCTGCTTCTGACCGCAGCGCCATCATGGACATCTTACGGAACTGCTGAAAATCCTCCCTCCCCGCACCCCTGAGCGTAGGACCGGGCCCTTACGGAGGTTTCCCGTCTGTATATATTTGTCTGTGGTATTGCGTATGTTCCGCAGTCCATGGCGTCGTTCGTGTCGTTTCCTGGGTCGTCATAAGTGGGGGGCCGGATGGGGCCGCCGACCGAGCAAGCTCGGCCGGACAGCGATCCACCACACCCTACGCAGTACGTACGTCCGCTTCCTCTGACATCGCGTACTAGACTTAATCTCACGTTCTTTGTATTCTCCTTTGTATTTTTATATCTCTCTTGGCTGGAAAGCGCCTGCGAGAGCTGACAGCCCGCCCCCTTTTAGGGGAATTGAAATGTCAATAAAGAAGAAAAAATTGTTACTTACGTTGCATTATCATTATTGATGAACCTAGAATAATAGTTTTCTGACCAAGAGACAATAATCCAAGCAACATTTGTTTCATATATATATATATATATATATATATATATATATATATATATATATTTGAAGAATAACACATTTTTAGTATAGATTACATAATTGACTCAATTTCAACAAGATTTGGAAATGGCAATTATTACAGAGATTTTAAAATCAGAATGTTTACAAATATATGAGTATCTCAGTTTGTGAGTTTGGCGCTTGGATCACTACTGTTTATCACGGTACCACTCATCCTCATGCTCATAAAACGAGTCATGGACTATGCGATCTGTGCAAATAGGGTACTGTCGTCTTGGAACAAAGCACAACTATTGGGAAACAAATATTGTGCCATGGAATAATCCTGATCAACCAAAGCGGTCACAGCATCCTTAATTGGCCAGTTACACCAGAAAAATTTAAAAGGAAAATGGGTAGGTTGAAGTTAGATGTATTGTGGATTAGTTACGTTCCATGTCAGGAGGAACAAGACTCCAGGTGAGTAGAGGGTTATAAATACGAAATCAGAGGTCTAATTATGGATAAAAAACGCGAAAGTTGATAGGCTAGTTTGAACATAGTTAACGCTTTATCGTAGCCAACATAGACACGAAGTAAATACCTATCGCTATAGTACAAGTTACATATTAACAAGCTCTGCAAATGATAAGAAGACTCTAAGAGTGTATGGTGTGATAAAAGACATTATTCAAATAGTTAATGGAAAGTAAATATGTTTTGTGAAGAGGAACTGGATTTAGAAAGCAGGAAAAGTAAAACTAGTGGGTAAACCCTTTAAATACTGAGGGCTTGAGTAGAAGTCTGACGTAATTGAACTTGTCATACGATAGACTGCTGTAGAAGTCAGCCGAGAAAGCTACCGTATGTTACGTCTTGGGAATCGGTGCAGTCCAGTGGAGGGAACGTTTCGCCGCAGTACACCTCTGCAAGGTAAGATTATGATGGTCTTTTACAAAAGTCAGTGAAAGATTTAATAGGAGCTAGGAAAAAGAAACTGAAGAGTAAGCCACTCGGTAGAATTTTGCACAGAGCATAATATAATCGTCACTAACTTTTAGTTTAGGCATCGAGATAGAAGGCTATTTTTGTGGAAGTGAACAGGTGACACTGGGGGACTCAGATGATTTTATAACTGTAAGATAAATATTTCAGAACCAGACTTTAAATTGTTAGACTAATACAGTGGCATATGTAAAAATCAGACCTTAAATTTTTTGGTTATGAACTGCAGATTGAAACTAAAGAAACTGCAAAGGTGTGACCTCGATAAACTGAAGACACCTTAGGTTACTGAGTGTTCCATAGGCAGCATTAGGCAACGATTGACTGAAACAGTCGAAAATAACACAGTAGACGACGCATGGGTAGCTTTGAGAGGTGAAGGCAACAGATTACCAGACAAGTAAAAATTCTATGTAGAAATCTAAAGCTATTTTAGGCCGTAGTGAATTTATTTAACTAATGAAAGAACAAAACAAAAAAATGTAACGGATGATGAAGGTGAAAGGCAATATATATATCTTAAAAACTAGACTGACAGGAAGTGAAAGGTAGATAACCAGGGATGGCTAGAGATAAATGTAGGATTATAGAAGCATATGTGACTAGGGGAAAAATACAGACGGCTTACAGAAAATTATACGGACGTTTGAAGAAAAGAAAATCAACTGTATAAAAAACTATGAGCTCACATGGAAACCCAGTGGAAACTAAGCAAAGTAGAGATAGCTGCAAGATGGTTGGAGTGTATAGCGGGCTGTACAATGTAATTAACGTGAAATTCATAGTATAGAAAGGGAAGAGGCTGTAGATGAAAGAGAGATATGACATACGATACTGCCAAAAGAATTTGACGGAGCATGTAAGTCGAAACAAGGTCTCTGGATTATACGACATTCCTCAGAGCTACAGATATCCTGAGATATCCTGACAGTCAGCCAAACCGAAACGATTCCACATGGCTTGCAACATGTATGAGAAAGACAAAATAGTCACAATTCAAGAAGAATGTAATCATTCTAGTTCAAATAAAGGAGGTGCTGATATGTGTGAATCTATTTAATAAGTTTTCTTGCAAAATACAAACTCGAATCACTCACACTGGAATAGAAAAAAAAAAAGGAGACACTAATATCGGGCGGATGTGTTTAGATTCCGGAGGCAGAACTGATCCAACGACTTATCTTGGAAGAGTGGTTAAGGACAAGCATACATACATTATTTAAAGATTATATACAACCAGACAGCAGCTACAGGAACTGAGAGGCACGAAAGAGAATCAGTGATTGAGAAGGAAGAGACATGGATGTAGCTTTTGCGCGATGATATTCAATGTCTACATTGATTAAGCCCAGATGAAAAGAAAGAAAATTCTGGAGAAGACGGTTTCAGGAAGAAGAAATAAAACAATACTAAGGTCTATAGACAGTGTTACACTGAATGAAAGACATTTGGCTGTTCAACAGGGCGATACATGAAACCTTCAACACTACTCCTCGCGGAATTTTCTCGTGGTCTAAGCTGTCATGCCTCGGATTAGGCGGCCGTTCCCGCCGGCGGTTCCAGTCATCCTTCGGGCATGGGTATGTGTCTTGTCCTTAGTGTGAGTTAGTTTAAGTAGTTTGTAAGTCTAAGGACTGATGACAATAGTAGTTTGGTCCAATAGGTTAACAAACAATAGAACATTTCATTTTAACACTACTGTAGCACAATACAGAAAGGACACCTCACAAGACACTAAAATATTGTAGTCATATTTAAAGGCACCAAGTTAGAGTGCAGATACTCGGGGACAGGAACTGACGGGTAGCAAAGCTAAAGTAGAAACGCTTAGCTCCGCTTTCAAACGTTTCTTTACTTGGGAAATTCCTGTATTACTGCACAGTTTTGCACAGTAGCAAAGATGAGTGTTGTAGATATCAGTGGCATTGTTGTTTAAAAAACAGCAGAAAAGAGCAAAGGTAAAAAAAGTCCAGTGCACGTTGGATTACCTGTCGGATTCTGAACCGAATTTGCAGCTCAGTCAGTCCATCTCTTAAATGTAATCTACTGTAGATTACTCGAACAAAGAAAAAAAAAAGCCTAGAAGATGGACGAAATTGCCAATCACATATATCTACTAGAAGGGCAGCTGACGTGATCTGTCAAACTACAGTCCATTATGTTCGACATCCACTTGATGGAGAATCTTTGAACATATTCTGAGCTCGGACACAATAAGGCACGTAGAATTAAATGACCACTCCATAGAAACCACAACGTAATGCATAAACATTGATAACGTGCCACTTCCCCAGAAGATATTGAGTATGTCACTCGTCAGAAGACACTGACACCCTGCTGGAAGCCCGAGAACAATTCATCAACAGTTATTTAGTCTTTCTCTAATGACCCCTGAAAACCACGAATCAAATCAGTCAGGTAGATGCAGTATTTCTCATTTTTCGAAAACAAAATTTTACTTACTGTCACATCTATGTTTATTATTGAAAGTATGATTGTAATAAACGCAACATATAACTGGAATGACGACTGGGTGCGGCGGATTAGCCGTGCGCATTGGGGCGCCGTGCTGCGGTGCGCGCAGCCGTTCGCCGTCGAATGTTCGAATCCCCCCTCGGGCAAGGGTGTTTGTGTTGTCCTTAGGTCCATTTACCTTAGTTTAAGTAGTTTGTAAGCTACGGACTAATAACTCAGCATTTGAGACCGATAAATTTACAAACAAACAATGACGATTGTTTAGTCGGGAGAACACAACAAATCCTTTTGGATTCATCGACAGAAGTTGGCTTGTGCCCCAGGGAAGTGTGTTAGGAACATTTTTCTTTGTGTTGTGTCTCAATGTTGTTGTAGCCAATATTAACAGTAACGTCAGTACTATTTACAAAAAGCTTAGCTAACACGTTCTGCCTGAAAGGATCCTCACGAATACTCATTTGAACTTTAATATATTTCAAACTGTTGAGAATAATGGCTACAAGCATTAAATATTCGAAAGTGTAAAATCTTTTACGTCACAAATATCAGAGAGTAACAGTTTTTAGGTGTACCAAACGCACTGATCACACAGCTTTAGTCGTAGGGATAGCATGCTTCCATTCTTCCAGTGGAATCACTTTACAAGAGAGATTTTTCACAAAACATGCGCTTGAACGATCGTTGAAGGTGCCTGGGCAGCTACATTACGGTTTGATTCATGGAAAGGCGTTGATGGTGAATAAATTGAAGAACAGACAAGTGAATTTTATCGATAATGTATGCAACAGAACTCCATGACTGTATCCTTTATAGGATATGGAATAATTTCCGTTACCAATCACAACTGAAAAGGATTTTTGTTTCTATGTAAACGGTGTTCTCCAACAGGGAGACATGTAAATGTAATATCTTTGAACTTCTTTGATCTCACGATTTTGGCCAGGACATCAGCACTCAAATGTAAATTCGCTGGGTGCTGTGAATATATGTTGTTCGTGATGTTTGAAGTGACTCGATTTTATCTAAAGTGTTGACATGGATGTTTGAAATTATGTTACAGTGACAAATAAGTAAAAAGCCTGTAAAAAAAGTGAAACCTGACAAATGTTTATTCTAAGAGTTTATACTCTGTTGTATGTAAGTTCATTAATATTTTTAACACATGTTACTTGACCACATAAAATTGTTTCACAGTTACATAACTTGTTTCTGTGTAAACAGTGCACTCCAGAATGTATGACCACCGGAAGATGGGAACAAGGGCGAAACCTGTCGTAGCGGAAATTATTCTATCCCTATTAACTACAGACTCTTTTGTGAAATATCTGTGACATTTTATTTTACATTTTCGAATGTTTAATTCAATTTGCCAACTTCACCACCACTTTGAAATTTTACCAAGATCCCAAAACCGTTTGACACGGTGACCCACTACAGACTGTAGGATTGCAGACCAGATGGAACACGCTCCATACTACGAAAGTTACTCGAATAGAGCAGTGTACGACGTCCTCGACGTTGACTATTCGCCAGAGACAATGTTATCATGTGTAGTAGCCTATCCAACGGAGTGTTGTTCTATATATACGTAAATGATCTTAAGGATAGAATGAGTTTGCTGATAATGACGACGTTTACACGAAGATGTTGCTGTTGAGTGCCTTTAGGATGAAGAATTAGATAAAAATTCTAGTCGGTGTAACGATTGGCTGCTAGCGCTAATTGTACATAACTACAGCTTAATGCAGATGAGCAGATAAACAGTCCATTCGTGTTCGAATGCTTCATTTACTTTGTACGACTAAACACAGCCTCGTCAAATAAATATCTAAACGCAACGTTGGAAAGTGGTATGAAATCGAATGATTTTGTAATAACTGTTACAGGGAAGACGACTGGTCGAATTCGGTTTATTGGGAAAAATCTAGGAAGGTGTGTCTCATCCGCCAAGTAAACAGCGTACCGAACACTTGTGTTGATCGTTCTTAATTACTGTTCGAGTGTTTGGTAGTCCGTCGGGATTAAATAAAGTCATAGAAAGAGTGATAGAATTTTGCGCATAGCACAATTTAATGATCACCAACACTTGGTTTAATCATCATAAAAGAAGGCTGTATACGTGGAAGAGACCAGGAGACACTGTAAGGTACCAGATTGACTTTATAATAAAAGGAATAGATTTATAAACCAGGTTTTAAACTGTAAGACATATCCAGGGGCAGATGTAGTCTCTGACCATAACTTATTGTTTATGAACTGCAGATTAAAAATTAAGGGACTACAGAAAGGTAGAAAGGTTAGGAGATGGAACCTGGACAAATTGAAGGAACCAGAGGTGGTTGAGAGTTTCAGAGGGAGCATTAGGCAAGGATTGGCTGAAACGGGAGAAAGTAATACAGTAGAAAAAGAATGGGTAGCTCTGAGAGATAGGGTAGTGAAGGTTGCAGAGGATCATATAGGCAGAAGGACAAGGCCTAATAGAAATCCCTGGGTAACACAGGATATACTGAACTTAATCGATGAGAGGAGAAAATATAAGAATTCAGCAACTGAAACAGGAAAAAGGGAGTACAAACGTCTGAAAAATGAGATTGACAGGAAGTGCAGACTGGCTAAGTAGGAGTGGCTAGAGGACAAATACAGAACCGTAGAAGAATGCATAACTAGGGGAAAGATAGATACCGCCTAGAGGAAAATAAAAGAGGTATTTGGAGACAAGAAAAGCAGCTGTATGAATATCAAGAACTCAGACGGAAAACCAGTACTAAGCAAAGAGGGAAAAGCTGAACTGTGGAAGGAATATATAGAGGGCCTATACAAAGGAAATAAACTTGAAGGCAGTATTCTATAAATGTAAGACGAAGTGGAGGAAGATGACATAGGAGATATGATACTATGAGAAGAATTTGACAGAGCGCTGAAGGACTTGAGTCGAAAAAAAGCCACTGGAGTAGATGATATTCCGTCTGAACTGCTGATGTCGTTAGGAGAGCCAGTTGTGAAAAAATTGCATTACCTAGTATGCAAGATGTATGAGACAAGGGAAATACCCTCCGACTTCAAGAAGAATAATGTAAGTCCAATTCCAAAGAAAGCAAGTGCAGACAAGTGTGAAAATTACAGAACTATCAGTTTAATAAGTCATGGTTGCAAAATAATAACACGAATTAATTACAGACGAATGGAGAAACTTCTGGAATCCGACCTCGGGGAAGATCAGTTTGTATTTAGGAGAAATGTAGGAACACGGGAGGCAATACTCACATTACGACTTACCTTAGAAGATAGGCTAAGGAAAGGCAAACATACGTTTTTAGAGTTTGTCGATTTGGATAAAGCTTTTGACAGTGTCTACTGGAATACACTCTTCCAAATTCTAAAGGTATCAAGGGTAAAATATAGGGAGCGGAGAGTTATATTCAACCTACACAAAAACCAGACAGCGGTTATTAGAGTCGAAGGGCAAGAAAGGAACGCAGAGGTTGGGAAGGGAGTAAGACAGGGTTCTAGCCTTTCCCCAATGTTGTTCAATCTGTACATTGAGCAGGAAGTAAAGGAATGGAAAGAGAAATTTGGAGAGGGCATTAGAGTGCAGGGAGAAGAAATAAAAACATTGCGGTTTGCCGATAACATAGTAATTCTGTCAGAGACCGCAAAAGATCTGGAAGAGCAATTGAATGGGATGGACAGTGTCTTGAAAGGAAGGTATAAGATGAACATTAACAAGAGTAAAACGAAGGTAATGGATGGAATGTCAGAAAATCAGGCGATGCTGAAGGAATTAGATTAGGTAATGAGACAATAAAATTAGTAGATGAATTTTGTTATTTGGGTAGCAAGATAACTTCTGATGGCCGTAGTAAAGATGATATAAAATGCAGAATGTCTATGGGAAGAAAAGCGTTTCTAAAGAAGCGAAACTTGTTAACATCCAATATTAATTTATATGTTAGGAAGTCCTTTCTGAAAGCTTTTTTCTGGAGTGTAGCATTGTATGGGAGTGAAACGTGGACGATAAGGAGTTCAGATAAAAAGATGATAGAAGCTTTTGAAATGTGGTGCTACAGACGAACGATGAAAATTAGATGGGTAGATCATGTAACTAATGAGGAGGTGCTTAACCGAATCGGAGAGAAAAAGAGTTTCTGGCATATACTGACTAAGAGAAGGGATAGATTGGTTAGACACATTCTGATACATCAAGGAATTGTCAACTTAGCATTAGAAGGAAGCGTGTGGGGTAAAAATCGTAGCGGGAGACCAAGGGACGAATATAGTAAGCAGATTCAAAAGGATGTAGGTTGCCGAACGTATTCTCAGATGAAGAATCTTGCACAGGACAGGGTTGCGTGGAGGGAGAGCTGCATCAAACCAGTCTGCGGACTGACCACAACAACAGAGTGGTCAACAAATTAATTAACTTCAGTGTAAGCTATACGATAAATTACATTTTCAGTGAAACACAACATAATTGTTTTCGACTCTTACATCATTAACATCACCACCATCATTATCATCATCATCAACAACAATAACAACAGGATGTACTGACTACAGAGATATAAACATATAGCTGTGAAAGACTTGCAAAGGACAGGTTAGCGTGGAGAGCTGCATCAAACCAGTCTGCGGACTGAAGACCACAACAACACCAACAACAAAAAGAGTGGAGAGGTGGGCTGCTATAGTTGCTTCCAGTAGGTTCAATGAGCGGGCAAATATCGTTGAATGTGATTAAGAAATTCAGAGGGTAAGTCTTGAAGGAGAGGAAGAAGAAGAGCAAAGAAAATGACTAGCAGTGGCACTAGGTTCCAAAAATCAAATCAAATCAAATGTTCAAATGTTTGTTAAGCTTATGGGACTTAACTACGGGGTCATCAGTCCCTAAACTTACAAACTGCTTATCAACTACCTTATACTAAGGACGGCACAAATATCCATGCCCGAGGGGGGATTCGAATCCCCGACCGTAGTGGCCGTGCAGACCGTGACTGAAGTGCCTCAGTCCCCTCGGCCACCGCGGCCGGCCACTAGGTTCCCTCCGCCATGCACCACTCTGGGACTTGCGGATTATTTCTGTAGTTGTAGATTCAGACGTAAACTACCCCGAGAAAGGCTGTTAAACTGTCTTTAAAAGATAAAGCTAGGAATTTAGAACCCCATTCATATGGCTGTCGTTAGGAATATTAGGAAAGGTTAGATTTACCGTAGTGCAGACACAGGCGTTTAGACAATCATTATGCATGCGATGCATATGTGAAACAACGGCATGAAACCGAAAGAACAGACACCAATTTTTGCTCCTGCTGCTGTTATGATTAAAGATGCAAAGAAATTTACTACGTTAGCTGCCGGTGTAAACTGAATTATATCGATGGGGAAAGTTGACAATTTGTGACAAGCCGGGATTTGAACCCGGGCCCTCCTGCCTACTAGGCAGCCGCACAGACCACTGCGCCACTAGAACATGGCGGACTACCAATGGACTCCTCCCGTCTGAAGCGAACTATCAACTGACGTAGCAAGCTGCGCATTATTAGTCATTACTCGCAGCATTTCACCCATTCCCGTAAGATGTTCTATCTATATCTATAAATGTGGATGTCTGTTTGATGTACGTGTATCACGTCTGAACCACAAGACATAAAGAGCTAAAAATTTGTACAGTTACTAATGTCTACCCGGGGAAGGCTTTAGGCATGGTTTTATAACGATCGGATAGCTATTTATCTATATATATTAATGTGAATATCTGTTCGGTGTACGCTTATCACGTCCGAACGACAAGACGCATAGACTGAAATATTTGTACAGTTACTTATTTATACCTGAGGAAGGTTTTAGGCACGGTTTTATAGCGATCTGATAGATATGTAGTAATTTGTAGAATATAACCCGAAATGAGGAACAATAATTACTCTTTGAAAATTATATTTACTCTTTGAAAATGGTTTTATTGGTTGCATTGTTGCTTGAAGGTTGATAATGATAAAAGGGTGGAGTGTATTGGGATGGAAAGTTGTCGGTGTATATATAATTCTACGTGTATGTGAGTTAATATTTCGCTCTGCAGCGAAAACTACAGAACGCAAACGAATGGTCTGTGTGTAATTGTTGTCCGAAGTCTCCCGTTGTATACCATAACAGTTCCATGCCGATAGCTGCGACTCTATAGCGAGGAGGTTACATACAGCGAAACGTGATGCCACAGACCATATCTTTGGTCTATGCGTGCTACAATGTATTCAGCTCTTTCCCTGTAAGGATAAGCATACGAATAAGGAAATGTAATAATAAATAAATAAAGCAGTAAAGAAGAAATTTCTTTTAATACATCTCTTTAAAAAAAATCGATTTGACGTTTCGCGCATTACATCAAGTGATCGATCAGTGATATTATTACAACCATTGTTGTTGAATTTCGTGATTGGATTCTTCGAAACGAGTGCATTTTACGTGTGATTTGATCTCTTAGCACACTACTGAAAGATAGCTTATCTATCATAATCAACCAACAAGCGAGCGGAGCCGCGGATTTAAGCTAGTATAAAATAAAAAAAAAAAATAAAAAAAAAATAAAAAAAAAAAAAAAAAAAAAAACACACACACACACAAGCACGAAGACATGTCCGAACTCGAATCCCGATTGAGCACAAATGTTCAACATTGGCAGTGATATAATTGGATGGGCACTGGCAGGAAACGGCGTGTATGTTGCGAAGTAGAAGCGTAGGCGGCGTGGCGTTACTGGGACAGAGGCGTGCCGTGAGAAGCGGCTGGAGGTCAGCAGAAAGCACGTCTGGCCTCCTTATCTGCTCCCGCGCCGCACCCACGCTGCGCGCACAGCTCGCATTCCAAAACCACGCCAAACCATCACTGCATCCTCTTCCATAGACATAATGCAACATTGGATACGTGCAGTCTGGATGACCTGCTCCTGCCTAATGTAAGGCAAGTGCTGAAACCACTGCCTTAACTCGCGTTGTCAGGTGAAAGTGCCGCGTGGCTCTGTCATTAATTCTCTTACGAGGGGAACACCAAGTATGGTACCAACGGAATATGATGGGTTGTAGGTATGTTGCGAGGGAATTACTCCAGACCATCAAGCTAAAATGATTTGTTCCAATGGGCCTTGATTTCTAAGAAAATCTAAATCAAATTCGCAGCAAATTACCACACATAACATGTCTACTTATACATGGCGGTTACCGCTCAGCGAGACAGTGTGGTGTAATCGGCTCAGCGCGCCCGGTCAGAGAGCTGAACGCTCTCTGTAATAAAAAAGCTGAGCCAAAGAACACGTAGAACCAAAACAAACAAACACGATCAGCGTCCGCAAGGACAAGAACTACCTATAAAGAGAGAAAAAATTGGCAAGATGCGGGGCTGCTATGCAGGTGACCTGGGTTCAAGTCCGACATAGATCAATTACTTTTCACACCTGTCCGATTATTGTGATAATTATGTATTTTTATAACCATTCTTATGTAAACGTTTGCAGTAAATGGTCAGGATAAAAACATGTAACATTCGCTCAATATGTTATGTATTGCACGACGATTATTTTACTTATTTTGTTTTTTCGAAGCACACTTTTAAGGCGATTGAAGTATATTTCGTTGCCGCGGTGGAGTAGCCGAGCGGTCTAAGGCGTCTCGCTGCGGAGGTTCGAGTCCTTCCTGGGGCATGGGTGTGTGTGTGTGTGTGTGTGTGTGTGTGTGTGTGTGTGTGTGTGTGTGTGTGTTTTGTCCTTAGGTTAGTTTACTTAGTTTACGTAGTTTGCAAGCTACGGACTGATGCGATACATTTACAAACATTGGAACATTTGAGAATATTTCGAAATCAGTAAACAGTCTTTTGTTAATACTTATAATATTTGGACAACATTTAATACCTGTGTTTACAGTTCCTGACCATGCTGTTTTTATCTCCACGTGACGTGTCCTAGTGGACTATTATGCATTTATTAGATGTGCGTGGTGCTACAATGTTCTGTGTTTTCGGTGCTTCTATAACAATTATCACCCAGAATTTTGTACAGGTGTTAAAGATAGTAACGATGGCGACAGTGAGTAAATAACACTGCGCAATAAGTAAAGTAATCAGTTGCTACTGTGTTATTTGCTATTATCCTGACCGTTTACCCAAGCTGTAACATAGGAGTGGGTATAAAGGCATATAATTATGCACAATAAATGAAGAGAAATGAAGAAAAGTGAAAAATAAATGACCCGAAGGGGAAAATTTTTTATTTTTTATTTATTTTCTTGGCTATTTTTTGAATCGTTTGTCTTTTCATTATGTTTGTTTTTCTTTCTTTATATCTTTTTCTTTGCTTATTTATTTTTTAATTATTTTTTAAAATAAAAGGTAGAAATTACTATTTTTTAAAATTGTTCTGCCGCTAGGTATCGAACCGGGGTCTCATGCATGGGAGCCTAGCACCTTGCCGATGTTCAAATGTTCGTAAACTGTAGGAACAAATTGCAGTAGTAATCATTCCCTAGACTTACAAACTACTTATGCTAACGACGACACACACACACACACGCATTCTCGAAGTAGGACTCGAACTGCCAACGGGGAGCAGGCGAGCACTCCGCAGCAAGCCGCGGTGGAATGGCCGAGCGCTGTGAGACGCCTTGCTACGGAGCGCGCGATTTCTCCCCGTTGTAGATTCGACTCCTCCCTCGGGCATGGGTGTGTGTGTGTGTGTGTGTGTGTGTGTGTTGTCCTTAGTGTGGTGTCGCACAAGTACAAAGTGCGCGCCACCTACTTTAGCCGCGCGCCGCTATGCACGCACGGTGCGGCGTTATTACGACGACAGCCACGAGCGCCCTCTGCGACAACTCCGCTCGTGGCCACCACTGAACGACATCGTTCACTTGGGACTGAGATAGGAACCAGTTAAGACCTTCGGAATCTGATAGGCACCAGTGAAGACTTTGCTATCGTACAGGCACTAGGCAGGCCTCTAACAACTATGTATCAGCCTTCTGCAGTACTATGTAAAAGTTAAGTATTGTATAAATTCTGTGCAATATATATCTCGTTCTAATTTACTTTAGTGTTTCTAGTTTCTGGCTGCTCCCCTCCGTACCTGCACCAGCGTGCTATCTTTATTCCTGTGTCGGTCTCATTCCACTCGGCCACCGGCACATACGACGGAAACAAGACACAAAAGCGGCAACGAGGCTGGGACACAAAAGTGGCGACGAGGAGTGATAGACGATCCGTGGGCCAGCCCGCGTGCAGCAGCCAGACAGCAGCAGTAGTCGGAGCACACAGAAATTGCTCCCGCCCACCCACCCTTATTATAAGAATTTTGGGGGAAGATATTTTGTTACGTGTTTTGTGGACTTTTTTGTTGCAGAGCGTCCTCTTTCATATTGCATTTGTGTTTTGTTATAATTTACTTGTATGCGCTTCGCCTAATCGGTCAGCATGGCCACTACCCCGAACCCAAACTTAATGGAAATTATTCAGTTACAGACGGCGCAAATAACACAACTCCTGCAGGCTGTGGCCCAGCTCACAGCGCAAACAGCTGACCAACAACAACAGCCGCCGCTTCAGCAGCCCACACCTGCCGCCGCAACGCTTCCTACGTTTCGCCAGTACAACGAATGTGAGGAAGAATGGAGCGATACTTCGCACAGTTTCAAGAACTCGTCGCGGCTCATCAAATTACAGGTCAGAAAGTGAAGCATCTGCTATTATCTGTGGTGGGCACCAACACCTTCGTGTTACTGAAAAAACTTTTCCCCGACGTATCTCCTCGTGATGTAGACTTTGAACAAATAGTAGAGGCACTAAATGCTCATTATGAGAGAAAAGTTCTCGTAGCTGCGGCACGGTACCGATTTTTCAGACTTAAAAAATTACTGCAGCAGTCACACCAAGAGTGGATTACGGAATTGAAGGGCTTAACCCGCAAATGTAAATTTACTTGCTCTTGTGGACTTTCGTATAGTGACGTGATGTTGAGGGATGCGATTACACAGAATATTCAGGACCCCAGAATTAGAGCAGCAATTCTAAAACAGTCAGATCCTTCATTAGACAGTGTACTGCAGCTTATAGAAGCGCATGATACTTTTGACTTAGCTGATGTAGAAATGCAAAGCCATAGTGTAAATTCAGTGTGCCGCAACGGACGCTTTCCTAGCCGTAGTTCTCAGTATAGCACTAGTGATTCTTTAAATTCTACCGGCCGTGCTGAACAGACAGTGAACAGTAGCCAGTGTAACAGTGCGACACTAAGGTCGCCCCGTCGTGTTAGAAACAGTAATTTGAATAACGGGCGCCAACGCCCATTTCAGAAAAATGTTCATAAGTCTTGCCCTCAGTGCGTGTCTCGCCATAAGCGTGCACAGTGCCCAAGTCGCAACGCAACCTGTTATCAATGTGGCAAATCAGGACACGTACAGTCAGTGTGTATGCAAATTAAAAACTCAAAGAACGGTACCGTTAGAAACAGTGCTTCGCAGAGTGCGAGAACAGTTCATTCTGTAAATGTTATACGGGCTGTGGAATTGAACAGTGCTTTCCTTGGATCTCAATTGCAAGAAAGTAGTTCTATGCCTATGGCAAAACTATATAGTGCACCACGTAGCAAGCGCCGCCGAGCGCGTAAAACAGTGCAACGGAAAAGGGTTCGGGACAAGCAAAATGATTATGTACAGTGCAATCCTGTAGCTAACCTAGTGCCTTCTACAACTTCTCCTTGTAATAGTGCCCAGTACTGTGTAGCTAGTGACAGTAGACATCAAGTAGCTACTCAGAAGTGTAGTGCAGTAGTTAGTGAATCTGTAGTAGCTTCGCATGCTTGCGCGGACGCCGATCCGGCGGTAGTGCCATCTTGTGACAGTGTTGTTAATCCGCTGCGTGCCGAGTCTGCGCCGCTTAATTCACTACGCGGCCCGCGCAAGAGCAGTAAACAAACCGTAGCAGACGTTGCCCACATTCGCGCACCTGTCGAGCGCCGCAAGCAAAAACTGTTTGTGACTCTCTTCATAGAAAATAAGACGGTGCAATTTCAGCTTGATACTGGTTCCGCTGTCACACTAATGAATAAAGAAACTTATGAACTACTGGGTTCGCCAAAATTGTCGCCGTCACAGCAAGCGTTAACAGCATACACAGGACAAACTATTCCCATGCTAGGAACGTGTAGCCTGCCTGCCTCTTTTCAAGGTGTAACTAAAACAGTTGCTTTTGTAGTTCTTCAGGCCAAATCTACACAGAACATTTTTGGACTAGATGCTTTTGACTTGTTTGGTTTATCAATTCAAAGAGATGTGCTTCAAATTTCGTCAATAGTGCCTCAGGATAAAATCAATGCATTGTGTGACAAATATAGTGACTTGTTTTCGCCGGAACTAGGTTGTGCAAAGACTTCGTGGCACATGTAACTTTAAAACAATCTGCAGTTCCAAAATTTCGTAAAGCTAGACCAGTGCCTATCGCCTTGCGTGATACAGTTGCCGAAGAACTTAAACGTTGGCAAGATAGTGGGGTGATTTCTCCTGTTTCCGCGAGTCAGTGGGCCTCGCCTTTAGTAATTATACCCAAGCCGTCAGGAAAACTTCGTCTCTGTGCGGCTTCAAATCAACAGTGAATAGTCAAACAATTGTAGACACTTACCCCCTGCCCCGACCTGACGAACTGATGGACAAATTAGGACAGTCTCGCTTCTTTTCCAAGATTGATTTAGCAGATGCATACTTACAGATTCCGCTTGATGACGAGTCAAAAAAGTTTTTCGTCATTAATACTCACATGGGCCTTTTTCAATTTCAACGCCTACCCTTTGGCAGTTCTTCCGCTCCCGCTATTTTTCAGCGTTTTTTGGAACAGCTGACAGTTTCTGTACCGTGTTGTTCGAACTATTTAGATGATATTGTGGTATCCGGGCGTAAAGTTGAAGAACATTTAGCAAACCTGGAGTGCCTTTTCAAAGTGTTGACTGCAGCAGGTCTACGTTGTAATAAAGCAAAGTGTTCGTTTTTTCAAACTGAAATAGAGTACCTAGGCCATGTGATTAATGCGCAAGGAATCCATCCATTACAGTCACATCTTCGAACGATTAAAGACTTGCCTCCTCCTAAGAATGTGCAGGAATTGCAAGCAGTAATGGGAAAACTTAACTATTATTTCAGATTTATTCCCAATGCCTATCAGATTGCAGCTCCACTGCATCACTTACGTAGGAAGAATGTTCCTTTTGTATGGTCCAAAGATTGCCAGGTTGCCTTTGACAAATTAAAGTCTGCACTACTCAGTGATGCATGTTTGATTCCCTTTGACCCACAGAAGCCTGTAGTGCTAGCAGTTGATGCCTCGTCGTACGGTCTGGGTGCAGTTTTGTCACATCGTATTGGATGTCACGATCGTCCTATTGCCTTTGCATCCAAGCTACTGACGCCGACGCAACAGAATTACAGTCAGATAGAAAAGGAGGCCTTAGCAATCATTTACGGCGTCACAAAGTTTCATCATTATCTCTATGGCAGAAAATTCTATTTGTTGACAGACCACAAGCCTCTCACGTCGTTGTTCTCACCCACAAAGCCAATTCCGCCACGAACGGCACAAAAGCTTCAGAGATGGTCCTTGATATTGTCAAATTATCACTATGAGATTTTGTACCGACCTACCACTAAACATGCCAACGCGGACACACTTTCCCAACTTCCGGTTGGCCAGGATGTATCATTTGATTCTTCAGAAATGGCATGTTGTCAGATAGACTCCAGAGATGCTTCCGCTGTCGCAGATTTCCCTTTGAACTCTCGTCGGGTTGCACAGGAAACAGCTGCGGATGCAGACCTAAGTGTGGTAGCACGTTTTGTTCGCTCAGGTTGGCCTGCCAGAGCCAAAGACATTGATCGGCCTCTGGTTCGACGTTATTTTGCACAACGTCATGCATTATCTTTAAGTCAGGGTGTACTGTTGTTGCATACCGACAACGACCAAGCAAGAGTGATTGTTCCTCGTTCCCTGCAACGAGAAGTATTACACCTCCTGCATCAAGGACATTGGGGCATTGTTAGGACAAAGCAACTGGCCAGACGTCATTGTACCTGGGTTGGTATGGACGCTCAGATAGAGAGCATGACATCACAGTGTACAGTTTGTGCGGAGCATCAGGCGGCTCCTCCACAGCGTTTCTCAGACTGGCCACGCCCCAAGGGACCATGGCAACGTTTACATATTGACTTTGCCGGACCTTTCTGGAATACGCGCTGGTTAATTGTTGTAGACGCTTTCAGCAAGTTTCCTTTTGTGATTGCCATGAACTCAACGACAGCTTCTAGTACAATCAGTGCCTTAACATCAGTGTTTTGCATCGAAGGCGTGCCTGAAACTATCGTCAGTGACAATGGACCTCAGTTTGTTAGTGCGGAATTTCAACAGTTTTGTCGTGTGAATGGCATTCAACATATTACCACTGCACCTTTTCACCCTCAGTCCAATGGTGAAGCAGAACGTTTCGTTCGAACATTCAAGTCTCACATGGAGAAGATGAAAGGTCTGCACTCCAGGCAGCAAGCTCTTCAAATTTTCCTGTCTACGTATCGATGCATGCCACGTGACGGCCCGTCTCCTGCCGAGCTGCTACACGGCCGCCGTCACCGCACTCTCCTTCACCTGCTGCAGCCTCCCACGCACCGAGTCGGTTCGTATGGCGCTACGCGTTTTCAGGTTTCTACGCCGGTGATGTACAGGGTGTTTGCTGGTATGAAGAAGACATGGTTGCCAGGCACCATTCAGCGCGTGCTCGGTCGCAATATGTATGTTGTACGTTCTTCCACAGGGTCGGAGCTGCGGCGCCACGCAAACCAATTGCGCTTGCACAGGCCGCGCGATCCTGTCTCCGGTTTCTTGATTCCAGACCCAGTTCACCGCCAGGGAGCACAGCCACATCGCTCGCCGCCGGGCCCAGCTTCCCCGGGCTACGAGCTCCCGATGGATGTCGACGCGCCTCCTACGCAGTCGGCCCCTCCGCCTCCATCGCTGCCGCAGATGACAGCGTCACCGAGAGGGACTCCGGGACCGTGCGGGCCCCCCCAGCTTGGGCCACGCACCTCAGAAGATGACCTGCTCCCTCTGGGCGGGGGTGTGCGCCCTTCCTCAGGTTTCGCCGGGTTTCCTGGAGGATCGCAAGGCGGATGCCGGGGCGCGGACGGCGTCTCGATCCCAGCCTCAGCTACGACGCCCGTCCCACCAGTAACGCCCCCGCCCAGGCCCTCCTCCCAGTGCCGTCGCCGTGGTCCTCAGCCCTACGCCACGACGGCGCGGCGGTTTGGGGGGGAGGTGTGTGGTGTCGCACAAGTACAAAGTGCGCGCCACCTACTTTCGCCGCGCGCCGCCATGCACGCACGGCGCGGCGTTATTACGACGACAGCCACGAGCGCCCTCTGCGACAACTCCGCTCGTGGCCACCACTGAACGACATCGTTCACTTGGGACTGAGATAGGAACCAGTTAAGACCTTCGGAATATGATAGGCACCAGTGAAGACTTTGCTATCGTACAGGCACTAGGCAGGCCTCTAACAACTATGTATCAGCCTTCTGCAGTACTATGTAAAAGTTAAGTATTGTATAAATTCTGTGCAATATATATCTCGTTCTAATTTACTTTAGTGTTTCTAGTTTCTGGCTGCTCCCCTCCGTACCTGCACCAGCGTGCTATCTTTATTCCTGTGTCGGTCTCATTCCACTCGGCCACCGGCACATACGACGGAAACAAGACACAAAAGCGGCAACGAGGCTGGGACACAAAACTTAGGTTAGTTTAAGTTACTTTAACTAGCTTGTAAGCGAAGAGACTGATAACCGCAGTAGTTAAGTGCAAGAGATTTACCAACATTTGATTTCAACTCCGCAGCAAGACGCCTTAGAGCGTACGGCCACTCCCGCGCGGCTAATTGTGACTCCCTCTTTATCTTGTACCAGCAGCGTATGGTTTGCGGGAAAAACCACTGAAAATAGGTATCCTTGTGAGCTCCAATCTCTTTCATTTTATTCTCATGGTCCATGCGCTAGATACACGTATGACAAATCAATACGTTGGTTGACCGCTTCCAGATACGTACCCTCTCGGAACTATGACAGTAGCTCTCGCTGTGATGCAGAACGTCGTCTGCCACTGGAACTGGTCGATCATCTCCGTAATGCTTTCGCGCTAAATGAGCCAATAACGAAGCGTGTTGCTCTCCTTTGGATCTTCTCCATCTCCCCTATCCGGTAAGGGTCCATCACTGGGAAGCGAGCGAGTGTTTTATAACGTTCTCCGTTCGTTTATGCACTACACCAATGAGGATTCTTCCAATGAATCTCAGTGTGGCATCTGCATTTTCCACAATTAAATCTATGTAGTCGTTCCAAATGTGAGATTCCTAGTCGCATTGTTGCAAAAAAAAAAAAAAAAAAAAAAAAAAACTCTTATTATTTTCATACCCAGACTAATTTCAGCTGAAATCCCACCTTCATCAGTGGGTGTGTAAGTAATAGTGCTTTTCATAATCTTGGTATAATGTTGTTTCTGTATGCTTATATAATAAACAACACCCACTGTTCATGGCACATTCTCCGTTGAAATTACTTTGGGTAAGAAAATAGAAAGACGTTTTTTGTATCAATGCGGATCTGCAGTCCCACATTTGTAACTTAGACACGAACCACCAAACGAGTTTTCCAATTACAACGGTAATCATTGCACTTCAAACTGTTCCTTGTGAACTCTCGCAGATATTTCATGGAGAGACTTACGTTGATTCTGATACTTGATGACAATTGTTCGTTTAAAGAAAAAATGTTGGAAATCGGTCGAATAGAACGGCCTGACCGACTGGCTTTAGTTTACAGCAAGGACATGAGAAATATACAGAAGAATATCGCGCTTGATTAGAAAAAAAGGCGAGAGTTATGTAAATTCTGATACTTGATGACAAATCTGTGGATGAATACCTTTCGTATAAAATAAAAATGAAGGAAATCGGCCGGGTAGTTTGGTCTGGCCGACTGACTTTAATTTTCGTAAATTCTATTAATATAAAAGATGTTAGGAAGATTTTCTGAAGGTATTTGGCTGGAGTATTTCATTCTATCCGAGCGAAACGTGGAGGATAGAAAAATTCAGCCAGGAAGATGATAGAAGCATTTCCAATGTTGTGCTTCAGACGAATGCTGAAGATTAGATAAGTATATCGAGTAACTAATGAGAAGTTCTAAACAGAATTGGAGACTAAAGAAATTTCTGGCATCTCTTAACTAATATAACGGATACATTGGTGGGACACATTCGGAGACATCGAGTAATCGTTAACTGAGCATTAAAGAGAAGTGTGTGGGATAAAAATCGTAGAGGGAGACCGAGAGACGAATACAGCATGCATGTTGAAATGTATATAGGTTTCCGCTCTTATTCGGATATGAAGATGTTTGAGCAGGACAGGGTAGCGTGGAGAGCTGCATCAAACCAGTCTGCAGACTGAATACCACAACAACAACAATCGAATGGCCTACACGCCAACACAGTACACCAAAATACTGCTAAGATGGGGAAGGACATAATTCCAAAGTAACTCTGAACTGGTACGCGCCAGCAAAAACATAAAAAGTGGCCAATAAATAAATTACAGGTCTCCAGAATACAGGGAAGCTAGCAAGGCATATAATTTAAATGCGACTCCTTGTTGATACACACCAGAAGAAATGCCAAAAATATTTCTTTAATCTATGTACAATTGTTCATAATTCAGTTGAATAACAATTAGAATAAAATTTTCATAATGAAAATACACAATTTTAACAAATGTTTTTTTATTCGAGATGCTTGATTTCGGCTGAAATCAGGCCATTTTCTCCCGCACATGAGGGGAATAAACACATTATGTGTAAACAATGCAACATGTGAATTTAACATTAGTAGATGATAAACACAAAATTGGTATTAGTTGTACATTTAAATACTGCTGATCATAAGAACACTTTATGGTTTAGCTATAGCTAAGTTATAAGGTGTTATTATGATTACCAATATCGAAATGTGGCATGGTCCGATTGCTTCCCACAAACAACGTGAAGAGCTTACGGCAGAGCATGCCTGCTTCCTACATTCAACCATGCAGAAGGTTCCGTCATGCTTTTGGAATCTGCATCGTGGCACTGAACTGTCTCTGTCATTAACCTCGCTGATCGGATAACTCCGAATGAATATCCCGCCATCCTCAGACACAAACCGCTTACAATGACTAACATGTTGCTGACAAACACTGCTTTATTCCGAAATGATAATGCATCCACACACAGGCAAAACAGTTTAAGAGTACTTTGAACAATGTCAGAAACTTGTCAACCATCTTCCCTGGACATCTAAATCGTCACGTCTCAAAATAATTGAACCGTTATGGGGATTTTAGAACAGAGAACGAGTGCCAAATTTTACAACTCCAACATCGCTGAAGTAATGTCAGAAATTTTCGTACAAGAATGGATAACACGGTGTTGGAAACTACAAAGATACCTTACGAATGAGTTCCTCGAAGAAGTGCAGCTATTCGTAAAGCCAATATGGGACAATCTTCTTACTAATAAATAAATATTGTGTCACTGTTGTGGGTTCATATTATTCTGTCTACCCCTGTATCGATCCTCTTGCGGTGTGGTGGTTCGTCTACAATCACCGGTACGTTTCAGCATAGCCTCTTTTTAATTGCGAGATGCTTCTTTTGGACACGCCCATTGCTGTGACCACAGGAGCGACACTATGACCGACTTCAATCCGTCCAACTGCTCCTGCATCATCGTGACGTCTGAGCTGATGACTTGCAAGCATGTTGTCGTACCGCACCTAATAGGTTCCACTATATCCTTCGTCGCACAGCCTGCTGAATTCTTACAGGATGTTCGTACACAGGTTACTCTGTAGTGAACACGTCCCGTCATCAATATTTTCTGTTATTACCATTGCTCGCGTGTTCCGCAGCAGTAGCCGGGTGTCCCGTGTGATTGACAATTGTTCCTTAGCAAATGTCAAACAGTTGATTTTTGGACGTTTCTCTTATCCATGGGGAGATTTTATGCAACCGTATTCCCTGACAGAAAATGCTGTTTTAGGTTTGTTTTTCTTCTGTAAGTGCCGTGGGTAGACACTTTATCAGTCATGGAAGGTCAAAAGATGATTCATTTTATTTCTTATTCGCAGATGAAGTGTTCAATGGAAGATATTGATTAGACTTTATCAATCTTACAGTGAATACTCTTCTCTCATCTTTATCGTCCGCAAATTACCAACATTAATAAATTCAGCAATTTTTACTTTGTGAAGAGTGATTATCACGAAACGTATATATCTTTCTATCGTTACTACCACGTGGGGCCTCTTTCAGTAAAGTGCGTTATAGCTGAAGTACTCACTTGTATCTTCCGTATTGGTCAAATTTTCTCTCTCTAAGGAATTTCGACATCAGTCCCTTCCGAAATGGGTTTCCTGTTTTTAGAAAAAATGTTCAAATGTTTGTATAGTCTATGGGACTTAACTACGGGGTTATCAGTCCCTAAAGTTACAAACTACTTATGAACTACTTACGAACTAGGACGGCACAAATATCCATGCCCGAGGGGGGATTCGAACCCCCGACCGTTGTGGCCGTGCAGACCGTGACTGGAGCGCCTTAGTCTCCTCGGCCACCGCGGCCGGCCCTGTTTTTAGACGCGATAACTATGACAAGTACGTCTTCAGTATTTTCATGTACTTGTGTTTCCGAAGAAGGAGGAGAAATAAGATAATGTTTAATATTTACGGTATCATTTTGACGTAAACGGGACAAAACGGTGAGTAAATATGCACCCTTTATCTCTACATCCCCTGTTAATCCAATATAGCAGGGGTCCCTCCCCACCCCCCTCCCCGATCAATATGCAGTTAGCAGTTAGCTGTTCCCCCATTCAATAAAAGGCCTACAACCCGTCCTGCCTAACCAATAACAAGGCTTCAGTTTGTATAATCGTCCTATTTAGAAAATCCACATACGGTTAATCCCGATTTCTGCTGGGTTCTGCTTCCAAATCATTAACTTCCTGGATATATAATTGGAGGGTACTATTGTTTCATGTTAATGAAAGGATTTGTGTTATTTGTCTCTTAAACGGATAAGTGGTACATCGTGGCCGAGTGAGGTGGCTTAGTGATAGTTCAATGCATTTGCATTCGGGAGGGTGGAGCTTCAAATGCGCCTCTCAGTAAATTAGATTACTATGCCTATTTTCAATCTCTGCTTTCGTATGGCATCATTTTCTGGCGTAATTCATAATTGAGTAAAACAGTATTCATTGCACAAAAGCGTGTAATCAGACTAATCGCTGTAGCCCATCCAAGATAATCCTGCAGACACTTATTTAAAGAGCTATGGATCTTCACAGTAGCTTCTCAGTATATATATTCACTTATGAAAGTTGTTATTACCAATCCCACCGAATTCAAAAGCAATAGCAGTGTACATAACTACAACACTAGGAGAAAGATTGATCTTCACTATTCAAGGTTAAATCTAGCTTTGGCACAGAAAGGGGTGAATTATGCTGCCACAGAAGTCTTTGGTCATCTACCAAAGAGCATCAAAAGCCTGACAGATAGGCAACTAGCATTTAAAAATAAATTAAAAGAATTTCTGAATGGCAACTCCTTCTACACTATAGATAAATTTTTAAATATAAATCAGTAAATCTGAAAAAAATAATAAAATACAATAAAAATATTGTGTCGTGTAATTTTAGTACAAAGTAATAATTTGGAAAGACACCTTTCATTAACGTGACACGTTCCACATCATTACTAAGTGATCATGATCTATGGAACAAGTACTAAGCTAATCTAATCTAACCTCTGGTCCTTCAGATTTAGGTTTGTGTGATTTCCCTAATTTGTTCCAGGCAAATGGCGGGATGGTTCCCTTCAAAGGGCACGGAGTATTGCCTTCCCCAGTATTAACCGAAAACAATCCGACCTTGTGCTCCACTTCTAATGACCACTCTGTCGATGGGACGTTAAACACAGATATTTGTTCCTTCCTTCGGAACATCGTGCTTGCAAAATCCATGTATGCATTCGTCACATCCCTTCCGACATCACTTTGCATAAATCCGCCGTTTGAAAACAATCAGTCTGACGCTTCCGTCACACGTGTGCGCAGCCCTTGGTGGCTAGCCTTCTGTATTAGTCTATTACAAATTGTGACTCAACCTTAATCACTTGCATTTTATTTTATTATGAGAAATGCAATTTAAGAAATTTCCCCATGAAGGCACTCATAGTAGCCGCCGAAACTTACGTAAAACAGACTTTATCTTTGTGACCGAGGGTTGTCTTTACTAGCAATTCAAATCGTAAACGGTCACTGAAAAACACAGGCATGTTTAGAAATTCAAGATTTCACGTTATTTTGGCTGATGATAATATATAACTTTAACACTCTTGCTCCTCTCATACCATCAACGTGTTCTTAACGAAACAAATTAAGGACCTAACTGTCACAAGAACTGACAAGGAAAGTACTTGGGCTCGAACAAACACATATACATCAAAATCGTACGAGAGATAATGTGAATTTCCCTTATTGCACTAGTGATACTCTCGCATCTGCAAAACTCTGCAGTCGCCCGTTAGAGGCCTCTGCGTGTGCCATGCCGTATTGCACTTTGACCTGTCGGTTCGCCTGTAGGGACGGTGCAGTGTGCCTCTGAAATTGCGTTTTGTGACGTATGTGTGCTCAAGCGTCAGAAGGAGCAGCGATTGATAATCAATCCTGCTAAAGTATTGCGATTGGTTGATATGAAGGTACGAAGAACCATTCTTCGTGAAAATGGTATTAGTGTAGAAGATGAATCATTCGCATGCTTTCTCGTATCTGTTATGGTACAGAAATATGACATAAGTTAGATACTATTGTAACATTAACACATAATGATGATAATAGGGATGATAATGACGAAGAACTCATTGCTAGCGGTAGTGCTACGGTAAGTGCGGGAAGAGGCGATGGAAGCAGTGACAATGAATACCAACAGTCTTCCGAGAAGAAGGTTCATGTTGCAACTATCATCGCGGCTTTTGATGACAATACGCTAGAGAACATGTACGACGATTATTACATAAGTTATAGTTCAGATATCTGCATTACGTATGGCGTCTACAATTACATCTACAGTGCTATCTAGAGCATGATTACAAAGTTTTGCATAAAAACGACACCCACCAGCACATTGAGGTGTACGTAGAAATACTGTAACCAAACGTTCATACAGATATGTTTGTTCGAGCCCAAGTACTTTCCTTGTGAGTGGTACAATAACTTGACTCTTCACTGTAAAGCGGCGCAAGGATATCGTGTCGAAATGCCAAGAGCAAAAATTCGGTTACTTTGGCTGCCTCTGCTGTTATAAAAAACGATTTAGATTAAAAGAACGGCAGAGTCGTCACCGCTATTTCTCTTATTTAATAAATATACAATTCTGTAAAAAATGAATAAATACACATCATCACCTCAGAAGAAATTAGCCATTTCCCCACAGCTGAGCCATGACACCAGTCCGACCATGGCCGAAGATTTGCTGATATTCTAAAAGACAGTCCCAACAAAGCCGTAGTCGCGACTGTAAGGACCACAAGAAGAAGTAGCAATTACACACGTCAGGTGCGACATAACTAAAATTAAAGGGTATAAGAAGAAAAATGTCCCGCAAACCGATGATCTGATAAGAACTGCAGTGTCCGTGTTTACGATGTAACCAATGCAAATGTCGTCGAGACATGCTTACATTTCTTGCATTCATTGCAGCTGCAGTCGTCGCAGTGTCTGCTCGTTCACACATCCTCTACTGTCTGAAAGACTTTCCCATTAGTTACATCGTTAAACATGGACACTTCACATTGTATTTAAAACCAAAGCAAGGTAGACAACAATTGTAATAAACGTCTCTCCCAGTGCGGAAATTACGTGATGAAATGTACGAGCACTCACGGGTAGTAAAAACTGTGGGGTATGGATCTTTTTCTCGATTTGGTGGGCGTGCGTGGATAGCGCAACGGTTAACGCAACCGCTCGCAAAAAGCTGCAAGTCTCGATTCGAGTCCTAGTCGAGTCCAAATTTTTGTATGTCACTAGTAAGTTGTACAGCTGACGCTGATTCATCTACGCGGTTGTGAATACATTTCTTGCACTTTGATTAGAAGTTTCTTCTCCGGATTCTGAGAGCGTATGTGACAATAGCTACAGAGAAACCAGTCCATGGAGTATTTACCCTCAGCCTCTTCCAAAGACGACACTGCGGGTTCCCGCTCAACAGGTCTCCTCTAGGGAACCTCTAAATGATGCAGACAGTTCACACTGAACAATACGAACACCGAATCCTAGACAGTCTCAAGAGCCACTTGTTCCCCCTAAATTCCACGTGAAATACTTCCCTTGGGTGAAGTACCATGCCCGCCACTAACACGAGAAGACGTTGGCGACGAGATTCACGTGTCCACCATAGTTTAGTAGAGAACACAGGGGATGGTCAGACGAGCATGAATTATACAGGGAGAATCAAAATTCGCTCACTCAGGCTTCACAGCGCGATTCCTCACATGCTAGCAATAAAAAAGTCTGTCATAAAATTTCGTCCTGCGCATATTTCCGGCAGTAAATGAACGTCGAAGAATGAGATGGGTGTGTGTCCCATACGTCAGCGTGTTTCAGAATTATACCACTACACCAACAAACTTCTAGGGGATGTGACAGGTGTCTTGAGGAATAAGGTTTATTCATTCCAATGACGCTAGAGAGCGTCGAAGTTGCTGGAGGGGATGTGTAGTGGCAGGAGCTGGTGCCTGTAACTTGGACTCTCCGTAGCGCCGGTGAATGGCGTTTCCGAGCATAGGTTTCCATGCTCATTTTGTTTCTCAAGACGCCTAATACATCCTTTACAAGTTTGTTGGCGTAATTATGAAACACACTGGCGTATGGAACACACAACCACCTCAGTCTCTGACGTCCATTTACTGGCGGAAATATGCGTAGGATGAAATTTTGTGGGAGACATGTTTCACTGTTGGCAGATGAGGAATCGCGCTGCGAATTTAGATTCACCCTGTATATTGTGTGAGAGCATGAATTGCACTGAGGAGATAAAAGTCGTGATAAGCGATAGGTACAGGTACAGATGGCGGTAGTATTGCTTACACAGGGTATACGAGAGTAGTTCACTGAAAGACTTGTCATTTGTATTTCAGTGATTCGTGTGTAAAGGTTTCCGACGTTATTAAGGCTGCACGACGGCAATTAACAGACTTTAAACGCAAAACTATGGTTGGATCTAGATGAATGGGACATTCCATTTCGCAAGTCGCTGGGTATTCAGTATTTCTATATCCACAGTGTCAAGAGTGTGCCGAGAATATCTAACTCAGGGCTTTATCTTTCGTCACGTATAACGCAGTGTATGACGGCCTGCTTTCACGGCCGAGAGCAGCCGCGTTTGCGTAGAAATGACAGTGGTAACAGACAAGCTCACCACATGAAACAAACGCAGGAATCAATGTGGGGCGTATGGCGAGCGCATCCCTAAAGGCAGTGCAGCGGAATTTGACGTTAATGGGCTGTGGCAGCAAACAACCGACTCGAGTGCGTTACCTAACTACTAGATAGGGTGTCTATGGAGGGAGAGATTGGCCATGAGCGATATCGCTGCAGATTGGCTGAAAGATGAGGCGTTTTTATATGTGTGAATAGCTACTAGGTGCGTTTCTGTACTGAAGAGTGTCTTAAATGCTTCTGACACCTATTTCACTGTATAGTTATAAAAGGCTACATAGTCTATGACTGACAGTTATCTTTGTAAAAATCTTTGTACTCGAAATACAGCAGCTAGTGTGATGTGGATAATCTGCAGTGTTTAGTTGTCTGAAGATGGCCCAAGAAGCCGAAAGCTAGTTGAAAACAAAAATAAATATTAATGTGGAACAAATACATAGTGTACACAGTGATTTAATCCATAAAAGTGTTTGCAATGTCTGCGTGTATTGGTTTAAACCGCACAACATACACGGAAACGATATTCCTCACTCTTGCAGAGGAAGCGGTGAGATCGAATGCTATCACGTGCTGAAAACTTTTATTCTGTACTCAGTAACGATTGAGATTTTATATGTGATGGTCAAATCCGCGCCATTACAGGGCTTACTAGTAGAATGGCGGCGTGTAATAAGGCGTTGTGTAGTGCAACTAGCTCGGTGCGGGAAAAAGAGCGTCCACATTGGAACAACGAATTCCCAAGGGTTGGTGCATACGTGGAGCATTCTTTCCTACATCATGATACTTGTAGGAGTCTCTCCTTCAGCATGTCAATGCCAGCGCTGTGCCATCTCAAACTATCCGACGCCTAGGGTTCACAGCTATTTTGTCATCCTCCATACAGTCACGACTTGGTCCTCTCCGATTTTTATCTGTTTCCAAAATTTACACAATTCTTTGTAGGACTCCCTTTTCTGGAACTTTTTAATTTGCCACGCGGTGGGCCAAAAGTGTTTTCCATGAGGTATACGAGTGAATTATTAACGACATTCCTCCGACCGTCTAAAATTATTTTTACGCCTGCGAAGTCACGCGGCCTGTTGGGACACAAGTGATTTGCGCCGCAAGAATCCCAACAGCTAACGTTTCTGACGGATAAGCAAGAATAGCGTTTCGGCATTAATTTCTTTTAATAACCAACTGCTTAAATGCGAGTAACATCGCGATGCGGAGGTATTCAGATAGAGGTCGAAGTGAATCTTGTTAGAAGATTGAAACAGTACGTCGTATCTGGATTCGAAGTTGGGAACTTTGCCTTTTGCTGGCAAGGTCCGAGATACGAATCCCGATCCAGCGCACAGTTTTAATCTACCAGGAACTTTCATATCACCGCACACTCTGCTGCAGAGTGAAAATATCAGTCTGATAAGTCGAAATATTCGACAGAGTTTCCTGGAAGTATTTGTTTGGATTGTACCCTTGTAACGACGCTTTATTTGGAAGTGAAATACATCGTACAGAACAACGGAATAGGTAATTTGGCGATAGAGGGAAGAGTGGCGAGTAAAAGTTTTGGAGGGGAGTCAATGCTCATAGGATCGGATGGATGGGGATTGTAGCATTTATGGGGAAATGAACAGACCTGCAAACAAGATAGACAAACATGAGAGCGTCCTCACTCCAACTACGGAGTGAAACATCAACAACAAAAAAAAAAAAAAAAAAAAAAAAAAAATCATTGCAAATGGATATTTCCGGCAGGGATTATTTCTTGAATATTATTCGTCATTGTGGGACCCACAGCTGGTAGGAACGACAGAGCAGCTAGAAAAGCACCATAGAAGCGCAGGTTTATTTAACAAGCACTATAGCGTCAAGGAGATGGTCGGCACGCTCCAGTGGAAGAAGCTGAAAGAGAGTCGTGTGAAGTGCGTATCTGTTAAAGTTACGACAGTGGACGTTTTACGAAGAGTCTTATAATGTATTGCTTCGTTCTGTATATATATCGAAAAGATAACCAGTATAAAATTAGAGAGATTAGCGCATACACGGAGGCTAAGCAGATCTCCCCTTTACTGCGAACCACACACACCTGGAACGAGAAAATCATGAAGTTACACTCCGCCACGTACCGTGTGATGGAATGCGTACTATATATGTAGATGTATTCTTTTAAAATTGTAAAAGAATGACACGCAATGTGGACACTGGACAGCTTCAATTTATTTCCTTAACTGGATTCGGAGTACGAAGCCATCGCTGTTGTAATTCTGGCAATGCAAGCCCCAAAAACCGATTAACGGTAAACAATTCCGTGAACAATACGTGATTGGAATAGGAGGGAAATTCGACAGTGGTACTCAAGGTACCCTCCGCCACACACCGCCAGGTGGCTTGCGGAGTATGGTTGTAGATGTTGTAGACGTAGAAAATGTAATAGTGTAGGGCGTACACAGCTTTAGATTTAATTTCAATTACGCGTTTATTCTATCAAACAGAGATGGGAGATTTAGTTAAGAAACACTTCCAATTTTTTACAATGAGTTTAGTAATAAATTTAATTATATTTTGATTAATAAATAATTCTGTGTCATTTTTGTCTTGTATTACTTTCTTGTTAAAGTACCGCTTGGTTTTAATTATACTATAGATACTCACAGGCTCACAAGCTTGAAACTTCGAAGAAAATTCTAATGCGCTAATGAGGAAACGATTTAAGGTGGGAAAAATAGTTCAAATTTTGGCCATCAAGTTGACCTTTTATTTATTTACTTTACTTTTACGGCCAACTTTGACCACTTTAGTCAGTATTATGAATTAGAATCTTGTTTTTTTGTTGGCCCGATACTTTCCCACTTTCTTTCAGATCGAGCCTTTGTATCCTCATCCGAAAGTCCGTGTTAATGTTTTTTGGGAGTGGGATTTGTTTGTCATGAAGAATCTTGGGCGCGTCTGTCTTGCCTTTCAATTCCTCCCTGGTAATATATTAATCATGTTTTAGTTTATTACAGATAATATTGGAAAAAAAATATTGTTTTTTTTCTTTTTTCGAAAGTCTTACTCGTCAAAGAGTTTGCTTATAATAACTTTTTCATATAATTTTTATATTACAATTTTTAGCAGTTCAGTCATGAGTCACGAAAATTTCCTAAGCAGATTTTGGGTCCCAATTAAAAAAAGATATATAGGGAACCACTGTCCCATGTCCTGGATTTCACCACAGTCGCATTTGTCGTCTACTTCGTCTTTGAACCCCATTTAACTAGATTTGTTTTGACCGGCGCTATACCCTTTCTGGTGAGATTCAGTGCTTCACAAACCTTCCAGGCTGATGTAGTGCCGCTGGGCGTCCCTCGTGAGGCAGGGAAGTTCTTCGGGTGCTCTTTCAGCTCACTATTAACGAATCTTTTGTGGAATTTGATTGCTTGGTTCCCGCAAAGTACTATATAGCGTGTGGCGCTCGTCGAAAGTTTGTTTAAATTTTTTCTATGTGCTCTTGCGCAGTTCTTCGGCATTCATGACTTGAAAATCCTGTCGCCTTATATAGTCTCCCAAATGGCGTGTATTTCATATACATTTTTTAGCCTACATATTTCAATTAAGACTGTAGTGACCGTTTTTACATTCGCTTATCTAGAACATACAGAGCCTGCATATTCGCCATGGAAAGGCATAGTGCTTGGGCAGCTGGTGTCAATACAGTTGATCTGGCTCCCCATTAACTATTTTGAAGCTGTTGTTCCTGGCCGCAACTTTTCGGCGAATCTTCTGGCAATAATATTTGTACGACAGTGATCTATCCAGCACGAAACCTATAAGTTCCAGGTTGTTGCCATTGCAGGGGGCGTTCAGCTTCCTGTTTACCTGTTTTGAGCGAAAGCGTAAAGCGCCAACTTATGTCTTGGTGGGAATTGGTTTCAGGTAGTTAGTATTCAAACATTATGTTTAACGAGTTTGCTAGTTTTCCTTCTTCTTCCTCAATGCTCTGTCTTTGTTCTGTAAATGACAAGGCCATCGTCGTGCAATAAATGGGTAGCATGTTCCAACAAGTGGAAATCTGCCTATTTGAATCCACTAAGGACGCGTAGAAATGCTGCCATATGCAATGGATTAGGAATGAGACCTGTGAAGTAATGGTAAAACAAGTGAGACAGGTGGAATCACAGGAACATATTCCTGGTTACGTGTCCCTAATAAACACGTTCTTTTCCATATCTCCACTCCAAATGTCATAAATTCCAGGCCCTGAATTTGGAGAGCCTTTGGAGATAACACGTTTGTGGAACGTTGCAGTAAACAAATCTTTCACTGGACGAGTGACATGAGGCATTACTCTATCTTGCATTGGTTTCGACACAGTTCCGCTCTTTGGAAACAGGGATCACATTCTACAAGGAGGTCTTGATGCAGTGCAGACTTTTCGGTACACCTGACAAGCGTCTTGGTGTTTTCTTTACAACGAAGAACGGACAGAGAGAAGAGGTGCTTGTTCATGCGCACCACACGGTGACATAACGACTCTTCGTGTATAACACGCGATTTAACAGTACTCCAAATTCAGAAGCTTTATGTAATTACTTTTCCTTGTAGTGTAAAATGTGCCTCGATACTAAACAAAGTACTTCCCAGCCACATACACACATGCAAAAAGTGTTGTATCATCTTGGTTCCTATATCTAAATGTTCAAATGTTTGTAAAGCCAACAGACAAATCTGATTAGATCATCGGTTCTCCGGCAGGTGCGATATCCAAGGTCTGAACACGGATGTTGAATCTGTATATTTCATCAAGAACACAGCTCATTATAATCTCCATAGATGTCACTCAACCCGCACACAGATATGTAAGCATCCACACATGAACAGTGCCAATGCGACGGAATGGGTAACACCAGAAAGGAAGTACACTGTTTGCGTTGACTGTAGGTCCGCCAAGCCTAGAAGGTCAACTGCGAGGTTTGATGTAACGCGCATTGATACTTTGTGTCAGGAGGGGCTCTCATCAAGGGATGGACGTCTCTGTGTGAGCCAAAGCGGTGCTGTTCGGAAGTGGAGGGAGTAGAGACACACGGGACCTGTCGATGACGTACCTCGCTCTGGCCACCCCAAGGTCGCCGGCCGCGGTGGCCGAGGTGACTGAGGCGCTCCAGTCACGGTCAGCACGGCCACTACGGTCGGGGGTTCGAATTCCCCCTCGGGCATGGATATTTGTGCCGTCCTAGTTCGTAAGTAGTTTGTAAGTTTAGGGACTGATGACCCCGTAGTTAAGTCGCATAAGCTTCACAAACATTTGAACATTTTGAACACCCAAAGGTCACGGAGGAACCCCGACAGGAATGCCACCATGCTGAATAATGATTTTCGTGCAGCCAGAGGGCATTGTGTTTCAACTCAAATTGTACGTAACAGGCTGCATGACGTGCAACTGACAACGGGAAAACGAGTACAGGGGGTTGTGCTTGAACCGGTCCTATATCATTTCCTTTCCTCCTCCATGTTGCCATGGATGACGCGCAACAGTCTGCGTTTGTACCGCAATGACAGTGTAAGCGGTGGTTGTAGTTACTCCCCACTGCACTGTGTGAAGAGTAGAAACTCTAAAAGTTCACCAACCTGACGTCTTTTATACATGTCCCCACGCAGATGATAGCACTCAGGTCGGAGTTCTTGAATGACGCTGAAATTACTAAACTATTTGCAGGAACTGATCTAATTGCGGAATAAAACTGTGATAGTTCGGAATGCCAGCTGATTTATTAAAAGTAAACAGAAAACTAGGAAACTGCATAATAACATCCAATTGACACACATTGTCTTAACTGAAAGTAAAATTAAAG
This sequence comes from Locusta migratoria, assembly GCA_026315105.1. Classification (NCBI taxonomy): domain Eukaryota; kingdom Metazoa; phylum Arthropoda; class Insecta; order Orthoptera; family Acrididae; genus Locusta; species Locusta migratoria. The sequence goes on along the minus strand of CM048755.1, from coordinate 731,958,940 downwards.
TCATTTCCCTTGATCAAAGATGATTAAACATAGTCTTATGACCGCCTACGTCCGCATGTTACTTCACCGAATGCGCAAACTGAAGTCACATGTCACTTTTCCGAGTGCCTGTTCTGAACTGAAGTGTGGCCGTTCGATGCAAGGCTGCCTTCGTTCCGCGATTTGGCGCGCAAACATGGCTGCCGTGCATAGTCCGTCTTAAATTAAATATTTTGTTTATTGAAGTAGCAATTGTTAATATGTTTTACCTACTCAGGGCATGGCCTAGCTTTGAGGATTTTTTCTAAATTGCGTATGACATTGAATAAATAATTAGTTTATTAAATATTAACAAAAATATGAATACGTTTTGGCGGGTGACCGCCAGTGATACAGCCAATCGGCGTCCAGTAACTGTCGCACGGGGACTTTCCTAGAATTCGGGGAGATTTGCCAGTGCTCTTTCCCATGAGAACCCGACCTATCGTACCACCTGTCGTGGTTCTCACCAGATTTTACCATCTGTCGCCTACTGGTCCTAACCGTCTGCACTGAAGCAATACTTCGATCTTAATATGATGGATTTAAGGCAGAAATATTACAAACTTCACTCCCAACATCCATGGCGAGGTTCAGCTTTGACATGAAGACACCATGCAGCGCGTTGCCGATGGGCTCAACGGCATGCTGAATGGGCTCCTCAGATTTGACATGAAGTGTTATTCACAAATGAGACTCTTATTTGCCTTCAAATATACACTCGTCGGATACGTTTTTGGAAGCAACCTGAACGTGTTAGACACGCCGTCCAGCAAGTGAAGCAAGATGGTGGTTCCATGAAGTTTTGGGGTGGCATTATTTCTCGCCACCGTACGCCACTGGTGGCCGAGAAGGCCATCAAACTGCTATATGGTACACGGATGACATCCTCTGACGTATAGAGCAACCATATTGGCAGCATTCATCTTATTGGACGACAAATGTCGCAGACATTGTGCACACCTTGTGAATGCGTTTCCTCATGATAACGACATTGAAAGATTACAACGGTCAGCAAGTTCTTCAAACAAGAACACTATCGAACATGTTTGGAATACATTGAAAATGGTCGTTTTTCGACGAAACGAGCCACCAATCAATCTGAGAGATCTACGCCGACTCGCTGAACAGGAGTGGGACAATCTGGACCAACTATCCCTTCATAATTTAACGTATGCCACAGCGAATACAGACAGGCATCAGTTCAAGAGGACGTGTTAGCAGTCATTAATGGAACTGGTGTATGCTGCAATTTGGAACACACAATCAGGTTGTCTAGATTATTTTTCTACAATATGTCAATTTTCATCATCAATAAAGAAAAATGAAATGCTGTTTTTTTTCCTACTCCTTTTATATGTTAAGGGCCATAACCGCTATAATCGTGGTGATGAAACACTTTTTATGTGAGTACTATTAATATCCGAACCGTTCCAGATTCCTAAGAGTAAATCTAGAACTTTGTTGCGGTTCCTTCGTGATCAAGCATGGGTAATCCAGAGGGTTGGGAGAGGAATGTGCCTTCAGCTGTCGGCAAAGCGCACCATTGGCTGATTACATATTTTCTTTTTGGAAGGCAGTTGGTAGGTCCCAGGCCATCGGTTTGATTAGCACAGATGTTTTGAAGACGATCCCGATTGGCCTGAGGGTTGAGCGTATGTGACTGTCCTCGCGGCGATCGAATTTTTGCGAGGAGCGGAAAGAGGGCGAGAAAAAGCGACTCTTATGAAGACCGGCGATCAAAGCGGTGCTAACCCGCCGTCGTGTTTTTTCCAAGTGTTGAGTTTGGACTTATATTTTTCACTGCTTTGGTCGGTCGGGAACTTTGATTATTTTTCAGAGTGTTGGTCTGTTTGTAACAAACTTTGAACTTTCATTTTTATGTGGCATCGCCGTCTGCGACCACAGTTAGTCTCTGTGTTAGCTTTCCGTAAACGCGGTAATTTGTTTACCGTGTATTGCTTCTGCAAGCGCACACAATAGATGTGCGGCTTTGGCGCAGTTATACTTCACGTTCAGCTCCGCCCGCCGCTGAGCCTGGTGACTGCCAACGACGCTGTTGCTGCTGTGCGAATTCCTGCATGACTCCTATTTTGTGCTTTTAACGCGATAAGTGTTCGATCTTTGTACATGTTGACAGTGACAACAGGTCACAAACTTTGATTTTTCTCTGTTAGGCTGTATTAACTTTACTGTACAATATAATAATTTTTTTAAATGTTGGTGGGTTATGTTTTCATGTCTATAAATAATGGGAATTTCTTGGCTCACATTGACTTAACTTTAGTTTTATTTTATGAATACTGATTCAGGGATTCAATGATTAAAAATATATCTTCTTTTTTATTTTTTATTTTTATTTTTTTGAAATAGTATATCATTTTGTGATCTTGGCTTGTCGCCATTCGACGGTTAGGATAGGCTCAGTTAATTTTTCTGTGTTTTTATATAAAATACAGTGGCGGCCCATGATTAAGATAAATTTGCATATAAATAACTTGTTGGATATTAAAATCAATCTGCAGGTATGCAAATTAGTGTGCAGGATTAGGTGTTTGCTTTAATTTATCAAAGAGATGTCATGTTTACTAATCCATAAACAGTCAAACTTACACGCCTACACCACGACAACACACGCAACACCGTCTAGTTCTTGTACTGGTACCACTGTAAAACAGACCTAAAAGTTTTCGGTAGTTTCCTCAATGGGACGGACAATTCTCGTGACTTCGCACGAGCCACGTGCTGCATAAAGAAGGAAGTAGGAAGGTTAGGGTTCAAATGTTCAAATGTTTGTTAAGCTTATGGGACTTAACTACGGGGTCACCAGTCCCTAAACTTACAAACTACTTATGAACTACTTACGAACTAGGACGGCACAAATATCCATGCCCAATGGCGGATTCGAACCCCCGACCGTAGTGGCCGTGCTGACCGTGACTGGAGCGCCTCAGTCACCTCGGCCACCGCGGCCGGCGAAGGTTGGGGTATAACGTTCTCCGACACCATGACCATTAGACACGAAGCACACTCTCGGAATGTTTTTGTCAAGGATGGGGAAAGAAAGCGGCCGTGTCCTTTTAAAGGAACCATGGTGCAATTTGCCTGCAGTGATTTAGGGAAATCGCGGAAAATATATATCGGGACGGATGGAGGCCGTCCAACGGATTGCGAGTCCCATGACGCTCGGTTAAGCTGCATGGTCAGTTACAGCAACGACACCTCATTAGTAACTTCCATCGGGACTGTGCATAAACTTCGTTTCAGAGACATCATAAATATGGTACAGAGATAATTTTTTTTTATACAGGATGTTACAAAAAGGTACGGCCAAACTTTTAGGAAACATTCCTCACACACAAAGAAAGAAAATATGTTATGTGGACATGCGTCCGGAAACGTTTAATTTCCATGTTAGAGCTCATTTTATTACTTCTCTTCAAATCACATTAATCATGGAATGGAAACACACAGCAACAGAACGTACCAGCGTCACTTCAAACACTTTGTTACAGGAAATGTTCAAAATGTCCTCCATTAGCGAGGATACATGCATCCACCCTCCGTCGCAAGGAATCCCTGATGCGCTGATGCAGCCTTGGAGAATGGCGTATTGTATCATAGCCGTCCACAATACGAGCACCAAGAGTCTCTACATTTGATACCGGGGTTGCGTAGACAAGAGCTTTCAAACGCCCCCATAAATGAAAGTCAAGAGGGTAGAGGTCAGGAGAGCGTGGAGGCCATGGAATTGGCCGCCTCTACCAATCCATCGGTCACCGAATCTGTTATTGAGAAGCGTACGAACACGTCGACTAAAATGTGCAGGAGCTCCATCGTGTTCAAAATGTTCAAATGTTTGTATAGTCTATGGGACGTAACTACGGGGTTATCAGTCCCTAAACTTACAAACTACTTATGAACTAAGACTAAGGACGGCACAAATATCCATGCCCGAGGAGAGGTTCGAACCCCCGACCGTAGTGGCCGTGCAGACCGTGACTGGAGCGCCTCAGTCCCCTCGGCCACCGCGGCCAGCGCTCCATCGTGCATGAACCACATGTTGTGTCGTACTTGTAAAGGCACATGCTCTAGCAGCACATGAAGAGAATCCCGTATGAAATCATGATAACGTGCTCCAGTGAGCGTAGGGGGAAGAACATGAGGCCCAATCAAGATATCACCAACAATTCCTGCCCAAACGTTCACAGAAAATCTGTGTTGATGACGTGAATCGAGGAAGTACAGTATATACTAACGAAACAATTGGGTATTTTGACAATTGTCTGCACGAATTATTTCAATTTATATTTAAAGAGAAATACTAAAATGAGCTCTAACATGGAAAGTAAGCGTTTCCGGAAACATGTCCACATAACATATTTTCTTTCTTTGTGTGTGAGGAATGTTTCCTGAAAGTTTGGCCGTACCTTTTTGTAACACCCTGTATATATTCTTAGGCCAAGAGCGGCCTACGTCATTAGCGTTTGGTTATGCTGACATTAAGTCCTCTAATATACAATGTGAGAGACACAGGGGGCAGGTATACATTTTGGTGATCTTCTGAAGGGTTCCACAGCCACAGAGGGTGAAATCATTTTGATAGTCCCATTTGTTTATGTTTACTTTTGACCTTGCTAGGCCACTGCATAGTCGATGCACTTCCACAGTGTCCAGCTTTCGTTGTGTCCAGCAGCTAAGGCTTCGGAGAGTTCCATCCACGGGTGTCCTACTGCCAGAGGCGGCGACTTTTGAAAGTCAGTGAGGGTACTGTTTATCACGGTTCACAAATGTTTGAAACTAACCGTCCTGAAAATCAAGTTCAAGCATTTTTCAATGAGCAGTAGTTGATTAAAGTAAAAGAGACTATTGTCTAGCCTTTTGGAGATAGACGGTAGAAGGAGCAAGAAGGAAAGTATGGCTACATTAGTACACGCCAATAAAGCGATCTAATTGGCCGAAGTGGATATTGCCATATAAGAAAAGAACTAAATCTTCTACACCTCCAATGAAATAATTTTTCACTTTACAAACATCTAATACACTTTTGTGAAAAGATAATCTTTCTGAGAAAAGAATATGGTAGAACACCGTCACCACGGATTAAAGAAATCTTTCAAAAATTTTGAAATTTTGAAGTCCGGCATCAAATTGTTTGGTCGATTCTAAACAAGTGTTGAATACTTAATCGAATCATTCATTAGTTCGAGATAACTCCAGACATCTCGGACAGTATTAATATAGTCCGTAACATTTTTTGAGCTGGAGAGAGGAATATTGCAGAAAGGAATTAAAAATTTCGACTAACTCTAAAATTTTAATAAGAAGGGAAGTGACAAAGATAAATTAAAAACGATTTGCTTTAGCATGAGCATCTGATTCTTCAAGCTAAGTTCCTGAATGAACAAAATTTACTGTTAATAAATATGGAAAATAGTTTTCAGTTTATTCTACACATACACCTGAAAGGCGAAAAGGGCCGACGTGCTTCAGGATGAATAAAATTAGCATAGTGGGTAAAACTGGGACACTCATTACTACTCGCTTGGGCACTCGCGTACGAAACTGATAATTTCTTTCAGGTTTGAAGTATCGTCTCTCACTATGATTACGTTTTGCATTGCTCTTTGGGTCGTATAATACAGCTTTAATTTTTTCCCGATTTTTAATTTTTTTAATTTTTACAATTTTGTTTTCCATCACAATTTAATGCGGGTTCTGAGCACCCCCAAGAATTATTGGGAGTGCACGAGCCCCGGAGCACCCACGGGATTGGCGCCCTTGCCTACGGCATTCTTGTACTGTTGTTATGTAGTCACTTTAGTTTCCAGTTGATGTGAGAAAACTGTTTCTAGATTTAAACCTCTGTGGTACTGGCTCCGTCCCATGGAGTGAGGGCCATCGGGAAACTACAGATTTTTGTCTCTCTTTGTAGTCTTTCTGTTCTCATCGAATTGCTGGAGGTGCAATACCGACCAGATGATATCTTTTATTAATTGGGGTTGGCTTCAGACATCCTTTTGTGTCCCAACTTCGTCGCCGCTTATGTGTCCCAGCCTCGTCGTAGGTGTCGGTGGCCGAGTGGAATGAAACCGACACGCTGGTGCAGGTACGGAGGGGAGCAGCCAGAAACTATAAACACTCGAGTAAATTAGAAAGGTATATATTGCACAGAATGAAACAATACTTAACTTTTACATAGTACTGCAGAATGTTGATACATAGTTGTTAGAGGCCTGCCTAGTGCCTGTACAATAGCAAAGTCTTCACTGGTGCCTATCTGATGACGAAGGTCCTAACTCGTTGCTATCTCAGTCCCAAGTGCGAAGTGGCCGATGTCCTTCAGTGGTGGCCACGAGCGGCGTTGTACCAGAGGGCGCTCGTGGCTGTCGTCGGAAGAACGCCGCGCCGTGCATGCATGGCGGCGCGCGGCGAAAGTAGGTGGCGCGCACTTTGTACTTGTGCGACACCACACATCCTGTAACGGTTCTTGCAGATTCATTGAGGGTGACATCGACTTATTTGGAGCGTACTGACATATATGAAATTGGGCTTGTGTAATTGCCACCGGAGTAGCTTAGAGATAAGGCTGACGTTCTTACAACACTATCTTATGCCTACCAGATTACAGTGAATATTCTAAAATATAACTGTAACGCAGCTACTATGTACAGTATAACACATAATAATATGCAACTATTCGTTTGTGAGAGCTCTTCAAAACGTCGACCGCCATAATTTTATGACAGATGGTGCAGCCGCCAACTCCTGCGCACACAAGAACTCCAGGAAAACAACTGCTGCGGAAATGGGAGCACCAGGTCATGCGGATATCGAGTCGCGTCTCGTAAACTAAGCCCAAAACACGACGCTAGATACAAGATATCTACTGGTGTCAAGTACGATGACCGATCAAGCCACGGAAATCAGCCAATGACAAAGCCGTCGTTGTCTCTAGAATTTATCAATGCCATTCCTAGCATCTAACACAAATGCCACTAGCGGTTCGTAATTCGGAAAAAAAATACCGAGGGACTCTCAATGAGATCTCTTATAGGCACTCTTGGAAAATTGCCGAGGCGACCCTGTTCGTCTATCTGGACGTAGGTAAGGTACAGTAATAAAATTGTTGATTCTACTAACCAGTGTACTTTCAGCAGGGTATGTACATTTTCGTCATCCCCATTTCGCTAATCAAGCTACTGAATATGGAGCGGCGGATTCAAACAAGCTTGGGGCCCCGGCCAAAGGGGGAATAATGGGACCCCATAAGGAAAAAAGAGTATAGGGAAAGAGTGAAGGGAACAAAAAACAACAACAGCTTTTTAAATGAATACATTACATTATCAATCATAGAAATTTATTTTAAAAATTATTACAGCATGAACAGAAGTACAATTAAAACACCTAATATTACATTATTTATTCTCTAGGTTTCTTTTCTAAAATTTATCAAGTAAGTCGCCCACGTGGGGTCAAATAAAAAGACTTACAGTTAGGCGGCCGAACAATCCCCCAAGGGAACTCCCGGCCAAGAAAGCCGTACGCTCACTTCCATTTGTATGTATAAATAATTTGATTGCTTTTCTTCCTCATCTACAAAGTTTAAAAACTGTTCTAACTCTTCTTCTTGGAAACTGTATGCGTTAATGTCAACTTTGTACATTACCATTTTTTTCTAGTCACGCAAAAAAAAAAAAAAAAAAAAAAAAAAAAAAAAAAAAAAAAAAAAAACACCTCTCAATTACTTACAATGTCCTCGTAGATGTTTCTGTGTCTGAAAGATGAACATATCACGTTGGCGACTTTCTCACAGATCGTTTGAGACCTTGCAACAGGTTTTTTATGTTACTTGTATCAGAAAAATATTATAAAACCCGACAAGAGAATATACTTACGAATCAAAAAATATTTTCAAGTAGATAAGATACTCAGACCAATAAGCTCGTCAGCATAAGACAGACAGACAAATGGGTAAACGCTCGGTTGCATAATAATTCAGGCACTTTGTAGCTGAAACATTCGTAAGTACAAAGCTACAAATATAATTTTACTTTCTTTACGCACACGACACATTATCAAAGCTCAATTGCGTTACTAAAATGGGATATGATGTTGTGGAAGATGCAGTCAGTTCTCTTCAATCGTTAGTAATCTGAGAGTGCATGTCACGAATATGACCAACACGGGTGAATAATGCGAGTCAGTTGCTACCCATCAACACGTTACTCTACTAAGTAATTGGTTTATACGATGTTTCTTTTGCTTTGCTGTCTCTCGTGAGCATAATAAATTCTACTGCTGCAGCTAGTGTCGTGTTTACATTCATTGTTCAAATGTACAAATGTTTGTAAATCTAAGGGACTTAACTACGTTGGTCATCAGTCCCTAGGCTTACAAACTACTTACACTAACTTAAAGTAACTTAAGGGACAAGGACAACACAAACACCCATGCCCAAGGGAGGACTCTAACCCCCGACGGCGAACGGCCGCGCGCAACGCAGCAACGCGCCTTGTGTGCAAAGCTATTCTGCGGAGGCTAGATTCAGTGTGGCCGCGGTGGAGTAGCCGAGCGGTCTAAGGCGCCTCGCTGCGGAGGTTCGAGTCCTCCCTGGGGCATGGGTATGAGTGTTGTCCTTAGGTTAGTTTACCTTAGTGTAAGTAGTTTGTAAGCTACGGACTGATGACCACGCAGTTTCGTCCGATACATTTACAAACATTCAGTGTCCGACTGTTGTTAGGTATTGGTTCAGTATTTAATAATAACTGAAAACAGTTTTACATAAGCAAAGTATCACTGTTGATTCTAAAGTTGTACGTAATTATATTTTATAAGGAATAAAAGTCTGATTGAAACTGTGTTTCAAATATCTGAGTAGTTGAAATTGTTCAAATGTACAAGGGCAGCGGGCACCAGGCGCGCTCCAAGTGTGCCTCCGTTAAATCCACTCCTGTGGATATGTAACTTCCTGTAAACACATCTTGCGATTTTTGTTGCAACTTGGCAATGGCTTTTACGAGTCATGGAGGCCCCTTTCATCTTGTCATACTCGTGGTAAATTGCTGAGAAGTCTAGTTGTCTTGCTGGGCACAGCAGTTTTTGTGGCCCACGAAGAGCAGCTATATGTGGTTGTGCATTATCATGCTGAAAAAGCACACCACTTTCCTGTCGAAGAAATGACTGTAGCTCAAGGATAGTAGGTTGTGCAGTGTTACTGTACCCTATAGAAACACCAAATGTGACTGCAAATTATAGTTGATGCCCCTCACACTCTAAAGCTTAGGATGGGATCAATGTGCCTTGGGCGTATGCACTCTAGAATCAGCAGCTCACCAGGTTATGCTACCACTTGTATATCATTTTTATACCCAAACTAGTTTCACCGGAAAACCCGTCATCCTCAGTGGTTTTCTTGTATTTAATCTAAAAGAATTCAGAAAAGACATATTTACAAACCTGTGAAACATATTGTAGTAACGCAAACACGGACCAATAGAAGAGTTTCAAATGACAATGAGAGCAGCATCTACTCCCCAGTCAACTCTTTCACGACACCAAAGCAGTCATGACTGGCAGTACTGTGGTGTCAGTGGTATCTTGGCCATATTCACACGTGTTCTCTAGTCCTGCTGCAAGCCGACTTTCAGAAAAAAAATGGTATGGGACCTAACTGCCTAAACTTAGCGCGTGGCTATTCCCGCGGAGCCCAGCTTTCCTCACTGGTCCCAGATGGCATAGCCGGAGCAATATGTGACCTGATTGGGTCCCTGGATGGAGAGATGGATGTTACGAACCGAAAATCCCTAAAACAGTCCATGAGACTTCTGTCAGGTAACGAATGCAATTTAAGTTTTTAGTGGCAAAAGTATTTCATACAATTACAAATTAATTTTCGGATTTCTTCTTATGATCGTACTGTGAAACACAGCTTCTGGTCAAATTTCATGATTCTAGGTCAATGGGAAGGACCCTCTAGTTTCTGATCAGTGAGTTCACGATTATAAAAAGGATCATATGTTTTGATTGTACTAACTTAAGAGCTTAAATTTTTGGACCGCCAAGGGCTATTGTTGTTGTGGTCTTCAGTCCAGAGACTTGTTTGATGCAGCTCTCCACCCTACTCTAACCTGAGCGAGCCTCTTCAACTCCTCATAAGAATGCAACCAACAGCCATTTGAATATGCTTACTATATTTATGTCTTGGCCCCCCCTCTGCAATTTTTAGCCCACACACTTCCCTCCAATGCTAAATTCACAATTCCTTGGTGTCTAAGAATGTGTCCTACCAATCAATCCCTTCTTTTAGTCAAGGTATGACATAAATTCCTTTTCTCCCCAATTCTGTTTAGTACCTCCTCATTAGTTAAGCGATCCACCCACCTAATCTACAGCATTCTTCTGTAGCACTACATTTCAAAAGCCTCTATCCTCTTCCTTTTAGGCACTGTTTATCGTCCATATTTCACTCTCACACAAGGTAAACTCCACACAAATGCCTTCAGAAAGAATTTCCTTACGCTTAAATTAAAATTCGATGTTAACAAATTTCTCATTTTCAAAGACGCTTTTCTTCCCATTGCCATTCTGCATTTTGTATCATCTGTACTGCGACCATAGTATGTCATTTTACTGCCCAACTAACAAAACTCATCTACCGCCTTTTTCGTTACCTAATATAATTCCTTCAGCATTGCTTGATTTTCTTGGACTGCACTCCATTGCCCTTGTTCTGCTCTTGTTAATATTAATTTTATACGCATTTTTTAACACACTGTCCATTCCGTTCAACTGCTCTTCCAGGTCCTTTGCTGTCTCTGTCTATTTCGTTTCTTATTTTCAAGGGACTAGAAACCGTAATATAAGGGGCATTCAAATGAAACTTGGTAACTAGTGTAAAGTAACTGTACCAATTTTATTAACTCAAAAGTGGAATAATACACAGTGCACATAGTCAAAACTAGGCGCCAAAACTGTTGGAACATTTATCCCATTGCGATACTAGCCAGTCGATTCAATCCTTGAATAAGCTAGCAGGTTGCTGCTGGATCCAGGCCTGGGCTCAGTCACACACTCGATCATGCACTGGAAATGGATGTCCGCGAATAGCTTATTTTACAGGGACAAACACATGGAAGTCACACAGTGAAAGGTCGGGACTGTGCGGTGGATGTTCCAGCATTTCCCACTGAAAATGATGAAATGTCGTCTTCACGGCATTTTCCGTGTGTGGGTCGACATTATCATGCAGGAGGACAACCCCTACTGAACAACATGCCTCGGCGTTTCGTCTTGATGGCTCATGTAAGGTTCCGTAAAGTGGCTTGCTAACGCTGGACATTGAGGGTGGTTTCCTGTTCCAGGAACTAGATAAGCAGTGGGGTCTTGTGATCAAAAAAGAATAATACAATGACCTTACTAGAACTGGTGTGCATGGCCTTTGATTTCTGTGGAGTTGGTGAAGTGGCATGTTATGCAGTAGACGATAACTTGTGTGTGACCGCCTTCCATTCGGCGTGAAACTACACTGGCGCTATGCAACATCAAACTGTGTTCAAATGTTTGTATAGCTTATGGGACTTAACTACGGGGTCATCAGTCCCTAAACTTACAAACTACTTATGAACTATCTAATCCTAAGGACGGCACAAATATCCATGCCCGAGGGGGATTCGAACCCCCGACCGTAGTGGCCGTGCAGACCGTGACTGGAGCGCCTCAGTCCCTTCGGCCACCGCGGCCGGCTGATAATAAGACTCTTTACTTGAAATATGTAAATATTTCTGACGCCACCAATATCCCAGATCATATCTCGCCAGGACACTGCCCTAATTAAGTTCCCATGTCCCTCCTTCCACACTGACCTCTTTCCCAATTTCCCCTGATCCTCTTTGGTTCCTAGGCCACCCTTGCCTCATATCCTACCTACTCCTCCTTCCTTCATCAACCCCAATCCCCCCATTGCCTGCCCACCCTCACCATTGTGAACACGAAGCACAGTCACGTAATCATGGAGGGTGAGGTGCTGGAGCAACTCAACTCTCACCCTCTCCACAATATCCGTTTACCCAAGAGGATACCCAATGCCACTGGCCCCACCTAAAACATGCGCATCATTAGAAAGCCCGCCCCATCCATTGACCTGCTCGTCAAATAGGGAGCGATGATATACAAGCGCAGATACAAGGTCGATGTTTCCCGCTCCCCACCTCAGTCACACTATTGCCAACATTGCTTCCAATATCATGACCAGCTCACCGAGGATTGTCGAAACCCTCCCACCTGTCTTCACTGCAAGGATTCCTACTTCCTCAAAACCTGTCCCAACCTTGCCGCATCTCCGACCTACAATACCTGCAGAGAGTCTCACTCCACTTACTCCTACAAATGGAAAGCCTATCCCCCACTCACCAATCCTGAACTTGCCGCGTGTCGTTTCGTAGTAGTAGGCTATAGACCCTAAATTTTACTTCCGGCGTCAGCTCGATTAGAAGCCGGACTGACCATAAGTTGGCACTCCTGAGCTGGACAACGCGATTCCTTTCCACTAGAGACACACACACACAGAAGTTACGTGAACAATTAATCGTGAATAAGGGTAAAAAGTTAATTGTATCTGATTGCGTATTTATTTTTCTTTTAGAAGAAAACAGGTTCTGTGCGCCAAACCTACAATCACGACCTTGATCTACAACTTAATACCATTTACTGAATATTACTGTTATTGGTACTTTGTTTTTTCTTTATAGAATGTATTATTAATAATTATTTGGAAATCGTTAAAAATTATCACTACTCTCCCTTGGTTTTACTTCACAATAGTCGTTTCACTTCTAAAGTAAAGTTTGTCCATACTTTTCGAATGAAGATATATTGTAATTATAGCTCGATCTTTTTTTGTGAGTAATTCTATCACAAATATTCTTTTTATTAATGCAAAATGCTTTAATTAGTTTTCCTATCTGTGGTAATGTTATTAATTCCAGTTAAAAAGAAATGTTTCCTTTTTAAATGACACAAAAATAGTCGTAATCTTGTTTACTATTCCTGAGTATTTATTGCACAACCAAAGCCAGAGATAAATTTAAAAATCAGTTTACTCGATATTTGTTACGGTCAGCGTCATTCTTTGATTATGTTATTATTATTATTATGTCAAAGTCTTACTATTATATAAATCACACTCAAACCCAATATTCCTTCTATCACTGATAGAGTTCTAAATCCTATATCTCTGTGTGTTCATCACCTTTCTATGCACCTTACACAAGACCTTTGACACTTCTAGCAGACGAATAACACTTTAAAATTATATTTAAAAAATAAAGATCGAACTACTAAATGATGTAGTACACTTATTTTTGTTTTGGTCCTTATTAATGGAGTTATCAACTCTCTTCTTTTCTTTACTTTGTCAAATGTTCAGATGTTTGTAAAGCTTATGGGACTTAACTGCGGGGTCATCAGTCCCTAAACTTACAAACAACTTATGAATTACCTTATACTAAAGACAGCACAAACATCCATGCCCGAGGGGGGATTCGAACCCCCGACGGGGGACGGCCTCGCGCATCATAGCTTAGCGCCTCAATGCGCTCGGCCGCGACTTTATTTGATCTTACTTTTTACAAGTTAGATGAGCGAATGGCTGTACCTAACTATCCACTATCACGACACTAGCTGTGTTGATCACGTAGACGTAGGTGCCACCACCACTTTTGCCTCAATATTTATTTCGAGAGAATTTATTAATCTAAGACCCCCTCTTCAGGTGTCGGCCTAACTACTTTTCCCACAAATTCTCTCAACCACATTTATAACAGACACATTCGTCATCGCTAATGAAAGTATCGTTTGTTCGTTTGTCGTTCTCGCAAATGTGGTTCCCGGCAAGACAGATTCACTTACGACTTTCAGTATAAAAAATAATTATTACTCACTTTTACCTTCTAGTTCTCTTTATCTCCAAATAGATAAGTGAAGCTAGATAGAAATTAGGTTCCACAGCAATATAGTTTGTGTCTGTCCAAAATAATCAGTCACGCCACCCTGCCTATGGAAACACTAATCATACCAATACCAACACAGCAATTGATTCTCCGATCAATGCCAATTACCATACAAAAATTGAAGAATTTGTCTCCATGCAAAATTCTTCTGGACAAAACACTAAATACCACTCAACCCTCCAATGGAACCAAAATAAAACTAAAGCTGATTAAAATATACAAATCTCCAAATAAACACCATACACCTCAATGACATAATTCTGACGTCGCTAACCGCATCAGAAATTAATCCCCGTTCTCAAAATTACTACCTACCCTTCTTAAGAGAACAACCTCTATTATGTACACCTCAAAATTCACTGAAAGTATTAACGATTGTTACTACTTTTCTCCTGCCCTAACATCAAATATTAAAATTTAACTGCACCATCAGTATAGATCACGTGAACCCTATCTCTCGTTAAACATCAAGATACAACCTACTTTACCTCTATTAACAATCGTGAACCTCTTCGTGTTCAGAACGAACCACCAACTAACTAGAATATTCTCTAGAAAAACCTCATCTGCTATAAAACGAAAAACGATTCTCTCATGATTACAATACGTTCATGAGTTCCATGCTGTTCATAAATGACGTTAAGCGACCAGATTCATTGATGCATATCAGCTGTGTGTGGTCTTCTTTGGTGCCGCCTCAGCATACGCCGTCTCGTACGTACAACTGTCGCGACGTACTCAGGACCAAACATAAGCTCTATAACATACAAATAAAAATCTAATAAATACAAAAATAAATAATTAAACTATACCACTTTTTTGGGTATCAGCTGTTTTGTTTGGTTTGCGGCTACAACGACCCAGTAGCTGTCAAAATTTCATTTTCACACGCTACAAACTCATTGCCCCATTTCGACCCATCAATCGCCCCGTGCACCCAAAAATCTCCTTATGTGCCCACCACCACAGAGGAAATCATCCAGTTTCTCACCACAGTCCTGCATAATATATAGCACCCTCACACTCTCCACCAGATTGCCCGAACTACCTGTTTACGTGGTCCACCTTAAGTCCTTTGCTACCATCTCCCATAACCACCCCCATTTCACCTCATTTCGCCTCAAACCTCTAGTTTGAGAAGCCCCTGTTCTGTCCTTTTTAGTCTCCCCCTCCTTTCTCTCCAGGTTTTACTATGGCAAGGCCATCCTATACACTCCTATACCACAATATCCGTTCCCTTTTGGCTCACAAACACCTCTTTATGCACTCCCTCTCCTCCCACTAAGTGGATGCCTTTCTCCTCAACGAAACTTTCCTGCAACCCTATAAATATATGACTACCAATCTCTATAACACGCATCTCACAGACGGTCCCTGCCCTGTTGCTCAAATCAGAGTTGTGATCGGCCACCTTTACCACCCCCCCCCCGAGTTCACCTACATGCCCTCCTTAATGACGCTGTGGAACACCTTATCCTTAACCTATAACTTCCCTCCCTCACCATCACCTGTGAAAAATCTACATCTGTCCTGGTACTCCTCTCCCATAAAACTTCCTGTCCCACCTTGATGGCTCCTTCATGACCTATGTGGTAGCCAATGACCTCAACCTCCAGCCCCGCCATCCCGTCAAGATCCTGTGGTGGCATCAGTCCCTCTCCACCCTTCAGGGTGACATTCTCGCCTTCCCCAACCGATCCACCTGGGCCACATCACAGTCGAAGTCCTTGGCGGTATAGGCAGTGACCATGGCCCCGTCCTCCTACCATCGACCACCACCACCATCCAGGTCCCACCTCCCATCCTACTCCTCCCCCAAAACTACTCCTGTGCTGACTGGGATGACTACCAGTGATCATGATATTAACCACACCACCGGGATACACTCCAGCACCACCCACAATCCCAGCGACACATCCTCAACCTTCTTACCGTCAAGAAACGACAGGAATGGCGACAGAAATGCACCTGTCTTTATGCTACGGTCTCTGTAAACTCCGCCGGCCGCGGTGGCCGAGGAGACTGAGGCGCTCCAGTGACGGTCTGCACGGCCACTACGGTCGGGGGTTCGAATCCCCCCTCGGGCATGGATATTTGTGCCGTCCTTTGTTCATAAGTAGTTTGTAAGTTTAGGGACTGATTAACCTGTAGTTAAATCCCATAAGCTATGCAAACATTTGAACATTTTTCTGTAAACTCCTCTAACCACTGGAATGCTTTCCACTGCCTTACTGGCAATCTCCCCTCCCCTGCATACCTAATCCTCAACAGCAACCTTCCCTTCCCTGACAACGCCAGTAAAGCAGACCATTTAGCCACTTAGCTCACTGATACCTTTTCCATCCAAGATTATCCTCACTTTGGCGACTTCCACTACCCTGATATTCCACGCTGACATCTCTGTCCTTCCGCCCCTCCGCTCGCATCCAGGTTCCAGTATTTCAACCACATCCCTCCATCTGACCTAAACCTTCCTACAACTGCCCTCAACATCCAGCACATACTTCACACTAAAAATAAATTGCTCCCAGTCACTATTGCCTCACCAACAGGCACCTTAGAACCTGTTCCATTTCCTTTCACCATGTCCTTGCCACCCTCTACAATGTCATCCTCCATGCTGGCTCCTATCCCAGCCTGTGGAATTTCTCTGGCATCCTCATGTTCCCTAAACCTAGCAAATCTCCATCTGCTGCCTCATCCTATCGTCTGATTAGCCTCACCTTGGTGTTCAGCAAGGTACTGGAAACCATCCTTTCTTACCACACTCACCAACACATCTGTGAACACCAACTCCTCCCCCTCTCCCAATGTGGCTTCTGACCATCCTTCTCTGCTGATGACCAGCTCCCTCGTCTCAACCACCTCCTCTCCCACCAACTAAATTCTTATCGGTCTCCCCTTTTGTAAAAAAATGTTCAAATGTTTGTTAAGCTTATGGGACTTAACTACGAGGTTATCAGTCCCTAAACTTACAAACTACTTATGAACTACTTACGAACTAGGACGGCACAAATATCCATGCCCGAGGGGGGATTCGAACCCCCGACCATAGTGGCCGTGCTGACCGTGACTGGAGCGCCTCAGTCACCTCGGCCACCGCGGCCGGCCCCCCTTTTGTATACCTCGACATCAAGAATGTCTATAACCATATATGGCATCCCAGTCTCCTGTTCAAATTCCAGAGATATGCCATTCCTATTAATTAAGTGCACCTCATTGTGTCCTTTCTCTCCAACCGCCCACCTTACCTCACTTTCAACATGTCCGTATCATGTTTGTTCTACCCCTCCACTGTGGTACCCCAAGGCTCCATCCTGTTGCCCCCTCCTCTACCTTCTGTACTCTGCAGACATGCACCAACCTGCACCTCATGTGCAATTCCTACATCTGGTGATGACACAACCTTCCTTGCCCCTACCTCCTCCCTTCACCGCTCCTAACACCTTCTCCAAGAGCACTTCTCCTGGTTTTCCTTGTGGTGTTCCCAGTGGCTCCTTACCGTGAATCCCGATATATCTCAGGCTATCACATAGGTCGTACCACCCCTACTTCTGTCCGCACGACTTTTACCTAACCCTCAACGGCTGCCCCATCCGCCTCACTACCACCCTCAAGAACCTTCGTCTTACTGGACTCCCCACCTAAAAACCATACAACAAGGAGCCTACACCCGCCTCCCCCTCCTTAAACTCCTTTCCGGCTGGACATGGGGTCTCCAAACCTCCATTATCCTGCACACCTTCCAATCTATATGTGTTCCACCTTACGCAGCTTCAATCCCACCTGGTACTCCGCTCCTCCCTCCTTCTACAAAGCCCTCCAAATCCTGGAGTGCCTTGCACTCTGCCTCACTTCCTGTATCCGTCTCCCATCCACCACGTGGATCCTCTATGACCTTATTTCTTTCCCCGCCTCCTTCATTTTCTTGAAAGCATACGCATTCGCTACACCATCCGCAAGATTGACTCACACAACCCCTTGATTTCGCCTCTCCTTACCGATGCTGGGCCTCTGCCACACCTCCACCACTGCATCCCATCAGCTCTACACTTTCACACCCTCCATATCCTGCCCCAGGGAAATTTTTGT
Organism: Locusta migratoria; assembly: GCA_026315105.1. Taxonomy (NCBI): domain Eukaryota; kingdom Metazoa; phylum Arthropoda; class Insecta; order Orthoptera; family Acrididae; genus Locusta; species Locusta migratoria. The sequence goes on along the minus strand of CM048755.1, from coordinate 731,940,821 downwards.
ACCTAGCCTCTCCCAGATGGTGCCCTCCGTCCTGACATCTAGCCATCCTACCAGCTCTGATCCTTCTGCCCTCTCCCTCCCCACTCCCGTTGTGGATCAGCCCCCTCCTGCCATCTGCCCCATTCCCCTCATCTCTACGCAGAGTCCCGCTCTCCTCTCCTCCTCCTAACCCCTCACTTCCCTGGCTATCTTACCCCCTCTTCTTCCCCACACCAGCCTGTTTCAGTGGTAGAGAAGTTTTAAAAAGTGTTCAGTGTCTTCGTGTCTCTGGTGATGTGCATCAATGTTCTTTTAACTTGTTGCTTCCGCCGATCACGGCAGTATGATAGCTGGCGCCGGTGTGGTTTTATCGTGTGTTGTGAATGCTATGTGTAGCTCGTAAATTTACTTTTTTTACTTTTACACCGGGGCCTCCTTCTATTATTTTACGTGATTTCTAAGGATTTTTTAAGTCACCCAGTACAATCACCTTGCTTATGTCATACACTCATTGTTTTTAACGCCATGTCATGTGTTTAAAACTATTTTTTCTGTGTAATCATCATCTATATCTTCATGGGATACTCTGAGAAGTACACTTAAGTGCCTGGCAGAGGGTTCATCGAACCACCTGTATACTATTTATCTCCCATTCCACAATCGAATAGCGCGCGGGAAGAAAGAACATCTTAATCTCTCCGTTCGAGCTCTGATTTCTCTGATTTTATTCTGATGATCATTTCTACCTATGTAGGTGGGAGTCAACAATATATTTTCGCATTCGGAGGAGAAAGTTGGTGATTGGAGTTTCGTAAGTAGACCATGCCGCAGCAATAAGTGCGGTTGTTGTAATGATTCCCATCCCAGATCCTATATCATTTCCGTGACGCTGCCTCCTCTGTATCGTGACAATACAAAACGAGCTGCCCTTCTTTGAACTCTTTCGATGTCCTCCGTCAAACACACCTGATAAGGATCCCACACTGGGCAGCAATACTCCAAAAAAGAACGGACAAGCGTAGTGTATGCAGTCTCTTTAGTAATTGCTAGACATTTTGTGGAGTTTACAGCCTTCACGTTTGATTGATTTATCTTGTAAACAAGGTTTAACGGATTTCTTTTCGTACTCATGTAGACGACTTCACACTTATCATTATTAGAGTCAATTGCCAGTTTTTACACCATAGTGATATCTTATTGAGATCGTTCTGCAGTTGGTTTTAATCTTCAGATGATTTTAGTAGACGGTAAATGACGGCGTCATCTGTAAACAACCTAAGAGAGCTACTAAGATTTTCCCCTAAATCGTTTATGTAAATAAGGAACAGCAGAGGACCAATAGCACTACCATGTGGAACGCCCGATATCACCTCTGTTTTAGTCGATGCCTTACCATCGAATACTACGAACTGCGTCCTCTCTGACAGGAAATCCCCTATCCAGTCACAAATTTGGGGCGATATACCATAACCACGAAATTTGATTAAAAGCCGTTTGTGAGGTACGGTATCAAAAGCCTTCTGTAAATCAAGAAATACGGAATCTGTGGTGTCGCACAAGTACAAAGTGCGCGCCACCTACTTTCGCCGCGCGCCGCCATGCACGCACGGCGCGGCGTTCTTACGACATCAGCCACGAGCGCCCTCTGCTGCAACTCCGCTCGTGGCTACCACTGAACGACATCCTTCACTTGGGACTGAGATAGGAACCAGTTAACACTTCGGAATCAGATAGGCACCAGTGAAGACTTGGATATCGGACAGGCACTAGGCAGGCCTCTAACTCAACTATGTATCAGCATTCTGCAGTACAGAACTATGTAAAAGTATTGTATAAATTCTGTGCAATATATATCTCGTTCTAATTTACTCTAGTGTTTCTAGTTTCTGCTGTCCCACTGGCTGCTCACCTTCGTACCTGCACAAGCGTGCTTCCTTTATTCCTGTGTCGGTACTTTTCTACTCGGCCACCGACACCTACGACGGAAACGAGACACAAAAGCGGCGACGAGGCTGGGACACAAAAGAATCAATTTGAGAACCCTCGTCGATAGCACTCATCACATCGTGTGAGTAAAGTGCTATCGTGTTTCGTATGAACGATATTTTCTAAATCCGTGTTGACCTTGGGTCAATAGATCATTCTTTCGAGATAATTAATAATTTTTGAATACAGGATATGTTTCAAAAGCCTGCTGCAGATTGATGTCAATGAAATAGGCCTGTAGTTTAGTAGGTTACTCCTACTGCCTTTCTTGAATATAGGTGTGACCTGTGCAACTTTCCAATCTTTTGGTACAGATCCTTCTTTGAGAGAGCGGTTTTATATGGCTGTTAAGTAAGGAGCTATCTCTTCAGCATAATCAGATAGAAATCTAATGGGTATACAGTTCGGACCAGAAGACTTGTTCTGAGAGCAGCATACTAAGCTGCTACCAGCCTGCCCAAGTAGGCCGTCAAAATTTCAATAAAGGAAAAAGGAAGTGAACTACACTCCTCCCACACATCCATATCAGTCACTTGCCTCCTATTTCTCTTTCATAGCCTAGTTAAAAGTTCCAATACAATTTCATAGCCTAATTAAAAAATTTGTTTGTATTATCCAGGCTGTCTGGTAAGCTGCTGTAGTGGAGTGGCCGAGCGCTCTAAAGCGCCTTGCTGCGGAGCGCGCCGTTGCTCGTCGTCGGAGGTTCGAGTCTTTCCTCGGGCATAGGTGTTGACCTTATCATAAGTTAGTTTAAGTAGTTGTTAAGCCTAGGGACTGATAACCGCAGCAGTTAAGTCCCTTAGATGTACAAACATTCTTTTGGTAAACTTATAAATGTCAATTACATTTGTTTATTTTGTTTTTAACAGATTATTTTCTTTGTAATACTAGTCATTTAAGCCTATCAAGATAATTTAATCAATCAAAGAAGGTATAAAATCACAGCTGTTTCAATCATAATAATCTTATATCATTCAAGTATTTGCCCTATTAAATATAAGAGCATTTGTTCAAGTTAATTTGATGAGATATATCAACAAAGCTTCTTATTTCAATTTATATTTATTCTGAGCACAAGTGTTGTAATTTCTTATACTTTTGAGTCTACGTTCAGTAGTTTTATGTAACATTTCCAACGGAATAATTCCTCTCAGTTTAGTTGTTTATAAATCTATTGTACCAAACTGCTATCGTCATCAGCCCATAGACTTACGAACTACTTAAACTAACTTATGCTAAGACACTATACACACCCATGCCATAGGGAGGACTCGAACCTCAGACGGCGAGTAACCGTGCGCACCGCAGCAAAGTTCCTTAGAACGCTCGGCCACTCCACCACGGCGTCAGTTTTGTCGTAAGCCTTTAACACACATCATCTTTTAAAAATAAACTACGATATTCGGTATACACTAGTTTAAGAAAATGTTCAAATGTTTGTTAAGCTTATGGGACTTAACTACGGGGTCATCAGTCCCTAAACTTACAAACTACTTATGAACTACTTACAAACTAGGACGGCACAAATATCCATGCCCGAGGGGGGATTCGAACCCCCGACCGTAGTGGCCGTGCTGACCGTGACTGGAGCGCCTCAGTCACCTCGGCCACCGCGGCCGGCTAGTTTAAGATCTTTGAACCTTAAAATTTCACAGCTATATGTTTATATCTCTGTAGTCAGTACATGATGTTGTTATTGTTGTTGATGATGATGATAATGATGGTGGTGATGTTAATGATGTAAGAGTCGAAAACAATTATGTTGTGTTTCACTGAAAATGTAATTTATCGTATAGCTTACACTGCAGTTAATTAATTTGTTGACCACTCTGTTGTTGTGGTCAGTCCGCAGACTGGTTTGATGCAGCTCTCCCTCCACGCAACCCTGTCCTGTGCAAGATTCTTCATCTGAAAATAAGTTCGGCAACCTACATCCTTTTGAATCTGCCTACTGTATTCGTCCCTCGGTCTCCCTCTACGATTTTTAGCCAACACACTTCCTTCTAATGCTAAGTTGAAAATTCCTTGATGTCTCCGGAATGTGTCCAACCAATCTATCCCTTTTCTTAGTCAGGATATGCAAGAAACTTCTTTTCTCTCCAATTCGGTTAAGCACCTCCTCATTAGTTACGTGGTCTACACATCTAATTTTCATCATTCATCTGTAGAACCACATTTCAAAAGCTTCTATCATCTTTTTATCTGAATTCCTTATTGTCCACGTTTCACTCCCATACAATGCTAAACTCCAGACTAATGCTTTCAGAAAGGACTTCCTAACATTTAAATTAATATTGGATTTTAACAAGTTTCGCTTCTTAAGAGACGTTTTTCTTCCCATGGGCATTCTGCATTTTATATCTTCTTTTATATCTTGCTACCCAAATAACAAAACTCATCTACTACATTTATTGTCTCATTACCTAATCTAATTCCTTCAGCATCACCTGATTTTTTGACATTCCATTCCATGACCCTTATTTTAATGTTGTTAATGTTCATCTTATATCTTCCTTTCAAGACATTGTCCATTCCATTCAGTTGCTTTGCCAGATCATTTGCGGTCTCTGACAGAATTACTATAACATCGGCAAACTGTAAATTTTTTATTTCTTCTCCCTGAACTTTAATTCCCTCTCCAAATTTCTCCTTGAATTCCTTCACTGCTTGCTCAATATACAGATTAAACAATACTGGGGAAAGGCTACAACCCTGTCTTACTCCCTTTCCAACCTCTGTGGCCCTTTCTTGTCCTTCGATTCTAATAACTGATGTCTGGTTTTGAAGGAGTGTATTCCAGTCGACATTGTCGAAAGCTTTTTCGGTTAGCCTTTCCTTAGCCTATCTTCTGAGACATTGTCGAAAGCTTTTTTAGTTAACCTTTCCTTAGCCTATCTTCTGAGATTAATCGTAATGTATTGCCTCCCGTGTTCCTACATTTCTCCTAAATCCAAACTGACCCCTCTATAAATATCATAATATTGCTGTTACACTTCTGCCGATTCCGGCGCGCCCTGCCCCTTTAACTCTGTGCCTGAGCTGTCCACACCCAATCCCCCGACCTCTTCTTAGAGACAACTCTGCGTAGACCACGTTTGTTGCTCACCGCTGCTCCCACAATACGTCAATTCAGACATGCCTCTGTACTACGCGACAGCCATGACCCGGTCTACTGCTGTGGGAATTTTCCGCACTCCACTGTTAAAAGCTGAGAGACACCACAGACAAATTTTGCCTAGCGTCAGCAGCATTCCTTAAATATATCCATCTAACTTTGTGCAAGGCAATAGTGCTACCCAAATGAAATGGCAAAAGCAGTTCAACAGGAGTATCTATTCATCAGTGACCCATATTTGCACTCTTCAACGAATCCTGCACGCCTCATCTCAGCACAGATAGCGCCTGCAGAGTCAACACAGGGGGTGCATGCGATGTGCAATGGCTGTGTTTATCGATAGACCTAAGCAGTCTTTCAGACAGGCATACCTGTCTGAAGGAACGGACACTACGCCGGTTACAGCTGTTAATGTAAATAAAAGAAATATGTTCTCAACTGCGAATATGAATCAGCATCAACATTGTGATTTAATGTTGACATACGAAAATTTTGTTCCGAACCGGTACTCGAACCCGGATTTGCCGCTTTACAGGAGCTGCCGCGGTAACAATTACGGCATCCGCGCACCCCTCCCGTATCGACCCAAACCTCCGTGCCACATACTGCCTACTGCCGCTGATCGATAAACATGCACACTGCTCATCATATTCAAATCAGCCACAGCAAGGCTTCCGACAAATGTAGTAAAATGTCTCTCCCTCTGTGGGAATTACATCATAAAATGTATGAGTACTCATGGCCAGCATACACTGTGTTGCAGATGGAAGTTTGGGTAGGTGTGCGCGGGTATCGTAATGGTAACTTAAGAGCTCATCAAACGTGGGAAATCCGGTATCGACTCCTGGTCCGACAGAAATTTTCATATGTCACTATTAAATCATACACAGGATGCTGGTTCATATTCGCAGTTGAGAATACATTTCTCATATTTACATTGGGTGCACAGACAGGCTTCATGAGAACCATCTCATCGCCGGTGACCGTGACAAATGACTTACTAATACAGGCACTTAGTATGCACAAGTTATACTTAGTTTCCACTGAACACAGTCCTGAAGGGGGCTGCTTTTTACTCGGTAATAATAACTTTATCTACACCCACACGATTTCTCTTCAGTTCATACAAGAAGTATCTGGAACAGGTTTCTGTTATTCACTTGCAGACTATTTTTCCACCATTCCACTCTCGAATATTACGTGGGAAAAATGAAGACGGAAATCTTTCTGTGTGAGGTCTAATTTCTCTTTTTACATTACAATGGTAAATTTTTTTCTCTGTTTACTTGGCCGTTGAAAAAATATTTTGACACTCGGACGAGAATTTCATGAAACGATTTCGACGCAATTAAAATGTCTTTTTTAATTATTTCATATTCGGCATTGTCTGTCCTATTTATCACAACAGCCACTATTGCAATTTCGACCTTTATGTCAGTTTTGAGTGTTTACACGTTCTGTAGTCAAAATTAACACAGGAAAAAAAATCGTGCGCCTGTGTAGTTCTGAGCAGCCTTTGTCACATAGACATTCTGTAAGTGATGGATGGGATGAAATATATCGTATATCTTTGTATCCACCACAGCTAAATCTGATGATGATGTATCTAAACGAGGTAATTCATTAATTTGTCACCAACACTTTTGCCAGTTCGTTGTGTGCTAATTCTGAACGGCCGTCTGCCTCATTGATGGAAGTTTCTCTTTGTCAGGTGATAAAAGGACAGTTCCGTGAGCTTTCATTTCATCCGTCAGATACCGATGATGGATGTACCAAAGCTTGACACGAGCCATAGAGGCCCGCGTTATCTTCATTCCCTTTACTACTGTTGGCAACATCTGTGTTATTTGCTCCTGCAACAACTTGAAAATGACCTCGGGTCGGAACTGTAACAAATTCAAATGTTTGTTAAGCTTATGGGACTTAACTACGGGGTCATCAGTCCCTAAACTTACAAACTACTTATGAACTACTTACGAACTAGGACGGCACAAATATCCATGCCCGAGGGGGGATTCGAACCCCCGACCGTAGTGGCCGTGCTGACCGTGACTGGAGCGCCTCAGTCACCTCGGCCACCGCGGCCGGCGAACTGTAACAGTGCAGTACTCGCGTACTGTGGGTAACGATCAACTAGTGGCTTACATCATCTATGCAGGTGGGTCGCCAGACGACTTTGAAATATTTAATTAAAATATCTCATGGTGTGAAAAAGGTCAAAGGTGACTTAGATTTTCACTCAGTAAAGAAAAGTAACAATTAAATGTTCAAATGTCTGTAAATCTATCTGACCCAACTGCGTGGTCATCAGTCCGTAGCTTACAAACTACTTAAACCTAGGTAAACTAACCTAAGGACAAACACACACACCCATGCCCCAGGGAGGACTCGAACCTCCACGGCGAGCAACCGCGCGCTCCGCAGCGAGACGCTTTAGACCGCTCGGCGTAACAATTAAGTTCTACCGCTTATTTATTTAAAATGGTAATGGTTATAGACAATTTTTTTATTTTAAAATTTTTGTGGACTATTATTTTTACTTTAGGTCCAGTGAAAGTTATTTCTTTTTCTTGGAGTATTACTTAAAACTGGTTCTTGTTTTAGTAGTGACTTTCCAAAAATCCACTATGAAGGAAGGAAGATTAGGGTTTATCGACCTGTCGACATCGTGAGAGATGGAGCAGACGCTCAGGTTTGGGAAAAGAAATCGGCCGTGCCCTTTGAAAGGAACCATACCGGCATTTGCCTGGAGTGGAGACGGTTTTAATCCACCGTCCTCCCAAACAGATGTCTAGTGTGGTATCACTGCGTCAAATCGCGTGGTGATACCTAATGAATTGTCGTGGGTAAGAAGTCCGTTTGTAGAGCACAACTTTAAAAAGCTAAAACAATCATCATCTGTGGAAGACTCGCACTGATGGAATTATCATTTCTTTCTTCTATGAACACTTTCTTTAAAGACTCGAGCCTAATGTCATTTTAAATCAGAAATACAAATATAGCTTTGAGGGAACTAATATGATTCACAACTACTTACTTATGTAACTGTGCATTTTCAAGATTTTGTAACGCTTGGGAACCACTGCATTAGTGGCTAATGTAATATATCGTATAGTAGTTGGCGGTTATTAAGACACTCAATAAACTGTACGAGAATGTGATCCCATAATAAACGAAATAGGGAAAAACCCTTCGGTTTATTTTATTATTGCCACCACATCTCGTTCGTCATATCCGACATATATCAGTAACTCTGCAAACCGCGGCGGATTAGCCGTGTGCATTGAGGCGCCGTGCTGCGGCGGTCAGAGGTTCGAGTTCTCCCTCGGGCATGGGTGTATGTGTTGTCCTTAGGTTAGTTTACCTTAGTTTAAGTACTTTTAAGCTAGGGACTAATAATCAAGCAGTTGAGTCCCATAGATTTACAAACAAATACTCTGCAAGTGAACTGCCAGCAAGACCCAATCTTTGGTTAGCGTTGACCCACATCTTCACCTCTCTTACCGTGACGCGTATTGTGGTCACTTTGTAAAGCATACGGGGTATTTCCTGCTCTTATATGTCCCGCTGCACACATTGTGGAACTTTAAATCCGCAGGGCCGGTAGACATCACGTACGTCTATGCGGCTTGAATGGAGCAGAGAGCTCCGAATGCCAGGATGTGCATATTTGCTGGTATTTATGAGTGCCGAAATGAGGTAAAACTGGAAATAGACTACTGTTCACAAAAGTGTGTAAAAACGGAGTCGTACAGCTTCGCAACTCTCTCGCAAACTGTACTACTCCAGTTCAATTGGTCAAGTATATCTAACATCGTAGTATTTTTATTTTCCTTTTATCACAGCTATTTTTATAATTTACTGAGGAACTTAAGCGCTAAGAGAAAGGATAACGCAGAGAGTAAGACCATACGTCATTGTTCTTATAGGAAAAAATGACGACAGTTAGTGGCATACCGAAATCCTAAGACTGTTCGTCAGACAAGCTGGAAGAGCATGGGATTCTTTCGAGAAATAAATGTTAGTTCTACTAAAAGCTTTGTATTGGTCTAAATTTTCAATGTCGTAAATAATATGCTGAATATGTTTGAAATAACATAGCAAATGTTTATGGTCACCTTACAGGGCACCTAGGAGCACTCACAGATGCGACAAGAATAGTGAGTCATAAATTATTGCTCCATGTTAAATCAAGTGTATCGAGAAAATACAGATACAAAACTAAATGTCTACTTTTTTCCCCTTTTCTTTGTCTGTCTGTCTGTCTGTCTGTCCATTTGCCAACGGTCGTGCAGTCAGATTACCGTCCGGGTATGCCCGGTGTTGGTAAGCGAGGTGAACTTAGTCCTTGCGAGGAGAATTGAGAAGCTACCTAACTGAGAAGTGGCGGCTCCGGTCATGAAACTAACTAACCGATCGGGAGAGAGGGCGTGCTGACCACATCATCCTTCATACAAAATCCGTTCACGCCTTCAGGCTGAGGGTGACATCTCAGTCTGCCGGTACTGATGGGCTTACCGAGGCCTGTAGGAACGACTTTTGTGGACTTAGTGGCTTTAGTTCCCTTGCAAGTTTAAGGGATATTTGAAATAAACTAATAACATTTGGATTAAGTTGCTTTATTCAATTAGTCTCCATAACATTGAACTTGAAAATATCAGTTTCAAAAGCTGCCATGTTCACAAGCAGACAACACTTGCAGATGTACGTAAAATCGAACAAATATGCTCCGAGAAAATTTGTATATCAATACATTTTGTAACGAACTGTTTTTAGATCTAGAAGCAAACCAAAATCTTAAATATGTTTCATTCCAGATTACTAACAATGCAGTTATTGAACGAAACGAAATTCATGAACATGTTATAAAACTTACTGCATGTACTTACGAATGTATGAGCGACCTGCAACTCTCAATACAAGGAGCGTGGAAGGATTGGAAGAAAGGGTTCGCCTTGTATTTAGCTTTCAAATATTTTATTTAAATTTAAACCAGTAGAAAATAGGCCAGTAGCCGCCAAATATCACAAGCAGTTTCTTGTAAACTGTTCAAATTAGACTTTAAATATTCTCACAATTTATATTACAGATGAATTAAATTTGAAACACTCTTCACAATTTTTGTATTGAATTAACAAGCATAGTAAGAATTTAATAAGCTGATGAACTTGACCGAATGCAGATTTAAAACTTTTTATTTTATCAAATTATTAAACGGGAGGCCCAACCCAAGTTTAAAGAACATATAAGACAGGTTTTATATAACAAGATTATTTCACATTACAATTTAATATCAACAACATACTTTATAAAAACAAGAGGGCACAAGTTTCATATACAGGTTTTACTAAGTTTTAACAACTCCAAAAACTTTGCAGATTATAACACCCGTTAGAAACAGCCAGTTAACGATACAATGAAAGGCCATACAATGGCTACAAGCACAGCACGAATGAAAAGCTTCCCAAGGGTCCACTCGATTATACAAACAGGTGTCACTATACCACACGAGTTTTTGTCATCAGAACAGCCTAGTAGGACATAAAATAAATAACAGATTTACAGATGCTTAGAAAATACTCTCACATCTGCTGTCCAACAAACCACTTGTACAGTTCCTGTACTCAAATTTCTAACGCCCCCAAAAGGTACAGTAGGGCAAATGTTCAAATGTTTGTAAATTTATGGGACCTACTCCAGTGGTCATCAGTCTCTGAACTTACAAAGTACTTAAACTAACTTATTCTAAGAACACACTTATTCATGCCCGGGGGAGGACTCGAACCTCCTATGTAGAAGGCTGCGCGCACCGTAGCAGGGCGCATCAGTGCGCACAGCTATTCCGAAGCGGCACAGTAGGGCAGCCTCAGGAATAAATATAAATATACGGCGCTTAAACTGCAGGCAGACTCTAAGACCAGAAGATGGAACATAAGGCGAGGGCATCCATGCCAATAGGCAGCACAACACGAGGAGAGTCCTCACAATCTAAATATGACGCGCCTGCGAAGGGATCCTTGGATCTATCCCTAGGCAAACTGTACAACTAGCTACAAATCGCAATGACGCTCTATCATCAACCATTAAAATTTTTCATCCTTGCGCGATCCACGCGCAAGAACTCGAAACCAGGAAACTGTGCTACAAATTTTTTCTTTCCCGTCTGAGTAGCCACGGCCACGCGATAGGGTACAAACCAACAGAAATGACTGTTGACCTGGATGCAGTAGCGTACTACTATTAATCAAGGATTTGTCCCCTATGGAACGTTCAATCCCTGAACGCTGAAACGCACCACACAAACGGGAGTAAAATGTAAGTTGGAGGTGAAAGATATAGTATCAAATTACATAGACCAGCAACAGAGAGGCTGGATGACGCACAAGCACAGCAGGTCAGCACTGAAATAGCACGGTGACAACGAACCGTACGCGGGGTCTCCATTGCCACTAGCAGTACGCGATAACTGAACTTGCGCCGCTGGAATCTGCTGTAACGGGGGCTGCCGGCGTCCCTGTGCTTCCATACGCGGCTCGGTGGCCCTCTCTCCGGGCCACGCAACACGGCCGCCTCTCGCCCCAGTTGTCAAAGCCAGAATACAGCCCGGCCGCTGGCGAGCAGCACGTCTCGGCCGCCTGCCTCCTTAGAATGCCTGCCTCGAATCCTCGGCAGCCAAACTACCACTGTCACTCCCCGGTGTAAACATCAAAGTCCCAGCGGGGTCAGCAAACGAAATACATGCTTCACCCGAGGCGAAAACGGAAAGCAAGATCAAGATAGAACAGAGTCGCCGCGCGGGAGTAGCCGAGAGGTTGTACTTGCTTCGGCAGTACATGTACTAAAATTGGAACGATACAGAGAAGATTAGCATGGCCCCTGCGTGAGGATGACACTCAAAATCGTGAAGTCTCGGCGCGCCCGGTCAGTGGGCTAAACGCTCTCTGTAATAATAAAAAAAAAAAAAGCTGAGCCATTTGCATCGCGCGGCCTCCCACATCGGAGGTTCGAAACCTCCGTCGGGCATGGATGTTAGTGTTGTCTTTAGTATTTAATTTAGTTTATAAGTAGTTTGTAAGTTTAAGGACTGATGATCCCGCAGTTAAGTCCCATAAGCCTTACAAACATTTGAATTTTTTTTTTTTAAATTCAAGTCACGATCCGGCATGGCTAGTATGTATATTCCGTACTCCTCTAAACCTCTGAATCGATTTCAACCAAACTAGACACACATGTTACTTACTGTCTGGGAAAGCGCTTTGGAGGCAAGAACCGCCACCCTCTCAAAGTGGTGGGTATCTTGGTTAATAAGTATTGTAGTACATGACGCGAAAATGGCCTGAATATATTAAGGGGGAAACCGCATTAGGAGGCTGTTTGTCACTGATTTTGTGCGATTTACTTTGGGAGGGAAGACGTAATGAGAATTTACTCATATTCTGACATTATTTCATTCATAATTCTGTTTGTGTGAATTTATGTGAATAATTTCAGGTCGGCCGAGGTGGCTGAGGGGACTGAGGCGCTCCAGTCACGGTCTGCACGGCCACTACGGTCGGGGGTTCGAATCCCCCCTCGGGCATGGATATTTGTGCCGTCCCTAGTATTAGCTAGTTGATAAGTAGTTTGTAAGTTTAGGGACTGATGACCCCGCAGTTAAGTCCCATAAGCTATACAAACATTTGAACATTTTGAATAATTTCAGTCACATGTAACAACGTTACACTTTGATGTCAGCCGAAGGTTGTGAGCATAGGAAACACCACCGAAAGAGAAGGCCGCGCCGTCACGCAGAGCAGGAGAGGCCAACGAGAAAGACAGGCCACGGCGCGCACGTCATGTCACGTAGGCAAGGTAGTCCTGAGCCGGCGCGATCGCTAGCTGAGTGGCTGGGCACTATGAGGCAGTGTGCTGTACCCCAGCGGCCGGCCAATCAGCTAAAGATCGCGCCAGCTGAGGACTACCTTGCCTACGTGACATGACGTGCGCGCAGTGGCCTGTCTTCCTCGTTGACCTCAGAGGAGGTCGCTATTCACGTAGCTGAGCGGCCAGCCATTCAGGTTCTCGATAGCGACCTGCTCTGTGTGACATAGCTCGAGCGCGCCACAGCCTTCTCATTGGGTGGGTTACCACAGGTCTCCAATTGCGTGCACTGTAGCCATTCTGAGTTTCATCTGAAATCAAAAAGATTTTGGGTTTACATGAATAACGTATTTTCTAAGAATATGAATCTCAATGCAGGTGAGAATAATGACAAGTACCGATGTCGTAGGCGTTGGAACAATTTACTTCGATATTCAGGAATATTCGTCTTTAATTATGCAAAGAACAAGACCTTTAAAACCATGAGATCATCTCACAAGTTGGTTCATATAATTCGCACTTGTATAAAGAACCATACAATCAGTTATCAAAAAGATCGGTTCTATTCTTTTTCGGGTTAGACTGCACGCAAATGTGTGAAACGTCATTTTGAGATAAATGCGCTTGAAGATCAAAACTAATGTACCAAGCTTACCGATAATCTGCGATTCCAGCACCATATAGTAATCCCTCGTCTTAGTTTTGCACTTGTAACAGTGCTTGCCGACGTTCTTTCGATGCCAATGAGCTACGTCGATTCTGTCGGCTCACTCCCTCGTTATCCATTTTTTCAGCATAATTGAAGCTTTGCGTGCCTGCTACAATTACTGCCTCGTTCATAACCACCAAAATGGATGAATTACCTTCATTGAATACGCTTGAATACGCACGCTGCCAAATACGATGCCAGTTGAACGACCTTGAGTCCGGAGTGCAAGTGTTTAGGAGCTAAGCACCAAATAGTGGAATTGAAACTTTCATTCGCATTTTGTGTGTGACCACCTAAACATCATTCCAGTAATGCATCCCTTGATTAATCCTAGTAGAAAGGAAAAATAACCTTCTGTACGTCACGGTACAATGGGGTATGGTGTGATTCATACTCCATTCCAAGGGCTGTTCGTTTCTGCCACTCACACCAGCTGTCCTCTCCCTCTAGGCAATACTCGTGTTGAGGATTTTCATCTGTGGAAATCATATGATACTATGTCGCCATAATTACTTTTTTCATGTCTTGCACACTATCTATCGCTAGTCCGTAATATGTGCTGAACTTTTTCACTGATGATTCTGTGAGTTTCCCTTTTCCACCAAGCTTATTAGTTTTTCGAATGTTTCGGAGACGAGTCACCATTCTCTTCTGGACGTGACCTAGAATTCGCTTTTTGAAACCGGATGATCATCACCGTAAGGATTCAAATCGTGCATTTCTACGAATACATTAGAATCACCGTCGCCGATATAATATCTGTATTTTACGCCATGCACGTCTTTTCATGTCGAAAACATTTATTTGCCATACCCCACTTCCATGTTTCCTGCCGATCCTTCATAATTTTTGGCGCAGTCTACATCGTCTGGCTTGTTTCCATTCTGGATATTCTTGAAATTCCGTGGATTTATACTGCTATTTTGCAAAAGCATGACGTTAACTGCTTCGCACATCTAGATCAATGACTTTAAGACAGTAATATGCTATGAGAGTTGTTATTTCGAACACGGATTTGTGCAAATCAAATGTTTGTAAATCTATGGGACTCAACTTCTTGGTTATCAGTCCCTAGCTTACAGGCTACTTAAACAAAGGCAAACTAACCTAAGGACAACACATACACCGCCGCAGCGGAGCGACCGAGCGCATTGAGGCGCTATGCGACGATGCGGGAGGTCGTTTCCCGTCGGGGATTCGAATCCCTCCTCGGGAATGGATTTTTGTGCTTTCTTTAGTATAAGTTAGTTCATAAGTAGTTAGTAAGTTTAGGGACTGAAGACCCCGCAGTTAAGTCCCATAAGCTGTACAAACATTTGAAGATTTGAACAACACATACACCCATACCCGAGGGAGGACTCGAACCCCCGACGGCGAACGTCCGCGTGCAGCGCACAACGGTGCCTCAGTGCGCACGGCTAATCCGCCGCGGCAACAAGGATTTGTACTCTCTCTTTTTCCAAGTATCGATGCCAGACACTTTGAAATTCTAAACAGATCTTCCTCTTTGTTCATTCTCTTGTTTCTCCTCCTCGACAGCATTTCTATAACAATTCTCGAAAACTGTCTTTGCATCAACGTGGATATGACTACGATTCGATTATAAGTTTCAAATGTTTGTAAAGTTTATGGGTCATCAGTCCCTAATCTTACAAACTACTTATAAACTTCCTTACACTAAAGACAGCACAAACATCCACGCCCGAGGGGGATTCGAACCCCCGACGAGAAGCGGCCTCGCGCATCACAGCGTAGCACCTCAATGCGCTTGGCCGCTCCGCCGCGGCATTATAAGTTTCTTCGGCCATGCAGCTGCCGATGTCCATATCATTTCAGAATACTCTCAACCTTTGTGTACCAATGACTAAAAGTCGCGTGACGAACACTATTCTGCGATTCACCTCGAATCCGGTATTTATTAGAGGACTTGAATTAATCTGTCTAGATCTACACCTACACTTGTCAACGAGTTTGAAACCACGGCTTCGGAGTTCAGTTTCTTCAAATGTAACATTTTGCTTGCAATTGCGGCAAATTAGTATGTTCAATAGTGCTGGAAACATAGTGTAAAATTCTATGACACGATAGAAATGTTACCGATTCACAGTCACATTTTCAGTCGTAGAACTGTAGAGTTCTTTCACACTAGCACTTCCATATCTGTTGTTATCACCCTGTTTATCATCTTGCTGGATTCCGCGGAATTTTCTTTTACGCGGCCTACTGCGGCATTCTGTTGACTCATGGTCGCTTTACGGATGCGACGACATTTCGCAGTCTGAAACTACAAACACACTCGTTGAAGGCTGAGCCAGAACTGACTCTGAGTAAGCTACGACGAAGCTCTAACGTAAATATAATCGACATACGCCCGTGTGTTGATGCCGCTAGTACCTTCTATACCGTTATTTGACATGACAGATACAACGGCGGGGTACCGTGTCAGGGCTACCATAGTATATAAAGCTACAGTGAGGTTGAGCCGGTCGAGACTACCTGAGGTAAGCCTTTACCCGATGTGCACTCGGTTCTATGCTCATAATATCTAAACAGATGAGAATTTCGCTTTGAAACTTCGACAGCGTATTCTTGGTTGGGTGGTTGGTTGGATGTTTAAGGGTGACAAAACTACAATGGTCATCAGTCCCCCGCGTATTCTTGGATAGTTAAGCTACCGATCTATCCAATAAAAACTGGGATTTTCGAACCTCCTAATGTGGTTTTGCCCCTCAATCCAGTATTTCAGAACGACAGCATGTAGTAACTTGCGACAATCGTTACACGTAATCTCAAACGTTAATGAATTTTGTGTCGTTTCTAACCTCCACCAAATGATGGAAGGAAATAAGTTTACCGATTACTATTTTTTTCTTTTTTTGTTGATGCTGTAAAACTGCTACGTCAGGCATGACTCAAATTATTCGTTCCTCACTATGAACACCATTCGAAATTCGCAGACTGGATACATAACATCACTGGATGTAGATGCAAAATATACGACGCATAGATCAAAATGTATGACTTTATTAACACTGAGAAAATCGAAGAAAACAATCCAGGGAGCAATTCGCTAGAGATACAGATGAAATATGTGATATGTGAGTGAAATAGTAAATGTACGTGAAACATATGCGGTAAGTACGTACGGAGGGAAAATTGCAAGTAAAAACCATCTTCTAATTAAAACTGGGAGACGTAATTACTATCTGGGAAGGAATACTGTGGGGTAAGAACCAGCAACGTCTTATTGTGGTGGAGTGATAGTGTGGCGAAAGAAGAAGAAAAAGGAGGATAGAGACAAACAGAGAGGGGGAGGATTCGGTTACCGGTAGTGGGAGAGGCGATATTAGGGGAAAGGGAGAGGGGGAAGCAGACAGTAGGAGATGGGGCAGGAGCAGATGAGAAGAGAGAGAGAAAGGAGCAGACGCACTGAGTTGGGGAGGACGAGAGTCACAGACGGAGGAGTAAGGAATAGATGAAATATATTTTGGCGAAGGGTACCCCATACCCACTTCCAAATCGAACGGTTTAAAACGAATCCCAGTATGCGTCTCTGTACGAGTCCTAATTTCTCTTATCTCTGTGGTATTTATGCAAAATGTAAGTTGCCTTAGAATAGTTTTGCAATCAACTTCAAATTCCGGCCCTCTAAATTTCCTCAACAGTGTTTCTCGAAAAGAATGTCACCTGCCCTCCAGAGATTCCATTTTGAGTTCCCGAAGCATCTCTCTAACAGTCGCGCACTGATCGGCGTTGGCGTTACCAGTGACTAACTGTTGTTTTGCTTCTAAGCCTTCCTTTAGACCGTTCTGGTGTGGATCGCAGACACTTGATAAATAGTGAAGATGGGGTCCCGCAAGGGTTTTACACGCGGTCGTCTTTATGGGTGAACCATATCTTCTCGAAATTTTCCCAAAAAATCAAAGTAGACCTATTGCACTAAAATTTTACAATGGACAGATACCAGTACAATAGTAGTGTGCAACAAGTTGAGAATATGAGCAGGATGAGACGCGTGTTCAGATAGTCTAATAGTTAAGGCTACCGTTTACCATATCGGGGATTCTGGGTTCGCGTTCTGATCCAGCACAAATTTTCAGCTTCCCCTTCAATTTAATTCAACGGCCTTAATCAGTCGAGATGTTGAAATATTACTAAGTCATAGAATTTACAACTGTTAATTTGAGCCAATGTTGTCAGTTTTTTCTAACATACATAAAAGAATACCACCATGCATATAACTGAACTGCTAGGAACTTCTTATTAATCACGAGCATTTTTCAAGCATAAACATCTTCACCCAACATATTACATGCGTATTCAAAACAAATGCAACATAAGTGATGAGTTTTTGTTGAAATCTTTGTAAACCTATTGGGCCAAACTGCTATGGTCCTCAGTCCCTAGACTTACAAACTACATTAACTTACACTCATGATACACACATATCCGACGGAGGACTCGAAACTTCGGCGAGAACGGATGCCCAGTCCCTAGGATAACGTCTTAGACCACGCGGCCATTCCGCGAGGCTGTTTTAATTACCGTCAAGTACACAACAAACTCCGCAATGCGGCTCCAAAAAGGAAATATTGGAGATAGTGATCCAAGGATGAAAATATATGAGACAGGTGGCTGGAGATAATTAAGTTCTTGTGTGTGTTTTGAATGTGTATCTTACATCGTTTGAAGTGCGGATTTTTTCATAACTGCAGAAGATTAACATTTCGTGGCCAAGGGAAGACGATAAACTGAATCAGGAGTAACACCCACTGATCCTCAGTGTAGAGCTTGAGGCTTTAGCTGTAGTTCATAAACTCTTTGGATAAAAACAGAAGAAAGTAAAAATATAGTGAAAAAATTCAGCGTGTAAATAACCGAAATATTTGTTATCTGTAAGTGGCCATCACAGACACCCCTTGACCAATGTTTGCTATTAACGTCACTCCAGTCATTCCTTGCCCGCCCCCGTAGTCTAGTGGAGGGAGGGGGGGGGTCCGTTTCGGCTCGGGGACTGGATGTGGTGTCGTCCTCATCTCATTTCATCATCGATGACAAGCCAGTAAAAGGTGTTAAAATGTTTGTCAAGCTTAAGGGACTTAACTGCGGGGTCATCAGTCCCTAAACTTACAAATTACTTATGAACTACCTTATACTAAAGACAACACAAACAGCCATGCCCGAGGGGGGATTCGAACCCCCGAATGGGAACGGCCTCGCGCATAGCGCCTCAATGCGCTCGGCCGCCCCGCCGCGGCAGAGGATGTTCGTTGCGATAATTAGCAACAGCTTATTGTTTGGCATGTTTTATAAACAGCTGTGGAAGCAGTTAACACCGCAGCAGTTGGTGTGTAGAAGAGTCTCTGACGGAGTATTATCGGCGAGCATTTTCTAGGCGAGTGGATGCCCAGCCGCGGAAGGGCGGTGAATAAAGCTCCACAGGTGGTATTTGTGGCGCCACGTGAACCAGAAAGTGGCAGGGGCGCGCACGCCATCCATCGATCCCAAGAATTAATCCCCCCCCTCCCCTCATAACTCCCCCTGAGCGAAAGCTCCATCGACATCGTTCCGGGGCGCTGAACGCGGAGTGGCACAGCTTGAGCACGCAACACCGACCCTCGTCGTCCAACACAGACGCTCACTGCCAATTCCATGAGGCGATAGGCTCACAGTAATGTAATGCGCAGGCTCTCTTTGCTCTTTATGGAAACTCTTTATGATCTTTAAAAGAGCATATTGTGTGTGTGTGTGTGTGTGTGTGTGTGAGAGAGAGAGAGAGAGAGGGGGGGGGGGGAGAGAAAGAGATAGATAGATAGATAGATAGATAGAGAGAGAGAGAGAGAGAGAGAGAGAGAGAGTCGTACCCCGTCGGAAGTTCGAGTCATCCCTCGGCCATGGGTGTGTGCTGTTCTTAGTATAAGTTGAATAGTTAGTAAGTCTGGGGACTGATGACCACTTCAGTTTGGTCTTATAGCTTTACAAACATTTGAACATTTTGAGAGAGAGAGATAGAGAGAGAGAGAGAGAGAGAGAGAGAGAGAGAGAGAGAGAGAGAGAGGAAGAAAGGAACATCGTTTGACAATGTAGTCAGCTAAGCCATAACATCCGTATGGTGGTAGTCTAAGAGGATGTGGTTAATATTGGAATGGTTCTGTATTCTTTAGAGATAATATAACAGTCACACTGTTTCACTAAAGAAACTACATATTGTTTCTACAAACTTGTATAGATCGTTGCAATCATCTAGCGCTTTCATATAATTACAATGACATATTCTTCTGACAAGGAAAGTACTTGGGCTCGAACAAGCACATATACACCAAAATCGTATGAGAGATAATGTAAAGATCCCTTATTGCACTAGTGATACTCCCGCATCTGCAAAACTCTGCAGTCGTCCGTTAGAGGCCTCTGCGTGTGCCATGCCGCATTGCACTTTGACCTGTCGGTTCGACAGTAGGGACGGTGCAGTGTGCCTCCGAAGTTGCGTTTTGTGGCGTTATTTGTGTGGTGAAGCGTCAGATGGAGCGGCGATTGCTAATCAATCCTGCTAATGTATTGGGATTAGTTGAGACGAAGTTACGAAGAACCCTTCTTCGTGAAGATTGTATTAGTGTAGAAGATGAATCATTTGCATGCCTTCTCGTATATGTTATGGTACAGAAATATGAGCATAAGTTAGATACCGTTGTTACAAACTCATAAAAATGATAATAGGAATGATAATGACGAACAACTCATTGCAGGCGATAGTGCTACGGCAAGTGCGGGAAGAGGCGATGGAAGCAGTGGCAGTGAATACCAACAGTCTTTCGGGAAGAAGGTTAAAGTTGCAACTATCATCACGGCTTTTGATGACAATTCGCTGGAGAACATGTACGATGATTATTACATAAGTTATAGTTAAGATATCTGCATTACGTATGGCGTCTACAATGACATCTACAGTGTTATCTAGAGCATGGTTGCAGAGCTTTGCAGAAAAACGACACCCACCAGCACATTGAGGTGTACGTAGAGATCCTGTAAGCAAACGTTCATACAGATATGTTTGTTCGAGCCCGTGTACTTTCCTTGTGAGAAAATTATGACATGTGTCTAAGATGTTTGTTAAGTTTATGGGACTTGACTACGGGGTCATCAGTCCCTAAACTTACAAACTACTTATGAACTACTTACGAACTAGGACGGCACAAATATCCATGCCCGAGGGAGGATTCGAACCTCCGACCGTAGTGGCCGTGCTGACCGTGACTGGAGCGCCTCAGTCACCTCGGCCACCGCGGCCGGCTGACATGTGTCTATTTCCGTTCCACGTACTCAAGTTTGTAAACCTAAGGGACAAAACTGCTGAGGCCACGGCTCCTAAACTTAGAAATTACTTAAACTTATGCTAAATACAATACACACACTTATGCCCGAGTGAGGACTCGAACCTCTGATGGGGGCGGCCGCGCAATCCGTGACATGATGCCTCAGACCTCGCAGCCATTCCCACGCGGCAACTCATAAGCATAGTGTACCAAGTCAGAGACTGCTGGCAGACATAGCTGTCACATGTAGCGTATCAATCACTTCTCTCATTTCTAATTCTATTCTCCAATGGGAACACAAAGTTAAGACACATCTAAAATCCACACCTATGTTTGGGATGTGACTTCGGCAGTGGCGTTAAAATCATCTTGGAAGAGTCTGCACTGTTGTAAGATGGCGGACTATGCCGTACTGCTGTACTGTATTGGCAAATTTACCCCACCCCATTTGAGACAAAGTCCTCTTGGATGGCACAATCAAAAGACCCGTCCGCCAACGAATCATAACTGTGTGTACTACTCACCGAGCACATGTTCATATGCACCTGGCTGTAGTAAGCGACAGTAAGCCACTCATGCCTAGTCTTACATCGCAAATATGCTCTTGACACTAAGGGCCAACTTCAAGTTATTCAGTTATGAGTTTTTACATTATAATAATACAAAAATGGACAGAATTTATGCTACTCTAGAGAAGATATTGAGGTGTCGCAGATTGTGATGCCACAAAGACAAGTACAACGTTATCGACACTGACAGTCACAGCCAAGGAAACACCGACAGGCCGCAGCGTAGCGGTCGAGCGCATTGAAGCGCTATGCTGCCATGCGCGAGACCGTTCCCCGGCGGGGTTCGAATCCCCCCTCCGACATGGATGTTTGTGCCGTCTTTAGTAAAAGTTAGTTCATAAGTAGTTTGTAAGTTTAGGGACTGATGATCCCGCAGTTAAGCCCCATAAGCTTAACAAACATTTATCATTTAAAACACCGACAGTTAGCTCAAATGTTCGAATGTTTGTAATTCTTATGGGACCAAACTACGTTGGTCATCAGTCCTTAGACTTACAAACTACTTAAAATAAGTTAAACTAACCTAAGGACAACACACACATCAATGCCCGATGGAGGATTTGAACCTCCGACGCGGAAGGCCGTGCGATCCGTAACGTAGCGCTCCAGACCACTCGGCTTCTCCCGCGCGGCACCGACAGTTAGCAGCAACACTTCCGAGATTCCCGTCAGAGGTCGTATTTACGAACATTATCACATATCTCAAATCTGACCGGCTGAAGCACCGTTAACCGACGGGCACATACGGCCTATGGGACAGTGAGCATCGATTCAGGACATATTGCTACGTGTCCTGAAGAGTTCGTCGCGTCGTCCACTGAACATCTACGGTGCTTCGTCGGAAGTATGACTTCACTTTGATACAGTGATACACAGTGCCTCAAGACGTGTTTATGTATTCAGACTTACGAATTAGCGCGATCTGTTAACGGAACTTCGAAGCATTGACTCAGCTGTCTGGACTTCATCAGTCTGTAATGATTGTACTTGTCCAACGTCTAAAGTAGAGTTATTCATTTGTATGTAATTAATTTCAAGTGTTACTAAAGTTGTGGGATCTCTCTGTTGAAGTGCACCTACACCGCCTTACCAATAACGCTCCCAAAGCTGAGAGACCTCACAATGAATTAGTCTTCACACAAACTGTTGTGCCTCAAACTTGCTTCCTGAAGTTTACAGGCAAATATACCAACAGAACGCATTGATTACAGACCCAAGAAAATGCACTGCCTTTACACACTGCCTTCGCATCACTTTTAATCATAACACTGAATGTCATAGGATATAAGTTGAAGATAAAAGCGACACGACCTTTAACAACAGAAGACATTACTCAAAACAACTGCCTGCCTTCCTTAAGCGTAAAACAATGCATTGATGTTTGCGCTGTTATCATATGTTATAGGAAGTACGTGTAGGATCAATGAAGTTGCTACCTAATGTCATAGTATGGGATATGTGGGCTGTATCCACACTACGTTCCAAACTCACAAGGAAGGAAGAAAGGAATCTTAGGGTTTAGCGTCCTGTCGACTGCCCAAACTCACAAGCAGTGCAGTGCACAAAGCAGTGAGAAGCTGGATACAGGCCTACTGTCTGCCAGGGGTGTAAACCTCCCTAAGAAAAGGTTGATGCTTCTTTCACAACGAGGGAATGGGGCACAGCACCAACGGCAGCCACAGTGTGATGTGTCTGTGACGCATCTCACACTGCTGCAGCCAGGCGTATACCTGTTTTATATGCTCCCTTCGACGTGATACCGTAGAAAGTTTTCTCCGCCAGAATACAGACCTATTCTTCACATGCCAGTTTATATAAAGAGAAATTTATATATTTCATTCTAAATTGTAATTCTGCATCAGCTGTTCCTGTGTCATTACTACCAGATGGGTAGGCTAGGGTAACGCCTTCTAGAGACAAGGCCTTACAACAGTCCGTGTCACGTCACACTGATGGGCCATGATCGCTAGCTGACTGGCTGGCCGCTATGAGACAGTAGGCTGTGCCCCAGCGACCACCCAGTCAGCTAGCGTTGGCGACCTACTCGGTGTGACGTGATACGGACTTTATTGAGAACTTGTCTAAAAATCAAATAAAAAATACGGGGTCATCAGTCCCTAGACTTACAAACTACTTATGAACTAGCTAACATTAAGGACGGCACAATTATCCATGCCAGAGGGGGGACCGCAGCGACCGTGCAGATCGTGACTGGCACGCCGCAGACCACTCGGCCACTGCGGCCGGCAGTTCGAGTCCTTCCTAGGGCATAGGTGTTGGCTAAGGATGGCAGCTAGTCACCTGACACCGGTTTCTGTCCTAAAACATTAACTCAGCCATGTGGATTACTATCACGTGACACTAAATCAGTGGAATGTCACTCATGCGACACTTTCCGCAAGTGAAGGAGGACTGTCTATATCGCAGTCACGAACGGGTGTTACGACTTCAGTGTTCTCTTAGCACCCTGAGTACGTTACCAGCCACATTGGTTTCGTATTTAGAATGGGTTTTGCACATAACTAATTATAAGACTTTCTTCTTGAAATAAATTTTAATATTTTTTTAGTCCAAAAAGATTTTACTTAGATAATTTGAAGTTGTCCGGCGACCCATTAGAAAAGATCCCACAACCCTTTAGTGGGTCGCGACCTGTAGTTAGCGAACTACTTCTTCTGTGTTTTTCTGAACATGAGTGTACTTTAGAAGCAGCATTCCTTGGTATCACAAATCACAGTGCAACTATGTATTCCACTCTCCTCCTACCAGGAAGCAATATTTTCTAAGCTGAAAAAGTAAATTATTATTATTAATTCGCAACGTAGCTGTACCCAGTTAGAACACTACGGGAAGGACCATGTGATAGACATATCGACTGCCTCCGATAAGAGGTTTTCCCTAGAGTGTTGCAAAGACTTCTCTTCCAACTCACAAATGATTGTTTCTATCTTCAGCAGAGCGAGTAATCTGCATTGCAGTGACAGCTTGAATACAAGAAACATTTGCTACAATATGGGAATCACATAGCCATTCTGCTACTAATGAAACCAAGCAGCCTCAATTGATCGATAACACCATAGGGATGTATTATATGTGTACTCGTGTGTGAGGTAGCGAGAAGGGAGAGTGTGTTATGTGTGCGTGTACTGGGTGATCAAAAAGTCAGTATAAATTTGAAAACTTAATAAATCACGGAATAATGTAGATAGAGAGATAAAAATTTAGACACATGCTTGGAATGACATTTGGTTTTATTCGAACAAAAAGAAAAACAAGTGTTGCTAGACGTGTGAAAGATCTCTTGCGCGCGTCGTTTGGTGATGATCGTGTGCTCAGCCTCCACTTTCGTCATGCTTTCCCCCCAGGTCCCCAGACCTCAGTCCATGCGATTCATGGCTATGGGGTTACCTGAAGTCGCAAGTGTATCGTGATCGACCGACATCTCTAGGAATGCTGAATGACAAGATCCGACGCCAGTGCCTCACCATAACTCCGGACATGGTTTACAGTGCTGTTCAAAACATTATTCCTCGACTACAGCTGTTGTTGAGGAATGATGGTGAACATATTGAGCATTTCCTGTAAAGAACATCATATTTGCTTTGTCTTAATTTGTTATGCTAATTATTACTTATCTGATCAGACAAAGCGCCATCTGTCGGACATTTTTGGAATTTTTTTTTGTTATAATAAAACCCCATGTCATTCCAAGCATGTGTGTAAATTTTTACCTCTCTATCTACATTATTCCGTGATTTATCAAGTTTTCAAATTTATAGTGAATTTTTGATCAGCCGGTATGTGTGTGTGTGTGTGTGTGTGTGTGTATGGGCTTATTCATAATTAAGCTGTGAGAGAAACTGTGTGGGATACGTATTTGGAACAGTCTAAATACTGACTAGCTCGTGAGAAATATACGAACACATCTGTTAGCAGAATATAAACTAGTGTCTGCCAATACACACAATCTCGATTGCTACATATGAGATAAATGCTTATATCTCATTACTATTATGGTAGAGCTGACATTCGTATGTACAGTTGGTTATAAATGACAGACTCAATAACCTACAAATTTGTTGTGACTCAAGGAAACAAACTCTCGTTGATCTACACTAAGAATTTGAAAACTGGCCAAACAGTGGAGTAGGGTCTTGTAGACTATGATACGATAGACGTTCATGGCAAAATAAGAGACCACAAATTGCTGTCTAGAAAGGTTAAGAATAAGAACTCTGATCCAGCCAGTAACTTGTACTAGTCATTGACTAGAGTTTGTGAAAAATGTAGCAGTAAACGTTAACAAACAAAAATGTTCAAATGTTTGTATAGTCTATGGGACTTAACTACGGGGTTATCAGTCCCTAAACTTAGAAACTACTTATAACCACTTACAAACTAGGACGGCACAAATATCCATGCCCGAGGGGGGATTCGAACCCCCGACCGTAGTGGCCGTGCAGGCCGTGACTGGAGCGCCTTAGTCCCCACGGCCACCGCGGCCGGGGGGGTTGGAACACTTGCGCGAAGTGACACTTGCGCGGAACCCGGGACCCTTGGGGCGGCTAATGGCTTTTCCTGGGTACAGGCACACCAAGAAGTCTAGCACTGCTGTTGTCAAGTTTCCACACTGTCAACATAACACGAAACTCAGTGAAATTGCACAACCCTTTCAAAGCTGAAGAGCAATATAGTAACTTGTTCTAACTACGTATGAATTCGTTGAGTGTTCCTCCTGAAAACAAAAAGGTATTTTAATAGTGATAATGTTTGGAGACTTATTAAGACATTCTTTGCTACTACAAGACGATGACTTTCCACAGTCATACCCCCTAAAAGCATATTATTCAGAACGCTAAGCATATCAAGACACCTGCGCAATCAATAAATATATTAGGCATCCTGCACAGATACGTTGATGTAATTAACCGCTATAGTTAACCCCACTATCACGCAACTTCCATCTCTTTAAAAATAGCTACTATGCTTTTTAATAAGAGACGCAACCTTAAAACTTCAATTAAAAAACGTTAATAATAGGTCAATGAGTATTTTACATACTTGAAGCGTTTATTCGTAGACCCCAAAACGATTTGGCTGTATTCTAATTAGAAATACATCTAAGAAATGTATGAAATACGGAATGTGTTAGGGAATGTCACACACCGAAAAATACTAAAGATAAATTCTATTTTCCATCACCGTCTTATAGAACCATTTTTACTCCGAACTTGGCATAAACCAACAGGGAGAAACATGTTGCAAGACTTCCAGGAAAAATGAAGCGAAATTGGCAGCCAATAGTTGGTTATAAATTACATTGCCTGTTAACTGTATAAATATAAATTACGGAATACGCGGAACTCCTGTTCAGTACAGTCAAAAAGGTCTAGGGTAATAGGCAGTGGTTTACATTACAATCAGATATCCGTATCATTCTCCTCCTCAAGAAGTCTGTGTGAAGATTTATATTCAGATCATTCAAGAAAAAGGAGTTGAAACTACAAGAAGCAGCTCATTTACTCAGGAAGGGAAAACGTTATGGTGCCTGTAAATTTGAATGGCTGTATCTCTTGTAGTAACATTAATTTTTTGATAAAATATTCAAATCCAATATGCCAGAATTTTGTTTTTCTAAATTCAGTGCCAGCTTTTTTGTCGAAATTTTTGCAGGAAGTAGTCTTGACGTGATTTCATACTTCTATGCATTAATACTATCAAACATGTAATTTGTGTCACAAATTGCGCGGCCGGTCCGGTTGGATGTTCGAGTTCTTCCTCGGACATGGGTATGTTTGTTTGTACTTTGCCTACGTTATTTTAAGTAAGATTAAGTAGTGTAAGTCTAGCGACCGATGACCTAAGTAGTTTGGCCGCATAAGACTACACATATACACGTAATTTATTTATTTCATCACCACATTTAAGTACTAATAATTAAAGAAACTTAAATATAGAAATTTGAAATAAACACTGAAAACAAATGATTGGTATTTCTCATAAAATGAATGCACAGAACCGTTGAATTATGTCTTGTGAATGTACCTACAAAATCTGCCATATGAAAATTGTAGTGTGTTTTGTGTCCCAGCCTCGTCGCCGCTTTTGTGTCTCGTTTCCGTCGTAGGAGTCGGTTGCCGAGTGGAATGAGACCGACACAGGAATAAAGATAGCACGTTGGTGCAGGTACGGAGGGGAGCAGCCAGAAACTAGAAACACTAGAGTAAATTAGAACGAGATATATATTGCACAGAATTTATACAATACTTAACTTTTACATTGCTCAGTACTGCAGATACATAGTTGAGCTAGAGGTCTGCCTAGTGCCTGTACGATAGCAAAGTCTTCACTGGTGCCTATCTGATTCCGATGTGTTCGCTGGTTCCTATCTCAGTCCCAAGTGAACGATGTCGTTCAGTGGTGGCCACGAGCGGAGTTGCAGCAGAGGGCGCTCGTGGCTGTCGTAAGAACGCCGCGCCGTGCGTGCATGGCGGCGCGTGGCGAAAGTAGGTGGCGCGCACTTTGTACTTGTGCGACACCACAGTGTGAGTCCCAAATTTGTTTTTTATGTAATAACATTAAAATCATATTAAAAATTGAGAACTCGAAAACCAGTGAAGTTATGGACTTGAAGCGTTTTGTGTTGCTAAATCTTTACATAGTAGGCACGATTTTAAAATTTTGTTGCTATCGCCAAAGTAGACGAAACGTTAATTTTTTTAGTGTAATCTTCGCCGTGTAGACTTTATGTTGTAGAAGTCTACGTCGAACCTAATTAGAATCATACCTCTGAGGAGAGAACGTTGTTTGCACTTCTCCTGCGTTTTCAGTCGCCGTGCTGTGCTACGTAACGACATCGTATCGTTCCACTTTACCGAGAGCTATATATGTATTGGTGTGATGTTCGTTCTTTCGAAATGAGACATCACACCAATATATGTATCATTTAGACGCAAAGATTCTGGGTTCTGTTTTCATCGCTAACGCGACTAACAACGTTAGACCTTGTGTGTAAACAGTTAAAGGTTATGAGTGCCACTGGAAAAATGCATAAGTAACACCTGTTGTTTGAGACTTGAAGATGACCTGAAATTAGCCGAAATCGATATCTCATAATAAACATAAGGTGTAGCTGTCTATATTTCATAATGCTATTCCTAACATATTTAAAAGCTGTTCAAAACCACCTACAAAAAACCTTTATAATGAGATTGTGTTTTAGTTATTTGTAGTAATACACCCAAAGATCTGCCCCTTGCTTTTAGTGCCTTGATCAGCTGTTTATTTTTAGAGGTATTACTAGGGACAGGAAAAATTCGCATTTGCGATAAATGCGAATATAGATGCGAATTCTGACTCAAAATGCAGTAAATCCGAAATTGTAGTTAGCAACGGTTGCGCTCAATTCCGATTTCATCACATTCCTCTTCACATGGTGGTGTATTGTAAATCGAGTGATATTTGTATGACGTGTTATCTCCCTGTTGAATGAGGCTGTGATATCTCCGGGCCGTTACTACAGCTCCACCTCGCTCGGTGGGCCTTTCCCTGAATACTGCACAGGTAGCGGCTGGAGGGCGTGGAATAGGGGAACACCCTGTTCACTACCTGCAGCGTCCGGGTCTCCCCGCAAGTGTCTACAAATTCCCTTTCCGCGCAAGTGTCACTCCCCGCAAGTGTCACAGACTCGCGGCCGGCCGTTAACAAACGATGCTATCTTTCATTAGAACAACTCTTGTGCCTTAACAAGTGGGCGAGACTAATATTTGTTCAATAATCTTGACGCACATCAGCAGCAGTGAAGTGATTTGAGGTACTTATTAATAAGTAATTGTTTTCTAATCAGTCAATAATTGGGTTGTGTGCCATAAGTGGTTCTACAAATTGAGAAGCCTTGCAAATTTATTATGAAACATTTTTGTTGCTCATTGGATATTGTATGTGATTAATGTTGCTTATTATGGCCCCTACTCATCAACATGTAATTAACTTGCACTTTTACTTCACCAATGTTAATGTATTTCGTAATTTCAATGTGACGTAGTTTCTAAAGAAGCGAAACTTGTTAACATCCAATATTAATTTAAATGTTAGGAAGTCCTTTCTGAAAGCATTTGTCTGGAGTGTGGCATTGTATGGGGGTGAAACGTTGCCGATAAGGAGTTTATAAAAAAAATAAGATAGAAACTTTTGAAATGTGGTGCTACAGACGAATGTTGAAAATTAGATGGGTAGATCACGTAACTAATGAGGAGGTGCTTAAGCGAATAGGGGAGAAAAGGAGTTTCTGGCATATCCTAACTAAGAGAAGGATAGATTGGTTGGACAGATTCTGAGACATCAAGGAATTGTCAAATTAGCATTAGAAGAAAGAGTGTGGGGTAAAAATCGTAGAGGGAGACCGAGGGACGAATATAGTAAGCAGATTCAGAAGGATGTAGGTTGCCAAACGTATTCTCAGATGAAGAGACTTTCACAGGACAGGGTAGCGTGGAGAGCTGCATCAAACCAGTCTGCGGACTGAAGACCAGAACAACAACAGTATTTACAATAAGATATGATACGTCTATAACAGGACGAGTGATTCTGTATTGTAAAATAATAATTGTAGATGCAGTAATGTAGTTTAAATTGACTTAATTATGAGTGGTTCCTGACCACAATCCATACACGAGTGTACAAGATTATCAAGTCACTTCCTGAATTCAGAAACATTGTTAGAGCAAATAGTATGTGTAACACTGTACAAGGCAGTGCTTAGCCTTCTATTATTTCTATCCTCAACCTCACACCAGTACATATGACACTGTGAGAAGGCTTGTGCCTGCGTATTTCTATATTTTCACCACCTTGACAGTAGATTGACCAATTACATCAATGGCACATCATCAGACAGTAATCTTACGAAAAGTAAATAGTAGCCATACCCCATCAGAAAAAAGGAAGTGTTCATGATGAAGTTGTAGAGATGAATCTTTCAGCACAACAATGTAACACATGCACCCCCCTGTCTAGCTGCATAATTTAGAATGTAATATGCTCCCAAACTGTCACATCGTACGTTGTTTTAATGTTGCATAACTGCAAATGGTTCTTTCTTTTTCTTTCCTGTGAGGCTCTTCTTACCTTTACGCAGCATTAAAGAGGGTCTGTCTAGGTGGTGAGCGCTGCAAGGAAAGTTACTTAGGAAGGGAACAGAGGGTTGTAAAAATGTGTCGCGGCTGAAAGCATTCCTGCACCCCAGGTAGGCAGCCTGAGTTGTGGCGCACCTGATGACAGGCATTACGCCGACCAGCGCTTTCTGTCGTAAAAGCCTCGCGCAAGCCCCACCGTGAAATCCTTCAGACAAAGATAACACCTTTACTCTGTGACCTAAGCCAGGTGCTGCCTTTAGAACGCTCGGCTTCGGATCGGCCGTTTACCTTTGAGTCCACAAAACGACGGAATGTTTCCTTCAAATTTAGAAAATAGCTTTCTTATTGGTTCGCAATGTTTAATCCTTTACAAGACCCACTTTCCTGTGTGTAGTTACGTATGAACACTTTCATACGCCAGGACAAGAAACCTGTCATGAAATGGTTCCACCTTCACGCCCCTCTACCACTAGTTAAACATGTGACAATGTACACGTGTAAGAGTTTGTTTAATGTCTAAAAACTAATTATTACTTGTAATAATTTGTGTCTATCGCAAATGGCCGGCGATATCTAGAGACTGGCAAATCAGCCAAGTTCAGAGCATATTTAAAGAGGACACCTATGAACGAAAGACGTTTACGAACAGACTTCAAAATGTTCAAATGTTTGTAGAACTTATGGGACTTAACTACGGGGTCATCAGTCCCTAAGCTTACAAACTACTTATGAACTAGCTATGACTAAGGACGGCACAAATATCCATGTCCGAGGGGGAATTCGAACCCCCAACCGTAGTGGCCGTGCAGACCGTGACTGGAGCGCCTCAGTCCCCTCGGTCACCGCGGCCGGCTACGAACAGACTGAGGAAGAGGCTTATGAGCAGATGATTGAATCCTAAATATCCACTTCGGTTGCGTCAAATGCCTGCATATAAACATTTTCTAGTTCTACGCAATGTATTTTCGCCATCTCATATATATATATAAAGATTACAGGATGAAAATAAACCGTAGTGAGAACATTCTGCTTATGTAAGTATACTGTAGTATGCCCCTCTTAGTTGCATCCAACACGTGTTCCTAAGTTCCCTACGTGTGCAGCATTCTGGTTATCAGGCCCTCACTCACACACCTTCTCGGAACAGCGCAGTCGTGAGGGAAGCCGGAGCGCTGAGCATCATAGCGTCAGAGGTTGGAAACCTCCCTCGGGCATGGATGTGAGAGTTGTCCTTAGGTTAGTTTAACTTAGTTTAAGTAGTTTGTAAGTCTGGGGACTGATGACCAACGTAGTTTGGTCCCATAGAATTACAAACATTTGAACATTTTGAGCGCCTTCCACGACCGCCGAGACGGACTGTATGCTTCCGTATGAACTGTCATTTCTCTTGCCTTGTCTTCACGGTACTCACGCAATAAGCACGTTGTTGTTGCTGTTGTTGTTGTCTTCATTCCAATGACTACTTTGATGTAGTTCTCCACACCGCCCTATACTGTTCAAGCCTCTTCATTTATGAATAATAAGGGCAATTTTGATTATGCTTACCGTGTGGTGTCGCACAAGTATAAAGTGCGCGCCACCTACTTTCGCCGCGCGCCGCCATGCACGCACGGCGCGGCGTTCTTACGACGACAGCAACTTCGCTCGTCGCCACGACTGCTGCATCGTTCACTTGGGACTGAGATAGGAACCAGTTAACATCGGAATCAGATAGGCACCAGTAAAGACTTGGCTATCGGACAGGCACTAGAAGTCATCAGTAGGCAGGCCGCTCTATATAAACTATGTATCAGCATTCTGCAGTCAAGAACTATGTAAAAGTTAAGTATTACCAAGACTCTATGAAATATATATCTCGTTCTAATTTACTCTAGTGTTTCTAGTTTCTGCTGTCTCACTGGCTGGTCACCTCCGTACCTGCACACGCGTGCATCCTTTATTCCTGTGTCGGTCTCTTTCTACTCGGCCACCGACACCAGTTCCACCGGCGGAAACGAGACACAAAATACCGTATTCGTCCCTTGGTATCTCTCTGCATTTTTACCACCCACACTTCCCTCCAGTGCTAAATTTACGAATCCTTGATATCTCAGAAAGTGTCTTCTTTTAATCAAAGGATGTCGCAGTTCTATATACTCCGCTGTTCTGGTCAGTACCGGGTGATCAAAAAGTCAGTATAAATTTGAAAACTTGATAAATCACGGAATAATGTAGATAGAGAGGTAAAAATTTACACACATGCTTGGAATGACATGAGGTTTTATTATAAGTTTATAAGTTTATTATTAAGTTCAAAAATGTCCGACAGATGGCACTTCATATGATCAAAAAAACAATAATTGGCCTAACAAATTAAGACAAAGCATGGATGATGTTCTTTACAGAAAAAGCTCGATATTTTCACCATCATTCCTCAAAAATAGCTGTAGTTGAGGAATAATGTTGTGAACAGCACTGTAAACCATGTCCGGAGTTATGGTGAGGCACTGGCGTCGGATGTTGTCTTTCAGCATCCCTAGAGACGTCGGTCGATCACGATGCACTTGCGAACCCCAACGCCAATAATCGCACAGACTGAGGTCTGCGGACCTGGGCGGCCAAGCATGACGAAAGTGGCGGCTGAGCACACGATCATTACCAAACGACGCCAGCAAGAGATCTTTCACGCATCTAGCAATATGGGGTGGAGAGCCATCCTGCATAAAAATCGTATGTTCCAGCAGGTGTTTATCAGCCAGGCTGGGGATGATGCAATTCTGTAACATATCGGCGTACTTCTCACCCGTGACGGTAGCAGTTACAAAACCAGAATCACACGCCATTTGTCGGACATTGTTTTTTGTTCTAATGAAACCCCATGTCATTCCAAGCATGTGTGTCAATTTTTACCTCTCTATCCACATCATTCCGTGATTTATTAAATTTCCAAATTTATACTGACTTTTCGATCACCCGGTACATCCTTATTAGTTTCGCATTGTACTTATCTAATCTTCGGGCATTCTCCTGTAGCACCACATTTCAAAAGCTTCTCTCATCATTTTGTCTGAAGTTCTGATTGCCCACGTTTATCTCCTATACAAGACTAAACTTCAAACAAATGCGCTCAGAAAATAATTCTTAACACCCTCATAAATATTTGATGTTAATAGATTTTTTTTTTTTCGTAAATGCTTTTCTTTCCATAGCTATTCTGCATTCTATATATTCTTTACTTCTGCTATCAAAAGTTATTGTACTAATCAAATAACAAAACTCAGCTACTACTTTCATTGCATCGTTCCCTAAGCCAATTCCTTCAGCGTCGCCTAATTTCGTTAGATTACATTCCATTACCATTGTTTTCAGCTCTTGTTAATGTTCATCACATACCATACTTCGTGACTCGAGAATGGTCGCGCGGTCTTAGGCGTCTTGTCACGGATATCACGGAGGTTCGAGTCCTCCCTCAGGCGTGGTTTTTTGTGTTGTCCTTAGCTTAAGTTGAAGTACTTTGTAAGTCTGATGACCTTTAATCTAAGTAGTTTGGTCCCTTACGTTCGCAAACATGTGCTTTGAATTCGAACATAACTTATTTTCAAGACACTGTCTATTCCGTTCAGTTGCTCTTCCAGGTCCTTTGCTGTTCCGACAGAATTACAACGTCATTGGCAAACGGTAAAAATCTTTATTTCTTCTCCCTGAATTTTAATTCCATTTCCATACTTCTCCTTGCTTTACTTCACAACTTGTCCAATGTAGTGACTGAATATCAGTGGTGAAAGTCTAAATCCCAGTCTTACTCCCTTCCCAACCACTGCATCCCTTT
The DNA here is from genome assembly GCA_026315105.1 of Locusta migratoria. Taxonomy (NCBI): domain Eukaryota; kingdom Metazoa; phylum Arthropoda; class Insecta; order Orthoptera; family Acrididae; genus Locusta; species Locusta migratoria. The sequence continues at coordinate 731,906,348 of CM048755.1, read as the reverse complement.
CGTGCCCTTCGACTCTTATAGCTGATGTCTAGTTTCTGTATAAGTTGTATCTAACTTTTCGTCCCCCGTATTTTACGCACGCTACTCTCATAATTTTAAAGAGTGTATTCCAGTCAACACTGTCAAAAGCTTTCTCCAAATCTACGAAAGCTATAAACGTAGATTTGCGTTTCCTTAACACTAGAATGGTCGCTCGGATCTCACAGATACATATTCTCGGAAAAGGCAACCCGTGCGTCAAACATTCTATTGTTAATTTTCATAAAATAAATGTTCACTTGCTATTATTGCAATACCTACATGTTTCCCCCTTGTTTTGTTTACTTCTACACTGCATCATCTGACGTTAATTAAAGCTAACGGTGCAGTGCTGACTCTGTATCTTTTCTCCTTAAATCGAACTGATCTTCCCGAGTTACCAGTTTTTCCATTCTTCTGTAAGTAATTCGTATTAGTACTTTTCTAACATGACTTATTAAAGTAACAGTTCTGTAATTTTCACACCCCTCTGGAACTGCAATTGTGACACTTATCTTGAACTCCGTGTTTGGTACCAAGAAAATTTGTAGCCTGTCGCAAATACTGGGTTTGCTAAACTGTCTCAGTATTAGAATTAAATTAATGGTTACATTCTGAGACATATTTAATTTCAGTATTATATATATTAAGGTATACGGAGTGAAGCATTGACTTATAATTTGTACCAACGTCGGGATTCGAATTCTGTAATCATTACCATCTACAGTATTGAGACGAAATATGTTTCAGGCTTCAATCATTTATTGATTTAAATAAGACCTACGCCTGAGGTACAGATAGCATTCCATTAAATGCTATGGTGCTATACTAATACTGGTGAGCGTTGGCTATTCTGTTATGAATAACAAAGTAGGAACATTAAGATGTCCTGTGGCACAATTAAAGTCTGTATTGGGGAGAGAGACGTGCAAGTGTAATCCGTGGAGCTGCGTTTGCCACACTGACAGGGAAGCACAACGGTTTGCCAGTGCTGTGACTCAGTGCGTCCAGTCACAAGGCTGACTGCCTTGTGCTTAAAGTAAATGTTTAACGAGCTGGAGATTCGGGCGTTGGGACAAACTTTAACTCGATACTTCATCCTATACTCCTTGTCATTTCTCATAATTGTTCCGCAAAGAGGACGTCTCCATCTCTCCCGGGATTACTACCTAAGCTGACGGAGCGTTTACGTAAAAAGAAGATGCTGACCGTACCTACCACTAACTACTATGTTTGTTAAGCTTATGGGACTTAACTACGGGGTCATCAGTCCCTAAACTTACAAACTACTTATGAACTAAGGATGGCACAAATATCCATGCCCGAGGGGGGGATTCGAACCCCCGACCGTAGTGGCCGTGCAGACCGTGACTGGAGCGCTTCAGTCCCCTCGGCCACCGCGGCCGGCCTCTAACTACTATAGCAGCGCGCTCCTCTCAATTGCTTTTGTGTCTTCCTTTAATCCTACCTGGTGGTTTTCCTAAAGAACGGAAGTAATGAAAAATGGCTCATACAAGTGTTCAGCATTCGAACTTTAGAGGACTGAACTTCCTGCTCTTAATGATTAACTTCATTTTTTTTTCACGTGTAGAGGAATGTTTCATCGATATTGCCGGCCGCGGTGGCCGAGGTGACTGAGGCGCTCCAGTCACGGTCAGCACGGTCACTACGGTCGGGGGTTCGAATCCCCCCTCGGGCATGGATATTTGTGCCGTCTTAGTTCGTAAGTAGTTCATAAGTAGTTTGTAAGTTTAGGGACTGATGACCCCGTAGTTAAGTCCCATAAGCTTAACAAACATTTGAACATTTTTTTCATCGATATTTGATGGAACAGTTCCTTACATTAATATATTGACCCAAACTATGGAAGCTTTTAGCAACTACAGTGAACCGCATACACCTATGGAAAACACACTTGCCCAGAAAGTTCTTCGACTAGACAAACATTAGTGAAATTTCACATTAACCCTTAACTGCCCTGGAGGGATCATATCTGACCCCAAGAGATTTTTCATTTTAATATTTCTCCGCTAGGTGACATGGTGGGGAGCTACACGCTTACGTAATCTCAGTTCCCTCCAGACAGCGGTAGTACAGGGTTCGGCTGCCCATTTCCGTGTGTCTTTATTGTCCAGTGGCCTCCTAGGTCTTATTTGACCCCGCCAGGGTAGCAGCGTGGGCCTTTAACTGTGTTGCAGTACTTTAGAAATAAATGTTCAAATATTTGTAATCCTATGGGACCAAACTACGTTGGCCATCAGTCCCTAGTCTTACAAACTACTTATACTAAGTTCAACTAACCTAAGGACAACACACACATCCATGCCCGAGGGAGAATTCGAACCTCCGACGCGGAAGGCCGCGCGATCCGTAACGTGGCGTTCCAGACCGCTCGGCTACTCCCGCGCGAAGCAGGACTTTAGATTTTGACTATTATATGTTCTTTATTACACTCATTTTGCAAATAAATCGTACATAATGTTTTATAGAACGATATAACAAGGCTGGAAGATCATATGCTATATCGCCTGAAGAAATCGCGAATATTTTGAAAGTTAAAATGTTTGTAAATCTATCGGACCAAAGTGCTTGGTCGTCAGTCCGTACCTTACAAACTACTTAAATTAAGGTAAACTAACCTAAGAACAACACATATACCCATGCCCTAGGGAGGACTCGAACTATTTTGAAAGAAAGTTTCCACAGTAATGACAACTTTTCAGTTGGTGATGATTTGGAAGAAACTGATCATGACTATGGATCAGAAATATTTGGTGACAATCCCAATGACGATCCTGATTTTTGTCCCAAACGAACAAAAACGTGAATCTGATGCGAATTATAGTTCCGAAGGTGATTCACAATCGAATAAGGGAGATAATGATCAACCTGTAGGCAATGTAGATGATCATGTGGTTAGAGCAACTGGAAGGTGTGTATTAAGTCTTAGGAATAAATGTGTGATAAAGAAAAAAAAATTCTGCCTTAACCACACACTAACCCGCGACAAGTCCTACCGAAGAGCAGTTGCCAACTGTGTCGGAAAAAATCGTGAACAAAACCACTCGACTTCATGCTCCAAGAGCTACAATGGAGATTGTTAGGTCCACTGCCAGCAAGAAATCGTAAACGAATGCTGCCAAATCTAGAAAAGGTAAGTAAAAATATTTTTTGTAAAATTAATAAAAATTGAATAAGTTATAAATCAATATTCAACATAAGAATTTCAACAAATCTGATTCGAAAATAACCTTTTTGTTTTCAGATGGCAATAACCGTTCCTTCAGAAGTGGAAAACACGGAAAATAACATCTTTCTAATGAAAACAAATGATTGTGTGAATTAAAAACAAAAATCGACCGAAAAATTCAAATCTTTTAAAATGATTTTTTCTGCTTACTTCTATGTTAAAATGAATTGTTCAAATGTTCAAGTCTTTGTTAACCTTATGGGACTTAACTACGGGGTCATCAGTCCCTAAACTTACAAACTACTTATGAACTACTTACAACTAAGGACGGCACAAATATCCATGCCCGAGGGGGGATTCGAACCCCCGACCGTAGTGGCCGTGCAGACCGTGACTGGAGCTCCTCAGTCCCCTCGGCCACCACGGCCGGCAAAATGAATTGCTTTAGCTTACAATCTGATCATTATACCTGTATAAACTAGAAAATGAATTATGTATATTCGAAAACAATCATTTAAATTATTTACCCTCAAAAAATTCGGGGTCAAAAATGACCCCACCAGGGCACGAGAGTTACCAACATTCACCAGGGCAGTTAAGTGTTAACATGCAACGTAATGCAGAAATAAATCGATTAAATGCTAACATTCTATATTGAACGTCAGTGCTGAATAATGGCTGTATATAGGGTTCGATCCCCACCAAGTCCTAGGATTTTTATCTGCCACTTTCCACTTCTTTCACCTCTGGCAGTGTTGCTGATGTGAAAAATATCGAGTAGCACCGTGGTTCGGAACCCACGTCAAACTGTAGGTCCTCCTGTAACTGGCAGGGTAAGTCAGTTCGATGATCGGAGGAAAGCAACGGCATACCACCTCCAAACAGGACCATGCCTAGTAAAGTACTGTGGTGTTCAAACCAATCTTCGGATTGTTGACTGCTTTACCTTTCCCGACCGTCGTAAGAAACTGCGTTAACGTCTAGTAGTTACGAAGACACCAAAAATGGCATATTCAGTCCTAAAAAAGAAAACTAAATCTTACGCTGCTTACTTTCAAAGTACTTCATGTGCGACACAAGCGCTGTGTCCGAGACTTCTCGGAAACGGAGACTGGAAAGCTACGCTCCGATCGCCGACAGCGCTGGACGCGTACCGCAGGCTCGGGTGGGATATCGGCTTTAGCCGAACTGCCCGAGTTTCAGGCGGGCTCGGAGGGAAGACCGAGAAATCTGTTGGGCCATTTAGCACTCCAGATTCGTGTGTTAGCAGTACCCGCTCACAAAGATGTGCACCCCTGCTTTCTCATACATTTTGTGCACAAAATGGAACAGATTCTTCGTGCAGACTCTCTTAACGATATCAGCAGTTCAGACGGAATATCATCTACTCCGTGGCCTTTGTTTCGACTCATATGTTTCACTGCTCTGTCAAATTCTTCTCATAGTATCGTAGCTCCTATCTCATCTTCTTCTATTTCGTATTCTATTTCTAGAATAACACCTTACAGTTTCTTTCCTTTGTATAGGGCCTGAAAATATTACTTCCACCATTCAGCTTTTCCTTCTTTGTTTAGTATTAGTTTTCCATCTGAGTTCTTGGTATTCGCACAGCTGCTTTTCTTGTCTCCATTTTTTTTAATTTTCCTGTAGGCGGTATCTACCTTTCCCCTAGTTTATAAGTCTTCCACAGTCTTTCATTTGTCCTCTAGTCACTTCTGCTTAGCCAGTCTGCACTTCTTGTCAACGTCATTTTCCAGACTTCCGTACTTCCTTTTCCCTGCTTCACTTGCTACATTTTTATATTTACTCCTTTCATCAAATGACTTCAGTATCTCCTGTGTTATCCACAGACTTCTATGACGCCTTGTCTTTTTGCCTATATGATCCTCTGCGGCCTTCACTACTCTGTCTCTCAGGGCTACCCATTCTAAGTCTACTGTATTACTTTCCCCTATTTCCGTCAATCCTTGCCTAATACCCCCTCTGAAACTCTCAATAACCTCTGGTACCTTCAAATTATTGAGGTTCCATCTCTTCACTTTTCTACCTTTTTCCAGTTTCTTAAGTTTTAATTTGCAGTTCATAACCAGTTTGTTAAGGTCAGAGTCTATATGGATATATCTTACAGTTTAAAACCTGTTTTCTAAACCTTGGCCTTGCCATTATAAAGTCAATCTGGTACCTCCCAGTGTCTCCTGGTCTCTTCCACGTATATAACCTTCTTTCATGATGACTAAACAAAGTGTTATTCATGCATTCTACCAGGCGAAATCCTCTTTCATTCCTTTTCCCCACTCCATATTCACCTACTACATTTCCTTTTCTTCCATTTCTTACTACCTAGTTTCAGTCCTCCATCACAATAAAGTTTTCGTCTCACTTAAGTTCCTGAATAATTTTCTTTTATCTCCTCATACATTCTTCGATCACCTCATAACCGACAGAGCTAGCTTTTTTTCTTTTTTATTTTTCCCTGACCTCGTCGGCTTATCTTTCGGGAAAGGATCTGCTCAGGACGCGTGGGATGCGTGGACAGCTTAAACAGCTATACAGATTAGTAATACAAGCTTCATTTACTAAGATATACAAAATAATGAACTTTGGTTTATGAGAAAGTTCGTCTGTTAGATTAGTAATACAAGTTTTATTTACTAAGAAATACAAACAACTGAACTTCGGTTTATGAGAAAGTTTGTCTGTACTCGCGGCGGCGGCTTCTTGCACGATGCTAGCTGCGCTGAGTCATAGTAACTGCCTAGTTCAGTCTTGTTCGGAGTGCCCTTCCAGACGCATGTCGGCCTAGATAAAGCTGCTTGTAGAGGGCGCGCTTCTCGGTTGCTCTCTCTCCAGGAGGCGCGGTGCCTACGTGTGATTGGCTGCCGGTCATCCGCCGCCTTCTTCACGATCGTTTTCGTGCGTCTGGCGTGTGGCGCTGACTTTACGCCGCAACACAAATTGGCATATAAACTTTTACTATTGTGGTCGGAGTTGGCGTCGTGTCTATCTTTGTTACCATAATACGTTCATTATCCTGTTCTTAGTAACTTACCTGCTTTCCTCTTTTCTTATTCATTATCATACCTATTCCTGCGGCACCACCAACTGATTTTGTATTTATAACCCTGTACTCACCAGACGATAAATACTGTTTATACTGCCACCGAACGTCACTAATCCCCACCATATCTAATTTTAAACTTTAAACTACCCATTTCTCTTTTCAGATTTCCAGCTTACGCACCCGATTAAAGGATAGAACATTTCATGCTCCCATCGTTATAATGCCTGTTGATTTGTTGTTGTTGTTTTTTTTTAATTTTTTATGACATTCTTCTGAGTAGTCTCAGTCCGAATAAAGGACGGTTTTACCTCCGGAATATTTTACCCCAGAAGACGCCATCATCATATATTCATGCAGTAGAGCTGTATGTCTTCGGAAAAAGTAACGACTGTAATTTCCCCTTGCTTTCAGCCGTTCGGAGTAACTGAATGGCAAAGCCACGTTAGCTGATGTTACAAGGCCAGCTCAGTCAATCATCCAGGCTGTTGCACCTGTGACTATTGAAAAGGTTGCTGCCCCTCTTGAGGAACCACATGTGTTTCTGGCCTATCCACAGATACTCATCTGCTGTGGTTGCACTTTCGGCTACCCGTGTAGTTGAGGCATGCAAGCTACCCCACCTCGGCAATGTCTGTGGTTCATGAGGATGGCTTATCAAACTCAGTAATCCTTCTGATATAGAGTTTGTATTGCCGAAAGAAGTAAACGTCAAGGGGCTGGCAATAATTTGTTGTTTTCGGTGACAAATAGTTCGATGTAACACCTTTATTTGGAAAACTTGCATATAGAAGGGTACGATCTGTATGACCCGCCCAGGAATCATTTGTTACATGTTCGACAAGAGCAGAAGTTAGAAATGTTCAAATGTCTGTAAATCTATCGGACCCAACTGCGTGGTCATCAGTCCGTAGCTTACAAACTACTTAAATCTAGGGAAATTAACCTACGGACAAACACACACACCCATGCCCCAGGGAGGACTCGAACCTCCACGGCGAGCAACCGCGCGCTTCGCAGCGAGGTGCTTTAGACCGCTCGGCTACTCCACCGCGGCGGCAGAAGTTAGAAAACGTTTCATGTGTTCTATATTCATTTTTCCACTTTTGCTTGCCTCCGCATCAGTGTTTCGGTTGTTTCAAGTTTCTTTAAAACATATGGACTGAAAACGCCTTGTGTCTCTTGAAAACAGATGTACAACTCTTTTGCTAGTCTGCCTGCCATTGATAAAGGCAAATCAACTGTGTAGCTGTCGGTAGAGGTATGCACAGACTGCAACACACTACCTGTAGTTTTCTCTCCTCTGTAGGACCGTGTTGATGCTGAAGACATTACAAACTGGAAATGAAACTGGTCACTGTTCCAAACATTACCTTTCTCCACATCCTCCTCTGATACAAACATGTTTACTTCCTCCACAAACTGCTGTGCCTTCTGACGTATAATATTATCGTCTTCTATGTCCTTACGTGTGACAAATGTAGTAATATTCAGCTTTGAGATGCTCGAATACACGCTTTGAAATTGACCAAGCCAACCATTTTAGCCCCTTCTAGTGCCCACATCTGCAGATAGCAATAGTGAAGTGTAGATCCATACCTCCTTGCCCCATCAAATTTCGATATTACCTATTACTTTGTAGTTTGTAATTGCGACGGACTGTTTCCTTTGAAATGAGCACCTGCTTCTTGTTTCTTAGACACGTACTTTAGAATTAATGTGCAATTTGATTTACTTTTGATGCACTTATAGCACTTCATTAGTATGCTATTGTGATAGAAGCCACGATTCTAATAGTCCTAATAAATGTTTTCTAGTACGCTTCATGAATATCTTTTAATACACTCGACATCATCTTCTTGGGTGGTGAGGGTTCGTACACGCCGGCCGCGGTGGCCGAGGAGACTGAGGCGCTCCAGTCACGGTCTGCACGGCCACTACGGTCGGGGGTTCGAATCCCCCCTCGGGCATGGATAGTTGTGCCGTCTTTAGTATAAGGTAGTTTGTAAGTTTAGGGACTGATGACCCTGTAGTTAAGTCCCATAAGCTTAACAAACATTTGAACATTTGAACGGTTCGTACTCACTCTGACTTGACCAATTGATAGTGACCGGGCCACATATCTCACGAAATAAGCATCAAACGAAAAATAGTACAAAGAACAAAACGTTTCTAGCTTTAAGGGGGAAAACAGATGTCACTATGGTTGGCCCGCTAAATGGAGCTGCCATAGGTCAAACGGACATCAACTGCATTTTTTAAATAGGTGCCCCCATTTTTTGTAACATATTCGTCTAATACGAAAATAAATATGAATGTTTTATTTGGCACACTTTTGTCGCTTTGTGATAGAAGGCGCTGTAATAGGCACAAACGTGTAAGTACGTGGTATCGCGTAACATTTCGCCAGTACGGACGGTATTTGCTTCGTGATACATTAATCGTGTTAAAATGGACCGTTTACCAAATGCAGAAAAGGTCGATATGGTATTTATGTTAGGCTATTGTGATCAAAATGCCCAACGGGCCTCTGCTATGTACAGGTTGCCCAGAAAAGGGCTCCCTGATTTCAAAATTAAATATCTCGAAAACAAAGGTCGATAGAGGTATGCAGTAAACGGTATGTTTATTGTGAAAGCTGTAAGAAGTTTATACAACAGTTTGAAATAATAGTTACAAAAGCTGCTAACAGATGGCACTGTACGCTGTACATCGCATATCAGCATACATAAGTGAAATAATCGTATGAAAACTCTCTTTGCAAACAATCACATCACAATGTTTTCAAAATGTTCACCATTGGCACTACAGAGGTGGCGCAAACGAAGAATGAAATTCGCCATCAAATTTCGTAGTGTCTCAACCGAAATGGATTCACATGCCACAGAGACGCCAAGTCAAACTCGTCCAGCGTGGCGGGATGCTGCGGATAGACCATGTCTTTCACTGTGCCCCACAAAAATAGTCACAGGGAAACAAATCCGGCGAATAAGGAGGCCTATCCAAAGCAATGACTCGATTCCCGAAGTATTCCTCAAGAAAGCGAAACACTTGTTCGTTCCGATGTCGTCGGGCTCCATCTTGCATAAACCATTCAGTACCTGGTCGATCCTCTAACGCTTGCTGTGTGGCGACAAATTGTTCCAAAATTGCAAAGTAACGTGCACCAGTGACCGTTTCTCGAATGAAAAAAGGGCCAATAATGCCTCTGCTGCATACTGCAGCCCACACAGTAACTTTAGGAGAATACCGGGGGTTTCGCTTCACACCAATATGGCTTTTCGGAACCCCAAAATCGCCAGTTATGCTTATTCACGTATCCATTCATGGGGAAGTGTGCTTCATCTGTAAACCAGATGCAGCCAACATAAAATCCTTCACTATCAATCATTGTAGCATCTGATTAGCAATGGCAACCCTTTGTTGCACAGCTCGTACGGGTATGGCCTGGTGCGTTTGAATTTTGAATGGAAACATGTGTAGGCTCTTTCTCGGTATTTTCTGCGTACTGGAACGCTTCAAACCAGTCTCAGATGCAATTCTACGAACGGATGACATTGGATTTCGCTGAATAATTCTAGAAACTGTGGTGATATTGTCAGGCGTAACTGCGGTTTGCTTGCAGCCAACATGCCCCACTAGATCATCAGTTACGCTGCCTGTTCGTTGAAATTTTGCGAAGAGCGTACGAATAGTTTTCGCATCGTGTCCTTTTGGAACATTAAATCGTGCTTGAAAACTTCGCCTTGTTGCCGTAGGACTCTCTTCTAACCTGTGGTACTCTAGCACCAGAACAACGCGTTGTTCAATGGAGTACATGGTTTAAATCTCTTCCTTCGGTACGCTAACCTCCTTTCACGTTTCAATAGTGGAACTGATCGCTTTGGGCTTCGGATCACTATTTATACTAGGCATTACGTATGGCGATTACAGCACCATCTGTTAGCAGCTTTTGTAACTATTATTTCAAACTGCTGTATAAACGTCTTACAGCTTTCACAATAAACATACCGTTTACTGAATTCCTCTATCGATCTTTGTTTTCGAGATATTTAATTTTGAAATCAGGGAATCCTTTTCTGGACACACTGTATGTTGATCGTTATCCTGGAAGACATCATCCAAGTATCCGGACCTTTTGTCGGACAGTTACGTTATTTAAAGAGACAGGAAGTGTTCAAAATGTTCAAATGTTTGTAATTCTGTGGGACCAAACTGCGTTGGTCATCAGTACTTAACCTTACAAACTACTTAAACTAAGTTATACTAACCTGAGGACAACACACATATCCATGCCCGAGGGAGGATTCGAACCCCCGACGCGGGAGGCCGCGCGATCCGTAACGTGGCGCTCCAGACCGCTCGGCTACTCCCGCGCGGCCAGGAACTGTTCAGCCACACGTGAAACGTCAGTCACGACCTGCAACAAATGATGATGCCCAAGTAAGTGTTTTAGCTGCAGTTGCGGTTAATCCGCACATCAGTAGCAGACAAACTGAAAGAGAACCGGGAATCTCAGAAACGTCGTTGTTGAGAATTCTACATCAACATAAACTTCACCCGTACCATATTTGTGTGCAGTAGGATTTGCATGGCGAAGACTTTGAACGTCGTGTACAGTTTTGCCACTGGGCAAAAAGTAAATTACGGGACGATAACAAATTTTTTCACGCGTTCTGTTTAGTGACGAATCGTCATTCACAAACAGGGCTAACGTAAACCGGCATAATATGCACTATTGGGCAACGGAAAATCAACGATGGCTGCGACAAGTGGAACATTAGCGACCTTGGCGGGTTAATGTATGGTGCGGCATTATGGGAGAAAGAATAACTGACCCCCATTTTATCGATGGCAATCTAAGTGGTGCAATGTATGCTGATTTCTTACGTAATGTTCCACCGATTTTACTACAAGATGATTCACTGCATGACAGAATGGCAATGTACTTGCAATATTATGGATGTCCGGCACATGGCTCGCGTGCAGTAAAGCGGTCTTAAATGCAATATTTAATCACAGGTGAATTGATCGTAAAAGCACCAAGCACCATGGCCCGCACGTTTACCGGATCTTACATCCCCGGATTTCTCTCTGTGCGGAAAATTGAAGGATATTTGTTATCGTGATTCATCTTAGCAGGAATGTTCCATTATGTCCATAGCCGAGATGCTATTCCGTTGCATGGAGAGCTTTCGCAGTAGTGGCAATTATGTATTGAACACAGAAGCTGAATTAAAGTTTGTGACATGGAGGGAAGTCGCAGTTAGACTATTCCGAAGTACCTTAATCGTTAGTGGTGCGGTGGTCTTACGGTAAGACGTCTGCCTAATAAGCATGGCGGTCAGGGTTCGATTCCCGGCTGCATCACCAACATTAATTCATTGCTTCACATTATCTTTCATGTCTTGATCATATTTGAGACGAAAAAACCGTCTCAGGGTTTCTCAATTTATATTTACATTTTTACTCGTTTTCATTTTTATCGATTACAACGCTATCTATTATGAAACTTAAAGAAAATGTTTCGTTCAAAAGTTACATATTTTTTCCTAGAGAAAATAAAATAGGAGTTTGTATTTAAGATTTCAAATTCACCCCCTCTCTCCTTGGGGGGTGGTGCAGGAGGTTCGAGCTTCAAGTTAACGGACGTCCCTCTAGGATGCCAACTAATTTTATTCCAACTTTTTTTTTAATCCAATTTGTATTTTCCCATATATTGCGGAAAAAAATAGTTTTACGTGTCTCTCCCTGTATAGTTATCGTGCTTCTTAAACGAGTAAACAGAAATTAGAAAAATGTCGAAGTTCATTGTTAACAATACCGATCAAGATTAACTAGCCGTACCCCACACTCCGGTTTTGATATCTATACAGACGATCTTGAAGGAACAGGAGAGGATTTTTAAACTTGGCGTCAATTATCTTGTGACAAAGACCACAATAAATGCATCCGTGGTTCACGTGTGTGAAAGGAATAGCATATCAGGATCTCCCGCTGCACTGCGTACAAAACCAGCGAGGTGGTGAAGTGGTTAGCACAATGGACTCTTATTCGAGAGGACGGCGGATCAAATCCACCTCCCACCATCCATATTTGGGCTTTTAAACTGTTCAAATCTTTGTCAGGCTATGGGACCAAACTGCAGTGGTCGTCAGTCCCTACACTTACAAACTATTTAAACTTACTTATGCCGGCCGCGGTGGCCGAGGAGACTGAGGCCCTTCAGTCACGGTCTGCACGGCCACTGCGGTCGGGGGTTCGAATCCCCCCTCGGGCATGGATTTTTGTGCCGTCCTTAGTCTTAGTTAGTCCATAAGTAGTTTGTAAGTTTAGGGACTGATGACCCCGTAGTTAAGTCCCATAGACTATACAAACATTTGAACATTTTTTTGAAACTTACTTATGCTTAGGACAACACACACACCCATGCCCGACGGAAGTCTCGAGTCTCCGACGGGAACCAGACGTGCACTCCGCAGCAAAGCGTCTTAGAGCGCACGGCCACTTCCGCGCGGCATTTGGGTTTTCCTTGCTGTTGTTGATGTAGTGGTATTCTGTCCAAAGATTGGTTTCATTCTGCTTTCCACGTTACCCTGTCGTGTGCAAGCCTCTTCATCTCTGAATACGAACGGTAACCTACTTTCATTTACTGGTTACATGGCAGAATGACAACGCGAAGCTTTAAAAAATATCTGAATCACGAATCGAACAAAAACTTGGTAATTTTGTGACCCAAATTTGATTCTATTAGTATAGTGCAAGCATATACAGTAGGCTTATTCTGAAAGATATATGTTCCTTAAATGGACTAGTATCATAAATATACTATTTTAAAAATAATTTTATGTAAGGACTATAGAGTCTCATTCTTACGAGTAAATATTTTTTGTTAAAACACAAATAGAAAACTAACAAAAAAAGATTGGTTTCAGGATGTTGTTGTTGTTGTTGTTTGTAAATCTATCGGACCAAACTGCGTGGTCATCAGCCCGTAGCTTACAAACTACTTGAACTAAGGTAAATTAACCTAAGGACAACACACACATCCCATGCCCCAGGGAGGACTCGAACCTCCACGGCGAGCAACCGCGCACTCCGCAGCGAGACGCTTTTGACCGCTCGGCTACTCCCCCGCGGCTTTGGTTTTAGGTTCATTTTCCACTATTTCCCCTGAGAAGATGGTAGCGCACTTCGGGCGGAGCCGTTTTGACGGGCGCACTGCTTCCCTCACCGCTGCAATGCCTGCAGCATGTGTGCGAGTGAGACGGCTATATTCCAAACGCCGCAAGGGGGAAACGAAGAAAGGCAATTTTTGCAGCGCAGTGGGACTACTAAGTGGAGTTGGCAATGTCGTACTTTTATAATCGGGATTTTAGCACTAATTCTTATTTGCCACCATTTTTCATTCGCCGAAAAATAACTTTATTCTTTAATGAAATAAACACAATTCGAAGTATTCATGTGATTAGCAGAAATAATATCTTTCTTGATAAAGAAAACCAATTGCATTAAGCTGTTTAACATATTTAGAAACCTTTATTGAATTCCTCAAAGAGAAAGGGTAATTTTCGACACCTCAAGCTCGAAACAACAGAAATATTAAGTAACACTTAAAAGTCAGTTTAGCCTTCATAACTGCAGAGGCGTTCTTCCTCTTCCTACTCGCCACTCTGCCCCACACGCCGCTGCGCACAGTGCGCTGGGTAGAAGCGGCGTTTGGCCATAGGTTCGTTCAAAGAGCGGTACTTTTAGCTCAATTTTACTCGCTGTAAAGTATGGTCTAAAATGCATCGAACAGTAAGCTGCCTACTATCTAACTTTTCCAATACACGATTTGTAAATCAAGTGCGCATACTTGACAAAAAGCATCATTTGAAAACGACTGTTGCGAATTTCAAAAACGTGAATGTTTTATTCGAAAGCTAAGATGTTGCACTACCGTATGTCAAAAAATCAGATTTTTTAACCGCATACGTTCATCAAAATCGAGTCGGGAGCGTTTCAAAACTAAAAACTCACGCGCAATGAAAAGTAGACTTTTTATTTTTTCTCAGGCAAGGTAAAGATTTTAAGGAAAAAGTATCTTCATAAAACGATGTGGCGTGGTCTTATATACTGTCAAAATTTTTTTCAACTTGAAAATCGGAAAAGTTGATTTTCCCCCTCTTTTTTCGGCTCGGCTCGGCCCGGCGCGCCGTGTGAACACACCCTGAAGTTTAGTGAAAAAAGAATGGAGCTAAACACAAGAAAACATACCGCCTCCATAGTAAGTGGAAAACACAATTTTTCGTTTTGTTTTGTTACAATGCTTACAGAAAAGTGTGTACGATAGATATGCAGTGCTACTTTATCCAAACCTAAAGAGGGCAATATTGAGCGCCATTTTAGAACACGTCATAAAGAATTTGAATCAGAAACAGCTGTTGGTAGTCAGTTGAGGAGGAAGCAACTTTTTTTTTTTTTTTTTTTTTTTTTTTTTTCGTAAATCTATCGGACCAAACTGCGTGGTCATCAGTCCGTAGCTTACAAACTACTTAAACCTAGGTAAACTAACCTACGGACAAACACACACACCCACGCCCCAGGGAGGATTCGAACCTCCACGGCGAGCAACCGCGCGCTCCGCAGCGAGGTGCTTTAGATCGCTCGGCTACTGCACCGCGGCAACTTTCTAATCTTAACAGTAAATTAGAATCATAGCAGTCGATTTTTGTTCAAATGTTCAAATGTTTGTAGAACTTATGGGACTTAACTACGGGGTCATCAGTCCCTAAGCTTACAAACTACTTATGAACTAGCTAACACTAAGGACGGCACAAATATCCATACCCGAGGGGGGATTCGAACCCCCGACCGTAGTGGCCGTGCAGACCGTGACTGTAGCGCCTCAGTCCCCTCGGCCACCGCGGCCGGCGATTTTTGTAAAGCCTGTACAAAAATGTCTTTTATCAAATATAGCATGATTTCGGGTATCTGAAGTACTGATGAAACATGCAAAACCGTTTCACGGTGGCACAGTTGTTAAGGAGTGCTTTCTGACAGCTAATGTGTCTTTGTTTTCCACCTTCAAAAACAAATCAGAGATAATATCAGCCATCAGATCAACTCTCTCACGACCAACTGTAAGAAGAAAAGTGGAATTAAAGGCAGAAAATATATAAGAGCAATTGATGACAGATTTCCAATTCCGCATGTGTTTCTCATTGCCGGTAGACGCGTCAGTAGATGGAGTCGATTCAGCTCAAGTTATTATTTTCGTTAGAATGGTGTTTTCGGATTTGAGTGAAAATGAAGACTTGCTTACAATTTTGACCTTGAAAGACACTAAACGAGGAGAAGTCTTTTATAATGCATTCAGATCTTTCATTTCTGATTCTGACGTGCTAATACAGAAACATATGTCTATTACTGCTGACGGAGCGCCTGGCATGGCAGGGAAACACAAACCATTTGTTACATTGTGTACGAACGATGACTCTTTCCCATCTTTCTTTATCATTGCACCGTACATCAGCAAGTGCTTTGTGCATATGTATTGAAAATGGCACATGTTATGAGTTCAAAAATGTTTAAATATTTGTTAATCTTACGGGACTTCAGTGCGGGGTCATCAGTCACTAAACTTACAAACTACTTATGAACTAACTTATACTGAAGACAACACAAACATCCATGGCCGAGGGAGGATTCGAACCTCCGACGCGGGAGGCCGCGCGATCCGCAACTAGGCGCTCCAGCCCGCTCGGCTACTCCCGCGCGGCCATTTTATCAGTATTGTCACAAAAATTGTGAATTCAATTCGCTCACAGTCACTACAGAGAAGAAAGTTTAGAGTGCTATTAGAAGAATTGGACTGCCTGTATGGAGGCCTGCTATTGCATACTGAAGTTCAGTGGCTCAATGAAGTTATGGTTCTCAACAGATTTAGAGAACTTCTGCCAGCGATCAAATCATTTGTGTCTGATAGAGAGGAAGATTACCGACAACTGTATGATGTGAGTTGGTTTTGGATCTGGAATTTTTAACTGATATGACGGTTCAACTAAACGAGTTAAAGAGCTTCAAAGAAAAACACAAACTGTCATAACTCTTATGTCTTCTGTGGAGTACTTCATGCAAAAGCTTGACCTTTGCAAACACAATTACGTAAGTTAAATGTGAAAACTTGCCTCAAATACAGTCAACACTGTTGGATCAACGAACATCATTGGATCAAGAAGCTGCAAGAATGTTTACTGCCAACATGACAGCGCTGAAGACTGAATTTGAAAACGGATTTTCAGATTTCAAGGCAAGTAACCTGTTCGAGCTTTCATAGCTCATTCTTTGCAGAAAGTGGATGTGAAGATATTTCAAGTGAAATGAGTAGTATCTTTTCCTTTATTGAGACTGGACTTGAAGAGGAAATAATTCTACTTCAAAATGATATTTCCTATAATTCAGGATACAGGATTCTGGATGCTACTTACCCATCAGTCTCACTTTGGAGTTTACATTGTGTATGATATTCTACAAGCAATGTTTTGACATGAACTAAACCCTATCCTGGTAATGCGTATTACTGAAAGTATATTGATATTGCTGGGGTTAAGTCAGTAGATGTCTGTATGGACTAAACTTCTCACAATAGGTCTCAAGCCTAAAAACGTTGAGCACCCCTACTGTAATTAGTGCATCCCCTCTTCCGTCCTCCCTTTCTATTACTCACCTTTTGAAGTCCAAGTGTGAAAATTTGAAGATCGGAAAAATATGTAGACTGTAGTCGAAGTCTCTACGTAAAGTACCCTCTGTCTGATGCATACGAAATTTTCTGTGGACAGTGACTTTTCTCTTGTTTTGAAGATCAAATTTTTATCAGGCTGGAAAATAAAACTATAGATCTTGTTAATGTCCATAATTATATTATACTCCGCCATGCACCACACGAAATTTTGTGTAGACAGTTACATTCCCCTTTTTTCAATAGGTTAAATGTGAAAAATTTAATTAGGGTTGGAACAAAACTGTAGATGTGTATGCAATACACACAAACAAACACACACATACATATCCCACTCAACGTTTTCACTGTAAATATCTCTGGAAATACAATAGATATTGGAAAATGACTATCGTGATAATGAATGTACGGCAGCGGGCTTATGAAAGTAAGCACTGTGAGGCAGCCTAAAAGTACGTAAATATTATTTTCAACACAAAGTCACGAATTTTAATCGGATACCCAACATGTTTTCTGACGCAATCAATAGCATGTGTAACAGGAAGAATGATGGTGTGTGGGCATGTGCAATATGTGGAATAAAAACAGGAGGATGTAGGTTAACTTTGCATTTAATGACTTAAAACGTACATTTTCGAGAAGGCAGCCGGAAAAAGGAAGGCGAAATAGCTGCCCCTGTGGAGCATGGCCACAGGTGGAGAGACACAGCCGGAGCTAATATTCGGGACATCCTATCAGGGCGGAGGCTCGAGATCGAAGAAGGAGCGTGGCGGAACCGACGGGGCGGCGAGGCGTCGGGCAACCACCACCAAGAAAGATGGCCGCGGCGCTCTCGCGGCCAACGGGAAATACAGGCCCCAGCGCAGACGTCATGCCACATAAGTAAGATAGTTCCGAGCCGGCGCGATCGCTAGCTCAGTGGCTGCCCGCTATGACGCAGTGGGCAGTGCCCCAGCGGCCGGCAAATCGGCTAGCGATCGCGCCGGCTCGGAACTACGTTGCTTACGAGGCATGATGGGTGCGCTGAGGCCTGTCTTTCTCGCCGGCCACGGGCGCTCTCGTGTGACGTCAGGCAGAGTAGGTTGCGCGTGCATAGCTGACTGTCTCGCTGCTTCGGCACAGTGGGCCATGCCCAAGCGGCTGCCCAGTCAGCTATGCGCGCGCAACCTACTCTGCCTGACGTCACACGAGAGAGCCGCGGCCTTCTCTCTAGGTGGTGGTAATGGGGCCGGCGGCCACGTGATTACATGGAGCTCACTGGCTGGTGCGCCAATAGTGCAGACTGTTAGGGGGTTGCGTACCCTGGTCAGCAGTACCAAACCACCACGCAGGGCTGAGGCTGCGGACACGTGGACGGACGTGTGATGGACAAAGTCCAGGGCACGCCCGGTCACTGCCGGCGCGGCAGAAATATAGGAAACACTTCCTGCTCCTGTATGGAGTTGAAGATATACTAAATTTTTGAGGGGTCATGATGTGGGAAGGGGGAGATATTCCGTTGCACATGTAAAATCACAAAAAGAATGGCGTTGGTTGCATCGGAATAAGTCAATTAGATCCTGAGAAAATGCGAAGTGAAGTTGACGTTTGAAATACATGGAGCGCACAGCTAGCGCATGTAGTGCGACTCATCCCTGAGTCTCGGGACTAGTCTTGTGTAGTTCGCAAATAAACTAGTTCGGAAGAGCGCTCCCACATGCGAACTAGTTCGCAGATTCCTCGCCTCTTAGTTCGTCCGCTCCTTTTCCGAAGACTGACGGGTAACAGCGAGAGGACGCGAGAGCGCGCAGAATCGAATGATTCCCTTCTGCCAGTTGCCGTCATTTCGAGCTGAGATGCAGCTCAGCTGTAGTTTTAGTAGCAGTAGCAAAAGCCAAAACGAGCGGACGAACTAAAAAGAGCGACCTACTTCGTGGCCGAGCTGCGAACTAACAGGAGAGCTACCGGTCGCGAACTAAAAGATGCGCGATAGGTTGCGAACTAAAATATGCGTGGTAGGTCGCGAACTAAAATATGCGCGATAGGCCACGACAATAATTAAAAATCACGTGTTTGCCTTCTGCTGATGAGAACCATTTCGAGGTTAGCGTCTGCCTGCTAGATTACATAGTTCAGTGCTACAAAATTTCTGCTTTGAAGTATTCTGCACTCTGCAATATCTGACTAATAAATTCCATAATGCCAAGATGTAGAGATAACTCTAAACTTAAACGCGAGAAATTATCCACAAACTGTTTCTTTTGGTTTGCGTGATATCGTTAGCGGCTCAAGCAGCAAGCGCATGAAGCAGCTAAGTGGGGGAACTTCGCCCTCCACCTGCATGCGCAGACCACGCCGCTCAGCCGTCACTGGGAGCGGACGAACTAAAAGAACGAACGAGTTCGCGGGAAAGCCGCGAACTAAAGTGAGCGCTCCCGATCGCGAATTATTATGCGCAAGTCACTCGGGACCCAATAGCAGTGCGCTTCATGTACATCAAACGTCAACGTCCCTTCGCATTCTCTTAGGGTCTAACTGACTTATTGCGATGCAACCAACGCCATTCTTTTTGTGATTTTACATGCTGTTGATTGCGTAAGAAATAATATGGGGTATCCGTTTAAAAAAAATATAAGTTGTGTTGAATATAACATTTATGTACTTTTGAGGCTGTCTCATAGTGCGTACTTTCATAAGACCCTGCCGTACGTTCATGACCGTGAAGTTAGTTTTTCACTAACTATTGTAGTTCCCGAGATATTTTCGGTGAAAAATTTGAGTGGCACGCCGTGTATAAGGTAAATTTGTTTGAATAATATACAGCATATGTCTGTGCAGGTGTTTGTGACAGTACACTGTAAAATTTTGGAGTAAATGCGCGCCACGTTGCGGATCCCGCGGCCTCCCGCTTCGGGGGTTCGCATCCTTCCTCGGGCAAGTGTGTTGCCCTTAGGTTAGTTTAACTTAGTTTATGTAGTTTGTAAGACTAGGGACTGATGACCAACGTAGTATGGTCCCATAGAATTACAAACATTTGAAGTAAATGGGCCATTAACTTTCCGAGATTATTGTCAAAACGTTATACAACAGCCTTAGTAACTCGGTTGAACATGCATCTCATTGTATATGACGTTATATATCCTGAACGATGTGTTTTAGGTGGTTCTTACCCCTACAGCAATTGTTACCTCACGATAAGGAATATGTGCACCAAATTTGGTTGAAATCGGTCCAGTGATTGAAGAGAAAATGTGCCACATTTTCGCGTGATGAAGCAGTTTTTCGCGTATTTCATTGTTTATGTAGTCACATTTTCGTTATTATGTGTCGTACAGTGATATAATTATGCTTATAATAATCGCGAAAGTGCAACCAATATTTTGCGACAGTTTCATCGAAATCGGATGAAAAGCACTGCAGCGCATAAAATATTATCAAAATACATACATTCATTTTTTTATATTAGATTCTGAGGTCATAAATGCCTGCAAAGATGAAAAATGAGGAAATGTAAGAAGCTGGCACTGCACTGTGAAGACAATACCGTACTGGTTCACCTTCTGTCGGTAGATTAATCCCTCAGTTCTTTTTTTCTACCTGTGAGATTAACATAAGTTGGCGCTGTGACCTGTTGCACCCGAGAAAATAAGTACGTCAGAAAACTTCTTATTGTATAGCGTGATCGTGCTCCCTCAGCAACGTTGGGGACCTGTTTTAGCCCTCGCGTACGCCTGGCTGTTGTTGAAAGTGAACGATGTCGAGGAGGCACAAATATTTGGCATCAAGCGCCTGCACATGAGGGGCTGACACAAAGCGGACAAACGACGCTGCCTGATCGATACGGCCCTGACATCCACACGTGCTTCAGCCGCCTCAACAACGCACTTAAAAGTTACGCTCTCTCATTTTACACTATGTTTCCTACAATTCCTACATATCACAAACCTCCATAGTTTATTTTTTACGTCTACACTTTTATATCTACATATTTACTCTGCGGATAACATATAAATTCCTGACAGAAGTTTCATAGAACCGCCTTCATAATATTTCTTTACCGTTACACTCTCTAATAGCGCGTGTTTTCGGTCTGATGTATCTTATTTCATTAGGATGATCATGTCTCCATCTGTCGGCGGGTGGTAACAGAAATATTTTGCGTTAGAAAGAGAATGTTGGTGAAAGAAATTTCGTAGTTAGAACTTGCCGCAACGAATATCGTCTTTAATGATTACCACGCCAAATCGTGACAGTGACACTCGCTCTGCTGTATCTTGATAAAACAAAACGAGCTGTCCTTCTCTGAAATTTGTCTGTGTCTTCCGTCTGTCCCAGCTGATAAGGATTCTACAGTGCTCAGCAAGACTCCAAACCAGAACGAACAAATGTAGTGTAGGCAGTTTCTTTAGTAGAACTGTTGTACCTTCGAAGTGCTCTACTAATAAAGCATTGCCTTCGGTTCGGTTTCTCCACGATATTTTCTGTGTGTTGTCTCCAATTAAAAGTGGTTCGTAATTGTACTGCCAAGGTACTTAGCTGAATTCACCCATTTAGTTGAATTTACTCTTTTCGTGTAATTGAAGTTGAACGAATTTTTTTAGTGTTCATATGGATGACGTCACAGTTTCATCATTTATGGTTAATTGTCTACTTTCGCACCATACAGATAGAAAAGGTAAAGCAGTCAACAATCCGAAGATTGAGCAGGCATGGTCCTGTTTGGAGGTGGTATGAGGTAGTATGCCGTTGCCTTCCTCCGACCTTCGAACTGACTTACCCAGCCATTTATAGGGGAACCTACAGTTTAACGTGGGTTCCGAACCACGGTGCTACTCGGTATTTTTCACATGAGCAATACTGCCAGAGACCATACAGATATCTTATCAAAATCGTTTTGCAGAAAAGAAAGCGTCATCCGCGAACAGTCTAAAAGATTTATTCACATTGCTTCCTAAATCGTTTATAAATACTAGGAACAGTAGGAGCCCTATACCACTTCCTTAGTCGCAGCGAAGCGGCCGAGTGCATTGAGGCGCTATGCTACGATGCGCGAGGCCGTTCCCCGTCGGGGGTTCGAATCCCCCCTCGGGCATGGATGTTTGTGCTGTCTTTAGTATAAGCTAGTTCATAAATATTTTGTAAGTTTAAGTATTGATGACCCCTCAGTTAAGTCCCATAAGCTTTACAAACATTTGAACATTTTGCACGCTTCCTTAGGTCACAACAGATATCACTTCTGCTTTAATCGATTACTTTTCGTCAATTATTACAAGCTGTATTCTTTGTGACAGGAAATCACGCATCCAGTCGCGTAACTGTGACGATATTCCGTAAGGATGCAACTTAATTGGAAGGTGCTTGGAGGTACAGCCTTTCGGAAATCTAGAAATATGAAATCGATTTGTAATTCCTTGTCGATAGCACTCTCCACTTCATGAGAGTAAATACCTGTCTTTCACAAAAACGACACTTTTTGAATCCGTGTTGCCTATTGATTAATAGGTCGTTTTGCCGGACGCGGTGGCCGAGGGGACTGAGGCGCTCCAGTCACGGTCTGCACGGCCTCTACGGTCGGGGGTTCGAATCCCCCCCTCGGGCATGGATATTTGTGCCGTCCTTAGTATTAGTTACTTCATAAGTAGTTTGTAAATTTAGGGACTGATGACCCCGTAGTTACGTCCCATAAGCTATACAAACATTTGAACATTTAATAGTTCGTTCTCTTCAAGGTAGTTCACAATGTCCTAATGAAGTATGTGTTCCAAAATACTGCTGCAGTTCGA
This sequence comes from Locusta migratoria, assembly GCA_026315105.1. Taxonomy (NCBI): domain Eukaryota; kingdom Metazoa; phylum Arthropoda; class Insecta; order Orthoptera; family Acrididae; genus Locusta; species Locusta migratoria. The sequence continues at coordinate 731,883,597 of CM048755.1, read as the reverse complement.
CGTCAGTGATATGGGCCTGTAATTTTGCGCATCACTCATATTGACTTCCTTGAATAGTGGTGTGACCTGTGAAAATTTCCAGTCTTTTGGTTATGAAGAAAAATTTTAGCAGATGACTTACCAAACTGCAGAAAAGACGAGAAATTTTCAACTTTAAAACAAAGGGAAAAAATACACTTTGTGATACACGAGTAAGCGCACGGAAATAGTTTGCCGTTAGCTCTACCACTGAAAATGCCGCTGAGCTATAACGTTACGACATGCATATGACGTAGCAGAGATGCAGTGGATTCCGGCTTCTTAAGCACTCTCTAGAGGTCCTGATACATCATACGCAGAGGAATGTGTGTGTTTTCTTCCTGATTTGGTTCAGCCACGAATGTAGGGCGCTTGCTTAGCGAATTTATGATATCTCCACACAAGGAAGTCGCGAACATTACGATAAGAGCAGCAAGGAAGCCATCAACTGTCACCGTTAACGTGACGAACGACTTCCATCAACTGACCGAGATAATTGCGTGACTTCATCCTGTTGAGTCCGCATGTTTTCGACGTTGTAACACGTGAACAGTTGAGCAAGTTCCGTACACGAAATGTTACAAGTACAACGTGTCATTGTGGGTTACTTCAATCTTTTAATGTGTTTTCATGGTTACTTTCATGCGAGCCATTTCAAATGTCTCCTATCATCGTTGTAATTATTTACTTGCTATGGACCCAGCGTCATCAGGAAAAAGAAGGTGTTTCAGATATCTTCCTTTCATTCACATTATTTGTTGATTCACTCAGTTTAACATTATAAACAGCAGTCTAAACCTGTGAGAAAGATTCTGTTCCATATGTGTATTTACAGAAATACCTAAAGTCAAAGTTACAAAACAATTTCATCCAAATGTAGTATATTGACTGTTCCTTTGCTTCTTGAAAGAATATTTTATACTTTACTAAATTAGTATGGGATGAATTTCAACTCCAGTATAAGAATAGAAGGTTGCGTCAGATTTTTTAGATGAATCGGCCAAGAACTTTCCGTGATTTGCTACTAAGAACAAACTAAAATGTAAATGATTTTAATTACAAACCTTCGTATGTTCTTTACCGCTTGCTTTGAAATTTTGATGCAGCATTCCGTTGGAATACGCCGGCGGTTTAATATAGTCCAATTTTTTTATACCTTTGTGAAATGCGTTGCAAATACCTTTAGTAGAAAGTAAATAATGAAACAAATGTTATGCACTTTTTAACGCGTCTAAATGTTCATGGCGTCATATCTCGTGAACTGTATGTTGTACAGTTATATAAATTTGCCGGCTTATTTCGTGATATATTTTGATACTGTATGCAAAATATATTCCAAAAATAGTTAGTATTAACAAAGTAATGCATTGCAAAGTCATGAGTCATACAGCAGTTATACAGAATGCGCAGCGAAAACTTACTAAACGATAAAGTTACCAAATTCACGGATGACATTAACTGCGAATGGATAAAGTTGGAAAAGTGTACCCAGCTGGGATTCGAACCCGGGTCTTCTGCTTTCTAGGCAATTGCGCTGACCCCAACACCACTGGGGACAGTGATCACTTCACCTGCACGGAATTACTCAGTACGCCTTCCGTCACTTCGTTACGTTTGCTAGATTTACTCTTAATTAACCCAATCGCTGGTTCCCAAGCTTTGCTAAGATTATAGCCACAGTCACGGTTTATGAGGTCGTCACTTGTGCGAATTTCAATGGCCTCTCTAACGACGCAGTCCCAGTATCTCGACGTCTGTACCAGAATCCTAGTGCCTTCATAGTCCATCGCATGATTCTCAGACAAACAATGTTCAGCGACCGCCGACTTGCTCGGATACATCAATCGTGTGTGCCTCTGGTGTTCAACGCAACGATCCTCGACGGTGCGCATCGTCTGTCCAATATATGACTTTCCACACTGACACGGAATCTGGTACACGCCGGCCTTCCTCAAACCGAGATCATCTTTGGCGCTCCCCACCAGTGCACGAATTTTATTCGGCGGACAAAAAACAGTTCCAACCTGGTGTTTTTTCAAAATGCGAGCGATCTTCCCCGAGAGTGCGCCGGTATATGGAACGAACGCAGTGCCCACATCCTCCCTCGTGGTTTCATCCGTTTCCACAGGTTGTGATGTAGTGGTTAGGCGGAGAGCCCGCTGAATCTGCCACTCTGAGTACCCATTTTTTCGAAATACAGTTCTCAGGTGTTCCAATTCCTGAGGTAGACTCTCTGCGTCGGAGATAGTGCGCGCCCTATGTACTAGAGTTTTAAGTACCCCATTCCTCTGTGAAGAGTGGTGACAGCTGTCTGCGTGTAAATACAGATCAGTGTGCGTAGTCTTCCGATATACACTATGACCCAGGGTGCCATCAGCTCTTCTCTTGACCAAGACGTCAAGGAACGGCAATTTACCCTCCGTTTCAGTCTCCATAGTGAATTTGATGTTGGGGTGTATGGAGTTCAGATGTGTAAGGAAGTCAAGGAGTTTATCCATACCATGTGGCCAGATGACGAATGTATCGTCGACGTAACGGAAAAAGCAAGTAGGTTTCCATTCAGATGATGCCAGGGCTTCCTCCTCGAAATTCTCCATGTACAAATTTGCGACCACAGGGGAGAGTGGGCTGCCCATGGCGACTCCCTCCGTTTGTTCGTAGTATTCGCCATTGAAAAGAAAATACGTCGAGGTCAAGACATGCCTAAAAAGTTCGGTGGTCTTCTCGTCATACTTCTGGCCAATCAAATCTAGTGACTCTCGAAGGGGCACCCTCGTAAACAAGGAAACGACGTCAAAACTCACCATGATATCTGACTCATCCAGCCTGAAGCTGTTAAGACGTTTAACAAAATCCACGGAATTACGGATGTGATGAGGGCATTTACCCAGATAAGGACTTAATATTCCCGTCAAGTATTTGGCCAACAAATATGTAGGTGCTCTGATGTTACTGACAATGGGACGTAACGGCACCCCATCTTTGTGAACCTTAGGGAGCCCATAAAGTCTTGGCGGTACCGGACCTTGAGGTAGCAGTTTCTTGGCGACACCCTTCGGTAAATCCGCATCCTTGAGAAGCGCCCTCGTCTTGTTTTCCACCTTCTTTGTGGGGTCAACGCTGATCTTCCGGTAGGAATCGTCATTTAGCAGGCCCTGCATCTTTTCAGTGTAGTCCTTATGGGAGACAACAACCGTAGCATTGCCTTTGTCAGCCGGTAAGACAACAATTTCAGGACGCTCCCTCAGGTCACGAATAGCCGCCCTCTCTTTACTAGTGATGTTCGACTTCATGGGCTTGGATTTCGTCAACGCACGGCAAGTTTCACGACGTATTTCCTCAGCTGATTCAGGTGGAAGTCGAGCTGCAACTTGTTCAACAGCACTAATAATTTCTGCGACCGGTGTGAACTTGGGGGTAGGAGCAAAGTTGAGCCCTTTCCCCAAAACTGAGACCGCATCATCACTCAACTCCATGCCACTCAGATTGATGACAGTCTTGCACGGAACCTGCAGAGATGGTTTGTCAAGGAGGCGTGAGAACTTAGCTGTTTGACGTCCCGTTGCCTTCTTATTGGCGGAATCGGCTGCAACCGAAGTAACACCATCAATCCAATCCCAGGAAAAAGACGTGAAGTGACTAGCCAGTTGCAAATGCAGTTTGAATAGTTCCAGTGAGATGAGCTCAAGGCTACGGCGGGTGAAATGCACTCTCTCACGAAGCAATGCAAGGCTGGCCCGTTTCTTTATTCTCTTAGCTGCTGCAGAATCGATGTGATGCGTAACCTTAGCAAAATTTGGAACAACATTCTCTACGGCTAGCGTGCGGATCTCCGTGCCGGCGCGTTTCCACGAGCTCAGTCCGTCAGTTCACCTGATGATGGCGACATGTATGATCGCCGAAATATTGTGCCCGTTGGACACTATAGACCGGCAGTACACCCGTGGATATTTTGATTGTCAAATACGCCGGGAGAAACTGAAGAATCACATCATACACCTTTACGGGGAGGAGATGTATCGCAGCATGAAGAAATTTGAAAAGTTGCGCGACCGTAGATGCCCCTCGGGCATGGATGCATGGATGTTTGTATCGTCTTTAGTATAAGGTCGTTCATACGTAGTTTGTAAGTTTGGGGACTGATGACCCCGCAGTTAAGTCCCTTAAGCTTTACAAACATTTGAACAACATTTCCAAGATACTCTCCTCCTCATGGAAGACATGGGATTGATGTCCCGCACACACCTTACGTGTATCCAGTGAAGTTGAGGATGCAGTGTTTCCAAATAGTTGGATAGTCTGTGGAGGTCTGGTGAGTTGGACAGTCGAGTCTTGACAGCGTTAAAAATAATTCTCTCTCTGAGAAGCAGTGGAAACGTACTACACAAGACGATATGCAACAGCGTATTAGGCGGGTTTTGCCAGGCTGTTGGGTTCCCCAGCCAGCTGGCTAACAGTTTGAACCTTGTGAATGGACAGGTAGTCAGGGTTTCCCTAATGTGCTCAGAAACCGGAAGCGCTTGGCTGAGCGAGGGCAGCTATTCCAGATTACAACTGAAGTACAATATAGCCACAAACTTTATTCTAAAAATCAGAGAGTGATCATACAGCAAATATAATTATATGAGTAGATTACAATTTAAGTATTCCTTACAGATAAAAAGCCGATAAATTTCAGTACTATATTTACAATTATTGATACGCAGTGTTTATCAGTAACAGTTTAAGAAGCAAATGGGCAGCATTGCACCTTAAAAGATGTACCACATTATTTCTGTATTCTTTCAATAAACTTTGTTTTACTCTCTTGTTCTGCTTTTCGTTGAGGTAATAATATTCTTGTGTCAGAACATAGATTCCACCACAGAAAAACAAAACATGAACCCAGCAAAGCGCACTACATTTATATATGTATTTTATTATATTTAATATTATTCTTAGTAACGTTTGTTTTATGTTGTAGACTGCCACTTAAATATTTCATGGCCGATTAAAAATAGTAGTTATGCAGCAGATAATTTATATATAAACAATTATAAGTATTTGTGGACAAGAACTGAATATATTTGTATAAAAAGCCGTGATAAATTAAATACTAATTGTGTAACTATTTTTCGACGGCGGCAATATATTTCAACAATGAGACGCTACCTGAGCAAAGAGCTTCAGTCTCAATCGTTTTTAGTATTGTTGAATATATATTTGTTTGCTAAATATAACCAACATTTGCAGGGAAGGGGTCAAAGCATTTAATTCTGTGATATTCAAATATATAATATTCTGGAAGGGAAATTGTATTTTAAACATGAGGCGTTAGGATGTGAGGAAGGATACAATTTTGGGAGCAGGGAGAGCATGCTTTCGAACGCTTGGGGACTCGTAACTTGGACGTGGTGGTGAAAGGTTGTGACGCTGGACGGTCTGAAGCCGCGTTATGAACTTGTGATTTGAAGAGATAGGCATGTGTGGGCTTAGAAAATTTACGGGACTGTGACTGCAGAACTTATTCTCTGGTGAAAAGTGGTAAACTATGCACGGTAGTAGGGCAGCGGAACTGTGATAAATCAGCAAGCGTGTACACGTGTAATGACAAACTGTATTTTATAACAAGTACTGTAATCGCAGATTAATTTGGAACTACAATGTTCGATGGACTTCAGTAATTTACGAGTGATAATTTGGAACTTTTACTCTCGAGTGGGTGTGATACTTATTGTGCCGCTCATGAACAATAGTTTGGGAAATATTTAGTTATTTATCGATGTATAAAGCAGGACCACCTCCGCGTTTCATGTCTAATAAGAGTAATAAACTTCATTTATAAAGAATTACTTCGTGAGTGAATCACTTCTTTATCTTAGAACCCAATTTGTTGGTCATTCAGAGGTTTAATTTATGTTTGTTAAATATATTTTCACGTCATCATATGCAGATTGATAGACTAGCTAAACTACAGATTCATTATTGATCCTGTTTAAACAGACTGGTAAGCTGTTTAGGGCATAGAAGCTGACATACATAACTATGAACAGAGACAACGAGCCACAAACTTCTACTACCCTGAGTTATGTATTGCCCAATTCTTATTGGTGAGTACTGATAGGAAGGTCGCATTGTGAACTATGTGTTGTACGTGATCCTTACACTTATGGAGACCGTCCTAATGGATTGAAGTTTACGTGTGCAAAATTTCATAAAAATTGGAATAGAAATATAGATTTGTATGTAATACGTGCACACAAACACACAACACACACGGACACACTGCTTCATATATAAACATGAATGAGAAACTAACAACAGTTACATAATAATCTACAACATTTATTATCTAATTAATTTACGTTATTTTGAAAAAGTCTGTTTTACAGACAAAAGTGCGCGACTGTAAATTTTACAAAGAACGAATATTAGGCTGGGTGCATCCAAATAGTCTCTCAATTGGCGGTCAACGTTGACCTATATTTTCGTTTGATATAAAATTAAAATGAAGGAATTATTGGTATAGCAATGTAATGCAAGACTATTAGTTTACTAAAAATTTATTCCATAATGTAAATATTTTCCTGTTAAATCTGTCTTCACGCGAGTCCACTAAAGGCGCACAAGAATGATCGTGCGGTTCTAGGCGCCATGTCAGAGTTTGCGCGGCCTCTCCCGACAGAGGCTCGAGTCTTCCCTCGGGTATGGATGCGTTTGTGTTCTCCTTAGGATAGGTTTAACTTAGTTTACGTACTTCTAGGGTCCAATGAGCACAGTTGTTTGATCCCATAGATTTAGAAACATTTGAACACTTTTTTAAATCCTCGAGCAGTGGTTATTGGAGGGCCATGCGGTATGGCCGCGTGATCTAAGGCGTTATGCTACGGACTGGGTGGCCGTTCCCGTTTAAGTCCTCTCTCGTGCACGGGTGTGTGTGTTGCCTTTAGGAGAGGTGTAAGTTAGTTTAAGTAGTTCGTGAGTCTAGGGACCAATGATCATAGGTTTACAAATATTGAACTTTTATTGGAGGACGTTACTAATCCTTGTCGACTTCGCAAATCTGAAAAATATGGAATTGGTGAAATGTTAGGCGAATACGAGGGTGACAGAAATTGCTATCCAGGTGGAATTTTTAAATGCCTTTGACATCTTCACCCCATGTACTAGCGGTTGTGCACTATTCAACTTAAGTTTTTTACTGATTGTGGAAGCGATGTTGGGGCTCCAAATCCATCCTCTGCAAAGAGTAGTCTTACATATAGGTATCCAAAGTGCTTTTTTATTCAATACCGCCCCTAATTAGATCACTTTTAACGTCTCTCCATTATAGCTCACAACAATGTAGGTCTTCAGATTATAGTAGCGCCCTCAGTGTATGCGAACTCATCACACGCTGAAGCTCAGTTAATCCTGAAACACAAAATTTCGCCTCTCGGCTGGAGTTGGTTGGTTCCCGCGCGTCCAGTGACATCTGAGGCGCTTATCGTTCTGGAAGCCTGCATTGCCATACACCAGCTACGGATTCGGCGTTTTGCAAGTGCTGCTGAATCATCGACGCAGGCAGTGATACCCACAGCCGTTACAGAGTCTCAGATTTAGAGCCAGCGTTGTGGAAGAAATTTTACGGTTCGTTACTCTCTCATGGACCAGATAATAGTCATCTCGAGCTGCCGTCAAATTACGTGTTTCGTAACTGCGTGTAAACAGCTGCTGAACACTGGTTACGCAAACGCTGTATTGTTGTGGGTGCGTAAACTAAAAACTAAACTGTTGTAACAGTATAATTTATTATACACACTGGACGGTACAAGATATACATAAGTGACAGTACTGAGTTGGCAAGTAATGGACACAGCTAAGGTTTACATGTGAAACCGGCGAGAGCTACAACAAGGCCGGCCGCGGTGGCCGAGGGGACTGAGGCGCTCCAGTCACGGTCTGCACGGCCACTACGGTCGGGGGTTCGAATCCCCTCTCGGGCATGGATATTTGTGCCGTCCTTAGTCTTAGCTAGTTCATAAGTAGTTTGTAAGCTTAGGGACTCATGACCCCGTAGTTAAGTCCCATAAGTTCTGAAAAAATTTGAACATTTTAGCTACAACAGGACTGAGGCACGCCTCGCACACCGCGTGCTCGCCCGGTGCAGAAGGCGCTGCAGGTCCTCAGAGGCGGCGCCATCGTGCGGCGGACTCGGCCGTGGCGTGGCTTTCAAATGCCGCGGACGGACGGGACGCGGCTTGCAGTGGCGCGCTCCAATATCCCTCCCCTCTTCCGCGAAGCCGACATCGCAGGTGGAGGCGGAAGATGGCCAGCGATGCTGGATCGTGGCGGCCACAGGAGTCGCCCACGTGACCCTGCGCCGGGGGCGACCGCGGCGGGGCGGGACCCGGCCGGAGACGGCGAGCGCCTCCATCGCCTCATCTGTGTCCGAGGGGATGTCGTCCGCACGTCGCTGCGCGGCCAACCAGTCCGGGGGCACGTAGGGGGTGAAGTGCCCCGCCGGCGGCGACCAGGTCGTGGCAGGGTCCCCGCTAGCACAGGTGACAGTGGCGGAGAGGCCGGTCGCATCTCGACGTCGCCACTGAAGGAAGACGCCTCCCCTGCCGGCGCTCCCCCCACCACCAGTCCGGGAAACGACACGGCCGCGTCCGTAGCAGGACCCGAGCAGGCAGGAGGCGGGGGCGAGGGAGGAGCACCGGCCGGAGCGTTGACCCGCGGGAAGAGAGGCCGCACCTCGACGTCATCATCAGCTGCCGACTGTCGGCGTTGTGGACGCACATCCGTAGCGCCACTTCCCCGAGCCTCGTCGAGCGTCGGCTCCGACGGTAAGGCGTCGTCGTGGCGGTGGAAAGTGGGCGAGAATGCAGCAGAGGCTGCAGAGATGTAACAGAGTTAACATACTAGCCCGTAAGTCGGACGGAATAACGACACGAGGCTCGTCGGAATCGGTACTGATGAGGAGGACACCGTCGATAACTGACAGCTGGCGTCGAAGCTGGAAATAGGTACGCAGAGGGCCAGCCTCTTTGGCGGACAATCGCTCAGGCCACCCGGCGGTGACATGCTTAAGCACCTCCCGGAGCACAGGGTCCCGACGGGTGGCTTGCGCGACTCTATTGGCCGTAATCGGAAGTCGCTCAACTGCGTCGTGCAAACGTTCGTCAATCTGAAAAATCGCCACTTCGTCTTTGTCGAAGGAAGGGTCGGGGCCCATGGGCAGACGGGACAAGGCGTCGGCATTGGCAAGATGCGACGAGGGCCGATAATGAATTTCGTAGTGATAGGCACTCAAAAACAGAGCTCAGCGCTGGAGACGTTGCGAAGTCCGGTCTGGAAGATGAGAACACGGACCAAACAGTGCCACCAGGGCTTTGTGATCCGTGATAAGGTGGAATTTAATGCTATAGAGGAAGACATGAAACTCCCGAACAGCGTAAACAATCGCCAAAGCCTCTTTCTCAATCTGAGAATAATTACGTTGGGCATCTGACAACGTCTTAGACGCGTAGGCAATGGGCTGCTGGGAACCATCATCCAGTCTGTGGGCCAACACCGCTCCAATCCCGTACTGAGAAGCATCCGTAGCGCGGACTGGCTGTCGGCCTGGTGTAAATGTGCCGAGGCAAGCTGAAGACTTTAACATTGATTTGATGCGTGCGAATGCCGCCTCACAAGTAGCAGACCACACAAACTGAACACCTTTCTTTCGAAGGGAGTTCAAACGATGAGTGACCTCCGCCACGTTAGGAAGAAATTTGGAGTAGTAGCTGACCTTGCCCAAAAAGGACTGGAGTTCCTACAAATTCGTAGGACGAGGAAGATGGTCATTCGCCGTAACCAATTCCGACCTAGGGCGGACGCCATCTCTTGACACCAGGTGTCCCAAATACTCAATTTCAGGTTGAAAGGACTGTAATTTTTGAATATTGCATTTGAGGCCTGTCGCGTGCAATTTCGTGAACAAGAGCCGCAGGTTGTTTAAGTGATCTGTGCGGGAGGAACCGGTGACGATGATATCGTCCAGATAGTTCGCACAGCACGGAATGTCGTCCAATAACTGTTGCAAGAACCATGAAATATCGCGGGCGCACTCGCGACCCCAAACGGCAGACGTTTGTAGCGGTACAGCCCGAAAGGAGTATTGAGAACCATGAACTGTTGAGAATCAGAATCTAACGGAAGCTGGAGATACGCTTCCGCCAAATCAATTTTTGAAAAACACTCCTCGCCTGCCAATTTCGCATAAATGTCGTCCGGTCGGAGAATGGGAAAACAATCTATCACTGACTGCGAGTTAACCGAAGACTTGAAATCACCGCACAACCGAAGGGCTCCCGTTTCTTTATTATCACCAGAGGTGTCGCCCACAGGCTAGAGGAAACTGGTTCGATGATACCCAAGCCGTGCAACCGATCCAACTCGTCCTTAACCGCTGGGCGCAAAGCAAAAGGAATAGGCCGGGCGCGACAAAATTTCGGAACCGCTGTAGGTTCGAGGGTGATGTGCGCCTCGTAACCAATGGCCATTCCCAAACCCGCCGAGAAAAGTGCTTCAAACTCGCGGCAAAGGAAATCCAATTCATTAAACGGTATAGAGTCAGATACAAGATGAACAGCGTCGTGAACGCTGAAACCAAACGCCTTGAACGCATCCAGGCCAAAAATGTTTTCTGAAGCCGCGCTTGTGACTGCCAAAAACGTGACGGCGCGCACGACGTGCTGGTACTCCACCTCAATCGTAAACTGACCGAGAACTGGAATCGGCTGTTCATCATAGCCGCCCAAACGACGAGAAATTTTAACAAGAGGCGGCTGCCCAAATGCCAAATACGTATCCAAATTTACTACAGAGACAGAGGCACCGGTATCAACTTGAAAACGGAACGGACGATTTTGAATAAGAAGTGTGACATAAATCTTTGATGAAGTGACCTGCTCCTATCCAGGTGCGGTAGAAAGGCAGTTTACTTCCACGTGTGACTCGTCTGAATACGGCGGCCGATCGCGTGCAGAAGTCCGACAAACAGCCACCACGTGGCCTTGTTTACGGCAGGACGCGCACCGCGCGCGGTGGAAGGGGCAGTGCGGGCGATAGTGCGCACGAAAACAAACCGGGCAAGAGGGAAAGTCGCGTTGTCGCAATGGAATGGCGGAACGTAATCGGGAAGAGCACGAAGACGACGAAGAGGAGGGCGAAGAACGACGCCTGTGGGGGCGCGAGGACTGTACCGCCGCCACCTCTACCATTTCCTCAAACTGATCCGCTGCCGCCCGAGACACACCAAAAGCCTGTGCAATAGACAAAACCTCGTCAAGGGTTGGATCCTGTAACCGTAAAGCCTCGCGACGCACAGCCCTATCAGGAGCCGAACGGACAACGACATCGCGAATTGAGGAATCTGCATACGACTGCTGAGAATTTGCACACACAAAACCACACTTACGACTCAAACCGCGGAGGTCTGCCACCCAGGACTGATACGGCTGACCAGGTTTCTTTCTGCTTTGATGAAAATCCAGACGGGAAAGCACCACGTGCGTTTGCTGTCGATAATAAGAACTAAGCAATTCCGGCATATGGGAAAAAGACAACTCGGCGGGCTCTGACAGCGGAGCTAGTTTCCGTAGTAAACGAAAAGTATCGGGCTCGATCCACGACAAGAAGAAAGACTTTTGTAAGTCAGGATAAGTTACCTTAAAAGACGCAAAATGTTGCTGTAGATGCCGCACGTAGGAGTCCCAGTCTTCTTTAGACGCTTGGAAAGCTGGAGGAGCGGGGGGGGGGGGGGGAGGGGGGCACAGCGGGACGAGAAGACGTAATCCACTCTGTAAGCAAAACAAGTTGTTGCTGCTGTTGATCTAACTACTGCTGCTGCTTTTGGAGTAACTGAAGCAACGCCGGATCCATAACCACCGCAACAGAAAACACGCGTAAGAACGAAACTCGTCGCCAATTATGCTGTTGTAACAGTATAATTTATTGTACACACTGGACGGTACAAGATATACATAAGTGACAGTACTGAGTTGGCAAGTAACGGACACAGCTAAAGTTTACATGTGAAACCGGTGAGAGCAACTAGACTGAGGCACGCCTCGCACACCGCGTGCTCGCCTGGTGGAGACGGCGCTGCAGGCCCTCAGAGGCGGCGGACTCGGCCGTGGCGCGGCTTTCAGATGCTGCGGACGGACTGGATGCGGCTTGCAGTGGCGCGCTCCAACATAATCTCCATCTGAACAGACCTTGAAAGTGACAAAAGTAGCGCCATGTCGTCCTCAGGGGTAAGGCGTCAACATATGCTGTACGGAGGGTCATGTGGCGAGCACACAACAGTGTTCTCTGCCGTTTCCAGTTTTTGTGACCGTTTTGTGAGTGTAGGCCCTGTATCAATTTAAATGTTTTATAGGATGGCCAACACATTTTTCAAAGACAAACTCTTAAAGCTCCGTCAAAGAGAGAGCAGGAAGGTCTCGTGGACAGTACGCGCTGTTCTTCAGTCGACGAGATATATTCCTTACAACTATGAGCCACAATTACCGTTAATACTGTGGACTGCTGTAAATTCCAACCAAAATGCCAACCTGTAGAATAATGACTTAAGTTATGGTTATAGTTGATATAGGTTTTCGAAATCTGCTGCCTTGGAAGATCCCAAGGCGCGCAGAAGAAAATATTTTAGAAATTATCAATAAAAAGTGGCGAGTCTTTTTAAGACCAATAGACTTAACATTAGTGTTTTAACATGCTTTAGATGACGTCAAAGCAGCATTCTGTTAATGTAATTTCTTTCGAGAAGTATCACAAGCTGTATACCTACTGAACAACAGGAACATATTGATAGCTACTTTCATTTTACAAATGTTGAAACGTTTGTAGACCTATTAGACCGAACTGCTATGGTCATCAGCCGGCCGCGGTGGCCGAGGGGACTGAGGCGCTCCAGTCACGGTCTGGATGGCCACTACGGTCGGGGGTTCGAATCCCCCCTCGGTCATGGATATTTGTGCCGTCCTTATGCTTAGCTAGTTCATAAGTAGTTTGTAAGCTTAGGGACTCATGACCCCGTAGTTAAGTCCCATAAGTTCTACAAAGATTTCTGCTATGGTCATCAGTCCCTAGACATACAAATTACTTAAACTTCTTAAACTTACACTAAGGACAGAACACACAATCATGCCCGAGGGAGGACTCGAACATCCGGGGAGGGGGTACAGCCGTCCAGTCCGTAGCACTTTTATTTTCAAGTACGCAAATAGTAAAGGAAAGGACGAGTTTCTCATTACGCTATGCGAGATAAATTTCTTACATGTTTTCTTAATAACTTGTGCCTACGTATTAGCATCATGTTTCTTGTAGAGTTTGTAGCTAAACATAACTTTCAAGAGTATTTTTGGGTTAACTTTTCCGGAAATTTTAAAATGCATGTTTCACATCTTAACATTCTTTTGCATGTAACAATACAGTATATGCAAGTACACGTCTGTTTGCAATTATAATTAATAATACCCCTTTAATTCAGATTTGCGCCTATATCTATCCAAGTTTCCGCCTCCTGCAACACATTGTTCTGTTCTATCACGTGCATTCAAGATACACCATCTCCGACTTTTTTCTCAGAATTGGCTACAGATAGAAACATGTGGTTTGATTAAAATACACTCAAGACAATATCGCCCTCCCACCTGCCTGTCCGACGACGTGACTGAGAGACTGAAGAAAACCTTTTGGAGCGCCAAAGACCTGTGGAACATATTGCCTCCGAAGATGGCGTTTCCTTGAACTGTGCGCACACTCCTGCATGAGGACTTGAAAATGCGAAAAGTGCAGGGGGGCGGGTGCCGTCAATGTTAACGAAAAAATATTCAAATGTTTGTTAAGCTTATGGGACTTAACTACGGACGGTACAAATATCCATGCCCGAGGGGGGATTCGAAGCCCCGACCGTAGTGGCCGTGCAGACCGTTGATGATGATGATTGGCGTTTTATGGCACTCAACAGCGAGGTTATCAGCGCCCGGTGCAGACCGTGACTGGAGCGCCTCAATGTTAACGGATGACCTCAATGCTACGAGAGTGCCATCTTGTCAGGCAATGTTGACGCATGATGACGGCAGTAATGAGACTACTTTTACATCGACTGTGAGAATGAATGAGGCATGGATGCCGTTTTTCAACCCTGAAACGAAGCACCAGTCCCTACCTGTGCTGCAACTGTGTCAATTCGTCAAAGCAGCAGACTTCTAGAGAAGCGTCCGCAGCCACCGAGGAATCATGGAAACGTCGGTGTGAAAATTCTTTACAGCTGCAGGGAGATTACGTCGAGAAGTGGCTGAAGTTTCACAGCCTGAGTGTGATACGTTTGTGAGGATAAAATTAGTGGTGCCATAACTTGCACTGAAGAGCCTAAGAAACACTGGTATAAGCATGCGTATACAAACACAGAGATACCTACACACTCAGAGGACGGCGCTGCTGTCGACAGGTGTCTGGTACAGGCGTTGATGGGCTGCTGCTGCTACAACGGCAGATTACCACCATTTACCTGATTTTGAAAAATGTTCAAATGTTAACTGCGGGAACATCCGTCCCTAAACTTACAAACTACTTATGAACTACCTTATACTAAAGAAGACACAAACATCCATGCCCGAGGGGGGATTCGAACCCCCGACCGTAGCGGCCGTGCAGACTGTGACTGGCGCGCCGCAGACCGCTCCGCCACTACGGCCGGCCCTGAGTTTGAATATGGTGTTATGGTCGGTGCACGAGAGATGAGATACAGCATCTCCGAGGTAGCGATTGAGTATGGATTTTGCCATACAACAAGTTGACGAGTGCACCGTGAATATCGGGAATCCGGGAAAATATTAAATCTCCTACATCGCTGCGGCCGGAAAGGATCCTGCAAGAACGGGACCAACGACGACTGAAGAGAATCATTCACCGTGCCACAAGTGCAACCGATATGTAAATTGACGCGGATTTCAATGGCTTTTGGAGCCGAACGCCAACTCGTGTACCCCTGTAAACTGCACGACACAAAGCTTTACGCCTCGCCTGGGCCCGTCAACGCCGACATGGGATTGTTGATGGCTCTAAACGTGTTGCTTGGTCTGAAGAGTCTCGTTTCCAATTGTATCGAGCGGATGGACATATACGGGTATGGAGACAACCTCATGAATCCGTGAACGCTGGCATGAAAGCAGGGGATTGTTCAAGCTGGTGGAGGCTCTGTAATGGTGTGGGGTGTATGCAGTTGTAGCGATGTGGGACTCCCGATACGTCTACATGATAATAACAATTTCGTGTGGCTCATTGGCCTGGCGCAATTCTTTCAATTGGACGCCCCTTCGGCGACTTGCGTGTTCGGGGAAAGGGATCCTACAGCTTAACTTGGAATCCGAACCACGTGTCGTTTCTGGCGTTGAGTGGTGAGGGATGGGTTAAAGTGCAGACTAAAAAAATATGAGGTGCGACCGTGATCCGAAACCGCGACCCTTCGGTTTGCAGTCTACCACTTTACCCCAAGACCATCGTACCCGAGTACGTCTACGTCCGTGTCTAACAGATGACACTGATGTACGCATCCTGACAGATCACCTGCATCCATTCATATCCATAGCACATTCCGACGGACTGGGCAATAACAGCATGACAATGCGACAGCCCACACGTCCAGAATTGCTGCAGAGTGGCTCTAGGGACGCTATTCCGAGTTGGAACACCTCCGCTGGCAACCAACACCCCAGACATGAACTTTATTGAAAATTCCCAGGATGCCTTGTATGTGCTGTTCAGAAGAGATCTCCGCCCCTGGTACTCTTAAGGATTTAGGGACAGCCCTGCGGATGCATGGTGACAGTTCCCTTGACCACATGCGTGGTGACAGTTCCCTCGACCACATGCGTGGTGACAGTTCCCTCGACCACATGCGTGGTGACAGTTCCCTCGACCACATGCATGGTGACAGTTCCCTCAACCACATGCGTGGTGACAGTTCCCTCGACCACATGCGTGGTGACAGTTCCCTCGACCACATGCGTGGTGACAGTTCCCTCGACCACATGCGTGGTGACAGTTCCCTCGACCACATGCATTTGGTGACAGTTCCCTCGACCACATGCGTGGTGACAGTTCCCTCGACCACATGCGTGGTGACAGTTCCCTCGACCACATGTGTGGTGACCGTTCCCTCGACCACATGTGTGGTGACAGTTCCCTCGACCACATGCGAGGTGACAGTTCCCTCGACCACATGCGTGGTGACAGTTCCCTCGACCACATGCGTGGTGACAGTTCCCTCGACCACATGCGTGGTGACAGTTCCCTCGACCACATGCGCGGTGACAGTTCCCTCGACCACATGCGTGGTGACAGTTCCCTCGACCACATGTGTGGTGACCGTTACCTCGACCACATGCGTGGTGACAGTTCCCTCGACCAGATGCGTGGTGACAGTTCCCTCGACCACATGCGTGGTGACAGTTCCCTCGACCACATGCGTGGTGACAGTTCCCTCGACCACATTAGTTGAGTTTACGTCACGTCGTGCCGCGGCACTTTTGCGTGCTTGCTGGGGCCCTATACAATAATAGGCAAGGCGTGCCAGAGTCTTTCGCGTTCAGTGTAAATGCAGCTCGTAGGTAACGTGTGTCACACAGGAATTAGGGCTAGTCTACACGACGACACCAGGGTGCAACACTCGTTGCATGAAATGAATTGCGCGCAACTGGTTTCGTGTATGTCTGTAGACTAAACACCTCAGTTTCGTTTTTTTGTGAGTGCAGTAGTCGCCGTAGAATAGAAGTTTTGGTAGCTGTAAGAGTTGTGGCGGAGCTATTGCTTCTCTGTTTGAAGTCGCTGCATAAGACTAAACATAAAAGAAATAAGAATCGTGTTTGGCTTCGTGACTGGATTTAAAAAAAAAAAAAAAAAAAAAAAAAAAAAAAAAAAAAAAAAAAAGACGTCAGCTCGGTTGCTCAGCGATCTTGCTGAAAGGCACGGCCAAATTTCCTCCCCTAATTCTTCCCTAAAAATCAGAGCGTATGATCCGTCTCTAATGACAACACAGTCGACGGGACGTTAAACCCTAAGCTTGCTTCCTTCCTACCAAACTTGCTGTAAGAAATTGTGATTGAAGACGCTAGAAGTTATTTTAATCAACTTAGAATGTCACCAGAGTAGTTCACGTTCCTTTTAAACAGAGTTAGTAATGCAGTAAAGAAGCCAGATACTGTTATGCGTGAAGCATTGTTACCAGAACTGAAATTACAAATTGCATTACGTTTCTTGTCAAGTAGGTATTCGTCTCTACAGTACCTGTACCGTGTTCCGAAACCCACAATTGCCATAGATCGTTTGTATAGGTATTTCGAATCGAATGTATTTTTAGTCTGCAAGTCACTAGTTGTTAACCCAACAATATTTAGATCACGAATAATTGCTTCAAGAGTACTAACACACCGCCGTTTATTCCAGAAATTTTCATCGTTAAAATCCAAAACCGAACTATTTCTTCCGTTCCCCACTTTGTTGTATTTTGTTCTCTTTTTGTCTATAACCTAACCTAAAAACACGCGCAACCAGTTTCGCCAGAGTTGGAAGGTGCCGAAACTATTTAGTTTCGCCAGCGAGTTGCGCGTACGCCTGTCGCGCATGCGCACTGGCCAGTGGCGCAGTTTCATGAAACCTAGTGTCGTCGTGTAAACTAGCCTTAATGTCCGACGCAGCAAATCTATCAGTTTCTCCCGCTATGTTTTCACGCCTGCCGGCTGCGGACTCTGCAGAAAGTCGCGAGCTGTACGTTGCACGGCGGACTGGCGCGCCAGCGCATTCTGTTTGACCGAGTCGATAAATTCCAGTGCAATACAAGCTCCACGTGGGTTTCCACTCCCTGTTTGACAGAGCCTTTATGGCTATTTCGGGTACTGCCCGATGCAGGTGTCATTCCGTTCACGTCGACGAGATGTACTGGTACTTGCTGTCGTGTTTTATCTCTACGTCTACATATACATAGATTCTCTGTAAATCACATTCAAGTGCCTGGCAGAGGGTTTATTAACCACTTTCATAACTTTTCTCTACCGTTCCATTCTCTAATAGCGCGCGGGAAGAAAGAACACCTAAATCGTTCCGTTTTCGATCTGATTTCTCTTATTTTATTGGGATGGTCATGTCTTCCTAAGTTGGTGGGTGATAGCAAGATATTTTCACATTCAGAACTAAAAGTCGGTGATTGAAACTTCGCAAACAGATCACGCCGCAATGAATAACGTCTTTCTTTTAATGATTTCCACCCCAATCCGTGCAACATTTCCGTGACGCTTTCCCCCCGTAACGTGATAGATCAACACGAGCTGCGCTTCTCTGAATCTTCTCAATGTCTTCCGTCAATCCCACCTGGTGAGGGTCCCACAAGGGGCAACAGTACTCCAGGAGAGGACGCACAAGTGTGATGTAGCCAGTCTCTTTGGTGGAGCTGGTGCATCTTCGAAACGTTCTGCCGATGAAACGTAACCTTTGGTTCGCCTTCCCCACAATATTTTCTGTGTGTTCTCTCCAGTCAAAGTTGTTCGTAATTGTAACTCCTAGGTATTTGATAGAATCTACGACCTTAAGGTTTGACTGATTTATCGCGTAATTGATGTTCAGCGGATTTCATTTAGTGGTCACGTGTATTACTTCACACTTTTCTTTATTTAGTGTCAATTGACAATTTTCGCACCATGCAGAAATTTTGTCTAATTCTCTTTGCAGTTGCTTTTGATCCTCTGTTGACTTAATTAACCGATAAACGACAGCATCATCCGCGAACAATCTAAGGGAGCTATTCAGATTGTCTCCTAAATCGTTTATAAACACGAGGAAGAGTAGGGCACCTATAACGCTTCCCTGTGGAACGCCAGATATAACTTCTGTTTTACTCGATGACTTACCGTCAATTACAACGAACTGTGTTCTTTCTGATAGGAAATCGTGAATCCAACTGCACAATTGGGGAGATATTCCATAAGCACGCAATTTCATAAGAAGCCGCTTGTGGGGTAAAGTGTCAAAAGCCTTCCTGAAATCCAGAAATATGGAATCGATTTGAGATCCCTTGTCGATGGCACTTAACACTTCATGTGAATAAAGCTCTCAGTGACAGCTCCTCAGGGAACGCGACTGATTCTGCACAGATGCTGCCGGATTATGTGTAAGTCGTCTATCTGCATTGTACGTTCACATAAAAAAATGTTCAAATGTTTGTAGAGCTTATGGGACTTAACTACGGGGTTATCAGTCCGAAAACTGACAAACTACTTATGAACTAGCTTATACTAAAGACGGCACGAACATCCATACCCGGGGGGGATTCGAACTCCCGACGGGGAACGGCCTCGCGCATCGTAACATAGCGCCTCAATGCGCTCGGCCGCTTCGCCGCGGCACGCTCACATCCTTGTAGTCTGACCGGACATAACAGAGAGTGGAAGAAATTTCGTTCGTCAGTGCAATATAGGACACATACTTACGCGTCATGAAATGGCTTGCCATAGGGTGCGTAACACGATTACCTATGATTAGCATAGCCGGAAAGTGTGACAGCTCGCGTGGCGTTCCTCATTTTTTAACGTCAGTATTACTTCAATTACTTTCATCCAGCGATCCCATACGTACTTTACTGTGATTACCAATATAGACGTAACTAACTTTCAGTCCTGGAACAGAATATACGAGGGCTGGAATTTCAATAGTGGCAAGACTTCTGTGGAAACACTATGCAATGGAATCTACCATTGTCACTGACAGCACACGTTGTTGATATACCTACCTTACCTCCGATGCATTCGTCTGTCCCACGTCAGCGGCGTGCGCACAATCGAGGCAAACACAGTCACCAGTGATCGAGCCGTCTAACGTAACGGTGCCACAATGTTATCGAAACAGGAACAACAGAGTTCAATCAATATTTAATGTGCCAGAAGTCGTACAGCACGACAGAATCATCAAGATCAGAGCTCCAGTATTGTGAAAGTTGTCGTGATTCTCGTGTACGACTGTGATGGTGTTATCCTAACGCATTACTTTCATCCCCGGCATACCGTCAGAGTATTACTGATCGTTTTTGGAGTATCACATGCGAATAGCTTTGCGAAAGAAGAAGCAACACTTTCTACTCAACACACCCATCATTTTGCACGACAATGTGCGGCCGTATACAGCGCATGCTGTGGCTGCTCTGTTCGGTCGATGGGACTATGAAGTACTGTACCATCTACCAAGTCCTTGTGACTTTGATTTGATTCCGAAGACGAAGGAACCACTTCGTGGCGTTCGCTTAAGAACTGTTCCAGAGCTACGACAGGAAGTAGACCGCTCCATTCACACCATCAACAGAACAGGCTCTGCTAACAGTATACTTCGCCTTCCACAAAGCTGGCAATGGGTTGTACACAACGCTGGTGACTACTTTGAAGGAGCCGGCCGCGGTGGCCGAGGTGACTGAGGCGCTCCAGTCACGGTCAGCACGGCCACTACGGTCGGGGGTTCGAATCCCCCCTCGGGCATGGATATTTGTGCCGTCCTTAGTGTTAGCTAATTCATAAGTAGTTTGTAAGTTTAGGGACTGATGACCCCGTAGTTAAGTCCCATAAGCTATACAAACATTTGAACATTTTACTTTGAAGGACAGTAACAGGTGCAAACATGTAACACTTTTGTCTCGGTAAGGCGCCTCGCTGCGGGGCGTGCTGTTGCTCGCCGTCGGAGGTTCGAGTGCTCCCTGGGGCATGGATGTGCGTGTGTTGTCCTTGGGTTAGTTTACCTTAGTTTAAGTAATTTGTGAGCTACGGACTGATGACCACGCAGTTTGGTCCGATATATTTACAAACATTTCAAATTTCATATTGATCGCAAACGTTGTTTTAGCGTTCTAAACATCACACATAGCGAAATATTAGACCTCAAAGATGGCAACGACGGCGCGATGTGTGCCGTATGTGCTCAGCAAGTTTTGCTGCCCTTTCTTGCAGCCTGCTGTAAACAGAGCACTATCAGTACGCACGCATTGCTTACATTGTTTAGTCTACCGGCGTCATTTTGCTGTGCTGCTGTCGGTGACAAACTGGGAAATACATAGTGACATATTTCTCGTATGTTTCGGACAATACTTCCCCTGTTTTAGTAAGGCTTGTGATATTCACGATCCATTCGTCAATATGCCGATCTTCAATTATAAAAATGTAAAACCAATCTGGAATAGTACAGTGCTTTCTAAAAATGAGGTTCAGTTTAAGGTATAATTTAACTACATTAATGCCTTTATAAAATATTTTTACATCAAGAGTTTTAATACAACATGTGTAATGTGTTACAAGTTTTTTATATTAATTTTCCCTTTGAGTTTAAAGTGTTTAGTCCGTTCGATATCTATCCCTCACATGTTCGGTCATCTAATCCCGATACTAGTATGAGATGACCAAGTGGTACAGTGTAAAAATAAAAATAAAAATAAAATAAATAAATGAAACGTTTGTAGCTAGTATCAAATTTAGTATGTTTTGTAAACAAAATCGACTTTTGCCTTTTATGTAGTGAAAACGCAATTTATAAAATTGTTTAGGTTATTCTTATGTAATAGTTCTGCAATGCTGTCTTTTGGAAGCATCATGGCCCTCTATCACGGATTTACTCTATCCAACGATAAAGTCAAATTGTCTGTCTTCATCTCCATCTCGAAGGTGTTAAATGGGCCTTCAGTTAAACATACGAATTCGTGCATACGTAATGTCCGCCATACGCTTGTGTGTCGAACACCGCTACGTGCAAAATTTTACATGTGCGTGTTGAAGAAGTACATTCTACCGACTGAATAATGCCTTCTACTTCCTCTACAGTCTGTTCGTTTAAACGTTCAGATTTCATATCCTGAAGCTGGTAGTCTACGGTTAGAAATGACGTATGCCGAATTCTCTACAAGCAGCAGCAGCAGCGTGGGCATGGCCGTGCGTTCTAAGGCGCCTTGCTGCGGAGTACGCGCCTGCTCCCCGTCGGATGTTCTAGTCCTCCCTGGGGAATGTGTGTGCGTGACGTCCTTAGCATAATTTAGATTAAGTAGTTTGAAAATCTAGTGACTGAGGACCACTGTAGGTTAGTTCCATAGCTTTACAAATTTTCCATGCAGCAGCAATAACGTTTTCATTGCGAGACCCACACACGAACACCATATCGGCATACTCAGCGTGCGTAAATCTGTCCAGAATGTTTATACGCTACAGTACAGAAGACTGTGACCACAAATCACAATGAAAACGTCAGTGTAAACTAAAGCACGACTGCGCAACTTGAACGTCAACACTCTACTGTTGACATTTCATAAATACGGCCATAGCAGCCGGTGTACCAATACACGTAAAGAAAATGCTTTGAACTCAACTGTATCTCTGTACCCAAGAAAAACTTGACACATTTTATATGGCATTTTTTTTTTGCCATTCGTATATACTACCACATCCTGAAATATGTACTGTACCTCGTGAAACACCTTGTATAATTATAATTACATATAGTGTCAGGTACGGGAACTGATCAAAATCAAGCATTCAGATGGAAACAAAAATTACAATCGCGCCGTTGTTCGTGTATCACGCTAACCGTAATTTCTAACCAAACACTAAAACGGCCAATCATATTGTACATTACAGTCAAATTTACAATATGTAAATTTCGAACATAAATATAAACTGTTATAAAAAAATATTTATGAAAATTGAAATACACAATTTGGTGTTTGTTCTACAGGCCTGTTTATTTTGTTAATCGATTTTCGGCTTATTAGTCCTTCATTAGAGATTTACTGAAGTACAGTCAAAGAACTTGACAACGCCACGATGGAGGCACAGTTAGGAGGTGGTAACGTGTAGCACAGAAATTTTCGCTTTTAATGCAGTGGCCGAGCGGTCTGCGGCGCTCCAGTCACGTTCTACACGGCCACTACGGTCAGGGGTTCGAATCCCCCCTCGGGCATTGCTATTTATGCCCTCCTTAATATTAACTCATTCATAAGTAGTTTGTAAGTTTAGGGACTGATGACCCCGTAGTTAAGTCCCATAAGCTATACAAACATTTGAACTTCTTTTTTTTCACGTTGAACATCGTTTTTATACGATTTTTGTCTCAAGTTAAAATAGGGTGCCCCACCTAACTCTACTAACTCATGTATTTGCGAAAGGAAAAGAATGTGAAACATACAATTGCCCAGTGATGCTCCTATGCTACGGATTTATACATGCAATGAAATTAACACCACTTCATCAATTTCAACATACGGTTAGAAGTTATTAAACATTTTCCTTCAGTTATGAGAAATAGAAGTAAAGCTATCGAACGCAGCCGCGGTGGATTAGCCGAGCGGTCAAAGACGCCTCGCCTCCTATGCTACGGATTTATACATGCAATGAAATTAACACCACTTCATCAATTTCAACATACGGTTAGGAGTTATTAAACATTTTCCTTCAGTTATGAGAAATAGAAGTAAAGCTATCGAACGCAGCCGCGGTGGATTAGCCGAGCGGTCAAAGACGCCTCGCCTCCTATGCTACGGATTTATACATGCAATGAAATTAACACCACTTCATCAATTTCAACATACGGTTAGGAGTTATTAAAGATTTTCCTTCAGTTATGAGAAATAGAAGTAAAGCTATCGAACGCAGCCGCGGTGGATTAGCCGAGCGGTCAAAGACGCCTCGCCTCCTATGCTACGGATTTATACATGCAATGAAATTAACACCACTTCATCAATTTCAACATACGGTTAGGAGTTATTAAACATTTTCCTTCAGTTATGAGAAATAGAAGTAAAGCTATCGAACGCAGCCGCGGTGGATTAGCCGAGCGGTCAAAGACGCCTCGCTGCGGAGCGCGCGGTTTGCTCTCCGTCGGAAGTTCGAGTCCTCTCTGGGGCATGGGTGTGTGTGTGTTGTGTGTGTGTTGTCCTTAGGTTAGTTTAAGTTGTTTGTAAGCTACGGACTGACGACCACGCAGTTTGGTCCAATAGATTTACAAACATTTCGAATTTCATATTGATCGCAAATGTTGTTTTAGCGTTCTAAACATCACACATAGCGAAATATTAGACCTCAAAGATAGCAACGACGGCGCGATTTGTGCCGTATGTGCTCAGCAAGTTTTGCTGCCCTTTCTTGCAGCCTGCTGTTAACAGAGGACTATCAGTACACACGCACTGCTTTCATCGTTTAGTCTACCGGCGTCACCTTGCTGTGCTGCTGTCGGTGACAAACTGGGAAATACTCAGTGACGTATTTCGCGTATGTTTCGGACAATTCTTCTCCTGTTTTAGTGTGGCTTGTGATATTCACGATCCACTCGTCAATATGCCGATCTTCAGTAATACAGAAAAATTAGATATGATATTAATTTTCGGCGAATGTCACAGAAATGCAGCTACAGCTTTAGCAGTGTGCGCTGAACGCTATCGTGATCGACAAAGTCCTCTGCATCGTATGTAGCATTCCCCATACATGCACAAGTCTCACGGAAGCAGGCAGCTGGGCACTTAGAATGCGTCAAGTTACGATAACAGCGATTAAAAGTGGCAACGGAATTACTGTCCTGGCCGCTGTAGCCCACAATCCAGAGGAGAGGAGTGTGCGACAGATTGCACGCGGTTCAGGAATAAGCCCTAGTTGTGTCGGGGAAATTTGCTTAGGCACACGTTCCATCTGTATCCCTCACTCCACCAGGAACCGTTGGGGAATGGTTTTGAACCACGCACTGAATTCTGTCGTTTTGCCCTTCAGCGGTTGCCAGGTCACCCTGACGCCCTGTGTTATACATAGTTTACCGACGACGCTTCGGTAACATTTCATGATCATGTCAATCTGCGGAATATGCACCACTAGTTGTATTGTATAGCTTATGGGACATAATATGCACCACTGGTCCATGTGAGATATTTACTTGCTTTGCGCAGTTGCTCATCGACAACAGTGACGTGTCACTGTTTGGTGCGACATCGTTGTTACCAGGACTGTAGGTCATTATTTTTTACGAACAAATATTTACTGGACGGCGATAAGCATCATTTCTACAAGACACTGGTCTGCGGCGCGCCGGTCACAGTCTGCACGGCCGCTACGGTCGGGGGTTCGAATCTCCCCTCGGGCATGGATGTTTGTGTCGTCTTTAGTGTAAGGCAGTTCATAAGTAGTTTGTAAGTTTAGGGACTGAGGACCCTGCAGTTAAGTCCCTCAAACTTAACAAGCATTTGAAAAACATGTGCAAGACACTCTCTTCCTCTTCGTGGAACCGTCTCTAATGACCTAGCTGTCGATGGGACGTTAAACCCTAAACTTCCTTCTTCATTCTTCTTCGTGGAAGACATGGGATTGATGTCCCGCACACAACTTACGTGTGTCCAGTGAAGTTGAGGATGCAGTGTTTCCAAATAGTTGGATAGTCTGTGGAGGTCTGTTGAGTTGGACAGTCTAGCCTTGACGGAGTTAAAAATAATTCTGTCTCTGAGAAGCAGTGCTACACAAGACGATATGCAACAGCGTATTAGCGCAGTGTGTCTGGTAGTACCTGTGGAAACACTACAATCCGTGCAACACTCAGTCGTTCTCCGTCTCCACGAGCAAACAGTGGATACTTCGAACGTCATAGGACGTGACGTTATCGGTTATCTCTGAGTACATTTTCCGTGCTGGTTGTCATGCACAAACTTCAAGTTTCCGTCGGCTGTATACTTCTAATGATCGTGTTTTGAACAGTTGAACCACGTCTTATCACTAAATTACAGCTTCGAGTTTCGTTTTTGAAAGAAAAAAATTACCTGTGACGTGTAAAGAAATTTAAATTTGTGTTGAAAGTGG
Organism: Locusta migratoria; assembly: GCA_026315105.1. Lineage (NCBI taxonomy): Eukaryota > Metazoa > Arthropoda > Insecta > Orthoptera > Acrididae > Locusta > Locusta migratoria. The sequence goes on along the minus strand of CM048755.1, from coordinate 731,857,717 downwards.
TGTCTGTATGGCATATGCATTTCTGCACATTGTGTGAGGCCCTCACAGTAGACTCTTAGGAATCTATGAAAATTGCGCCGTGTAAAATTTGCGTCCAACTCGAAATTTGTGAAATCTGCTCTCCAATACCGTGAAAGACAGGTGCGGACAACTGACTATGGGTCAAGGCACGAATTTTAATAGCATTTGCCCTATCATGAATTTCTCTGCTCTCGTGTATTGTTGCATGATTTTTAAGTCTTTCGATAAAATTCTTGTTGACCTGCCGAAACAAGTAAACGTCACGAAGTTGACAAAGAAAAGGTGCATTTCGTTGGTATAACTTTAACTGTGCAGGTCGGTTGACCATCATCACAAATTCCTGTCGTAGCGCAACATGTTGATTTGGCCACCCCAAGAATCCAGAATTAAGCAAACATTTATTTTTCTGCACACAAGGTTTCAGAACATGACCCTCTCTGTGTATCATAAATAAAACTGCTGTAAACGAAGAATAAACTTAACTGAATATTAATCACACCTCCCGACTTAAAATAAGGTAAGAAAAGGTATTAAAAATACGAAAATATTATCAAATACATCGAAAAGAAAACGATCAAAACATTGACATTTTGGAGGTCCGAACCTGAATCCAGTACAAGCCATGGACCGTTCGACAGGCGACGGCGCTCACGTTTACAAGTAGCCGAGCTACAGTTTGAAAACACGAAAACTTCATTACTCGAGCTTCACTAACTTTTGACTCCATATATATTACCGCAGAAAATGTTCATCTTTAGACGATCTTTCGATGTGTAGCATCAACATTGACCTTAATTTTTTCAAAAACCACTGAGTGTGTAGCAAAAATTCTGAATCACGTGTCTTGATATTCAATAATGAACATCCATGCAAAACTCGACTGAAATTTGTGACCTCTTGTCATACCCTCTGCCGGTCGCGGTGGCCGAGGGGACTGAGGCGCTCCAGTCACGGTCTGCACGGCCACTACGGTCGGGGGTTCGAATTTACTAGCGATTTACACCTTATGGTGTATACTTATCTTTATTTCGCCCTGCGCTTATGTTCTAATGTCTGGTATTCGATGGTAGAACGAGACATTACAACCACACAGATCTGTTCAGAGATGTTGTACCCATATTGTACATAAAGCGATTTGTTACTCTATATTGATAGTTTTTCTTTCTCCTATGAGCCTCCTCAAACTAAATACTCTATGAACTTGTCCGCCTCCGTAGTCTAGTGGACAGCGTGGTGGGTTTGGTTCCCGGGCGGGTCGGAGATTTTCTCCATTCGGGGACTGGGTGTTGTGAGCTCCTCACCATTGACACGTAAGTCGCCGAAGTGGTGCGGTCTAACGGTCATAAATGCTACACAAAATCATCATCTACGAACTTGAATCGCGCACCTAACTGCTTCTCTTCACGTAATTTGAGCAACGTCAGTGAGCCGCGTCCCACAACGAAATGTTCAAATGTTTGTTCAACTTATGGGACTTAACTACGGGAACATCAGTCCCTAAACGTACATACTACTTATGAAATAGCTAATACTAAGGACGGCACAAATATCCATGCCCGAGGGAGGATTCGAACCTCCGATCGTAGTGGCTGAGCAGAACGCGACTGGCGCGCCGCAGACCGCTCGGCCACCGAGGCCAGCCGTTCCACAACCTCCACTTAGTACGTTGAAATTCGGAATAGGTTTACCTAATTCTCCAACTTTAACTTTCTCAGCGAATGATCTACTGCATTAGTGCCTCGTTAGCAGTTGATCTACAGTACTCGCATGTTGCTTGCACAGAAATTTACGCGCACTTTCAAAGAAAACACTGCGCTGTATAGCGAAGCAACAGCGCTCTCCAGTAGCGCTGAATGATGTGGAGCTGCCAGGAATGCAGGACCGTAACTGTCAGCAGAGATGACGTCACATCTCAGCGTGAGCAGGGAAACGCAGGCAGAGAGCTGCTGAGGTCCATTTCAGCGCACGACACTGCGGTTTCTATTAATTGCAGAAACAGTACTCTAAAACATCTTTTCTTATGTTTTGTTTGCGTCCAACTATGAATGCAAAGTAATTACTTCAGTGCCATTTTCAATTCTCGTTCGAAGAGAAATCACATATTTTTAGCAGGAGATTTACAGTGGGCTGTATCACGTTATAACACGATCACCGGCCGACAGTGGGTGAGATACATGCACTGAAATAACGAAAGTCATAAGATAATAATACGCCGGTCGGGGGTTCGAATCCTCCCTCGGGCATGGATATTTGTGCCGTCCTAGTTCGTAAGTAGTTCATAAGTAGTTTGTAAGTTTAGGGACTGATGACCCCGCAGTTAAGTCCCATAAGGTTAACAAACATTTGAACATTTTTAATAATACGCACAGACACAGCTAACGGTAGTATCGCACTCACAAGGAATAAATGGCCGTTTATTGGCAAAGTTATCATTTGTGCTCCAGTGATTCATGTGAAAAGCCTAGCAACCTGATTATGGCTGCACGAAGGAACTACCAGACCTTGAACGCCAAATGGTAGTTGGAGCTAGACGCAAGGGACATACCATTATTGAAACCGCAAGGGAATTGAATATTTCGAAATCTACAGTGTCAAGTGTGTGACGAGAATTCAAAGTTTAGGCATTACCTCACAACCTGGACAACGCAATGGCCGGCGGTCTCTGTTTCAGTAGTCAGTGCTAACCTGTAACCAACACTGCATGAAATAACCGCAGAAATCAGAGTGGGGCGTATCTGTTTAAGACAATGCGGCACAGTTTAGTGTGGTGGCAGATGACCGACTGCAGTGAATTTGCGAACAGCACGACATCAACTGCAGTCCTAGCATGAGTTCGTCTCCATATCTCTTGGTCGCTAGACACATGTAAAATTGTGGTAGGGTCAGATTAGTCCTGATTTCAGTTGGTCAGAGCTAATAGTAGAATTCAAATGAGGTGGCAAACTCCACATACTCATGGATCCAAAGTTGTAAACAATTCACTGTACAAGCTGGCGAACGCTCTACAATGGTGTTTCTTGTTTATACATGGAATGGACTAGGTCCTCTGCTCCGATTGATTCCATCATTAAATGTTCAAATGTTTGTATAACTTATGGGACTTAACTACGGGGTCATCAGTCCCTAAACTTACAAACTACTTATCAACTAGCTTATCTTAAGGACGGCACAAATATCCATGCCCGAGGGGGGATTCGAACCCCCGACCGTATTGGCCGTGCAGACCGTGACTGGAGCGCCTCAGTCCCCTCGGCCACCGTGGCCGGCCGATTACATCATTGACTGGAAATGTTTATGTTCGGCTACGTGGAGACCGTTTGCAGCCATTCATGGACTTCCTATTCCCAGATAACGTTGGAATTTTTATGGATGCCAATGCGCTTTGCCCGACATGTCCCCCAGTGAACATTTACCGGACATGTGATCCTTCAGTTTCTCCCGGCGTATTTGTTGCTCGAATAGTCCGGGTGTACTGACGATTCATCGTGTCCAACGGGCACAATATTTCGGCGATCATACATGTCGCCATCGTCAGGTGCAATGAGGGGGAAGATTTATTATAGGAGAGATAGTACGCACCATAGATGATCGTTGCTGTGAACATCAGAGTCACACTCGACTTACATATTCTAACAAGTCGGCGGTTGCAGAGCACTGTTTGTCCGAAATTCATGAGATGGATTACGAACGTACCAGGACCTTGGCACACACTTCAAGATACTGGTAGAGGGTTGTTAGAGAGGCCATTGAGATCTGCAGCAGGGAAGGGCTCATCAACCGAGACTACGGCTGCAATCTGAGTAAAGCTTGGGAACCAGCAATGAGTCTAATTAAGGAGAGGAAACTCAGCAAAGAAAACGAACTGGCGACTAGAGATGACGAGGCAAGTACACCGACGCGGCCACAGACATCGACACCAGCGGGAATATAAGACGGCCACACGCCTTGGGAACTTTATTTCTCGTAATTGGAAACGTCCCCATGCCCATGGAACGTTCCAAATTGGGAGAAATAAAGTTCCCCTTTTTATTCCGAACCTACTACAAAATAAACAGAGCCACCACAGCATTCCCTAAGCTGACGCCCAATAGAGTAGTTGCTGTCGAGTCGGCCACCTCAGTTCGTCAGCGCACCTGACGATGGCGACATGTCTGATCGCCGAAATATTGTTACCGTTAGACACTATGAACCGGCAGAACACCGATGGACTGTTCGAGAATTTACGAGACATAATCGAGAGGTCAATTCGTACACAAAATCCTGCATCATTTTCGCAAGTATGGAGGCAGCATAGCTGAGTCAACACCTCCTAGCGACAAGGCCTTACAACATCCCGTGTCACGTCACACCGAGAGGCCGCGATCGATATCTGATTGGCTGGCCGCAGACACAGACTTGTGGGGCTTGTCTCTAGGAGGTGTTGGCTGAGTATTCCTGCGAGAGGCATCCAACCACTCTTTGAGTCCGTTCCGCGTCGATTTGGTGAATTTCGCCTGGCAACCAGGACGAACCAAACGCTATTAGGATGTAACCCATGACTTTTGTTACTTCTATGCATGTTGGCTAAAACTGAATGTGTTTTGCCATCGTGGTCAGCCTCTGTTTAGTCGCTCAAGGCCTGTCATTCAGGAAATGGTTCTGTTCAGGATGCATGGACATCTATAACAGCTATACTGATTAGTAATACAAGTTTTATTTACAGTAATAAACAATACTCAACTTTTATACATAGTTCTTTCTCTTCTCTTCTCGTGGCGGCGTCTTACACGATGCTAGCTGCGCTGAGTCCTAGTAACTGCCTATTTCGAAGCCAACTTCAGAGCATGTCGGCCTAGATATAGCCACTTGTAGAAGGCGCGCTTCTCCGGTTTCTCCCTCCAGGATGCGCTGCGCCGGCGTGTGATTGGCTGCCGGTCGTCCGCTGCCTTCTGCACGATCGTTCTCGAGCATCTGGCGGGTGGCGCTGACTTTACGCGACAACAGAATGCTCCGACCAACGATGAGTCTCAGCGCCTCTCATACATATCTTCACCAATTCTTCATTATTTTCTGAAATGTTAGTTAATATTGCTAGGATTTTTTTTATTTTAATAATTTATTATTGTCCCTGTGAGAATGTGTAGTTGTTTTACTTTTAAGTGGATTTGTGAAAATCTAATGGCAGTCTGAATGTGGGTAGTGATAGCTCGCTTTGCATGGTTCTCTCTGGCTCAGAGTCGCTGTTAGTCAATGCGACCAAAGACGTTTCTACACCCTTTGGTTACAAGCCAGTCAACCAGCCTTCTGCAGAGCGACTCTTGAGATCTTCTCTTCCCACCACCGCTGGTTTCTTGGATTTCCCAGTTTCCCATAGCTTTTCTGCGCCTCCTGGCCGCTCGGTGGTCAGTTTGTGCTGGGATCGTGGTGAGGTAAGGTTGGTTCTGCTCCTGTGCCCGCGGAGATGGTAGCGATTCGTTCTCTAGCATGTTTAACTTAGACTCTTGAACTTAGATTCATTTTTCGGAAGATTATTCTTTTTTTATTTTATTTTATTTATTTATTGATTGTGATCGTGCGCGGAAATGTGTTATAGTTTTTCAATCCAGTGATTTTCAACAGATAAACGCAGTGTATGCGTTACTAGTTACAGTTTCATAACGGCATGGTATATTAAAAACTTTTGTGACTCTGTGGCGGTGTACGAACTCTGTGTCATTTCTTTCTAGCTTTGTGGGGCCCGATTTCTAACAGGCGATATGTTCATTTTTGTACAGTGCATGTAAAATCTTTCTTATCAAATCCTTCCGTGAGTGATATGTGTTCCACATGGTTGGTTCTTAGAACAAAGCCTTCAGCTTCCAATATTGTTTGTTCCATGCCCATCAGGCAAGTAATTATGCGTGTATCCATCTGATTTCCACACACATTTCGCGATCTTCTCTCTTCGCCTATTTTAATATTGCTGTTTCTTCTCCGAACTTGTACTATGCACTTAGTCTTTATCAGTAATTCTCTCCGAGCCTTGTACAACCACCTTCAATAGCTTGCTTATGAAATTCTATGGGTTGCATACCGTAGTTTTTATTTTTATTTTTCCGACCTTGTAATTATTTCACCTTTCCGGGTTTTGAGACTGGACTTTTTCCGTCTCTGTAATCGCTCCCAATCGCATGTTGTTGCATTGCAGTAGCTTCCTTATGAAATTCTACGCAGTTCTAGGGGTTGCATGCCGTAGTTAATTTTCTTTAATTTTCTGAAATTGAATTTATACATTTTTATCGGTTTTCGGAACCACGTGGGTCCGAACTCCGACTTCAGGGGTTTGCAGCGACTTCAGGGGTTTGCAGCTAGTCACCTGAATTCACGCCACTTTTCATAAAACCAGTGCCTAGATAGTTTACTCTCAGATTGCAACTTAAGAGTCCGTCGTGATTTTGTGTAATGAATCCGATTTTTAACCACTTCACCTTCAGTGGAGTGCGATCATGTAACGTAGCCGTGTGTCGCCGTTAGCGTGTTTGCGGTCTAACCTAGATGAAAGTTAACTTTGCTATACTCACGCACCATCTCAAATCAGGCACGACTGACCAGAGCCATATTCGTAGTTTTATTGTATATTGTGTTGTGTGGTACCGCTGGGTTAGCTGAAATCGCCTACAATAGCGGCGCCTGCTTCTGCCTCGTTTCAGCACGGTGATTTTGGTGAGTTTCGCTGTTGCATTGCGTGTGTGTGAGCGAGTGAATGTTGTTTGTAAATCCTCCCCCCTCCCCACCCCAGTAGCGTTACGTTCTGTGTAATTTATGTTAATTCCATTGCTGGGCATCGTCAGTATTAGTTCCTGTAAATGGGATGCTATTTACTATATTAACAAAATTGGTTCCCATTTTTCTTGAGTTCGACCTGAAGAAACAAGTTAAGTTCAGTATAAGTTTGACTTGCTTATAAATTGTAGTTTTCGAGCACCTTCCCCCTTTTTATTTAATATTCTATTTCACCAGTGCTGAGAACAAGCTCGGATGCAATTTTTTATGTTTAATTTCCGTTGCGCCATAAATGTTTTCTTAGCCACCTTTATGAAATAACTTTAATTGTGGTGGATTGTTTATTAATGTCTGTGTGAGCTGCTACGTATGTTGGCCACTGTGTCGTTAACTTCCTATTATTAGAATAATTTGAACCAAGGCGATTCTCAATTTGGGCCAGGGAAAAAGGTTTTGCAGCATCCGGTAGCCGGTAGCTCACACGGATCTTTTGCTAATCTTATTGCTAAAATTAAGCTTTTTAATAACAGTAAATTCTTATCTGGGTACCTCCTACCAGAATTAACCTTTTTTTTCGTACAGTGGCCTACTTTTAAATGTTAAAAATTTCGGTATGATAAAAACCGTAGACATTGTTGAATTTCATAGATAAAACACCATCTGCTATGCACCATACAAAATCTTACGTAGATAGTGTGTCTGCTCTTGTTCCGAAGATGAAGTGTGCAAAGCTTTATCGCATCGCACCGCATCGCAGTGCATAAAATACGAACAAACACGAGGCGGCAGTTTCCCACGCGCCTCAGTGTTTATATCTTATAAAGTATAATTAGTACAAAGAAAAAGTTTTCAGTTACATTTATTGACATAAAAGGATACTATCTGAAAATGTGTTTCGAATACATTAAGTAACAAAGAAGTAATAAATCTAAACGTCATTCATTAAGCGGCAGTTTTACACTCATCACATTGTTCATCGCGTCATATTTCCTGAACTGCATGTCGTACAGCGAGATAATAATCCCTGTAACCTTCAAGAAAGTGCAAGAAATATGTTTACAAAGTTTTATCACAATCGGATGTACGGCGTGGCCGTGCATAAAATACGGACGAAAAGACAAACAAACAAACATTTATTTTTATATATTAGATTAGTACTTCGGCGCCATTGCACCTAGCTGTAATCTTACACGTCTTACATCACTTCAAAATTCAAATGTTTGTATAGCTTATGGGACTTAACTACGGGGTCATCAGTCCCTAAACTTACAAACTACTTATGAACTAACTAATACTAAGGACGGCACAAATATCCATGCCCGAGGGGGGATTCGAACCCCCGACCGTAGTGGCCGCGCAGACCGTGACTGGAACGCCTCAGACCCCTCGGCCACCGCGGCCGGCTACATCACTTCAATTTTGTACATAACTACGTATCATCAGATACAACTTTTGTTTTATTTTTTATGCTGTTATAGCTCCTTTTTGGAATTTATAAATAGAAGCGAGCTAAATTTTCGTGTGTGATTTATCGCCAATCACAATGAGCATCACGTCAGTTACAACAGTCACGATGAACGTTCTGTATTGTACTTTGAATGACGACATAAACATCAAATGTCGGCGGAAGTAAACGTCAAAGAACGTCAACGTCACATCCTGTAAAAGATTTCTGAGAGCAAATTACGAGGCTGACAGAACGGTGGATCCACGTAATCGTTTAATCTCGATCTCGTATTACACCGCTGCATGTCCATAACTGATGTCAACCTATTCTAGTTTCATCTGCTACTAGATTATTTACTTTTTTCCTCGTTAATTTTCTTTCTAATTATTTTGCGACTTTCGTAAAATATTAATATGATTAGAGATCACCTTACTTCCCTAAAAATTTATGGGCAAAACAGACACAGTAACTAAAAGAGACTTAATAGCTAGAATACAATGAGACAAAAAATGCACCACACACGTAACTGACAATATGAAAGTTTTTTCTAGTAAATCACTGATAGAGCCACCAGCAGTAAGGGAGAAAAATTTGATGACTTTATTTCACAACAAATAAAAAGAAAAAACGCATATGACGAATCAAGTAGTCAATTACAAAATTACAATAGTTTCTACAGAGTGTTTCCTTAAGAACGTGCAAAAATTTATCAGGACTTAGAGGATGCTGCACTGAACAGTTTGAGTTAGGCAATTGGGGCGGAGAAGCCAGCTTAAGGAGATAATAGGAATACAGTCACATTACTGCGTAATTTTTACTTACATTAGATACAGTTAACTGAAAATACCATCATTAACGCAATGAAGCCACAACCTGCACTATATCTTACAAAATGTGCTGAAACCGACGGCCACGAATCTCAACGCAAGCATCTCATGGGCGAACAAGATCGTGACGCAGCCTAACAAATATCCCTGGTGTGTTTTGAATCACATCACAAGCAGCTGCAATTCTACCAACTAATTCATCTCCGTATCCACTGGGGACTAACACACAAGTGACTTTATATATCCCCATAGGAAATAATCGACGGAATTCAGGTTAGGTGACTTCGAAGGTCATGGATAGAACCTCCACTTCCAATCTTGCGACCAGGAAAAGTCCATCATGAATTCGCAGTAATCAGGGTCGTCCTCCATGTTTCGTTGCAACACAGTATGTTTAAACTTGTACGCATGTTATTTGTAAATAAGGCGGAAAATAATAATGCGTGACAAAGACTTCCACGTCTCCTTTAACCAACTTCTCCGAACCTCAAATTGTTCAGTGTAGCACTCTCTACGTCATGTTAAATTTTTGCACTTCTTACGGAAATACTCTGTATATTTTTATGTTCTTTGTATTTTTATACATATCTTGCAGCGAAAAAAAAGTTTTGTCTTTTGTTAACATTTGTAAAACACTTTCCCTATTCTTACAAAATTAAATTTGCTAGTGACCTCCTCAATGATTTCGTTTCGAACCATTATAAATGCAATTATTATGAGCACCGATTTTTTTGAACAAAACATTCCCTAACACATACGGCACTGGTTTAACATTCAAACTGATTATTTTGCAAAACCCACCCAGGCAGCTGTGGAATTGAAGCGACTCTTCCAGCAATATGGGACGTTTTCCAGCCGAGGGTCGAATCTGCCCGATCTTAATCAGGAAATTAACGACGAAGAGTCGGAGTGCCAGCTAGCCTGGATGTGGTTTGTATGCGTTTTGTCCATCCTCTTCGGTGAATAAAGGCTGGTACCCATGCCCTTCCATGACACAATCGTGTACTTTTCATTTGAGGAACAGGTTCAAATGTTTGTTATGCTTGTGGGACTTGACTGCGGGTTATCAGTCCCTAAACTTATAAAAACGTACAAACTACCTTATACTAAAGACAACACAAACATCTAAGCTCCAGGGATGATTCGAACCCCCGACGGGGAACAGCCTCGCGCATCGGAGCATGGCGCCTCAATGCGTTCGACCACTCCGCCGCGGTTGAGAAACAGGGAAGCCACTCGTAGATTACAGGTGGTATGGTCAGGCGTCGAACTGGAACACTGTGATAATTCGAATACCTAGGAATGACATTCGACAGATCTCTTACATACATTGCATATAAGCATTGCATGAAAACCAAGTCGAAAGTATCCACAAGGAATAATCTACTTAGAAAACTGGCAGGTTCCCAATGGTTTAGTCAACCTGAAACCATCCGAACTTCTGCAGTGCCATTGTCTTATTCTACCGCAGAGTATCCCTGCCCCGTTTGGTATACCAAACTCATAGATATAGCTCTTAATGACACATGCAGAATTGTAACGGGATGTCTAAAATCCACTCCAGTAGAGTGTCTTTACCACCTTCCAAGAATAGCACCAACTTCTGTTCGAAGAGAAATATTAGCGAGCAAGGAAAGGAAGAAAGTGGGGCAGGAAATAACTCATCCTTTATATGGACAAAGTCCCGGAAGAGTTTCTTCAGAAGATAAACGGAACTTAAAACCTCAGATGAAAAAGCCTGATTGCAGTTGTGGAAAAGCTAAGGCACCTTAGAACCTGGTATCTGAAACTGTACCACCTGGTCATGACAAGGGATGATTGCAATGGAAGTCTCTGGATAGGTTGAGATCCGGAGTGGGCAGATCCACAGTTAGTCGAACAATATGGGGCTACGCTGAGGAAGATACGATCAAGTGCAGTGTTGAGAAGACCAGACCATGAAACATATGCTTCAATGTCGACTGTTTCCAAACACTTGCACGAAGATGATCTTTATTAGGCATCAGAGAATGCAGTGCAAATATGTATGTTTCTGATACGAGAATGTTTAAAACTCACGTCTCGCCTCAGATAGACGCTTCACACAGCTTAGAAAAAGTACGCACACTACCACCAGCCCCGCATCTGGGAGAGGGTGGGGCACAAAATGATCTTCAAGAATTCATACAGGAGCAGGTTTAATTTATGATTCATGCAAATATCTCGCACACTAAATAACTAAAATATAAATAATATACATTTCACTATGTATAAAATGATAAGATAATGTATAATATTTAATAAAGTAATACATAAAATAATAAAATACAATATTTTTATAAATTTAATTATACATTTTTTGTTGTTTTTCTCCGAAATATTTGCAAAAGTGGATCTAAACCAGGCCTGTGCGATTTTTATTTTTTACAATCCCTTTTACTTTTTCGGCCTTTTTGCAAGGTATTTTTAAAGAAAGTCAATGATGGCAAAATTAAACCGTCTGAAATCACCGTTATTTTTGTATGTATCTATGAAAGGGTGCGACATATTAAAAAACAAATAAATAAATAAACAAATTAAAAAAACCACAACAGAGCAAATTTGTAGAGAATGTTCTCCTCTACAAATCCGAATCCGTTTAATCAGTTTTCGTCTCAGATGAACGGTTAGGGCTTTATTTGCAGTTAAATTTCGAGCTGTTAAATAAGCCATCGCAAACGGTCCACTTTTAGTGTTGCTAGCCAACAAGGTGACGTGTCGCTTATGGCAGAGGTGAGGGTCGATAAAAAGAGCGACGATGCCATGTAAGGGAGGGGGGGGGGGGAGAGAGAGAGAGAGAGAGAGAGAGAGAGAGAGCCACATTCAAGTTTGTGCTCCGGCCCGGAAATTTCGTAGATATGGCACTGGCGATAACACTACACACAGGCAGATGGGACACACGGATTCAATCCCGGCGGTAAGTGGGGGAGAGCACGGGCATCTGACCACCCTGTAATACTAACACTGGCACACTCGCTACATCTCCTGCAGACATCGTGTCTGCATAGGCGTCCGTAGCGGGAGGCAAGATGGGTAATTGCCCGCGGCCGGAATTGGGAGTACAGACTGTTTATTCATTGCAGAATTTTTTCTTCTTACTAGACTGTATACGGATTAATATGTGTGTTTCTGTGTGACACGAAGGCCGTCATATTGTGTGGTGTCGCACAAGTCCAAAGTGCGCGCCACCTACTTTCGCCGCGCGCCGCCATGCACGCACGGCGCGGCGTTCTTACGACGTCAGCCACGAGCGCCCTCTGCTGCAACTCCGCTCGTGGCCACCACTGATCGATATCGTTCCCTTGGGACTGAGATAGGAACCAGTTAAGACCTTCGTATTCAGATAGGCACCAGTAAAGACTTGGCTATCGGATAGGCACTATGCAGGCCACTAGCTCAACTATGTATCAGCATTCTGCAGTACTGATCTATGTAAAAGTTAAGTATTGTATAAATTCTGTTCAATATATATCTCGTTCTAATTTACTCTAGTGTTTCTAGTTTCTGGCTGCTCCCCCTTCACTCCCAGCGTGCAATCTTTATTCCTGTGTCGGTCTCATTCCACTCGGCCACCGACACCTACGACGGAAACGAGACACAAAAGCGGCGACGAGGCTGGGATTCAAAATATTGTATAAACTTTAAGGGATAGCGATTGTTGATGACATTGCAGTTAAAAGCTACATTTGGTTTCGCAATCTTTTGTCCCAATGTGTATTCCATATTTTGATTTTGAAAATCTCGTAACCCTAGGCTAGTCAAGAGATGTAACGTCTCTTCCTATTTGCGATGGTGGTTTCTGCTCCATCCTGCAGTCACGGCAAATGTGAAAATCTGCAGAAAACTGCCACAATACAGTAGTAAGAGTAACGTTCAAGTAGACATCCTCGGAGTAATGAAGCAACTTAAATCACGTAATAAGAACAAGTCTTCTGGCCGGCTTGTATACCCATTAGATTCCTATCTGATTATGCTGAAGCGATAGCTCCTTACTTAACAACCGCTCTCTCAAAGAAGAGTGTGTACCAAAAGTTTGGTAAGTTGCACAGGTCACACCTATATTCAAGAAAGGCAGTAGGAGTAACCCACTAAACTACAGGCCTATTTCAATTACATCAATTTGCAGCGGGGTTTTGGAACAATTACTGTATTCAAATATTATGAATTATCTTGAACCCAAGGTCAACACGGATTTCGAAAATATCACACATATCACACAACTAGCTCTTTACTCACACGAAGTGATGAGACCTATCAACAAGGGTTCTCAAATTGTTTCCGTATTTCTTGACTTCCAGAAGGTTTTTGATACCGTACCTTCCAAACGGTTTTAATCAAATTACGTGGTTATGGTATATCGCCCCAAGTTTGTGACTGGTTAGGGGATTTCCTCTCAGAGAGGACACAGTTTGTAGTAATCGATGGTAAGGCATCGACTAAAACAGAGGTGAAATCGGGCGTTCCACAGGGTAATGTTATTGGGCCTCTGCTGTTCCTTATTTACATAAACAATTTGGGATAAAGTCTAAGCAGCTCTCTTAGGTTGTTTGTAGATGACGCCGTCATTCACGGTCTAGTAAAATCATCTGAAGATCAAAACTAACTGCAGAACGATCTAAATGAGATATCACTATGGTGTAAAAATCGGCAATTGACTCTAAATAATGAGAAGTGTGAAGTCGTTCACATGAGTAGGAAAAGAAATCCGTTAAGCTTTGTTTACAAGATAAATCAATCAAACGTGAAGGCCGTAAACTCCACTAAATACCTAGGAATTACTATGACTTCAGACTTAAACTGGAAAGAACACGTAAATAATTTCGTGGGAAAGGCGAACCAGAGACTGCGTTTTATTGACAGAATCCTTAAAAGATGCAACAGAACTACTAAAGAGACTGCATACACTACACGTGTCCGTCTTTTTTTTTTTTTTTTTTTTTTTTTTTTTTTTTTTTTTTTTTTTTTTTTTTTTTTTTTGGAGTATTGCTGCCCAGTTTGGGATTCTTATCAGGTGGGTTTGACGGAGGACATCGAAAGAGTCCAAAGAAGGGCAGCTCGTTTTGTATTGTCACGATACATGGGAGGCAGCGAGGCTAGCACGATCCAATATGTCTCCCATTGAGATTGTTTTGGAGCGCATGAAACGTTATGTTGGGTGGTCTGCATGAGCGGCACGAAATCTGGTCCAACTGAGGCACCAGGTGTAAACTGCGTGGCAGGCCATTCCGCAAGATTACATTCGGCAACTCTACGATCGTCTCCATGGGATAATTACAGCTTGCAGTGCTGCAAAAGCAGGGTATACGCGATGCTAGCGTCGTCACTGCGCACGCTCTGGTGGCTTCAGTCACATACGTAAGGTTCTGTCTGTGTGATCGTGTGTTGTATACGTGCTCGAGAATGTGTTTGTAAATGTTCAAATGTTTGTACAGTCTATGGGACTTAACTACGGGGTCATCAGTCCCTAAACTTACAAACTACTTATGAACTACTTACGAACTAGGACGGCACAAATATCCATGCCCGAGGGGGGATTCGAACCCTCGACCGTAGTGGCCGTGCTGACCGTGACTGGAGCGCCTCAGTCACCTCGGCCACCGCGGCCGGCCGAGAATGTGTCACTAAAATTTCCCACTGCTGGGTCTACGAATTAATGCTGTTCTAATTTCATTTTCCAGAAGTCTATTAAAGAAGGAGCATAGGTTGTATGGTGTATATCAAATACGCGTGCATGCTTAGCATTTGCGAAGCTTTGGCAGGTGTGCTAGTAACGTACAAAACATTCTCTCAAGAACCGGCGGAACTTTCGGTCAGTGCAAAATTGACCATCATAACCTCATGTTCAGTGCCCCACACCGAACAATCGCACGAAGGTGTGACACTTCAGGTCGCAGGAATATCGGATTGAGCAGGGTACAAATGTATCACGTGATACATCGAAACCGAAATTTAGCTGTATATCGCTGAATGGAAACATTGACATTCATACGAAGGAGGGTACAATATAGGGAGGCAGCAAGCATCTAAATACAGCTCATTTCCACGAAATAGATATTGATAGAACATCATTGTCCTGTGTTTGATTACGAGACGGTATAGTGCATTATATTTTCCCGTCATTACACTCTTGCCTGGCGCGAGTTAATTCCCTGTTTGAGTGAGTTGGAAAATTGTTTACCGTTTTGTAAAGAATTCTGTTTGCTAGCTACTGAGTGGGCAGGGGTGTATACAAGAACTTGTCAAACATGGAGCAGTAACACCATCAATTATATACTTCATGGTCAGCACCAAAAAGTATTCCTGTAATTATAGAGGATTGAGCTAATATTATTTGAAAACCGAATCTTATAGAAAGACGGAAATACATGTTCGTGCTAAACATGAAGTAAATAATTAACGCTGTTCCTGCTTTATGGTTGACAGGTTCTTGTATGTAGCTTTGTCCGACCACTAAATTAGTTACTCTCCTTCTCTTCCTGCACCTGCAACATGACAATTCGAAGGGGTAATCACAACTCCTAGTTCCCGCAAAAGTCTCTCACACTGTTCCTCGCCACAGGCAACGCAATTTGGCACTTCGTCCTTAGATAGCAAACCGAATTCCCTACAAAACGGCAAACAATTTTCCAACGTGCTCAAACACGGACTAACCTCCTAGGAGTAAATTCACACTAACTAACGTTTCCCAGTAGTGCACTAAACGAAACAGAATATAGCCTTGATACGGTCCCGTACTTAAAGGTACACTTAACATCTAAAAATAGTTTCTGATGCACATTGAACTCGGAAAAATTGTTTATTTTATGTATTTTCAGAATTCCATCAAAGTCTTCCAATGTTTTCTTTCTACATCTACATGGGATAATCTGCAAATCACATTAAAGTGCCTGGCAGAGGGTTCATCGAACCACCGTTATACTACTTATCTCCCATTCCAGTCTCGAATCGCACGCGGAAAGAAAGAACACCTGAATCTCTCCGTTCGAGCTCTGATTTCTCGTATTTTATTCTGATGATCATTTCTACCTATGTAAGTGGGAGTCAACAATATATTTTCGAATTCGGAGGTGAATGTTGGCGATTAGAGTTTCGTAAGAAGGCCACGCCGCACCGATAAGCGTCGTTGTGGTAATGATTCCCATCCCAGACCATGAATCATTTCAGTAACGCTGTCTCCCCTGTATCGTGACAACACGAAACGAGCTGCCCTTCTTTGGACTCATTCGATGTCCTCCGTCAAACCCACCTGATAAGGATCCTACACTGGGTAGCAATACTCCAAAACTGGACGGACAAGCGTAGTGTATGCAGTTTCGTTTGTAGTTCTGTTGCATCATTTAAGGGTTCTGTCAATAAAACGCAGTCTCTGGTTCGCCTTTCCCACGACATTATCTACGTGTTCTTTCTAGTTTAAGTCTGAAGTAATAGTAATTCCTAGGTATTCTGTGGAGTTTACAGCCTTCACTTTTGATTGCTTTATCTTGTAAACAAAGTTTAACGGATTTCTTTTGGTACTCATATGGACGACTTCACACTTCTTATTTTTTAGAGTCAATTGCCAATTTTTACACCATAGTGATATCTTATTCAGATCGTTCTGCAGTTGGTTTAGATCTTCAGATGATTTTACTAGACGGTAAATGACGGCGTCATCTGCAAACAATCTAAGAGAGCTACTTAGATTTATCCTAAATCGTTTATGTAAATAAGAAACAGCAGAGGACCAATAACACTACTCTGTGGAACGCCCGACATCACTTTTGTTTTAGTCGATGGCTTACCATCGATTACTACGAACTCTGTCCTCTCTGACAGGAAATCCCCCATCCAATTGCAAATTTGGGGCGATATACCATAACCACGCAATTTGATTAAAAGCCGTTTGTGAGGTACGATGTCAAAAGCCTTCTGGAAATCAAGAAATACGGAATCGATTTGCGAACTCTTGTCGATAGCACCCATCACTTCGTGTGAATAAAGATCTAGTTGTGTTTCGCATGAACGATATTTTCTAAATCCGTGTTGACCTTGGGTCAATAGATCATTCTGTTCGAGATAATTCATAATATTTGAATACAGGATATGTTCCAAAACCGTGCTGGAAATTGACGTCAATGAAATAGGCATGTAGTTTAGTGGGTTACTCCTACTGACTTTCTTGAATATAGGTGTGAACTGTGCAACTTTCCAATCTTTTGGTACACATCCTTCTTTGAGAGAGCGGTTGTATATGACTGTTAAGTAAGGAGATATCGCTTCAGCATAATCAGATAGAAATCTAATGGGTATACAGTCCGGCCCAGAAGATTTGTTCTTGTTAAGTGATTTTCGTTGCGTCACTACTCCGATGATATCTACTTCTACGTTACTCATTACAGTCTCTGTTCGTAATTCTAAATCTGGAATATTGGTTTCGTCTTCTTCGATGAATGAGTTTCTAAAAGCTATGTTTAGTAACTCTGCTTTAGTAGCGCTGTCATCGGCAGGGTCGTCATTATTATCGCGTTGTGAGGGTAATGTATGTGTTTTGCCCCTAGTATCCATTCTTCAATTTTTCCGTTTATTTATTGGCCCACTTTAGGTTACGGTAGTAACATTAAAAATGGGCCTTTGCGATCGTCTTTTGACAGCTCGAAATTTAAATGAAAATAACGGCTTAACTATTCATCTGACACGAAAATTGGATAACCGAATTTGTAGGGGAGAATATTCTCTACAACTTTGCTCTCTTGTGGTTTTTTTTCATATCTCGTAGCGTTTCAAAGATATTTGCAAAAATAACGCCGATTTTGGGATGTATGTATGTCTGCCTGTCCGTCTGTGTGTGTCCGTAACGTTTTCCCATTTTTTAAGACGAACCGTTCAACCGATCAGAACCAAATTTTACAGACATCGTTGTAGGCCTCCATAGCCCAGAATCTCCCTTCTTCAAATTTTTCGAACAAAAATACGGTAGTAATACCAAAAAACGTCGTTTGTAATATAATTGTAATTGCAAACGAACCGTTCATCTGACACAAAAATTGAATAATCTGATTGGTAGAGGAGAAAATTCTCTACAACTTAGCTCCCTTACGATTTTTTCATATCTCGTATCGTTTGAGACATATTTCCAAAAATAACGGAGATTTGACACCCTCCATTGAATTAACGAAAACCAGCCGTTCGAAGATGTCCCGTGACATTCCTCGCCCAGAACTATCTCTGCTATCTTGCGTTGCGTATTTGATGATTTTCTTATTGTAACTTACACGTTGGCGTTTCAAAGAAATGGCGCACTGAAGAATTAACAAAAACACGTAGTTCTTCGTACGATAATCTAGTGTCTACAAATGCCATATTAGCATCAGTTAACAACGGCCATCAATGAGATTAAAGGACTCATATTTTGATTGATAGCCGTAGCTGAAGTGGCGTGTGGCTACGGCCATACCACCGTGGATACACCGGTATTCGTTCGATCACCGAAGTTAAGCAAAGTTGGGCCCTGTCAGTAGTTGGATGGGTGACCACAGGGGAAAGCTTGGTGCTGTTAAATTTTAGCCGAGCGCCGTGGCTCAGCGCGCCCGGTCAGAGGGCTCTACGCCCTCTGTAATAAAAATGCTGAGCCAACAACACACCGAGCAAGAACGAACAAAAACCATCAGCGTCCGCAACAAAGAGAACTACCGTTGAAACCAAAAAAAAAAAAAAAAAAAAAAAAAAAGGTCGGTCGTTCGAAACCCGCCATTACATGATTTTTTTTCCCTAAAAGTGTTTTTCAGATACTCTTTTTGTGTCCCAGCCTCGTCGCCGCTTTTGTTTCTCGTTTCTGTCGTAGGTGTCGGTGGCCGAGTAGGAAGAGCGACACAGGAATAAAGGTAGCACGCTTGTGCAGGTACGGAGGTGAGCAGCCAGTGGGACAGCAGAAACTAGAAACACTAGAGTAAATTAGAAAGAGATATATATTGCACAGAATTTATACAATACTTAACTTTTACATAGCTCAGTACTGCAGAATGCTGATACATAGTTGAGCTAGAGGCCTGCCTAGTGCCTGTCCGATAGCCAAGTCTTCACTGGTGGCTATCTGATTCCGAAGTGTTAACTGGTTCCTATCTCAGTTCCAAGTGAACGATGTCGTTCAGTGGTGGCCACGAGCGGAGTTGTAGCAGAGGGCGCTCGTGGCTGACGTCGTAAGAACGCCGCGCCGTGCGTGCATGGCGGCGCGCGGCGAAAGTAGGTGGCGCGCACTTTATACTTGTGCGACACCACAACTCTTATTAATTAATTTTTTATTATTTAGATTATTATTTTGGACCAAAATGTTTGCACAAACTTATAAAACTACAAATCTAAAGTGGGCCGTAAAACACGTCAGTGCGATTTTTTTTTTTTTTAAGTTCGAGAACAAGTACGCGCCAAAAGCACTGAGCTCAATGCTGAATCAAACATACTTCGGCAGGTTACTTGCGGCTGTGGTGAGTCACGTGATACGTCACTAACCCTGATCAATCCGATATTCCTGCCACCGACACTCCACGTAGTCCGAATAAGCGTCATCGGTGACATGACGGTGAGCTGTCGCAGATGAAGCAGGCGGCCTTCCGGCAGCTGTGCGGCTGGGCACGGGAAGGAGTGCTTTCTCCTACCGCTCCACCGGCTGTCCGTGGCCCGCTCGCAGCTCGCACAAGCTGCCACTTTCGTTCGCGCCGGAAATCGTTACTGCCGGGCAGCCGCCCCCCCCCCTCCCCCCCCCCCCCCCGGTACCACGCGCTCTTCTCTGTTAATTATCGCCCGCGGCCTCCCAAACACGAACAGCTCGCCTCTGCGGCTGACAAACCACTTTATTTATTTACTTACGTATCCACATCGGAAACATACGACTATCAAAAAGGAAAATTTCAAAAGGTTGTTAAAACAATGTTGATGTACAAGTGAAACAACGAGTTACAATTAAATTAGCAGATGTCCGTCGGCAATGTAGAGAAAGGACACGCGCGCAAGTGTAATTATGAGATTCGTCAAAAAGCGTGACACTAATCTCGACGTCACGCGCACGAGAGCAGCCTGAACTCTGAAGAGGTACCACCCATCCCAAACTCACCTGGCAAAAAGTTAATTCACATGGAGAAAGCATTGTTGTAGTTGTTGTTGCCGGCCGCGGTGGCCGAGGGGATTGAGGCGCTTCACTCACGGTCTGCACGGCCACTGCGGTCGGGGGTTCGAATCCCCCCTCGGGCATGGTTATTTGTGCCGTCCTTAGTCTTAGGTAGTTCATAAGTAGTTTTTTAAGCTTAGGGACTGATGACCCCGTAGTTAAGTCCCATAAACTATTCAAACATTTGAACACTTTTTGTAGTTGTTGTTGTTGTGTTCAGTCCCTGAGACTGGTTTGATGCAGCTCTCCACCCTACTCTATCCTGAGCAAGCCTCTTCATCTCCTCATAAGAACGGCGCCATATATCTATTTGAATCTGCTTACTGTATTCATCTCTTGGTCTCCCCCACACATTCCCTTCCAATGATAAATTCACTATCCCTTGATGTCTAAGAATGTGTCCTACCAAACTAAGGACGGCACAAATATCCATGCCCGAGGGGGGATTCGAACCCCCGACCATAGTGGCCGTGCAGACCGTGACTGGCGCGCCGCAGACCGCTTGGCCACCACGGCCGACTTTCAGTACTTCCTCATTAGTTACGCGATCCTTCCACATAATCTTCAGTACATCGATATTTTAACAATAGGAATTACATAATTTCAATGCTGTATATTCACTGTTCGTTATAGTTACACTGTAAGCTTATTTCGACTTAGAAGTCATCTTCAGGTGTTACGCTTGCAATACATAAGTTTTCACAACATTTTGTACTATGCAGCATAGTTGTTTTATACAGAGGGAAATGAAATGATACATACCACATTCTGTTAAGCTGTACATTTCGGTCTTATTGTGACGTGATTTCTTTTTTTATTTAATATTAATATCACGGAACTTATTATGCTGTCATACGAGATGTTTATGAAGTTACGGATTTTGACATTTATTTTGACATCTCTCCAGAGATGTAGTATGTTTACATTAACAGAATGAAACTTTCACTCTGCAGCGGAGTGTGCGCTGATATGAAACTTCCTGGCAGATTAAAATTGTGTGCGGGAACCGGGAATCGAACCTGGGACCTTTTCCGTTCGCGGGCAAGCGCTCTACCGACAGTTATCCCAACACGACTCACGATGCCGGTTCCGGCACTCAGTTTTAATCTGCCAGGAAGTTTTATATTTACATTACTTGCACAGAGTGTTATCAGTATTAAGAGACAGATTATATGATAGTTTTGTGAGTGTGGTGTCGATTCTGTGCATTTGAGGGAAAGCTTTTATTTGAAATTAAACGAAATTATGTTATGTTGGCTTTATTCGTCTTTGATAATTTTGTTGGTATATTTTTATCTCAGATCAACGATGGGATTGTCTCTCTGGTTAATCGTTACTGGTAATTTTGTTATTGCACTATTATCTATGATCGGCAGTGTGATTGTTTATCCGTTGTCATGCACTAGAATACGAATAAAATTATTGAAATAATTTTTATGCCTGAAGTCCGTTTGATCGTTTAGTAAATTAGTTGTGCTCTTAATTGCGTTTATGCATACTTCCATTTCTTCAAGAATAAACACTACACACCATAGAAAACGCACTAGAAATTTTGCATACTGTACCGAAATTTATTCATATTCTAGTGCATGACAACGGATAAACAGTCCCACTGCCGATAATAGATAGTAGTGCAAAAACAAAATTACCAGTAATGATTAACCAAAGAGACAATAACTTATTAAAATAATGTTGTTGTAATTTTCACATCTAGCTGCGCTTGTTCTCCTTGGAATAGGGATTATTAGATTTTTCTTAAAGTCTGAGGGTATTTCCCTTGTGTCATATATCTTACGCACCAGGTAAAATAGTTTTGTCGTGGTGGGCTCTCCCAGAGACTTCGTAATTAGAAGCGTAATTTAATGCCAATTTATTATAAATATCTATCAAAGTTACACCCACAATGGTTTTCTAAAGTTTCATTTTTCGTTAAAGTATTGATGACCGGTTTGAGACACTTTAGTACTTTATCAAATCAGCCAATAAGATCTACCATATCAGAGTACATACCGGGTGATCAAAAAGTCAGTATAAATTTGAAAACTTAATAAATCACGGAATAATGTAGATAGAGAGGTAAACATTGACACACATGCTTGAAATGACATGGGGTTTTATTAGAACCGAAAAAAAAGTATTGCAAGACGCGTGAAAGATCTCTTGCGCGCGTCGTTTGGTGATGACCGTGTTCTCAGCCGCCACTTTAGTCATGTTTGGCCTCCCAGGTCCCCAGACCTCAGTCCGTGCGATTATTGGCTTTGGGGTTACCTGAAGTCGCAAGTGTATCGTGATCGACAGCCATCTCTAGGAATGCTGAAAGACAACATCCGACGCCAGTGCCTCACCATAGCTCCAGACATACTTTACAGTGCTTTTCACAACATTATTCCTCGACTACAGCTATTGTTAAGGGATGATGGTGAACATGTTGCGCATTTCCTGTAAAGTACATCATCTTTGCTTTGTCTTAATTTGTTACGCTAATTATTGCTTCTCTGATCAGATGAAGTGCCATCTGTCGGACATTTCTTGAACTTTTGTTCTTTTTCTGTTTCTAATAAAACCCCATGTCATTCGAAGCATGTCTGTCAGTCGTACCTCTCTATCTACATTATTCCGTGATGTATTAAGTTTTCAAATTTATACTGACTTTTTGATCACCTGGTATATAGACAAAAAAGCCAAAGAAACTGGTATACGCATGGTTATGCAAACACAGAGATAAAGTAAAGTAGTCACCAATCCGAAGATTGGTTTGAACACCACAGTGGTTTACTAGGCATGGTCCTGTTTGGAGGTGGTGTGCCGTTGCCTTCCTCCGACCTTCGAACTGACTTACCCAGCCACTTATAGGGGGACCTACAGTTTAACGTGGGTTCCGAACCACGGTGCTACTCGGTATTTTTCACATGAGCAATACTGCCAGAGGTGAAAGAAGTGGAAAGTGACAGATAAAAATCCTAGGACCTGGCGGGGATCGAACCCGCGACGTTTGGATTTGTAGTCTGGCACTCTACCACTGATATGTAAACATATATGGGGAATCCGGTAAAACATCAAATTTCCGACTTGGCTTTGGCGGGGAAAAGATCCTGCAAAAACGGCACCAACGACGATTGAAGAGAATTGTTCGACGTGGTAGAAGCGCAACCTCACAGCAAATTGCCACGAATTTCAATGTCGGACCAAAACCAGCATTCAACGAAACATCACTTATATGGGCATTCGGAGCCGAAAGCCCACACGTTTAACCTTGTTGACTGCACGACACAAAGCTTTACCCCTCGCCTGGGACCGTCAACACCGACATTGGACTGTTGGTGATTGGAAACATGTTACCTGGTCTGATAAGTCTCGTTTCCAATTGTATCGAGTGGTTGGACGTGTAGGGGAATGGAGACAACCTCATGAATTCATGTACCCCGCATATCAGCAGGGGACTGTTCAAGCTGGTGGAGGCTCTGTTATGGTGTGGGGTGTGTGCAGTTGGATGATATGGGACCCCTGATACGTCTAGATACGTCTGTGACAGGTGACGCACTTGTACGCATCCTGGCTGATCACCTGTATCCAATAATGCCTATTGTGCATTCCGACAGCCTTGGGCAATTGTAGCAGGACAATGCGACACCCCATACTTCCAGAAATGCTACAGAGTGGCTTCAGGAACACTGTTTTAAGCTCAAACACCTCCGCCGGCCACCAAATACCCCAGCCATGAACATTATTTAACGTATCTGGGATGCTTTGGAACGTGCTGTTCAGACGAGATCCGCAACCCCTCGTTCTCTTACGCATTTATAGACAGCCCTGCAGGATGCATGGTTCCAGTTGCCTCCAGTACTGCTCCAGACATCAGTCGAGTCCATGCCACGTCGTGCTGCGGCACTTTTGCTTGCTCGCGGAGTCCCTACATGATGTTTGGCAGGCGTACCAGTTTCTTTAACTCTTCAGCGTACAATAACTGTTGTGTAGCTACGTAAGAAAGGGTCATATCACGCCTAAGAAGTCCGAGCATTTGATGCACTGTTGTCATAAGAGTTTTTCTACCCGTAAAAGTTACTTTAACCACTGACATTGAATCTATATAGAAATCAGAATGCACTATTGTAGACATTTGACGTTAATGTGTAGTCCACCACGACTAACTGGGTGACCGAGTTCTCAAGGCGAAATAAAATACTCGTAAGGGCTCTAATAACAAGCATGCTTAGTAAAGCGTGTGACGCCGAAACTGACTCTCCGGTTCACGACTGCTCTTCATATCTGTAATATCAAAATGCTCCCACAAGGAAGCGACGTAGAAAGTATAATTGTAGTTTTTTTTCTCATTTTTCTATTGTGATTTATTTAAACTGAAAGACTCAATAAATGCTCTTTGTCAGTTCATGAAATACTGAGTGAAACAGTTGATGAAGATAACTCGGAATTACAGTTGCAAGATTGCGTGAGATGTATTTTGTGTCCCAGCCTTGTCGCCACTTTTGTGTCTCGTTTCCGTCGTAGGTGTCGGTGGCCAAGTGGAAAGAGACCGACACAGGAATAAAGGATGCGCGCTTGTGCGGTATGGAGGTGACCAGCTAGTGGGACAGCAGAAACTGGAAACACTAGAGTAAATTAGAACGAGATATATATATATATATATATATTTCATAGAGACTTAGTAATACTTAACTTTTACATAGTTCTTGACTGCAGACTGCCGATACATAGATTAGATAGAGGCCTGCCTACTGACGATTCGTAGTGCCTATCCAATAGCCAAGTCTTAACTGGTGCCTAGCTATTTCCCAAGTGTTAACTGGTTCCTATCTCAGTCCCAAGTGAACGATGCAGCAGTCGTGGCCACGAGCGTAGTTGCAGCAGAGGGCGCTCGTGGCTGACGTCGTAAGAACGCCGCGCCGTGCGTGTATGGCGGCGCGCGGCGAAAGTAGGTGGCGCGCACTTTGTACTTGTGCGACACCACAATGTAGGCCTAAACTTTCAAGAAAAAGCTTAAAGATTCCTAAGTGCAACTTGAGTGTTATGTTACAGCAGTCCATAAAACTAAATGACGGACTGTACATATTTGCTCCGAGAAGTGATACAGTTTCACTGTCTCAATAACAGTTACATAGCGCTGACTGGTCTCAATAACATTTATTGTAAGGAGAAAGAATACTGTATGTCAGTGGCGGACTAAGGCTGTCGGAGGCCTGGGACGGCGGCAAAACAAAATGACCCCCCCCCTCCACTAGGAAATAGATGTATTACTATAAAAAGTTACTTTTGAGATTTGGAGGCCCCGCAGGACAGGAGGCAAGGGACAGTCTAAATTAAAAAAATAGAAAAACCAATAATTTTTGAGAGTTGGAGGCCGCAGAATGAGAGACCATGGGCGCTCAGCGCTAAAAATAAATAAATAAATAAATAAATAAATAAATAAGTAGTGCTTTCGAAGTATTTGGAGGCCCCCCAAGACAGGAGGCTCGGGGCGCTCCGCCCCCTCCCCCCTCCTTATTCCGCCATTGATGTGTGTGTAAATGCTGTTTCCAATGTGAAGTGCTTAACGAACATAGCTTCCATTAATTTTTTAGCGCCGGTGTCTCCTATATAGAGAGCGCAGAAATAAAAGATGGAAACTGGATAAATTTAACTGGAGCAGCGCTAATGGAAGCCGATATTGGATGGCGGCGCGTTGACGCATGTCTTTCATTTCTCGCTGGCTACACTATCGACCCACGAAGCGAGGTCACCGCTATGCCTCTGTACTTTCATAGCGGAAGACAAAATTCGATTTCCGCTGCCTACATAGGTAGTTGAATTATCCGGCTTTACGCTGCTGGATAATGTAAATCATTTTAGCGGAGAACGTAACTGTGTTTATCTAAGGACCCTGCATGCTGGAGCATAGGCATAGCTGGTGTAGAGAAGCAGCTAAGAGAGTTGAAAACAAAAGTCGCCAGGTCCAGATAGTTTACCAACCCGGTTATACAAAGAGTAATATTTGGCATTGGCTTCTTGCTTAGCTTCCATCTATCGCGAATCATTGATCCAGCGCAAAGTTCCAAGCGACTGGAAAAAAGCGCAGGTGAGTCCCGTGTATCAGAAAGACAAAAAAAAAAAAAAAAAAAAAAAAAAAAAAAAAAAAAAAAAAAAAAAAAAACAAGCAGCACCGTGAGCAGACTCTTCTGTTTGTAATCTAAACTGACGTGTAAGCGCTATTATTAGTGGTAAATCAAGCCCAGTGTATGTTCAGCGTACAATTGCAGCTACCGCAGTGATAAAACTGTTGGAATATAACTTTCGCATTTACCAAGTTTCAAAGTTATATTTACTTCACGACCATCAAAAGAGCTAGGCAGAGGACGGATGTATTTTGTGTGTTTTAATGTAATGACAGTTGTGACTGCGTAGGCTTTCCCGGCGTAATGCTTCATAATATTCTTCTCGGGTTTGCTGCCGGATTAAAACGTCATCTTGACGTCAAGATGACGTTTTAATCCGGCAGCAAACCCGAGAAGAATATTATGTAATGACAGTTGTTTATATAGTGTAAAAAAGCGTATTAACCATTGGGTAAGTAGCCTAGGTATATGAACTGTAATTAAACTATTCTTTATACAGATATTCTTTGAAAAACAAGAAGTTGCTAACCCAATGGGTAACCAGTATGAGGTGTGATAAGTGGCAGCCTACAAAGTATAGTTCCATATGCTCTTGTCATTTTGAAGAAAAGTTATGGATGCTACCACCGATCGAAAGTGGCTACTTTCAGATGTCATTCCAACACTATTTTCGTTTCCTGAGCACCTACTGAAACCAAAAGCTGTAAGGAGAGTACCAAGGGAACGTCAAATTGTGGAAGGCTTGATAAATACGTAATTTACTTCAAAGTATGTAACATCATTTGAACCACAGGCAGAATAAAGGTAATTAAAGACTTTAAAGAAATTCGCCTGTATTTATAGGGAAGATATGTCGGCAAATACAAACGATTATGGACATTATAATAACATCAAATAATCCAGCAGTTCGACGATTGTAAACATTACACTTAGGATGCAGTAGTAAACGAGAAATGCTATTCGTAATGGGTATTACTTTCCGAAATGCGTCGCTCAGAAATTAAGGAAAAATCAATACTGGCAATGATTAATATAAAACCTATGATTCAGCGTTAGCAGACGTCCAGTAACACCTTGCGTGACACTGACGTCCTCAAAAATGGCGGCAACCTTTCCAATTGGCTTCAACTATGGCGGCGCTGTGGCCAGTCTATGTTGTTTATATAGGTCTTTGGGCGCCCTTCATGCACTAACAATGTCTGACCCATCCGACTCGAGGCTCGTTCGCGGCAAACGAGTACCCGCAAAACAGTAAGGGGATGTGGGGCTTGGGAAGCAAAGTGAAACTTACCATCACGATATTGTCACAGCTTTGGGGTAAAAGCAAATAAAATATTCGGAAAAAGTGTATACTAGAACACTTTTTGCTTTACGACTTTACATAAAAATGTAAGCATAAGGGTTATCAAAAATGAGTTCACACTAAAAGATGACAGAAGCTTTGAAATGTGGTGCTACAGACGAATAATGAAGATTATGTGGGTAGATCATGTAATTAATGAGGAGGTGGTTAACAAAAATGGGGAGAAAAGGAGTTTTTGGCATAGGCTAAGAGACTGCCTAGGTTGGTGGGACGCATTCTGAGACATCAAGAATCGTCAAATTAGGATTAGAAAGAAGTGTGTGGGGTAAAAATTGTAGAGGGAAACCGAGAGAGCAATACAGTAAGACGGTGAAAAATATTTAGGTTGCCGATCTTATTCGGAGATGATGAGGCATGCACAGGACAGGGTAGCGGAGACAGCTGCATCAAACTAGTATGCGGACTCACGACCACGACAACTGTTATACGAGATGTATATAACTTCGCGATGGGAAGAGCTTCTGACAAGATTGAAATAAAGTAAAAGCCTTTATTAGCGAATTATACTATGGGGGTGACGGCAGTGGAATTGTGAAATTATTACATAGTAGTTCTACAGCTTTATTTGTGTAACACAGATGATCACAGAAATGTGTCATATCTCTCAGAAACTAAACCGTAAACTCTAAAATGTTGCTTTCTGTTGGAGCAGACATTCTCAAGTGCAGCCAGAATTAGCAACGCCCTGGACATGTGTTTAATAAGAAGAGACAAACACTGTTGCACGGCTTCAAAGATACTAAGAATAGTTTGCTTTATGGATAGTCGAGTCGCGCCATCCCACTTGGCAGTTTGTAAGATGCTTAAAAATGCATCAACCTCCTAGCCTGAGAATATCTCTGATTTGGTAGCGGCAACGTCACTGTAGCAGTTATAGTGACTATGCAACAACCTTTAAATATTTTCTTGCAGGTGTAGCATCATCGTCAGGATATTATGGTAGGCGCTAACACTAAGAGAAGTTTGGTCTATAACTTTCAGGCGATAGTGATTTCTCCCGTTTGTTGAGTAACAACTGAATAGGAAGACATCACTTTCTTTGGAATAATGGATATCAAAATGTTCCACAAATTTCGCAATAGTTTGCAGAATATTGAAATTGTATGTAAACATACAAATCAGTTTAAATAAAAGTCAGTTGCAGAGCGCTCTAAGGCGCCTTGCTACGGCGTGCGCGGTTGCTCCCCGTCAGAGGTTCAAGTAGACCCTCGAAGACGGGTGTATATGTTGTTATTAGCATAAGTTAGTTTACGTAGTTTCTTAGTTTAGGGACTGATAACCATGCTGCAGTTTGGTCCCATAGCTTTAGACAAATTTGACCATTTGAGCAACATGTATGAAAATATCACTTAAGAACGCCTGTTTTTTCGTATTTCTCGCGACAAGGTTCGTAGGAAAGAAAAATTTGTAAAAGTTTCTATGAAAATTAAAAAATTGGAGAGAAAATTAAGAAGCATTTTTCTACGGGATTTTTGTATGAACTCAAGACCATTATTGACGATCCAAAAAATGGACATGCGTAATTCTTTGTTTGTAAAATGTAAACTTTCACAGCAAGAAAGGTCAATATTACTAAATTTTTCCGGGCTATTATGCCGTGTTCTTACAGATTTATTATTGAAATCCGTAAGACCACGGCATAATAGCCCAGAAAATTTTAGTATTATTAATTCATTGTTTGCTTTATTATTAAGGTTGTAGATCTATGACTTTTCCCAGACCAACACAAAGGTGTCATGAACCACACGGCCAGCCTTTAGGACAAAGAGAGTGGGCATAAATAAAATAATTCTTAAATTTCTGATAACGTATTCCAATCTAATGAAAAATGACGATTCGTTTGAAGTATTACAAAGCTAGGTCCGATTAATATTCAAGAAGTTGGTAAAATTGA
The DNA here is from genome assembly GCA_026315105.1 of Locusta migratoria. Taxonomy (NCBI): domain Eukaryota; kingdom Metazoa; phylum Arthropoda; class Insecta; order Orthoptera; family Acrididae; genus Locusta; species Locusta migratoria. Next base: position 731,828,159 of record CM048755.1, on the reverse strand, counting down.
TCGCCAATCAAATCATATAAAACTAATTTTCCCCGACAATCTAAAATTACCGTTTGCTTGCCTGACCAGAGGACCATCGTATCGTAGGGGCGAAATAATTTTCCATGACCCGTAGCAATTGATATATTAAATTGGCAAGATGGCGATCAGCCATAAAGGCTACCGGAGCCGTTAAGTTCAAACATGGAGAGCCAACTTCTTCGCGGAAGGACACTTCTGTTCCTGCTGTCTTTGACGAGTTGCCGCCAAGACAGGCCGCCACTCTAGGAGGCGTGAAACCGGCCCTTACGGGCCAGAACGAACTCTTAACTGTGCTCTGGTCAGGTTGGTAACACGTCATTAGTTTTTCCGGCGGAAGAATCCAGAATTCCATTTCATTAGCTTTTTTCTGTTCGTAATAGCTTTAATCTGGTTCCTCGTAAACAATTTTCTGGCATAGTTTTGAGAAATATGTGACATTGTTTTCGACATTTCGTGTTTCTGTTTTCTGTTTACTGAGGACCATTTTTAAATTAGTCCTACTTCTTAAATTCCGCTTAAGCTCCTTTTAGCGGTTGCTTTAATTTTCGTTCTAGCTATTTGTAGTTCACATTTGATAGCTCGTATTGACCTTTCAAGTGATCCTATTTTCTTTTGCTTTTCAAAGCAACTCAAACATTTAGGTGAGTCTTCTTCACCACAGCCTGCATCACGGTGTTCATTGTTTGCCATATTTGCATCACTTGTATTTTCCTCAGTGTTTTGTACAACACTTTTGGATATTCTTGATTTTTTTAGCACTTATTGTTTTAAGATGTTCCTTCACTCTCTTTGTAACAATATTTCTGCTGTGCCTTTCATTTCTTAGGTCTATGTAAGAATTATCACTACTCACATTAGCAATGTTAACAGATTAAACCGCAAGTTTTTTGGGGATTTTCTTCTGAGGTAAACCAGAATTCAGTTTTCCATGTCGTCTTCATAATCGCTGGCAATAAAGTGATCGCTGCAAATTCTAGCATTTTTTATATTTATTTGATCCGCACGTTTACTTTTAACTTGCCATATGGAAATCATGGAAGGATCACTAGGGAACTTGTGGTAAAAAACCCCATTCGTTTTCCGGAATCATTTTTACACGTCGCAATACAACAGTTAACCATTGTAAATACTATAACTCAATGACACCACACTACACAGAACACTTACGAAACACGTGTACAAAAAAGGGTGCCAAACACAACACAAATCAGCGCTCAGCTCAGCCACTCGGCAGCCACGGTCCACCTGCTTCTGTACCCTGGTGACGTCACGAGAGTGGGGAAGTAGGGAGGTAGCGGGGCCACAGCGGCGCGCGCTACAACAAAGGCGTGAGCCAGCCCTTGTACCTAGCCGTGGTAAGAATCAGCGGTGCGAAACTCGCGTTAACAAAACGGGCGTGAGCGACGTGGCCGCGCTCAGTCCGGCAGTTGCTTCAGATGCTTGCAGTTCTTAGCAGGAAAGGTCCGCGATCCCCTATTCTGCAGAAGCCGCCATGCTCAGTCTTGGTGATATTTCATTGACCGACAGAAACTTCACAGTTCCACCGAGCCGGTGTTGGCGATTAAAGTGAAGTAATTGCATTCGGTCGCGAGTTTACTAAATATGCAACGGTCTGCATATCGGGCGATAGGCGCGATGATTACTGAGATGCCTTTTCTTTAGTTTTTGTGCCGCCCCTGTTTCAGGCTCAGTCTACTGTTCTCATGACCAACAGAAATTTTCATGAAACTCAATACGCTCTCTTCCTCTCTCTTTAAAGGCTGGTCGAACTATTTGAATGTGCTTGAATTTCGATGTTTTCTCTCTATTGTATGTCTTGTCCTGCAGCAAGAATCAGTAACCGTCTAATAAGATGTAACAGGCTACCTCGTAATTCTATATGCTACTTTCAGAATACAAAGATTATTTCAATGAACTGTCCGACGTCTTGTCTGTAGCCTTTCGCTGTTGCTATCATTTTTATTTATTTACAGAATAATAGAAACCCCTGCTAGAAGACAGGAAGTCCGATGCTGGCGACGGTCACAGCAACAGAAGATTAACAAGTAAGTCACCTGTTAATTGGGAAGCGGAAGTCAAGGAGATTGATTTAAGTCATAATCCCGTTTCTTTCTTCCCGCAACCAACCGTAGGAAGAGACAGGTGCTATAGGCGTGGCGACTGTGACAGGACGGAAGTAGGTTTCTGTAATTGCGGAATTCGCGAACGGTTCTATTCGTGAGTTTTGTATGTGCATTTTTATTCTATATTACTTTTTTAACCGAATACCAGCGGTGACAGGATTCTGTCCAGTTTCGCGCTAGAAATACTGCAGGCGGCGACCGTAATTACACAGTATTATTCAATTACTCAGAGAGAGATACAGTGGTGTGTTAGTTACTGCTAGAAGCAGCGATGTCAGTCATGAGGCAGGGACTTAGAAGCCAAAAAAAACAGGTGGCTTAGCGCTGAACGAACGGGCCGTTAGTCGGGGAGCTGTCCCGGCTAATCCCCAAGCCCCTTTCATGAGTATTAAACTAAATGTTTGGGATGTTTAATTTGTGCTCTGCGCAAAATTCCTCTTTCATTCCTTTTCCCCAGTCCGAATTGACTTAGTGTTCTTTTCCCTCCTTTTCCTATTATCGAGTTCCAGCCCCCTATCAGAATAATATTTCTTATTCCATAACTGCCCGAATAACTTCTGTCATCTCATCACATATATTTTCGATCTCCTCGTCGACATAAGTAGTTGGGATACAAGTTGTACTTCTTTGGTGTGTGTTGGTTTATGTCTATATTGGCTACGATAATACGTTCCTTATGCTGTTCACAGCAGCTTACCCGCATCGAGATTTTCTTATTCATTCTTAGACATACTTCTGAGTTATCCCAAAGTGATTTTGTATTTATAGCCCCTTTGAAATTTTATAACTTACCTATCCGATTAAGGGTAACAGAAAATCCGACGCTCTCATTCGTAGAATGCCTGTTTTCGTTTTCCTGATGATGATATCCTTCTGATTAGTCTTCACCCAGAGATCCGTATGGGGTCTACGTTACCTCCAGAATTTTTTACCCACGAGGACGCCATCATCCAGTACCCATACAGTAGAGCTGCATGTCCTTAGGAAATGTAATGACTGTTGTTTCCCTTACTTTGAGTCGTTTGCACTAATTATGTAGCAAACCTGATCATCCAAACTATTTCCCCTGCCACTACTGAAGCGGCACTTCCTGGCTGCAGTCACAACATTTCTTTGCCAGACATCTCCACCGATCCTTCTCCGCACCTACGGTACGGCTATCTGTATCGTTGAGGCACGCAGGCCACTCGACACACGTAATTTGCTTAACCAGTAGGGCTAGCCGTAAATTGAAATGCGTATAGCGTGCGCGGCGCTCCGCAGCACAGCGCGCATTTTTGTAACCGTGACGTATCCTAAAGCCCCTTTTACGCCATCGACTTTCTGGTCCCAGCTGATTACTCGCAACGAGTGGGTCTGTTGCAGCGCTCCTGGCTTGTTATATCCGTACTGCATGTAGTCGTGAGTAGACGTTTTCTTTTAGACATTAGCACAGAAATTGCACAGATGTCTGCTGTGCAGTTTCGTATGTAGATGATAAAGTGAGGTTATGAGGGCACTTTTTACTTAGCAGCAAGAAATGATAATTTAGTTTATTAATGACAAAAGGGTAATATGTACACTTAATGTTCACATGAAACCAATTGTGGTAAATTCTGTACATTATTTAGAACCTAAAAAATAGGAAAAGTGCGTATTCTGCCAGAGGTAGTCTAATGGAGATTTGTCAACATAGTAGATTACGTTTGGTAACTCTTTGAGTGGTCCAGCGCCCATCATCATTGCCGTCTCTGTTTGCTGTCACCGTCAGGAGAGAATACCGAACATCACTGATGTCCAACGTTTTGCCCGACGGATAGCCCATCGCCAGGAGGGTCTACCCGCCACCACTATGGACCCAGGAGGGTATGCTCACTACCATCTGGTTCGTCTGGCCCGCTCCAGCCACCAGCAGTCGCTGACACCGCCCGCCATTCATGAGGTCGGCCAGTGTCACCGTCGCCGTTTGCTGTTGCCTGCCACTCTCAAGGTTGTCCGGCCTGGTCTTCTCACCGCCGCCGCTGTCACCATCGCCGATGAGTGGGGCTGTCCTGGTCCATCCGTCACCACAAAGGGAATGGAACCCCTCTCCCCAATTTCATCATCATCTGCAGTGGTGTCCTCAAGATCTTAGAGATTATCTGCTTCATTGTCTCCTTGTCTTCGTTTTCTGCGTTTTTTATGCACCAATATGGACCTACAGCCTGTAACAACCCCCTCAGATCTTTAAACTATCTCCTCCCTGACCTCCACAACTACCTCGTGGAACATCTCCTCTTCCCCACCCGCATCACAAATCGCCATGCCACGTTGAACAAGTCGCCAATGTCCCCCATCCTAGAACTCAATTGGCCAGGCCCTGCTTCACACCATACCCCCATCCAACCCATCCCACTGCCCATAACTGCCATCACCTCCTCTAGAAAAGCAACAAAAGCCCACCAAACGTTCCAGTGTAGACTCCATCCCCATCATACCTAAGAATGCTGCTACCACCACCACCTCCACTCTCTTTGCCCAGCTCATTCTACCAGTGGACACCCCTCCCATCCTAGCCTCCACCTACTCCTCTCAAATCTACACCTACGTCCTCTCCTGTCCAGACCCTAACTTCCTCGACAATCGCACCCTGTCCTTGGAGGTATGCTAGTACTTTCCTTCTGCTCCCATCTCTCAACTCATTCCCCAGAAGGACTCTGTCTTCATTAAATCCACCCCATGGTTCATTCCAGACCCCACGCCACTCTGAACCCCTTCCTGACCTCATTCTTCCCCTTCCAGCAACAACCCTTCCACTGGTTGCCCACCCTCACTTCCGTGATCACCAATCTTATCCCAGTAAACATTGAGACTGAGGCGTTTGAGCAGCTTAACGCCCATCCCGGTCTTGAAATTCGCTCAGCAAAGCGAATCCAAAACGTCGCCAGCCCTACCTTCATGATGTGGATTTTTTCGGAATTCTCATCATCCATCGACCACCTCCTCACAGAGGGGGCTTTCATTTACGACCGCCACTACAAAGTGGATCCCTCCCACTCCCCATCCCAATCTTACCGTTGTGGGCGATGCCTCGCCTACAATGAGCACCCCTACCGAATATTACCACAACACCCCTATCTGCCCGCACTGTAAGTTGGTGCATTTCCTAAAACATTTTCCCAACCTCACCTCCCTTCCCACCTGCAACAGCTGTGGCATCCCCCACCCCCACCTACTTCCATGGATGTCAGGCTCACCCTGACCCTGTCACCCCTAAGCTGACTGTACCATCAACACTCCCATCTGCCCCATATCATAACCACTGTAATCCAAAACATTCATTCCTTTTAACACCCCTGCAGCCTCCAGGACATCAAACTTGCTGGCCGCTCTGTCTGGCAATTGGGAACAATTTCCACCCTCTCCTGCAATAACTCTCATGTTACCTTCTCCTGCAAAGCTACCTGCATTTAAAGCACACCCATAACCATTTTCCTGTCTCCCCCATCCTCGCCCTCCCCCCCCCACCCATAGCCCCACATGGCATGCCCACCTTACACCCTCCTGTACCACAACATTCGCTCTCTTCCCACCAACAAACCACTGTTCATGCACACCCTACCCCACTACCGCATGGACCCCTTTCTCCTCAATGAAACTTCCATACAACTCTGTCATCCCATCAGCACCACTCCTTTCACTTTCTAATGCGCTGATGCCCCCCCCCACCCTTCACTCGAGGTGGAGTGACGATTTACCAGCTCCACCATCACCCTGTCTGGCTGCTACCTTACCTGTATGATCCTAATGAACACCTCATCCTCAGCCTCTTCCTCCCCTCACTCTCTGTTACCCTGGCCACCATCTACATACATAGCACCATTTCCCTCCACTATGGTTTCCTCTCTCACATTGACTACACCTTTATGAAGTATGTGGTTGTCGCTGACCTCAACGTTTCTTCCCATCCCATTGGTGAACTCAGGTGGTGGCATCAGTTTCTCACCTCGCTCCAGGGCGACTTCATCCATCTCCCAAAAACCACATGCCCCGAAAGCAATGACACACCCATTGTTGTCCTGGCCTCTCATGCCCCCATCTGAACCCCCTCCCAAGATTGTCTGTGACTACTCCTGCGCCGCTTGGGATGCCTACCATCGCTCCATCGATATCTTGATAACCAGCCATCCCCTCCCGCACCCCATCCTGCCGAAGAAGACCACACCTCCTCCTTCCTTCAACAGACCATTGCTGAGGTCATCCAAGCCCACATCCCCACCAACCATCCACCCACACCATCCCACCCTCCCTCCATAGGCTGTTCCATTGCTTCGTTGATTTTATCGAACATTACTGCAGACCTGTGACTGGGACACACTCCTATGCCACCAGCAACTCCAACGTCACACCAGAAACCTTTTGACCACGAAAAGACAACAGGACTGGCCTCAGACATGCTCCTGCCTTAATGCAACGCTCCCTGTGAACTCCTCCCAATACTGGCAAGACATCCACTGCCTTACTGCCAGTCGCTCCACTCCCTCATACCCTCTCCTCCATAACGATCTTCCTTTCCCTGACAACTCCAGTATGGCAGAGCACTTCGCTGACTACCTCTATGACGTATTCTCCATTTCCGATAATCCCAGATTTAACTGCTCCCACATCCCTGAAGCCCATGAGCCCTCCCCTGCTGGCCCCTGACTTCCAGTACTTGGACCTCATCCCACCTTCAGAATTACGGCCCTTGACATAAAATTAACACTACACACCAAACGCAATACTGCCCCCAGTCACAACCACCTTACCTACAGGCACCTCTGTGGCGCCCCCTACCCCCCCCCCCACTCACCCAATTCCACACTGCCGTTGCTTCCTTGTATAATGTCATACTTTGCACCGGCTTCTTCCCCGACCTGTGGAAGACAACCTACATCCTAATGTTCCCTAAACCCAGTGAGCTCCCCTCTGATACCTCATCCTATTATCCTATAAGCCTCACCTTGGTGTTCAGCAAGGTCCTGAAAACCATTCTCTCCCGCCATACTCATCAACACCTCCATTAACACTAACTCCTCCCCATTTCCCAGTGTGGCTTCCGACCCTCCTCTGTCAATGAGCAACTCCTTCACCTCACCCACCTAAGTGAACTCCCGCCACACTGCTATTTTTGTCTCCCTCAGCATCAAGAATGCCTACTACCATGTATGCCATTCCGCTCTCCTTTTGAAACTCCAGATCTACACCCTTCCCATAATTATGTCCGTCTCATTGCTTCCTTTCTCTCCAACCGCCCATCCTGTCAACAATTCCAGCTCTGGTTTGTTCTACCCCTCTGCTGGGCTGTGCTAGGTAGCCATCCTCTCCCCCCTCCTCCACCTAATTTACTTGGCAGACATGACACCGCTTTCATGGCCCTTGCCCCCTCCATCACTCGATCCCAGCACCATTTGCACCAACCCGAATTCTGCACTTTGAGTAACCAGTGGCTCCTTTCTGTCAACCCCACCAAATTCCTGGCAATCATCATCAGTCGTATCACCTGTTCCTTCCACCACCGAGATCTGTACCTCAGTCTCTGTGACGATCCCCATTCCCCAAACCACCACCCTCAAGTATCTTGGCCTCATCGTATCCTGAGCTCCTCGCCTTCAAACTGTCTGAAAAAAAAAAAAACAAAAAACAACCATTCCCGCCTCAACGCCCTCAAGCTCCTCTCCAGCCGGACACGGGGGCTGAACCCCTCTACCATCCTCCACACCTACCGTTTCCTAATGCCTCCTGTCTTATGTAGTTTCCACCCTGCCTTGGTCTCTGCCTCCCCTGCCTATTCAAGACCCTCCAAATCTTTGAATGTCACTCTCTCCGCCTCACTTACCTCGTCCGTCTCCCTTCCCCCATATGGATCCTATATGACCTAATTTCTTTTCCTCAGTCCCTTAAATTCCTGGAGCATATCCATACCCTCTGTGTCTCCCGAAAAACTGAGTCCCGCCACTCTCTGGTTTCCGCCCTCCTTCTGAATCCTTGGCCTCTGCCACGCCGATTCCTATATAACCCTCCCTCCCTTCACCTCCATGATCTCCATATCCCCTCCGCGGGTAACTTCCGTCAGCTTCCCCTCCTGAACGACGCCCTCTGTCCAGACATGTAACCGTCCTAACAACTCTAGATCCTTTTCGTATTTCAAGCGCCTCCTCACTGCCCCTTTCCCCATCCCTCCCCCGCTTGGCTTCGCCTTTCCTAGCCCCCTCCCTCTGGAGTCCTTACTGTCCATCCTCAGCATTGCAGTGATTTTAACAGTGTCAGTGAAATAATATTGTGTGCTTTTGTGTGATTTTTAAAACTTCAAGAACCACAGAACAGGAAGAGCAAGTAATGCATTTTATGCAGTGTTCATCGTCTCATCACCGTTCTGTGTTTTTGTGTCAAAATCGGTGTTTTTAACCACCGCTGCACTTTTAACTTCTAAATATATCTGTTTCTCGTTCATTTTACTTTTCACCACTCTCACCGTATGTATATATTTTCAACTCTCCGTTTTGTCACCGTACAAAACTAGTAAATTAACGTTTTCGTAAATTGTATCTCTTGGCTGAAGAGCGGCCTTCAGACCGCTACCAGCCTGCCCCACCTAGGGGCTTTAAAATATCAATTTAAAAAAATGAAAAGTGTCGTCCAAACATTTAAAAACTTGTACATTTATCTGCTGAAGAAAATTTATACTTGCAAACACATCAAACAATATAGAGTATTCAATTAAAACGCCTTCTTAAGTGTTTTCATGTCTTTTTTTTTCTCGCTGACTGCCAAATATCGTGTAAAATAATTTTCTTATCTAGTAATTCTGACTGTTTCACTGTTGAAATAAGTTTCGTTAAAACACATTCATATATTTACCTTTGTTTGTATGCGTAGTGTAAGCTTTTTCCCTGTAAAACATTAATATGAATTTGAAAAATGTTGTTAATAGTTGATAAAATAATGAAGCGTTATTCAAAAAGATTGTAGATATGAAGAGCAGTCCTTTCTGTTATAACTTGAAAATGATGGGTGTTTACCTGCCTAAATACTGGCTGTTGTCGAAGACGTCCAACTATATTCTCGTAAATTACTTGAACATTACATACAGAATAAGCCCAATTTTCTGAGCAAAAGTAATCGCTTTAGGGATTAGAAAAGATTAGTAAATTACAAATATCTTCCGCAGTGCCACATGTGCCTCAAATCATCAGTTGTCAGCAATCGTAAAACATCGACAGCCTTCCGTGAAATAACATATAGGGGATACCAGCTTCAGGGAAACCAGTTATTTTACCGTATTAAAAGTGTGTCTTTTTCGTACAGAATAATAGTACAGCTTCGACAGCTAATACTACTTTATTATAATTTTTAGCCATGTATCTTGCTAAGTTTCATTGTTAAAAAATATATTGTGAAATTATACGCAGTGGCGCCATTACCCTGGGTTCCGGGATAATGACGTCATACATTTGAAAATCAAGGATAAACCTACACGATGAATGAGTAGTAGTGAATTAGTGTTACAACTGTTGTAATTTATACTTACCACTCTTCTGTATTAGACATTTAGAAGGCTTCAGGTACTTGGTGTAAAACTGGGATAAAAATTCATTTTATAATTTAGGCTTGATCAAGACACCACGAAAGTAAGAAATGTAGTTTTTGGCACTTTAAAACTTACTACATTCCGCAAGTGCCCATTTCACAAAATGTATGCATCTACATTACACTTTATTTTTCCTAAATTCTCCACCATGGCGTAATTGCCTCATTTGCAAAATATGGCTAAGAACGTTAATTTAAAGCCTACGATTTTGCGAAACAATTAGGTTAGAGACACGAAATCGAAGCTAAATACCTACAGATTACGTTAATATAGGTATTAAAAAGCACTGACAGCCTATAGAGGTACTTATTTCAATTAAATACAGGCTCGAAAATTAGATCCAAAACGTCGAAACTACGAGTTTATTTCACACGCTTATAAACTGTCAACAATCACGGACAGCGACCATAGTAATTAGTTCTGTGGTAGATAACGGAGATAGAACACTGGCAAGCGTACCTGCACTGTCAACCGTTCGTCACAAAACTGGGGTGGCGCGATTATCCAGGGTGGCGCCGTTACCCTGGTCTCCCCTACGTTTCAGCACCTGCACATCGGCCTTTGGAAACCCAAATTACCGTAGTTAAGTTGCAGTGCTGACGAATATGAGCAAGATGACAGACAACAGTTATGAACAAAGTCTACTTTCGCCTCTTATGATAGACGTCCGTCGCTTCTTTGTAATACTACTTTGGCGAAATGACACTTTAGAAATTAGAACATGATATCAGTGTACATTTACATTAGTGGGACGAAGGTAAGGTTGCTTCTTGTAAGCAGAGGATGGGAACACGAGAGACAGGTAACTTAACGCACTGCTCCCGATTAATTTCCATGCAGTCAATTTTCCGCCTCATGTTCACCTGAGCCAAAGCCTAACTCGCATTATCGTCGGTGTGCTATTGTAGGGGGGTGGGGGGGTGGAGTTCTCTCAATTGTAAATTGTTCATTCAGATCAGTATCATTATCATCATGTTACATCATCCGGATTTGGAACACATGTTGCGTTTACTGAAACCTTCTGATACAAATGAGTGGAAATCAAAACACTGCAATAAAAAATTGTGATGCGGATTGATGCAGACATAAATCGCTCCTTAAAAAGTAGTATTAAGTGTCCATAAAGTTCATATTATGTACCAGTCCACTTCAAATGCCTCCTATCTCAGCGTAATTGACCTAAAAAAGATAGCATTTTACAATACATAAGACGCATTTGAGTAAAGGGGCAGATCATTAGTCAGGCTGAAGAGTAATTTTTCTGAATAGCTTTGGATAAAATATAAGAGGCCTTGTATGAAGTTTTGATGACGTTCATATCCAGTATATTGATCTATAGATGAAACAATAAATACATAAATCATGGCTCACTTAATACGTAAAACAAAGGTACAGAACCACCAAATAATAAGCATTATATCTACAACGACATATCCAATAACATTTATTTTTATTTTTATTTTATTTTACTTTATATCATTTTGTTTTTATTTTATTTCATTTTTTATATATTATTTTATTTTTTGCAAGATTGTCTATCACCTCCAATAGCGTAATAGATATTGAACGATGAATGGACAAAAGGGCCACTCCATTGAGTCTTACCTGGAAAGATAAAACACTATTATCAATTTAATTGAACTGATAAACTTTTTACTTTTAGAATTTGTAAGTATTACTAATTCAAAATATGACAATTATTGTGTCTGAATATTGTAATTACTGCTAAAGAAGTTTAGAATCCTTATTTTATTTGACCAGAAACTCCAAATACATTTTACAGCTTAAATCAGCATTCGATAGCTTAGTTCAAATGTTTGTAAATCTATCGGACTCAACTGTTTGGACATTACTTAAACTAAGGCAAACTAACCTAAGTACAACACAAACACCCATGCCCGAGGGGACACTCCAACCCTTGACAGCGAACGGCCGCGCGCACCGCAGCACGGAGCACCAGCGCGAACGGCTAATCCGCCGCGGCTAGCTTAGTAAGTGGGCATGTTTACTTGGTTCTTATATTTTGAATCAGTTATTTACTATATATGGGAGAAATTTGCGTCCTGCTTTATTAATAAATGCTGGAAAACAAGGCTTTTGTTTAATTAATACAAAGGAAATTGTGAACCTTCATCACGTACCGGTACCTCAAAAATATTGCTAGTTTATGTTCTCTTCACATCATATCTTGCGCATTACATCCAAATACTGTAAGTCATATTACTACATTGCAGAAAATTGACTTTTGATCATAATAAAATAATACGTAAATTATGTATCACTATCTTTGTAGTTGTTTGAAATCGTCCACAGATTTAACTTAACAAGTACAGTAAGAAGCCAACAACAAGTAAGGCCATTTACGACTGGCACAACAAATTCGTTACGGCGACAGGTTGCTTGTGCCCGATGCCATGCTGGAACAGGTATGTTTTAAATTCAAATGTTTGTATAGCTTATGGGACTTAACTATGGGGTCATCAGTCCCAAAACTTACAAACTACTTATGAACTAGCTAATCCTAAGGACGGCACAAATATCCATGCCCGAGGGGGGATTCGAACCCCCGACCGTAATGGCCGTGCAGACCGTGACTGGAGCGCTTCAGTCCCCTCGGCCACCGCGGCCGGCGAACAGGTATGGTAAGAATTCGATTTCCGTATTGATGTCTACCAGGTCATATTGAATGTTTGGGAAAAAATAAAAATAAAAACTTTCAGAGTATCTCTTTAAAATGCAGTTATGTATGACATCTGTACAATTTTTGGTTCTTGTACAATAAATAATTGCAGGTGTTGCCGGACTTTATGTACACCCTGTATATTCACTGGGTTATTCGAAATTTTTATTCTGTAATGAATAAAGCAACACTTCCTATGATATATGACGACTATAAGGACCACATGTTTCCTGATACCACAGACAAATATATACAGACTGGAAACCTCCGTAAGGGCCCGGTCACACGCTCATGGGTGCGGGGAGGGAGGGCCAGAGAAGTTCCATAAGATGTCCCATGATGGCGCTGTCATAAGCATCCCATTAAAACTGGCCAGAGCAGGCGGCAGGTAGCGGCTGTCCCCACCACCACCTCCCCTCAAACGCTGGCACGCCGGACACAGCCGTGGCCTCCTGGCAGGCGGCACGATCTCTCCCCTCAGCCTCCCCTCCACGCTACCCTCTGATGTGCGAGAGGCACCGTCAGAAGCACCTCTAGTGTCGTCTACCGCTACTAAGCCATGGAACCGCCAGACATCTGCTGGCATCTTACGGAATTACGATGGGAGCGAAGGACAGAGGTTTAAAGGGGGGGGGGGGGGGGACTTTTTCTCTGTATATGTTACTCTGTGCTGATACGCAGGTACGTTGCTGGGAGTGCCAATTATTTCTGTCTGGCAGTTATATCAACCAGTATCTCGAGAATTAATTAACGTATCATCTTCTCTCAGTTTAAAATGAAAAATCGGAATCTTGTCTATTTTTCATATGCAGCAACCTATGAGGTAAAATCAGCCATACGCAAAGTCTACACAATGTGTTTTACCACTGCAAACTCTTTAAAAATCCGTCTAATACTTCAGTTGATCCTTCACAATAACTGAGACGGAAAACGAAAACGGACACAGGCCTTTATCGAGGGAAATATATGTAAAAAAAAATTGCTCCTCATAGTTTTGTTAACAGGGGGTGAGATGTATTTCAGACCGTCTGCGTCACTGTGCCTGGAAGGCGCACGCATCAGGCTGTCAGTTTGCGCTGGTCCTTTCAGCACACGTCGCGCTTTAGTGTAGCGTAGTTTCACGAGTGCGACTAGCCTAATGTATATTCTTGTGAGGTAAGCAGTGGGGGGAGGGGGATTTGTATCCAATTGGTGGCGACTTTATGGAAAAACTACATTTCAGCTACAGTTATACTAACCAGGATAATACACTAAACTGAAAAAAAAAACCTCATGGGATAGATTAAAACTACAAAAAGGTAGAAAATTAAGGAGATGGAACCTGGACTAACTGAAGGAACCTCAAGTTGTTGAGGGTTTCAGAGGGAGCATTAGGCAGGGATTGACTGAAACAGGGGAAAGTAATACAAAAAAATGGGTAGCTCTGAGAGATAGAGTAGTGAAGGATCGTATAGATAGAAGGAAAAGGCCTGGATAACACAGTAGATACTGAATATAACTGATGAAAGGCGAAAATATAAAAATGTAACAAGTGAAGTAGGTAAAAGGGAGTACAGCCGTCTGAAAATGCGGTTGACAAGAAGTGCAGGAGTGGCTAGAGGAGAAATGCAAGACTGTAGAAGAATGTGTAACTAGGGAAAGATAGATACCGCCTACAGGAAAATAAAAGAGATATTTGGAGACTAGAAAAGTTACTGTATGAATGTCATGAACTCAGGTGGAAAACCAGTACTAAGTAAAGATGGAAAAGTTGAAAGGTGGAAGGAATATATAGAGGGCCTATACAAGGGAAATGAACTTCAAGGCAGACTTCTAGAAATGGAAGAGGAAGTAGAGGAAGATAAGACAGGAGATACCATACTGTGAGAAGGATCTGACAGAGCACTGTAAGATTCGAGCCGAAACAAGGCCCCTGGATTAGATGAGTTCCGTGTGAACTGCTGATATCGTTAGGAGAGCCAGCCTTGAAGAAATTGTTCCACCTGGTATGCAAGATGTACGAGACAGAGGAAATACCGTCTGAGTTCAAGAACAATGTAGTAATTCCAGTTCCAATGACAGCAAGTGCAGACAAATGTAAAAACTACAGAACTATTAGTTTAATAAGTCATGGATGCAAAATAATAACACGAATTATTTGCAGACGAACTGAAAAACTGGTGGACTTCAACCTTGGGAAAGATCATTTTGGATTTGCGAGAAACGTAGAAACACGTGAGGTAATTCTCACATTACGACTTATCTTAGAAGATAGGTTAAGGAAAGGCAAACCAAAGTATTTTGCATTTGTAGATCTGGAGAAAGCTTTTGACAATGTTAATTGGAATTCTGAAGGTAGCAGGTGTAAAATATAGGGAGCGAAGGATTATATTCAACTTGTACAAAAACCATACAGCAGTTGAGTCGAAGGGCATGAAAGGGATGCTGCGGTTGGAAAGGGAGTAAGACAGGGTTGTAGACTTTCTTCAATGTTCACATGTTTCACCAGAGTACATATCACAGCTCTGCTAATTAACGCCGAGCGTGAATGGCCACATGGTCTAAGGCACCTTTCTAAGGATTGCACGGCCGCTCACCGTCGGAGGTTCGAGTCCTCCCTCGAGCTTTGGTGTGTGCGTTGTACTTGGCATAGGTTAGCTTAAGTTAATATACGTAGTCTGTAAGTCAAGGACCGATGATCTGAGCAGTTTGATGCCTTAGGTTTACAAACATTTGACCATTTTTTGCTAATTCACCGTTCTATTTTACCTTCTGTACGAGGCACTACTGCCATTTGTAGTTGTGCATATCGTTATTCCATGACTTTTATTTTAATATTTAAGACCACTCGTAACTGGACATTCACTGTTTATCGTAAAAGACTTTCAGGATACAAAGAAACACAGCAGAGGAAAGGAAATACTGTATTAAACTGACTATGGCAGTTGTTGAAAGTGGGCACCATTCATCTCTTCGAATTTTTAGGCCGTGGTTCGTTTGGTAGGACACTGAAACATTTTCTGATGAACTGCAGCCACATTTTGTAGTGTGCCAAGCACGTTTCGGAATTTGGTTGTATGCATAGTTTCACGTTCAATCGAATACAATTGTTCGAGGCACTTATTTGCCGAACTCCTTGAATGCAACAGAAAATTTCGGATGAAATGCCAGCAATTCCAGCAGTCCAGCTTCGATCCGCCTACAGCAACATGTCGACCATGGACGAAGAATGCCGAGAGATGAATGGTGGTCATTTTCAACTTTTGCTGTACTCACATTATTTCCTTTCCTTTCTAGTTTTATTTGCCCCGCCCTGTACAATGAATATATCTGTCGATAGATACGGCAGTGCAACACGGAAATTACGTTATGCTTTCTCCGAGAGACAAGGTTTACTTCTGCTTCCAGACTACGTGACACGAAGAGGGGTGCATGGAAACAGGCAAACCAGCGAGAGATTCCACGTACTCTAACGGAATGCGCCGTTTCCCTGGGAAACTTGCTGTTGGCTAGTTTGCGAGCAGGTCAGATAAAAGGCGCAGAAAACCAGTTATATGGGGCAGCACCTGCTATGCGGCTGGTTCCTCCGCAGCTGCCGCCTGCGTGTTGCCACGTGCCAGCCACACCGACTGCCGCAAGGCGCGCTGCTTTGTCCAAGGATGTCACCTTTACCTGTGCATAGTCGTTACCTGACTCCCGCTAGTCTCATCTAATCCATTGTCTACCCAAACCGGTTACCAGCTTCTCGACAGCTTCCGCGAAGGACGTTATTGAAACTACCATGTTTAATTAAATTGCTAATGTGATACTGGGGACTTTTATTCAAGGATCATTTCGGTGAAAGGGTTAATTGCTACAGGCTGTTATGTGTCGTGGCCTAGACTATAGAAAGGGGTTCTGTTAGATGGAAAGTCAGATCTTTGTCTAAGTCGATAGTCGTAGGCACAGAGCGAACTTGGCGACAGAAACTGCAACTACATCCACTTCTCTAATCTGCAAACCACAGTGAGGGGCATGACAAAGGTCACTTTCTATTAAATCACACATCACATTTTCTTTCTGTTGCAATCGTGTGTGGAGCGAGAGAATGAGTTTGTGACAGTTGCCCGGAGTGACCGGAGAGGGAATTTGTTGACTCTAGCCCAGAGCCCCGAACTCTGCAGGTAGTGGACAGTGTGTTCCACAAGTAGGGTACACAGGCCTTTCCACCGTAGGTAGCTTTGGGCACAGACAATATACACAGACGGGAAACCTCCGTAAGGGCCCGGTCCTACGCTCAGGGGTGCGGGGAGGGAGGGTTTCCAGCAGTTCCGTAAGATGTCCCATGATGGCACTGCGGTCAGAAGCAGCTCTTTAAACTGGCCAGAGCAGGCGCCAGGAAGCGGCTGCCCCCACCACCACCTCCCCTCAAACGCCGGCACGCCGGACACAGCCGTGGCCTCGTGGCAGGCGGCACAAGCTCTCCCCTCAGTCTCCCCTCCACGCTACCCTCTGACGTGCGAGAGGCACCCTAAGCCAGTGATCCGCCTGACACCTGCTAGCATCTTATGGAACTACGAGGGGAGCGTAGAACAGTGGTTTAGGGGTGGCTGCTCCTCTGTATATGTTACTCTGTGCTTTGGGCTCGTCTCGCCGTCTGCTCTGTGCGAGCTCACGGTAGCGATGGCGGAGTGACCGAGCACATTGATGCAATATGGTGTGATGCGTGGGGCCGTCCCCCATCAGGGGTTCGAATCCACCCTTGGGCATGGATGTTTGTGCCGTCTTTAGTATAAGCTAGTTCATAAGTAGTTTGTAAGTTTAGGAACTGATGACCCCGCAGGTAAGTCCCATAAGCTTCACAAACATTCGAAGGTTTTTTTTAAATAGCTCCCAGTAAAATGGAATGGTCCGACGTCATTATGTAGCACAGCACGGTCGAGTGCAAGTGCAGGAGAAGTTTAAACAATGTGCCATCATCAAGCGATTGATCCTAATTAGGTTCGTCGTAGACTTATTTTCAGTATATACAGCAAAGAGGTTACAGGGAGACTCCACCCAAAAATTTAACTCTTCTTCTACTTTGCCAAAAGCAACGAAATATTGAAATGGTGTCTTTTATGTAAATATGTAGCAATAACCAAGTTTTTAAGAACATAACGTCACTGTTTTCAAGCTATGAATTTTTCATCTTATGAGAAATATTAGTCACTTGCTTTCTGTGTTTATTTCAAATTTCAACCTTAAATTTTCTTTAATTATTGGTACTTAAATGTGACAATAAAATAAACAAATTTCATGTTCGATAGTTCAGATTTGTTAATACTGATGATAAAAAGTTGGCACTGAATTATTGCAAATACATACACCTATTAAAATTTACCTACGCAGTAAGGTTTTCTCTACTTGCTTGTATGAGGCTTCTTGTAATTTAATCACCAGGGTAGCCTTTTCTGAATAAAAATCAAATTACACACTTCTAGAGGAGGAGCAGTGGTACAGATATCTGAGTGAGAGCCGCTGCTTTTTTCTTTGTAGTTCTCTCATTGTACAGAACAAGAGTTCAGTGTATTCCATAATATATATTTACACAGTAAACAGGCAAAGTAATTGATATACAACGATTGGTTGCCGAGTGTTTCGACAGTTTTTCTTGAAATCATGCTACTTGTTTCTCCCTGTTAGAATTTACGCCAAGTTCGGAGTAAAAACGGTTCTGTTTGATGGTTATAGAAATCAGCAAATATCTTTGACGTCTTTCGGTGTGCTACAGTACCTTACACAGTCAGTATTTCAAATATTTCTTAGACAGATTTGTAGCTAGCTGAAAACCCGGAGTTACCCGAATTTTTATTTATTTATTAAAGCCTTAAGTTAGTCTGATTGAGTTTTTAAAATCAAATGTTTCTCAAGCTATGTGACCAAACTGCAGTACTCATCAGACCCTAGACTGACAAACTACTTAAACTAACTTATGCTAAGGGCAACAGGCAGCCGTGGCGGAGTCCCCGAGGGCATTGAGCCACTATGCTCCGATGCGCGCGATCGTTCCCTGTTGGAGCTTCGAATCCTCAGTCGGGCAAGGGTGTTTGTGTTGTCTTTAGTATAAGTTATTTTATAAGTACTTTGTAAGTTTAGGGACTGATGACCCCGCAGTTACGTCACATAAGCTTAACAAACATATGAACTTTTTTTTTGTTTTGTTTGACAAAACACACAGCCCTGCCCGAGCCTTGAGTTAGTACTTTTCTTATCCCTTCTCTCTTTGTCCACCGCCCTTTTTTCTAAAAACATGTTCTATTTATGACAGAATGTATAAGAAATAAGACTGTCCTGCATAATGTACAAAATTACAAGCAAAGAAAGGTAGTCACCAAAATACAATGTAATATTCATACACTCATTTAATTCAAAATTTGACTATAAACAATATTTCTTGTTACTTGTCCAGGATCTAGCATGAATAAATTCTTTGGTGAGCTCACCCCTTAACAACCGACATAAAATTGTTCGTTTCAGGAGATATGAGATCCACTCCGCAGGATTCAATAGACTGCCCTGTGATTTATTAATCATAATAGAAAGTGCAACTCTCACTGGAAACTGCAGTCTCTTGAAGTTAAAAGGTAGATTTGCCAGAAATATTGGCTGCTCGTTGGATGTACACTATTTCATTCTCTTCCTTTCCTTGTAGCTCTATAGAAGTCCATTTCTTTCGCCTGTAGCCACGTGCGCTTGTCAACAGCACAGTCAGCTTTCAGACATTTTCTTAGTTTGACTGGAATATAGGAGTGTCTTAGTACTAAATAAGAAATGGATTAAAACGTGATGGATGATGAGACATATGTTTTGAATTAAGTGTTGTACAACTCTACAATTGACCAGGAAGATATTCATTATAAAAGCGCTGTTCGTCTGTAAAATCTGTTGCGAGTATGGTTAGTAGTTAAGAAGTAATATACTGAAACCTGATGCGTGATAGGGTGGTTTTCCATGAACGTTACTGTTTGTCTTCATATCTCATGAACTATGTGTCTTACTGTGATACAATTTTGAAGGTACAATCGGTTATATGTGTGTGTAGTGTCTGTAAAATTTCCTCCAAGTACGATATGTATTGTAGAAATTATTAAATGTAACGTCATACCGAATGCCGTAGTTTTACTCCATGAATAGCGGAAAAGATGTTACCGAGACAAGGTTTAGTAAAGGTTTGAAATTATGTTTAAAGTTTCTTGCAAGTCGCTAATACTCTTATTCTCATATAGTATATTTTGAAAGTTTCGTCGCATTATGTCGCAGTTTCTTGGTACTTCTATTGTTTATGACGTTATATCTCCTCAATCATGTGTCGTATGTGGTTCTTGCCCATACAACACTTGTTGCCTAACGGTAAGCAATATGTGTAGCAAATTTGGTTGAACTCGGTCCAGTGGTTTGGGAGGAAATGTTCAACATTGACGCGTGATGCAGCAGTTTTTCGCGGATGTCGTTCTTTAAGACGTCATATCTGCTTAACTATGTGTTGTACGTGATTCTTACACTTACGGCGACCGTCCTCTGGGTCTGAAGGTCACGTGTGAAAAATTTCATTATGATTGGAACAAAACTGTAAATTTGTATGTAGTACGTACACACAAACGAGCACACGGACACGACGCTTTATTATATAAAGAAGAAGAAGATTCGAATACAGGCAAATCGTTTTGGGATCAAGATTAAAATATGTGAAACAGTCTATTTTATTTAAATTGAAGCTTTAGGGTGGAGTCTCCCGTTAAAATGAAAAGTAGCTGTTGTAAGGAGTTGAAAGTAGCATGATGGCTGTCTAACTACAAAGTGGTCAGACACATTAACATTTCTGTTCCGTATGTCTAATATATTTATTTTGTGCACATGTGTCTTGATATGCGTAGTGTTATAAATAACATGCTTTTGTGGGGTATGACCGAAGAAAGTGATCATTATATGATAGCAGTGAAATAGACGTCTCAATAATTTTCCAAACATTTTCACTGTGAAAATACATTTTTATTTTCAGGAGGAACGCTCAACGAACTATTCTGTAGTAAGATACTATGTTACTATATTGCTATTCAGCTTGCATGACGTTGTGCCTTTTCGCTGATTACGCAAAGTACAAAGTTCACATATAGAAGCTCACTGGTAGATTTCAACTTAAGACCTCGTCTTCGAATTAGCATTTCTGGAATAGTGGTATCAGACATTGATCCTTTAGTGAAAAGCAAAAAAAATATGAATTGATATTCTGTGTTTTGAAGTTTAATATTAAAAAAAATTACAATGAAATATAAATTTGTCAATTTAAATTTCGTCCTAAGACGGCAATTATCAAAAGGTGTAAGAAATACGATATTAGGTACTTGGCTGCTGCCCTGACTGTGCGTGATCAAAATTACTACAAGAGTTTTAAAAATAAATTTGCCACGAAACGCGTTAGTGAGCCACCTCTATGCGATATACGGTTGCTCGACTGGAGCGGTGTGAGCGCCAGCCAGCACTCTGGAGCGGCTGTGCTGAACTGCTGGACTTGTTAGTGCGCCTGTCCTGTGGAAAGCCGGCTAGCCCGGCAGAAGCTCAGGTCTCCGGTCAAATGTCACTCCGGGCAAGCGTCACTCCCGGCAACTGTTCCAACCCACGAGAGAAGAATGACTGGTTATGTACTTCTGTGTGCGACTAATTTTGTTATAGCCCAATAGAGAAGCATTATGTAGAATGCTGAATTATATACTACCGGCCTTAAAAAATTGCTACACCAACAAGAAATGTAGATGATAAACGGGTATTCATTGGACAAAAATATTATACTAGAACTGACGTGTGATTAGATTTTCAAACCCCTCAGGGGCTCAATAGTCAGTATTAATTTGCTGAGTACGGGCTTGGCGAACCCGGGGTCCTGAGCCGTGGGCTGTGTCGCGCCAGTCTGCTACAGCGTAAGCTCTGTGCGTGCTTCAACGACCATCGTTCGGCACGACGGTGGAATTTTGTACGTTTCAGAGCCCGGGGAACTTGGCTTAATCACCCGGTGGTGGCGAGGACGGTACAAACCTCTGTTTAAAAAATAAAAAAAATAACTCAATCTTAAGGTGTGCTACATGCCAAGGATATGCCTGGCTGTTGAGGCAAAACAGTCGCTAGCGAGCAACCTCTGAGGAACATGCCGCACCTCAGTTGTGTAAGGCTTACCCAGGCAAGCGGGGCTCTGCCTGGGTGGACCTATATATCCCTAGCTGCTGTGGGAACAACATGAAAATATCCCGTAATGTTGCCGGACGTACAATCGGCGTCTCTAAGAGAGGGAGAGGAGACTTTAATGCTGCTGAATATGACCCCCGTTCGTTCCCTTCCCTGACCACGCCATGGGAGGAACGCAGGGCCAGAAGTCAAGGTGAGGCATATGTCCCCCAATACTTAGTTTGCTCACACACTTGCGTCTACTAAGCCTCTGTTTTTTTGTTGAGCATCTGGAGGACAAGTATGGAGAGGTGGAGGGTATGTCCAAGATGCGATCTGGGTCAGTCTTGATAATGACGTCGTCCCCAGCACAGTCGCAGGCGTTGCTCGCCTGTGAGAAGCTGGGTGATGTTTCCATTACGGTAACTCCACACAAGAGCCTTAACATTGTCCAGGGTATAATATTCAACAGGGATCTCTTACTTCAATCGGATGATGAGCTGCAGGCGAACCTTGAGTGGCGTGGTGTGCATTTCATCCGGCGCATCTATAGGGGTCCGAAGGACAACAGGGTCGCCACCGGTGCCTTTATCATGGCTTTTGAGGGTGACACTTTACCTGAAAAAGTCAAGGTGATGATCTACCGGTGTGACTTAAAACTCTGCGTACCTCCCCCTATGCGCTGCTTTAACTGCTGGAGGTTTGGGAACATGTCATCCCGATGAGAGGCTGATCCCACATGTCGGGAGTGTGCACGTGCATCACACTCAGTCCTTCCTTGTAATCCTCCTCCGGTCTACGTTAACTGTGGCCAGCACCATCCCCCCTACTCACCAGATTGCACAGTCCTCCATAAGGAGAGAAAAATTATGGAATACAAAATCCTGGACAGACTGACCTACTCTGATGCAATACGAAAATACATCAGGCTGCATCCTGTGAGCATGGCTACATCTTATGGCAAAGCAGCTATGTGATCGCCGATCCTGCCATCCACGGCGCCCTCTGTGAAGCAACTCCTCAGTGGGCCCACAGGCCCAATTATCTACGCCTGCACCCTTGACAGCTGGGGGCAGTTCCTCTTTTATTGCTTCCAAAACGTCTACCTCGAGAGCAATACCCAGGGACACTGGTCCCTGCCCCCGAGCCAGAGAAGCAACAGGCTTCTCAGGCTCCTCTCGCTAGGAAGGGATCTCTTGAATCCCAACCTCCCACGGTGCCCTCCACCCGAAACGTGGCTGTCCGCGAGTGGCAAACAGTGCCAACAAAGGCTGGCCGTAGGGCTTAGAGATCCTCTTCAGTCCCAGGACCTGAGGCTGCGAAGCGCTCCATACAAGGAAAGCCGAAGGAACAGCGAGAGACACAGCAAATGAAGAAAAAAGTTATTAACAAGAAGGAAGTCCCGGTTGTTCCCGCAATGCCGCCCCAGACTCTTCCTCTGAGGACGAGGTGAAGATTCTAGCGACCCCTGAGGATCTAGATCTCGGCGAACCATCCGAAACGATGGACACAGATCGACCAGCTTCGATAGCAGGGCCAGAGAGTGATCATGACGTATAACGAGCACTTGTCTTCCCAGGTACCAGACAGCGTCATCCTCCAGTGCAACTGCGGCGGTTTCTCACCAACCTGACTGATCTGCGACAGCTTTAGAGCGTAACAGCTGCTTTCTGCATTGCCCTCCAGGAAACCAGATTTCCGGCAATGTGGACCCCTGCCTCCAGGGCTACAGGGGATATTATTGTAATCGCAGCATGTATAAAAGAGTCTCAGGTGGAGTGTGTGTGTATGTTCTTACTTCTGTCTATAGTGAACCTGTGCCCCTTCAGACACCACTAGAAGCGGTGGCTGTCTGGGTAAGGACAACTCAAGAGTTTACTGTCTGCAGTCTCTACCTCCCTCCTGATGGTGACGTCTCCCAGAACGTTTTGGCTAAGCTTATTTCTCAACTCCCCCCACCTTTCTTACTACTGGGCGATTTTAATACGCATAACACCTTGTGCAGTGGTTCCACGATTTCTGGCCAGGGCAGAGTAGTTGAGGATTTACTATCTCATCTTGACCTCTGCTTCTTGAATACAGGTGCCCCCACAAATTTTAGTGTGGTGCACGGCACGTTCTCGGCCATTGATCTGTCTATCTGCAGCCATAGCCTTCCACAATCTGTCCAGTGGAGAGCCAACGATACCTTGTGCGACAGTGATCATTTTCCCATTTTTCTGTCACTCCCACAACGTCAGTTCCCAGGGCGCCTGCTCAGGATGGCCCTAAACAAGGTTAACTGGGGAGACTTTACCTCTGCTGCCACTGTTGGTCCTCTCCCATTCGACAACGTCGATGTGGCGGTCGAGTGCGCCACGCGCTTCATTGTTTCTGCTGCAGAAGCCACCATTCCACATTCATCAGGGAGCCCACAGCGTACGACAGTGCCAAGGTGGTCACCAGAGGTCGTAGAAGCTATTAAAGATCATAGATGGGCCTTACAGCAGTACAAGCGGCACCCGTCTCTGGAGCACCTCGTCGCTATCAAACGGCTCCATGCACATGCTTGTCATTCATTAAGAGACGGATGCAAGAGTGTTGGGAGAGGTGTGTGTCCGCTATTGGAACAGGTACCTCCACCACCCAGGTTTGTAGCAAGATCAGGCGTTTAAGGGGATACCCAACACCAACAGGAATCC
This sequence comes from Locusta migratoria, assembly GCA_026315105.1. Taxonomy (NCBI): domain Eukaryota; kingdom Metazoa; phylum Arthropoda; class Insecta; order Orthoptera; family Acrididae; genus Locusta; species Locusta migratoria. Next base: position 731,803,910 of record CM048755.1, on the reverse strand, counting down.
CTGGGACCTCTGTGTATGGAGTTGTATGTATGGACCCAGCTACACTTGCAGAGATGTTTGCCGAGCATTATGCTCGTGAATTTGCCTCTGTGAATTGCCCACCGGCCTTACGTACATTAAAGGAGCCGGTGGAACGCCAGCCCCTCTCCTTTACTCCCCGCCGCTCGGAGGCATACAACACGCCATTTACAGAGTGGGAATTCCTCAGTGCTCTTAAACAATGTCCCAACATGGCTCCCGGGCCTGATAGCATCCTCAGCCAAATGCTGAAACATCTTTCAGCGGAGAGCCAGTGTAATCTCCTTGCTCTCTTCAACCACATCTGGTGCTATGGCGTTTTCCCATCAAAATGGCGGGAGAGCGTCATCATCCCAGTGATCAAACCTGGTAAGAATCCTCTTCACGTGGGTAGCTATCGGCCCATCAACCTAACCAATGTTCCCTGTAAATTGATGGAACGTATGGTCAGTCGGCGATTGTGTTGCATTCTTGAGACTCGGGGCTTACTTGCTCCATGTCAGGGTAGTTTCCGCTGGGGTTGCTCCACGACCGATTGCCTGGTGTATCTCGAACCCGCCGCCCGCACTACCTTTTACAAACGCCAACATCTGATAGCCGTATTTTTTTATATGCACAAGGTATATGATACGACCTGGCTACACCACATACTTAGCACATTACATAGTTGGGGTCTTCGGGGCTCGCTCTCAATTAAAAAAAAAAAAAAAAAAAAAAAAAAACTGTTTAGCTGTCTGTATTTTTCGTGTTCACGTTGGTGCCTCCTGTAGCACCCCTGATGTACAGGATAATGGGGTTCCTCAGAGCTCTGTTCTGAGTGTCCCCTTATTTTTAAAAGCCATTAACCATTAACGGCTCAGCAACAGCAGTTGGGTCGTAAGTATCCCCTTCACTATATACTGACGACTTTTGTATCTCTTTTAGCTCCAGCACCCAAGTCGCTGAATGTAGCCTGCAGGGAGACATTAGGAAGGCGCAGTCCTGGTCTCTTGCCCACAGCTTCCACATCAGAGCTTGCCTTTGACTCCTGGCTGACGTGGCTCCCCCACATCCGTCAGCTAAAACCGGAGTGCTGGCGCCACCTCACTGTTCTCCGCCATCTGTGACATACCTCCTCGGGTGCTGACCGCTCCACCCTGTTGCAGCTCTATCAAGCTCCGGTGCAGTCGCACCTTGACTTTGGGTGCCTTGCATATGGTTCTGCATCACCCTCGGCATTGTGCTTGCTGGACCCCATTCACCACTGTGGGGTACGCATCGCTACGGGTGCCTTTTGCACCAGCCCTGTGGCCAGCTTACTTGCGGAGGCCAGGGTACCACCTTTGCAGATCCGCCACCAACAACTGCTTGCAGCCTATGCAGCGCTCGTGAGTAGCTCGCCAGGGCACCCAAACCACCGTGTCCTTTTCTACCGCATGGTTGTCCATGACCAACGACAACGACCCAGGTTGGGTCATACGATCGCCTTTAGAGTCGTCGCTGCTGCAGGAACTTGAGTCTTACCCACTACCATCTCCGTATTGGGCCCATGCACGCACACCTCCATGGTGCCTGCCAAGGCCGCGAATTTGTCTGAACTTGGCCCGTGGAGCCAAAGACTCAGATCACCCAGAAGCTCTCCGTAACCAGTTCTTAGCGGTCGTAGCTACATTCCCTGCACATGACCTGGTTTACACAGATGGTTCGAAGGTTGAGAGATGGGTTGGTTATGGATACGTTCATGACACAAAGTTGAACAACACTGTCTGCCGGACGGCTGCAGCGTCTATACTGCAGAGCTGGTGGCAATTTCCCACGCTCTCGAGCACATCCGGTCCTGCTTAGGTGAATCCTTCCTTATCTGTAGTGTCTCCCTGAGCAGCCTCAGAGCCCTCGACCAGTGCTATCGGCGGTCTTCTCTGGTGTTAGGAATTCAGGAGTCCCTATCCGCCCTTGACAGGTCCGGTCGATCAGTGGGGTTCCTCTGGTCTCCGGGTCATGTCGGTATTCCGGGCAACGAAGTGCTGATACGTTGGCCAAGCAGGCTGTTGATGTGCCTGTTTTAGAGATCGGCCTCCCGGACTCTGATCTCCGGACAATGCTGCGACATCGAGAGCATGAGCTTTTATCTACTGAGTGGCGCAGCCTGTCAATGTCCAACAGACTCAGGGCTATAAAGGAAACCATGGCTGCGTTGCATTCCTCCATGCGGGCCTGCGGCTAAGACTCTGTAGTCCTGTGCTGGCTCCGCATTGGCCATACTTGGCTGACACACAGTCATCTCCTTCGTGGCGAGGACCCGCCTGAGTGTCGGTGTGGCGCCCACCTGACGGTGTCCCACATCTTAGTGGACTACTTTGTTTTAGCCACCCTGCAGCGGAGTTTTAATTTTTGTGCACTTTTATCCGATGTTTTATGTGACGATGCCAAAATGGCTGATACTGTTTTAATTTATATCTAGGACAATGGTTTTTAACTTCCATTTAAAGCTTTTCTTCAGTATTCTGTCTGTGTTCGTCCTCTCATGTCCTCCGGTTGGAGGTTCCATGTGTTTCCGTGTGGTTGACTTTTGCTATTTTTAGTCTCACGGTCGTTCAACCACAGATATCCACTTTTACATTCCATGTCTTGTCGTTGTTCGGTGACTTTGTATGACTGTCACATTTTGCGTTGTCTCTTGCCGACTTTGTTGTCCTTTTCCTGAATCGGGAGATATTCCTCCCCCTAGCTGTCCTCAACTCTGACTTTTTTACACGTTCACGCCTCTTCTTGTGACGCCCAATGACGGAATGGGGGACTGATGACCTCCGCAGTTTTGTGCTCCTAAAACAACCAAACAACAACAACAACAGCAATTTGGGTGCAGAGATCCTGAGAAATCAGTACCCAGAACAACCACCTCTGGCCGTAATAACGGCCTTGATACACCTGGACATTGAGTCAAACAGAGCTTGGATGGCGTGAACAGGTACAGATACCTCAGTTCATCAAGAGTAGTGACTGGCGTATTGTGAGAAGCCAGTTGCTCGGCCACCATTGACTAGACGTTTTCAGTTGGTGAAAGATTTGGAGAATGTGCAGGCCAGAAAATCCCGTACAGGAACTGCAACATGCGGTCGTGCATTATCCTGCTGAAATGTAGGGCTTTGGAGGGATCGAATGAAGGGTAGAGCCACGGGTCGTAACACATTTGAAATGTAACGGCTACTGTTCAAAGTGCCATCAATGCGAACAAGAGGTGACCGAGACGTGTAACCAATGGCACCTCATACCACCATGCCGGGTGATATGCGAGTATGGCGATGAGCAATACACGCTCCCAATATGAATTCACCGCGATGTCGCCAAACACGGATGCGGCCATCATGATGCTGTAAACAGAACCAGGATTCATCCGAAAAAATGACGTTTTGCCATTCGTGCACCCAGGTTCGGCGTTGCGTACACCATCGCAGGCGCTCCTGTCTGTGATGCAGCGTCAAGGGTAACCACAGTCATGGTCTCCAAGCTGATAGTCCATGCTGCTGTAAACGTCGTCGAACTGTTCGTGCAGATGGTTTTTGTCTTGCAAACGTCTCCATCTGTTGACTCAGGGATCGAGACGTGGCTCCACGATCCGTTACAGCGATGCAGATAAGATGCCTATCATCTCGACTACTAGTGATACGAGGCCGTTGGGATCCAGCAGGGCGTTTCGTATTGGCCTCCTGCACCCACCGATTCCATATTCTGCTAACAGTTATTTGATCGCGACTAACGAGAGCAGCAATGTCGTGATACGATAAACCGCAATCGCGATAGGCTACAATCCGACCTTTATCAAAGTCGGAAACGTGATGGTACGCATTTCTCCTCCTTACACAAGGTATCACAACGTTTCACCAGGCAACGGCAGTCAACTGCTGTTTGTGTATGAGAAATCGGTTGGAAACTTTCCTCATGTCCGCACGTTGTAGGTGTCGCCACCGACGCCAACCTTGTGTGAATGCTCTGCAAAGCTAATCATTTGCATATCGCAGCATCTTCTTCCTGTCGGTTAAATTTCGCGTCTGTGGCACGTCATCTTTTTGGTGTAGCAATTTTAATGGCCAGGAGTGTACTTATACCTTCTTCAGTTAATACTGGATGTTGAAGCTTTGTAATTAGCCTCTCACTGGATATGATAAAGACGTTCCGCAGACAGTTGGTGTGAAATATATTATAGCGACCCCTACAATCAAACACAAGGTCTGTTACAACACGAAGTAATTTGTGGGTACATGTATGTTCAAATGTTTGTTTAGCTTATGGGACTTAACTGCGGGGTCATCAGTACCAAAACTTACAAACTACCTTATACTAAAGACAACACAAACATCCATGCCCAATGGAGGATTCGAAACTCCGACGGGGAGCGACCTCGCGCATCAGTGCATAGCGCCTCAATGTGCTTGGCCACTCCGTTCGGCCAGAACTTAAGTATTGCTCATCAGTGTGAGATTCGTCCGTAGTGAGACTGAAAGAGGGTATAAAGAGGATGCAACAGAGAGCATCACGCTTCGTTACTGGCTCATTTAGTAAGCACGAAAGCGTCACGGAAATGTTTAGGAAACTCCTTTGATAGACGCTGTAACAGAGTGACGTACTGCATCGCGGTATGGGCTTCTCTCAAAGTTCCGAGAGCGCACGTTTCATGAAGAGTCAGACAGTATATTGCTTCCAATATATTGCGAAGCATCTTGAACAACTTCTGTAAATTCACTGGAGGACTTGAAAACCAATATACATGTAAAAAATAAGAACAAATAAATGTCCCGAATACTAACAACACATTATATAATGATCAAAATATTGCAAAAACGTTCAATAAATTGTATTGTCAAGCAAAAGCTATACCTAAAGAGTTCAAACAAAAAGAGAAACCAATGAAAATCCTATTCAAAGAAGCATGTTTAGTCACTTCTAATGGATTATTTAATGATGATTTTACTTCAGAAGAACTGACACAAGCAATATCAAGCTTGAAGGGTAGGAAAAACCCTACACCAGACCATATTATGCCTGAGTTCTTAAAACATCTTGGCCCAGTTGCAATGAAAACATTGCTGAAATCAATGAATAAAATATGGTAATCCTATATACCTGCCATCTAGAAAAACAGCATCATCATACCAATATTAAAACCAGAAAAATCAGTGGATAATTTGCACAATTACAGTCACATATATTTGAGAAACTTTGGAGAAGATGATAAATTCTCGACTGATGTGGTACCTAGAATCAGAGAACCTTCTTTCTGCAAACCAACAAGAATTTAGAAAATTCCATTCAATTACTGGTCGGAATTTAAACCTCTCACAAGACGTAAAAGAAACCTTCAGAGATAATAAAACCTTCCTAGCATTATTTGTGGATTTCAAAGGAGCCTTTGACAATATATGGAGAGTAAAATTGCTAGAAAAACTAAGTAATTTAAATATTATTGGAAAAAAATTGCCCTGGATGGCCAACTTCACGCAAGAAAAACTATGCGCAAACAACATAAATGACACATTAAATAAACATAGTAAGTCCAAGATGCGACTTCCTCAAGGTGCTGTTACCAGTCCAACATTATTTAACACCTTTATAAATGAGCTTTCCTTACATGTATCTACAACAGAAGAAGTTAAAACCGCACTGTATGCAGATGACCTTGTTTTCTGGATTTCACTGCCAAACAACAAAGGGGATCAACTATCAGAGACAATGAGCGAAGTGATAAATCGCCTTGAAGAGTGGTTATATGAAAACCTACTAGAAATAAACGCTCAAAAAACCTTCTACAAAATATTTTCGCTATGTCACTCTCAACCAAAATTAACTCTGAAAATTGGAGGGGAAGTTATACAGCAGAATGAAAACCCTAAATACTTACGAATATATATATGGATCAAAAATTAAACTGGCAGAACCACATCAATAAAACCGCTGATAAAGAAAAAAACAGTCTCAGTGTACTGGAAAGATTAGCAGGAATTAAATGGAGTGTTCAAGAACAGTGCTAAGCAATACTTAGAAAACCTACATAAGACCAATTGTAACGTATAGTAGTTAAGCACTTATTACTTCTGCTACCGAAAAATATTAACAATTTAGAAATAGTCCAGAACCAATCTTTAAGAATCATAACTGGTGGAGTAAAAACAACTCCTCTAGCATCAATAAGAATTCTGACTGGGATAAAACCCACTGAAATTAGTATCCAAAGGTTAGCACTGCTACAGTATGAAAAACGTATACGTCTACTCAATCACGATCAATGGACAAAACATAAAGAGTCACGTAACAATAATAGTAGACAGTTAAAAACACAGATTAGCTTCATCGAAAAAGTAGAAAATATAAGATTATAGTATCACTTAACAGATGTCACTGCTGAGAAATTTATTTTCCCACTCTCTCTAATTCTTCATCCTCAGTTACATATCAGCTAAATATAAATGATAATAATAAAGAACGTGAAACAGATCCATCAATAATGAAAACTACAGCATTAGAAACAATCAGTCAGAGGTACCCCGAAGATTATTGATTCCACATCTACACAGATGGGTCATTAATACAAAAAGAAGGAAACGTTAGTGTAGGAATACACAGCAAAATTTTCACTTTTTATCAAACTTTAGGATCACACCACTCTAATTTTGAAGGAGAAGTTGAAGCCACCAGAACTGCAGTAAATCAGCTAAATTAATATTTCCACACATTTGGCAAAGCAGTCATTTTCTGTGACTACAAAGCAGTAATATCAGTAATTCTTAAAAGATCCAAAAATTGCTCAAGTCAAAGATATCCAAGATATAATTAAGTCCCTACTACAAAACAAGAAGAAAATTGCAATTCAGTGGTTACCATCTGACTGCGGTCATAGATGGTACTGAGAAAGCTGATTTTTTAGCCAAAAAGGACACAAAAATTATACAAATTGGAGCATACACCCTGTCGTATTTTGCAGTAAAACGCATGATTAACAACACATTTAAAGAAGAATTGAGAAGAATCAATAAAATCTCATGTGAGGGGAAGATCTGCGAAACCGTCTTGGATAACCAACTAATACGAGATGGACCAAGAAGAGTGACAGTAGTAACATTCTGCCTGACTACTGGACATGACTGTTTGGTCGCCAATCTGCACAAGATCTGCATCCTGCCGTCTCCATAATGAGTTGTGTCACAAGAGTGATACCATAACAAACAGTGATCATTTAAAAGATTGGTCAGAATTATACAATTGTATTTTAGACTTAACAACATTGTATTGGGAAGCAAGAAGGCGAATGACGATAAGTCAAGTGCCGGAACATTAAAATAATAATAATAATGCGAAGCGTCCACAAGGATAAGATTAGCGAGATTAGGCAATGCAGGCAATCATTTCTCCCGCAAACCATCCGTGACTGGAATCGGAGGAAGTGACAATGGTACGCATAGAACCCTCCGCCACACATGGTGAGGTGGCTTGTGCAGTATGGACGTCGCTGTAGATATTTGCCGCCCAACACGGTGTTCATACTAAATGAATACATGTTTGACGTTTTCCCATTCCAGAAAGCCGCGCAGAAATAGCCACGCAGTCTGGGGCGTCATATTAAGGATTGCGCGTCCGCTCTCGTCGAAGATTCGAGTCTTCCCTCGGGCATGGGTTTGTGTGCTGTCCTTAGTTCAAGTAGTTTGTAAGCCTAGGGACTGATGATGTTAGCGAATTGGTCCCTTAGGATCACAAACATTTGTACATATTTGTCCAGAAACGTTGTAACTGTGGCTCTATCTCTTGAAGTTTGAAAGCAATAAGTGTGTGGCTTCTTTTCGAATAGCCCTATACATAATTGCAGTGGGTGTGCTGCGTACTGAAGACGCGTCAAACTCGATTGATGAACTCCGTTGCTGAATTGCCGTGTGTTAGAAATCCCGGGCAAGGCTAGAAACGAGCAAACAAAAAGTCCAGAGAGCTCTGAGTGGCGAGACGTCACGGCCGCTGTGATGGCAGAGCCCAGGGCGAGAGAGCCGCCTGCGCTTACATTAGCCCTGCGGCTATCAGTATGCATGCGGAGGGCGTGTCTGCTCTGGCATGGCGTGGCGTGCTTGCTGCGTGTAGCTGTCTACCAGCATATGCCGGACAGCTGAAGCACTGAATACGAGGGCGTTTCAAAAGTCCTTGCAAATGTAAAAAATACTAACGTGTTTGGGGAAAATCATTTTTATTTTTTGAGATGGTCTCCTTTTAGACTTATACTCTTCGTCCAACGCTGTTCTAATTTGTTGATCCGTTCCGAATAATAGGAATTGTCCAAGCCTGCAAAATAGCTATTAGTTTCTGTAAGCAACTCCTCGTTTGAACGAAATCTTCGTCGCGCCAGCCATTTCTTCAAATTGGGGAACAAATTGTAGTGCGAGGGAGCCAAGTGTGGAGAATACGGGGGATGTGAAACGATTTGGAATCCCATTTCCAATAATTTTGCGATCACAACAGCTGAGGTGTGAGCTGGTGCATTGTCATGATGGAAAATTATTTTTTGTGGGCCAATCGTCGGCGTTTTTCTTGCAGCTCGGTTTTCAAACGGTCCAATAACGATGGATAACATGCATAACATGCACCTGTAATAGTTCTACCCTGGGGATTATGCTTTGTGAATCCCATAACCTTTCCGGCCACAGGACTGGTGTTCGCCTGTTTTGGTGCATATTCTCCCTTGGTAACCCATTGTTTAGATTGTTCTTTGGTCTCAGGAGTAAAGTAATATATCCATGTTTCATCCACAGTGATGAAACGACGTTTCAAGTCTTACGTATTCCTCCTGAACAGCTGCATTTCAACACTTCTCACGTTTCCCTTTTTTGTCAAGAGTGAGCAATCGCTGCACCCATCTTGTGGATAGCTTACTCATGTCCAAAAGTTTATGCAAAATATTATGTACCCGTTCATTCGAGATGCCCACAGCACTAGCGATCTCACGCACCTTATCTCTTCTGTCATCCATTACCATATCATGAATTTTATCAGTGATTTCTGCAGTCGTAACCTCCACATGGCGTCCTGAACGTTCAGCGTCACTTGTTCCCATATGGCTACTCAGAAAATTTTGAAACCACTTATAAATTGTTCTCATCGAAGGTACAGAGTCACCATAATGTTTATCAAGCCTCTCTTTAGCCTCCTGAGGCGTTTTGCATTTCATAGAGTAATGTTTAATCACCACACGAAATTCCTTTTCGTCACCTCTTTGACAATGACTCGACTGCCTTGATTCACACGAATGCCAAACACAAAGAAATAGACCAGTATGGTTGAAACGTGGTGTGCGTTCTTTCCAGAGATGCTACTAACTAAATATGACTTCGATACGCGTCGGTGGTGCCATCTGTCGGACTTTTCAAACGCCCCTCGTACAGAAAACAGCGCCAAAGCAGAAGCGGCCGCCATTTTTGCTCCCGCAGCGTACCACAGCCAACGAGTTTATACAACACCGTGTGAAGAGAAGGCCTGCACGCTAGCGTGCCACGTCACGCAGAGTAGGTCGCGATCGCGTAGCTCACTGGCTGGCCGATTGGGCACGGCCCACCTCCTCGCATCGGCCAGCCAGTGAGCTACGCGATCGCGACCTACTCTGCGTGACGTGGCACGCTAGCGCGCAGGACTTCTCTTCAGACGGTGTTGGTTTATACTGACTCCACGATGGAAGTGATAGTGCAAATGATAGCGTAGCAACAAAAGTATGCATCAAAGCACAGTTTTGCATGGATGAACACTACAACTATAGACAGAAGCAGTCAATATGGAGGAATTTGTAATCCTTCTACTAGATCAAGTTCTTAGGCAGAAGTTTTGCTTTACATGTCAGTGGGAATGAAATCATAATAAATTTCTGTGCAAATGAAAATTTAATACCTTCCTTAAATATTGGCAAACATTGTTGTAACAATTTTTTTTCTTTCAAATAACGTGTAATACCATAAGACTTAGAGAACTATAAATTTTTGACTAATAGGTCACTGCAGGATCAGAAAGAATGATTCAGATTACAACTGTATTAACGTTTACATTTTTATTAGTAATAAATTAAAGAAAATAATGGATTACAATACCAAATAATCAATAACGTGACATGTCATTATGTTAACGATATTTACAAAAACATTTTGCATTTCTCAGGTTCTACTCTTGTTACTGTGCTGTGACTATATTGTCGTGTGAGAATGCCAGTTTTGCTAAATAAGTTATGTACTCAATACACGTAGCATTGCGTAGGAAGCTTGTATTTCATATGGGCCATTAACTCAACTGAATAACATGATATCATTTCTTAATGTGACAAAACAATTTTACGTAGGTGCTGTTTCAACATGTTCAAATGTTTGTAAAGCTAACGTACCAAAGTGCTGAGTTCATCGGTCTCTACACTTACAAACTACTTAAACTAACTTACGCCAAGGACTACACACACACACACACACACACACACACACACACACTTGACCTAGGAAGGACTCGAAACTCTGGCGGGAACAGCCGCGCAATGTATAACATGGCGCCTCAGAAACAGCGGCTCACGGAGGCATTATTCCTAAAAGAGCTGTATTACATGTCTATGAAATACAGTTATCTCAGCAATATGTTAGTCATATAATAAGTTTGTTTTCGAGGGTGGTGAGACACTCATTCACAATATCCGACACTTGAGGGTAATGAAAGAAACAGTAGAATACCACGATGCAGATGCCCAAATCATGACTGTAGGAAGAAGGCATTCCTTACCTTAGCTTCTTTTGGTATTTACGACACATAAACCCGCTTGTTTATAGGAAGCAATGTAAATGATGATTCATCGAACCACACCACATACTTCCAATCATCAATTACCCAGGTTTGTGATCGTTCCTCCATTTCCTTCGCAGCTTTGCATTCGCTTCCGTTATTAACAGTTTAGTAACTGCAGTCCTTCCATGAATATTAAGCTCCAGACGTGTTGTTTTTATCCAAACAATATCACTCAAGTCAGTTTTGCAGTAGCTTTTGCCGCGGTAGTTTTTTGTTGCCTGACCACAATCGTTGGTAACTCTCGTCGGTCGTCATTATAGTCTTGTTGCGCCCGTTATTCCTCTTCGTCAAAGATGTTTCACTTTGTTCTGTTTACGTTGTAATTACCGAGGATACCGTCGCTAGTGAAACGATAAACAATGCAGCCGTTTTCGCCACAGATAATCCCACTAACTGCGAGCCATTGAGTTCGCCTCTTTGGAAATAGAGAGATCATGCAGTTTACTCACCGTCTGTGTTTACCAACGTATAATATACTGCAACGTAACGTCCAATACTTTGAACTTTGTGCACTGCGGTCGCATCTCAGTGTTAACACGTACGCAGTTGTGCCAACTTGCAACGAAATGTATAGTCAACATATTACTTTGTCCACCCCCTGTAGTTCTGAAGTGTCTTACCCACTGCCAGTGACTATACACTGAAGTGACATGATTTATTTTATGGGATACCTAGTTTTTCCCGTCAACGTGATCAAAATCGAAAGGGCATGGACTAAAAACATGCCTGGATGTCCGCTGCAGGAATATCGAACCAATCTGCCTCTACCCCAGTCCAAAACTGCAGAGTTTTTGTCGATACAGAATTTTGTACACGAACTGACGTGCCGATTACGTTTCGTAAATGTTTGATGGGGTTCATGTCAGGTGCGTTGGGAGGCCAGGTCATTCACTAGAACTGTGCGGAATTTTCTTCAGACCAGTCGCGAACATTTGTGACCCGGAGATATGGCGTACCTGTCATCCATGAAAATTTCGTCGTTGTTTGGGGACATGAAGTCCATCAATGGCTGTAAGATGTCTCCATATATCCGAACATGATAGTTTTCAATCACTGATTGGTTCAGGTGGAACAGAGGACACAGTTCATCCTATTCCAAAAGGCCTCCCCGATTATGGAGCCTTGTTGACAACTTGCTACCATGGCATGCACCACACTCGAACATTGCCATAAGTTCTTACCAACTGAAATCGGGAATCATCTGCCCAATCCACGGTTTTTGTCATCTAGGCTACAACCAAAATGGTTACGAACTCAGAACAGGCGCCGCTAGCGAGGTCGTGTGATTAGCAAGGGAACTCCAGTCGTTCTTCAGCTGCCCTAACTCATTAACGCCTAAATGCGTCGTTATTAAGAGGTAATGCTTAAAATTTGGTACTCTCGGCACATTCATTACCCCGTAGATCTCGTAGTATTTAATTTCCCAAAGATTTCCAAAATGTGACTAGCTCCAACTACCATTCCGCTTTCAAAGTCTGTTGATTCCCTACGTACTGCCATAACCTAGTCGGGACGTTTCCACATGAATCACAGCAGTACAAATGCCAGCACTGCCAGTGCAGCGTCCTTTTATGTGGTACAGTCAATAACTTCTGAGGCTTGACGCCTGGAGGATTGGTACCTGCAAGATTCTGTACGTTGCACACGCTGCCGTGAAATGTGAAAGCATGCGCAACGTATTGAATCGTGTGGCTGTCCGTCCTCCAGAGCTTATTGACAGTGCCACGTGTACCTTGCGGCCTTGTGTACAGAAACTACAGATAGCTGTATCTGCGCATATCGCTCTCCAATACCTTTTGTCACCTCATTGCATCTTTGCATTACGTCTTATTTCATACTTAAGTGAGGAAGTTGCTATAATGTGTGCCTCGGCCGAGGCTTTCGGCATAGGAAAGCTTTATCTTTACTGTCGACCACCGCTCCTCAGTCATGGATCAATAACAGCAAGTTCTTGTAGTTATTATATTTTGTTTTATTAAAATTTTTACATTTATTAAGTAATACAACATTTTGCAAACATTTATTTTTTACATACCTCAGATTCAGCCTGTATAGCATTCAGACCAAGAGGAGCAAAAACATACGTATAAATACCATCTGTGAATCCTGCTTCAACGGAATTTACATGTTCTATATGTATACACTTCGGCACTAAAGGAATATAGGTATTTATGTAATGCTCTGTTTCTTTTCGTATTTCCATCATTCATGTACGAAAAGTTAACAAAACCACAGTATGATCCCACGACATAATTTTGACAGCAACACACTGCCCTTAGCCATTGCTGGTGCACAATTACATAATTCATTTTGGCAGCGCTCAAACCTTTTCCCTATAAGCACGTGTACCCTGATGTTAATTTAAGCGAAGCTTCTCGGTACATATTGACGCTTAATATCTTCCATCCAAATACGCTGCTGGAAAAAATTAATAGCTTGCCAATTCAAGAAGGATTACATTTATAGATCAACAGCTGCAGCGCTACTGAGGTCCCAGGTGTTGATCCATGCTGAAACATCCATATTAGTAGGTGGTGTAGTCTCCATGGGTAGCAAATCTGGCATTTATTCCGGCATCCATTCGATCATTCAAATAGCGAATACTGCCTAGGGATATATATTCTGTTTTGTCTGTAAATTATTATTTATTTATTATTATTTATTCCTTTAACTCCTTATGTGGACAATAGGGCTGCAACAAAGGATCGCCATCTTGTTCTGTCTTGTGCCAGTATTTCCATTTCCCATTCCTTGCTCTTGACCTTCTGCTTCAACGTCACTTTGGGCCTGCCTCGTCTTCGTCGCCCTTGTGAAATCCCGTGAAGTGCTTCATTCGCAATATGTTCATCGTGTCTTCTGAGTGTATGTCCTAACCATCTCCACTTCCTGCTTCTTATTTGTTGCTCAATTGGCTTCTGGCTTGTTCTTTCCCAAAGTGTTTCGTTAGAGATGACATTTGGCCACTGTATCCCTAGGATGTTCCTCAGACATTTGTTGTTGAATGTCTGTAGTTTAAGTACTGGCTGCTTTGTCACTCTCCATGTTTGTTTCACATCCATATAGAAGCACAGATTTTATATTACTTTCATACAGGATGTTGCAAAAAGGTACGGCCAAGCTTTCAGGAAACATTCCTCACACACAAAGAAAGAAAATATGTTATGTGGACACGTGTACGGAAACGCTTAATTTCCATGTTATAGCTCATTTCATGACTTCTCTACAAATCACATTAATCATGGAATGGAAACACAGCAACAGAACGTACCAGCGTGACTTCAAACACTTTGTTACAGGAAATGTTCAAAATGTCTCCGTTAGAGAGAATACATGCATCCACCCTCCGTCGCATGGAAACCCTGATGCGCTGATGCAGCCATGGAGAATGGCGTATTGTATCACAGCCGTCCACAATACGAGCACGAAGAGTCTCTAAATTTGGTACCAGGGTTGCGTAGACAAGACCTTTCAAATGCCCCCATAAATGAAAGTCAAGATGGTTGATGTCAGGAGAGCGTGAAGGCCATGGAATTGGTCCGCCTGTACCAATCCATCGGTCACCATATCTGTTGTTGAGAGGCGTGCTAATCCATACATCAAATGGGCATCTGCCAACTCCGCATTTGTAAACATTGCACTGATTGTAAAACCACGTTGGTGATGAACACTAACCAGTTGATGCTACGTACTGATATGCTTGATGCTAGTACTGTAGAACAATGAGTCGCATGTCAACACAAGCACTGAAGTCAACATTGCCTTCATGCAATTGGACCAACTGGCGGTGAATCGAGGAAGTTCAGTACATACTAACGAAACAATTGGGTATTTTGACAATTGTCTGCACGAATTATTTCAATTTACATTTAAAGAGAAATACTAAAATGAGCTCTAACATGGAAATTAAGCGTTTCCGGACACATGTCCACATAACATATTTTCTTTCTTTGTGTGTGAGGAATGTTTCCTGAAAGTTTGGCCGTACCTTTTTGTGACACCCTGTATATGCGTAATTTGATCCTCAAGGTAAATAGGTTCACTTAAATTTTTTAATGAAGAGTAGACTAAAGCTTAGGTTACTGTATTACAAACCAACACAAATGACAATTCTTCCTTATTGCATGAAGCATGGTATGAAACTACAAATAGAGATGCCAGCTGAAATTGAAAGTTTTGTCGAAGATTGATGTCAGTCCCAACACACTGTCCACAATACTTCTGCCCCTAAAGGCGCAACGCGTGCAACTGCACTGGTGTCCTGCTACCAGGTGCAGCTCCACTGTGTCTCACAAGCACACTGCAGTGCGCGCCGTATATGCTGTGGCCTCGCGGGCACGTGTTTGGCGTATCGCGAAGTCTTGCAGCCGCTGCGGGAAGCCAGCTTGTCAATGGATCGCACGGCGGCTGCCTCGTTCGTGCAACGACAGTGGCCATCATAAATGCCCATTCATCATTACGCCTACTCGACCTGCTGACGTATTTGTGGGCTGAAGAGTTGCACGTGTCAGTTATAGTCTCATCATATCCCACACGTGCACGACTGGAGACAAGTCCGGAGATGGTGCTGGCCAGAGAAGCTGCTACACGTCTTGCAGAGCACGTTGAGTTTCACGTGCAGTGCGTGGTTGAGCACTATCGTGTTGGAACAAGACATCACCTTCCTGCTGCAAGAATGCCAAAAGATACGTTCTTACAACATACTGCAGGTACAGCACACTGATCAAGGTTCCCTCAAGAAACACCAAATGTGAAGGAGAGTGCTAGCTTATCGCAACCCAGATCATAATTCCTGGGATACAGCCACTCTACGAGGCAGGGCACGCCACGCAAACGACCACACCATGCGTGCAGGCAGCATCTGATTTCATCACTCAAGACCACGGCCCGTCATTCCACTTTCAAGTTATCCTCGAACGGCACCAGGCGAGCGTTCACGTCGATCTTGTGGTGTGAGTGGAAGATAGGCTACGCATGTGCGTGCCTGTAGCTAGTAACCGATTGGCAACAGTTCACGTTCACGTGAACCTCTGGGTCAGTCTGTACATTGAGCAAGCTATAAAGCAAAGCAAGGAGAAATTTGGTGAAGGAATTAAAGTTCAGGGGGAAGAATTAAAAACATTACGTTTTGCCGACGACATAGTAATTCTGGCAGAGACAGCAAAGGATCTGGAAGAGCAGTTGAACGGAATGGACAGTGTGCTGAAAGGGGCATATAAGATGAACATTAACAAGAGCAAAACTATGGTAATGGAGTGCAGTCTAAGAAAATCAGGTCATGCTGAAGGAATTATATTAGGTAACGAAGCAATAAAGGAGGTAGATGAGTTTTGTTACTTGGGCAGTAAAATAACAAATGATGGTCGCAGTACAGAGGATATAAAATGCAGAATGGCAATGGGTAGAAAAGCATTCTTGAAAAAGAGAAATTTGTTAACATCGAATATTGATTTAAGCCTAAGAAAATCCTTTCTGAAGGCATTTGTATGGAGTGTTGCCTTGTATGGGAGTGAAACATGGACGATAAACAGTGCGGACAGGAAGAGGATTGAGGCTTTTGAAATATGGTGCTACAGAAGAATGCTGAAGATTAGGTGGGTGGATCGCGTAACTAATGACGAAGTACTGAACAGAATTGGGGAGAAAAGAAATTTCTGGCATACCTTGACTAAAAGAAGGGATAGATTGGTAGGGCACATTCTTAGACATCAAGGACTTGTGAATTTAGCGTTGGAGGGAAGTGTGTGGGGTAAAAACCGCAGAGGAAGACCAAGAGATGGATACAGTAAGCAGATTCAAACAGATGTAGGTTGCCGTTCTTATGTGGAGATGAAGAGGCTTGCTCAGGATAGGGTATTGTGGAGAGCTGCATCAAACCAGTCTCCGGACTGAGGACCACAACAACAACAACTTATCTGAACTGTGATAGCTGTATTATCTGCCATTGCTGTAATTGCAATAATAACGTCTGAGCTGTGTGGACATCCAGAACCTCGTCTGTGGCTGTGAGATTGTTCACGTGAACACTGCAGCCAGCATCGTTGCACAGCTGACGCAACACGTCCACCTAGTGTGGCAGTTCTCTGAAGTATCCATCCCCCCACTCGCAAAGCCACAATTTGACCCCTTTCAAACTCGCTCAGTTGGCTGTAGCAAGCACAAGCGCATCTCCTTGGGATGAAGCCTGTTCGCTTCTCACGTTGATATGACACTCAGCCTTACGGCTGTGTACATACCCTGTTTAAGGGCACACACAGATGGTGCCATGCCAGTACGCTGCCTGGTGGCAGACGGCGTTGAAACCATTTCGGTACATCTGCTATCTCCCGGGTGACATCAGCGGTCATCGGATCAAAATCTACGACGTCCGGGCCAATCAAATGTTCAAATGTATGTAGAGCTTATGGGACTTAACTACGGGGTCATCAGTCCCTAAACTTACAAACTACTTATGAACTAACTAATACGAATGACGGCACAAATATCCATGCCCGAGAGGGGATTCGAACCCCCGACCGTAGTGGCCGTGCAGACCGTGACTTGAGCGTATCAGTTCCCTCGGCCACCGCGGCCGGCCCGGTCCAATCCACCAATATTTCCATCTACGTAGATACTCCGCAAGCCACCCAAATGTGCGTCGCGGAGGGTACTAATACCACTACTAGTTACTTGCTTTGCTGCCCCACTCCCATATAATATGGGGGAAAATGTTTGTATGCATCCGAAAGAGCCCCAATCTCTCTTATCTGTTCTTTGTGATCTTTACGTGAAATGTAAGTTGGCAGCAATAGAATCGTTCTGCAGTCCGCTTCAATTTCCGGCCCTCTAAATTTCTTCAGCAGTGCTTCTCGAAAAGAAAGTCGTCTTCCCTTCAGCGACTTTCATTTGAGTTCCCGAAGCATTTCTGTGACAATCGCGCACTGATCGAATCTCCCGATTACAAACCTAGCCGCCCGCCTTTGAACTGCCTGAATGTCCTCCTTTAAACCGATTTGGTCGGGTTCCCAAACACTTGAGCAATACTCAAGACGGGGTCTTACAAGCGTTTTACATGCGATCTCATTTACAGACGAATCACACCTTCCCAAAATTCTTCCAGTAAACCGAAGTCGACCATTTGCCTCCCCACGATTCGTTCCATTTCATATTGCTGTGTAGCGTTACGCCTAGATATTTAAATGACGCATATCTGTCAAGCAGTACGCTACTAATGCTGTACTCGAGCATTATGGGATTGTTTCTCCTACTCATCTGCATTTGTGAACGTCTGATTCGATGTCAAAGGAATCCTTCATGTACTGAAGGAGAAAGAGTAGCTATAAATGAACGACGAAAATTGTAACTGAATACAAATATTCGGCTCTGTAATACGATGGTGGAATGAGACGTGTCGACATATTACATTGCCAACTGCCGCATAGCTTATTGGTCATTCCAGAGGATGCTTCTGGCTTACAAAGTTAAGAATGTTAAAAGTTGATAAAGTCCTTTTTACTTTTTAGCATGAGAGTCGCATTAAATTTAAATGCGGATTACCCTCTGTTTTGCCTGATTAAGAGAAGAGTGGCTGCGCGTTTTAAAATTCCGTGTGTCGTCAGGTCCTTTCCCCTAGCTTTTTGAGTTATGTTATATTTTAATGAGTTAGCAGAGGGACAACATCCACTTTTAGCTTCGTAATCATACAGGCACTGATATCAGTGACAGAATATTGATGCTCATATAGTTTGCATTATTCTCATCTGTCATCATTTTTTCACTGCCAGGTAATATATTAATCATTTTCGTTTCTGTCGTTGTTTTACGGAGCATTTCAACATGATGCTTTGGAACGTAGTCCTTCTCTTCCTGTTTTTCTTCATCATTATCTTCTTCAGGAAAATCCATAAACAATACGGAACCAGGTGGCTTAGTGTTTATGACACGAGACCGAAAATCTAATAGCTCGAGTGGTATGGGTAAGATTAACTACAGTATTCAAAAATGTGATAAGAGAGTAACATATATGTCTGGTCCTTCGATGCACTGATATCGACATCTTGAGTGTCAACAGCTACTTAATAACCTTCTTGGATTTCTGTGAGACAAGGGCGTCTGTAATATATAGTGACATTTCGGAAGCTTTCTACCAGATCTTTCATGCATACCTACTTAAAGCAATGTGGAAATCTGAAATCTGCAGCAAATTGTTGCTACATGTCATTCAGGGGTGCCCAAAGGTTTTCATTTCATAGGGGCAAACATTTTCCTCATATATGCAAGTGAGATATTTTGAGGCTATTCATATTTACTCGTCAGTTTCTCGTATTAGTTTATTGAAGAAACGAAGGAATATTAGGATTTAACGTTCATCGACGTCGTAGTCATTCGAGACGGAGCTCACGCTGGAATTGATAATTCCTAAGGAAGCGGAAGGAAATCGGCTGTGCCCTTTGGAAGAAACTATTCCCGCATTTGGCTGGAGTGATCACGGAGATCCTAAATCTGCATGGTCGGAGGTAGGTTCGAAGCGCCTTCCTGTATAATGCGAGTCCAGTGTCAGTATTGCAAATGTAAACTAGCTAAGAAAATATTTGTAATAAAATTTATTTTTACATTCTTATATTTTACGATTTACGAAGATTTGCGTTACATTTTGTTCGTCCTTCCTGGTGCCTGGTGCAAGCGTAAGATCGCTTACTGCGTCTACAATGGCAGGTTATCACGATCCAAGTGAGTTTGAACGTGGTGCTGTAGCCGGTGCACGATTGATGGGACACAGCATCTTCGACGTCAAATGTCAAATGTTTGTAATTCTTATGCGACCAAACTACGTTGGTCATCAGTCCCTAGACGTACAAACTACTTAACTAAGTTAAACTAACGTAAGGACAACACACACATCCATGCCCGACTGAGGATTCGAACCTCCGACGCGGGAGGCCGCGCGATCCGAAACGTGGCGCTCCAGACCGCTCGGATACTCCCGCGCGGCGACGTAGTGATGAGGTGGGGATTTTCCCACACGACCATTTCACGACTGCACCGTGAATATCGGGAATCCCTTAAAACATCATATCTCCGTCATCGCTGCAGCCGGATAATGATCCTGCAACAACGGGACCGACGACTGAAGAGAATCGTTCAGCTTGATAGAAGTGGTAGCCCTTCCGCAAATTTCTGCGGATTTCAATGCTGGGCCATCAACAAGTATCGGAGTGTCAACCGATCAACGACACATCGTCGATATGGCCTTTCGGATCGAAAGGCCCAGACTGTACGACACAAATCTTTGCGCCACCTTTGGGCCCGTCAACACCGACGTTGGACTGGAAGCATGTTGCCTGCTCTGACGAGTTTCATTTCCGATTCTATCGAACGGATAGACATGTACGGGTATGGAGACAACCTGATGAATCCATGGACCCTGAATATCAGCAGGGGACTTTTCAAGCTGGTGGAGGCTCTGTGCTGTTTCAGTGGTATGGGACCCCTGATACGTCTGTATCAATGGTTCTAAGTCGCTTTCGTAATGGGACCCACAAGTTTCCTGGAAAATTTTCGCGGCGCATTATAACTACTACAGCTACTCGTACAACAGTTAATAAAAATATATCTAACATAAAAACTAAGGACTAATGCTTTGCTGAGTAAGACTTTAATAATGGCGAAGGCTGCATTAAAGAAAAGAAACAACTTTTCGACCAACAGGAAATTGATTTTACACACGTTAATTGGTAAACTTTGTAAGTTTTTTTATGTTGTTTAGTCTTTGTGTTAAAGATACGATCTATATGTGGATTGGAGCTTGTTGGTTTCAGACCAAAATGCTTTTTCATATCTATAAATGAACTTTAAAAAAATCTCTTGGCCATCTATTTAGTAGTAGTGAACCCTATTTATTCCTTAAAAGCAAGTAGCGGATACTCTCCCTTTATTCTGAACAAAAATGGAGTATAGTTTTAGCATTTAAAGAAAGTTTTCAAAATAACATTAACACGTTGGTTACATCAGGGAGTCTTCCACTGATGCTGAAAGGCTGTCTTCTAAAAAAAATAATTGCTTATTCATAAGAATTAATCAGTAATTCTTGGAAAGTAACTCCTAAAACTAGGATCTTTTAATTTATAACCTTGCATAAGAAACAACTTTTAGTGGGTCTAACGTAAAATATTAGTCCACAATGACCGTAACCTGTTAACTAGTATCGCTTTTAAATGAAGAAGCGATAGAACTTATCGTTTCTTTTCTTTACTGACTGAAGGACAATACAATGAAATAATAAGACTTAGGAAATACTATTTTTCAGTGGATAAGGTATTTAACTTGGATATTTTAAAAGCCGTTCTTTGACACACCTGAAGAGATTCTGTGACCCACTAGCGGGTCGCAACCCACAGTTTGAGAACCACTGGTCGAGATACGACGCTGGCAGGTGATCAAACGTGCGCATCCTGACTGCCTCAATCCATTCATGTCCATGGAGCATTTCGACGGACTTCAAAACTTCCAGGAGGACTGTGCGACACCCTACGGGTCCAGAATTGGTACAGAGTGACTCTAGGAACGCTCTTCTGAGCTTAAATACCTCCTCTGGTCACAAAATTCCCCAGACGTAAACGTTATTGAACGTATCTGGGATGCCTTGCAACATACTGTTCGCAAAAGATCTCCACCACCTCGCATCTTACGGATTTAGTTACAGCCCTAAAGATGAAAGGTATCAGTACGTGATCTGAGTATTGGAATCAAATAATACCTGAGTAACACCGGGTTCTCAGCTAGCTAATAGACAAAAAGGCATAATGACATAGAGATCGGGTAAGTGATGAGCAGAGAGATTAAGAGAATTATAATTACCTGACACCTTATACAGGTTGTTTAATAGGAGGCGATCTTTAATGTACTGGTTATGAATCCCTTTATGAGATCTTTATTTGCCATAAATCGCTTGTTGATTTTATATGATGACTAGTATCGACTTGTTAAAGAGTCATTATCAAATCTTAATTGTCCAGGCATGGTAAGAAATATACTTCAGAAGTATATTTCTCAACATTCCTGGACAATTAAGATTTGACAATGACATGTAAAATCAATAAGCGATCTATGGTAAATAAAGATCTCATAAAGGGATTCATAACCATTAGATTAAGAGAAGGTGTGTAGAAGTGTACATAACATCCCCATGCATATTTAGCAATTGCAAAGAACTGACACACTAACTGGTGAGATATACAGGGTGGTCCATTGATAGTGATGGGGCCAAATATCTCACGAAATAAGCATCAAACGAAAAAACTACATAGAACAAAACTTTTCTAGCTTGAAGGGGAAAACAGATGGCGCTATGGTTGGCCCGCTAGATGGCGCTGCCAAAGGTCAAACGGATATCAACTGCATTTTTAAGTAGGTTCCCCCATTTTTATTACATATTCGTCTCGTTCGTAAATAAGCATGAATGTTTGATTTGTAACACTTTTTTCGCTTTATCATAGATGGTGCTGTAATATTCATAAACATATTGCACACAATTTTAGACGAACAGTGGGTAACAGGTAGGTTTTTTTAAATTGAAATGCGGAACGTAGGTACGTTTGAACGTTTTGAACATTGTTCCAATGTGATACATGTACTTTTGTGAAATTGTCATACACTATGAGAACGCGTGGTGTTACTGCGTGATTAGCTGTAATTACCTCATGAATTCAGTAAATGCTCAAAAGATGTCCTTCAATGCATTTGGAAATACGCATAACGAAATATCTCTCAACGGCGAGTAGTTCGCCTTCAGTAATGTTTTCACATGCATTTAAAATGCGCTGACGCATGTTTTCAGGCGTCGTCGGTGAATCACGATAACAAATATCCTTCAATTTTCCCCACAGAGAGAAATACGGGGATGTAAGATCCGGTGAACGTGCGGGTCATGGTATAGTGCTTTTACGATCAATCCACCTGTCATTAAATATTTCATTTAAGACCGCTTCAACAGCACGCGAGCCATGTGCCGGACATCCATCATGTTGAAAAGTACCTCGACAATCTGTCATGCAGTGAAACATCTTGTAGTAAAATCGGTAGAACTTTACATAAGAAATCAGCATACACTGCACCATTTAGATTTCCATCGATAAAGAAGGGGCCAGTTATCCTTCCTTCCATAATTCCGCACCATACATTAACCTGCCAAGGTCGCTGATGTTCCACTTGTCACAGCCTTCTTGGATTTCCCGTTGCCCGATAGTGCATATTATGCCGGTTTACGTTACCTCTGTGAATGACGCTTCGTCACTAAACAGAACGCGTGAAAAAAATCAGTTATCGTCCCGTAATTTATTTTGTGCCCAGTGGCAAAACTGTACACGACGTTCAAAGTCTTCGCCATGAAAATCCTGGTGCACAGAAATATGGTACGGGTGAAATTTATGTTGCTGTAGAATTCTCAGCACCGACGTTTTTGAGATTCCCGATTCTCGCTCAGTTTGTCTGCTACTGATGTGCGGATTAACCGCAACTGCAGCTAAAACACTTACTTGGGTATCATCATTGGTTGCAGGTCGTGGTTGACTTTTCACTTGTGGCTGAACACTTCCTGTCTCTTTAAATAACGTAACTATGCGACGAAAGGTACGGACACTTGGATGATGTCTTCCAGGATAACGATCAACATACATAGCACAGGTCCGTTAGGCATTTTAATCACAATAGCCATACATAAATACCATAAAGACCTTTTCTGCAATTGGTAAACGGTCCATGTTAACATGAGTAATGTATCATGAAGCAAATACCATCCTCACTGGCGAAATATTACACGGTACCACGTGCTTATATGTTTGCGACTATTACAGCGCCATCTATCACAAAGCACAAAAAGTGTTCCAAATAAAACATTAATATTCATTTACGTAGTTGTGAATATGTAATAAAAATAGGGGTACCTATTAAAAAAAAAAAAAAAATGCAGTTGATATCCGTTTGACCTATGGCAGCGCCATCTAGCGGGCCAACCATAGCGCCACCTGTTTGCCCCTTCAAGCTAGAAAAGTTTTGTTCTTTGTAGTTTTTTCGTTTGATACTTATTTCGTGAGATATTTGGCCTGGTTATTATCAATGGACCATGAGTGGATACACTACATGTCAACAGATGTTACATTACTTTTGTTGGTAAAGGGGAACGTGAAACACAAAAAATTTCCTCTGAAAAGGGTTTGATCGGATTAATACAAAGTGCGTCTCAAAAGTCGGCAGAATGGTTCCATATTTCACAAACCGCCCTTGCGAGGATGAGGTGCCTGGGCATACACAATGACGGACATGTCAACTAGCGCCCCTATCGTGCAAATCACTACAGTGAAACGGTCGTACACGCTACGATCTTGCTAACAGGGCAAATGTGAGATCTCGTTTCATTGCAAAATGGAGCGCAAAACGTAGCAACGCGTTAGCATCAAGTTTCGTTTCAAATTAGGCAAATCAACGACGGTGACCCATGGGATGTTAAAGCAGTGAGTAAGAAGTGTGTGTGCGAGTGGTTTAAACGCTTTAGAGGCGGAAAGGAAGGTGTCGAGGAGCCACGTTCGGGTCGACCGTCAACAATCACAGCCCCAGACAACATCGAATGAGTGCACCGAATGCTGGCAGATGATCGGCGGCTCTCTGAGATCCAACAACGAGTGACCTCATTGCTTCAAGCCATTTCACAAGAAGCATTGGCAGACAGTTTCCAACAGATGTACAACCGATGTCAGAAGTGTATTGTAGAAAATGGCGATTACTTTCCAGACCAGTAAAGGTATCTGGTTCTTAATTCGTGTTACCTATATTTCCTGACACCATTCACCGAACTTTTCAGACGCACCTTGTATATTTGATGCAAATTGAAAAGCATTTATAGTGTTCAAGTCTTGCGGCTCATCAGCCAACAACGAACATACCTGACGTATTGTGTGGCCACAGACTCCGCAGGGAACAGCCATTGCCGGCCGCGGTGGCCGAGGTGACTAAGGCGCTCCAGTCACGGTCAGCACGGCCACTACGGTCGGGGGTTCGAATCCCCCCTCGGGCATGGATATTTGTGCCGTCCTAGTTCGTAAGTAGTTCATAAGAGCGCTAAAGATGATCTCGGTTTGAGGAAGGCGGGCGTGTACCAGATCCCGTGTCAGTGTGGAAAGTCATATATTGGACAGACGATGCGTACCGTCGAGGATCGATGCGTTGAACACCAGAGGCACACACGATTGATGTACCCGAGCAAGTCGGCGGTCGCTGAACATTGTTTGTCGGAGAATAACGCCATGGAGTATGAACACACTAGGATTCTGGTACAGACGTCGAGGTACTGGGACTGCGTCGTTAGAGAGGCCATTGAAATTCGCACAAGTGACGACCTCATAAACCGTGACTCTGGCTATAATCTTAGCAAAGCTTGGGAACCAGCGATTGGGTTAATTAAGAGTAAATCTAGCAAACGTAACGAAGTGACGACCACGGCGGACAGAGCCCTCACACCGACGTCTTCTCAGACGCCGGCGCCATCGGTTCCACTGCGCGGCCGCGGCGCGGGGCACGGACCGCAGAGGGGTCGCTCCGCGGGCCGAGGGTATTTAAATGGCCCGCTACCGGGCTAGAACCCAGTTCGCTTCGAGCAGCCGTAGCGTGCGGATCTCCGTGCCGGCGCGTTTCCAGGAGCTCAGTCCGTTAGTTCACCTGATGATGGCGACATGTTTGATCGCCGAAATATTGTGCCCGTTGGACACTATAGACCGACAGTACACCCGTGGATATTTTGATCAGTTCATAAGTAGTTTGTAAGTTTAGGGACTGATGATCCCGTAGTTAAGTCCCATAAGCTTAACAAACATTTGAACATTTGGAACAGCCATTCAGGCAACAGGCAAGGCAGAAACGTGTTCCGCCAGATCTCCAGGTGCCACCATACGCCACTGTCCCCACATACCTCTATTTCCGCAGGCCACATGACCAAAGGCAGTACCAGCAACATCCTGGCTGTTGTGGTGCCACTATTCGCCACAATGCCGGCGGTCTACACACGTTGCTGCGCCACTTCATGAAGAGGCCATAAGTCGATCCAAAGTACTTCGGTCACCGAGGGTACCTCAAGTCTCGTTACCTCTTTGCCTTGCTTCACGCGCCGGCCACTCGGAAGAGAGGGGCTCGCCAAGATATGCCGGCGCACCACAGCAACGACAGTCAGTAGAAGTCAGCACCAGGCAGTATGGCATTCAGTACGACGCAAAGCTAGGAGTGCTACAGGTCCAGGAGATCCGTCTAGAGCGACAAGCCGCAACACTTCTATTGACTTATATAGAAGTGAAGCGTAACGGAACTGTATCATCAGAATATACAACCACAAGCACCACATAAAAGTTGAGTGTTCTTTCAATTGTAATAAAAGTATGCGTGGAATAATCACTTCTTTTAGTTGCAAACCCTGTCCACATCCTTTGCTAGCTTCGGCCCATCTCCATCTACTGCCGCATCCCGGAGATATAAAACTGGCGACTGGGCAGTAGTGTTGTTTTCAGTTAGGCTCAACGTGCTCAAAACTAATTGTCATCAGAGAAGATTCATTATGTGTGACCCCCAGAGGGCTCACGGTTCTTTCGTGAGTACTTGCATTGTGAGCACGGGACCCTGAGCTAATGATGCAGTCTATCTTCCTTCTTCCCTCCCTGGACTGCATTTCATTTCCTTTCCTCTCCTTTACTATCCTTACTCCTTTCCCTCCCCACCGCGGGACTGATGACCTTAGCAGTTTGGTTCCCCTGACCCAAGCAAGCAAGCAAGCAACCTTTTGTGTCCCAACTTCGTCGCCGCTTTTGTGTCCCAGCCTCGTCGTAGGTGTCGGTGGCCGAGTGGAATGAGACCGACACGCTGGTGCAGGTACGGAGGGGAGCAGCCAGAAACTATAAACACTCGAGTAAATTAGAAAGATATATATATTGCACAGAATGTAACAATACTTAACTTTTACATAGTACTGCAGAATGTTGATACACAGTTGTTAGAGGCCTGCCTAGTGCCTGTACAATAGCAAAGTCTTCACTCGTGCCTATCGGATTACGAAGGTCCTAACTCGTTGCTATCTCAGTCCGAAGTGGCAAGTCGTTCACTGGTGGCCACGAGCGGAGTTGTCGCAGAGGGCGCTCGTGGCTGTCGTCGTGAGAACGCCGCGCCGTGCGTGCATGGCGGCGCGCGGCGAAAGTAGGTGGCGCGCACTTTGTACTTGTGCGACACCACACCCCTCCCCCCCAAACCGCCGCGCCGTCGTGGCGTAGGGCTGAGGGCCACGGCGACGGCACTGGGAGGAGGGCCTGGGCGGGGGCGTTACTGGTGGGACGGGCGTCGTAGCTGAGGCCGGGATCGAGACGCCGTCCGCGCCCCGGCATCCGCCTTGAGATCCTCCAGGAAACCCGCCGAAACCTGGGGAAGGGCGCACGCTTCCGCCCAGATTGACCAGGTCACCTTCTTCTGAGGTGCGTAGCCCAAGCTGGAGGGGCCCGCACGGTCCCGGAGTCCCTCTCGGTGACGCTTTCATCTGCGGCGGCGACAGCGGCGGCGACGACCGCGTCGGAGGTGCGTCCACCTCCATGGGTACGATCTCGTAGTCCGGGGACGAACGATGTGGTTGTGCTCCCTGGCGGTGAACTGGGTCTGGAATCAAGAAACCGGAGACAGGATCGCGCGGCCTATGCAGACGCAATTGGTTTGCGTGGCGCCGCAGCTCCGACCCTGTGGAAGAACGTACAACATACATATTGCTACCGAGCACGCGCTGAATGGTGCCCGGCAACCATGTCTTCTTGTTTCCAGCAAACACCCTGTACAGCACCGGCGTAGAAACCTGAAAACACGTAGCGCCATACGAACCGACTCGGTGCGTGGGAGGCTGCAGCAGGTGAAGGAGAGTGCGGTGACGGCGGCCATGTAGCAGCTCGGCAGGAGACGGGCCGTCACGTGGCATGCACCGATACGTAGACAGGAAAATTTGAAGAGCTTGCTGCCTGGAGTGCTGACCTTTCATCTTCTCCATGTGAGACTTGAATGTTCGAACGAAACGTTCTGCTTCACCATTGGACTGAGGGTGAAAAGGTGCAGTGGTAATATGCTGAATGCCATTCACACGACAAAACTGTTGAAATTCCGCACTAACAAACTGAGGTCCATTGTCACTGACGATAGTTTCAGGCAAACCTTCGATGCAAAACACTGATGTTAAGGCACTGATCGTACTAGACGCCGTCGTTGAGTTCATGGCAATCACAAAAGGAAACTTGCTGAAAGCGTCTACAACGATTAACCAGCGCGTATTCCAGAAAGGTCCGGCAAAGTCAATATGTAAACGTTGCCATGGTCCCTTGGGGCGTGGCCAATCTGAGAAACGTTGCGGAGGAGCCGCCTGATGCTCCGCACAAACAGTACACTGTGACGTCATGTTCTCTATCTGAGCATCCATACCAACCCAGGTACAATGACGTCTGGCCAGTTGCTGTGTCCGAACAATACCCCAATGTCCTTGATGCAGGAGGCGTAACACTTCACGTTGCAGGGAACGAGGAACAATCACTCGTGTTTGGTCGTTGTCCATATGCAACAACAGTACACCCTGACTTAAAGATAATGCATGACGTTGTGCAAAATAACGTCGAACCAGAGGCCGATCAATGTCTTTGGCTCTGGCAGGCCAACCAAAGCGAAAAAAAACGTGCTACCACACTTAGGTCTGCATCCGCAGCTGTTTCCTGCGCAACCCGACGAGAGTTCAAAGGGAATCAAACATGCATCACTGAGTAGTGCAGACTTTAGTTTGTCAAAGGCAACCTGACAATCTTTAGACCATACAAAAGGAACATTCTTCCTACTTAAGTGATGCAGTGGAGCTGCAATCTGAGAGGCATTGGGAATAAATCTGAAATAATAGTTAAGCTTTCCCATCACTGCTTGCAATTCATGCACATTCTTAGGAGGAGCCAAGTCTTTGATTGCTCGAAGATGTGACTGTAAGGGATGAATTCCTTGGGCATTAATCACATGGCCTAGGTACGCTATTTCAGTCTGAAAAAACGAACACTTTGCTTTATTACAACGTAGACCTGCTGCAGTCAACACTTTGAAAAGGCACTCCAGGTTTGCTAAATGTTCTTCAACTGTACGTCCGGATACCACAATATCATCTAAATAGTTCGAGCAACAAGGTACCGAAACTGTCAGCTGTTCCAAAAAACGCTGAAAAATAGCAGGAGCGGAAGAACTGCCAAAGGGTAGGCGTTGAAATTGAAAAAGGCGCATGTGAGTATTAATGACGAAAAATTTTTTTGACTCGTCATCAAGCGGAATTTGTAAGTATGCCTCTGCTAAATCAATCTTAGAAAAGAAGCGAGACTGTCCTAATTTGTCCATTAGTTCGTCCGGTCTGGGCAGGGGATAAGTGTCTACAATTGTTTGACTGTTCACTGTTGATTTGAAGTCCGCACAGAGACGAAGTTTTCCTGACGGCTTGGGTATAATTACTATAGGAGAGGCCCACTGACTCGCAGAAACAGGAGAAATCACCCCACTATCTTGCCAACGTTTAAGTTCTTCGGCAACTGTATCACGCAATGCGATAGGCACTGGTCTAGCTTTACGAAATTTTGGAACTGCAGATTCTTTTAAAGTCACATGTGCCACGAAGTCTTTTGCACAACCTAGTTCCGGCGAAAACAAGTCACTGTATTTGTCACACAATGCATTGATTTTATCCTGAGGCACTATTGACGAAATTTGAAGCACATCTCTTTGAATTGATAAACCAAACAAGTCAAAAGCATCTAGTCCAAAAATGTTCTGCGTAGATTTGGCCTGAAGAACAACAAAAGCAACTGTTTTCGTAACACCTTGAAAAGAGGCAGGCAGGCTACACGTTCCTAGCACGGGAATATTTTGACCTGTATAAGCTGTTAACACTTGTTGACACAGCGATAATTTTGGCGAACCCAGAAGTTCATAAGTATCTTTATTAATTAAGGTAACAGCGGAACCAGTGACGAGCTGAAATTGCACAGTCTTATTGTCAATGGAAAGATTCACAAAAAGTTTTTGCTTTCGGCGCTCGACAGGTGCGCGAATGTGGGCAACGTCTGTTACGGTTTGTTTACTGCGCTTGCGCGGGCCGCGTAGTGAAGTAAGCGGCGCAGACTCGGCACGTAGGGGATTAACAACACTGTCACTAGATGGCACTACCGCCGGATCGGCGTCCGCGCAATGCGAGGCTACTGCAGATTCACTAACTACTGCACTACACTTTTGAGTAGCTACTTGATGTCTACTGTCACTAGCTACACAGTACTGGGCACTATTACAAGGAGCAGTTGCAGAAGGCACTATTTTCACTACAGGAAAGCACTGTTCATAGTCATTTTGCTTGTCCCGAACCCGTTTCCGTTGCACTGTTTTACGCGCTCGTTGGCGCTTGCTACGTGGTGCACTATATAGTTTTGCCATAGGCGCAGAACTACTTTCTTGAAATTGAGATCCAAGGAAAGCACTGTTCAATTCCACAGCCCGTATAACATTTACAGAATGAACTGTTCTCGCACTTTGCGAAGCACCGTTTCTAACGTTACTGTTCTTTGAGTTTTTAATTTGCATACACACAGTCTGCACATGTCCCGATTTGCCACATTGATAACAGGTTGCGTTGCGACTAGGGCAATGAGCACGCTTGTGGCGAGACACACACTGGGGGCAAGACTTACGAACATTTTTCTGAAATGAGCGTTGGCGCCCGTTATTCAAATCACTGTGTCTAACACTACGGGGCGACCTTTGCGTCGCACTTTTACACTGGCTACTGTTCACTGTCTGTTCAGCACGGCCTGTAGAATTTAAAGAATCATAAGTGCTATACTGAGAACTACGGCTAGGAAATCGTCCGTTGCGGCGCACTGAATTAACACTGTGGCTTTGCATTTCTACGTCTGCTAAGTCAAAAGTATCATGCGCTTCTATAAGCTGCAGTACACTGTCTAATGAGGGGTCAGACTGTTTCAGAATTGCTGCTCTAATTCTGGGGTCCTGAATGTTCTGCGTAATCGCATCTCTCAACATCACGTCACTATACGAAAGTCCACAAGAGCAAGTAAATTTACATTGGCGGGTTAAGCCCTTCAATTCCGTAATCCACTCTTGGTGTGATTGCTGCGGTAATTTTTTAAGTCTGAAAAATCGGTACCGTGCCGCAGCTACGAGAACTTTTCTCTCATAATGAGCATTTAGTGCCTCTACTATTTGTTCAAAGTCTACATCACGAGGAGATGCGTGAGGGAATAGTTTTTGCAATAATACGAAGGTCTGGGGGCCCACTACAGATAATAACAGATGCTTCACTTTCTGACCTGTAATTTGATGAGCCGCGACGAGTTCTTGAAACTGTGCGAAATAGTCGCTCCATTCTTCCTCACGTTCGTTGTACTGGCGAAACGTCGGAAGCGTTGCGGCGGTAGGTGTGGGCTGCTGATGCGACGGCTGTTGTTGAGTTGTCGTCAACTGTGCCACCGCCTGGAGAAGTTGTGTTATTTGCGCCGTCTGTAACTGAATAATTTCCATTAAGTTTGGGTTCGGGGTAGTGGCCATGCTGACCGATTAGGCGCCGCGCATACAAGTAAATTATAACAAAACACAAATGCAAGATAAATGAGGACGCTCTGCAACAAAAAAGTCCACAAAACACGTAACTGAAAATGTTCCCCCAAAATTGTTATAATAAGGGTGGGTGGGCGGGAGCAATTTTTGCGTGCTCCGACTGCTGCTGTCTGGCTGCTGTAAGCGGGCTGGTCCACGGTTCTATCACTCCTCGTCGCCACTTTTGTGTCCCAACTTCGTCGCCGCTTTTGTGTCCCAGCCTCGTCGTAGGTGTCGGTGGCCGAGTGGAATGAGACCGACACGCTGGTGCAGGTACGGAGGGGAGCAGCCAGAAACTATAAACACTCGAGTAAATTAGAAAGATATATATATTGCACAGAATGTAACAATACTTAACTTTTACATAGTACTGCAGAATGTTGATACACAGTTGTTAGAGGCCTGCCTAGTGCCTGTACAATAGCAAAGTCTTCACTCGTACCTATCGGATTACGAAGGTCCTAACTCTTTGCTATCTCAGTCCGAAGTGGCAAGTCGTTCACTGGTGGCCACGAGCGGAGTTGTCGCAGAGGGCGCTCGTGGCTGTCGTCGTGAGAACGCCGTGCCGTGCGTGCATGGCGGCGCGCGGCGAAAGTAGGTGGCGCGCACTTTGTACTTGTGCGACACCACACAACCGACCATTTTGTGTGTTTTACAATACACTTCATATTCATATATTTTTATTGCGGCCACCTTCGTTGGTATCGAGGTATTGTTTCAAGTCAGCGTCTCACGTGTGTGGTCAAACACAGGTGGCAGTGTTTAGGCGTAGTTCTTCTACTTTGAAGTACACTTCTTGCTTCCAGCTTCTGGAGCTGATGGATATTTGCCCAGATGGTGTTATTGTTCAAGCAGATGCAGTTCACCCATGAAGTTTTGACCGAATGGTTGGCGACCTTCGTCACAATGTGTCTGGAGGCCTCCAACCACCTCTCCCGGATCGACTTCATGGCCAGGAGCTTACAGACGGTGTCACTGATATTTCAGCAGTTTGTTAAGGAGGTCGAGATGTGAGCAAACTATGTCGCAAGCATGAAACAGCACTTTTCAGCCCACTTCATACAGCAGTGCGACGTCGTTCTGGCACATATGGGCCAAGACATTTAACACATCCTGCAACAACTTAACCTTTAAGTGGAACCCCATACTTTGCACGCGGCAATTAGAAGACCAGTCTGTTAGAATATTTTAACTGCGAGGCCCATCTCACCGTGTTTAGATCACTCACCTTCAGGGGTTGCCTCGCGATTGCCATTTCGTGTGTAGCAATACTCAGTCTAAGCTGTAATATGCAGCGTCCTTGATCCGAGATATGATTGTTATAACACAACACCGATAAAGGAGTACGCAAATATGTCTCTCCATTATGGGAGGTCACTCACCCTGCAGGGCCCGTCACAGATGTTCGCCGGCCAACAATACACTGTCCAAAACCCTAGTCACATCTGTCCCTAAGGTCGGATTCAAACAATGCAGGCAAAGATTCAATTGCCAGACGTCTACCCAACAGCTGTATTCATGTATCCAGCGTTTTATTAATCATTAAAGACACCAGCAATACTCCTGGTGTGTTAACTGCACTTCTTGTGAGAATTTGGATATGGGTCTAAAGTGTGCCAGCCAGCGTGAATGTTAATTTCACACCCATGGACCTCTCTGATGCAGTGGTGAACAAGATTGACCTGTCCACAGACACCCTACACCCAATCTATGCTTTCCCACCCAGAGAAATTTCTATTACTCATGAAACACAGCAATAATGGGCCCATCGAGCTGCAGACATGATGCTGAGAGCAACCAGCATTCTGTTCTTGTGGAGTCCTCATCCTTTTTTACTTTTAATACTCGGCTGTCCTCTACACCAATCATCTCATTAAATTCAGTGGCCAGTTTACAGCCAAATTTGTATGCTTGTGACCGCTCTCTCAGACAATATTGAATGACGTCGTTGTATTCTTTGTCTTTACCTTTTATAAATAATCCGCTCTTTAATATGCAAATGAATAGCAAATGAGAGAATCTTGTTTACAATTATAATTGAAGTAAAAACAAATTTATACATGTCATCACCTGGACTGCAATCATTATTTTTTAAGGGTCGCCACTACGTTTTTTATTGTTATTAAAAAAGGTAGAAAAATTATTAAAAATATGAAACTGAGAATTTACTGTGCCTAACTGAAAGTAGTGGCGACCAGCAGTCTAATCTCCCTTATTTATTTATTTATTTTGTGAAAGTGCGTGTTTTCATACACTGTTGTTGGAAAAACACAAATCCCCTGACCTACCTAACATAGACAAGAGATAACCCCTCCAAAATATGTGAAAGGTGGTTGAAATCAGGTACACGATGTTCATAAATAGTGACTGTATTTAACAAAAATTATATGACAAGTTATCAAAAACACGACTTGTGTGACCAAGTATCAATTCCTTATATTAAAAAATCTTACAAAAAACAATGACTTGAAATAGCACAAACAAAAAATATCTAATGATCGGAATGCTTTTTACAAAATAAAGGACAAAATCTTAACACCAAAAGAAGAAGAACAAGATCGACTGGCTATAGTCATAAATTTGGTGTGTTAACCTATAAAAAATGTATTTAAAAGTCAGTAGAAGGTTAAGTACTGAAACAGACACGCTCAATTAAAATAGACTATGTCGACCACCCAAACTCACACTACGTCCCATCTATCAACAACAATTCAATAATCTTCTCGCCTAGTTGATGCATTGGCGCTATCTTACCATATACAGTAGAACAAGGTCGGCGAAGTCGAAGGGCCGTTGGTGGTAGTGCATACTGATGGATGCGATCGCGGATGAAAAAACATCAACAGGATCGGCGCGGCAATTACAAAAGTATTCGAAATACTGGAGAAATACAGCAATTTTCCAAACAAGTGGTGAATGCTGATTTTCGAGAAACAGTAAATTATTCTGATTACGAGTGAGCTTGTTCAGAACAACACTCACTTCAGAATATTTACTGGTTACTAAGTATATTACTGTGATTGCAAACAGCAACCACACAGATGATTTCTGACTCTGTGCAATGGGCACACAACCGAAGGTTGCCACTTGGTGAACCAACTGGACACAAATCGAGAGGTCCGAACACTTTGGAGTCCTCCACGCAACTCTCCATATCTCTCCAAAAACACCCTTCCAAAATTCTGGCTCACAGACTCCTCCCACATGTGACGTCAAGCCAGTAATACCTAATGGTCTAGCCAGTCATATCAAATTACTGTTGTTTAAGCTACTAGGGTCCTCCCACTCGAAACTTTCCGCAGCATGAGGCGCATGTAGGCCACAGTTCCAAGAAACAGCACGAAATTTTGTGTCCCTCGATAAGCATCTGCAGACAACCAAATTATTTTATCACCTCATAGGCGCCAACCCCCATCGCGAACGCACCGACCCATCTCCACTAAAAAACACCCTTGGAAATCCACGCCCGGCAGACGTGGCGCCAACAAAATCGCAAAGTTAGGCTCCAGACTGACGAGAACAGTGTTATAATTGCCCGCAGTTTGCAGGTACGCCCCGGAAAGGTCTCTGCTTTACGGATCCAGGACAATGTCTTCCTACGGGACGCCGGCAGACCGTGAGGGTCTGGTCACAGAGTAACATGTACAGAGAAGAAACCTCCCCTAAACCACTGTCCTACGCTCCCCTCGTAGTTCCGTAAGATGCTAGCAGGTGTCAGGCAGTTCGCTGGCTTAGGGTGCCTCTCGCACGTCAAAGGGTAGCGTGGAGGGGAGGCTGAGGGGAGAGCTCGTGCCGCCTGCTACGAGGCCATGGCGTTTGAGGGGAGGTGGTGGTGGGGGCAGCCTCTACCTGCCGCCTGCTCTGGACAGTTTAAAGAGCTGCTTCTGACCGCAGCGCCATCATGGGACATCTTACGGAACTGCTGGAAACCCTCCCTCCCCGCACCCCTGAGCGTAGGACCGGGCCCTTACGGAGGTTTCCCGTCTGTATATATTTGTCTGTGGTCTGGTGCAGGTCTGGCTGGCTCTCTCCCTCCAAAGGCTATCAAGGCGTGCACTGTCCACCAGGGGTGGCCGCGGCTTTTCGCTTTAGATGTCGACTTCCAGGAACGTCCGTGCGAGGCCAGGGCAGCTTCTGCCCTCCCCCACCTCCGCAACAGGGCGGCATCCTGTCCCGCTTTTTCGCTGGTGGCGGCGAGCGACTAGCAGCAAGTTCCTAGGTGGGTTACTCCAAATTAACCGAAATCAAGCAACGACTATTCCTATCACCTGGCATTAAAAAATTGGAAGAATTATAATATAAACAATCTATCACCCAATGAAATAAACAGAATAAATAAAAAGTGGAATAAAATGAATAAAATAGCATTGCTACCTCTAAACATTTTGGTTGTTGACTCTCGTGGAGCCATCAGCCTATTGAGCCTGGATGTGTTCAACACAGATGGCGTAAGAAACCGCGATACCCTCTCCACTGTACACTTACTGTGTCCAACTCTTACCTAAAAGACCTCTTTTCCAAGTTTACGTCAGGGTTCACCTTCTTGAGTATCAGAGACTTTGAGGCTCTTCTCCCATCAGCACCATCATAGATCTACAAGCCAGAAACGTTACCATCATAGACAAACGTTGGCTCCAGCTACATAATTTGCAGGGTGAGAGCATCGTCTCCTTGCCAACAGCCAATGTGCCTTCTCCATCATTATCGTAGAAAACCAAGTAGCGTATTACGCATTGTGCGGACTTCAAGACAACTAGAAACGTCCAATATACACTACAAGCTTATCCTGTTCCCAAGGTAGACAATAACATGACTCGCCACATAAACAGCAAAGTGTTTGCTAAGTCTAACCTCCGTGATGCGTATCTCCAGTTTTTGTTTGCCAAGGATTTCTGGGATTCTAAACGTCTCTTGATGAGCAGAATTCCTTTTGGTATTATTTATTATAATAGCCTTCTGTTTGGCATTGGTAGTGCTCCAGCCATTTTTAGCATTCATATGAGCACATCACATACAGCGAACTGATTAGACGATACTCTTAGTGTAGGCAAGGACACATAAGACCTGGCTAACAGCGTACACACACATACTGTTCATATTCCTCGAACAGGCTGACTTAAATTGCAGTAGGACATATTATGGCTTTGTTTGAAAGTTGAGTAGTTGGATCACCCACAGCAAATTGAGATGGAGCAAAAACTACCAAACCCCTCAAACACAAGCGAGCGCAAATGGCTGCTGAGACGTATCAGTTAGAATTGAAAATTTATTCTGATTGCAGCAGCCATTGCAAAATCATTACGCCACATCTTCCACAGAAACGTTCACCAGCAATGAACTCTGGTGTGTGATCACCTCCACCTCATGCGACTCATGGAATATTACACTGCTAAACAGTTGATCTTGGCAGCTGACGCCTCGCACTATGAGGTGGGTCAGGTTCTCTCATATGTGATTAATGGGATTTAGCGATCAATTTCATTTCTGTAAGACTCTCCTCTGCATAATATAAGTGCAGTTAGATAGAAGACAAAGCTCTGTGAATCATATTTGACCTAAAAATTTTCATAATGATGTCTACTGTCGCAATTTCACGATTTAAATCGACCACAACCCTTTACTACTCTTTTTCAAAGTGTCAGAAAATATTGTAAGACAATACACTGCCTACAGTTACAATTATGTCTTATAGCATTGTTCAGTGACCCAAGATGCAAACGCTTATATATTCTCACGTCCGATGTTCGGTCAGGACCCTGCCTTCGAGGCAGATCCTGAAGCTTGCTTGCACCTGGACTTCACCGCTGCAGTAGCCAAGGCCAACATTCTGTTGGATAGCAAGCTTTTAATTCGCCACATTGCTTATGGCCCTTGGTGCAAGATGATTCAAAAATGTTCAAATGCTTGTAAAGCTTATGGGACTTAACTATGGGGTCATCAGTCCCTAAACTTACAAACTACTTATGAACTAACTTATACTAAAGACAGCACAAACACACATGCCCGTGGGGGGATTCGAACCCCGACGGCGAGCGACCTCGCTCATGGTAGCATAGCGCCTCAATGCGATCGGACGCTCCGCCGCGGCTGCAAGAAGATTGTTTGCCACACCAGAAACAGCGGCATTACCAGGAAGTCAAGGCCTACCGATATCACCGGAAACACCTCTCCACCTACAACAGGCTAGCGCAGACAGGAATGGTCACACTAGGGCCGTGATTTAAGCTGTACACCAGCAGTTCTAATTCTCTGTCTTGCACATCAGACACTGTGGGACTGTGCTCACCAAGCGCCAAGCGCCTGGCCAAACAACGTGTATACTAATGAGGCATGTACATGACACTCAGCTACATAGGTGCAACCTGCTGGAACTAGCAGGCCACACCTCCACGTCGACATTTTAGTTGGTCACGGACGTCAGCCCTAGACTGGTAATTCCATTCAAAAGATCCAGTAATTCTTCTTCATTTTCTCTGAGGAAAGGTGTGTTATCAGCTAATCTTGTCATTGATATCCTACGACCCTGAGTTTTTATTGCGCTGTTGAATCTTTCC
This sequence comes from Locusta migratoria, assembly GCA_026315105.1. NCBI lineage: Eukaryota > Metazoa > Arthropoda > Insecta > Orthoptera > Acrididae > Locusta > Locusta migratoria. The sequence continues at coordinate 731,765,859 of CM048755.1, read as the reverse complement.
TTTATTTCCCTATCTTGCACCTTTTTAATTCGAGCACTTCTATCTTGTTCTTGCTGTCATATCATTCCCTCTTGGTTCTTGTATATCCTACATATTTCGACTTTCCTTATACCTTACTCTTATTTTTCTCAGAATCTCGAATATCTTGCACCATTATTTTTCATTTTAGAACGCTTTTTTAGGTCGACATATCCTATCAACGCGTCTTGATTTCCTTTTTTTCCCCCTCTTTTTTATGCCATGATTCCTTTATCAAGCGTAATGACAGGGCTGCCTCTATTCTGAAGGTAGCTTTCCTAAAGCCAAACTGATCGTCATCTAATGGATCCTTCAGTTTATTTTCCATTCTTCTGCATACGATTCTCGTCTGCAGCTTGGATGCTTGAGATGTTTATCTTAGAGTGAGTGCTATAGTTCTCACTTAACTGCTCTTGCTATCTTTGGAATTGTGTAGATGATATTTTCTCCAATGTGTGATGGCAAGTCGCCAGTCTCACAGTCTGTTCACCAACGTGATTAGTCGTTTGGCTTCCACTTCTCCCCCCCCCTCCTCCCAGTTATTTTAGAAATTGCAGTGGAACATTATCTATGCCTTCTGCCTTTTTGGACTTCAAATCTTCCAGTGTTCTTTTAAATTCTCACTCTAATAAAACGTTCAAAAGTTTCTAAGGCTATGACACCAAACTGCAGTGGTCATCAGTCCATAGACTTACAAACTATTTAAACTAACGTATTCTAAGGACAATACACACACCCATGTCCGAGTGAAAATTCGACCTCTGACGGGGAGCAGCCACGCATTCTGAAACTTTTTTTTATTTACAGTTTTTTTTTAATTTTTTTAGATGATTTAGAAAAAAGAAAATTCTTTCAGACTTTTTTTCTTCCCTTGATCAGGAAATTTAAATACCAAAAAAATAATAAATAAATAAAGGGGCCTATGTGCTACCGGCACTTTCGCCCTAAGAAAAAATAAAATTGTAGCTCTTCAGGCGTTGGCTCCTGTCTATACCTATCCCAAATCAAACTAACCTAGATACACCAAGGGAGAGGAGGAAAATAAGGGAATGGGAAGGAGTATTTGATTTGCATTTTTTTATTTACTTATTTTAATTTAATATTTTTTTAAAAAAATTTCTGTGTCTTGTTCTGTGTATGCGATTTTTCACACCTACAGTGGTGGAACATCCAAACTTGTCTTCTCGATTTCTTTCAGTTCGTTCAGGACTCGTATCAACAAGAACATCACATTAACTTCTCACAGTTTGAACGTTCCAGCTGGGAGGCGGATCGTGAAAGACGCTCCATAAAAAATTTTAAAAGAACTATTGGTATTTGGGGTTACGAACGATTGCGCAATGTCGATCATTGAGAAACGTTCAGTAATCTAGTTCCGATTTCTCGACGCGGTCGAAAACGTAGCGGACGGTGTGGCCGCGTATCCAGTTCACAGCGTTAGTTTTCGTGGCCGGGTAATAAATCGTGTCCGGGAACAGAAGCGTCTGGAATGAGAGCTGAGCAGGTGTACGTCGGGTGACGAAAGCCAGAATACGTTGTGCGAGTCTCCAGACGTCGGACGACAGACCACATTAGCACGGGGGTTGTGTCATCCACCCCACAGTGAATACACAGGGGTGTGTCAGCGAGTCGGATACTGTGCAAGCGAAAACGGTTGACTTGTTTGCCGTTGACGGTGATATACCAAGCGGATTTCAGCTAGGCGCCCGTTGCACACGACCATTCAGCGCGTCTGACTCCTAATACTGGATCTCCAATGTCTTGGATATCAGCCCCAATTTCTATTCCTACCACGTCATCGGGTAGGCCATTAGTGTACTCTCTCCACCTACCTGCCCTTTCCTCTGCGTTTACCATAGTAACTCCCATGGCCACGCTAGGAATTGCCGCGCCGTCTGAGACTCCATTCCACGGATTGCGCGGCCGCTCCTACCGCAGCTTCGAATATTCCCTCGAGCAAGTGTGTGTGTTTTCTCCTTACCGTAAGTTAGTTTACGAAGTTTGTAAGTCTAGAAACCGATGACCTTTGCACTTTGGTCCCTTAGTTACACAAACTTAAAACTGTTGAATTCACACTGCTTTCAAAATGTTACAACCGTTGCTTGTAATTTCAATGAATGTTGTTTTGAGTTTTCGGTATGCTAAGTCAGTCTTTCCGACGATCATTTCCTTTCCGAATTCTTCACATTTTTCCTGCGTCCATTTTGCCTTAGTTTTTATGCTCTTCCTATTTGTTTCAGTACAAAGTGACTCGTATTTCTAGAGTCCCGAATTTCTCTTCCATCTCTCTTTGATCAGCTGAAATATAATTTCCGTCACCCAAGGTTTATTCGCAGTTACCTTCCCTGTATGTATGTTTGTCATTGTTATTTTCAAATATGTCCACTCTTCTTTAATTGAATTGTATTGGGTTGATTATCGCTGTATCCACACCTTATGCGAACTTCAAACGCGTCTCATGATTCCTCAGTACTTTGGTATGTTATTTTCTCCCAAATCGTTTGTTTCGGACGATTCCATTAATCTTCAATCTACACTTCATTATCGAATTATGATCTCAGTCTATATCTGCTAATAGGTACGCTTTACAATACGGGATCTGATTTCGGTATCTTTATCTGACGATTATGTAATCCAGCCGGAATTTTCCCGTTCCTCCTGGTCTTTTCTAAGTGCAGTTACTCTTCTTGTGATATTCATTATTACCACTTGAAATTTATTACAGGGTTCATTTAGTCTTTCTCCTCTCTCATTCCCACTTCCTAGACTATATCCTCCCACAAACCTACCTTCTATTCCTACGCCTTCCACGGCGATCCAATCCACCGTTATTATTAAATTTTCATCAGTCTATACGTACGGAAATACTGTTTCTATTGCCTCATATACTTTCTTACATCTTCATCTTCTGCTTGGGATGTCGGCATGTATACCTGAACTATCGTTATCGCTGTTGGTTTGGTGTTGAATTCGATAAACGAAACCCTATCGCTGAACGGTTCGTAGTAGTTCATTCTCTGCCCTGCTTTTCTATTCATAATGAATTCTACTTCCAATATACCATTTTCTGCTGCTGTTGGTAGTATCCTATATTCTTCTGAACATAAAAGTTTATCTTCTTTTAATTTTACTTCAATAACTGCTTCTAAATCTAAAACGAGCATTTGCATTTCCTCATTCAGATATTCCCTACTATTTTCACACTTCTGACATTCCATGTTCCGAATCGTAGAATGTGGTCATTTCGTTAGTTATTCAATCTATTGCTGGGGTTACCTCCCATTAGCAGCCCCTTCCGGGGACTATTCTGGAAACCTCTGTAACTGGAAAGAACGTCATGACACTTGTTTAACTACAGGCGACATGTTCAGTGTACACAAATAATGTGTATTTAATGCAATGCCTTCCATTGCCTTTTGGAGGCTCATCCCGTTGATCATTGCCGATTCTTCCGCTTTTTACGGGCAACAGCCCTGAACCACTGTTCGCACCTACTCCGCCTTTGGCGAATCCATTGGCAGAATGATGACTTCTTGTAACGGAAGTCTTCGGTCACCATTACTGATAATCTTTATTCGAAATATAAGTAGTGGCTCAGTTTGCAACTTGGACCGAGGACTTTTTACTCATAAATCAATGACGCTAACTGAAGACCACTTACAAAAATTTGCAAGTATTGAGTATCTCAGTCACTCGAGAGCGGACTGGGAAGACAGCTGGTTAATTATTAATATTATTTGCTATATGTCGCATTCTAGACGCTTCTAAACAGAGCTGATAAAACAAATTTGGGGGTCAGTTTAACACTGTGTTTGGTTGAGTAAACAAAATATAAGTGTTATAACTACAAAATTCGAGAGAAAGCAGTGCATGAAATGTTCCCGTGATAATCAAGACGCAGTGCCATATTAGTCGAGTATGGGTCTAAGTAAGGAATGTTAATATTCAAACGTCTCGTTGACGTTGAGGTAATTAATAACGAACCACAAATCCTCATTGGACAAGAAGAAGAAAATAAATCCTCTGCCTCCTTGTTTAATAAACCAACCGACTCTTCCTCTGAATGCCCTGTACCTGTTCTTGTATTCTTTCTCTATTCGCCTTAAGCAAAATCCATAGAACGTGCTATTCCTTCTATCTGTCAGTGTCTTATCCAGTGTAAGTCCAATATCAGAAAGTGAATTAACGAATGATAAGGGTAATAAACTGGCGGATTATGGTTTCTTCGTAATTACTCCGCGGAATAAATCCTGAAAGCAGGTCACGGTCTATTCCTTCTTTGGAGCCTATCTTATCTGCACGAGCGCTCCTCTGCTAATGGCATCGCCGTCATGGAACATTAAACTGTCCATCTCCGTGAAAAGAAAAATAAAGATTAGAAACGATCAAATGTGAAATATTGCTTGTCATTTTACTGGACCTTTTATCAAGTCACGTACGGGACGTTGGGCAATGACATACAAACGACTGTGTTGGGTTTCAGGTTTCCGTGCCTACCACATTACAGGCACTTCCCACTGAAGTAACGTTGGGCGTGTTAAATTGCTGTGACACTACTAACAGGTTTTCTTAACAGTCCTGCCAATAGTTTTTATTGATCTTGATGCGACTCTTTCGTTAGCCGTCACATAATATAATATCTGAGGCGTGCAGTTCTAATTAACGTCCTGTTCTCATGATATCAGTTTTCTCGCGGTATCGTTAGATCACTAAACGTAAATGCCGATTTTACGAGAAGGAACGGCCTGTCCGCCAAAAGCGATGATTCGAAAATGAAGCAGCTGTGTTTCTTAGCAGTCGCTGCCTTATCCCAGCCTTTGCACTGTCTCTAATGAGCACATCGTTGATGTAGCGCTAAATAAAAACTTTCTTTACCTAAAGAACACCAAGACTGATTGCTTCTTCTTCGGTTTTCCATTTGAGATAGTAAATAGGCGTTACTACCAAGCCTATCAGTGTGTCATTAACCACTTCTCCTCTGTTTCCTCTCTGTTTGAAGAATCCCGACTCATATGCAGATCATAATGCCTGTATCGGAACTCAAGGTGTACCGAGAGTTTGAAGCTAACACCGTGTGTCCTTTATGTCATTCATCAGTTTACAAAACTAATCGGCTTGTTTCTAGCTGTTTATGGAACAATATATCAAGATATTAAATTCTCTCCAATTAAATAAAAATTTCTGCAGCACAAATAGGAGAAAACACATATCAAGACTGTGGCAAAGAAGAATTTTTACACTGGTGTCGATGATATGTTGAACAGAGAAACCAGAATATGAGACAACGAGGTACACATTTGTTAAACTTTTCATAAATAACTTAAAAATCTGGCGATGCTGAAGATATTAGATTAGCCATCGAGACAATAAAAGTAGAAGAGAAGTTTTGTCATTTGGACTACGAAAAAACTTCTGAAGGCCGAAGTAAAAAAGATATAAAACGCAAAATGGCTATGGGAAGAAAAGATTTCTGGAGAATAGAAATAAGTTGACTTCCAATATTAATTTAAGATTTAGGAAGTCCTTTCTAAAGGCGTTTTCTGGAGTCTAACATTGTATGACAGTGAAACGTGGACGATAACGAGTTCAGACAAAATAATTACAGAAGCTTTTGAAATATGGTGCTATAGACGAATGCTGAAGATTAGATCGGTAGATCCCTTAACTAATAGGAAGCTACTAAACAGAATAGGGGAGAAAAATATCTATGGCATAATTATCTTGACTACAAGACGAGACCGACTGGTGAGAGACATTCTGAGACATGAAGAAATCGTTGATTTAGCATTGGCGGTGGGAGTGTGGAGTAAAACTCACAGAGGGAGACCGAGAAACGAATACAATAAGTAAGTTTAAAAGGATGTAGTTTGCCATAAGTATTCAGAGATAAAGAGGCTTATACAGGTAGCATGAAGAGCTGCACCAAACCAGTCTCTTTACTGAAGACCACAATAATGACAACAAATGACTTAAGGAACTCATAGTTCGATGGGGCGATCTATAATTGTTTAATAATGATTTTGCAGCCAAGATCGCATTTTTCATTTATTATGTTACCGGTTTCGGCGTGCTCGACGCCATCTTCAGACCTATCGTAATTTACATAGCTTCACGACATTTTTTATATACTAAAAGAGTACTTCCAGGTTGAGGCATCACCAAACATAAAATTACTTGTCACAAATAAAATACATACATCCATCTTCTAACAAAAAAAATGTTCAAATGTTTGTTAAGCTTAAGGGACTTAACTACGGGGTCATCAGTCCCTAAACTTACAAACTACTTATGAACTACCTACAACTAAGGACGGAACAAATATCCATGCCCGAGGGGGGATTCGAACCACCGACCGTAGTGGCCGTGCAGACCGTGACTGAGGCGCCTTAGTACCCTCGGCCACCGCGGCCGGCCATCTTCTAACGGTTGTGACTAGTAATTTTATGTTTTGTGATGCCTCAACCTGGTTGTACTCTTTTAGTATATAAAAAATCTCGTGAAGTTATGTAAATTACGACAGGTCTGAAGATGGCGTCGAGCACGCCGAAACCGCTAACATAATACATGAAAAATGCGATCTTGGCTGCACTTAAATGACTTAAGATTATTGAAACAGCAACAGTTCTAAAAACCTGTGAAAAAATAGCGACAAAGAAAGAAAAACAAACCAAATAGCCGCGGAAGTGACTGAGTGATTTAAGGCGCCTTGCCACGGATGGCGTGGCCACTCCCCGTCGAAGGTTCGACTCCTCGGTTAGGGGTGTATGTATGTTCAGGGGCGCCGACTCCGTGGGTGCTCCGGGGCTCGTGCATGCCCCCCCCCCCCCCCAGAATTTTTTGGGGGTGCTGAGCACCCACATAAAATTGAGGTGGAAAATGAAATTGTACAAATAAAAAAATAAATTTAAAAAAATCCGGACAAATCAAAACCTACCTTATGACTCAAGAGGCAATGCAAAACGTGACCATAACGAGAGACGATATTTCATACGTGAAAGAAATGATCAGCTTTGTTCGAGGGTCCCCAAGCAAGTCGTAATGAGTGTCCGTGTTTTAGCCACTATGCTAGCTTGATTCATCCTGAAGCACATCGGTCCTTTTGACCTTTCAGGTGTACGTATTTATGAATTTTCAATTGTGTTCTTTAAGGAATTTAGCTTGAAGTAGCTGATGCTAAAGTTAATCGTTTTTCATTAATCTTTTTCACTTCCCTTGTTACTAAAATTAGAGATTCAGTTGAAATTTGTAATGCTTTTCTCTCAGGCGTAAAAAAAAAAAAAAAAAAAAAAACCTTGGACTATATTAATACTGTCAGAGATGTCATGACGTTATCTCGAAGTGATGAAAGTTTCGATGAAGTATACAGCTCTTGCTTGGAACTGACAAAAAAATTCGATGTCGGACTTCAAAATCTCAAAATACTGTAAAGATTTCTTTTAACCTCGGTGACGATGTTCTACCAAACGCTTTTGACAGAGAGAATAGCTTCGCACAAAAAGTGTTCGATTAGTGTACAGTGAACAATTATTTCATTGGGATGTTACTTATATCGAAATATCCACTTCGGTCAATTAGATCGCTTTATTGTAGTGTTCTAATGCAGCGATGCTTTCGTTTTCTTCCTCCTCCTCCTTCCTTCTATCTTTAAAAGGCCAGACAACTGCCTATTTGCCGGCCGCGGTGGCCGAGGAGACTGAGGCGCTGCAGTCACGGTCTGCACGGCCACTACGGTCGGGGGTTCGAATCCCCCCTCGGGCATGGATATTTGTGCCGTCCTAGTTCGTAAGTAGTTCATAAGTAGTTTGTAACTTTAGGGACTGATGACCCCGTAGTTAAGTACCACAGGCTATACAAACATTTGAACATTTTTGAACTGCCTATTTACTTTTATGAAGTATTGCTCATTCAAAAATGCATGATCATGATTTTTAGGAGGGTTGGTTTGGAACATTTGTGAACCGTGACATAGAGCACCCACACTGATTTTCAAAACTCGGAGCCTCTGTGTGTGTTGATCTTAACATTAGTTAGTTCAAGCATTTTGACCTCAGTTTGGTCCCTGAGCTTTACAAACACTAGAATTTCTTCCAAACAAATATCAAATTGGAGGTAACTGTGTAATGAAATGTTGCCTGTTGATTGTTCAAATGTTCAAATGCTTGTTAAGCTTATGGGACGTAACTACGGGGTCATCAGTCCCTAAACTTGCAAACTAATTATCAACTACTTACGAACTAGGACGGCACAAATATCCATGCCCGAGGGGGGATTCGAACCCCCGACCGTAGTGGCCGTGCTGACCGTGACTGGCCTGTTGATTGTAGTCTGCTTACACGATAATCTGCAGCAATTGAGAGAATTTACTATGTCAGCCGTCGAAGTATTCTGCAGATATGTATCTCCTTCTTAGTAACTTTTAGCGAACGAATAATCTGCCATATTATGAGGAAGTTGGGCGCTGTTATGTAATCTAATATGGGTGACCAAAAATGTCCTTTTGAAGGCGTTGCTACAGCGTAAATGCAATGATCCACCACTTGAATGCACGTATATAAGCACCACCCTATAGTCAAGACAGTTGTGTGTCATTTGTGACTTTCCGACATGCAAGGCCCATGTGGAATGTAAGTTTCGCTATTTTTTTTCTAACAAAAACAACATAGTTACATGAAAAACTTAATTGGCAACAAATACAGCAATGTTTCAGTTATTTTTCGAAATAGTCACCAAAACAATTGAGACACTTGCTATATCATCGCAGGATCAACTATTGCAGAGTGCACGCAGGATGAATTGGCCGGTAGATGTGTAGAGGGCTGGGCAAGTGAGGGGTGAGCGGTAGTGGTGGGGGTAGTGGCACGAGCAGTGAGTTTGCCTGGAGGGGGAGTGCCCAGCTCACCAGCCGGCAGGCGAGAGTGGACTGACGCGGCCTCCCTTCCGAACCAAGGAATGTACTCGCCCGGCGCTTCCGACGAGAACTCGTCTCTGCGCATCGTCCACAATATCCTACGCGGACTCTACAAACGTGTCGTAGAAGTCTCTCAGCTGTGAATGGTACTACCATGCGACAGTCGTCTTCAGGTGTTACTGTGAAATAACGAGGAAACTGCGACGCTCCATTCAGAACCAGAGGCGTGAAGTGCTTCCTGCAAGTGTTGGGTTGGTCGATGACAATGCTCGTCCCCATACGTCTCGGTGCACAGTAACTGTTTTTAAAAACTTCTGCTGGAAGCTGTTTGATCATGCAACACTCAGTCGTGATATCTTCTCCCAGCGACTTCCATATTTTCGGGCAACTCAATAAATTTCTGTTCAATGGCCAATGTATCGACAACGACGAAGAGCTGGAGACAACTGTCACATGCTGGTTCCATTCACGAGCAGCAGACTGCGCTGAGATAGAAGCTGATCCCAAGATATGACAAGTGTATCATTTATTTTTGTGACTATGTCGAAAAATAACTCAAACATTGCTGTACCAAGTTCCAATAACATATTTCATGTATCCATGTTGTGTTTGTTTTTTAAAAAAAATGGGAAATCCAGTTTCTAGATGCGCCTCGTACATGCCTTAAATGTGGAAACGAAAAATATGGCGACGTTGTTACCAAATGAGTCCAAACAGGACCAACGTGCTACAACTATTTTCTTGGCTGCCTAACCACCGACAGGCAACCATCGGAGAATGGAGAATGTGTATGCGGCAGCACGTCATCGAATACCACATTTGTGGCATGGTGCGACAAGTTGGTGGTGGTCGTGGTTCGACACTAGCTTACAAAACATTCGTTCTTCAAATACTTGAATATGAATCATTAGTGTTGGTTCCGTACCAGGTAGGATTGAGAAAGAAGATACAGAACTTCCAACGAAGGGCAGCACGCTTCGTTACAAGTTCCTTGAGTAAATGCGAAAGCCTCACTGAGATGATCGATAAACTCCAAGTGGCAGACATTGCTATTCTGTATCCAGTGGCCCTAGGGCAAAAATGACATTGGGGCCCTCTTTAAACTAAATGTAGTATCTTTAAATGAACTTTATTTCCACTTCCAGAATTCATACAGAACAAAACACACTTGAGAAGCTAATAGATGTATACACTGAAGTTGTTGCACGGAAACTGTCTTCGTAGCTGTGCTCTTTCTCGCGCTCCGTTCTGATTGGCGCTGCCATAGCACTGTTTTGAGAACAGCGCCCTTACAGTCAGTCACGCGGAATCACACAGCGGCCGAGTTAAACATCGCGCGTGAAACCCCAACACTTCTCCCCCTTTTGGTTTGAGCACTCACTTGATGTAGGTGGTGTGAAGAGCGCCGCTGTCCATGTGTTCTGCCCACGTGTCTACGAACTCCCTGGGAGGCACCTTCACGTATGGACGAAAGTGTGCCCAACTAGGCCCCAGTCTTGTGGGAAGATGCCTTGAAGTGATGATTGGAGAGACATTGGAGAGCTGCCAGATGTCTGCTGCTGGAGTGGGACACATGATACACAATAGTGCGTTGGAATGACTGGTGACTCTTGTGTTTGTTCAGTCTGAATATTCAGAGGGGATAAGGATGACTCTTCCTGAGGTTTTTGTTCGAGTTCATGCATGATGACGTCTTCTTGTGATTCTGGGTTGGTAACCGGTATATGAACTGTCAGTGGCTGTTGCTGTGCTCATCGTTGGCTTACCGTGCCAGCAGGCCATGGAATGTATTGTGGCACCTCCAACCTATCGGGGACAGCTCTTGGTGGATATGATGTTGGTGCTGCTGTGGAACCCCCTGCCGGAGTCACTCGGGGACGAAGTTGGTCCACGTGGAGCACCACTTCTCCAGCAGTCGTGCAGGCTCTGTAAAGGCGTTAGCTGTGAGGGCTAAGGCTCCGACCCTGAATCCATTCTGGCGCCTGCCGTACCGCCGCATCCAACCAGGAGAACCCTCCGAAAACTCTGTGAATGGCGTCTGCCCTGGCCGATGGGGTGGAGGGTGAAGTAGGTGTAGCAAGGTACGAGGCTGGCGGCCATGGAGCTCGGCCAGGCTGTGGTCACCCATGGGAGTAAAACGGTAGGACTCCAGGAACTGGAAGAAGGCTTCATCAGAGGAAGAAAAAGTAAGCAATTTTTTCATTTGCGATTTGAAAGTACGAACGAGTCGTTCAACCTCGCCATTCGGTGGAGATGGAGCAGAAATGTGAATAACACCACACTGAGTACAAAAATCGGAGAATTCAGAGGAAGTAAATTGCGGCCCATTGTCCGAGACCAGCGTAGAAGGGAGTCTTTCCAAGGAAAATATTCTGGTTAGTGCCAGGGTAGTCGTTGCTCTGGAAGGTGATGCACAACGTACAACAAAGGGGAAGTCAGAATAGGCGTCCATCACAAGAAGCCGGTAGTGCCAAGGAAGGGGCACGCATGGTCAACATGTACGTGCTCCCAAAGGCGTAAGGGTGTAGGCTACGGAGAAAGAGATGACTTAGGAGCAGGAGCCTGGTTAGAACACAGTTCGTAGGCAGCGACCATATGTATGAGTCTGCATCAATGTAGGCATGCTAACGCGCCTACCCATTCAGCTGTTTTTTGCTTCACTGATGACGCGCCGATCAGTAATACAATCCACAGAACTATCCACGATTCATATTTTCTTCTTGTACGAATTTCAGAGCGCAGTTGGTTACAACACTTCATTGGGCTCTATGATTAACTTGAAACTGGTACACCTGGGTCCCAGAGAGTCCCGACAGAAACTTCTTTTTTTCCAGCTCTGTGATGTGTGTAGTATCACTGATTGCCTCTCCCTGTCCTGTGCTAGGATTCAGTTGGATACCAGACCATAATATTGTTGCAGCCATATATTTATTATTTTGGCCCACTTTAGGTTACGGTAGTAACACTAAAAGTGGGCCTTTGCGATCGTTTTTGACAGCTTGAAATTTAAATGAAAAGAACGGCTTAACCATTCATTTGACACAAAAATTGAATAACCGAATTTGTAGAGGAGAAAATTCTCTACAACGTTGCTCTCTTATGTTTTTTCTTTCATCACTCGTATCGTTTCAGAGATATTTGCAAAAATAACGGCGATTTTGGGATGTCTGTCTGTCTGTCCGTAACGTGTTCTCATTTTTTAAGACGAACCGTTCAACCGATGAGCACCAAATTTTACAGACATAATTGTAGGCCACCAGAGACCAGAACCTCCCTTTTTCAAATTTTTCGGACAAAAAATTCGGTAGTAATAAAAAAAAAAAAAGCCGCTTGCAATATAATTGTAATTGCAAACGAACAGTTCATCTGAGACGAAAATTGAATAACCTACTTGGTAGAAGGGAAAATTTTCTACAACTTCGCTCTATTATATTTTTTACATATCGTGCATCGTTGCAGAGATATTGACGACGTCTGTCTGTCTGTAACGTGTTCCCACTTTTTAGGTCGAACCGTTCGACCGATAGGCACCAAATTTTACAGACAATTGTTGGCTACCAGAGACCAGAACCTCGTTTTTTCAAATATTTCGGACAAGAAATACGTTAGTAATACCACAAAAAGCCGTATGTAATGTAGTTTTAATTGCAAATAAACAGTTCATCTGACGCGAAAAATTGAATAACCGATTTTGTAGAGGAGAAAATTCTCTACAACTTTTTTCCCTTGTGTTTTTTTCATATCTCGTATCGTTTGCGAGATATTTGCAAAAATAACGGAGCTATGACACCCTCCATTGAATTACCTAAAACCAGCCTTTCGGAGATGAGAACTCTCTCTGGCATACGCCATCTTGCGTTGCGTATTTAATGATTTTTTTATTGTATTTTACACGTTGTCATTTCAAAGCAATGGCACACTGAAGAATTAACAAAAATACATCGTTATTCGTACGACAAATGATAATCTACTGTCTAAAACTGCCACATTAGCATCAGTTAACAACGGCCATCAATAGTACGAGATTAAAGAACGAAACTACCAATTATTAGCCGTAGTGTAATGAGTTAAGCGATGTTCTGTGGTGCTGAAGGTCAGTGGTTCGGTAACCGCCACTATCTAATTTTTTTTTTTTCATAAAAGGGTTTCAGACACTCTTATTAATTAAATAGAGCTATGCTCTTCAATGTTTAGAGTTGTACACATGTAACAATGTTCCCTCTGAAATGCATGTTTGTTCTATTTCGTGAACATGCCGTGAAATACGTAACAACGAATTGAACAATGGCGTTTTGAAGCATAAAACTGGGAGGATACTATAATAATGAACATTCTGCACAAAGTGCTGATACAGGTAGTTTCGTATATAAAGGAAGTCCAAGATTTCTGTGGAAAGTGTAGTTCTTTAATCAAAAGGAAGGGAAGTGTATATATTGCAACAAATTACCTTGTTTATTTTCTTATGAAAGCGTTCATTCACTATTCGTGGAATATATTGAAAGTCATTAATTAGAATCAATGCATCTACTAAAATGTTTTTGACATGGTTGCTATGGACGTTTTTTAACGCAGATGGTATTACCTTCCCTGTAGTTCAGATATATCTTCGTTCATGTTACGCTGTTCTGCGCTAAAATAAAGAAAATAAAGAACTAATATTCTATTTCAAACCGTGATTACGTTTTCTTTTACAGCTAAAATCACAAACTGAATAAGTGTGGTAATTCTGAATTCCACATAGCTCTAGTACTCAATATATAGCCGGCCGCAGTGGCCGAGGGGACTGAGGCGCTCCAGTCACGGTCTGCACGGCCACTACGGTCAGGGATTCGAATCCCCCCTCGGGCATGGATATTTGTGCCGTCCTTAGTGGTAGCTAGTACATAAGTAGTTTGTAAGTTTAGGGACTGCTGACCCCGTAGTTCAGTCCCATAAGCTATACAAACATTTGAACTCAATATATATACAAAGTTAGTACTATCAATACGTCATTTACAACAGTCATTGTAACAGTATCTCCCCAGTTTATGTACATGTGTTAAAGAAGTCTATGTTTACAATTCGTTTCTATGTATTTCATGGCATGTTCTCGAAACAGAACAAATGCGCTTTTCAGAGAAAGTGCTGTTACCTCTGAACAACTCATAATCTTGCAGAATACAGTTCCGTTCAGTTAACAAGAGTGTGCGAAAACATTTTAGGAAGCAAGACGAAAAATAAAGCGGGACAAAAAAATTGACAGCGGTGGTTAGATAATCAGGATGAGTCACCTAACATTACCGCTGGATATATTTCGTAAACCACATCAAATACTGACGAACCGATTCCACAGACCGAACGTGAGGAGAGGGGCTACTGTAATTGGTTAATACAAACCATAAAAAAATGAACGGAAGTATGTTTTCTAACACAAACCTACGTTTTTTTAAATGGAACTCCGTTAGTTTTGTTAGCACATCTGAACATATAAACAAATACATAATCAGTGCCGTTTGTTGCATTGTAAAATGTTAATTACATCTGGATATATTGTAACCTAAAATTGACGCTTGAAACCTCCAACGTTCAGTTGCGTATTGTAACAAACACGGGACACGGTCGGCGAGCAGCATCTGCAGGGACATGTTTACGATGACGACCGTGTTTACGAGTGCGGCTGTAGTGCACTGTTGTGGTTTGGTCTAGCTGTCGCAGTGTCCGCATGTAGCGCCTGCTGCTATTGTTATTCTGCATTCGTCTTTGCACACAGACTAACTGTAGTACAGTGTGTTACCAGACGTCTGTGATAGTATAGTGTTGTAGACACTGTGACCATGGTATATTCGAACTCTGAAACGGCGGAGATGATACTCATCTATGGCGTGTGTCGACAAAATGCAGCTGAAGCCTGCAGGGTGTATGCAGAACGGTACCCGGACAGAGATCATCCAACGTGCCGCACATTTCAAAACATCTATCGCCAACTGTATGCAACAAGTATGGTCGTAGCACGCAAACGGGTCTGTAACAGGCCCGTCACAGGAGAAGCGGGTGCAGTTGGTGTGTTAGCTGCTGTTGCCCTGAACCCACACAGGAGTACACGGGACATTGCGAGAACCGGTGGACTGAGTCAAAGTAGTGACATGCGCATACTGCATTGTCACCGCTTTCACCCGTTTCATGTGTCGCTATATCAGCAATTACATGGTGATGACTTTAATCATCGAGTGCAATTTTGTAAATGGGCATTAACAGAGAACGCGTTGCATTTCTACCTGTTTACCGATGAAGAGAGTTTCACAAACCACGGGGCAGTGAATCTACGGAACATGCATTACTGGTCCGTGGACAATCCTCGCTGGCTACAACAGGTAGAGCGACAGCGACAGTGGACTGTAAATGTATGGTGCGGAATCATTGGCGACCAACTCATTGGTCCTCATTTCATTGCAGGGGCCAAAACAGCTGCAACATACATCGCGTTTCTACAGAATGATCTGCCAACGTTGCTCGAAAATGTCCCACAGGAAACGCGTCGACGTATGTGGTATCAGCATGATGGTGCACCTGCACATTCCGCAATTAACACTAGGCTGACCCTTGACAGGTTGTTCGACGGGCGTTTCGTAGGTCGTGGAGGACGCATAAATTGGCCAGCTCGTTCTCCTGATCTTACACTTCTGGACTTCTTTCTGTGGGGTACGTCAAAGGAGAATGTGTACCATGATGTGCCTACAACCCCAGAGGATATGAAACAACGTATTGTGGCAGCCTGCGGCGACATTACACCAGATGTACTGCGGCGTGTACGACATTCATTACGCCATAGATTGCAATTGTATGCAGCAAACGATGGCCACCACTTTGAACATCTATTGGCCTGACATGTCGGGACACATTCTATTCCACTCCGTAATTGAAAACGGAAACCACGTGTGTACGTGTACCTCACTCTTCATGGTAATGTACATGTGCGTCAGTGAAAAATACCAATAAAGGTGTTAGCATGTGGACGTAATGTGCTGTTCTAGTCTCTTCTGTACCTAAGGTACATCACCGTTCCCTTTGGATCCCTACATAATTCGGTGCTCTCCGATACACACGATCGAACAGCGGAGGAGTGGTACTCCAGCGTCAACTTTAGGTAACAATATCTCCGGATATAATTAACATTTCACAATACAACAAACGGCACTGATTACGTATTTGTTTATATGTTCAGATGTGCTATCAAAACTAACGGGGTTCCATTTAAAAAAACGTAGGTTTGTCTTAAAAAACATACTTCCGTTCATTTTTTTTATGGTTTGTTATAACCAATTACACTAGCCCCTCTCCTCACGTTCGGTTTGTGGAATCGGTTCGTCAGTATTTGATGTGGCTTACGACATATATCCAGCGGTAATGTTAGGTGACTCACCATATATATAGATTTCTAGCTTTTGTAGATTTGGAGAAGGCTTTTGACAATGTTGATTGGAATAAACTCTTTCAAGTTCTGAAGCAAGTAGGAGTAAAATATAGGGAGAGTAAGGTTATTTACAACTTGTACAGAAACCAGACATCGGTTGTCAGAGTTGAAGGGCATGAAAGGGATGCAGTGATGGAAAGGGAGTAAGACAGGGTTGTAGCCTTTCTCCATTGTTATTCAATTTGTACATTGAGCAAGCTATAAAGGAAAGCAAGGAGAAATTTGGAGAAGGAATTAAAGTTCAGGGTGAAGAAGTAAAAACATTGCGTTTTGCCGATGACATAGTAATTCTGTCAGATACAGCAAAGGACCTGGAAGAGCAATTGAACGGAATGGACAGTGTGCTGAAAGGTGCATATAAGATGAACATTAACAAGAGCAAAACTAGGGTAATGGAGTGCAGTGTAAGAAAATCAGGTGATGCTGAAGGAATTAGATTGGGAAACGAAGCAATAAAGGAGGTAGATGAGTTTAGTTACTTGGGCAGTAAAATAACAAGTGATGGTCGCAGTACAGAGGATATAAAATGCAGAATGGCAATGGGTAGATTAGCGTTCTTGAAAAAGAGAAATTTGTTAACATCGAATATTGATTTAAGCCTAAGGAAGTCCTTTCTGAAGGCATTTGTATGGAGTGTTGCCTTGTATGGGAATGAGACATGGACGATAAACAGTGCGGACAGGAAGAGGATTGAGGCTTTTGAAATATGGTGCTACAGAAGAATGCCGAAGATTAGGTGGGTGGATCGCGTAACTAATGAGGAGGTACTGAACAGAATTGGGGAGAAAAGAAATTTCTGGCATACCTTGACTAAAAGAAGGGATAGATTGGTAGGACACATTCTCAGACATCAAGGAATTGTGAATTTAGCGTTGGAGGGAAGTGTGTGGGGTAAAAATCGCAGAGGAACACCAAGAGATGGATACAGTAAGCAGATTCAGACAGATGTAGGTTGCCGTTCTTATGTGGAGATGAAGAGGCTTGCTCAGGATAGGGTATTGTGGAGAGCTGCATCAAACCAGTCTCCGGACTGAAGACCACACAACAACATATATATATTAGTTTTTCTTTTCTTCAGTGAAATCGATGCTTTGAGGTAGTTTGTTCATATTTGTTCTGGGTTGTTCGTTGAGAATTTTATTCAGTTTTTTATTGGCGTTGAACCAACACCGTCTGAAGAGAAGGTCTGTGAACTGCCGTGCCACTGGCTGATGGGGTACAGCCCACCGCCTCACAGCTGCCAACCAGTGAGCTACGCGATCACGACCTACTCTGTGTGATGTGACTTTGCACGGCAGTGCACAGGCCTTCTCTTCAGATGGTGTTAGTTGAACCGTCTTCTTTCGTTTTCTCTCTTTTGAGTGGTTCGTCGGTTTGAACGGGTACTTTGTGGACTTTGGTTTGTTTTGTCCTATTTTGATCGTTTCGGACAACTCAGTTCTCTTGCTACAGAGAGCGTCGAGCTACCATGCCGGCAACCTTCTGATCAAGCGATCTGAGCAACCGCGCCCTAGGAAGTTCCGAACCACCGTGTAACATATTCGTACATCGCGTACTAATTCCTCGCCTATTACGCTTTGGCGAACAGCTGCGAGAGTAATCCGCGATTCTCGTTGCATGGATGGCAGGTGTTATTTAACTAACCAACATTAGATTATAATTCATTGTCCTAAGAACGACGTGTTTTTGGTAATTTTCAGTGCGCCATTGATTTGAAATGACAACGCTTGAGTTATAATAACATAATCATCAAGTAGAGAAAGCAAGATGGCGTATGCAAAAGATATTTTGGAGCGAGAGATGTCACGTGACTGATTTACGAACGCCAAATGTACTCTGTGTTCCATCCAGGCTATAGTCACTCATCCGAACGCCAAATGTACGCTACGTTCGTTCCAGGCTATAGTCGTTCGTAACCAGTAAACGCAAAGAAAATAAAGTTTGAACTATCAAGGCAAGACAGGTGATAATATTTTAACGGAAAAATATAATGACAATGTGGAAGAGATATTTAAATGATAGTTCAAAGATGTAAAAGTTCAAAAAGAGTATGTTTGTAAAAGCTGAACTCAAAGATCATATAATTTTGGCTGATTGTTACAATACGGTCACAAAGTATATTACGTGTTGGGTGCATAGATATTACCACAACAGTAGAGTCGTAATCTTTTTATTATTTAGATTATTATTTTGGTCCAAAATGTTTGCAAAAACTTATAAAACTACAAATCTAAAGTGGGCCGTAAAATACGTCAGTGCGATTTTTGACCCACTTTAGGTTACGGTAGTAACACTAAAAGTGGGCCTTTGCAATCGTCTTTTGACAGCTCGAAATTTAAATGCAAATAACGGCTTAACCATTCATCTGACACGAAAATCGAACAACCAAATTTGTAGAGGAGACAATTCTCTACATCTTTACTCTGTTATGTTTTTTTTTTTTTCATATCTCTTATCGTTGCAGAGATATTTGCAAAAATAACAGCGATTATGGGATGTATGTCTGTCTGTCCGTCTGTCTGTCCGTAACGTTTTCCCCATTTTTAAGACGAACCGTTCAACCGATCAGCACCAAATTTTACATATATGATTGTAAGCCGCCAGAGACCAGAACCTTCCTTTTTCAACTTTTTCGGACCAAAAATACGGTAGTAAGACCAAAAAAAGCCGTTTCGATTTGATGCTGTCTGTAATGTGTTCTCACTTTTTAGGTCGAAACGTTCAACCGATGGGCACCAAATTTTACAGACAGAATTGTTGGCTACCAGAACCTCGCATTTTCAAATTTTTCGGACAAGAAATACGTTAGTAATACCAAAAAAGCCGTTTGTAATGTAATTTTAACTGCAAATAAACCGTTCATCTGACGCGAAAATTGAATAACCGAATTTGTAGAGGAGAAAATTCTATAAAACATTGTTCCCTTTTTTTTCACACCTCGTATCGTTTGAGAGATATTTACAAAA
The DNA here is from genome assembly GCA_026315105.1 of Locusta migratoria. Classification (NCBI taxonomy): domain Eukaryota; kingdom Metazoa; phylum Arthropoda; class Insecta; order Orthoptera; family Acrididae; genus Locusta; species Locusta migratoria. Next base: position 731,746,517 of record CM048755.1, on the reverse strand, counting down.
ATAATGGAGTTTTGACACCCTCCATTGAATGAACGAAAACCAGCCGTTTGCAGATGTCACATGACATTCCTCGCCCAGAAATCTCTTTTTTTTCCTAAAATGGTTTCAGACAATCTTATAAATTGATTTTTTATTATTTAGATTATTATTTTGGTCCAAAATGTTTGCAAAAACTTATAAAATTACAAATCTAAAGTGGGCCTTAAAACACGTCAGTGCGATTTTTTTCTATGAAGGTGACCGGACCCTTGGATCCAAGTGTACCTTTACTGAAAGGTTTTTCGTGGGACCGTTTTCAGTATCTTGGATTTATGGTACAATACTTCAGAAATGTGAACGAGGAAGATATTACAAATGTGTTTCTCTAAAGAACTTCATTACTTCTTCTTTGATCGCTTCTTGGGTGTACTCAGATTGAAGGATGATATAATAAGGTTACTCTTAGGTGACACTAACGAGAGAGAAAAAGAGGCACATAGACTATCAGTGCGGAATGTTATTGTAAACACTAATACTTTCGTTACTATTCAGCACCTGGTCCTTTAATATGAACACCTATTATCACTGCTATATAACAAAACACACAACGACCTTACATCTGAAACGGATGCAGCAAAATTAAGCGAGCGTCGCTGATTTGTCCACCCCTGGTCACGCGCCTCAGTGTGTTTACAGTACGGAGTATAGAAGATAAGGCCTCACAACTGGCCGTGCCTACGTCACACTTACAGGCCGCGCCGCCAACTGACTGGCCGGCTGCTACGCGGTGGTAGGCGTGCCCCAGCAGCCAACCAGTCAGCTGGCGGCGCGGCCTGTAAGTGTGACGTAGGCACGGCCAGTTGTGAGGCGTTGTCTTTGTGGTGTCGCACAAGTCTGAAGTGCGCGCCACTTACTTTCGCCGCGCGCCGCCATGCACGCACGGCGCGGCGTTCTTACGACGTCAGCCACGAGCGCCCTCTGCTACAACTGCGCTTGTGGCCACCACTGGACTGCATCGTTCACTTGGGATTGAGATAGGAACCAGCTAACACTTCGGAATCAGATAGGCACCAGTGAAGACTTGGCTATCGGATAGGCACTAGGCACGCCTCTAGCTTAACTATGTATCAGCATTCTGCAGTACTGAGCTATGTAAAAGTTAGGTATTACTAAGTCTCTAAGAAATATATATCTCGTTCTAATTTACTCTAGTGTTTCTAGTTTCTGCTGTCCCACTGTCTGGTCACCTCCTACTTGCACAAGCGTGCATCCTTTATTCCTGTGTCGGTCTTTCTACTCGGCCACCGACACCTACGACGGAAACGAGACACAGAAGCGGCAACGAGGCTGGGACACAAAAGTCTTCTATGTGGTTTTCGCCTAGCCCTATGATAGCAACGCCACTGTCTGTATAGCGGTATGGAAAAAAAATGCGCCCCCAGGGGGCCCACAGATCTTTTGTGGGTACGTGTGTGGCGCGCACGGGTCCCCGAGCCATAGCGGCCTTCCTTTCTGTTTCCCAGGCCGCTTTTCCTCCGTCCGGCTCCCGTCCCTACCTAATCCTTCTTCCCAACCTTCCCCATCTCCAACCCCATCTCTAGGTGTTCTCACAATGACGGCCCGGCTATTTCCACGGTACTCCTGGTTTCTCCATTATGTTTTGTTTGCCGTTTTCACCATTTTCGGCCCAGTTAGGTCCCCTTTGGGGTTTGACCTCCATCTAAATTTCAGAGTTAGTGTGAGCCATTTGGGGAAGAACTCCCAACCTAGCCCCTACGGTGCGGATTCCTACCCTTTCCTTCCACATCCCTTCCTCGCCGTAGCTCCCTCCCCGCTAGGTCACCAGCACGGTAGCCAGTCCGTGTGGTGGGGCTGTTATGTACCCTCATGGTTGAGCCCCCTGAATTGCACAGGGATCACACTGCCGATGCCTGAGCTGTGACCTCCTCATGCATGCCAAGGAGTCGATGCTTGTCTTTGCGGGGCATCAGGACTCCCGGCAATGGTCCTGCCAGGTGGCGTTGCTGTGGCTGCGTGGCGCCCTTGAGGAGAGCCCCTGTTTCGGAGTGGGTGGCATCGGGGCGGACATTCCGCAATGAAGAGGAAAACCTCTGAAAATCCTGGCTCTAAGTCAGGTGTCTCAAAGTTGGGTAAGTTCAATTTCAATGCTGCTCGATAGGACCCCCAAATCGTTTCCTTCCCTAAAACCAACATGGGGGGAACGTGGGCCCACGAAGAAGACTGACCACTACTCACCTCGATACCTAGTTGTGACCAGACAGGATAGGGAATCTTTCCAGGCAACTAAGCCTTCCTTCTTCGTCGAACATCTCGAAGAAAGGTTTGGAGAAGTTGCCGGTATGTCTAAATTGCGCGACGGTTCGGTCCTGATTCAGGCGGAGACCCCTGCTCAATCACGAAGCCTCTTAACGTGTGACCACTTGGGCGATATTCCTGTCACAATAACGCCCCACAAATCCTTAAACAGGGTACAGGGGGTGATATATCAGCGAGATCTTTTGCTGCAGACGGATGAGGAATTACGCGACCATCTGCAAAGACGTGGAGTACATTTTGTCAGACGCGTTTTTCGGGGTCCGAAAGATAATAGGGTGGCCACTGGCGTGTTTGTGTTGGCCTTTGAGGGTGACAATCTGCCCGGAAAGGTCAAAGTTATGATGTACCGATGTGACGTCGAACCTTACATCCCCCCTCCAATGCGATGCTTTAAGTGTTGGCGTTTTGGCCACATGTCCTCTCGTTGCAACGCTGCTGCAACCTGTCGGGACTGTGGTCGTCCCTCCCATCCGGACACTGCCTGTGCCCCTCCTCCTTATTGTGTCAATTGCGGCGGTCACCACTTTCCCTGTTCGCAGGACTGTCCCTCTCTACAGAAAGAGCGGAAGATAGTTGAGTACAAAACTTTGGACCGACTAACGTACTCAGAGGCTCGGAGGAAGTACGAAAAGCTGCATCCAGTATCTTTACTTACGTCATATTCTGCAGCTACTACGATGGCGCCACCACCAGTGGCCACTTCTCGCCCTGCTCTACCTCCATCTGTGGGCCCTATGGGCTGCCCCTCTACCTCAGCCTCCCAGACATCTGGAGGCACACCATCTTCTGTGGGGCAGGTACTGCCCCCCACGTTGGGAGTGGCTACTCCCGCTCCCCAGCCAGAAAAGGGTTCCCTTTCTCTGGCTTCTGTTTCTGGGAAGGGAACCTTTTCTCCCCTTCCAACCATGGCACCCCAGAAATCAGACACTAGCCAGCGGCTGAAGGACCCTCGGCTGGAAAGCCGCCTGGCTTCTCAGTCTTCCCACACTCCTCAAGCCCCGCCGGAGAAACCCCCCTCCTCCGGTACGCCAAAGGAACGACGGGAAGACAAGAAAGACAAGACGGTAAAGCGCAAGGAGACACTGGCGGCCTCGGTGCCCCCAGCCCTTGCACCTGACATGCCTGAGGAGGATGTCATCCTTCTCTCGACGCCAGAAGATTTAGCCTTTGCCGATCTCGGGGATACCATGGACACGGAGGATCAGGCTTCACAGCCAGAGACGAGTGCTCCTGCCACTCCTCTTCCATCTTCATCTTCATGCACCGTCAATCAGGAGACAGTGTGATCCTCCAATGGAATTGTGGAGGTTTTTTCAGTCACTTGGCTGAATTGCATCAGCTCTTTTCCACCTCTTTGTGTTGCTCTCCAGGAAACCTGGTTTCCTGGTGATCGGACCCCCACCCTTTGGGGCTACCGGGGGTACTTCAATAACCGCACCACCTACAATAGGGAGTCGGGTGGGGTATGTCTATATGTACATACCTCTACCTACAGTTCCCCAGTGCCACTTCACACAGCCCTGGAGGCTGTTGCTGTCAGGGTTCGAGCAACACGGGACGTTACCATCTGTTCCCTTAATCTCCCTCCTGATGTGGCAGTGACACCGGCTGACCTAGCAGCCTTGATCACTCAACTTCCCTCACCATTTCTTATTTTAGGAGATTTTAATGCACATCACCCCATATGGGGGAGCAACGTGACTACAGGACGTGGTCGAGACTTTGAATTACTTTTTACCCAACTTGACCTTTGTCTTCTTAATACAGGACCTCCTACCCATTTTAGTGTGGCCCATGGCACCTTTTCCGCCATAGACCTTTCTGTGTGTAGTCCGGGCTTACGTCCACTCCTTAACTGGTGGGTCCATGATGACCTTTGTGGAAGCGACCACTTTCCCATCTTCCTTTCGCTTCCCCACCACCAACGCCACGCACGCCTACCCCGCTGGTCCTTCCGTAGGGCCGAATGGGCAGCATACACTTCAGCTGCAACGTTGGATACCCCTCTCCCTACTGATGCAACAATGGTAGCAGACCAAATTATTTCCGTTGTCGTTTCTGCCGCTGAGTCCACGATACCATCTTCTTCTGCCTTACCTCGGCAAAGACCAGTGCCCTGGTGGTCACCGGAGATAGCAGCAGCTATCCGCAATCGCCGCAGAGCTCTGCAGTAGTACCGGCGCCGCCCCACCCTTGACCACCTGGTTGCATTTAAGCGTCTTTGGGCCCAAACACGCCGGCTTATCCGGCAGCACAAGCAGGCATGCTGGGAAGAATACGTTTCCGCAATTGGACCCCGTGTCTCCTCCAGCCAGATTTGGACGAAGATTCGCCGTATATCAGGCTACCGTCCACCGGCTGGGATCGCGGGTCTCTCTATCCATGGAAATATTCATACCGACCCGACCATCATTGCCGAGTCTTTTGCAGCGCACTTTGCTCTTAATTCGGTGTCCACTGCCTACAGCCAAGGTTTTTGTACCTTAAAAGAGCGGGCTGAGCGAAAGCAGTTGGTATTTCGCACAAACCGCCAGGAGCCATACAATGCGCCATTTACCGAGTGGGAATTTCAAAGTATTCTTGCCAGTTGCCCCAATACATCTCCAGGACCGGACCGAATCCACTGTCAAATGTTAAAACATCTCTCTGAAGACTCGCAACACCATCTTTTGGATTTCTTCAATCGTCTCTGGATCGAGGGAGCATACCCGTCCCAATGGCAGGAGAGTACCGTTATCCATCTGCTGAAACCAGGTGCGGATCCATTGAACGTTGACAGTTACCGTCCCATAAGTCTCACAAACGTTCTTTGTAAGCTTTTTGAACGTTTGGTGAGCCGGCGACTTCTGTGGGTTCTCGAGTATCGGGGTCTGCTCGCCCCACAACAAGGTGCTTTCCGGAAGGGTCGCTCTGCCATTGATAACCTCCTCTCTTTGGAGTCGGCGATCCGTACTGCTTTCGCCCGACGTCACCACCTCGTCGCCATCTTTTTCGACCTCCGGAAAGCATATGACACAGCATGGCGTCATCACATCCTTGCCACGCTACATGGGTGGGGTCTCCGTTGCGCCCTCCCAATTTTTATCTAGAATTTTTTACTTTCGCGCCGCTTTAGAGTCCGCGTTGGCACCCCTTCAGTTCCTCCCATATCCAAGAGAATGGGGTACCACAAGGGTCCGTCCTAAGTGTACCCCTCTTCTTAGTGGCCATTAATGGCCTAGTGGCTGCAGTGGGGCCGTCAGTTTCTTGCTCTCTCTATGCTAATGACTTTTGCCTGTACTACTCTACCGCTAGTACAACTGTAGCTGAACAACGACTGCAGTCAGCCATTCATCGGGCGCAGAATTGGGCTTCTGCCCATGGTTCTACATTTTCCCCGGCGAAAACAAGGGTGATGCACTTTTTTCGCCAACGCACGGTACATCCGCATCCAGAGCTGGGTCTCCTTTTTGACTCGCGTTTGACATGGCTCCCTCATCTGCGTCAGCTTAAGCAATGGTGTTCACGACATTTGGACATCCTTCGTTGCCTCAGCCATACTGTCTGGGGGCAGCACGCCCTATCCTCCTGCGGCTGTACAACGCTCTGGTGCAGTCACGTCTGGACTATGGAAGCCAGGTCTATGGCTCAGCCTCTCCATCTGCACTGCGAGTTCTCGACCCAGTGCATCATACCGGCATCCGTCTGGCCACTGGAGTCTTTCGTACAAGCGCTGTCACAAGTCTCTTGGCAGAGGTTAGAGTCGCCCCATTGCGATACCGGCGCCAACACCTACTCGCACAGTATGCTGCCAGAGTTCACTGTACCCCTCAGCATCCGAATAACAGACTCCTCTTTCCGGGGAAGGTCACTCGTTTGCTGCAGAGGCGACCTCGGTCGGGACTCCCGATAGCAGCGCGTGTCCAATCGCTTCTTTCGACCCTTGACTACTTTCCTCTTAACCGTCCCTTCCGCTCGACTCTCCATGCTCCTCCCTGGACCGTTCCTCGGCCGCGGATTCGGTTGGATCTTTCCCATGAGCCTAAGACCTCTACTTCTCCTCTGGTCCTATGGCATCAGTTTTCTGCTCTGCTCCGTGAGTTCTGTAACTCCGAGGTCATTTATACAGACGGTTGTTCGGATGGTGACCACACTGGATATGCCTACATGAACGGCGCCTATGTTGAGCAACGCTCTTTGCCACCCGGCAGCAGCGTCTTCACCGCAGAACTGGTGGCTATATACCGCGACCTTAAACACATCCGCACATGCCCTGGGACCTCCTTCCTGATCTGTAGCGACTCGCTGAGCGGCTTACAGGCCCTTGATCAGTGTTATCCTCGTCATAAATTGGTCAGGGCCATTCAGGAGTCGATACTGGCTCATGGTGACTCTGGTCGCTGTTTTACATTCGTTTGGACCCCAGGCCATGTAGGCATTCCGGGCAACGAGAGCGTCGACCAGCTAGCCAAGCAGGCTACCACTTGCCGCCCTCTGGCGATCGGCCTCCCAGAAGCAGACTTCCGCCCGTTGCTTCCCAATAAAGTATGTGAACTGTGGAACGCCGAATGGTCCGCTCTGGACGAGCCCAATAAGCTGCGGACGATAAAGGATACAACATCTGTCTGGAAGTCCTCGCAGCTGGGGTCCCGCAGGGACTCCGTGGTTCTCTGCCGTCTCTGCATTGGTCACACCCATCTGACGCATGGTCACCTCCTCCGTCGAGAGGACCCGCCCGTGTGCCAATGTGGTGCCCCATTGACTGTGGTCCATCTCCCACTCCACTGTCCCATTTTAGCTCCACTGCAGCATTGTTTTACCCTCCCGAACACTCTCTCTTTGGTGCTCGGCGACGATTCCTCTGTGGCTCATTTGGTTTTACGATTTCTTCGTGCTGGGGGGGGGGGGATTTACCAGTTGCTGTGAGTCCTCTGGGTAGTCTTTTAGATAATTTTCTATGTTCCCCTTGACGTGTCTTCAGACTACAGTTTTTAATTTGTACGCTATGTGGTTGGCTTTTCCCTTTTTATACACATGGTCGGTCAACCACATTCACTGGCTCTGTCATTTTTGTCTCGTATTTGTTACTGTGTGTCTGGTGTCTTTCGTATTGTCTCTTGTTGACTCTGTCAATAATTCATTGACGGTGCATTCTTTTATTCTGCTTTGTTTTAAATCTCACTCAGGCACATTTTTCGATGGTTCTGTTTTTCTGCGTGTCGCCTAGATATGAAGCGGTGGACTGATAGCCATAGTAGTCTAGTCCCCCTAAAACCCCCATAACAACAACATAACAACATGGAAAAAATGTTCAAATGTTTGTATAGTCTATGGGACTTAACTACGGGGTCATCAGTCCATAAACTTACAAACTACTTACGAACTCGGACGGCACAAATATCCATGACCGAGGGGGATTCGAACCCCCGACCGTAGTGGCCGTGCAGACCGTGACTGGAGCGCCTTAGTCCCCTCGGCCACCGCGGCCGGCTATAGCGGTATGGGCTGCTGTCAAAGTTACGCGAGTAGACGTTTCTTCCAGGGTCTACCAATACACTGCTTACTCCCTCCTATATCTTGCGTATAGATCACGAGGATAAAATTGGAGAGATCATAGCCCACACGAGGGCTTAACCTGCAGCCTTTCTTCCTCGCCAGCCATACGCGACTGGGTTATGAAAAATAACAAGGGAGACGGAGAAAAGTAGGAAGTTCCAGTGGTAGAAAAAACCACTCTTGTGGAATGGTGAAACAAGTCCGTGATGGTCGTGATTCGAGGCAAGACAAGTTTACGAAACAATCGTTCTACCAATAGTTCAGTATTGTCGATCAGTGTAACCTCTGCCATACAACCTGCGATGGTTCGTGGAGTATGGGTGTAGAAGACACAATCTGGAACCGCAGCAGGAAGTACACCAATTCAACCGCCTAGCAGTCGCCGGTAGTCATCATCTCTGCCCATGCAACTGTCACGCCCTCCGTTCCATAAAAAAAGGCGTTGAAGGGTCGACGATTCCCTTCGGAAGAGGTTGTGCAGCAGGCAGTTACGGAGTTCATCGCACATCAGAACAACCTGTTTCACAAACATGTATACTTAAGTTGTTGTGCTTGTTGAATTGATTCATTGCTCACAGCATCACCCCTTTTCGGAATGGTATAAACTGTTTCAGTGATTTTTCCTAAATTACGGAGAATTACTTCATTTTAACATCGGACGACAAACCGCTCCACTGTAGGTGGGTAACATAAAAATTACTTATCTTCGTATTGGCCGTCGTACATTGCGTTGTCGATGTCTACACTCCGCTAAATGGTACAATATGTGTTGCAGGATCACAGTAGAAAATCAGAAGTACTTGATGAAATTTTTATGGAAACTATTTTATTTCCATCTTAATAAAACATTGCAAACACAGACATTTGTTACACTATGTCTGCAAATAACATCCAGCAGCAGATCTCAGAGCTGCTTACGACGTCACAAACAAGTATAAAATGAAAAAACATGGCTTCCACATTAAGCTCACCAGTGAAACTTCGTAGTAAGATTAATGACAGAGTTTTGTAGTCATTAATTAAACAACACTTTTTTCTTGAAGTAGGCCAAAATATATAAATAAAACTATCACATTTACGTTTTAACTACAAAGTTCCAAGTGTATACGTGTTTCTTGAAATTAGGTTTTAACATAATACACAAACTAAAAGTCATGTTTTGACTCATATTATATTTACTAAATATATTAACTGTATTGGTGATTTCGAAGTGTACACATATATGTTTTGACCATATTGTTTAGGTGTACTATTATTAGTCTCTTAATTTCAGTGTGTTTCAATTTTTGGTTTAATTTTTTTTTTATAAATACGGATTTGTTTAGTGTTGTAGTATTTTTGTTAATTTCGGCAATAACTTCTCAGTATCAGACAGGTAGTTGAAATCAGTCACAAAACCGTAATATACATATATCATTTAGGATCCGATGATATATGAAACATGGTCTGCTCAAATTTATTTAAACACAAGATAAAATGTAATAATGTTGTGTAATATTTACAACATGTGATGTTCTTACATTTATATTGGTACACCAATTAATGGAAACAGTATATTCCGTAACTATGTGTAATGTATTTCTAATGGTTGTGACTGTTATTTACGAAAGTATCAAAACTCAGTATTACGTAACGAGATAGCAAATAGTAATAAGTTCTTTAAACAAACTTTACATTATTAAGTGCCTGTATGTGAAACGTAGTATTTTAAACAGAGTACTAGAATATTACATCTCACACGTCCGGTGGTAAACTTTTACTTAAGGTTCCTAAAAGGTTGTGTCTGTAATGTTGGCATTGGTTCGTAAGAAATGCGCAACTTATTATAAACGTTACAACATTACTAGAGGAATTTGGCAGAAAAAGTGATTTCAAGACCACATTTTGTGTTTAGTTGCACAGTTAAGTTACTAGTGGTTCTGCCAGAGGGTAGTAGGCTGTAGTACAAAAGTTTACTATTAGTTGCAGAATACCGTCGCGTGAGAAGCAAATACTCTTTTAAAAATCAGTGCCATTGCTGATTTGCTAAAGAATCACATATGTGTACAGTGAGGTTGCGGAATTCATGGCTTACTCTGGGATATCGTGTCGGACTTTAATTAGCACGGCGAATTGCAGCAACTCAACGGGGCGCGGTCGATCTGAGTGATAATTTTTTCGTTTCAACTGTCCAGTATGTTCCTCATACGAATCGCGAACAACTGCAGCCCAGTTACATAGTGCAATGTGATCTATAGAAATTCTATTCTGAATCTGTGTTCCAGACTGCAGCATACATCAGTACCCCTAATACCCGGTAACACGTCCTCCTGCACTAATGTATGCTCGTACACGTCGCGGCACACTGTCTACTACATCACAGACTAGATTAGATCATCAAGTAACTGAATGGCGATGCGGTGAAGATTTCTCAGATTGGTCGGTGGATCGTCGCGTCCAAAAATAGCTCTTTTTCATGTATTCAATACCTGTTCGATATGGTTCATGTCTGAAGAACATGCTGACCACTCTAATGTTGCGATGTTGTTATCATGAATAAACGCAGTCACAAGATGTGCTGGGACTGGTGACCTAGATGTTTAGTCTCCTGAAAACAACAACAACAAGATCGGCACGATGAGCGCGAGAATCCATTGAGGCGAATCCCTCACCGACTACACGTCATCCCTGTACCGTATAGCCGTGTTATTGCCTTCTATGACCACCAGTAGCATACGATGTCCCCCCATAATTCCACCTCAAATCATCAGGGAACCACCACCTGGCTGCACTCGCTGGACTGTGTCTAAGATGAAACTTCCTGGCAGGTTAAAATTATGTGCCGCAACCGGGATTCGAACCTGGGAACTTCGCCTTTCGCGGGCAAGGTCCCAGGTTCGAATCCCGGATCCGGCACACAAGTTTAATCTGCCAGGAAGTTTCATATCAGCGCACACTCCGCTGCAGAGTGAAAGTTTCATTCTGTGTCTAAGATGTTCAGGCTGACCAAGCTGCCTCCAAAAAAACATGTCGATTTTCTGGCTGAAGGCAGTCTCATCAGTGAATATGACTCGTTGCCAATTCTAACGAGTCCATTCAGCATGCTGTTGGGCCCATCTGTACCGCGCTGCATGATGTCTAGGAGTGAGAGCTGAACTTTGTCATGGACGTCGGGAGTGAAGTTGCTTGTAATGTAGCCCGTAATGTATAGTCTGAGTCGAAACACGACGTCCGGTGGCTGCACGAGATCATATTTATCACGCTAGTGTTCCTCTCAGGGTTCGACTGAGACGCAGTCCTAGAGTAGCGGTCATCAACTGCTGTGGTAGCCTTTCGGTGGCCAGAGCGAGGCAAGTCATCGACAGTTCCTCTATCTCTGTACCTCCTCGACGGCCGAAAAATTTCCCTCTGGTCCACTCTAAGACGTCTGGAAACTTCCCTTGCTGAGAGTCCCTGCTGACACAAAGTAACAATGCGGATACGATGAAACTTCGAACTGACATCTACATCTACATGGGATACTCTGCAAATCACATTTAAGTGCCTGGCACATTCCATTCTCGAATAGCGTGCGGGAAGAAAGAACACCTGAATCTCTCCGTTCGACCTCTGATTTCTCGTATTTTATTCTGATGGTCATTTCTACCTATGTAAGTGGGAGTCAACAAAATATTTTTGCATTCGGAGGAGAATGTTGGCGATTGGAGTCTCGTAAGTAGCCCACGCCGCAACGATAAGCGCCGTTGCTGTAATGATTTCCATCCCAGATCCTGTATCATTTCCGTAACGCTGCCTCCCCTGTATCGCGACAACATGAAACGAGCTGCCCTTCTTTGGACTTTTTCGATGTCCTCCGTCAAACCCACCTGATAAGGATCCCACACTGGGCTGAAATACTCCAAAAATGGGCAAGCGTAGTGTATGCAGTTTCTTTTGTAGTTCTGTTCAATCTTTTAAGGGTTCTGCCAATAAAACGCAGTCTATGGTTCGCCTTTCCCACATTATCTACGTATTATTTCCAGTTTGTCTGAATTAATAGTAATTCCTAGTTATTTTGTGGAATTTACGGCCTTCACTTTTGACTGATTTTTTCGTACTCATGTCGACGACTTCACACTTCTCATTATTTAGAGTCAATTACCAATTTTTACACCATAGTGATAGGTTATTCAGATCGTTCTGCAGTTGGTTTTGATCTTCAGATGATTTTACTAGACGGTAAATGACGGCGTCATCTGCAAACAACCTAAGAAAGCTACTTAGATTTTCCCCTAAATCGTTTATGTAAATAAGGAACAACAGAGGACCAATAACACTACCCTGTGGAACGCACGATATCACTTCTGTTTTAGTCGATGCCGTAACATCGATTATTACGAACTGTGTCCTCTCTGAAAGGAAAACTATCCAATCGCATATTTGGGGCGATATACCATAACCACGCAATTTGATTAAAAGCCGTTTGTGAGGTACGGTGTCAAAAGCTTTCTGGAAGTCAAGAAATACGGAATCGATTTGCGAACCCTTGTCGATAGCAAGGATTTTCTAAATCCGAGTTGACCTTGGGTCAATAGATCATTCTGTTCGAGGTCATTCATAATATTTGAATACAGGATATGTTCCAAAACTCTGCTGCAAATTAACGTCAATGAAATAGGCCTGTAATTTAGTGGGTTACTCCTACTGCCTTTCTTGAATATAGGTGTGACCTGTGCAACTTTCCAATCATTTGGGCCGGCCGCGGTGGCCGAGGAGACTGAGGCGCTCCAGTCATGGTCTGCACGGCCACTACGGACGGGGTTCGAATCCCCCTTGGGCATGGATATTTGTGCCGTCCTTAGTATAAGGTAGTTCGTAAGTAGTTTGTAAATTTAGGAACTGATGACCCCGTAGTTAAGTCCCATAAGCTTAACAAATATTTGAACATTTTTTTCTCGTCTTCTTTGGTGAATGAGTTTCTAAAAGCTATGTTTAGTACCTCTGATTTGGTAGGAATGGCAGAACTACAGTCAACAACATGCAGTATAATTCCTTCCTGGTGTTATGACGAACATATCGGTCGTCTTACTTTGTCGCATTGGCAATTAAAATGTTTAAATGTTTGTATAGCTTATGGGACTTAACTATGGGGTCATCAGTCCCTAAACTTACAAACTACATATGAACTAGCTAGCACTAAGGACGGCACAAATATCCATGCCCGAGGGGGGATTCGAACCCCCGACCGTAGTGGCCGTGCAGACCGTGACTGGAGCGCCTCAGTCCCCTCGGCCACCGCGGCCGGCACATTGCTTGTTTGTTTACATCTTCGTGCCAGTTGAGTGACGTATATGGACAAACTAAAAAACGGTGTGTTTGGTGCAATTCAACGTCAGCTTTGAGGAGAACTTAGAAAAAAGGTGATGCCACACTTAATTCAAAATATTGAAACATCTCAGCATGTCAGTAATTAATTGAACATTGTTTTCGACGTGTGTATATTGAAAAACGACTTCATCGGAAAATTTAATACTATGAGACATTTTGAAACGTAAGAAAATATCATTTTTGACACACACTTATATTTAATGCAGTTTATTACGCATTCACTAACATGAAGAACCTCCAAAAAATGGCGTTGTTTGCATCGACATACAAATTGCAACGCGATTTTGACGTTTGAAATTAACGAAAACACGACGCTGTTGCACGTCCCAGGATTCAAGTGTGAAGTCTACGCCATACGTAATCGCGATGTACCGAAGTACGTAATCTTAATTTCACTGTTATCACGAGGGCCGAATTTAACAATAGGGTTTGCTGTCGCAGACATTGATATGCACATGACGCTTTCCGTCTTGTGTGTTTTATTTATCTACTCTGAGAAAGTTAACTTGTTATCGTAGTACATTTTCTGTGAAAATATATAGTTTATTATTTATGTATCTATTTTTTCTTGGCGCTAATCGGCAAAAGTTCAGCTGTAACGCAATTATTGAAAATTTACGTTGCATTTTCGGCACGTCTCGCGTAATCGTATGTAATTGTTGAACAAAAACATACAATTTGCATTTACCCCTCTTTTAGATTGGTTGTTGAGGCGTGGCGCCAGTCGCGATGATATTCCTTCTATGGTGGCGCTCGTGCTGCTATCGCCCTGATTAGCGGTAGGATCTTTGGGAACGTTGGCGAGCGAGGCAGGAATGTTGAGTGGAGTAGTTGGGTTTTGGGCGTGACGCGGTGTGTGTGGCACTTTATCGGCCGTTGAGGGGCGGTCCTATTTTGGTGTATATCCGCCTGCTGACGCGTACCGTTGTGGGACGAATGTGTGACTGGTTTTCCTCACCGTCTTGAGGCACCGCGGACGTCTGGCAGTGCGGCCACATTTCCGCATAGCAGCCTGGCTGTCGTCTCGTCCCGAGACCGTCAACGTGGGCAGCAAGCTACAGCGTCTGCCCGGCAGTGTGCATTAGGCGAGTACCATTCATCGCTCATCTGTTCATTAGCTGTAATGATTTGTGGAATTTGGCTTCTAGGTAACATGTGCTTGATGATCCTGTGATGCACTTACTGAAGTGTTATTTTGTGTGCCAAGTGTCCCTCAGGTTGTGCTTTCGCTGCCGAACTGTCCGTTGGAAAAGTTTTTTTTTTTTCCAAATTTGTTCGCTGACTACTTGCCGTTGGGCTACCTTTCGTGACTGAACAACCCTGTAGAAGTTATCTTGAAGAATTTTGAGGAAAACCTTCCCTGTATGTGAATTGAAGCAGTTAGATATACTCTCGTCTTCTGCCTTGTGCCCGGGGTGCCATAATTCAAATTGTTCGTTAAAAGAGCAGTATCTGCTCCTGTGGAGTTACATTTTGGTCAACGCCTTTTATGATCGAAGCGTAGGCTCACCTGTAGAAGGGGATACCGCCAACACCACCTAGAGAGAAGGCCGCGGCACACTCGTGTGACGTCAGAGGTTGCGCGCGCATAGCTGACTGGGTAGCCGCTGGGGCACGGCCCACTATGCCGAAGCCGAAGCTCTAGGTGGTGATACCGCCCGTCAGCTTTGACCAGTGACGTCATCGCAACGCGGTAGTGTTTAGGTGCGTGCGTGTTTGTAAAAGGCGTCAGTGATTATTTGGTGGTTGAGTTAGACGATGGTTTACAAACAAAACAGATTAATATTGTTTAAAAATTGATCTGTGGCTTCTCTGATGGTTAGGTGTAAGTCAAGAGTTTTATTTTCGTATTTTTGGGCTAAGACTTGTGATCGATGGTACATTATCTATGTAGTTTATTTGTATCTACAATACAGAAGTATTAGTATATCCCGTATACTGGTTTCCGACATCTTGACGTCATGGGTCAAAGCAGACGGGTGGTATTCCAATCTACAGTTATGCCGAAGCGTACGTTATTGATAAAATTGAATACAATCTGTGAGTGAAACAGTAACTTGACATAGGTGAGTCCAACCTTCCACTTGATTTCTTACGGATTTTTGAACTTTGTGGTCACGAGTCACTTTTACTCTGGTCGGTGATATTCGGTATTTAGTCAGAACATTCTAGTTCACAATACCACCAGTCGGCTTTGACCAAAGACGTCATCTCACGTTCTATCCGTAGCACATACTTAAGCCACAGAATATGGTAACGACGGCGTAATTTGGTATAGTTCAAATCTAAGTGTAACGTACATAACATTTTTAATAAACTTAAATATTGCTGATACAAATTTTGAAATTCATGATTGCATAAGCTTACCTTGGTATTTCGTGTTTGTGCGCGAAAATTAAGAACTTTCATATTTTTTGGCATTTTTGAGTGTAAATTTTAACGGTGTTAACAATATTAACGTGTTCCGTTTCTTGTGAGAAGTTTTATCTAAAGTGGTTTGTTTTGAATTACCTTTTGGTTTGCTGTGTGGTGGGGATATTCAGAAATTTAATTCAGTAAAAGTGTTAAGCAAATTAGGCAACAAAATGACTATGCCATTGTGACGCGGCATATACGGGTTTCATACATACCATGAACTAAATAGTGCTGTTAAAGCTCTATGGTTGATAGATTATTGTATCATTGTCCGCTGACAAGGTAATGGTTCTTGAACAAGAAAGATTTCATGTCAAAAGATTTCCTTTTATCACGCAGTTGGCTATTGCCAAGTTGACGTAATTGTCAGCATTGAGCTCCTTTGGCAAACATTAAGAAGCGAAATCGCAGGGGCGTGAAGTACAAGTTAAATGAAAATGGTCATTGATTAAAATGGGTTTCATAATTATCTAGCGAATCGATATTCCTTTATGCAGGAATGCTTGGAATCGATAACCAGAAGTCACCTATATAAATTCCAGTTGCCTGTTTTTGTGTATTAAATTTCGTATTTTCGTAGAATTTTTAATGAATTTGTATGTTTCCCCGTATCACATTTTACAATGTCCTTGCCCAAAACCCATATTTTACCGCAATAGTCCCATTACATTCGATTAATATTTCGATGTTTTGACGCGCCATGATGTACGTAGACTTTGAATGTCATGTTTCAAAGCTGACGGCTGGTATCAAAACATACGACTTCAGTTCTGTAGTACATCATTTCCTCGTTTTACACTGACCGGAAATCTGTATTGCTCCCAGTCTGCTTAATAAGTGTGAAAAGCAATCAGTAAAGGCTTGTCGCTTCGTTGTACTTTAATCACATCGTAATTACGATCAATGTGGGACTCACGCTTGGATCTCTGAACGTCAAACAGCGGTCATTTTCGCTTTGCATTTATTCGGTACGTGATTGACGTACCGCGCTGCAACCAACGCCATTTTTCCTTATTTTATTTCTGTTCACCACGCAAGAAATGTTAAACGTACGTTTGTGTCGAAAATGTTTTGGGCTTTAGAATGTCTCGTATTTACCTGTGAGCCACTGCCTTAAATTCATACCTGTGAATGTAGATTCAGTATCTTTCCATTAGTATTTGCGCTGAAAAGATTAAGGGGGTACGCTGTATCACCACTTAAGATTTTCCTTTCAGCGTCCAGTCTGGAACAGTCCCCCCCCCCCCCCCCCGAATAACATTCCTCCACGATCACCTATTCAATGCTAACATTGATGCCTCGTCTAATGAGCCTGTTACTCCATTATCATTCTTGACCGAATCAAAGTACTTTCTGGTGGTCTACATCGACACGTCGTACCCTCTATTGCCGAAGCCATAAGTCTCTTAGGTAACATTTCTTCTACAATGCATGCAACATGACCCCACCATTTACGCCTGTTCCCTCTGCTTCAGCTATGTTAATCCCGGGTTTTCCATAATTTAATCATGGACACCCACCCACCTACCGTTCCATCTCTTCGTTCCTCCAATCATCCTTGCTACTTTAATACCCTGTAGCCTGAACAAAGAATGAAAATATCTGGTCGTGCTGTCCAGGTATTGAAGTATTCCGCGTTGATAGGGAGCAAGTAAAAATACATTAAACCTTTAAACCTATTTTAATTTCAAAGGTAATAATAGCCTCGTTACGGAACATGTAAAAGTACAATTACCTGCCGTAGTCACGTTAATTATTGCTACTGTAGCTGAATTATATTGATATACTGATACAGCTTTTACATTTTGTGTTACTGACATTTCAGTTTTAGTAAAGAATAGTTGAAGACTTTGGCATACAAAAATGTCTCCTCTGAAAGATTTAAATATTAAATTTTTATAGGTGTAAAGTTTCCAAAAATGCGTGTTCAATGGACACCTTTCTAGAACAAAAAGTGAATTTAAAAGGGTGAAGGTTTCATACGTGTAGGCAAAATTTCTTCGTACTTAATTGCGACATACCTTGCCTTAAAATAAGTTTTCCAAGTGTCTTTCAAGCGCCGTTACATTTAAGCTGCCAACTTTCGTAATATTGATGTATAAATACGAAATCCACCAAATACGGCACATTTGCTTCCGATCGCCTGAATTGGAGGCTGCGCAACGCGATGTTCATTTGTTGCAGACCACGTGATTGTGGCTAGCGAATCATAGCACAAAGAAGAGTATCGTGGTCAGCCAATGGTAACCAAACGCTACCGCCGCGCAACATGCAAGTAAGAATTTTTGAAGTTGGAAAGTAAATATGCGCAATGTTTACAAGATGTGAAAATTAACGTGCTAACATAAGTTTCAATTATATTTTCGAAATCACTTGATTACACTTTGACAGACCATAAAATAAATAAAACATGCTATACCTGCTCTATGGTTACAGATTCTTGTATGTACCCTTATCTGATCATAAAAGTAATTATTGGCCTCGTAAAATTAAGATTCAGAATCACTTTATCCTCTCAACTGTATGGTACTATAGCATGTTTAACTTTTCGTATGTACGAAACGGTAATAAATTCCAAATTTCATTTTACGAGGCTATTAACTGTTACTGGCCGGTCAAGGGTACATAAAAGAACCTGTCAGCCATAGAGCAGGTATAGCATATTTTATCGTATGATAGTGTAATCAAGTGATTTCGAAAATAAAATTAAAACCTCATGTTAACGTTTATTTTCACATCTTGTAAACATTGCACGGTTCCGTGTATATAACATTACCGCATATTTAATTTCCAACGTCAAAAATTATTTGCATGCTGCGCGGCGGTAACGTTTGGTTACCACTGGCTGACCACGATACTCTTTGTGCTGTGATTCGCTAGCCACATAATCACGTGGTCTGCTACAAATGAATATCGCTTTGCGCAGCCTCCAATTCAGGTGATCGGAAGCAAATGTCTTATTTGGTGGATTTTGTATTTATATATCAATATTACGAAAGTTGGCTGCTTAAATGTAACGGCGCTTGAGACATTTGCTAAACACGTATTTTGAGGTAAGGTTTGTCGCAATTAAGTACGGAGAAATTATGCCTACACGTATGACTCCTTTACCTTTAAAAGGAGTCTATAATTAACTTTGCATACGCCAAATGTGAATAGTTTCCAGTCGGAAAATGCCTGATACCTTAAAACTTAGTATTGACGTACTAAGGTTTCTCAAAAAATTTGAAGGCTGTCTTCTCAGTACGGATACTTGAGATACGAGCAGTGACTGTATTTGTAGTCGGATGATTACGAAGCAGATTACATATCTGAAACGGGAAGGAAATGAGTTTCTTAGAGCCGGTCATCTCAGACTTCGTGCTTGCTCGTAGCTAGTCCCCCGCCTTGCGCCAGACTCGTAGCCACGAGGGCAATGGGCACTTCGTCAGTAGCGGCCAGCCAGCTAAAACCTTCCACTGCGCTTGTGACAAGACTAGTAGACCCGTAAAGGTCATTCCACACCGGCGTATCCGTAGCGTATCTCGAGCTACGTCTTCGGAAAGACGTCGCAGTACGTAGCACGTATCCTGACTAGATACGTGCCCTTCAAACTAGCTATAAATTGAGCTATGTTTTCTATCCCACCTTGGTATTTGCTCAGTTGTCGAGACGGTGTGCTAACTTCAATACTGTTCGTGGATAGTAGAAGAAATGGCGTTCAATGTGCCGTGATGTGACCCAGATATCCACTTCAGTGTGACGTGGATGGGCTGTAGTTAAAGTAGCGATAGTGATGAACTACTGTTGTATTCATTGGCAAGGAAATCGTATTGGGTTCATCCGATAAATGTTAAAAAAATTTAATGCAAGAGTTACAGCTGGCCATTGGAAATTTTAACTTATTTCTGGCTTGAAGAGTTCAATGAAGTTTTATTCCTCATCAGCAGTGACAGTGAAAAAACAGGATACGAATTACAGAAAATAAATACCTCCTGAACAGCTAGCTCTTTGTCTAAGAGCAAAACTAGGGTAATGGAGTGCAGTCTAAGAAAATCAGGTGATGCTGAAGGAATTAGATTGGGTAACGAAGCAATAAAGGAGGTAGATGAGTTTTCTTACTTGGGCAGTAAAATAACAAATGATGGTCGCAGTACAGAGGATATAAAATGCAGAATGGCAATGGGTAGAAAAGCGTTCTTGAAAAAGAGAAATTTAACATCGAATATTGATTTATGCCTAAGGAGGTCCTTTCTGAAGGCATTTGTATGGAGTGTTGTCTTGTATGGGAGTGAAACATGGACGATAAACAGTGCGGACAGGGAAGAGGATTGAGGCTTTTGAAATATGGTGCTACAGAAGAATGCTGAAGATTAGGTGGGTGGATCGCGTAACTGAGGTACTGAACAGAATTGAGAAAAATATCTGGCATACCTTGACAAAAAGAAGGGATAGATTGGTAGTACATTCTTAGACATCAAGGAATTGTAAATTTAGCGTTGGAGGGAAGTGTGTGGGGTAAAAACCGCAGAGGAAGACCAAGAGATGGATACAGTAAGCAGATTCACAGATTTAGGTTGTCGCTCTTATGTGGAGATGAAGAGGCTTGCTCAGGATAGGGTATTGTGGAGAGCTGCATCAAACCAGTCTCCGGACTGAAGATAACAATTCCTTATCCTTAATTTCAAAATAGAAACATTCTGTTTTAGAATAGTCTCACAGTACTGAATACTTTCGCGCTTGGTCAATTAATGCAGACATTGGCACAATAGACACAGCAATAGAGCTGTTCAGCACAGAGTACGCGGATTGTGGAGCAGTGGAATGGGAATGCGCGAGCCGAGATAAGCAGCGACGCTACGTGTGCAGGCGTAGCTGGAGATACGCGTATTACGTACCCGGCTAAACGAGACGCCAGCTACGTCGCTCTGAAATGGCCCATTTGATTGCATTGCACGATAAGTCTACGTCTTTCCGAAGACTTAGCTCGAGATACGCTACGCCGGTGTGAAATGACCTTAACGCTCATAGAAACTAGCATCGCCGTTTCTTAGAGTAATGACTAAGAAAATACATTCTGCGAATGTTGGCAGACGGGGGCGTTCATTCTGCTGGAAAGGCTTGGAACAAGCCGCGGTAGTTACTGCCTTAAAAGTTGTAGGTTCTAATTTAATTATAAATTTGTCATGTCAGACGAAATAGGTGCTAAAGATATAAGATTATTTTGTCAAGTAGGCTCAACCAGAGATCGTGTAAAAACACTATAGTATGACGCGTTTCAAGGGTCAAGCCCTCATCAGATAAACTATACAAGAATCTTAAAACCTGAGACAATAAAAATCTAAAACGTAATAAAAGAACGTGGTTACTTCCCTCGTAACCTTGTCTACGCAGAAAGCTCCTCAGCATACTGTGCTTCAAGATTCAAAACAGACGCCAGCACTGGCGGCGCATAACACTAGCGAAATGCACGGAGTCAACACGAGTGGGGCGCACGTATGCACATGAACAGACCTCTAAATACCAAAGATCCACAAGGTAGTGGGTACATTCAGGTGTCGCGAAATCGTTTGCACAGTAAGACAGAGGTTGAAATTTAAAATCACTTTTGTTATAGGTCCACAAAGTTTTTAAAAAAGCTGTATTACCTTGAACTTCTTCATTTAATGAAACGTTGCTTTTAGCGTTATGTATTGTAATCTCCAGCTGTTCTAGCAGATCTTTCTTCCCTTAGCCTGTTTATGCAAAATCTTAAGGTCATCTTCCATCCACTTTAATGGGTGGCGTTTAGCGGATATTCATAGCTACAGCGGACTTGTCAAAATTAAGTCGGAAGGCGTCATTATGTTCCTTGTACCTAACTCTAAACGAGCTATCGGACAGAATTAGAGAATGTTCCTAAGATTTCATCGGAATTTGAATCAATTTTTATTTACCGAAGGTAATGCCCACGTGATTTCATCTTGAAACCATTATGGATTGAATAACCCTATTCTGCACCTTTTTTTATTCAGTTTCGAGAAAATCACTTCAAATACAAGAAATAGCTATAGCAGACAGATCTTCATTACTGCTGTTTTAATTCCAGATAGTGGCAGAAATGGATACTTGTAATCTTGTGGGTTACGTAGCATCGAAGACAACTGCGAAGAACTGTTGTAAAGTATCATCTGCTACACACAATACAAAATGTCATACAGTAGTATTTTGTTAAAGTGTGCAATGATTTGGAAATCGTTCTTCCGACCCTTAATTCTACACATTTTGTCCTTTAAATGATGGCGATACTTGTGGTCCTTTTAAAGTGAAAATTTATTGGTGGTATTAGTGGATTTAGAAACAGTAGTGATGCCCCTAATCTCGCCAGCAGATACTGCAATCGAATGTGCTGTAGAATACTATTCTACAGTAATAAAAATGTGAACATATTTCCTTGTAGGACTGAAAGCATTGCTTCTTAAAGCCCTGAACAGATAATCAGTAATAGCAGACAACCAGAGATAAGGTTGCCATTTTGTATTATCTATCATACCAATATTCTTCTTTGCCGTCCTTCATATCCATCGCCATTGTCTTTTGCAACATGTATTGTTGTATTTTTACACAGGAATATTTTCTCAAATTTTTTCTTTAGGAGAAAACTTAAGTGCATTCTTTTCATATGCCACATTCCAAGAGACTAGTCACCAGTTGACAGATATCCATTCCGCTACGTCAATTATTTCTAATTCCTTACAGACTTCAGAATATTTCAAAATTTCAGTGAAATGTACATTGATAAACTTGTTACTTAGCACGTAAGAACACTTAGTTTTTACTTACATAACATTTCTATTTTAATATAGATTTTATAGTACATTGGTTGGGGTCACTCATATTCATAATCTGAAATTGCTGGTCTACGCTTTCAGGACTGCATCTACTAAAGCTATCATATCTTCTCAGTTACAGCTTGTTAGTTTCCCTAGTAAACTGAAGTGTGTGTGTGTGTGTGTGTGTGTGTGTGTGTGTGTGTGTGTGTGTGTGTGTGTGTGTTTTAGAGCATGCTGCTCTAAGCAAAATGTATGAATATCTATGCTGTTAAATTTAAGAAAATTCTTAAACTTGGCTATTTTGGTCCTGTCTGATAATCAGCTTGATACACAGCAGTGGTCAGTTGTGAAGTGTCTCGCTTATTTACCTAGCGGCTATCGAATGAAATTACTATAGATTCCAAACATACTTCATCACGAAGATTGAATACCGGTACCTTTGTTTTTGTCTACCTTTCAATGGTCACACAATGCCGGAAATAGATCTGCAACAATTTGTTATTGAATGCAATCAACTTCCATACAAATAACGTCGCGGGCCAGGACCGCGCGTGTTGCAGGCACTCTGGTGCGCGTTGGCGCGTCAGACGTGGGGGTCGTGACATCACCACTTTAAGAAGAGAAACAGCAGATACCCAAGAGTTTAGTCTACAATTTGCACATACCTTTAGAAGTCTTCATATAGTCTGCCTCTCCTCGTCTGACATCATAACTAATTTACTGCGTCCTAAAAAATAGCACTGACGTGTTTTACGGCCCATTTGAGATTTGTAGTTTAAGTTTTTGCAAACATTTTGGACCAAAATAATCTAAATAATAAAAAAATTGAAGACCTTTTAGGAAATTTTTTTAGGTAGGGGCGGGTTCTGAACCACTGACCTTCAGCGTTAGTCCACCACATTGCCCACTACGCTATGGGTAACACGTCTCTTCTTTAATGTTGTACTCTTGATGGCCATTAACTGATGCTAATATGGCATTCGTAGACACTAGATCATCATTTATCGTACGAAGAACGATGTTTTCGTTAATTCTTCAGTGCACCATGTCATGAAAAGACAACGTGTAAGTTACAATAAGAAAATCATCAAATACGCAACGCAAGAAGGCGTATGCCTCAGTTCTGGGCGAGGAATGTCTCGTGACATCTGCAAACGGCTGGTTTTTGTTAATTCAATGGAGAGTGTAAAAACTCCGTTATTTTCGCATATATCTCTCAAACGATACAATATATGAAAAAACATAACAGCAGAGTTGTAGACAATTTTCTCCTGTACAAATTCGGTTATTAAATTTTCATTTAAATTTCGAGCTGTCAAGACGATCGCAAACGCCCACTTTTAGTGTAACTACCGTAACCTAAAGTGGGCCAAAAATCTAAGAATACCGGACAGTTGCGATCGCGAACATGGCCGTCGGCGGGGTTTAGTGGACATGAGCGGTCAACCCCTTACCCATTTATAAGGTGCGGACGAAATAACGAAGTATACGTTTCATTGCTAGTTGGCTCCAATTGGTATGTGTGAACAGTAAGACGACCGCAGTGAAAAGTAATGCTCGAATTCTTGGACGTTACCTTGCACTATATTACACGATAATTTCTGCGTTGGTCAACAAAAATTATCGGTGAAATGCGTGATCTGATTCTAGAGACCAAGTCGAAGAGTCAAGAGCATCTGACGAACGGCTGCACTGTTTCACTATGGACATCGTCGGTAGTGAAAGCGAAAACACACATCGTTGGCGAAGAGGAATAGCGGACGAAAGCCGAAGTTCACACAGACCGACGAGCATTAACAACCATGGTGGCCAGACAACGTAACTACCACGGCAAAACTTAAATCGTGTAATACTAATTCGAGAAAAACACTATGGCTGGAGGTTGATTCATAGGGCTGCAGTTGGTAAACCCTTCATAACGGAAGCCAACTAAGTTGTGAAGGAAGTGGTGCAACGATAAAAAAAAATCTGGACACTTGATGACGGGAAGTATGCGGTATGGTCCAACGAACAATCGCTTACATTGTTTTCTATAACAAAATCCAAACCACGCGTTAGATACGGCATACCTTCTTCCTACAGTGGATGTCATGTGGGCATCTATATAGTAGTAATAAATTTCCTCTAACATTAAGCACACTTTGACGGTTAACGGTGACTAAATCTCAACTTTATAATGCACCTACACACGGCAACATAGGTTGACCGTGCCTCGTACAGCATCAGAAAATTAGCAGCGGTATCTCATGGACAGTAAAATTTTCAATTTGATATATTATGAAAGTTCTAGAACAGTGAAGACCAAATTTACAGTTCCAACGTAGAAGTAACCGACAAGTTTGTCGGTTCAAGAAAGGATAATTGCTGGATTCTATAGATACGTGACAAATCTATACCTCTGAGTTGCTGCTATATTCGAAGCCAATGGTGGGCCAACAGCTTACAAATAAGTAAATATTATATCTTCGGTGTTATTTTGAGAACCCCTGTAGTTGGAGCAGCAGTCACGCGAGGCAGGTCGTTCCTCGTGCTCGTCGTGTCGCCTTTCAAGCCGTCTCAACATTTTCCCGCTACGTAAGGGCTCCCTTCTTCGCCATTTTGACTTGGAATCACGTTGCCAAATCAAAATTGATGAAATTGGTGCCTTACTACACGCAGGGATTTTACATATTGTGGTTTCATGTAATACCAACATTTCAAAAATGAATTTTCCAGCCTTAGTTGCAACGGAAGTTGAGACTGCTGGCGTGGTACAGGGATAGCGTCATAGACTGCGGTGCTGAAGGTCGCAGTTTAAATCCCGACCACCGGCAAAAACTTATTTGTAATTAATCATTCCAGAATGTTCTAAATCTTTATGTTCACTTGTAAATTCTACTTAATAACTATTCTAATTTCTGGTACATTCTGTGTGTAAATAGCAGAGCACTCTGCCCGAGAGGCAATCAGTG
Source organism: Locusta migratoria (assembly GCA_026315105.1). NCBI lineage: Eukaryota > Metazoa > Arthropoda > Insecta > Orthoptera > Acrididae > Locusta > Locusta migratoria. The sequence continues at coordinate 731,721,163 of CM048755.1, read as the reverse complement.
CTGCGTGTATGTTAAGTTCGTAATAAACGTGCTTTCAGTATAAGTGCTGTGTTCAGTTGCCTTCGAAGTCAAGCCTGCTTTCATTTCAACGCGACAATATGTCCTCACTCGCTCGCAGCTTAAACTCTGTATTCCCGCAAATTATCGTAGATTCTTTGTGTATCAGCACTAAAATGATAATCGGTTGCTGGCCAAGTACATGTAATTACCCAATGTCTGTTCTTCCATTCGAAAGACTAGAAAATATGTCCATAATTGCAACATATTTTAAAGTAGCGTAACATTGTTCCAAAATGCAGAGCTTGTTTAAAACACCCGAAACCGAAATATTTAGAACTTTCGTGAACCGAACGAATACATAAACATGTAATTGTTCTTCCAAGGAAAAAATAGATCCACTCAATCTTCTGCTATTGTAGCTTCTTTCCATAGTAACTGAGATGGTGTTCACTAATTATTTTGAACTTAGAATTTTTACTGTTTTAATTACTAAGTGACGGTCCAAATATCAATTAGGAGAGACTTCAATCTGAATGGGCGAAAACATCGTCCATGTTAATTTACTTACTAGAATCCATTATCTATAACAGCGAAAAACTGATTGTCACGGTACAATGGTTAACAGAATGAAAACCTTCACTAACGGCGTAATTACAGTTCAAAATGGTACTTGTAACTGAAATTTCGAGTGACGAGCGAAATTTTTGTGATGTTTAATGGTAGCATTTATAAATGCTGATTTTCGTAACACTTTCGATCATAAATAAGCACGTACTATTCGGGCGTGTTTACAATCACCTTCAATTGGCCTCAATATTCCCATGCAAGAACTACAGTACACGTTACCAACCTCTGACAAAGTTCGTTAAACAGTCCTGTAACAACTATGAACTAAAGTTACATTACTGTCCTTCCAGATGATTAACTGTGGAAAGGAAATTTAACTCTGCCTCTGCTTAAGCCTTACTCATTATTTGTTACGGACGCTTATGACCGCAGTATTTTTCGCCCTTAAACCCAAGAAAACTGGGGTGGTGCACCAACGTCCCCCCACCCTCGATGGATCTCAGGCTCTATACTTCTTCCTATTCCCTCGACGCAAACTCGCTTAGAAAGATTTGACGAAATTCCTGACATCCAACTAAACGTAAAATGTTTTTAACACTATCCGAAAGGACGACTTCGTAAAGTTCCAAAGACATCTCACACAGAGCTCAGCGGTGCATAGTTATGGGAGGTGACTATTCCGAAGGACAGTAAGGTAACTGTAGTTAACCTTACTGTTACAGAAGTATTCACCGAACTTTGTCAGAGGTTTTAAATGTTTGCGTCGATAATGCTGGTTCGCTACAGATATTAATTGCAGCTAAAGAATCTGAGTACTCGGTGATCGTGAATTCCAGGTAGAGGCGGAAGTACTAAATCCCTAGCAGCAGGAAAAACCGCAAATGTCCTGAGTTGAAAGTGTTCGGACATTGTTTCACAATACTGTAATTCATAATTCTCTCAACAAGCTATAGTGGTTCAACGGTGAATCTGTTCATTTTCCCGAAGGCTACCAGCATTTTGTCAGCAGAAATTGGGACTTGAGCTGTTGTTTCAAACATGTCACATAAAAAGCACACCAAAGTACTCTGGGTCTGTGTACAGAAGGCGTACTGGCCGAATCCATTAATTAAAGATTTCAATATTAATACTTTAACTTTTTCGAGAGTTAAAAATTGTACGAATCTGATGGCAGTCAAAAGCGAATCTTCAGTTACAGAATACAGCAATAGAAACAAAAGCATGCCGTCAACAATTGATTTCGAAATGAGTGGTTCCGAGTACAAAACTGTTAAACATTAGGGATTTGGGCGCTTATGACCTAATTTCTGCGCCCTAGGAAAAAGTACCTAGACTTAAAAACTACTTCCTTACGCAGAGGACAAGACGCGCACGCACTCACGTAGCACAACATTCTAATACCGAATTTTATAAACTTAATAGAATTTTCTTGGCGTAAGGAATTCTGGAAAGTAATCATGGTTCCGCTAGTAGGGCCTAGTTCGTCAAATGTTCACAGAAAATACGCAAAACTTAAGTGATTTAACAAAATAGTAAACATTCTTTGAGCGCCTAAATGTACGCTATTTACCGTACTTGTTTTACTATCGTGTCGGATGTGTTGGTATCAGAAATTATACTGCCACCCAAGCGCGCACAACTTATTGTAGTCGTAATGAATTAAATTGGGGACATAAAGTAGTAAGAGGTTAGAACTAATAGAGGTTCATCCATAGTTAGGCTTTCTACGCACTGCTCGCGATTAAAACGGGGAAAGGGGAGGGAGCGAAGACGGTGCTACCACATTACTCTTCGCCACAGCCGTAAGCTGGCTTTCAGAACAGTTGCAGACGTGCATCCGTTCTACGGTGAAATAGCATGACACTATCAACTCGTCCGTGTAAACGATACCATTTTATACGCTGTTGGCGCACACGCATCCCTACTGTATCTGGCCGGCCTGTCACGCAGTGGCGATCTCGTTTCCCAGAGATTACTCTCCCCCAATCTAGTTAACTCAGGCGCTTGTATCGCACCCTCTATCGCCCACGAGGAACACTGGTGGTTGTTAACTCATCTAGTTAGTTCGAGGAATCCTTTTAATCTGTGCGGGATGGCCGCACGGTCTGAGGTGCCATGTCACGAATCACGTGACCACTCCCGTCGGAAGTTCGTATCCGGCCTCCAGGCATGGATGTTTTGTCGTTAGCAAAATCAGTAAGTTCAGGGACCGACGACTTCATCAGTTCAGTTCCTTAAGGGAAAAACACTTTATCAAAACCTGCCCTAACCCTGAGCATTCCAGTCACACAGGGGAGCACCCTATTGATACAACGGGAACACTAATTCTCGGCACTTAGTCACTGACAGTAAGTTGTTCTGGAAACATAGCCCTTAAAATAATTGCAGCCCTTGGTATTAAAGTTTAGAGCAGTAAGGTATACAATTAAAATATTACTGTCTTTTCAGTTGGCAGTATAGTTTCAGTATTCATAAATTATTTTAACAGGAAGCGCTGATCTTAGAATTGACGTGCAGTCCATCGGCCACCACGTTGGGAGGTGATATCTCAAATTTTGTGTTTTCGACACATTAAGGACACAGTGGTTCTTGGAATGTTTAATTCGGCTGACTTCTAAAATTTTCCCGGCGAATTTCTTCCAGTAATTTTCGGGTATGCAGCCGGATCCCATTGGCATTCTGCAACGATATTTCGGCCCAGAGACGTCCGGCCATCTTCAGGTGAGTAGGCAACTACTGAAGAACGCAGGTACGTTGGCGGTATTTATGCCGAGTATTGCGCATGCGAAATACGCTGGAGTCTTACTGCGCGTGTGTTAATGGTGACATGCGCGGTGCGGCCGCGCTGTGTGTGCTGCCTTCGGTGGTGAGTGAACACACCTGTAAGCATTGAGAATCGAATGATTCCGTAGATTCCGCTGTGCCTCGATAGCTTGAATTACAGGGTTCCAATTTTTATCCAGCTGAAAGGCGTTGTCACGATTTATTAAATGATCAGCAAGGCGTGTTTCAACCGCTTCTTTGAGTTCCAAAAGCCGGAAACTAGAGCTAAAATTGTAGTTTTGTTATATTCCATGGAGTGTCCCATGGAAATGCAGTGTTCTGCTACTGCTGATTTCGACGGTTGCAGAAGACGGGTGTCTTCCGTGCTCCATACAGCGCTCTTGAACTGTTAGTCGTCTGACCTATGTAAACAGAATCACACTCGCAGGGAATTTTATAAACGCCCGCTTTTTTCAGTAGCAAATAGTCTTTTACAGATCAGACTAGGGCTAAATTCTTCGCTGGTGGACGGAAGATGACCTGGATTTTGTTTCCTTAGCAATCTATTTTAGAGGACACATTGCCAGCATAAGGAAGGAATGCAACTGATTTGTAATCTTCTTCGTACTCGGTGCGTTGCTTCTTCGTACTCGGTGCGTTGCTTCTTGTTACGTATGGCCTTCCTTATGTGGCGTGGAGTGTAGCCGTTCTCTTGGAACACTTTCTCAAAGTGTTCCAGTTCTGCAGGAAGATTTTCTTCGTCCGATATCAAGTGTGCTCGATGTATAAGCGTACTAAGGACACGAGCGGCTTGTGCAGGATGGCAGCTGGACGCCTGGCGGTATAGATCTGTGTGTAGGTTTCCTGTACAGTGTCCAAAAAAGCCATCCTTGCGTCGTACCAGCGCGTCAAGAAATGGTAAAGCTCCATATTTTTCACTCTCCATGGTGAAGTTACTCTCATGTATTGTGTTTAAGTGACAGTGGAATTTCTATAGTTCCTCTCTACCATGAGGCCATACAACGAAAGTGTCGTCTACATAGCGCCAGAACACAGTGGGCTTCAAAACAGCAGACTAAAGTGCCTTCTCCTCAAAGACCTCCATAAAAAGATTAGCCACCACAGGGGACAAAGGGCTCCCCATGGCGACACAGTTTGTTCAAAAAATTCGGCTGACTATTTCTGAAATGGAATGTCCCATGCGTCTTGCTGAGTAACAATTTCTTCTTCAGTGTTTAAATTCCTGTCGTGAAGCCATAACTGACCTCTGGAACCTGTCCACATGAATCACAGCAGTACAAATAACAGCTTTGCCAATGCACCGCCCTTCTGTACCTTGCGTACGCGATACTACTGCCATCTGTTCTTGGGTATATCGCTCTCGTACCTTTTGAGACATCATTTTGAGTATGCTCTGCAACAGAATTTTGTAACTTTACAAAGACTGAAAGCGATGGTTATTATAGTTCGGTGTTCAAAAAGTTTTGCGCAGGCGTCTCGAATTCTTTTTTTGCAGGAGAATGACATTTTTGTGAACATACTTAAAACATATAGCGTTACATTGAGCATACTCAATGCAGCCTCGATCAGCTGTAATGCATCTGGCCCAACGTTATTTCCCTCATGTAAATGCACTTCGGTAAAATTCTGGAGATTGACATTTGCGCCATCGTTTGACACAGGAAGTGTCTCACTATAAAAGGTTTTACCGCGCAGATGGGCCTTAAGACGACCAAAGCTTTAAATATCAGACGGAGCAAAGTCCGGTCTGTATGGAGGATGAGGAACAATTTTCCAACCCATTTACCTGATTTGAGACGTCTGTGCATTACTTCTTGAACACCCCTTGAACTATATCACACTACTCAATGACTAACGAGTCATTTCAGGAAGCTGCCGTGTCGTCACACATTTGTCTTTTTCCACGAGTTGATCAATGGTCTCCTTATTCACATTACCCACTGCCATCGATGGCCTACTGCAGCTTGCGTTGTACAGCAGAGAAATGACCTTTAAACCTCTCCAACCACCTGGATACTGCTTCGATCCACTGTCTTCTCCATAAATATGGAGCAACTTCCAGTGAATCGACGTGGCAGTCATCGCCGGTCTTGAAACGGAACCCCATCACCGATGGTTGTCGCAACCTGACATCTGCTTCGCGTTCCATTACGGCTCAGCTGTAAATCAAAGAAAATACTTTCATATACCAACATGTAGCTAAATGTGCAAAGTATATTCACAAAAATGTCATTCTCGTCCTGCAAAAATTAAATTTAAGCTGCAAAACTTTTTGAACGCCCTTTCTATGTGCAGAATAAAGGGCCATTTCATTAAATAACTACATAGTGACGGCTTACAGTGCTGACATATTGATAAATATTTCGCAATAGCGAATTTCTTTTAGCGTCGCTGTATGAGGTAAGGATGTTCTACCAAATGGTGACATATGAAAATTTGTGCCGTGCCGGGACTCGAACCCGGGTTTCCCTCTTTTTGCGAGCGGTCACCTTAACCACTAGGCTACCCGAACGCATTTGATTAAATTGAAGTGTAATAGTCTGATAAGTGGATAAGTGATAGAATTTCCATGACGATTTTCTATGGCAGCGCGGAATGACGTGCGGTATGAGGCGTCATGAAAGGGATTGTGTGGCCGTTACCGTTGGAAATCAGTACTTCACGCACGGGTGTGTTTCGTCTTTGAGTTAAGCTTAGAAACCGATGACCGGAGCAGTTTGATCATGAACTTTCCATTTTTCATGTTAAATGAGATGCATAATGGATAAGATTTTTCGTTAGGTGTGAACCTTTTGGCTGAATTCTGACGTAACTTCAGAGTTCCTAATTTACCGTGCCCGTTACATCGCGGGACATGAGCACGGGATACCTCTGATATGTACTTGGCAAATAGGGCAGCCTAGCAGATGTTCATGGAAAAGCATTTTGTCGCATATTCATAACGGCAGGGATGCAGGTGCAGACACTTGAGCAGCTTCTGGTGGCCTGTTGGGCGGCGCGCGTACACAAGAGCAAGCCTCGTGGATCGGCTTACCATGTCGTTTGCCCGGACTCTGGTGTCGCGTTGCAGGTCTGGGGGCCCGACAGGGGCACACGGCACCTGCCTACTGGGAACCGCCACACGCGCACAAAACACACATCTACACTGAAAATCCCAAGAAACTGGATGCAACCACAGATCTGTGTAAACAAAGGGCGGCAACGCCTATATAAAACAGGTGTCTACCGCAGGGCGTAAATCACAAACTGCTGCTACAAGTTATCACCATTTGAGTTTGATCGTGGCGTAAGAGATGGGACACAGCATCTCGGAGATACCGAGCGGTGATTTTTCGGTGCGGCAATTAGAGTGCACTATGAATATCGGGAATCCGGTAAATCAAATGTCAGACATTGCTGTTGGCGGATGACGCAAGAATGGAACCGACGACGATTGAAGAGAATCGTTAAACGAGACAGAAGGGCAAAACCTTCCGCATCTAGCTGCGGATTTCAGTGCTAGGCCATAAAGTGTTAGCGTGAGACCCATTCAATGGATCATAGAAAGCTGCTTTCGGAGCCGAAGGCCCACTCTTATACACATACTGACACAGATTTGCTCCTCGCCTGGGCCAGTCAACACCGACATCAGACTGATGACTGGAAACATGTTACTTGTCTGACAAGCCATGTTTCCAATTATATTGATGGAATGAACGTTATCAGTATGGAGAGAAGAATCCATGGGCCCTGCATGTCAGTAGGGGACTTTCGCAGCTGATGGGGGCACTGTAATGGTGTACAGTTGGGGTGATACGGAACCCCTGATACGTCTATATGGAACTCTTGAGGTGACATGTACACACGCATCCTGGATGATAACGAGTGCATTCCGACAGACTTTGCCAATTCCAGCAGGACAATGCGACATCCCCACACGTCCAGAATTGCTACAGATTGGCTCCAGGAAAATGGAGTTTAAACGACTCCGCTGGCCACTAAAGTCTTAAATGAAAATTACGCAGCATATGTGGGATGCTTTGTAACGTGCTGTCCTGAAATGTCCACCTCCCTTGTACTCCTAAAGATTAACCGACAGCCCTGCAAAACGCATCGTGTCAAGTCTCTCCAGCACTGCTTCAGACAAGTCCATGCCACGTAGTGTTGCGGCACTCCTGCGTGAGCGGGGAAGGGGGGGGGGGCTTAGACGATGTAAGGCAGGTATGCCGGTTTCTTTGGCTCTTCATTGTATTTCCCACTTAGTCATGCGATGTTCACACTGATCTCAAGAGTTCACAATTTGTACCCCTTTTGCAAGGAACTAAAGGTTGTGCGCCCACTAGAAGGCGGAGATATAACATCTGTGATGCTATTATCAGCACCATAAATCCTACATTCCAGCATTTGGTTCTTTAGACGACCTTGCGGATTAGTCTCCGTGGCGACTTCCAGTGTCACCAAAGACGTATGTCCGCCTTATTACCTACACAGTACCCCGTGATGAATGGGTGCAGCTGATTCGTCAGACATCAATGTGCTGGGATTTGTTACTCTATCTGATCAGGGGTGGTTTCGTCAATCTAAACAATACCTGGAAATTGCCTGTAGTCTTCACAGTACATGTTCTACCAGTCTTTCATGTGCCACACTTCAGTTTGCGTTGCGCGCGTATCTTTGCTGAAAATTGATCGCTGAGCATATCTCTGCCGCAATAAGGAACCAGCTGTCTCTTGAAAATCCTCTTGGAGACCCGATGCAGGGTAAGGCATGATCTCCACCAGTCAAGTGCCTTGCATTACCCAAAAGTCAAGTTTCAGCCGACCCGTTGCATAAAATGGTTTACATATATAAACCTTTACCTAGGTTACGGCAAAATTAATTTTGCCTTCCTGAGAAGTATACATACAGCTCACATTAAAAACGTTAATGAGGCTGACTCCATGTCAATAAATTAAAAAGTAAAATTTAAAAACGTCACATCACAAAATTGTGGAGCCCGTCCACACTAAAGTCGAGTGAGCAATGCGTACTTGCGTTAGTAGTTACACCAGTATGCTGTATCTTTTTGCATGTAGGTAATTGTGCAGCATGCTTTTGCATCTACATGCGTACTCCGCAAGCCACATAACAATGTAGCGGTGGGTACTACATGCACTAGTAATGCCGCTCACTTTGAAGTTTCTGTAATATGACGTATTTCGTTTAGTTATCTGCACTTAAAGTGTAAAAAGAAACGTGTTCTACAATAACTTGTTTAAATACTGAGTTCGGTAATTTACATAGGTGCCTTTTACAGAAGGAACTCAACCGTGCTAGCGGCATTCGTCTTCTCAGCTCAATCTCGAAGAAGCGTTTAATTTGTCAACTTTAAACATAAAGTATGAATAGTCACATTGCATTTTATTTCAATAGCTTTAGTTAAGCTCCACTTACCCTTTGCAGACAATTTCTATTGATGCATTTTGTCGCTAATCGCATTGCACTTGGTAGTAGCGAATACTGGATAAGGCCCCAAAATGCACTTTGTTTTCCAAGCACAAACCACAAGGATGAGTGAAGAAACCTGTCCTTCGTCTTCTTGTAGACGATGGTGGAACGTGAGGAGTATCTGCCGGAGAACCATAGATAACATCTTAGTGTAAAGGCTTTACATCAATTTCATCTTTTCTTACCTAAATTTCCAGATGAGGTACATCTATGTTCAGTTGAAGATCGTGCATTCGAATAACGGCCTTGATACGCCTGGGCATTGTCAAATAGAGCTTGGATTACGTCTACAGGTACAGGTACCCATGCAGCTTCAACATTACACAGTTCAAAAACACTAGTGACCGGCGTATTGTGGCGAACCAGTTGTTCGGCCACCAATGACCACACCTTTTCAATTGGTGAGAGATCGGGAGAAGGTGCTGGCCAGGGCAGCAGTCGAAAATTTTCCGTATCCAAAAAGGCCCTACAGAACCTGCAACATTTGGTCGTGCGTTATCCTGCTGAAATGTACGGTTTGGCAGGGATCGAATGAAGGGTAGAGCCACAGGTCGTAACACACGTGAAATGTAACGGCACTGTTCGAAGTGTGCCGGCCGCGGTGGCCGAGCGGACTGAGGCGCTCCAGTCACGGTCTGCACGGCCACTACGGTCGGGGGTTCGAATCCCCCTTCGGGCATGGATATCTGTGCCGTCCTCGTTCGTAAGTAGTTCATTAATAGTTCGTAAGTTTAGGGACTGATGACCCCGTAGTTAAGTCCCATAAGCTTAACAAACATTTGAACATTTTGTACGAAGTGCCGTCGATCCGAACAGGTGACAGACCTGGCACCTCATACAATCACTCTCGGTGATAAGTATTCACGCTTCGATTGTGCGTTCACCGCGGTGTCGCCAGGAATTGATGCCACCATCATGATGATGTAAACGGAACCTGGATTCAACCGAGAAAAAAGTTTTTCCATTCGTGCACCCAGGTTCGTTGTTGCGTACAGCGTCGCATGCGCTCATGTCTGTGATCCCCCCCCCCCCCCCCCAGGGGGCCCACAGTTCTTTTGTGTGTACGTGTGGCATGCATGGGGCCCCGAGCCAGAGCAGCCTCTCTTCTGCCCCAGGCTGCTTCACTTTCCCTCCCGGTTTATGCCTTCGCCCGGAGACGGGCATATTTCGTGATCTACGGTGGTTCTTGTTGTCGTTTTTTTTCCTTCGTTCCTTTCTTACCCTTTGTTTCTGTCTCTCTCCTTGTACTCTCATAGCCTTCTCCTCCTCATTAGTCTCCGCCTCGGCGTTTGAGACACTTCTTTCCTTCTTTCTCTTCACTTCCTCTATTCTTCTTTCCTCCCTGTGCGTGTCTGAAGGCCGACCCACGCATTATCATGCGTAGCAGGTGACGGGGTAACACGTAATTCCCCGCCCCGGGTAGACAAGTAGGGCACGTACGTACCGCCTGGTAAAGGCCAGGCCCAGGGAGGGGTGATTACCCGAGCTGGTACCTTCCGAACGTGCCGATTGGTCCCTCCGTCAGTTCTCGGGAGGTGTGACCTGAGGTGTGAACAATCACCTAAGGTGGGTAAGCCCTCGGAGAGGGCCCCCACTAGGAAGGAGCGCGCCATCGGAGACGCCGGTAATCACGGCAGACACTTCCGCGATGACTTCCTTCTCTTTTTTAGTGACGTTGACCCAGAAATGTAAGTTAGATTCGCCTCAGCAAAAAAGACTCTGCCTAATGTACCTAAATTTCTCTCGCACCGATGGAAAGGATTTCAATTCTGTCAATCCTTTCGTTATACAGAAAGGTGTAGATGCAATTGCTGGCCCTGTTAAAACCTGTTCGCGTCAGCGCAATGGAACATTGTTGCTGGAAGTGGAAAGTGCCTTCAAAGCTCAGAAACTACTCTGGACTACACTGTTACACACGTTTCCTGTCAAGGTGGAAGCACATCGCACACTCAACTCATCACGGGGGTAGTCTTCACGAGATCCCTTGACGGGTTGTCTGGAAGACATCCAATCCTATATATCCGACCAGGGTGTGACAGCCGTCCGTAGGGTAATGAAAACGGTAGATAACCAGCTGACACCAATTCTTACTGTGTTCTTGACGTTCGACAGAGTTGACCTCCCGTCGAAGGTCAAAGCAGGGTATGAAGTCATCTCCGTCCGCCCTTATATACCTAACCCAACGCACTGTTTTCAGTGCCACAGGTACAACCATACCCGTGAACATTGCCCAAATGCAGCAAAGTGTCACTTGTGGTAGGGGACGCCCATGAGGGGGATTGCCCACCTCCGTCCCCTCACTGCCTAAACTCCAACGGTGACCATGAGGCTTCCTCTCGCGACTGCCCTGTATACAAGGATGAGAAGGTAATCCAGCAAATTCGTGTTACCGAGAAGGTATCGACATCTGCCGCTCGAAAGTTGTTGGCGAGTCGAAAGCCTGCTGTCCTCCCAGCGGGCACATACAGTAAGGTCGCCACCTCAACTCGACCTACCAAGGATTCCAGTAGCCAGACTTGACTTCACTTTCGCTGACAGTTGTGCGATCCGCCAGCCCAAAGATTGCCCGTTCCACGTCCCCGCTTCCTCCTGCTGCTTCTAAAGTTCAGTCTTCGTCAACCTCTAATAAACAGCGGGCACCTAAACAAGATGCCCGGACCTTGAAAAAGGAACCCGTCCGTGAGGATTTTCTGCGTTCTCAGGCTTCCCAACCGTCCACTGCCTTTTCCCGCCGTCACTCTTCCAGAAGAGCTGACAAGAAATAGTTCCTCTCCTTCCCCGCCGAGGCGTGACCCATCCGTCATGCCGTCCAACAGTTGCCGGCCTCAGCCGTCTTCTGTTTCATCGGGTCGGGTCGGGTCGCTCCGTCTGCCGGGCACCCAGCCCTTTACCGGCGGTGGAAACTGCCCCTCCTGATCAACTCAGGGAGGTGGCAGGCGCGTCGGTCGAACCTATGGACCACGACCCTTTGCCCCTGGACAGCGATAGCAGTGCTCCCTTGAAATCCGGTACTCAGCGGCCGTCGAGGTGACCCCGCTTGCTAGTTGGTTTTTATCCTTATTTCTTCTCATTTTTATCATGGCGCTCCTTCAATGGAATATTCGCGGCATTCGTTCTAATCGGGAGGAGTTAAAACTACTCCTTCGATTGCACTGCCCGCTTCTAGTCTGCCTCCAAGAAACAAAGTTGCTTCCACGTGATCGTGCAGACTTTCTACACTACACCTCTGTGCGGTTCGACCTGCCACCCGTGGAAGGTGTCCCAGCCCATGGAGGGGTTCTGATGCTCCTTAGAGACGACGTCTATTTCCATCCCCTTTCCTTGCACAGTCACCTACAGGCAGTTGCCGTCCGCATCACCTTATCCACATTTACCTTCTCCCTCTGTAATATCTATTCGCCATCGTCATCTGCCCTTACTAGGGCGGATGTGCTACACCTTGTTGACCAGCTCCCTTCACCTTTCGTGTTGGTAGGCGACTTTAATGCCCACCACCCCCTATGGGTTCTCCGGCACCTTGAGAGGCTCCCTTTTGGTGGACCTTCTCAAACACCTCGATCTTGTCTGCCTCAACACCGGTGCACCGACCTTCCTTTCAGACACAACACACACTTACTCCCATATAGACCTCGCAATATGCACTCCTCAGCTTGCCGGTCGGTTTGAGTGGTATGCAATTCCTGACACGTACTCGAGTGACCATTTCCCTTGTATCATCCACTTCCTGCATCATTGCCCATCTCCTCGTCCCACCAGTTGGAACATTTCCAAAGCCAACTGGGGCTTTATTCTTCCGTGGCTGTTTTTCACGATCAGAATTTTCCCAACTGTGACAGTAAGGTCGACTACCTCACAGAGGTTATTCTCACCGCTGCTGAACGTTCCATACCTCGTACATCCTCTTCTCCACGTCGTGTCCAGGTCCCTTGGTGGACTGCAGCCTGCCGCGACGCGCTTAGAGCCCGGCGCCGCGCTTTACGCACCTTCCGCCGCCACCCAATTGCATCAATTACAAACGTATCATAAAAGACAGCAAGAAAGCTTGCTGGATTGCTTTAACTAGTTCTTTTAACCGTTTTACTCCCTCCACGGTTGTCTGGGGTGGCCTACGCCGTTTGTCCGGCATCAAGGTCCACTCCCCGATACCTGGCCTGACCGTGGAGAACGCAGTCCTCGTGGACCCCGCTGATGTTTCCAACGCATTGGGCCGTTTCTTTGCGGAGGTTTCGAGCTCTGACCATTATCACCCTTTCTCCCTCACAAACAGGTAGAAGAGGCACGGCCGCCTTCTTTCCACTCTTTTAATCGTGAAGATTACAACGTCGCCTTCACCATGCAGGAGCTAGACCGTGCTCTCGCCCTGTCCCGATCTTCTGCTCCCGGGCCCGATTCCATTCATATTGAGATGCTGAACCTCTCCTGCGGCCAAGTGCTTTCTTCTTAGTACCTACAATCGAATATGGACTGAAGGTCATGTTCCCACAAGTTGGCGTGAAGCCATTGTTGTCCCCATCCCCAAACCAGGGAAGGACAAACACCTTCCTTCCAGTTATCGCCCCATCTCTCTGACGAGCTGAGTCCGTAAGGTGATGGAACGCATGGTTAACGCTCGGTTGGTCTGGCTCCCAGTATCTCGCCGCCTCCTGACTAATATCCAATGCGGTTTTCGTCGACACCGCTCTGCTGCTGATAACCTCGTTACGTTGTCGACCTTCATTATGAACAACTTTCTAAACAAGCGTCAAACAGTAGCATTGTTCTTCGACTTGGAGAAGGCATACGATACCTGTTGGAGAGCGAGCATTCTCCGCACATTGCACACATGGGGCCTTCGGGGCCGCCTTCCTCTTTTCATTCAAGCGTTTTTGGCGAATCGCAAGTTCCGGGTACGGGTGGGCTCCGTTTTGTCAGATACCTTTTGCCAGGAGAATGGGGTACCACAGGGCTCCGTCTTGAGTGTGGCGCTCTTTGCCATTGCAATCAATCCGATCGTAGATTGCCTTTCAGCCGACGTCTCCTTATCTTTTTGTTGGCGATTTCGCAATTTATTGCAGCGCCCAGCGGGCGTCTCTTGGAGCGTTCTCTTCAACGCGGTCTTGACCGTCTATATTCCTGGAGCATCGCAAACGGCTTCCGATTCTCCACTGAGAAAACTGTATATAAACTTCTGGAGATACAAGGAATTTCTTCCACCTTCTCTACGTCTCGGCCCTGTTGCTCTCCCTTTCGTGGAGACTACGAAATACTTGGGACTCATGTTGGATCAGAAACTTTGCTGGTCCACACACGTGTCCTACATGGCTGCCTGTTGTGCCCGATCCCTTAACGTTCTTCGTGTCCTCAGTGGCACGTCATGGGGAGCGGATCGTATCGTCCTGCCTCACCTTTACCAGGCCACTGTTCAGAGGAAGCTCGACTACGGAAGCCTTGTATAATCTTCTGCACGGCCGTCGATTCTCCGCCGTCTCAACTCTATCCACCATCGGGGATTACGTCTGGCGACCGGTGCATTTTGTACTAGCCCTGTTGAGTCTGTATGCCGAAGCTGCTGTATTACCCTTGACCACTCGGCGTGACATACTCTTGTGTCGGTACTCATGCTGCCTGCGGTCGATGCCCAACCATCCATCTTACCAATTATTTTTTTGACGACTCACTCGATCGCCAGTATCAGTTGTCTGCGATAGCCTTGGTTCCACCTGGATTTCGGTTTCGCCGCCTGCTACAGCGGCTCAATTTTACCCTTCCTTCCACCTTTCGGTTGAGCGAAAGCCCATTGCCACCGTGGCATCAGGTCCAGGTTCACACTCACCTTGAACTTAGTTCGCTGCCCAAGGAGAGAACTACGGATTCGGTATACCGCTCGAGGCTTGTTGAACTCCGTTCGCGGTTCGATAATGCCATATTTATTTACACTGATGGTTCCAAGAGCACTGCCGGTGTCGGATCTGCCTTCGTCGTCGGGGACAATCCTTTCCAATACAAGCTCCCTGACCGGGGCTCGAATTTCACGGCTGAGCTTTTTGCCCTCCACCAGGCCGTTTTGTATACCTGCCGCCACCGCCAACCTTTCTATGCCATAGGTTCGGACTCCCTTAGTGCCCTTTTCATTGTCCTTTCTTTCGTTTTTAGCCTCTTCCTGGTTTTGTCACCAAATTTTTTTTGAGATGTAATCTAAGTTCTTGTCTGGGCGCTAATGACCGTAAAAGTTGTGCGCCCTAAAACCACAAAAAACTTTCTAGCTTTGTGGGGCCCAATTTCTAATAGGTGGTATGTTCATTTTTGTACAGTGCATGTAAAAATCTTCTCATCGTTTCCTTCCATGAGTGATAAGTGGTCCATGTGGACAGTTATTTCATAGAACAAAGCCTTCAGCTTCCACTGTGGTTTGTTCCATGCCCATCAGGCAAGTAACTATACGTGTATCCTTATTTCCACTAATATTTCGCGATCTTCTCTCCCCACCTGTTTCAATGTTGCTGTTTCCTCTGACTTGTAGAACGCACTGTCAGTATTTCTCTCTCAGCCTTGAACAACCTCCTTCAATAACTTTATGTAAATTTCAACATTTCTATGGGTTGCATGCTGTAATTCGTAATTTTATTTTTCCGACTTCGTAATTATTTCACTTTTACAAGTATTTTCTGAGAAGAGACTTAATACGTCTCTGTAATCGCTTCCTATCGCGTGTAGCTGAGTTTCTTTCGCTTCATGTAATTCTAAGCATTTCTATGGATTGCATGCTGGGGTTAATTTTCTTTATTTTTTGGAATCTGAATTTATTAAATTTTATCGGTTTTTGAAACCACGTGGGTAAGAGTTCAGACTTCCGGGGTTTGCACCTAGTCGCCTGAGTTTGTCACTTCTCATAGAAAACCAGTACATAGATTTCTAACAGACTGCAGTTTAAGAATCCACCGTGATTTAATATAATGAATTTGATTTTCAGCCACTTCACCTTCAGTGGAGTGTGTTCATGTAACGTAGCCGTGTGTCGCCGTTAGCATGTTCGCTCGCGGTCCAGTTCAGATGTAATTTAACTTGGCTACACACACACACACACACACACACACACACACACACACACACACACACACACACGCACACGCACCATCTTAACAGGCACGACAGACCACACACACACCTTAAAGTGTTTATGTATATTGTTTCGTGCTACCTCCGACTTGTTGAATTTCGCCTACGAGAACGGCGTTTGCTTCCGCTTGTCTCAGCACGCTGATTTTGGCGAGTTTCGCTGTGGCATTGCATGTGTGAGAGAGAATGAGTGTTTGCGAATCCTCCTCCCCCCCCCCCCCCCCGTAGCGTTAAATCATGTATAATTTTAGGCTGGACACCGTCCGCATTAATCCATGTAACAGATGCATTTTCTTGTATTAACAAAATTGGTTCCCTATTTTGCTTGTTTACTATCTGATTAAACAAGTTTGTTCAGAATAATTCGTAAGTTGTCTATAATTTGCAGTTTTAGCGCACCTTCCCTCTTTTAATATTGTTAGTGCTGAGAACTAGTTGAGATAGAATTTTTTATATCTAAATTCCGTTGCGCCATAAATGTTTTCTTAGCCACCTTTCTGAGAACTTTCTAGTGGCTTGTTTATTAATGTCTGTGTAATAACGTGTGAACTGCTATGTATATTGACCACTGTAGTATTAACTTCCTGTTATTGAAGTAATTTGAAGCGAAGTAGTTCTGTTTGGGCCAGGAATAAGGCTTTATAGCAAGGAGTAACCTGTAGGTCACACGGACCTTATTTGCGAACCTTAATGACAAAGCAAGGCTCTTGTTTCGTAAGGTGGTAGAATTTTAACTTATTCGTGTGGGACCATAGATAAATGGTTACTGCGGTGTTCTTGCCCCTGTTAGAGTACTTCAGCCCATGAAATTTAGCAAAATGTGATTTGGTTAAATTTAAGTTTTCCTCGATTGATAACCTCAATGTTTTAATTACAAAATAAATGTTTTATCAAGGTTCGGTGAGTATCTAATAATAGGCGCTGGTATTCAGCTTAGTCTGAGCTAACGCCGAAGTTCTCGGTTAGAGAGCGAAAGGTCAAGGGTTGGAAACATTCTAGAATGAAGGAATTCTGACTTTTTTAACCTAGCCTTCACCCCTCATACGTGAATCATCAAAAAAGACGCGTGTTTGGGATTCTACGTTAAACTGTAGGTTCCCTTTTGCCGGTTACATAAAAGGGGGAGGTTAGGGACACGTTAAACGCCGAAGTGGTGTCCAATTGAGACATGCACCATCTCGGAGACACTCGAAAGTGATTTGGGACTTTATATACTAGAATTTGACATTAGTTTCCCAAACTTAAATAAGACGTTACTGTGATTTTTAGTTCGTGTATTAAATTTTCTGTTGTGTGCGTGTGTGTATGTATCGAAGTACTTGAAATTGGTAGTTTTTTAAAAGGGATCGCCACTTCGGATTTGATTGGTATTTAAGGCGCTGCCTTAGCGTTAGACAGTGAAAATTTTGCAGGCTTAAAATTAGTCGCCAAAGCTATGGGATAAAACTGCAGTGGTCATGTCCCTAGACTTACAGATTACTTAAGTAGTGCTAAGGATAAAACACGCGCGCGCGGGACTCGAACCTCTTATGGGCAGCAGACGCACGACTTCCAAACAAGAGAAACATCACTTTCTATAATGCATAGCGGAGGGTACCTTACTCCAGACTGTGACGCCGTTTGACCAATCACCACGAATTTGGCAGATACTGTAATCTTTAATACTCAATGGCTGGACGGGAGAAACATAGAAGGGACACAGGAGATTGACATAGAAGGGAAGAGGCAACGACAGGTTGTGGGGGTATGGATAAAGGGAAGTAGGAAGAGGACGAGACCGATGTAGACAGTCGAGAACTTGGACTTATTGAATAGTGGGATAAATACCCGAACAATGCCGGGTTTACAGCTAGCTAGCACAGTGGGAAGCCTAAGGGGACAGTCATAAAGGTGAGGAAGTGACGGTCAGAGGTTGTGTACGATGTATATCCAGTTATCCAGTTCAACTTCCTATTAAGCAATTGCTTAGCATTGCCGGGTTCACTAGTACAATAAATTTTGAAAGCGTATCACTTAAAAATTTACCACTTCAGTGTATACATGCAGCGCAGACAACGGAGACATTTTTTGATCTACACGAATCTATGGTATGTGCAAAGTTGAGTACTCTTCTTCGGTTTACCTTCTTAATGACGAAGGGCTGCCCGTTCAAAGTCGAAACTGTGGCGCTGTCGTGTAGCACCGCATTCAACACGGTTGCAAATGTACCAATTTGTAGCAGACGTTCAGTCGGTCAGTGGTGTGACGTCATTAGTACAACAGGATCTGACGACCGCAATTTTGTTCAAGGCGGGATTTAAGTGATCTGAATTTAAATTTTATTTAACCTAAATCTACATAAATATTCTGAACTGCCATTGAAGTGAATGGCAGAAGTTTCATCGGTTGCTTTTATTTCCTCTTTACTATACAAACAATACTCCGGGTACGGCCTCCTTATTGGAATTTTCCTAAATCCCAACAATTAAACTGACAGCTTAAGAGACGTAAGGGATGATGTTTCCCGACTCTTTTGGAACACACCCTTGGAATTGCAACAATACACTTGTCTGTAACACATTCACTTAGGGTCCCAGACAGAGGAACACGGTTAAATTTTTTAGTAAGACGTTTCTACCGTGAACGAATCATGTTTCGTAAAATGTTTGTGTGGCCATCTTGCGCAGCAGCAGTTACAAAAAAATAATTGGGTTTTTTGCTGACTGCAAATAACGATAACTCGTAGACTCGTTTCGCTTTTATGTATAAAGTATCTTCAGTTTTTCTGTAAAGGTAACCGTTTCCTTTGCATTATTTTAACAAATATCGGCCAGCTATCTACTTTCCTGCAATTCGTTTTATTGAGCTCATCCATTACGTACGTATAAAAACTTAAATATAAAACAGGAAACGGAAACCAGTTTAATTTAGAAACTTTCGTTTATCCAATTACATATTTTTTGAAACTTCTCAAAACTTTCATACTGTGCTCATGAAAGATGCGTTTGTTTCTAAAGCGTGATGCTGGGTACCGACTAGGATAGTTAATCCTTCGTTTCTCCGTGTAGTTTATAGGACTTGTACTGAATCATTATTTACTGTAACTGTATGGGCGGGTCCGCAATTTGCATCCATGCGGCAGCTTCCACGGTGACGGCAAATACGCCGCAAATCACTCACTTTGCATTGGGAATATAAATATTTACGGCGGCCGCGGTAAATTGTCAGCATCCAGCACGTGCTGTACATATTCGCTCTGACACAATTGTTTCGTTTTCTGTGAATATAATGAAACTGATGAGAAAGAAAACACTTCGATCTCAACTGGTGTTAACACAAATGCTGAAACTGTGTCCAAACACAGTACGTTGAAAATAAATGTACATACTAAAAGACTTCGGTAAAACTGCCCTATATTTTACTTCTTCCCTTATGATCCGGTCTCATCGGCTTATGCAAACACAATCGGTTTATTTCAGCTAATATTATAGGTAGGGTAACTAAGAAGTAATTAGCACTTTATGTTGCATTTAAAATACGCATTTAATCCCCAAATACATTCGTAATTTTAACGATTTACGTCCCATTAGCGAAAAATAGTATGTTTCTGTGCCGCTAACAGGGTATCGGCACATTTTGCACTGCCGATCACTGCCTCGAAAGGTATATCTTACAAATGCCGTTTTTTAAGATATCTTTACAAAGGAGTTACGAATATTCATACGAAACCAGGTGGCTTTATGCGGCATGTCACAAGTTAAAATCAATATTATATAAATAACAGGATTTACGCATATTTAATGTGAATCCCTTTAAGGTACCGATAACTGGTGCACCTATGTAAAGAGTATCATGTAAATTTAACGGTAGGAAGGTTTATGTAGAAAAAAGTATACACCGCCTGAAAAAATTAGTAAACTTGGAAAGACGTCCATTTTGATCAGATGACGGCAGATGGCACCTGGGATAATGTGCTGATAACGGTTTAAACGTAGCCCCAATAAGTAGCGTAGTAGCATAGCTGCCTAGTGCTATGTGTCCACCCTTAAGTAGGGAATGTCTGTAGCCATAAAGCCACTGTGATACCGACGTGTGGAGTAAACAGTTGCCCTGCCATGAAGACGGACTCGTGCTTCCTACAGCCAACTGAGAGTTCAAAGGGGACAAAGTGTGGCTTGCCGAGTGGCGGGATGGTTCTTTCCGAAAACTGCCACACGAGCTACACATGGTGCGTCAGTGGTGCAACGAAGCTAATTCCAATGGTCACGTGAACATTGTCCCACCAGACGGTCTCGAGGTAAACGCAGCACAGACGTCACACATATAATCCTATTGCAAAGGCAGCAATGGCAGATCAGCTACCAGAGCACAAATAAGAGGGTTCCTGAGCTTAAAGTTCCTAACCGGTTATTAGAAGTGGGATTTTGAGCATGTACACCTCTAGCCCTTCTGTCATGTCACAGCATCGGCGTGTGCAGAGCTGGACTGGTCCCGTCAGAGGATCACAGGGGACATGGAATGACGTGTTTCGGTCTTCAGCGATGAAAGCAGTTTCTATTTGTACACAAGGAATGGTCATTGGCACGTAAGACGTTGATCAGCCGAGCGCTTCTTCGAAGAGTGCATTCGTCAGAAACTGGACCCACGCAAGGCCTTTTGGTCTGTGGTGCTATCAAGCTAAAACATTCGTTTCCCGTTCACCTTTGGCGTTCCTAGAGGGAACGCTGACCAGGTCTCGGTACATGCAATATTTGACGAGACCCGTTATTTTCCCATTTTTACAGCAGAAAGGTGTTCTTTCAACAGGATAATGTTCACACACTAAACTTCCTATGAAAGACGTGCAGCAACTTAGCTGACCAGCACATTCACCGCACTTGCCAGTAGAGCACGTTTGATCCCCTCAGGGCTCAGCATTAATTTGCTGAGTACGGGCTTGGCGAACCTGGGGTCCTGATTTGGAGACTGTCGCACCAACAGCCTTCCACACCGCAACCTCCGTGCATGCTTAAACGACCACCGTGCGACGGTGGTAATTTGAGCCTTGGATCTTGACTTAATCGCCTAGGTCACAAGGACGGTACAAACCTCTATAAAAAACCTCAATCTCAAGGTGTGCTACGTACTGAGATGCATGGCTGTTATTGAACAGTCGCTAGCGAGCAACCTCTGGGAACCTGCCGCACCTCACTTGTATTAGGCTTACCCAAACGAGTGGGGCTCTGCCTTGGTGGACTTCTATATCCCTAGTTATTCGTGGGAACACCATGAAAAGATCTGGAAACGTTGGCAGACTTACAACCGCCATCTCTAAGCGAGGAAGACCTAATACAAATACAGCAACGTCTGACCCCTCACTCGTTCCCATCCCTGGCCACCCCATGGGAGGAACGTAGGGCCCATCAACAAAGTGAGGTTTACACCGCTAAACACCTTGCCTGTAGCAGGACGGTTCGAGAATCCTTCCAGCCGAGGCCTTTTTCTGTGGAGCACCTGGAGTATAAGTTCGGGGTGGTAGAGGGCATGTTTAAAATTAGATCAGGGGCAGTCCTCATAACGTCATCCCCCAGCGCAGTCACGGGCATTGCTTTCGTATGACAAGCTGGGTAATGTTTCCGTTCCAGTAACACAAAAGCTTAAACATATTTCATAAAGACCTCTTGTTACAATCTGATGAACTAAGAGCAAACCTAGAGCAGCCAGACGTTTATTTTATCCGACGTATTTATAGGGGTTCGAAGGAGAACAGGGTTCCCATTGCCTTCATCTTCGCTTTCGAGGGTGATTGATTGCCCGAGGTCAAAGTGATAATATACCGGTGGATGTTAAACCCTACACTTCTCCCCCTATTCGTTAAGTGCTGTAGGTTTGGACATATGTCATTAAAGTCTGATGCCAATCCCACCTGCCAGGAGTGTGGACGTGAAACTCATCCCGACGTCCCGTTTATCCCTCATCCAGGCTGCGTCAACTGCAGCCAGCATCATGCGCCCTGCTCACAACATCGCACAGTTCCGCACGAAAACTTGGTCAGGTTGACGTGCTCAGAGGCTAAACGTTAGTACATCGCTAGGACAGACTGAACACGGAAAACAAATGTACTCTTTGTGAAATAGGAGTGTGTGAAAGCACCTGTGGTTCGAACATGGTAACTGGATCATATCATCGCACACTCGGCTGCAGAGTGAAAGTTTCATTATGGTAACTAGACGTTCGTATAGACCCCCCCGTGGCTCATACGCAGTAGTGGAACTTTCTCGGGAAAACTTTGAAGAAACTTCAGATATACATGGTTAGATTCAAATGTTCAAGATAGGTGGTAGGGACAGCGAATAAGGTGAATTATTCTACGTCTTTATCGGAAATTAACCTTGATGGGTCTGAGAACCGATTCGCTGAGATAATGTCTTTGATGTGCTGATGATACAGACCGGGACTATAAGACTCAGTTGGCGCAGAATAGGGAATCTGATGATACGTACATTACAGCATCAATGAATACAGCTTCAAACGAATATCAAGAAAAGGATTGGAGAACTTCTACCAAGCAGAGAACATAGTTTCTCAAGAATTAAGTCCTCCGACTGGAGAGATTAACCTGCCCTATGAGTGTTGGACACACTTCTCACAATATACTTAAATTACCGCCTAGAAAAAATGAGAAGTTCAGTGAGGCTTTTCAGGAATGATGCTGTAGTATATGGGAAGTCCAACGCTGAAAACAGTAGGGAAATGCAGGACGACCTGCAGCGTACCCAGGCTTTGTGCTGGGAGGTCATTAACCCTCACCGTAAACAAATGTGACCTAAAGCAAATACATAGCAACAAATGCCCTTTATCGGGTGACTAAGAAAGTGTAGAACAATCAACTGAAGCAATTACTTCACAATGTACCTGGGAGTGTTCATTAGGAAAGATTAGTTCATTGCGGGAAAAGCACGTGGCACACGGAGATACATTGGAAGAAACTTCTGGTACTATAGTTATATCAATAAACGAATTAGCTTACAAAACACTACAGTATTTGACTCGCTTATCAGTGAGTCTTACCAGATACTACTGATAGAAAAGATACAGACCCAGTCCAGCAGCACGCTTAGAGGTTAATTTAGAAAGCGCGAAACCATCACGAAGGTGATTGACAAAGGGCATCGACTAAAACAGAGGCGATGTCGGGAGTTCCACAGGGTAGTGTGAGTGGTCCTCTGTTGCATATTTACGTAAATGATTTGGTAGAAAAGCTAAGCAGCTGTCTTGTTTGCAGGTAGCTGTCATTTACCGTCTAGTGAAACCACGTGAAGATAAAAACCAACTGTAAAACTATCTAGATATCACTAGGGTGTAAAAAATAGCAATTAACTCCAAATAAGTGTGAAGTCGTCCACATAAGTACGAAAAGAAATCCGTTGAGCTTTGCTTAAAAGATAAATCAATCAAAAGTGAAGGCCGTAAACTCAACTAAATACCTAGGAATTACTATTACTTCAGACTTAAACTGGAAAGAGCACGTAGATAATGTCGTGGGAAAGGCGGACCAGAGATTGCGTTTTATTGGCAGAACCCTTAAAAGATAAAACAGAACTACTAAAGAAACTACATACACGACGCTTGTCCGTCCATTTTTGGAGTATTGCTGCCCAAGGTGGGATCCTTATCAGGTGGGTTTGACGTAGGACATCGAAAGAATCTAAAGGGTAGCTCGCTTTGTATTGGCACGATAAAGGGGAGACAGCATCACGAAAATAATCTGGGATGGAAATCATTAGAACGGCGTTTATAGCTGCGGCGTGGGCTACTTACGAAACACCAATCGCAAAAATTCTCCTCAGAATGCGAAAATGTTGACTCCCACTTACATAGGCATGAATGTTCAGAATAAAATACGAGAAATCAGAGCTCGAACAGATATTCAGGTTTTTCCCGCGCGCTATTAGAGAATGGAATGGGAGATAAATAGTTCAATGAAGCCTTTACAAGGCACTTAAATGTGATTTGCAGAGTATCCCATGCAGATGTTCTGCAATCACGGTATGAGTTTCAGTGAAGTTTGTGTGTACGTTTCTTGAAGTCATTCAGCCTTCTCGCACGGTTGTTGTTGTTGTTGTTAGTCCGGAGACTGGTGTGATGCAGCTCTCCACCCTATTCTATCCTGAGCAGGCCTCACCATCTCATAAGAATGGCAATCTACATCTATTTGAATGTGCTTACTGTGGTCATCTCTTGGTCTCCCTCTACGATTTTTACCCCACACTTCACGATTCCTCGATGCCTAAGAATGTGTCCCACCAATCGATCCCTTCTTTTAGTCAAGGTATGCAGAAATTATTTTTGTCCCCAGTTCTGTTCAGCACCTCATTAGTTACGCGATACACCCACCTAATCTTCAGCGTTCTGTAGCACCATATTTCGAAGGCCTCTATCCTCTTCCTGTCCGCCTCGTACGTATCTTGGGAAGTGGCGTACTTTTTAGGAAGAAAAAATGTTCAAATGTTTGTATAGTCTATGGGACTTAACTACGGGGTCATCAGTCCCTAAACTTACAAACAACTTACGAACTAGGGCGGCACAAATATCCATGCCCGAGGGAGGATTCGAACCCCTGACCGTAGTGGCCGTGCAGACCGTAACTGGAGCGCCTCAGTCTCCTCGGCCACCGCGGCCGGCTAGGAAGAAAAGCATTACAGGTTTTCTTGCATGTGTGCTTTCTGTTATTATCGTCTTTTTTGTCGCACGTATATCTTGCGAAAAAGAGAAAGCACATACGAAGGAAAACCTCTAATTTTCTTCCTATAGAGTACGTCAAAAGAGCAGGCAAAAATGACGTGACATTGGCACCCAAGAGTGGCGTTTATAAACTAACGAGTAATCTCTTACCAAATATTAAGAACCTGATGCCATTAAATTCAATTATAACGTAAGATACCAGTAACTTGAAACACCAAATTTTAGCTTGTGAAACATGTTTTGACAGTAATAAAATTACATAATCTTCATTGTTTTGGGGGTTGCCACGAAGTATTAAGACAGCGTATTAACATGTACTAAAATACATTACTCACGGTATTTTAACACTTAGTTCAAAAACAAGTTTTAGAATTTTTCTGAGTCACTTGATACGGATTAAAACAGATTTCGTTACTCATTTGAAACAAATTGACCATATTTTAGAGTATTTGAACTTCATTTTTCAGAAAGCACCGCAGAATCCAAATTATTAAAACACGCCTTTTGTTTTCACTTTTATAAATGTCATTGTTTAAATGTTTCTAAACGTCATAATCTGTGAATTTCATATCAAAATTAAATATTTGTATATATTATTTTAGTATGTAAATAAAATTTACATTTTTAGTGTTTCTTCTTGGACAGTGGACATCTGTAAGAGGTGCTAGGAGCATGTATTGTTGGCAAAGTGTCCAAAGAACTTGATCACACTATGTAATGGAGTGAGCAAAGAAGGCGGAACATTTGCTTCCTTTTACGAGTTTTTTGAAAACTGAAGTCATAATTTGTCGCTATGACTAATTTTGATTTGTCTGCTTAAAATCTGGAGCGCTCTGCCTTTGTGGAAATTACATTCGAAGACAGACCAACTGAACTTAGAATTTTCATCGAATTAATATTCCGCTACCATATGTACTCAATGTGCCATCTTTGTCGTATTTTCACAAAAGAGAACAGAATTTGAGCTTGAATGTTCATCTACATCTAGATAGATACTCTGCAAATCACATTTCAGTGCCTGGCAGACGGTTCAGTAACCACTTTCATAACTTTTCTCTACCGTTACATTCTCTAATAGCGCGCGGGAAGAAAGAACACTTAAATCGTTCCGTTTTCTATCTGATTTCTCTTATTTTATTGGGATGGTCATGTCTCCCTAAGTAGGTGGGTGCTAGCAAAATATTTTCACATTCAGAACTAAAAGTCGGTGATTGAAACTTCGCAAACAGACCACGCCGCAATGAATAACGTCTTTCTTTTAATGATTTCCACCCCAATTCGTGCAACATTTCCGTGACGCTTCCCCCCCCCCCCCCTCCCCGGTAACGTGATAAAACAAAACGATCTGCCCTTCTCTGAACCTTCTCAGTATCTTCCTTCAGTCCCACCTGGTGAGGGTCCCACAAGGGGCAACAGTACTCCAGGAGAGGACGCACAAGTGTGATATAGGCAGTCTCTTTGGTGGAGCTGGTGCATCTTCGAAGCGTTCTGCCTATGAAACGTAACCTTTGATTCGCCTTCCCCACAATATTTTCTGTGTTCTCTACAAAGTTGTTCGTAATTGTAACTCCTAGGTATATGGTAGAATTTACCTTATGGTTTGACTGATTTATCGCATAATGAAAGTTCAGTGGATTTCTTTTAGTGGTCATGTGTATTACTTCACACTTTATGGGTAGGAGGGATAATACACCTGTCATTTCACTATTTTGGATTTTCCGTTGATTTTATGAACATAACTTTCAAATGTTTGTAAACTTATTAAACCAAACTGATATGGTCAAAAGTCCTTCAACTTGCAAACTCCTTAGCCGCGGCGGAGTGGTAAAGCGCATTGAGGCGCTATGCTCAGATGCGCGAGGCCATTCACCGTCGGGGGTTAGTCCCTCTCGGACATGGATGTTGGTGTCGTCTCTAGTGTAAGGTAGTTCATGAGTAGTTCGCAGGTTTAGAGACGGATGATCCCGTAGTTAAGTCCCTTAAGCTTCACACACATTTGAACATTTTGCAAACCACTTTAACTTCCACCAAGGACACGACATACCTGCATTCCCAAGGGAGGACTCCAGCCTCTGGTAGTAGTCGCCCAGTCATTACCATAATGCCTTAGACCACGCGCCTTATGAACATAAATTTGCTACTAGTTTACATAGCTCTTTCGTGTTACGTCCGTTCTCTTGTGTATCTCGCTAAACGGCTATGTAGGTGACATTACACATAGGGAGGTTAGCAGTAGCAGCAACAGTAGTAACCATGTTTGGAACAGGAAACGATGGTTCGACAAATCAAGCGGAGTCATGTGAAGCATGAAACATGGATGGAGATATAACCTGTTTCAGTAGCTTTATTTCGTGGAATTATCGTCCCTTAAGCATTCCTGCAGACTGCACAGGTGTAGCAGCTGAGAAATGTCTTGAAACCACCAAATGTTATTACATTAATAATTGTTCGTTTCAAACACCTACAGGTTGAAGAGTTTCCTTCACATAAATTCGTAAACATTAACATTAATAGCTTCGGGCGGTTTTAATAAGTTTTTCGGTAAATTTTCTCAACTTTGCTTACACATCATCAATCTGAGGTGTAAACGGTAAAAACATGCAGTATTTGCCTGTCAACAATAAAGGGGGCCTTTCCGAAGGGGGTTAGAGAAAGTCATGAAAGACTCTGGCTTTGCCCCCCCAGGGGGCCCACAGTTCTTTTGTGGGTACGTGTGTGGCGCGCACGGGGCCCCGAGCCGGAGCAGCCTTTCTTCTGCCCCAGGCTGCTTCACTTTCCCTCCCGGTTTATGCCTTCGCCCGGAGACGGGCATATTTCGTGAGATACGGTGGTTCTTGTTGTGGTTTTTCTTCCTTCGTTCCTTCCTTTCTTACCCTTCGTTTTCTGTCTTTCTCTCCTTGAACTCTCCTAGCCTTCTCCTCATTAGTCTCCGCCTCGGCGTTTGAGACACTTCTTTTTTTTTTCCTTCTTTCTCCTCCTTTCCTATCCTCTTCTTCTTTCCTCCCTGTGCGTGTCTGAAGGCCGACCCACGCATTATCGTGCGTAGCAGGTGACGGGGTAACGCGTAATTCCCCGCCCCGGGTAGACAAATAAGGCACGTACGTACCCCCTGGTAAAGGCCAGGCCCAGGGAGGGGTGATTACCCGAGCTGGTACCTTCCGAACGTGCCGATTGGTCCCTCCGTCAGTTCTCGGGAGGTGTGACCTGAGGTGTGAACAATCACCTAAGGCGGGTAAGCCCTCGGAGAGGGCCCCCACTAGGAAGGAGCGCGCCATCGGAGACGCCGGTAATCAAGGGGGACACTTCCGCGATGACTTCCTTATCTTCTTTCGTGACGTTGACCCATAAACGTAAGTTAGACTCGCCTCAGCCTAAAAAGACTCTGCCTAATGTACATAAATTTCTGGTTGTCTTTCGCACCGACGGAAAGGATTTCAATTCTGTCAATCCTTTCGTTATACAGAAAGGTGTAGATGCAATTGCTGGCCCTGTTAAAACCTGTTCACGTCAGCGCAATGGCACATTGTTGCTGGAAGTGGAAAGTGCCTTCCAAGCCCAAAAACTGATACGTACTACGTTGTTGCACACTTTTCCAGTTAAGGTCGAAGCGCACCGCACACTAAACTCGTCACGGGGGTAGTCTTCACGAGATCCCTTGACGGGTTGTCTGATGAAGATATCCAATCGTATATGTCCGATCAGGGTGTGACAGCCGTCCACAGGGTCATGAAAAAGGTCGATAAGCATCTGACACCGACTCGTACTGTATTTTTGACGTTCGACAGAGTTGACTTCCCGTCGAAGGTCAAAGCAGGGTATGAGGTCATCTCCGTCCGCCCTTATGTACCTAACCCAACGCGCTGTTTTCAGTGCCACAGGTACAACCATACCCGTGAACATTGCCCAAATGCAGCAAAGTGTGTCACTTGTGGTAGGGACGCCCATGAGGGGGATTGCCCACCTCCGTTCCCTCACTGCCTAAACTGCAACGGTGACCATGCGGCTTCCTCTCGCGACTGCCCTGTATACAAGGATGAGAAGGTAATCCAGCAAATTCGGGTTACGGAGAAGGTATCGACATCTGCCGCTCGTAAGTTGTTGGCGAGTCGAAAGCCCACTGTCCTCCCAGCGGGTACATACAGTAAGGTACTCACCTCAACTCGACCTACCAAGGATTCCAGTACCCAGACATGTGACTTCACTTTCGCTGACACAGTTGTGTGATCCGCCAGCCCGAAGATTGCCCGTTCCACGTCCCCGCTCCCTCTTGCTGCTTCTAGGGTACAGTCTTCGTCAAACTCTAGTAAACCGCGGGCACCTAAACAAGATGCCCGGACCTTAAAAAAGGAACCCGTCGGTGAGGATTTTCTGCGTTCTCAGGCTTCCCAACCGTCAACTGCCTCTTCCCGCCGTCACTCTTCCAAAAGAGCTGACAAGAAAAAGAGTTCCTCTCCTTCCCCGCCGAGGCGTGACCCATCTGTCACGCCGTCCAACAGTTGCCGGCCTCGGCCGTCTTGTTTCACCGGGACGCTCCGTTTGCCGGGCGCCCGGCCCTTTACCGGCGGTGGAAACTGCCCCTCCTGATCAACTCAGGGAGGTGGCAGGCGCGTCGGTCGAACCAATGGAACATGACCCTTTGCCCCCAGACAGCGATAGCAGTGCTCCCTCGAAACCCGGTCCTCAGCGGCCGTCGAGGTGACCCCGCTCGCTACTTGGTTTTTATCCTTATTTCTTCTCATTTTTATCATGGCGCTCCTTCAATGGAACATTCGCGGCATTCGTTCTAATCGGGAGGAGTTAAAACTACTCCTTCGATTGCACTGCCCGCTTCTAGTCTGCCTCCAGGAAACTAAGTTGCGTCCACGTGATCGTGCAGACTTTCCACACTACACCTCTGTGCGGTTCGACCTGCCACCCGTGGAAGGTGTCCCAGCCCATGGAGGGGTTCTGATGCTCCTTCGAGACGACGTCTATTTCCATCCCATTTCCTTGCACACTCACCTACAGGCAGTTGCCGTCCGCATCACCTTATCCACATTTACCTTCTCCCTCTGTAATATATATTCGCCATCGTCATCTGCCCTTACTAGGGCAGATGTGCTAAACCTTGTTGACCAGCTCCCTTCACCTTTCGTGTTGGTAGGCGACTTTAATGCCCACCACCCCCTATGGGGCTCTCCGGCACCTTGTCCGAGAGGCTCCCTTTTGGTGGACATTCTCCACCACCTCGATCTTGTCTGCCTCAACACCGGTGCACCGACCTTCCTTTCTGACACAACACACACTTATTCCCATATAGACCTCGCAATATGCACTCCTCAGCTTGCCGGTCGGTTTGAGTGGTATGCACTTTCTGACACGTACTCGAGTGACCATTTCCCTTGTATCATCCACTTCCTACATCACTCCCCATCTCCACGTCCCACCAGTTGGAACATTTCTAAAGCCGACTGGGGGCTTTATTCTTCCATGGCTGTTTTTCACAGTCAGAATTTTCCCAACTGTGACAGTCAGGTCGAATACCTCACAGAGGTTATTCTCACTGCTGCTGAACGTTCCATACCTCGTACATCCTCTTCTCCACGTCGTGTCCAGGTCCCTTGGTGGACTGCAGCCTGCCGCGACGCGCTTCGAGCCCGGCGCCGTGCTTTACGCACCTTCCGCCGCCACCCAACTTTGGAGAATTGCATCAATTACAAACGTATGAGAGCGCAGTGCCGTCGTATCATAAACGACAGCAAGAAAGCTTGCTGGACTGCTTTTACTAGTTCTTCTAACCGTTTTACTCCCTCCACGGTTGTCTGGGGTGGCCTACGCCGTTTGTCCGGCATCAAGGTCCACTCCCCGATTCCTGGCCTGACCGTGGAGAACGCAGTCCTCGTGGACCCAGCTGATGTTTCAAACGCATTGGGTCGTTTCTTTGCGGAGGTTTCGAGCTCTGCCCATTACCACCCTGCCTTTCTCCCTCGCAAACAGGTAGAGGAGGCACGGCCGCCTTCTTTCCGCTCTTTTAATCGTGAAAATTATAACGTCGCCTTCACCATGCAGGAGCTAGATCGTGCTCTCGCCCTGTCCCGGTCTTCTGCTCCCGGGCCCGATTCCATTCATATTGAGATGCTGAAGAACCTCTCTCCTGCGGGCAAGTGCTTTCTTCTTAGTACCTACAATCGCATATGGACTGAAGGTCATGTTCCCACAAGTTGGCGTGAAGCCATTGTTGTCCCCATCCCCAAACCAGGGAAGGACAAACACCTTCCTTCCAGTTATCGCCCCATTTCTCTGACGAGCTGCGTCTGTAAGGTGATGGAACGCATGGTTAACGCTCGGTTGGTCTGGCTCCTCGAATCTCGCCGCCTCCTGACTAATATCCAATGCGGTTTTCGTCGACACCGCTCTGCTGCTGACCACCTCGTTACGTTGTCGACCTTCATTATGAACAACTTTCTAAAGAAGCGTCAAACAGTAGCCGTGTTCTTCGACTTGGAGAAGGCATACGATACCTGTTGGAGAGCGGGTATTCTCCGCACATTACACACATGGGGCCTTCGGGGCCGCCTTCCTCTTTTCATTCAAGCGTTTTTGGCGGATCGCAAGTTCCGGGTACGGGTGGGCTCTGTTTTGTCAGATACCTTTTGCCAGGAGAATGGGGTACCACAGGGCTCCGTCTTGAGTGTGGCGCTCTTTGCCATTGCAATCAATCCGATCGTGGACTGCCTTTCAGCCGACGTCTCCGGATCTCTTTTTGTTGACGATTTCGCAATTTATTGTAGCGCCCAGCGGACGTGTCTCTTGGAGCGTTCTCTCCAACGCTGTCTTGACCGTCTATATTCCTGGAGCATCGCAAACGGCTTCCGATTCTCCACTGAGAAAACTGTGTGTATCAATTTTTGGAGATACAAGGAATTTCTTCCACCTTCTCTACGTCTCGGCCCTGTTGCTCTCCCTTTCGTGGAGACTACGAAATTCTTGGGACTCATGTTGGATCGGAAACTTTGCTGGTCCACACACGTGTCCTACCTGGCTGCCCGTTGTGCCCGATCCCTTAACGTTCTTCGTGTCCTCAGTGGCACGTCATGGGGAGCGGATCGTACCGTCCTGCTTCACCTTTACCAGGCCATTGTTCAGTCGAAGCTCGACTATGGAAGCCTTGTGTACTCTTCAGCGCGGCCGTCGATTCTCCGCCGTCTCAACTCTATCCACCATCGTGGATTACGTCTGGCGACCGGTGCATTTTATACCAGCCCTGTTGAAAGTCTGTATGCCGAGGCTGCTGTATTACCCTTGACCAATCGACGTGACATACTCTTGTGTCGGTACGCATGCCGCCTACGGTCGATGCCCAACCATCCATCTTACAGATTATTTTTTGACGACTCACTCGATCGCCAATATCAGTTGTCTGCGATTGCCTTGCTTCCACCGGGAGTTCGGTTTCGCCGCCTGCTACAGCGGCTCGATTTTACCCTTCCTTCCACCCTTCGGTTGAGCGAAAGCCCATTGCCACCGTGGCATCAGGCCCAGGTTCACACACACCTCGAACTTAGTTCGCTCCCCAAGGAGAGCACTCCGGATTTTGTATTCCGCTCGAGGCTTGTCGAACTCCGTTCGCGGTTCGATAATGCCGTATTTATTTACACTGATGGTTCCAAGAGCACTGCCGGTGTCGGATCTGCCTTCGTCGTCGGGGACAACCGTTTCCAATACAAGCTCCCTGACCGGTGCTCAAACTTCACGGCTGAGCTTTTCGCCCTCCACCAGGCCGTTTTGTATACCTGCCGCCACCGCCACCCTTTCTATGCCATATGTTCTGACTCCCTTAGTGCCCTGCAGAGTCTTAAGGACCCTTTCTCGAACCATCCTCTCGTGTATCGGATCCAACGCTCCCTCCAGTTGCTGGCGGATGACAGCTGTCACGTTTCTTTCCTGTGGGTCCCTGGCCATGTGGGTGTGCCCGGGAATGAGGCCGCCGACACAGCAGCCAAGGCAGCAGCTCTTTTGCCTCGCATGGCTACCTTTTGCGTCCCATCGGACGATGTTCAACGGGCTCTTCGCCGGAGTATCGTGTCGCAATGGCACAGTGTGTGGCTTTCACTGTACAACAATAAATTGCGAACTGTCAAACCGATCCCGACCGCTTGGAGGACATCCTCACGCCCCTCTCGGCGGGAGGAGGTCATCCTGGCTCGGTTGCGGATCGGTCATTGCCGTTTCAGCCACCGTCACTTGCTATCCGCCGAACCTGCACCGCTATGCTCCTGCGGTGAACTGCTGACAGTGCGACATGTTTTACTGACTTGTGTTAATTTTAATCATCTCCGTGTAGCCCTTCACTTTCCGTCTACTCTGGAGGAAATTTTAGCGGATGACACACGAGCAGCTGCTCGAGTTTTGCGTTTTATCAACTTGGCCAACTTATCCAAGGATATTTAACTCTTTTAATTGTCTTTTATCTTTCGTTTTTAGCCTCTTGTTGCTGTTCTGACAGTCTACATTTTTTTAGATCATAGCGAATCTATGTTCTTGGCTGGGCGCTAATGACCATAGAAGTTGTGCGCCCTAAAACCACAAAAAAAAAAAAAAGAAACTCTGGCTTTGCTATGGAAAAATTCCGTTATTAATATATTTATTGAAGTCTTCGGCATTAGACGAAGCAGTAATTTATGTGGAATTGTTATGAAAACGTATCTGGAAAGTTCAGAATGTGGCTGGATGGGTAGTCACAGGAAATTGTAAGAAACATTAACAGAAAAATACAGTAAAAGAAATGTATCACGTACTGAATCAAAATCAGCTGTAAAATTTAACACGTGAAAATTTCGTGCTAGAGCGGGACTCTAACCCGGATTCCCGCTTTCACCATCTGTCGCATTAACAGATGTCCACGTACGCTTCCCGGATCGAATTCCATATAGAAACACTGTCTCCAGCCCACGAGTGCTCGAACATTTTGGTGAAGTTCCTCACAGAACGAGATACACTAAAATTGTCGCAAGCTTTGCTGTGGCTCATTTAAAAACCATAAGTGTCCATCTTCATTGATCGACACTTCATTGGAAATGCATGTATGACGCAATGACATCTGCTACGCATCAGTAAACACGGACACTGCATAGCGTACGAGACAAAGGCCTCATTTACTCCACGGTTTGTCACTGTACAAGCGTGTTTGATTAGTAAATGGGCCGTAATTGTGAGAGTGGTAGCTACTAAATTCCCCGCCAGTCTTCATGACGTGCGGTGTATGTTGCGCGAGCGGATAACGTATGAGGCGGCTTCGGCGAGCGCTGCTGCTGATGACGTAACGACTGCAGCGCGCAATGTGTGGGGGACGTATGGCCTGGGGCGCAGCACCCTCTCCCCTGCAAGCAGCGCCCCACACAGCGCAGCTTTCACATAATTGTGCGCATCGCTCCCTCTACACTGAATATAATTTAACGAGGAAGATTTGGGTTGAAGTCTCGTCGATATCGTGGTCATTAGTAGCAGAAGCTCGGATTTCTTGCTAATGAAGTGAATGGAAGTCGGACGTGCCACCTGATACGAATGAAGCCAACATTTGCCTGGAGTGATGGAGGGAAATCACGGAAAATCCTACGATGGCCGTATAGTCGGGATTTTTATGCTAAAAAGGGCTTGAATAGGAAAAATAAGGGGAGAGATGAAACCTCTTGCAATGGTGTTTGATGGCGTAGTTAACATAAGTCTCCGTCAATGTCGTCCGAAGCATGACTAGGTGACCTGAACCCATGTCCCACGGCACCACATACCTTGATTCCTGGGGCAACGTGCCTCCACAAATTTGTTTCCTACGCCCTTGTCTCCAAACCATCTAGACGATGGTCATGAAGACTGGAAAAGCGGAATTAATCACTGAACACGATGCGACGCTGTCGAGTCTCCATATCTTCCGGGTACGTCACCTCTCCAACAGAATAAACAATTATGGCAAAAGTCGGTGCTCTGCCAAACAAGTGAGGCGCATCTATAAACGTTTGCCTAAAATATTTGGAATATTCTTGCCTCCGCTGCTGGTAGGTGTAATCATACATCTAAAAAAAACACACGAAAATTTATGCCCGGGCTGGAACTCTACCCTGGGTTTTTTGCTTACTGGGCAGTTGTGCTAACCCTTGCACCACCAGGTATACAGGCGTCACAGACCATCAGACTAATGAAGCACGTGCCCCTTTCGTCCCAAATTTCTATAAACTACGTTAAACTGTACTCAATGGCTGGCATCTAAACCTGTACGCCCGTCAAGAGAGCGGTCGTCGTGTATATACGCACCGTGCAGGTGTATAGCTCCTGTGCCTGGCTGGTGCAATGGTTGGCACAATTGCCTTGTAAGGAGACGACTCGGGTTAGTCCCAGTCCCGAAATAAATTTTCAGATGTCCATATTTGATTACAGCACCTACAAACAGCTGAGACAAACTAAAATTGGCATTAAGAATGTTGCATCACCGGGCGACGTGGACAAACGTGTCCGAAAGAAGTCACAATTTCTAAATTGTAAAGTCTCCCTGTCGAGAAGTGGAGCGTTTTTTCAGTGCGCATACAAGAGGACCGATCTCCAGGTGAGAATACAGGGTCACCTGGGAGCCATGGAATAATGTTCGATGTAGGACGATACATGGTTTGGGTCAGGCAGGATGCGTACTTGGGTAGTCCTTGCAGGTATGTTTGAGTGGTGACTGGGTGGCGCACGCTTAGCGCCACTGCCAACTGAGCAGGTCGTCACGGCTGGGAATCCCAACCCGGCACAGATTTTGATAGGTCAATGTTGTATCATTGCAACACCCGCAAGCTTCCGGGAAAAATGTAAAAACAGTTAAAAACGCATTACGAATAGGTGCAGCGTCACATGTCGACGTCTATTATTTCGGACTATATATTCCTGGCAGAAATCTGCCGCTTGTGAAGGGAACCGATGCGGTGACAGTCGTATTAATCTCTTCGTCGTTGCCAAAACGCTGGCCAGAGGACACAGTTGTTCAGATGCAAGAAAAGAACTGCTGAATGATCACTACCGGTCGAACGTAACTAAAATAGCTGGTGTGAGCAGAGTCGTATCGGCACGAGCACGGTCATGCAGCCGCGGTGGAGTAACATTGAAAGGCGCCTTGCTGCGGAGCGCGCTGCTCCTCGTCGCTAGAGGTCAGTCCTTCCTCGGGCATGAGTGTGTTTGTTGTCCTTAGCGTAAGTTACAGTAGTTCGTAAGCCTAGGGACTGATGACCAGAGTAGTAAAGTCCTATAGATTTACAAACAGTTGAACTGTCATGGAGCAGCACAACAGCTACAGTAAACAATCCGTGCTTCTGGTTGTGAATGGCACGCCTCTGGCCAGCATTTTTACAACGTAAAAGTACGCCACTGTACGTAATAAAAGATAAATTCTGGTAGGAGGTACCCAGATAGTTAGTTTTACTGCTAAAATTAAGCTTTATGTAACAAACAGGTCCGTGTGAACTACCGTCTACTCCCTGCTGGAAAACCTGGTTCCGTGGCCCTCATTGAGAACGAACTTGGTTCAAATTACTTTAATAACAAAGTTAGCGATACAGTGGCCAATATACATAGCAGCTCACACGGAATTACACACAGGCATTAATAAACAAGCCACCACAATTAGTTATTTCATAAAGGTGGCTAAAGGAAAACATTTATGGCTGAACGGAACTTAAACATAAACAATTAAATCTGGGCTGGTTCTCAGCACTGGTGAAAACCATATTAAATAAAAGGGGAAGATGCTCGAAAACTACGATTTATAGGCAAGTCAGTTACGCTGAACGTGTTTATTCAGGTCGAATGCAAGCAAAATAGAGGACCAATTTTGTTAATAAAATAAAAAGCATCCCATGTACATGGTCTAAGACTGACGGTGCCTCCTCCCCTCACCCATGGTGAAACCACTCCGTCTGCAGATGGACATACATATAATTTGGACTGAGTACGTCTGTGGCTGACCTGAGGCCGGGTAGTTTTGCCACTATAGTGCTGTATTGTGTAGGGAGGCTCTCCGGTCACGACACACCTGAAGGGCTCTGGAGTACAATACGCTGAGGCAGTAAAATTTGGCGTCGTTCTGGTCTGCACATGTGCCTGTGTTTATGGAACACCGGGGAGGGCGTGTGGAAGGAGCCTGGCGTGTTGAACAATAGCTCTTGTATTCCATTGGTTGGACCATTAAGCAAAATTTGATTGGCTTGACATCACCGATGGGAGAGGCTTTAGAGGAATATTTGAATTGTGAAATTTTGGTGTAGACTCTAGAGAGAATTAACTCTAGTCTGGGTCGCGTACCTGGCCGGATCGTGCTGTCTTAGCCTCTGGCTGGAGCTGTTTTATCCAGATCGTGTACTTCGTGCAGAAAGCACACTGAAGTAATTCAGTCAGGTGTTAGTCCTGCGTGGCTACTGCAGCATAAATTGAAACTTAATATTCTGAAGTGCGTGTTCGCTGTCAGCTACACCACTCGTAATCAGAATTTTACCGTTACTTGAAAAGTTATTTTTACTATAGTATTGTCGTTGGCTTAACCGACAAAAGCTGTTCTACTTGTGTCAATCCACATTCGCGATCGCCGCGGTCAACATTGCACTGCCATCAGCTGGTGTTCGCTAACTCCAACGCTGTTTTACAGAAGGACGGTAAGGTTGCGCCAACGCATCTGCTGAGGAAGGGGAGTGGTTAGGTGGGAGTTTATCGTGTGCCAGAGGGGACGTTTTTGTAGATCAAATTAGTCTGGGGTCAGTTGGGGTTAAATTTCACTTGTTGATTTTATACTTCGTGGTTTTGCCACTTCCCTCCTGTGACTTAGCCAGTCGAAACCTTTACATTCGTGTAGCAACCTTAATTTCTATTTTATGTAAAGTAATCCATTTTGATATTAATGGCATTTTATTTTCTTTTAAACTGATCTTTTTGATTATATAGGGCATTTGGTCACATTTGTGTTGTATTGGTAATGCTGTTTATTCAAATTTGTGCCTACATCATTTCAACCACCTTTGATAAATGTTTTGGAGGGAAAATTCTTTTAAAATTCTTGAACAGCTAGGTAGTTCAGGTCAAAATATTTCAATTACACAGCGTATGCAATATTGCCAACTATTGTTATTGACAAATGAAAAGCTTCCATGTCGCCACTGCATACAGTTACTGGCAGTCTATAGAAAATTCACTTCAGATGTATTTGTTTTTAGTTTTTAATATTTAATGTAAATGCTAGTGGCGGCCCTTAAAACTGATTTCAGAAGTATGTTACAAGCAACATGATTGCATCAATTTAAGAAAGTAATTTCACAGATGAAAAGTAGTTCTCGCTCATTTCAGTGGCTATTTGTACATCATTTTGATTTGTAAAGCAATTACAATCTGTATGTGATTTACATATTGTCGCGTTGAAATGGGAGCAGGCTTGACTTCGAAGGCAACTGAACACAACACTTACTGAAATCACGTCTATTACCAACTTAACGTACACGCAGCACTGACTGCCTCTCGGACAGAGTGCTCTATTTATACACAGACAATATTTATTAGAAATTAGAACAGTTAACATACAGGTAAAATTTACAAGTGAACATAAGATGAAGAAACTTATGGAATTGTTAATTACAAAGAAATTTTCGCCGAAGGGCGGGATTGAACCGGCGACCTTTAGCACCGCAGTTTTTTTATCGGTGACGCTATCCCCTGCGCCACGCCGGCTGTCTGTACGTGGCGTCTCGCGGAAATATACCACATCCTTTCAATTGTAATTGCCAAATAAAGCTAAGGGGGAGAGCCACTACTAAAGCCACACTAATTGGCTTCAGACTAGCCAGTACTAAGTGTACGATGTAATAGTTTTAGAAACTTAAGAGAATTCTGCAGACCGCAATTACAGTAAGGGGAGGTACAAATAGCAACTCTCGCCTTCCCTTGCGGATGACTACGCTTGGCGCATCGTGGCATCGAAAGTTTTAGTTCTGTGTTGGACGTCTGCCGTCTGTGAATGGAAACACCGTGTGATAAGAGATTAACCAAACGTTCCGTCGACATCGTCGTCATTAGAGACGCAGCACATGCTATCAGTGGCAGGGAATGAAATCTGCCGTGCTTATGTAAAGGAGCCATCCATTTACCTGTAGTGATTCAGAGAAATCACGTGAAACCTAAATCAGGTTAGTCTGAGGCGGTCTTGAACCCCGTCCTTCAGAATACGGGGTCCAATGTGTGACCACTGTGGCAACTTGCTCGGTGTGACATCTCGAGCTCTTAGTTTGAAAGATGACAGTCTGTCGTCTTCCATATATTTTTATAAAATTTTTGATGTTGCTAGATTAGCATTTTGTTAAAACTAGAACCACACTCTTTTCAAGGCGAGAGTAATAGCATTGTATTTGTTTTCAAATATTAGTTTCTGAAGTGTTAGTTAATATTGCTAGCATTTTGTTTTAATAATTTATTATTGTCCCTGTGAGAATGTTTACATGTTGAACTTTTAAATGGATGTGCGAGAGTTTAATGGCTGTGTGGATGTGGGTAGTGATAGATCACTATGCATGGTTCTCTCTGGCTCAGTCGATAGTTACCAACCCCTGCTGCTGATGCGGCCAAAGAGGTTTCTACACCCTTTGGTTACAAGCTAGTAGACGAGCCTTCTCCAGAGCAAATCACACTTTTCTCTCCCCACCACCGCTGTACTGCACTTACCGGTAGTTTTCCTGCTTGGTGGCCGCTCTGACTTCACTTTGTGCTGCGATTGTGGTGAGGTAAGGTTGGTTCTACTCGTGTCTGCAGAGATGGTAGCGATTCATTCTCGTGTTTAACTTCGACTCTTTAACTTAGAATCATTTCTCAGAATATTTTTTTCCGATCGTGCACGGAAATGTTAGTTTCTCATTCTAGTGATTTCCAACAGATATATACACTGTTACTAGTTGCAGTTCGATAATGGCCTGATATGTTAAAACGTTTTGTGATCATGTGGCGTTGTATGAACTCTAAATACTTCCTAGCTTTGTGGGGGCCCGATTTCTAATAGACTTTACAAAATGAACATAAAGTGCATGTAAAAGCTTTCTCATCGTTTCTTCCGTGAGTGATTTGTTCAACGTGGTTGGTTCTTAAAACAAAGCGGCGCCTGCTTCTGCGTCGCTTCAGCAGGCTGATTTTGGCGAGTTTCGCTGTTGCATTGCGTGTGTGTGTGTGAGCGAGTGAGTTGTTTGCAAATCCTACTCCCTCCAGGCGGTTCGGCAGAATGCCTTGGAAGCTACTTCAGAGAACTTGCCGCCAGCAACTCCCCCCCCCCCCCTCGCGGAACCACAAAAGTGCCGATCTGTTGGTGTGACCAGCGCCTTCCGTTTCTGAAGACAATTCCCATCGACGAACGGCGATACTCACAATGTCATACTCCAGTGAACAGAAATTTACCTCCACAATTCCTGTCCTGTGATAACTGAAAGACAAATGAAATATATTGAATATAAACAAGATAATCCTATTTATATCCTTCCGGAATAAATCCAATCAATAGTGTCCAAATAAAATTAAGAAAATAATTCTGAAATAGCACTACCTCACTTACCAGGAGAAACTGCGCCTTTTCCACTGTGCGATGTAGTTTCTGCGTCTTGCACTAGAGGCAAATGCGAAAATTTTCAGAAAATTGACTATGCGGTAGCCCGTAAGTATTATCTACCGTTTTTGGGTGCAACCCTTAAGGAGTAGCAAGAGTGCAATCCAAAACGCATGTTGGTTTTGGGGATGAATACGCAATAAAAGTAACGTAATTATATAAATGCAATAACATAATGTGGCGTAAGGTCTCAAAAGACGAAAATTTTTAAATGATACAGGTTGCATAGACATCTGATCAGTTTTTACCCTGTTCAGTTCGTAACTGGTGGTAGGTTTTGTCAATAACGAACAGAATATTTGATTTCAAACTACCATTGTCTTCCCAATTTAAAAGTAAAACATGACTGGAAAATGTTAAATTTATTGTTGTGAGGGGGAAGCAGTACTAACTTCTCCGTCCGCAAATAAAACCCTAGTAAGCTTGTATCGTGCACGTCTTTAAGGCGGCTATTGCATCCTGGAATAAAGTGGCATACTCGTGTCTCGCCGTGTGACGATTCTGAACGGGAACTCCCTCACCCGTATGACATAAAGTGATAGATGCGGCTTCCCACCCGTGCAGTCTTGAGATCCGCGGCCAGGTTTCTCGTTACCTATACCTCAAGCACGCCTGTCTCCTTCGGCGCTCTGCGCATGTCGTTCTTCGGCCGCTGAACCAGCAACGAGTGTGGATTATCTGCAGTACTCATTTTGGCCCACTTTAGGTTTCGGTAGTAACACTAAAAGTGGGTCTTTGCTCGAAATTTAAATGAAAATAACGGCTTAACCGTTCATGACACGAAAATTGAAAAACAGAATTTATAGAGGAGAAAATTCTCTAAAACTTTGTACCCTTGTTTTTTCGTATCTCGTATCGTTTGAGATTTGCAAAAATAATGGAGTTTTGACACCCTCCATTGAATTAACGAAAACCAGCCGTCAGCAGGTATCACATAAGATTCCTCGCTCAGAACTCGCTGGTATACGCCATCTTGCGTTGCGTATTTGATGATTTTCTTACTGGAACTTACACGTGGTCATTTCAAAGCAATGGCGCACTGAAGCATTAACAAACACTTCGTTCTCTGTACAATAAATGATCTAGTGTCTGCAAATGCCATATTAGCATCAGTTAACAACGGCCAACAATAGTAAAAGATTATAGAACGTAACCCCTAACTGTTAGCCGTAGCGTAGTGGGCAATGCGTTGAATAATGACGCTAAAGGTATGTGGTTCGGAACCCGCCACTACTTAATTTTTTTCCTAAAAGGGTTTGACACTTAATTTATTATTTAGATTATTAAGTTGGTCCAAAACGTTTGCAAAAACGTATAAAAATAAAAATCTAAAGTGTGCCGTAAAACGTCAGTGCGATTTTTCTTTCGTAGTTTTTGAAACTTCAGGAACGTCGCTAGTAGTATGACAAGGTGTTAAACTGATGCTGTTCGTGCTTGTAAAAGAATGAAATGGATATAGTGTGCAAGACAATAGAGTGCAAAGCGATGCGTTGAGTGATG
Organism: Locusta migratoria; assembly: GCA_026315105.1. Classification (NCBI taxonomy): domain Eukaryota; kingdom Metazoa; phylum Arthropoda; class Insecta; order Orthoptera; family Acrididae; genus Locusta; species Locusta migratoria. The sequence continues at coordinate 731,679,420 of CM048755.1, read as the reverse complement.
GGAGCTGAAGCGGCCGCGACAAGCTATAGAAGGCAGCGTATTGTGGGCTAGCGCCCGCGGCAGAGCGGGGCCGCACAATGTGCGGGGAATGCGGCCGTGGGAAATCCGCAGCCCAATTACACGGCAGACACGCACGCGCCCCTATCCGCAGGCCTACCAACGCTCCGGCACACTGCCGACCCCCTCGCTCACTTCAACGGAGGTAACCACTCGAGCCAAGGGGAAAAATAAAGTACCGCATCGTTCACAACATATTGACTTTCTTCACTAGCATCTTTACTGGGATTCGTATCAGAGGAGCGGGTGGTGATTCAAACTCTGCACGTAAATTGACATCCAACGTAGGCGTAGTCAGGATTAGATTTTGGGAGCGGTGTTAAACAACTGCATATTTGAAGTGTACACTTCATTCTAAAGGTCACTAATACAGTCCATACGAGGGTCGGAACTAAGTGGCAACTATGCAATGGAAACTACTATTATCGCTGATAGCACACGTTGACATACCTTACCTCCGAGCGGTGACTCGCTGTCCCACGTCGCCGGCGTGCACACAATCGAGGGAAAAAGTCGCTTGCGAGCGAGCGGTCTAACCTAACCGTGTTTTCGGAACAGGAACAACGGAGTTAGGTAAAGTTCAGTCTCCGCCTCGGCGTTTGAGACACCTTTCCTTCTTTCTCTTCACTTCCTCTGTTCTTCTTCTTTCCTCCCTGTGCGTGTCTGAAGGCCGACCCACGCATTACCATGCGTAGCAGGTGACGGGGTAAAGCGTAATTCCCCGCCCCGGGTAGACAAGTAGGGCACGTACGTACCCCCTGGTAAAGGCCAGGCCCAGGGAGGGGTGATTACCCGAGCTGGTACCTTCCGAACGTGCCGATTGGTCCCTCCGTCAGTTCTCGGGAGGTGTGACCTGAGGTGTGAACAATCACCTAAGGCGGGTAAGCCCTCGGAGAGGGCCCCCACTAGGAAGGAGCGCGCCATCGGAGACGCCGGTAATCACGGGGGACACTTCCGCAATGACTTCCTTCTCTTCTTCACTGACATTGACCCAGAAACGTAAGATAGACTCGCCTCAGCAAAAGAAGACTCTGCCTAATTTGCCGAAATTTCTTGTGTCGCGCACCGACGGAAAAGACTTCACTTCTGTCAATCCTTTCGTTATACAGAAAGGTGTTGATGCAATTGCTGGCCCTGTTAAAACCTGTTCGCGTCAGCGCAATGGCTCATTGTTGCTGGAAGTGGACAGTGCTTTCCAAGCCCAGAAACTTATCCGGACTACGTTATTGCACACGTTTCCAGTCAACGTAGAAGCGCACCGCACACTCAACTCGTCACGTGGGGTAGTTTTTACGAGATCCCTTGACGGGTTGTCTGATGACGACATCCGGTCCTATATGTCCGATCAGGGTGTGACAGCCGTCCACAGGGTGATGAAAAAGGTCGATAACCAGCTGACACCGACTCGTACTGTGTTTTTGACATTCGACAGAGTTGACCTCCCGTCGAAGGTCAAAGCAGGGTACGAAGTTATCTCAGTCCGCCCTTATATTCCAAACCCAACGCGCTGCTACCAATGCCACAGGTACAACCATACCCGTGAACATTGCCCACATGCAGCAAAATGTGTCACTTGTGGTAGGGACGCCCATGAGGGGGATTGCCCACCTCCGTCCCCTCACTGCCTAAACTGCAACGGTGACCATGCGGCTTCCTCTCGCGACTGCCCTGTATATAAGGATGAAAAAATCATTCAGCAAATTCGGGTTACGGAGAAGGTATCGACATCTGCCGCTCGTAAGTTGTTGGCGAGTCGAAAGCCCACTGTCCTCCCAGCGGGTACATACAGTAAGGTACTCACCTCACCTCGACCTACCAAAGATTCCAGTACCCAGACATGTGATTTCACTTTCGCTGACACAGTTGTGCGATCCGCCAGCCCGAAGATTGCCCGTTCCACGTCCCCGCTTCCTCCTGCTGCTTCTAAGGTACAGTCTTCGTCAACATCTAGTAAACCGCGGGCACCTAAACAAGATGCCCGGACCTTGAAAAAGGAACCCGTCCGTGAGGATTTTCTGCGTTCTCAGGCTTCCCAACCGTCAACAGCCTCTTCCCGCCGTCACTCTTCCAGAAGAGCTGACAAGAAAGAGTTCCTCTCCTTCCCCGCCGAGGCGTGACCCATCTGTCGCGCCGTCCAACAGTTGCCGGCCTCGGCCGTCTTCTGTTTCACCGGGACGCTCCGTTTGCCGGGCGCCCGGCCCTTTACCGGCGGTGGAAACTGCCCTTCCTGATCAACTCAGGGAGGTGGCAGGCGCGTCGGTCGAACCTATGGACCACGACCCTTTGCCCCTGGACAGCGATAGCAGTGCTCCCTCGAAATCCGGTCCTCAGCGGCCGTCGAGGTGACCCCGCTCGCTACTTGGTTTTTATCCTTATTTCTTCTCTCATTTTTATCATGGCGCTCCTTCAATGGAACATTCGCGGCATTCGTTCTAATCGGGAGGAGTTAAAATTACTCCTTCGATTGCACTGCCCGCTTCTAGTCTGCCTCCAGGAAACTAAGTTGCGTCCACGTGATCGTGCAGACTTTCCACACTACACCTCTGTGCGGTTCGACCTGCCACCCGTGGAAGGTGTCCCAGCCCATGGAGGGGTTCTGATGCTCCTTCGAGACGACGTCTATTTCCATCCCATTTCCTTGCACACTCACCTACAGGCAGTTGCCGTCCGCATCACCTTATCCACATTTACCTTCTCCCTCTGTAATATATATTCGCCATCGTCATCTGCCCTTACTAGGGCAGATGTGCTAAACCTTGTTGACCAGCTCCCTTCACCTTTCGTGTTGGTAGGCGACTTTAATGCCCACCACCCCCTATGGGGTTCTCCGGCACCTTGAGAGGCTCCCTTTTGGTGGACCTTCTCCAACACCTCGATCTTGTCTGCCTCAACACCGGTGCACCGACCTTCCTTTCTGACACAACACACACCTATTCCCATATAGACCTCGCAATATGCACTCCTCAGCTTGCCGGTCGGTTTGAGTGGTATGCACTTTCTGACACGTACTCGAGTGACCATTTCCCTTGTATCATCCACTTCCTACATCACTCCCCATCTCCACGTCCCACCAGTTGGAACATTTCTAAAGCCGACTGGGGGCTTTATTCGTCCATGGCTGTTTTTCACAATCAGCAATTTCCCAACTGTGACAGTGAGGTCGAATACCTCACAGAGGTTATTCTCACTGCTGCTGAACGTTCCATACCTCGTACATCCTCTTCTCCACGTCGTGTCCAGGTCCCTTGGTGGACTGCAGCCTGCCGCGACGCGCTTCGAGCCCGGCGCCGTGCCTTACGCACCTTCCGCCGCCACCCAACTTTGGAGAATTGCATCAATTACAAACGTATGAGAGCGCAGTGCCGTCGTATCATAAACGACAGCAAGAAAGCTTGCTGGACAGCTTTTACTAGTTCTTTTAACCGTTTTACTCCCTCCACGGTTGTCTGGGGTGGCCTACGCCGTTTGTCCGGCATCAAGGTCCACTCCCCGATTCCTGGCCTGACCGTGGAGAACGCGGTCCTCGTGGACCCAGCTGATGTTTCAAACGCATTGGGTCGTTTCTTTGCGGAGGTTTCGAGCTCTGCCCATTACCACCCTGCCTTTCTCCCTCGCAAACAGGTAGAGGAGGCACGGCCGCCTTCTTTCCGCTCTTTTAATCGTGAAAATTATAACGTCGCCTTCACCATGCAGGAGCTAGATCGTGCTCTCGCCCTGTCCCGGTCTTCTGCTCCCGGGCCCGATTCCATTCATATTGAGATGCTGAAGAACCTCTCTGCTGCGGGCAAGTGCTTTCTTCTTAGTACCTACAATCGCATATGGACTGAAGGTCATGTTCCCACAAGTTGGCGTGAAGCCATTGTTGTCCCCATCCCCAAACCAGGGAAGGACAAACACCTTCCTTCCAGTTATCGTCCCATTTCTCTGACGAGCTGCGTCTGTAAGGTGATGGAACGCATGGTTAACGCTCGGTTGGTCTGGCTCCTCGAATCTCGCCGCCTCCTGACTAATATACAATGCGGTTTTCGTCGACACCGCTCTGCTGCTGACCACCTCGTTACGTTGTCGACCTTCATTATGAACAACTTTCTGAAGAAGCGTCAAACAGTAGCCGTGTTCTTCGACTTGGAGAAGGCATACGATACCTGTTGGAGAGCGGGCATTCTCCGCACATTGCACACATGGGGCCTTCGGGGCCGCCTTCCTCTTTTCATTCAAGCGTTTTTGGCGGATCGCAAGTTCCGGGTGCGGGTGGGCTCTGTTTTGTCAGATACCTTTTGCCAGGAGAATGGGGTACCACAGGGCTCCGTCTTGAGTGTGGCGCTCTTTGCCATTGCAATCAATCCGATCGTGGACTGCCTTTCAGCCGACGTCTCCGGATCTCTTTTTGTTGACGATTTCGCAATTTATTGTAGCGCCCAGCGGACGTGTCTCTTGGAGCGTTCTCTCCAACGCTGTCTTGACCGTCTATATTCCTGGAGCATCGCAAACGGCTTCCGATTCTCCACTGAGAAAACTGTGTGTATCAATTTCTGGAGATACAAGGAATTTCTTCCACCTTCTCTACCTCTCGGCCCTGTTGCTCTCCCTTTCGTGGAGACTACGAAATTCTTGGGACTCATGTTGGATCGGAAACTTTGCTGGTCCACACACGTGTCCTACCTGGCTGCCCGTTGTGCCCGATCCCTTAACGTTCTTCGTGTCCTCAGTGGCACGTCATGGGGAGCGGATCGTACCGTCCTGCTTCACCTTCACCAGGCCATTGTTCAGTCGAAGCTCGACTATGGAAGCCTTGTGTACTCTTCAGCACGGCCGTCGATTCTCCGCCGTCTCAACTCTATCCACCATCGTGGATTACGTTTGGCGACCGGTGCATTTTATACCAGCCCTGTTGAAAGTCTGTATGCCGAGGCTGCTGTATTACCCTTGACCACTCGACGTGACATACTCTTGTGTCGGTATGCATGCCGCCTACGGTCGATGCCCAACCATCCCTCTTACAGATTATTTTTTGACGACTCACTCGATCGCCAATATCAGTTCTCTGCGATTGCCTTGCTTCCACCGGGAGTTCGGTTTCGCCGCCTGCTACAGCGGCTCGATTTTACCCTTCCTTCCACCCTTCGGTTGAGCGAAAGCCCATTGTCACCGTGGCATCAGGCCCAGGTTCACACACACCTCGAACTTAGTTCGCTCCCCAAGGAGAGCACTCCGGATTTGGTATACCGCTCGAGGCTTGTCGAACTCCGTTCGCGGTTCGATAATGCCGTATTTATTTACACTGATGGTTCCAAGAGCACTGCCGGTGTCGGACCTGCCTTCGTCGTCGGGGACAACCGTTTCCAATACAAGCTCCCTGACCGGTGCTCGACCTTCACGGCTGACCTGTCGCCCTCCACCAGGCCGTTTTGTATACCTGCCGCCACCGCCAACCTTTCTATGCCATATGTTCTGACTCCCTTAGTGCCCTGCAGAGTGTTAAGGACCCTTTCTCGAACCATCCTCTCGTGTATCGGATCCAACGCTCCCTCCAGTTGCTGGCGGATGACAGCTGTCACGTTTCTTTCCTGTGGGTCCCTGGCCATGTGGGTGTGCCCGGGAATGAGGCCGCCGACACAGCAGCCAAGGCAGCAGCTCTTTTACCTCGCATGGCTACCTTTTGCGTCCCATCGGACGATGTTCAACGGGCTCTTCGCCGGAGTATCGTGTCGCAATGGCACAGTGCATGGCTTTCACTGTACAACAATAAATTGCGAACTGTCAAACCGATCCCGACCGCTTGGAGGACATCCTCACGCCCCTCTCGGCGGGAGGAGGTCATCCTGGCTCGGTTGCGGATCGGTCATTGCCGTTTCAGCCACCGTCACTTGCTATCCGCCGAACCTGCACCGCTATGCTCCTGCGGTGAACTGTTGACAGTGCGACATGTTTTACTGACTTGTGTTAATTTTAATCATCTCCGTGTAGCCCTTCACTTTCCGTCTACTCTGGAGGAAATTTTAGCTGATGACACACGAGCAGCTGCTCGGGTTTTGCGTTTTATGAACTTGGCCAACCTATCCAAGGATATTTAACCCTTTTAATTGTCTTTTCTTTCGTTTTTAGCCTCTTGCTGATGTTCTGACAGTCACCATTTTTTTGAGATCATAGCGAATCAATGTTCTTAGCTGGGCGCTAATGACCATAGAAGTTGTGCGCCCTAAAACCACAAAAAAAAAGGTAATGTTCGAATGCCAGACTCGTACAGCACGACAGTCATGGTCTTAAAGAGGAGTGTAGGGAATCGGCAATGCCGTACAGAAGTGCCACGTTGGGTAAAAGCCTTCAACGAAGGTCGGTCAAGTGTGGCAGATATGCATCATCCTACTCTCTGGATACTGTTGCCACGTTAGAGAAATTTGATTCCGAAGATGCGAGGCATTCGCTTCGGAACTGTTAGATCGGATAGGTAGACCACAGGCTCTGCCAACAATATATTAAGCTTTCCACATCGCTGGCAACTTTTTCTACTAAACACTGGTGACTTCTTTGAAAGACAGTAACAGATCCAAACATGCAACGCTTTTGCATTGATTGTGACTAAATAGTTGCCACAAAGTTCCAACGCTTGTATCACTGCCGGAAGAAATTAATCTACCTAGAAAGACAATGTAAATGTACTGATAAGGGTTTCAACGCCTGCCAACAGTGTAGAGCCATAGCTGTCAGTTTCAACTGTGCGTATCTTTTAATGGGATTCCTTACAGCCATAAGGTTCAATGTGATATCAACGTGTGAAGCAAACAGGCGCCATACCATGGGAACACACTGGTACTTCATACAGCGAACTGATAGTGTCTGAAAGGGGTCAAATTGTGGCCGTTGAGTGGCGGGAGATGATCCTTTTAGACAATTTCTACAACAGTTCGATGTGCTTAGTAACTTGTGCAACGATGTTAGTTGCAATGGTCACGTGAACATTGAAAACCCGTAGACCAGGTTCTGAATATCCTAGCAGCATAGAAATCCGTCAAGATATTTGTTGTAATGGAAGCAATGACAGATCGTACAGCTACCACTGCGGAGATAGGTTTGTGAGCTCAGAACTGTAAACACGAACTCTTGTCAACCTCTAACAGTGGGACTATGGGCACTCACACCTCTAGCACGTTTTCCCCTTACGCTACAACATCAAAGTGCACGGCTCAAATTATGCAGCCAGAGGATCACTTCCAAAATTGAAACACGGGCTGTGGTGTTCAGGGATGAAAAGATACTGCCTGCATGAAAGTGATGGTAGAGTGTAAGACATAAATGGCAAGGGCTGTCTCGCAGTTTGTATTTTTCCAAGAAACACTTCTCCCATCACATGACTTACTGTCTGTGGTGTGATAAACTACAGATCTGCGCTAGGTGCCTGCAGAATGTTGCAAGAGCTGTTCTGCCATTCCTGCAACAGTAAGGTGAATTGTTGTTCCAACAGGATAATGGTGACACACACACACACACACACACACACACACACACACACACACACACACAGGACTCGAACCTCTGACGGGGGCGGCCACGCTGTCTGACATGGCTCCTAGAACCGCACGGCCCTGGAACATTCAATGGCCCTGTGTTGAGCAAAGTCCACCAGTAACGCAACGCAAAGCCCAGAGAACTGTCAGCACTTTTCTAGCAGTCACTGTTTTCCCCCTCAAAAGAATCAGCATGTTTTCAATTCAGAGACCTGCTTTGTTTAGGGCGTTTACTGGTACGTCAACGACTAAAGTGACGATTCCTTTCCCCCCCTGTTGCTGTGTGTCCAGATATTGGGTGCCCAACGAGCGCTAGCTGTACTTCAGCTTTGCATGGACGTTATCGTTCGCCGAACCACATGAAGTTTCGTAATGTTGCGCAGCTGCACACGCTGGTAGTTCACTCCCTCCATGGCTGACATTCTCCCCGGTTTCAACGGTTACCTGTCGCCTGGAGCGTGGCCAGTCACGTCGGATCACACGACCCTCTTGGAATAATGCACACCACTTAATTACTACGGAGCATACAATCATTCACATGCACTCCACGAATGTCCCTGCGAATGTCACTCGGTATGACTTTTGGCCCACAAATATTGTACTAAACTTCGCTGTTTATCACAAGTTAACTACAGTAGTACGCGCGCCATTTGTCTTTCATGAGGTTTCTATCACTAAAGTTGGTTGGTTGTTTTCGGGGGATAAAACTGCGATGGTCATCAGTCCCCCTAGATAGTTGTATATGAAAGCACCCTCTGTAGCGTAAACTTCAAATTACACCGGAGAGCCAAAGAAAGTGTACATGCCTCATATCCTGTAGGGCCCCGCGAGCACAAAGTAGTGCCACAACACGACGTGGCATGGGCTAGACAATCTGAAATAGTGCTTTAGGGAATTGACCCCATTCATCCTGCAGGACTGTCCTTAAACCAATGAGTATGAGCGGTAGAGGTTTCTTATGAATAGCGCGTTGCAAGGCACCCAGGTATGTTCATTGATGTTAGTCTGGGGAATTTGGTGGCCAGCGGAGGTGTTTAAATAGCGAAGAGTATTCGCGGAGCCTCTATAGCAATTGTGGTCGTGTGAAGTGTTGGTCCTACTGGAAGGACAGATGTATTACTCAAACTGCAACGTCCCAAAACCAAGTCTCCACTAGCTTGTACGGTCCTCTGCCGAGATGCAGGGTCCATGAATTTTGTTCTCCATACCCTTATACGTTCATCTGCTAAGAAAATTGGAAACGACTGGCAAGACCAGGAAACAGGTTTCCAGTCATAAACAGCCCAGTGTTCGTGTGAACGGCTTCTGCCGAGGCGTAACGCTTAGTCTGTTGCGGGTAAGGGTACGGCTCCGAAAGTCCGTCAATGTTTCGTTAAATGGCTCGCACGCTGTCACTTGATGGCCCAGCATGGAAATCTGCTGAATTTAGGAAACGGTTGTACTTCTGTCACGTTGAACTATTCAGTCGTTGTTACAGGATCTTTCTCCGGCCGCAACGATATCAGATCTGATGTTTTCCCGACTTCCTGATAATCACGGTGTCCACATGACAGTCGTATGGGAAAACGCCCACCTTATCACTACCTCGGAAATTCTGTCCCATATCTCGTGCGCCGACTATAACACTAACGTATTTAAATCGTGATAACCTGCCACTGTAGCAGCAGTAAGCGATCTAAGCCTGCAGTAAGCCTGCGACAGCCTTCTGTTTAAAATAGGCATTGTCGACCGTAAGGCCGTTGTCAGTGTAAACTTACGTTTGCATACACATGACTATAAAACTTTCATTGTCTTCATGGTATATCGACGTGTAATTTAAACATTACAGCTGCAATACGAGGGAAGGGAAAAACATTGTGCCTAATCTTCCGATCCTCCGCATTTTCCACCCCCAGGGGCTAAGGGTTCTTTCGTGAGTACGTGCGTGGCGAGCGCGGGGCCCCGAGCTAATGCAGTCTTCCTTTCTTTCCTCCCTGGACTAAATTTTTTCCCTTCCCCTCTTTTCCTATCCTCGCTTTCCCCTCCACACCGGGGGGCCGATACCCTTAGCAGTTTATTCCTCGTATCCAAACAGCCAATCTTTATAATTTTCATAAAATACACAAATTACGCAACGAGTTATTCCAGTAATACGTTAACGTCTTGACTTGTGTTTGATGTATTTTACAACTTTTTAGATAAGGTGTCGATTCAAATTTTGCTCCTAATCGGCCCCATCCGTCAGAACTGGGAAATTTCGAAGTGTTCTGCGGCTTATATAAGAACGGTAGGGATGCAGAGAAAATGTGGCATATTAAGATTAGTTGGGATGAACTACACACCTGATCAGAACACTAAAAATGCCTGTCTGATGTAATGCCACACAGCGATCATAAGTCAGTGCAAAACAATGACAAGAATTGTGATCTAAAAGCATATACGTATTTAACTAAGCTAGAAACTCGAAGCTGCAACATAAAACATTAAACATTTCGTTAAGTTACAGGCAAGATGTAGAATAATTCAGTCGTTAATCCACTAACTGCAACTGAGGACGGTTGCGCACCATACATGCATTTGGGAACAGCGGGATTCAAACTATCGTTCTCCCATTGTGATGTATATTAAGGTTAACGAAATTGGCAATTTGGTTACTTCGAAAAAGTCAGAATCTGTCTCCTTGTCCAAATCCATTTTCTTCAATCTTAAAGGGCCCCGCCGTCAACTAAGCGTTAAAAGCGAATCATCTTTCCTTCTGTGGAGCAGAATGATTATCCTTGTTCGGCACCTAACCGACAGTCTTAAAGAAGGGGATGAAAAGGATCCCTTGTTTGAAACTCGTATTTAGGAAGACGGTGGTTCAAATCCGCCTCCGGCCATCCAGATAGGTTTTCCAGAATCCCCCTAATTTCTCCAGGCAAAGGCCAGGAAGGTGCCTTTAAAAATGCACGGCAGATTCCCCCCCCCCTCCTCAACAAAACAATCAGTTTGTGCTCCGTCTCTAATGAGGATGTCGACGGGACGTTGTTCCTTATCTTCCTTCTTCCTGGTTGAAACAGCACAATAAAAAAACCATATGCTTTCGGCGACTGCAATGGTTTGTGGCTGATCACGTCTCTGCGCTGAATACCGGTTAACAGATAAAAATGGATAAGGGGCCGTCCATTGCTTACGTAAGGTGTGAAGGGGATGGGGGAGCGGGATGACAATTACGCGATTCCTTATCAATTCTCAGTTGAACAAATCTTATTTTAAAATGAAAATGGTGACAATGAATGAATAAGTCTGAAAACTGTTCAGGTATCAGATGAAAGCTAAATTTAAGATAGAATAAATTTTGAGAAACTAGATTGACTATACAGTGGGACTGATAGCGCAGAGTGTGGACAGGGAAAAGGAACCACCAATAACTGATAGGAATGGAAAGACTGAGCCAAGACGTTAAATTCAAATGTCAAGTAACAATACTGCTTTATTTACTTTAAGGCATGACAGTTTGACAGAAAGGGGAACAACAGTCCTTTCAATACTTACATTTCATTAATTTAAAGCACACAAGAACTAACTCCTCAGTCTGACAATCAAGTATTCGTAAATAATATATAAAACCAATTTTTAAAATCTGAATGCCGATTACTTTAAAAAATGACAAAGTTAAAAGCAAGGTACAAGATTCTTCCAATACTTAAGGAAACTGCCTCTTAAAGGCACATAAAGGCGTACTCAAAAGACACGCGGGCACAATCTTGACAATTTGCAGTAACATTAGTCCGAAACCAGGAGAGGTTACTTCAACAAGAATCCAGTGTGGTTTAAAATAGCAAGCCGTGGTTTTTCACTCGTTTAGTTTTACCAACAATTACAGTGTACTGCCCCACAAGAGAAAGTGGCATAATTTTCTAAGACAACAACTGGGAGTACACGTGCCTTGAAGATTTAAGGTCAATATCAAATCAGGTACACTAAATGAAACAGCAATCACGTTTCAGATATTCCTACATATCAGATTGGCACGAGGTAACGAATTAATTTTGGTAATTAACTTGCACGAGCACAGCGTGATGGCGAGGAAGGCCCACAGAGGTGACACAAGGAAATTCAGGATGTGGAAAGGTAAGCTTACAGGACCAGTGCAAGACGAGAACTCCAACCCTAATACACAAAACTTCATGCATTAAAAAACTGGTCTAATCGCAACTACGGTAGACAACTCACCCCGCAGAAGGAAAAAATTCTGCCAAATAACATAGGACCGATTCCCCGGGCAGTTGAAAAGGACACGGAAGGGCACGAACCAAGATTCCCCAGTGACACTTAGCAATTTTAATTCTGATAACGCCCCGCGCAAGGCAAGGCCAAACGATCTCTTGAACACGAAGAGAACGAACGGAAGCACAGTTGCAACGGCCGACAACAGAAAACCAGGACATAAACGGGAGACATAGACAACCCCTGGGGACGGCTGTCAACGCTGGCTAAGTACACAAAGAAAGTTAACACAACCACAATAAACACCAAGGAAAACCACTCATATTGGTGCTGACTTCCTGACCGTCCGACGCACCACCGAAAATGTACCGACAGATCGGCCACCACGTCGGAAAGATATCGAACGCCAAACGCGGGCAGGTACTCCGGAAGACCAGATGAAACTAAAACAGAATGACTGTCAGTGAACCATGGCGATGATCACCTTAAACTCCCAGTGCACATCCCTCGGAGCACGTCCATCACAAACGATCCCAATCGCACCGCTAGTCACTCCCTCTGGCCAGAGTCGCGACACGATGAAGGCGCCGCCAGTGGCGCAGACCCAAAAAAGTGTCGATAGATCGACGTACGAAAAGATACGAAAGGCGAGCCGGCATGGCTCAGGGACATTGATCAAAAAGCATAATTCACTTCTGAGCTTTACCTGCCATGCGGAACCTCGTTACGCAACATACTTTTCTGTCGAAATTCAGAAAAATGTACTAAAAATTCATCCTATAATGAACAGTACTGCATTTAGTTTTTACAAGAAAGTTGTATCAAAAGAAGAAAATTAAATTCGTTGTCTTTGAAATTAGTCTCTTTATGGTTCTGGAAGGGCGTGGGAAGCTGCCCAAACATTTTTAGTTGGAAAGGGGTCGCATATTCAAAACGGTTGTGAAACAGTGCTCAAAGGATACAGGACTTTTCCAAGTGCACTTAGGTCGGAATTCAACTGCGCGCATTACTATGCGTAAAGCACAGGCCGCCGGCCGCGGTGGCAGAGGAGACTGCGGCGCGTCAGTCACGGTCTGCACGGCCACTACGGTCGGGGGTTTGGAATTCCCCCTCGGGCATGATTTGTGCCGTCCTTAGTCTTACTTCATAAGTAGTTTGTAAGTTTAGGGACTGATGACTCCGTAGTTAAGTCCCATAAGCTCTACAAACATTTGAAGAGGCGGTGGACAGTGACAGTGACTATCAACTTAGATTTTTTACTGAGCGTTTTGTGATCACTCATATTCTAAGCATTTTATTGACATTGCCCATTTACATACTTGTCTGCCTTGCGTATGGCGTCTACAAGTACATCTAGAGCATGACTACAGGGTTTTGCAGAAAAATTACACCTACCAGCACATTGATTACGTATCGGTTCTGTAAACAAACTTTCAGAATTGTTGGAGCCCAAGTACTTGTCAGATGTTCAAAATGTTTACATGTTTGCAGAGCTTAAGGGACTTAACTGCGGGGCATCAGTCGCTAAACTTAGGAACTTCTTATGAACTAGCTTATACTAAACACGGCACAAACATCCATGCCCGAGGGGATTCGAACCCCCGACAGGGAACGGCCTCGCGCATGGTAGCATAGCGTCACAATAACCTCAGTGAGGTTGAAGGAGATTACTTTATTGAAAATCATATGGATATGCTAGTTCCAGTGGAGACAAGAGCCCCCGTGGACTGAATGTTAATATTAGTGAACAATTTCTAGTAGTACCTTTAATCATTTCGTTTTTGTTTCTGTTAAAAGTTCTAACTAGTCTAAAATAAAAAATGAAACTGGTTTCTAATAAATCCTACGAATTCAAGCGCATATTAACGTATGTACAATAAAATACGCATTTTGAAAGAATCTAACTTGAGATTAGGGGGAGGGGGGGTAGAAAAAAACGCCAAAACCAACTAACGTAATGGCCGACGCCGCCGCCCCCCCCCCCCCCCCCAACATGCACAGCCTACGTGCTACTGTTCAAACACGCATCGCGCTAGTTTTAAACAATTAGTTGAACCAGACACGTATTTCATACCTGCAAGCGCTACTTAATTACGTCGGTTATCATGAATATTAAGGTTGTTTTTCTACGTACGTTTAGGAAAATGTTGTGCTGTTTCGGATTATTCGTCCCATGAAATATGAAGCAAAACTAGTGGTTACACGACACAAAAGACAGTCACAGACGGGTAGCGCACACGGTGTTCCCACACTTCGTTGAAAGCCCAATAAGTGACAAAGCTGGCGGTCTAAAATGCCGACAGGCAGATCGTGCACAGGTAAAAGGTCTGTCAGTAATCCTGAGACTCCCGCTACTTCCGAATACCAAAACCGTTGGCTCAATCAATTGCAGCGTTCTCCAGCCTGTAACATTTGAGTATTCCTGTGCCGAGTCTCGCATGTCAAGAGTAGTCGATTTCGTTTACACGTCTGCGACAAAACTGAGACGGTTGAAAGATCGATCTGCTGTGTAATTTTACCACGTAAATGGTGAGTGGGAGGTTGACAGACCGATCTTCTCACGAAAAAATTGAAATATAGTAATATAGGCGGAAACAGTAGCAACACAATTTGTTTTGGAAAGAATATTCATAGTGAAAATTCTGGGCTGCGCTAGACCATGTATATTACTTCACGAAAACAAAGGAAAAGACGAAATAAACATACGGAAAGCACAAACCTCGTTACAATAGGAGTGAACTCTGCGAGCCTGGGTATGTTTACGTAAGCAGGCGGCGCCAGTACCCATATTTGGGTATGCGTAGTCTGCAGGATATTGAGAAGTTTAGAACACCACACTGGGCTAATCACACTAATATTGACGCCAGTGGCCAGTGGCTAGTTGGTGATATCCACGCAAGAGCATTACAAACAGCTACGAGTAGTTAGTTTTGACGTATAAAGTTGCTCTTCTAAAAAAAAAAAAAAAAAAAAAAAAACTCGTTTTAGAGGGCATACGTGATGTAGACAGTGCCAGTTACGGGTTGGGAGAGGGCAAAACCATATTACTATAAACAGTGGACGAAATCATGGTATACCGCGTCATGTGGAGTCTGACCTCAGTTTGTCCCGCGGAATGTAGGCCTCCTAGTCCCCCTGCTGGAATATTGAACCATGCTACCTCTATAGCGGTCCATATATGGTAAGGCCGCTTCCCCCCCCCCCCCCTCCCCGTGGCCCATGAAATGGCAGAGGTGGGGTGGCTTGCGTGCCTCAATGATACAAACAGCCGCACCGTAGCTGCAACCACAGCGGAGGGCTATCTGTGGAGAGGCCAGACTAACGTGTTTCCTGAAGAGGGGCAAGTCTGGATGGTTGAGCTGGCCTAGTAAAATCAGCTAATGTAGCTTTGCCATACAGTTACTGCAAACGGCGCACAGCAAGGGGAAACTACAGCCGTTACTTTCCCCTAGGACATGCACATATATTTTATGAATATGATTGCATCCTCTCGTAAAATATTTCGGATGTACAGAAGTCCCCCATTCGAAACTAGGGGACGAGTGACGGGAACTACTTCAAAGGATGTAATCAGGAAAGACAACACTGACATTTTACGGATCGGAGCGTGGATTGTTGGATCAAAATCAAAAGTTCAAATGTTCGTAAATATATCGGACTCACCTGGGTGGTTATTAGTCCGTAGCTTACAAACTACGTAAACTAAGGTAAACGTAAGGCGCACGCAAGCCCGAGGGAGGATTCGAACCTCCGACGCGGGAGCCCAGTGTTGTACTTCCCAAAGTACACTATCCGCAAGAAGCCCCCCTTAACTTCCATGGTTATCTATTGATAAAATACTTCGTGAAAAGAGAATCCTAAAACACTCCTCTGGGTCACGCCTGAAAGAACTTCGTTCGAATATTCCTATCCGTTAAAAATGAAATGCTTTGTTTGCCTAGGAACGCCTCAATCCAGTTAATCAGTTGGTCTGATAATCCATATGGTCGCAATTTTTATAAGGCGATGAGGAACGGTATCGAACACCTTGCGGAAATTAAGAAACGAGGCATCTACCTAGGATTTTGTATCTATTGCCTTCTTGATCTATTTGATGAACAGCGCGAGCTGTTTCACATGATCATTGATTGAGGAAACAACGTTAATTCCTACAGAGGAGAGTTCCGGTGTCTAGGAATGTCACAATACTGGAACAGTGTTCTAAGCCTCTGCAACTGACTAGTGAGAGATATAGGGCTATAGTTTAGGCAGAGCTTTCCAAACTGGGTGTCGCGTAGTAGTATCAAGGGTGTCGCGAGACTAACAAATTTACTCTAAACAAAAAAACTTGTCATAAAACACAATATCCTCTTCATACGACCCTTAAGGCTCACCTTAGGCTAATCCTCCTTTTCATTCAGTGCACCACAGGAATGATAGGTCACTCGATTATCCGGACCTCAGTTCCAGGGATTCCAGATTATCCGGATTGTCAACCGCGAGTACATATCTTTGTCTGGTCTGAGCATGTACATCATTACCCGCTGGAACTACCCACCGCATCCCACACCATTTGTGTTCCACGCGTTACATTACTTTGAGTTAGACAGCGAGCATTTATTTATTATTAGGCTTAGGCATGCGCAGAGCTGCTGCTGATACTCGATAACAGCTCTTACCATGCGCAGTTTGCTGGAACTGGCAGTTGCTTGAACGGACCTTCACTGTAGTGTTTTCCCTCTCAAAAAGCTGCACCTGAGCGTTTTTAATAGATTTATCAAAGCCACGTCACCCTCGGTAGCTTTTCTTACAATCAAATGTTAATCAATGACATAATGGCTGTAAAAGCTGTCACAGATAGTGAAAAAGCAGTCGCAATTGTCCACCGACTAAAGCTATTCAATAGTATTGAGTATGGCAGGGTGATTAACGGAGAGAAGTATTTTAAATGCAGTGATCGTTGGTTCGAATCCCGGTATGCGTTAATTTTGTTTCCTGTTTCTAACAGATTCTGGGACCAGAAATGACATATTCTTACTTGTCACAAATATTTATCTATGTCTCCCGAATATGCCGGGACTTCAGAGGTCGTGGTGAAGCAAGAACCTAAAAAATAGAACGGAAATAATAATCACTTGTCATAAATACATCCTCTTTATTTCTGAAAATGTGATAATATTGAACTGTAAGGGAACAGCCACTGTGCTGTCTAAATCAGAAATCCGAGTAGCTAATTTCCTGATGCCGTATTCAGTCGATCCAGCAAAATCGTATGTGACCCTGAATTTACATACGGTTTCCGAAATTGTTTTCGTGTTTCGGAAGTTGGGTCGCATGTAGAAAGAAGTATTAACTGTGTGTTAGGCATTGTTGTCTGCGGTGTTACTCTGTTGTACATCTCCGTAGTTCCTAATGTTTCCTTTTCTTGCGATGAGTGTACGTAAATACTGCAGTCAGGGTCAACATTAAATATGTCAATTCATATGAAGATTTCTTTCGTTTAAAAACTACATTTAAGCGATACTTCATTTCCGCCCTCCCCCGCTAGAACCATCTAAGTTCTACCTTATGTATATTAGCGAAAGGGTGTCGCGCAAAACTGTAAAGCTGTAAAAGGGTGTCGCCATGAGGGAAAGTTTGGAAAGCACTGATTTTCTTAGAGACTACCCTCCTTATAAACGCGAATGAGCTGCCCTTCTTTCTAATCTTTAAAACGTTTCGCTCCACTGGAGATCTTGAGTACACTGCTGCTAAAAGAGGGAAAGTTCATTCCGCATACTCAGAGTAAAATCAAATTGGTATCCTAACAGGTCCATCCTTTCCTCTGTTTAGAGAACAATTTTTTCTCTCCCTCCGGCTTCTGTCGTTAGTGATACGGTTTAGAATGAAGTCTATGGGACTTAACTACGGGGTTATCAGTCCCGAAACTTACAAACTACTTATGAACTAAGACTAAGGACGGCACAAATATCCATGCCCGAGGGGGGATTCGAACCCCCGACCGCAGTGGCCGTGCAGACCGTGACTGAAGCGCCTCAGTCCCCTCGGCCACCGCGGCCGGCTGATATGGTTCAGAGCAGGCACTACAGTGAAGTCTTCCTCCGTGAAACAAACTTCGGATAATCGATTTCGTATCGTGCAAATCGCGCGCTGTTTCATCCGCATACAGTGTAACCGGAAATGCAATTGCGTGAATTAAAAGTGCGGGAGGGGCGGCCGACCATCGGGAAACAGTGAGTAGCGAGTTTATTGATTGTAAACCGCGCGCCACGTGTCGTGCTGGCGGAAAGCTGAAGCGGCCAGCGGCCCTTCTGGGAAGCCAGGCGAGACGGCCCGCACGCAGCACAAGTGGAGGACAGGCACCACACAGGAAGCAGCTACTCCGGTAGCAGAGTACTTGGGGAGTGCACGTGTTTCATTTTCATTTCGCAAGGCCGACGGTGTCCAACGATATTTCGAAGTGGGCCACAGTAACTTCTATCACTGTGGCGCGTCAGACCAACAGAGGCATTGTAAAGGAACCAATTACAAGACGAATGGAAGTCTAACATATAAAGCACAGTGACGGAAGGTTGTACGTGTTGCATACAAATCTAAAGAGTTTTTCCAATCTTTATGAAATTTTGTACACGTAAGCCTCAATCCATAAGGACGGTCGCCGTAAGTGTAAGAATCACATACGATATATAGTTCATGAGATATTCAATCATAAAAAATGATATGCGCGAAAAACTGCATTTTGCGACAATACTGCTCATTTTCTCCTAAACCATTGGGCCGATTTCAACCAAATGTGGTACACACATTACTTACCGTGAGATAACAATTGCTGCATGGTTAAGAATCAGATACGGCACATGGTTCAAAAGATATGACGTAATAACAATAGAAATCGGAAAAAATGCCATATAATGCGGACTTTCGAAATACACTGTATGAGAATGACAGTACTTAGCGACTTGCAACAAACTTGAAACATAATTTCAAACCTTTATTAAACTTTTTTCGCTGGCAACCATAGTAAAATGTCAAAAGAAAAATAGTTTCTCGCTTACTACTTTCCCGCTGTTTATGGAGTAAAACTACGGCTCTCGGTATGACGTTACAATTTACAATTTGTGCACTACAAATTGTAGCCGCGGGAAATTTTAGACAGTATACACACATAGTTGAACGTATCTTCTAAATTGTACCACAGTACGACATGTAGTTAATGAGATGTGAGCAGATAAACGGTAACGTTCATGGAAAACCGGCCCATCACGCTCAGTTTTAATATATTACTTCTTTACTACTAATTGTATTCCCAAGATATTTTAGAAATACAGCCCTTATACGCCTGAAAAAGGCAGGAGTAAATGAATACCCGGGTTTTCAACTAGTAAAATATAATTTTCTTAGGTAAGCAGACAGTAAGTTAAAGATTGGTTGTTTGCGAGCGAACAGTTCCAAAAGGAACAGCTCCGAAAAAATGGGATTAAGGACCGATGAACTACATACTAGGAACGGCAGTTCGCTGTTAACTTAGGTGCCCCCTAGTTTGTCACATTCTGCTGTTTTCTCTCGCCTCCGCAACCGACGCGTGACATTTACGTTGCTATAATTTTAAAATTTCTTAGTGCTGCCTACTTACGTTTTTCCGTAAGAAAAATTGTGCGTGGTATCGGCTGCGTGGGAAAAGGGATTTAGAGATCGAAAGATGTCGAGTGCAATATTATCTCAAATTATTGTTCAGATTTTATATACCCACTATTAAATTCACTACTTTATGGAATAATCATTACATAAAAATGAGTGAGCGAGTAGAGTCACCAAAAACAATCAGGGATCCAGATCGAAAGATGTCGAGTGCAATATTATCTCAAATTATTGTTCAGATTTTATATACCCACTATTAAATTCACTACTTTATGGAATAATCATTACATAAAAATGAGTGAGCGAGTAGAGTCACCAAAAACAATCAGGGAACTAGTTCCCAAAATAGTTTTCCTTTCTCTACAACATTTATGATTTAAAATCAAATAAAGTTAATATAAACTATAATGAAGAGACAGGAAAACTTGGAGACAAATGACAATTTTGTTTAGTGTGTTCCTCGATAAGTAGATATGTCAAATGTCAGAATTTTGAAAATTCTGAACAGATGGCCGTCTGTCAACGAAGATATTTTAGATTTTACATCTTTTATTGTGAAAGAAACATCTGTTGTGCGCTTCCAAATAACAGCCGTTCAAATGTTAACTTGCGTTCGTCGGGATACTTCATAACGTTTGGTATTTTTGTAAAATACAATCCTTAATTTCTTCAGGCAGTTACGGTAGGCTGTTTAAATGCAATCATTACTTTGAAGCTCAGCATCCATCTATAGGTGTGACAAAGCGCGTTAAAGTATTACTGTTGAAAGCATTTTGTAACATGTCCACGTATGACCCTTGATTTTTAAATCCGACTCGTTATGTTCTTGTGTGTGTTTTTGCAGCATTTCTTGTCGAAATAGAATGTCCGTTGATACGTGTAGACAAGGTCTTCCAGTTAAAAGTGGGACACTGTAAGAAATAAAAGCTTAATTATGATAGGAGGTACCCAGATAAGTTTACTGTTAAAAAAGCTTAATTTTAGCAGTAAAATTAGCAAAAGGTCCGTGTGAACTACCAGCTACTCTCCCTGCTGCAAAACCTTGTTCCCTGGTACAAATTGAGAACTGACTTGGTTCAAATTACTCTAATAACAGGAAGTTAACGATACAGTGGCCAATATACGTAGCAGCACACACGAAATTACACACAGCCACCACAATTACTTCATGAAAGTGGCTAAGAAAAACATTTTATGGCGCAACGGAACTTAAACATAAGATTTGCATCTGAACTCAGCACTGGTGAAAAAGATATTAAATAAAAGGGGAAGGTGCTCGAAAAACTACAATCTACAGGCAAGTCAAAATTATACCGAACTTGTTCGTTCGGCTCGAACGCAAGCAAAATGAGGAACCAACTTTGTTAATACAATAAAATGCATCCCATTTATATTATCTAATACTGACGATGCCCAGCATTGAATTTAACAAATTACACAGAACTTAACGCTACTGGGGGTAGAATTTACGAACAACACCCATTCGCTCTCACATACACGCAATGCAACAGGGAAACGCACCAAAATCAGCATGCTGAAGCGAGGCAGAAGCAGGCGCCGCTATCGTATGCGAAATTCAGCAAACGTGGAGGTACCACACAGTGGCGTAACTATGGGGGGATGAGGGGGGGATAGAACCACCCCCCCCCACAGAACCCGAAAAAAAAAAGAAATCGTAAAACAGCAATCTGGTAAAGCTAATGATTGGAAACTTGGGGTGTTTTACCATAAGCTTTCATTGGATGGGAGTCAGTTTCTTCAACAGGAGTGGTAGATGGTAGTCTGTCTGGAAACTGACTAAAATTTTGCTCGTCAAGCAGATCTCCCCCCCCCCCCAAGCCAAGTCCTAGTTACGCCACTGCAACACAATATACAAGCGAAGTTACCGGAAACACTAAAAACCAAAGAAACAGCGGTTGTTGGGAACTAGACTCACCCTGGAGAGGGTTCGTCGAATGGCTTTTAACGAAAAAGGTGTAGAAACCTTTGGTAGCATCAGCAGCAGGGGTTGGTAACGACCAACTATCGACTCTGAGTCAGATAGAACCATGCAAAGCGAGCTATTACTACCCACATTCAGCCACTAGATTCTCGCATATCCACTTAAAAGTAAAAAAAGTACACCAGGGACAGTGGCGCAGCGGAGAAGCTGTACTTATTGCCATATTCATAACCACAATAATAAACGATTAAAATAAAATCCTAGCAGTATTAACTGACATTTCAGAAACTAATATTTTAAAACATGAAATAAAAATGCTATTCCTCATGCCTGGAAAAGTGGGGTTCTAGTTTCAACAAAATGCCAATCTAGCGACATTAAATAAATTACAATTTTATAAAACATATATGGAAAAGAACAGACGGTCGTCTTTCAGTGACCCAACGGTCTTCGCGCTGTCTATCTATTCAAGATACGCACGGCGGCATACTGTGTACACGGCTGCCCGACAAGACTGAAGAGACGCACTCTGTCTGAGAAACGCGTTAGTCAGGGTATGGCGGGCCGGGATCTTGATCGCGTTGTTGCCCACGGGCCGCATGTTTCACAGCCCTGGCCCAGGCGGCAGTTCATGCTCTGAAATCACCAGTCGACACACAGAAAGCGAAATAAAGCGACGTTAGGACAAGACGCTATCAAAAAATTAGCAGGAAATTTTACAGTAGACTATTACCTCACTATTCCTGCCCTGACTAGTGTGGACTATAAATAATGCAGCACACACCCCTAAAGATGCATACGACAAAGACACCGTACGCAACATTGTTTATTGTTAAAAATGCCTAGTAAAACGACGCTACACATTGTATTTAAAACCAGCTGAAAGTCCGGCGCTTTCTGGGTCCACTTTTCTCCTGTCTAGCCCCTTTTTTTCCTCCAGTTCATCTCCCCCTTCCATCTCTCGGACATACCGTCTCTTCTCATTGTCCATCTCCTACTCCCCGTCTATAGTTTTTCGTATTAAAAAGTGTTGTAAGGTACCTTGCGCCATGCGCTGTACTGAATTTTATGTGGGCAATGACTTAACTCTTGCTTTGAAGGTAGTGTATAAAATTTCATAAAGTTAGGAATAAAACTAGATTTTATCGAGGTCTGTAGCTAAAGTACTCTACGCCACGCACGCTGGCTTCTGAACTGTCGTAGGTGGTTCTTAAACCTGCAGTCAGGTCCAGCGGGTGAAATGGGTACACCCCCCCCCCCCCCGGTGCACACAGCTCTCTTGTGGGTACATGTGTGGCGCACGTGGGGCCCCGAGCTGAAGCAGTCTTCCTTCCCGCCACAGGCTACTTCAGTTCCCCCAAAGTTTATGCTTTCACCCAGAGATGGGTGTCTCATACGAGTTTGAATTGATCTCTTGTACCAGATTTTTAATTTTCGAGGTTTCTCTTCTCCTAAACTTTGCTTCTGGCTTCTCTCCTTACTGTATTCTTCTAGCCTTCCTCTTCTCCTCGAGTCTCCGCCTTGGCGTTTGAGACTCAACCTTTCCCACTTCCTTCTTTCCTCTTTCCTTTCTTACTACCTGTGCGTTCCTGAAGGCCGCCCACGCACTCGCTGTATAAAAGGTGACTGGGTAATGCATAAGTCCCAACCCTGGGTTGGCATGTAGGGCCCGCACGTACCCTCTGGTAAAGGCCAGGCCCAGGGACAGCTGATTACCTGAGCTGTAACCTTCCGACCGTGCCGATTAGTCCCTCCGTCCGTTTCTCGGTAGGTGCGACCCGAGGTGTGAACAATCACCTAAGGTGGACGAGTCCTCAGTGAGGGTTCCCCATTAGGAAGGAGTGCGCCATCGGAGACGTAATCATGGTGGACAACTTCGCAATGACTTCGGCATTTACCCAGAAAAGGACACGATGAAATCAATTCAAAGAATTTTGCCTAACTTGCCAAAGTTCCTTGTTTCACGCACTGATGGCAGAGACTTCACATCATTGAATCCCTTTGTCACACAACGGGGTGTCGACGCGATTTCAGGTCCTGTTAAAACTTGTTTCCGCCAAAGAAATGGGACACAATTGCTGGAAACGGAAGGTGCCTTTAAAGTTCAGAAGCTGCTTCAAAATACACGGTTACACACCTTTCTTGTTAAGGTCGACCCTCATCATACCCTAAACTCGTCGCGGGGGTTGTGTTCTCGCGATCCCTTGACGGCCTGTCTCATAAGGAGCTACAAGAGTACCTTTCTGACCAGGGTGTAACAGCTGTACATTGTGATGAGAGTTAAAAACACCGACCCAAACAGTTTTCTTGACCTTCGACAAAGTTGACCTTCCTTCGAAGATAAAAGCAGGCTATGAAATCATCTCCGTTCGGTTATGTCCCTAATCCCACCAGATGTTACCAGTGTCAACGGTTTAATCAGGCACGTAAGTCGTGCCCCAATGCAGCGAAATGCGTCCCCTGTGGTAGGGACGCCAATGAGGGTGACTGCCTGCCTTCGTCCCCTCGCTGCGTCAACTGCTTGGTTCACCATGCTAATAATTCTCGTGAATGCCCTGTATATAAAGATAAACGAACCATCCAGGAAATCAGTCAAGGAGAAAGTTTCCACATCTGCTGCTCGAAAATGATTCGCAAGTAGAAAGCCTGCTGTGCTCCCAGCGGGTACCTACAGCAATGTTCTTTCTTCTCCTCGACCAACAAAGGAGATGGGTGCGCAGACATGTGACTTTACCTTCAGTGACTCAGTTGTTAGATCAGCCAGCTCAAAGATTGCCTGCTCGATATCCCCAATTCCTGCTGCTCAATCTAAATCCCAGTCCACTTCAGTCTCACAAACCACGGGCCACCCAGTTGGAAGCCCGGATTTCGAAAAAGAACCTGTTCGCGGAGATTTTCTGAAAGCTTAATCTTCCCAACCATCCGCTGCTCATTCTTCCAACAGAACTGTCCCCAAAAGAAACACAAAGAGAAGTTCCTCTCTTTCCCCGCCACGGCGTGACTCTCCGGTCACGCCATCCAGCAGTAGATGGCCCCGGCCATCCTCTATCTCTCCAGGACGCTCTACTGCTTGCCGATCTGCCGGCATTTCACCGGCGGAGGAAGCTGCCCCTTACGATCCATCCAGGAAGGAGGCAGAACGGATTTCTGAAGCCATGGAACAAGATTGTCCATTGCAGTAGCAGTGCCCCTAGCAGCCAGGCCCTCAGCGGCCGTCGAGGTGATACCCTCTTGCTTTCTCCCTTCTTTGCTTTCTTTATGGCATTCCTTCAGTGAATATTAGAGGCATTCGTTCCAACCGCGATGTATTAAGAACCTTAGATTGCACTGCCCACTTATAGTCGCTCTACAAGAAACGAAGCTCCGTGCCCCTTACTATAAAACAGCAGCCAATGGGCAGCTCTCTCGCGTTTCCACCGGTTGGGCCTCGCCCTTACGTCGAGCGTTCTCACGGTAGCGGCGGATGACCCTCATGCACCTTCAAAAACACGGCCAGCAAGTTGTTCCCAGCAAACGGCCAAACTCCCTCGCTATTGTATAATTCCGGCGCCCGCCAGCTAGGCGCCAGAGACGTACAATGTCCTAGCGGGAGCCACCCTGGCGTTTGTTAACTCGGACGTCAGCTTTCATTCGCGAAACACCGTACACCGCCCATGGAGATCTATTGCTCCAGACGCTCCCGCCTAGAGGACGCCAGCGTCGGTGGCGTCAGCCAGATGCTTCGAAGGCTCGTGCCTCACTCCTAGCAGCTGTGGCCTTCGGCCGTAAGGCGTCTTCTGGGAACTGCAGACCCTCCGAATAACACAGCCACCGTCGTGCTCGCCACCGGTCGCCGTTAGCTCTGAACGCGTTTTCCCCCTGCTACAGGCCTCACACAACGAAGTAGCATACTTCTTTCGCCACAAGTTATTAGATAACCTAGGAATAACCTAGGAATAATCTAATAAAATTAACAAGGTTGCGTTGCCCTTTCATTGTTGCAAAGCAACGTGGCAGTACTGAACACTGACAGCAGCATGCAGCGAGGCTATCAGAGCCCAGCGACGTGCTCTATGTTCCTTTCAACGCCACCCAACGATGGAGAACTGCATCAATTACAAACGATTGCGAGCACAACGCCGTGTCACAATAGAAAGCAAAAAAGCCTGTTGGACGGCCTTCACTAGTTCTTTTAACAAATTAACTCCCTCTTCGGTTGTCTGGGACAGCCTGCGCCGGTTATCTGGCACTAAGGTCTACTCCCCAATTTCATTCCTAACAGTAGCGAACGCAGTCCTCGTCGACCCTGTCGACGTATCCAACGCCTTAGGCCGTTTCTTGAGGTTTCGAGCTCTGCTCATCACCCTGCCTTCCTTCCTCGCAAACAGGCAGAGCAGGCACGACCGCCTTCTTTCCCATCTTTAAATCATGAAATTTGAAATACCACCTTTACTACGCAGGAGCTAGACCGTGTCCTCATGTCCCGCTCCTCTGCTCCGTGGCCCGATGCCATTCATATTGAGATGTTGCAGAACCTTTCTCCTGCGGGTAAATGTTCCTTCTCCGCACCTATAATCGCATATGGACTGAGTCAGGTTCCCACAAGTTGGCATGAAGCCGTTGTTCCCATCCCCAAACCAGGTAAGGACAACTATCTTCCTTCCAGTTACTGCCCCAATTAGCTTACCAGCTATGTCTGCAAGGTGAAGGAACGCATGGTTAATACTCGTTTCGTTTGGCTTCTTCAATCCTGGCGCCTCTTTACCAATGTCCAATGTGGCTTTCGACGGCACTGCTCTGCAGTTTACCATCTCGTCACCTTGTCGGCTTGAATTATAAAATTTTTTTGAAAAAGATCCAGACGTTGGCTGTGTTCTTTGATCTGGATAAGGCCGACAACACCTGTTAGAGGGCGGGGATTCTCCTCACCATGCATACCTGAGGGCTTTCGTGGCTGTCTCCCTTCTTTATTCGGGCATTTTTAACAGACTGAAGTTTTTGGGTATGAGTGAGCTGTTTTGTCAGACCTTTTTCCCCAGGAGAATAGGCTGCCAAAGGGCTCCTTTAGTGTTGTACTCATCAACATAGCAATTAACCCTGTAAGGTAACCCTTAAGGTAAGCCTTTCATTATAACGAGGAATGAGCTTCATTTGAACATATTATTCGTTTGAACCTGTTTATAGTGAATATGTAGTAATTAACTTCTTATGTGACTTAATTATCGCGATGCACAATGCATGTACGTAACTTAACTGTGAACATTTTCTGTCAATTACTTATCTGTATTGTAATTCAGAATGAAACTTTAACTCTGCAGCGGAGTGTGCGCTGATATAAAAACTTCCTGGCAGATTAAAATTGTGTGCCGGAACCGGGACACGAACCTTTTTAATCTGCCAGGAAGTTTCTGTATTGTAATTGTTTCTCTCTCTCTCTCTCTCTCTCTCTCTCTCTCTCTCTCTCTCTCTCTCTCTCTCTCTCTCTCTCTCTCTCTCTCTCTCTCTCTCTCTGTGTGTGTGTGTGTGTGTGTGTGTGTGTGTGTGTGTGTGTGTGTGTGTGTGTGTGTGTGTGTGTGTGTGTGTTGATATATTTATTTTATTTGTACTTTGTAGTTTTCTGTATGACTGTGATAAAATTTCGATCTGAATAGTAATCGACGTGGCTCCTTAGATAACACTTTATTGTATAGGAGCGCTCGCCTGTGGAAGAGCAGGCAAGCAGCAGTACCTGCTGCCCCGTGACGTAGATCAGACGTTCGTACGCAGTCCGCGGAGTGCTCAAAGTAATAAATTTGAAACAAAGTGAAAGTTACAATAAATTATAAGTGCAAAGATACGAAAGTTTATGTGAAACCAGTGAACATAAGAATTGGTTTTAATGAAACATTTATTCGATCGGTCTGTTGAGGCAGAAATTCGTTACGTGTTTGGTAACCGTCCCAGACGTCCGAAACGCGGAGCGTCATCGCGGACGCTAACGGTCACGATTAATTATGCGATGCGCGAAGCATCACGACGAACTGCTAGCAAGCTGCCAAAGGAGCCACCATCAAAATGATTTCTGTAAAAATTTGTGTATCATTTATGCCTGCAGAGTACCTCGTCCCTCGACTGATAAATAAGGTAAGTTAAATGCTATTGGTTGTAATTTACTGTGAATGCATGTTTAAGTTTTGTTAAAATACAAGAACATTAGACAGTACTTTGGCGATCTTATTTGAACAACTATAATTAATGACAATCCTCAATAATGCATGAATAACTTTTCTACACAATTTTACAATAAAGTGTCACTAATTTTGCTAAAATTGATGGTAGAAGAGTTGACTTTATGAATAATTTTTCTATTTTGTTTTGCACTGAGTTTAACAATAATAGCCACCGCCACATGTATCCTCTAAAGAACCAAACTCGTACTAATGTCGAATGCATAGCATTAAGACTGATTTACTTAATTCACTCAAGCAAAAAGGAAATTTAATTTTATCAGATACTGACTTTAGTGGTTGGACTGCACCCACTTGCCAATCACTTGATTTTAAAAAATCCTATCAATAATTTTATAAATTATCAGTACCATTAGCGTACTAATTGAGTCATACGTATTGCACAGACGGAGTAAGTTTATTTCTGCTATCTGTGTGTGCAGTCTCTGTAGGAGATTTTGAAAGGTGAGTGATCTTTTGAAATGTTTGTCAGATACAGCCATAGTATTTAATTATACTGATTGTCTCGCTTAATATTTTCAAAATTTAACTACACCACTTGCATTAATCACTAGTTTAGCGTAACCAACCACGAAATTAAGGTCAGGTATGTTGCTCTAACATCACAATAACAGCCACCACAGTTGATAACACGTAAAACAATTTTTTACCCAATATATCACCAACAAATATTTTCTTTCCTTACAACCCAATTATGAACCGCCTCCCACCCGACGCTTCTGGTTCCCTCTCTGTGGAAGATTTCGCAATCTACTGCAGCACTCAAGAAACGTGTCTATCGGAGCGCTGTCTCCAGCGGTGTCTTGACTCTCTATTCTTGGAGCGTAGCAAATGGTTTCCGTTTCTTCTCTGCGAAAACAGTGCGCATAAATTTCTGGCGATACAGTAAGTTCGTTCCACCATCTCTTAATCTAGGCCCCCGTCGCTCCCCCATTCGTGAAGACAACGAAATTCTTAGAACCAACGTTTGATAGGAAACTTTGGTCTCCACACGTGACTCCTTTGGCTGGCCGTTGTACACGTTTGCTTAATTTCCTCCGTGTTCTTAGCAGTACGTCATGGGGAGCTGATAGAACCGTCCTTCACCTTTATCGGTTCATAGGCCGAAGCTGGATTACGGAAGCGTTGTTAACGCATCCGCACGGCCGTCCATCTTGCGCCGTCTTGACTCAATTCACCATCAGGGGTTACGTGTAGCTGTTGGAGCCTTCTATACCAGCCCTATTCAAAACTTCACCAGGGCTCCAAGAAATCAAATAGGGGGAAAACTCTCCCCCCTCCTACCTCACAATGTGACGATGGTATCCCCTGGAAGCCTATAGTCTCTCCAGGTGCATCAGCCAAAGATGGGGCTGCCGACCACACTCACGCAGCTGCAGTGGTAACCTCTGAGAATATGGAGCAAGACCCTCCTGTCTGACACCACCAGTTGCGAACATTCGCACTGTGGCCCGCCGCCTTCGTCGGGCTGATGTCCACCTTCATCTCATTTTATCCAATTATGGATATTCTTCAATGGAACATTCGTGGTATCCGGTCGAATTGGACAGAACTGCAGCTTCTAACGCGAACATATCATCCAATCATCTTCTCTCTACAGGAGACAAAATTGCTCCCTGGTACTCGAATTACTTTCCCACGCTACACTACCGTTCGCTTTGACCTTCCTCCAGTGGCAGGAATTCCAGCCCACGGGGGCGTAATGTTGCTTATTCGGGATGACGTACACAGTACACGAGTCCCTTTGTGTACTCCAATACAAGCTGTTGCTGTCCGGATATACCTTCCTGGATTTGTCTTCACACTGTGCAATATTACGCTCCTTCCTCCTTTCCCGTCACTAGATCAGATCTCCTAGATCTTATTGACCAGCTTCCGCGTCTGTTTTTGTTGGTGGGAGATTTCAATGCCCACCACCCCCTTTGGGGCTCCCCACGACCATGTCCACGGGGCTCCCTCCTGGCAGATATACTGAACCACCTTCAGCTCATCTGCCTTAACACTGGTGAACCAACTTATCTTTCGGACACCACAAATACTTTCAGCCATAAAGATCTAGCTATCTGCACTGCTCAGCTGGCACGGCGTCTTGAATGGTCTGCTCTCTCAGACACACATTCGAGCGATCATTTTCCGTGTGTAATTCACCTAATGATGCCTGACACCCTTGAGCATCCACACCGCTGGCAGTTAACGAAAGCGGACTGGGAGCCCTACACGTCACTGGCGGATTTTGGTACTTACCATTATCCTAGTATAGACGACCAAGTGGAACACATTACCACAGTTATTCTGACAGCCGCGGAATGTTCCATCCCCTGCAAGACTTGCCCCCGCACGTCCCCTTGTCCCGTGGTGGACCGCGGAATGCCGTGACGCTCTGCGAGCACGGCGACGTGCCCTTAGAATCTTCAAACAACGGCCCACGCTCGACAACTGCATCCGATACAAACGGCTGCGGGCCTATTGTCGTCGCCTGTTTCGCGACTGTCAACGCGCCAGTTGGCGCTCATTCACGAGCTCTTTTAATAGGTCTACCCCTTCCTCCGTCATTTGGGGTAACCTCAGAAAAATTTCGGGCACTATGGCTCATTCCCCAATTCCCGGTCTGTGTGTCGCAACTGACACCGTCGTCGATCCTCCACAAATAGCCAACGCACTGGGTCGACATTTTGCAGAGGTCTCTAGCTCTTCACATTACACTGACGCTTTCCTAGCTAGGAAACGGACGGTGGAGGCGACTCCATTGCCCTTTACCTCTCAGAACCGTGAAAGCTACAATACCGAGTTTACTGTACGAGAGCTACACCACGCACTCTAGTCTTCGCCATCCTCCGCTCCAGGACCAGATGGCATTCACGTGGCGATGCTGCAACACCTTTCACCAACGAGCTTGCGCTTCCTACTGGCCACCTACAACCGCATATGGATAGAAGGCACCTTTCCGCGACGCTGGCGTGAAGCCATAGTCATTCCCATACCAAAGCCTGGGAAGGACAAATGTCTCCCTTCCAGCTACCGCCCCATTTCCCTCACCAGTAGCGTATGCAAGGTGATGGAACGCATGTTTCACGGGCGCCTGGTATGGTGGCTTGAAACGCGACATCTCCTGTCTAATGTCCAATGTGGGTTTCGCAAGCACCGTTCTGCGGTGGATCATCTTGTTGCCCTATCTACCTCAGTAATGAATAACTTTTTACGGAAGCGCCAGACAGTAGCGGTGTTCTTTGATCTGGAAAAGGCATACGACACCTGCTGGAGGATGGGCATCCTCCGCACTCTGCATACATGGGGTTTTCGGGGTCGCCTGCCAATTTTTATCCGCGAATTTTTAACAGACCGTGTATTTAAAGTGCGTGTTGGTTCGGTTTTATCGAGCACTTTTAATCAGGAGAACGGAGTCCCCCAGGGCTCGGTCCTGAGCGTGGTTTTATTTGCAGTGGCAATAAATTCTATAGCCGATCACTTTCCACTGGGAGTGTCGGCGTCCCTATTTGTTGACGACTTCGCGATCTACAGCAGCACTGAGCAAACGGGTCTCCTGGAGCGGCGCCTCCAGCGGTGCCTAGACAATCTCCACGCGTGGAGTATGGACACTGGCTTTCGATTCTCAGCTGACAAGACAGTCTGCATGAACTTCTGGCGGCGGAAGTAGTTCCTTCCCCCGTCCCTTCGTCTGGGTCCCATAGTACTTCCATTTGTGGATACCATGACGTTCTTGGGACTTGTTCTCGACAGGAAGTTATGTTGGTCTCCCCACATATCCCGTTTGGCAGCTCGTTGTACCCGCTCTCTCAATGTGCTGCGGGTGTTAAGTGGCACCTCGTGGGGAGCTGACAGGTCTACTCTCCTCGATCTGTATCGCACCATAGTTCGGTCCAAACTGGACTATGGTAGCATCGTTTATTCTTCGGCTCGACCGTCCATACTGCGCCGCCTTAATACAATCCACCACCAAGGTCTCCGTCTGGCGAGAGGAGCGTTTTATACTAGGCCCGTTGAGAGCCTCTATGCCGAGGCCGCCGAACTACCCCTTTCTTTCCGTCGGGAACTCCTGCTTAGCCGTTACGCTAGTCGTTTGTCGTCCATGCGAGGACACCCGACGTACGCAGTTTTTTTTTAACGGCTCACTTGACAGTCTCTTCGCTCTGCGCCCGTCTGCTCTGCTACCACCGGGAGTACGCTTGCGTTCGCTACTCGGCCAGCTTGGCGTTACAATGCCTGCTATCTTCTCGACTGGAGAGAGCATCTCTCCACCGTGGCGAAGTCCCGAAGTCCGTGTTAACTTTGATCTTCATTCTCTTCCAAAGGACTCCACACCTCGTTTCGTCTACCAGAGAGAATTTCACGCACTCCGGTTTAAATTTGATGACAATTTGTTCATTTACACTGATGGCTCAAAGACAGACCAGGGTGTTGGGTGTGCTTTTGTACTTGGCAACGTCTCTCTTAAATATCGTCTTCCTGAGTGGAGTTCCATTTTTACAGCTGAGCTGTATGCATTATACCAAGCCACACAATACGTCCGGCGAAACTCGCTCAGTAAGACTGTCATTTGCTCGGACTCTGAGTGCTTTGTTGAGCCTTCGCATGCTATATCCGGCCCATCCCCTGGTACAAAGCATCCGCAATTGCCTTACTTCTCTTTCAACGAGCGGAACTACGGTGACGTTTCTGTGGGTCCCTGGCCATGTGGGAGTGTTGGGGAATGAGGCTGCGGATACGGCTGCCAAGGAAGCAGTTCTCCTTCCTCGGCTATCTACCTTTTCCACCAGCTCTGATGACCTTCGCGCTGGTATCTCCCAGCGTAATATCTCCCGTTGGTATCTACATTGGTCATCCCTGTCAGGGAACAAATTGCGAGCCATTAAACCTGTGCCTGATTTCTGGTCAACGTCATCTCGACCCTCCCGCCGAGAGGAGATTGTTCTGGCCCGGCTTCGTATTGGCCACTGCCGTTTTAGCCACCAGCATGTATTACGTGGTGGTCCTGCTCCCTTATGTGAGCACTGTGATGCACCTTTTACTGTGAACCATCTTTTAGTGCAATGTCCATTTTTTAACCGTCTCCGTCATGATCTGTTTCCCATTTGAAATGTCTGACATTTTAGCTGATGACCCGCAATCGGTTAACAGTTTTACTTTTTATACATCGTGCATATATGGCGAAAGCCATTTAATTTCTAACGCCGGTTCTTTTTTACTATGGGCAGTGTTGGGCGCTAATGACCACAGCAGTTGTGCGCCCTAAAACCACAAAAAACCTTCTCCCTCTGTAATATCTATTCGCCATCGTCATCTGCCCTTACTAGAGCGGATGTGCTACACCTTGTTGACCAGCTCCCTTCACCTTTCGTGTTGGTAGGCGACTTAAATGCCCACCACCCCCTATGGGGCTCTCCGGCACCTTGTCCGAGAGGCTCCCTTTTGGTGGACCTTCTCCAACACCTCGATCTTGTCTGCCTCAACACCGGTGCACCGACCTTCCTTTCTGACACAACACACACTTATTCCCATATAGACCTCGCAATATGCACTCCTCAGCTTGCCGGTCGGTTTGAGTGGTATGCACTTTCTGACACGTACTCAAGTGACCATTTCCCTTGTATCATCCACTTCCTACATCATTCCCCATCTCCACGTCCCACCAGTTGGAACATTTCCAAAGCCGACTGGGGGCTTTATTCTTCCATGGCTGTTTTTCACAATCAGCATTTTCCCAACTGTGACAGTCAGGTCGACTACCTCACAGAGGTTATTCTCACTGCTGCTGAACGTTCCATACCTCGTACATCCTCTTCTCCACGTCGTGTGCAGGCCCCTTGGTGGACTGCAGGCTGCCGCGACGCGCTTCGAGCCCGGCGCCGTGCTTTACGCACCTTCCGCCGCCACCCAACTTAGAGAATTGCATCAATTATCAACGTATGAGAGCGCAATGTCGTCGTATCATAAACGACAGCAAGAAAGCTTGCTGGACTGCTTTTACTAGTTCTTTTAACCGTTTTACTCCCTCCACGGATGTCTGGGGTGGCCTACGCCGTTTATCCGGCATCAAGGTCCACTCCCCGATTCCTGGCCTGAGCATGGATAACGCAGTCCTCGTGGACCCCGCTGCTGTTTCCAACGCATTGAGCCATTTCTTTGCGGAGGTTTCGAGCTCTGCCCATTATCACCCTGCCTTTCTCCCTCGAAAACAGGTAGAGGAGGAACGACCGCCTTCTTTCCATTCTTTTAATTGTGAAAATTATAACGTCGCATTCACCATGCAGGAGCTAGACCGTGCTCTCGCCCTGTCCCGATCTTCTGCTCCTGGGCCCGATTCCATTCATATTGAGATGCTGAAGAACCTCTCTCCTGCGGGCAAGTGCTTTCTTCTTAGTACCTACAATCGCATATGGACTGAAGGTCATGTTCCCACAAGTTGGCGTGAAGCCATTGTTGTCCCCATCCCCAAACCAGGGAAGGACAAACACCTTCCTTCCAGTTATCGCTCCATTTCTCTGACGAGCTGCGTCTGTAAGGTGATGGAACGCATGGTTAACGCTCGGTTGGTCTGGCTCCTCGAATCTCGCCGCCTCCTGACTAATATCCAAAGCGGGTTTTCGTCGACACCGCTCTGCTGCTTATCACCTTGTTACGTTGTCGACCTTCATAATGAACAACTTTCTAAAGAAGCGTCAAACAGTAGCAGTGTTCTTCGACTTGGAGAAGGCATACGATACTTGTTGGAGAGCGGGCATTCTCCGCACATTGCACACATGGGGCCTTCGGGGCCGCCTTCCTCTTTTCATTCAAGCGTTTTTGGCGGATCGCAAGTTCCGGGTACGGGTGGGCTCTGTTTTGTCAGATACCTTTTGCCAGGAGAATGGGGTACCACAGGGCTCCGTCTTGAGTGTGGCGCTCTTTGCCATTGCAATCAATCCGATCGTAGATTGCCTTTCAGCCGACGTCTCCGGTTCTCTTTTTGTTGACGATTTCGCAATTTATTGCAGCGCCCAGCAGACGTCTCTTGGAGCGTTCTCTCCAACGCTGTCTTGACCGTCTATATTCCTGGAGCATCGCAAACGGCTTCCGATTCTCCACTGAGAAAACTGTGTGTGTAAGCTTATGGAGGTACAAGGAGTTTCTTCCACCTTCTCTACGTCTCGGCCCTGTTGCTCTCCCTTTCGTGGAGACTATGAAATTCTTGGGACTCATGTTGGATCGGAAACTTTGCTGGTCCACACACTTGTCCTACCTGGCTGCCAGTTGTGCCCGATCCCTTAATGTTCTTCGTGTCCTCAGTGGCACGTCATGGGGAGCGGATCGTACCGTCCTGCTTCACCTTTACCAGGCCATTGTTCAGTCGAAGCTCGACTACGGAAGCCTTGTATACTCTTCAGCACGGCCGTCGATTCTCCGCCGTCTCAACTCTCTCCACCATCGGGGTTTACGTCTTGCGACCGGTGCATTTTATACTAGCCCTGTGGAAAGTCTGTATGCCGAGGCTGCTGTATTACCCTTGACCACTTGGCGTGACATACTCTTGTGTCGGTACACATGCCGCCTGCGGTCGATGCCCAACCATCCATCTTACCGATTATTTTTTGACGACTCACTCGATCGCCAATATCAGTTGTCTGCGATTGCCTTGCTTCCACCTGGAGTTCGGTTTCGCCGCCTACTACAGCGGCTCGATTTTACCCTTCCTTCCACCTTTCTGTTGAGCGAAAGCCCATTGCCACCGTGGCATCAGGCCCAGTTTCACACACACACACACACCTCGAACTTAGTTCGCTCCCCAAGGAGAGCACTCCGGATTTGGTATACCGCTCGAGGCTTGTCGAACTCCGTTCGCAGTTCGCTAATGCCGTATTTATTTACACTGATGGTTCCAAGAGCACTGCCGGTGTCGGATCTGCCTTAGTCGTCGGGGACAACAGTTTCCAATACATGCTCCCTGACCGGTGCTCGAATTTCACAGGTGAGCTTCCCCCCCCCCCCCCCCCTCCACCAGGCCGTTTTGTATACTTGCCGCCACCGCGAACCTTTCTATGTCATATGTTCGGACTCCCTTAGTGCCCTGCAGAGTCTTAAGGACCCTTTCTCAAACCATCCTCTCATGTATCGGATCCAACGCTCCCTCCAGTTGCTAGCAGATGACAGCTGTCACGATTCTTTCCTGTGGGTCCCTGGCCATGTGGGTGTGCCCGGGAATGAGGCCGCCGACATAGCAGCCAAGGCAGCAGCTCTTTTCCCTCGCATGGCTACCTTTTGCGTCCCATCGGACGATGTTCAATGGGCTCTTCGCCGGAGTAGCGTGTCGTCATGGCACAGTGCGTGGTTTCACTGTACAACAATAAATTGCGAACTGTCAAACCGATCCCGACCGCTTGGAGGACCACCTCACGCCCCCTCTCGGCGAGAGGTCATCCTAGCCCGGTTGCGGATCGGTCACTGCCGTTTCAGCCACCGTCACTTGCTCTCCGCCGAACCTCCACCGCTATGCTCCTGCAGTGAACTGCTGACAGTGCGACATGTTTTACTGACTTGTGTAAATTTAAATCATCTCCGTGTAGCCGTTCACTTTCCGTCTACTCTGGAGGACATTTCAGCTGATGACACACGAGCAGCTGCTCGAGTTTTGCGTTTTATCACCTTGGCCAACTTATCGAATGATATTTAACCCCTTTAATTGTCTTTATCTTTAGTTTTTAGCCTCTTCTTGATGTTCTAACTGGCATTTACCAATTTTTTTTAGATCTAGCGAGTATCTGGTCTTGTCTGGGCGCTAATGACCGCAGAAGTTGTGCGCCCTAAAACCACAAAGAGGCTGAGGATCAGGTGTTCGGTGGGGTCATTAAGGAGAGGTTGGAGCCGGACGGGGTGTTGGCGGAGGTGGCCGATGGCCACTCCACCTCGATCAAGGTGTAGGGGGCCATCGGTATGGTGCAGGACGTAGGGAGCGGTGCTGATAGAACGATGGGGTTGGAGGAAGGTCTCGTTCACGAGGAAGGCATCCACGTGGTGTTGGGAAAGGGCGTGCATAAGGCGGTGTTTATTGGCAAGAGAGTGGACATCGATAGAGGAAGGTATAGGAAGGGCTTGCCATAGGGGTCGAAAGGGAAGGGCGAGAGGACGGAGAGGGGGCGACGGGAAAAGAGGGTAGGGTGTGTCTTGACTAGGGTAACTTGCCGGGGGAACGTGAAGTGGGAATGTACAGGGGAGAGGGTGGTGAAGGTTTCGAGGTGAGACGGAACGGGCGGCAAGGGCGATCTGTTGGAGGGTATGGGGACACTGGAAGGGATGGATGTTCTGGAGGACGGTCGTGACAAATCGGATGACGTCCTCTACGGTTGGAGGGGGTAGAGGGAGTTATTGGGATGGAGAGGGGATCGACAGGACGAACAGGGACGGTAAGTTCGGGAGTGGTGAGGGTGGGGACGGATTTACATTTATAGGAGTAGGTGGGATGGGGGCCACCACAGGTGTTGCAGACAGGAGGGGAGGCGAGGTTGGGACTGTTTGTGGAGGTGATTGGACTTAAAGTGGGGACAGGTGGATGGGTTGCAGCAGTGCTGTGTCAGGTGATCGTTATAAACGACACCTGGCACAGCGGTAGGATTGGGGTGGGGAGTGGGAGGGTTCTACTTTGTGGCGGCGGTCATAGATGAGTGCCCCCTGGAGGAAAAGGCGATCGATGGAGGATGCGGATTCAGTGAAAATCCGCAACAGGTAGGTGGCGCCGGTGGCGTTACGGATCCGCTTGGCAGAGCGAACGCAGGTGTCCGGGTGGGCGTTGAGTTGGCCCAACACCACCTCCTCGGTGATAACTGGGCTAAGTTTGGTTATAACGGCGGTGAGGGTGGGCATACGGCGGGGAGGGAGAGGTTGATGGGGTGAGGTGGTGGTAGTATAGGACAGGGTGAGGGTTGCGTGGGGGCCGAGGTTGACGGCAGGAAGGCGCTGAAGCATGTCGGTATGGAAAGTATGGCTGGGCGATTTGATAGGGACAAAGTCCCTACGGAGGACGAGTTGGGCGATAGGGGCAGCAGGGAATTACTTTTGGAGTTCCAGGGAGAGTGTACCATTGTCGAGGAAGCGGGGATCGGGACGGGAGAAGAGGTAGGTGTACAGATCCGGTTGGGGGGGGTGGGTGCAGTATCCATGTCGGCAGGTGGTGGAGGTGGAGGGAGGATGAGCCTTCTTAGAGGCGGAAGGGACGGGGTCTGCGCTTCCACGTTTGGTGGTCTTTTTACGGGCGCCAGTGGAGGAGGAGAAAGACGGGGCGGGGTCGACGGGGATGTGGCGGGGGGCGAGGCCCTGTTGCAGTGCGGCGGAAAAAGGCAGCGACTGCGGGGTGTCGGCCACCGTGGCCCGGCGATGGGTGACCCGTGCTGGCGACATGAAGGGGAAGTTTGCAGGAGATACACGGTAGCTGGGGGTGGAGCAGACGTGGGAGGCGGCTGTGGTGGAGAGGAGCACGGAGAGGGGATGTCGTAGAAAGGGCGGGCGTGTGCTCAGTCTTGACGCTGGGGCCGGTGGTGGGGTGGTATATAAAACGGTGGTGGTTATGGCGACTGGGGTGTTGGACATCGCGACGGACGAAAGAGGGAAATAAGTCGAAGAGGAGGAAAAGGTTGACAGTTCAAGCGAAAGGTGGCGACCACTGCAGGTGGCCGGCTGGGGCTGGCGGAAGCCTCGGGCCGCGGTGGAGCGGCGGGAGACAACCAGCAGCTGGCTGGAGGGCGGCGGCGGTGGCAGCGACCAGGCAGAGAGAACTGACCCGAGGGGATCGGTGCGGCTCCGTAGCGGCGGCGACGGGGCGGCGAACCGGTCCGGCGGTCAGCGGGACCCCCGGGGCAGAACCGGCGGCGGCGGCGTAACGATCCCCCGGGCTTGACTGGGGCAGCGGGGCGGCGAGCAGGTCCGGCAGGGCCTCCTGGCCTCGCACAGTGGTTCAGAACGGCCTCATCTGTGGCCAAAAGTCGAAAAGTGAGAATTTCAAAATTTCCAATTTTAGGTACTTGGGATCGCTGATTAAGAATTTGATAATAGATTCCTGACATTTGAAATTTTAAAATGGAAAAAAATATTGTAGAATATGTAAATTTCTATTTTAAGTACTTAATTCCATACGACTTGCACAGGACGGGGTGGCGTGGAGTAGAGAGCTGCATCAAACCAGTCTTCGGACCAAAGACGACAACAACACAACACAATTCCATACAATACATCCCATTAGATTGATCCATTGGATTAATTAAAAATCATAATCTGCGTCAGATGGATCCGTCGCACATGTTTAGATTTCTGCTGTGGGTAAGCTACTATTTGTGACATACTCTTCTGGGTGTTTTCAGTAGTTCTATTACATCAGAAGGTAATGTTGCACTATTTTTAATTTTTGAAAATTAGTTATCAGTGGGTCTGAGGATGCAAGAAGCCGACGAAAAAAGTCAGACATTGTCTTCTCTCGTGTACATTTTCGAGAAAAACTTTCGCGGTACCGGGGAATGTCCTTGTTCCTCGCTTCTTGAGCGTCCTCGGGAAGTTGTCCGATTGACAAGACACTAAATTATCGCGTAGCCATGAATTAAAACGGTATGTACCAATATTGCCATCGGGTACCAGGAATATAGCTTAACATATCGTTTCGCGATGTCTAAGCAATAAACTCTGAACTTGTCGATATATACAGCGAAACCACTCGTTATTGTCTGAAAAATTACTTTGCAACTTCCTACGATGAAAAGTCCAATGAGGGTCATAAAAATTTGTGGCTTTTATCCGATCGTGATGTATCAGAATTAGGAGTAGGTTCGTCCCTGTTATTGAATTCCGCATTCTACAACAAATCGCAATAACGTCAACCCGAAAGTGGAAAAAAACGCTTAACTGAAATATTTCAATGATATAAGAAAAAGGAAAATATACAAACCGCAATGGCTACGTCCTGGCCAAGCCATTCTTCATGATTGGCGTAAAAGCGCTTCTGCAGCTATTCTGCCATTTTTTCTTGATTTTAAATTTCATCAACTGAAATTGCGAAAAGACATCCTTCCGATTCCGTAAAATATTTTTCCAGAACTTCTACTTGTTTGTCAAATTTCGAGCTCCATTCGTCACGTAGAACCAAAAATATTTGTCTGCATGTACAAATAATCTCTTTGCATGTAAGTTCAGGTAAAATAGAAAAAAATTATATCTATTATGTAAAATATTATAAGCAGTCCTACAGTTGTGAACAATCGATATTATGTTTTACAATTTGTGTTTATTCTCCATGAATAATATCTCAAATAATATTTGTAAATATTTCTGTAAAAATGTTCATTACGGTTGGAATGTTATTTAAAATCTGTATTCACAAAGCTACACCGTTTCACTAATATATCGTACTTATCTCCACAATATTTTACAAAGAAATAGAAAACACCTACGAAAAACCCTCCATAGCAGAGACCTTTAAAGCCTCAGCTATAGGAAGTTCAGGGGAGAGAATCGCCATTAGTCACAGTATGTAATACGCACGACAGCGTGCACAGTAACACTAAAATCGTTATTATTCTAAATAGGCAACTTTGGAGCAGCTAATTCTTGAAAATTTCATTGATAGGTCAACAAACATGTCCCTGTCAATTCCAGCGTTAAAATGTGTTAAAAATTTTTATATGACCACAAATGTATTTCTAAGGAATCGAGAAAACATAACCACGATTACCTTTAGCAAAACGTTTCATAAATAACACTTTCGAACATTGAAGTACATAAAATGTTTCTACATACCTTCATAAACATTTTCCATTTTGGAAAATTGGAATCAGACGCTTCGTTTTAAGATCCTGTTTTTCTGAAGCACTGTAACTGGGCACTGACCCGTCGCTCGTGTTTCTATGACAGGCAACTACCTACTGTCTCAGGTAACCAGGTGTACAATATTGAGACCTCTGCTAATGAGATCTGAGTGCCCCAAACCTCCCTAAACAAGAATCCATGCCAAAAACATTGATCTTTCAACCTTCATTTTTCGACTTTTGGCCAGGGAATTGGCCGTTCTGAACCACTGTGCGGCGGCGCCTCCAGGCAGGGCTGGGCGGCGACAGCGGCAGCGGCAAGCAGCAGGTCCTCCTGGCACTGGAACGGCGACGGCGACAGACCTGGAAGCACAGCAGAGTTACGGAGACAATCGCAACGGTGATGCCTGCTACCAGGCGGAAAGGATGTCAGTTGATTTTCCTTGTGGAGCTGAAATTGGCTTCTAAGAACAGGAAGCATCAGGTTCATGTTCACTAAACCGTATTTTCGAAATTTATTAAACAAAAATTTAGTATTGGCTAAACACTGCTTCAAAGCTTCTGCCATGACTCGGCTCAAGAGTTCTTTGCGTGTTATTTCTCATCTGATATAGCAACTTTTTGTTTGTCAGTATCATATTACACAGTTTTCTTGTCAAATTCATTCGCGTCTGCGACTGCGCGCACGCCTATCAGCCCTCTTTGGCGCCACCTAGTGCGGGAGCACGTCACTAGGGTTCCTACGCCTCTCAGTACGCAGTGCTCACTCGACCTGTATGTGGACGTGCTCCACAATTTTACGATGTAGACATTGTTTTAAATTTTACTTTTTATTCTATTGACATGGAGTCAGCCACATTTTAACAACTATTTTAATGTGAGCCTTGTGTAAGTACAGTCTCACCTATGCTGTAATTTTAATTTCTTATTTTAGAAACACTTTTGTATTTCACTATTCGGCCCGCCCCTTTTTAGAGGAATTGAAATCACAACGGAAAAACATATATTTCACTTATTCACATGATTTGTGTATTACATTTTATTAGGTAATACTTCTGAAGAAGGCAAAATTATTTTTGCCGAAACCTAGGTCAAGGTTTATGCATGTAAACCATTTTTATGCAACTGGTCGGCTGAGGCTTGCTCCCTTCCCCTTCTGTACGCTGTCTTTCGGGAGGATCAGCGACTGGATGTTGTAGATAATAACGCGCACTGAAATCTTAAGTACGTCCATGGCGTACTTCCTTCCGCCCTGGACGATCTGAAGAAGTCGCCCTCACGCGGCTTAGAATCGGAAATTGCCCACTGACACATGGTTTTATTTTACATGTTACCTTGAATTTCGGGTTGTTGTTGTTGTTGTTGTTGTTATGGTCTTCAGTCCGGAGACTCCCCCCAGGGGGCCCACAGTTCTTTTGTGGGTACGTGTGTGGCGCGCACGGGGCCCCGAGCCGGAGCAGCCTTTCTTCTGCCCCAGGCTGCTTCACTTTCCCTCCCGGTTTATGCCTTCGCCCGGAGACGGGCGTATTTCACGAGTTCAGGTGTTTTCTTGTTGTCGTTTCTCTTATTCCTTGGTTCCTTCCTTTCTTACCCTTTGTTTCTCTCTCTCTCCTTGTCCTCTCCTCGCCTTCTTCTCCTCATTAGTCTCCGCCTCGGCGTTTGAGACACCTTTCCTTCTTTCTCTTCACTTCCTCTATTCTTCTTCTTTCCTCCCTGTGCGTGTCTGAAGGCCGACCCACGCATTATCATGCGTAGCAGGTGACGGGGTAACGCGTAATTCCCCGCCCCGGGTAGACAAGTGGGGCACGTACGTACCCCCTGGTAAAGGCCAGGCCCAGGGAGGGGTGATTACCCGAGCTGGTACCTTCCGAACATGCCAATTGGTCCCTCCGTCAGTTCTCGGGAGGTGTGACCTGAGGTGTGAACAATCACCTAAGGCGGGTAAGCCCTCGGAGAGGGCCCCCACTAGGAAGGAGCGCGCCATCGGAGACGCCGGTAATCACGGGGGACACTTCCGCAATGACTTCCTTCTCTTCTTCACTGACATTGACCCAGAAACGTAAGATAGACTCGCCTCAGCAAAAGAAGACTCTGCCTAATTTGCCGAAATTTCTTGTTGTGTCGCGCACCGACGGAAAAGACTTCAATTCTGTCAATCCTTTCGTTATACAGAAAGGTGTTGATGCAATTGCTGGCCCTGTTAAAACCTGTTCGCGTCAGCGCAATGGCTCATTGTTGCTGGAAGTGGACAGTGCTTTCCAAGCCCAGAAACTTATCCGGACTACGTTATTGCACACGTTTCGAGTCAAAGTAGAAGCGCACCGCACACTCAACTCGTCACGTGGGGTAGTTTTTACGAGATCCCTTGACGGGTTGTCTGATGACGACATCCGGTCCTATATGTCCGATCAAGGTGTGACAGCCGTCCACAGGGTGATGAAAAAGGTAGATAACCAGCTGACACCGACTCGTACTGTGTTTTTGACATTCGACAGAGTTGACCTCCCGTCGAAGGTCAAAGCAGGGTACGAAGTTATCTCAGTCCGCCCTTATATTCCAAACCCAACGCGCTGCTACCAATGCCACAGGTACAACCATACCCGTGAACATTGCCCACATGCAGCAAAATGTGTTACTTGTGGTAGGGACGCCCATGAGGGGGATTGCCCACCTCCGTCCCCTCACTGCCTTAACTGCAACGGCGACCATGCGGCTTCCTCTCGCGACTGCCCTGTATATAAGGATGAAAAATCATTCAGCAAATTCGGGTTACGGAGAAGGTATCGACATCTGCCGCTCGTAAGTTGTTGGCGAGTCGAAAGCCCACTGTCCTCCCAGCGGGTACATACAGTAAGGTACTCACCTCACCTCGACCTACCAAAGATTCCAGTACCCAGACATGTGATTTCACTTTCGCTGACACAGTTGTGCGATCCGCCAGCCCGAAGATTGCCCGTTCCACGTCCCCGCTTCCTCCTGCTGCTTGTAAGGTACAGTCTTCAACATCTAGTAAACCACGGGCACCTAAACAAGATGCCCGGACCTTGAAAAAGGAACCCGTCCGTGAGGATTTTCTGCGTTCTCAGGCTTCCCAACCGTCAACTGCCTCTTCCCACCGTCACTCTTCCAGAAGAGCTGACAAGAAAGAGTTCCTCTCCTTCCCCGCCGAGGCGTGACCCATCTGTCGCGCCGTCCAACAGTTGCCGGCCTCGGCCGTCTTCTGTTTCACCGGGACGCTCCGTTTGCCGGGCGCCCGGCCCTTTACCGGCGGTGGAAACTGCCCCTCCTGATCAACTCAGGGAGGTGGCAGGCGCGTCGGTCGAACCTATGGACCACGACCCTTTGCCCCTGGACAGCGATAGCAGTGCTCCCTCGAAATCCGGTCCTCAGCGGCCGTCGAGGTGACCCCGCTCGCTACTTGGTTTTTATCCTTATTTCTTCTCTCATTTTTATCATGGCGCTCCTTCAATGGAACATTCGCGGCATTCGTTCTAATCGGGAGGAGTTAAAATTACTCCTTCGATTGCACTGCCCGCTTCTCGTCTGCCTCCAGGAAACTAAGTTGCGTCCACGTGATCGTGCAGACTTTCCACACTACACCTCTGTGCGGTTCGACCTGCCACCCGTGGAAGGTGTCCCAGCCCATGGA
Source organism: Locusta migratoria (assembly GCA_026315105.1). NCBI lineage: Eukaryota > Metazoa > Arthropoda > Insecta > Orthoptera > Acrididae > Locusta > Locusta migratoria. Next base: position 731,635,480 of record CM048755.1, on the reverse strand, counting down.
GGGGTTCTGATGCTCCTTCGAGACGACGTCTATTTCCATCCCATTTCCTTGCACACTCACCTACAGGCAGTTGCCGTCCGCATCACCTTATCCACATTTACCTTCTCCCTCTGTAATATATATTCGCCATCGTCATCTGCCCTTACTAGGGCAGATGTGCTAAACCTTGTTGACCAGCTCCCTTCACCTTTCGTGTTGGTAGGCGACTTTAATGCCCACCACCCCCTATGGGGCTCTCCGGCACCTTGTCCGAGAGGCTCCCTTTTGGTGGACCTTCTCCAACACCTCGATCTTGTCTGCCTCAACACCGGTGCACCGACCTTCCTTTCTGACACAACACACACTTATTCCCATATAGACCTCGCAATATGCACTCCTCAGCTTGCCGGTCGGTTTGAGTGGTACGCACTTTCTGACACGTACTCGAGTGACCATTTCCCTTGTATCATCCACTTCCTACATCATTACCCATCTCCACGTCCCACCAGTTGGAACATTTCTAAAGCCGACTGGGGGCTTTATTCTTCCATGGCTGTTTTTCACAATCAGCATTTTCCCAACTGCGACAGTCAGGTCGAATACCTCACAGAGGTTATTCTCACTGCTGCTGAACGTTCCATACCTCGTACATCCTCTTCTCCACGTCGTGTCCAGGTCCCTTGGTGGACTGCAGCCTGCCGCGACGTGCTTCGAGCCCGACGCCGTGCCTTACGCACCTTCCGCCGCCACCCAACTTTGGAGAATTGCATCAATTACAAACGTATGAGAGCGCAGTGCCGTCGTATCATAAACGACAGCAAGAAAGCTTGCTGGACAGCTTTTACTAGTTCTTTTAACCGTTTTACTCCCTCCACGGTCGTCTGGGGTGGCCTACGCCGTTTGTCCGGTATCAAGGTCCACTCCCCGATTCCTGGCCTGACCGTGGAGAACGCAGTCCTCGTGGACCCAGCTGATGTTTCAAACGCATTGGGTCGTTTCTTTGCGGAGGTTTCGAGCTCTGCCCATTACCACCCTGCCTTTCTCCCTCGCAAACAGGTAGAGGAGGCACGGCCGCCTTCTTTCCGCTCTTTTAATCGTGAAAATTATAACGTCGCCTTCACCATGCAGGAGCTAGATCGTGCTCTCGCCCTGTCCCGGTCTTCTGCTCCCGGGCCCGATTCCATTCATATTGAGATGCTGAAGAACCTCTCTGTGCGGGCAAGTGCTTTCTTCTCAGTACCTACAATCGCATATGGACTGAAGGTCATGTTCCCACAAGTTGGCGTGAAGCCATTGTTGTCCCCATCCCCAAACCAGGGAAGGACAAACACCTTCCTTCCAGTTATCGTCCCATTTCTCTGACGAGCTGCGTCTGTAAGGTGATGGAACGCATGGTTAACGCTCGGTTGGTCTGGCTCCTCGAATCTCGCCGCCTCCTGACTAATATCCAATGCGGTTTTCGTCGACACCGCTCTGCTGCTGACCACCTCGTTACGTTGTCGACCTTCATTATGAACAACTTTCTAAAGAAGCGTCAAACAGTAGCCGTGTTCTTCGACTTGGAGAAGGCATACGATACCTATTGGAGAGCGGGCATTCTCCGCACATTGCACACATGGGGCCTTCGGGGCCGCCTTCCTCTTTTCATTCAAGCGTTTTTGGCGGATCGCAAGTTCCGGGTACGGGTGGGCTCTGTTTTGTCAGATACCTTTTGCCAGGAGAATGGGGTACCACAGGGCTCCGTCTTGAGTGTGGCGCTCTTTGCCATTGCAATCAATCCGATCGTGGACTGCCTTTCAGCCGACGTCTCCGGATCTCTTTTTGTTGACGATTTCGCAATTTATTGTAGCGCCCAGCGGACGTGTCTCTTGGAGCGTTCTCTCCAACGCTGTCTTGACCGTCTCTATTCCTGGAGCATCGCAAACGGCTTCCGATTCTCCACTGAGAAAACTGTGTGTATCAATTTTTGGAGATACAAGGAATTTCTTCCACCTTCTCTACGTCTCGGCCCTGTTGCTCTCCCTTTCGTGGAGACTACGAAATTCTTGGGACTCATGTTGGATCGGAAACTTTGCTGGTCCACACACGTGTCCTACCTGGCTGCCCGTTGTGCCCGATCCCTTAACGTTCTTCGTGTCCTCAGTGGCACGTCATGGGGAGCGGATCGTACCGTCCTGCTTCACCTTTACCAGGCCATTGTTCAGTCGAAGCTCGACTATGGAAGCCTTGTGTACTCTTCAGCACGGCCGTCGATTCTCCGCCGTCTCAACTCTATCCACCATCGTGGATTACGTCTGGCGACCGGTGCATTTTATACCAGCCCTGTTGAAAGTCTGTATGCCGAGGCTGCTGTATTACCCTTGACCACTCGACGTGACATACTCTTGTGTCGGTATGCATGCCGCCTACGGTCGATGCCCAACCATCCCTCTTACAGATTATTTTTTGACGACTCACTCGATCGCCAATATCAGTTGTCTGCGATTGCCTTGCTTCCACCGGGAGTTCGGTTTCGCTGCCTGCTACAACGGCTCGATTTTACCCTTCCTTCCACCCTTCGGTTGAGCGAAAGCCCATTGCCACCGTGGCATCAGGCCCAGGTTCACACACACCTCGAACTTAGTTCGCTCCCCAAGGAGAGCACTCCGGATTTGGTATTCCGCTCGAGGCTTGTCGAACTCCGTTCGCGGTTCGATAATGCCGTATTTCTTTACACTGATGGTTCCAAGAGCACTGCCGGTGTCGGATCTGCCTTCGTCGTCGGGGACAACCGGTTCCAATACAAGCTCCCTGACCGGTGCTCGATCTTCACGGCTGAGCTTTTCGCCCTCCACCAGGCCGTTTTGTATACCTGCCGCCACCGCCAACCTTTCTATGCCATATGTTCTGACTCCCTTAGTGCCCTGCAGAGTCTTAAGGACCCTTTCTCGAACCATCCTCTCGTGTATCGGATCCAACGCTCCCTCCAGTTGCTGGCGGATGACAGCTGTCACGTTTCTTTCCTGTGGGTCCCTGGCCATGTGGGTGTGCCCGGGAATGAGGCCGCCGACACAGCAGCCAAGGCAGCAGCTCTTTTGCCTCGCATGGCTACCTTTTGCGTCCCATCGGACGATGTTCAACGGGCTCTTCGCCGGAGTATCGTGTCGCAATGGCACAGTGTGTGGCTTTCACTGTACAACAATAAATTGCGAACCGTCAAACCGATCCCGACCGCTTGGAGGACATCCTCACGCCCCTCTCGGCGGGAGGAGGTCATCCTGGCTCGGTTGCGGATTGGTCATTGCCGTTTCAGCCACCGTCACTTGCTATCCGCCGAACCTGCACCGCTATGCTCCTGCGGTGAACTGCTGACAGTGCGACATGTTTTACTGACTTGTGTTAATTTTAATCATCTCCGTGTAGCCCTTCACTTTCCGTCTACTCTGGAGGAAATTTTAGCTGATGACACACGAGCAGCTGCTCGGGTTTTGCATTTTATCAACTTGGCCAACCTATCCAAGGATATTTAACCCTTTTGTCTTTATCGTTTTTAGCCTCTTGTTGTTGTTCTGACAGTCACCATTTTTTTGAAATCATAGCGAATTAATGTTCTTGGCTGGGCGCTAATGACCATAGAAGTTGTGCGCCCAAAAACCACAAAAAAAAAAAAAAAAAAAAAAAAAACAGTCCGGAGACTGGTTTGATGCAGCTCTCCACCCTATTCTATCCTGAGCAAGCCTTTTCATCTCCTCATAAGAACGGCAACCCACATCCACTTGAATCTGCTTACTATACGCGTCTCTTGGCCTCCCTCTGCGATTTTTACCCCACACACTTCCTTCCAATGCTAAATTTACGATTCCTCGATGTCTAAGAATGTGTCCTACCGAGCGATCCCTTCTTTTAGTCAGGGTGTGCCAAAAATTCCTTTTCTCACCAATTCTGTTCAGTACCTCTTCATTAGTTATGCGATCTACCCACCTAATCTTCAGCATTCTTCTGTAGCACCACATTTCAAAAGCCTCTATCCTCTTCCTGTCCGCATTACTTATCGTCCATGTTTCACTCCCGTACAAGGCAACACTCCACACGAATGTCCTCAAGACTTCCTTACTCTTAAATTAATATTCGATGTCAGCAAATTTCTTTTTCAAAAATGCTTTTCTTCCCATTGCCATTCTGCATTTTATATCCTCTGTACTGCGACCATCGCATGTTATTTTACTACCCAAGTAACAAAACTCATCTACCACCTTCATTGTTTCGTTACCTAATCTAATTCCTTCAGCATCATCTGATTTTCTAAGACCGCATTCCATTATTTTTGTTTTGCACTTGTTAATGTTCATTTTATACGCTCTCTTCAACACACCGTCCATTCCACTCAACTGCTCTTCCAGGTTCTTTGCTGTCTCTGACAGAATTACAATGTCATCTGCAAAACGCAATGTTTTTATTTCTTTCCCCTGAACTTTAATCCCTATTCCAAATTTTTCCTTTCTTTCCTTCATCGCCTGCTCGATGTATAAATTGAATAGCATCGAAGAAAGGCTACAACCCTGTCTTACTCCCTTCCCAACTGATGCTTCCCTTTCATTCCCTTCGAGTCTGAAAACTGCGGTCTGGCCTTTGTACAAGTTGTAAATAACTCTCCTTTCCCTGTATTTGACCCCTACTGATTTCAGAATTTGAAAGAGTGTATTCCAGTAAACATTGTCAAAAGCTTTCTCTAAATCTACAAAAGCTAAAAATGTAGGTTTGCCTTTCCTTAATCTATCTTCTAAGATAAGACGTAAAGTGAGTATTGCCTCCCGGGTTCCTACGTTCCTCCTGAATCCAAACTGATCTTCCCCGAGGTCAGCTTCTACCAGCTTTTCCATTCTCCTGTAGATAATTCGTGTTAATATTTTGCAACCATGACTTATTAAACTGATGGTTCTGTAGTTTTCACACCTGTCTGCACCTGATCTCTTTGGAATGGGGATTATTACATTTTTCTTGAAGTCTGAGGGTATTTCACCTGTCTCATACATCCTACAAACCAGTTCAAATAGTTCCTCATGGCTGGCTCTCCCAGAGACTTTAGTAGTTCTGAGGGTATGTCATCTACTCCTGGGGCCTTGTTCCGACCTAGGTCTTTCAGGGCTCTGTCAAATTCATCTCAGTATAGTATCTCCTATGTCATCTTGATCTACTTCCTCTTCCCTTCCTACATCATCGTCTCTAAGTTCATTTCCTTTGTAGAGCTGTTCTATGTACTCTTTCCACCTTCCAACTTTCCCTTCTTTGATAAGAACTGGTTTCCCATCAGAGTCCTTGATATTCATAGAGCGGTTTTTCTTATCTCCAAATGTTTCTTTTATTTTCCTGTAGGCTGTATCTATTTTTCCCCTATTTATACATTCTTCTACAGATTTGCATTTGGCTTCTAGCCACTCCTGCTTAGCCATTTTCCACTTCCTGTCACTCTCATTTCTTAGTCGTCTGTACTCCATTTTGCCTGTTTCATTTACTGCATTTTTATATTTTCTCCTTTCATCGATTAAATTTAGTATTTCCTGTGATATCCAAGGATTTTTTGTAGGTCTTGCCTTTCTACCTATTTTGTCCTCTGCTGCCTTCACTATTTCCTCTCTCAATGCTACCCATTCCTCTTCTACTGTTTTATTTCCCCCTGTTTCTGTCAATTGTTGCCTAAATCTCCCTCTGAAATTCTCCAGAACTTCACTTTCCTTCAATTTATCTAAGTCCCATCTCCTTATTTTCCTACCTTTCTGCGGTTTTTTCAGTTTCAGCCTACAGTTCATGACTAACAAGTTATGATCAGAGTCTATATCTGCCCCTGGGTATGTTTTACAGTTTATAACCTGGTACCGGAATCTATGTTTTACCATTACAAAATCTGATACCTTCCAGTGTCTCCTGGTCTCTTCCACGTATACAACCTTCTTTTGTGATTTTTAAACCACGTGTTTGTTACGATTAAATCATGTTCCGTGCAAAATTCTACCAGGCGACTTCCTCTTTCATTCCTTCTGCCCAGTCCATATTCACCTACTATTTTTCCTTCTCTTCCTTTTCCTACTACCGAATTCCAGTCTCCCATAACAATTAAGTTTTCCTCTCCCTTAACTTTCTGAATAATTTCCTTTAGCTCCTCATATATTTCTTCGATCTCCTCATCGGCAGAGCTAGTTGGCATATAAACCTGTACTACTGTTGTCGGTGTTGGCTTCGTATCTATCTTGACAATGACAATGCGATCACTGTGCTGCTCATAGTAGTTTACCCGCATTCCTATTTTCTTATTCATTATCAGTCCTACTCCTGTGATACCCCCAACTGATTTTGTATTTATAATCCTGTACTCATCTGACCAGAAAGCCTGTTCATCCTGCCACCGAACTTCACTAATCCCCACTATATCTAACTTCAACCTATCCATTTCCCTTTTTAAATTTTCTAATTTTCCTACTCTATTAAGGGATCTAACATTCCACGCTCCGACCCGTAGAATGCCAGTATTGTCTTTCCTGATGATCACATCCTCCTGAGTAGTCCCCGCCCGGAGATCCGAATGGGGGACTATTTTACCTCCGGAATACTTTACCCGAGAGGATGCCATCATCATATTTTCACACAGTAGAGCTGCATGTCCTCGGGAAAAGTAACGGCTGTAGTTTCCTCTTGCTTTCAGCCGTTCACAGGACCTGTGTGGCAAAACAACATTCGCTGATGTTACAAGGCCAGCTCAATCATCCAGACTGTTGCCCCTGTAACTACTGAAAAGGCTGCTGCCCCTCTTCAGGAACCACACGTTTGTCTGGCCTCTCCACAGATACCCCTCCGCTGTGGTTGCACCTACGGTACGGCTATCTGTATCATTGAGGCACGCAAGCCACCCCACCTCGGCAATGTCTGTGGTTCGTGTGGGTGGGAATTTCGGGTATCCACGGCCAAATGTTTTCATTTTGGGACCAAATCCGCTTCGACTGCAATTAACTTCATTTAAAAAATAACTACCGGTTTAGCGTCCTGTAGACGCCTCATCAGGTGCTCTGCAATGTACATAAATGAAACTTAAAAGATTTCTTTTGAAGTTAAGAGAAAATTACTAACTGTAAAATGAAAATAAACCGTACAAAAGTACTCACTAAAATTCCTTAGAAAAACGTGTCTGCCATTTAGCCTTCTCCAACGTTCACGTAAAATTTAAAACAATTGAAAGCTTCCTAACTTTACGTCTTCGTTAAAAAATAAACTTGAACTCTGTTGCGTTAGTCATAATTCTTAAAATATACTGGGGGTGGAGGACAGGTGAAACCTATAATACAATGCAATATTTTTAAAAACGTCTGGGGATTTACACCGTACTCGACGCGAAAAACAGATTGAACTTTTACTAAGAGAGAGACAAGATTCCTTACCGTCTTACGTGCCATGTGGAAGCAGTGTTGGCACGGCACTGGCCAAGGCAGTACTTCATGTTGAATCATGCGGCCGCTGTCACCAGCATGGCGTTAGCATCGCTGGAAACCTTACCGTTTCTAAAGAAGACATAAAGGGTAGGGATGACTGTTCACTGGCCGAAGCCTATGTTTATAGTTTCCTAACAGGGCCCAGACAAGTGACCGTATTAAAGACTGCATAAGATCGCATGCTTGAAATAATTAAAAATGGTGAAAAAAGCCAATTCAACTGTTTACATAAAATTAATTATACTAAAATACACCAAATGAGACAGATTAAGGATTAACATTCATTGCAGTGGCAAAATAATTGCAATCGGCGTTTCGGGGGACACCAACTTTAAACACAGATAAAGTAACAGAATTGTTACTAAATTTTTAATTGGGAAAATTTCAAACTAAACTGTAAGTGCTCTGTAGGAGTAACCTACCTGTTTAAATAACACAAAATTTAACAGGCTCTTGTCTTAGGTCTGTCTGTGCATTTAGGGTGGAATCGGGGGATTCTTTAATTGCAAAATATACTTCCACCTCTTCCAGAATATTGAGGGTGTTGCCCTTGTTCATAATATGCGGAAACTGCATGTTATTTCTGTCCGTTACTTGGTGTCCTGTTTCACGTAAATGCTGCTTGACCACTAATTTTGTACTGTTACCGTTAAAGTGCTCTTTAACTCGGCTTTTAAAATTTCTTCCCGTCTGGCCTATGTACGAGGCGCGTCCAGAAAGTAAGTACCGTTTCAATTTATCTCCGCTGCAGCGCTGAGATTGCAGTTCCGCACACGCTGTAGACGATGTGTATCAAGGAGAAGAACGTGCGCCATTTGGAGATCGCTGTCAGTTACGTACTCTTTGTTGTGCTTGTTTGAAATGTCGGCGTCGATTGAAAATCCCGCCGCCTGTGAAATCAGGTCGGTGATTTGGTTTCTGAATGCGAGTAAGTGAAACCAAGTGAAATTTATCGGTAAATTTGCGATACTTACGGACCAAATGCGATTAGTGATTCGATGGTGAGAAGATGGGTCCGACAGTTCAATGGCGGGCGTAGTGATGTGCACGGTGAAGAACGAAGTGGGCATCCTCCGTACAGCCCTGACCTCGCTTCTACCGACTTTCATCTGTTCTTACATCTCAAGTCTTTCCTTGGCGGTCATCTCTTCACTAATGACGAGCTGAAAGAAACTGTTTCCAACTGGTTGAGATTTCTAAGAATGTATACAAAACCTGGTGCCACACTATGACAAATGCCTGCAAAATTTCGGCAGTTATGTGGAAAAGTAGTTTGAGTTGCAGAATTTTGTGCAATAAAAATTTCTTCATCTGTGTACAATTTCATTTTATTACCAAACGGAACTTACGTTCTGGACGTGCCTCGTATTTGTCTTAACAATTGTAAAATGTTACGCTGTATACACCTGAAGACATAAAAATATCCCGTTCAGCAGTCTGATTAAAACCTTTGGCCATTATTCATTGGGATATAGAAAGCCAAAGTTATGCCTTTTTGAAACCAAGCATCTACCAACTTTACTGGAAATTACATCAAAGCAACGTACCCTGTGGAACGTGTCTGCAAATGGTTTATTTAATGGAGCAAGGGTGATTAACTCCGCAGATGCAGAAGAGACACGGGCAGTAGTGTTTCGCATTGTTTAATATCTCTTTACTGATGTCATTGACAAAAGTCGGTCATAGCCATTTGAATAAGCAATGAACTGCATTGTTTTAAACTCCCGTTCGAAAGCGTGCTTGGATAGTGAAACATTATACAATCTTTAAAGTAAAGCCCTAAAAGTTTGCCTTTTTATATTGTATATGTTGGTTACATGTCGTATGTATAACGACATAGGAAGTGGTTGCTTTCTTAAAGATAGCAACACTTACAGAAACCCCGTTAAATCTGATCGATAAATTCAACAAGAGAAGCGTTCCGTCAACACTGTTCCATCGTGAAATTGCTGCAATCGGAAAGTATGTCTTGAAACGAGCCTTTGTACAACAAAATGTCATAAACATATCTTGCCAAAAAAAACAAATTATTCTATTGGAAAAATTACTTCATTTCGTTATCATACTGTGCTCAAAGACACTAAGATGTTAGCAAGGCAGTAAGACAAAAGCGACACCATTGCCAATCCCAATCCCTGAATATATGTGCAATCCCCAAATTTAAAATGGCTAAAACCTAAAAAGAAGTTACGTGACGTAAGCACTTCAATTTCTTCAAATGGTCTCCCACTGTATGTACTGAGATTCTCACTATTTGGTGTAGTTACTCTGTGGGTATACTCTTACGCTGAGAGGAACCGCCGGTGTGTGACTGATACAGGACACAACTGTCTTTACGACATATTTTAACACAAAGCATTTTATGTGCTGGTCTCAGGGCAAATTTTGGTCTCTCGCAGGACCTGAAATCTATTTTAGATGACGATTGAAAGACCATCGTTAATTGTAAAATTAACTCTGTCTCAAAAGAGCCAGTTGAAAGCTTAAACATAAAATTCTGGCCTTAAAAAAACTAAAGGATTCGCGTGAAATACTACTTCCTGGAATAGAATCTTGTTCCCTGGCCCCCAAAATTTACAACGGACTCAAACTTTACTTTAGCAGCAGGAAGACAAGGAGACGGTGACCAACATACGTCGTAGATCACGAGAATTACACACAATCATTAATATACAAGCCACCGCGAACTAAACCATTTCATGAAGGTGGCTGTCAGAACATACATCTCGCAACGGAATTAAAAATATGATATGCGTCTGAATTTCTCAGCACTGGTAAGAAACATTAAATAAAAAAGGGGGTTATTCATAGACTAATATTCATAGAAGGAATAAAATTTTACTGAAAATTATTCAAACATGAGTAAACGGGAAGGCACCAATTTTGTTAAACAATAAAAATGCATCCCACATTGAAAATTAATCTGAACTGAATATCGTCGGGGAAGGGATTTACAATCAACAAGCATTCAGCCACTCGCACGTGAGAAGGAAAGAGAAACTCAGCGTGCTGATACGAAGCTGAAGCAGGCGCCGCTATCGTAGGCGAAATTCAGCGAACCGGGAGGTACCACAAAACACAAGGAAAATAAACTTCGTAGGTCGCTCTGGTCTGTCCTTTGCTAGAGATGGTACGCGATAATAGCGAGATTAATTTCCATTTAAATCAAACCGTGAGCATGTAAACTTATTGAGACACACGGCACGTGTCTGTTATATTACATATTCGCACCACCCCCCCTGAAGCCGAAGTGCTTAAAGATCGTATTCATTTCAACAAAAATCAACGGAATCATAGATTACGAAGCAAGAATACACAATAGTATGGCACTCGTATGCGAGCAGTGGCGAGAACTCAAGTGACTAGCTATAACCCCTTGAAGTCTGAGTTCGGAGCCACGTGGTTCCGAAAACCAGTAAAAAATACAAAAATTCAATTTCCGAAAAATAAAGAAAACTAGCTACGGCATGCAACCCTTAAAAAGGCGTAGGATATCATAAGGAAGCTAAAGAAATACAGCCAGGCGCGATTGGAAGGGTTTACACGGATGGACGAAGTCCAGTCTTCAAAAATCAGAAAAATGTAATAAAGGTCGGAGTAAATAAACTAAGAAATAAGGCATGCAGCCCTTTAGAAATACGTAGTATTTCATAAGCAAGCTAATAAAGGTCGTACAAGGCTAGAAAAGAATTTACTGACGGAGACCGGCCGAGGGGACTGAGGCGCTCAAGTCACGGTCTGCACGGCCACTACGGTCGGGGGCGTTCGAATCCCCCCCTCGGGCATGGATATTAGTGCCGTCCTTAGTATTAGTTAGTTCATAAGTAGTTCGTATAGCTTATGGGACTTAACTATAGGGTCATCAGTCCCTAAACTAACAAACATTTGAACTGACGGAGTCCAAATGCAAAGTAAAAGTTTGGAAACGAAACAGCAATTTAAAATAGACGGAGAGGAGATCGCGATGTACTAATGGAAATCACAAAGATATAAGCATAGTTTATTGCCTGAAGGGCACAGAAACATACAGGGGTAGCTGAAGGCTTTGATCTAAGACACCACGTGGAGTATATATCAATCGCGAAAGGAGGAAACGGAAAGGAATATTTCACATGCACTATACAGAATAAAAATATTCCCGCACCACGGTAGAGAAGTGCAGTGGTGCGGGTAGTTTGGAAGTTGACAATACAAGGCAACATGTTCCACTGTCAGATATTTCACTGCCCAGCACTTCAAATGTG